>HG992181.1:13048926-15825351 GCA_905220545.2 Melitaea athalia | reverse complement strand
GTAAATTTTTAATTGATTCTTTAATGTGTCAATTGGGAAAAACTCTCTTTTTCCACGGAAGAGACGAGATGGAGCTTAAACACTGCGAGTTGGCGGATAATTTTCTTACTACGAGAGTAACAATTAACAGTCGCTCTGGCGTAGTGGTTCGTGTGCCATGTACGCGCCTAACACTGACGGTTTGCGGTTTCGATTCCCTCTCGAGATTGATATTTGTATTTGTGCAAGTACTTCTTTTCGGGTTGGATGTCTGTCCTTGTGGGTCTCGCCACCTTGCCTCGGAGAGCACGTTCAGTTCGGTTATTATCGGCGGATCGTTACTCATGGTAGGGACATTAATATACATATATGTATACCTACTAGTAGAGTATACTTAGTAGTAGAGTAACTGCCAACCCGCAGTGAAACAGCGTGGTCGATTAAGCTCCAATCCTTTTTCTATACGGAGAAAGAGGACTATGCCCAGCAGTGGGATATTACAGGCTAAATCGAGATCGTTGAGTAACGATCGCCATCACGTGTCCATGATAATAACCGAGACCGACAGTATTACGCGCTCCCGAGGCACGACGGGGACAAGAACATACAACCAGACAAGAAATAAATATTTGTTATAATACAAATAAATATACATAAAAAGTTTTCTTAATAAAATAGACAAAACTATATTAGAAGTTTAGAACTTTATTACGAATTCCTCAAACTTAGTGTCCATATAAAGCAAATAAAAACATTTTGTTTAATTTTTTATTATTTAAAACGACTACTTTGAAAAGTTTTATACCATACTAGCTTCTGCGCGCGACTTCGTCGGCGTGGACTCCGCTCCTATTGGACTTAGCGTGATGATATATATATACCTACCTATAGCCTTCCTCGATAAATGCGCTATCTAACACTGAAAGAATTTTTCCAATCGGACCAGTAGATCCTGAGATTAGCGAGTTCAAACAAACAAACAAACAAACAAACAAACAAACAATCAAACAAACAAACTCTTCAGCTTTATTATATTATAGTATAAATAATTATACTAAAAATAAAAACGTCACCATTTAACCTTCTCAAATACAGCCTACAAACGTCAATTTTGAAAGTCATTTTGTTGTCAATGACAAAATGGAAACTACATTTTCCACTCACGTCACTTTAATTGCTCTTGTAGACAGACATAGAGTTCTAAATTTACTTATTTAGTGTTGGTATTTCGTATTTAGTAGATCCCGTAGTCGCCATTTATCTCTATTTTTAAAATATATTACAAAATCTTTAATAAATAATGCAACCATTATCGCACGTAATTGGATTTATGTACGTCAACCTTAAATGTTATTTATTTGTGCCTTTGTGCTTAATTGTGTACTAATCGAAACAAATAATTAATGTCTAGTATACTAAAGATTTCATTTATCAAAGATCCCTTAAGTTTTTTACATTATACAAAAAATAAGACATCATATAGTATTTTAAAGTATGTATTTTAAAATATGCATTAGATGCACATGTCATGAATATATTGTGTATAGTTCTTCTTTTTATTTTTACATATTTGAAATAAAATATTATGCTCGTCAGGTTGATTGGTCGGTGGTCGCCGAAGCTAGTTCAGTTGATAGTAAGATCAACATTTTTAATTCACTTTTAATTAAATTGTACGATAAACATGCACCTGTAAGACCGGTTAAAATGAAACACCTTCCTGCCCCATGGTTAAACGATAACATAAGAGCACTAATCGCTAAGAAAAACTTTTACAAAAATCGTTATAAATGTCAACCAACAGAGGATAACCGTAAAAAATACCTCAAGATTAGAAATCGCTGCAATACATCGTGTAGAGATGCACAGAGACGCCACATTCACAAATCAGTCGAAAACGGCGACACAGCGAAAACATGGAAGTTTCTGAAAACACTTGGAATTGGCACAAAATCTCATAGTACTCCTTTAAATAATTTGGATATTGAACGCCTTAATCAACATTTTTCTGCAGCTAACGTTATGGATAGCGCTATTAAAAAATCAACTATTAATACTCTTTCTCTTTGCCAAACTCCAGACTATCCTCCGTTTATTTTTAATCAAATCACTGAATGTGATGTTAAGAAGAGCATATTGTCTATCGCGTCTAATGCCGTCGGCGCTGATAACGTTAGCCGTGCTATGATTGTTCCTATAATCGATATTGTCACTCCTATACTGACCCATATCCTAAACCATTCCATTTCTAGCTGTGAGTTTCCTGACGCATGGAAGGAAGCCCAAATTATTCCATTGCCTAAAAAACCCAATGCTTCCATCTATACCGACTTTCGTCCTATCTCCATTTTACCGTTCCTCTCAAAAGTTTTAGAAAAATTAGTCCACAACCAGCTTAGTCTCTTCCTCAATAAATTCAGCATCCTTAACCCTCTACAATCCGGTTTCCGTTCCGGTCATAGCACAACCTCAGCTCTGGTGAAGGTCACCGATGACATACGATGGGGTATGGACAATAAGCGTCTAACAGTACTCACTTTATTGGACTTCAGTAATGCATTTAATACCGTCGACTTCGACTTACTGTTAGGTCTGCTAAGCTCTCTTAACATATCTCCATCGGTGGTTGATTGGTTTCGTAGTTATCTTAAAGGGCGCCGGCAACGCATTCGTATTGATGAGACTTTCTCTTCGTGGTGTGATGTAATGGCCGGTGTACCTCAGGGTGGTGTATTGTCTCCTTTACTTTTTTCATTGTACATTAATTCTATAACTTCCAACATAACTTCTCTCTATCACATGTATGCAGACGATGTTCAAATTTATTTCCAGTCTTCTCTTGAGGGGCTACCTACTGCTATCTCTGTTATTAACAGTGACCTGAAAATTATTTGTGATTGGAGCAGGATGTACGGTTTAACAGTGAATCCTGCTAAGTCTCAGGCTATTGTTGTTGGCAGCCAGAACCTGATTTCAAGAATCGATTGGGAGGAATTACCAAAATTAGAATTCAACGGAACCGTCATACCATATAGTATGAATGTAAAAAACCTTGGTTTGTACATTGACTCTACATTATCGTGGACCAATCACTTTAAAGAGTTAAGCCGGAAAACTATAGCATCTCTAAAATCTCTTCAGAGGTTGCGTTATTTTCTGCCAATTCCTACCAAAATTATGCTAGCCCAATCCCTAATGCTATCCATTCTCGACTATGCCGACGCAAGCTATCTCAATTTAACCGAAGAACAACTGAATAAACTTGAGCGTCTCCAAAACATCGCTATACGTTTCATATTTGGTTTGCGCAAATATGATCATATTTCTGAATTTCGTTCAAGGCTCAAATGGTTACCTATCCGCTTTCGCCGGAATCTGCACGTTCTCTCGCTATTGTACTGTGTATTATTCCATAAAAATGCACCAACCTATCTCAAAGACAAATTTGAATTTCTTGGAACTCACAATAAAACTCTTAGATCAGCAGAGAACCTCACACTGAGAGTACCTATGCACAATACCAAATTTTATAAAATGTCTTTTTCTGTACAGGCAGTTCAATTGTGGAATGCGTTACCATTCAACATCAAAAAAGCTCAATCACTTGTCTCCTTTAAAAATTTAGTTAAAGCGCACTATCTCACTATTATTAATTAGTTTAATTTTTTTTTTTTTCCAACTTGCATCATGTTTATGTAGATATTTTATCTTCTATTCCTTATTAGCTTTTGTTAATTTAAGACGACATAGTATGTATGTATATGTGTATGTATGTATGTATATATGTATTCGTTTTTATCATGTAGTTTATATGTGTAAGTTTTATTTACTGATTATACAAATAATTATGCTGCCACACCTACCTCTTCATTACATATTTTCCTATTAATTCTAAAGGTTGTCTGGAAGAGATCGCTACTAAGCGATAAGACCGCCTTTGTACATTACAATTTCTATGTGTAAATATCTGTTTTTTTGTATATCTTTCTGAGTGGTGTGCAATAAAGTATATTCTATCTATCCATCTATCTATAAATTATACATTTTATTCATTTATATATTAAGTCTCTGTTGCACAGGTTGCTTATAAGTCATGTTACATATAATGGTATCCAAAGGATGTTAGATTATGATGTACTTTTCTTTTTTATCATCAAAATTCATCTGCTAAATGTTCTATAAACAACTTGAAAATGCGTAAAAATGTTTTTTTTTACTAGTAAAGTTGAAACAAAGCTTTAATGACCCCTGGTGATAATACATTTTAATAACTTATTTGAAAGATAAAATTTATCTACTAGTGCCCTTAAGAAATGTATCAACCTTAGTAAAAAATTCAGCAGACGTTTTACACCAGAACAAAAAAATGTATATATTCAATATAATTATAAATTTTAATTAATTCAGTCCGTTCTTAAAAGATTGCTTCAATTGGTATGTGTTAACAACTTTAGGGAGAGAAGATTGCGGTGGTTTTTGAGAGGCTACACGTCTGTGAATAAAATAAAGTAAAGTTTTGCTTTGAGTTTTTGAAAAAATACTTGTTTTATTGGGTTGAATCCAAAGTTGTAATTGGTTTCATTTGCGGGTGATTTTACTTTAAAATACTCTACTTTGAAGAAAACTACACAAATAAATTTAAAGTAAAAAACCTTTTTATAAAACAAGCTTTTATTTGGATGCAATAAAACGAAAAAAATAACTTTTTACTTTAAAACTTTTACTATCTACTTATGCTTCAGCTCAATTGGTTGAAGATATCTGCTTCAAAATATAGTTGAAAGATTTCACCCGAACAAACATACATGCATACATAAATACATACAAACCATGTATTGTCATCCAAATTGAACCTGTATACAAAATTTTAGCTCAATTGGCTGAAGATATCTGCTTCAAAATTGAGTTGCAAGATTTCACCCGAACAAATATACATTAAACTTACATACATACATACATACATACATTGCAAGTTAAATAAAACCTTGTAATAATGCTCACAGAAACTTACAGTGACAATATTTAACTAATAAATTACACAGAGAAAGGTTTCGAGGTTTCAAGAGTGGTGATTTTAGAATTGAAAAAAGTCATGGCCGAGGGAGTCTAAGAAATTCGCTGACAATAAATTGAAAACAAGTAAAGCTTGCATAATCAGTAGTTGTGACTCAATAAACAGTTTCACTATGATTGTAAGTTACGGAAATAATGTAAAAGCAAGACAATGCGTGCCTTTTGAACTGAAACTGAAGGCCATAGGAAGGCGAATTTTCACTTGTGAACAACTTCTTCAAAAGCTAAAAAAAACTTTTGCTTTTAAAGTAGATATTATATGACAATTTTAAGAAGAAAAAAGTTTATGTGAAAGCCTCCTCCAGTATCAACACTAAAACCAAATATCCACGTTTTTTAAAAAAAAGTTGTGAATCTGCTAAAACCTGGTAATTCCATTACAGGCATTTGTCACAAATCGCAATTGATACGCTTGAACTGGCTCTTACGAAAAAAGTGACCACTATACAAGGAAAGACAAGACAAAGTTGTTTTGTTAAATGATACCGTTTGGACTCGTGTTGGGGCCTTGGTGAAAAATGATTAAATAGCAGGTATTCGGGAGATTTTACCTTTCCCGCTGTGTTTTCCAGAATGGCTCTTTAGGATTAGTGTTCGTTTTAATGGATGCAGCATGATTAAGCAAGTTCACTTCTTTCGGAAAATTTAAAAAAAAAAATGTTAAATTCGAATGGCTACAAAAGATGAAACATTTTTAGAAACGGAATTCGAAAATTAAATGAGAGATGAGGAAAATTAGTAGCTTTTATAGCATAGTACTTCGATTAATCAGTTCATTCATGTTACTTTCAAATTAACAAATTTTTTACCAAAAAAAAAAATGGACGGAATTAATTGGTACACCCGATATGAATTGAACTGCTAATGTATAACATCATATGTAACTGTGTCAAAGTTACAGCGTATATGGAATTTATTTGGTATCAAAGTTATTGATTTACAAAACCTTTAATATTCTAATATTCATAAATGAATCTGAATCATTTCTTTCTTGGAAGGAATTTATTTGATGGGTAATTTACTAAATAACGATTAATTGTACAAAGTTAACCCACGTTTAACTAGAAATATGTATCTGAGGAAGTGTTTAAAGGAAATGATTCTGCACATTTTTATTACAATGTTTAATCTATTGTTATTTAAGTGTCAAAATCAAGTCATAATACGCACTAAACACCAATTGTCACACGTATGTGTCAATCAAATGTCCAAAAACGTAGGTGTGCAATTATGGACTACAATTACATTTTAATATACTCATTTAATGTTCAATCAATTGATTTAATCGAGTTTAATCGAAATATAATCGATTCGTGTTTATGCAAAATAGACAGAGACGTCATGTTGTTCAATATGACACGTTTTGTAGTGGAACACACCAAGTTTATTAAGTCTGTTGTTTGAGAATAATTACATTCGGATGCATTTGGTAATGCAATTTACAAGCACGCATAGTGATCTGTGATAGGGTTGCTAATTTAAAATATGGCGATGTTAAGTTAAATGCAATATAAGTACATAATATGTGGTGTTAAGTCAAGGTGAATACCTGTTGATGATCGGATGTACTTAATACATAAAAGGAATGTGCCTTGAGTTTGACATCTTTTTATACAGTTAATTAGATAACAATTAAGTTGTCATTTGATGAAGTAATAGAATAATTAACTTATATTTAAAATTATCTTAATCAAGTTTAACTAATTTTAAAAATGAAGAATTATTTCAAGATTGATTTCAGCTAATGTAAAGTTTACGCAATCCACTGCTGGAAATTGGATTGGCTGGCGTCATTTATTTTGCGCTAAATATTTACACTTTTTGCAATTCTCATCCAGCTACCATTGACGATCTTACGGAAATAGTCGCTTATGCGGGCATGACTACGCCCCAAACGGCAATAGTCAAGACACGCTCTCTACTTTTTCTCTAGTAGCCATTAGTTCTGCGACAAACGTGATTTCTGCCACTTTAATTAACAGAGTCTAGAATTCAAAGATTACGTAATTACAATCTTCAACAGTAAGTCCCATGTGGGTCAAAACGTAGACACAGACGATGGGACTCGCCCACATATTTAAAACCAAACTAAAAAGTGTCTAGTTCTTTTACAAAATACCACGCAATATACAAACATTTCTAAATACAAATAGGTACAACAAAGTTAATTGCAATAAATAATAACCAAAAACTATATAAAATAAACAATGCAAAATAATTTAATTCCATTAGTAATTACTTATAGAATATTCAAAGATTTCAAATCAACTTTTAGTACGGGGGTCATTATTGTTTAACAAAAACTCTCGTGTCTGACAATTTATTAAAACAACTTAACGTCGCGAAGCGATATTGAACTTGTGGTATGCGACCTCTAGAACATTTGCATCAGCAACGATTTTTCTAAGAAATGATACGACAAGTATACTTAAATATTTATCATTCATAATATGACACAAATGAACTAAGGTACGGCACAACAGAAAATATCTTAACAACCTGATAGAAGATCACAGCAAAATATTACTGCTTTCAAGTAATTTTTCGTTTCTGTGGTGAATAAGATGACCAGAGCTCCTTGGGGTGGAAAGATTGGGAACAGGGTCAGCAACGTGCTTGATATGCTTCTGGTATTGCAGGCGTCTATAGGCTGCAGTAATCGCTTACCATCATGTAAGCCGCACGCTTGTTTGCCGACCCTAGTACCTAATATAAAAAAAAATAATAAAGCAATAAATATCTATAATCAGATATTAATTTCTTTATGGTATACAATTATACATATTACATTTGTAAAATGGTGATGAGGAAGAAGTTTTTAATTCGATTTGCTAGTAAAACCTTTTCATGTATAATTATTTGCTTAATATTCATAATTATGTATTTGGGAAAAAATATTTCTTTATAAATTCATAAGAATAATCAATAAAGAGCAAACAGATCGCATATCAGAAACACATGTAGCACTAAAAGTATACAATAAATAATAAATAAAGTAAACACGTTATTGGCTAAGAAGGATTATTGATGCGCAAACTCTTTTTGCGCAAAAACTTTTTTTTCTAATACTTCCATTTGATATTTATCAGAATGGAACATGACTTGTGAGTTTACTAAAAAGTAATTATAAATACTTTACATTCAAATAGCGCAGCATCGCTTAGAATCACACTAAAATGTGGTTAGATTAACCCAGCTAGCTTAGTAGCTCATGTCATGGCTACTAGTTCACGGCAACATACATTAGCAAGATATTGAGCACGTGGGCGGTGAATTGCCTGTCGTTAAATGCATTACTACCATTTATTACGTAAACAGAAATTGTCTTATGCGATTGAGATTAACGATATTACGCAGTATTAGATAATGTGTCAGCAGATGCGTTGGAATATTGATTGATGGAAACATATCGGTTAACATAAACGGTGAACTTATATTTATGTATGCTTGAGTGATTTATGTGAAGTTGTTCTTTTTATGATACTGAGTAGATAAAAACACACAGCACAGCAGGAAATTTCCTGCTCAAAATATGGAGCAGCCCGATTGGGGTAGTACCGCAATCTTACAGAAGATCACAGCTAAATAATAACTGCTTTCAAGCAGTGCTGTGTTCCTGTTGGTGAGTAAGGTGACCAGAGCTCCTGGGGGGAATTAAGGATAGGGTCGTCAACGCGTTTGCGACGTTTCTGGTGTTGCAGACGTCTATAAACTATAGTAATAGCTTACCATCAGGTGAACCATACGCTTGTTTGCCGAATCAGTAAAAAAAAATTCTTTTATTTGTCAGAATATTCATATAATATTTACGATACTATAAAAATTATAAATAGTTTATCTGTGTGAGAGTGATAATCACAGGTTTTCATCGTCATCATCATTTTCTTATGTCCCCTAGATGGGGCAGAGGGCGTCCACAGTGCGCTCCCATCTCATTCGGTCTTGGGCTAACAGCTTAATCTCGGGCCAGGAAAGCCCGGACACTCTTCATCTCCGCGGTGACGGAGCGACGCGACGCCACGTTTGCCACGTTTCCTTTTACCTTGAGCAGTCCACTCTAAGGCCTGTCTCGGTATGTGAGAGGAATCCCTTCGGAGGGTGTGACCGGTCCATACCCATTTACGCCGCTTTATCTGGTGGCCGATTAGGGTCATATCACAGGTTTTAGTAGAATCAATAATTCAGTAGACTAAAATGACAGTTGCTAATGTCACTTTGTAAAATAATCGTTGTGTTTGAGTTTATTGTTAAGTTTTGTTTTGTGTTTTGGTATTCTGTTTTGTTTGTACTGTTTTGTTATCAATACGAAAGATATGTCGGGGAATCAATACAGATAGTTATTAATGTCGGTACCTGCGATATTCACCTACCCTACATCATTTTATTATTCGAGTCATTCTGTCATGCATAAAACGAACGGTGCAACCGCGGCTCAGGCAGTCTTGGCTCTGGCTTGGCGCGGTGCACTTGTGTATCCTGCTAGTAGCTTAACCTCGACTCTTCTAATAGTTAGTTTGTGTACACGAATTAATTGTTACTGATTGGGCAACTCGACCGGTGGTGGTGAGTGCCAATGCGCATTGTTAGGCGGCGCCGCCGTAAACCAACACTCGGGTCACAAGTCCCGGGCACTGCGTCGAGTTGTCTCTCTGCCACGCGATAGACGGTACCCGCTCGGTGAGTCCATTGAATACTAAGTAGTGTAACTATGTTGTTTTAAATTACATTGTGAATTAACCAGGCCATCCGTCCTACTCCTCACTTCTGATTCCTACATCAGAAGTGGGATACTGTTCTCGTGCCCACTAAGAGTGTTACTAGTGAGTAATTTATTTCATGATGCCACGAGAATCGCGTTCGCGTAGTCCCGTGTAGATCGAAGCGCAAGTCGAGTCGTCATCATTTAAACCGATTTAGTAGTAATAGTAACCTGTCTCTTCATAAACTTTTACTTAGTATGACTGAGGAATAGACTAAGCTCAAAATTAAAAAAAATATTTAATATCGCGAGCGTAGTCGTGTACTTAAAGTTAATTCGGAGTTTGGGTTTCTTTGTTTAAGTTCTATTTTTAGCAAGTGTGCAAGGTAGTTGCAACATTTGGTGATGAAAATATCGATGTACTGTATTTTACTGTATTTTAGTTCTTTTCGGTCGTTCTGTTTTATTCTTACCGGTGTACAAGTGGTTTTTGTTCAGTGTTCGATTACGTAATTCGAGTTACCGGTTATTTGTTGAATTTAGTTTTATTGTGATACGTAAGGTAGTTGTGTAGTGATTAATTTTGCTAATAGATTTTGCGATTCAGTTTTTGTTTCGATTCAGTCACAATGTCAGACCGTAAGCGTAATCGTAGTGCGAGCCGTCGCGGTAGTCGCAGCGACAGTCGTTTAAGGAAGATGCCAGAAGGTCATGTACCAATTGAGTTTATAGATGACGATCATAATGGTGAACATTTTAGTGATGTGACAGAAAACTGATGTAAGCGCTCTAAAGACTGTAGTGTGTAGTCATCAAGAGGATGATACACTGTGATGAATGAGTGATCCAGGAGGGATACACTGTGACGTGATCCGAGAGGGATACGCGTGGATTGTGGAGCAATTGTAATTGCTGGTTGGAAGGGTGGCTTACATAGTTGTAGGTGTTGTAGAAAATGAATTGGTTATTGAAAGTTTGATTTACGTTGGTACATGACTCTGCGTAGCTATATTTTCGTTAAGTTTTTGTGGTTACCCACTTGTTTGTGATAAAGTGTTAATATCGCCTTAGCTTGAGTATTTCCGATTACCCTCTGTAACGGATATTTTTGTCTTTACGTCTACTATCTTACACGATATTTTAACTAATATTATTTGTCGAAGTACCGAAAGAGCGTAAAGTTAGAGACACCATCTTCCGAATAGTTAATATTAATTTTCTGATTAGTCAGTCACCATTTTCATCATCTATTGATGGGATTATTGTAATTTGTAATTGTATGAGCAGCTATTGTTTAGTTACGTAGTTTTAATTACGTGGCGTATAAGTGATTACTGTGATAATAATTAATTCGATATAGTTAAAACACACACGTATCGTGAACTATAGATTAGAAGTGAGAAATGAGTGTTTCATTGAGGGTTTTAGTCTTTTTCTACCTTTGATTGATTTTTTTAAAACTGTTTAAAAGTTGTTTTAGTTGTTCTGTTTAAGAACGTTTAAATTACAGAGAGTTAATTGATAACACCTAATTGGTGCAATCGTAAACTTGTTACAACAATAGTTGTAGGTAGGTAACCTCAGATTAATAATTTTGTTTATGAGTAGGTGACCATTAAAAATTCTTACTATATTCTGTCCATTCGTTTGTTTTCTGTTAACAGTTCAAGAAAGTTTGAAATTAGAGACTCCCTCACACGATACCAATTTGATTTGAAATAATAATCGATTTTGTATATAAGAAGAATTTTCAATCGACTCAATGAAATATTTTCAGTTTAAGAATATTAATTATTCCTTTAGATACTAGTTATTTTAGTTAATTACGTAGCTAGTTTGTTAAATAAGTAGACAGGTATGTCATTTTCTAAGTATATTTACTCATACCTCTTGATGTAGAATTGATTTAGACTTTGTTAACCACACGTTTTAAAGTTAAATGTCACTAACGCGTGAGCAGTTACATTTTAAGGCAGTCGTTGTAGGTAACTGTTAAAAGTCTTGATACGAGTATGTTTCAATCTGTTTAATAATTATTGTGTAACTTTGGGAAGCAAGGGTTGTAAATGGAGCTATATGATTTCGCTACTTCCTTCATAGGGACAGTTAGGCTTTTTAATATCCTATTGGCGATTTTGTTCGTTTATAAAATGAGGACCGTCATCAAACGAAACTTGATCTGAAATATTGAGGCCCTTTTCGCGTATTAGAAGTTCTCGAAGGTAATCGGTATACCCTTAAAGCCTAAATTGTCAACGTACCTACAAATTTGCTCACGAAAAGTTAAGAGAAATGCCAGCACGTCATGTACCAGACGATATTGATGTAATTTATGATCTTGTTGATAATGATGATGTTCAAGTTTAAGTAGAGGGAGAGACTCGAGTGAACGACTCTATCGACCGTAATGTGTTCAAACGTACCAGTGTAGTTATTTAGTAGTCGTAGCCCTGAAGAAGGTGTCTCTTGGGGCAACCCAAGAGTTCATGGGTGCGCGGTGTGCGTTTAACTCTGGCGGAGGTCGTGGTGTTTGATACCGTAGCGTGTAGTCACAAGGGGTGACTGACACGGGTGATCCATTCGATGGATATGTGTACTGAGATGTATGTGACTGACACATGTACTGTGATTGCTCTTCGTCTAAAGAGCCGTAGTGTTAGAGGTCTTTACTCGAGGACTTTGCAAGCTTGGTTGTAACTTGTTGTAGAAGTAAACGTTTTGGTTGTGATGACGTCGATGGTACATGGCTGTGGTATTTGTGTAAAGTGATTAGTTATAATTGGTTTAACGACATTTATGATTCAGATTAAAGTTCTTGAAACATTTAAAATAGTTGTCTGGTAATAGAACCTAAGATTCCTCTTGCTTATGTACGTTGTTAGATTTTTTAAATGTTGATGAGTAAATAGAGCACATACTATGGCTATTTGGTCGTATCACATGAGGTGATGACGATATGTATTGGTCGTATCATAAGAGGTGATGACGATATGTGTTGGTCGTATCACAAGAGGTGATGACGATATAGGTGGTAATAGTAGTTGTCGTTTGTTGAGCGTTGTATGTGATCTTAATGTGTCAATAATAAAACTTTATTTTTTTAATTACGGCTAGAGGAACCTTTCGTCTTTGAAGGGATAAGATCGATTGGTAGTTTTTTTAATTAAAGATTGACTGATGAAGCAAAGAATGTAATTTCACGTTAAGGACAGGTAGGCCGAGATTCTAAAGATGCTTTTAATTTGATCGTCTTGTTTACATTCCACACGAGGGCGTGTGCTATCAGGATGGTCGTGACTTGCCCTTAATTACTTATATAGTTTATTAATTGAGGTGAAACAGGTTCACACTGACCTATACTGGCCTATTCTGATAATAATTAGTTAATTCTTCGGTCTAATGGCTTTCAGTTGTGCCAACAAAGAGCATTGTCGATTTTGCTAATAAGTAATCACATATGATACTATGACTGTCAACTGATACTATGACTGCCAACTGATACTATGACTGTCAACTGTGATACTATATACTATGTCTGCCCTCTCATACTGACTCGGAACTAACGACGGTACTTAAGAGATGAATAGTAAATTGAATGAAAAAAAAAAGTGAGGTGGTTAAACATTTGATGGACAAACAATCCGGGCTAGTAAGGTCTCTCCTGCTGTTCTGGGAGACGATCCATGTTACGCTGTAGGGGTCTCGCCTGCTTTAGTGGGCGACGATTCCGACCAGCCTGTTTTACATTAGTATGGTCTCTTCTGCTGTTGTGGGAGACGATCCATGATTCACTGTAGGGGTCTCGCCTGCTTTTAGTGGGCGACGACTCGGACCAGACTTTTTGTAATGATGAGCGTAACGCTGTAGGAGTCTCGCCTGCTTTTAGTGGGCGACGACTCAGACCAGACTGTTTGTAATGATGAGTGTAACGCTGTAGGAGTCTCGCCTGCTTTTAGTGGGCGACGACTCAGACCAGACTGTTTGTAATGATGAGTGATGCGCTGCAGGAATCTCACCTGTTTGAACTATAGGGGTTTTCATATTTTAAACCTAGATCAGTGTTACTTACCATATTGATATGACTGTAATGATAATAATGTTAACCATATTGTGACTGGTGTGACTGATTGACTTACTAACTGAAACCAATTGTTTCTAGTCCAAAGGGTCAGTGTGTACCGGACCAGATATTAAGATGTTGAATAGATTTTTGTCAGGATAGTCGAGCGATATTTTGTTTTTTTGATTAAAAATACCTAAGGTTGTAATAAATAGCGCGCGAGGACGCGCGCACGTCAGAATGGCCGTGTCGGGGAATCAATACAGATAGTTATTAATGTCGGTACCTGCGATATTCACCTACCCTACATCATTTTATTATTCGAGTCATTCTGTCATGCATAAAACGAACGGTGCAACCGCGGCTCAGGCAGTCTTGGCTCTGGCTTGGCGCGGTGCACTTGTGTATCCTGCTAGTAGCTTAACCTCGACTCTTCTAATAGTTAGTTTGTGTACACGAATTAATTGTTACTGATTGGGCAACTCGACCGGTGGTGGTGAGTGCCAATGCGCATTGTTAGGCGGCGCCGCCGTAAACCAACACTCGGGTCACAAGTCCCGGGCACTGCGTCGAGTTGTCTCTCTGCCACGCGATAGACGGTACCCGCTCGGTGAGTCCATTGAATACTAAGTAGTGTAACTATGTTGTTTTAAATTACATTGTGAATTAACCAGGCCATCCGTCCTACTCCTCACTTCTGATTCCTACAGATATGGATGGTCCAAGTAATAAACACAAACACAAATATTATTTTACAAAGTGACATTAGCAACTGTCATTTTAGTCTACTGAATTATTGATTCTACTTTAGATTGATTTTCTTTTGTGTGTATTAAAAGTTTTTTTAGTAAGAAAAGTTAAAATTTATGAATCATTAGTAAGAAACAGAAATGGAACCACGCGGTTCGTCTAGTCAGTATTTTATCGTTATTAGATAACGGAAATGTTATAATTAAGTACCATACCATGAAAATATCTCAGATATAATAGTACGTATAGAATATATCAGAATACAACTTTGTTGTCGAAGTGAAATTGTTATTCATTGTGTTTACGTAATGGATCAGAAGAAAAGTTTTCTAATTGCTTCTGAATAGCGTGAATGGGGTTCTTGCACACTGGAGTTCCATTAGTATAATTTTTTTTTTACCTAAAAGTTTATTTTACAGAAAAAATATTTTAAATTAACCAATTATAAAATGAAGTCGACTGTGTATGTGGGTTTTCGTATTCTCTGTGATTTTTTTAAATTTTTGTTCCTTCACTTTTTGATTTCTATCCAAATTATTTTTTATATATCTGATTTATTTTAAATTCTTTATTGTTATTATACTAACTTTAGTTGCAATAGTATTAAGCTTGTTATGATATAAAGGATACAGCTATGTGGCAGATAGATAGAGAGATAAAAAGAGGAGCCTTGAAACTTGTTAACTTCCGTTAGGTAAGGAAAGTATCTCCAAAACTGTGACTGTAAAATTCCACTGCACGAATTGAGGCAGGCATCGCTGAATTTGTAGCTCGCAAATTTATTTTAAAATTGAAACACGAACGAAGGATACGGAAAAATATAATGATCTGCATGTCTCAGAAAAAAATCTGAGACATGAACATTCACTGAGTCGCCATAGAACAGCGTGTCTGTTCACGCTTGAATACATTGAATAATTGTGTTTGCTCTCAAATGAAAAAACAAAACCGACTTCAATTACATCGACGAAAAAATAGTCAACTAAATACGCTTTATCAAAGATTACTGAAAAAATCGTCATCAGATCTCGATCAAATTTAAATCTGACCACGTGACACGCGTCAGCTTTCGATTAATATAAGAATTATCAAAATCGGTAAAACCAGTAAAAAGTTATACGGTATAATACAACATAGGTCGACGATTAAATTTTCAAGTAAAAACTAAAAATACATTATTAGATATAACTCGAAAAGCACTTGAGATCTAACAAATAAACTTAAATGGGACCACATGACATGCAACACCTTTCGATTAAAAAAAATCATAGAAATCAGCCCACACAGTCAAAAGTTCTAAGGTAACATACATACAAAATACAATCGAATTGAGAACCTCTTCCTTTTTGGAAGTCGGTTAAAAAGAAGTAGAATCATACTTGATTTGTAAACGTGTACTCGTACCTAATATACTACGATTTAAGTTTTAAATTATTCGCCGGTTTTTGAAACCAGTTAGATCGATCGTATTTTAATTATTAACCTCAGTGGTTCAGTGGTTCAGTGGTGGGAACAGAATCATTCTACTCTAATTTTTTACCCTTTTTATAACTAGCACGCGAGCTCTACTTTGAGAAACACATTTTTTATAATAAAAAAGCAACAACAAACAAACAAACATATGCAACATTAGAGAAGTTACAGTGCACTGTAAATTCATCCAAGTGGATATCTGTCTTTCTGGGTGTCCCCATTGTGCCTCGGAGAGCACGTTAAGTTGTCGGTCCCGGTTCTTATTACATACACCTGATAGCGATCGTTAGGTACTCATAGTAGTGATATATTATCCACCAACCCGTAGTAGAGCAGTATGGTGGATTACGCTCAGATCCTTCTCCTACATGGAGAAAGAGACCTACAGCCAGCAGTGGGATGTTACAGGCTGAAGCGTATAAAGTAGGAAAATGTTGTTTTACAAAAAAGTCAGATTTTTATACTTCTAGCTTAAACAAAAATAAGTATATAAGTAACTTTTTTACATATCTTGGACGCATTCTAATATATAATTAAAAAAAATTATGTATACGGTTACTTACTTGTTTTAATAAATAGTTAACTTATTTCATTAACTTGCCTTAATAATTTAAATATTTTATCAAAAGTTCGTTGATCGTCGGATCGACATATAAAAAAACATTTCACAACCTAGGTACATATAGAGTACCGATTCTTAAATTAAAATATTACGTCGATGTATGATAAAAAACAATTATTACATCCATTTCTGTATTGTTTTAAGTATGGATATAAATAAAACCTTTAGCCTAATTCCGTATCTTATAACATTTATTATTATTTATGACGCATAAATACATATTATACAGGCGTAGTGTGTGAAGGCTTTCTTACGCTTGCGTTTGTAAATATACTGAAACTTCGCAAGTGATTACTTATACGAAAATTAATTACTTAGGCAAGGAAACAAGATAATTAAGAAAATATTTATCTTATTATCATATAAAATTAACAACGCAAAAGCGCTTAAAGAAAATTATACAAAACCTAATTCAGTTTTCAAACAACTTAACCTGTTAATATATAAGCATTATATTAAGAGTATATTTGCAAAATTTTCGATAATGTTTTTTTCTTACTTTTTACATGCAGTCTATTCGTGACATAAATTGTGAAAACCTAAACTGTGTTTAGGCTGAAAGTAGTTGTTGTGAATCCTTGATTAACATTATTTCTGTTATATGTATGTATATTGAGAATAATAAATTTAAAAACATGTTAATACTGAGACAGTTCGTAAAAAATTATGTCCAGATTGTCGATATTTTCACCCTAATGATCGTACTAATTAGTATGCAGCGTTAGCATTTATTATTACAATATAATTATTTAATATGTAGTGCTTATAATATAAACATCTGAAATTGATTTCGCCTTAGCTGTCGTCGCTTCCTGAATACAGTGACATAGCAAATAGAGCCATCTGTCACCAGGTTTCTATTGTGACATCATGTTTCACACCTTCAATCGACACAATAGAAGGAAGTGGGCAGATTAGAATGCGAGGGAAGAAGTATTTTTAGACTTAGATGTGAAAATCCAGATACACTATAAGTGTACAATCTCCATCGATTCTTAAAATACATTGTTATGAAATCATTACAATGCAAATTTAAAATAATCATGCATCAAACTAATGTTGTTTTTGATAACAGTGTTATAGAAAATATAATTTTACACACAAAAATAATATAATACACTAGGTTTTAATAAGCGGTAATTATTTCGAAACTTTTGAACGAGAATTAATGATAAAGAAAATTTTTGATCGTTAAAAGATTGAGTGTTAACAAATACTTTTTTCGAATATATATCATAACCCTGTATCATTTTATTGTCAATATATGATAACTTGGTATCATGATAGTGCTTATATATTTATCATAATCAATTATCAGAAACTTATAAATTATTATTAGTATTAATGAATACATTCAAAACAACATACATACATATATTATAATGTAAGTCTGTACAAGCTACTTACAATTACTTACTACCTACTTACATTTTTTTATTTATTTTTATTTTTATTTATTTATACTTTATTGTACACCACAACTACATTTTAACATTAAACACATTTAAAGATATTTACAGACTGTGAAGTACAATGGGCGGTCTTATGGCTATTTAGCCATTTCTTCCAGACAACCCATTTTTTGGATATATAATTTTCTTTTATTACCATATATTAAATCACCCTTATTGCGGTTACGATATTTGTTCTGAATGTTCTAGCGTAGTCATAATATTATGATGTTGTATAGCCTAATGTTATAACTACTAATAAATTAAGCAATTAATCAAGCATTGTAAGTTAAAACTAGTTTTTGATATCAGCCAGTAAGTAATTGTAGAGTTTATAATATGTTAATAATAAATGACAATTTTTTTTGTAAAAATTACTTCTTACTTTCTTACTTCCAACGGCGCTACAACCCTTTGTGGGTCTTGGCCTCCTCAACGATATTTCTCCACCTCGCTCTGTCTCTGGCCTCCTTTCTCCAAGTTGTTTTCCTGCCCATTCTCCTAAGATCCTCCTCCACACAGTCCATCCACCTCTTCCTGGGTCTTCCGCGGGGTCTTTTTTGTTGCGGAATCCACCTGGAGATGGTTTTCACCGCTCTGGTGTCCTCCATTCGTTCCAGGTGGCCTGCCCATCTGAGCCTCTGTGACTTACAGTGTCTGACGATCGTTTCTTTATGAATCAGTGCGTCCAGTTCGTGATTCATCCTTACACGATACATACCATCGTCTTCTCGTACTGGCCCGAAAATTTGTCTCAGGACTTTCCGCTCGAACAGTTCCAGTTTAAGTTCGTCTTTTTGGGTCAGTGTCCAGGTCTCACATGCATAAGTCACAACAGGCCGGATTAGCGTCTTGTAGATGGTGAGTTTCGATTTAAGGGTTAGTAGTTTGCTGGCCAGCAAACGTTTGCACGCGTAGAAACATCTGTTTCCAGAGGTCAGTCGCGCTTTGATCTCTTCCTCCATCACATTCAGGGAGTTTAAGTTCGACCCTAAATATCGGAAAGCGTTGACACCTTCAATCTTATTACCTCCCACGATGACATCATGAGCTGGCGCCGGCAGACGACTGCTAGTGAGGTATTTCGTCTTGGATGCGTTGACCTCCAGTCCAAACTGCGTCGACTCAGCCTCCAAGGTCACTCCAAGGTTGATCATGCTCTGCTTGGATCGGCTAGTTATTACAATGTCGTCTGCGTATGCGGCCAGCTGAGAGGTGTTAAAGTCAATGAGTCCTCTAAGATTGAGTTTTCGCGTCACGGCCTCCAATACCAGGTTGAAGATTACTGTCGAAAGAGCATCTCCCTGCTTGACTCCTGAGTTGATCGAGAACGCCTCGGACTGTTCGTTTTGAATGGCCACTATAGACTTAGAGTCTCGCATCGTCGTGTCTACCAGTCGAACAATCTTGCTAGGCACTCCCAGTATCAGCATGCTACAGAGAATGCGTTTGCGGTTGACGCTGTCAAAGGCCTGCTTGTAGTCGACGAAGAGATGGTGCAGGTTAATATCATATTCGTAGGCCTTCTCTAACGTTTGTCGCATAAGGTGAATTTGGTCTACAGTGGAGCGGTTTGGTCTAAAACCGCCCTGATATTCCCCGAGGATTTCCTCGTCTTCGTTTGTGTGTTTTTGTAAAAATTATATAATCAAAATAGTCGTAATGATTGACGTTTATAAAAATTAAGTTTTTTATTTTTTTATTTAATTATTGTTTTAAAATTAACAATACATAAAATAATAAAAAAATAGCAACAAAAAACCACTAAGGTTTTAATATGTACTATCTTAGTCTAATTATACACATTCGTTATTTATTAATGGTCACAGACAATGTTCGACTTACTTAAAATATTAACAAAAATACGAAATCATTTGTAATGTTACAAAATAATAAACACAATAATAGATTACAATAAAATACTGTTTAAGTAAATTTAAATTAAATTAATTAATTAAAAAAAGTATTCAAAAGAAATGATTTTGTTACAGTCTGCTATGTATAAGTATTATATACTTATATAAGTATTGTCATACATACACTCTGTGGGCGGAACTGTGCATCCTTTTATTCACTGTTACAATAGGCGATCATTTCAATAAATTAAACATTTATGACATGTGGGTGTCGAGGAAATAAATATTTCCGATACGGCATCAGACATATTAGCAGTTGTGTGTTAATTTTACGATCTATACATTTATTTGCATTTCGTAATTTTTGACGAATTTTGTTTTATTTAACTAAAATAACACAAGGTCGTCAACATTTTTACTAACTTTTAAATTACTGCTATTATGTTTTAGTGTGATGTATCTAAACAAATATTTTTAATAACGCGGAAATCGTTTCAATTTGAAGATGCAATTAAATTGTTTTGGAAAATTAAATTAAATTTTTGTGTGCAGTTTTTTCATTAAAATATTTCCTCGTAAATGGTGAAATTACTTGTAAGATATCGGGTTGAATTAAGTGTAAACTCCATAAAAAACAATACATTGATATTTTTTTCTTGTAATAGGTGTACGGGTTACCGCACATTCAGCGATGTGATTGTCTTGCAAAGTAATAACCTCCTTTAATTTAGGTTATTTTTTACGAAATTGTTGTTTGCCCGATGCGGATTTCTTATAAAATTGACGGATGACGTCTGTATTATATAGATACTCAAAATATTCTTGATAAAGTTAGTGTTAGATCGACTTTCATTATGTTTGGGTGGGTCCTTTGTGTCCTTCCCTCACGAGTCATCTCTCACTCAACCATAGATTGTACCATACAATAGGAAGAGTACTTTATTTGAAAATTTTACAATTTTATACATGTTTGCAAGACGCAATTTAACTAGTCATTTAATATTATACCTCCAATAACACTTGTTGACCTTACATTTACAAACGCATTTGTTTTACGTAATTCTGTATTAGTCGTGTTAAATTTAAATAATACAATTGTAATATAAATCTTTTCATTCTAATTAACGTAGATATACGTTGGGACTGGACGGGCGAGTGCAATTTGCGGAATGTCCAAAATTATGTAGTCGCTATTATATTTCGCATCGCAAGCTTAATAATATAATATGTCTTTTCTAGCTTTAATTTATACTGAACAATTTGAATTTGTATCTTACAAATGTAGAAATAATATAAATAAATACAAAGTATTATTCCAATATCAAAACGTCAAACAGTAGAACTTTCTAGTCGAACTTCATAATTAATTATGGAATAATAAAATTCAAATTTAGATACTTTCAAAATAATAAAAGTTAAATTAAATTTGTCTTATTTCGTTATTAAAATTTTTCAAGTAATTAAATTATTGAGTTTTGCTTTTTGCGAACTTTTTTCCTCGCTTTTCTTTTAAACGATTTCTTGTTGTTTGATATTTTGTTATTTTAAAATTATTATAATATTACCTATCGTTAAAACTTTTTGCACTACAAAGTCTACAACTATATAGAAGTTCGTGTTTTGTTAATATAACTTGGGAATATGTATTATTTTTAAGCATCCAATGTGTCAATTTATCTTGATATCAATAAATGTAATTTTTGGTATTTAAAAATAAAATTTTCTAAAAAAAAACATAGGTAGATCTTCGTCAAAATTAACACTTTGTTGTTTCACATATACAAATAGTATCAACTTAAAGTTTAGTATTTGTTTATAAAACCATGTATGTAAATATAGTACAATCAGCGTTCTTAAGTCCGTGTTAATGTAATGGGTGCGGTGAACAGGGTTAAGGTATAAAGCCTTGAGCTTGACTCGTGATTGTCTGCCTGCCTGATAGGACACGACATGACGAATAAATGCCCACTTTATATCTGTCAGATCTATTGAGAGATGAATGTGTAAATCATTTTTTACTGCTTATTTATTCGTTATGAGATTTCGAGTCTCATTGTATGTGGTACACCGATTTCATGGTACAAGAAGCTGGCATTAACGAATAAGGAAGTCGGGAATTATTTAGCCTTGAAATTTCGAATCATGTATCTAAATAATTTTAATTCTGCTTTATAATAATAATAATATAATAACATGATAATTGATAATGGATCATAACTATTTTTATCAAAAAACTAAGACAGACATATTTCACAATAGTTTTAGTGAATATAAAAAAAAAATTAGTCAAACATTTTAACGCTCGTAACTTATCCTAAAATTATCTTCACTTTACCTATAATTATTTCTTCTTACTTATTATTATTTATTGACTGAAATGAGGAAGTTGCGTTTGCCTCTACTTAATTAAATCTACATCCTAACATGACGATTTATATACACTGTATTAAATATATAAATAAATCTATAAAAATAAATATATAAATCTCTTAATACTATATTTGAAGTATATGTGTTGGTAAACCTTAAATAAAATAAAAATAATTAACGGGCAACTAGATTATGTCAAATAATTTTATCCTCACTAATATAGCTTTTTACATATCAAGCTTATTATTATTGTACTTAACAATAAATCCCTAGATTATAATTTTCATAAGCGTTTCATTTAAGAGATAAAAAACAATGTTTGCCTAGAAATCATAATTTACATTTAAAACACTGTGTCAAGTTTCACTCGTAAAATAGCGTTCATGGAAAAACATTATAACGAAATACCCTTAAAATTTGAACATCTGTCCGTTTAGCTTACATTTCTATGCTAACGTAAATATGAGAACGGCTGGTTTTTAGGTCAACGACGCTCTGGAAAAACGGGCTTTGAGGTGTGAAAACCGTGGTTGAACTATATGATTTCGTTTTGCGAGTTTATTTATACAACTATGTCGGTAAACGAGCGTACTGCTTACCTGATTGTAAGCGATTACCGTAGCTTATAGACGCCTGCCAAATATAATACCAAACCCTACCCCTGATCCCCCAGGAGCTCTGGTCACCTTGCTCACCACAGGAAAACAACATTGCTTGAAAGCAGTATCATTTAGCTGTAATCTTCTGTCAGCTCGGGATACTTCCCCAGTCGAGCTATTCTAGATTTTGTGCAGGATACCTATTTCCCTTCTGTACCCTATCTCAGTTATAAATATAGTTGAATTCATTTAAATGTGCAATAAATATAAAATTAAAAAAAAAACTAGTCATTGTTCATCTTTGTAACTTGTATCAGGGTGTTTAGTTATACCTCGTTATTAAACTCAATACTTAGATTCAAATACTCGTAAAGAAAAAGTCTCCTTTGCAAACTATTATTCCAACTGCTAACAAAGAGGAAAACCTTAAAACCGGACAAAAGAACTCCACGTGTATAAAGTTTTGGTACGTGATAATAGTTTGGGTTCAAAACGACTCGTAATAGAACAGAGCAAATAGCGTTTCTAAATCCTGCAGGAAGAGCACTTGAGCTGAAATTCCGCACTCTCCCAAGTTCCTAAACGCGAGACACTTAAGGCGTCGAGATTATGTCTTGCGTATACAAACCCACCCTCCGTTCTAAGCGAGTTTTAAGAGAAAACATACGCCGTCTTATGTATAATTTGAGTTTTTGTTGGTTATACGTATACACAATCACATCATTGTAATTAATCTCGACAATGCGTGAAAAACAATGTCTTGTAAAACCGACAGACACAAGTCTGGATAAATCCTGTCTCGCGAACTGTCAAGCGTCGAAACCATTCAGTAAGAACCTTCTAAAAAGTATCAGAAATCTTAATAAATATTAGTCCTACGGTCTTATAATATTTTCTACGGCATTAATATTATTTAGTAACTTGAAAATCTATTATTTTATACGTACCTACATGCCATTCCAATTTATAAATGTTTTCAAGTTCAGTAGAGTATTTATATAGTGATTGTTCAAATTATTGAACAAGAAAAATTAGATACCATTTCAGTTGAAATGAATAATTTATTGAAAACAAGTTTTCAAAGCAACGGGAATTTTGAAGAACGGATCTGAAGCTGAAAAGATTTTGCTTGGTAAAACAAACATTTTACACTACAGTTTGTACGTTTTATTATACTATCAGAAATATTATTTATTTTTGAAATATTCAGCGAGAAATAGACGGCAATCAAAGGATAATTTAGTGACAAGCAACTGTTGTTTGGTAACGTTATTTAGAGAATACAAATTCTATCCCAGACTACATACACGGTGACGTCGATTCCATAGAATAGCTGATAGCATAAGCATTTCACAGCACATGAGATTTGCTTTACGTGTAGTGTGGCTCGTTGTATTGTTTGGTCAGAACTAGTAACGAACGTAACTTAATCAATTTAGCAAATCAAAACCTCGGAAAATATCGTGTATAATTCGAAATTTTTGATGCAGCGTACTCTTTGCCAATATAAGAAAAAAGAGTAAAAAGAGTTGTTTTGAAGTTTACTATTTAACTACGTACTATGACGATTGTATTAACAAGTTATATTTAATGAATCAAATTATAATTAATAATAACAATAAAACTCTTAAATCAAAACATGATGTTTGTATTGGTAAAATAAATGCTGGTATACCTACGATAATACCTATATTTTGTTATAACTATAATTGTGTTTGCTCGCAAACGAAAAAAATCGATTTCAACTACATCGACAAGTTATATAACGTTATCAAAGAGTACCTACTCCGAAATTAGAAACCAGATCTCGATCAAATTTAAATAAGACCTCATGACAAGTGTTATTTTTAAAATCGGTGTACCCAGTGAAAAGTTATACGGTATAATACAACGTAAGTTGACGAAAAAATAGTCAAGTAACTACGCATTATTATAGATAACTCAAAAAGTACTCCTCAGACCTCTCAAATTTAAATGGAACCATGCGACACGTAACAATTTTCGATTTTTAAAAAATCATAGAAATCGGTCCACACAGTCAAATGTTCTGAGGTAATATAAAAAAAATAAAATCGAATTAAGAACCTTCTCCTTTTTTTGAAGTCAGTTAAAAAGCGCTGTGACTTGTCACTCTCACTGTCACTGCTGTTTCATTGTTTTACACATTTTCACTTACCATATTTTTACATACCGCGGCCTTATATCGTTCCTTGAGGACTAAACTCCTAAAAACCCTTAAACAAATTCAGTTTTTAAAAGTAAGCTGTCTTTCATATAATGTAATTCAAACTAGTTTAAAAACAAGTATGAGACGAAAAATACAAATTGAAATGAATAAATGAAAAGTTGTGCTGCTTAATCAACTTTATTATTTAGGAGTGAAGGTCTCGTCTATGGCTTTATGTGTTATGTTTAAATTAAGCAGAAAGTAACATTGTTTTGTACGTAAACAAGCATTTACCTCTTATTTTCTAGTACACGAAGCAACCGAGTTACGAAATAAATAATTTAACAAGTCGTGTGAGGTCTTTTGTAGCAATTTATATAGAATTATTGCAGAGAACCTGTCTAAAGTTTGTATAGTAATATGTTTAAGAAATATGTTTACAACATATCAATAGGATTGTAGGTATTTTGAATTTGTATACAAATTTAGTTATTGGAAAAAAAATATTAAATATTATATATGTATATACTAGCTGTGCCCGCGACTTGCTCCGCTTTGAATTTAACAAAAAAGTCATTGTTCAGTTCGCAGAGTTATAAAATAAATAAATTTCTAAAATAAAAGTATCCTAAGTTACTCCTTATTACGTCAGCTATCTGCCAGTGAAAGTCCCGTCAAAATCGGTCCAGCCGTTTTAGAGATTGGCCGGAACAAACAGACAGACAGGAAAAAATTATAAAATAAAATAAAATCTTTAAAATCTGTCCAAACTTTTCACATATTTGCCGAAACAAACATACAAACATACGTACAAAAATTGTAAAAAAAATGTTATTTTGGTATATGTACATACATAATTATGTACATCCATATGCATTTAGTAAGAAGTGGTTATTTTAATATTACAAATACAAAAAAAACAGACACTCCAATTTTATTTATTTGTATAGATAAAAATAAATAAATAGAATTTTGCATTATTAAAATGTTCCGAATCTTCGTTTAACAGATTATTTTTGTTACTGAGGTTTATCGTTGGTTTTTTTCTGCTCAATTCGAAGCGAGATTTATTTATCTATACTAATATATAAAGCTGAAGAGTTTGTTTGTTTGTTTGTTTATTTGAACGCGGTAATCTATGGAACTACTGGTCCGATTTGAAAAATTCTTTCACTGTTAGATAGCCCATTTATCGAGGAAGGCTATAGGCTATGTATCATCACGCTAAGACTAATAGTAGCAGAGTCCACGCCGACGAAGTCGCGCGCAGAAGCTAGTTTATTATAAAAAGGATTGACAAAGTAACATGTCGGCAGGTACTTACAATAGCATTTAAAAAATCATCAAATTAATAATTTAATAGCTTTGTACTATAAGGATTGATAAAGATTATTTGATAGCAAGCAATGAATTTAATAATTGAAATATCAAGTAGCTCAGCGAGGCATATTCGAAGCAACGTTAATTATGCACGAGCAATGTATTGGAAAATCTTAAATTCGTGATCTCGACATATCATGTATTATTTTAATTAAAACCACCGCAGCAGCTCCCAAACCGACGTGTTTGCTCGCTTTTGTTTATATATTTATGACCAAGGTTGATTATAAGAAAATGGTGTTATATATTTAAAAGTCTAATTTTTTATTGTGTGGTTACGATAGTAAATAATATAGACACCCCCTCTCTTCCCGTGGGTGTCGTAAGAGGCGATTAAGGGATAAGACAGTTCCACTACCACCTTGGAATTGCAGCAGCGTCTTCGCTGCGACAAAGCCAGCCCTGCGGTCACCAACCCGCCTGAAAAAACACATGAGGACATTGGGGAGGCCTATGTCCAGCAGTGAAATGTGATAGGCTGAAGTGAAGTGAGGGAATTTTTCAAATATGCAAAGCTAAAAAAACGATAGTCGATCTTCCATCAAAGTACGTAAATACGAGTATATGTATAATTGTATATGTTTAATATCAGGTAGTTAAAATTTAACTAATAATTTCTAAAATGTATCACTTATGAAACTTCCATTTTCGTTTTGAAGTTACTTAAATACTATTTATCATTTTAATATTACATACTTAGTTTAATTTGTAAACGCTTGAATTATACTTCTAAAAGATTGTGGCGTAATGGTAAGGCAAACTTTTACGGTTTGAAGTAACAAGACGCAGTCATTTACAACTGCGCTTTGTTACAGCATACTTGGAGAAGAAATTAAAAAAAAAACACTTTCAAGAAAAAGTACCACGTGGTATCAGTTCTGTAGTAAAACCTAAGAAGCAATAAATGCTTATTTAAGTTCGCTATCAATGACCAGATCCGATAACTTTGAATTTACACCACAGCTAAGTAAATAGGGCTTACAAATAAAATTTCTGATTTATCAATAACGGTATCGTATATAATTTGTTATGTTTTCGCCTCACATATTTATCTTAAAAAGTGTCGAGATTCAGATAATCCAATCAACAAAACAAAGATTAGGTAAAAACGTGGCTTATATCAACAATAAAAAATACATGAGTATAATCACGCGACAACAACCCTGTTTTGGTTGCCTGCCATTCATTTGATTACGAATCTTATACGGCGAGCTTGTTTCTAACGGGGACAGGGCACGCGACGCAGTTTTTACGATAACACCTGACCTACTGCTTAGCGAGAATTCAGAAAATAAAAACTAATAAATTTATTTTATTATCAACGCAACGTTTGTGCTTTTAAATAACGCCAATGATAATTATCAGATTGGTTAACGTTTGAGACACAGTTTCATTACTATGTGCTTTGACGTGACCATTAAAACGTGTCAGATTGTTAACACATAATATGTACACCATTGTTTATTGCCCGAAGGGAAAGATAGAATTAACCGATCCTCGACAAGACTTAGCGATAACAATCTTAGCGTCCATAAAATTAATTTATTGTGCGAAGTCGAAAAGCAAAGATAAGGGATTAAAAATTAATTACAAGTTTTAAACATCTCTTAGGCCTTAGTCGCGATAAAAAGTTTTAACATTAAGTCATTATAAGTTTGCTTTCAAGGCAGAATCCATCAGATTTTATAAATTATTTACAGGATTATACAATTTGTAACATTTGATTATTAAAATATAACAATTTCCTAACAAGATGTTACATTAATGACTTCTCTTAAACAAATGTATGGATTGAAAGTTAAGATACAAGAACATCAACAGTAGGTAATTATAGAAGTTCTGTTACTTCATTTTTTGGGAATAAAGTTAAAAGTTTAAATTAATGCTTAGTTCATCGTATAAATATCTACTTGTATTAAAGGAGTTCAGAAACTAATCAGAGTACATTAATAGAATAGGTTTCTTGGAAATTCCCTTGCATGCTATCCGTTCCTTGTAACAACGATAATGGTTAAAGGAGCGGCCATTAATTAAAACTGTCCAGCATGAAGTTCTATACATTTTGAAGAGGTTAATTTGCCGTGACTAAGTTTAAGGTAAGACACACACGTTCAACGGTGTATGTACCTTTATGTAGGTGCTATTGTTGAGTAATATTTATTTTTATTACACGTCAAAACATTATTTTTTAAATTCCTAATAGTAATTTTTTAATAATTTAATATAATTTTGTTTATGTACATTTAAATAGCGAATATCTCTTCTCTATATATATAAAAATGAATCGCTTAATTTGTTGCTAAGCGCAAATCTCGAGAGTGGCTGAACCGATTTACTTAATTCTTTTTTTATAATATTTCTTGAAGTACGAGGATTGTTATTACGGAGAGAAAAATTTAAAAAAATTGCCTGACAAAGTCTAAAAACAACACTTTTCTATATTCCCATACAAAAGATTCGTAATAATACTTAAAAGTCAATTTGAACTTTAATACCAATCGACTGTTAGGCGGTACGAAGTTCGCCGGGTCAGCTAGTTTTAAATACATTTAATAATTATTACTATCAAAAGGTGTACGTCGTATAGTCAGAAACTCTAAAAAGTTATTCTTGGCGCAATAAAGTACGTTTAAATTTCTGCTTTTGTATATAACAAGCACCCAAAAAATAGCATTTCTACAAAATACAGTGTACGCCTTGTCAGACAGTAAGTACTGTGTAACTGTACTAGTTCCTTATCGGATGACGTTACAGTTCCGGCGACCGGGGCTCGAACTCTGTCGGAAGAACGTCCACCCGACACGCGATACTCGCTCACTTAAGTTTGCGACAAATCTGACTAACACTAAAACGGTTTATGTAGCTGTTATATTAGGACGGAAAAATTCACGTTACTTTCATTTTAGTAGAAAAATAGAAACCTACGTATGACATTTTCAATATCCATTCATAAACTTTATATCCATGAATAACACAACACTACTGATTATGAGACTGAATTCTAAATGCATATTAAAATAATACTTACTTAATCAAACTACAGAAATTCTAGTGTAATAAAAGAGAATAAAACATTGTTTGTTTACTATAATTACTGAAGTACATACCTACCTGGTATATAATAAATAATACTTTACATCAATACAGAGTATCAGAATAAAAATTGAGTAATATCCAATAAGTTAAATTTCATAGATATGTTAAAACTAGCTTCTGCGTGCGACTTCGTCGGCGTGGACTCCGCTCCTATTGGTCTTAGCGTGATGATACATAGCCTATAGCCTTCCACGATAAATGGGCTATCTAACACTGAAAGAATTTTTCAAATCGGCCCAGTAGTTCCAGAGATTACCGCGTTCAAACAAACAAACAAACAAACTCTTCAGCTTTATATATTAGTATAGATGAAGAACACTAAAAAATATAGTTTCGTTATAATACAATTTTATTTATGAGTATTAGGCTTAAAGACCTTACTAGCCGAGGATCAAGTAAAAGCTAACAAATATAATAAGCTTTTAAGTATTTCAAATAATAATATATGCCCTCTTTTCGTAAGCTCCATTTAAAATAAATATTTAATCTCATCACCAAAGCGTATTTATGTCATGATTAACATGAAAATATTTATTAAAACACGCGCAAACATTATTTAACTCATTATTAAATTAATTTTTTGTCCAAAACTGAAAATAATAGTAACTTTAATTTATACTCGTGTTTATCTTTATGAATTGTATTCTGCGTGTAAAATTAAATTCGTTCTAATTACGGTGTTTCTTAGGAAACAAATAAAAATATAAAACGTTAAAAAGCAACAACAATATACATTTGATGGGTATATCTTTTAGTGATCGAAAGAATAACTTTTGTTCACATATCCTTATCTAAATAAGGATATGTGAACAAAAGTTATTCTAAAAACGTTCTTGTCTCACTTAGCTTCTGCTGTTGATGTATTATGATGTTAAGTTTGAATTATGTTACGATATTCACATCAACTATATTCCATAATATATAAGCATTATAATATTAGAAAAATAATATATAATTTTTAATTATTTTTTTTTGAAATTAATAGATTGAAAGAGATTTATAACACACTATATACACACTATAACATTATTTTATAGATATAGATTAGACTTTGTTTATTTACTAGCTGCAATCTCCTCGTTTAATCTATACTAATATATAAAGCTGAAGAGTTTGTTTGTTTAGTTGTTTGTTTGTTTGTTTGAACGCGGTAATCTCTGGAACTACTGGGCCGATTTAAAAAATTCTTTCAGTGTTAGATAGCCCATTTATCGAGGAAGGCTATAGGCTATGTGTCATCACGCTAATACCAATAGGAGCGGAGTCCACGCCGACGAAGTCACGCGCAGAAGCTAGTAAGCTTATAATATTAGAAAAATAATATATTGTTTAAATATACATATAATTTTTAATTTTTTTTTTAATTAATAGATTGAAAGAGATTTATAACACACTATATACACACTATAACATTATTTTATAGATATAGATTAGACTTTGTTTATTTACTAGCTGCAATCTCCTCGTTTAATACTCGTATAAATATAGGAGTTTACAGCGCTTGAAAACAATTGTACGAAAAATAGCTGCAATAACCTAACATGAGCATATCGAATATTAAAAAAATACCTTTAAAAACATTTCATTCACGTTGGCCAAATAGTGGTAAAATATTAGAGAACATGGCTGCCAATTATTGATATTTTACATAACAGTTGCCAACCTGGCACAGTTACAACGGTTTGCTGATATTAAATTCAAAGTATCATTTTTATATTCGATGAGGTTTTAAAGTACCTAGGTTTATACGTTTACTAGATTTTTCAGAATTTTTTTTCTTTTGCTAACTAAACAATTTGAAATTATAGAGGTCAGAATTAAAGGTCCGCGAGAGAGAAAAACGAGCCTCAAAGGACGAGTTAAATACTTGTTAAGGGTTAAGCAAGCTCATTAAAGTATATGTAATTATAAGCTTCAATAAAAAATACACTAGTATTATCTGGTTTTTATTTCTAGATATTTATATAAAGAAAAATTCCAAAAGGTATTTGAAAATCATAAAATATAAAAATACGTTTATGAAGTGAAAATCAACTTTATTCAAATAGGCCCCATGAGCACTTTCGAATCGTCATTTTACAAATTAAAACTTTGAAGTGATTATTATGTTTGTAAAATTAAAGCTACCATCGATTCGAAAACTTGATTATGCACAGAAGAGTCGTCAAGAAACTCCGCATTTAATAATCTTTTGAAAAAAAGAATCTGAAGTGATTATTGTATATTAAGATATTATTTTAGTTCTCAAAATAAAAATAAAGATTTGAGTGACGAAAAACTTTATTTCTTTCTATTCTTAAATTCTAGTTATATTCCTTATAACCTTCAAATTTAAAACTCCTAATCAAAACACACCGTTTAATATTTTTATTGCATGAAAAGAAAGAGTATATTATTATTATTTTTTTATCTAACTTACTTATTTGAACCGACTTCGATCTAACCTTTTTTAAATAAATAAATAAAAATAACTTTTAGTGGGTGCACAATTCGAAAGCTGTTTTTTTTTAAATAATGTCTTTAAAATTTAAACGAGATTTTATGCATAGTTTTTAAGTTATCCCTAATATTGCGTACAAAATTGACTTTTTGTCCATTACCTATGTTGATAATATTATTCTCATTTTATTACTAGTCGATGTATGTAAATTGATGTCGGCTTTATTTTGCTTGGTAACAAACACAATTATTATTTAACTTAGTTCCTTAGTTTAGTTCTAGTTTTATTAGTAATGTTACTTCTGAAAGCGAAGTCGTTTGTTCATAATGCGTAGTTCTATAGCGTAATAAATTTTTATAGTTAGTGAATTCGGTCGTTTGACGGAATAACGATTAGGTGCGGTATGACGAGGCAGGGGTTCCTCTACTGCTTAAGTCGCTTACAGAAGCTTGGCTCAATTTACATATATGGTCGGGCTGAACTGCTATATACTAGGAATATCTCAGATACAAAATATGTAATAACTTTAAAAAATATACAACTAAGTAATTGGCTTACATTGCGATTTTAAATTATTTTTATGATAGGTTTATAAAACTAAAAAAATGAACATCGTAAATGTTTTCTTATCATAGATTTGTTTTGTCTTGTTTGTTGATTATAAATAAATAATTAAACAGATTTTTAGTTTACGTATTCTACCACCTACCTATTCTAGTATGTATAATACTATAAATACTAATTTTAATACTTATTTAATGAAATTACATTGTCATTACTATTACAATCATTAAACTTTTTTATGTGACAGGTTCTAAATCTTTCTTTCGGTCATTTTATGTAGTCTTAGAAGATAATGAATAATTACAATTTACACTTATATATTGTTAGTACCTTATAATTATATTTGTTCTGCTTTCTTAATTTAATTAAACCGATATTTTAAAATGAGCCGTACGTAATACGTCACTTGATTTTCAAATCAAGAAAGCATTGTCTCAGACGTTACTTCGTTAAATGTTAAAGTATTCTTGTCCTAAAGCACATCCTTGTCAGAGCTCTCGTTTATTTAATGCTCGTGACAATCAGAAGGAGGCCGGGGTGATATAACAATACGACACGTCATTTCATTACGTGTTATCTCGTACTTGACAAAGAGGGATTATAAAATTTATCGGAGACGCACGTAATAAAGTCAATTTTAAATAGTTCTTGATTAAATTTGGTATTTACAAATTTTTTCATAACTGATTACTGACGAAGGGACTGGTCCACAAGTTTAAAGTCGCTCAACGCGCAATGGAACGGGTTATGCTTGGGGTTTCTCTCAAAGATAGAGTTAGAAACGAGACTATCCGCGAATATATACGAAAGTAACCGACATAGCCCACAGAATTAGCAAGTTGAAGTGGCAGTGGGCTGGTCATCTATGTCGCAGGACCGATGGCCGTTGGAGCAGACGTGTCCTAGAGTGGAGACCGCGTCTTGGCAAACGCAGTGTGGGACGTCCTCCGGCCCGTTGGACCGACGATCTTCGTAAGATTGCCGGTGTAGGCTGGATGAGGATTGCAGAAAACCAGGATGTCTGGCGCGAACTTGGGGAGGCCTATGTCCAGCAGTGGACTGCAATAGGCTGGACTGACTGACTGACTGATTACAATATCAGAAAATAATGATATGTCACATACATCTCTGATCGAATTTTAAGCACTAGTGGTAGCCCAGTGGTCGAAATTCGACCATAATTTAACCACAGACTAACAATAAATCCTTCTCATATAATAAGGGGAAGAGGCATTTGCCCAACAGTGGGATATTACAGGCTGAATCGTGGTCGAATCGTAACAAGAAACAAAAGAGTATATATGCGTGTGTGTGTGAAATACATAGTAGTATGTGTGATTTTTTTTTATTGTTTTAATGTATTTTTATGCATAATTAAAATAAAATATTAGCATTCTGCACTCCTTCTCTGTATAAACTTTAAGCGTGCGAAATTTCATACTCCTCCGTCCGTCCACGCAATGGGAACAAGGTTTTTGCTTCACGTATGAACATATAGATATTTAAAAATAGCGGTGTCTTTAGCCATTGCGTAGCGATGCGAATCGATGCGGTGAATATTAAATTTGATGTGACATACATTAACATGTAGTTACAGGCTATTGATATAAAGCTCTCATTTTTTTTTTTTTTGAAATATTAAGGTATTTACCATCACAACAGGCAAAATTAAATGTTATGAAATGTCTTATAAATATTTAAATATGAGAGAACTTTAATACTTTATGTTTTTAATTAATAAAGTTTCATTGTGATAAAGTACTCCAAAGTAAATATTTATTTTATACAAAATAATTCAAAACTGAGTGTCAGGGAATGCAAATATTAACGAAACTTTTATCAGGAAAGTAGATGCGGATAAAAGGACAAACTCGAATAAAATCCGTATAAGTTTCTACAGTACCCGAGTTGACGCGAGTTTACTGCGACACGCCTAAACAAAAACAAACGCGGGAAACAATTGACTTTTAAAAGTTCACACTTACGAGGAACTCTTTATTGCTGGCTTTGTTTACTTTTAAATTGATTTGCATATACTTTTGTCTTTACATCATTCAAAATCTCGACACAATAAATTTAAAAGTAACGCTTATTGTTACTCTTTGTTACTTTTTGAAAACCATATTATATAAATCTGTGAATACCTATGTCATTTAGACTTGCATGTTTTCTATCGAAGTATATATGATAGTAATATTATGTACCACATTACTCCTGCAAAAGTGAAATCTTAGGTGTAAAGTCCGGTTTGTATCAATTAGGTAAGGCACCGTAACAACGTGTAGGAAAATAACTCATAATAATTTTCATATCTGTATTTGAAACTATATTAACTTCAGGAAGCATTGAATGACGCACTACAGTCATAAAGAGTTATACCCATTGTATGTTATACCTATATACATAATTTATACTAGCTGTGCCCGCGACTTCGTCCGCGTGGAATTTAACAAAAAAGTTATTGTTCAGTTAACAGTAATTTATTTTAGTAAATTTTCTAAAATACAAGTAGCCTAAGTTACTCCTTATTACATCAGCTGAAACTCGTGAAAGTCGCGACAAAATCGGCCCAGCCGTATCAGAGATTAGCTGTAACTAGCAGACAGACAGACAGACAAAAATTATAAAAAATGTTATTTTGGTATATGTACCGTATATACATCCATATTATGCATTTAGTAAAAAGCGGTTATTTGAATATTACAAACAGACATACCAATTTTATTTATTTGTATAGATGTAACCGAAAACTGTGAAGTACATCTTGTTGTTATTTAAGTATTAACTACTTTAATATTTATGCTTATGATTATGCTTATAAAATCGTCTACCCCCTTGTGCCCTGCGGTGTCTCGAAGAAACAGATACCAATCAGTTATGACTCCCTAGAGGGCGGACCCTACTAACAACGTTATATCCTAAGATGACACAAGAGATAGGATCGGTTAGTGTGGAGTGTCGTAGCCGTGGTGAGTGTTAATGGAATATTTATGACGTTAACCGAGTGCCGCTGACCCTAAATAGTAATACGTGAGTATTACGAGCCAAGATATTCGGGCTGTTTGTTTTCGATTTCCCTGCTCGTTATTGTTTTTATATTAAGTTTATTCGTGACCTTACCTATAATTATGATATAAGCAATATTATTTTAATAGAGTAACTGTCGAGGTTCTTGTCGATTCCTTGAAGCAAAGCCTACGCTTAGAGTGTGTGATAGCTTAAGATTAACTACAGAAAATATATGTGTAAATAAGTGATATAATTATATTTTGTTAAATAACGAAAGTACCTTTGAAGCCTGCTTGAATAAAAAAATTGCGTACGTACCTACAAAGTACACATGTCAGAAGTAAAACTTATTTGGCAAACTAATTTAAAAAAAAACTAATTAAAAAAAACTAATTTACAGTACAAAAAAAAACGAAATGAAAAAAAAAAAAACCCTAACCCACATATGAGTAAATTCTAAATATTTTCATTATATTATCATATCATATTATCATATACCTATAATAAACATAATCATATCAAAAATTTCGATCTAGTGGGTATATCGTTCCATAGCTTAATTGGCTAGAGCACTGATACGGTCTGTCGGAGGTGCGGGTTCAAACCCCGCTGGAGCGAATTTTTGATATGATAATAAAAATATTTAAATTTAGTTCTTAAAAATGAACTAGTGCTATTTATGCAGAATGCAGTAAATTTCGAAAAAGATTTAAAAAATCAGACCGTTTCGGTTTAAATAAAGAGATAAAAAAGATTTATTTCAAAAGAAATCGCGATAAATGATGCAAAAGCCGGTGCATAATAGGTCAGCTTTATTGTATTTTATTTCACGGTGCTTAACTTACCGTCTCTCACGGGTAAGCGATCGCGAAAAACCAAGATGGCTGCCGGCAATGTCGGAAAAACTTGATTTGTGAATTCACGAAGAGGATCCCAGTAAAGAGTGCCAACAGTTGAATTGGAAAAATTTTATATTGTCCCATAAAAATCTTGACAAAAATAAAGTGGATTTTTATTTAAGGACCAGTCACGTCAAAAGTGTTTTTTTAAGGAATACGCCTGAAGTTCGTCCTCGTTGTCGAGTTTGGAAATCGCTAACACGATTAATAGTATCTGTCTGGAACTTATACCATGCTGTTCTTTGTAATAAATGACTTGTTTTCAGTTGACGGTTTTTATAGATTTTTCGAGAAAACGTACGCTTACAAGCAGTAGTAGTAAATTAAAAAAATCTTCAAGTCTTTTCTACGGTGCGATATAAAAAAAAATTCTCGAAGAAAGAAAGATGATTATTTTAAGAAAAATAATCATCGTGTTATTTTAAAAAAATAATTAAAATAATAAATTAAATGAAAAAAACCCGCCAACCCGCATTGATCTCTGATCCTTGTGCTACATGAGAAAAGAGCCCAGCAGTGGGATATTACAGGCTGAAGCGTAATGAAGAAAACAAGCGGTATGAGCTGTGGATGTTTGTATCGCATTATAAAACACCAAATATGGTCTTCTTTACGAACTTCAATAGATTATTATAAATTAGTCTATCAGATGATAGAACAAAATATCATTATATGATTGTGACATTTCAATGACACCAGTTCTGGTGCTATGATGCAAAAATTTCATTATACTAATGGTCATGAGTTTAGGTCACACTTAAAAAGGACAATTTTATTTGTGGAAATATTTGTTTTTGGTCTAGATTGTTGTTTTTGTAAATTTTCACGCCTCGAAGAACACATAAATACATCATCTCTACCATTTGTTTCGGTTACTATCACGAAAACAAGTTCAAAATTATTAACAAATCTATAATTGTGCATGATGCTCCAACCCTACTATTATGGATATATACTCTATACTCCAATCCTCCTCTTACATTAAGAAAAGAATAAGTGTTTGTTCAGAGGCGGGACGTCTGCATGTTGCTATTATCAATTAAGTTCAGAGATATAAAACGCGAATGAATCAATTATTTTAAAATATGTATATATTTGAAAAAATGCAGTTGAAATCCCATTTTTAATCATTCAAAAACTTTTTATACTATTTTCCCAGTTTTAAGATCATGCTAAACTGTTTCAAAAAGAAAAAATGTTTCATATACGGACACGGCTTTACAATCATTGGTATAAATATATATTGTAGGTAGAACTCGTAATTTGATGAGCAGCAACGAGGGATTCACTTTTCATCGCAATAATGGAATGTACAGTGTATTTTCGATAAATCAACATGCAATGCAGCGCTCCTAGCTCATTGCGATATTGACGGATTTACAAACCGTGTTCAACTTCACGAGCGAAGCCCGGCCTTTGTTCGCAATAATGTTAATACTGAAAACTGTCTTATAAACACGACGTACGAGTATTTTTAAAGTATTTTGTTTTGACAGCCTCAGTTTTAAAGTAGATATTGAATAATTTTTATTTATTATATTTTATACGTGCATACGTACTCTGCTAATAAACTCTAATTCAGATAAAAATTGTTATTTTTATTTATTTTTTAAAAAGAAGTAAAAAAAATGCATGTAATATGATAAGTAGTAGAATATAAACAATGCATGGTATAACCACCATCGAGCTAGTTAAAACATGTTTATAGATAGAGTTATGAATATATTCAACTACTAGCTTCTGCGCGCGACTTCGTCGGCGTGGACTCCGCTCCTATTAGTCTTAGCGTGATGATACATAGCCTATAGCCTTCCTTGATAAATGGGCTATCTAACACTGAAAGAATTTTTCAAATCGGCCCAGTAGTTCCAGAGATTACCGCGTTCAAACAAACAAACAAACAAACAAACAAACAAACAAACAAACAAACAAACTCTTCAGCTAGCATTATATAAATCTTTAACAATAAATTAGACAAGTAATACCTTAAATTACCTGAAGCTTGTGTAAAATTTTGCTCGACTTCAAATTCGTTGGAAGTATGAGATATTACGAATTCTTAGCAGAATGTTTTAGGATTTTAGAATCTTTAACATTACAAAGATCAATATTAATATCTAAAGTTACACAAGTTGTTGACAGCTAGAATGTTTTTAATTTTTTATCATCCTCTTTTTTATTCCTTTTTTTCACTGTCTATATATCCTGCTGTAGATGTCATATTAGGTATTGACATTTTAAGACTAATCTACATCATCCTACTATTCAAATAAACTATTTCAACAGAAAATAGCCATTGAAGACATATTTATAAGATTTTTTTCATAATTTATGTATATTTTAAATATAAAAATATGAATAACATTGCCTTGTAACATATTAATTAATTATAAATATTTTTATTTAGTTTTTAATTTTATTTGAAATTGCGTCCTCGAGGCTAACATCCACATAAACAAGAAATTAAACAATCAATACATAAAAACAGGATAAGTGTCTCTTTAAATTATAGATACAAACTACATTAACATACGTTATAAAAATGTAAAGAAATAAGATTGAGCTGAAAACAATTTTTGAAGACTCTGGTAGTAAGTGAAGTAAAACACCTTTAGGCCCGAGGTAGCAATTTAATACAGTCTGTACACGACAATAGACAATAATTTAGTATATTAAAAATATAAATAGACATAGATATCCCAGTGAGAGATCTCTTCAACTTTAATAACACTAATTCCATTTTCGTTTCATATTTTGCATGAGATGATATGAAATTGCTTTTAGTTGTACAAAATTTTAACTGCAAACAAATATAAAGGAACACAATAGTAATGATTTGTAGGGTACTCGTGCACGTATAACGAGTAACGTCGGTGACTACAGATATGTGGAAGTGCCAACATTCGAATTGTAAAATTGTATATTGGGCTATAAAGTTCTGACGGAGACAAAGTATGAGCTTGGTGCTGCGATGTTGATTTTTCGGTTTAGAGAAAACTTTTATATTTCATTTTCAAAATTATCTTACTGTTGTAATAAAATTTCATTTTCAACAAGATTTTTTCGTGTTCGATAAAAACAAAGAAAAAAATCCCTTAAAATCTAATTTTTCATAAAAATTTTTTTTGTAAGTTGCATATTTAACTACACATCTTATCGTCTAAATATTTAAAAATTATCGATGTTAAAAAAATAAACATAATTATAGTATGACAAAATCAAATTTTTCAAAATAATTCTGTCTTGTGTGCAAAAATTAAAGTCATTCGCAAAAAAAAATTAGCAATTGTCACAATATTTTTAATGGTAAAATACACAAAACACTTTAATATGATTTCAATAAAAACTTCGATATTTTGTTTTATAAAAAAAATCAATACCGAAGCAGCTTATATTAACAATAAGTATTCAAAGAAAAACTGGTTCCATAACTAATTCTGTTTCAGCTTCAACTTTCTGTTTCGTACACAAAATGCCAAAAGAAAAACAAAGAAAACTTTTCTTGTTTAAAGTCTGACAGTGAAACAAAAGTGTATCTTCAGATTTAAATCTTGCGGTCATTACAAAGTCGAGTTAGCATACATTTTAATTTTTGGAGACAGCTGCGGCTCTGAAGAGAGGCTGCTTTTCGAGTTCAAAACACAGTATTTTATTTTTTACTTCCTCTCGCTATCTACGCTAAGAAATTTATAAAAACAATATCATGTTGGACATGTTGAATCCTGTCGAGTCAAGGCAGTGTTTCTTTAAAAACTATAAAATGTCTAACATTAATATTGCGCTCGTACGGCGCTAGGAAAATAGTAATATTCATAACTTAGTCATACCTCATAGAATAAGTTCTCATTTACTTCAGAAGCAATTTATTAATGTTCAACACTATATTATAAAATTTAAATGTAGGACGGAGTAAATAAATTTTAAATTGTACTTTCATCTAAAACTATCTGTTCTTTAAGGCATTTATGTTGAAATCAAAAATTTTATAGTCTACTAGCTGACCCCGCAAACGTTGTTTTGCCATATATGTTTCTAACCCCCGCAACCCCTTCTTGTCGGTGGAATTTCGTAAAATCCGTTCTTAACTGACCTCTATTCGGCGAAAGGAATATTCCTACCAAATTTCAAGTCTCTACGCCTTATGGTTCCAGAGATATCGTGATGAGTCAATATATGGGTGAAAATCTCTTTTATACATAATTATATAGATATAACACATAACATACATAATAAGAAAATAGACAGGTAAAGAAATTCACATACCTGATAAGGAACCTTTGGCTGCCTTGAAATAATTAACTGACGCGCATAATGCTTGTAATATTACGAAAGGGTAAACGTGCGCAATTTGATTAAACCATTGTGTCAAAATAACTGAATAAACCTAAGTCGAAAGTTCGTTAAAGCAAACATTTTACTTCGAGTGCTAAATAAAGTATAGTCATTAGAATCTTATGATAAATTATTAATAAAATACCTACTTAAAAAGCGCTAAAATAAAAATCTTAACATTGCAGACCAGATGAAACCACAATAATAATTGTTCTGCTCTCTTTTATTGATGAAATACACATTTTAAAAAAACATTATTTTAACAACCGTTCTGGTGTAGTGGCGAGCATCATGTATGCGGCTAAACACCGTCGGTTTGCGGGTTCGATTCCCGCTCGGGATGGTTATTTGTATTATTACAAAATTAAATATTTCTTTAAAGTTTGATGTTTCTTCTCGTGGGTCTCCCCACCGTGCCTCGGAGAACACGTTAAGCTGTCGGTCCCGATTATTTTAATAAATAGCTGATGGCTGAGGCTGAGTTGACTGAGTCATTGTTATTCATAATAGCAGCGTGGTGGATTAACCTCCAATCCTTCTCCTCCATGGAGAAAGAGGCCTATGCCCAGTAGTGGGACGTAATAGACTGTATCGGAATAAAACATTATTTAGCATAGATACAAGTCATCCAAACACAAACACCGATTACAGTTGATTTTAACACCATTTTTAATGTAGTTTTCTATTCTCTTTAACGTAATCTATAGCATAATTGCGTGCATAAAGTACGGGTAGAACTGAATATATTTAGTAAATTCATCTAATATTATTCAAGTTACCACAACCTGCGACGTAGCTCGGAAGCTCGTAGGTAGTCGTAAGCTACTTAATTAACTCGTCTAATTAGGATGTGACAAGATAGTTGGAGGACTGCGATAGATAAATGTTCCATTAATTTGGCAGCACATTGTTTCATTCATGAACTGTAATCTATATTAAAGCATCATTGCCAGTCGGATACTGTTGGATTGGATTGGATACTGTTGTCTAAAATAAACATCGAAGTCAACCTATTAATATCAAAACAGTTGTGTTTGCTCGTAAACGAAAAAAAAAAACGACTTCTATTATATCGACCAGTAATACAACGTAGGTAGACGAAAAAATTGTCAAGTAAGGCCTCGTTTACGGAGACGCGGAGCGTAGTGCGTAGCGTGTGGCGTAGCTTCTTGCGTGTGTCAAAATGTATGAAAATGAACGCGTGTAAAATAGCTTCTCCGTAAACGCACTCATACAACGCCCTACGTTTGAATTTAGTGCGTTCCGCCACGCCACACGCTACGCACTACGCTCCGCGTCTCCGTAAACGAGGCCTAATTACGCATTATTAGAGATAACTCAAAAAATGCTTCTCAGATCTCAATTAAATTTAAACGAAACTGTGCGACAAGCACATTCGATTAAAAAAAGAGTCATCGAAATCGGTTTATTCAGTAAAAAGTTCTGAGGTAACACACATAAAAAATACAATCAAATTGTGACTCTCCCTTTTGACAAGTCAGTTAAAAAGTAAACTTATAAATTTTAAGCAACTTTACTTATAAAATTTTCTTATTTTTATGACATATACCTTAAAAATTTTGTTCCAATCATTCAAATACGTTAATTTTAAAATTTCGTATCAGTAATTAAATACTAGAATTTTCTTTAAATGATTACAAAACAAAATGTATGGAATTTTTTTTTAGTTCTCGTTTTGAATTCGATAAAATAATGATAATGCACTAAGCTTACTTGTTTACGATCACGACCATTCACCCTGTAATATCCCACAGTCACTGTCCAGCATAGGCCTCTTCCCCATGTAGGAGAAAGATCGGAGCTTAATCCACCACGCTGCTCCAATGCGGGTTGGTGGATATATTCCCTACTATGAGTAACGATCGCTATCAGGTGTACATGATAACAACCAGGACTAACTGCACAAACACCCAGACCACCAAACATCTGTATGGCCAATACAAATGTTGTCGTGTGCGGGGATCGAACCCGCAACCGCTCGCGCAACAGCCAATCGCAATCCAGTGCTGTGACCGCTGCGCCAACGCGGCGTCACTTACTACTACTACTACGGCGTTACTTGTTCACGTAATTTATATTAATCACATAAGCCACTATACAATTCAAACTACTATACTAACTGTAGAGAAAATTCATTCAATTTCTGAAAATCAAAACGTAGTATACGGTTATCATACATGGGGTTGAATCAGTGCAATATTGATGGATCCGCCGAATCGTTATTGCGACTCCCTAATGGATACAGATTGACCATACTTACATAAATACACATTCAAAAGTTCCACCGGTAAATTCTATAGGCTTTTTAATCCTTTTACTCTTAACTGTATTAAAATATGCTTTATTCTCATATTACACGTTGTATATAAGTTTAATTCTTTTTAATTACATTTATTCGATCATGTAGTATAAAACAAAGTCGCTTCCCGCTCTCTGTATGGTGAGTTCTTTAAAACTACGCAACGGATTTTGATGCGGTTTTCTTTAGTAAATAAAGTGATCCCAGAGAAAGGTTCATATGTATAATAACATAATTTATATTTAGTATCAGCATTGCACCCGTGCGAAGCGGGGTGGGTCGCTAGTTAATATAATTGAATAAATTTTGATTGAATTTTGGAATGATATAATGCTATGATTTAATTAATAAACAAAATAATAATAATAAACGCTTCACACTCAACGGCAGTAGGATGTTCTCCTGTGTCGGGGATCCGGAAACAAGCACAAACGCCCAGACCACGACAAACATCTATATCGAACCGAACCCGCGACCGCCAGCGCATCAGCCAGTGCTGTGACCGCTGCGCCAACGTGTTGTCAAATTGTTATTTTTTTAACATTATTTGTAAATTTTTTAAATATTTCAGTGCATCTTAAATATTTATAGCTACGAGACTTTTAAATGGGATTAATTTCATAATTTAACGTTCCAAGCAGAGGGTCGAATAAACATCGCTGGATCAAGCGAACATAAAGTGTCTGTGATGTGGAATCATCTGTACGACTGACCCTACATTTGTCCCTACAACTTATGCGTATTTTAATTATATAGTTACGTCTCCTTTGTTTATCTTATATAACTAATAGTGTTATGTAGACCGTTTACTCTTATTTATTTCGTAATTTTAATATTTATGCAAAAATAACTGTCAAATTAGAATTTCTGTTAATAGGCGACCTATAAACGAACTTCTGTTTAAATGAAATATATATACAAGTTACTTCTAAATTATTTTACATGCATGTCAGTGGACAAAGACAAAAGACTGTAGATATTAGTCTTACTTAATATATTAAATCACACAATTTTCATAATATAATCATTTTCTGTAATCATCAAAAATGAAAATAGTTTTTTGAACACAAGAGATTCACAAAGTGAAAAAACGATATAAAGACATCAGATGCTTTATGTATGATTTCGTTTCATGGTTATTTCCACGTTCCACTGCACAGCTGAATACGATCCTTTAAAATGATTAATAAAAAGGGACCTTGGCAATGTGCCTAACGAACCTTCAGAATGAAATGGATAAATCCGATAATATCTGATTTTCGAAATGTACCTACTTCATGCTTTCGTTTTAATAATCTTCATTAATTTTATTAAACTTTAAGTATATCTATACTTCTATATATATTATTATGTTTGTAGTTAATCATTAATAAGTATAATTATTTACATTGAGGATATTTAGCTTTCATTTCTCTACGACGTATTATTAAACTGGTGTCCTTCCATTTATTACATGAAGCCATACCATAGCCAAAATTGTTCGTTAAAAATAATCAATAGCAAGTACAGCATTACTAATTAGCTTTAAAATCAACACATTTGAAAAAAAATGTTGAGAAGTAGTGAGTATAAATAATAGAATTAAGTGTTAAAGTCAGGTGACTCGGCCATAGACACGACACTAACGTACACACGATGGTGCTTTTATAAATAATGATTATTTATTAATTATAAATAAGACTAGATGTAGACATCATTTGAGTTTTTTTTTATTTTTAGTTTATTTTACGACGTAGGCCATTATAGATATTTTAATCTTAAAACTAAACAGGGTTTCCTTGTTATAAAGACTATATAGTAATTATTTTAGATAATGATCCGCAAACATATCAAGTTTCATTGTTTACTCTAGAAATTACAGACATCGTAAGTACGTTTAATGTACAAAAAAACTTGAAACCTAGAAGGGACAAAAACGTTTGTACTTACGATGTACTTAATTTAATCTGGAGTATTTTATTACTAATTTACGCTGACTTGACTATTTATTACACTAAATAATATGTAATTCTTACAATGTTTATTTTTCTACCATCTATATGGAGCAGTAGAATTATACTGACGGTAAACAATAACTTCTTCTACATTGTCTTTCATAATTAAAAACATGTCGCACAAGACAAATTAGCTAAAAACTTCTTTAAATTAATTTATCCTGACATCACTTAAATACTCTTACGATACACATAAAGTGCACTTTAACAAGGCTCGAAACCTAACTTACATTTTAATATCGCTTTGTAAACAATCTCCGAGATAAGAGAAGCTTATTAAACTGTAAAGCTTCAAGTCTCATACTGAAAAGGAACATTACTTTAAAACTCGTGTAGTGTCGCAAAAAGCGTAATAGTATCTCCGCAGAGAGCATTTATTAAAGCTTCTGCTAACGTCTAGAATTTTCATTAGGAATAATCTTTATAACAGTTTATTATACTTTCTTTTAATTTAATTAATTTTCGTAATAAATTGTTTTGTTTTTATGTTGCATCTAGCGAAACAGTGAATAGAGATTTTTTTCATTTAAATGTCAAGCGACAAGAAGGTTTTATTCAAAGGATTCAAGTTTTTATTTCACTTGCAATGTTAGTATGTAACTATGTTTGTATGATTGAAGAAAAAAACAAAAAGAACATTTTTGTAATAAGTACTTACAGTTCAATAAAAAAAAATTAATCGTCTAGGACCTTAATCTCTTTGTACAACTTGTCAAATTAAAATTAAGCTCTTTCAAAATATATGAACAGTAGATAAATTTTAACAAATTCGAATATCCTTTAAGCTGCACTTTTAAATAATGCCGAGTAAAATCCATTAAAATTCAGTACCTAAACATCGCCCAACTCGCATAATCCAAACAATTTATCAGTCCCATTCATTGCACGGACTTAAAAATCGCTTTGACTAGCTTCAAGCATTCCAGTAATTTAGAATAAAATTATTACACATATCTTTTTAAAAACGACGCGACGCGTTGGCGTAACGGTTACAGCACTGGTTTTTGGCCGTTGCGGTGGTGGTTGTGGGTTCGATTCCCGCACATGACGAACGTTTGTATTGGCCGTACAGATGTTTGCCGTAGGCTGGGTGTTTGTGCAGTTCTTGTGGGTCTCCCCAGCGTGCCTCGCAGAGCACGTTAAGCCGTCGGTCCCGGTTGTTATCATGTACACCTGTCACACTTGATAGCAATCGTTACTCATAGTAGGGAATATATCCGTCAACTCTAATCCTTTTCCTACTTGGGGAAAGAGGCCTATGCCCAGCAGTGGGATATTGCAGGCTGAATCGAATATATAGTGTCACAGAAGTCACTTCGAATTCGCCATATATTTTTAGATTCAGAACAACCCTAAGGATTAAGTAATATTCAAATTAACCCACCGCACCATAAAGCGCCCCGTTCGACTGCCACTTGCAATTCACCTTATTTACATATCTTAGTTCAAACGGTTATAGTTTATGTCATTGTTAGTAGTTTCAGACTCACTCGCTCGTACATTATTGGGTTTGTCTAAATTAGGATATACTGATATTTGTAATTCAGATAGACCCACAGAATATATGACATATTCGTCTCTTAATGTTGATTAGAACTGATGGCCTAGAAAATACAACATAATACACAAGTATGTTATACATACTTGTGTATATGACGCCGCGTTGGCGCAGCGATCACAGCATTGGATAGCGATTGGCTGTTGCGCGGGCGGTTGCGGGTTCGATCCTCGCACACGACAACATTTGTGTTGGCCATACGGATGTTTGACGTGGTCCGTGTGTTTGTGCAGTCCTTGTGGGTCTCCCCACCATGCCTCGGAGAGCACGTTAAGCCGTCGGTCCCGGTTGTTATCATGTACACCTGATAGCGATCGTTACTCATAGTAGGGAATAGATCCGCCAACCCGCATTGGAGCAGCGTGCAGCGTGGTGGATTAAGCTCTGATACTTCTCCTACATGAGGAAGAGGCCTATGCCCAACAGTGGGATATTACAGGCTGAATCGTGATCGTGATCGTGACGTTATACATAATTGTTATTTAAAATTTAATATAAAATAAATAGCGAAAGATAAAGATCAAATAATTGATAGATAAAATTTAGTTACAACTGCCATTTATGTAAATAAAGTTATTAGTTTCGTAAAATATTTTATAATAATAACTATGTATTAATGTTATTTTAAGTATTTCATTGTATTTGAAGATTAAATTTATAAACTGACATATTAAATTAGTAATGTTCAAAAAACTATTTCGGAAAATTGTAACTTTTTAAATATTTAGATTGTATATAGGTACTATATATAATAAATAAGTTGGTACATGAAAAACAAAATTTCTTAAAACTATTATGGTTATTTTAAATGACTCAATTCAGATGCCACAAACAAATAACTGTCAAACTATTTCTTGTTATCAAAACAGTTTACCGAGTATCAAGTACTATTAACACTGATTGTTAGTTCAAAATATTGAAGTTAGCGCTCATACTTAACGCTTGTAAATGCGGTTAAACGTTGATTCCTTATCTTCACAAAGGAAACACGTACAACTTTAACTTAATCTCGTCTGACAGATACTTGGCTTGGCTTACCTTTTGTTTTATGAAGCCAAGATACAATTTCGAAGATAGTGGACATTCTAACAAGGGTAAGTTTAATCCTATTCTGATGTTAATGATTATATATTTAAGCTTGTTCTCGATGACTTATCTAAACGATCCAATTAATGTTAAATGTTTGTTTGTAATATTAAAATTAAATATCTTTTAGCATAAGCATTAAGCATATATGATTGATTGATCAACTGATTCAGTCTGTACCGTACCACTCCTGGGCTTAAGCCTCTTTTTAGATGTAGGAGAAGGTATAAATAATGATTACGCGGCTTTTATACTAAAATAAAACATTTTATAAAAGTTTGGCCTTTTACTTTTCTGGTTAATCGACGAATCGGAAAACTGTTTCTGAAAAGATTTTTATTTGCGTAATGATAATAATAATATAAAACGCCTTCGATTACATCAAAAAGTGTAGACAAAAATGGTCAAGTAAATACGTATTATGAAGGATAACTAAAAAGCATCTACTTGCCAAATCTCGATTAAATTTAAATAGGAGCACATGACAAGCACCATCTTTCGATTAATCATCATCAAAAAGTGTTATCAAAATCAGTACACCCACAGATACAAAATAATAGAGTCAAATTAAGATTCTCACCCTTTTTTTAAGTTATTTAACAAGCAAGCAGCTATTGCAGTATTATTTATAGTTAAATAAATCTACAATTCCAATAGACACTTAAAATGTTTCTTTGTTATTTTTTCCATATTTTGAGTAGGAAATTTCCTGCTGTGCCCTACCTCAGTTAAAATTTGAATGTTATTTCGAAAGAAACATTCAAATTCTCCTAATGGAGAAAGAAGCCTATGCCCCATAGTGGAATGTTAGAGGCTAAATTCGATTCAAATTATATTCAAATAATAATAATAATGACCGTAAAAAGTTATTTACAAAGTTCCAAGAATTTCAGATGTTCCAATTTTAGTTTTTCTATTAATGTTTAGACTAAGTTAAGGTTGCTTATAACAGTTATAACACTGGGTACATTACCTAAGTTTTTAATAATGTAATTTATTGTTTAATATTTTGCTACCTTAACTTTCTTTCATTATTGTTTAGTTTTTTTTTATGACATTTTTTTTTGTTGACTTTCATTAAGTGTGTGTATCACCTTATGGCGAAATAAATGTTTTCATTTTCATTTCATTAATAATTATTATCATCGCCTTCCAGTCTAGTTGATGTTCAGCTACTCAGAGACTGCTAGAATAAACAAAACTCCTTTAATACATCCACGTCTCAGATGTTCGAGTGAAATAAGCCATAAAACCCGTTCAAGTGCGTCGGAAACGCAATTAACCGCGACGTAGCCTCATTCACGTTTCGCAGTAGGTACTTAGCTTTCTATACAGGTATCGCTTTTTGCGGTAAGTAAAAACTTAGATACCTACTAATTTTATTCATCTCAATTCTTGCTGACGATGCTTATTTAAAATATTATGAATCAAGCAAACATTTAAATGTAATTATGTAAGTAACTGCGCAGTTCCTTGCCGATTCTTCTTTGCAGAATCTGCATTCCGAATCGGTGGTATCTTCACTTTAACTATAAGTAATTAATTAAAATAAATATAATATTTTTTCATATAAAATGACGAGTCAAAAGTGCTTTTAAAGCCTATTTTAATATATTTGTTACGAAAAAAATATTTCTGCTTTCATTGTTTAAAAATGTAATTTAAATCTTTATCCTACCCTATTTACATAGTATATTGAAGTGGTACTATTTCTCTCTCTTGAGTACATATACTATTAACTATTCTCTAGATTTGCTCTTAAAATTTAAAATAGTTTAGCTTACTCTAAGTATGTACACCGTTATCTATGTTACCTACCCTGCTCCTAGGTATTGTAAGCTTTTATCATAATTTTATCACACTAGTAGGTACATTAATATTAGTTCGAAAAATATTATTTTCAAAAGAGTACCTAAATGTGGAGTTTCTTGCCCGATATTATCTGCGGAATCTACATTCCGTAGCTGCACTTTAATAATAAACACTTTAAAATTTTCATTTGTAAATTGACAATCTGAAAGTGCTTTTGAAGCCTTTTTGAATAAACTTGTTTTTGATTTTTTTTTTGACTAGCTTCATACCCGTGACTTTACTCTCATGGAATTCGCGATTTTGGTTGCTTCGTTTTCTCGCAGCTGTAGCCATGTCATTCAATGATATGGTTATACTGAAAAAATTGTTTAAAACGGTTTCTTAGTGTTCACCAATTACAACAAACAAACAACAGATCAAAACTTTATTTTTTATAATAATAGTGTAAATACTCTTAGATAGAATAATAAAATAGGAAATTTTAATTTGTATTTCAACTAATAACATTATTTACCAAGACAAATATTGAATGTGTGAGCGCGACCGCATTTCGTCACTACATATTCGAACCCGTGTCGGTACCTGCGCTGTTGTCGATATTCACCTACCCCCGCTCATTCTATTATTAGAGTCATTTTGACGTTGTGACGTGTTCGCCTGCCTTCACTCATTTATTCGAGTCATTCCGTCGTGTGTGGAACGATCGTTGCGGCCGCGGCTGGGGCAGTCTTGGCTCTGGCGTGGCACGGTACACTTGTGTATCCTGCTAGTAGCTTAACCTCGACTCTTGTAAGGGTTAGTTTGTGTACACGAATTAATTGTTACTGATTGGGCAATTCTACCGGTGGTGGTGAGTGCCAATGCGTATTGTGAGGCAGCGCTGCCCTAAACCAACACTCGGGTCACAAGTCCCGGGCACTGCGTCGAGTTGTTTCTCTGCCACGCGATAGACGGTACCCGCTCGGTGAGTCCATTGAATACTCTAATCTGTGTCACTATCTTGTATTACTCTCACATTGATAATTAACCAGTCTGGCCATCCTTCCTCGCTTCTGATTCCTACAAATGTATTCTACCAGGAGTAAACACAATGTTTACAAACGAAATATTTCATACAAATAAAATTTATTATTTCGTTTTCTGATCTACTCCTTAGTGTATGTACCTATAATAAACCAAATATTCATAAGTTGATAGATTAGTATCAACTAATATATAATACATTTTATATCAATTATCTCTTAATTCTTTTAGTTTTTTAGAACGCTTTCACATTTTTATCGGAATAGCTAGTTAGCCGTTCACCGACTGTTATCGGATATGGATCGCAAGATGTCAGACGCACGTTGCGGTTGTGTTATCAAAAGACCACAATTTCTTGTGTTTGACACAAGCTGTCGGCGAGCGTATTACTGTATCGGCTTTCCTATATTAAGTTTAGATTAAATTGTAAGATACTTTTATAGATATTTCATAGATAAAATCTTATATCTCTTCTGTTTATAAGACTATATTTTACAGACATAATTATTCATATTTTTGTTTTGTTTATTATTAAAAATACCTATTAGTTACCTATTTGAACAGCCTATTTGAACTAACCTACGTAATATCAAATCCAAAGTCAACTCATGGCTAGACTTGAGTTATGTAAATATTTCCAGAGTCCAGACATCCTAGATGGATTTATATTATAGTCTGTGCTAGTGTTATAATGTTTAATTACTAAATAATAAGCAAATAAAAGTAGCTTTAATCAATCCTGGGCTTCACTAAAACAACTAAATAAATAAATCTAATAAAAGTAGCAATAACAACGACATTCAAAAAGTATCCACCACTACAGCCTATCACAGTCCACTGTTGGACATAGGCCTCCACAAGTTCGCGCCCGACATTATGACGCGAACTCATGTGTTTTGCCCATAGTCACCACGCTGGGTAGGCGGGTTGGTGACCGCAGGGCTGGCTTTGTCGCACCGAAGACGCTGCTGCCCGTCTTTGGCCTGTGTATTTCAAAGCCAGCATGGATGGTTATCCCGCCATCCGTCGGCTTGTTAAGTTCCAAGGTGGTAGTGGAACTGTGTTATCCCTTAGTCGCCTCTTACGACACCCACGGGAAGAGAGGGGGTGGCTACATTCTTTAGTGCCGTAGCCACACAGCACACAAAGTATAAATAATCTTATTTTACATTTCGAATTGAGCTCAAATAAAATATATAGGTACCTGGTTATTAGCATTAGTACTCGACTAATGCTAATAACCGACATTTTATAACGTTTTATTATACGCTTAAGAAACTTTTATCAAATTGTAATGTACGTTCCTTAGATTTGGTTTATATTTACAGTTTTACAGTTTTTTGGTTTATATTTTTAGTTTTTTAGGGATGCCCTCCGGCCCACTGGACCGACAATCTATGTATTTAAGATCACTGGTGTAGGCTGGATGAGGCCAGCTAAGAACTGAGATGTTTGGCGCAAACTTGTGAGTACCTTCGTCCAACAGTGGGCTGTGGTAGGCTGATGCGAGCGAGCGAGCGTATTGACTATTGACTTACGGTTTTAAGAGCTCAGTCCCGTTTAACTAAGCGGTGTATGTACAGTTAATTACTTAATACTAGGCCCTACTACGAAACAATAGGTATTAAACTTAATTTTTGCTAATAGCTACATATATCATTTGAAAAGTTAGCAGTTAATAATTATTCCACCCCTATAACTTCTACAACAATTCAGTGTTGCGTTCACTAGTTACTATAATTACAATTTCTAGAATTATTAATTAAACTGACTAAGGAGATGTCAGTTCAGTACAAGGACTTAAACCTAAGGACTTTAGTTATATATAGACATCCCTCACAATAGGCACCAGACAATGACGATATCTATGGACAAAGAACTTTCTATTAAAAGGGCTATTTGCTCGTCTGCCTTTAAACAAACAATAAAGATCTTTGTAAAGTACAAATATATACGTAGGTATATATACAATTGCTGTATATTTATTGAATAGTAAATATACCTTATAATGTGATATTTACCAAATGTTTATATTTTATCGAAGTGTAGTTAATTTTTTTGATTGTACTAAAATTATAGCTTATTTGCTTGAACTTGCTAATCTCCAAACAGGTATTTTAAAATGCTAAGTTACTTAACGTTTAATAGTAATATTACAAGCTATAAAAGATGACACTATGACTCCAATTGCAGAGCATTGAACCGAATGTCAAACAATCTGAAAATTATCGAAATTCAACAAAGGTTAAAGCGTGCCCGACGTCTCATATAACTTTTCTCATTAATTTAATACATGACTATGTATATAAATATAGGGTAAAAAAACTACTATAAAAGTATAATTTGAAATAGGTAGATTAATCAACAAACACCTTTAAGTTTCATGAGTACGTAATGTTCTGTGCCTATTTGAAAGCACAACCAACACAAACACAAAGCTTCAAAATACAACAAACGTCTGTATGGCCTATAGAAAGACTCATTATTATAACGTGGGCGACGAATCTGTGACTGCTAGCACGACAATAATGTACTGTAACGATATCACATCTAGCTATCATCAAACATATTAAATTTAAAGAAAGTTAAGTTACCTGCGAAATATGATTAATGAAAATTTATTTTTGAAACCTTTAATACATTATAATTCAAAATTTGTATGAAGTGATTCAGCAATTTTAACGAAGACAAACTTTAAACTGAATAATGTTTAACGCAAAAGAATCTTGCAAGATCAGGTATTCTTTTAAAATATTTATCAAAAGAGGGAGGAGATTTTTCTCCACTGACTCATCATTTTTGCGGCCGTGGTGTCCCGTAATTTGTTAAACTCGCTTTCTTTTTTGGAAAAGTTTTAATTGCTTACTAAACTTTACATCGACATGACAATATTGGACAATGTTAAAGTTGATCTTTTTTATACTTCACGATTGGCTGGATGAACATTTAAAAAGTCAAGCTACTCATCGAATTCGCGGCACTGACATGGCTCATGTTTTGGCAACCAATGTTCTTGAACACAATGATACTGGCGTTTTCGTCTTTGTTTCTTTCTCCCTCTTTTTTCCTCACTAATAGGTTCAAGTTTTTGAGCCAAATTTTGATGACTATTCGAATTACGAGTTCGTTTATTTGCTTTCTCGTAATAATCAAGTTTGCGACTGTTCACAAAATATCTAATAAGTTTTAATACGTACAATATTAATAACATTACTGCTCCGTAGAAAAAAACTTTTTGAATTATACATTCTTCCGGTTCCCTAGAGACAAGCATTGTTTCAATTTTGAATTTTACTTAAAAGACTAATATTTAAAAATAACTAAAATTTAGCACATCATTCTTCTAGTGTATGTGACAGTTGACAATGTCATATTATGTTTAAGTCAAAAGCTTTAATTTGATGACTTTTGATGTACTCGTATATTCTATTTAAAATAAAATACCTAGCGGATTATGTAAACTCTTTATTGATTACTACATAGGCTTTTTGATCGTCAAAAAAGTTTTTATGTGGACACTTCGTTCTTTAAAGAACAACTTAAAATATTATCGACTTTATATTTTGAAAGTTGACAAAATTTAACAAATCAAAAAGAATATTTTCTTATCTGCAGACAATTTTATTATCTTTAGATATTAAACCCAAAAACTCAGAAAATGACTTCTTTCACATTGTATTTTTACGTAGATGTTTCAAAGTAATAATGTTTACACATAAAAGAAACGGAGATACGACAGCTTCACGGTCCATTGCTCGTTGAAAGGGTGCGACGTAAAAATAAAGATATACAAGATGAACTTTACACAATACCTTTACGTTATATAACTCGTCAAATATAACATCAAATAGTCACTAGCAACGTATTCTACAGTAAGGTGTAACTTCGCGATAAGTTTTCAACGACCGCTTTTGTACCAAATGCAATTGTCACCACGTCTCCCGCTATGACAAACTTTGTAACTAAGGCTGATGTGCTAAACTACGATTGTGACGGTGTCAGCAATTCGACATTAACATTAGGAGTTATACACTGTAAATCTCTATTTTAAAGGTTATAGAATGAAGACATAAATACCTATATTTGGCCGAAATGACTCTTAATTCAGTCAGGTCAATATCCTAGGAGCAAGAGGTTACTAATCAGGCCGTACGTTTTGCATAATTATTCAATAACTCATTTAAAATATTAAAGCTATAAAAAGAAAGTCAATTAATTTTTAGTTGTTTTTTTTAATCCTTTTTGACCTGTGTCTATAATGTATATATGTATATATTGTAACGACGGTATTTTATTGACAAGATTTGACAAGATAAAATAAAACGTAGTAACAATTAACTTGATTTATTACTTTTAAATTTACAATTTTAATATTATGTAGGCAACAATTTCTAGTCCGATCAGGTCGCTCTCCACAAAAGGAATGAACCGCCACTCAACTCTCCTCTCCTCACCACACCTCGCCCCTCCTCTCCACACCTCGCCGCCTCTCCTCCGTCTCACTCCCCTCCACTCACGTCACATAATGTTGCCCGTTACAATATAATGTATATATGTATATATAATGTATATGTATTAACTTATTTTTATGTTATCGTCAGATGTATCTACTATGATCAGATTGATCTACGGTAGTACCGTACGACTTTAGTTTTTAATATTTTACCGACATCTAGTGTAGCATTATTTATGTTCATATATCAAAATGGACTTACTTTTACTATTATCCTTGGCAGTGTGAGTCGATGTGTTTTACGAGGGTTAGACCACTAGATATCTACCCGAAAACTGGTTGGAACCGCTACGGGTACGCGACCCCGGACAGCTAGAGCAGTCCGCTAGTGTCACACACCCCTCCCCGTAATCCGTGGCACTAGTATCCCTAACCCCAGATCCTGTTCTTACATAAATCCTTCCCACTTATCCTTCTTCTTAGCTAAGAATTCCCAAGGAGGGTTGATGTCAGGCAGGCGGCCGGTCGTAAAATATACCATGCCAAATCTTTTACAATATGAGTTCCATGACTCATGTTGTGCCGACCCTGCATAAGTGGGATAAGGGCAGGGAGATGAGTGTTAGTCAATATGTATTTGCTAAAAAAAAAAAAAAAAAACATAAAAGAAACTTGCTTTGAGAAAACAAATTACAGACATAATATAAGCGTCAAAGAAGCCATAAAGATAAAGCCATTTCTCCAAAGGAAAGCTTGATAATTTTCAGTTGATCTAATTTGTTTCTGTAGGTATCGCCAAAAATTTATGAATTATGAATTTATGCATGCATGGGGCTAATTAGGATCCAACTGAATCCTACATTCCATTTAAGTAATATACATAATTGTATTATATGTATAGTGCATCTGTCTAATAAAACGTCTTGATATTTAAATGTCTCATAACTCACTTTACTAATTAACTCGTTATTTTTATTTATAACTTAAAAGAAAGAATTAGTCAGATTCGAATAATTTGGTGGGTTATATTTTTGTAGAAAGGATAAAATAGCCCGCTTATTTATATCAGATATCTATACTAATATAATAAAGCTGAAGAGTTTGTTTGTTTGTTTGTTTATTTGTTTGAACGCGCTAATCTCAGGATCTACTGGTCCGATTTGAAAAATTCTTTCAGTGTTAGATAGCCCATTTATCGAGGAAGGCTATAGGCTATATATTATCACGCTAAGACCAACAGGAGCGGAGTCCACGCCGACGAAGTCGCGCGCAGAAGCTAGTAGAATTATAATTATAGTATATTATACTCTGCTATCAGATTAATTATTCATTTGCTACAGTATACATGTTTTTGTACTTAGGACGTAATTTATGAAAATATTGAATTTTTTTTTTATCATATCAGAATTTTCGTTGATGCCTCAAAAATATATACTTAGATATTGAAAATTAGTCACTAAATTTTTTGTATGTGATATCGTCTTTAGTTCACACACATACGTTCACATACACATATTCGTAAGTTCACACTATATGAGACTTAGTTGCGTGTGTACTACAGAGTATGACACATTTAGTACTTTTGTAGTATAATTTCACATTTAAGTATCTCTCTAGTCGTTAAAACATTTTTCGATAAAACTTACATCAAATGAACTACTGTGAAAAAGTAATAAAACCTCTCTGAAAAAAGGACTTCACAGTTCCAGTTTAATGCATTTATTGCATTACCACTTTCATGTAGACACGTTATATTCATTCTCTTTTCAAAGTATGATGAAATTGTCTGAGTACAAAGTAACTCAGTTTCCCGCAAATCCAATGCACGTATCAGTCACGTGACTACAACAATAGAGTTATGGCGACGAGTAATGTCGTTATCAATTGCCGCTTCTCTTCAACGGCATAAATTTGATACAAAGTAACTAAACAAGCAACTGCTTCATTTAATTTCATCATTTTAACTTCGTTTTCGTATAAACTCGTGGACTAAAATATTAATTCATATTGGACGAAAGCATTAAATTTTTGTGATACTTGTTTTAGGATATGATGCATTGATTATGTTTTTGTACTCAGATAATATGGAATTTGTCTTACATTTTACGATTAATTGTATTTTACATAAATATTCAAGTTTATTAGGGTGATCAAAGTGAGCCCTAACAATATCGAACTAATAGTACAGTCCTGGGGTACACTTTACGGAAAAACTATCTGATCTTCAGGTTTGAGCCTTAACATAGTAATTTTAATATATGTCCAGATGTGTAATATATCACATATGACTGTTAGGAACCTCGCTATACTTCAACATATTACAGTCCACATCTGGATATAGGATTTATTAACCTCATGCTAAATGTCAGACTTGAACAGAAACTTATAATACCCTAAATGATAAATCGATGTCATACAAACCTAATAGACGCAACACGTATTTTAGACGATGAGAGTTGTAGGATTGCAGAGCTAGTTAATAATACTGTTATCAATTGCCGCGCTGCTCTTCATTTTGTTATAAGTTTACACCAACTAGTAGTCACAACTTTTACTGATTCTGTTATGTTACAAGTTAAAGTCTAACTTTATTTTAATAGGTATAGTGGCTACGTTATCGTTATTAAATATGGGTTGAGCGGACTGCGTTGTAAAAATTGATGGCAATTTTTTAAAATAAATAATACTAGTTTAGACAAAAATAAACCTATCTTATAAAGAATTTCTTCTTCCTTCGTTTTCCTTCATTAATTTTGAGTCTATAGTCTTAAATTGAACCAGCTCGTTTCCGAATGGAAAACGTCCGGCTACTAAATTGTTCGACTAAAGTGACAGGTCCCTTTCAGATTTAACGTTTAAATGGTATGACTAGTGTTAAAATAGTTGCCCATTTCAAACTGCCATGTTTTTTATTTCTTTTTGTTACTTTTTCTTCATATACGGGATAGTATATACCTAAATATTATTTTATATAATTATGTTTGATAGCAAAAGAAAAAAACCGACTTCATTTAAATCGACAAGTAATACAACGTACGTAGACAAAAAAAAATAACAAACACTAGTCTTCACTACGATTTTCGAAGGTTCCCCTCGATTTCTCTGGGATTCCATCATCAGATCCTGGTTTCCTTATCATGGTACCAAACTGGCGATGTCTTCTTTCCAACAAAAAAGAATTATCAAAATCGGTTCATAAACAACGGAGTTATCCCCGAACGTACATAAAAAAAATATATATACGGTCGAATTGAGTAACCTCCTCCTTTTTTGATGTCGGTTAAAAAATGAGCTAAAGTGAAAAAAATCCTTTAAACTTTTACTTTCAACATATAACGCTATTATACAATTTATATGATATAAAAGCTTGCCCCGAGATTTAAGTATACTCATATTTACTTAGTTTGAAAATTATAAAAATTATAATCAATTCGATCAAGTTATGTATTTACTTGTTCATCAACATAAGTAAATGTCGGGACTAAACAGTAATAAAAAATGCAAGTATTAATTCAAGTTCTCTCAATTTGAAAAGTATTCTTAGTTTAATAATTTAAAAGAACAAAGAACTTGCAACTCGCCTTAAGAATAGACACAAAAGATCAAAATCAATATAATATCTGATTCTTTATTACGTACTTTGACGCTCGATATATTTTGTTATATTTATTGCTGCTTTACTTGTTTTACTATTAAAAATTTCAATAAAATATGTGTCACAAACTGTTATTACCATTACATTCGGACATATTTAAAAAGTAAAGTAGGCGATTAAGGGGACTTTTCTTGCACTGATTTCGATTCAGTAAACGTCCGTAGCGTGGAGTCGAGGATATTTATTCTGTATCAGTGGATAGTTTACCACAAGGACTCCGGTATGCATGCCACATCTCAGTAAATTCTCTGCCTCCCTGAGTGCATTGGTCAAATTCAATCTACTTTCCAACTTGCATTGTTGGATCGCTGGTATTTTGCATTTACATCTTCATTTTGAGGTTTCGCATTAAAAATAGTAAAGGGTTTATTATTAGCTGTGTTGAGACTCAAATTTGTTAATAATAAAATATGTACAATTCATAAGAAAGAAGTCTATTTCACCAGACTGTTTTCTTATAAATTACAGAAAAGGCTAAAATACCTATTCATAGTTCAAAATCAATTATTATTGGTAAATATATATACGAATTCATATTAATAAAATCAACGTCGCGGCATGTCTAATAAATTGAAATTCTGAAAATTTATTAACGTTATTCAAGGAAATACTTTAATATTCCAAAAGCTTTCTAACTCTGACGAGAAACTCACTCATCCATGCATTTAATGCAATTACAATGTTAAGGGAAATGAAACCAGGTCAAAATAAATTCCAATTAAGGTATCTTTAAAACGCTTTCCTTTAATTGTGTAAAAGCAATTTCCAATGGGAATTACGAACACTATTTCGACGGTGCCGTAGAATAACGTTACATGTGAATATAGTACGAAATCAATTTTATTTAATAATTTACTTCAGGAGTCGAAGATCTATCTATACATGCAAAAAAAATAATTTTACGACCAATAGTTTCTGAGATTCTGAGGCGAACAACGTCCCATGTGTTTGTGTCTCCGTATTATAATGAACTAGATGCATATGTGACGGAGCTCGCGGCCGGGGGTAGCACGCGTTTGCCGTGCCAAAGTCACTTGTTACGTTGTTGAGTGGAAAACGAGCTTGTGCGCACGAGTTACCGCATTCGCCGATGATAAAAATATTTTTCTTAAATAGTATTCATAATTAGTACTAAAACATGTCCAAATATAATAACAGATCTAATAAAATCCTTGATTTGGTGAAAAACAACTGTAAAAATTCGGAAGAAGAATTTGGTAGTGGAAAGATATCTGGTTATAACAAGGAAATTTCGAATTATCCCGGTAAGTTAATCTTATTCCTTATTAATATGTATAACAAAATTGCATTTTAACGATTGTTTTATATTCTATGGTGGTTTATTTTAATTTACATAACTAACGCCAAACTTCGCGTTTCATATTCATATGTGACGTTATTTAATGGAGATTAGTCTTTACATTGTTTCTTCCAAAAATGCTCTTGCAAATTAAATCAAATTGTAAAAGACATCTTTGACTACTAATGGAAAACATAATTTGTTGATATTAAAGTATGAGTTACAAGTAGTGATATGTCGTTTTACCACGGACATATTCTGACGTTTTTGAGTTATATGTGAAGATAGAACGTTCTTTTGTGGAAATCCTGATGTAATATGTGAAGATAGAACGTTATTTTGCGGAAAACTGATGTAATATGTAACATTGGTACGTTTTTTCTTCCAGAAAAATACTGTAATTTGGTTTAAATTGCTTTTTTCTTAATTAAATTATCAATTTATTCGTATTCAAATAAAATTGTTTTCTTTTATTTTTGTAATTTTTATATTTTATATTATTTTTTCAGTTTCAAAGACACCTGTAAGCCCATCATCCTCACCATTACATCCGGGTTCAGAAAACATTGCTTTAGAGCTAAAAGACGTATTAGTCAGTCAGTTCAGCCTATTGTAGTTCACTGCTGGACATACCCTCCCCAAGTTCGCGCCAGACATCCCGGTTTTCCGCAATCCTCCATGAAGACTACACCGGCAATCTTACGTAGATCGTCGGTCCAACGGGCCAGAGGACGTCCCACAATGCGTTTGCCAAGACGCGGTCTCCACTCCAGGATCCGTCTGCTCCAACAGCCATCGGTTCTGCGACACAGATAACCAGCCCACTGCCACTTAAACTTGCTAATTCTGTGGGCTATGTCGATTACTTTCGCTCGCGGATAGTCTCATTTCTAATCCTATCTTTGAAAGAAACCCCAAGCATAGCCCCTTCCATTGCACGTTGAGCGACTTTAAACTAGTGGACCAGTCCGTCAGTGTCCATGTCTCGGCTCCGTATGTCAACACAACCAGGACGCATTGCTCGAAGACTTTTGTCTTCAAGCATTGTGGAATCTTCGAAGGCAAGACTCGACGAAGCCTGCCAAACGCCGCCCAGCCCAACCAAACCATCCTATCCGCCTCCTTCTCGAGTTGTTTCAACCTGGTTGAATTGTGTGGCCAAGGTAGACATAATCCTGAACAACTTCGAAAAGGATACTGTCAACCGATACCCGTCTCGGTATCACTTGGTTGTTAAACATAACTTTCGTTTTATCTAAGTTCATATCGAGACCCACTCGTCGGGAGGACTCGTTTAGGCCGGCCAGCATTCGGCCTAGCTCATCCGACGTCTCCACAAAGATTACGAAATCGTCGGTAAAACGAAGGTGCGAGATGAATTCGCCTTTGACGTTGATGCCTCGTTCCTCTCAATCCAAGGTCATAAAGACATCCTCCAGCGCAGTGGTAAACAGTTTCGGTGATATTACATCTCCCTGTCTTACCCCACGCCGCGCCGGAGGAAAATGCACATCCTGCTCCGGTGGGTGGAATTCGTCGAGTCTTCTGGCGAGACGATTCGTAACAACCCTTGAAAACAGCTTAAAGACGTGGCTCAAAAGTGAGATTGGTCTGTAATTCTTCAACAAAGACTTGTCGCCTCTCTTAAAGAAGCACCACCACACTCCTGGACCACGCCTCCGGCGTGGTACCTCGGTGGATGACGGCGTTAAAAAGTTTATATTTCTATTCTGCTCAATCAGAGTAGTAATCTCTCTCGTATTTGAGCAGCGGAGGTCTCGGCGTACAAGTTTCCGTATCCTCTTAGACAAAGCCTTCTGTTCTGGCGAAGCTGCTTGGGCAGCGGGCAACTCGCACCTCCGCCGCATCAGATCCAAGGCTTCGGGAGAAAGTTTAGACTGCTTCGTTGACTACCTCGGCGGAAAGTGTTTGCGACCCAGTGTACACACTATCTTCATCATGTTGTCGGTCATCTCGTCCACTTCGCCAGCGAATCGAATCGGTTTTGGAGCTCCAGTTGGAACTGCTCGGAGCCACATAGTATTTGAAGCAGCGTAGGTCAGAGAATAGATTTCATCAAGCGGGTATTCAGAGTGCCCCGTAATAGCCGGTGGTCGCTGCTGGTGTTAACCGGTTCTAATTATAATAAATACAAAGAAAGAACAAAATGTGATGTTGGAGACTGATAATTTTAGTATTTTATGTGAGTTTAAGAAACGTTGATTGATTTAAAGAAGTGAAGATATTTTTTATGTTTAATTATTATAAATTTGGTACTTTTAAAATAAAGGACTGATTTTGTTTTTAAAATGTTTTAATTTTAATCGATTTTATACAAAAAATAATAAGTACTATTTATGACAGGCTACTTATGAAAATGACTGCTCAAAATAAATGTGGAATATGCATATAGGACGAAATAACTAGCTTAAGTTTCATAAAAAAACGTTCCATTTGCATCTGGATCCTTAGAGCCTCCGGTGAATAACGTCACATGTGTAAATGTGACAGCAACAAGTCCATTATAAAACGTTATATATAAACATCGACCCTACTATCTTTTTAAATAGAACTGTTTCAAAATAATTAATAATACTGATAGATAATCACAGGCTTAATGTAAATTTTTCCAAAGTATAAAAGCGCCAGGTTTTTCCGTTTCCGAAATATAACAATTGAAAACTTTGAACGGCTCTACTGTAAAACGACTATTTTGCAGATAGTACGTTATTCTACGGCACCGTCGATTTATGTGAATACAATGCTGACAGTGCCAAATACGACAGTGTTTCCGGTGACCAATCTCGGATCCTAAATTACATAATTGAGTTCGATTTAATTAGAGCAACACGATTCAATCTAAACAGGTATAATGTTAATTATATAACGCTATTATCTATAACAATGCATCAGTTATAATCTTGCTGAAGTTATCAAAAACGTTTCCTAACTCTCTGTGAAATTCCGGTAAGTTTATTATTTTATTAAAAATGCATGTATTGGAAATCAGATTTATCATCAGACCAGAGTAGGGGAAAAATGTCAGTTGATCTAAAAGTAAAAGATGCGTAAAACGTGTTTGAATTATTATTATTTTTTTAAATATTATAATAGGTATATGATGTAATAAAATTTTTCAAAAATCAAATTACGGAATAAAAGGATATTAATATTAATCATATTATTTATTATTCTCCTAATTATAATATTTATTTTTTTCTTGATAAGAAAAAGGAATGTTCAATCGGAATTATAATTATGTATTACACTCTTTTAAATTATCAAGTCAGAAGCGTGGAGTTGAACAAACTAATTTTTTTACATTTTTTTTAGCATACTTTCGAATGGATATGTATAATAAATGTAGGTTTTTCATTAAATTCTGAAAAAACAAATCTTGGAAATTATAAGATTAGATATAAATATCTCATTATCTTATTTCACTTTATTGCCGCATGAGTAAAAAAATATTAATATAATGTAAGACGGTAACGTGATTACTGTGACGAAAAGCTCAGAAAAATCTTAAAATCTCTTATAATAATCGCAGAGCAAACTGTACTCTACATAGTTCAAGATAAGGAGATCCGCTGTCAGCTCTATCGAAGCGACGAGTTAACAATTTAAGCTCCTAATAAGTTTATTGATTAATTCAAGCTGTAACATCCAACTGCTAAGCGTAGGACCTTTTCCCATGTTAAAGAAATAATATACAATATAATTCTACAAATATACAAAAAAAAAAAAACAAATCAATGACGTCGTTTGAGCATTCATCCCCATAGGTGACTATTACTCCTAGCTTAGCTCCTCTCATTGTTAAGGCCGAGCCTATCAAAATCAACAAATAAAAATACATAATAGAAATCATTAGACAAAGCTTTAGAACAATTCACACATAATTCCATACCTATTATAATGTAATTGTCGTATTTGCTATGCATGATAATACTATTAAGAGGGACAACGTGTTACTGTGCGTTAAAATTTAACAGCTGAATTTAAATTATTGCTATTGTTTTATCGCAAATGTTGAAATTTTTTTTTTTTTTTTTTTTTTTTATAATTAGATAGGCTTGCGTTTGACCACTATTCCACCTGATCTTAAGTGAGAATGCGGTCTACGATGGAGCACGCTTGCCTAGAAGTAGCCTATTCACTCGCGTCTTGAAGATACCCAGATTGTAACTTTCCGGAAACACAGATGCCGGCAGAGAGTTCCACTCCTTGGCCGTACGCATCAGGAAAGTACTAGCGAATCGCTTAGTGCGTATAGTGGGAATGTCGACCGTATAAGGGTGGCGTAACGCCGACTGTCTAGTCGTACGGAGATGGAAGGGGCAGGGGGGAACCAGGTCGTGGAGTTCCTGCGCACACTCTCCGAAGTGTATCCGATAAAAAACCGACAGGCCGGCCACCCTGCGCCGATGATCTAAGCTTTGTAGCTTAGCAGCGACCAGTGTATCATCACCGATAAGCCTCTTGGCTCGCCTCTCGATTGACTCGAGAAGCTCCAGCTGGTACTTGGCTGAGCCATCCCAGAGATGAGAGCAGTACTCCATGCATGATCGAATTTGAGCTTGGTATAGCTTTAAAAGCTGTTCCGGAGTGAAGTACTGTCTCACCTTCGAGAGGACGCCTAGTTTTTTGGCAGCTGTTTGGGCCTTTGCTTCGATATATGAGCCAAAATTGAGGGTGGATGTTAGAGTAATGCCAAGAAGCTCCAGATGGCCGGCTATGGGCACGGGTACACCTCGGAAAGAGGGAGTCAGGTGGAAAGGACTCCGCTTTGCCGAGAAGAGACACGCCTGGGTCTTAGAGGCGTTGAACTTGACCAGGTTAGCGTCACCCCAGTCAGAGACAGCTTTAAGGGACAAGTTCAGACGCTGGATCATGGCTTCCCTCAGCGACTGGGTCTCAGACCCACTCGCTCGTGCGTCGGACACGTAACGCTCAACAACGGTGCTGTCATCTGCATACCCAAAGATCCCGGGCTTGAGCAGGTCGTTGATGTGCAGCAAGAATAGCGTTGCCGAGAGTACAGACCCCTGAGGGACCCCGGCATTGATAGCCAATTGATCAGATTCGCATCCGTCTATGACTACGCGTATCGATCGATCCCTCAGGAAGTCAGATATCCAAACACAAAGCGAAGTGGGTAGGCCGAATGAAGGAAGCTTGCTAATAAGGCCGTCATGCCAGACCCTGTCAAATGCCTTCGAGATATCGAGCGAGACCGCAATGGCTTCCCCGTGCTTCTCGATAGCCTCACTCCATATGTGTGTGGCATACGCTAGAAGATCACCCGTGGACCGATTGCGGCGAAAACCGAATTGTCGGTCGCTAAGAAGGTCGTGCTCCTCTAGGTATGCCAGGAGCCGGTTGTTCAGTATACGTTCCATACTCTTGCAGAGTATGGAGGTTACGGAAATGGGTCTATAATTGACAGGGTCTGCCCGACTGCCCTTTTTGGGCACAGGCTGCACGTTAGCTTGCTTCCAGGCTTTCGGCACATGCCCTGTCGCGAGAGAGAGACGAAACAGGCGTGTCAGGATTGGAGACAACTCAGGTGCACAAGTTTTCAGTACTATGGCTGGTATTCCGTCAGGGCCACTAGCTTTGTTCACGTCTAGATTGCGCAAGGTTTTGAGGACCTCTTTTTGCCGAATTCGGACTTCAGACATCGACGTCTCGCATCGAATCGAAGAGGTTGGAGGTGTGGCGCTGCCTGTATCTAAACGTGAGGATTCCGCAAAGAGATTTGCAAACAAGTTTGCCTTTTCCTCAGCGGTGTGGGCTAGTGATCCATCGGGTTTCAGCAGTGGAGGTAGTGAGGGGCTACAGAAGTTCGATTCGACCGCCTTAGCAAGGGACCAAAAGGCTTTACTACCAGGTGGGTATGACGCAAGTCTAGTCCCAATCCAGCCTATGTGATCGAATCGAGCCTTCCGTAGAACCTTCTTGCAAGACTTAGCGGCTCTGTTATAGGCCTTCTTCCTCTGACCCACGTCAGTTGTTTTGTGGTTACGAGCATCGACCCAGGCCAGGTAAGCAATGTTCTTTTTTGCTTCAGCACGAGAACAGTCTGTATTAAACCAGGGTCGAGCTGCCACGGAGACTGATGCGTCAGTGAATGGAATGTAGTACTCCATCCCCTGACGCAGCACATCAGCCACAGCATTCGCACATGATGAGGGATCATCAGAGGAGAAGCAAATCTGCCGCCATGGGTACGATGCAAAGAAAGAACGCATCTCATCCCAGTCTGCTGACTTGTATCGCCATATTCGCCGGGTGCCTTTGGGGCAGGGAACGGGCGGTGAATGGACAGATACAGACTTCACCAGACAATGGTCGGAACTTCCTAATGGCGATGAGACCGATACCGAATAGCGGTCTGGATCTGTTGTCAGCAGAAGGTCCAAACAGTTGGCAGTATGCGAGTCAACATCGGGAACCCTAGTTGCCTCCTGGACCAGCTGGGTGAGATTGTGCGCTGAAGCGAGTTTGCGAATCTCTCTACCAGCGTGGTCAGTGTGCTGGTATGGGAATAGCCACTCTTGGTGGTGGGCATTGAAGTCCCCCAGCATTACCAATTGAGCAGTAGGATACCGATGCTGAGCCGCATCAGCCGCCTCACTAAGGTGTTGAATAAGCCTGGTTGTCTCCAGATCACCGCTGTGTGAACGGTAGACACAGACATAAATAGTTTACTCCATTCCTGTGTCCACCAAAACCCATAGGTTGGAGAAGCTGGGGTCTTCAAGATTACGGAGACGCCGGCAGCATATGTCGTCGCGGGTATATAAGCAAACGCCTGCGCGTGGTTTAAAATTATGCTCTAGGGTATAACCCGGGTAACACAAATATGCTGTGTCAGACGGACTGCCTATCTGCGTCTCCGAGAGGAACAATAAGGCCGGCTTCTCAGTCTCGAGATGGTGGTGGACTGCAACGAGATTGGAGTGCAAACCTCGGATGTTGCAGAGGTGCACTGAGAGTGAGAGGGAGTGCAACCGCTGTGCTGCCTTGTTTTTGTTCCTCTTGGTCATATACTATAAATTGGCGGGTGAAGGAAGGCGAGAAGAAGGCAGTAAAACGAGGCTCCACGCTACCAACCCCTAAACTCTCACCGACTTGCCGCGCCGAAGAGGGGATTGGGTTGGAGACTGCGGGGACGCCCGAGCCCCCCCCGGAGATGTCCACCGGGCCCTCTCATCCGGTCGCCAACCGGCACGATGGCGCATCCCGGGATTTTTCGACAGTTGGCGGGGCAGCCTTTCGTGTGTGGCTGGCACATTAGTTGGGCCCCCAACTACCTGCGGTCGGCCAGCGGTGCACCGTGCCTCGGATCCCGCTACCCTCCAGAACCAATCACCACAGCGCAGTGGTGCCAGTGCAAGTCAGACTGGTCATTTCGCGCGGAGCAACTATTTCGACCCAACTCCTCAGTCGGCTACACCGATCAACGTACCGAAACACGACAGTCGCTTGACGGTACGACTTTGTTCGGTGGGTGGTCGCAAGCCGTCGGCCAGAGCCTACCACCAGTATGTCACCTGGTTAGCACCACCCGGGGACCACGTGTAGGGATTCACAACGGGGTTTACTCCTACGGACGAGGGCGACTCAGTCCCCAAATACTGCTAAATTTTCGATAACAAAATTATATTAGTTGAACATAGAATGATATAGGTATATTCAGGTTTTAGTGAATCGAAATGGAATATTGTAATCAACGGTTCTCTAATCTGATTAATTTTGTTCACAGCGTTTTGTCAGTTAGCTTTAAATTTTCATTAATTTTAAAATGAATGTGTGTGACAATTTAGGTATTTCGCTATTATAATGAAACAAGTTTTTGGGATTTTATCACGGTTTATTAAGTTGCCCGACGTTTCGGATACTTTACAGCAACCATGGTCACTTTATATCTTTTGAAAATACTGGTTATTTTTACGTTACTTTTATGTGGAATTATTAAGTATTAATAAATTGTTTTGTTAAAAAGTATGCAACAGCCTGTCCAATGAACATTTCTTACAGCACAGAAAAAAATGTTGAAGAACCACAGTAAGGCTACGGGTTATCGGATTTTTTTTCTAGCCAAGGAAATAGTCGCTAGACGATTGTTTTTTTTGTTTTTTTGATTGTTCTTTCTAATATCTTTTGTACTCACATAGACTGATTATAATTTTATTTACTACAGATACAGAGTGTCTAAATCGTTTCTATATCGAATAAAAACAGCAAGAATACTTTAAGACATATTTTGTTTCGCAACTAAATGTATTGTCACCCGAAATCTAAATATCAACGTCATAGATAAATTATATGGAGAAATAGAGGTGAAAAATGGCTGAAATTAATCATGAACATTTCGTGACAAATATGAAGGGTTGCAGCCATAACACGGCCGACCCCGCTACAGCGTGGTGAGTAATTTCCCGCCGAGCCGAAATTCAATCTCATACAATATTTCGGATGATTTGCACCGTCGCAAATTCTGAACTGTTACATAACAAATTTATCACTTTGCCGCGTTTACTGCTCACTGTCAAGCATACAATGACACGTATTTCCATTTCCACTCCACCGTCAATATAAATCGAACGAATATCCGTCGTTAATAAAACCCAATTTTTTGATGTGTTTGTTACAAAAAATATATTTATTTATTTATACTTTATTGTACACTACAACTACATTTTAAACATTAAACACATTTAAAGACATTTACAGACTGTGAAGTACAATGGGCGGACTTATGGCTATTTAGCCATTTCTTCCAGACAACCCATACTTACTTACAAATGTTAAATATTAACTGTTCTTTAATTTCCATTTCACTTTCATCAATAATGACACCGGAATTAAAAGGTACACAAGAGACTCAACAAGAAGAAATTACGTCTATCCCTCTGTAAGTTATGGGATTATCTTTTAAAAATTGTTTTTTTATCGGTATAAAGAAAAACAGTGGGAAACGTGTTGTATTAGTGATTTTACCTTGATTTATAAAAAAAAATGTACCAAGATTAAATTTTATACGGTAACTAGCGACCCGCCCCGGCTTTGCACGGGTGCAATGCTGATACTAAATATAAAATATAAAATAAATATTTGCAATGTAAGCGCAAAAATGTGTTTAATTACGACATCATAATTATTAGAAATACATATAAACCTTCCTCTGGAATCACTCTATTTACTAAAGAAAACCACATCAAAATCTGTTGCATAGTTTTAAAGATCTAAGCATACATAGGGACAGACAGACAGCGGGAAGAGACTTTGTTTTATAATAATTACTAGCGACCCGCCCCGGCTTCGCACGGATGCAAAAATGATCAGTGTTTCTCTACTATATTATGCATGTATTATACATATAAACCTTCCCGTTGAATCACTCTATCTATTTAAAAAAACCGCATCAAAATCCGTTGCGTAGTTTTTAAGATCTAAGCATACATAGAGACAGACAGACAGCGGGAAGCGACTTTGTTTTATAACATGTAGTGATGTAGTAATGTAAAAAACTTTGTGTGCGAATGCGAAACACATGTGGTCACTTTTAGGGCACTTTTTTTCACTGATTTACAGATTCACTGATTTACTAATTTTTCACTGATTTTATCTTTAAGCTTGATTTTACGAAAATTCTAAAACACCAAACAATTACTCTGAATTTAATTTTGAATATAGTCTCAAAAATGCAAACTTCAAAGTTCTACCTAAAAAAAATTTAAAACATCTATAAAACTTTCATTTCTCTCGTATTTTATTTAATTTCAGAACACTATGGATTAACTTTCAAGTTTCAATCCTTAAAAATTCGAGATATTCATAAAAACCGTCCTTTCAGATTCAAAAGGGATGGAAGGGACCCCTTAGGACTAACATTTAAAAAAATCTTATGTAATTAATGTATATTTTTTAAGATTTTTAGTTTTAGGTTCGTTGTTTTTAGTATATATTTTTCTATTTATTTGTATTTTAATTTAGTAATATTTGTTGAATAATAATATTAGAGATATAAGCTGATTAATGTATATTAAACAACTTTTATGGCCAAATGCCATATTATGTCAAACTAAAAAACTTTACTCAAGGCTTACTGCCTGACTCACTTCGTATGATGTTTAGTAAATGCCATAGCCATAAACTATATTATAATTATTATTGTTTAAGCTTTTTGATTTTTATAAAACCGATATTGATGATTTGACTCAACTTATACAAAGACCCGCTTGTAACAAAGGGTATTCATTCCTTGATTGGATTTTATCAATAACAATTTACCAGTAAGCACTACGAAGTGAACAAGTTGTCAGTCAGTCACTCAGTTCAGCCTATCGCAGTCCACTGCTGGACATAGGCCTCCCCAAGTTCGCACCAGACATTGCGGTTTCCTGAATTAATCCTCATCCAGCCTCCACCGAAAATCTTACGTAGATTGTCGTGAACAAACGTAGTGAACAAGTTGGTTGGTGTAAAAATAAATGTCATTGAATGTGAAGAAATTATAATAATTGAACATTATAAGTGTTTGCTATATTAACTTGCATGGAATTCAATACGTATACTCGTTAAACCTTACTTATTACTAAAATTATTTACTTATTATATACTACAAAATGTACAATACGTTACATAATATAAGACGTAATAGTTTTATGTAATAAACTAGTTTCTGCACGCGTCTTCGTCGGCGTGGACTCCGCTCCTATTGGCCTTAGCGTGATGATACATAGCCTATAGCCTTCCTCGATAAATGGGCTATCTAACACTGAAAGAATTTTTCAAATCGGCCCAGTAGTTCTAGAGATTACCGCGTTCAAACAAACAAACAAACAACCAAACAAACAAACTCTTCAGCTTTATATATTAGTATAGATATATACCAAAAAGTACTTCATTAAAAAAAACACACGCTGTAAACATTTTCTTAATTATAATCAAATACATATGAAATGTTTTTATTTCTTCATTTGATTTAGCAGTTTTAGAAGCGTGTCAAACAAATTGCATTAGGTACCTAGTATTTTTCACGATAGTTACTACACTTATTTTACTAATGATCATATTCTTCTAATACAATTTAAGGAGTAGGTACCTATAATTATATGTATATCCTTAATGACTAGTTCTAAACAGCGGAATATCTAACTTATAAATAGGTACCATAATGTTTCAAATTATAAAAAAAATTAAAAAAATATGAAGAAGTGTATCCTAATAAAGTTTGGACTTTTTACTTTCATCAAATCTACACTTATAAAAACAACAAGTCACAAGTACAGTAGTCAGTCTTACGAATACTAATTAAACACGTTATATTATATGCTAAAACTTGTTTTGAGGATTGTAGGTACACGATATTACTTCACACACCTATTCGAAAGGGCCAATTAGTCATGATTATATCATAGTTATGGATCTGCAGTGACCCTACTGTCCTTAACCTAAGCGTGACGAGTCGACCTTCCATCGACTCCAATAACTCACATTGTTCATAAGGTGCTCGGGTGGGTAGCAATGCAGTGATTGTCTCTTCGCGATGCATGCTCGAAGGTCGTGTAGAACACAGTACCTATTAGAATTGACGAGATGAGAGTATTTTTGATCTTTTATTTAATGCACATATTCTACTTAATTATCTATATATATATATATTAATACGTGAAGCATATTATACTATTTTGTTGATTGATGGTTGATTGTCAAAGTCTGTAGTCAAATTAAAAAGGTATTTAAAAGAAGGTTTTTTATTGTCATAATTATTTGGTTTTCTTTAATTTAAAATGTTAATTATGGTCGAATTTCGACCTCTGGGCGACCATTAGTATTAATAAATAGTTATAAAATAAGTATAAAGCAAAAATATAGAATTAGCAATCTACATATTGCAGGTCTCTAATCTACCTAACCTAACTATTTTTAAATATATGTACCTATTTGTGTATATTTTAAAAGTCACTTTACTTTTTAAAAGGTTAAATATCTATACCCTTTTAAGGCACAGTCTTCTTCACAATTAATATGAAATAAAGTTTAAGCAATGGAAATAGCTTAGTTACAATCTACATTACAGTACAATATAAATCTACTATCTAAGAGTGTAAATGTTTATTTTAGCCAAAAATACTAATTTTGATTTGATAGAAGAAACATCAACTTTCGGAAAATTTAATAAAAATAAGTAGGTAAATTGCGTAAGATCATTGATTTAAAGTATTTTTAAAAATAAAATACTGTAAATTATTACACATAGGTATATGTATATTGTATATGCATGTACATGTTTGCTTTTTTTTATGATTCGTCAAACTTAATGCCAAATTTCTAATGTTTAGGAGAATTTCACTCATAACAATGAAACAACTCTTTTGGATTTTATCGCTGTTTATTTTGTTTTTTTTTAAGCCGCGATAAAATCCGAAAGAGTTGAGTTTCATTATAATTAATGCCAATTTATTAAACTTAAATGCTGATTTAAAATCTTCACCCTATTTAAAAAAGTCTTTTTTATCATGTTATATTTAGTTGAAATACTTTCATATTTTCAAAAAAAACCCTATGTATTCACGAGGTATTTAAAAATTCAGTGGCGCTACCTCTGATTGGTATTTGAAGCTTCCGTTTAAGATCTAACTCCTTTTTTTCCTCTAGGTCTGTGTCTGTCTCTATGTATTACCCATTTTTTTATTACCAAACAACTGCAACAACCACGTATACCACTTCCACTTCACAAGCTATTCTTTGCTACTTAATGACATAATGACGTGATAAATCTACATACAAACATTAGTTAATTTGATATACTGATAGTGCAAGCGGACAAACACACTTAACACAATTACAATTATTTTATATTATCACAAAATGATCGTGTGTTTGGATGCAGTAAAACGTCGGATTTGTTTGTTTTAAATAAAATGTATACATAATGTACTTTGTGTATTCAGCTTATGTGTTTTTTACGATACTAAGTAGCTAAATATACACTTGTAAACACTTGTAAAATTTCGGACGTTTGCTTAACCCGACATATCGCAAAATAAATGCATTACAATATTGAAATAATTATTCAAAATGTATTAAAAATCTAGTAAATTGCAATATATACTTTATTACGGCAAAGTCAGTGTTTGATAATATTATCTCATTATGTTAAATACATTTTTCTTAGGTATAAAAACTCTAATTGGGTTGTTACATTAAATATTTCCACCTTGTTAATTGGATAACTGCATATTGCAACCACGTATCTGTTAAAATTTTAACCTACTGTAATGATATCGCTATAAAACCTCGTTATTTTTAGTTTTCTTTTTATTGTTTCTTATTATCTATACATATAATAAAATGGTAGAAAAGTCAAAACTGTACATTGAATATTTTTTTAAAAGAATACTTGGGGTGTGGTCTACAATCGATACCGAAGCCAAAAATATAGTTTTTAGAATTTTTGTCTGTTTGTCTGTTTATCTGTTTGTCTGTTTGTCTGTATGTATGTCCGGGATAAACTCAGAAAGTACTGCATGGATTTACTTCAAATTTGGCACGAATATTGTTAAGAAGTCGGGTCAGAACATAGGCTATATATTATCACGCTATCACCTACGGGGAACGAGCAGTGAACCTTTATTTCTTCAAATGTATGTCCGGGATAAACTCAAAAAGTAGTGCATGGATTTACTTCAAATTTGGCACGAATATTATTAAGAAGTCGGGTCAGAATATAGGCTACATATTATCACGCTATCACCTACGGGGAACGAGCAGTGAACGCACGCAGACGACGTCGCGGGCAGCAGCTAGTATTCTATAAGACATTTTTTTATATTCGAAGAGGTACAAACCTTAGACTAATATAATCGACACAACTAAACGTACTAGTGTTTATTTTAGTCAACTTGCGTAACAATCAGTTTGGTGAATTGTTTTGCAAGATGGCATTATATTATAAATACAAAAACAATGAGTAACATATTGATTATTGACGTATATAAACGATCGCCCACATAATGATTATAAATAACTCACGCCACAACCGTTCTTATCTGAACGTGACAGATGCCAGCACGATCTTACTATAATAATTATGAAACTAAATTAGCATCAATATCAGCATTTTCTTCATAGAGCTTCACTTTGACTTGTAGATAAATAAAACAGAAAAAGAATTTATTATTTTGCATTAGTTTGCAACTATAGATATTAAAAAAGAATTAAAAAAAAATTACTAACTTTTCAGCTCGACTGGGAAACATTGGAAAAACTTCATGATATTTTCTTGTCCGAAATTCTTCAGTGACTGATGACCAAAGTATTTCCACGTTGCAAACGATTTCAAAACATGGTCGTTTAAAGAACGCCAGAAAGTTAAGTAATTGGTGATAGAACAAAATACATTTAACATTACATGACCGAATCACAAAAGAGACGATTCGTAAAAAAAATTAAACTACCCGTCATATCTCAGCAAGACGCAGAGCTGAAGAGGGAATTGTTTAAGGCAAGAGGCAGTAGGGCACATAGTTTAATGAATCAGCTATAATTAGAGTCCAAAGACGAGATGTACTAAAATAGTGATAAATGTACAAAGCATTGTAGCAGATTTTCTTTAAAATCGGACGGCAGACAGAGAAAGAAATTAATTGGCACATTTCAACATAAATATTAATCTATATATTATAATATAAAAGAGATTTCCACCCATTGACTCATCACGATATCTTTGGAACCATAAGGCCTAGAGACTTGAAATTTGGCAGGAATATTCCTTTCGTCAAGTAGAGGTCAGCTTAAAACGGATTTTACAAAATTCCACCCACAAGAGGGATAGCAAGAGGGATATATATGGAGAAACAACGTTTGCGGGGTCAGCTAGTTAAATATAATTTAATTTCATGAACCAAAAATGGTTAAACGATTAAACGGTTAAACGATTAGAATCTGTGTAACATTTACACCAGATTTTTCAAATATGCATATCATAAAATAAATTAAGAATGGAAATGAAAGCTTGTGTTTATTACATACTAGCTTCTGCGCGCGACTTCGTCGGCGTGGACTCCGCTCCTATTGGTCTTAGCGTGATGATACATAGCCTATAGCCTTCCTCGATAAATGGGCTATCTAACATTGAAATAATTTTTCAAATCGGCCCAGTAGAACCAGAGATTACCGCGTTCAAACAAACAAACAAACAAACAAACAAACAAACAAACAATCAAACAAACTCTTCAGCTTTATAATATATTAGTATAGATTTACAGCGATCCCGCAAACAAAAGGTCACTTTATTAATGTAATTTTCTAATATCGATTACACACCGTTCCACAATTGAACTCGATTAATATTCAAATTGTATCCAGAACAAACTAGATCCGCTCGTGATAAAACAGAGTTGTGTTACTTAACGTTCAATTTGTTTCAGGTAATTATATTAGCGATTATCGTTTATAATACTATTTTCATACATGTAACATGTTATTATTGTATACTGAAAAATCATACTTTGCAATCTCAGAAACTTTTAAATTTAGTTAGACTTATCATATTATTTTAATGTAAATTGTTCATATACCTATTGAGAAAGCGAATAGAAAAAATATCAACCCACATAGATGCACAATACTGATACATAAAAACATAAAAGAAAGCTGCCTGTTAGGATGTCTATGCTAAATCATGGCCTCAAAAAGAGGAATGAAAGACTTTACCCGCCTAAGTTATTTGCAGCTTTGGATGTTAATTAAGCATAAATCACAGCTTCTGGATTTATGCATTAAGCAAGGCGGATGGCTAGGGCTATTATTATTCTTTAAAAATGTGTTTATTGCAAAATCAGTTATAGGCACCATGGATAAACGTACGCACTTCAAGACGTTTGTTTATTTATTGCAAATTGCAATCGTGTATGCAACCATGACTTTGATATAGTCTGGCAGTGAAGAGCCCAAATCAATTGGAATGCGAAACTGTTAACGAATTGATCTCCAAAAAGCTCTGAGCAAGTTTAGTCAAAATCTTTGGTACGTGTCAGAAGATTTTATCAGTCTTCGACAGTGAAATCGACAATAATACCGAGGGAAACATTATAGCGAGCTTACTTATAGTCACGGCACTGGCTGTTGCGCTGACGGTCGCGGTATCGATCCCCGCTCACGACAGACATTTGTATTGACCATATAGATGTTTGTCGTGGTCTGGGCGTTTGTTGTTGTGTATTGTGTGTTTTTCCGAACCCCAGGTGAAAATCCTACTGGGCCGTTGAGTGTGAAGTGCTTATTTATTTATTTATTTACAAACAGAAAGTTTGTGTGATTCTGGAAAGAGATACATTCCATCGAATATATAATAAGTAAGAACGCATAGTACTGCTTTTTATAATATTTTCTCTAATCTATTAATACTATTGCCATATTCAATTTGTAAAATTAGTAAGTGATTTTGTGTATGTCTAAAGCATATATGTTTATTGTCTCTATTAATAATGACGTAGAATTCTTTCAGAGACCAGTTTTTACGTGGGACGAAAATATTGCCTATTTAGAGGAAGATGAGACAGAAAAGTTCTTTCTTTAAGGACAGTTGAAGATACACCTAAAGTAGCTGTAACACTTGTACAAGGTTTTCATGGTTTGATTGCTGCATAGGAAGAGCAAAAGTAATTATTTATACAATTTCTGCAAAGGCATAAAATTAATGAGAACGCTTGACTGTAAAAAAGAGGCCTTCAAAAGTAAATATCCTGCCTGATCTTTAATTTTATATTCTTTTATTTAAAAAAAACTATTATTATACAAAAAAATCAATAAAAAGAAAGGCTTAAACATTGCTCACGGATACAAAATCCGTAATTGGACTAATTACATTTATAAAAGTTTATAAATGAACATGGAAATGTCAATAAGAAAAACAATAGAAATAAAACGTTTGCTAACATTTTGCTGCGGAAAAGTCCTGGTGAGTAAACAATGGCTAACTTCCGACCGCTATCTGCTTTGAGTGCACGTGCTTTGTTCTTCAAAATTAGAACAAATAAGAACCGTTCTCATGTATGATAGCGCAGAAAGTGTGTAAAGTAATATTCACTTGTCATTAAATTGCATCTTGTGGTGCTTCGTTTGTATTAAAGAATATCTAAAATTTTTGAAAAATTCAATATAGCACAATTTTCGATTCGATAAGAACACGTGTTGCTCCGGAGACGACAGTCAGCTAAAGTTCAGTAGATTTCGGCATCTGTTTTTGGTACGCAGAGAAAATTCCTTATGTCTTAGTATATTTTGACAGCTGTTCTTACTTCTTAGTAGCTTTTCCGTAATAGTCGAATACCGTTTAGGTCTTAGGAGGGTTATAAGATACTTTTAATATCAATAAAATACCTATGAAATATATTTGGCCTTGCCTATATTATGTATAGTATATATGTACTTCAATTCTGTAAATAATATTATTATTTGTCTTTCAAAGTAAAAAGTGTAGATAAGCCCTTGTACTTTAAATTCAAAACTAACACGAATATAATATTTGTATTTAGCTCAAATTTAGCTGACATTAAGTTACATTAAACTGTTATGTAAAATTGTAAGTAATCCCTTTTTATTACTTGAAAAATGTTTCACATAAATATGTGCAATTTTATATGAGTTCTTGTTGAATAAACCAAAAGAAGTGTTATTTATACCACTTATTCCATAGACATTAAAATTCTCTGCAAGCAATCTCGCAGCTGACAGTACTTTAGAAAAATCTGTTGAAAAATATTCTTAAGCGGACAGGCGACTATGCGGATGTGCAATTTCATATAAAAACCGCTCCAGAGCTTAAATAGAAATATTATAATTGAGCAACTAACGCAAATGACGCTTAATTTAAGAACTACGCTTCACACTGTGGTATTTAGTAACATTTTTATTCATTCTCTTTATAATCTGTGTTACTTAATAATTCCTTTTGTCGGTTGCTAGACATTTCCTTCTCTTCTTGCTATTTTAGATATTAACAATGCTAAAAATGGCGAATATAAATTCCGTTAAGAGTTTTGGTAGGTTGAAAAATTGTGTTTGTTTTCAACCAAACATAAAAGCGACTGAAATTTAGATCCACAAGTAAATAACATCATCATCAGTCGACCAATAGCCAAATAAATACGCATTATTAGGGAAAACTCAAAAACTCATTCGATTACGAAAACTCACTCGTTCGATCTCAAGCACAAGACTTCACATTAAAAAAATCATCGAAATCGGTTCACTTAATGAGTCCTCATAAACAATTTATGAGGTAACACACCTGAAAAATTAACACACCTACACATTTATTCAAATGTAATAGATATTTAATCATCTTAGATCAACCTTAAGTCGAATAACTATTTTATTAAGTCTACGTCAACGTGAAAAGGAAAACCCTTTTCAGCTGTACTCTTCAAGGTATCCAACTGGGGCCGTTAATCAAAATTAGAATTTAATTAACTCCTTTGCCAGCTTTTGAAGATTCATTGAATCCAAAGGAAAGTATGTTTTAACCCCATCAAGATTTTACAAAGACCATTTTTTTCTTTAATTATAATTTAATAAGAATTTTAACACTATTATTTTTTGTTGTATTTATTAGATGTATAATTTATAATCACACTAGAAGTTACCCGCGGCTTCACTCGCGTAGAAATTAATAGTATTTACAAAGCCAGGGGCTAAACTAGTAGAGCTCCTAGGGGAATTGTGGTTAGAGTCGGCAACGCGCTTGTGATGCTTCTGGTGTTGCAGACTCCATAAGCTACAGTAATCGCTTACAATCAGATGAGCCGTACGCTTGTTAGCCGACCTAGTTATGAAAAAAAAAAAAACATAATCATTATATTATAGCAATTTACGACCTCTATGTATACGGCATTTATGGTTCACCTTTTGTACGCTAGACCTAATAGACTGCTCGCAGAGCTCCTTCTCGATCACGCTTCATAGAACAGAGCATAGAACAGGCAATAAACAGCCTTCCCTTAGGTCTTCCTGAGCCATTTTAGATAGTATTACAGAATTTCCGCAAACGATTGAATACTTATTTATGTTATATGCAATCAAAAACTCAAAAATAAAATGTCATGCTCTAAAAATTTATTACTTGTTATAAAGTTTATTTACTTCCGATATATATTGAGGCGTAAAATTACGTTAAAACCGGACTAATTAGACATTTATCTATGCTAACCTGGTCTAAAAAAAGGTTTATATAATTAATACTTATAATTCTAAACGCAGTCCAGAAATAAGATGCACTTATTATTTTCTACACATTACTTTAAGATTTCTACACATAACGTTAAGATGACTTAGAACGTCTAAATACTCTTGCAAATTTTATTATATTGCTGTGATTAAATAAATACTATAACATAAAAGTCGTACGCAATGGCTAAATTTTGCATTCGCATGCATTGCATTCAGCCTGTAACATCCCACTTCTAATCTCTATGCCCACATACACATACAACAAATACAATATAAACTTTTCTCTGTCTATATTTGATTAAATTTTAAATTTAATTAAATATTTTAATTTTGTTTTTTCTTCTTTGACAAAACTTGAATGCCGGTTATAGACTTATTTCTCTGAGTAATATCTATCTACCAGCGATATTTTCTTTAAAGTTATAACGATTTTTCATAAAAAAACACAAGGACAGACATTTTCCTAAATATTATGTACGAGTACCTATTAACACTAAAATTTTTATGTATTTTGTGTATATAAATAGTAGTTTATGCAACTGTCATATTATAATGAAGGGTATTAAAACACGAGTGTGAGTTTATGAAACGAGCGCAGCGAGTTTCATAATAGTAACGAGTGTTTTAATACCCGTGTTATATGCAGTTGCATGCACTACTTTATCTTCACTAATGCAATTAATCAAACAACAAGAGTAAAAGCTGACAATAGTTTATCTATACTAATATATAAAGCTGAAGAGTTTGTTTGTTTGTTTGTTTGTTTGTTTGTTTGTTTGTTTGTTTGTTTGTTTGAACGCGGTAATCTCTGGAACTACTGGGCCGATTTGAAAAATTCTTTCAGTGTTAGATAGCCCATTTATCGAGGAAGGCTATAGGCTATGTGTTATCACGCTAAGACCAATAGGAGGGGAGTCCACGCCGACGAAGTCGCGCGCAGAAGCTAGTTTATAATAATTGTTCAAATTTTGGATGGTACAATTTTGAAAAATAATGTTAATTATTGTTCCAATATATAATATAATATCCGGAGGCGTACAAATATCATCGTCGCTATCCATTTTTAACTTTTAATTTATTAAATTAAATTCACGCGTACGTGTATTGTCACAGTGGTTTTTCGGCCATTAAAATCTAACCAATGAGAGCGCAGCTGCGCGCATGCGCGCGATGTTATAATGAGATTTTACGATATCGATGTGGATATTATACCATCATGTGAAATTGCTTAAATTGAGTGTTTTGTTGTCTGTGCTATAACAGTAGTAATTATAAGTCAAGTATTGGAAACATAAGTAGAATGTTACAACATTAGTGTAGATAAAATATATTTATGCAAGGCACAATACAATTGAATGACGAGTGAATATTACTTTACACACTTTCTGCGCTATAATACACGAGATCAGTTCTTATTTGTTTTAATCTTGAAGAACAAAGCACGTGCACTCATTGTAGAGAGCGGTCGGAACATAGCCTTTGTGTACTTTCCAAGACTTTTCCTCGGCGCTTGCAAAATATTAGCAAACGCTTAAACTCTATTGTTCTTGTCGTTGACATTTCAACCTGAATATTTCCACTGTCCTAATAATTTCAGACGTTTGTGGATACAATAAGCCACGCTTTGTTATTACAAGTTTATCGTTTCTTATAACAGTTAATCATTACTTTCATTTGTATTAAAAAATTCTTAATTATATTCTATTTGTCTAGTAAAAAAATATATGCAGAAATAATAAAATCAAAACCGAATGGCTTAAAATCATTTTAAATAAGCCAATAAACTTATAATAATAATTGGAAGCAACGGAGACATATTTATTTCAAACCTAAAAGAAATATTCCTATTTAAATCAAATCGAGAAGCTAAATATACATACTGCAAGTATGGTGGCAAAAAAGCATAAGTTTCTCCTATACGCAGAAACATCACAAGCGCGTTACCCCCTTTATAACCTTTTCACGCCCTATTGAAGAACCTCTTCACTCTACAACACGAACAATTGTTAGAGGATATTCTTCCGAAATCGCATTGTACAACACCATTTGGTGTCAAAGGTGTCAGAATGAACACCTGTAAATTACAAGCGGCGCGATGATTCTATTATGAGGTTGCGACATTCTGTCACACAATTCATTGAAACATAACGATTTTTTCCTTTTTATCAGGAACGCTTGTGGCCTTTTGTTTACTTTCATGAAATAAAAACTATAGAATACCAATGACGTTTTTTTTATATTTTGAATAAGTACTATTATTTAGTAGCCAGCTTAAAACAGATCTCGGCAATATCGTAATATCTTGTTCTAACTTACTGTTAGCTCAATCTACAAATTTAACTCTAGAATAGCAATCGAACTTGTTCAAAGGAAACAAAAGGTGCATTAACTGAGCAAACTTGCTATTGATTAAAACAGGATATAAAAGTTCAATGAACAAACAATAAAAATCTATTACAAAGAATGTCCAAAAATGGAAACTTAGCTCTCTGAAATCTATCAATCCGAACACTGCCTAACACGTTAATGGTCCATGCAAACGAATCCACGAGTGTGCTGTAACGAATTCAATCGTTTGTCAAGTGTTAGACAGCTAATTTGTCTGGCATGAGAACGCGTCTCCAATTCGGGACCCTATAAATCTAATAGCTATAGAGTGCCAGCGAGCACGTGAAACATAATGCCATGGATGGCTCATAAATTTGGTAGCAAGCGGCCTTCATCGCTGTTCCGGAATTCTATTGTAACTAGTTCCCGTTTTTCAGGTGAAAAACTTGGTGACTTATGCACTTGCTGTGGTATTGGGCTGTTTTTTTTTCATACAATATAGAAAATCCTTTCGTGATAAATTTAACTTTTCCTCGAAATAAAAAGATATAAATAATACTTTTGCGATATAAATGCTATGCCGGCTGTATCTGAAACAATGGTTTCAGATAAAAAAATACCCAAGAAAGTCGAGTAATGACTCGACTGCTTTAAGGCAAGTAGTCTGCTTTACAGGCATCAAAAAATCGATTTTTCGTTTTTGTCTTAAATCTATTTCAAAACTATCCGAGAATATGTGTTCAAAATTTTAGAGGCCAATTCGACATATTTTCGAAGCTAGATCAGTTTTAGTGGCCGAGCGTTGAGCAGGTGCGAATGCGTGCGCTTCGCCCCTTCATGTATTCTATTGTTCGAATTACTCGTATATACCTAAAAAGATCGAACCGTCCTTTGAAATATTATTTGGAGTTTCGGGAAGGTAATAGCTGACTAACATATAATTAGTGTAAGTACCCAAAAACTTATATTTTTTGGACTGAAAACTAAGCCCGTTTTCTCGAGTTTTCATTTTCACAAGTGTTATAAAACGGTGCCGGCGATAATAAAAACAATATATGTCCGAACGAAAAAAATCAAAGTGATCTAGCTTCAGTATTAAATTATCTTCTTTAAAAAAGTTGGAGAAAAGTACTGTTTAAATTACTTGTTTTGCAACTTAAAGTGAATTTTTTTTTTTTCAAAAAAGTGATTTTTTTTCAAACTTCGAAAAAATTCGTAATTTCATCATTTCTTGGGTATTTTTTTAATTCATATAGAAAAGGAACTTACAAAAACTATAAAAAATTTGGTTCGACTGTTTCAGATGCATCGCACGACCTTCCATCACTGGCACCGATTTACAAGTGCAGACTCCAGGCGCCCCAGAAAAATCGTTAAAACTTTGGAAATTTTCAATAATTTTTAATAATAAAAATTGTTTTTTAAAGCTTGAATATAATACACTATCGTCTCAAAATTTCGTTTACCGCAATCATTTCCTTCCCTTTCAAAAAAATTGCTGAAAAAAAACGCTTTTTTTCGGCTTCTAAAGCAGTCTACTGCCTTAATAAGAGGACAACAATTTTTGCAAGACTTATGTTTACATGAACGAGGTCATAATAATTTTTTCTTAAATTTTGACTGTCTGTATCTCGGTCGTACATCATCCTGAAACTACTAAATTATTCGAATGAGCTTGCGCGTAATTTGAGCTCTGAGAACGATATTTCACACATTCTAATAACGACGTTCGTTTTCGACATTGTGTACTTGTAGGTACTACAACGAAATCAGAACGAATTTTATATGTATGAACAAATAAAAGTATTAAAAAAATTAGTATCAATGTGCTAGTTTTTTAATTATGTTAAGAAAAAAAAACAGTCAATTTTTTTACTTAAATTAGTATTGTAAATTTTTTAAAGATATTTTGTAGTTAAAACTTTCCATGATGTTTATTTTTTTTGATAGATGATATTTTTACCTTTTAAATAAAATTTATTTTACGTCTGTAGGACTTTTCTGTCCAGAGGAATCTGCATCTTTTGGCAGAGGTATCTACAAGAATAAACAAAAATTAAAATGGCGGCCATTCCGACAGGAGGCTGGACCCTCATATATGGGTGTTTTTGTCGATGAAATCTATACTAATATATAAAGCTGAAGAGTTTGTTTGTTTGTTTGTTTGTTTGTTTGTTTGAACGCGATAATCTCTGGAACTACTGGGCCGATTTGAAAAATTCTTTCAGTGTTAGATAGCCCATTTACCGAGGAAGTCTATAGGCTATGTATCATCACGCTAAGACCAATAGAAGCGGAGTAAACGCCGACGAAGTCGCGCGCAGAAGCTAGTTAGGTATATTTTGTAACCTTAAATTATCGCTAGCTCGGGACCGGACATCCTGCATATATCAGAAGAAATAATATTCCTTTTATAATAATAACCATATATAGGTACATATCAACCTATATGAGGTTAAATATGACAATACTGTTAAACATCATTGCAAACGATTTTAGTTGAATGTTAGTAGAATTACCACCTATTGGACAAAGCTAAGACTAATCTAAATCTACTGTATTTTTCTTTGGTGTACAATAAAAATTATTTATTATTATTATTATTATTATTTACTTAATCTAATAGTTAGTGTGTTTAACATACTTTTCCCTTAGATATTGACCCTTTTTTGGGTATGCATCTCTTCAAACTGTTGCCATAAATTTCAAAAAAAATTCTTGTCATTAATTCATTTCCTGCAACTTTTATAATTTAGACATTTATAGTATTCTTTTACTTTGATGATTATTTAAATTTTATGTACAATATAATTATATTCTTTATTTCACTTAAAAGACAGACACAAAAATATTAGTACAATGGCAGTTTGCAAGGGCGAACTTATTATTAGATCTCTACCAGTTTACCCAATATAGCGTTGCGAGAATCGGTATAAAATTTATAACGTTAATTAGGACACAAAATTAAAGAAAATACAGTAAATAAATACATTTATTATATAGCAAAAAATAATTTAAAAAAATTCAATGAGACAACAAGTTTTGCAAAAATTCAATGAATTAACGGCATGTGTTCCCATGATTGGTGTTACAGTATTTTATAGCTTAATAATGTGTTGATATACTTGTTAAAAGCGCCAATTATAAACCTTTACAATATCTATAACATGGCATTTCTTCTTATACTTAGTACTTAATTTAAAATATCTTAAACACGCTTCTGAAGTAATAATGAACCTTATAATTCAATCTTTTATTATTTTCTATTAAATAATTTCTTAATGAACAAGTAAACAAGTAGTAAATAATTAGACATTAGCACCGTTGAAAGTATTGTAAGTTATTCGTAACTAAAACTAGCTGGAAAATACTGAGTACCTTACCTAGGCTTGTAATGTACCTAATGTAAAAATGTAGTCATTACTAAATTGTGTGTTAATTTTAGTATTATGACTTAGTTATTTCAAATGTATATTTCTTTTGACATTCTTTAAGTGTGTATACATCAACATTTAAACATTTTTATACTTTAATGCTATTTTTGCTAAGAAAACATTAATTTTATTAAAAAATATAATATAGTAGAAGCTATTCTTTAATCTTAGAATGCTCGATAAAATTTCGCTCTAAGAGGTAAAATACAAAACGAATTGTGTCAATGCTGCTATTATTGCCAATAAAAGTATTTCGAAGTCTCCACACATCCAAGAATTACCTCCTCAATCGCTAACCGTGACCGGAACGCGTAACGCTTAGCAAACACTCGGCGGACACTCAATTTGTACCTATTGCCACCCTTTTACCAGGATAAAGGTTCTACGATATGGCACCCCGGTATTCCAGAAATATAACAATAACTTTGTTTTTAATACCCATTATTTACTTTAAGAGATTAACTAATTTATTAATTGCAAAAAATAATAAGCTATTCTTCATTTTTCTAATATCAAGTTGCCTGCAGATCCGGGACCCTCCAAGTATAGCGGCTGAAGGCTCCCGCAGGGGGTTTAGTGCGGTAGTAGCACCCCAAATGCTGAGTCCGACATACGGTCTAGGACTGCCTACCCGGGCGTCCTGGATATCACCCGTAAATGGGTTACCCTGCGATACCAAAAAAAAAAAAAAAAAAAAAAAAAAAAAAAAAAAAAAAAAAAAAAAAAAAAAAAAAATAAAAAAAAAAAAAATAAAAAAAAATCAAAATAATACCACTCATTTTTTATATAAGGGCATTTTTATAATAATCAATATTATTACAAGTCTAAAGTGAATGTGTTTTGTGTTTGTGCAATGACACCGGCCACTATGCTTTATGTATAGTAATTATTAGTTTAAGTTGAAGATAGCATGAAAGTATAAATCAAGTTTATATTTACTACATAAAATACTTTAACAACTTTAAGAGCTAGCTAAATATTTAAACTCGAATTTAATAGGTACACGTTTTAAATATTTAATACTTGTTTTATTCGCCAGTAAAATATAAACGGTTCATTGAATATACAGATAAACGTTTATAATAGGGATTCTTTAAATTGTTACTTTAAATGCCGTATACGATCGGAACGATGGCGAATATTACTTTAAAATTTGCAAATGACGTATAAATACGGGTAATTATATAGTTCGTTAATATATACCGAAGTTACATTTAAGCGAACAAGTATCGTACGGTTCGACAGCTGCTGTCATTATACTGGGGTCGTGCGGTAAAATTTTAATGCCGATTTTGTACGCGTAGGCTCTATAATAGGATTTACGAATTAAAAGAACTTTTATTGGTCAGTACATTAATTACTCATACGAAATTTTCACTTTAATGAAACTTGTATTTTTATTTAATTTTTAATTACACTTTAATTATCTTTACAAAGTCCGCGATATAAAATTATATAATTACTCTAGGGAATGCGCTGTTAATTTGATGATTACGTCAATTACGAAATACAATTTTCGTATATTATACTAATAGATATTTCAAGTGTTTTTGTTCAATATTCCTTTACACAACCTTTTTAGCCGTAAGACCAATTTAACAGTATGTATGTATGTATTAGTAAACAGAACACCCAAATACTGATAAACAATCGTAACTTTAATAATAAGTAATATACCTAAGCCCTAAGGGATTGAGAAGTATACTAAAATTATACTGCTTTATCCGCTGGCTTTGTGACAGCTTAACGGGTATTAGTTAATATAATAATATTAATACGTCAAATGTAATTTATTAAAACCGTTCACAATTACACGCTTATTGATTATATAGGCGCATTTGAAACGATTGATTAACTACAAATTAATTAATGCACAATAATTACTAGTAATAACTGCTAAATAGTGATATTTGTATCTACTAAAATACGAAAGTAACAGACAATATACAATGTATATTTTGATGATGGATAGTATGAAGTTTGGAAAAGAGATGTGCTGAAATAAAATAAATGTTAAACTTTTATTTAAAATTACCAACAGCATTAATTTCATTGAATCTACAAAAATATCTAAAGGACTCTCTATTAAGATCCGTATTTAACTAATTTGCTTAAATTGAGAATTACTGTTTAAGAAATCACGTGATATTATTACGTAAGAACAAGAAATATTTCGAAAATATTTATAAATAAAGAATTTAATTTCCATCCTTATATAAATGGTGATAAAGGAATGGTATTGAGTCGCACGAGCGAGAATGCGACCGCGGCGGGTGCCAAGAGAATGCAATGTATGTGCAAATTGTTATTTCACCAAATAATTTCTACATTCACTAAGCCATAAATATTACAGTAATGAAAGAGAAATAGTTTTAAATAAAAATATGTACCAATTTTAAATAAGAATGAGTAAATGCGGATTATTCTTGTAATGAATTTAACTCTTCCCCGCTTTTTTGACTGTAACTTTTAAATCTATACCTACATACAACATTTGTTTTAACTACTCTAACAGTAGGTACCAATATTAATAATTCAAACCATAGATAATTTCACTAATATGACAATTTATGCTAAAGGATCGGATTACGGAACAAAAATCAACTCCCATACATAAAAATTCGATACAAAAGTCTTAAAAATGGAGCCCTCTAAAAAGATTGATCAAAATTTATGGAAACGTATAGTTTCTTTTGTTTTTATAATTTATCACTTAATGTATATTATAAGCACATATCCAGATTTACTATTTGATAAAGTACACTTATAGGTTCGTAAGTTTTATAGTACAAGTACTAGGTAGTGTTATAATAAATTAATTAATTTATGTCTCAGTGAGGTTACAAAGTAATCCATGCATTGAATGATAACATTCAGTTCTTAAAGTTTAATAATAATCATAAGTTAAGTACACGCTTAAAATCTGAGAACCTCATATTATAACTTAGTAATAGTACGCCTTCGGTGTGGTTTAGTAGCGTCTTCGGTGCAACAAAGCCAGCCCTGCGGTCACCAACCCGCCTGCCCAGCGTGGTGACTATGGGTAAAACACATGAGTTCACGCCATTATTGGCGCGAACTTGTGGAGGTCTATGTCCAGCAGTGAATTGCGACAGGCTGAAATGATGATGATGATGAATAGTACGCCCAATTTTTTTTTAATTTGTTTAATAGTTTTATATAATCCATGAGCTGCATTACCTGAAAATCCTATAACTGAATGGTAAATAAGAAAAGACTAAAAGAACATATATTCACCACTTTAAGATAAGTTGACGTAGATAGCTAGCGAGAAATATAAATATCACACACTTTGAAGCATTTGCAGCAGTCTGGTCCACTAAATCCTTTTCCAGATTAAGTGTAACTTGACAGGTCAGACATTGATGCTACTATTTCTCTAAATATTCCCTATTTAAACTGATGCCTATTCCATAAAGTATTTTTGAAAATAAATTAAAATATATATTTTTACGCAGCTCAATCATCAAACACAAAAATTTCTTTAATGTTTAACAAAGGATAAGAATGCAGCTGCATAATGACATATTAATTTTTGTTAGTCCCGACTGTTTCCTTTCTGATTCACCATTATTCTATATTGTCCTTGTTAAATTTTTTTTATAATAACTTTCCTTCTATTTTAATTACAGTTTTCTATCATTTATTATTATACAAGCTTTTTGTTGATTTATTACATTTACTACAAGAGCTTACAAATATTTGCGATAATATATTTTAATGTTAGTACGTGTATGTGTGTATGTCTAAGTCTTAGTCCTAAGTAAATACGACGTAAATACTTATTTGTGACACATAATTAATTATGTAATTAGCAAAGCTTTTGTGTCATCAGTTTACTATCCCCGGAATCTGAAGGTCGGCAAAAACATTTTCAGAAATTAGTAATTGGCTAAATCATTTAACTGATTCTTTCAAAGATAGTTAGTGAAACAGGAATTTTGTAACTGAAAACAAAACGTAATAAAAAAATACAAACTATTTTTCTATAGATAACAATAAATAATAATAATAAAAAGGTGTGTGTGCGATTCACACACGATAGAAGTGAAACTTCTTTTGCAAACTAATTTAAAAAAAAAAACTAATTTAAAATTAGCGGCGTGCAGCGCGGCCCGGCCCTGTCGTTGCCTTCCCAAAATAAATCCCAAAAATATTTAATTCCATTTATTTTAGCAACGTAAATATTTACTCTCCTGTACCGATCATTCAATTAAAAAGAACAAAAATCTCTTAAAATTATTTCCCTAACGAAAATAAGTTTCAATAAAAGTTGTATACTTCTAAGATTTACTTCACTTCGAATTTCTTACTTTGAAAGTTATAACAACGGACTTAGTCGAGTGTAAGTAATGCAGTTCGACTGCATTAATAAACTCCGGTAAGTTTTTTGGCAACAAAGTTCTAGCACTCCGCTAAAGACTATAATGCCTTTGTCAGACTGGGTGCGCACAAATGCTACGCTAAAACATAGTGCTGTAATGACAAATATTATATTATTATATATGACTATTCAAGATAAATAAAATAATTCAAAATATGTATCTTTTGTATAATGGTAAAATTTTAACGAAACTTTAACACGTCTACTACATCTGCATACGATTGTAAAATAAACAAATTACATATATCGAATTTGAGGATCATTTTATTAGTTACTAAGCACCCCACGCTTTTTCACTTAATTATTTTCTACTTTTTAGTTCCATTGCTATTAAAGCGTGTTTTTTTTTTTTTGTTTTTTTAAACTATAATTTATTTTCTGAATTTTTAGTGTCAAGACAACAATAAAAAAGCGTGTTATATTTTATTGTCATCGGCCCTTGACCCCTGTGCAAAGGAGATGGGGACTTTTAGGCTAAAATTGTAGTAAGTAAAGATATGCTTTAAAAAATTGTTCATATTTTTTTATTTTAAAATATAAAATATCAGCTCAATTCTGAATCTGGAAGCTGAGAAAAATGAAAAAGATAGTTTTCGTCAAATTCATTGGGTATCGATTTAATTATAATCGATTATAGAATTAAAAAAAAAGGTTTGCACTAGTTAATTAACTCAAAGTATTCAGATACACAATTGAAATTGTAAACAATAAAGTGTATTTAAATAAAGTTACATTAATATCGAAAATAAAAATTAATATCTGATAAACCAAAATGATTATCGATTTCGTATCGATTGAAAATAAATCATATTTTTAATAACAGCTTTGACAGCTGACTGTTATTGAAACTGTGTGTCCCGTCATGGTCCCGTCACTCGTTTCATGTAGAGTAATCATGTTTATAGTTGTTTAATGTTTTCAGTGTATTCAGATGCGTCCTGAGTCCATTCCTGATATTTAGGTATTTGTAGTTTCAAGTGATTGATATTTGTAATGATTTAATATGATAAACATTAGTGCTTCAAGAACTTAGTGATTAGGTTTTTCATAGATATTGTAACATAACCTCAATTTTACAAAACGTGTAATAACTCCGCTCTCAGATAGCCAAAATATACAGAATTTTCAGCGAGGGATCAATAAGCGTAAATACATTAATTGGTACCATTTTCATTACGTTAAATTTTACGTTAAATTTTAGCCCAAGAATGTATGGAATCGTATCCGTCTCCTTTCCAAGTTAATCAAATTCCTAGAAGTAGGTGAAAATGAAGTTCAAAGATTCCGCTACATACATACATACATACAGGTCAAGCTAATAAAAGCGTGTTAAAAAGAATGTTTCTCCTATGCAGCTTCAAAAACATTGGAATTTGCATCATTCTATAATAATAATTATTTAAACTTCATTAAGGTACAAATATAGAAGAACAGACTTATCTTTCTTCTACTTTTCATTCCTGTAGGGAGAGGGATTATTATTTATTATAAGTCTCAACTCACTCGTATATATCAGGACTCTACCGCATTTCCTACCACGCTCACCCATTATACTTTTTCTGTCATTTCTACTTATCTTTGTCGAATAGCCACTATCAAGCTCATAATCATTACAGCAAATGTTACAATAAATGTGTATTTTTTTGTTCTTAAACCTCAACTATTTTAATCATATAACTGAATACAATTGAATTTTCACAAAAAAAAAATATTACTATTACATGCACTTTAAAGAAATAAAATCAGACTAAATTTGGCTAGTTAAGTTTTTCAAAGATTCCATATTTCTAATGCGAATGTGTTCTGCGTTGGTATTCTTTCTGACAAAGATTTTGCCGTTTCTCACCCAAGTAAACCTAAATCCTTTTTCCTTGGCGCTTTGTCTTGTTGCAGCATAGAAAGCTTTAGTTACTGAAAACAAATGTTCCATCGTATAGATTGGATGTCTTATTTGTATGAGCTTTACTAAATTTAATCACAGAAGCAAGGAAGCTATCAGGAATACTAGGAGAGATAAGCTACATAACAATCGACCTAGGGCGTGTGTTGTTTGTATTGATTTTTGTTTTACGAGTGTAATGAAGAATTTCCTTGTCAGTCATTTCATAGTTTACTACCGTTCCCAGCTGTTTTACTAGTGTGTAGAAGTTTTCATCTCTTTTTAACCGACTTCCAAAAAAAGAGGAGGTTCTCAATTCGACACGTATGTTTTTTTTAATGTATGTTAGCTCAGAACTTTTGACTGGGTGGACCGATTTCGATCAATTTTGATTTAATTAAAAGGTGTTGCGTGTCATGTGGTCCCATTTTAATTTAATTAAGATATGACAAGTACTTTTAGAGTTATATCTAATAATGCGTATTTACGTGACTACTTTTTCGTCGACCTACGTTATATTATACCGCATAACTTTTTACTCGGTGTACCGATTTCGATGATTCTTACTTTAATCGAAAGCTAATACTTGTCTTGTAGTTTTGTTTAAATTGGATCGAAAACTGATTACAACTTTTTGAGTAATCTTTAATAGCGCGTATTTACTTGACTATTTTTTCGTCTTATTACGTTGTATTACTTGTCGATGTAATTGAAGTCGGTTTTTTTCGTTTGCGAGCAAACACAATTATTTCAGTAGCACCTTTAATCTCAATGTTTTCAATCGAGTTTGTTGTTCCAGCTAATTTAAGCGTAGTGTTAAATCTGATAAAGTGTTGCCTATTTTTGTGTTTTCGGATGACGGTAAATAAAATTATTAATTTAGAACTTGCTTACAGTTTTTGTGTAAGAAAACAAACTTTAAAACACTCAACTAAAATAAAGCTATTAGCGAACTTTTGAGGAGCGAAATCGAAACAATGTTATACGGTCACCGACTTATTACCTACGCTCTGTATATTGAACATTTTAAATTTGGAATTTCCTGATAAGTATCAGACGCAGCTTCAAATTTGATGTATTTTTAGATCGGCTATTGATATTAAAATAATGTATTAGCTGTGTGGCTACGGCAAAGAATATAGCCTCCCCCTATCTTCCTGTGGGTGTCTTAAGAGGCGACTAAGGGATAACATAGCTGTTCTACTACCACCTTTTAACTTAGAAAGCCGAGTGATGGCGGGATTACCATCCAGTTGCTGGCTTTGAAATACACAGGCCGAAGACGGGCAGCAGCGTCTTTGGTGCGACAAAGCCAGCCCTGCGATCATGATGATAATGATGTTGAATGTATTTCGTTTTGTATTACGCGCCATGATATTGCACCTTTATAGCGCACTACCGCATAGCTAAGTGAACGTGTACTGCGACCAAACCTTTAGTTTTATTCAGTGGTTTGTTTAATTCACTTGTTTGAAAGCAAGGAAAATTTATTGCGTATCAATTTATAATGTGTGCTGAGCTTAATTTAATTTATTACGAAGACTTGATTTGCAAATGATGTTATATAAAAACTTTAAAGACTTGGGTGGAAAAATTATTAAGCTTTCTATTAAATTTTGATTTTTATCAACAGTTCATATTTATATATTAAGATTCAGTTGTATGTTATTATACTTGACTGATAAACAACGTAGATTATTTACAAATAAATTAAGCACTTAAAAATTCAGCGATATCGATGCTAGCCCACTTTTGTACCACTAAAATTATTCTAAGATTATCTAGGTTATTTATTCCCTAGGTCGATTTCGCTTTAAGATATAGTCTTATATAATCAACAAATTTTTAGATCATTTCTTATCACAACAAATTCTGCACCCTTTCGAATGATAGGGCAAATAATTTGTTGAAAATATTTAAATAAGAATGGTCCGTTTTTCGAGAACACTAATGTGTGAGGCGGAAGGGCGGTCGCCGAGGGCGTCCCTAATATCTGTTTTATTTTTTCCGGATTTGTATGAACGAGAACAACAAATAGCTCCTACCATTGTGAAAGCACAAACGATGTTATTTTTGTGGACTTTATAGCTTTATTTGTCGCTGTTCCACGGTGTTTTGGTTTCCACTTCAGGTAGCTTGAGAATGATGGCTGTTTGAGAACAAATAATGCTATAAAATAAGAATAGAAGACGATTCGTTTTAATAATTTCGCAATTTTGTTGCTTTATTGTTTTAGAGATGTAACTTGAAAATAAAATTTAATATTTGATTTGTTATGCTTCTTGTTTTTAACTTTAAAAATTATGGTATACTATTATGGTATAGCTATTTTAACACTGAAATTAATAAAAACAAGTTACATAAATCAAGGAAAGGCTTTTTACGATAAGAGTAGGTACAATTTTTAAAAAAATTCAAGTCTTGTAAAATAATTACATTTAACGTAAACACTTGGAATTACGTGATATTTATCTCATAGAATATCATTTTAAAGTTTTCCGAAGCCACGCCTAAGAAATAAGATAAAAATAAAATTTGTCTAAAAAGAAATACCTGTTTCTATTTTAGTCCTTATCCCGAAACAAAACTGTAAGCGATCCGTATCGCGTAATAAAAGGATCGCTTAGCACGTTTTCTTTCAATATTTCCCAATTTGATTCGGTATACGATTCCCCGAGACAATGGAAAGTAATCGACAGTGACAGTGGTGGGGGGTAAATTTCGTTAAAATAAAAGCGCACAGAGAACGAAAGATATAGCGCCTACGTGGTCGCCGTGAGATCCCGGGAGCTCCTACAATAGAGAATTGGAAAAAGCTTTTATAATCCGGCACGTGACATACATGCTCAAACGGTGATGGCGCACATTCCGCATCAAGAAGGTCGCTCGTAATTCTCTTTTTTTCTAATATATCGAATTATTATGCTACATACCGAGCGTAAATGATGTGAACCATATCCAGATTTCAAGTCTAATCGAGTTTCGAGTGAACGAACAAAATATAGCTTGGATCAAATCTAATAAGTCGATGATAAGTTTATCATGTATTTGAAAGGGCGGTGAAATGAAGTAATTAAGATGCCATACACGATACAACTCGATCTTAGTACTATTGAAATTTGATATCATTTCATTATTCAGTTGGATCAAATTGGAACAACATTCAAATATAACTGTTTACCTATGCATGAAACCAGTAAAATTATACTCAACGTGATCGAAATACTGGATTCCACGCACAGGTAATCTACGTATAAAAAGCGAGATATATTCGCCGGTACAAATAAAGGAATTTTAATATATGAAGCGACTTTCCTCTGGCTTTGTTGTCCTGAAAAATTTACGACATTATTACCCAGACATGTACCTTTATATTATAAACAAACGCAAACAATTTGCCGTGTTTTACATAATCTCTCCAAATTGGATATGAATAAGCGACGTCAGGTGTGCTCGTTCACTTATATTTCTGTTGATATCCTACGAATTGTATATTATGTTTATTATCAAGATAAGATTGAAATGTAACAAATAAGTCTTTGACGTTTTCTCCTTCTATGGAATATTTTACCCATATACCTAAATTGCAAATGTTTAGAAACCGGTACGTTTACGTTATAAAATTTGTGGTACGCTTTGATAAACATGTCATATAGTGAATTACAAACAAAGAGTCATAACACCGTTTAATAAATAGTTTGTTATTTCTCCATTTCAGTAAATAATACCATTTTATGGTCAAGGAAATAACTATAAGTAATTTCCATTTAACATAACATATGTATTTATATTAAGGCATAATAAATACCGTCCTCGTAATTAAACTGTATCATTTTCTAATGTTTACGCGAATTTCACTCATTATAATGAAACAAGCTACAACCCGTGACCATGGTTTCTTCTAAAAAACTCAATAAACCGCGAAAAAATCTAAAAAAAAATGTTTCATTATAATAAACTGAGAGACTAATACAGTGAAGAATTAAATGAATAATAAAATAAAATAAAAGACGAACCATTAGTAGATACTTGTCAACAACTTACTTCAATACAATGTTCACTCGACCATATTAAAATCAACCTGAATACAAAACTTCATTGAAATCTCATCGCAGCAATAAAAAATATTATTAAGTGCACTTCTTACTCCTTTGTATAAAAAATATGTATTCCGTTTGTAAGAGTCAACTACAATCAATGCATAATAATATATTTGACCTCGCATACAAATTTTTATACTTATAACTATATTTCAATAAAAACTATAATTATTACTTCCTTTGTTTAAAAGGAAATCCCACGCGTAATAGGAAACTGAGTATTGCCTTTTGAAATCTACTTACATATTATGCTCATGGTATTAGGAAACGTGACATATTTATATTAAAACCAGAAGGGATATATTATGATCACACATACATCCTTCTCCTACATGGGGAAGAGGCCTATGCCCAACAGTGGGATATTACAGGCTGAATCGTGATCGTGATCGTGACACATACATAAATCAAGTCCAGATCAGAAGAGATTTAGTATATTATCATACTTGTAATACTTGTCATTTTTTGGATATTAAATTACGTTTTAAATCGTAGTGTTTTAAAAATAATTCATAAAATAATATTTAATTACAACGTAGAGGTAGATAATAAATAAAATCTTCCTAAAAATAAATTTTCTAGAGATGTTTAAATTTGCTTAGATAACTTCGTAATGAATATGATTGCACATAACTTCGAATACTACTATAAAAGTGAGTATTTGTAATACTCATAAAATACAAAACTCTATTGAAACATTACAAAATTAAAGGATCCGCTCTGAAAGAGTATCTTTCTCTCTCTACAAGAAGAAGCCGGTGACAAGGAAGCAAATTTTCATAGAAAAGCAATCATAATAAATATTCGTGGTTACTTAGTTTGGAATATATGTAGAACAGTTTCTTATATCTGTAACGCTGATATTTAACGAAAATGAAATATATATATATATATCTATACTAATATTATAAAGAGGTAAAGTTTATAACTTTGTTTGTATATACGGGGTAATCTTCGCAAATACTGATCCGATCATGAAAATTCTTTCGCTAACAGAAAGCTACACTATTCAGGAGTGACAAGATAAAAGGAAAAAGATAAAAATATATAAAGATTTTAAATCAGCAGGATTTGAACCTGCGCCCTCTGACGTGCCGTGTCAACAATTCAATCTAATCAAGCATTATCATTTTGCCTTAGAAATTAATTGGTGATTTTAAAACATTTATATTTATCTGATTTGCTGAAAATAGTGAGAGTGTATTGGAACATATCAAATTTCACCGTACCCTTCTTATGTGAAATGGATTATAACGCCCAACGAAGTGGGCACGGGTCGGCTAGTATTACAATATAAAATTTAACCGAACCAAGGTAGAAGCTTATTGGAAGGTAAACAAGGATGTCCAACAGCAGTCAGCTCGTGTTGTCATCTCAAGCTTATTGCCATAAAACCACATAGAACGGAAATACAGGAGCGACTCAAACGTCAAAATCTTCTTTAGTTCGCCGAGAAATAAATAAAATGTTACTATAGTACGCGCGACGTATCTTGGCGAGTCTGAACATAGGCTCTGCGAACTTTTGCGCATGTACACTCACGAAAAAAAACTATCATTGCCAATTTTTATTTTTATTATAAAGCAATGTACGAATAAAATTTCCCTAATACAGTGACCAATAAAATAAACATAATAACACTTTAAGATGCTGCAAAAATAACTTTTATTTTAATAATTTAATTTCAATACCTTACCTTTCGATAGTGGCAGATTTTTATCACAAACAACACAATAAATAATATTCACACTTAATACTTTTTATATACATTACCACTTATTATTATTTAACACATATTTACGCTTATTATTAATTATATTTAATCACTGTTGCTGAGGGGGGAAATCCCAAAATCAAAACACACTACTAACACTAGATAAAACAATTAAAACTAAATAAAACAAACTGAATACTATAACACTAATTACTAATACTAATAATAAAAATTAACAACAATAAAAACGAAAACTTTTGTAGCCAATAGTGCTCAAGACAGAGATAGTGGCACGAATACTAACGTGTGACTGAGACAGATTACCGTATCCGAGCATTTCCGAAAAAGCACGAAGCTGTATGAAGTAAGCAAAAAGGGATGTACAAATAGCGCGTCTGAGGTGTTGTCGATTAAAATTAAGTCTTAAAAATATATTTATTTTTAATTTTAAAAGGAGGTTTTAAATTTTCTCAAATAGTTGTTACTTAAGTAGTCGTTAATAGATAACTGATATTCAAGTAAATCGTGTCTTTCAACCGAGAAAATTTAATTTTTGTAGTTTTTTTTTTTTAAATTAATGTCGAAATCTCGTCTATTATCGACAAAATTAACTATATTTCCAAATCTAATACGTTTAATATCTTATATAAACAAAAATCAATAAATCCTAAATAAAAGTAATCGATTGCGCAATTCGGTTGATTAAAGGGTCGATTGTGTTTACATATGGTCAATCCCTAGCCTCCCCGCATGCGTCTCATGCCAAAATCGCCTTCCCCCCGGTCCCTTAAAAAATGTTACTGCGCAGCCTTCTGCGCGAACTTCAGTCTCGCCAAGATACGTCGCGCGTAGTATACTTCAGCATTTTCAAATTTTCAACGATAAGTTTACCGCTGGTTTTTAAAGTAAATTTTAACTGCAAATAACAATTAATATTTCAGCTATCTTGACGTAAACTTTACTAATTCTTTGTCTTCCGTAGATTTCTTAAAGAGTCTAATCCTATATAATTAAATATTAAAGCATTTTCTAAATAATATACTTGACAATACTGCTCGTATTGGAAAACACTTAAGTGTTTTCTGAACTGATAAATCTGTTTTGAAGTTGAATTTAATCTATTTTATTCTATATAATTTATTTAATGTATTTATAACAAATACACTGGACCGCAAAAAAGGGTTGGTTAGAAAATCTTCAATATCTTCAAGATTACCTGACCTAGCTTTATGAAATAAAAACTAAATTAAAGACTATTTAATGGTCTATAAAATAATGTATATATTTTTTCTTTTTAATAAACCAGTCAAAAACTGAAAATGTAAAATAATGGTTTTTGAATTTGGTAACAAATAATTGTGTTTGCTCGCAAACGAAAAACAAACGGACTTCAATTACATTGATAAGTAACACAACGTAGGTAATCGAAAAATATAGTCAAGTAAATACGCGTTATTAGATATAACTCTAAAAGTACTTGTCAGATGTCAATGAAATTTAAATGGGACCACATGACACGGAACACCTTTCAATTAAAATAAAATTCATCGAAATCGGTCCACTCAGTCAAAAGTTCGGATCTAACATACTTAAAAAAATACAATCAAATTGAGAACCTCCTCCTTTTTTGGAATTCGGTTAAAAATTCAAATCAATTGCTTCGTGTTTATTTTGGTTTTGCTTAAAAAAATATATAAATATGGTGTCTCTGCCTTATAAATTTTAATATTCTGAATTCGTCATGTCATTAAACCCTCATGAATGAACCAGGATCCTGACAATGTTTGAAGATGGGCACAGTCAGCTAAATACAGCGAGAACTGTTGGTGTGACGCTTTCTACAGTTCAAAGAGTACTCCAGCATTTCCATGAAACTGTGTTAAAAGAATCATCATTTACGAATATGGCGGAGTCTTTGTTCGCGTGTGGGCTGAGATTTCTTCCGAAAGTCATACTAAGCTAGTGGTGATAGAAAAGTGAACTTTAACTGCAGAAAGATAATTATGTCACTGAAATTTTGAGTGACTACTTTGGTCCATTTTTAGTGGACATGGATGAAAATTCAGTTTTTATGCAAGATGAAGACAATTTTAATGCATACGGCTACGACTCAGATAGTGTTTGCATATTTTCAAGACGTCGGCTTCTCACAAATGGAGTGGCCAGCACGCAGCCCCGACTTAAGCCCAACTGAACATGCATGGGACGAAGTGGAACGACTTGTATGTCACCGGAATCCGCCGCTAATCACGCTACGTGAAATGAAAGAAGATCTTATACAGGAATGGCAGAATATTTCGCAGCATTGTCTCAAAAACCTAGTGATAGAATTGATGTTAAAATTATGCCAAATCGCACAACAGCAATATCATCATCATCATGTCGTCCACACCGTATCCGGTGATGGCGACTCCTATAAATTACGCTGGTGGGCTCTAATATGGCTAGCGAAACCGAATTTAGTTTTGAAGACTCGGTTGCAAGATGCACAGTATAGTTGGCCAGCTGAATCGTATGTGTAAAAGTAGGAGGGTTTTGGCCTAGTCTTCCGTACTTGGCGTTTCGCATCAAGGTCTTCTAGACGCGCAGATTCAAAACGGTCGACACTGTTGTGAATGGTTCGACGCCATTCCGGTCTTTGACGTGCCAGACCCTCCCAACTCTACTCTCTCAACAGCAATATAGTGAGCTCGTGGAGGCAACAAGAAGTAACCAATCTACATTCACAAATATCCTGGAAAAACTATCCATTTTCATTTCTTTACATTTAATAGAAATAAAAAGCCTGAATTCATCTTTTATTTTCGTTTTGGCAAATTAAAATATTCTTTAATTAAGTACCTATTTATTTCATAAAGCTAGGTCAGGTACTTTTGAAGATATTGAAGCTTTTCTAAAAGACCCTTTTATACGTTTTAATTGCAATCAAACGTAAAAAGTACACGACATACAAGACATTATAATCACTGCCGATATGAAAATTTTTTTAATTTCTTTTTTAAAACTTACAAACATAAAAATTATCATAAATATTGAAATAAACGCGCTTAATCTCCTGTACTTTATGAAAACACAATCGCACTAATCAAAAGGCTGTATCGTGTATGAAAATCATATTAAGCTATGGATATTCAAAAGGCAAATGACTGGCTCTAACGAGCATACTGTGCAATGTAGAGTCCTCTCGCCTCTTGTGGTTTCTATAGCAGCGAGTATTATGACATTATGCTGTGTTATTTTTATAAATAGCCAGAAGACATTTACTACTCTGCATGTTGTGTAAACTGTACTCAAATGAACGTTTGCCTTGTGGATGGTTAGGTATATTTAAATTGTTTAAAGCAATTATTTGTTTATTCTAAGCGTTTATTTCAAAATATATGTATCAAATTTACTACAAATTGTGGATCTTTATAAGTGTTAATAGTTGTTTAATTGACAAGGGTTTGTAAAGTTAATTACTCTGAAATGGTTTAACACAGAATCTTAATGCTACACAAAATGACACAGAATGTTAATGCCACTACGTAAAAAAATACTTATCAGTCATATTCATGAATACTTTTGACAAATTAATTAACAGGGATTTTTTTTAATTTAACTCGTAGTAAATTCTAAAAAATTTAAAAGTGAAGTTAATAAACCGAAATATGTATATTTAAAAAAGCTGCCTCTTCAATTTCGTACTTACAGTCAACTTTGTCGTGAAAGGCATCTAATGTGAGCGAAGCTAGCAGATAGGCGTGAAAAATATTTCGTAATGGGCGCATTTAAAATGTAGCACGCGTTTAGTGGGAGATAGATATAGCGAAATTTCTTTTAGAGAGGTAAAATTTTCACTCGCCCTCCTCATTAGTGAGAATCTTTGAATGGGTGCGCATCCCGCTTTACGTCTGCAATTCACTTTTCACATTTACACACTTCTTATAGTATAGCAACATTTCTACGTTCTTGAATTAAATTTCAAATATAGAACAAGTTGTGTTTGTTGTTTATACTCGTAGCTGGATACGGGTAGGTTTTTGCAACATATATTTTTTATTTTATTTTTTATTTGTATAAAAAATTTCGAAAATTATTTGAAAACGGGATATTTACCATGTTTATTATTTTTGCTTTGTAGAGCTCGATATTTCGCCATTGACTGCGAATGTCTCGAACCCGAGAAAAAAAAATTAAAAATATTTTTTTAATTTTGCTTTATTTTTATAAATAAAACAAAATATCATGTATCTAAAAGTAAAGGTTTTCAGATGATTAATATTGACAGAGGAATAAGTGAAAGGTAAAGGCAAGATGTCTATACTTCTACCAATCGTAACCTAGTAAATGGCTGAAATCTAAAGCGCACCATCACGTAGGGTTGGAACATAACCTTTGTATTAAGTGGCCTTTTTAACCAAGCTGTACTGTGCGTAATGTTTTCGCCCATTTGATATTTTCGAGTCGTAGAAAACTTATGCCGAAAATAAAGTCAAGTTCTGAATAAAACACGTAGATGATAACGCAACTTCAAAGGACCTAACGCTTTCCAGAGTTTAGTAATTTCTAAATTTCGTAATGCTACATACAGTTAAGGTGTGCGAACACACACATTACGTTAAGCCTATCCCGTATGGTAATTATATTATTACGTTTTTGGAAAATTCACAATTATTTTAAAAATAAAATATTAATTTCCATTCTAATCCATTCTCAAGTCTTAACATTTTTGTATTCTTCGTTTTCCGTAATGACTTATTCAGGTAAAAGACTTTTTTACCAATTTATATATACGAGTATTTTCAACTCACTGTTCATTTCTTTTTCAGATACGAGAGAACAAAAAAGAGATTTCGCAATTACGTGGCTACACAGTTGTAGCAACATGGTTATGAGCAATATAGACCCGTGGTCGCTCCCACGCTTTGACCTTTTCAGTAATATACATGTCCTGAATTTGTTTATAATAATTATTCTCTTAGAGTTAGAAACGCCCTCGAAAAATTATCTTACATCAATGAGAAATATTATGATTAAAATTATTTCATAAACTATATTAAATATAATATAATATTAACCACAGTATGGTCACAATGGAGATTGTTATAGGAAAATGAAGGCAAAAATACAGGAATATTAAAACAAAAAACAACACAAAAGTTAAGGCAAAAAAGGCGATTGTGTTCACCATTTGAAATTACTCCCGACTTGCGTTTTTAAGATTCGCAGCTACTGAATATATTTTAACACAATATTTTGTCTGATTGCCGTTAGGATTCCTAATTTTAAAAAAAATAGGTAGTTTTGATATGAATAATTACAGAACAGCTTAAAACCTTAATGTACTACGCAACTTCAACATTTCACCTAAAATATGTGCGAATGTACGACGAGAAATATCAAAACTCATATTGTTTTAATACATGTACTAATTTAATTGAATTTGAATTAGAACCTTGTGACCACGTCATGTTGCAGATGACGATACTTGGAATCATTTAATAAAGTATAAATGACAACATTACACCCCTAACTTGAATGTATCCGTCCATATTCCTAACGCTTAGTATGTTTTACAAGGGTCCGTAAATAAAGAGTTACTAGAATCCTATTATTTAGAAACCGCTAGTATGGCACAAAAATATCTTTAGATTAGGCCAAATGACAATAAAAAATTTTTCCTTTTCGCTTCAGCCTGTAATACCCCACTGCTGGGCATAGGCCTCTTTCCTCATGTAGGAGAATGATCAGAGCTTAATCCACGACGCTGCTCCAATGCGGGTTGGCGAATATGTTCCTTACTGTGAGTAACGATTGCTATCAGATTTACATGATAACAACCAGGACCAACGGCTTAACGTGCTCTCCGAGGTACGGTGGGAAGACCCACAATGACTGCACAAACATCCAGACCACGGCAAACATCTGAATGGCCAATACAAATGTCGAACCCGCAACCGCCAGCGCAACAGCCACCAGTGCTATGACCGTTGCGCCATTTTCCTTTTATTTGAGCTCAACTAAAGTTTAGCCAGGTTTTTATTTTGTCATAGATCTTTGCCACTTTAATATTAATATACATTACTGACTTCTAAGCTTGCTAGGGCTATCTTTCAAAAATGCTATTTCCTTTAATTCTTATAAAATCCTATCTACATGTGTACATTTCAACGATTGATATACAAACCCAAAGCGAAGAAATGACATAATAGCCAATCCATACCAATTAGGGCAGACTTCGGGCATTACTCGTCCTCCGTCCGTGTCCTGCTTACCTCGGCGAGTAGTTTTTTTCCTTAATCGAGTTTCCGTCGTTATACGCACCGGTGTAGTTATTTCGCAAACGGATATATTATGTCATTATGTTCTGTGCTATTAAGTTCCTTTTACCGCGTAACAGTCTTCGTAACGTGACACGTGACAGCTAAATTACTCTACTAATAATTTACTTCAAATACAATTTATTTCCTATTTTATTAATACTAGTAGTCGCCCACGAAATGCTTTGACTATGAGCGACGCACCAATTGTTCATGAGAGTTCGTACACAAAATACGACGCCTCACTCTAACACTCTTGAAAGTACCGCAAGTTCGACATAACAACGTTCAAACTTTTTATTTTTACCGAAAATCAGTCAATATATTGGAATCCTTGACTAAAAATTGGAACACAAAATGTTTTGTCAACTGGACTCTTCTCTTTTTATGTAAGAAATTGACGTCGTTGAAAAATAACTATTATTTTATTTATAAAGGAATGGCTCGTGTGAGCTGTAGGATATTGTCTTAAAGTCAATGTTATTTCTAGATGATCTTTAGTAAGTGTTTGTAAACTAGTTTTAGTAATAAACTAGTTTAGTAATAAAACTAGTTTATCACTCATCAATTATATACAAACAAATACTTCATCACTTTTTTAGCTTCTACTAAAGACGACTTTTTAAAAGATATATTTACAAAACAATAAATTAAACCATTAATAAAATCAGTACTAAAACAATTTTGTTAAATTAAAACAATTGGAGTACGAAGTAAAATGACATAAATTACAAGCCTACAGAAAACAGGTCATAGCTTTATTTCATAACTTTTACCGTAATAACGGAATTACAAAGGGTAATCACGAATTTCCTTGGCTTATTAAAGTTAATAAGCAAAGTCCAATTTCTTTCGCCATTGAAGAAATAAAAGTGAATTAGAGATATCATTTCGAAGTTTCGTTCGAAACTCGGAAATGTCACTTGCTTGTTAATTTTCTTTCAGCTAGATTAATATTTTTTCCTCGCATTCACCAGCAGTGACGTCACCCCCATTTGAACCTATTACCATTAATCTAGCAAAAGAACCGCTAAGATAATATTCTCTGGTTTCGTTGAAAAACACTATACAACTGAATACAAAGATTCCTTCAAATAAAGCCAGTAGTAATTACCTTCGCTCGTACCATTTTCTTTCTAAAGAGATCTTGTAATGTTGCTAGAACTTTTTGCAAAGACGTTGTTAACATTTTTTGCCACTTTTATAGTGTTATTTTGCTAATTGGACTTTTTGGAATTCTGTAAAAGTGTTAATAAGAATTTTATTTTCAATAAAAATATAAAAAAGGCTACGTTATCTGTATGGCTATCGATTTAGTCGGTATTTATTAATTTAAACAAAATATTAAGATAATGCTGCAAAAAATTATCGTTGCTTTACATAATTATATTTTCGCATATTACATTTATTATACACGGCTAATTGTCGAAAACAATTATAATTATAACAAACACTCAAAATTATACTTTAGACAGTAGAATTAACAATAATTGTCTTAGCAAATTTCTAAATTGTCAATAAATACGTATTATACATAACGAAAACGTGAACTATCGGCCAATTTTAAGTTTTAATAGTGGCGTACGGTTACTGCGCGTGGCGCGGACGCTTATGTGCCCCGAGCGGATAATCCGAGATAGATAGAACAAAGTACTATGGAAATGTTACGAAGGTAGCTTAGGTTCAATCTAGTTGTATGTTTATTGTTAAATTTTGTAACAATGCTAACTTTAGATGTATTCTTAACAATATAAAACAAAAATTATGACCAAACTAATAAAATAAAACGCCTCACACTCAACGGCCCTACTAGGATATCCTTCTGTGTCGGGGGTCCAGAAACACCCACAGGCACAAACGCCTAGACCACGGAAGCATCTAAATGGCTTATACAAACTAATATATGCCATGTAAGCAAGAAATTTTCATGTAAGCTAAATAAATTTAATCGAACGATATAAAACTAATATTTGTCTATAGTTTGTACTTACTTCGGTAGTATTTATTATATAGGACTATAATTATATCTAATACCTAATCGTAATACTCGAAGAGTTCAATTCGTCAAAAGTATAATATTCAAACGAATACACTCGTTTCTTTAAAAATATGTAAATATGAAGTTTTAAGTCATGAGGCAACGCGATGCATAAATATAAACTTATCATTGTAAAATGTAAGTGCTCTAATAAAATTATGTCCTTAGACTTCTGTTGTGCACTGTCGCGTCATTTTATGTATCGTGATCGTTTTCAGCCGTTCACAAACACAACGTTAATAGGCAGGCATCATGCAATGTTACTTATACTTTAGCCACACATGACAATTTTTTTGCATAATAATAATAACAATCTATCTGTGTGATTTTGTGTACATTTTTTACATGGTTTTTATAAGTATTCATTAGAATATCACATATTTTATATGTGTATTGAACAGTTGGAGTTATAGTCTGGATAGTAATATACTTTATGACACACCAAACTTATCTTATTCCTTAAATGCAATTTATACCAGCCAACCTGAAAGGAATATTGTTTTGCAGAGAGGACAGCTGGTACCATATATTTTTCTTGAAAACAATTCATTAATTATTATTTTTTGTTTGAAATACAACTTACAATATTAATAACGTAATCAAATAATTGTTACTATTGCAAAAAAAAATTGAAATATAGTATCGGAATTTACATTGAATATATTATTACTGTTGTACAGAAGTAAATTTAATGTTTCAGGCACATATATCTAGGACAATTTTATCTGCTATTTCCACTACCATAGAAAACGATTTCAATAGTTGTTGATAACATTTCCATGGAATTTGTTCTTAGTTTTTACCTATGTATCCATCCGTACTTAACACTGAACTAACCCCATTTTCATATTATTGTGATGTTATTAAAGTTTATATTAGGCGTTTCAGGAAGTTGGTGCAAACTAAGAAATTAGTTACGGCATTAGATGCGGTTTTGAAGGCTTTTCAGAGGGCTTAATAGCGCTCATATACCTACTTAAATTTATTAATGTAATTACTAATAACACAATCTTATAAACGTATTTCATTATGAGTTTTAGTTACGTTAATTACTTTGTTTCATTATAGAGTTTGTATTTATTTTTGTGAGATCACTTGATGCGTGAATTACTTAAAAGTATTGTTTGTATATTAATAGCAATACCCAACAGTTTACTTTTTATAGTAACCTCAACAAGCCATGAGTTATTTATTGTACGAAATGGTTATTTTTTTTTATATTTAACAAAAATATGAATACCTAACAGATGTCACAGTCAGTGAACAGCTTAACTATATTGTGCTCGGAGCCGTGGATTTAATCACTATTTCGATTCGTACTAATTTGAAAAAAAAAAATTACGTAGAGTAAACTTTTGTGTCAATACATTTTATCGAAAATATCTGAATATTATAATAGAAAACAATATGTGAATAAGGTTTTTTTTAATATATCTATCTCTTATCTATGTTGAGCAAATATTAATAAGTTAAACCATCCTATATTGTATTTAGTAAGTCTACGACGTATTTCATATTGTTAAATAAAAATATCAATTCCAAATGATGACGCAGATATATTATACATGACATAATACTTTATCAAAGTAAACTACCTAGAAAAATCCAAAACAAAATGTTGAGGACCGAGGGTTTCTTCGATTAAAAAACTTCAGAGTCCTCCGTATTTTTTCTTTATTTTCTTCCTTATTTATTTCTTCCTTGTTTCTTGTTCTTGAGTCGGCGAATGTTCGGTAGAGAGTGGTTTGCTGTTGCTGGGACCCGCTCTTTTATAGAGAGTCCCCACCTCGGTAACAGCCGCGAGTTTGAGAGGGGTGACCAATCACGTTTGAGAGAGAGCGAGCAACCAATCACGGCCCGCCTCGATCGGCCTGCCAACCTAAGCATGTGAGAGCGACCAATTGCCGTTCGCTTCGCTTGGTTGGCCAACATACGCACGCGTGGAAGACACGTACCAATATATGTCGCTCTCTCTCTCGCACCTAGTGCCACCTCCTGCTCTCTCTCTCTAACCGTACATTCGCCTCACTCTTACAATTTTTATTGCAGTGTTTACATAGTAACTATTTGCTATAGTTGCTTACTAGCTAATACAATCTTTACTTAAATCTATTATTGTATCTTACATACTAGTATCTTTATTTACACTACATTTTTCGTATTTACATTTAAATATTTACAATAATCATTCTCGACGTAAGCCGTCCGTAACACAAAACATAGTCTAAAAATTAAACCTTTGTACTATACAGTAGGAGCTAAAAAATAAACGTGTGATTATTTCAAAATTCACAAAAGACAAAATTTCAAACCAGAAACTTCGCAGACGCGATTTGATGATGCACAATAGAAAATTTCCATATCCAATTGCAAATCCTCTTTTTCTGTTCTCCTATCCCATTTGGATACGACTTTTTTATCTGGAGCAATAAATGACTGATCCGTGCATGGGGTATGTCGGATCTCCAATTTATCTCGTCAGGAACAATCCAATTATATTTTTTTCCACCAAATAGACAGCTGGACACGGCATGGAACACATTCGTTTTGAGCTTGTAGCGCTTCGGTGATTCCATCCGCTCTTTCACAGTATAATATCAAGCTCCGCTTACGTTCCGGATTATTGATGCTTTTTGTTTTAATTGTAACAAATGCGAGGGTAGCATATTGCACATTGTACACGATATCGTAACGATATTGCTTTTGATAAAAATATGTATTCATAAAATGTATACAGATATATAAAATGTGTACATTTGTATTCGATATATAAAAACTACATTAAAACATCAGAAAATCAAGAGAATAACCGATTTACCATAAAAAATTGTCTTTTTAACTTAAAAAAAAAACATTCGTTGTATTTGCTGTATTTTCAAAAATAATTTATGAGAATTTATTTTCTGTGATAAAAATGATAAAAATCGGCCAAGTGCGAGTCGGACTCGCACACGAAGGCTTCCGTACCATTGACTAGGAAAACAACCGAAGGTACATTGATTTTAATATCGGGCAAAAAGCGGCAAAAAATTACTTTTGTTGTATGAGAGCCAACCCTAACAAAAAAAATATATTTTAATTTTATTATTTATTATTAAAGTAAATATACAAAATAAATTAAATGTAAAAAACCTTTTTAAAAAACAAGCTTTTATTTGAATGCACCAAAACGAAAAAAATAAATTTTTACTTTAAAACTTTTACTATCTACTTATAAAGTCATTACACATAATCTATATGATAGAAAAGCTTGTCGCGAGATATTTGTAGGTACTCGTATTTCCTTAGTTTGAAAATTTTAATAGTTAAAATCAATCACATCAATTTATTTAATTTACTTGTTTACAAGCAAATCTCGCGACAAGCTTTTATATCATATAGATTATGTGTAATGACTTTATAAGTAGATAGTAAAAGTTTTAAAGTAAAAATTTATTTTTTTCGTTTTGGTGCATTCAAATAAAAGCTTGTTTTTTAAAAAGGTTTTTTACATTTAATTTATTTTTGACTTTTTAGTCGGTTATCACGTCACTTTATTGGAATTATTCTTAGCAAGCCCTTTCATTTGATACCCATATTGTAGAAGTGCACTAAAAATAACTAGTCCGCACTCTTGGATATGCTGCCATATTGGATTTAGAATGACGTCACAAAGTTAACCATGCATTGTCATCCAAATTGAACCTGCATACAAAATTTCAGCTTAATTGGTTGCTTTAAAATTGAGTTGCAAGATTTCACCCGAACAAACATACATACATACAAACCATGCATGTCATCCAAATTGAACCTGCATACAAAATTTCAGCTCAATTGGTTGCTTCAAAATTGAGTTGCAAGATTTCACCCGAACAAACATACATACATACATGCATATATACAAACCATGCATTGTCATCCAAATTGAACCTGTATACAAAATTTCAGCTCAATTGGTTGAAGATATCTGCTTCAAAATTGAGTTGCAAGATTTCACCCGAACAAACATTCATTAAAGTTACATACATACATACATACATACATACATTGCAAGTTAAATAAAAGCTTGTAATTAAGTATTTTGTGAATATTTCGAGTGCCTACATCTTATCATTTATAGATATCGAGCAAAAATAGGGAAAAATGTCGTTTTTTGTATGGGAGCCCCTCTTAAATTTTTTTTTTTAATTTTATTATTTTTTATTAAAGTAAAAATACAACTGAGTATTTTGTGTATTTCAAGCACCTACCTGTTGGCATTATTGATATCGAGCAAAAAAGGGCAAGAAAGTCACGTTTGTTGTATGGGAGCCCCCCTTAAATATTTATTTTATTTTGTTTTTATTATTTGTTGTTATAGTGCAACAGAAATACATAATTTGTGACAATTTCAACTGTCTAGCTATCGACGCTCTTGATATAATATACAGCCTGATGACAGACGGACGGACAGCGAAGTCTTGGTAATAGGGTCCCGTTTTTAACCTTTGGGTATGGAACCCTTGTTAGACACAGAAAGTAGAGATACGACCTCCACGCTCCCTCGTTTATATTAATACGCATAGGGAGAATTTTTTCGATATAACTGGTCAAATTTCGAAAAAGACAAAAAAAATCATCTTAATCAGAATACAGATATTTGCAGCTGTCAAAAATTGCTTGAAAAGAAAAATATTCAGAATTATTCATTGCCTACTTTTGCACTCTTCCGAGTATTTCTTTTTAATAAAGTTTCGTCGCTATTAAAATGAAAAAACAATTTTATAGATACGCTTTTCAATAAAATATATTAATCTCAATCTATAAATCTACAATCTTTATTTATGATAGATATTATAAATTACTATTAATCGAACCATTTTCAAAATAATAATAATCGAAGAATGAAAATTGAAAATGATAAAGGCTAAAATAAGTGTGTTTTATATGTGTTTTTTATGAATTAAAGTTCCGTAGTGGTATAAAGGATTGGTGCAGAATTTTCACAAACTTTTGTCACCAAGTCGAGCAAATCTTCGTTTTGATATTCAGAAATACTGATTATCTTCACATTCTGTAAATGACACTAATCATCATGTTGGCCATATGTTGGATATTTTCTGTTGTGGCCTACCTCAGTTAATTAACAGATTAGCAGAGATTATAATAAGAATGAATATAGAAAAGTTTTATTATACGAGAATATATTATAGGCGATTGGTATTCATCAAAGTGATAGGTGTCCTTAACTATGAACGAGATAGTTTGTATTCATTAAGCTAAATTATTACTTTACTAACTCATCAAAGTAACTTTTCAACTAACATTTTGTAAATTGACAACACACTGATTGATTTAAATCAATTTCTTATACTAAACATAACAGTTGATCTAAATTGCAAACATACAGAGTTGTACTCGAGCGTGTCTGTTGTTTGCGTGTATAATATAATTATTAAAACTAGTGGTCGCCCAGAGGTCGAAATTCGACCATCATTTAAAATTTTAATTAAACAAAACCAAAAAAATATGAAAATATAGAACCTTTTTTTAAAAATTTCAATTTGACTACAGATATTGACAATCAACGAAATAGTATAATATGTGTGTGTGTCAAATACATAGTAGTGTGTGTATTGTTTTATTGATATAATATACTTTATAGATAATTTTAAAAAAATATTAGAATTCTGCTCTCCTTCTCTATATAAACTATAGTGTGCAAACTACATACTCCTCCGTTAGCGCAATTTTCGTAAAAAGGGGTACAAAGTTTTTGCTTCACGTATTAATATAGATAATTGAAATTTGATAAGAAATTTATTTTATTATGTTAAAACACTTTATTTTATTACGTTTAATGATTCTATCACGTCTTTAAAAGCTATTGATGACTTTAGACACATAGTTGTTTTCTAATTGTAAAAGTATATTCTTAAATTAAACATCCTGAAACAGTGTTTTCAGAATCGGCGTTGGTACAATTTAATTTCATGGTTAAAATTTTAAAAAATATTACTTATTACAATTTTAGTGAGGTAACATTTTTACAGTATGTATTAGTACGAACGACTGAAAAGGTCGTAATAAATAAGCACCACATTTCAGCCACTACCTTTTATGAAAAAAAGTGGGTATAAAAAGAAAGCATATAAAAATACATATCAATCGACGTTATAATTGGGGGATAGCAAAACGTCGGGGCGTGGATACGCGTCCGGTTTCTCAGTAAATCCAATTTTATTACGCTAATAAAAGGCAATCCAATTAAAGCTGAAAGTTTTTTTTTTACGGGCTGCTCTCGGCTCTAGGGCTCTTCGCTCGAGTGCTAGGAGAACGCGCCACAGGTTCAGAATGTAACTGTTGCTGTAATAAGCTAGCAAGTCTTGAAAATATTAAAAAACAAACTTTTCCAATATTCTATCTTTCAATCTTACATATTAACTTCTTAATCGACTTCAAAAAAGGAGGACGTTCGCAATTCGATAGTATTTTTTTATGTGTTACCTCAGAACTTTTGATTGGGGGGACCGATTTCGATGATTTTTGTTAATCGAAAGTTTTTCTAGTTATATCTAATAATGCGTATTAACTTGACTTTTTTTTGTCCACCTACGTTTTATTACTTGTCTAGGTAATTGACTTCGGTTTTTTTTTTAATTCATTGTGATTTCGCTACTCCATTTCTTTAAAAATATTGTAAAATGAAGACCATGGACGACATTTTAAGTAAATTTAAATTTATGTTTTTGCTAAAATCCTAGAAACTTCACTCCATAAAGATCCTATCCTATTATATTTTATAGCATAATGACAAAGACAATGCCAAAAAACAACTCAAGCGGTAAAAGTAACATAAAACTACTACATAACACAAAAACTTTTATAATTTACGCACGAATAACATTCACTGAATACTTTTATTTTCATTGCCAATATCAATAGCATTTGTACATAGTATTAGGATGTTATAAATTTTTATAGTCTCAAATGAAGCCATGAAGTTCTTTGGTAATTAAAACTTATATCGAAATGTAGTGTAAGACAACGATTAACGAGAATTAAACTGTGCAATTATGACTGCTCACGTTTGTTATTTGGGACGAAATGTAGAGCTTTGCTAATTAAAGCCATTACGCTATAAAAACTGGTTTTCTATGACGTAAGGTTTTTGAAATATATAAGGTACAAATAATCCAGAGGATACGAATAGGAAATCTTTTCTGATTTAACATGTATCTTGTAAAATGAAGTATAAAAATAACTATTACTATTTTTTATTAATTTATTGTTTAGATATATCAAAAAAAAATGTTAAGAAATTACGAAAGGTTAGCATTATCGCATAAAGTAGTTTCTTCTTGGCAATATTTAGAGAGTAACAAATAACAACAATAGTTAAAAATAACAATCACTCAAATATTTGAATTAATTATTATTTGAATGATAGAGATGATTATGATTATATAAGTGACATTGTAAGGCACAGAAAATAGTATACAAGCCTAACCGTTTTCATTGTTTTGGCAATATGCGGCATTCGCAGCGACATTGGCATTGTTCAAGACCACTAACGATCAGGAAGCCCATATACTCAACAGTCTCCTAGTTTACCATTGCATTTGAATATTTTAGAAGTATTTAAAATAGTTGTTCTAATCGTTTTATTGTTGCTTAATGGCTGTTCATATAAATTTCATTAAAAGTGACTACAAACATAATAATTTAACAATAGGATGTCTTTTAAACCGTTAACATTAATGCGCGCCCATTACACATCACATACTTGTAATTAATTTATCAATATATTTGAAGCTAATACATATTTATGCCTAAAAGAAATAAATGATGTACCTACTTAAAGAAACCCAAAACAAAAACATTCCTATAAAAATTAGATACACACTAAATTAATTCTACAGATTCATTTTCATTCTAACGAAACAAACAAAATAAATTTATTCACGATAGACTAAAATCTCGTATTTATTTTTATACGAGACGATTGCCAATTTTGTTTGCGTGAAAATTGCGTAAAGAATCATTTTCTTGGTATGTTTGTTCTTGGTATTTTACCCTATCTTTGCCAAGGTTTGTGAATAATTGTAATTTGAATCGGATCTACGTAGTTATTATCTCAAACAGAGATTTACTTTAGCTTTACTTGTGGGAGACAAACTCTCGCAATAACACAAACAGCCATAAATATCTACAATTATTTTGTACGTTTATCAAACGTAAAGTGGGAAACATAATGAAAGCCGAAGGCGCTTAACATAACAGAATATCATTATGTTACCTATTATTATTTTCAGAAAATTATTAGTTTTAGATATATGTAGAATTTAAAAGAATAATATTAGCCTTTCAATGTTTACCCAATTACTAACAAAATGTAACTGCATTGTCTGTATTTTGTCGATATTAATGATCACAGTGAACAGTTAAAATTGAAAATGAAAAAATGTAATAATTTTCAGATACAGCCATATTAAAGTTTGATTAAATGTATACATTTCGAACATATTTAATCGTTTTCGTAGCAATTAATAAAATCGTTGTGTCCCGAATAAATAGTATTATTCGATCCGCTGATTGCGCCTCGTTAATCACAGCTGGGCCATTGGCTTTCAATATTAATCACATGACTGTTGTCGGACTTGACACTTTCAGATGTAGTTGAAATGAAAATTATTTTTACCCGACTGCAGAAAGAGGGTAATGTTTTTCGAGTATATGTATCTATGGATGTATGTAGATTTCTGTTTCCACTTAGCCTATCGGCTTGAAGGGTTTAAACGTTTGATGTGTCGTTAGAATTGTCTTGATGGCCCAAATGACACTGGGTACATAAAAAAATGAAAATTCAAAACGGCGGATAGTGGAGGCCATAATTCATAAATTGTTAAAAAAATTTTTTACTAAACATATCAATCGGGTAACATAATCATTATAGGACTTGTTATGTGATTTCATATACATATATGTATATTTAAAATTATGAAATATATATGTGCTTTCTAGAAATCAAAAATACTTTTGAGTTAAACGCTTTCACTGTCACTGTGTAATTTAAAGTCATGCGATAAAATCACAAACAATTATAGTTAAAAAGGAGGAGGGTTATAAGGAGGAGGTTCTCAATTCGACTGTATTTTTTTATGTATCAGAACTTTTGACTGGGTGGACCGATTTCGATCAATTTTGTTTTAATTGAAAGGTGTTACGTGTCATGTGGTCCCCTTTTAAATTTAATTGAGATCTGACAAGTACTTTAGAGTTATATCTAATAATGCGTATTTACTTGACTACTTTTTCATCGACCTACGTTATATTATACCGCATAACTTTTACTCGGTTTACCGATTTTGATGATTCTTACTTTAATCGAAAGCTAATACTTGTCATGTAGTTTTTTTTTAATTAGATCGAGATCTGATTACAACTTTTTGATTAATCTTTAATAGCGCGTATTTACTTGACTATACTTTCGTCTTATTACGTTGTATACTTGTATTACTTGTCGATGAAATTGAAGTCGGTTTTTTTTTCGTTTACAAGCAAACACAATTATTTTAGTATCTATCTGCACTGAAGCTACAAGGACAAAGATCTTAATGTGAAAATATTTATTGTGGTATTTCCTTACCGCAACAAATAATAATTCAAAGCAAAAAAAAAATTTTGAATGCCTCTATCTTATAAATCTTTATTATAAGCAGGAACAAGTCGTTTTAGATTAATATTAATTTAAATGTTCAGTTTATAAAATTTTAAATATTTATAGACAACAATTATTATTAAGACCTGGAAAAAATATTTATCAATACTGAAAGTGTACGGTAACCATGATGCTAAAAATAATGCTAAATTATCTTGCAGGCGTCACAACTAAGGATATACCTTTTTATGTCTTACAAATAAATATAAATAACCAACAAATATCGTAGCTTGGCTAAGCAAAAAATATCGAATAATAAAAAAATTATGATGTCTTATCAAAAGAATAATTTAATATGTCGTGAATGTGGCGTGAGTAAATACTCACTTAGTACAATATTATACCAAGAAATATTTACGAAGTCAACTTTATGTATTTCTGTAATTACCAGGGTAACGGTTAAAATACGCCACACGGTTGGTATTAGTGAAATAAATTAACCCTTGAATCACTGACAGTTCATTTACATTTATGTTTTATGTGTTCATAAAACCTGAACATTAAATGGAACAGCGCATCCAGGAAAAACATAAGAAAATTATATATAGTAACCGAAATGACACCAGAGAGACACCAATCATATTGTATGCTGGTTCAGCCTCACAGTCCACTTCTGGACATAGATCTTCAAAAGTTCCCGCAAAGCATCCTCCGTGATCTCCATCCAGCCTCCACGGCGATACGTAGACCGTCGGACCAGTGGGACAGAGGGCGTCGCACACTGCGTTTGCTACCACGTCGTCTCCATTCCAGGATACGGCTGCTCCAGAGGCCATCGAACCTGTGACTATCACGTGACTGCTGTGAATATGCCTTTTTCTCCATGTAGGAGAAGGATCAGAGCTTAATCTACCACACTGCTCCACTGGGGTTGGCAGATATATTCCCTACTATGAGTAAGGATAACTATCAGGTTTACATGATAACAACTGGGACCGACAGCTTAACGTGCTCTCTGAGGCACGGTGGGGAGACCCACAATTTATAGAAAATATAAATATGATATAGAAGCTCATAAAAACCTTTATAGAGGCCATATAGACCTTTGCCGTGGTCTTGACCTTTTTATTTGTGAATTGTACATTTTTCTGTACCACTGACACAGGAGTAAATCCTATTGGGGTTACTTGAGTGTAAGTTTATACAAAAATATTTTGACTTTAGTAAACCTGTCTGTCTAGGTTGCATACCTACTACCCATTTTTGTTTTAATACTATGCATAATCAGTTAAACGTATCCCACCACCACCACTACAGCCTATCACAGTCCACTGTTGGACATAGGCCTCCACAAGCTCGCGCCCGAGATTGTGACGCGAACTCATGTGTTTTGCCCATAATCACCACGCTGGGCAGGCGGGTTGGTGACCGCAGGGCTGGCTTTGTCGCACCGAAGACGTTGCTGCCCGTTTTTGGCCTGTGTATTTCAAAGCAAGCATGGATGGTTATCCCGCCATCCGTCGGCTTTTTAAGTTTCAAGGTGGTAGTGGAACTGTGTTATCCCTTAGTCGCCTCTTACGACACCCACGGGAAGAGAGGGGGTGGCTACATTCTTTAGTGCCGTAACCACACAGCACAGTTAAACGTATGTAGAGTTTAATCCAACTTCTGCTATTTTTTGTCAAAACGAGGTTTATAAACAGCTTATAATCTACTAAATACTACTACAATTATTATTTTGAAACTTGAAATACGTAACGTTCATTTAACTTTTTTATTTTTTTATTTAGGTAATTTAATAAACAACAACGTCACTTAATATACGAGGCCTACAAAACTTAATTCAGACAACATACTAATCAAGGACGCTCCTGCGTTTCTTAAATTTATTTTTAAATTCTTAATAAATAGAATCCATAAATCTTTTAACGATTTCAATAACAGCTACATCAAAAGTTTTATGAATGGAAGCGGTCTTTAAGTATTTTAAAGTGAAGTAAATAAACTATAAAACTTGGTAATGTGAGGATTTACGCGCAAACTTCCTAACATACCTACTGCATTTACAGTTTTTCGTGTTTACTAATAACATTCTACGTTAGAAATCATGAATATTTCTAAATGTTCTTGATAAAATTCATTATTACCATCACTTACGGACATTCTGAATATTTAAGTATGTTATTATTTCTTTACATGTCCTAGGTTGCGTTATTTTTTAATGAAGAAATTAACCCAAAATATTTTCAAGGAACCTGCAAATAATGTGTGAATAAGAAGAAATTAATTTATGGAATTGATTATCCTTTTACCGAACACCAGTGTACGGTAGCCCCCAATTTTAAATGAAGTGATAGTAATTTGCCACCGCATTGGCGGCACTGTGGATCATTATATGGTACATCGTAGTAAATTTTAGCTATACAGATTTTTATATCTTGCATTATTGAATAGGAAGCCGGTTCTATTATTCAATTTAATTCATCAGGAAAAGAATAAAACAGAAAAATATAATTTGCATAAACATATCAATTTGCTATTGCAAAATTTTTAAAAGTATTTATATAAAAAACTATATAATTAAAATACTGAACAGTGTCATTATTAATAACTTAACAAACATTAATAGTTATTAATGTTTGTTAAGTTTGTTAAGTCACTGCGTATATAAAGTATGCAAAAATAAATTCATTTGATCGTATTAAATCATTCATAACAGAACGGAACGATAATAATTAAAAGGAAAGAAACTGTGACAAGCCCATTCAGTCAGAAGAGACTGAAGACTTTTATAGAATTTACAGTAAACCACGGGAGAGGTTTTACTTTCAATGGCCACGTTACTAATTGCATCCGACTGCATTCAGCCATTGTCGATGGCCAACGCAAGTTTAATGAATGTCTTTTAAATAACCAGGCTCGCATTAACCCGAAGCGATTTTTAAGTTTTTCGCTATACAAAAGAAGTGGTCGGCGAAGTTTGACTGTTCTTAATTATCGCCGGTTAATTAAAGTCACTATTAACTTGACTGTTTTAATGTTTCTTACTTAAGAATAGTCGTTCTTGACTGTGGTTTGTGCCATTATTTAATAAATCACATCAAAATAATAGTAATATGATAAATAGAAGACGCATGTCAAGTTTGATAAGATTATGCGTTATTATACATAATTATCCAAACTAATGTTTCAATTTTGCGGTGTGATTAATCTAAGACTCTTAAAGTTGCTTTCAAGCATAGTAAATAAGTAAGATCAAGTCGTAAGCCACAAAATGCCTTAAATATATGCAATTCGCGAAACGCTATATAATTTGAATGTAAATTATAGTCAAGGGCAAATTCTTTAAGGAGCTGGTCAACAAGTCTTACCACAAATTTTCACAACCGATAATTATATAAAACGTGACATAATTCCGTGATACAGAAGTGAACTTATAAAGACTTGCTACTGCAGTAGTATAAAGTATCTTGAAAAAGAAACTTAGACATTATGATTAGAAATAAAAAGGATGATCAAATTATTTCCAGTGTTCATTTTATTTTTACTTACAAGAAAACTTTGTATTAAAATTTACTATCTACTATTAAATTAATATTACCTATTTATTATTGTTATACACTGATAAATTACTATAAAAATATATATATACTTATGACTTAATTCAGCAGAATCACCATAAAGTCATTTATTCAAAGCAGGCTGAAAATAAGCACTTTTTGAAGGTCAATTTTATAATATACAGTCTCTCTCCGTTACTGCACTTTCTGTAGATATGTAATGTAAAGAAGAAATTGGTAAATGAATGTTATTTTAAAGGGTATTTTTCGTGCTGTATAGTGTTCACGCAGACGATGTCACGGGCAGCAGCTAATATAATGTATATTTTTGTCCGATTTGATTTACATATACTTATTAATATTATTATTTTTCACTGAATTTTGTGTTCAATAACAATAAACTATAGCCTATGGTACTCCTGAATGGTGTAGCTTTCTGTTCGTGAAAGAATTTTCATGATCGGATTACTATTTGCGAAGATTACTTCCTACAAAGTTACAAACAAACAAAGTTAAAAACTTCACCTGTTTATAATATAGATTAGCATTTATTTCTACCGATTATTTGTAATCTGTGGCACAATCATAGTAATCGTTATGTGTGGCATATCACTAAAGGGGCGGTACCCGTCCGTGAAGTACGATATTATATCTATGAATTTTTTAGTTAAACAATATGAAACTTCATGGGCCGGAGCTGTCAAAAGACTAATAATAAAATGGACAAAGTATAATTGCTAATTTTCTATGTTTTTGACAATCAGTGGATTTTAAATATAATTTTGCTTTTTGTGAGATTATGTAGATTTCTTTTATTGTTGTTTTAATTTTAATCGTAGGTAAATGTTGTATGATTTTAACAACAAAATGATTATTGATTGTTAACTTTAAAAATTTTATGTAATTCTTAAAGCTGACGATCATTTTTTTTTTATTAAATTGATAATTTTATCACCTACCAACACAAACACAACAAAGTACATACTTTGCATAATAAATTCGTTATAATTTGTAAATCAGAAAAAAAGAATATTAAAATTGAATTATTTTTTTTGTAGCATTATAACCTTCCGTGGGCCTTAAGGAACATACAAAAAATTACCCGAAATTAAATTAGACGAATTGGGCGAGCTTTTCTCGAGTTATGCGCTTAGCAACATTCTTTTTCATTTATATCGATTTATTGTAACTTGTACACTTATACATACTGACGCTAGACCATTTCCTTTGCCCTAAGGTTGCCTGGAAGAGATCGTTTTTTAGCGATAAGGCCGCCCTTTGTACCTAATGATATATTGTTAAAATCTTTCTTTGTTTGCTATATATTATTTCTGTTTTTGGCAATAAATATATAAAGTGTATTATTATTATAATATGTCTAAGACAATAAGTTTAATCGCAGTAAATAAAAATTGTTAGAAAATAGGTTAGAAAATATAATAATTTTATTTCTGTTTACATAGATTATTATAAATAAAACGTATTCACTTTCAATCGTCCAATAAAACACCATCAAAATATGTTTTTTTTTTTAAATATTAGTACATAATTAATATAATTGTGTTTGCTCGCAAACGAAAAAAAACCGACTTCAATTACATCGACAAGTTATACAAAGTGAGCTAGACAAAGTAAAAAAGAATTATCAAAATCGGACTACTCTGTAAAAAGTTATGCGTGGTCATACCTTACAATCAGTGAGTGAACAATCAATCATCCCCTGTTTTCCTACCTTTAGGGTTGGATTTTTATTTTCAAATTTACATGGGACCAATTTCGGGGTATACTCTTTCCAATAAAAAAAGAATTATCAAAATCGGACTACTCTGTAAACAGTTATGAGTGGTCATACATAAAAAATATACGCGTCGAATACATAACGTCCTCCGTTTTTTTCGTCGGTTAAAAATATCATCTGCCATTCCGAAATCTAAGCTTAAACGACTCTAACCGACCGATCTAAAATTATATTTCAATCACTACAACTGATATGAGTTATTTATTTCTAGAGTATCAAACTGTTTCCATATAAGTTCAAATCAGGAATATGAGGAATGTATTTGCCACGGAAATTCGAGTATGAATAGTTCAGTCAGACGTCATGTCTTATCAAAGATCGATACGAGATTGCTCTTAAAATATGCACGTGCAGAGTGGACGTCGTCATTATATATAGGTTCTGAACTCACGTGGGAGAAACTGCCCGAATTACCGCTACTGACAGTAGAATGCTATTCTATTTTCTGTATGATTTTTCTTAATTACCAATATATGGTTAATAATCACGGGTGTTTTCGAACAATCGTTATATTGTGTGCATTTATAATAGTTATTTTATTAATTATTCCCAGAAATTATTACAATGGTTTTCTTAATTCTAAAATTAGATTATATAGAACAAAAATTGTAGTATTTTTTAATACTTAGAAAAATCATTTATACATACTTCTATTCCTAAACATCTAAAATATAACAATTAAAACATGTTTTAATCGGTTTTATGTAGTTTCATAAAAAAACCATTACAGACGTAGTCAATCTATTTTACATCCTTTATACAAAGTAATAAAAAATTGTTAATCATTATTTTTGTGTAATCAAAATAATCTACAGCGCAATATTTATTAATAGACTAATTGCATATTATTGATACGAGAAGCAGACAACGAAATAAGCATCATTTATTCATAAAGGTAGGTTCTTCACACAAACGTAGTTCATACTTATATAATGTCCTAATATCACTGTTCGAACAGAAAATCCGATATCTTGAACCCGAGCATTGATGAGTGTTTAAATATTCATGAGAGATGCGACGCTTGGCGCGCTCTCGGATACACTACAGATGACTGTCACGGATCAAGCTGAAAGATAAAGCTATCTTAATGTATTCCAACCAAGATACGTAATGTGAATCTTATAAAATTATGACTTACATTCTTTTTTTCAAAATATTGCCAAAGCTAAAATTATTATCATTTCATTCCAATTATTAAATAATGATACAAATATAAAAGTTCTGTGAGGGAGATCGAAGTATATTTATTTATTTACGTTAAAGAATTTTAATATATTGAATTATTTATTATATCTATATATATATTGGTATATTTTACGTAACTTTTTAATAAATTGTTGAATAGAAAAAATGCCCTGAATCTGTAATGCTAATGAGGATTACTTGTTCCGGAAAACTCTTTGAAAACTCTTATTTGAGATCTATCCATCTATATATCACAGTTGTCCTAGCCCTATTGTTATAAAATTTAAAATTTGTTGTAATGAAATTTGAATATAATGTAATAGTTACCTAGTTAATGTCATTGATTAGCTTTTTAATTTCACTATTACGTAAACATCACTCCAAAGGAAATAAAAATAAAATAAATCAAAATAACTATTTTGCCACTTCTATAATTCACAATAATACAATAACAAAAAAAACTACTAAGAGCTCAAAATTAATGGCAAACAAAAGCGATACTAACAGAACAATAAACACTTCAAGATACTTGTCAACCCAATCAAACACGAATCCTGCATTTAGGACTATTACGAACCAGAGATGCACCAGCTGTATTTACGGTATTCTTGACATCGAACAATCTATCGCCGTGCTACTAGCATAGTAATATTTTTATGTTTTTTATGACTACAAATGCGTAGTACATGCTAACAGAAGACAAGTTAGTAGTTGCTTTGTTTGTTGTTTTAAGATTTCTTCTCAAGAAAATTTAGAAATATTGACATGGATTTCATGTTTGTCAAAATTCACATTTATACAAAGCTTAATGGAATTATATTAGACAAAGCTGAGCTGTAGAGCATAGGTTCTCAACAGGGACAGTATCACCCCCTAGTGGGAGCTGGAGATTTTCGTGGGAGCTTTAGGCGGTCCAAAGGCAAATGGGGTGCGTTATGGCAGTCAAGGAGGCATTCGTGGCATATCTAACTAATTAGAAATTTAATACAATAAAATACTTTGAAAATACATCTATTTTGATGAAATAACATTTTGTCTAGTCCTCTCAGAGGTTTATCTTATTATTAAAGGGTAAATGATAATTAAAACATTTAAATAAGCATGAATAAACTAAGTTATTGATTCGGTTTATGATTGTCAGTAACGAGTCTATGCAAGTTGGTAAACAAAGAAGTGCGACTAAAGAAGACACAATTAACCATTTTCAACAAAAATATGAAAACTTGTAACAAGCTGTTTGCAGGGTAAGTGCAACGGGGCACCGCAAACAAACAAGGACTAACAACCAGACCAGAAATAAATATTTGTATAAACACAAATTCCACTCCGAGCGGGAATCAAACCCGCGGACGTCGGTGTTTTAGATGCCGCCGAAACGACACAACAATTACACCAGAGCGGTAGTCAAAGAGTTATAAATTCTAATTGAATAGGTATTGTTTTTTAATATATTGTTTTGATTAAACGTCTTGCCTTTGCCTTTGTGCAGTGCCCCAGTGCGGAGTGCCCAGGCTTTGTGTATTGTCTTGCATTTGTTTGTTAAATTAATTTTCTTCATAACATTTTGTATGGTATTTGTTTGAATTGAATGTTTTAGTTATAGCATTTTTTAGTAGTTCAGAGGATCAATTTTCAATCTGTGATTATTAATACATGATAGATAGACATATAAAATTGGTATAATTAACTATTATGTGAAGGGTGTGTGGGTGGAATTTCGTTTTCATGTAAAAGGGGCGGTAGTCTATAAAAGGTTGGAAACCTAATGCTGTAGAGGATAAATAAGAACATTACTAATATTTTAAAGACGTTTAAGGACGTGTTGTTTTGCTATGTTTTTTTTACAGAAATTTAAAACGCTGTATAATATAAAAACGAATCTCATCCCAGCAATTTATAATAGGTTTTATCGTGATCCAATATAACCACAACAAAAAACTAATTCTTTTATTTCGACGATATCCGCTATAATAATTTTAAATACGAAAATGTTTTTTAATATTTTTAAAAACGAAACGCTCCACGTCGAATACGATTAAACCGTATCTTGTTTATCGATATCGCGTAATAGTCTGAATGAATTCACGAGTTGCTACCTAGGACCTTAACAAAAGTATACAGGTACTGTATCAAATTCGGCTGGCATAATAATTAAGTAACAGGCGCTCAATCAAGGCTGAACCCTAATAGCTGCCAGAGATTGTGCAATACGCCTTGTTCCAGTTTCTAAGCCTAAAGTTAAAGTACAAATTATTTAGGGCTCGTGTGTCTTGTATTCTCTCTATATCTTCTGTTATATCTCGTGTGTATGTATTATGACAGTGGTAAAATTTGTTCGTAAAACATAGTTTAGGAATTTCACAGAGGCTGCGTCAGACACCGTGTATTACCTTTTAAGCCGGAGTTTTAAAAGACTTTAATGTAAACAAAACGTCCAAAACGTGTTTTATTGATTGATATCGATATACAGATTTATCTTTATTTGTAACAATTATTCAAATAGTGACTGTTAATATTCGGTATGTACGAAACAGTCGTGATCGAATCGAATTTGATAATGTTTGTTATTGCCTTATGCCGGTTATGTAAGCCAGACTAACTGCTTTAAATACGACGAGAACTTGACATAGGACTATTAAATGTAGGCTGTAGGTAATATTTGAAGTTGAATTGAGAGATCTTGAGATTATTATTTTAAAATATAAAATATCGTTTCGAAATTTCGGATATATAAAATTTCGCTTCTTTAGTATATTTTAAGAATTAGAGAACTTGGTCTTTGAATTTTTTGACAGATAAATAAATTTTTGAGGTAGCGTTTTTAAACAGACTTTTTATCCCGTTATCGGATGGGAAATACATTTTTATTAATCACACTTTAAGGCACTATAATTATATTGACTCGTGATTGGTTATTGTTAAGCTGCCAGTGTATAGTATGACCGTCGTCAATGTCTGACAAATCATATTATGTCCTTTGCCATTTTACTAACTTACAAAATAATTATTACATACTTAGGTCGGGAGTTTTTTTTATTTATTTAAATGTTTAATATAAAAAAGGATATGGCTGTATGGTTACAAGTTTAATACAATCAATTAATACCTTGCACAACAAGCCACAGGTGACAACTTGGAAGAGAATGAAGTTGTTGCATTGTTGCAATACCGCCCCATTCATGCATCTATCAACAGTCAATAATCGCAGCGTTATCAACAAGTTCATTGCCTTTTTGCTTGTTATAAATTATAGTAATGTTGTATTAATAAAAGTTTGTATCCATTACTGAAACAACTTAGGTACTGTTTCACTATTTTAATAGCACACTGCGCACTAACCTTATATTTACAGTTTTCGATGTAATTAATTTGCTTTATGTTTATAATATTCTGGGTTAAGGATTTTTAAAATGAGAGACTTATTATTACTACTAAGTAAAAATAAATTTTAAAGTTTATAATCGGTATTTTAAGTGTAAAGTAAGAACTAACAGGTTGTCTAACATATTATAGATTACAGCGATAAATTTTTTTGTATATATTGATATAAATCAACGGGAATTTCATTAAAAATGAATTCGTACATGTTAAATTGTCGTCTTACTAATGATATCTGCTTATAAACAATCCATTAAAATATATTTATGATATTACCGAGCGCTATAAATTATTTACAAATATCATAAAATAAATTTATTATCCGCCAACCCGCATTGGAGCAGCGTGGTGGATTAAGCTCCGATCCTTCTCCTACATGGGGAAGAGGCCTATGCCCAACAGTGGGATATTACAGGCTGAATCGTGAATCGTGAAATTTATTATATTTTTGTTATATAGATATGCGAACGATATATTTTCTCGTTTATCGAAAATCGTAATCGTAAAAATAAGTGGGTTTAACTTTACATTTTCAGATTAAATTTATAAATGTTTTCATGATATATTTCAGGTTGTGTAATTTTTATTTTAACCCGTGAGTAGGCGCGCCCTAAAAAGTTACACGAGTAGGCTCACGTATAGCAAAATGCTCACACTCTTCAAATGACTTTTTCGTGGGAAAAAAAGAAATTATATCATAAATTTTATTTATTATAATAAATTAAAAGTCTTATATTAATGAAATAGAATGTTTTATTACAATTAAATAACAAAAATGTAAACTTATGTACAAACTAAAAATCTTATAAACTTTGCCCTCAACTTATGGCTATTTTTTAGAAAACAGACAAAAAAAAAATTGCAATAAAAATTGAAATGTTTTATTCTTCCATGACATCTTGAGATATACGTCTGTTATAAAATATACGGCACATAAACATCACATGCTCGTTGCAGAGTAATTTACTGCACAAAGTGCATGCTTTTTTAGAACGCCTATTTTTCCTCCTTTTTGTGGTTTTGTGGCTACGGCAAAGAATATAGCCTCCCCCTCTCTTCCCGCGGGTGTCATAAGAGGCGACTAAGGGATAACATAGTTTCACTACCACCTTGGAACTTAAAAAGCCGACCTATAGCGGGATAACCATCCAACTGCTGGCTTTGAAGTACACATGCCAAAGACGGGCAGCAGCGTCTTCGGTGCGACAAAACCAGCCCTGCGGTCACCAACCCGCCTGCCCAGCGTTGTGACTATGGGAAAAACACATGAGTTCACGCCATTATTGGCGCGAAATTGTGGAGTGGACTGTGATAGGCTGAAATGGTGATGATGATGATTTTTCCTCCTGGGACATAGTTCACAATAACCATTTGCCCTAGGCTTCGTGGGAGCTGTGAATGACTGAACAGTCGCTTTCTACGTCATCTACTCGATTTTGAACCGTATCTTCATAATCTATTGACTGTCCTTCTTCAGAATCGGGCTCTTCTAGCCAAGCACAAATTTTAGAGGTTTGTCGGCATCCATTTTAGACTTTGTATGCTGAAAATAGCAAACAGAACATTAGAACAATAAATCAATAATTTTTTAAAATTTTTATATACGAAAAATAAGAACAAGTATACAAAATATTTTTCATTTACTTAAAAAAATACTTACACGAGTAGGCGCGCAATGAGCAAAATGCCGCACTTCACGATGCATTGCGCACGAACACCTCACTACGCGGATGCAGCGGCACCGAGCTGTGCACGAGTCACGTCAGGGGAAAGGGCGTGAATAGTTAGGAAGGTACTGTGAAGCTTATAGTGCCCGAGCTTATAGTAATCGAAATAAACCGCAACAAATTTTTGTGTGAGCAAAATGCTCATAGCGCGCCTACTCACGGGTTAAATTATCCATCAACGTTGTTTCATAACATTATTTTATCGCCAAATCGTTTTATTTAACAATAAAGTAATAAACGTCCATCCAGTTCGTACATCTAGTAATTTATCACTATTCATAGCATTTAGTTATTCTAGAACTTGGGTTAATATAATTAGGTCTCGCTAATAAGTTTATCATAAACGCAAAATACTTAGTAACCTAGTAGATATATTCACGAAACCTACGTTAAGCTTGGAGAAAAAAGGCTACAACACAAAAGGCATTGTGCCTTTTCAAGCAAGTTCATTACAGAGAAAGAATTGTCAGTTACAGAAGACTCGCGTTTCTCTAATTTATCAATAGATATAGAAAATCTTTTGTTTTCGTTTTGGACGACTGTAACAAAGCTACACTTAAGAATTACAGACACACTTAATTTTTTTTTCTTCGTAGTTAGGTCTCAAAACTATCAGATTCTAATCGCCCCTTTAGCCAAGTTGCATAAAAGCTAAACGAATAGAATAGAATTCTCAATGTATGGGAATGACACTAGCTTTCGACATAATATATCGAATAAGCTAGTGTCATTCCCATACATTTGGTTAGTTTTCTAATAGCGTTATCGATTGTAGATTGTCAACTTGTTAGATTACAGTCCTGTTGTGATTTACTACTGCTACTTCAATGTAATTTGATTTTTTTTAAATTCATGAATCGAGGCCAATATACACTTCATTAAATTTACCTTTTCAGATACTTTTCTCTTGTCCACAAAAATGTACAAAAAATCAATACAACATTCTAGTTAAGCATTTGATGCATTGTATTATTAACTAATAATATCATTGCATAAGTAAAATGAACGATATTTACGCACAGTAAATCGCAATATTAATTAATTACATTAAGAAATAAAGTGATTTGACTGTGGGAGTGGAGTTCTCGAGGTTAATATCACTCGATAGGGAGATTGTTCCGCACCCATTCCTTCGTTACGCACTTTATGTACAAACACACTTCCGAAAGGAACTATTCACCTAAGTATTGTGTATTATAAAACACTTAAGTATTTTAATCAGTATTTAAATGGTCCTGTTAGTGCACACATGTTGTCGTTATTTGTAATTTGATAATGCATTATAACATTCCAATATTAAGTGAGGACTTACAAAAAAATCTAAAATTTAATTCAGTACTGCATTGTTAAAACTTTTACAAGCATAATATACTTTATGATGTATGTTTTTTTTTTTTATTTAGATCGTTCCTAAAGGTGTCATTTATTTGAGCTTACGTAATTTCTTCGAAAAATATTTTAAAACTTAGAAGAAACGTTGCGAATGTTTAACTTATGATCATTTAATAAATGCTAATCAAACTAATATTGCTTAAACAAAGATACAGTAAAGAACTTGTATTGTATGTTATATTAACATTCCCCAATAAAATACAATTTTATAAAATATAAGTACGTTCATTACAATGAATAAACATATGTATGAGTTAAGCTAAATTAAATAGCTCGCTTTGGGTTACGTGGGTAAAATTTTAGCTGGTAACATGTTGGTAACGGAATAACTCGTGCATGTCGACCAACGTTCGGCGTAAATCAATTAGCATCGACAAACTGCCAGCTTGTTTCACCATGACGTATAACATCAACGTTAAAAAAAGCTTTTGTTTCGATTTCAATACCGTAACTTCAGATTGGTTGAAAAAATGTACTGAGTTTATGCTATGGTGATATATAGCTTTTGACATACAAAGAAGGTTTATAATAACACTCACATAATAATAGAAACTACAAAAATACGAAGGTTTTAACTTGTGCTATCACGAGTCTACATATTGATTTAAAAGTTGTCAGCCTTTATTCTAACTATATTATGCATGATTTAATATTGTTTACAGGAAATATAACAGGCAAATCAATAAACAATATCTATAACATAAATAAGTATCTTATAATATACACACGCGGTCGTCTGTTCCTATGGTAAGCAATAAATAAGTGTAAAATTCTATTAGTGTGTTGGTTTTCATAGTGTCACACTCAAACAAAAGAAACTGTTAAAAATACAACATATGTTGACCCGTATTTGACCCTGATAGAAACGAAAATTTAGACCACGTTTATAATTAAATGTATAAAAGCCTTAAAAGGCGAAATAATTTTCGGTATCCCAATTAATTGGCAAAATATATATTTTTATTTAATTTCATTAACACAAAGAGTTATAAAGTATTAATGAATTACTTTTGACAGGTTGTAATCGATAATATTGTGACTTGTTTTTTGACTAATAGTCTAGTCGAATGTATTATTTATTGGGGCTACTATAGCCATAACGAGAATTTTATATATCTATTGTACCCTAAAAATAGTTGGTGTGACAAAAAAAGACAACTTGGGCAATGATTTTAGATCAATGTGAGCACGTTCAAAGACTATAATAACGAGTTTTTTGATAATAAATAAATCACTTAAACTGTTTTCTAGGTTGTCAATAATAACCATTTAGTGTAAATAGAATTTAGCCGTGCCCTAAAATTACAGATTCGTAAATTGGAATGTTTGTCCTCGAATATTACTTTGTGCTTACATTAAAATATTCTTAGACAAAAATCAGAGATTTGTAAGGGATATTTAAAATTCTTCTTAAAATCGAAACAGATTTATAATATTTATCAGTTACAAAAATACATAAATAATTATTATGTTAAAATGGTAGCAGAACGTTTACTTTTCCAAGATGACAATAATAATTATTATACCAAAAAAAGTTGTATTTTATTTTGATGTCTATAACCTGTTCGCCGTGCATTTCCATCGAACCAATCAATTTTTTGCAAGTAGTAAGAAATGTAGAAAATTGTGGTCAACAGCCAAGAAATGGTGCTGGTTACCACCCACATAGGCTTCTTTTGTTTATCGAACAAAACACATCTAATGTACTAAATTTTTTTCCAATAAATAACATAAAACAAAACATTTAAAGTCATGCTAAAGCGTCTTATGATCGTCACAAACATATACTTCACGCTTCATTAAAGATCCTTTGTCAATATTATCAACCAAATCAATAGTGAGAGACCAATACTCCTGTAGAGCTTAGCCTCGGCGGTTTTAATAGCTTCTGACACAGAATAACGACCGCCATATTCTGTAGCCTCAACCCAGATGTCACAGTACGAAGGACTACGAAGCACAATCTAGATCGAAACACAGAGCATCGCAGGTTACATTTAAATCAGTTCACATTTGCGAACTCGAGATGACACTGTCACAAGTTATAATTGTACTGTAGCAACTAGATGGAGCTATAAAGTCTGGTCACAATATCGACCTATATAATTGGGGCATATTTATTTATTTTATTTATTTATTTACACTTTATTGTACACCACAAGTAAATTTTAAACATTAAACACATTTAAAGACATTTGCAGACTGTGAAGTACAATGGGCGGACTCATGGCTATTTAGCTATTTCTTCCAGACAACCCAATTCAAAGCGACATCGACATCCAAATAACCCAAGAGCCCGTGAGGGCCAGACCTTTGTCAAATGACGAAGGTCTGGCCCTCCTGGGCTCTCGGTCTAAAAGACATCGTACCATTTGCTTGTTTGCTCTTACTTTAAGTAACATATTAAGAGTTTTAAGACCAAATCAGTCTGGTTTTCATCTATTGAATATTGGTATAATTTAACAAATGCTTCTAATGAAGAAGCAAACTACTGTAACGTAACAAATTATATTAGTGGTAGGCAAAGATATTATGTGATGGAAAAATATTCTTAGTCGCTATACCTACTGAGTGACGTGATACAAAGTATGTAACAATATTGGACAATTAATAGATACAGTACCCGATATTAATAATGAAAATCGACCTTTGGAAAGAGAGAATCGGCTAATTTCAACATCGTAGAACATTGTCTCTGACGCATACATGGACATAATACCTAGGTATTATGTCCATGGACGCATATTACCTATGTGACGTATCGGACTGTCAGTATTTCGTATGACATAATATAATAAAGAACCCAGATACTCCAGAGCCTTCTTATTTATTTAAAGACAAAATATATGCAATAAAATAGTATTCGTGTATACAATAAACGTATAATATTAGCTGCTATATGTACGTAAAATTAGTATTAACTAGCTTTTTTACATTACTTATTATACAAACAGAATATTCTAAAAAAAGTTAAATTCATACTACCAGACACCTTCTGTCGACAACATTTATTGCCAGAAACTAATTAGATCCGCACAAAATATTGCGATTGTCTTTTTGTCTCTTTTCAAAGGTCGATGTGCATTATTTGTGGCCGAGTAGTAATTATGAAAGAGTTAAAAAAGTATTTAAATAAATAATACGTTTTAAATAGACATATTTTCTGCACTAATATTATGAAAGCCATTGAGTAAAATATGCAGACTTAACAATGCTTGAAAACTAAAATAAAATAATGTACTCTTAGTAAAAATCAAAAACACAATCATGCTAACAAAATAGACTATATTACTATTGCTCTAAACACAGAGTAAAACGTAGTGGTTATATACTCTTTGGAGTAACATTTACTAATCAAATCACTTTAATCTGTCATAAAAATTTTTTTTATTAGTCTCTATAAAAGTATGTATAAAAATAATCATCTCTATAAAAGTACATAATTATACAATCATCATAATGTCAATTTGTGACTCATGATGATTCCATAAAACTATCATGATTAATCTATACTAATATATAAAGCTAAAGAGTTTGTTTGTTTGGTTGTCTGTTTGTTTGTTTGTTTGTTTGAACGCGGTAATCTCTGGAACTACTGGGCCGATTTAAAAATTCTTTCAGTGTTAGATAGCCCATTTATCGAGGAAGGCTATAGGCTATGTGTCATCACGCTAAGACCAATAGGAGCGGAGTCCACGCCGACGAAGTCGCGCGCAGAAGCTAGTATAAAATATAATTATATCTTTTTCAACGTTATACGTGGAAATCACTCTGAATCATAAACGCCTTAATTTTATCACTAACTACAATGTAAGGAATGTCATTTACTGCTACGAATTTAATGGCTTTCGCTTTATCGGTCATTATTTAAACCCACATATTTATTTACCAAATAATTCGCTTGTTGGCTCTTTATTACCCATCTATGAAAATCAGACGAATTCGTTTATCTTATATACCTACATAGCTTAATTTGATGTGCATTTTCCATAATTATTCTTTCGTCTTCCCGAGATAGTTATTAATAATCACAATTTATGTCAAATGGAATAAGCTTTAAGCTAGACGTAAGAAGTCTGTAGTTCAAAAAGTCTTTCATATTTCGATATCTTATGCTATAATGCTTGTATATTTATGCTTGAATCTGTTGTGTGGTTAAGGCAGTAAAGAATATAGTCAACCCACTCTCTTTCCGTGGGTGTCGTAAGAGGCGACTAAGGGATAACACAGTTCCACTACCACCTTGGAACTTAAAAAGCCGACCGATCGCGGGATAACCATCCAACTGCTGGTTTTGAAATACACAGGACAAAGACGGGCAGCAGCGTCTTCGGTGCGACAAAACGAGCCATGTGGTCACTAACCCGCCTGCCCTTCTTCCCTGACGCGATAGCCGCATACAAGATCATCGGTAAAATAAAGGTGGACAGATTTCTTACCCAGGTTCTGACGGGGCACGGTGGATTCTCCGAGTACTTGCATCGTTTCAAGTGCAAGGGGAGTCCATCGTGCATCTGCGATCCCGCGTGTTCGGAGTCTGTCCTCCACGTCCTTCTGGACTGCCCGGCCCATGACCGCGAGAGGCAGGAGGTGGAGCTCATGATGGGCGCAAAATTAAAAAGAGATTCATTACCGGAACTAATCAAGAGAAAGGATAGAGACCTGTTCCTAAAATTTTGTATAAAACTTTGTAAATTAGTTTGTAGTAGAAATAGAACTTAAGCAAATTATGTTTGATAATTAATATAGTTGTATATTTAACGAAACATAAAAAAAAGATTGTATTAAATTAAGGAACGTAGAAATAAGTAAAAATTGTAATGTATAAATTTCCCTTTATATATACAATTTAGTATAATAATGTAGATCAACCATCACTCGTCATTCATTCTAAAATTAAAATTGTACCTCCATTGCCTTGTAAATAAGAACTCAAAATTCAAGAAAATAAAATTAGAATAAGTCTATATGTTAAGAAAACATTGTTAAAATTAAAAAGTAATTTCAAAAGAAAAAAGTTTGAACGATGAGCTAAATACCTGTAAATATAATAAAAAGATACACCTGTTTCTCCCCACTTATTATCCCGTGTTAATAGTATGTAATAAAAGTAAGAGCCTTAAGCCAGTGTGAATGAGGAAGTATGCAAGAAAGAACAAGTATGCTGAATGGAAGTGCGAGAGGCATAAATGTGAGAACTGGAATGAATGAGTTGTTTAATTAATTAGAAAGACACAGTCTCGCATAATGTGCGGGGGCTAGTATAAAAAAAAAAAACCCGCCTGCCCAGCGTTTTGGCGCGAATTTGTGGAGGCCTATGTCCAGCAGTGGACTGCGATAGGCTGAAGTGATTATGAAGATGATGATGCTTGAATGGTGTTTTCAGAATGGTGCTGCCGTTGCCATATTTATAATTATTACGTGTAATTTAATACAAAATAAAAAAATATTCAACTTTTTGGCCTATGAGACCTCTACAACTATATTTTATCCGTCTCCTGAGTTTCTAATTCCTATTTTTTATGAAAACTATAATAAAAAATTTTTCGCAATATACATTTATTTATTCACATCCAATATACAACCAAAATGGTCTTATGCAAATCCTATTATATTGATATTACGTGATACTGAACTTTATAATTATTCTATTAATATAAAGTCATCGTGAAATAAACTTCCTTAATTTTAATTGAAACTGAAATCTTTGGCTGGCGTGTTACTTCACAAAATTAATTATCTGTATTTTGAAGGTTAATGAACTCTTGAATAGCTATTTTATTAGATTTGTTGGCTAAAGTATGATTCTACAGTTAATAATGAAAAAAGTTTTTAGAATATTTTTTTTCAATTTTTATTGAACTTATCATAATTTTTAAAATGTTGCTTAAACTATTAATATTTAATTATTAATATTAAAAGGATTGTGGTCTGGGTGTTTGTGCAGTCCTTGTGGGTCTCCCCACCGTGCCTCGGAGAGCACGTTAAGCCGTCGGTCCCGGTTGTTATCATAGACACCTGATAGCGATCGTTACTCATAGTAGGGAATATATCCGCCAACCCGCATTGGAGCAGCGTGGTGGATTAAGCTCCGATCCTTCTCCTAAATGGGGAAGAGGCCTATGCCCAACAGTGGGATATTACAGGCTGAATCGTGATCGCGATTAAAAGGATGGAGAGAAGGAGGAGGAAGTCTTTGTTCGTTTCGTTTCTTTAGATTTTTGGCACAATTTTGTTATTTAATTTACGAGCAATTTGTTGTCGAAGACTATTTTCATTAAATCAAAAGTACTTAAAACTTGGTGGAATAGTATTTGATGCGACTCGGTGCACTGACGTAAAATTTTCAACAACATGTCAATATTTTTACCTTTTATCTAAGTAGTATATTGATAACGTATTTAAAATGAATATAAATAAAAAGTTCTCTTATGACTTCTGAAATACATGCTTCAAAATAAAATTGAAGTTATATATCGAAATTTTCACTGAACTCATAAAACTCACGAATATTTGATAAAAATATATGGCTCAATAGTAAAAATAATAGCAATAGCAGAAATTCAAAACAATCTTTAATATCTACAGAACACACTCAACTAACGCCAAACTATTATTCAACCTTTCATTATACGAATATTATAGTACATAATGTATATCACTTTATTCGGCTTTGACAAAATCCGTAGGTAAGAGACAATGAGTCCTTGAACAAAATCTTTGATACATAAGGATACGGATCCTTGGTTTCAAGATAAAGTGGAACAAAACAGACTAAAGTAATCAAGCGTATAAAAGCTTTAACTATCCTTATATCTCATTGTATAAAACGTTTTACTAAGAATAGTGTAATTTGAAACTTTTCATTTATTGTATGCTTAATTAATACCAAATTAAGTTTATACTACAAAGATCTGTATACAAACAATTGTGTTATAAGTTTAATATAGATCAGGATTAGACTTTTAAAAAATATTTTTATACGCCTTCGCCTAATTTCGTAATTTGATGTATAATTACTATAATAACCAATATAATTTTATAATAAGAGCTAGATAATAATAGCCTTTATTTAAAGTTCAACATCGTAGAGCATTGTCTCTGACGCATATTACCTATGTGACGTATCGGACTGTCAGTATTTCGTATTTTAAACAATCATACAATATTTTTAACTTTTTTTTTTATTAATTTTTTACAGTTTAGTTAATTATTAGTTGGCACCGGTACGTTAAGATTGTCTTGCTTTCTAGCATAGGCCTCCCCTAGAGCTTTCCACAGTGTGCGGTTATGTGCTTTTTGTCGCCAAACAGATCCGGCAATACTTTTAAAATCGTCTTCCCACCTGCGACATTGTCTTCCTTTCCTTCTTTTAAACTGTCTTGAACACCATTCTGTTATATCTCTCGACCATTTTTCTTTTTTGTTTCGAATTATATGCCCTGCCCATCTCTATTTTAATTTCTTAATAAATTCTGATGGTATCAATATCTGGATGGTAATTGGAATACTTTCGCGGTTTGTCATTAATTTAGTTTTTGCAGTATTCATTGCCAGGCCTACTTTGTCACTTTCGCATACGAGCTGTTCTAACATAATTATGGGCAAGTTTCTTTGATCTTGAGAAATCAATATTAGGTCGTCAGCAAATCTAAGATGATTTAGTTGCACTCCGTTAATAGTTAGCCGTAATTCTCCCAGTCGAGATGTCTAAATACTTGCTCAAGAACTGCTGAGAACAATTTGGGTGACAGTAAGTCAATATAATTTTATATTATATAATAAATATAATTTTTCATTTAGATGTGTAATATTCTTATAATCAGGTCAAGCTCTTTAATATCTACTTATTTTAAAGGATATGCCTAAAAACTTAATTGCCTTTTTTAATAAATAAATATAACACAGCCTCCACTAGCGTGCGATTCCTATATCGTGATTCCGCTCACAACACATAAGCACAAACGCCCAGACGTACGTGGTCTGGGCGTTTGTGCATCAATATGGCCTATTTGTCTTGTTCGCCGATCAAATCTGATACTGCTACATATAAACCAGCATTTATATTGCATATAAGTATCTTCAAAACGTCACGTAATTAAGTTTCTGAAACCCGTAATTAACATAAGACTTACTAGGAAGATAGTTTCGAATCGATCCAAACAAGCTACGGTGATCGCTTTCCATCAGGTGAGTTGTGCGCTTCTTTGCCGGTCTAGTTATATATAAAAAGAGTAAATACTAATATATAAGTATTCTTATTTAAGGTCAAAAGGCTTCAAAACTGAATCAGTAATATAATATTTTCATTAATATAAACCCAGACATAATAATAATAATGCAAATTCAGCTTGTTTTTATTACCAATCTAATTTTGATGTAGCTGCAAGATAAATTTGGCTCTCTCCCTCCGCTATAAAGCAATTCGTACGATACAGCATTTTAACTTCAAACGAAGTCACCCCAAATCATATTGAGCACTAAATTTCCAACCTTTGTTCACTTTTTTGATCGCCATGCAACTTTGACTTGGACAAAGAAGATTACTAAAACTGAATTTCTCATTACAATTTACGATCTTTACTGGGTAGTAAAGTTTTTAATGTAAAATGTGGTAGTTTTTCCTTTCTATAATAATTCTCTTTAACTAGATGCTCGTCGCAGTTTCACTAGCTATTAAGTTTATGGGTATATACGTCATTTCTTATAAGAACTTTAGGTCCTTTATCAAGCTTTCTTATTAAATGAGTTTTCATATACATAGGTTTTTACCCAACTCCAAAAAAGGAGGAGGTTCTAAATTCGATTGTATTTTTTTTTTATGACTGGGTGGACCGATTTCAAGGATATTTTTTAATCGAAAGTTGGTATTTCATGTGATCCTATTTAAATTTAACTGAGATCTAATCAGTAATTTTCGAGTTATACCTAATAATGCGTATTTACTTCACTATTTTTTCGCCCAACTACGTTGTATTATACCTCATAGCTTTTTACAGGGTGTACCGTTTTGATGATTCTTATTTTTAATCTAAAGCTGACACTTTTCTTGTAGTACCATTTATCCATATACCATTTATCGAGATCGAATATCTACTTTTTGAGTAATCTTTGATAACGCATATTTAGTCAGCTTTTTTCGTTTGCGAGCAAACAAAATTATAAGCTCCTGGGGGAGGGGGGATTGGGGATAGGGTCGGCAACGGCGAGACGGGGTCGCGCTAGCAGTATGCTAGGCCTAGGCTTTAGGTCACTTCAAAATAATCTATAGATAGTAACAATCTATTCAATATAACACGCTAATTATAATTATACTAGTTTCTGCGCGCGACTTCGTCGGCGTGGACTCCGCTCCTATTTGTCTTAGCGTGATGATACATAGCCTATAGCCTTCCTCGATAAATGGGCTATCTAAGACTGAAAGAATTTTTCAAATCGGCCCAGTAGCTCCAGAGATTACCGCGATCAAACAAACAAACAAACAAACAAACAAACAAACAACCAAACAAACAAACTCTTTAGCTTTATATATTATAATATAATATATAGATTATATACATAATAACACATGAAAACTCTTTTCTATTTCAGCAAAGCATAAACATACTCGGTAACAATTTTCCGTAATTAACTATAAAACTTAAGAGCGTAGTTGCAGCTGTGCAACATTGTAAAAGTTACGTGTTAAAACGTTAAACGCTTAACTTAACTCAAAACCTAATAAAGTTGGAAACCGCTTGAGTTCTTATTTTATAAGTTCATAAACAAGAACAATGGTCTTATAAGCCATTGTACTTTTGATTACAGAAATAATAATCTTGTGGTTTCACCCTTGTAAATTGTTGCCAACTTCATTACACGTTAGATAACTTGACATTTATGGTCATTAATTGTGCGCTTTTTATAGCCTAAATAATATCACCTTGCTTAAAAATCGGGATATTATCTAACTAAATGACACAACCTATAAATATGTCCACTGCCATGCAATGGCCTCTTCTGCTAATTATACATATTAGAAGAGAAGAAGTGTAAGACGTAACGACGCGACAAATTCCTCGATAAAATCCTAGTAAGAGAAATCGCTTTTGTGTATTATTCTAAATTTCATCAAGAATAAGTTAGTGTTTAATTAAGATTTGCACATTCATATAAAAGACAAAAAATACTATATTAAGCACAACAAATAACAATTTATTTCAAATAAATATTAACCGCTCAAATCAAATCAAATAAAGTGAGTTATCACTAAGCTTTTATTACGTGTTTACTGATGTAGATATTTACAATCCAGATAAGATATGTTATTATTCCTTTAATGTCATGTGCTTGTTACGTCCGCTTCTTCTTTGTTACAATAAAATATCAAAACGTCGTGAATCTATGTCGTGATTTAGCCTTCAAAACACACAAACTACTCTTAACATAGCCAAAGGCTACGTTGTTACTCAATACTGCTATATTTTACGTGGCAGTCTTTAAATAACACGAGAAAATAATTTATTTTCACTTCTTATTACTACTAATAAAAATGGACTACAATCAAATTAAAACTTGGCACCGACAACCCCACTCCGAGGAAATAAACCATAACGTAACCCCAATGTAAAAGTTAAGAAGATATTTGTGAAATAGTGCGGCGGCGGTATCGTAACTTTAACGAACAAATAAAGTTGAAATAAAAGTTTGTGGACTGTTAAAGGAAAACAACTGAAATTTAACATAGCTATTCGACATGTTGAAAATCAATAGTTTCGTAAAAGAAACACTTGAAAACTGTCGAGTTAGCGAAAATTTGATAAGGAAGATAGGTTAGTTTCAGCACCGATTAGGGTGTAATTCAAACATGAACTCTACGAAAACCGATTAATTGGCCCAATTGTCTGAATCAGTTTGACATAGCACGAATAATCTGTAGGCAAAGTTTGCAAGCAAAAGTCGCTCTTAAGCTCACCCTGCGATTGGATTGTCTACTGGGTGAAGTTTGATAGCTTTGAGAAGTGTATATATGATAGTTCGTGTATGCGATGAATTATAGCTCCCCCGCCATGAGCTATTCAAGACACGATACGGATTGCTACAAATGAACTTTAGTGCGTTAACTTTATTCTGAATTTGGCAAAGCCCGAAGGTTACGTAGACGCTGGCGCTATCAAGATAGGAGTGGTATCGAACAATTTTATTGACGGCTTGAAATTAATGTTGTTTTGAGAACTTGGGAGAGTATATTGTGCGCGTTTAATCATGATAGTATTGTTTGTGATAATCTAATAGATATATGCATGACACAGACTACGTATATCTACGAGGAATGAGGTGAAGTCAAAACGATTCGTATTTTTCGCGTAAGTTTATTACAGAGTATAAAACACATAACACAACATCTTAGAAAGTTTAAATGTACATCACGTACCCTGACATGTATTCAATATGCTTAAACAATTCATGCCGGTAATGTATTCCCTATTGACCGCTGATATGTACATAGTAGTAAATTAAAGCATTAACAATTCCCTTTTCCCCTTATTGAGGGAATATTTAGATTGCAACGCTTCTTCGATTATCCAAAAAAAACAGTCATTAAAGAACAATTTTGCTTATTACATCGTTAGTAAGACTGATTTGTCTAAACTAAGCGCTATGGGACAGTAATATTCTCCAACGGGGCTTGCTTGTGTGCGCGTCACGAAGGCAAAACGGTTGCATCAGTTCGACGGACTTAAAGGATTTCCGCCGCTATAGCAATACTTGGAGAACTGCAACACTATGTTTACAGGATGGGATAGTACTATAAAACTACTCTAAGCTTCTCAAACTGATAGAGTAATAAAGTTCAAAGGGCGTTTCTCTGGCCTTTGTGCTCAGGGAGTGGTTTAAACTGCTATCATTAAATAGATCTTAGATTGGCGTGTTTCGTAAGAGTAAAGAAATAACAAATTGTAGTAACATTCCTTTATTATAACTTCGCGAGCCTTTAAAGTTTCTTATAGTTTATAGCTTTTTTGTTTTCAATTTCATTTCATTTCTAGACCTAAGTTCTAAAGAACTAATTTATTGAGTTTAAATGTGGATTGTGGATTGACTCTTGTCTATAAAAGTAAAAGAAACCTTTTAGTGTAACGATTTTAGACTTCTACCATACAGTGATATGATTATGAATATTTATTTAATTGAATTTATTAAACATTATACAATTATTTTAATTATACAATTATTTATTTATTATATTTATTATACAATTATTTTAATTAGTATTTAGTGTATTTTACTAAATGTCTTCGATTATAGGGAAATTTATAATATTATTTATATTGTCCATGTCAAACAATTTATTTAAAACAGATTTAAGTTATATTATTTATTTATATATTTATATATTTTTTATTTATTGTTTTTATTTATTTAAGTTCGCAGTGTCAGCTCATTAGGGTTCCGTACCACAAAAGGAAAAAACGGAACCCTTATAGGATCACTTTGTTGTCCGTCTGAGTGTCAATACCCTATTTCTCAGGAACGTGTGGAGGCGTCACGCTGAAATTTATATCAAATACTCAAATCTACTGTCACTTGGAGCTGTGAAAAAATCTATCTTCTAAGCCAACGCAATCAATTTATTTTTTATCGAGTGTTGTAAAAATCGCTATAGCTTAAGAATTGCGACACAATTTCTACAGTTCAGAACTTAATACGTCGGTAACAAAGGGATTGCAAACTTACTCGCCAGACGATATATGCCAAGCTCTTGATAACTGCCAAACGCTGTAATTCTAAAACTTACAGTTCTTATGTAATGGTTCTTCTTAGGAATTACCCTGATGTTTATACTGGTGTTAACCATATAAAGAGATCTATAACAAAACACAAGTATGCAATGTCCAGCGGCCCTCCGCTTTGTCAATAACTGTCAACACCAAAATATGAAAAATAGAATAGCATTTATGATTATTTCACAATGCCAAATTTCAAATTATAACAATATTTTTGAGATTTCATTAAAATAAGATTTGCGTACCTTTAAAACCCAAGTGAAATGGGCATGTACTGCTATGAACTCTCTAATACTTAATAGAAGTTATTAGGAATGTAGGTTTACAACGTAATGTATATATTGCGTACAATACAGATACATTATTAAAGTAAACGCTTTTAAAGGAATACAGACACACCTGATCCTAAAAACTAAAGTGTTTTCTCGGAGTTAAACTACATTATCTGTCTCTAACGTTCTTATTCAGGATCTTATTTTCTAAACAAAAAGATAAACCTACACTCAATTAACACTACGTCCTAAACTTTACCAGATCAAGAAGTCGTGCGAACGGTACCTCACAAATGTAACTACATCTTTAGCGCAATTTGATCTCTTTGCTTAGGAAATAAACGTTATGTAGGTACATGTGATACTTGTGTGCCAGACTGTACACAGACCTCGTAATATTAAACGAATGTCTTCCTCGAAGCCGTGATATCTTTGCGCTTAAAACTTAGTATAAAGTAAGTTCAAAAGTTTTCCATACGACGATGTTGAGGCGTTTATACGTATGAGGTAGACGTTCGTTTTGAACTGCCGCTCATTTGAATGTACACCCTCATAATAACATGTTTTTAAAATATCTCATTTACTGCAACTAAAAATATAACAATATTTAATTTAAATTAAAGAGTTTTATTTTTAAAAACAAATTTTTCAGGATTTATGAAAAATATTAAATTTTCAATATTCTCCAAAGTATATTTTTCTAATCTATGTTTTGATAACATTCTGTTTAATCAGAACGTTATGGTTATAGAACCAAAAAACTTTTTCAAAACTTAAGTTCTAGTCTTAATTTTATGCCTATTTATTTATTATTGTCTATATATCTTACACAGATACGTTAGTTGGGTGATAATTATTATGTTCTAGAAAGTGAAGTCTGTTTTTTCTTTTTTTTATTCCTTATTCCCTATTCCTTATATTTATCGTGTTATGTTTATATATATTACGTATATGTTTACGTGTATTAATCAGAGAATGCCTGCATTGGCATGCAATTCATATTGTTTATCTGAACTCAAATCTTCAACTGTGGTGACTGGAAAAATGTTCCAAGCATGTGCAATTTGTCACAATCAATCATTAGATAAGGTCACTCGGTGCGCAGGTGTCTATTGTCCTCAAATTACAAACTTCTTACTATCGAATGTTCTATGTACTTTGAACGTTGCTGTAATTTGTAAATTAGAATATCAGACATAGTAATAAAAGAAAAATAAAAACTATAAAATGTTTGTTCACCAAAACTAATATTGGGCATCATCAACACACACAAGCACCCCCCCCCCTGTAACGATACTCCTATGGTGCTCCGATGACTAATCATCATGCTTATGATAATCCTGGTCACGTGGACCAATTTGTAACACTATCATGGTAGTGGCGTTACAAGCTAATATTAAGCTTAAGAGGACATTAAATGTCTTTGGCCTTATAATTGTGATCGTCTAGTATAAAGGAAGGACTCTACGTTGTGTTTGATTTTTGTTTCAGAGTAACTTCGATTCTTTTTGTGGTATGCCGGAGGAAAGACATAGTATATGTTATTAGAAGCCTTGATTTCTATATAAACTCTAACTAACAAACATCCTACCTAACCACTAATTTTAAAATAACATTTCTGCACAATGACCTTAAATTACTGAAATTAATTTATCCTAAAATTTAATTGAAAAGATATTTACACTTACCAGTGATATGAATACTATAGATAACTAACTCCTGGAATACTATTAAAAGGAAAGAAGGATATTAAACTTTATAACACCTTATTAGTAAATTAATTAGGAATTAATAAAATTTAGTAAATTAGAACCGTTAAGAATAAATAGTAATAGACTTATTTATTTAGAAATAACTATCACCTACTGTTTAACTAAATATCTGACGTCTCCTTAAGAATGTGTAAATTATAATTGTTAATATTTTAGTGAATCTAAATAGCTAAAATAGAAATAAAGTTAAATAATTATATTCAGGATATCCTATATTGACATTGATTAATTGAATAGTGTCTAAGTTTCTTTTACATGTATTTTTAGTTCAAACCTGATATAATAGATAGATTCTAATAACTCTAAACAAATGAAATAAATAAAAATATATAAGTAAATGAAATAATGAATAAATACATATTATATAGTTATTAATTATCTTGAAATAATTTATTCAGTTAATAAATTATCTCAGATAATTGTGAAAAATAATGTGTAGTGTTTGTTTGTATGTGTTAATCTGTTAGGATAGGGTTTATAGGTATTAGGGAATTAAAAGGCCGGGTTCAATTGAACCCGAGGGTCGCTACCTCCTTCCCCTCCGACCCTAACCGATCCACACCGTGCTGAAAGCACTAAATTAAATTAGGCACAACGTTGGTGCTATCAAATCAAAAGGGTAGTAGGTAGGAAATGAGAGTACCCAATTTCTACAGTAAGTTAGACGGAAATATATCCTGTCTAACAAATGCTTGTTTCATACCGTTGCAGCACAATCATGCAATGACAGTATTTGAGTAATCCCTTGGGACGTCATATAGACATAACCAGTGAATTACTAGAGTTGATGTAATTACCAAGCTGTAATCAGACATGGTATTAAGATGTGTTCCTCGTGAACAAAAGGAGATCGTGTCTACTGATCTTTTCATTGTGTGCTTACTAGCCCATACGGGAACTTCGGTCACACAACTACTTTGAAATTCGATCACGAAACCTACTACTTTTGACACATGTAGGATTGTGTAGTGTAAGTTCCCATAGGAAAGACCTACTGAGTTACGAGTCTATAGTCAGCTATATTGTCAAGCCTAGCCACCATTATGAGATGGGTCAAACAGCGACTGGCGACTGGCGACAACGCAACCTTTCGAGTGTCCTATAAGGAAGTTAAGAATAATTAAAGGTATAAGACCAACATGTAGAGTAGGTGTATTGTGTAGGTTTGTCTTTGCATGACTCACAGCAATCACATGAAACAGCATTCATTAACCAGAATAGGTTGTTCAATTGAAACATTGAACCAGTAATTAAATTGTTAAACAATTTGAATATTAGGCTCTCTCAGGAACTGATTGGATTTATTCAGGACATGGAAGTGTCGAGAGATAAATAAAACAATTAAAATATAACATATTCATTTACTCAATCAGAATCTCTGAGAGTATCTCATTTTCACTATGAAAAGAGAATGTATATTTAATAGGTTTTATAATCCATCAATGTTCGTATGTTTGTACAACGCAAGAGGGCTTGATTAAGGCTTGGCTAAATCTCAGTAAATCCGCTTTTAGGACTTAACAGAGACCGTCCACAAAAATTAGCAATAAATTAATCGGAAAAGTGAATATGTTTCTCTATTAGTCTAAAATAGAACTTCATACCACTGTCCAAATATAAATTACTAACTTTTGTTGCAGTTCAAACAACTACCATACACTAGGTGTCTGGTGGAGTTTGTCCAATGTCTCTCATCAAAGATGAGGAACTCTTATCAAAGATAAGGAAACGTACGTATAGTATTTACCAAGAACATAGTTCAGTTAGGCAAATACAAACGCAGAGGTTGGTAGGAAGTACACGCAACTTTCTCTACTAGATAGGCCAAGGTTAGGATCTACCTAGCATAGATGACGCGATGAACTGTGGCTTAGACAGGCCAAGCCTTATAGGGGATACCTATAATAAAACACTGGCGAATACAAACATTTATGGATTCACCTTAACATAGTTTATATAGTTCAATGAAAGTCATCGTGAAAATGCGACACTCCAGTTTACCAGATACCTCATTTTGACACTCATTTAAGAACATAAATTCTTAGATCAATGTTCAAAACTACAATAATTTGTGTAATGTCAAGGTTCAGTGTATAATTACCTCATCTTAGAATGTATTCAAGAGCTAAAAGTATCCTTGAACACATTCCAGACTACAAACCACCTGTGTTACCTCGTTCCAACATATATTTAAAAACTACAATACAAGTTCCTAAATTAATGTTTGAACTACAAAAATTTGTGTAATGTCTAAATGATGCCAAATATACATATATATATATATATACATATACATACATACATATACATTCAAAAGAAGCATATTTATATGTAGAGAATACTCGACAAATAATCATTAGTTTGTTTATAGGTCATATTTCCCTAAAATCATTCACTACACTATCTACTTCCAAGGTGATGACTTCATTAAACAACATAGTAAGTTTTCATTTCATTATTTAAATACACCCTAACGAAATTCTATTTAACCCTTAATATCTAATATGATAGTTTTAACCAAAGATTCATTCAATTTATATATGTACCTTAAAATGTAATTTCGTTTCATTCGATCAACATCATATTGTGATTATTTACTTAAGCTAGATTTCCTTTTATCAGTTAAATTCAATATAATTATGGTCATAAGGCTTATTTCATAATAATCTTATTCAATAATCAATCGATAATTAATAGTATCAATGTAACCTTTCCATAATGATTTCATTCAATAATCAATCAATAATTAATAGTATCAATGTAAACCTTTCATAATAATTTCATTCAGTAATTAATCAATAATTAATAGTATCAATGTAAACCTTTTCATAATAATTTCATTCAGTAATTAATCAATAATTAATAGTATCGATGTAAACCTAGCTAATAATTCATTAGATATCTTTTATTAAAAATCTCCGTAAAAGTTATAAAAATTAGTAACAGAACCACAACATGCAGAAAAACAAACATGCGTCATTTTAATCCTACACTAATTGGTGATCAGAGTGTATCGAAATTGTGAAATTATTTACATGCAAATATATAAAAAATTAATGCATTCGAACCAATCAGGAGCGCTTCATCACAGGTCTTTCACTGAATTTATTTAGCGGATTACAATTAAAATTTTATAATAAAGAATTGCACTTAATAATAATCAGTAAAATTAAATTAAAACTATTTCGCGGACTAAACTGAAGCTACATAGCCACTCGGCCAGCTTACACTAATGAAATCTCTGAATCAGACCTAAAAAATACTTTTAGGTATTCTATCTTTGATCTAATTCAGAAGTTCCATAGTTTCGCCAGCCGAGGGCTCTCAAAACTGTACTTCGAATTCAAAATCGAATCCCGACTGCCCAAACTGACTGCCGAATTCCCTATATATTCAGCCTCAGCGTCTCTTTTACCCCCACCCTTACACGTCCACCAACGCGCCCCGCAGTGATGCCATCCACACGGCAATTCCCGGATTACACGGAAATTCGGTGATATCCGCGGTACACAGCAGTACGTTCATTGCTGTGTTCAAAAATACGGCAATCCAATGTGTAATTGTTATTTCCTAATAATTTAATCGTTAGTTTATATGTCATTATAGTGCAACACAAAAAAACAAGGAATAAAATTATTACTTCCTCAATAAATTGAGCTTTACTGGCTGTAAGCACTTTTATCCGATCCGAAGGAAATTGTGCAAATCAATTAAACAAAAACACGACAAAAGATAAACAATATAAAGGGAAAAAAACAAATACACATTGAATAAAGCTGAAGAGAAAAAAAAATGTTAGTTACGATAAATTGGTATGACGGTTGTGGAGAATAATGTATTATTCAACCGATTTCAAAAGGAAGTTATTTAACCGATTATTGTCATTTTTAACCTTACGTGTTAATGTAAAGTAAATACACGTCAATTTTGTAGGTTTTATTTCAAAACAAGGTAACTTAAAACTTTGTGATGGCAACTCTGGCGTCCTGTAATTACAGCAAAAGAAACCACTCACACGCCGAGTCGAACCCTTAGGGCCGGGTTCCACCGTTTAATAAAGCTATGTTTTGCTTAATCGAATTTATAGTTCGATTCTAATATTGGTTTTCGTTTAATTATTATTACGAATCATTTGTACGGGAACATAGCAAAGTGTTGCTTTAAGCCTTCTTCAGGCAACTTTCTTTTAAATTTCTCTCCGCAACAACCATCCTCATCTTTCAAGGAACACAAAAAGAGAATCAGCGCAATCGGCTCAGCCGCTCCCAAGACTAATGACAAATGGAATCGCACTAACTACATAAGGTCCTTCATACAGCAATTGAAACTTTTTTATAAGTTTCTTTTGAGCCTCTGACTTATTTACTTTACGAATCTTTACATAATCTCCAATCTGAAATTCAATTAAACGATGGGACCTATTAAATTTAGTTTGTCGTTTAATACTGTTATCTTTTAAATTTTCCCTAACTTGAATTCTAATTTGATTAATATCTTTAGACTTATTTAATTGAGGCAAACAACTATCAAATGACATGTCATTACTCAATCCATATAATATTTCATTAGGAGTAAATCCCGTACTTCCATGAAATGTGTTGTTATATAATGTTTCGATTTTATTTAATATCGTTACCCAACTTTTATGATTTTTATGGCAATATGTTCGAAATAAACGTCCTAGTTCTCTGTTAACTCTTTCTGTCGTATTAGGTCGAGGATTTCTTACAGTTGTAAATATAGGTTTTATACCCATATCCTTTAAAGTTTGTTTCCAACTTTCAGATGAAAATTGACTACCATTATCAGTCATAATTACTTTAGGCTTAATTATTTTAACAAATTGTTTTAATTTTGTAATAACTGAACGAGAAGTGGCTTTAGACAAATCATATAATTTAATAAATTTACTAAATGAATCCTGAATTACAAGTATATAAGCAGAACCAAACCGTCCTTTCGGCAATGGTCCATATAAGTCTGCCATAACTAAGTCACCTATTTCTTCTGTCACAATAGATTTACATTTGCCTACATATTTTATATTATCACTTTTAGAAACTTGACAGAGATGACAAGTCTTTAATAATACTTTAACTGTTCTATGCATATTAGGAAAATAGAATCTATCTTTAATATATTTGAGTACCTTAAAAACCCCTTGATGTCCCATTTCTTTATGAATTTGAGAAATTACTTCCTCTCGTAACTGGGAAGGTAAATAAATTACATGTTTATCTGAATCAACTTTAAAATATAACACTCCATTCTTGATATAACAGCGCTTAGCAATATTATTTATTCTACCACTATGATTATTACTAATATTATTTATAATATCCATTATCAACTGTACTTCATTATCGTTAGATTGAAAACTAGATATATTTTTTAAGTTTGTTATTAATGTTTTATTCTTTTTAATTTCCATATAATGTATTTCAGGACAATAGATTCTATCTTCTTGTATCATTGATGAATCAGGTGGGAACCTAGATAACACATCAACAGCGACATTATCTCTACCTTTTATATGTTCGATACTATAATCGAATTGTTCAAGAAACAATATCCACCTAATTATTCGACTATTATACAATTTCCATGTCCTAACAAACGTCAATGCTTTGTGATCAGTTCTAATTATAAGCTTTGCGCCCCTCAAATAGGTTTCAAACTTCCTTAAACAATAGATTATAGCCCAAAACTCTTGTTCAGTAACAGTCCATCTTAATTCGGCGCCCCTAAGAGATCTGCTACAATAGCCTAATATTTTCATTTCCCCTTGTTCATCGTACTGAAATAAAACCCCCGCAAGACCTACTCCCGAACTATCTGTTTGTAAATAAAAAGGTTTAGACATATCCGGATGATGCAACATTATTGTCTTTAAAAAACTATTTTTCAATTTTTCAAAAGCTACTTGTGCTTCTGAAGTCCAAGTCCATCCTTTGCTCTTTTTTAATAATTGGCATAAAGGTTGAATTATACTATTATAATCAGGAATGAACCGCCTATAATAATTACAAAGTCCTAAAAATGCTCTTAAATGTTTTATTTTCTTGGGAACTGGGAAATTCTTAATTGACTCTATTTTCTCTGGGTCAGTTTTAATTCCCTCGGTAGAAATAATATGTCCTAACATCTTAACTTCTTTACATATGAATTTACATTTTTCAAGATTACATGTTAACCCCGCTGACTTTAATTTGTTTAGTATTATATCGATATGTTCTAAATGTTCATTTAACGTTCCTTGAGTTAAAATAGCAAGGTCATCTAAATAATTCACGCAAAAATGTCTAACTTCAGGCCCTAATATTAAGTCCATAGCTCTACTGAAACTTCCTACTGAAGTCTTAAGTCCTTGTGGTAAAACATTGTACATATAAGATTTTCCATTAAATGTGAACCCGGTATACTTTTTACTATTCTCAGAAATGGCAATTTGAAAATATGCATTATTCAAATCTATTATACTAATATAATTAACCCCATGAAATGAATTTAAAACATCTATTTGCATCGGAGGTGCTTCCGTCTCAGCTATCATGTATTTATTGATTTCACGTGCATCTAGTAAAACTCTAATTGAACCATCAGATTTTAAGGTGTAAGTTAACGGACTACAATACGGTGTTGAACCTCTAGATATTATTCCCATATCAACCATTTCGGCTAATTTTTCTTCCATTTTTTGTCTATACGCGTACGGAACGGGATAAGACCGTTTAATTATTGGACTATGGTCCATCATTTTGATAATATGTTGATAACAATTAGCTCTACCTAACCTTTTAACAAATACTTCGCTATATTTAATTAGAATCTGTTTTAATTTATTTAATTGAGTTCCTTTAAGAGGTGTACCCGTCTTTATTTCTTGTAAATATTTATTGAAATCAAAACTATTATCTACCTTTGTAATATCACAAATTCTCCTTTCCTCAAAATTATATTTAATAAACGGAATTAATACTCGTTGATCTCTATGTTCGATAACTAACCCTATGGATGGCTCTTGTAATTTAATATTAACATTATTTGCCATAAGCCAGTCAAATCCTAATATCATTGAATGAACTAATTTTGGTACTATAAAAAATCTAATCTCTAAATCAATTACCCCAAATCTTACAGGCAATAAAACCATTTGTTGTATTTTAGCACTCTTTTGTCCTACTGCTCCACGTATCTGAATCGGCTTAACAGGTAACATGTCTAATTTGTTCCCAGTTAATGATTTTAAAGATTCCCAAAATGATTCTGAAATACAGGTTATGTCACTCCCTGTATCGATTAAACATATGACTCGTTTACCAGATACTATCACTTCAATCTCAGATTTAATTATTTCTAATTTATCCGCGGTAATATTATCTTCCTCGTCAAATAATGAAAAAACTGCTTCGGTTTGTACTAACGACTCATTATCTATTTCCGATTGATTTTTTAATGTTTGTATGATTTTATACTTGAAATCTGTTGAATTATTTTTATTTAATCCTGAGCCTAACCCTGATTTACAATATTGTCCCTTAGCTATGATTGGTTTACGTATACCATTATTATGTCTACCTAATGTCTGTCCAGGTTCCCACCCGAGTTTAAGCATAATTCTTAAAGCTACTGATGTACTGTTCGCCCCTACTAAAGTTGATGTACCGGGGTCTGTCACATCAACACTTATTAGTTTAAATTTTCTGTTGATACAGAGTTTTCTATAGAAACATTGTTATCATTATCTACTCTATTCGTACCATTAATGCTATTCTTCTTGTTTGGTATCACCTTACTCATTGATCTAGTGTTCATAATTCGCTTCCGGTTGAGACCGCCTCTGCCATTCTGCTGTTGAGCTGCCATCTCAGGTCTTTGAACGCTGCTAGAATGGGCATTAATGCCACTACTGAAGTTATTTTGCTTATTAATGTTATCTAACTTTCGTAGAAACTCCGTAGCTTGAAGAATCGATGTGTAATTACTTGTTGACCAAGCATATTGAACATCTTTAGGAAAATGATTCATAATGTCGTTTATTAATTGTCTCTCTTGAATAGGATACGTCAACATCTTCGCTTGTCCACATAAAGTAATGAAATGGCTTAACATAGACTGGACTCCGTCCCACGAATTCTGACTGATTCGTCTTCTTAATTCATTCTGCTCAGCCTCGCCCCAATATGTGTCTAAAAAATCCCTTTTGAAGTCTTCAAACACTGTCCATCTATCTCTATAAATACGCGCCCAATTTCGCGATTCATTTTCAAGACAATCTATGACAATGTCTATTATATCTCTCGCCTCTGGTGCAGACCTTCTTAAATAAGCAGTCAGGTCTTCGATGAACGTCACAGGGTGTTTTCCTTTAAATGGAAACTTAGGTCTTTCCGTAGGCATCTGCGCCACTGGATAGTATACCGTTGATGTTCCCGGCTGTATGATAGGTTGAATACAATTTTCTCTCGGCATAACATTGTCCGATGATCCACTAGGAGTAGACATTCTATTTTCCAACTCCGAGATTTTATTATTGATGTTATTCATTGCCTTTTCCATCATTCGAGATATGTATTGTAAAGAATTAATCTTCCTTACTTTAGTAGCAGGTCTAACTGCAGACACTCGCTTGTTATTAGAATTGGTTGTCTTGGTTCCAACAGGACTAGCTTTAGATTGACGCCTTGGCATTGTTATAGATTTAATTTGCTTCAAATGTATCACTGATAATGTTTATCTAAATTTTAATTAATTTATTTTAATTTAAAAAAAGAATCACCGCACACTATTTAAGCTATTTAATTTGAGTTTAATTTAAATAAATTTTCCAAATGTTCACACAAAACTATCTTTTCTAGTTACCTTTTAAACTTCTAATATTTTATTGAAAATTTTATCAAGTCGACCGGGATCTGCAATATTAAAATTTAGTTTTAATTTTAAAATATTAAATGTTTACAAGTTTAATTAAAATTCAACTTTCATACTTTCAAATGAAATATGACAACCAACCACGCCATCTTTGTTTCACAATAAACACTTCCAAATCTCCACTCAATACCGCGCCACTTCTACTTCAAAGCCAACCTTTCAATACCACTCACTCTCAACAGATGGCGTTATACTGCGCCCCTTCTACTTCAAAGCCAACCTTTCAATACCACTCACTCTCAACAGATGGCGTTACCGATATGAATCATTTTGGAATTATAGTAAAAATCTTTGTCAGCGCCATCTACGAACACATAGCACAACCAACCATAACTTCGTAAGCAGACACGCCGCTCCTTTTTTTACATCGATATTAATTCACGTTTGTCCACCAGATGTCGCTTCCAATCCTACTACAACTATATAATTAGAGCTGTGTCGTACTAGGTACATGGCAATACTAGTTATCACAGTGACTGTTATTTTAAAATATCAGTGACAAATACCAGTGACAAAATACTAGGTTCGCGACTACTCGATATTGGTATTCTAAAAATACTAAGTTTGTCTCACCTCCTCTTAGCGTAAACGCTTAAGAACGAGCGAGATGGTGATGATATTTTCTAACATTATAGGAACGGGAACAAGATGGCGCTGTATGCTCAGGTATTAAAAATACTACGGTTGTCTCACCTCCTCTTAGTGTACTCGTTTAAGTACAAGTGAGATGAAAAACACAGTCACGAGTATTTTTCGAATCTAGTCATAGTGACAGACTGTGACTTTTAAATAACGAGTATTTATACCAATGACGATAAATACGCCTCATGCCTACTATATATTTGATATTCAATTACTACATTAACATCTATTAGTTTCTATGTAAGAATGAAATACCATAATACTTAATATCATACATCCACTAATGCAATAATCAATTCCCAACTATATTTTAAATTTTATATGCAATTTCAAGTCCTTTCCGGTAAATATTATTAAACAATTTTGTCTGACTTAAAACTTGTGCTCGCTGTAAAATTCAGCTACCTGGCAAAAGGTCATCGCAGATGTTTAAAGCGCTATCGTTTTTTTTTTTTTTTTATATCCTACCCAGCAATATTAAGAAATTTTGGATACAGAGAAACATTCCTTAGGCCTGACCCGGCCAGTTTTTATTACGGTTAGCTTAATAAAACAATAGAACATACGTAGCTGTACATTTTTTCAATTTTAGCGTTTTATAATGTTGGTGGTATTTTAGTAATGTTATCTACTGATATTCGACTTTTCGCGATACCTACTATGAATAATTTGAATAACCAATGCTCCAAGACACTCATTTAATCAAAATACTTTTAAAACCACACATCCTCTGATATAAATACTAGTAGTTAACAAGGTTGATATAAAATTCTATTCAATTCAAATTTGAAATAAAAGTTTCCCTCACTTTGACAATTGACAGTTCAAAAATACGAAGAAAGCTAACAAAATAATAATAGATTAAAATAAATAAAATTGTAATAATAATGTTCATAAAAAAAAAATGTTCTAAAATTTTTTTTTCCAGTAATGTCTTATTAATATTTGAAAAACAAGGACCTTTTCAAAAGAATTTATTGTAGTTGTCTTTAGAACGCAATTTCTAATGTCACATAAGAAATTATCCTGTTTTTTTTTTTTTTGCTATAAGTAACAACTTAAATATTTGAATCGATATAAATTTATATCGAAACAGCACGTAAAATATATGTAATTTAATTAAATGTGTGAATTGGATCATTTTTCCATGGTTGGTATTTTAAACTTGTTTGTTGTCAAGAATTGAAAAAATATACAAATTCAGACTAGGCTGTATGGATTATAGACTTTTGCCTTTCCCTATTGGGGATAAATTTTAAAACAACAACATTGTTTGTTGTCAAATCAAGTCAAAATAAAATAGACAATTAGACATTTTAAAATTTAAACTTGTTTGTATTTTAACTTATGAATGCTAAGTCATTCGGTAAGCTATACTCTTTTTTACAAATAAAATTATCTTAAACAGTTGCAGTCAATTCCTAAAATTCAAGGTCAAAATAACCCTGTTACCTTCATAACCTAATTCAATTTCTATTTAACCAGTACATTCTCGCACACATGACTAAAATGCACTAAATTTTCTATACTTTAAAATCTGTTATTTAAACTAAGTATAATTTGCTATGATAGCAATGACTACACTTAATTATTTCTAAAATCTAACATTAAAATGAATAAATATACCAAAATACATAGTTTTTCCTGTACAGTCTTTGCAAATAAATGAATAAAAGTTAATTCCACAGTTAGTTAATATTATAATTAATTTCCAATTTGCACTAACTATAACATTATTCTATCTTCACATTATGTGTGCATATTTTTAATACTATTGAATACTACCATTTCAGCCTAACATCCACGTACATCTAGCCAGCCCTTAAGGATGTTCAACGCATAACTATTGGGACCAATTTCAACAAGGAAGGAAATTACTTCAGCGTCAGTGACTAAATGTGACAAAATAAGTTTAAATTGTACATAACCTAGAATAATTTGTATCTGTAAGTAATATTAAAATTTACTGCAGGCTTTTATTTAAAAATTCCCTAACAATATTTAATTAATACAATCTAAATTTTATTAACTATCCTAGCAATGTCTATTGATTGACGATAATATAATAATAATCAGATAATAATTAGATGTGCTTGAGACACACTTCAATATACTACTAGTCAATTTTAGTAATGTTGTGTAGGTAGATACTTTCATGTAATTTCATGAATAAATAATTATTTAAATATGTAACTATCCATCATTAGTAATAATACATGAGACAGTAGGCTGCTATGGTCTGACCATTTAAATCTTATTACTGAGAAACTTAATGCAACTTTTAAGTATTAAACATCTCTTCAATATTACTCTTAAACAGATTTATTTAGATTTATGTACCTAACTGTAATTCTAACTGCGCCAAGATGCTATATACCTATAGATCCATTTTTAGATTGTCTAAAACAAGTTAATGTGCTTACATAATATAAATTTAATAGGTTTATCTTATTTTGTGTAAAATGACTTAAAGAATTGTTAAGTAATATGCTTTGTGTCTTCTTCAAAATGCAATCAATGGTACATGTATATTCTTGTTAACTATCAGTACAATCGTGCAATTATTATCATTTTATCACTGGCATTAGATTTATTCACTATAAATGTTTTGAGAAGTTACATTAAAGCTTCTAAGATACTTGCTTACTTCGGCATTTGTGCAACCATAAATATCCTGGTCACGGCACCATTTTGTAACGATACTCCTATGGTGCTAAGATGACTAATCATCATGCTTATGATAATCCTGGTCACGTGGACCAATTTGTAACACTATCATGGTAGTGGCGTTACAAGCTAATATTAAGCTTAAGAGGACATTAAATGTCTTTGGCCTTATAATTGTGATCGTCTAGTATAAAGGAAGGACTCTACGTTGTGTTTGATTTTTGTTTCAGAGTAACTTCGATTCTTTTTGTGGTATGCCGGAGGAAAGACATAGTATATGTTATTAGAAGCCTTGATTTCTATATAAACTCTAACTAACAAACATCCTACCTAACCACTAATTTTAAAATAACATTTCTGCACAATGACCTTAAATTACTGAAATTAATTTATCCTAAAATTTAATTGAAAAGATATTTACACTTACCAGTGATATGAATACTATAGATAACTAACTCCTGGAATACTATTAAAAGGAAAGAAGGATATTAAACTTTATAACACCTTATTAGTAAATTAATTAGGAATTAATAAAATTTAGTAAATTAGAACCGTTAAGAATAAATAGTAATAGACTTATTTATTTAGAAATAACTATCACCTACTGTTTAACTAAATATCTGACGTCTCCTTAAGAATGTGTAAATTATAATTGTTAATATTTTAGTGAATCTAAATAGCTAAAATAGAAATAAAGTTAAATAATTATATTCAGGATATCCTATATTGACATTGATTAATTGAATAGTGTCTAAGTTTCTTTTACATGTATTTTTAGTTCAAACCTGATATAATAGATAGATTCTAATAACTCTAAACAAATGAAATAAATAAAAATATATAAGTAAATGAAATAATGAATAAATACATATTATATAGTTATTAATTATCTTGAAATAATTTATTCAGTTAATAAATTATCTCAGATAATTGTGAAAAATAATGTGTAGTGTTTGTTTGTATGTGTTAATCTGTTAGGATAGGGTTTATAGGTATTAGGGAATTAAAAGGCCGGGTTCAATTGAACCCGAGGGTCGCTACCTCCTTCCCCTCCGACCCTAACCGATCCACACCGTGCTGAAAGCACTAAATTAAATTAGGCACAACGTTGGTGCTATCAAATCAAAAGGGTAGTAGGTAGGAAATGAGAGTACCCAATTTCTACAGTAAGTTAGACGGAAATATATCCTGTCTAACAAATGCTTGTTTCATACCGTTGCAGCACAATCATGCAATGACAGTATTTGAGTAATCCCTTGGGACGTCATATAGACATAACCAGTGAATTACTAGAGTTGATGTAATTACCAAGCTGTAATCAGACATGGTATTAAGATGTGTTCCTCGTGAACAAAAGGAGATCGTGTCTACTGATCTTTTCATTGTGTGCTTACTAGCCCATACGGGAACTTCGGTCACACAACTACTTTGAAATTCGATCACGAAACCTACTACTTTTGACACATGTAGGATTGTGTAGTGTAAGTTCCCATAGGAAAGACCTACTGAGTTACGAGTCTATAGTCAGCTATATTGTCAAGCCTAGCCACCATTATGAGATGGGTCAAACAGCGACTGGCGACTGGCGACAACGCAACCTTTCGAGTGTCCTATAAGGAAGTTAAGAATAATTAAAGGTATAAGACCAACATGTAGAGTAGGTGTATTGTGTAGGTTTGTCTTTGCATGACTCACAGCAATCACATGAAACAGCATTCATTAACCAGAATAGGTTGTTCAATTGAAACATTGAACCAGTAATTAAATTGTTAAACAATTTGAATATTAGGCTCTCTCAGGAACTGATTGGATTTATTCAGGACATGGAAGTGTCGAGAGATAAATAAAACAATTAAAATATAACATATTCATTTACTCAATCAGAATCTCTGAGAGTATCTCATTTTCACTATGAAAAGAGAATGTATATTTAATAGGTTTTATAATCCATCAATGTTCGTATGTTTGTACAACGCAAGAGGGCTTGATTAAGGCTTGGCTAAATCTCAGTAAATCCGCTTTTAGGACTTAACAGAGACCGTCCACAAAAATTAGCAATAAATTAATCGGAAAAGTGAATATGTTTCTCTATTAGTCTAAAATAGAACTTCATACCACTGTCCAAATATAAATTACTAACTTTTGTTGCAGTTCAAACAACTACCATACACTAGGTGTCTGGTGGAGTTTGTCCAATGTCTCTCATCAAAGATGAGGAACTCTTATCAAAGATAAGGAAACGTACGTATAGTATTTACCAAGAACATAGTTCAGTTAGGCAAATACAAACGCAGAGGTTGGTAGGAAGTACACGCAACTTTCTCTACTAGATAGGCCAAGGTTAGGATCTACCTAGCATAGATGACGCGATGAACTGTGGCTTAGACAGGCCAAGCCTTATAGGGGATACCTATAATAAAACACTGGCGAATACAAACATTTATGGATTCACCTTAACATAGTTTATATAGTTCAATGAAAGTCATCGTGAAAATGCGACACTCCAGTTTACCAGATACCTCATTTTGACACTCATTTAAGAACATAAATTCTTAGATCAATGTTCAAAACTACAATAATTTGTGTAATGTCAAGGTTCAGTGTATAATTACCTCATCTTAGAATGTATTCAAGAGCTAAAAGTATCCTTGAACACATTCCAGACTACAAACCACCTGTGTTACCTCGTTCCAACATATATTTAAAAACTACAATACAAGTTCCTAAATTAATGTTTGAACTACAAAAATTTGTGTAATGTCTAAATGATGCCAAATATACATATATATATATATATATACATATACATACATACATATACATTCAAAAGAAGCATATTTATATGTAGAGAATACTCGACAAATAATCATTAGTTTGTTTATAGGTCATATTTCCCTAAAATCATTCACTACACTATCTACTTCCAAGGTGATGACTTCATTAAACAACATAGTAAGTTTTCATTTCATTATTTAAATACACCCTAACGAAATTCTATTTAACCCTTAATATCTAATATGATAGTTTTAACCAAAGATTCATTCAATTTATATATGTACCTTAAAATGTAATTTCGTTTCATTCGATCAACATCATATTGTGATTATTTACTTAAGCTAGATTTCCTTTTATCAGTTAAATTCAATATAATTATGGTCATAAGGCTTATTTCATAATAATCTTATTCAATAATCAATCGATAATTAATAGTATCAATGTAACCTTTCCATAATGATTTCATTCAATAATCAATCAATAATTAATAGTATCAATGTAAACCTTTCATAATAATTTCATTCAGTAATTAATCAATAATTAATAGTATCAATGTAAACCTTTTCATAATAATTTCATTCAGTAATTAATCAATAATTAATAGTATCGATGTAAACCTAGCTAATAATTCATTAGATATCTTTTATTAAAAATCTCCGTAAAAGTTATAAAAATTAGTAACAGAACCACAACATGCAGAAAAACAAACATGCGTCATTTTAATCCTACACTAATTGGTGATCAGAGTGTATCGAAATTGTGAAATTATTTACATGCAAATATATAAAAAATTAATGCATTCGAACCAATCAGGAGCGCTTCATCACAGGTCTTTCACTGAATTTATTTAGCGGATTACAATTAAAATTTTATAATAAAGAATTGCACTTAATAATAATCAGTAAAATTAAATTAAAACTATTTCGCGGACTAAACTGAAGCTACATAGCCACTCGGCCAGCTTACACTAATGAAATCTCTGAATCAGACCTAAAAAATACTTTTAGGTATTCTATCTTTGATCTAATTCAGAAGTTCCATAGTTTCGCCAGCCGAGGGCTCTCAAAACTGTACTTCGAATTCAAAATCGAATCCCGACTGCCCAAACTGACTGCCGAATTCCCTATATATTCAGCCTCAGCGTCTCTTTTACCCCCACCCTTACACGTCCACCAACGCGCCCCGCAGTGATGCCATCCACACGGCAATTCCCGGATTACACGGAAATTCGGTGATATCCGCGGTACACAGCAGTACGTTCATTGCTGTGTTCAAAAATACGGCAATCCAATGTGTAATTGTTATTTCCTAATAATTTAATCGTTAGTTTATATGTCATTATAGTGCAACACAAAAAAACAAGGAATAAAATTATTACTTCCTCAATAAATTGAGCTTTACTGGCTGTAAGCACTTTTATCCGATCCGAAGGAAATTGTGCAAATCAATTAAACAAAAACACGACAAAAGATAAACAATATAAAGGGAAAAAAACAAATACACATTGAATAAAGCTGAAGAGAAAAAAAAATGTTAGTTACGATAAATTGGTATGACGGTTGTGGAGAATAATGTATTATTCAACCGATTTCAAAAGGAAGTTATTTAACCGATTATTGTCATTTTTAACCTTACGTGTTAATGTAAAGTAAATACACGTCAATTTTGTAGGTTTTATTTCAAAACAAGGTAACTTAAAACTTTGTGATGGCAACTCTGGCGTCCTGTAATTACAGCAAAAGAAACCACTCACACGCCGAGTCGAACCCTTAGGGCCGGGTTCCACCGTTTAATAAAGCTATGTTTTGCTTAATCGAATTTATAGTTCGATTCTAATATTGGTTTTCGTTTAATTATTATTACGAATCATTTGTACGGGAACATAGCAAAGTGTTGCTTTAAGCCTTCTTCAGGCAACTTTCTTTTAAATTTCTCTCCGCAACAACCATCCTCATCTTTCAAGGAACACAAAAAGAGAATCAGCGCAATCGGCTCAGCCGCTCCCAAGACCCGCGCCCAGCAACACACTCAACCATTCACTTATACATATATATAGAGATACACTACTATAAACTCGAGTATCAGAATAAATCACATGACAACTTGACAAGATTTGTTTTTAATAGGTTAGACCGTTAGAAGCACTAGACAAAACGTATTTACACAGCTAAACGCCAAAAATCGATCGTTTAGAATTTAACTCATTCTCTAACTGCGTTTAGTTTATGTTGGTGAAATGCAATTTCCAGCTTCAAACACCGTTAATCGCGATTATCTCTATCAGTGGAACTGGCCCTTAGAACGTTTCACCGAATCTGTCAACACAAAATTTTAAGCCTGTCTCGAATATAATATTTATCGCCTAATATTTTAACACGTTTAGTCAAACTGTTTGAGTTCCCAGCCAATAAATTTCTATTCTTAAGCACAACTTAAAATTTGAGACCCTAATGGATTTTAACAATTTTCGTTCATTGAATTGACTGTTTTATGTTTACGTGTCAACTCACATTTCAATTTATGCGTTTGTTATCTCAAGCATAACTAAAATTTATAGACTAATAATTTAGAACTGAATTGTGTTTACGTGTTACGTTACACCCCCACACACACAAATTCTTACTGACCTAATATCTGAATAAACAACACACTTAAGTCAAAACAACAAATAAAACTTTATCTGCTGTAGTCAAACTATTGTTATAAATTCGAGAGCATCAAATCGAAAAACATTTTATAAAGAGACAATAATATTATCTACTTTATTCAAAGTGTAATCCTAATATAATAACCTATATCTCAAATAGCTTTATTGAATGACTGCATTACATTGTAACACTATCATTTTTACGTCGGTACAGAGTTTACTTTTATTGTAAAATCTTGGTTCAATTGTCGTTTTTAGATGATCAAAAATCATTACCAAATGTAAAACGTTTCCTATCTTTTTTTTTTTTTTGTAGAAGTTAAAAAAAGAAATGAAGAAATGCTTGCGTACAAAGTACACATGTCAGAAGGGAAACTTCTTTGGCAAACTAATTTATAAAAAAAACTAATTTAAAAAACTAATTGAGAATACAAAAAAAAAACTAATTTAAAAAGTAATTGAAAAAAAACAAAAAGCCAACGTCACGCGGTGTTCCCAGGCGGTCACCTATCCAAGTACTGACCGCGCCCGACGTTGACGCCTTAGCGGTCGACAATTCAAGTACTGACCGCGCCCGACGATACCGCGTTATTTTACAACTCATACATACAAATTTTACCACTCATGCGCCTAAAGAAGTTTCACTTCAAAAATATTTTTTAAATACACGATTAGGTTGTCAAACAATCATACGGCTCACCTGATGCGGATAAGCGATTAGTCGATTACCGTAGCGTCTGCAACACCAGAAGCATTGCAAGCGCGTTACTGACCCAATTCCCCCCAGGAGCTCTGGTCACCTTACTCACCAACAGGAACACAACACTGCTTGAAAGCTGTATCGGGCTGCTCCATATTTTGAGCAAGATATTTCCTGCTGTGCCCTACCTCAATTAAATCTAATAATAAATAAAAGCAAGTTACAATCGCTTGTCTCTGAAATCATAATATCGTGTTGATGTCGAAATAGTTCAAAGGAAAACACTACTTTATTCTACATGTAAAAACTTTATGAGTACGTAATTAGCTACATACTTACAACACAAACATGCAGTCTCGAGAGAGTGCTTCGAGCTACACCGCACAAAGATAGCGCACACTATTTTTTGTTTGGGAAAGTTGTTCGTGGAACGAATGGCATAGAGAGCAATGTCGCTGAAAAGTTCCATGTATCTTTAGATGTAAACATACTAATAGTAGACTTGTAAAAGCAATTTCATCATATACTCAAACTGATATACCATACAACTTTGTATTAACACCCGAGCACTCAGGTCATTGTTTTCTTACGTTCTTAATTCTACGTACATAATCATTTTGTTGACCCATAATAACGAACACATTTCAAAACAGGTACAATCCAAAATGGACCCTTAGGCAATACCCACGTTTTACATACTACGCATAATTATTTTGACATTCTCTTCTAGTTTTAGAATATACGATACTATTGCTGTACTATTGCTTGATTGTGTTTAAATAAATGTTGCGAAGAATTCGGAGTCTTTAAAAAAAGTTGGCTATAGCCAATCTACAAACTGATTTTCTAATAATAATTTTTTTACAATAAAGTTTTAACAATAATCGTTTGATTGTTAAGCATATTTCGTGTAATTTTCTAGACCTGTGCTCATCAATCTACAGTGAAAATTGAAAACAGGAGCGAGCCTATATTCCATGAAGTGAAGTAATAAGTAAGGTATATTCATTCACAAAATACAACCATAATATTTACAAGCAATAAATAATTATAAAAAGTTATCACTGTATTTATTTTTGATTTTCAGTGGACACATTCATACATATTGTTTCGTACCTACATAATTTCTTTCACTCAACGTTTACCGTTTAGAAGTTCCTCAACAGAAGACAATTCCGGATATCAAATCAAGTAATCATTAGTTCAATCGGATTTTTGTCATATATGTCCTATTTCATTCGGTTCATTCCGATTTCAGTATCTAACATACAGAATTTCAAATATGTAGAAAAGTGGAAGTGTTACTAATTCAGATTGCAAAATTAACTCACACATACAAACAAACTTAGAAGGTAATTGTAAATGTTTATAAGTCAAGGTAGTGTAAGGCAACAGTGAAAAGAGAAGCTGTTTCAAAGAAAGACGTCAATACAATAAGTAAGAATTCATTAGTTTCAACTGTTATAAGACAATAGCTGAACAAAAAACTGTTTCACAAAACATTGTCTATTGAGCGTCATTTGTGTAGACTATTGAGTAATACATGTCAATGGCATAACGTGCTGTGTGAAATTTGTCTAATGGAATATTTTATTGTTTTTTTTTTCTTTCTATGTGATTTTGAAAAACAATTTTTTTTTTTGAAAATCATCAAATGAAATAATATTTCAACAACGCTATAAAAGAATGATTTGGACATCGTGTTATCTAACTGTATCTCCTGTAACTAAATAGCTGTACCTAATTGTTGTAATTCAAAAAGAATATAATGTATAAAAAATTGAGCAAAATTATTCAGATAATTTAATAATTTGGAATCTAGTATTGTGTTAATATTCATGTAATTTTTTAAATCATCCGAATAAAAACTAAATGTGCTATATTTAAAACATCAACATCATTAATAAAAATCTCTAATAAAATGGGACCTAGACTTGCCTTGTATCCAAAACACAGATTTCAAACCGCTTACCATAGCAGATGATTATGTATTTGTGTTTACCGTAATTATCTATTTGTTTATTATATCGACAATACAACAGTATTTCTCTTACATTTGTGTTATTAAAATACCTTAATTGTGATTTTTTCAAAAGGCACATCTGAAGGTTGTTATATATTATTATTTCTACACATATGGAAAAAATAATGGGGAATACTGTAAATATGTACAGCAACATTACAAAATTTTACAAAATATAATTAAATTGTCTTTTTTTTTTAAATTAAATTATGGGCTTACTCTTAACCCCAGTCTAGCTCTAGGGCAGAGACAAGGTAGAAGATGGAGCGAGCTCGCCCAGAAGAAGCCTGTTCACTCGCGCGTTAAACAAATTCGGGTTATATGGTTAAGGTCACAATATTATGTGATGATAATTGCATTATTTGCTTACGTTGGTTTGTTATAGAGAAAATATATTATTTGAATATATTAGCATACGGCTTCGCACATATCCAAGCATTATTCCAATTGTTATGTCCCGTGAAACTAACGCATATGAATGTTTACGACACCAATACGGACAGAGTTGTTCCATAAACCAAAATTTACTAGGCGAATAGACTTCGCCCCTTTTTTATCGACGCAGTAGATTTTCATCTCCAATCGTAAAGGATCGAATTGATATATCGCTCTGTTATATTGCCTACTGAGGAACTTTATGACGTACTTTCATCAATACATCAGCTTATTGACTTTATTGCTTTGATAAGCAATCTAATTAATTGAATACGAAAGTGATTTTACAGAATTGTCCCACAAAATCTAATTATGCCTTTAATTATTACTAAAAGATAACTTCTATTAAAAATACACATAAATAATAATCAATACCCATTACCCAAACATAATTATGATATGTATTGTTGAATATTACCAACTAAAAATAAATATCAAAAAGAAAAAAAAACCTATAAACAGACAATATTGCGTAGTGTTTTCATAATTTTAAACTTCTATCGATTCCTTGAAAATTTCAAAGCATCCGTAGCGTTTCGGAAGAGGCTTTCCGTTCCCAATGTATTAATTTATTTATAAATACAATCTCGCAACTTCGCCGTTGTCACCTTGCTTCAGGTTTTGCGGAAAACTGCTTGCATTATTCAAAACGCTTGCCTGTTCTCGTGTTATCTTTGCACTTAAAACTTTAAATATAACACTTGAACCAGTCACGAATATACAATAAGTTCTCATATTTCGACGATATCTCAAACTTCGTATACATAGTTTGTATACGTCAGTGCTCCAAGTTTTATTAAAGTGTATCGTTCATTACGTTCACTTCACTAGGATGTGATAAATAAGTTTACAGAATAAAAATGGTGGCTGCATTTTTACCTGTTTTATAAATTTTCATGCATATTTTTTAATGTTATTGTAAGAAAATGGTGACTCTTTGGTGCAAGTTTGAATGCTTTTATCTTTGGATCTCAATGAATTATATACTCATTGAACTAATCTCTCTGCAATATTATTAGATCATAACAATTTTAATAATAATAATAATAATAATATAAGTTTATTTCAGACGATGGTCCATACAATGATAAGCATACAAATTAATTTACGTAAAACAAAGAAAATACAACAAAATAAATCAATTTCAAACACAGACAAAGAATTATAATACAGAGAAAGCTAATATAGACAAAATAACAAACATATAATTAAATATCAAATTAAATAAATCTTATAATGTCAACATTAAGTTATGTCAATTCTACCTTATATCATTGTCACAATATGTCATTATTGGAAAAATAAAAGAAAATAATAATACCATAACATAATAAATAACATAGTACAATATACGTCACTAAAATTGTCCTACAGCAAAAGTCATCGTTGACCTATTACTGTACACATCATTTTGTATTGGATCGGACAATCCGTGCGTGAAGCAATCATCCTGAGGATGCCATTGCTGCTGTCTCTCAACCGTCTTAACAATGACCCAACCTTTTTACGAATTAGTGCATGATATCCATCCGTATGCGCCTCGGCAAACATAAGAGACGCGGAACAATGTGGAGGCAGCTTCAGTAGCATCCTAAAGATGTTGTTGTATTGAACACGTAGGACTCTGGCGGCCCGACGGGTATAACTCACCCATAGACTACTCGCGTACAAAGATTGGCAATATGCCTTAAACAAAGTTATTTTTACTGAAACGGAGCATCGAGCGAATCTACGGGCTATCATATTCCCTCGGACCGCCAGGGCCCTACGCTCACGTTCCAGATCCTCGTCATCGGACAAACTATCCGTCACAATGTGCCCTAGATACCTAAAACTGGTCACATGCTGCAGCTCTACACCGTACAATGTAATTGGAGGAACATGGACCGGCACGTATACACTAGATTTGCCCTTGAAAACGAGTATTTTGCTTTTTTTGTTGTTATATGTAAGTCCATGCTCCAGCGCATACGATGCACAAATATTCAGCAACCTGCGAATTGCACCCACCGTTGGACCCAGCAGCACCATATCGTCCGCGTAACTAATATTATTGACACATACGTTGTCGATATAACAACCGGTATGAGTGCTGCTGAGCTCACCGATAAGTTCATTTATGTACAGGTTGAATAGCAAAGGAGAGGTCAGTCCACCCTGCCTGACGCCGCACTCCATACCGTATGGCTCGGACAGAGCTCCATCCCACCTCACCTGGTTCCGCTGGCAGCGATACCATTCCTGAAACAACGATACTACCTCTACCGGCACACCCGCCTTCTAGCTTAAACCTTACTTCTCTGAATTTTCTTAAAAATAGTAATGAAACGTATTTAATGAAATAGATATATATAATAAAATCGTTTTCAAATAATTGTAATTGAAAATACATAGGTTCTCGCGCATTTCCTGCGTTGAAAGAAATTTTATGGAATGAAGTTTGTATCTCATGTTTCTGATTTATGTAATAGTTTGGATCATTAATTTGCCTTGGTTCATGGAATCTTTGTCATGGCTAACTATATCGACGAAATTAAAAAAAGACATTAATACATTCCATTTTATTAAACTTTCATACAAAATATTTTATATTTCATTTGTAAATCTTACTGATTACCACGACCAACGACGTCATGGATGGGAAACAGAAACTATGTACTTAATAAATTAGAGTGCTTACAAAAGTGATTTATTTTTATACATACATAAGTATATTCTATCTTTCATTTTAGTGATTAACTTAAGTGACTTCCAATCTGTCTCTTTTTATACAATTTGTAAAAAAAAAAGAACATAAACTTATGTTTAATTTTGTATTTATGATTGCCTTCCTATGAGAATATAATTTTCGAAACTACTAAGTAAAAATAAAGGCACTCTAGCTTAAAAAATATGTAACTTTCATATAATAATTATAAACAAAATTATTTTATATAAATTCCCTTAGCAGTATAATTTATAAAGGCTTTTTTGTATTAAGTGTTAAATAATTTACTGGTCAAATATTATATCATTAATTTAAATAGTCAATCATATACATTTATTTCAAATTTATAGCTGTATTACGAAACAATGAAAACGTTAAGGCTTGAAACAATGCCTCAAGACTCTTCTGTTTTATTTTGAGCAAGATATTATAAGGAACTTAAAATAGATTTGATTGTAGAAAAAGTTTTACGTCGATACAATGACTGGAGAAGACTTTATAAGCTGCCTAATCGTCGTTAACTCGGGCGTAGGATGAGAAAGAGACTTAAAAGTCAGTTAACATTAAACTTTCCGAGCGGAGTTAATTAAACTAAGGTAAAACTTCCTGAAGCATTACATAAATGTGTATAGTAAGAGATTTCTTTGTCGTATTTTAAATTATTCGAATCAAAGAATACGCAATCTTTAACACATTGTCAAAAACACTTATATTTTTGTAATGAAAAAACAATATCCTACTATTTATGTAAATTTTAATTAATATTGCAAATTTAGAATTACGATAACGAATTTCTGTGTACGTAAAGGATAAAGGGTACACCCAGCATAAAAACACTTCATATGAAACTATAAATATACCTAAATAACGACTGGTAGATGGAATCACAGACATTGACAATGAAACAGTTTCCCCGCTTGTTGACAAGTGTTTGTATAGGGTAAACAGGTGTATCCCAATTAAAAATAAGTTACTTAATCAATATAACTATTGAATCTCGTAATAGCCCGGTTCTATACAAAAACTAGATTTATATATTTAATACACAATATGAAGGTTCATAAATTTAACAAACATCTTCATAAATATTAGATAATAACATAGTTACAATACCCTTCGCCTACGCATCAACACATTTTGGGACGACGTTTCAATTAGTTTTTACATAATTATACAAGCAAGGTGAGATAATATATTATTTTTATAACATAATAGGTACATTCAATGAAATTGTTATTGTAAGTCATAACCTGTGTGACCTTTCATTGAATAAAAGGCGTAAATGCCAGCAACAAAATACCACCCTTTACAAATTTAACTACTAAAGGTTCACGATCGCAGTAAACAGTTATACAATTTGTATAGGCACGTTTTACGGTAAAATATATTATGTGCGTGTTATATAGAACAGAACGTTATACAATTGTCGCATTTTTGAACTTCTAATCATAGAATTCATATCACCTCTTATTAAATATGCAGTGATTATGTGGTATATCGTAAGAGTTTTTTTTGTAATAAAATAAAAATTTTATTATTTATTTATACTTCTTTGTAAGTAATCTTAAGTTATTTCATAATATATTAAATGCTCAAAGAATTTAAGTAATCGTGTGTTTGTGACAAACAAAGTAGATATCGAAAAAAATTTAAAGACTATTTGTGAACTTTAATTAACTTATTTGTTTTAAAATTTTCATAATAGGAAAACACAAGTATATATGATAGTATATACGAGAAATAAATTTCAATTTATTAAACTTCCAGTATAACCTTAAAATTTATGACAACACGTATTATTTTAATATTTCTCACGCCCATTTTCCGGGTGGATTTATGCAAAACAATAATAGCCAGGGACAATTTCGCGCCTGGTCTTGTCCTCTAACTTTGAATCATAAATTAGGGCGGTTTTTGTCCGATTCGCTTTGTTAGGTATCGGTTATAATATTTAGTAGGATTGTTTCATAACTGACCTTCATAAAACTCGGACCTCGCAAAACTAGCTGTCGATAACCTAAGCATTTATATTCATATTGTATGTAATAGAAATGGTTTCAATGTATTTATCATAAAACCAATTACCCACTGTTTCCCTGTACGCGTTTTGATAGTGATCGATTTTATATTTGTGTGGGTTCTTTCCAATTTGCGACTTTTTTCAATCTCGAGATTGGTTACTTTGAATATCTTTACGATTTACTAAATACTTTTTTAGACAGAATATTAAAAAAAAATTCAAATAAGTGACATTTCTAGAGCTTGTGTTTTCACCAGTATATCACAAAACATTGTCATTATAAAAGTACTGTATCGCTGTTCTTTGATCAATCAACAAATCGATTTTATTTAATTGTATTATCAAACCTTTTACTGATCAGGATATTTACGTAGGCTCTGGTGAGACACTTACCGTCAGATTTTTATCATATTTACGAAAAATAACGTATAAAAATACATTAAAAGTCAATATGTGAAACGTGATGGTATACGTAAATTTCCTCACTTCTAAGAATGAACAGTTTCCTCAAAATAAAAAAGTAATAAAAGAAAGAAAATTGCCCTCAATGGTGAATCTCGGCGGAAGGCTTAACTTCCCGCGCATATTATAAAGATAGAACTTTTGAAAGGGGTTCAGGTATACTAATTTGAAAAAGACACGGAAAAGGTGGTGCCCTGCGGATAAATTCGAATAGGGGTAGTAAGGAGCGGATGCGACTCTCTTTGTTACTTAAATTATTGAAAATTTGAGGTTAATGTAATTCTATCAACGATGACTCTAACTTTGATATACATACGTACTCACGTACAAAGACGACTTACAAACTTATAAGTTAACTAACTGACTCAACAGACGTTGTTTTGTCTTGGGTACTGTCATAACGAAATAATTATTACATTATCGGAAGTTTTTCATTATCTATAACGTTCTACAAAATATTAGAAAATAAAAAATTTACAATTAGAATTGGCCTAGACATTCTCAAGTGCAAACACTTACCAAAACAATTACTTACCAAATCAATTTTTATTTATACAAAATTACAAATCCAGAAACAAAAAAAAATATATATAAGAATTAATTTAGCTGTAAATCAACAATAATGATGAAAGTAATACAGTATTATAAAATTGATTTTGTAAATATAAATAACGTATCACAGAATTCCTACACATCTTTAACTTACAACAACAATTATAATTAAGCCAGTTTTTATTGCTTGAAGAGGTGCTTCAACTGCCAACTGTTATAATTAAAAACACAAGGCATTTTTCAGAGGTCTCTCCTGCTTTAATTAAGAATACTTTTCCTTTTCTTTTCTAAAAACTTCTAACTTAATTACGGCTGATATTACTTTTACACTGACATCTATTGTATTTTTTAATATATAGCCCCTAAAGACGTGCTTATGGGAGTAATTTGAACCATGAGATACTTTACTGTACTGCTTCGAAAAAGTTCTTCACACAAATAAAATAGCTGTATAATAACAGTAGCTTGTAATTGTTTCACTTCTAGACAAAGGTTCATTGCCATATGTGGGTATGGTTTGAAGTAGGATCCATCAATAATTTACGAAACATTAAGGTCTGCACATGATGTTTTCGTTATTCAAGATATTTTAAAGAACGGGAATTTTAAACTATTTCTCATAGTAAACTCAGTGGTGTTATTAAAACCCACAAAGATGATTAAAATACCTTAGCATTAGTAAAACAAGAATACATTATTGTCGTGAGAAATTTATATCATATAAAAAAAAATTAAACGTTGTTATCTTAGAACACACAAGTTGCATTTTAAAAAATGTATTTTTATTGAAGAACAGTGCGTCAAGTAAAGGCACTGCATGTCACTAGTATCGCACCACATTACTAATTTTTTTATGAATTACTAGATAGCCCGGTGAACTTCGTATCACCTACGTATATTTGTGAAAAATATACACGAAACACTTTCTGAACGCACCTATAAATATTTTACAACAAATTGACAACGTTTTTGATAAAAGACAATAAATATCCCCGCTAGGAACATTTTGTATTGGAAAATTAAATCGTCATTTTTAGTATTTTTCGTTACATATTATTTATGTTTCTCACCGTTTAAACCTTCCCTGAACTTCCACAAACATTTCAAGATGAAAATTAGCCAAATTGGCCCAGCCATTCTCCAGTTTTAGCAAGACTAACGAACAGCAATTGATTTTTATATATATATGAATTATATCAATATCAATATTCAGCCGGATGGATCGCCTAGTACCTATATATTTTTAGTAGAAGTAATTTTCTAAAAAACTCCTAAAGAAATCATATTAATACTTTGGCTGAATATTTAAACCAAAAATTCCTAAAGTTATGTAAGAAGAGTAGATCAAGAGCTCGCGAGGGCCAGACCTTCGTCATTTTATAATCTTATAAAGGCTGAAAGTTTCTCAGCATATGCTCCCAACATAGGTAGAAACAATGCCCAAATATGAAGTTTGACTCATAGAGCTTTAGCAGATATCAACTTTCATCATTTCAGAAAGCGTAAGTATATGGTTTTTAAATTTTGTTCAAAATAATATTATAAATCACGTCAACCATTTCCAGACACTTTGCATAGTGAAACCCTTAGCCAGATACCCCTAAACTTTTGTAACTTAACTTATGTCATACTATTAATTCTGAATTTCATATAATGTAGGTACATATGTTGCTTGGGTAGCTAGTGGAAGATTTTTCTTCAGTGGCCAGACAAATTCGACAGTTGCACCCCTGGCCAGAGAAACATTTAGGTTGGTCGTAAGTGCGAGTGCAAAACAATATATCTATGTATTACGAGTAGGACTATGCGCTGTGGAATTGTGGATCTTTTAGCTTTTTATAAAATAACGAAGGTCTGGCCTTCGCGGGCTCTTGGGCTCAAGAGGTTATGATGGTTCAAACCGTTATATCCATAATTATCTTTCAACTCATCTGATATACTTTCGTTCGGAAATTGTATCTATAAATTCGGTTCACGCGTTCCACATGCACTTACTGCTTACCTTCTTTCATTTAAGTATTATATCAAAAATAAATCTTTCGTCCCAATATTATTTGAGAATCTAAATGTTTTACTTGAATATTCGAAAAATAATTATAAATAATTGTATATTATTATTTTAAAGATAATTTGACATTTAAATATAAAAAAATTCGTGATAAGCGAGTATGATGTGCCTTTTTTCTCAATCGGTGACGCATTGAAAGTCTGCTAATTATTTTCAATCTCAGCAGTCGACGATTTTCGATTAAGTTTTTCTATAATATCCTTTAATGACTTACGACCAGTTTCAATATTCTATCTATCTCTAGTTTTGCCTACTAGTGAATTTTTGACAAAATTTGTATAGAGCTTAAGTCAGAAATACATAAAATATAAAATATTAGTCTTGACAATGTTCCTTGTTTAAGCACGAGATATGAATATTTCTGACGGATCATGACGAACTACTCTGGTAGACGATCAATTGAAAGATTAGAACCTACTTACAGGATTTTAGCGCATCCGTAAATCATCTCAACTTAGTTGCTTAAATGCATAAGAAATATAATTTCACCGATAATTAATTAATCCTAATAAAAATTGATAATTAAAAGTTATTAAGGTACTTAATATTGCTAACGAAATGACTAACATGAACTACTGCTAACGTAGTCAAATAGAATTGAAAACAATAATTATAGTAGTAATAAAAATATGATAAATATAACTATAGTTATATTGAAGATGGCCACATCACTCGCTTATTAAATTTTTGTTCATTTACACAAAAAAATATTTGATTATTTTGAGACGTACCCATTTAAATACATTTCAGTAAAGATAGAAGGAGGTATCTCGATTATCATAATGAAATTGCCGGCAGTTCTGAAGGCTATAAGAAAAATGGTGAAATTTGTGGCGTTAAATAATATCGTTAAACGCAAAGAAAAATGTTCCTGCTGGATTGGGTACCGTGCCTCTGAAATTGCAAGTCGTATATTACACAGGGAGTTTTCAATTACGGCAATCCCGCGGTTTTTCATTTATAATGTGACTTTTAGGCTTCGGTACGAGTTGGTCATTCATAACTGCCACTCCATAGAGTTCAACATCGATAGAGACCCGATGTTCTCGTTAATACAAGGAGTTTTAAGTCGATCGTATGTCTAAATGATGAAATTATTAAGAAGTAAATATAAGAAATAATTAATAAATATGTCTAACATAACACGATCTATCTACACGGTTGTCTGTTCCTTAGTTAAGCAACTTATGCTTGTGTTTGAGATACAATCGTTTTTTTTTATAAATACATATAAAGAGTACGCATATCTTGGAACCAGTCTTGAGGTGAAAATTGAACCCATAACCTTTAGACCAGAAAGCAGGGTCACTGCGAACAACGCCAACGAGACCTACTCAAGAAGTGTCTGTATTAACATTGAATCATTCATATTTGTATATAGAAAATTTGAATACAAGAACATTTTAATAAAATCTCTTATATACCATATGAACGTAATTTAATAACATATAATACTTAAAGTATACACATAATATATTGCTTTTCAATATCAAGATTTCGAACCGATCATAGAAATCAGAACTCCTACGACTTCCAATATAAATTTATTGTAATGCAAATTGCATCTCTTTGTGAGTCCGCTCTAGTAACATTCAAATCCTTTCAGAAAACGTTTCAAAAGAAGTGAGATTTATATCTAAAAAGTTATTTATTTGAAAGTAATATTTTAACTGGTTACTCGCAAAATATTAAAATTTGTTTATGCATAATTTAATGTTATTATTTCAATTTTATATTTTTTACTTACATTATACTGAGGTACCTATATACATTTATTTACCAAAGTCTAATCGCATTATCCACATTATGCTTACAATTCGACATTATAAAAAAAAAATTTATTTTATTATTTAAATTATATATTTTTATTTATATATTTTTATTTATTTTTTAAAAACTCTTTAAAATTTTCTCCATCTGTTCAATCTTACTGGTCTTCTTAATATTTATATATTTCTTCTCATATTTACTTACTTTCACATTTTTTGTGATCTATAATAGATTTACTACTAGACTTTTTTGTAAAAACAAAACAACTAAAAATTTAGACGTAATTAAAATAAAGCTTTATTAGATCGAAGAATAAGTAACCAAAATTAAGGTAAGTTTTTCTACCATGTCAAATTATCTCAGTTATAGATAAAAGAAAACTAATACGCATAACAACGCACAATTCTCTTTAAAAAAAAGGAAAAAATCTCTTAATTTTATAAAACGTCAACATCCCCTCATCAAACTGTCTCGGAGAGGAAATTAAATACCTTATCTTATCAGCGCGATGAAAACCTTCATCTTTTTGCCGCCATTCTAAATTGAACATCTATCCTCGCCTGTTTCGATTCGAGACTCATTTAAAACGCTCTCTGCGCATTATTTTTCTTACGGTTTCCGTTTAATTTAAGACACAATACTGAGTTTTTCGTCAAATCAAAGTAGCGTTAGAAACCTCATTTTTATTCAAAGTAGAGAACCAAGTGGCCATTAAGACGCATTAAATTCACCAAGCAATCTCACTATGTCGGATTTGAAAAATCTAAAAGAATATTTCGCTTGGGGCATATAATACTTCCACGTATTTCCAGCCCTTATGAAGAAGCTAATTACTGGAGTGGTAAATTTTAAAAGAAAAAATATTACTAACCGAAACAAAATTTCTTTGAAAGTCGTAAAGGTGAATAGAAATGTCCTAATTATAAAAGGGAGAATAATAACTCACGCCAATACTTTATTAAGCGATATCGTAATAAAATCGTAAATTGCCAAAGGGTAAAACGTTCATAAAGTTTTATTATTCATTATTGTAAGTACTTTATAAAGTAGCAATATTTCAAAAAAAAACATAATAATAAATATTGTCACTAGTATTTTTAATATTCCTATAGTTACAAAACATTATCAACGTTTTAAAGCTAATAAAAAATATAGTATACCTAAGTATCATAAGCCGAAATTTCAATGTTGGCGATAACAACTCGAAACTTATACGAAAAAATAATTCAAATTAGATTACCTGTTCATAGTCGCTATAATGATTGGATAACAATATTTGAGACCCTTATAAAAGGTCCTAAGATATACACAAATTAAAACCAAAATATATTAAAAATACAGTTGTCACTTTATCCCTCCAACATGCATATAACTAAAGTGTTTAATCGCTGTTTCAAACATTTCCGTATATCAAAGAATATATATAAATAAATGTGCATATCATAGAAAAAAATGTCAAGATTCCAAGCGCAAGAATTTCTGAGGCGTGTATTACCCATCAAGAGGAAGTGCAGTGATGGCTTACGCCCCAAATCTTTCTCATTAGAAAAGGAGGTCTGCTTTGCAGTAAGACTCGTATTTATAACGCCACCTTCATCTTTGTACTAATGAATGTTTAATGAATTTTGAAAATTTAATCTATGCTTTACAAAAACAAAAGCAGATGAAACATTTTTATAGCATGTAAATAATTAGGATTAATCATCATCTCACATGAAATTAAAGCCACAGGCGTTTTCTAAGCTCAGAGGTCAATCCATCTTCGGTTTTAAAAACAATCATGTAATTATGGAAGATATGATATATAAAAGACTAGCTTCTGCGCGCGACTTCGTTGGCGTGGACTCCGCTCCTATTGGTCGTAGCGTGATGACACATAGCCTACAACCCTAATCCATAATCCAATAACACATCCACACAAACAAACTAGAGCACTTGTGTTTTTATTTTAATTTCTATTTTTAATTATATTCGAAGAAATAGTGAGAAGTTTTATATATGTTTTTATACCTATATAAAACTAGCTGACCCGGCGAACTTCGTACCGCCTAACAGTACTTATCCTTCCCGGACCCCTCCTCTAACACTTAAACTTTATGGTATGGTATTAAAGTTCAAATTGACTCTTAAGTATTATTACGAATCTTATGCATGGGAATATAGAAAAGTGTGGTTTTTAGACTTTTAGGCAATTTTTTAAATTTTTCTCTCCGTAAGAACCATCCTCGTACTTCAAGGAATATTATAAAAAAAGAATTAGTGAAATCGGTTCAGCCGCTCTCGAGATTTGCGCTAAGCAACACATTCAGCGATTCATTTTTATATATATATAGAGATAAGAACTAATACAGATCGACATTAAAGTAAATAACTTCACTACTTAAAACAGTCAACATATTAGCGGAGGATTGGACTTAACGAGGTTATTGACATAGACTACTCGATTTCAAATTGCTAAATATATTCGAAATAAATTTAAATTTAGTTAAATTGGATACTTTCGAGTAAACGAACTAACAGTATAATGGACACATTAATGGAAGTTTACAATCGTAATAACGTCAATAATGACCTACATTGTGTATATATATATAATGTTTTACATGTGTTACCAATGTTTTGTTATTCAGTATTTTGTAAACTACAGACCACTAGTAAATAAATGGTTTATTATGGAATTGTGAGATAAATATCTTTTATAACAAACAAAAAAGAGTATTATTATATGCACATCCTCCCTCAGGCAGCTAAAAATCGACTGTAGTCTAACTGAAAAAAATTGTATTCTACCACACATCATTATATTAACTTATATTAGTATCTATTAATAAAATTTAAACAGACCAAAAAATCATTAAAACAACGAAATAAATAGCGAAGATAACGCGTACAAAAAATAAACCAGTCCTTTTCTAGAGTAAGTAATTTAAAAATGTTTTGATTAAGACATTTACGAGCTTTTAATCTACCTACTAATGATACAAACAAATCTTAAGATTTCACAACACTCGTTCTTTTATAAATAATCTTGTGGGGCGAACGTACTTTTAAAGCTCCCTTAAAAGTTTCCCTCGTACATTACATTATCATTTATCTTCCTTTCCGTCTTTTCGACTACGATTACAACTCAATGTGACATTCTAGTAAACTTTTATTTAAAAAATGGTGTGGAAAAAATATGCTTACAATGTTTACTTTAGATACAATTTGTAATTAAACAACTTTTTCGGATTTTATCGCGGTTAAACCTAATGGTTTTTCACATGCCCGACGTTTCGAATACTTTACAGCAACCATGATACAATGTTAATAAATGCACTAGGAAAAAAATTGGGCAAAGAATCAATTCACGATGAAAACATAATATCTAAAATTCAAGTAAAATGTAAAACCAGAATCTAAAAAACAATAAAAAAATTAAAAGTATAATTTATATATGCATGTAACATGTATTATTAAAGTTTATAAATTAAAAGAAAATATTGTTATAAATCGAATGCACACATTTCAAACCGATTTTAAAATAATATTTAAAAAAGGCGTCATAAAAATCCTATATCCTAATCCTATTATCCTTAAAATCCTATATTATTAGCAACCTCATTATTTTCAAATAAAAATGACATAACTGCTATTGTATGACGAAAAATGAAAATTAAGTCTCTTTAAAATATTCAGCAAAAATAACAATAATAGCTGGATTACGTACAAAAAACTAATTTGGCGCTCGAATAAGGCACAGAATCGCCTTATCACCAGACGGCAGGTCAGCCACGATATTGTCTGTCGAATCGCTGACGTAGGAGCACCTGGCTCTTTTAGACGAAATTAAAAAAGTTTTTAGTCACACCCAACTTCGCGGGTCCCGTTCATTTAAATTCTAACGGATTTCGTGTTAGTATTCGCTCTGAGTTTTGTCATTCCCGCTGAAAAGTTTTGTCGACGCTCAATCTAGCTGAATATGCGAACACGTCTATTGTTTTTAATGTAAGTTGCTTGAAACAAAAGAGAATTTCGTTTAAAACAAACTTATTTTTGTTCTGGATTAACAAATACTGTTTTAAGTATTCATGTTAAGAAGGAATAGAGGAAATTAAAACTTTTTTAAAATATATAAAGTCTTTATTTTAGGTAACACAGTAACAAATTGCCTTCAAGATTGCAAAGTTCTTTGAATCATAATACATAGGTTTCGATATTCTTAGTCATCCTGTTTTTAATTTTATTTATTATTTTTAATATTTTGTCATCAAAAAATACGACAAGATTAAGTTCAAAACAAAGTGACTATTTCTAGCGCCATCTATATTTCATATTCCAGACTCTTTCTTGATCCAGTCGCGAACTGTAGCACTTGCTACTCTTACGTACACGCCCGGGTAGTCTTTACGAGCACAACCTTTGCCAAAAGATACAATTCCGATTTGAATGCCAGTCTCCTTTGATACTACTGGTCCTCCAGAATCGCCCTGTAGTGAAATATTAATATTAACTTTTCTTTTATGAGAAAATAGATTAAATGAATAAATAGGTAGTTAATTTTGTATTCATGTCAGGAAAAATCGCGAAACAGTACAATCGAGTTGTATGTGTGTGTGTGTGTTTTTTTATTATATTTTAAACATTAACTTTTTTTATTACATTTTAAATATAATTACATAAACGTATATTTTTGTCTTAAAATCTAAAAAAAGAAACAAAAAATCATGATCGTACACACTCACGTGAGATTATGTCTTTATCCGCATCGATTTTATTTTTTTGTCTTTTTACCTGATAATATAATTACTTTTTAAAAATGAACTCTATTCAATCTTTAAAACATCAACTATCTTCCAAAAACTCTCATTAAATGCGCCCCTGCCGGTTCAGAGATTAAATGGACCAGGCAGACAACTAACTAGTAAGTACTTCGATTCGAAAAATAAAGAACTGACCATTAAAAAGTTTTTCAAAACAAGGTTAAGTAGGTTGAATATATTGTTTTGTGGATTTGATGATTTACAAAGTGAAAAGCGTTTTCGATTTTTAATACTTGAAACTTCGTATTGTAAAAATATTTTGTGACATGAGAATTAAGTTTATATGTATATATGTATGAAATAATAATACAAAATACAATCTATTACAAACAAACATTTAAAAATGTGAAGTAGTTATCTTCAAAAACTCAGTAACCTGGCAAGAATCCTTTCCGCCCTCGGGAACACCGGCACAAAACATTCTCTCTGTGAGTGCTCTATATGATTTGCGGCACTGGTCGTTAGAAAGCGTAACAACTTCAACTGCCATTAAATTGTCACTTGAACTTCCGTTTTCCTGAAATAATAACGTAAATTCCATAAAACAAAGACTTTTATATTTTCTTCCTTGAAAATCTGACTTACTTAACCAATACAACCTTAAAATGCGACACATAAAGCTAAATTTAACAAAAAAATATATTTTCAGGTGACTTGGCCTTTCTATTTACATTTGTAACATAATTGAAAATATTTTTTTTTCTTCAGTTTGTAAGAATTTTTATAATGTTATATGAGACTAAGCCTAATGCGAATACTATACTTTACTGTTATCTTGTATCGAACAGATAATGAGGTAATTCACGAAGATCTTTAAAAGTTTGGCAAGTATATATTTGCCATTTCCCTTTAATTTGAAGATAATATGAGTTTAAAAATAATTTACTTTTAAAATTAGTATAACTATCCCGAATTTGAATTTACGGCTAATATTCTGAATCCACTTTTTATCAACTGTTCAGGAATGCTATATACACATAAATAGAACTAATTTTTTTAATATTTATTTATTTATTTATTTATTTATTTATTTATTTATTTATTTATTTATTTATTTATTTAAATAAATAAATAAATAAATAAATAAATATCCTTACAGAAGTAGCCCCCCATCCAGATACAACTACAGTAGTTCCTGCTTTAACGGCAGATCCCTTTTTCGCCAACATAGTAACTTTTGTCGTTTCATCATCCATTTGTATCGGTTCCGACAGCTTTACGATTCCAACGTCATAATCGTACGTTTTTTGGTTATACTTCGGGTGTGTGACGAAATCAGTGGATACGGACAAAGAACCACCATAGTCTGAGTCGGAAGAACCAGTCCTTACATATACCCTGTTAACACTGAAAAAGGAATTATATTCAGTAACTTTCTATTAATGGAATTGTGTCTGTAAATTACTATAACCTTAAAAAGAATAACAAATGAAACATCAAATGGAATCCTGGAAAAAAATAACAATATTAAAATAATGATCTATTACATACTTCATTAAACAATGAGCAGCAGTAAGAATAGTTTTTTCATTAAGAATCGATCCTCCACATTGCTGATAATTCTCTCCTTTCTCTATAATCAAAAGCGCTTGATATGGAAAACTCTGAATATTAGTATCGTAACCACCAACTATTTTCACACCCACAGCTTTACTAAGATGCTTGTGACTTCTACATATACCATCTGAAACAAAAAGTTTTTAATAAAATACGAAATAAAGGCATTTCGACTTATTTTAGGCAGCTTGACAAAAGTAATATATAACCTTTGAACAAAAATGCATAGAATATGAATGAAAAGATTAAAAACGTCTTCATTTTTCACAATCTGAAAACAGAATAGAAAGTACGCCCACTGAATACAGCTTATATAGTTGATCCCATCAAAGAGGAAACGAAATAAATATTTGTATTTACTATGAAAAACATATAACAGGTCGTTATTAAAATCTCATTTCCTTGTTAAATAATTTTGAGTAGAAAAACATTGAAAGTCTTTTTTATAAAAAAAAGTAATATGTTTGTGTTATGATTAAAAAACTGACGTGCAATCTATTTTTATCTATATTTTTCTATCCATATATTTATCGAGGCAAATTTAAACCATTAAAATAATCATCATATACTACGCTTCAGTCTGTAATAACCCACTGCTGGGCATAGGCCTCTTTCCGCATGTACAAGTAGGAGAAGGATCAGAGCTTAATCCACCATACTGCTCCAATGCGGGTGGGCGGATATATTCCGTACTATGAGTAACATGATAACAACCGGGACCAACGCCTTAACGTGCTCTCCAAGGCACGGTGGGGAGACCCACAAGGACTGCAGAAAAACCCAGATCACGGTAAACATCCGTATGGCCAATACAAAATTGTTTGTCATGTGCGGGGATCGAACCCACAACCGCTAGCGCAACAGCCACAAACCAGTACTTTGACCGTTGCGCCAACGCGTCCATCATATACTAATACCAAATCTCTATCTCTAGCTCTATATATAAAAATGAATCGCTGAATGTGTTGCTAAGCGCAAATCTCGAGAGCGGCTGAACCGATTTTGCTAATTCTTTTTTTATAATATTCCTTGAAGTACGAGGATAGTTATTAGGAAGAGAAAAATTTAAAAAAAATCTGTAAAAGTCTAAAAACAACACTTTTCTACATACAAAAGATTCGTAGTAATACTTAAAAGTCAATTTGAACTTTAATACCATACCATAAAGTTTAAGTGTTAGAGGAGGTGTTCCGGGAAGGATAAGTATTAAAAAAATTAATAAAAAAAATTGAATCGACTGTTAGGTGGTACGAAGTTCGCCGGGTCAGCTAGTACCAAATAAATGTCCACAACGTGCCTACCTACCCAGTGTGTGTTGTCTTCTACTTCTACTTGGCCTTATTATACCCAGCTTTTGTTGTCAAAGTCTGCCTTTCGTGTAATCGTAATTTAAATTTTAGTCGATATTAAACATAATTTGGGGTTTATCATTATTAATAATTAAATAGCTTTCTAAAACAGAAAAAACTATTAAAATTGTTATAAAAATTTTTTTTAATAAAAAAACAACTAAGTTTTTTTCTTGACAACAGTAATATAAAATTATAAACAACTACGAGTACAATAGCTATGAGAACAATGTAAATTAAAAGTTATATTTTACTGAAGTATGCTCTCATGAACACTTTTATTATCTTTTACACGAGTCCTTATTCACGTGAAGAGAATTTATCAAAGGGTAGGAATGTAGATATTACCGAGAACCGACCTTCTTTCCACTTCGTTAAGTTTAATAATTTTTAATATCTTTACAGTAAATTGCACTACAATTATTTCTGGATTCTATCCAATTTTAGCATTTTTTACTCTTTCTTTGTTGTAAACTACTTCATTATTGAAAAAATCTTCTTGATCGTACGAAGACTTTTTTTGTAAATACGAGTATTTTTCAGACGGTTATTTTTGATGTTTAACAATATTGGTGTGACTAAAAAAAAACTGTGTGGTTTTATGAAACCACGGTAAAAGTGAAACTTTTTTTCAAGGAACTATGTTTTAATCACATCGCACGCCATCTATGTTTTAATAGGTAACTTATATCAGCTGTATGCTGTCATTAGTGTCTTAGTTCTAGGAAATTATAAGAGATGACCGACCGTCACGCGACATATGCAACACGCACACGAAAAATTTTGAGACGATGTAATAAAAGTTTCACTTTAAAAAATTATAGAATATAAAAATTGTGTGGATTTCTTAAAGAAGACTTTCATCTTCCGCTACTAGAGACATTTTTGTAGGTGAAATATTAAGCAACACAGATAGTACTCGTATGTAATATATTTTTCTAAATGAACTCTTTTGTTGTATATTTACTTGACATCATTTATACTGCTTTGTAAACATCAAATACAAGGGCACAGCAGGAAATATTCTACTCAAAATCTTGAACAGCACGACTGGGGAAGTACCTCAACCTTACAGAAGAGCACAGGTAAATAATACTGCTTTCAAGTAGTGTTATGTTCCTGTGGTGAGTAAGGGGACCAGAGCTAATAATCTGTATTGTATAGCGAAATATTAAGAGACATAGTAATTTAGTGATAAAAGATGTAGAATGGCAATCTTATCGCTAAAAACGCTATTTCTTCCAGATAATACTTGGGCATAGAATACGATATATTAATAGCGGAAAGGAAGTATACAATATAATAAAACAAAACAAAAGTGAGACAGATAGTAATTAAAAATTTACAATAGCAAATTATTATATACTACCCAAATACATACATACCCGGTTCCATGTAGGCCCGTATATATTAGTACATTGAAACAAACAATCTCTGATATTTTATAATACTAAAAATAAATAGTGCATGAATATAAAAAATTGACAACACGTTGGCGCAGCGGTTACAGCACTGGCTGTTGCGCTGGCGGTCGCGGGTTCGATTCCCGCTCATGACAGACCATTTGTATTGACCATATAGATGTTTGTCGTGGTCTGGGCGTTTGTGCTTGTGTATTGTGTGTGTTTCCGGACCCCCGACACAGGAGAAAATCCTACTGGGAGCCGTTGAGTGTAAAGCGTTTATTGTTTATTATTTATTATAAAAATACATAATATCCTAAAACGTTTTTATTTTTTTAGTCGTCCACTCATCCGAAAACAGCTACCAGATACTTATATTATACTCGTACATTACCTCCTTAGCTAACACATAAATTATATCCTCAACATCTCTCTATACAAGCCTTACTAATTAATATTTAATGCTTATAATAATTACACTTTATGTAAATAAAAGCTCTCTTAGTTAGTGAAATCCTTGTAAAGGTTTTTATGTTATTATCGTAAGTTATATTCATTATCTATACTAATATATAAAGATGAAGAATTTGTTTGTTTGGTTGTTTGTTTGTTTGTTTGTTTGTTTGTTTGTTTGTTTGTTTGTTTGTTTGTTTGTTTGTGTGTTTGTTTGTTTGTTTGTTTGAACGCGGTAATCTCTGGTTCTACTAGGCCGATTTGAAAAATTCTTTCAGTGTTATATAGCCCATTTATCGAGGAAGGCTATAGGCTATGTATCATCACGCTAAGACCAATAGGAGCGGAGTCCACGCCGACGAAGTCGCGCGCAGAAGCTAGTAACTTTATAAGTTATAAAGAATCTATGTAAACATAACTATCAGAATTATATAAAAAAAGATAAAATAAAACCTATATTGTACGAAAAACTCATAAATTTCGTTATCGTAATGGTAATTATTTTTCTAAATGTAAACATCTCCAAAAAAGCATAAAACATCAAGTTGGTACGGTGTGTGATGAAAGTAAATATTCTAAGCTCTTCGTGTTTAACATGGTATACCAATTTTTTTCTCTTTTGATGAATTACGTGAATGTGAAAAGTGGATAAGTAAAAAACAACACGTAGGTACTTTAGCTCTCTTTATGATATTCATATAAATTGTAAATTTATAACATAACCAAATAATGATTGTTAAGATAATCCAATTTATTATTTACGATGTCTGTTAATGAATGTTAGCAAAATGGTACTATAAGATTCTTTTTAATTAAGATAGGATAAAGAGAAAATTACACGGTAATTATTTTATTGAATAATATTTACACTTATTTTTTCTTAATTTAGTATTATCACGTGGTAATTGTTAATTTTGCACCGTTTTAATTCCAATAATATAAGAAATGCTTTAAAAAAAATTAAGTAGTAAAAAGAATAAAAATACATCAATGACTTAAAATAAAACTCTTGTTTTGCTTAGGTACTTTTTATTTGATTCATTCGCTTTAGTCGAAGGCTTTTTCATAATAAAACGTATATTTGTATAATTATTGTCTTAAGAGTTGGTGTACTAAATTGAAACGTTCTTAAAATTAATAAAGTAATAAACATTTATTTTAAAAACAAAAAGCAAAGTCAAACATTTATTTTCGAGTAGAAAATCTTCAAAGAATTCACTCATAGTGACGTTACTGCTGTACAACGCTTTGATGGACCCTATTTATGTCGCTAAATGTATTTTACTTATCATTTGTTTTGTAATTAAGGCAATTTTCATTATACATGGTTCAATAATTTGTATAGGTGTAGAATATCTCACTGTACACGCTGTCTTTGATAAACCCCCTTAGAAAGAATTCGCAAGGCTTGAGATCCGGAAATCTAGACTGCGAAGAGGTTGCAGTGCTATTTGTCATTAAGCTTTTAAAACGAATTCATTCCAAATGATCTTCAATTTGTCCTGGTTCATCGTCGATTTATTCTTGAGAAAAGAAATATTTAATACTGACTGGAAAATAAGGACAATAAAACTCCTTATGATATAAACATCTCTTTATCTCATTAGATTATACCATCATATCAAAAAATACACTCAATAATTATAAATTGTACTTTCGTGAAAGTTAAAGCCAGGAATATCATCTTTTTAAGACATGTGAAAGAATTTTACTTTTGTTTTGTAATATGAAATACGCCTTTGAGCTAAAAGGTTTCATATATAATTTACGTTAAAATATTAATAATATATGTATAATATTCATATATATGGCGCAACGGTCACAGCACTGCTTTTGTGGCTGTTGCGCTGGCGGTTGCGAGTTCGATCCTCATACATGACAAACATTTGTATTGGCAATATAGATGTTCGCCGTGGTCTGGGTGTTTGTGCAGTCCTTATGGGTCTACCCACCGTGCCTCGGAGAGCACTTTAAGCCGTCGGTCCCGGTTGTTATGATGTACACCTGATAGCGATCGTTATTCATAGTAGGGAATATATCCGCAAACCCGCATTAGAGCAGCGTGCTGCGCTGTTAACTAGCTGAACAACAGAATGTAATGAGAATGTATAGTTATATACTGTAAGGTATAAAAAAGATTTATTAAGAATTAAACATGGACTCTTAAAGATTTCGGTAATTATGTATTTTAAAATAAAACAGCCACAATTTCAAAATTTCATTTATATTTATTTCTGTTTCATACGGATACAGCATAGTGATAAGAATAACGATTGACGGGTCGCTGTCACATATATCAAATATGCATAGTAACAAGCACACATTTACGTGCGCGAAGGTTACTTAGATTGTCTGTAATGTACATTTCTTTTCCCTACTAAACAAAACAATTTAAATTATCTTAAAGATATACATAAAATGGGTAAATGAAAAAACCTATTTCAGTTTATTGCATAAATTAATATATTAATAACAAAAAAAAAAATACAACAAAAAAACAGTACCGAGAGCAAGTATTTAGAAATAACATAATGCAAGACTTTTAGAATGTAATTTATCCATTTCACTTTAATAACTTATTAATTATCAACAAAAATAAAATTCAATGTTGAATGAGGTCATTACTAATAGTAATTAAATATGTTGTTGATTGTTTAGACACCGGCGTTCCTTTTGATCCACCTACGCACTCTGGCTATGTTTGTGTAAACCCCAGGGTACCCCGGTCGAGCACAGCCTGCGCCAAAGGAAACTATCCCAAGTTGGACTCCAGAATCTGTCGCTACTGCCGGACCTCCAGAGTCACCCTGAGCAACAGTAAAATTCGTGTTATCACATCTTTCTCCTTTTAAATTTAATATAGAAATTTACTTTTAATTTAACTAGTATTGTTTATATTCCATGCTCTGTTTACCTTTAGGTAATTGGTTTTTGTATTTAGTACTAGCTTCTGCGCGCGACTTCGTCGGCGTGGACCCCGCTCCTATTAGTCTTAGCGTAATGATATATAGCCTATAGCCTTCCTCGATAAATGGGCTATCTAACACTGAAAGAATTTTTCAAATCGGACCAGTAGATCCTGAGATTAGCGCGTTCAAACAAACAAACAAACAAACAAACAAACAAACAAACAATCAAACAAACTCTTCAGCTTTATTATATTATAGTATAGATTAGTTTTTAGTTTTTAATTTTAATGAATGTATTAGTACAAACACTGTTCGTAAACCTTTTATTAAATAAATAAATAAATATTTGTATAAAAATGTTGTTCTTTTATTTTAACATCGTAATTACAAGTCTAATCACAAATATGTATCGCCAACCAACATACTTAAATAAATAGCCATTAGGTAGAGTAAAAAGAGTTTCACTTTTTGCTAAAAGAACCACAAATTAAAGGTTAGAAAATAGAATCTAGTATATAATTTATCTTAAATTTTAAAGATATGTTAAATAAAATTAACAGCTGGAAGTGAAACATGAAGTAAGATGATGAATATTTTACCTGGCAAGAGTCTTTCCCACCCTCGGGCACGGCAGCGCAAAACTGTCGAGTAGTGAGCGTAGAATAAGTTTTACGGCATTCGTCGTTTGATATGGTTGGAATTTGTACACCCATCAAATTTTCACTTACTTGACCGCCTTCCTGTAAGAAAGTATAAAATTCAATTTTATATCAATTACTATAGACGAATATATAGAATATTTTTTCATACAACTAGGTTGGGAAACAAGAATACTTCTCACCTGATGGTAAGCGATTACCGTAAGTTATAGACGCCTGCAACACCTGAAGCATTGCAAGCGCGTTGCCGAACCTACCCCCCATTTTCCCCCAGGAGGTCTGGTGTATGTATATAATGTCTTTTATAATATAATATGTCACTTTTTACAGCTTTTTAGAGTAAATCCTTTAAAAGCTAATAAGTACAAAAAAATTCAGAGACGATATGAATTACAACCTAGTATAATATATATTTTTTTTAAATTGCAATATGTTTTAAACGTTTCAAACTCTAAATTTTGTAGTATACTTATGTAGTGTGTAAGTATAACCAACAGAGAGGGATGCCTTAACTATTAAAAATCAGCTATTTTTTCGATTTGTAAGTATCTTCAAAAAATCCACGTAATACCTATAAATTTAAATGACGCACTACGCATACACTTTCATACTAAAAACGATTAAACCATTTCCTAAAACAATTTTGTTTGCAAGTGAAGTTTGTTTGAAGTTGTTTGCAATTAACTGTGAATTTTTGGTTACGAAATTCTTAAAATTTCAAGATTTAGTGAGAAAACACCTAAGGCAGAGCCAATATCCCAAGGAAGTTGCTGAATCTCCTACTGGGTGCGTTCCCAGGGTGCGGATAGGGGAACGCCACTCGCTTGCGAGTAGTAGGGGTCTTGCGGACGGACCTCCGCGGACCAAAACCAGCAGAGGAACGGGCCGGATAGGTTCGCTCGCCCATCCCGTAGCGCGAAAGCGCAACGTGTCGGCCAGGTTGTTCTGGGCTCCTGGAGCTTTGCTCGGTTGCTCGGTGCGATTCGCAAGACCTGTTGTGTGAGGGGCGGGCTTTGCTGGCTCCCTGGAGCTTTTCCCGGTTGTTAGAGCAGTCCGGCGGACCTGCGTCGAGGAGGGGTGGTCTTGTGGGTACCTCTAGGTGCCAAGGCCCGGACGCATTCGGGCCAACCGCCGGTTCGGGGTGGTGTATGCTAGCGCGACCCCATCTCGGCCCACTCAGGTGGAAGTCTGCTCACACGTGGAGGTTTTTGGCCAGTAAGAGTCTGGCATAACCTCACCGGTGCCCCCGCGTCGGAAGGTATCCATGAAGATTTTCCCTCGTAGAAAATAAAGAGCCAATACCAAATATTTAAATGAAAAACAAATGTAATACTCACTCTAGTATCTCCCCAACCAGTTATAAGAACATTAGTTCCGGGATCAATGGTACTACCTGCAGCTGGTAATGGGACTGCTTTGGTATTTTGTCCATCTAATTTTATGCCATCGAGCACATTTATTAGGCCTAAATCGTAATCGCTGTTCATTGGGTTATAGAAGGGGTGCTGCCTGTATCGAGTAGTATTATACTGAGTGCCACCACTATTAGCTAGAGTGCTGCCAGCTCTGATATATATTCGCGTTATCCTGTGTAAATTTGATTTTTTATTAATGAGATATTAAAAATATATGCATTGAATTTTTCCAATTCAGAGACTAGATGCATTGAACTTTTGCCATTCGAAGTTAAAAACTACTGATTTGACATATAACAGCCTACCTGTTGCATTTGTTAATGTATAAATAATTTCACTGTAAAAGTACCATGGAGACCGTTCAGTAGCTTTAAAAATACTAACTAATTTTATTGTTGATAAATTCCAGATTACACAAAAATATGTATAAACTCTTATTGGACAACAAAAGCACTTTCAATTTACCCCGTAAGACAATGCGCTGCTGTCAAAACATATCTCTCACTTATTATAGAACCTCCACACTGGTAATAAGTATTACCCATCTGCAGTAAAAGATACACTTGATATGGGGCATCTTGTATGGTAGTATTGTAACCACCAACAATTTTACCATCAATATCTACAGCCTCATCTTTACTGCGACTGTGGCGTCTTCTGGATACTACATCTGGAAATGGCGAATGAAATAATATAATTATGTACTCGTATATTATAAAATTTAAATTCGTTATAAAAGATACTTCTTTTAAAATTCTTATTTTTACAGACATTTCTTAATTTTATAACAAATATACAAAATACGATAAAAATAATTTGTGTTAAATGAAAAAATAAATAATCTATAAGCGGAACTAAATATATGTAAATAAAACAAAAAATACATAACACAATACATACCTTCGACAAAACAAGAAAATAATATAAAAAATGACAGAAAAAAGTACTTCTCCATCGTAAACCAAGATTTATTATAAATAATGATTTGCAGAAATGTTTAAATACTTTACTCTACAAGGATTATTTTTATCTACAACTACTTTATGAGGGTGATAAGAATTCCATTAAATGTCGTATAATATTCTATTTCACATAATTATCTAAGTAAATTGCTCAGCAAATATGCATAATTATTTTTTTTCCTTTTTTGAAAAGTATTGTCATTACCGCTTGTACATTGTCTGAGTACGGATAATTTTAATTTATAGTTCTTTCGACTTTGTGTTTAATAAATAGTTAGAAAAAGAAAGTCATTTGGATTTAAGGTGCGTAACCAATAGACGTTGAAATTATTTGAATGGTAGAAACTAACATAAAGTTAAACTTTAGTCTTTTTCGATAAAGATATTTAGGCTTACCACTAAAGTGGCAAATAAGCGTACGGTAAATATAATAAAATTCCATATAAAGGAATCATGTGGACGTCTGGAATACCAGAAGCATCGTTAGCGCGTTGCTGACCCTTTCACTGACCCTCCCTGAAAGCTCTGTCTACCTCACTCACCACGGGAACACAAAACTACTGGAGAACAGTTTTATTATTATTTCTACTGTTATATTTGTGTGAAATGATAAAGGTGATGTATTTCATTTACCTTCCATTTGTTTTCTTAATATTGTTTTATGAAACAGAATCACAATGACGAAAAAATTCTAAAATGTTGGATACATTTCTCACCTCATATTACTTGCTTTATGACGACTGATTTTGACAGTTTTTGTATTCTAATAATTACATCGCTTATTACAATTATACGACGTACTACACTTGTTTCAACTATATTTTAAAGTTTTTTGTAAAAATTATTAGGTACATATAAAATATTACATTATTAAAAAAACTTCTTTCTTCAATATTGTGCGCGCTGGCGCAACGGTCACAACACTGGTTTGCTGTTGCGCTGGCGGTTGCGGGTTCAACCCTACACATGACAAACAATTGTATTGACGATACAGATATTGCAGCCCTTATCTCCATCCCCATCGTGCCTCGGAGAGCACTTTAAGCCGTAAGTCCCGGTTGTTATCATATAATTCAACTCAAATTCAATTCCAAATTTAATTTTTTTTTTTTACTACAGGTCAGGGATTTTTACATTCTGAACTGATCTGAAACAACCTCTAATGTCCCATCAGTTAACAAGTTTCTACTTTAAAAAAAGGGTACGACTGTAATGCTAAAAGTTGCTGTACCGCGGGTAGACAATTTTCCTACCAGGAGAAGTGATCATCATAATGATTATATTTGCCTTATTTGCAATAACAATCTCTCCGGTGACTCTACATGATCACCAAGACAACAGCATAACGACCGCAAAGAACTAATAGTACGGGATCGCTAGTACATATTTTTCACCTGTCAAGCTAATTTTCCGGGAGTAACTTCATTTTGATGAGACGAACAAAAAGTTCCTCTTCGAAAACTCTCAATTGTGGTAGATTATAGAGTTAGCAGAAGATAGAGCAGCAGTGAGCGTAGGACCGGGATAACGTACCACGCAATTTGTAGGACAATATTACCATCAAATTATATAAATATCAACTAACTAAAAGAAAAAAAAATCAGAAAAAAAATCAATTTTTGATGACCTTACAAGATCATTAAGTTGATCACCTCGTAAGGTCATCAAAAATTATTACTAACCAGCTGATATGATAATTAATATAACCATATACATCAAATGTACATAGTCGTCTGTTCCTAAGATCTGTTGTTTTAAGTGACAGCCGGCTAATACAGATACACTTTGTAAGAAGTGTTCTAAAATATAATTGTATTATATACATATATACACCCTCACTTGGTCAACGGGTTAATCGTATATTTATATTTAAAACAAAATTTTAAATCGGAACGTATCGTATCCACACAGCATTCTCAGACGGCATAACACGTTATGTTCTTGACGCGAATGTAACGTCAAAAGCAAAAGTTCACTTGAAAAAGTGTTTTTATGCAACGTTTCAACGTTCGACAAAGTATTTGATGAAATAGTCATGTCGTATAAGCATTCATTTGAAACATTGTGCCATTGCTCTGAAAGTGCCGCGCCGTTTCTACTTGTACGCGCATTCTTTATCGAAGTGCCGGATTTGTGTGGGTGCTTGAAACGATATACCCTATGCAAATGATAACTAATCATCATGCTTATGATAATCCTGGTCACGTGGACCAATTTGTAACACTATCATGGTAGTGGCGCTACAAGCTAATATTAAACTTAAGAGGACATTAAATGTCTTTGGCCTTATAATTGTGATCGTCTAGTATAAAGAAGGACTCTACGTTGTGTTTGATTTTTGTTTCAGAGTAACTTCAGTTCTTTTTATGGTATGCCGAAGGAAAGACATAGTATATGTTATTAGAAGCCTTGATTTCTATATAAACTCTAACTAACATTCTACCTAGCCATTAATTTAAAATAACATCTCTGCACAATGACATTAAATTACTGAAATTAATTTATCCTAAAATTTAATTGAAAGATACTTACATTTACCAGTGATATAAATACTATAGATAACTAACTTCTGGAATACTATTAAAAGGAAAGAAAGATATAACACCTTATAATTAACTTATTTAGAATTAATAAGACTTAGTAAATTACACTTACCAGCGATATAAATACTAAAGATAACTAACTTCTGGAATGCTGTTAAAAAGGAAAGAAAGATTTAACACCTTATAATTAACTTATTTAGAATTAATAAGATTTAGTATCCTAAAATTTAATTATAAAGATATTTACACTTACCAGTGATATAAACACTATAGATAACTAACTCCTGGAATACTATTAAAAGGAAAGAAAGACATTAAACTTTATAACACCTTATTAGTAAATTAATTAGGAATTAATAAAATTTAGTAAATTAGAACCGTTAAGAATAAATAGTAATAGACTTATTTATTTAGAAATAACCATCACCTACTGTTTAACTAAATATCTGACGTCTCCCCAAGAATGTGTAAATTATAATTGCTAATATTTTTAGTGAATCTAGATAGCTAAAATAGAAATAAAATTAAATTATTATATATAGGATATTCTATAATGACATTGATTAATTGAATAGTGTCTAAGTTTCTTTTACATGTATTTTTAGTTCAAACTTGATATAATAGATAGATTCTAATAACTCTAAACAAATGAAATAAATAAAAATATATAAGTAATTGAAATAATGATTAAATACATATTATATAGTTATTAATTATCTTGAAATAATTTATTCAGTTAATAAATTATCTCAGATAATTGTGAAAATAGTGTGTAGTGTTTGTTTGTGTGTGTTATTCTGTTAGGATAGGGTTTATAGGTATTAAGGAATTAAAAGGCCGGGTTCAACTGAACCCGGGGGGTCGCTACCACCAAGCCCCTCCGACCCCAACCGATCCACACCGTGCTGAAGGCTCTAAATTAAATTAGGCACAACGTTGGTGCTATCCAATCAAAAGAAAGGTAGTAGGTAGGAATTGAGAGTACCCAATTTTCTACAATAAGTTAGACGGAAATATATCCTGTCTAACAAATGCTTGTTTCATACCGCTGCAGCACAATCATGCAATGACTGTATTTGAGTAATCCCTTGGGACGTCATATAGACATAACCAGTGAATTACTAGAGTTGATGTAAATACCAAGCTGTAATCAGACATGGTATTAAGATGTGTTCCACGTGAACAAAAGGAGGTCGTGTCTACTGATCTTTTCATTGTGTGCTTACTAGCCCATACGGGAACTTCGGTCACACAACTACTTTGAAATTCGATCACGAAACCTAACACTTTTGCCACAATTGGATTGTGTAGTGTAATTTCCCATAGGAAAGACCTACTGAGTTACGGGTCTATAGTCAGCTATATTGTCAAGCCTCGCCACCATTGTGAGATGGGTCGTCGGCGACTAGCGACAGGCGACAGCGCAACCTTTCGAGTGTCCTATAAGGAAGTAAAAAATAATTAAAGGTATAAGACCAACGTGTAGAGTAGGTGTATTGTGTAGGTTTGTCCTTGCATGACTCACAGCATTCAATGAAACAGCATTCATTAACCAGAATAGGTTGTTCAATTGAAACATTGAACCAGTAATTAAGTTGTTAACCATTTGATTACATCAGGCTCTCTTAGGAACTGAATGGATTTATCAAAGGACATAGTAGTGTCGAGAGATAAATAAAACAATTAAAATATAACATATTCATTTACTCAATCAGAATCTCTGAGAGTATCTCATTTTCACAATGAAAAGAGAATGTATATTTAATAGGTTTTATGATCCATCAATGTTTGTATGTTTGAAAAACACAAGAGGACTTGATTAAGGCTTGGCTTAAATCTCAGTAAATCCGCCTTGGGACTTAACAGAGACTGTCCACAAAAATTAGCAATAAATTAATTGGAAAAGTGAATATGTTTCTCTATTAGTATAAATAGAACTACATACCACTGACCAAATATAAATCACTAACTTCTGTTGCAGTTCAAACATCTACCATACACTAGGTGTATGATGAAGTTTGTCCATGTCTCTCATCAAAGATGAGGAATTCTTATCAAAGATAAGTAAACGTACGTATAGTATTTACCAAGAACATAGTTCAGTTAGGCAAACACAAACGCAGAGGTTGGTAGGAAGTACTCGCAACTTTCTTTACTAGATAGACCTAGATTAGGAACTACCTAGCATCGATGACGCGAAGAACTGTGGCTTAGACAGGCCTTGCCTTATAGGGGAAACCTATAATAAAACACTGGCGAATACAAACATTTATGGATTCACCTTAACATAGTTTATATAGTTCAATGAAAGTCATCGTGAAATTGAGACACTCCAGTCTACCAGATACCTCGTTTTGACACTTATTTAAGAACATAAGTTCTTAGATCAATGTTCAAAACTACAATAGTTGTGTAATGTCATAGATCAGTGTATAATTACCTCATCTTAGAATGTATTCAAGAGCTAAAAGTATCCTTGAACTCATTCAAGACTACAACCACTTTGTTACCTCGTTCCAACATATATTTAACAACTACTAGTCCTTAAATTAATGTTTGAACTACAAAAGTTTGTGTAATGTCAAAATGAAGCCAAATATACATATATATATATATATATATATACATATACATACATACATATACTTTCATTAGAAGTATATTTATATGTAGAGAATATTCACTAAGATACGACAACTAATCATTAGTTTGTTTATAGGTCAAATTATAGAAATATCCACCACTCTATCTACTTCCAAAGTAATGACTTCATTAAACAACAGTAAAATTTCATTTCATTATTCAAATACACCCTACGAAATTCTATTTAACCTTTTAATATCTAATATGATAGTTTTAACCAAGATTCATTCAATTTATATATGTACTTTAAAATCTATCGGATGTAATTTCATTTTATTCTAACAACATCATATTGTGGTTATGTACTTAAGTTAGATTTTATTTTATTAGTTAAATTCAATATAATTATGGTCATAAGGCTTATTTCATAATAATTCTATTCATTAATCAATCAATAATTCATAGTATCAATGTAACCTTTTCATAATAATTTCATTTAGTAATTAATCAATAATTAATAATATCAATGTAAACCTAGATAATAATTCCTTTCAATATTCAATCAATATTTAATAGTATCAATGTAAACCTTTTCATAATTATTTTATTCAATAATCAATCAATAATTAATAGTTTCGATGTAAACCTAACTAATAATTCATTAGATATCTTTTATTAAAAATCTCCGTAAATGTTATAAAAATCAGTAAAAGGAACACAACATGCAGAAACCCAAACATGCAAATAAATAAAAAATTAATGCATTCGAACCAATCAGGAGCGCTTCAACACAGGTCTTTCACTGAATTTATATAGCGGATTACAATTAAAATTTTATAATAAAGAATTGCACTTAATATTAATCAGTAAAATTAAATTAAAACTATTTCGCGGACTAAACTGAAGCTACATAGCCACACTCAGCCGGCTTATGCTAATGAAATCTCTGAATCAAATCTAAAAAATACTTTTTAGGTATTTCTATCTTTAATTTAAGTCAGAGTTCCATAGCTTCGCCGGCCAAGAGGCCGCGGCGGCCGCGGAGGCCTACGTACTGTACTTCGAATTCAAAATCAAATTCTGACTGCCCCGAATTCAACCTCCCATCGTATATATTGAAATCTCGCGTCTGTTTTTCCCCCACCCTAACACGTTTACCAACGCGCTCTGCAGTGATACCATACACTCGGCAATTCCCGTCTCACAAGGAAATTTGGATATCTTCGGTTCATTGCCGTGTTCAAAGATACGGCATTCCAATGCATAATTGTTTCTTCCTAATAATTTAATCGATAGTTTATAAGTCATTATAGTGCAACACAACCCCAAGGAATAAAATTATTACACCAAAAATTGAGCTTTACTGGCTGTAAGCACTTTTATCCGATCCAAAGGAAATTGCGTAAATCAATTAAACAAAAACACAACAAAGATAAACAATATAAAGGGAAAACCCAATATACATTGAATAGAGCCGAAGAGAAAAATTGTTAGTTACGATAAATTTGTATGACGGTTGTGGAGAATAATGTATTATTCAACCGATTTCGAAAGGGAAATTATTTAACCGATCATTGTCATTTTTAACCTTACGTGTTAATGTAAAGTAAATACACGTCAATTTTGTAGTTTTTAATCCAAACAAGGTAACTTAAACTTTGTGATGGCAACCCTGGCGTCCTGTAATTACAGCAAAAAAAACCACTCATACGCCGGGTCGAACCCTTAGGCCCGGGTTCCACCGCTTAACAGAATTATGCTTTGCTTAATCGAATTTATAGTTCGATTCTAACCTTGCTTTCGTTTAATTATTATTACGAATTATCCGTATGAGAACATAGCAAAGTGCTGTTTTAAGACTTTTTCAGGCAATCCCTTTAAAATTCCTCTCCGTAACAAACATCCTCATACTTCAAGGAACACAAAAAAAAAAGAATTAGTGCAATCGGTTCAGCCGTTATTCTCTAACTGCGTTTAGTTTATGTTAGTGAAATGCAATTTCCAGCTCTAAACTTTGTTAAATGCGTAAACCGATTTTACGTTGAACTAATCGCGATTATATCAATCAGTGGAAACTGGCCCTTAGAACATTTCCTTACCATCGTTTTATCGAATCTGTCAACACAAAATTTTAAGCCTGTCTCGAATATAATATTTATTACCTAATATTTCAACAGGTTAGTCAAACTGTTTGAGTTCCCAGCAATAAATTCCTATTCTTAAGTACAACTTAAAATTTGAGTCCCTTAATGGATTAGAGCAATTTTTGTACATTGAGTTGACTGTTTTATGTTTACGTGTCAACTCACATTTCAATTTATGCGTTTGTTATCTTAAATTTTATGGCACTACTAAATTAGAACTGAATTGTGTTTACGTGTCACGTTACATGCTGTTTTTTATATTTATGACGAGTTCAGTTTTCCTCTCCATTTTTGCATTTTATAACTTCTACAATTTATGCTTACTCTCACGTTAAACTGTTTGAAGCCGCCACTTGTTACAAGCGGAATGATAAAGAAACACGCGTTCAAAACAAACACGTATAGGACTATAGGTACGTTGAACTAAATTGAAAACGCCCCACGGTCAAGTAAAGGCCTCTTTATCTACTTCAAAGGAAAAATTTACCTTAGTCCATAGAAAATAAACAGGTAACTATCAAGTGTAGAGATATCTTTTCCCTAAAGGCCGGTTAACGCATCCGCAACTTCTCTAATATTGAAAATATCCATTGGCGATCGTAGCCATTTAACATCAGAAGGTAACCCGCGTATTACCCGCTTTTTTGGACCACATACTAAAATAATAAAGAACATCCTATATATTTACCAAGTGCAACGATTTCTAATAAACGTTTAGGATATCAAAAAAGACTGTCGTTTCACCTGGTCTATGAGGCTAGGTCAAAACATTATAAAAATATATAATACATGACTAAGTACCATTAGTAAATTTTGCCATTAGATAAGAATTATCCTTTCTAAATTTATGTGAATCGAACATTATGTGCCCACATTTATTATAATTAATTATCAAGACATTTTTATTTACCTACATAAAATTTATCACTTTATTGCCAATTTGGTAAAGTCAATATGAAAATACATTTCGAAGAATACATTTCGCAATTAAAGAATCAAATGCATTCCCAATACATTTTTGACACTTTTTTTCCCCTAAATACAAATTTACTACCATTGATAAAATGTCATCCAACTTAACGAATGATCAAAAATAAAAGATCAAACGACAGTGCCTTATGCCTTGAATAAATTTTAGATCTAAATTCAAGCTTAAAAAGGTTAAAATATTGTTGTGCAAGGGAAAATTATGAGACAACCTCGATTTATGTTTGTTTTATTTGTTAATAAAACTTCTAACTCTGCCTTTAGGGCTTTGAGTTTGAGAAAAAAATGGAATGAAAAATAAATGGTATGGGGTTTAACTTTTGGCTAAATATTTTGAAATAAATAGCAGTATCAAGTTTTCTGTATATTTTTTAAGAAAATGATATCGAAATATCTCCGGCAACCTTACGTAGAGACCACTTTTCGATAGGCAAGTTATCATAGGCATATTTGTTTATTAATTTATAAACAAATATGCCTATGATTATTTATATATATGCCTATATTTGCCAACCCGCAGTGGAGCAGCGTGGTGGATTAAGCTCCAATCCTTCTACGCGGAGAAAGAGGCCTATGCCCAGCAGTGGGATGTTACAGGCTAAATGCGATGCGATGCGATGCCTATATTTATTTATTTGATAAAAAATATGTCTCATCGAGTTATCAGATCGGCGAAGGTCGCTCTTCCACGTCTCTTAGACCATTAATAAAGAAAAGATAAATATAGAAATATGTCGAAATGATCAAAATCTAGAAATTAAAATATGATTATTTCATTAATTTTAAATGATAAAGATGTGAAAAATACTGAAATAATATTACTACACTAATTTTAAAAATTACTAAACACTTTTTTCAAAATATCTTTACAAAATGTTAAAGTACCTTCATTAAAATATTTTTAAAAAATTACATACGCACGCACACTTAAATTAAATGTTTAATAAATTATTTCTTTCTTAAATTGAGAAATAAGTTTTTATTTTTAAATAATTCAATAACAAATGGCTCAATTATTCAAGTCTGCGTTGCATTAACATATATGACATTTAAAAAAAAGCAACAGATGTATGTTTATTGCTAAATAGCTAAAGATTATCTTTTGCTCGTTTTATGAGTAAGTCGCAAACTTTGACCCATTTACTCCTAATTAAAGTTGAGATAGAGTAGTGTCACGTAGGAGCTCGGGCCACGAAGGTTAACATTGTGAAATTCACATATGAAACGCATTACCGTGAAACCGTAACGACATTTGCATAATTTCATAGGTTAAGAAACTTTAAATGCTTAGCAAAACTTCAATTATATTTTGTCAATACGTTTCAATTGGCGTTGGTAACAATTTTGTGCGTTAATGGTTCTTTTGTAATTGACTTTTTATAATGAAAAATTACACGCTCGACTCGTTTAAGTTATCGGTCACATTTAAATAAAAACTATGAATCTATATATATATATAAATCAATTGCTGTTTGTTAGTCTCGCTAAAACTCGAAAATGGCTGGACCGATTTGGCTGATTATGATCTTGAAATATTGGTGGAAGTTCAGGTAAGGTTTAAACGGTGAGAAACATAAATAATATGTAACGGAAAATACTAAAAACGACGATTTAATTTTCCAATACAAAATGTTCCTAGCGGGGAAATTTAATGTATTTTGTCAAAAACGTTGACAACGTTGGTTTTCAAAATTGGTTGTCAAATATTTATAGGTGCGTTCAGAAAGTAAAATACGTAGGTGATACGAAGTTCACCGGGCCATCTAGTAAGTAATAATAAAAACTATTGTTAAAGTTAATATAATTTTAATAAACCTAGCTGCGTCCTTCGATTGAGGGGTTCTGTAGGTGTAACATTATCACGTCCCACGCGTAAAAAAATTCTAGCCTATTTTTAAATTTGACTATGTTTAAATAGACGAGCTACTTTGATAGACTGGTTTCGCATTATTTCGTAAGCGCGTATGCACGGTTATAATGTACAATAAAAACATTCTACGAAAAAAAGAATTCGTTTCCATATGCGGTTCTTTATATACGAGTATATATGCTAGAGTTAGTATCAATATTTCACTTTATCGACGTTTTTAGGGGTAAGAAAAATAGTATTGAACGGCTATGCAGAAATACATTGCCAGAGTAGCTCGTATATTAAAACAAAGTAAATTTTAAAAAAGAGTTAGGATTTTTTTTCACGTATACCATAATCTACAACACCTACAGAATGTCTCATATAAATGAGAAGAAGAACTCATTGACGCTAGTATACGCTTCTAGTTTTCTAATCAGAGTTTTCAAAATAACTAGACACAGCTAAATAATACTGTTTTCAAGCAGTATTGTGTTCCTGTAGGTGAGTAAGGTGACCAGAGCTCCTGGGGGGGGGGGGGGGGGGAATGGGGATAGGGTCGGCAACGCGCTTGCAATGCTTAAGGTGTTGCAGGCGTCTATAAGCTACGGCAGTGGTCGGCAACCTTTTGGTAGGCAAGGGCCACGAGGTGGCCAATTAAAGTAAAGGCGGGCCGCACTTATGATTTAAACCCTAGACTCTACCTGATACCTACAATATAATTGGTCATATCCCATAGAAAAAATGAAAATGCTATTAAATTTTTTAAAACATATGGAATTTAATACGTACACGTAATACTTGTAAGTATACAGCACAACAGCATTTTTGTTGTATGGAATTTTTTTATGGATCTAGCTGCTTTTTCTACCCTAATTCTAAATTTGTATTCAGATTTTTGCTAGCAGCTCTACATTTTGAGATATGAAGGGTAGCTATTTTTGTCAAAAAAACATGGTTTCCTGTTATATAACAATTTATTTAAACAACATTTATTTATCGCTTAAATGTCCAAGATTTACAGAAAATCGATCAAGGTGGCTATAAATGAAATGCATCTTAATGCTCATGTTGTATCCAAGATGCTGAACGTACAATGGTAACTGCTTGACGTGGTCAGGAATAAAGTCGACGGACTTCTTATTTCCCGAAAAGTTTTTTACAAGCCAAAAAAACTAATTCCAGGCATTTTTTCAGCAGTTCTCATACTTTCCGTAAAATTTACATCGTTTATTAATTTTCTAATTTGTGGTCCTTCGAAAATTCCAGCTTTTAAATTCTCAGCACTCAATTTTGGAAACGATCTGGATATGCAGTGGCGTGTAAAAGTTTTGGGCCACCCTGTTTTTTCCATATAACTGACAAAATATTTTTTTCTTTCACTTGTTCTTTGTTCGAGTTGTTTGAGAGGACCATAATAAAGATTATAACGTTAATAATTATATAAAATATAATATTATACATCGGTAAATGACTTTCAACAGTGTGCAAAAGTATTGGGCCACCGCAATTCACGAATTTGCCGGACCTTACTGCACAAGATTTTTAGATATTTTTTTCTCATTAGTTTCTAAAAACGCTATGCACAAGGAATATGTTAATAATTACTATTATTTCTGCCTCAATGCCAAAAAATTTTAACAATAAAACTTGAAATATGAAAACATTAAGCTCTGTGAAATTTTGTTCAAACCACGTTCAAACTTTATTCAGAAAAAAATTTCACACGTTTTACACACTATATTGGGTATCCAGTGCTTGTTGTTTGTTTCCAATGGCCGTTGATAGTACTCCATGTAAGCATTTTTAAGGAAGTCTGACACATTTAAACAGAATTTTTTGAATGTACATATATTTGCCACAAATGTAACAAAATCTATTTGGATTGTTTACACAGGTCTTTCTAGACGCATGTTATGATTGATCTGCAATGTAATGACATTGCAGATCAATCACGTTCATTTGTAAATGACTCGGTACTTCCTGAATATCACAGGAAAAAGGGTTTGCAAAAATCTTCTTTGCTTGAAACTTTTCAAACTCACCAAATCTGTCGCTGAATGAAAAATGTCACATCATATATCTGCCAGTTTCGTTTTAATTCTACGTGTTACGCGATCGCGGTTCGTTCATGCATTTATGTTGATATTTATAACTTATTTACAAAACATTCGCGGGCCGCAAGTAAGACCTCCGCGGGCCGCACGCGGCCCGCGGGCCGCGTGTTGCCGACCACTGAGCTACGGTAATCGTTTACCATCAGGTGATCCGTACGCTTTTTTGCCGACCTAATTACAATAAAAAAAAAAAAACTAATATGTCAATCCTTGCTTTAACTGTATGGAAAATATGACAAAACTTTCATCCCAAGTAATAACTTACATTTTACATACCAATTAATATCTAATGACAAAAGGATCAAAGTCTATACAGTTTTTTTAATTATTTTTTTAATAAACATATACTAGACATCCAATCAAACTAAATAAGTCTCTCATCTCACATTTAATCTTCAAGGAAACCGGTTGAAAAAATAATAGTTACCTATTTTAAACTAGCATATTTTTCTATTAAGTTTATTTAACGCATATATAAAAACAAAGCTTTAAATTAGTCACCCGTACCTTAAAAATGTTCAAGACTTTTTAGCACACAATAGAATATGACAATGAAACTTTAAGAACATAAATCCTTTTTTAGTTAAAAAGTGAAGTGTAAAAATACAATTTGACGAGGTGTCTAATTGTAGGTGTTTAGTGTAATCGTAACATTAGACGGGAGCGTGACTGGGCTTCGAATCGTTTTAATTGGCGTTAAGAGGATATCATCTAATGATGTGGTGATACACAGTGATATTACGAACGAAGAATGTTTATTTAATTTGATTGACTTTTAAGAAGCAAGAGATTTTTATTGAAGATAAAACTTTCTTTGTCTGCATGTGTGCGTGCGCGTATGTGTGTATGTATACGTGCGTACGCGTGTGAGTGTATGTGTACCCGCGTATACATAACCGTTTGTATATGAATACGTGAATATGCATGTATGTGCGTATGTGTGTGTTTAAAATAGGAATCTATTTCATCAATCTATTGTAACGATTCAACACGGTCGCCGATAAATTGGGGGATTGATTACTGCAATTGACAGTTGCTAATGCTTGTTGATTCGATCCCCTATTTTTTGACAAATATTTGTATAGGCCTAAGGGTTATTTGTAATAATATTTGTGGTGTTTTAAATGTTGTGTACTTGTGTATGTCTTGTCACGAATAAGATCCCTCAACTAAAGTGACCTAATAGAATCCTTATAGTATAATTATATAGGTATAGAGCATTCATAATTATTTACACGTTATTATATTTCAGAGATGAAATGCACTGTTTGAGTTCACATAAACTGAGGAACGGGAAACTTGAACGAAATTGCTCATGATTTATTCAAAACAGTAAAATGTATATAGTGGCAAAAAGAAATACAAAAAGGAAAACAAGAAGAAAAGGTAATTGGATATAAGAAATACATACAAACATACATTACAGAAGATAAGATTACAAAACTATATATTACAGTGAACGTTCAAAATGACCGCTTCTTAAAATTATTGTCTCCCTAACACTAATAATTACGACACAATAGTACTTGAACCTTTATTTACTACACAACTTTATTTTAGCGTATAATAAAATGTTAACGTCAAAACTATAAACACCACTCTGTTACAATCATTAATATAAATGTGTTAAATTTTTTAATAATAAAGGCGGGTGAATTTTTAATATCATTACGATGCGTAATAACGGAAACATAAAAATATTTTAAATATCTAATATTCCTTCTAGTCATTATAATCAAATTAATTGCAGAAATATTCTTTTTACGTTTCCTGTTGTGTAATAAACTTCATCATCGTATTAATTGTGTGTAACTGTCTAATCATTACATAGTAAAGATTAATAACTAATTATGTATAAACCATTATATATTTTCAAATATTTTTTCACTTAATCATATATAATATCGCTGTCCCCGGGCAATAAAGCGGTAATATCAAAAATCAAATTTTACAGGAGAAATAAAACAAGCTAATTTGTTTATAGTGCAGCGTACAGTTATCCAAAACAGGCGTTCAATATGTCAAATGAAAGCTAATTTTTTTACCAATTTAACCTTTTAAAAATAATTTTAATGGTATAAACATTTAATGAAATAATTGAAAAAATGTATAATACAATTTATAGATGATACTATTTTAATTGTAACATCGTTAATATTTTTTATAAAAACACCAACCACTGAGATTTAGGAATGTAAGAAACTAATACGACGTAATTTCTACTTTAGATTTCGAGCGTACTAGCCGATTACCACCTTCTTCAGAAAATTTTTAAAGCCGTAATAGCATTGTACAGAATAAAATCTCTTGTGATTACTCAGTATTAAGTGTTTACAGTTTATTGATATAATAGGTTTATTTCCAAAAGTGCGGTTAAATTTATTACTGTTACTCTTTGTTTAAGGTGAGGTAATTGATGTATTCCTGCAAAACACGTTTCTATGAATTCAGTTTTGAAATAGTAAACAGTGAAATTTTTATCTAATAAATTTAATTGATATTGTTGAGGGTATATTCTAGTTCAGGCTTTTGTCGGAAACATGATTTGATAAATTTGGCTCGATAGAATAAATTCACAAAGTTACCTCTTTTCGGGTCATTTTATTTACTATGATTGGGTTTTATTCTTAAAATAACTGATTTGATATTATAAATAAATTACCAAAATAAAGTTCATATATAACTGGAATAATTTGATCAAGTGTTTTTTTTTTTAATTCCATAATTTTTTTTTAATCGATTATTCAAGTGATTTTCGACCGCTTTTTTGCTCTAGCGGCACTGTGCACGTGCAGTGTCCTGTCGGACGTCATAGACGCTGGACGTGTGAAAAATTTTTCGATTTTTCCCGCGCAACATTTCGTATTCCGTATTTTTTAAATATTAGTATGCATTCAATATTCGTACCTACTGAAATTTGAATTCGCTATTTATAAATTTAAATTAATATATTTTGTTGCTGTTTTTGTAAAAAATACCTATTTATCTACATAAAATAAAATTGGAGTGTCTGTTTGTAATATTACGGTTTTTAACTAAATTCATATTATGTAGGTATGTATAATATACATACATTGTATATATACCAAAATAACATTTTTGAAGTGAAACTTCTTTAGGCGCATGAGGGGTAAAATTTGGTAGGTGGCGCTGCTATCGGTATGTAACTCCGAAACTACTGAACCAATTTGTATCAAAATTTGTAAGCATCTGTAATTTGGTCCAACTTGGGAGATAGGGTACTTTTTTCTCAATTAGACCCGGTAGGTGGCGCTGCTATAGGTATGTAACTCCGAAACTACTGAACCAATTTGTATCAAATTTTGTAAGCTTCTGTAATTTGGTCTAACTTGCGAGATAGGGTAGTTTTTATCTCAATTGGACCCGGTAGGTGGCGCTGCTATCGCTATGTAACTCCGAAAGTACTGAACCAATTTTTATCACATTTCGTAAGCATCTGTAATTTGGTCCAACTCGAGAGATAGGGAATTTTTTATCTCAATTTGACCCGATAGGTGGCGCTGCTATCGGTATGTAAGCAATCAAATTTGGTAGCTGTTTTCCGGGCAGGACAACGTCTGCCGGGTCCGCTAGTTTAATATAATTATTTTGTTGCTGTTTAAGTTTTTGTAAACACTATTTATCTATATAAAAATTAATAAAAATGGAGTGTCTGTTTGTAATATTACGTCTTTTAACTAAATTCATATGTATGTATAAATACACGGTACATATTACACCAAATTAACATTTTTGAAGTGAAACTTCTTTAGGCGCATGAGGGGTAAAATCTGAGCGACCGGTAACGCGTCAGTGTCACGACGAGTACTTGGATGGGTGACCTCTTTTTTTTCAATTAGATTTTTGAAGTGAAACTTCTTTAGAATCGTTGTGATTTCAAACCAGATGCAACGGAAAAACGACAGGGAAGGGCGCGCGGCGCAGCGACTTGCATGAAAAAGGATGACACATTGTAGCGTTACGCTCATTGTAGCGTTACGCTATTTATATCGTTACGCTCATTGTAGCGTTACGATATTTGTAGTTACGCTATTTGTAGCGTTACGCTCATTGTAGCGTCAGTACTTGGATGGGTGACCGCTTTCTTTTTCAACTAGTTTTTTTTAAAGTGAAACTTCTTTAGGCGCACTTAACTTGGAGAGTAAGCAGGCGTGACGAGAGCGTTACGAAAAGTGTGATTGGTCGAGGCGAACGGAAGTTGAGAGGGAGATATTTTGGTTAAGATAAAATTTGATCGACCGGAAACGCGGCAGCGTCACGACGGTCAGTTCTTGGATGGGTCACCGCTTTTTTTTCAAATAGTTTTTTTGAAGTTTAACTTCTATAGGCGCGCTTAACTTGGGGAGTAAGCAGGTGTGTTACGAGAGTGTTAAGAAAAGTGTGATCGGTTGAGCCGAACGGAAGTTGAGAGTGAGATATGTTAGTAAAGATAAAATTTAACTGACCAGAAACGCGGCAGCGTCACGACGGTCAGTACTTGGATGGGTGACCGCTTTTTTTTCAACTAGTTTTTTTGAAGTGAAACTTCTTAAGGCGCATTTCATCACATGAGGTACATTTGAGCGACCGGTAACGCGGCATCATCAGGTACTTGGATGGGTGACCACTTGGGAACACCACGTGACGTTGCCATTTTTTTTCTTTGTTATAATATATTATATTTAATTAATATTAAAATAAGAATTATTAAATATAAAAACCTACTGTGGAATTTTTAAGGAACATACAAAAATAAATTAGCCGAATCGGTCGAGCCATTCTCGAGTTATGCGCTTAGCAACATTCTTTTTTATTATATAGATTATAATAATAATACATAACAACAAAATAGAGTTTTCAAAATAGAGGTAACCCATTTTTAATATAATATTATCTAATATATATACTAAATTTATTACAAAGTATGTTTCATTATATTATCAGCTCGGTGAAGATCGATTTAGATTCGGATCTTAGACCACTAGTACTAAGCAGCGCTTCATGACAAACTTTACATTCGTATGTTACACAGCTCAAAATGAATAATTTAAATTATATTTTTATTTCGAGTTAATACAATTAGGTACAAAATTCAAAAGTATAAGTGTGTCTGTTACATTTTTACGCCTATGGCGATGTAGCAAATTAGCAATTTTAAAATTCATCAACATCGGAGAGCTAATACTGCCTACTGTACCTATACAGATAAATTTTATTTAATAATTATTATTTTAAATTTAATATGTAATTTGTTTCATTTAATAGCTCTTATTCCATTTATGTCCAACAGTATTTATACTAAATAACCCTGAAATCCTTTACTTATTTTATTTATTTACGAAAGTATTATTATTTTATCACTACTATAAAAAATGATCATTATAAATGCATTTCTATTTTAAAGCCAAATAAAATTTCATGACGGTCAGTACTGAGATGGGTGACCGCTTTTTTTTTCAACTAGTTTTTTTGAAGTGAAACTTTTTTAGGCGCATGAGGGGTAAAATTTGAGCGACCGGTAACGCGGGACCGTCACGACGGTCAGTACTTGGATGCGTGACGCTTTTTTTTTCAACTAGTTTTTTTGAAGTGAAACTTCTTTAGGCGCGCTTAAATTGGGTAGTAAGCAGGTTAATGCGTGACGAGAGCGTTACGAAAAGTGTGATCGGTCGAGGAGAACGGAAGTTGAGGGAGATATAAGTTACTTAAGATAAAATTTGAGCGACCGGTAACGCGGCAGCGTCACGACGGTCAGTACTTGGATGGGTGACCGCTTTTTTTTCCAACTAGTTTTTTTAAATATTGTAATTGTATTGTGGAATTTATTGAGATACGTTTTATTGAATAATAATTATTTTAAACTACCTATGCCCGCGACTTCGTCCGCGTGGAATTTAACAAAATAATTACTGTTCAGTTCGCAGTTATAAAATAATAATAAAAAATCTAAAATAAAAGTAGCCTACGTTACTCCTTATTACATCAGCAACTATCTGCCAATGAAAGTCCTGTCAAAAACGATCCAGCCGTTTCAGAGATTAGCCGGAACAGACAGACAGACAAATTATAAAAAATGTTATTTTGGTATTTGCACCATGTATATTATATAATATGTAATTTAGTTAAAAGCGGGTATTACAATATTACAAACAGACACTTCAATTTTATTTATTTGTATAGATTTAATATGTAATTTGTTTTATTTTATATAGCTTATTCTATTTATGTCCAACAGTCTTTATAATAAATAACCCTGAAATCATTTACTTATTTCATTTATTTACGAAAGTATTACATATTTATCACTACTTTAAAAAATGATCATAATAAATGCATTTCTATTTTAAAGTCAAATCAAATTAGTTCGCTTTACAGCCACTGACGCTTTCAGGTCACGGACTGAGTTCAACAGCAACGAGTTCGCGCGACGTGTGTCCAAGGGGGACGGGGTAGACGTTAAATGCCTACTTTTGTCATGCGACGGAGCCTTAAAAATTTAGAGTAAAGATGTTCACCGGTTTTTTGTGTTATGTTTTCTCCATGCAATAAAACTGTTATTGTCATTTATTCTGAAGAAATATTAATACAAAAAATCCGAAAAAAATAAGAGTGATAGATTGATACTCAGAGAAGCCAAAAATCAAATAACATTAAAAAAGGCGTAACTGGCGTTTACCGCTTTATTGCCCGGGGCCAGCGATATGTTAATAGGTGTCGCAGGACCGATGGCCGTTGGAGCAGGCGTGTCCTGGAGTGGAGACCGCGTCTTGGCAAACGCAGTGTTGGACGTCCTCCGGCCCGCTGGACCGATGATCTACGTAAGATTGCCGGTGTAGGCTGGAGCCTGGATGGATGATTCTCTGGAGGATGGCGGAAAACTGGGATATCTGGCGCGAACTTGGGGATGCCTATGTCCAGCAGTGGACTGCGATAGGCTGAAGTGACGTTATTAGGTGGATATTGTTGTTATAACTTTGTAAAGTAAACTTTCAGTTTATTTTTGCACACAAACAATTTTTTTTAAACCTAACTACCGAATGAACACATCCATTCTTCGACAAATATTTTCAGAGTTGCTGAGTGTATAATAGTATACTATTATTTTTCGACTGTTTGCAACAGAAGTAGATAAATGTTCTAGTAAATTCTAAAAGATAAGTGTTAAAAATAATAACAACCAATTATAATACGCTTAGATAGCTAGTTACCGGTGAGTTTCTACTACAATCACTTTGACCGTGAGTATCGCGACTTTTCCAATAAGCCTCGTGCACTAATTGAAACAGTCTAGTTCTAACGTAACCCTTCGTTATACGTATTTATATTTAAAAATAACATCACGTAAAAAAGGGATTGTTATTCTTAGAAATGTCGTAGCATTCAAATTTGTAGGTATTTATTTTATTTTCAATTTATTTTAACTGAGACGTGACTGAAACATAAAATGTTAATTATTATAAATCTATACTAATATATAAAGCTGAAGAGTTTGTTTGTTTGTTTGTTTGTTTGTTTGTTTGTTTGTTTGTTTGTTTGTTTGTTTGTTTGTTTGTTTGTTTGTTTGTTTGTTTGAACGCGGTAATCTCTGGAACTACTGGGCCGATTTAAAAAATTCTTTCAGTGTTAGATAGCCCATTTATCGAGGAAGGCTATAGGCTATGTGTCATCACGCTAAGACCAATAGGTGCGGAGTCCACGCCGACGAAGTCGCGCGCAGAAGCTAGTTTACTAATAAATATTTGATACAATAAAAATAATTTTTGTTAAATTTATGTTTGGATGATGAATGAATTGTTGAATAAATTAAGGAACGTTATTCAGCACCGAATCAATACTTTAATACTCGTATAATTAATTACGTATAATATGTTCTTATACTTGCATTAGGAACTTGAGTTTTCTAAGATATCAATTATTTTTAGTATAATAACATAAATATTGTGGTAAGTATTGTTCTAGATTTTTTTCATATATATTTTGGGTTTTTATTAGAAAAATGTTAAAATATGTTTTTTTTTTAGTCTTTCCTATCATTGACTGTAGCGCTAAGGCGTTGAAGCTGTTCCACCTGCAGCCCGGTTGACTTCAAATAATAAAGAGTTACATTGCAAAATAAAAAATAAACCCAGTATGTACAAAATTGTGATTGTATAAGAATGAATAATCAACTCTTATTGTAAAAATCCTTGGATATACCTTATGTTCATGGTGATGTATCATTAAATTAACAAGTAAAACCTAAGATTACGAATATTTTATATTATATATTTAATTAATACTTCACTAGATTGCGAGAATGTTACAAAGGAGTAATAAAGTCTTATCTCTTAACCAAAATTATATGAAAAACTGACATATTTACGTGAGCAGGATTATATTAAGACGAAACAAAGTGTTAGGACCACCGGCGGAATAATATGAGTCTCGGAAAATATATGCCTATCAAAGTTTGAAAAAATGTCTATGTGGAACTGAGATTGGCCAGTTTTATTTTATAAGCCACAACCTCAATAATTACTTTTCAAGCTACTTTTGTCACGTATAGAAGTAATGTATACATAATTGATTATTATCTATACAAATAAAAAAAATTGGGCTGTCTGTTAGTAATATTAAAATAACCGCTTTTACTAAATGCATATGGATGTATACACGGTACATACCTCTACTAAAATAACATTTTTTACAATTGTTGTTTGTTACGGCTAATCTCTGAAATGACTGGAACGGTTTTAATGGAACATTCACTGATAGATAGCTGATCTAATAAGAAGTAACTTGAGTTACTTTTATTTTAGAAATTTATTTCTTTTATAACTGCGAATTGACGCGACTGCGATTGACTAACTTAACTTATTGTTAAATTCAACGCGGATGATGTATATGTATAACTTACTCCTTTATATATTTTTATAATTTTTAATATATTTAGTTTAAGTAAATCTGATTTAGTGACGCCGTGTTGGCGCAGCGGTCACAGCACTGGATTGCAATTAGCTGTTGCGCAGGCGGTTGCGGGTTCGATCTCCGCACACGACAACATTTGTATTGGCCATACAGGTGTTTGCCGTGGTCTGGGTGTTTGTGCAGTCCTTATGGGTCTCCCCACCGTGCCTCGGAGAGCACGTTAAGCCGTCGGTCCCGGTTGTTATCATGTACACCTGATAGCGATCGTTACCCATAGTAGGGAATATATCCGCCAACCCGCATTGGAGCAGCGTGGTGGATTAAGCTCCGATCCTTCTCCTACATGGGGAAGAGGCCTATGCCCAACAGTGGGATATTACAGGCTGAATCGTGAAGTAAATCCGACGTAAGTTGACGACGCGTTGGCGCAGCGGTCACAGCACTGGTTTGTGCCTGTTGCGCTGGCGATTGCGGGCTCGATTCCCGCACACGACAACATTTGTATTGGTCATACAGATGTTTGCCGTAGTCTGGGTGTTTGTGCAGTCCTTGTGTGTGGGTGGTGCCTCGGAGAGCACGTTAAGCCGTCGGTCCCGGTTGTTATCATGTACATCTGATAGCGACCTTTACTCATAGTAGGTGGTGGATTAAGCTCTGATCCTTCAATTATATGGGGAAAGAAGCCTATGCCCAGCAGTCGGATAATATAGGCTGAAGCGAAGTCTATATAAGACAAACATTAATAGGTAGCATTTTTAGATATATTGTTTTTACATTCATTGTACTGTTATGATGTAACTTTTTTTGTTGATTTCATATTTGTCAGGACAAGATTTGCATTCAAGAAAAAAATATGTACGAAGTTTATCAGGATATATTATCGGATCTTAAAGACGTGTCTAATCTAAAAATTGAGAAAGCAAACTTTTCAATTATTAGGACAATATTGTAAGTACAAACTGTGTATAAACTGCTTCTAAGAACAGGCTTTGGCAAGTTAAAATTACTTTTGTGGAATTATATTTCTTGATAAAGTAGAATACAATTTTCCTACAAGTATTATTATTATGTACAGTAATAATAATAGTAAATAATTATTTCGTTCTGTTTGGCGTAATATTGGTATGGTAAGTAAATGTATATTTGGTGCGACTGTAATACTATGAATAATAATTTTACCGTTAGTAAATACATATACTTGTCGTAATTATTTCAAATACCAACAGTATCATAAACGAAACATTCGTTTTGTAGCAGTTATCAATACATGTAATAATAATATCGTAAATATAATATGTTTGTGCACGCTAATCTCAAAAACGGCTTATCCGATTCAGATTCGGTTTTTACTAATATATTCTGATAAGCTTCACTTAATTATTTTAGTTTAGTATTTGTTTCATGTCATAATTAAAAAATATATGCCAATTTACCGAACCACATTAAACATATAAATACCCAAATCATATTTATAATCCAAAATAAACCAAAAGAAAAAAAATGCTGTCCAAAGTCACTATTTCACGCGGACAAAGTCGTGGGCACAGCTAGTTTTTAATAAATTAGATCTTAGGCTAAATAAGATGAAATTCTAAACGTAACGATTAGTTTTCAATTTACATAAGAGACATATGAATTGTTATTTATAATATTACTAGCTGACCCGGCGAACTTCGTACCGCCTAACAGTCGATTGGTATTTAAGTTCAAATTGACTTTTAAGTATTATTACGAATCTTTTGTATGGAATATAGAAAAGACTTTTTCAGGCAATTTTTTAGATTTTTCTCTCCGTAAAAACCATCCTCGTACTAGGAATATTATAAAAAATGAATTAGTAAAATCGGTTCGGCCACTCTTGAGATTTGCGCTTAGCAACACATTCAGCGATTCATTTTTATATATAGAGAGAAGCGATATATTTCATATTCATACATTGTCCGTTATATTTTGTTTATTATTTACAAACAAATACCATATACTTGTAACAATAATAGTGGAAACAGAAATTCGTGCGGATTTTAACGGTTCAATACAGCTCGATCTACAACACAAAAATAAACTTATCACAAACATAAAACAACATATACATATATTAAAAATATCGATCTATCTGAAACTATTCAAATGATTTTATTACTTAACTAGCTTTCAGTCCGTAGCTTGCAGCATAGACTGCACTATCTTGGTTGTTTTAAACCGACTTCCAAAAATGGAGGAAGTTCTCAATTGGACTGTTTTTTTAATGTTTGTTACCTCATAACTTTTGACCGGGAAGGCCGATTTAGATGATATTGTTTTAATCAAAAGCTGGTGCGTGTCATGTGGTCCCATTTAAATTTAGTTGAGATCCAACAAATACTTTTTGAATTATAATTATCTAATAATATATTTACGTATTTACTTGACTATTTTTTCGTTTACCTACGTTTCATATTGAAGTCGTTTTTTTTCGTTTGGCAACAATCACAATTATTTTTTCTCTCGTTATAATATATTCTGTGTAACTCAGTGGTAACGTAGCATTCCACTGATCCAAGATTTTTGCAAAATCAGTCCTCCCCCTCCCACGAGGAGAAATAGGCGAAATCCCTTTACAGTCTAAATCAGTAAACAGTCAGCAGTTTTTGAGTTTATCCATTACAAACAAACAACAAAGCAAATCTTCCTCTTTTCTTTATTGTTGTAGGTTCAATTTATTAATCAACAGATATAGACTTAGCCTATAATATTTAAATAATAAAACTAAATAACTTTATTACAGAAAAATTATAAACGTAGTACAAATCACTGGGAATGTCTAGTCTAAAACATATTTTGACCTTGATGTTACAATGTTATCAAATACTGTCACATCTACACATAAGGCAGATATGGACGTTAGCGTTTTAAGCTTGTTAGTCAGTAATTGTTAGGTCTGAACCTTCATACAAAATACATAGTAATGTTTCAACAATATTAACGTGTTGCATTGTAGCACATTAGTAAAATCATGTGAAAATGAATTGTTTACGTGAATTACAATAGTGACACCCATTGACAACATTTGTCTACTACTGAAATTATTCGTTTCAAAATCCTGGTTCTAAGAGGCTTGAGAAGTCACGACTCTAAGCATTATTATATACCCCTAGAGCACCGGACACGGATTGTCGGGAAGGTGCGGGTTCGAATCCCGCTGGGTCGAAAATTTTGATATGATAATAAAAAACATTATTATATACCTTTTTTTTACGTGGGGAAAATCCATCATGGATACCCTCCGGCGCGGGGGCACCAGAGGGTTATGTCAGACTCCTACTGACCAAAAACCATCCACGTGTGAGCAGACATCCGCCTGAGTGGGGCGAGATAGGGTCGCGTTAGCAATCTCCACCCCGCCCCGTAGGTTGGCCCGAATGTAAACATCCGGGCCCCGGCACCCAGAGGGACGGCACCCACAAGACCACCCCTCACGACGACGTGGGATCTCTAGCCAGCCGAGGATCGCCTGACCCCCAGCCGGCCACCCCACTTAGGGGACGCTCAACCGGACCAGTCTACCGTCTCCAGAATGGGGACACATGTCCAGGAGCGTCCCCCCCTCCAAATCAGGCAGGCCTGACCTCCAACGTCCGGCATCATGGTGTTGGGGGTCAGGCCCACCCGACCTCCAACGCCGGATCGCACCGAGCAACCGAGCAAAGCTCTAGGGAGCCCAGCACGACCGGGCAACTACCCCACGGGTCCGCCGGACTGCACCAACAACCGAGCTTAAAGCTCCAGGGAGCCAGCACAGCCCAGCCCTCACACATCACGTCTGCCGGATTGCACCAGCAACCGAGCAAAGCTCCAGGGAGCCAGCACAACCCGGCCGGCAAACCGCGCTTTCGCGCTACAGGGCGGGCAAGCGAACCCACCCACCCCATCCCTCTAGTGCGCTCACGGGTCGAGCAGTACCCGGAGCGCACCCCGCGAGTCAGTCGTTAGCCGCGACGAGCAGCAGTACCGCGACTGCGATACTGCTGCCCGTCCACCGTAGTTGCCCAGGGTGCACCATGAGGAGGTGACCAACATGCACCCCAAGCATAATTATATACCTAATGTTACTTGAAAAGCATTCATTTTGAATTTGATACAATTTTTGCAACTTATCTATCTTCAATGTACAGAAATAAACCTCTTATATTACTAGTTTAGTTTTATTTCAAGTACCTATAAAATAATATTTGAATTCTAACAACTCTAAGGATCTATTTCATTGGGTCATGTTTGCTTTTTCTCCTGTTGACTTACGCCTCGATCGTTCGGGAACAATATAATTTCTAAAACAAGCAAACTCTGTAATAAACGGTGCTCTCGTCCGAAGTTTATTGCGTACAAAAGCTCCTATCTAAATTATTTCTAAAGATTTCACTTCCGAGTTAATTGTTTACAGCGGCAACGTCAACGCTCTCCAAGACTTCAGCCCTCCGACTTTGACCCCATCGAAATTGTTTTCTCAATTTGTCATTATAATTTTGAAATGGTTAAACATTTTCTTATAATATTGTAGGAGAGCATAAATTAATATAGGGGTTATTAAAATATTCCAAATTAAATTAGGTATATTTTTTGTTATTTTAACTAATTATATAATATTATTAATATTCTCATTTTTATAAATATGTCGCTTCTTTACATGATATATTATGAATCATTTATCTTACAAGAAAAGTAAAATAATCTCGGCGAAAAATTGTTATTTGATACAAAGGTAAATTCACTAGTAATTAATAATAATGTCACTAGTACTTTACTAAGAAAAAATATTATATTCGATATAAAAAATCCTATATTCGATATTATAAATAATTTCTTCGTAGTATCTTGTGTATTAAGTCGTTCGCCGATAAATTGTCTGGGGCCTTTAACAATAGTAAAACAAAAACATATCGCTTTTAAACTAAATAACCGCGTATTATTATTTTTAAAATGGAAATCTTTTTTATTTTATTAAACATAGTAAATGAATATTTGCAATCTTGTAGTTGGAAAGTAGAGATAAAGGACAAGCTTAAATTTGCATTTTTTTTCTCTATATAACACAAATTTATTATATTCTTCCGTCCCGGTTTTTATCATAAATACCTGATAGCGATCGTTACTCAAATTAGGAAACCCGTAGTGGAGCAGCGTGGTGGATTAAGCTCCAATCCTTGTCCTACATGGAGAAAGAAGTCTATGCCCAGGTGTAATGTTACAGCCTGAATGCGATGCGATGTGATGCAAAGATATTCTTTGTACGAAACATATTATTAAGACTCTGACTTTACCTGATTTTTTATCATCATGTCACGATAGAAACTGTTTATCAATGACTACCTGACTAATTTTGATTAATAGACCGAATTATCTTCTTTGCCTAATAAATTACACTGTATAATTTAAGTAACCTTTTTATGACGCAGTAACTTAGGATGAAATCATTGTTACTATGCACATAATTTTCCTTATAAATAGTAATTTTAATTTAATTTGTGTTAAAAATTAGAAGTGAACAGGGTATAGAATTCATGATACCAGAAAGTCAGTCAATACCAGTCTGACATTGCTGAATAGACACAAAAATTATAAATAAATATATAATAATGGGTTTAATAGATCACGTTCCACGTGAAAAAAAAATATCCTAGCCTATGAAGTATTCGAAGTTGTTTCATGATAATGAGTGAAATTCGAGTAAACACTAGAAAGTTAAATTATTAAGATAATACTTTTATTATTATAAGTTCTTTAAGTAATACATATTGAATATAGTATTTAATATTTAAAATAGTATGTAGACATCCCTAAAGTCAGATTTACTCTATTACTCAGATTCTATATAATCGTTTTCTAATTCTAATAATATTATAAATGCGAAAATTACTAGGATGGATGGATATTAATTACTCTTTTATGCATAAACTACTAAACTAATTGTAATGAAACCTGGTATATGATATGGATAACTATGATGCAGAATAACTTTTACTCGACATTTCATGGGATCGGAAATCACGCAGATAAAGCCGTGAGTCAGAGCTAGTATTATATAAATATTATGATGTTAATTAATACTCATCAGATTCATTAATAAAACAGTTTAAAAACTGGCCGTTAATAAAAACAACTAAATTTAAAAAATGATAGATAGACGCAATCGTTACTCAAGTAATTTTTCTAAGCAATCTTATTTAAAATCTTCGAATTTATTTTTTGCGACAACGTGAGCCATCCTCTTGTTTGAACGATGATCTCACACATCCAAACTATTCCTAACACAAACGTGTGATACAACAAAAAAGTATAAACATGTATACATTAATGAAACCTCTAATAAATCTCTAAGTAAAACATTGGATTTATTACACGAAAAACCTCAATAACACGCTATATGTATATACGATCATATATTTACTCATAATATTATGTCCTGTTCTTGATGTGTCGTGTAGGTTTTTATGACCGCAACAGCATCTTATACTAGAAGACCTCTACACTATATGATAAGAATAAATATAAAACGCAAATAGACAAATAGCAAAAACACAAGTAGACTTATAAAACAAAATTGAAAACATTAAATAAAGTCAATGTTATATTTTTCAGATTATTAGGCTGTATAAGATGTCTTAGATTTTTATTGAGTTACTTATAGGTCCGAAGATTCCGCTAGTTTAAAAATTAGTGCTAAATCTTGTCGGTAATACGTCAAGAAACAAATATATATAATTATAATTATAATTGAGGAAGAAGTAGAAAAAGAGCTTCAACAAGAAAAAAAATACAAACAACAACCGACGGGACTGAGAAAAGTTTGAAAAATTAAATGGCGTGCTTTATGTCCGACGGAATCAGAGGACTATTTACCTGACGCTTATTAAGCCGAGAGACTAAAACAAAATACAATATACGTAGTTTAAAACATAGTCAATTAAATACGCATTGTTAGAGATAGCTCAAAAACTACTCGTCAGATCTCAATCAAATTTAAAAGGGATTCTGATTACTTGTACTTGATAATGATTTAATTATTATTTTGTTAGGAAACAAATTATGATTGTTAAATTACGTTTGACATGTTAAATGTTAATGTCAATTTATTGTCAAAGGTTAAAGTAAATACGCATTATCAAAGATTGCTCATAACGTAGTCAACAGATCTCGATCAAATTTAATAATAAATTGAGAACCTCCTCTTTTTCTGTAAGTCGGTTAAAAATGAATCGCTGATTTTATTTTGCTTAGCGCCAAACTCGCGAAGGGCTAGATCAACCCAGTTAATTGTTTTTTTTTTTTTGTAGAAGTTTTTTACGGAATTGCAAAAGTAAGAAAATTGGAAATTTTCAGAAAAAATAACAAATATTTCAACTTTATGCGTGAATATGATGCATGCTGTGTGGCTACGGCAAAGAATATAGCCTCCCCTTCTCTTCCCGTGGGTGTCGTAAGAGGCGACTAAGGGATAACACAGTTCCTCTACCACCTTGGAACTTAAAAAGCCAACCGATGGCTGGATAACCATCCAACTGCTGGCTTTGAAATACACAGGCCGAAGACGAGCAGCAGCGTCTTCGGTGCGACAAAGCCAGCCCTGCGGTCACCAACCCGCCTGCCCAGCGTGGTGACTATGGTCAAAACACATAAGTTCGCGTCATAATGTCGGGCGCGAACTTGTGGAGGCCTATGTCCAACAGTGGACTGTAATAGGCTGTAATGATGATGCGTGAAGACAGAATACCGTGTTTTGGGTTGACAATAAAATCAAACAAAAACTCTTTAATCAAAATTTGTTCAAAATTGTTTGTGCAGTCCTTGTGGGTCTCCCCACCGTGCCTCGGAGAGCACGTTAAGCCGTCGGTCCCGGTTGTTATCATGTACACCTGATAGCGATCGTTACTCATAATAGGAAATATATATTTGGGTTGTCTGGAAGAAATGGCTAAATAGCCATAAGTCCGCCCATTGTACTTCACAGTCTGTAAATGATATGTGTAGTTGTGATGTACAATAAAGTATAAATAAATAAATAAATAAATAAATAAAATTTGTAAACTTAATAGATATTAAATGTCACATGACTATTCGATTATAATGGTGCAAAAAACTGTTTGTTATTAATATAATTAATATTTAATATATTAACAACGTAATAATATGGTATCTATGTCACGTAATTATAGTCAGAATTCAAGTATTTGTCCACCTCAGAATATTCATCATGCTCAAAATACCTACTCTAATCAAAGCACCACATTATTTGCCAACTATTTACAATACAAACAAAAATCACAAAAAAGGTTTCCACACTTAAATAAAATTTGAGTAGCTACTCAACTCAACAGCTTTTTTTCAATAATGTTTTTGAGATGAAATTTTATTGTAATTTGTAAAAAAATTCGAATAAAAATCTACAAACAAGTGTTATTACACTCATTAAAAACATCGTAAATACGTTATAAGACAGCCGAAAATGACCCACTGACGACACATAAAATGTCAATAAACAATATTTACGACACGTGTTTTTTATTATTATCGTTTAAAGGGGAGTAGTTTACACACTAGATGCTTATTCTCACATAAATTTTGCTGTCACAGTAACAATAGGTGGCCTAAAGTTTGATTTTACTAATAAATGCCTGTGAAGTTGTGAAGTTTTAATGAAAATTCGTAAGTATCTGCTGTTACACGAACCTATTCACCCCAGCTTCACACATTTTGTTTCGTAATCATATAAAACTTTACAATTAATCCGATTTATCTAATTCAGCGATAAATTAGGTACAATCGTATATTATGGTGTCGTAATTTCTTTCACAACTAGGCATCAAGTTAAAACCTATTTCTTACTAATCGAAGCTCGCACGGTCTCATTTATCTCAACAATTAGCGATACGCAAGCGTTGATCGATATAAAGCAAAACGATTATCGTGAAATTCTCATTGCTACCGTTTATATCCTTCACCTTAATTTGTATTGTGTTAGATTGGTAGTATTTTTGATATGCGGCGAACGGTTTTGATTTTACTTTTAGGTATGCGCGGGCGCTGAGTTGTCTTCCGTTCTGCTCAGTGTTTCATCGACAGTGGCTGAGAACGAACTAAGTAACACAAACAATAATACGCGCTTCGGCATAGCTTGTGAACTGTGGCTATTGAACTTTTGTGCTTTGTGTGTGTTTTAGTTTATATACATTTGAGGTGAGTTTTCTTTTTCATTTATGGTAATTTAAAGCACATTTTCATTACATTATATGTTCGATATAAATAGATTTATTTAAATATCGATTATGTTAAGGATATTTTTTTTTATTATAAATTAAAACAATTAATTTTTTAAACAACGTATTTCAATTTATCTTGTACAAAGAGTCTAAATATCTAGGTACTAAGCGTCTAAATTATAATTTAATAAAAACATTTTTAAGGTTTAAACTACATTTTTATAGATATTTTATTCGTAAAAGTGTACATGTATGATATTAAATCTGACAAACGCATTGATATTTAAACGGTGTCAATGAACGGTATCCATCATTAGCATGAAATATTATACGTTAATATTACTTCGAAACAAATTCATTCTAATATAATATAAGGAAAGAATATTTGACAAAACTATTAATTTCAAAAATAAAGTAGAATATTTGCGGTTTTTTTTTTAAATTAATATTAACCGGATAAATAATTTAATAGTATACATCTAGTGTAATTAAAAAAAAGGAATAAGAAAAAAGTTATATAAAACGTTATTAAATAGGTATAATATAATAAACTTAGATAACACTTTAAATTTACATATTAATAACTTTTTTAGAGAAATTGTATTAAATTTTTTAACTTACTTTCATTTTATTTATTACGTTATGTTACTATATTATTTAAAAAAAAAGAAATTATTACAATTTATTAGAACTAAGAAAATTAAACGGTTACGTTATGCTGAAACTTGATAAGATCGTAATTAAATTACTAAGATTTTTTTATTATTTTATTTATTCTATTTTATTAAATAGGAAATCAACCGAATATACGACTTTACGTTTATTATATTTTATACTGTTATTTTTTTAAATTAAAATTAACAGTAGGTATAATTAATTGTCATTATAAATTGCAATTAAAGAGTAACTAAAAATAATAATATTTATTTAAAAAATAGATCTTAATATTTGATTAGTTATTCATTCAAACATGGTAACATTAATTTAGAAAAAAAAATACTAGGTAGGGATCCCTAGTACATTTTTTTCACCTGATCAGTATCAAGCTAATTTTTTGGGAGTGGCTACATTTTAATGAGGCGAACAAAAAATTCCTCTTCGAAAACTCTCGATTGTGGTAGCTAACAGAGATAGCAGGAGGTAGAGCAGCAGTGAGCGTAGGATCGGGATAACGTACCACGCAATTTGTAGGACATTATTACTTTTAAATTATATAGATAATCACTAACTAAAAGAAAAAAAATCAGCGGTTAGTAATAATTTTTGATGACCTTACGAGGTCATCAAGTTGATGACCTCGTAAGGTCATCAAAAATTAATTTTTTTTCTGATTTTTTTTTTGCTTTTAGGTAGTTAATATCTATATAATTTGATGGTTATATTGTCCTCCAAATTGCGTGGTACGTTATCCCGGTCCTACGCTCACTGCTGCTCTACCTCCTGCTATCTCTGTTAGCTACCACAATCGAGAGTTTTCGAAGAGGAATTTTTTGTTCGCCTCATTAAAATGTAGCCACTCCCAAAAAATTAGCTTGATACTGATCAGGTCAAAAAAATGTACTAGGGATCCCTACCTATACCCTTTAGTGTCAATATTTTTATTTTTATTGGAATAATCGTGATAACCCATACAGGAAAGTACCACGGGGCCAAGCGTGGCCCAGTCTTGGCCCAAGTATGTATAACTCTGGGCCAAGCTTGTAAGCCAGGGTTGGCCCCAGCCTTGGTAGAAGTCTGGGATGATAACGATGGGCCCGACTTGTTTGCCGGGACTGGGCCAGGCTTGGTTGCCAGGACTGGGCCAAGCTTGTAAGCCAGGCTTGGCCCAGTCTTGGTAGAAGTCTGGAATGATAACGATGGGCCAGGCTTGGTTGCCGGGACTGGGCCAAGCTTGTAAGCCAGGCTTGGCCCAGTCTTGGTAATAGTCTGGAATGATAACGATGGGCCCGGCTTGGTTGCCGGGAGTGGCCGGGGCTGGGCCAAGCTTGGTTACCTTGGTTTATTTTATGTGTATTTATACTATAATTTATTTATTATAATTTAGTATAAATTTTACTAAAAATAAAAAGGACACTGCAATGCCGGTCCCGTGACGGGAGTGGAGCGAGCTCCTAACATCCCATCGTTTTTCAAAAATCAGATAAAATCTGATCTGATCAGAATGGTCCTGCAGTGCGGTAACTTTCAGATATTAAGTTGTAAAGTATAGCTACTACACTTAGATAATAGCCAAAATGTCGAGAACCAGTACTGGTATCGAATATCGACGCATTCGAGGGAGGTCATTATACGCGAGAGAATCTGGTCAGCGCGATTTAGAAAAACAACTTGAGTTGTACAGCGACATCTAGGGAATCATATCTGAAGTAGAACAATAATAATAATTGAATGAATTGGCCGGGGCTGGGTTAACCAGTCTTGGCCCACCCTTGGATCTTCATTGAATGTCCAAGGCTGGGTCAGCCAGTCTTGGGCCAAGGTTGGGTGATCATTGGCATAGCCGAGGTTGGGTTAACCAATCTTGGCCCACGCTTGGATCTCAAATGAATGGCCAAGGCTGGGTTAGTTAGTCTTGGCCCAAAGTTGGATAATCATTGGCATGGCCGAGGCTGGGTTAACCAGTCTTGGCCCACGCTTGGATCTCCAATGAATGACCAAGGCAGAGTTAGCCAGTCTTGGTCCAAGGTTGGGTGATCATTGGCATGGCCGAGGCTGGGTTAACCAGTCTTGGCCAACGCTTGGATCTCCAATGAATGGCCAAGGCTTTGTTAGTCAGTCCTGGCTCAAGGTTGGATAATCATTGGCATGGCCGAGACTGGGTTAACCAGTCTTCGCCCACGCTTGGATCTCCAATGAATGGCCGACGCTGGGTTAACCAGTCTTGGCCCACGCTTGGATCTCTAATGAATGGCCAAGGCTGGGTTAGCCAGTCTTGGTCTAAGGTTGAGTGATCATTGGCATGGCCGAGGCTGGGTTAACCAGTCTTGGCCAGCGCTTGGATCTCCAATAAATGGCCAAGGCTGGGTAAGTCAGTCCTGGCTCACGGTTGGATAATCATAGGCATGGCCGAGACTGGGTTAACCAGTCTTGGCCCACGCTTGGATCTCCAATGAATGGCCAAGGCTGGGTTAGCCAGTCTTGGCCCAAGGTTGGATAATCATTGAAATGGCCGACGCTGGGTTAACCAGTCTTGGCCCACGCTTGGATCTCCAATGAACGGCCAAGGCTGGGTTAGCCAGTCTTGATCCAAGGTTGGGTGATCATTGGCATGGCCAAGACTGGGTTAGCCAGTCTTGGTCCAAGGTTGGGTGATCATTGGCATGGCCAAGGCTGGGTCAGCCAGTCTTGGCCCAAGCTTGGATAATCATTGGCATGGCCGAGGCTGGATTAAGCAGCCTGGCCCACGCATGGGCCAATACAGGTACGCCGAAGCTAGGTTTCCCAGTACTGGCCCCAGCCTGGCCCCTTTGTAAACTCTGGGGGTTTCCTGCTTGGGAAGTAGTTTGTACTGTTGGAATCGAAGTTGTGTAAGTTTCTTGAAAAAAAAAAATGTAGCAACATTGAAATTAGCATGGATGTAACAATCGATGAGTTTTTTTCGCCATTTCATAACATCCGATACGGTTCGCACGAAATATTATGTAACATCGTTAGGGCATAACGAAAGCCTATTAACACTGTTCTAAACTTCGCGAAACTGCAATTATTTAACAGTTGAAAAGTAAGTTTAAAATTAAAGTTTTTTTTAAGTAAAACTTTTTAACGCACGCTTAACTTGTGGAGTAAGCTGGTGAATGCGTGACGAGAGCGTTACGAAAAGTGTGATCGGGTGAGGCGAACGGAAGTTCAGAGGGAGATATAATTTAGTGAAGATATAAAGAGAGGGTTTTTTATTTTTATTTAATGAGAGTTTAATCACAGTTATTATGCCACCCCCGTAACAGAAATTATACAAAATGACAACAACAATAACATAGCCATATAACAATGAGTAGCATTATGCTTAGTTAAAAATAATAATAACTAGCAGCGAATAATTCGCACTAAATAAGTAAAAAATTAACCGATCGTCAATCATGTTGACATTGTTTCAAAATTAAAGCCGTCATATATATCATATATTATATATTAATACGCTAAGGTTAAGATGATTGCCTCCCTTTTTAGAAAAAAACCTCACAGTTACTCCACATAAATTATATATAATTTTATAGATAATTGCTTGCTCTACCGGCATCCACAACTAAAAAAATTATGATTGCTTTTGTTTTTGTAAATTAATTAATTATTAAAATTATATATATGACGGCTTTAATTTTGAAACAACGTCAACATGATTGACGGTCGGTAAATTATATTAAGTAAGTATTACTTCAGTCTTGTAGTCTAAAGCACACTCGTTTTTTTATTATTAAATTTTTATATTTAAATAATTATAATAATAGGTTGGTAAAATTTAAATTGTGTATGATTAGTTTATATTTAAATTAGCTACAAATTTAATTCAATAAGCCTACTGGATAAAATAGATACCTAGTAATGCATTTACAGTAATGTCTTAGTATCTTCCAATTTAAAGTAATCACTGGATCGATAACTGTGGGTTTTTAATTCGATGTAATAAATCAAATTAGCCGCAATATTGGATATATAGACGCCATTTTGAAAACTACTTCAATTATTAACACACGTTATTTAGGAATAATTTACTGTAAGAAATCATAGCATGCGAGTTTTCTCTTGTTCTAAATATCCCACGCGAACTCGGAGGTGTGATCACCACGACCTACTAAAGACATACCACTCTCACTGTCACGAGCAACGGACGGAAGCTGTTAATACTATGAGAAAAACAATGTTAACGCATCGGTAATAAAGAATTTTCTATTTGTATAATTTGACTCACCTCCGCAATTAAAGGCGGTAATGTATTAACAGACGAAACATCAAAACCATTGTGAAAAAACTAAGTTTAATTTTTTATCGTGTTTCAAAAGTAAAAATAAGTCGATTGCCTGTAAAGTCGACCTAAATATTATAAGATTTAAATACCAACACATTATGAGGTGAGATTTTGAATTAATATATCATTAAAATATTATAAATACCAAGCATCTCTCTATTATAGAATTTATTTGCTTGATTGATTGTAATTAGCATAGAGCGCTATCGTTTAGAGCTACCGAATTTATTTGTATTGATTTACAACGCGTTACTCAATCTGTATACACATTTAACTCTAGTTAAATATTTACTAGGGAACGTCTAAACGTATAAAATTATAAATAAAAATGAATTGTCAAAAAGTATTTACGCGCGTAACTTTCGAACGAATTTACTCAATTGGATATTTTTTGTAGTTGTAATCTTATCTGTTGTATGAAAGAAAATTAAAAAAAAAATCGATATATTAACGCAAAAAATGTATGATGGTACGAAGTTTAAAGGGTCTGATAGTTTGAATATTCTTCTATTTCCTATGAAAATTATCTTTAGCTTTTTTACTTACAAGAAAATTGGCAACAATCTTAGTATATTTACGAATTAAAAAAAATTGTCGTTTATCCTTGCTTATCCTTAGTCTACTTAAGTGAAAGTACTTGCTCACGTTAACGCATTTGAATGACATTCGTATGTATGTTGTGTGAGCGTTATCGACAGTGGGTGATTTATCGTAGGTAGGTAGATTCGGTTCGGTTCAAGTTGCTACCGACGACGATAGTTTTAGCCTTACAATAAGCTCTACTAAGAAGAACAGAAGGTGAGGTTAAGTATGATGTTGCAAAACAATATTTGACTATTATTGAATATAATGTGCGTTAAAGGTTCTATTAGTAACATAGTTATGTGCTTTTTACACATTTGCATTACATAATATTACATTAAGGTCATCCGCCAACCCGCAGTGGAGCCGCGTGGTGGATTGAGCTCCTTCTCCTACATGGAGAAAGAGGCCTATGCCCAGCAGTGGGATGATACAGGCTGAATGCATGCATGCACATTACGGTGATATGATAAACGGAGAAATATAGAAAAAGACACTAAAATTGCGTATGAAACTTTATACGCCAGTGTCCATAAAATGCAATACCCATATTACCCATATTATGATATAGGAGATTGTTTCAAATGAATACGATTAAGAAATTACATAATTATAATTTTCAAAAATCTGAAAGCGTATAGTTAAAAAATAAGAATATCGTCTGTACATTTTATTGACCTTTGCAGTCAAAGGTATACCAGTATATAAATAATAGTTCACAAAGCGTTCAAATAATTACTAATACCTATTACGGTAACCTTTTACGTTATTCTCGATCTGAAGCATACCTTGGAGCGATCGTGATTTCTCGAGAGATTGTTTACAATACTTGGAATAAGAATGTCGACAATTATTTTAATATGAAAATATATTTCAAATGTTTTGTATAAGAACTTTATAAGAGCAGCAATTATACTTGCGATACCTACCTAATTAGCGCTTTAAACGTCAATAAAAGCTTATTTTCTTAAATGCCACTTAAACGTAAAACAATAATGCGTTTGACTTCAAAAATAATATTAAAAAAGTTAGGCAAATTATTAAATTCTGCGTAATGAATATTCATACAATTACTAGGCATAAAGGCTAACAATGAAGGTAAAATTGTTTGTTAATAAATGCTTTTGCAATTGAGTTCTATGTTTAAAGTTTTTTTGCTAAATAAACAGTGATGCCTCAATCACGACGCTATGAGCTAATTGGTTCATTCAATTTAAAACAATTTTATGTTCCTTAATACTTATCAATAGATTTTTTTAAATTAAATTTTAAATAAAAATAATGCATATTTTATACATATTGCATTCGAAATAATAACTTCATTTCCGTTTTAATAAATATATTTTTAATGTGTGAAATAAAAATTAATATCATAACGAAACGAAAATTAGCCTTGTACTATATTTAACTAAACATACCAAAATATGTACAAACTAAACGTTATCTTGAAAATATTATTAGGAAATGTGAAATTAAAATAATATTTATTATTATTGCTATGAATTAAATTTTGCGCTGATAATGAAATCTACAAATTAATTAAAAAATATTAATTTTTATAAAAATATTTAATAATATAAAATTGTAGAGGTCAAATCTTTCAAAAGTCAAAATAATTAATATAAATGCTTTTATAATTTTATTTTTTAATGTTTTAATAATTCACTAACGAGAACATAATATTTTTTTGCAGCTCGTTTTGTAAGAACTTTTTTAAAGAATAAAAAATGAACAGAAATTTCCATTTCTAAATTTAGATAATCTGTGCACCACATTAGTAAGGACACGAAAACATATTTATGCCTTATCCAATTCCATTAGCTCCATAAATTTGTTCAGGATTTGATAACAGATATTGCTGCAATTATAAGATAAAATTTACCCGAACATAACCTTTTTACCCAAAAAGATTTAAAATTAAAAACACGAATGTGTCTTAAAAATAGGTTTTATCGAAATATTTTATTTTTAACTGACTTCGAAAAAGGAGGAAGCTCTCAATTCGACTACATTTTAATGTCTTACCTCAGAACTTTTTACTGGTTAAACCGATTTTGATGATTTAATTTTTAACCGAAAGGTGGTGTTTGTCATGTAGTCCCTTTTAAATTTAATTGAGATCTGACAAGTCCTTTTTGAGCTGTCTGTAATAATACGTATTTAATTTACTTGACTATTTTTTCATCGACCTACGTTGTAGTATACCTCAAACCTTTTTACTTGGTGTACTGATTTTGATGATTCTTTTTTTAAACGAAAGCAGCTGGTAGTTGTCATATGGTCTCGTTTAAATTTGATCGAAATCCATTGAGTAGGTACTACTTAAGCTAACTCATAATGCACAGTTACTGTACGTTGTAATTGAAGTCGGCTATTTATATTAGACACAATTATTAAAAATTTAAATTATAGTCTTTTCGACAACATGTATATTTAGTAAGCTGTTCGTATAGTATTTATTTGGTTCTAATAAAATTAGATTAAAATAGTGTAATTTTCTATCTTTTTAAATATACTAATATTAAAAAATCTTTTTAACCGACTTCAAAAAAGGAAGAAGTTCTTGACTGTATTTTTTATTTGTGTTACCTACCTATTACTTTTACTGGGTAGTTGAAAGTTGTTACTGGTCCTGTGGTCCCATTAATATTTGATCGTGATCTTACGAGGACTTTTTGAGTTATCTTTAATAATGCGTATTTACTGGACGTTTTTTTTTCTTGGAGCTACGTTATGTTATTTGTCTAACGTTTGTTGTTGTTTTTTTTTTATTTGTGAGTAAATACAAATTACATAATATGGATGATGATTCAGCTTCATGTAGGCAAAGGATTGAATCTAAATCCACCACGCTGCTCTACTGCAGGTTGGCGTATGTATTGCCTACTATGAGTAGCGATCGCTATCGTATATTTATGATAACAACCGGGACCGATAACATAAGAACAGACATCTAAATGGAAAGTATGGTATTTCTACAAAAACAAATATCCATATCAAGCGGGAATTGAACCCGCAAACCGTTAGTGTTTAAGCGATTTCACACATCACTACACCAGAGAAGTTGTTATTAAAATAATGTTATAAATATTATATACAGTAATTATTTTTCCTTTTTGTATTACCCACATTAGTTATTTGCATGAAATACATAAGAAAGCAGTGTTCATATGTGCATAACATCGTGTTACATTTCTACGTAACTAACCACACATACTGCGTAATGTGACTTACATAATTTAAATAAATAGCGACGGAGATAGCTTACTTAGTACTCATTATAAACTAAACACTGAAAAACTAGCATTTTAGCAAATTAATTTATTTTTAATATATAAACATAGGTACCTTCGATTGTTTGAAATACCCAATCTGATATCGTTACCTAAGTATTATTATTAGTAGGCAACTTAATGCTTATGTCGTATGACAGCCGAATAATAAACATATTAATTACACTTTATTAAAGAAATAATAGCAATACCCGTGCGTATAATTCGCACTGAATAAGTATAATAAATATCACTTTACAAAATTACAAAAAAAGTATTATACGTGAGTTGATTTTAAATTGAACAAAAAATTTACCGACTGTCAATCATGTTGTCGTTGTTTCAAAATTAAAACTATCATATATAATTTTATTAATTAATTAATTTACAAAAACAAAAGCAATCATAATTTTTTTAGTTGTTGATATCGGTAGAGCAAGCAATTATCTATAAAATGATATAAAATTTATGTGGTGTAATTGTGAGGGTTTTTTTTTATAAAAAGGGAAGCAAACATCTTAACCTTAGCGTATTAAATATAATTATAATATATATGATAAAACATTACATCCAACACTCGAAACGGGAATCGAGCTCTGGGGATTGAAAAGTTCACTCTAAGCTCTAAATTCTAAGCATACTCTTGAAGTCACTGCTAACTGCACCAAAAAGTGAATATTTTAAGTGTTTTTCTTATTGTTTACTAAGTTAAGCTTTATACCAAAGAAAACAATCTCATTCTCTTACAATACAGGTAAAAATGCAGAGGCGGTTTTATTACAAGCAATCTTCCATATCTAATATAAGGTGAGGGGATTCATTTAAAATAAAGCATTTATTTCGTTATTTTCTTCCGAGAAAACATTTATAAATTTAAGTAGAAATGTATATGTATTATTTGATTCGTAGAATTTATATTATATATATATATTAATTACTTCTGCTCGTAAATTGTCTTGAGAAATCTCAAAAATCTATGAAAGGTTTTAGACGTTGTTTTTAAGTTTGGACTAACGAAAAAACTTAAAATGATGTCTCATGTCCAAGTATGAAAAAACTGGAGTCAGTTTTACTTCAATTAATAAATTGCAACTTCTGGCTTCCACGTGATGTGAATAGAAATATCTAAAAAATAAAATAGAGTTTGACAGTGAAAATGAAAAATATACTTTAAACTTCTATCTGTATATTACCGTTTTACCTTAAATAGTTTTATCAGTTGTAAAAAAAGCCTTCATTCAGTTTTATTGAGTGTGGACAGTCGCGTATTTAAACTCGTGTTATAAGTTTGCATTGATTTCGTCGTGATGTGATCTCAGTATTTAAGTTTTTGAGAGTGCCACAAGTTTATTGAGGCATAGTACAATTAACATATAAAATCTTGTCAGGCGAACTTGATCAACCTGATTAGATGTAATGTATGCAACACGAAATTGTATAATGTATTTCATTGACTGATAGATATGTATTGATGTATACAAAAATAATAGATATTTAGTATTGGTGAGCCTTATATGTTACACTTTTTTGTTTATAATCTTTCAGATCTAAAGCAAAAAACAGCATTATATTACTAGGTTACATGTTCTTAAGAAAATATTAATAAATACATATTTATGTCAAGAAGGTGACTGACACCGAGAGGAATGTATGGTAGCATAGATTATAAACAGAAAAAAAAGTCAATTTATTTATTTTTAGTCAATCAAAAGCTTCAGAAAGTTAGATAATAAATACAGTGTTTAAAAATATCTTCCTTCTTTACCTATCTTCTTCTATCCTTAGTAAGAAGAAGAACTTTATTGTTTACCAATCTATGGGCATCAAATTACATACAGATAAAACCACGACAAATATCTAGTGCATTATGTAACATGTGCACATTATTAGAATCATCCATGTAAATTTTAAATATCCGCATACAAAATTTGTTGTTCGTGCAGAAGACGGGAAAAGCATCGGATAATAAACGGCCGAAGATCTGCAGTTCTTGTGAAAGTAACCGACCATAACTTATTCTCCACACGCGACGAAACTATGGATTTGATAAGGCCCTTTATATGTTAACCGAGATGTAGCGGGCTTAGTATAGCTTTAGATATTTGAAAGCTGAATTAACACTATATCTTAACGATTTCAAAAGTATAAACAAGACGTAATAAAGGTATATATAAATATATTGTTTAGCGTGTATTTTCTTTTTAAGAACGAAATATGTATTTTTAAAATTTTATTGTAATTCATACTTCCTCCACACCATTTTTAGATAAATGAATAATCACGAATGAATTCTCAACTCTCAAACAGTTAGTTTGGAGTTCTAATGAAATTAAATGTAGAATCAATATTAAACATCAGTGTCGATAACATAGTGTCCATTGTTTCAAGCTATAAAATTATTGTTAATTTCAATCTGATTTGAAAAAAAATATTACCATAGAAAAAATTATAGTCCCGCTGAGTTTCTTTCGCCAGTTCTTCTCATGTCATAGGCTTCTTTTTTCCGAACTGGTAGTAGACTTAACATGACGTAAACATGACGTTCACATGACGTTTAGTAAGAAATTGTAATAATTTTATGCTGAATAAAATATTTTGATTTTGATTGTATAAGAACATAAAAATATAGATATCTAAAATTAAAGTTCTGTTATCATTTATTTTATAGAATTTATATTTATGGCATTCTGAAAATAATGTTTCATATATTAAAAGTAGTCGCGTACGCTCGTCACTGTGATCTCAAGTCGTAAAGCATAAGGCGCACGTAGCGGTATTCTGACGCAACTAATTATACACGATACCAGCTGTACGAATTGCTCGCATAAATATATGATGTCAAGCGAAAGTTAGACAAAACGTAATGTTAAGCAAAAAAACGTGACGATTTAGTACATTGTAAATATAAATAATTAGGCGGTATATAACAGATAGCTTTATTTCTGTCATTTCTGGAAATGCTTACGCTTATTTTTTTACTTATGATGATTTATTCAGCCTGTAATATGCCACTGTTAACCAAAGGCCTCGCTCTCCATATAAGAGAAAAGAGAGTCATAAATCTATTTTTGAAGTGAAACTTCTTTAGGCGCATGAGGGGTAAAATTTGAGCGACCGATAACGCGGCAGCGTCAGGGACGGTCAGTACTTGGATGGGTGACCGCCTAGGAACACCACGTGAGGTTGACTTTTTTTTTAATTAGTTTTTTTTTTAAATTCGTTTTTTTTAATTAGCTTTTTTTTTCTACTATATTTCTTATTACAATATTAAAAGGATTTTATAGGAGAAAGATTTACAAAACGATCGTTACCAGGTTTATATTATAACAACTAGACCAACTGCTTTATTACTTATCGAGTCATGATGGAAAGGTCCACCAAGTCAAACGCTCAAATTAGAAACAATGTACAAATACAAATATCCGTTCCAGCCGTGAATCGAACTCAGGACAATCTTTAATTCCATTTTGCAACCATTGCATTAGAACGATCATCATTAATATATACAATAAGGAACCACTTTTTTGGCACAAAATAATTACTACAAAAAAATGAAACATTCAAATTTACATTTTTATAAAGTTTCGTTAATTACATAACATATATTAAAATGTCATAAACATTCAAATTACGATATTCAAATAGAAATAAAATAGCAACATATTTTTTATCTATTAAGTAATTTTTAACTCGGAATTATGTTTGAAATTACACAATCATTCACTTTCTCATTTTATGCATATTCGATTACAATTGACGATATAATCGTTATTAATATATAATAATGTTATTAATAAACAATCAATAAATTATTAAGTTGTTAAGTTATAAATCGTTCTACGCTTAATAGTCATCAATTCTTAAGCATTTTGTAAAACTAAATGTTACAGTAGGTATATCTTGTTATGGAAATGTGCAGTCACCTACAAGTACAGTCACGTGAATTAATTAATCTATTTTATAATTTAACTACTTGTTCTCGCAACTTTGCCTGCTTACGACTAGCTATAAAAATTGACTAAACAATATTAATATTGGGAAAAACTAGAAAGTAATTTTAGATTAACTACATTAGTAGGTACTAGGTATATATGTACAATTTTTAATACATGGAATTAAATTATTAAAATATAAAAACAATAAAAGTATTTTTGAAACCTACCTGATTTTTTTATTATGATTTTATATTTTCATTCATATCATTTGTAAAAATAACTGTATTTATCGACACCGTAATAAATAACGATTACGTTACACTGCGAGAAGAATTCCGAAAAACCACAACAAGATAACCGAAGATATAAATTCACGAGTACCCTGTCGAAGTAATTGATGTGTATTACATGATATGGGCATTACCAAGACTTTCTCAGTGTTCGTGGTACTACTCGAAGTACAAGGACCAGTTCAACGGGGAGTCATTGCACCCAAGTTCACTCCACCCACGCTCAGCCTGTCTTGAATACTAACTCTTTGTTATATTTTAATAACATTTTGTAACCTGTGATATAATAAGTCAAAAATATATGTTATATATTTCATCATAAATATTCAAAGCATTTTTTTCAAGCATTCAATTCATAGTCAAAAATATTCTATAAGATAACGGTGTCTTATATTCACGGAATCAAATTTAAAAAGTTTTTTTAATGTCACAATTATTTATAAGGCAGTCTATTATAGAGTGTGGTGTATTTTCCTTTGTTTCTAATATAAAATTCAAAATATTTAACATTTTAAGTGAAATATAACAACTACTTTTTTTTAAAGTGATACCATCTAATATTTATTGAGTTACTAAATTAAAATACAAATAAATATAAAAATATATACTAAAACAACGAACCTAAAACTAAAAATCTTAAAAATTATAATATAATAACTAAAATATATTATTAAAAGGAGTCCCTTTAGGCAAGGTTCCGAAGATACTGGCAGCTTTCCCCCTTTGGATAGCTAGACTTTTAGCTAGACCTTTGTCCGAGGTAGCTGCCAGCTCTTCGGTCTCCTGTGATGTCGACTAACCTTTTAGTTATTTCCTTAAAGAGCCTTATGGCACTAGGACCCCACGGCCCAAGGGTCTCGACACCGAATGGGACAAAATCATATTCGGAGCCTAGACCCCTGTATTTACCTGCTTTAGCTTTTTCAGCCGCTTCACAAGCCGCACCAGCTCTATTGTTGGTTTCATGTAGATGGGAAGAGGACAGCGTGTCTGAACAGGTTGCATCCCATACCAGCACCCGGCCCATCTTCCATGGAATCAAACTTATACCGTCCGGTCTCTTGCCATCGTCTCTTGCTATACCAGTCGGCTCAAGTAGACTTGGCACGTTGATTGTGGCAAGGGACCGGCGTATGATATCGTTAATAACAATTACTATATAAATAATATAGGTCATATCTATAAGAAGAAAGAGACAAAGAAACATGTGGGTCAATGAAAGGTGACATTCACAGGGCTGATTCAATCTATCAATTAATCAAATAGGACAGAAAAATAAAATATTTACTCGTATGTAATATTAATTGCGTCTGCAAAAGAAGAAAATACCTTTGACCTATTATATAACGACATGACCGCAGCTTACTGTATAGGCTGTGCATACCGATCCTCTGTAAAAATATATTTCTGCCTTTTTTATTTATATCAAACAAAGTATACATAAATAGCGGTAAATATATAAAATATTTTTTTTCTGAACTCAATAAATTATTTATAATCAAGGAAGGCAGCATTTGAATCAATAATAGCGAATTTATAACTCAGAAATATATATTGTGACATCGTGTCTCGATCTTGTAGCGTATGTAAATAACAAATTACATACAAGTGTGTCACATAGAACATAAATAACAAATATCATAAAATTGTTAACATGAATTCATGTCTTGTGTAAACTTAAAGCTATTATTACATTTATTTACAAATTGAGTATGTGATAATGTTATGAACCAGTTTATTTAGTTATTAGAAGAACTAGTTTTTTAACCATTTTTGTTAACTAGACACTAGTTTTGTTAATTTCAAAATTAACTGATATGATTTTAAAAATATATTTAGTTGACATAATATTACGCTGTAGCACATTGGTATACCCAAAATGTAATTTTTATCGATATATCCTATTGTAATGTATCGCATATGTTTGTATATACACGGTCCAATACACGGTACTATCGAATCCTTTTGTATCGTGTGGATAATAAAACGCAATTCGTACAACTGAACAGGACAAACACAAACAATGTGCTTTAAGCCTTTAACCTTAAACAGCTTTCAGTACATACAATCTTATAAATATCTCAAATACACTCAGAGGCACAATTAACCGTCCACTATCTATAATGCGATATTGTTTCTTTATGTTAGCTTGCACTTTGAGTGCTAGGCGCAACTATATGTGTGTGTACTTGCAATTGCAAACATTCACACACGCTTTTTGTTTACTTTGTGGTGAAGTCAACAGTAACGAACCGGTGTTTATACAAGAAGATCACAAGAAAGTTGTAGAAGACGAGAGATGATCAGAAAGTGATGATAGTTAAAACGTCTCTAACGTTCTTCAAAATCGGTCGATACAATCTAAGAAGCCTTACAGAGTAAATACAATTAGAAGAAACAAATAATAATACACAGACCAAACATCCCAAACCTGTACAATAAAGTAACAATTTGCAGCACATAACAATTATCTTTAGTTTAAATTTAAATTATCGTAACAACCTTAAATACATAGAATAAACTACATAATAAAATACTAATACGATGCACATAACACCAAGAAGGTTTTATATGCTTATGTAATAATTTTAATACCTTAGAGACCTTTAAAACATCGCATACATAAATCTATTATCCACCTTGTGCTAAGATTTCAATGTCCATGTTCATATATAGTTATGTTATTAGTAATGCGAAGTCATACTCTAAAGATGGATAAGAAGGTTTAAACTCGGTCAAGACGACGAATGTATTTCTTTGATCTTGACATTACGTGCAGGGTGAATCTCGGTATTAAGGAAAATGAATGCAATAAGATGTATTGATTTAACTGAGATTTCCCGCGACTACACTCACGTGAGGTATTTAAATTGTTATATGCTTGTTCATGTTATGTTATTAACTAGCTGACCCGGCGAACTTCGTACCACCATATTTTTTTCGTGTATGTTTCGTTTTTCTTTTTTTAGTTTTCTTTTATATTAACCTTGTCGTGACAATAATTATCTATACACATAAATAAAATTGAGGTGCCTGTCTGTTAATTCATAATACCTGTGCTTTTTCAAGTACACACTGTTTTTTTTTTTTTTAATATATAACTAGGTCGGCAAACAAGCATACGGCTCACCTGATGGTAAGTGATTACCGTAGCTTATAGACTTCTGCAACACCAGAAGCATCGTAAACGCGTTGCCGACCCTATCCCCATTTCCCTCCAGGAGCTCTGGTCACCTTGCAAATAATAAAGCTGTATAGCAAATACAAATTGTAAATAAAAAAAATTTATAATATAAACTAGTTAGTTCTGATGTTAATTAAATATATTACAATTCTCTTTTAAGCTAGTTTTGTAAACAAAAGAAAAATCATTATATTACGTAGCGTATCATTGTTTTTGAATTTATAGAACAACATTTCTTAGGAAATGAAAACGACAGTAATTACCTTTTACGGTTACGTAAACCTTTCTCATATTTCAATTATTATTATATTTTTTTTGTGAAAGAAATCGAATATAGTAAAGTTTAAGTTCTTTGTGATTTTATTTTTTATTTTTATAAATAACCTTTTATGATTTTACAGAGTATTAACATATTAAATTATAGATAACGCTCGTTTTAATTGTCCTCTTAAAATCGTGTACAAGAAATAAATTGAGTTACTCGCACTTTTGTTCCGCTTATGCAATCGTCAAATTACATAAACTACTCTAGATGACATCAAAATATTAAAGATAATATGGGAATGGTTCTTTATTGGAGTATACCTTTCCATTTGATTATTCAGCTAAAAAAAAAAAAACATTTCGTTTCCACGTTTTCGAATAAGAGTACTTTAAAAATAAAATACAATTATTACGAAAAAGATTAAATTACGATTAAATTTTAATGGCTACTTTTCTCGTCATGCATCGTTATAGAAATCATTAAAATGAAACTGACAAAATTTCTCTTTAGATCATATGCATACAAAATGACAAATGTTTAATAGAATATTTCTATGCTATGTGCGATTGGAAATGAACGGAGAGCGAGCAAACAGGTTTAGTTTAGGATTTATTTTGCACAGAATCTATGTCAAGATCAAGGAGGCTGCAAACACGTTTGTTACTCTGTCGTGTTTACCTACGGATGCCAAGCGTCACTGACCTACAAATTCATCAAAATATAATGTTGGTCGTAAAAATCTGTCGCCAAAAAGAAAGGTGAAATTACTTACTTCCTCTGTCAAACAAGTGAGCGTCTACATGTGCAATTATCAAACAAAGTTTATTTGCATGTTTGTTGCTACAAAATTAAAATGTTAATCACACAGTTTTTGTTAGAGATGATCTTAGTGAAAGCAAAATGGAGTTAATTTAATGGCAGAACCTCCTAAAATGGGCGAGTCACCCAATAAGGCTCGTAAAAGTTCCTTCTACTTTTTCTTTGAAAAAACAGCTTAATTTGTATTCTCTTAAAGTTTTGCATAGAAAATACTACATAATCGAGTTTAGGAAGAATTCGGACCAAAAAATTCTATTACAAGTATCGGTACAGGTTCGCATACTAATAACAAAAACCGAATTATTTCGTACAAGAGAAGACTAATCTAACTTTTAAAACCGCAAACTTCAAATTACATCGGATCAGGCTAAATCTGTTGTTTTGTTTAACGAATATAAAAATAACTTTGTTTGGCTGTAAAGTTGGAAAACGATTGGAACTCGAGAAAACGAAATAATGCACTTCGAACAGTCGATACTGTAAGTTCGAGACTTAATCTTAGTTGAGATTACTCGAGTTCTGCAGTCCGTCCATTCTGTAGGTCCATTCCATTACTTAGGTAGTTGGCCTGGGTACCGTGTAATTTTATTTTAGCTTCGTGAAGCGGGAGATGAGCTGGAAGAAGCCCAACAACTTTCAAACAAGATGAACAGTAGATTTAAATGTTTTAATATTTATTAAAGTTTCTTTGAGAGATATTTTTGCTTGTTTAATATTAAATATTGCAATATACCCATTGTATAACGTAGAGTTTCTTCGTTATACCCAACTTAAGCACTCTTTCATACGATCATACTACTGTTATGTATATTAATTGGTCATCGAAATGTTTCAACATAAGCCTGAAAAAGTCTAAAAGTAATAAACTGTATTTTTAAATTGAAATAATAATAAAAACCACACAACTATACAAAACGATAATTATGAAAAAATAAAGCATGAGTAATTTTTAATAGTTTTAGGTATACATACGTTTAATTCAAATTTAAATTACATTGGGATGCCAATGTTTCTTCGATGTTATCTAGTTTTTATAATGTTAACGACCAAAACAAAAACAAAATATTTATGTAAATAAAAATACCTATATAAACAAACAAGTCTTAGGTTTCAATTATCGTTTGAGCGAGGTGATACGACGCACGAAACTTAAATAAACTGCACTCGCAAATGCAACAGAGCGTGACTTTAAACAAGAATCTCGGAAAAAATATTAGTCTTCTTAATACAAGAGCTTTTTGAAATGTGTATCGTATGTTAATTTCATTTATATATAGAATGCGGCGATACTCCACAATGTTAATAGTGGCAACGGTTATAAAATACTCGTATTGCAATTTTAATAATACACGACTTTAATTATTAATGATAAGCTGTGCCTGACTTCGTCCGCGTGGAATTTAACAAAATAAGTTATTGTTCAGTTCGCAGAGTTATAAAATATAATAAAAAAATCTAAAATAAAAGTAGCCTAAGTTACTCCTTATTACGTCAGCTATCTGTCAATGAAAGTCCCGTCAAAATCGGTCCAACCATTTCAGAGATTACCCGGAACAAACAGTCAGATAGACAGACAAAAATTATAAAAAATGTTATTTTGTTAAATGTACCGTGTATACATACATATGAATTTAGGAAAAAAGCGGTTACTTTAATAAAATACAAAAAGACACTCCAATTTTATTTATTTGAATAGATTTGTAATGGTTTTTAACTAAAGCAACGTCAATAACGTTGACTAAAAAAACTAACAGTTTTACCCAGTTATAACACCATAAAATGACAATCAGTATTCATAACTTTCTACCATTACAAAATAATATTTACGCATCGATCTTCGGTAATCATACAAAACCTTGTTGCGCAAGAATTGCCAAAAGATGTAATCACTTTTTCACAAAGAAACTTCACAATTATAATTACAATTTCATATCGCCTTACTTTCAAAAATCAACAATACGCACCAATCATAATTCACATAAATATTTATGAACGAAATACTTTTCTTTTCTAAATGATGATGCGTAGTCTTAAATATGATGAACATAAAAGAGTTTAAAAAAGTTAGTTTGACATTTTAATTACTATTTATAATCTTAGATATCGTTTTTTATAATACTCGTAATTGTACAGTAAATGTACATAGTCTTATTGACAGATACATTGGCGCAGTTTATTATAAGCCTGCTTTTTGCTCCAGCGATTCCTAACCCGAATTCGGGAGTTATATTTATCATGTGTTTTTACAAAAAAAATGTAGTGAGATGTTACAAGCTGAATCGTAAATGCGAAAATTGTCTTATCTGTAGGCTTTAATAGTTTTGAAAACAATTTTTAAGGATAAGCATATATATATTATATACATTAAATGCATTTCCATTATGTGATGTTCATTGAAATTGCTCAATTACATGTTAGGCAGTTCCATGGCTGTGCAAAGACCTCCCATTAAAGATAAACAAAACCGATCACAACTAATCCGTTACGCTGCTTTTAAAGATTATTTACCATAGTAGTTTTATGGCAAACTTAGAATTTTCTTTGCTATTTTTTTAAATTATTTTTTCACCAACAAACCGTCCGATAATTGCATACAACTTCTTCAATTTAAGTGCTACGAATATCACTCCTAATGCTCTGGTTTCGAATATCGACTTCGGTATGCCTATGAATGCACTAATTACCAGAATTATTGAACCGGTTCTAATGTAAACCACTTTTCTGTGCCTACACTTCGATAAAGGTTAAAATATTAAATGACATGGAATATTTACTAGGTTCAAATACATTAAATATACGTATTAACCCAAAAATATGTACGCAAAATTCAAATAGAACGAATAAAATTAAACTTGTATTCAGACATTGTAAATAGTGTTAATGAACGTACAATTAACAAAACAAATGAATAACGCAGAGACGAGCTTTATTTGATTATAAGGATAAGATTGTTTTTCATTCTACGATTTAATCCGCACGTACAAATCAACTTTTCTACAACATTCTAGAATTTTCTCGTACAGAGGAGAATCTCTAAAATTAAACTCTCTTGATACAGATTAAAATTTATTATTTAAATTTATTTATTAGTTTTTAAAGGGAAAAAATTTTTGTACAGTAAGTTTTAAACTTTACAATACTCGTATATCATTACTATTAACGTCGATTTGTAGAATTAGCTACAAAAATTTAATAATTAGATTGTGAATAATTGTTTAATTCGGAAGTCCTTTTAATCTCTTACTTGTCTTGATTTGTGATTTTGAAAAAAAGTTCGTGAGAATTTCTGCTGATCACTGGACACATTTTGATATATTGTGAATCCAATATCCTGGAGTAAAATAGGGTACTCAGCTTGTCTCTAATTGTTCTCTTTACTTTAACTAAGAAAAAGGACTTATCTAAGCAGATGACCGTTTACAGTGTAATCCTTAAAGCAGTCAGGAGCTATCTCTTGATTGACAATAATCGTATGATAATTTTTTACTAGCATACGAAAAAAACGACTTCAATTTACATCGACAAGTTACGTGGGTAGTTGTAAAAAATCAATTAAATACGCATTATTAGGAATAACACAAAAATTACATAAAATTTTAATACGTTTTTCTATTAATACTTTCAAATAAAGAAATAAATCATTAAAATCGGTATGTACATCTAGTAAAAAACGATGACGTAACTCACATAAAAAATACAATCGAATAGAAAACTTCTTCCTTTTTTTTGAAGAATGTTAGACCCATGACGATTTCGATAATTTTAAAATACGTACTCTTATAATATACATAATCTTCACACATCATAAATTCTATTGATAATACATAAACACAAGAGTGTAGGGTGTGATATTCTCGTAAAAACCGGAGAACCGTGAATTATGAGAAGCGAGAGCACTCGCCTGTACGTGACTTTCCAACGAAAGCGACACCTTGTTACAAAAACTGTTAGTTACCGTATAATTATACCTTGTTTTAATTATTGTACTACTATTATTGTAGTTATCATTATATGCTTCACTTATTTTGTCTATGTCTATCCAAATTTAAAATTTATATTGCTCTACAGGTTGTAACAAAAAATAGTTTTTTATATATTTGAGTCTATACTTTTGTTTATCTATTTTGAAAATCAAAATGGTTTTTCTTTTTATCGAGAAGTTGACGAAGCATTCTTTAATTGCTTACATTTATTATTTAGAAATATTTTTTTCTTTATTTTACTATTATGAGGTAAAACATAATTATGCACAATAGTTCCTAATCATTAATATCATAAAACTATTTTCTAAACTTTTAGTCTTATAAGCTACAATTTTCTTAAATATTTGTATAAAATGATTTGTAAGACTGACATTCAAACTTCTAGTTTTACTCAATTTACTATTCAGTACCTGGGTGACCGAGCTTTGCTCGGTATTTTTAGTAAATCATGTTTTTTGGAAATCATATTCAAATATGAATTAAAATCAAAAAAAACTTTATTCAAATAGGACCAAAGAGCACTGAGAGAGCTCCAGTGAAACCACATTGTTCACTATGAAAAATTCCATTAACTTTAAAATGGAAAAGAAGTTGATTTAGTATATTTTTTTCAAAAGTTTTACTTAAGCACGGTAGGGTTGAAAAGGGTCTACAATTACTGGGATCACTACGATGCGCCTTTTTAATAATTGTCTTTGCTTGCAAACGAAAAAAAAACCGACTTTAATTACATCGACAAGACAACTGAGGTAGACGAAAAAGTAGTCAAGTAAATACGCGTTATCAAAGATTTCACAAAAAGTTGTTATCAGATCTCGATGAAATTTAAATTTGACAACATGGTAAGCATCAGCTTTCGACTAAATTAAAAATCATCAAAATCGGTACACCCAGTAAAAAGTTATGCGGTATAATACAACGTAAGTCGACGAAAAAATAGTCAAGTAAAAATGCATTAATAGATATAACCCGAAAAGTACTTGTTAGATCTCAAATAAATTTAAATGGGACCAAATGACACACACCACCTTTCGATTAAAGAAAAAATTTAACAAAATCGGTCCACCCAGTCAAAAGTTCTGAAGTAACATACATAAAAAAATACAATCCAATTGAGAACCTCTTCCTTTCGGTTTAAGTCGGTTAAAATTGGTAAAACTTTACTATATTTAACCAAATCTGAAAAAGAACCCACCTTAATAGCATTGTTAAGTGTTAAAGATAAGTACGGAGCGAGGTAATCAATGATAGTACTAATTAATTTAATGAAATGCTCCACAGATCTCATTGTGCATTGTTTTTGAAGTGAAACTTCTCTTAAGCGCATGAAAGGTAAAATTTTGACGGATCAAACGCGTCACGTTAAATACACCGGATCTCGTCCGATCACCGAAGTTAAGCAACGTCGGGCACGGTCAGTACTTGGATGGGTGACCGCCTGGGAACTCCGCGTGATGTTGGCTTTTTGTTTTTTTTTGTCAATTAGTTTTTTTTTTAAATTAGTCTGCCAAAGAAGTTTCACTTCGTACTTTGTACGCACGCAATTTTTTTTTAATTATGACTTAAACGCTTTTAAAATATCTAAAGAATCAACCCGCGAGAATGAAAAATGAACATTACATTTGCTAACGTTATTTTTAAGAAGTTGGGTAGAATTAGTTGAAGATGAATTCAGTCGAAAAGAAGTCAATGGGTATTTTATCGAAAAAGGCTTCAAAGGCGTATGCCAACTTGTCATCAGATGAGCTGCTGTTGTTTGATTATTATATTATATTGGTATCTATAGTTTGCTTATTACGTTTCCCACAGATACTATTAGATAATCTTTGATATATTTTGATTTAGCAGCCATACATACAGCAGAACAGCTTCAAAAGTTTTAGAATATTGTTTTACGTAAGCCAAAAATCTAGTCTCCTGATTCCATTGCTTCTTACTGTAGGTAGGTACAGGTCGTAAAACCTATTTCTACTCTTACAAATACCTTCAGAGGCCCATTCACTAAATGTACAATTTACATTTATATCTACAGTTTTAATTTTAAAAATGTTATATCCTCTAAGATTAATTTGAAAACTAAATTATAGATTACATCTGGATCTTGCGCCATCATAATTATTTACTTTACATATTTTGTGCGCTACTATATCCCTAAAACAATTTGTTTTCTTTACCGTTATTGGTCTACATGTAATTCTTCGAGAATTTATTTTAATTTTCTCATCAAGAGAAAATTTTGACCGCAGTGATCGGAAGTTCATTTTTATCGTAAATTTCAATATCTATACTAATCTATACTAATATTATAAAGAGGAAAAGTTTATAACTTTGTTTGTATATCGGGGATAATCTTCGCAAATACTGATCCGATCATGAAAATTCTTTCACTAACAAAAAGCTACACTATTCAGGAGTGACATAGACTATATTTTATTGTAATTGTACAAAAAATTCAGTAAAAAAGAAATATATTAAAATATATTATCAAAATGACAAAGAAACGATCGCCATCTATCGCTATTTATTAGTCTACTTATTTTATTTACTCTTATTTCAGTTAACCAACGTCAATCGACGACGAAGTTTTTTCGCTTTTTGATAGATGGCGTTGGAGCAACATTTTATTTATAAAGTATGTTATTTGGTTCTGTGATTTAAAATAATAAATACACGATATTATTACGATTTTATAAGTCAAATTCTAAACAATGAACCTAATAAAACAGTACTAAGAGCTACACAATATAATTGCATCACAAAGATAATTAACGCCCAACGAAGTGGGCGCGGGTCGGCTAGTGTATTACTAAATAGGTTATCTATTATAATTGATAAAATATGAATAATATTTTTCTATCTTACCGACATAATAAAAAAAATATGAACTCGTTATTTAAATAAAAAATCACGCGTGCAAATAGAAAAAAAAGGATAAAAAAACGATTGATCTGGAGGTGTGGGATTTGAACTCAGGACCTCTCGATTCGGTACCGGTCAATTTCCTACCTGAGCTATTTGAACTATGATATCAATTGTGAAATTTAGCTTCGTATTCTAATGCTATTTTTTAATTGCCTAAAAAACAGGGATAAAACGAATTTTTTTTAAATGAATCATAGCTAGATCAATTTTTCGCCCCCGAAATCCCCTGCATACTAAATTTCACGAAAATCGTTGGAGCCGATTCCGAGATTCAGAAAATATATATATATATATATATACAAGAATTGCTCGTTTAATAGTATAAGATAAATATTTTTTAACACAAGAATGTACATAATAAATAGAATAATTGGGGTGTAACGGCCAGTGCTTGCGAAGGAGGTTTTATGTTTAATAAAAAGAAACACATTTTTAAGTCATTACATCAAACATATATATTTTATTCGTCATTTACAACTTTCTGCTAGTATCCTTAAAATACTAGAAATAATTGAGGATAAAACTAGTTTTAGTCTAGAATAGAATAACTAATTTAATTCTACTAACAATTTCATTGAAATTAAACATTCAGTTAATCGAATTTAATCTGCACGGGTGTTAAACTGTTAACTAACACAATCTAATTTATCGCATTACAGGGTATTGACATTACGTAGGTACTTTTAAAGTTGTAATAGCAATTGTTTTCATAAAATGCAAAATGATGAAGCGAAAATAATTAAATCGATATTATAAAAAAAAAACTTTCTTTTCTGTGAATAGAGCGTAATTACGTAAAGAAATTGTGAATTACATGCAATTTAATTTTGTGTGTATATTTAAGTTGTTGCTGCCCACTTTATTTTACCTGAGTTTTAATAGCTACTTTGTGTAATACGCGTGATATTTTATAGCCTAGTGCCTTCTCAGACTTAGACCTTTACGTTGCAACGACCGATAAACAAGACAATTTTATGATATTAAAGTGTTCAAACATGTTTTTTCGCTTTACCTTATTATCAATAAAGATTGACGAAATGACAAAAATCAAACAAATATATTTTTAAACCTTTGATCAAAGGTTGGCGTAAGCGATGTTACCGATGTCTACCGACCGTCCCAAATGCATTGCAATTACCGGCTCTTTGGCAACTCGAAACTGGAAACTAGAACTACTTAAAAACCCGTCCAAATATAAAAGTGAATCGCTGTTCGCTGTTTACCAGCCATTAGACATGTATATTCTATGTTGTCCGTCTATGTGCCAAGGGTTCTAGGTTTTCGTGTTTATCCTCTTTGAGTTAGAGAAAATAGATATGTACCTCATAGTTCGCTCTAAAATATTCAGCAACTGCAGAATTTTCTTATGTTGATCCTACCTAACCTCATAAAAACACCTCCTTGATATTTTATGAAACGTAAATTTGTTACTAAAATCCACCAACACAGATTTTAGTAAATTTTCTAAGGGTTTTTTTAACAATATAAAAAAATAACATTTTTTATATTGTTAATTAAAACAAAAAAATGTGTAACAAATTCGTATATATATCGTAAACCTAGCCGGCATGGTAAAAACACAAACATTGTGAAGTAATTTAAATAAACGATGACTAACAGAGAAAGCGTCAATAAATTAAAACGCCGACCTGTCATGAACGCCATAATCACCGCCATTGATGACATAATGATTTTATTTGTTTTGAAGCGAGAATTTAAACGAATTAATATAAAAAATTGATTAAGTGCGAATCACTTAATGTAGGTTAAAACGGTTGCGTCATTAAATTAAACAATTGCAAAGATTTGCTAAATTACGAGTATATTCAGTTAGTGCGTTAAACAACAACCAACAACATCTAATACTCTGACTTATATCTAAACAATATAAACAACAAACACAATTAATTATACAACAATTTTGATATACAGTACTTTTTTGTGTTATAGTCATTATAATAATTTCTAAACTATTAAGTACATAGACTTATTTTGTTAAGGTTTTTATGGTTTCATCTAAAGATACCAAAAATGTATAGTTAACTTTATATTGTGTATACGGCGCGACCGCTTACAATTTTCTCTAGTGGATAAATAGTTCCATGACCCAAAATGCTCGTCATCAGTCCTTTAAACGGTTATTGAAGGCATTGTGGTATTGACATTAACGATGATTATTATCGTCATTATAAGCCATCGTTTCGTATCCGAGCTCACAGTCAGCCCCATGGTTCAATCTTTTTTACCTTTTCATACACTTCTAAAATCTGAACCAGACCTGCTTAGTCATCTGTGTATCAAGATATAATCTTATGTGCATTGTCCTTCATAAAATACTTATCAGTTTGTATATATCATGGGATCCGTAGATACAACTTTTAAATGTTCAATAGTGTCCGTATTTACAATTATTGTCTTATCATAAATCTGAAATGTTGTTTCTATATTTGTCTGAACACTTTTAAAATACGTACTGGAAGAATTACTTTTTTATTAGAAAGCTTTTTTAACGAGATCACTACATATTATAAAACAAAGTCGCTTCCCGCTGTCTTTCTGTCTGTATGTGTGCTTAAATTTTTAAAACTACGCAACGGATTTTGATGCAGTTTTCTTTAGTAGATAGAGTGATTCAAGAGGAAGGTTTTTATGTATAGGTAATACATGCATATTATAGTAGAGTAACAATGGTAGTTTTAGAGGTTTATAACGTATCTTTTACTGTAGATAGTATTTAGTTTCAGCATTGCAACCGTGCGAAGCCGGGACGGGTCGCTAGTAATCTATAAAAATGTCGGTATGAATCAAGTCTTTCTCCTCTATAGTATAACTATAAATGTAACCAATCTCACAGATACCAAATTTGAAAGCAGATGAAATAATAAGGTTTGTTTGGACAATTAATTTACACCGATAATAACAAATTAAATAACACATTGAAAACATGATTATAGATTGAGATATAACTTTTTTGTATGGCCCTCTACAAATAATCTTACACTGAAACAAAAATGTGTTTATAATATTCGCGTGTCTGTCTGTTTGCCTTCCTGTTTGTATTTTAGCCAAAAAACATGTCAAAACCTATGAATGAATTTGTGATTGTTGAAAAAATTGTTCCAAGATATTTTTGGATTCATTTTACATTTAAAATAGCCTAATATGAAAGAGTGTATAAGTCTTTGAACGTAAATGCAGCTTAACCTAAGCTGGCGAATGTACTCTATTTTACAGGCGTAGTAAAAGAGATGTCAACAGCGAATGATGTTACGGGTAAAGCTAGTAAAATGATAATTGTAGTGATGATTACTAAGATCGGGTTCAAATCAAGTTCTTACATAATTAATGGAGAGTTCGTGTTGAAATGGGTCTAGATCGTTCTCTTGTTAAAGATCATCTCACGCTTGTTACCTACGCGTCGGGAATATCCGAGCCGAATATCGAACATATTGTGCTTTATATAACTGTATATAACTTACACACACACATAAAATAAAAAGTGTTATATGTTAATGAAAATTTAAAACTTTTTATAGCTTGTATAAATTTTATTGAACATAATATACAAGATTAAGAGAGAATGATTACCTAAAAAAATATACGATATATGTTTATAACCAAATAGAAAGTCGATTACCTGACAAATAAAAGAAATGTGACACGTCCATTACAATCTATCCTGTACTTAATTTACCAAATTCAAACAAGTTTGCGTTTTGCGACTCAAAACAGATACACAAACATGATATATCTAATATTTTAAATTCTATAATTTATTAATTAGTTTCACTATAATTCGTGAGATTATTTGAACTCGATTTTAGAACTGTAGTACTAATACTCGGTTCAACCCATAGCATTATTTCCGCTACCGTGCATACCTCAATGATGGAACATAATCTGTTATCGTATTGCTACACAGCTACAGCGCTTAAAGCGATTTTCATAAACAGATTTCATGTCCAGCATTTGATTATTGGAAGACGAAATGATGAAATGATATTTCGGAAATGCGTTTCATTTAAGCTGAAAGGTATTGATATTAATGATTTATTTTGCAATATAGATTTATTTAAATAGAATAGAAATTGTTTGTAATGTAGGGTAGACTGGGTACGGTTGTGACAATTTCGGTTTGACCGCCAATAATTTTGTTAATTTACTAGTTAGTTGAGACAAAAATTACTTAAACCGTAGCTTATACATTTGTCCACATAAAAATACTGCAATTTTGTCTCAAATTATGCTGTATTACTTATAGCATCAAATTTGAAAAAAAAAGGAAAATGTCACAACCGTCCTCACCCCAAGGACGGTTGTGACAGTGGCTGGGGTCAGTAGTGACAGACATAAACATTCACAGAAATGGTTTATAATGACTTTTATTGTTAGAAATGTTTAACATAACACAAAATACTTTTCTTCTATATAAAGTTTACACCAGTTTTATCAATATTATATATATTTTGTGGCTCATATAGGTGTATGTCCAAAATAGTCTGCAAGTTGTTATAAAAAGCTTCAATATTCGTTTTGTTAAAACTTGTAGCTCTTGAAAGGCTTGTAGCTTGAGCTACGCGTACAGCCATGAACGAAACCATTCCTCACCAGCCATCTCATTCTCATCCCAAGTAGCAGGTCGGTTTATGTTGTATGTATTTATTTATCAGTTCAAAGGCCAGTTTCCGTACCTCTCTTGTAGTAAGGCCAAAATATATTTCCGCGCAACGTGTGGTACATGTATTTTGATAACAGCTCTTTTTGCTCCTTCGAAAATACTTTGCTATGAGCTGCATATCACATGCTGATGCTGTTTACATCGTGATTCGCACCGACTTTATCATGTTTACGAATGTATCGTAACAACGATATGCGATTAATATTATGCATTTCCGCAGCTCTCCGTAAAGACGCCCCACGTCTTACTTCATCCGAAAGCGTTTTCTGGTCATCTAAAAGCAAAAACATTCAGAATATATATGTCACAACCGTACCCATCTACGTTTGTCACAACCGTACCCAACGCATACTTCTGAAAACAATAAAACATCATGAGTAACCTAAATTATCTACGTAAAAAGTAATCAGTTGTAATTAACTACTAACATTCAATTGACAACAAAAAAATATTTGCTATAGTATATCTGTATACCAATAAAAGTAAATATTAAAAGAATCTGAACAAAAAAACTTACTTTTGGCTGTTGAAAAGCAATGTGGCCTCCTGCTTTTGTTTACGTCGTGCACTGGCTAACGCGATACTGGGCAACATGTGTAGACATGCATTGCGCTTCTTTTTTCCCTTACACTCTTCCCCGCATTACGTATAGTTTCGCGGTTATAACGACTGTCACTACCGTACCCTGGCACAATCGTACCCAGTCTCCCCTACAAGTGAATAGATAATTTTAGTACTTCCTTTTCGTCTCAGAATTTTCAAATAGATTTATTAAACGAAATCAAACAGCCATAACGAGGCAACTGTAGGCCAATGTATACTCATAGTATAAACATAAAACTCACCTACACAATAAGGCCCAAAGTAAATAATCTTATACTAATAAATGGCGAGCCGGTTTTTTTGTTCGGTTATACTGCGAAAACTACTGATCGATCGGAATCATACTTATAGGTACGACAAAAATGCAACGTGTTTCGGAGAAGGAATTAGTACTTATTTGATATGTTGGTGATTACTTATCGTGTAAAAAATATGGATGAACAAAGGTCGCTAGTAATATATAAACTCAATTTAGGAAAGAGATATGACAACGCTTCGGCAACTGGCTGATCTGCTAGCGGTCGCGGATTTGATAAAAATAACTCCGTAACGCAATTTTTTTGTAGATGTCATTTTTTTATTTTTATTTATACAACCTTGTCCTGATAATAGCGTATACAAAAAAAAGAATTATCAAACTTGGTACAGTCGTTCACAAAATGTTCGAGTGCAAACATTTCGTCATTATTTATATGGATATCTTTCTAAACATTAAAAACATATATATCTAAAAAAACCTGTGTGGTTTTATGAAACCACGGTAAAAGTCAAACTTTTTTTCACATCATAGACATTTAACTAAAATATTTTGGAATAATATTCCATTAAGGGTATAAAAATCGCTTTATCAATCTTACCGCGCGGCCGACCGTCACGCGACATGCAACACACAGACGAAAAAGTTTGATACAATGTAATAAAAGTGTCACTTTAATAAAAACATACTATAACTGCTTGCAAAATAATACCACTTCGTTTTAATACGTGAACCGTAGGTTATACAATAAGGACATTGTGTACACTTGTAGCGAGACTCGTCTGACAATAGTCACAGACCAAGCAATAACGTCTCTCGCTCTCTCCGACATCATTCAAGCGGTAACACGTTGAGCCACTTTCTTTTACATACTTGTACGCTGGATGATATCGGAAGAATCTTTAAATCACATACAGGATGTGAGCATGTGCAATACATAGAGAGCATATAAATAAAATTCATTACGCAAGTAATTTAATATCTAATCTATATACAGATCGATCTACGACTATTAAAATAACATTAAATAGCCTTATACAGGTTTTTTTTTTTGTATCTTACAATTGCATTCCAATATAAAATAGCAATTTGATTAAAAATAAATCTAGCTTTACCCACACAGAGTTCTGAACCTGTGGCTTCACTGCGTGAGATCGTTGTATTCCAATCCCTAGAGGGCTACCAGAAAATAAATAAACCCTTTTCTTCGAGAGAATGAAAAATACACAATCACTGTTTTGGCTTTTTAACACAATAGTTTTATAAATAATACATGTTTTCAATTACTATATCATATAGGTATTTATTTTATTGAAAAGTCAAATTATAAATTGTAATAGCGGTAAGATTGTTATAATAATTACATATTTAACAAAGACTAAGGCCTTTCAAAGATGTATTTATATAATAACTTAACTAAGAATATTATTATATACTTAAAAATTAATAACATAAACATAAAATTAGAAGGCCTTCGTTCGAGTGATAGAATTGCAATAAAGTGCTAACTAAAATGTTTGAATTTCCTTACCATAAGTTATACACTCGAAAATGATTCCTCTTCCAATATAAAAAATGACCTTAGCATCGCATCTTGTTTGGTTGACACAAATGTTATTTTAAATAATTTTACGCAATCGATAATCACATTTTTTTGAATTTATTTTGTGAAATCGTTACGATTCGGTTATAAAAAAAAATACTTTTTTTTTTTGTTTCGTGTTTGTTGCTTTGTTTACCGATTGATTCGATTAACCGTGATTACAAGAATCGAATTAGTATTTTTTTTTTGTTGTAAAACTCCTTAAACGTGTTAAACTTAGCGCAAGAGTCGTTACACGTTGTTGAACAGGCAGTAAAAAGTTAAATTGTGTGATGAATAATTGTGTTTGCTCGCAAACGAAAAAAAAGCGACTTCAATTACATCGACAAGTAATACAACGTAATAAGACGAAAAAATAGTCAAGTAAATACGCGCTATTAAAGATTACTCAAAAAGTTGTAATCAGTTTTCGATCTAATTTTAACAAGACTACAAGACAAGTATTAGCTTTCGATTAAAGTAAGAATCATCGAAATCGGTACACCGAGTAAAAAGTTATGCGGTATAATATAACGTAGGTCGACGAAAAAGTAGTCGCGTAATACGCATTATAACTATAAAAGTACTTGTCGGATCTCAATTAAATTAAAATGGGACCACATGACACGCAACACCTTTCAATTAAAACAAAATTGATCGAAATCGGTCCACCCAGTCAAAAGTTCTGAGCTAACATAAAAAAAAAAATCATTCGTTGATTTCTTAAAAACCATTAATTTTAATTTTATTATTGTTATTAAAAGTTATTATTCTCTTGAGAATGATAGGTATTGGTATATAATATACGGATAGAGGTAGGTCGGGAGAGTAGTATGGGGTAGAAAAAGTTGACAGTTATATCGAGTTTGTTAAAAAATTATCAATTATTTTATTTTTACTTGCAAATGTATATTTTAACAACCAAAAACAAATACCACATATATACGAAAATCGTTAATAGTCAACACGTCAACCTGTCACCGTCCTTCAATAATAATCATCTTCGCTTGCAGGTGCATTCATTTGCTTAATTTTTTGCAATACCACAACATGCATTTTTATTTTTAAACATTATTACCATAATTACCAATAAAAAGACTAATTATTTATATATAATGATCTTTGGACGAGCCAAAGATCATTTTAGATCTGGGAGGATTTTTTTTATCTTTTTTTTATTTATCAGTCCTGAGTTCCTGACCAATGCTGGTCATAACGATATTAGTAACATGTAGATTATTAGATTAGCAACAAGTCTTCAATCAAATCTAGATTATCTTTCCTAGTTTTGTGTGCTGATTTCGATACAGGACATCGTGATATACTGTTATATCAATGATGATTTATACGTCTCAAATGTATTGAATTAAGTTACAATTACAAATTATACGCTCAGGAAGCCCATGAGAATTTATTAATGTTGTATATCGCAATAAATTGGTACCGTTATTTATGTTTGAACAGTGCGATGTTACAATTAAATAATAACACGTTTTATTTCAAGTATTTTTTTATGAAACACGTCTTGTAACAAAGTTGAACGCATTGTCGGTAACTCATTATAATTTCGCTCTCACGTCGTAGTTGTAACCTCTTGATTAGATCAAATCACACAGCCTTGCACTGGAATGGAAATAAAAACAAGACTTAGTTCCACATGCACCTCACATGACATTGCTTTAATCGATTGCCCTTAAATGCTACCTAAACGGTCACGGTGAATAAATCTTTGACAAATAACTTTAGTATATTAATAAAATACGTATTAATGAAACACGATTAACGAACCCATTGTAAATTAACAAATTCTTATGATTTCTTAAATGTAAACATTCTTCTTTTTCATAACTATCGTAAATTCGTAGAACTATAATTTATCCACAGTTCTATTAGACTGTCGTATATGATTTCATACCAAATATTAATAATGTTTAAAACATGACACAAAAACGACCCCCGACATATGAAGCGTGAGGTCACGTCACGGCGGCGCACGCGCAACATTAGGTAATACCTTTATTTTAGCAGTCGTGACACGTCATGATAGCTTCCTCATGTTTCATATACTATGACGCCATAATAATAGATTTTTTACTCAATGAAATGCAGCAAGGTCAGTATACCTATCCATCAAAATAAAAAAAGAACATGCCTGCATATATATTAAATGGTTTCTTACGTGTTGCTCCGAGATTTATTATCTTTGTTTATTTTTTGTCCCGCTAAGATATATTTAAAAACCATTGGTCACGCGAAACCTTATCCGTTACAGATCACTTAATGATTTTGAATTCGATATTTTCATTGTTTAAATTTATTAAGGTCAGATTGTCTCTGCAAATAAAAATTGTTAAAAGTTAGATTTATATAAGAACTTTTCCATTACAATGGCTAGTCGACAGGTGTACGAAATAAATTGTGGAGTTTTGTCGATACCGCTGAGCTTGTCCAGTCCAGGCAATAATTTCAATCTGCAACACTATCGGGCCTTGTAAATGGCTAAACTTAGAGTCATTATCTTTTAATTTGGAACAAGAAAACAAACAAGACAGTATCAAGTACTAGCCATTGAAGTAGTAATTTTCGGCAAAATTTAATGAATTTACGCAAGATCCCACTGTTACAAAAGCAATAAGATAGGAAATTCTCATTAAAATTTCGTTAGAAACTCCGATTAAGATCCCTATTTCTTCGGTGCTAAGTTCAATTGTGCCTTTTGAAACTAAATCGCAAGTTTTAACGAATTACTGTGACAATAAGGTCTTGACAATGAAAGTCGGCATTCGAATTCAATTAAATTTGATGGAATGTTAAGGCCTATGAGGAAAATATGGATGTGATACTGTAATTTTTTTATTACATGTACCTCATTTTAAATGCTGCATTATTTTTTTTTTATTAACCATATAGGCTTAACGAGTATATACTAACTGTAAACCAGTGGTTTTAAAAAGTCGCGGTTTCCGTAGAATTTCTAGAACAATAGCAATAATTTATAACAGAAACTCATTAATCATTAATGTATCAAGGTTGATCTTAAACGGTTGACGAGGCAAAGCATAAAAAAGTAAGAAAAAATATGTTAGCACTTATAAACTTATTTAATCACAACATTTAAACGGACGCGGATATGTCAATTATCTTGTTTATCAAAGATTTAAGACGAAAAATGAAATGCGCAGTTGGCGCATGAAGTTGTTATGATTTTGTGATAACCGTCTCAATAACAAGTTGATATTTATCTGTCGGACGTATCTTCTGGTCAACACGGGTCTGGTCTGGCAATAAACCGCACACAGGCAGGTAGTAACGAGAAGGAACAGCTTTAACGGAACTTGTTACATGTGATATGTATTACACTTTCGAATGACATCATACAAAAGTATTGAAAATATTTATTTTTTACAAGTGCCATTAATATTTTTTTCTTTTTTTAAATAATTATATTTATTATTATTATTTAATACGGAACTATTAATATTAAGCATCTCTTCTTAACTTTTTTTCAATTTTTTATTGTAATATTAGAAACTGTTTTAGGCTTTTTGGTTAAGTTATACTATTTTTTATGTCATTCTGTATATTATTGTAATACCGTTTGTTTCCAAAACAAAATAGGAAAAAACATGTTATTTGGATGTAAGTTTAACTATATGTGTACATTTATAATTATATTTTAAATTCACGTTCGAACAAAATAAATATGTATATAAAATTTGGATGTTAAATAGATTAATATATTGGTAATTGTATATTATTTTCTTATATAAATTTTTTTTATGTAACTAGGTTGGCAAGCAAGCGTACGGCTCACCTGATGGTAAGACCGTAGCCTATAGACGCCTGCAACACCAGAAGCAACGCAAGTGCGTTGCCGACCGTATCCCCAATCCCCCCCAGGAGCTCTGGTCACCTTACTCACCAACAGGAACACAATACTGCTTGAAAACAGTATTATTTAGCTGTGGTCTTCTGTAAGGTCGAGGCTACCCCAGTCGGGCTGCTCCATATTTTGAGCAGGAAATTTCCTGCTGTGCTCTACCTTAGTTCAGTTGAAATATGCTAATTGCAAGAATCCATACGAATCTTACGTAAGACAGCAAAAACTTTGTGACTGACCGATTTGCGGGCGTCAGGTGAAACGCTCATTTTCATCCTAACTTGTATTATGCTAATCAACTTCCCTGACTTTTCAAATAGAATAAATTTTAATTTCTTCGCTACGTTCCGCGTTAAGAAGTTACTTTTTCTTGAATCGACGTTACCGATTAATTTTTCAAACTCGCGCTCTTTTTCATTGAATGCGGCAATTTTAATTAACAGTAAAGTTTAACAGCGACTTTACTGATTTTAATTAAAATGGGATCATACTACCCGTTTCGTGTGTTTATTCATTACGCTTTTATTTTATACTAATTGAAAAAGAAATCTCTGCAGTTAACGACATATTCATAGTATTTTCATTTTAATTATTTATTTATTTTCTACGAATCAATTTTTTTTATTAAAATAAATAAAAATAAAAAATGAAGACAAAAATTATTTGTTGTCGTTTTTTTCCTTCAATTGTAAAATTTGTTCGATTTGGTGTCTCACAACATTCAGTAACACTACCACTGTTATATCAGACGGACAGTAATAAAACTATTTTTTATGAATACGTAATATATGCTTTAGATATTAAGTGTATCTAATAATAAAACATCCACTATTACTTGGCACCGATATAATTAAATGTAATGATATCAACATTTAATTTGTTACCAATGATACTTTCTCCGCAACATTACTACTTCCGCTAATAAACTTATCAGTTCTGGTTATTATTATCAACACAGATATAAAAACGAGATTAAACCAAGATAAAGAAGTCGTTTATGTTATAATTTTCTATTACACTATTTTATTAACAAGATGACCCGCACAACGTGACTCAGTGTCTTTAGAGTTTAGACCTTCCTCAATAAACAAGCTTTTTAACTTAAATCTACAAATACATCTTAATGCACGTTTTAATATAATTATATTGAAACGTGTTTATCTCGTGACTGAAAATAGGTTTTATTTGTAAAGACATTTAGGCCATAGCATTTAACTGCAAATCATAGGGTAACCAATATTTATTCACAAATATAATGGTGAGTGGTGGTACTACATAGATGTGTATAAAAATGTGGTAAATATAAATAACCAACTTCATGTAGGTACTCTAGTCAAGGAAACAAAAATATTTTGTAGTCGAAGATCCAACTATTTTCTATACAAACTCTAAAGTTCTTGTGGGTCTCCCCACCGTGCCTCGGAGAGCACGCTAAGACGTCGGTCCCGGTTTTTATCATGTACACCTGATATCGATCGTTACTCATAGTAGGATATATATCCGCCAACCCGCATTGGAGCAGCTTGGTGAATTAAGCTCCGATCCTTCTCCTACATAGGGAAGAGGCCTATGCCCAACAGTGGGATATTACAGGCTGAATCGTCCAGAGTTCTCTAAAAAGGCAGTTTATTTACAACGAGTTTGATTACAAAAATATCCACTGAATTTAATCAAGTTATATCAAAATGGCAATGCGACCTGCTACTTTCTCTTCAACCTCTGACACAAAGACTTCGGAATTCACGCAACTCTTACGTTAAGACATTAAATTCGTAATCAAACTTCGTACTGATATAAATTTCGTTTCCTCTTTTGAATTTATTATTTATTGGTCAAAGGTTGCAGTTTAGTTTACTTCTTAAAAAGTATTATACAAGATTTTAAAATAAGAACACTTTAAAATTTGCAACGAAATATATGACATTGCTAAATTGTTACGATTTAAGTTGTTATAACTAATGTTTATACAAGCATCAATAATCATTTGTTCGTTTAGATAAGCGGAAGGTGCATATATAATACATATTAATAAAACAAGATGATCTGATAATTTCATAACTCTTAGTCACTAATAATAATAACAAATGAAAAGGCAGTAATAAGTGAACTGAAATGAATGAAACAAACTTATTCCGTGTCTGTATTTATGTTGAATATAAGTTTGAACAAAGTCTGTAACAATTTCAATTCTTTATGACTGAATGTAACTTTTGTGAGTAATGAAAAATATACAATAGAATAGAAACACGTTTATTCAGGACATTACACAAATTGCAGACAGTTTTTACACAAAAAAATAAAATAAAAAATAGCTAAATAGAAATAACAATAATTAATACTAAAAAATTTAAAAAATCACAAGAGTAAGTAATATAGGCTACAAAAACAAAAACAAACAAAAAAAAACAAAAACAAAATCAATCAATCAAAATCAATCAGATAATTAACAATCCAAAAAAAAAGAAAAAAATGTATTTCAAAAATATACAAAAAGATATATAAAAAAGACGAATAAACTAGAAATATTATAATAAATTTTATATTCAAATAATACCGCCTGCAGCTAAGTGTTGTGCCCCAAAAAGGTGTATCACTCAGCTTAGAGTTGGCTTTCATAGAAACAAAAACCAACACTGATTTTCAGTGATACCCTGGTACAGACAAAATGACGATAAAATGTAAATGAAATTTGCAAAATTGTTATTGACGAAAAAGCAAAGAAACCAAATCATTTCCCAAGTAGTGTTGTGCTCCTGTGGCGAGTAATGTAACCAGAGCCTCATGGAGAACCTCATGTTGACAATGGGGGTAGTGTCGGCAACGCATTGGCTCGTGGCAATGCAGGCGTCCATGGTTGACAATAGTCAATAAATAAATAAATAACGCTTTTAAAATGCTAGTTTAAGTATTAAAAAATCGTATACATATACCTATTATAATTATAAGAATTATTTTTTATATACCGTTGAGTACACCGAGTTACACTACCGCGTTATATTATACAAATGTACCTACTTATATACACGATTTCCTCAATATTCATATTAATTATTAAAGCATTATTAGAAATTAGGTCGACACTCGTTGCGGTTTACACTGCCACGAAAGCGGCAGAATAATACCATGTAATTCTTCATAGCTACAACACTATAGTTTAAGATCCGAACTAGATATTTATAACGGAATATAATATAGCCTGGCCAAGAGTATTCCAGTCAAACCTTTCGCTTTTTAACATACTAAAGTAGATATAAAATAATTTTAGTCAATTAGGCAGATGGGTGAAGTTCGTCTCTAGTTTGGATCTTCTACTACCATATATTTTACATAAACAAAGCTAAGTCACACATAAATACACCCACACAATGACATAAGTAGCAATTAAACAAACACAGAGTATTCGATATACAAAACAATCTCATTGAAGGATTGAATAGGCGTTAGTTTGTAGCTACACAACCTAAATACCAACCACTTATATTATATCGAATGGGTACAGCCTGTGAAATTAAGTCGATAAACTTATAACCTTATGAAAACCACTTCAAAGTTTCGTAACTACTTTATATTGTATCGGTATATTTGAGGCTATTGTAGATAAGGTTACAAAATCGCGTGATTTATTGCAGGAAAAGAAATAATAATCTTATATTACCAATTTAAAATATAATTATTACTTTTTCCTTTTCCTTTGTTATTATTTAGGTGTATGTATCAATAAAACTTTTTGCTAAAAGTGATAATATCATATTTTTCTTATTAAAATATTTGACGTTAGCTCAGAGACAAGATACTATATAGACTACATACTTCGTTTTAAGCTGTATATTTCTTTTCAATAAAAAGTAAGTAAACGTATAAGATTTCAAAACGATTTGTTGCGTATATAAAACTCGTTCATATTATCGTTTTATATTTACGTAGGTAGAGTTTTATCTATTTTATCAAATTTCTCCCGAAAACTTCAACAGAATAAAAAAGTTATAACATGATTAATGGATACACCAGTAAAGAAACAGATTATAAATCTTTGAAACTGAGAAAGCCTTTCACCACTGATTGTTTTTATAATCTTTATCAAGTTAGAAGTTTCAACTTTGCCTAAACTTTTATTGTATTCTTTGTACACAAAAACGAAATTGAAACATAAAAAACATTGAAAAACTTTTGTTCGAGATTTATTTCTATTTAAAGTTTAAATTATTTATTTACTTACAACAACATTCTTAAAGTTTTACAATTACCTTACAAATTTTTTTTATAAATTTTAAGTTTCTTTAAACTGTATTGTTGTAAAAAGAATGACTCAGACCAGATGAAAATGCTAAGTAAAACATTAAACGCCGAGTCATGTCCTTACAAACTTACAATTGCCTAGATTTATAATTCTGTACTATATTGCCGGTAACAAATTCTCAACTTTATGGTAATTTCACAATAATAAAACTAATTTATTCATTGTCATCGTGGACTATCCAAGTATTTATGATTCAATTTGAATTCTTTTCAGATACGTAAGAAGACAGAATGTCTGTGATTGTTACTTTAATTGTAAATGCAATCGATACTTGTAATGTAAGCTCAAGTGGATAATTTGATATTATTGTATGATAAATAGAAATAAAATTCAATAATTCATTAACGTATTAATGTCACACGGCTCAATGAATTCGATAAAAGACCTGTTTATTTTTGTGGTTAAAATGAAGTTATAAAATTACAATAGGTTTCTTTTGCCATTGAAGATGGTTATATATTAATAATTTTAAGTATACAGTAAGCTTATATATGTACTAGCTTTTACCCGCGGCTTCGCTCGCATGGATTTTTTTTAACAAAAGTATCCTATATTATTTTTAATACCTCCAATAATAATGTGTATATGTACAAAGTTTCATGATGATCGGTTAAGTAGTTTTCGCATGAAAGCGTAACAAACAAATTAACATAACAGAACGTTCACATTTATAATATTAATAATTGGGGATTTTATGTATGTTCATTATTTTAAATATTTTATATAAGTTTATATATTCTGTTGAGTGAAAACAAATTTTATAGTAATAAAAATTTTCTGTAAAAGAAATTAAATTACTGGACAATCAATATTGTACAGTAATGGCAATAAAAATAAATAGTGCAATCAAACTAGTGATTTAAAGAATCACTCCAGCCTATAGCAGTCCACTGCTGAACATAGGCCTCAACAAGTTCGCGATAAAAATGGCGTGAACTCATATGTGTTGCCCATAGTCACTACGCTGCGCTGGGCAGGCGGGTTGGTGACCGTCTTCGGCCTGTGTATTTCAAAGCCAGCAGTTGGATGGTTATCCCGCCATCGGGCTGCTTTATAAGTTCCAAGGTGCTAGTGGAACTGTGCTATCCCTTAGTTGCCTCTTACGATACCCACGGGAAGAGAGGGGGTGCCTATATTCTTTACTATCGTAGCCACAGAGCCGATATATGATTTCAAGACTAAACAAATTTAAGTTTTTAATGGACATTTGTATGGGACATTTTTTATTAATTATATAACATATTATATAATTATTATACACTATTGATATCTATATATTTTATTGTATACTAGCTGACCCGGCGAACTTCGTACCGCCTACTACCGATACTAACATCACTCAATTGCCTTCCCGGAACCCCTCTCAACAACTCTAACTCTTAAACTTTATGGTATGGTATTAAAGTTCAAATTGACTTTTAAGTATTATTACGAATCTTTTGTATGGGAATATAGAAAAGTGTTGTTTTTAGACATTTAGACAATTTTTTAAATTTTTCTCTCCGTAAGAACCATTCTCGTACTTCAAGGAATATTATAAAACAAGAATTAGCGAAATCGGTTCAGCAGCTCTCGAGATTTGCGCTTAGCAACACATTCAGCGATTCATTTTTATATATATAGAGATTATAAATAATGTTTGTGTTATATTTTTGTTTCAGATTAACAACACATTTTTGAACGGTAAGTAAACATTATTAAATGTCAACTAATGACCGTTTTCTACGTTTATTCCTATTTTTTTTATCAAAAATAAAATTTGACATACCTATAGCATAACCTACTGGTAGTATGCAGAATTAAAGATTCATGAATACAATATTTAAATCAGCTGTAAATATTATAAGAAACGTGTAGTGTGTGTAGTGTAGCGTGTGTAGCCGATCGTTAACAACTATACTTCACGAACAGACGAGTTCAACGAGATGTTACACCGCGGAACTTAATATATGCGGAAACTAAACTATTCATTCATACTCTCGTATCTTATACGATACAAGATTATCTCAACCTACTAAATACGTAAGGAAACGAAAAATTTTCCCAACTATACAAGATTAGTAACAATTGGCTAACTTCGAAGTAGTTGATCCTAAAGAACGTTGTTGTGTAGAGGTATCAAAATTTCTATAAACTTCTACCATGGCGGATCTTATTCTTGCTCAATGAACAGCCTGTAACTTCCCACAGCTGGGTATATAATAATAATAATAATAATAATAATTTATTTCAGACTGATGATGTCCATACTTTTTGTTAGTTACGGTTTTTTAAAACTATGTTAGTTTCAGACAAGTAATTCAATATCAAAATTTAATCAAAATTACAATAAATGTCAAAATCAAAATTAGAATTAAAATTAAAATCAGTTCAAAATTCAATAAATATTACAATTAAATTCAAAAATTAATACAAATATTAAAATTCAATTAAAAATACAACTATAATTAAACTCAAAATCCTAGCAATATATACCTCATTATATAGGAATATAGGAATAGGTTATAGCCTAATCCACTACGGTGGTCCACTGTATGTTAGCTAATAATTTTCCTACCACTAGTAATAACAGTTATAAGATACCTATAAAAGCAGCTGAGACCATACTGTTACATTGCTTCGTACAATAAAATAAAAATTCCTATTAAGTGTCCTTTCATCTTGATAAAATCACTTGTAAAACAATCGTGACACTCGTGATCATATCAGGTGTATGCCCATGTATGGAGCGGAGGATTTCCATTAATAATAAATAATCAGTCGTTTGAAACTTAAGGCAATAGATATGTATAAACAGCACTTATATGTTTTTCTTCGAAAAAACTGTCAGTTGCCTTCTTATTCAGGGCTACTTATGTATTAAATTTTTTTATCTGCGTATAGCGTTACATAACTGCATATTTTGTTTACGTAATAATAGTAATAAAAATATATTAGCGAAAGCTTGTTACACTTTCACCCATAAACTATTGAAGTGTTTTTCAATGTAATTCAATATCTATTAGATTAAAATCCATACACTCTGACCGCAAGCAAGACGCAAACTGACAAACCTACAATAGCCAGTAAAATATATATCTATTTGACGCGACATTTAAAGTCAATCAACTAAATTCCCCTCGAATATGGAACGCGAGATGACGACTTCACGTTCAGAAAATTGAAACGATAATAAAACGTTATTCGATGACAATAATCCGCAGCGGTGCAAGCTCAGAACAATGGAGTGGCATCCCCTTTTTCAATCCCAGGTTAGGAAACGAGGTGGACGACCCGGCTAGATTAGCTCGCATGTCTTATTAAGTTCAACTCGGGCCGCATCGGAAACTATCGACCCTCCGGCACCGTTGGCCGTCGGAAATCAAACTAATCGATTTTCATTTCGTCGACAGGAAATTAAATCCTTTGAGAGTCGTTCCCGATAACGGATTTCTACTAAGCACGACACGTGTTCCAACATTTGAGCATTTGATCCGAAATGTAAAAATTTAAATATCATCGAAGCCTTTATTAAATTTCTCGCGAACCTTAATCGGGAGATTTGCGTCAAATTGATTTTCATATTTAATTTCTCATTTTAAAACCCATTTCAATAGGCTTTAATTCTAATATTTTCTTTCCAGCTTATAGTAATAACGTTTGTCAAAATTCGTTTCCTATTAAGAAACTAACACTGCTTTACATCTTTCAATAAATGTAAGAAATATGAAAAAACTAGTTAATTTGTATGATGAAATATTGTAAATTTACAAAGCGAAATAATGAGAAATAATACTTTAATATTCTCGTTTGACTCTTGAAACAAAAAAGAAAACATATTTCTCCAGGGCTAAGAGCTAAACTCTGTATAGAAAACGAATGCTACATGACATAATGTTGCGACGAGTCTGACAGACGCATTCCGCCTAAGGCGTAAACACAATAAACTAGATTAGAAAAAATCTTTTTTAATAAAAATTTTCGATCGTAAAATTATACAAATATTTTAATATACAATAAAGAATTGTCATTTAATTAATGCGTATTTTTTATTTTATACTAGTTTTCTACTCATGGCTTAGCTTACATGGATTACACAATTTTGGCATTTTCGTTTTCTCCCTTTAAAATATAGTCCATCACTTGTGATAAAATAATATTCTGCTGGAAAAATATTTTTTTAATCATTCCATTATTCAATTATTAAATAAGCAAAAATACAAATCTTTCTTCTTTATAATATTAGTTTTGACAATCATTATTTTATGTCCATTTAATGTTTACAAATAATAATTTGATCATCACTGAATACAACAGCGTTACTTCAATCATTTTCTAATTAAATATACATTTACAATGTTAATCGTAAGATCGCAATTGTTAAGTGCAGTGTGTACGTACTCTTATTTACAAAAGTGAGGGCGCGTTCCCACTCTGTCGTGACGACAGATAATCGTGTGGTTTTAAGTGTCGTGTCGGCTCATATGTTTAAATAGAGGTGTTCACATATAAAACGACACGACTAACTCTCGTCTACGACACTTTGCAGTGACGACAGATTGTCGTGACAGTGGGAACGGCTAGATACGATAGTTGGTAAAGGAAAACATTTATTGACGACAAACAATCGTTATAATGGGAACAGGTAGAGACGACAGTCGTAAAACGATAATTAACCGTCACGACAGAGTGGGAACGCGCCCTTAGATCCCGAGGCCGAGTGCTATGACATGTACCTACGTAAGAACATTTCGATTTGTTCGTGGACAAGACGCTCTCCCTCGGGAAATTAAGAAGCTGTATACTGACCAACGTGTTGTGTATGCCGATTTCACATCTCACTTTGATAAATATAAACGCATATTTTATCTATACATTTTCTGGTTTCGTTAAGGTATAGTACTAATCTTTCGAAAATGTATTTTTTTTTCTTTTATTAATGATGGTGATGATGATCAATCTATTTAATATTTCTAGAAAATACCTGACACCTGTTAGTTTACTTCTGTTGTTTAAGATTTACATTAAATAAAAAATAAAAATAAAAATATCCATATGAAAGTATAATAAATTTTTTTTCGACGGTAGCCTGCGATTTTCTTACAACTTTACCTAGTCCGGTCAATTTAGACACCAATTCATCCATCAAAACTCTTTCAACTTCTTGAATCGTTATATCTTAAAAACGGTGGCTCTTAGGAAAAAAAGCACTTATTTAGACATTTTTTATAGATCCGATCTACAATATTTGTCCGGACTAATTTTATGATAAAACTTACCGTTTTGGTGTAAATCGCGAAAAACCCGTTTTTGTGACCTTTGACACCAAGTAAATTTTTTTCTAGGTTTCGGATGGATGAGAACTTTTCACATCACTACATAATTATTATAAAACAAAGTCGCTTTCCACTGTCTGTCCCTATATATGCTTACATCTTTAAAACTACACAACGGATTTTGATGCAGTTTTTTTAAGTAAATAGAGTGATTCTAAAGGAAGACATATCTATAATACATACATAATATAGAAGAGGAACATTGATAGTTTTTGTAACCGTGCGAAGCCGGGGCGGGTCGCTAGTTTTATTTATAATAGTGTTTTGAATAATCCTTGCAATTTTCAGCCAAGTGTGAATTTTTGTAACCTCACCTCTATTTTTGGTCTAATTTGACCGGACTATACCATCGTTTATAAATTTACTAATCATGGCGCCAGTTCGGAAGCGTACGCTTTGACAAAAAAGACATTTCTCAAAATCGATGTACAATTGACGAAGATATAGGCGGGCTTACAAAATGTACATACATTAATCATTCATCTCAAATAAACGAAAGGAAAAGGAAATCTTCCTTTTCGCGTATTTACATTTCCGCTCAGCAAAACGCGTGCACTTTGTAAATTTCTTCTAATGTAGAAGCGTTAAACAAATTGCGGGACACGAAAAAGCCATTATTTTTTACTCAAGAGTTGTAGGTATTACGGATATAAAGTTTACGTGCGACCGCGATATACAACACAACGCTCTCAGTGTGTAATCTAGATTTATTGGAATATTTTAACTTTATTTTTTGGTTTTTAAAGTACATTTTTATCATTCCACGCTTTCAAATTACTCCCTCGAGGTTTATGATTCATTGCTTTTTTAATACGTGTCGTCAAACAAGCGTTTGGAGAACCAGACGTCAAATATATACCCCGCTTACATGAATAAATACTCTCTTAGACTACACCTATATGAATTATTACTAGCTTCTGCGCGCGACTTCTTCGGCGTGGACTCCGCTCCTATTAGTCTTAGCGTGATGAGTGATGACACATAGCCTATAGCCTTCCTCGATAAATGGGCTATCTAACACTGAAAGAATTTTTCAAATCGGCCCAGTAGTTCCAGAGATTACTGCGTTCAAACAAACAAACAAACAATCAAACAACCAAACAAACAAACTCTTCAGCTTTATAATTATACTAGCTTCTGCGCGCGACTTCGTCGGCGTGGACTCCGCTCCTATTGGTCTTAGGGTGATGATACATAGCCTATAGCCTTCCTCGATAAATGGGCTATCTAACAGTGAAAGAATTATTCAAATCGGCCCAGTAGTTCCAGAGATTACTGCGTTCTAACAAACAAACAAACAAACAAACAAACAAACTCTTCAGCTTTATATATGTAGGAATCAGAAGTGAGGGGAGGATGACGGATGGCCAGAATGGTTAATTAACAATGTAATTTAACACAAGATAGTTACTTAGTATTCAATGTACTCACCGAGCGGGCGCCGGATCTATCGCGTGGCAGAGGGACAGCTCAGAGTCAGTGCCTGGGACTTGCGACCCAAGTGTAGGGTTAAGGAGGGCCCTCCAAAGATACGTATCAAACGCTCCCCATCCACTGCTCGAGCTGCCCACGCTGTCTAACTAAATAAGTAACAATTAATTCGTGTACACAAACTAACTATTAGAAGAGTCGAGGTTAAGCTACTAGCAGGATACACAAGTGCACCGCACCACGCCAGAGCCAAGAATGCCTTAGCCGACGACAGAATGACTCGAATAATCACAGGTACTGACATACACGTCAGAACGACTCGAATAATAGAATGATTGAGGGTAGGTGAATATCAACAACAGCGTAGGTAGCCTACACGGCCGTCCTGATTTGCGCGCGTCCTCGCGCGCTATTTATTACAATCTTAGGTATTTGTAAGCAAAAACAAAATATCGCTCGACTATCCTGACAAAAATCTATCCAACATATTAATATCTGATTCCGTCCAAGCTGGACATTCCCACTAGAAATAATTGGTTTCAGTTAGTAAGTCACTCAGTCACACCAGTCTGAATATGGTTAACATCATCATCATTACAGTCATATCAATATGGTAAGTAACACTAGTCTAGTTTTACAATAGGAAAACCCCTACAATTCAAACCTGCTGGTCTAAATCGTCACCCACTATAGCAGGTGAGATTCCAGCAGCGCATCACTCATCATTACAAACAGTCTGGTCTTCAGTTAGTTCTCTCAACAACAAACAAGCAAGTTGGACCGGACGGGTGTGTCCTCACAGCCAACCGCGGACGGTATGACCCGGACGACACTGTCCTTTCGACCAACCTAAACCAACAGTATGGCCCGGACGGGTGCATCCCTTCAACTAACCGCGCACGGTATAGCCCGGATGGCACTGTCCCTTCGGCCAGCACAAACCAACAGTATGGCCCGGACGGGTGCATCCCTTCAACTAACCGCGCACGGTATAGCCCGGATGGCACTGTCCCTTCGACCAGCACAAACCAACAGTATGGCCCGGACGGGTGTATCCCTTCAACTAACCGCGCACGGTATAGCCCGGATGACACTGTCCCTTCGACCAGCACAAACCAACAGTATGGCCCGGACGGGTGTATCCCTTCAACCAACCGCGCACGGTATGGCCCGGATGACACTGTCCCTTCGACCAACTCAAACCAACAGCATGGCCCGGACGAGTGTATCCCTTCAACCAACCGCGCACGGTATGGCCCGGATGACACTGTCCCCTCGACCAGCGCAAACCAACAGTATGGCCCGGACGGGTGCATCCCTTCAACCAACCGCGCACGGTATGGCTCGGATGGCACTGTCCTTTCGACCAGCGCAAACCAACAGTATGGCCCGGACGGGTGCATCCCTTCAACCAACCGCGCACGGTATGGCCCGGATGGCACTGTCCTTTCGACCAGCGCAAACCAACAGTATGGCCCGGACGGGTGCATCCCTTCGACCAACCGCGCACGGTATGGCCCGGATGGCACTGTCCTTTCGACCAATGCAAACCAAAAAGCGTTCTCACCTACTAATCAGCTCTGTCTAGTTCAGCGTGAATTTCTACATCGTGTAAGAGTCATGAGATCAAGTCAATGAGGTCGAAAACATTATAGAACTTAGTCTCTTCCTCAGTCTTACCAGGCAAAAGTTACACAAGTTAGTACTACTACTACTACTAAATCGGTTCTACTAATCACTTAGTACTTATTATATACTCGTAGTTAATTTGCCACCTTTGTTTCTTAAAGTTATCTCATTTACTGAAATTAATTGTCTCTTTTTTTTCATTTTACCATTCATCTCTTAAGTACTGTAGTTAGTTCTGTAAACATCAGCTTGTATCATAATGTTGACAGGTTCAGATCGCACAAAATATCATAGTATCATAGTTGTTACAAATAGTATCAGATGTAGCAGTCATAGTATCAGAGTTGGCAGTCATAGTATCTGAATTATTCTGGGATTGCTAATTATCCAAAATCGACAGTGCTCTTTGGCATAACTGAAAGCCATTAAACCCAAGAATTAACTAATTATTACCAGAATAGGCCAGTATAGTTCAGTGTGGACCGGTTTCACCTCAATTAATAAACTATATAAGTAACAAAGGACAAGTCACGACCATCCTGCTAGCACACGCCCTTGTGTCATGGTCAACCTGGAGTAGAAGAAAGGCCGCCACAGTACTTTATACTCAGTCAAACTCTACGTAAAAGGGGAAAGTAGACAAACTCTACGCTAAAAACTTAGTTTGTTTCAAGAACTTTACAATAATCTGAATCATAATATTGTCATTAAACCAATTATAACTAATCACTTCACTCAAACACCACAGCCATGTACCATCGAAATCATCACAGCCAAAACGTTAGACGTACTCTACTTCGACAACAAGCTTGCGAAAACCTCGAGTAAAGACTTCTAACACCACGGCTCTCTAGGCGAAGAGTAATCACAGTACATGTGTCAGTCACATACATCTCAGTACGCATATCAATCGAATGGATCACCCGTGTCAGTCACCTCTTGTGACTACACGCTACGGTATGAAACACCACTACCTCCGCCAGAGTTAAACGCACAACGCACACCCATGAACTCTTGGGTTGCCCCAAGATACACCTTCTACAGGGCTACGACTACTAAATAACTAGACTGGTACGGTTGAACACATTATACAGTCGATAGAATTGATCAATCGAGTTTCTCCCTCTACTTAAACTTGAACATCATCATTATCAACAAGATCATAAATTACATCAATATCGTCTGGTACATGACGTGCTGGCATTTTTCTTAACCTTTCGTGAGCAAATTTGTAGGTATGTTGACAATTTAAGCTTTAAGGGTATACCGATTACCTTCGAGAACTTTTATTACGTGAAAAGGGCCTCAATATTTCGGATCAAGTTTCGTTTGATTACGCTCCTCATTTTGTAACAGAACAAAATCGCCAATAGGATATTAAAAAGCCTAGCTGTCTCTATGAAGGAATTATCGAAATCATACAGTTCCATTTACAACCCTTGCTTCGCAAAGTTACTCAACAATTTTTAGCACAGATGGAAACATAAGAATTTCAACAGTTACCTACAACGACTGCCTTAAAATGTACTACTCACGCGTTAGTGTCATTTAACTTTAAAACGCGTGGTTAATAAAGTCGAAATCAAGTTGGAAAATCATACACCTGTCTACTCATTTATTTAACAAACTAGCTACGTAATTAACTAAAATAACTAATAAAGGAACAATTAATTTTTTTTAACTAAAAATATTTCATTAAATCGATTGAAATTTCTTCTTAACTAAAATCGATTTCAAATCAAATTGGCAACGTGTGAGGGAGTCACTAATTTCAAATTTTTTTGAACTGTTAAAAGAAAACAAACGAATATAGTAAGAATTTTCAATAGTTACCTACTCATAAACAAAATTATTAATCTTAGGTGACCTACCTATAGGTATTGTTGTAATAGGTTTACAATTGTACCAAGGTGTTATCAATTAACTCTCTGTAATTTAAATGTTCTTAAACAGAACAACTAAAACAACTTTTAAACAGTTTAAATAAATCAATCAAAGGTAGAAAAAGACTAAAACTCAAAGAAACACTCATTTCTCACTTCAAATATGTAGTTCACGATACACACTTTTAACTATATCGAATTAATTATTATTATCACAGTAATCACTTATACGCCACGTAATAATTAAAACTACGTAATTAAACAATAACTGCTTATTCACTTGCAAATTATAACAATCCCGCCAGTAGATGATAAAAATGGTGACTGACTAAATCAGAAAATTAGTATTAACTATTCGGAAGATGGAGTCTTTAATTTTACGCTCTTTCGGTACTTCGACAAATAATATTAGTTAAAATATCGTGTAAGATAATATATCGTGTAACAAACACAAAAAAATATTCGGGTAATCGGAAATACTCAAGCTAAGACGATATTACCACTTTATCACAAACAAGTGGGTAACCACAAAAACTTTAACAACCTAAATACTACAACTACGCTTGCATCATTTAATATTTTAACTTTGAACTGAGTTCAGAATACTACAAATTACAATTATTTAAAACTACCCTATGGAAACAGATATGTTCTAGTTTCCGAAAAATAGCTTCGATACCGTAAGCGAAGAGAGTCATTAAAGTGAGTGTGGACCTTGTCGCGAAATATGAAAAATGAGTATTCACTCTTAAAAACTCGGATAGTACGCAACGAATCCGTTCGATACGCTTTGCCTTTCGCTAGATCTGGACCTAGAACGCGCTGCAAGCTCGCAGTACAATCACACTCACAATCTAATATTGTAACTGAATCGAAATAAAAACAGAATCGCAAAATCTATTAGCAAAAATCATTAACTATAAAATTAAATTCAACAAATAACACTGAATAAAACCCTTTTACACCGATAAGAACACAACAGAACGACCGAAAAGAACTAAAATATCGATGTACCTACGATCACTACGAAATATTGCAACTTAATTGCACACTGCTTATTGTTCGGCGCACGGCTTTCGCGATGTGGGTCGTTAAGGTTGCATCCCACTTCTGATGTAGGAATCAGAAGTGAGGGGAGGATGACGGATGGCCAGAATGGTTAATTAACAATGTAATTTAACACAAGATAGTTACTTAGTATTCAATGTACTCACCGAGCGGGCGCCGGATCTATCGCGTGGCAGAGGGACAGCTCAGAGTCAGTGCCTGGGACTTGCGACCCAAGTGTAGGGTTAAGGAGGGCCCTCCAAAGATACGTATCAAACGCTCCCCATCCACTGCTCGAGCTGCCCACGCTGTCTAACTAAATAAGTAACAATTAATTCGTGTACACAAACTAACTATTAGAAGAGTCGAGGTTAAGCTACTAGCAGGATACACAAGTGCACCGCACCACGCCAGAGCCAAGAATGCCTTAGCCGACGACAGAATGACTCGAATAATCACAGGTACTGACATACACGTCAGAACGACTCGAATAATAGAATGATTGAGGGTAGGTGAATATCAACAACAGCGTAGGTAGCCTACATATATTAGTATAGATTAGTATAGATACGGCGAATGACATATTTAATCACTATCGCTTAGAACTAACAGAAATACCCAAGTTTAACATATATACATACCAGTATGTCCTTAATGTCTTATATCACTATTTCTCTGTTAAGCGTTTTACTTCTGGCATGTTGCTGTTTCTAGGAGACCAAAAATGTAATATGTAGGTAAGACGTGACAAAATACTCGTATTTAACAATAATGATTGTAATCAATCATACAAATGTACACAATGTACCATTTTTAGTTACATAAAAAATATAATGTTTAAAAAATGTCTTGGTCTAACTTCGAACAAAGAAAAATTCGATGCAAGGAATAGAAAATTTTGATCGTTGATAAAGGTTGAACGTTTAATATCCGGGTTATCTTCTGTAAAATGACCTCCTTTATTTTTCGTACTTTACTAGAAAAAATATCAAACAACCATTTTTTTGTGATAAACTCTGACAAGGGTACTCCCTATAAATAAAAATTGGGAAAATAATCATTGTTTACAAACTATATTCATTTCTATATTAATATGTGTAATAAAGAGTTTATATTCATAACATAATGTTAACAAATACTTGTTCTATATTTTTAAGGTCTGCTTAAATAGTACTAAGGCCTTTTGTAATAGTCACCGAGGCGTGCTTAGCGAAGATTAAGTAATTACTCACATTTTTTGTTGATAGCCACACAGCTATTATTTTATTACGTTTTAACATGCACGCCTTTACATTAAACTCGTTTACGAAAAAAATTCTAAAACATTCTGTCTTATGAAATTTTTACTGTTATATACATATATATTAAATTTTATCAAATACCTGTTATATATGAAATTGAGATCAGTTAAATTAATTAATAATAACGAAAATATACTAAAAACATAAAGTATGTGTAAAGTTTACGAACAAAATCTGGGGAAAATGAATGAAATAAAAATAGAAATGTACAATATGACGACAAATGGAATCGAACCTGTATAAAAATAAATTGCTTAATGTGCTAAGCGTAAAGCTCGAGAACGGTTGGACCTTGAAAAATTTGAATATATCATAAAACTAGCTGTGTCCGCGACTTCGTCCGCCTGGAATTTAACAACAAGTTATTGTTCATTTCGCAGCGTTATAAAATAAATAAATTTCTAAAATAAAAGTAGTCTAAGTTACTCCTTAGTATATCAGCTATCTGCCGGTGAAAGTCCCGTCAAAAGCGGTCCAGCCGTTTCAGAGATTGACGTGACAGACAGACACAGACAAAAATCGTAAAAAATGTTATCTATACTAATATAATAAAGCTGAAGAGTTTGTTTGTTTGTTTGTTTGTTTGTTTGTTTGAACGCGCTAATCTCAGGATCTACTGGTCCGATTTGAAAAATTCTTTCAGTGTTAGATAGCCCATTTATCGAGGAAGGCTATAGGCTATATATCATTACGCTAAGACTAATAGGAGCGGAGTCCACGCCGACGAAGTCGCGCGCAGAAGCTAGTTTTGGTATACTTATCGTGTATACATCCATATGCATTTAGTAAATGGCGGTTATTTTAATATTACAAACAGACACTCCGATTTTATTTATTTGTATAGTTGTATAGATGTAACGATTATTCAACGTCTTGCATTTATCAGTTCATAAGATAGGACAAACGTCATTTGGTTCAGCTAGTACTACATTAATAAAAATTATAGAACTAATAAGTAGAACGTAATGTCTAATCAGACAAGGGCATAAAAAGTATAAACCTAAAAGCAAAACGCATATAAAATCACATTACTTGTACTAATATCGCTCTGTTTCAACGCATTTCTTTCCAACACCCAATAAAATACACTTGCGGCGAACTAACTTATCACGTTCATCATTTTTATTACAGACACATTTGAAATATTGGCCTTACTGTTATAGTACCGGCTTAGAAGAATTCATTAATGTATATATAATATATACATATTTCCTATGGCACAATATTGTAGTATAAACTGCTTTCATATAATTGTAACGTTATTACAGAAGCTTACAGTTATACCACTCTGGGGTTTGGGGCTCGATTCACAACCCCAGTCTAGTTGTAACATAATTAAGTACATATGTGCTATTACACAAAATTGACTATAACGTAATCATATTTTATGTATCTATATCAGCAGGCTGTTTGTTACCTATGACAAAGGCATTAATTTACCATCTTATGAAACTTACAACCGTGAGTACTTTGAATATAATTATTTATTTTTTTTAAGTTTTCAAATTTTTTTTTTGGATTGAAAAGTTATTTTTTATTGATTACTCAATATGAAATAAAGAATAAATACTCTTCCAACCTGAATGAAATAAATATCCCTCTTTAACTTTATTTATTTATTTTGTCTTTACAAATGAAAGCGGTAGCTCAGCTGATTTCAATTTTACTTTTTATGAGTTCTAATTAAAAAATAAAAAAATCTGAGAGACGTTTTCTATAAAAAACTATTAAATACTCCGGAAAAAACAACTCAAAACAATTATCTTAATTCTACAAAAAAAATGCAAAACTAATATTAATCATTATTGAATAAAATTTTATTTAGCTATTAGTTTTAATTAACTCACGAACATGTTTTAGCACCAGACAAACACAATTTAATATGTATTTACTTGATTGAATGATTCAGTCTGTAACATCCCGCTGCTGGGTTTCTTTCTCCATCCATGTAGGAGCAGGAGCAAGATTGGAGTTGAATACACCTCGCTGCTCCACTGCGGGTTGGCGGATATATTTCCTACTATGATTAACGATCGCTATCAGGTATTTATGATAACAATCGGGAAAGAAAATGCTTTAACTTACATTATATAAAGAAAATTATTTATATTATAAAAAAATTATTTACTTTTCATGTTTCTTTTCAAAAACGATCTATCTGGTGTAGTAGTGTAAAAATTCCGTTAGCACTGATGATAGAGGATTCACTTCTCATACGATGTAAAGGTCTGCATTTAGGTTTTTCCAATGTTCGTCTCCATGGGTACATAATCTCGGAGAACACGTCTCTTTTATAGAGAGCCCGCTTTTACCATACACGCCCTATAAAAATGTTCCTCTCTTTTTGGTTTAGTATCTATGCACATGTCATACGAATTAAATGTCCAACTCTTTTTTTACACGAAAGAGTAGCCTTTGTCCACCAATTGAACGTGAACAGGATGTTTCAGTGCAATTCAATTTAATTCTAAAATAAATATTGTTATCATTACATAGTATAAAACAAAGTCGCTTCCCGCTGTCTGTATGCTTATCTTTAAAACTACGCAACGGATTTTGATGAGGTTTTCTTTAGTAAATAGAGTGATTCCAGAGGAAGGTTTATATGTATAATACATGCGTAATATAGTAGAGGAACGCTGATAGTTTTTGCAACCATGCGAAGCCGGGGCGGGTCGCTAGTTAATTGATAAAAAGTAGTCGAACTGTCAAAAAGCGAATTCGACGCGAAATCCGAAAGTGTTAAATTTATAGTTCAACGGACACATTAAAATGTGATGAGAGCGATTTTAAAATTGGACTCGGCTCCACAATCAAATTATGTAAATTTCATCCATCATATTTTATTGTCGAACATAAATTATGGTTGGCTGAAATCACGACGCGATCGATTTTTTATTGGCGAACCGAGTCAACAAGGGCTGCGCGGGGAATTCAGATATCGCCTTTTTGCCTCCAGGTAAAAGCCGACCTACCCTTAGTTAATTGGTATCTGTAATAAAACAGGAAACCTGTCCGTTTGTAACGTTATTAAAAATATTGTGACGTAATTTGTCAAGTTTTAAAATAATATCCGGTTCATTATAAAACGTTGCGTGTCAAATATATGTATGTTGCTGATCTTTGTAATATTTATTGAAGTGAACTAATGCGTATACTTGTATACTTTTACGAGATAAAATATGTGGATAATAGTTCCACTCAAATCGAATTTGAAGTATAAAATACCTTACGCGCGAAAATGGTACCTACACAAGCGTATTCTATAAAAATCACAATATGCGTCTACTGTCAAATACATCAAATAAATCTTATCTATCTAACCTGTCACTCGTATTCATACAATCGAACTTTTTTACATTTAACTAAATTTTTAGTCTTTCACTGTGTTTAATGCGTCCAGTTTTGGGACTCTTAACACAAAACTTTAAATTTTTTAAATAATTTATCTACCATCACTATCATCATTAATAAAATGACTAAATCAATCAACTAAAAGTATCATATACTAGAAAAATAAAACAAACTTATTCATAAAATAATAAATAATATTTTTCTTATCTAAACACTTTACTTATGGAGCGATAGCATACAACAAGTAAATAAGGATGTCATATAAATTATAATTATATTCTTAGAAGCTGGTCTGAAACGAGGATTAAAACCTCAGTCTAGGCGGAAGAGACTGTCAGGACCGCCGAGTAAGTCTTGTGAAGGCTCCAGTTACCGCAGAGGACAACAGTTAATTACAGAAAAATGCGGAAAATGCATGCAATTGACAGTTTAGAAACATAAGAAAACGAGTGAGACCACCTTGAAAATATTGTAATAACTGCTTCTCATTGTCGTTTTGTACACGTCTTGTTAGATCATAAAATGCAGCCTCTCTCTATTTACATGTATTTATTAGTTCTGCGTGCTCTTAGGTAAAGCTATTTGCGGCTGCGGTTAAAATGTTTAGATGGTGCAATGCTTACGAATTTCTCTTATTACTTTATTATAAAATTTAAATTTTAAATTTTATTCTAGATTTAGATCTATTGATCAACTGGATCTAGATTTACTAGTCTACGTAAACTTATTAAAACTTCTTACATAACATCTCGAAAATAAAATTCAATTCACTTAAGTATTAAGTAGTAAGGGTCAACCAAATACACTACCTCTACTGTCTTCTAATTAAATATTTTTTAATTCATATTTAAAGAATTTAAACATACTTTGCTACAACCACAACTTTAAACGACGTATTGAAATCCATAAAGTAATCACACATGTATCGAAAGACAATAGCATAACGAAATTTCGCGCAAAAATTACGATTGCAGAAATTTTCTTAAGAGAACATTGCGCTACTCAAACTTATTACACAATGTCTTTGACATAAATCAAATTGTCACAGAAAATAGGGTGTGAAGAAATATAAGTTAAAAGAACGGCAGTAACGTGGAAGTATTACTTATAAGTAAATAAATTGATTGACTCTAATGTTGTCACGAATATAGCATTTAGATTAGTTAATGTCGTGAGTTGTGACTTTTAACAGAACATATTTGTATTATTCATACTGCTCATAACAGGTTCTTATTATCGTATTCGTAATAAAATACCATTGTTACTAAAATGAGAATTATGAATATAAACTTCGATAAAAAAAATATTTCATAAATTAAATGTAAATGTAACTTCTCCCAATACAGAGAAGAATAAGGATTTTAATCTGTTACGAAATTCTACTGTGAATCGGCGGATAAAAAAATCTCAAATTTAAACACATGCAGGTTCATTACAATGTTTTCTTTCACTACCAAATCCTAAATGAGAGTTTGAAGCGCACTTGAAGTACAAGAAATAGTAATGCTTTAAAGTTGGAAAATCTATATGACATTCGGTCTATGAAACATTATAAATAATTAAAAAATATCATTATTTTATAAGAATATCGAAAACAGTTTTTTCTTTTACGTTTTTATTCGTACTGAAACAATGTTATTCATAAAAATCCTATAGACATTAATGAACTATACTATATTATAATACATAGAAATAAAATTTATAGATATTTATACGAAGATATCAAAGAAGTCGATCATTTTGAATCAAAACTTAATGTCATGAATGATACAAGGATTCAAGGAGTGCTTGACAGATCCACTTAAGAATTAGACGTAATGCTATTGTGTAAATGGCAAGCCATTACGATACCGTGGCGAAATGTGACAAGCCATCAAACAAAACCTCGCGACACTTTCTCTCGAAGTATTCGTCGGCACGCGTTATAAAATTTAAAAGTAAAAGTGTCACTTACGAAACTGGTTTCTAACCTGACTTAATAGGACAAATTATGCGTGAACGAAATATCCAAAAAATTAAATACCTTAATATGAATTAATAACAAAAATAAGTCTTCTAACTATAAATATAACAACTTGTTTTACAGAAATGACTGATGATATAAGTTCACCACAAACATATTTTTAAGAATTATCGTTTAATGAGGAGTTTATTAAAGAATTATCGTTATAATTAAGAATAAGAGTTTATTCAAAATTATATTAATTTAATATTATACACACAAGATTTGAGACGATTCTAAGATTTAACAAAGCTTTTTCCTCAAATGCGTCTAGCATTTGTTCAACAAAATATATAAGATAATAAAAAATTATTTGGCTCATAACTCTCCAACTGAACAAAATTTTCAAATTAAGTAACAAAATAGAGAAACTCGTAGCAGTCAACAAATAGTATTAACATTCCTGTAAATAAATAATTTTTATAATGATGACTACCCCATTACCTATATTACTCATTGAACTATACGTATGAATATAATCTTAAGTATAGCTGTTATCTAAATTACGTGATCGCTGATTTTTTTGTAGCGTGTACGAAACAGGTAATATTATTAGCTTACGATCATAACAAATAATTGAAACAGATATTTTTAAATAATAGAAAAGGTAAATAACTTCGATATATAAAGGTTTTTTACTAAATAAGTCATTAAAATTACTACATACTCATGAAAATAATAATATTGTTAAAGGCATTCCATCGATTCTTTACAGCTATTTAAGTTGAAAAATCTTGTCTTGCGTGATTTATCGTTAACCTACATACTCAATGTTCTCTTAGAATCTAATTAAAACTTTAATTTCATTACGCATGAATCAAGCGAATTTATAACTTTAAACCTACTCGTGACTACTATAGATAAAACTTCATCAAAATGTGGAGCAGAAATTATATACCTATTTTAACCGCAATAAAACCCCTACTTAATAAATAAATATAAACAATACATTTACATCATGAAAGTTTAAAATATATAACCTTACGAGGTAACGTGTCATAATCACATTAATGTAATTACCATTTTAAAATGAAGGCAATTATTATTATCAATGCACTTATCTGTGCAATTATATTTTAGTGAATTGGTCGTCTCATTAAATTTAAAACGACTTTTCACCTTCGACGCCTACAATTACGTGAATTTATCAAATAGAACAATTGACAGCACAATTTCAAAAGACTTTAATTTATTCCGAATGCAGTAGTCCAGATTATTGCACCAAAAACGATAAAAAAAATATATTTTGTGCGTGACCTTAGAAATAGAAAAGTCGGCCTTCATGCCAGCTGAACAAGAATTAAAATCAATTTGCTCGTATTTTTCAACGATTACTGCACAGTCGCAGGAAAAGGAAGTAATGTATGAAATTACTAGTTTAGCTCAAGGCGATACTAGATTATAATTGACTAGCCCGTTGGCGCAGTTTGTAGTGACCCTGCTTTCTGTTCCCGGGGTTGTGGGTTCGATTCCCACCTCGAGTCTGGGTGTTATATACATATTTATTTATATATTTATATATGTATTATTTATAAGTATGTTTATCGAAAAAAAAATATGTAGCTAGACCAGTCGGCTGTTACCTATAACACAAGCATTAAGTTGCTTACTTTAGGAACAGACGACCGTGTGTGTATTGTGTATATATTTATTTATTTATTTATTATAAACTGATTATTATATTAGAAGATTAAGGGGTATAATGACTATTTTAGTCAATACTATTGTCTATTTACACACAGTTTCTTTGTAGTTGTTATTATATCAAGACCTTGTATGTGATCTCTACTTCTTTAACAATGAACTAGCCGACCCGTGCCCACTTCGTTGGGCGTTATAATCCATTTCACATAAGAAGGGTATGGTGAAATTTGATATGTTCCAATACTACACTCTCACTATTTTCAGCAAATCAGATAAATATAAATGTTTTAAAATGACCAATTAATTTCTAAGGCAAATAATAATGCTTGATTAGATTGAATTGTTGACACGGCACGTCAGAGGGCGCAGGTTCAAATCTTGCTGGGTCGAAAATTTTGATAATTTTTATCTTTTTCCTTTTATCTTGTCACTCCTGAATAGTGTAGCTTTCTGTTAGCGAAAGAATTTTCATGATCGGATCAGTATTTGCGAAGATTACCCCGTATATACAAACAAAGTTATAAACTTTACCTCTTTATAATATTAGTATAGATTAATGGAACCATTTTTATGTGTTTGACATGACATGACACGACATATGTACACGTCATATTATTAAGTGTATGTCTACTACTACTACTACTTCAGCCTTTTACAGTCCACTGTTGGACATAGGCCTCCACAAGTTCGCGCCCGACATTATGACGCGAACTCATGTGTTTTGCCCATAGTCACCACGCTGGGGCAGGCGGGTTTGTGACCGCAGGGCTGGCTTTGTCGCACCGAAGACGCTGCTGCCCGTCTTTGGCCTGTGTATTTCAAAGCCAGCATGGATGGTTATCCCGCCATCCGTCGGCTTTTTAAGTTCCAAGGTGGTAGTAGAACTGTGTTATCCCTTAGTCGCCTCTTACGACACCCACGGGAAGAGAGGGGGTGGCTACATTCTTTAGTGCCGTAACCACACAGCACAAGCACAGCACCAAGTGTATGTCAATTAAAGCAAAAACAAGTTCTATTGATTATATTTTGATTATGTTTTTTAATAGAATGTTTTGATTTACATCTATGTTTAAACAACATTTAAATGTATTCACACCGTTCACACGTTCCGCTTTCTCGGTTGCCAGTACTAGTATGCTTCACTGCCCTGAGTGACAGAGTGATGTTTCATAGCCTGTTTACTTAGTTCACGACCAAACACATACTAATAAAAATATTAAAATCATACTAGTTCCATGTAAGACCGCGGTTTGATATGAACACAATTCAGCCTGTTACATGCCACTGCTAGGCATAGGCCTCTTTTTCCATGTAAAAGAAGGATCGGAGTTCAATCCACCACGTTGCTCCACTGCGGGTTGACTTATAAGGTGTATATTATAACAACCGGGACTGACAGCTTAACGTGCTCTCCGAGGCACTGTAGTGACGGAAAGACAGACATCTATATCAGAAAGAAACAGCTATTTATAGAAATACAAATATCCATCACGAACGGAATACCCGGCGGTTACTAAATCGAATCCGCAAATAGCCGCTGTTTAGGACGATATACCTACGCGATATGGCAAACGCAGGAATACACCAGAGCGGTTCGTAACATACTTTTTTTTTTTGTTAACCCAGAGGAAATCCCTGACGGATGCCTCCAGCCCGGGGGAGCTGGTGGGTATGTCCGATTCGCACGGACTAAAACCTCTGGGGTGTTCCTTCACTCGCCTGGGGTGGAATTACGGGGGCGCTAAGCGCTTCCGCGATCCCGCCGGCGTTGCCCAAATAGGGCCCGTCATCATAACTGACCTCCGAGAGGCTCCCTCGAACACTAAGGTTGCCTCCCTCCTCGGGACGGTTCCTAACATACTAATAATAATTAACGGTATAGTTTAATAATGTTACAAAAATATTTTTGTAACAAATAATTTTTTTTAGAATTTTTAAAGCTATTTCGTCATTAATATTAATCTCGTTAAACTTTATAATAGTCTCAATACTGCTTAGTATTGAGTCACAATTAGATGTATGCACTGATATATTTACTTGGTTGTAATAAATATCAAACTTGACCTTAGAAATATATTCTAATGCGACCTGAGGTCAACTGTAAAAGGAATTGTTGTAATTTATTAAAAGTACATGATTAACATACGCTGCATGATGTCAGGCTTAGATAGTCTATTATTACGCTTACAGGTATTATAAAAATAAATGCTTGATAATAAGAAAACGTTGCAGAATTCGCATTACATTATATAATTTACTAAAAAAATATTCAAGAGCTTTTTGTAAATATAACGCAAATGCAAATAAGAAATAGCTTATAAAAAAGGAACGTTAACACATCTTTAACTAATCATTGTTATTCAATCTGAAAACTGACCTAGATACCTTAGGAACAACTGGTGACCGAAGTTGTGAAAATCCAAGGGTCAACGGACTCGTGATCAGACAAATTGCAAGGAACTGAGCCGTAACGGCCGAAATACTAACCGTCAACTATACGACTACGAACGAACTTGACATCTAATGAAAGGTTTATTTTGACTACGTCTACATTCACTCTATAGGTACAGGTATTTACTTTGACGTATTTATAGCTACGAAAAAATTAATGTCAAATTTTCATTTACTCGTTTAGATTGAAAGATTGTGAAAAGTGTAAAAATAGCACGTTTCATTTCGCCGATGACACGTACAATATAGTAGACATACCAAATAATTCAATCATCATCATAAAATTACCTAATTAATAATGTCAAGTAGGTAAAACGCAAAGAAATTGAAATATTTGTAAATGACATTACATTATTATAATAGCGTGGCAAATCGTTTCATATAAAATTTTATTACTATAACCAATACAAAAATATGTTAGGAAATAAAAATTCCAATAAAATAGTTATTAGGCTTGAAATATTATTTCAATACATTAAAATCAATGTCGATAATTACCTATGTTGCCTAAGAAACGGCACGCGCCGAACGGCAGTCCCTTGTTCTGGGATATTTTCATGCATCCGTGACTATAGAAGGTAACTTATTAAATCTATGAAATAAAAAAAATAATTTAACGGAACACTAAAATTCATTGCCGCCATAGGAAAGCGTGCTCCGTGTCGTACTCCAATTTTGCCAGCTATAAAATTTCGCAAAACTCTTGGTTTATTATTATTGCGACATTCGACAACGATATTAGGCAAGCTTATGATTTTGTTATAATTTTAATTAACAGCTATTATGGTACGCAGGAAACTTAGAATTGCTTTGAAATGTACCATTAAACAAACGCCACGATTTACGTAAACTTTAACCTTGTAAACGTTATATGAAACCTATATCGTATTATTGACGATTAAAAATAATCTCCAAGTATTAATCGATGAGTCATGTATAGGTAAAACTTCGATTAAATTACTGAGATAAATACGTTTTTATATTAAAAGTTTAATTACAGCATCTAACATCCGGTTTTTTTTAATAATTTGCATTTATTTTGTTTCTTAACATATATGTACATACATATGTCTACTATAAAAATCTTAATAAAATAGTGTTTTTATATCTGTTTAATTTGTGTACAGTGAATACATTTTATGATCATGTAATAAAGGGTTATTAGAAAAGAGGTAATAACTGCTTCTAATATATTGACTCAAATATAAAATACTGCTTTTAATGATTCTTTAACAGTAACAACGCCTATGAAACGTAAACCTACGAATCATTATAATGAAAAAGTCAAGCTTGACCAAACCGAGTGGAACAACTAATTCTTAAATATACGAAGTTAAATCATTTAAAAAAATACTTGATCCGCAACATTGCCATCTGTTCCTAAGATGTAATTGTATTTTAATGTAAGTTTTGTCGGTAACAACCGACTGATATAATTATTATAAGTGTTTACTTTTATTAATGTAAATGTATAAATATTACATCTACACTCGATGCATAGAACCCACAATCTTCAGAAAGCACTTGCAGATGCACCAACAGGCTACTAAAAATGAATATGCTATACTGCTTTGTTCTGTCAAAGAAAATAGCTAAGCTACTAATACACAATGAGTAGCTCCCAAAGTATATTGAAATAATTTCGTAAATCCTTTAACATTGAAACGAAGGCAGCAAGCAACCCCTGTATTCTCTGAAATCTATTCAGAAAACCGAGGAATTTCGTTACGTCTCCAAACTTTCAATCAGAGTCAAATTATATATTATATTACTTTTAGGCTCTTAAGATATTCGAGGTGAATATTAAAATGGATTTTCATTGTCGCGAAGTATTTCGGGTCCAATTCGAGAAAAACCAATACTTTCTTATAACTTAAGCCGTGGGATCTATGAAAAATTATAAAACGTTATTATGAAAAGTAATAGTTGAATGTTATTACAGTACCGAGTATTTTGTACCTTTTTATTTTTTGATACCTACAGACAAATATATCTTAATAAATTTGCTTTTTCGAGGCATTTGTATATCATTTGTGACAAATATTTTTCTTTATATGGTAGAATCGTAATTTTGAATGGTAAACTGAATTTCTTTAACTGAATGAATAAAACGGCTAAAAATAAACGTTTCTATAAATATTTAAAAGATATTTGAATTTTTGTGATACCAAAAGTCAGTCAGTCAGTTCAGCCTATCGCAATCCACAGCTGGCCATAGGCCTCCACAATTTCGCACAAGACATCCCGGTTTCCCGCAACCCTCATCCAGCCTCCACCGGCAATCTTATGTATGTGACGTCACTGCGTTTCCTAACACGCGATCTCCACTCTAGGAGACGTCTGCTCCAGTGGCCATCAGTCCTGCAATACAGATGACCAGCCCACTTCTATTTCAACTTGATAACTCTGTGGGCTATGTTGGTTACCTTCGTTCTCTCACGGATAGTCTCATTCCTAATCCTATATTTGAGAGAGACCCCAAGCATAGTCTGTTCCATTGTACGTTGAGCAACTTTAAGCTTGTGTACTAGTCCTTTTGTACTGACAAAGGCACGTCTCGGTACCGTATGTTAAAACAGGCAGAACGCATCGCGAGAAGTCTTTTGTCTTAAAGCTTACCAAAAACCGCCCAGCTCCACCGAATCCTCCAAACGGCTTCCTTGCGTCCTTTCTGCTTGATTCCTCCAGCGTAGTAGACACTCTGATGGATGATGCTTCTCTATCCGCTGTTCGAAAGAAGGCTTCTCCCTAATGGTCTTTAGAAAACCTTTGACCCCCTATTCTGCTCTATAAAAGTTGTAATGTATCTCGTATTAGAGCAGCAGAGGTCTCTGCGTATAAGTTTCCGTATCCTGTTGGAAACCTTCTGTTCTGGCGAATCTGCTTGAGAAGCGGACATCTCGCGCCTCCACCGCATCAGATCCAAGGCTTCGGGAAATATTTTGACTGCTTCTTTGACTTCGTCGTCGATTTTGGAGTTTCAGTTGAAACTGCTCGGAGCCACATAGTATTTGGGGCAGTATAGGTCGGAAAATAGATTAATTTTTTTTGTTCTTAAATGATATATCTATAAGAATAATATTATCATTGTTTTTTAGTATTTCTTAAAAATATTTAAATGCATACAAAGAACATTATGTCAAGCAGGTGTCCTATCACTGCGTGACCTTATTTACTAAAGCTATTATTATGTTTATAATGACATTAAGTTAGCTTTTTGTTATCGATATATGAATCTTACGATTAACGATGTGACCTTAATTTATACTGACCTACGACGTAGAGGTCATGCTGAGAATAATTAAAATAATGAAGCTAACTGAAATTAGGTACAGAATGGGTCATTGCAATCTTAAGGTCTGAACACACTTATGCGACATAGAAATTAAAGGTTAAAAAATGATATGGTGTGCACTTAGGAAATGAAATTTAAATTAATATTTAAAAAATCATTAGAATGAAGATTTAAAATATTACTTACATAGAATGCGAAAGATATTTATTATAAGTTGAACTTTGTGTTCAAATGACTTCTGTGCGTAGTAGCTTAATGTCGTATGGTTGTTTTTTAAAAACATTAACATAAAATGTATTCAATATATAGCTAATAAAAAAAAATCCACGATTGTTTACAACACAATAATGCACACAACTTAGATTAAAATAATAATTGAATAAGGAATAACAACAAAAAAATATACCTATATTTTTAAACACTCACACAAAAAGATGTAGGCAAATTTGACAATACACTTTTGTTATGAATCTGTTTCACACATTATTAATTATTTATTCTTTATTCACAGGTAAGTCCCCGTAAACGTCGACGTTAACACATTACTCGCCTTTATTTTAACGTAAGTATAGTGTCCCTTCCTGTATAGTGGCGTCAGAAGCGACAGCCAAGAAGTTCAACTCCCACTCTGAGCAGATATATAACAACATATAGTATATTGTATAACAGATATATAACATATTCTCAAATAACTGTTTCGGGTCTGGGAGAATGCCATTATGGGTTTACCCTCTGTACCCCAGGGAGCACATACAGCCGTCTGCTCCGTTTGTTATTATAATTATATATACTTGGTAGCGATCGCTACTCATAGTAGGAACATTATTCGACAATAAGCAATGGAACAGTTAGGTAGATTAATCTTCAATCCTCTTCTTATATTGAGAGAAGACCCTTGAAAAGAATTTGGTATTTACAGGCTGATAGGGTTCAAACTCGAATAATCTAAAATATAAATAATTTGTCACCGCTAAAAGCTTTGTGTTGTCACACAGGTTTGTTCGTAGCTTAAATCTATTTGCGAAAGTTTTGTTAAGTCTAGAAGAATTTAAACTCTCTTTAACGCTACACAGCTCGTTAAGTTCATCTTTGTTTCTCTTTTTAAAGCTAGTGGGTTTACGTTAGAGTTTTCTAATGAAAGAGAATATTTGAAATTTAATGTAAATAGACAATTAGCTTTGCATATTTTGGTAGAACAATCTTACGTTTGGTAGCATCTCAAAGATGTTTCTAGACATAATTTTGTAGACACAAAAGTATGTCGAGGAGATCATATTATGTTTATTACACTTCATTAAGCAACTATATAAAATACATTGCACAAAAGGTGAGCTGAAAGAAAATATATGTTTTTTTTTATTGGTGAAAAGAAACTAAAAATTTTAACACTACTGACATGTATTCTCGTCATACTGCAAAAATCTCTCAACACCTAAACTACATTGCTTTATTCGTTTAAGACGATATCCTTTGAGACATAGTGACTAGCTGGGTCGTTTTGAAACGATTTCGTCCCGAGATTGCTCGCCCGAGGTGAAGGAAGTCTCTTTATTAATGCACACCACAACCGACATCCTTAATAACCAACTTTAAGAAAACTACGCTATAGGAGCGTCTCGTATCCCCTCATTTCCTCGAAGCTAAACAAGTAACAGTTTATTACTATACGAGAATTATACTACAAATTCTTTTGAATAACGCTACTTTAACCTTCCTTAAATAAAATAAAAGCCGTTGGAAACCAACTTGACGATCACAAATATCGTTATTACCGAACAAAAGTTTACGGCCCATAAAAGTTACGTTTATATGTTTTATTTACCTTCTGTAAGCATATTAGCATAATTATGTGAAGCTATATTCAATACTAGCTTCTGCGCGCGACTTCGTCGGCGTGGAATCCGCTCCTATTAGTCTTAGCGTAATGATATATAGCCTATAGCCTTCCTCGATAAATGGGCTATCTAACACTGAATGAATTTTTCAAATCGGCCCAGTAGTTCCAGAGATTACCGCGTTAAAACAAACAAACAAACAAACAACCAAACAAACAAACAAACTCTTCAGCTTTATTATATTAGTATAGATACAAACAGTAATAGGCAAAATAAGTTCGTTGGTCCCTTTTGGAGCGCTGAGAGTTCGTTCCTTCCTGTTGTCACGAGGAAACAAGATGTTCTTTCCATTAAGATTTACGACACTTATATATTATTATTATATTTATATTACTTATATATTATATACACGTTTGAATAGTGTAAGAATAAATAAAAACAACTTTGCTTAAACCTATAATGACATCGCTTATAACTTGTAAAGATCTGATTAACGCTGAATTTCATGCAAGACATATTGTTGAGTCTGGACGAGTAATGTATTGACGATTTTAAAAGAGTAACTGTTGAATTTCTTGCCAATTCTTCTTAGTAGAATATTATATCCGAATCGGTGTTAGTTTCATATAAACCTTTAACCACCGTCATATGTTTTTTGTCACGTAGTTACCGACGATGTGAGGTCACAGCTATATTATTTTTGGGAATATAATTAATAATATTGTTTATATAAAATTGGTTTTAATTATTTTTTGAATATAAATAAATATATTTAAATAAATAAGTGCCAAAAATATGAATCATCATTTACTTAAACTTTTAAAAAACTAAAAACTTTTTGCTCTTTTACTTTTTGAGAAATTATACCTACTTGTGGTCAATAATAGTTAAAGTACACGTTAAATTTACTATCAAATAACAAAACAATAGTTTTACCTATAACAAGGGGTTGAGTAAACATAAAGAAAAAAAATAGCATACAATCATGTTTGATACAACCACAGAAATAGTAATAATAAATTGGGGTATTACTATTTCTGTGGATACAACCTTATTCCATGGACACTTTTTTTTTTAGTAATTATCCTAATGGGATGATTTTCTTCTCAAATTTAGAAGATGGAGTAAAAATTTCTCTTTGTTTTAATTACTGAAATTTCAAATTCTTCTTGTTCACATGCACGAGGATGGAAAATATCTAATTACCTACATTTTATAGTGTAATCTTCTGTTTTATTTATTTTTTGCCCGGGACTGTCCAAGATATGGCATTTTTATAAGCATGTAAAATAAATTATCAAATTATAATTACAATTCAAAAATAAGCTACACGCTACGTCACAACTACTACCCGTTACGAACTAGGTGCTACTCAACTCGAAGGTACTGAGAGGTTCAGGGCGGGAGCACGCCGACAGCAGTACAATTTATGAGGTTCGAATACCGCAGTGGTCTGTGTGAGAAATAAATATTTTTTAAAGCAGAATAAATGACAACATAGTACTAAAGCGCTATAAAATCGAAATTCATTTAGTAATTTTTTTTGTTGTTGTAACACTCAACAGTTATTTCACAACTAAATCCAGAGCCACAAATCTCAAACGATAAATGTTTAACCATTGAAACGTGTCCGGTCGAAGGCGAAGGAAAGTCACCATGAACGAATACAAAAATCCGTTTTCTAAGCATCTTGCAAAACAAATCTGATCGACACCAGAAACGGGCGATTTTACGTAACTTTTCGTGATAATAAATCCCCAGGTTTCCCGTGTCGACTTACTTTTGTTGCGTGTGCTTTTAATGTCTACGATTTCAACTTTATTGTTACAAGTATCATCTATTCACACGTGATGGCTTGATAAAATTATTATCTTGTGGCTACGAACAGTCTCATTTGTGTCAGTTATTATGTACGACGGGTTTTAATTCAGCTTTATAATTACACAATCAAGACAGATTGTATTAAAGTGACAAAAAAAAACAATTATAAATGTATTTGACACTATGTTGTAATTAAAATAAATTGTGTTTATATTTTTATAAAGGTTAATAAGTTTGCGAAGTTGCAAACATACCAACGTTCACATTTTTAAGAATAAATAAATAATAAATATTACTTTTTGTTTGTGATATGGCCTTTATAAATATTTTTAATGAGCGAGAATCGAATTTATGACCGCTATCACAATTTCTACAACAAATACAGCAATTTGTTGTCGTAACAACGAACCGTCCGTTGGTGTAGTAATGGCACAATTTAGTGCCAGAATTTTTTGAAAATACTTAAGTTTTCACGTTAATTTGACGTAATATCTAGGCTTATGATGTATTTTATCTGTTAACTATGAAACTAGAGACCTCAGAATATTTACAAGATAATATTTAAAAAATATCCTTAGTAATAAAAATATTAAGAAAATTGAAGTAGATACGCGTTAAGGAATTAAAATTTGGTTACACAATTTGACCAACACTTTGACAACATTAGTAAGAAATAAGAAATAAATACAAACTCATTCAAACTTGTAAATCCACCACTTGCACCACTTCAGCCTATCACAGTCCACTGTTGGACATAGGCCTCCACAAGTTCGCACCCGACATTAAGACGCGAACTCATGTGTTTTACCCATAGTCACCACGCTTTGGGCAGGCGGGTTGGTGACCGCAGGGCTGGCTTTGTCGCACCGAAGACGCTGCTGCCCGTCTTTGGCCTGTGTGTTTCAAAGCCAGCATGGATGGTTATCCCGCCATCCGACGGCTTTTTAAGTTTCAAGGTGGTAGTGGAACTGTGTTATCCCTTAGTCGCCTCTTACGACACCCACGGGAAGAGAGGGGGTGGCTACATTCTTTAGTGCCGTAACCACACAGCACTTGTAACTCATAAAACTTGTAAATCATAAAAAAGTAATTGAATTTCAATGGACTTCTGACTACCGTCTCAACAAAGACAGACCTAGCATCAAATCTCATATATATATACCTAAGCTTGTCAATTAATACTAGGAAGTGCATTTCAACTATATAATCCGAAGAGTCAATTACATCACTATTTGAAAGAAATATTACATTAGATTTTAATGACTGTAAAAACTACATTTCTATTAGCACTCAAATGACTCAAATAAACATTATGCAAATGAAAGCCTTATTATTGCATCGCGTAATAAATTCATAGAATATATTACATTAAGTTCTCTTATATTTATGTTTTTACTTTGAATATTATAATAATAATATTGTAACATGATCTAATGGTTTTATTTAATTAGCTAATTTTTAATTTAGCTAGACATATTAATAAGGCCAATAGAGGCTGTACTCGCTTATGCTAAGCTTAGTATTTTGGGAAATAAGTGACAGATTTATTGTAAAATGTATCCGATATTTTTTCTACAATATTTTTTGGATGTTAGTATTAATCAAAAAAAAATTTTTTTAATAAGTTAACTTTTTATTCTCAAGTGATAGATTCTTAATAAAAAGGTTGTATAGAAAAATAAAAGTGCAATATCTACTTGAAAGTAATCAACAACATAAACGCTATCATTGACCATAAGCTGTTAAAATACTAAGTTACTACATCAAATTATATACACACGATAAAATAACACTTACACCGTACATTGCATGCTTTATGCGTCGAATCAATAACAGCTTGTTCTAAAATTGGTAATGTATATAACAATTTAGAAATGTTGGTGAAAGATGATTTAATGGTCAGGCCCAACTGTTATTGAACTGGGCCGCGTACTCTCGGTCAGATATCCGCAAACAGGTTTCATTATCAAAAGTCAATAACTTTCCGATGCATTCCAAGTCAGGGCCAAGTCCGAGCTACAAACGTAATGAGTTTAACCGCATTGCTAACAGCAGAAAGTAAGTCGGTTATGTATTTAGTTATTATATCATTTTGAGTGATGTATAAATGTATTTGTGTGTCTGACTGGTAGAACGAAGATAAGAGTTCAATCTCAATCCAACATACTATCACAAATCTATAGATTATGATTAAGGTAATTCAACTGTGTAGATTAATAACATCTGACAACTAACAACAACAATAGGATATATGTATATGATGTATGTACTTTCACATTCTAAAAACATTTAAAAATAAAGCTAAGGTAGGAAGCATATGTTTAAGGTAACAGAGTTCATATAAACAAATATTTGTAAGTGTTATGTACACACAAACAATCATTCATATATATAAATGTAATAGGACAGGGTGTAGAATAGAGGGTAGTATAATTAATTAGTCACCTTATTTAATACATTTTTGAAAACGCGAGACAATAATTAACCTAACGTACTTCAAAAAATGAAAGCGACATTTTATTGTATTCATTAATTAAATTTTTCTTTGTCATCGTACATATACGAAATATTATTACAAAAATGAAATGTATATTTAGTGTAGTTGCTGTGATTTTTAAGAGCCCGTTCTTATAACTAATCTATACTAATATAATAAAGCTGAAGAGTTTGTTTGATTGTTTGTTTGTTTGTTTGTTTGTTTGTTTGTTTGTTTGAACGCGCTAATCTCAGGATCTACTGGACCGATTTGAAAAATTCTTTCAGTGTTAGATAGCCCATTTATCGAGGAAGGCTATAGGCTATATATCATTACGCTAAGACTAATAGGAGCGGAGTCCACGCCGACGAAGTCGCGCGCAGAAGCTAGTTTTATTTATTTTTAATTTAAATAACATAATTGCAATGTATTATAAATAGAAATTATATATATTTGTAATTGATAAACTCTTAAATCATCATAAAACAGTTTCAATTAGTAATAATACCAAAAAGTTTAACACAGATGAAACCGCGAGAAACGCTGCTATACAATACTGATTGGATAGGTATTTAAAAAAAATCGTGACGCGTGACTTGTTAATATGATCAATTACAATATTTATTTGTTGCAACATTTAATTGATATTCTTTATAATTAAATATATTGACACGCGTTGGCGCACGGTCACAGCACTGGTTTGTGGCTATTGCGCTGGCTTTTGCGGGTTCGATCCCCGCACATGACAAAAATTTGTATTGGCCATATAGATGTATGCCGTGGTCTGGGTGTTTGTGCAGTCCTTGTGGGCCTCCCCACCGTGCCTCGGAGAGCACGTTAAGCCATCGGTCCCGGTTGTTATCATGTACACCTGATAGCGATCATTACTCATAGTAGGGAATATATCCGCCAACCAATGTCTAGCAGTGGGATATTACAGGCTGAAGTTTTTTTATAATTAAAAAAAATCTTAATTTTTATTTATTCGGTTTTGTAATAAAAATGCAAAATGGAAATTAAAAAGTATTAAAAAATTAAAGCAATTGTAACTTTCGCGACACCATTTCTGTACAACAGAATCTCGACGTGCTAAATTCATAGAAAGTAATGGATTCCACTTAAATGGTATGTTTATTGTATGGTTATGGCTGATCAATGCTCAAATAAGTGTCAGTAATTGATAAGTTTCATATTTCAATTGGATAGTAGAGAGAAAACTGGTGTCTAAATGAAAGTAGAAAGATTTATATTTTATACAATTCAGATGTGACGCGTAGGTAATGTAAATTTCATCGTTACAGTTTTGTGACGTTGACACGTAATTGACACAATTAATACTGTATTCAATTCGTAGAGGAACATGACACATTTCGAAAGGCCCTTGCTTGATTCTTAAGAAACCAAATACTTCGTGCAAGAAAAATAAGCATATTAACTTAAAGCTGATTAAGCCAATTTTATAAAACCTACCCTGCTGTGATTTTCTCCTTATTACTAGACGACTCATGCAATTTCACCCTCGTTGACGTTTATGATTACTTCTCCGCCCCTTTGATTAGTAGCGTGACGTTTATAACCTATAACATTCTAAAATAAACACGCTAACGCAATGATTGTGTTTGCTCGCAAACGAAAAAAACCGTCTTCAATTACATCGACAAGTAATACAACGTAATAAGACGAAAAAATAGTCAAGTAAATACAAGCTATTAAAGATTATTCAAAAAGTTATAATCAGATCTCGATTTAATTTAAACAAGACTACATGTCAAGTATTAGCTTTCGATTAAAGTAAGAATCATCAAAATCGGTACACCGAGTAAAAATTTATGCGGTATAATACAACGTACTTCGACGAAAAAGTAGTCAAGTAAATACGCATTATTAGATAATAACTCTAAGTACTTGTCAGATCTCAATTAAATTTAAATGAGAACATAATTTTCATTAACATACATAAAAAAATACAGTCGAATTGAGAACCTCCTCCTTTATTGGAAGTCGGTTAAAAAGAAATAGAAACAGACCAGTAGAACCTGAACTAAACACTTTTAAACTCGGTAATATAACTATTATACTATAAGTATAAATGAATAATAAATTTCAAAAAGCTCTTAGCTAATTAAATATTATAATTTAAATGAACGAAGTATGTATAAACTATGAGATGCATAAAACAAAGCCGCAATACTGTCACGATGAACTTTTAACATGCAACACATGCTAATTAAATTAGTTTTACTCGAGTGAGTCGGACTCAGTGTAAGGCGGCCCCTAGACCTGCAATAACATTGTACAATACATTTTATTGAACAATATAATTGAACGGCGCTTTGAATCCAAACGTTCAATTATATTGCACAATAATACGAACTGTGCAATGTTTTCGAGTTCAGTCGGAGAATAAGTTTGATCCCGTGTGCATCGTGCGTAATAAAGCAACATGTCCGACAAGATTTAGCTGCAGCTATGGTGTTATTGCTTGTGGCTAAGCGTAAACGTAAACAACTCTTTGTTAGTCGAAAGATTGGTACTCATGCTCCGTTCCGAACCAGCCTCAGCCACTCCTCTACGCATTCGTTCACGCGCTTTCGAACGCAAGGGCGGAAGGGCTACTTCTCCCCGCAGCGCCGGAGCCAAGCGTTATTCTAACTTCAAAACTTTAACTATGGATATCTCCATAACCGTGGGGTACCGCAGGGTGGGAGAGGTACCAAAGGGTAGCCCGCTTCCCCCCTCCGCCCCCCATCCCCCATAAATCGACGGGCCGTAATCTAAAAATTAACCCATTCCACAAAGACGACAATTCTCTGTACAGTTGGATACATTCGACGATATACTCGGTTTCCTTAACTTTCGTATTCTCTTTTCTTTCTTATATTTTCTGGAAGCCTGCACGTGTGTGTTCTCCTTGCTGCCGAAACACAGACTAAAAATTATTGCGCAATACCGACCCTACACTATGCAATGTTAAAATATGGTGCAATAAAAATTAAACTCGCTCAAACTTTCGTTCAATCATTGCGCAATCTTCAATATTAGCCCTAGTCGATCAATTATATTGCACAATTCGCAATATTGCGCAATATAATTGATCGTCTAGGGGCCGCCTAACGTTAATATTCCGGACGTCTGTGTTCGTATTAACAGGTTGCTTACTAGGCGAAGAAACATTTTACGATAACATCTATATACATATATTAAAATGATATGAAAGTCAATGTATGTCCGGGATAAACTCAAAAAGTACTCCATGGATTTACTTCAAATTTGGCACGAATATTATTAAGAAGTCGGGTCAGAACATAGGCTACATATTATCACGCTAGCACCTGCGGGGAACGAGCAGTGAATGCACGCAGACGACGACGTCGCGGGCAGCAGCTAGTAGAAAATAGACGTCATCCATAAAACTTTAAACATAGAGTTGATATTTTAACTTGTTATAAATATGGAAAACACATTACCCGCTTTAGAACACGCTGTGTATTACCGTGACTAGTTTTCTCAGAATGAAAAGCGTATAATGAATATAACAATCTATCTAATTAATCTCAACACCCTTTTCCTTACCCTACTTTAACTCGGAAGTTGCGTTTGTTGTATCATATTTTACGCTTTACTATATAAATCTGTTTGTATACTTATTGCCGATAGACTTCTAAAAATTCTAAATTAGATAATTATCTACATGATATTTTGTTTCGTGTACTTATTACATTTTTTGTATTTTAATACTAATAAAATTATCTGTATTTCAAGACAAACTCAAGAAAAATAATAAAAAATAATAATTTGACTGTGTGGTAACTAATATTAAATTCCGGCAGAGACACAATTTACAGTGTTGAAAACTTGCCGCAGATCGTCGCTCACAAACTAAGCCTGGGTTGTTAGGGTCCTTATAGGCTTATTGCTAAACACGGAAATGAATCATATTGTGTTCACAGTTTTCATTTAAATAAATCGAAGAACATTGTGTCATAAACAGTTTTAGAAGTTGCTAGTAGTAAAAAGCTAACTTTTAAAATAATAATTAGATTTCCTATTCGAACAATAAAAAATATAATGACAACTATCAACATACTAAATAGACACCAAATTGTTATGTTTTATCATGTCAACCTTTGTCATGACGTGCTCATGTCATTGATTACGATGAGTTTGGTGGTTTTATTAGAAACTGTCTATGAATTATTGGGGAACTAGCTGCTGCCCGCGACGTCGTCTGCGTGCGTTCACTGCTCGTTCCCCGTAGGTGATAGCGTGATAATATGTAGCCTATATTTTGATCCGACTTCTTAATAATATTCGTGAAAAATTTGAAGTAAATCCATGAAGTACTTTTTTAGTTTATCCCGGACATACATTGACTTTTGTACCATTTTATTATATGTATGTAATGTATGTATAGATTTACGTAGGTACTGTATAAATAGAATCTGTCAATTCACAGCAGCACAAAGAGCTAGGCACGTTTCAATAACAGCGTTTTAACCGTTTTAACTAAATATATGAGCCGCAGCTGTCCACAGATCAGGCGATTCAGGAACATAATTCTCGTTCGTCAAACTTGCGTGAGTTAATTGCTTGTACACGCACAACCGCGGTTAGGCAATATAATTCGATAATAACGGATATTTAACAAGGATCGCATTGAGATGAATAATTAAAATTCGTTTTTTATGTGTTTAAGGTTATGTATAAAAGTCATTAAAAACGTTTTGTAATACAAAAATAAATACTCACTTTTACATAAAATCTATACTTAATATATAAAGCTGAAGAGTTTGTTTGTTTGTTTGTTTGTTTGATTGTTTGTTTGTTTGTTTGTTTGAACGCGGTAATCTCTGGAACTACTGGGCCGATTTGAAAAATTCTTTCAGTGTTAGATAGCCCATTTATCGAGGAAGGCTATAGGCTATGTATCATCACGCTAAAACCAATAGAAGCGGAGTAAACGCCGACGAAGTCGCGCGCAGAAGCTAGTGTATTATATGAAGCAATCTAAAAACGTTACGTTTTAGTGTAAACATCATTGAATACTCCTAAAAAACTGGTATTTATTTTAAGACTAGCTGACCCGGCGAACTTCGTACCGCCTAACAGTCGATTCAATTTTTTTTATTCCTTCCAGGAACCCCTCCTCTAACACTTAAACTTTATGGTATGGTATTAAAGTTCAAATTGACTTAAGTATTATTACAAATCGTTTGTATGGGAATATAGAAAAGTGTTGTTTTTAGACTTTTTCAGGGAATGTTTTAAATTTTTCTCTCCGTAACAACCATCCTCGTACTTCAAGGAATATTATAAAAAAAGAATTAGTGAAATCGGTTCAGCCGCTCTCGAGATTTGCGCTTAGCAACACATTCAGCGATTCATTTTTATATATATTATATAGAGATAGAGATTACATGATACACCGGGTGTAAGGTAATTCCATGCAATCTATGACGTGTGTACATACGAGACATCCACGTGAGACCCACGAAAGAGACCAGACTAAAAAAAAACTGAAATGTCTTCTCTGAATCAAACCTGAAATTCATTAGGCGCGTCCACACAGAGCGAGCAGCCTCGCGAGGCATTTGCCGCGCGAAGCTGCAGCTCGGTTAGTGTGGACGCGCCCGGCCGAGGCAGGCGCGCACGTTGCCGCGGGCGAGCGTCCGAGCACCCGAGCCATTCAGTGTCGGTTTTTTGTTTTGCTCAAAGGCGCCTCGGTCGTTTGCCGCGCGCAGTCTGGACGCTCGCGTATATTGTTTCGTGCCTTGCTCGAGTATAAGCCATTATGGCTCGGGCTTGCCGCGCGCGGCAGCCTCGCGGTGAGACCGAGGCTGCCGCGCTCGTTTGGGGATAGTTTCCTCGCGCGGCAAATGCCTCGCGAGGCTGCTCGCTCTGTGTGGACGCGCCTATTGGCGTCAATTGGTGATTTCATTACTATGCAACTTTTGACCAGAACGGTTGTCATAATACACAGAGCACTACCAATTAGTAGTTACTAGAAATCCAGATTCCAAATATAAGCAATCGAATTATAGGTATTTTATTACTTACAGGATATGATACATCCACTCTTATTCGAGGGATCATTCTTTGTAAATAAACAAGAAATAGAAGCTAAATAATATTTATTTATTTATTTATACTTTATTGTACATCACAACTACAAATATCATGTTAGCATATTCATCATAATTTGTACATTTTTAAAATTTAAATATTAATTTTTAATATAACATGGATGATCTGGCAACACTAGTGTCATGTGTCAACACATTTTTCCGGGCAATCTTGACATTCTTGACAATGTAGGTACTTGTGTTTGTCATGGTGCAATATTTTTATTATTGTAAATTAATGATTTTGTACACAGTTTATATATTTTTTTCAAAAGAGTAACTGTGGAGTTTCTTGCCCTTTCTTCTCTGCAGAATCTACATTCCGAATCGGTGGTAGCTTCGCTTTTGTGAACAAGAATAACTATTTGTAAAATGGCGATTCGTAATTTGAATAAAGTTCCTTCTGATCTTGATTTTAAGTTCGCTAATAAACAAAAGTTATTCACCAGTAAGTCTTTCATTTTAAGTGCTGTTAATAGTTCACAAGTGGTGGATCCGCCCACTCAGTGGTATGAATATTTTCTTTTACTTTATTTCAAAGACATTGAACAAATTGTTTTACTTCAAAATTGTATTGCAAATCTACATCGTTTTAAATAATATTTCTTATATCATCTTAATTTTGAAATAATGATGAAGTTTTTAATAACTATGTACCCTAAATACAGATATATATATATTTCCTTTCTTTAATTATAGTTCTGGTTTTAAATATTAGTATTATGCAAATATATAATTATATTGAAAATACTTACTTAATAATAATTGTATGAAACAGTAGAAACAAGAACGCAACTTACACGGTTTGTTTAAATTAAAGTAATAGTACCTCCACCAATTAGAAATATTAAAAGCAAATACATTTAAAAATCACTTATAAAAATTGTCTCCTAAAGGACAATATTGCAAATGTAACTCAGCATCATTAATTACCTTTGATAATGAAAACATGCTGCTATTGTTCCATGATGTTTAATTGATTTTACACGTTATTGTGTTCATCCAAATATTTAATGTCTAAGAAGCCATTTTATGCATTCTATAACTTACTACTACTATTAACACATATCTATTTATTTAATCGTCTACCTCTTATTATTTGTTTACACTATTATTCATAATAGACACTTTAAATATATATATATATATATGTATATATATATATATATACATATACAATATTACATCACAAACCAAGTATTGTGCTCTCTCTCACCGTAACAGGTAGTAACTGAAAATCAGTCGATCTTTCCTAGGATTTAGGATTTGATCTTTAGTACTGAGTTACATACCTTTTGCGATTCTGCACCACACACACATTCTGTATTTCAGTGTGATAATGTCAGTACTATTAAGATATTTTATTTGTTACTTTTTATTTTTATTTTTACTCTTTTAATTGTGTATGTGGAATGTGGATTTATAAATAAAGTTTTATTTACCTAATCTATCTATTTACTATGCAAAATATAAGCTTTCATAATAGATAGAATACATGTTATACTATAACCCTCTCGAATATACACATTAGATGTTTTATCTCTAATTATATAATTATGTATAGTAATTAATGATTATTTATGATTATTTTTGATTATTATTAGTAAAATGTCAGACACAGAACGAAGCTGTTATACACCGTTACTGATGCATGATATTATTTTTATCTATTTAAATTCTTTATTGTACAATAAATACACTAATACAATATAATAGGTACAACAAAATATAATACCTATAGTATATTGCCATCAAATATAAAAAGTAATAAAATAATATGACGTTACTCTAGCTCAGTCATTGCGGCCAATAATCTCCTGATTATTGATAAATATCAATTGCCAATATTCTTCTCTCTGCGATGCTTATGGTGTTGCAGGCATCTATAAGCTATACGGTAAATCACTTATTATTGGGTGATTCCTGATTCGCTTGTTTGCTGACCCAGTTGTAAAAACAAAAAAGCATATCATATTTCTATTTTGGCCTTATATGCACTGACTAATCCATTAGCGCAGTCTGCAGCGACAAGTTTTCTATTCTGGAGTTGTGAATTCATTATTCAATCTGATAATCTCGAGTTTGAGTGTAATATATGTATTTAGTTATATGAGTATTATTTTTTTACGTAGTTATTGAAAAATGTGTAGCAATATCAGTCATCTGTTGTCTATAACACAAGTATTAAGTTGCTTACCTTACTGAACACATGACTGTGTGTGTATGTTGTAGATATGTATTTGATGTTATATTAGTCTTTCTTGTAGCAAACATATAGCCTTAAAGAATTTTATTCTCTAAAATATAATATTCTGTGATTTGAGACTTAGGTTCATTAACTGAGTTTACATTTTTTATATAGGATGGTAATTTGCTACAAAGTTGTCATAAGTTTATAATATTTGTTTGCTTATAAAGCGTAGTTGTTGGTGTCAAAGGTGGATATCAAAGAGTTATAATTATTCTATTTCGAGAATTGTAGGTGTTATATTGTATTTTCTCACATATACATTTTGAAATACAAGTTACCCAATTAAAAAAAAAAAAGTACGTAGTCTACTCGATATTTAAAAGTTAAATTATTTTCTATTCGTAAACCTAAATATTTTTCACAAGTTTTCTGCTCGATTGGAAAGTTATCAACAGTTAGTGGATCATGCGGTGCAATAATTTTATTTTCAGTTTTAAATACAATGTAACAAGTTTTTCAAGCGTTAATAGTTAAAATATTGTGATTGAACCATTTCTGTAGAATAGACCATCTAGATCTTGTTGAGCTTGAGCAATTATGTAATTTATGTTACTACCAAAATAAAATAAGCAATATTAAGAAACGTATCTACATGTCACTACGCCAAATTAACTGTCGAAATGGTGTAGTAAGGCTGGTTCCGAGAACCTTAAGACATTTCTAAAAAAAAAAAATTACATGAGTACAATTTACAAAAATATTGTTTCGAGGATACTCGTATGGAGCCAGCGTACTTGTACAGTACAGTAACTGTAAAGTAACTTAACAATTAAACACAGAAGATAAACATTTAGAAACAATGCATCAACTTGAGCGGAACATTGAAATATTCATTAGGTAACAATAGGTCTTTTCAAACCTTTTACTGTTTCCTGAAATTGTATATTGTATTTTACAATTAAACTATCTATATGTAGTAATTTTTTTTGTACTTAAACATAAGTTCAATATGGAGAAAGATTCTATTCAATATACCTACTGTTAGAAAAAAAAAAACATGGAGAAAGATTCTATTCAACGTACTATTAGAGATGGAAAATATGGAGAAAGATACTTTTCGACATACTGTTAGAGATAGAAAAGAAAATAAGTTCAACGATTTTTCTCCCGTGCTTAAAAGAAAAAAATAAATAAAAAAAGTACAATTTTGAATAATTAATAACTGTTCGCAATAAATAAGGCTTTGTAATTTTTATAATCATTTTTATTGATCTATTAGGTAGATCTGGATAATCTATTACATAGTACTATACTATACAAAGGCCAAAGTTTATGATATTAAACTTGAAAGTCACAAAGTATAGAAACATATCTATACTTTGTGTTGAAAGTTATCATTTTGTTGTTTAAATTGACATGGTTAGGTATAAAGTTTTAAAGTGACTAGATAGAAAATATCGTCAACTATGTACAAAAACGTTGAATTTAGTAAATTGCCAGCAGATGTACTGTGCGAAGTTGTTAACATTTTAGAAATTAATGCTGACTGAAAAAGATTTCTGTCAATTAACCTGAAACTTTTCAAAACGAATGTTCTAAACGAAAATACAATAATGACCACATAAGAATATAATTGAAGAGCATGCTGAGGTAAACAAGCAGAAATGCGCAGAGATATTGTTAGACAAATGGGCAACTTCGGGTAGAGCTCGTCCTACTAGAGTAGGTCTACGACGACGGAGAGTAGGTACTAGAGGAGGTACTCACCTAAAAGATATACCAACTCAGGCTCAGATATACAGAGCAGCAGATGAAATCTGCAAGTGATATGATATTATTTTCTGAATCTGGGACTAAAGAAAATTATATATGTATTTAACAAAACAACTGTTCATATGGCATCTGAGGGTGATCTAATTAAATTCTCAAAAGATTAACCAACACAGATCTCTTTTAATGTACCATTTTAAGCGCTATGCTCAAATCAAAATTGATCAAATGTCATCTTACTCTGAATATAGGGAATACTCAACCTCTGATGTAAGTATGAGGTGAGCAAATGTAATGATATGGTTACGCAAAATCCAATCACATACCAGACATCATTTCCAAATATTGATGTTTTCAATGGGTATAGACAGCGCTATACTTATTACTTACCAATTTAATTCACTTCAAAGACAATGATTTAGAAGCCATCACTGATAACTTTTCTGAAACTCTATATAATCTTTTTAAAGCTAAAACTAGAAAATTATTTGTTTAAATTAGTTAATTACCTTGGTGTTTTCCACTAACTCTAGAAGTCTAGACTATGACTTGTAATAACTAATCATATTTACTGTCCTTGTTTTTTAATCCTTGTGTTCTTAGTGACATAAAGGGGACAATTTGTATCTATTTTTACTATTTTATGCTACGCTGTTATTCTTGTAATTGTTTCTGCACCGTTCTCCAAATAAATAAATAAATAAACACCTCTGAGGGTTTAAAGGGGAGAATCAACAGTAGAGGATTTGGAGATGTTTTGTTGGCAACCATAAAAAGAATGGATTGCTCACAGTTAAAAAAAAAGCTCATAGTCACAAATACATCGTAAACGTGATATTACCATGAAAGTTTTTAATGCTGAAGTAAAGTATTTTTCAGAATTTAGGCATATTAATATTGTTCCTATAATAGGTAATAGGATTTTCTAATGATAGACCAGCACCATGTAACGTATGCGAGTATATTAATGAAGGACCATTACAACAAAATATTGAAGCTAAGATTTTGAATGAATCCCAAAGAATTTAAATAATGATAGGAACAGCTGAGGGCTAGAAATATTTACACACTAGTGAAAAACCATTGCAAAGTAAAATAAGTAAACTTTTGGGAGCTGAATCAGATTCACAGAACTCCACAAAGAATTTTGTTCATGGGGATGTTAAAACTGCCAATATTCTTTTGACAAGAGAATTTGTGCCCAAGTTGTGTGACTGGTTTGGCCAAGCAATTTGATTCAACATTTATGACAACGTGTCCAATGCGAACTTCAGCCTACGTGGCACCTGAGGGCCTACACGGTACTATAACGCAAAAATTGGTGTAATATCATTCTTTACCATCCAGTTCCACTATGTTTATGAGATATTTCTATTCGCAAATACGAATCTAAAATTGTAGTTTATTCATTGATAACAAACAAGTAAATTAAAAACTTGATCTATTATAGTTGACTTTAATTTTTATGATGTTCAAACTAATGTCAGCATTTAAATTTGTAATTCTAACAATTATTAAAATATTGGCTTTTTTTTGTATCGATATTACTCTTATTGTTTATTCGTTTAATACCGGAACAGTATAAAGATGGTGACACCATCTTCCGAATAGTTGAAACTAATTTGTAACAATACTAAAACTGATCACTGAATTATTTTATTTTATTTACATATTAATTTTGTAAACATTACAGATCTTATAGTCTAATGCGTTTACAAAATGTATGGCTCTGCTGCTGCCGCTGTATGTGAGACATGCCGCTGTATGCGATGAATCACTAAGAATAACTATGCGAAATATGCCGCTGTATGCGGTCATCACTAAGAATAATTATGTGAAATATGCCGCTATATGCGGTGATCACTAAGTTAAATAATTATGTGAAATATGCCGCTTTATGCGGTGATCACTAAGAATAATTATGTGAAATATGCCACTGTATGCGATGATCACTAAGAATAACTATGTGAAATATGCCGCTGTATGCGATGATTACTAAGAATCACTATGTGAAATATGCCGCTGTATGCGATGATCACTAAGAATAACTATGTAAAATATGCCGCTGTATGCGATGATCACGAAGAATAATTATGTGAAATATGCCGCTATATGCGGAGAACACTAAGTTAAATAATTATGTGAAATATGCCGCTTTATGCGGTGATCACTAAGAATAATTATGTGAAATATGCCGCTTTATGCGGTGATCACTAAGAATAATTATGTGAAATATGCCGCTTTATGCGGTGATCACTAAGAATAATTATGTGAAATATGCCGCTATATGCGGTGATCACTAAGTTAATTAATTATGTGAAATATGCCGCTTCATGCGGTGATCACTAAGAATAATTATGTGAAATATGCCGCTTTATGCGGTGATCACTAAGAATAATTATGTGAAATATGCCGCTTTATGCGGTGATCACTAAGAATAATTATGTGAAATATGCTGCTGTATGCGGTGATCACCAAATTGCTAAGTATAAACAAGTGAAATATGCTGTTCTGTATCGCAGCAATCACTTTAAAACATGTATCAATATATCACTGAATATTACGATTTAAACTATTCTATTAAAAATTAAAAATTAAAACTATTCTATTAAATTCTATCTTGTGAAAACATAAATATTTATTATGAAAATACATAGTATAAAAATTGTTGAACCAAGTGTAAATGTAAATATGATTATTATTATTTTTCTTTTTAAATATTATTTTTACCATTAATAGTACTTTTTTTACCAGTATGAAATGTAAAATGTAGCATTGTAGAAACCTTAGTGGTTTTCTTATGCTACTTATAACTATAAATTTTGTTCATATTGTTTCTTCATTTGATAATTAAATAAATAATTAAAAAATAAATAAATAACTACTACTTATTGTTTTGTTATATAACTAGGAGTATTTCTTGGTTTCGTTTAGTCATTATTAAAATTACACTCTTGCTATTTGAAAATACTGAATATGATTAAAATACTTATATGTATACTTACTTATACGTACTCTACCTAATAAATAATAAGAAAGTTATGACTTAATAATTTAAGTACATCTAATCTCTATCTACAGAATTGGCAAGTTGGAGTGCCAGTGGGCCGGTCATCTGTGTCGCAGGACCGGTAGCCGCTGGAGCAAACGTGTCACATCATCTACCTAATAAATAATAACAAAGTTATAACTTAATAATTTACATCTAATCTTTATCTACAGAACTAGAAAACTGAAGCATGTGAGCATGGCATCCGTATCGCAGGACCGATGGCCGTTGGAGCAAACGTGTTCATCTAAGTGTGCATCAAGATCACAATTCTAGATAATGATTTAAATTTTACTAATGAGAAAGGAGGAATTGTTACCTAATTTTAGTAATTCTTATATAGTTATTTTATATACTTAATGTTTAGATTGCTTCTCTTATTGAGTTATATAATGTTGTTTTATTTGAAAATCTTGGGCTTGTCGAATGGCCGAGCCGGAATGGGGACATTCCGCTCACAGGACGGCCGTCTGTTAGCATATTCATCATAATTTGTACATTTTTAAAATTTAAATATTAATTTTTAATATAACATGGATGATCTGGCAACACTAGTGTCATGTGTCAACACATTTTTCCGGGCAATCTTGACAATGTAGGTACTTGTGTTTGTCATGGTGCAATATTTTTATTATTGTAAATTAATGATTTTGTACACAGTTTATATATTTTTTTCAAAAGAGTAACTGTGGAGTTTCTTGCCCTTTCTTCTCTGCAGAATCTACATTCCGAATCGGTGGTAGCTTCGCTTTTGTGAACAAGAATAACTATTTGTAAAATGGCGATTCGTAATTTGAATAAAGTTCCTTCTGATCTTGATTTTAAGTTCGCTAATAAACAAAAGTTATTCACCAGTAAGTCTTTCATTTTAAGTGCTGTTAATAATCATTTACAGACTGTGAAGTACAATGGGCGGAATTATGGCCATTTAGCCATTTCTTCCAGACAACCCAAATATACAAATCCCTACTATGAGTAACGATCGCTGTCAGGTGTACATGATAACAACCGGGACCGACGGTTTAACGTGCTCTCCGAGGCACGGTGGGGAGACCCACAAGGACTGCACAAACACCCAGACCACGGCAAACATCTGTATGGCCAATACAAATGTTGTCGTGTGCGGGGATCGAACCCGCAACCGCCCGCGCAACAGCCAATCGCAATCCAGTGCTGTGACCGCTGCGCCAACGCGGCGGATAATATGTTGTTCGTAGAAATAAATTTTTAGGTCGCAGCTCATTAACTATAACTTCGCAAAGGTTATACGATATACTTATATATTTAAGATCATAATCTAAATAGTTTACTACTTTAACCTTAATTCATAATAAATGTTAAAGAGAAATTACATTGACCAAAGTTTTATTTCACAAACAGCAGCTACTTATTTATGTACCTTTCTTAGAAACAGAATAAATACAAAATTAGCTGACATAGTAAACTTCTTACTGATAATTATATTTTTTTATTAACGATTTTTATAATGTGTTTTATTGTATTGACAAACATAAACATGTAAAAATACCCAATTTGGTGCGATCGATCGTTTAAAAATTTTACGCGTACATACTGATCGTCGATTCATTTTTATTTATATAAATATTTCATTATAGAAAATCCGCAATACGTCGCAAATCGATCTACATCGGTAATGACAAGATTCTAAACGTCTGCGCTGGTCGCGATAGATTTATAATTGCTAAAAACTAGAGATGCGCCGAATGTAGGTTTAACCGAATACGAATGTTCGGCCGAATATTCGGTTCAATTTTTCGCGGCAAACAGGTTTGTATATGTCCGTACGACGCTCTGCAAGAGCCTCAGACGGCATCGCGAGATATGAGTACTCGTATCGCCTTAGAGCCTGTCCAGAAAGCGCGATTTACGCGCGTGTCCATTCGCGCGTAGGCACTCGCGCGTTCTCGAGTTACTAGAGCTACATACATTCCGTCCAGATGCTCTCGCGCGTTACCTTACACGCGCGTAAAACGCTTGCAATGAGCGGGACTCTCGACTCGCGCGTTTCACGCGCGTACGCCGCGCGAGTCGAGATACTTCGGCGCCATTGCAGCGTCCAGTACCTACTACGCGCGTGTCCGTGGCGAGTGGACGTATTTGGTTAAAAATGATTAAAATATATAAATAATAATGATTAAAAATTTCTATGCAGTATTATAGTCCGGGATCTCTAGTAGGTACATTTTTTTCACTTGATTACTATCAAGCTAATTTTCCGGGAGTAGCTTCATTTTGATGAGACGAACAAAAATTTCCTCTACGAAAACTCGATTGTGCTAGGTAATAGAGTTAGCAGGGCCACAATCAATGACCGTCGCACCCGTCTTAAAACACACAAAGTGGCTCAGCTCACTTATTTAAATGTGAATCTGGATCCAAACCGATTCATCATGTAAATAAAATTATTTTGTATAAATGTGTATAATTATATTAGATCTCGAAAAATAACCAACCTAACCTCACCAAATACGTCTCATCACATGCGCGCGTGAAAACGCCGCATCTGGACGTAATAAAAATCAAAACGCGCGAGTGAACTCGCGCGTAAATCGCGCTTTCTGGACAGGCTCTTAGTTTGAAAATTTTAATAGTTAAAATCAATCACATCAAGTTATTTAATTTACTTATTTATCTAGACAAGTAAATCTCGCTACAAGCTTTTATATCATAATAATAAATTATGTAATGACTTTATAAGTAGATACTAAAAGTTTTAAAGTAAAAAAATTTTTTTTTTTCGTTTTAGTGCATTCCAATAAAAGCTGGTTTTTTAAAGAGGTTTTTTACTGTTAATTTATTTTTGACTTTTTAGTTATCACGTCACTTTATTCGAATTATTCTTAGCAAGGCCTTTAATTTGAAACCCATATTGTAGGAGTGCACTAAAAATATCTAGTCCGCACTCTTGGGCATGCCGCCTTGTTGGATTTAGAATGACGTCACAAAGTTAACAATGCATTGTCATCCATATTGAACTTGTATACAAAATTTCAGCTCAATTGGTTCAAGATATCTGCTTCAAAATTGAGTTGCAAGATTTCACCCGAACAAACAAACATACATACATACATTGCAAGTTAAATAAAAGCTTGTAACAAAAAGGAAAGTTTCTTTCATTTACCAAAAAACTATGTACCTACAACTTTCGCAATAACCACACTTAGGTATTTAGTAACCTTACTATTTAATTATTCGGTAATTATTCGGCAAATCAACCGAATATTCGGCCGAATACGAATGTAAGAAAATATGCCGAATGTACCGAATACGAATATTCGGCCGAACTTTAGGCGCATCTCTACGTAAAAACTAACTTAGCAAAAAATTGGTGTTATAGGTAGGAATAGTACTTAACTGAACATAATAGACCTCGATCATTTTAACTTTCAATATTTCTAATTAGACTTAATTACAAAATATTTTTTTTAAAAATTGAGGTTTTACACAGCAGGAAATATCCTGCTCAAGATCTGGAACAGACCGTCTGGGGCTCTCAACCTTACAGAAGATCACAATTAAATATAACTAATGTCAAGTATTGTTGTGTCACTGTGGTAAGTAAGGTGGCCAGGGCTCATGCAGAGGGTCAGAGATCAGAAACGGCATCGCGCTTACACTACTTCTGGAATCTGGTGTTGTATGAGTCTTATAGGCTACGGTAATACCAACAAGTACACTTATTCCAACCTGGACGTATAAAACAAATAGCTTAAATTTATTTTTCATTATTATATTTACTTTGCGAAAACAAAAAGTAAATAGTACATAATAAGTTTCATACAGAGCCAATATTTGCGCATAATAATTACGTACCTAAAACAATTTCCGATGATTAATTTTTTTTTTTTTTTTAATTAATACTATGCCCCCGGACGTGATCCGAGACTTTAGCTACAATTTTTTCTTACTCTTATTTATTTCTATTTCTTATATATATTTGTTCATATTTTTGTATTCTCAGGATCTTACAATCTATTACACTTTTTTGTTACTTTCTTATACAAAATTTCAAAATCTAAGTTCCGATGATTAATTAGAACCGTTTTGATTAATGTTTATGATTTAAGAGTTAATATTTTTTTGTAATGAGCAAAGAACTTAACTCAATTAAGACGAAATAAAATAGGTATTGATTGCAAAATAACAAAAGAAAAACCAACGTCGCTGTTAGCTCTACAAAAGAAAAACTAAATAGCAACACGTCCGCTTGTGACGGATATTATAAAAAATAGACATAATTCAATTACTTGAACTGCCGGTTTATAAAAATACTAAAACACGAATCGATTTAATAGTTTGGGTCTAGGGCATACATTTAGTATAGAAATTGAATAGTATGATCGGTATTACAATAATGGCTTTGTAGTATTTAATTAGCTTTTTTTTCTTAATTTGACACAATTTAATTATTGTTACAATAAAAAATGTAATCCGTAACATGATTAAGTCCTTGAATTAAAAATAAAAAATACAATTCAAAATACTGGCCTTAAATATCACAAAAAGAATTTAATGTCCAGAAATTAGAATTAAAAACATCTTAAGCTCATTCGATACTAGAATAGGTAAATATGATTCAAAAACCAATAGAAGATGTAAAAAAAACTATGTCAGCAACGATCTTATTTATTACATCCTTGCAGAATCACAGGAAATGGTTAATAGACCGCGTTGAGGCTAAAAAACTAGTTATATTTAATTAAGAAACTTCCTGTGCCGATATATTATTGTTTAATAATAATATCGCATCGTCTACTCGAAACATCAAGAAAAAACTAAAAAACAACTCCGATTATTTGTACAAGCAAGATTAATACAACCTCATCCATTAAAATAAATTTTGGTAGAAAATGCTAAAAACTTAATTACTAATGTATGTTACATACATTATAATATATCCTTTATTATAATTACCTGCTTTTGACGATTCATAATGAAATTATTATTTTATGACTTATTATGTCTAGTTTATAATCTTTCAGTCTGTAAACGTTCCACTGCTGAGCAAAGGCCTTCTTCTCTATTTCGGGGAAAGGGCGAAAGCTTAATCCGATTGACTGCTCCAGTGCGAGTTGACGAATTATTTTCCTACCTTTGTATTTTGGTTACCAAGTACAAAATAACCAGGGGACGAGCTTGCGTGCTCTCCGAGGTGCCGTCGGGAGACCCCCAAGGACACATCTACGTCAGAAACAAATATCTGTATAAATATCTGCCCCAGAATGCTGCAAGAACCGAACCGGCGACTGCTGATCTTTTTGTTACTACTCACAACACTATACCAAAAACGTTATCCTAATTTAATTAAAAGTGTTCTTTTTTATTAACAAATAAAGTATGACTTGTACCTTAACAAGCAGGAAACATAACAAGTATAATTGTTTAACAAATTATGGGAAAAAAAGTCATTCCGGCTCGATTTGTTACAGTCATTAGCTAAGTAATATAATTTGTTCAAGGTGATATCCTTCTTTCCCTAACTAAATTGCAAAACTGTGTGACTCATGCGTTTAAGTTGGTTTTAGTTTAGTTGTTCTGGTAGTCTAAAGGTGGTTACAATAACTAATCCAGGTATAGATCTGCAATAAGTTTCTGAAATTATATTTATGTCAAAAAATCTTGGGACACTTTTAGACAATGAAAGTTTTAGAGTCGCTGTCGGTCTCCGGTTGGGAACTCCACTGTGCTTTGAACACAGATGTCCGTGCGGAAAGGAGGTAGATTCTTTCGGACTACACGGCCTTTCCTGCAACAAGAGTTCGGGTAGGTTTTCCCGCCACGGTTCCCTAAATGATACCATAAAAAGAGCTCTTGCCACCATCGACGTTCCTGCTCTTATCGAGCCTACTGGAATTAGTCGCGATGATGGCAAGAGACCTGATGGACTGACGTTGGTTCCCTGGGAAAGGGGACGGGCGCTTTTGTGGGACGCAACCTGCGTTGACACACTTGCTCCGTCTCATGTCAGGGAAACAGCCTTAAAAGCGGGTGCCGCGGCGGAAAAAGCTGAAACGACGAAACGGCACAAATATTCGTCACTAATTCCAAATTACATCTTTGTGCCGTTTGCAGTCGAAACACTTGGACCTTGGAGTAGCAGTGCAAAAAAATTCTTAAATGAGATAACTCCTCGCCTTATTGCCTCTACTGGTGACAAGAGGGCTGGTGCATTTTTTGCCCAGAGAATCGGCATAGCGATTCAACGGGGAAATGCTGCCAGCATTCTTGGCATAATTCCACGCGGACATGATTTGTATCATAACTATCTGTAAATATTTAGTTCTTAAGTTGTGACTTGTAAATATGTATAATGTTTAATGAGTTAAATAAATTGTATTTATGACATATAAAATATAATAAAATGAAACAAAATTAATTTATAAAGACTTTTCATCAAAAATTCTACCTCTTAAGCCAAGTTAGAGATAGATAGAATATTTACACGGTACATAAGTGCAGATTACTGTATAAAGTCTAATACGGTTAATACCAGATCACGCAAATTTCGTACGATGTGCTAAAATCTAAAACTAAAGTTCCTTGTTCCATTAGCGAACAACGCATTCTCAACTCGTCAAAAGTCCTCTCGAACCCTCGGTACTCCAAAGGTTTTTTTTTAACCATCTTCGTCCATAAAACAACGAAATAACAAATCTTTATCCCTGAAATTAATTTCAATCCTTAAAAGCGTTTAGTTAAGCTTGAAAAATAAATCTGCAATTAGTTACTGAGGATTAAAGTTCTTAATTTATTTGTTAGCTGTATCTAGAAATATTGCGACCCTGGCTTAATATCGGTAATATGGGTTATCCATTAGCCACCCTGCATAATATTTTCTTATCTTTCAAGCTATATTGTGATAGTATTGTACACGAACTTGAATTATCGCTCAAAGCAGCTTTCATCGCCACTGTATATAGATATAAATTGGTACAAAGAGAAGCGTCGGCGAGTATATGAATAAGTTAAATTTAATTTTTATCATTACTTTTTTTAAAAACAAAATAATAGATATTGGGATTTATATAAGAAAATTTCTAACGTAAATATATCCACCACTACCACTACAGCCTATCACAGTCCACTGTTGGACATAGGCCTCCACAAGTTCGCGCCCGACATTATGACGCGAACTCATGTGTTTTGCCTATAGTCACCACGCTGGGCAGGCTGGCTGGGCTGGGCAAATATATATATTTGCGTTATATCTAAAAATAAAGTTAGTTATATCTATAGATAAATATAAAAATTTAAAAGTTGAATGATGCAAGTAAAGCATATCTAATATAACAAATATTTATCATTTTTAAAATTTAAAATTCAAGTAAATAACTACGGCAAGAATATTATAATGGTAAACACTAAACGCAAACACGACATTAACGTGTAAGTAAATTTAAATACAGCGGTACTGTTATCTAATACCTGGAATTGGAAATGACAGTTATTATACAAATTTTATTACATTCACGTCCTTGAAGTCAACTATTGATCAGTGAAAGGAATGTTTTTGATTTATTAGTGAACGGTAAGGACCGCTCTCTCTCTAGTATTTGGACCACGCCTGGTCAACGCGCTCACGACTACGGTCAAGTCTCAAGGTTCCGAGTTACATAACTAAGCATTTCGCTATAATTGACACTCCACTGCACCACGATGTATTAACTTCGATACAGAACTATAATTATTACTTATTATAAAATTGATATTTAGTATTTATGTTATGGTCTAATTATTTGCAAAAATTAATTTGTAAGAAAAATATACGTCCTGCTCTTTTATAAATAACTACGTACTGATGATGACTGAACTCAAACTTGACTATTAACTTAAAATTGAAATATTTTTATTACTCTTTATATTATTAAAGGCATTTTAAAAGTTATACACATACTCCAATGTACTATATTACAGTACATACATATTTCTTTACGCAACCGAAAAAAAAACCGACTTCAATTACATCGACAAGTAATACTCAAAAAATGCTAATCAAACCTCGTTCAAATTTAAATGAGACTACATGTCAAGCATTTGCTGTCGATTAAAGTAAGAATCATCAAAATTGGTAAACCCAGTAAAAAATTATACGGGTAGGTCGACGAAAAAAAGTCAAGTAAATACACATTATTAGATAATAACTCGAAAAGTACTTTTCAGATCTCAATTAAATTTAAATGGGACCAAATGACACGCAACACCTTTCGATAAAAAAAAAATTCAAGAAAATCGGTCCAACCACTCAAAAGCTCTGAAGTAACATACATTAAAAAAATACGATCTAATTGAGACCCTCCTTCTTTTTTGGAAGTCGGTTAAAAATATGTCAAAATATTTTATTTAAGAAAATAAAATATAAAATCATGCTGCCCTGCACTAATAAAAAGTAAACAATACTAATGAATACAGAGGTGAACAAATTAAAGAATTTAATTTGCATCTATTGACATTGATAAGCAATTATCTCAACAATTCATATACCTGTGCATAATTTCGACTTCACAATTTATTTATTATACAATTAACCATATTTTGACATTGACATATATATATTTAAGAATATAATAGATTGATTGCAGAATCTGATCAATCAATAAAGGCATTAAGTATATGAGTTATCTATTTTGATTATTATTTTACTAGCGCTGGCGAACCGCTTATTTTTATTTATTTTTTGTTAATATATCGCTTTTTTTTATTCAAACCTTTTCCTGACAACGACAAATCAAAAATAAAAATATTGTCCAATTATGCAGTCATTCTGAAGTATTGCGAGTAAATAACTTTAGGCAATTCATTTTAATTTATATAAGACTAGCTTCTGCGCGCGACTTCGTCGGCGTGGACTCCGCTCCTATTGGTCTTAGCGTGATGACACATAGCCTATAGCCTTCCTCGATAAATGGGCTGTCTAACAGTGAAAGAATTTTTCAAATCGGCCCAGTAGTTCCAGAGATTACCGCGTTCAAACAAACAAACAAACAAACTCTTCAGCTTTGTATATTAGTACTAGCTTCTGCGCGCGACTTCGTCGGCGTGGACTCCGCTCCTATTGGTCTTAGCGTGATGATATATAGCCTATAGCCTTCCTCGATAAATGGGCTATCTAACACTGAAAGAATTTTTCAAATCGGTCCAGTAGATCCTGAGATTAGCGCGTTCAAACAAACAAACAAACAAACAATCAAACAAACAAACTCTTCAGCTTTATTATATTATTAGTATAGATAGATTATTGTATATGTCCAATACATGTACCACATTAAAAATAATAATATTAAATATTAGTACGAATAGATTACATGAGCAATTTTCAAAAATAAGCAGACTTACCTTATCTGTGCTAATACTATTTCAAAGCAAAAATGCAACGTAATCCTTTAAAGGGAAAACATTTGTCGCGAATGCCTTTTAAGAAATAACCTTCAAGTGATTCAAGCCCAAAAATAGTTTCAAAATTGTATCATTGGTTCGTTGCATAAAATTTTCACGGCAAAATCGTGACAGCGGTCACCAAAGGAATACGCGTAGTAACGTAAAATACGAGTAGGTATATAACGGGTGTTTTTTATAGAGGTATAGAACTTTAAGTGGGCAAAACTTTTTTAACTGCCAGCTATTATGTCATCTTTCAAGTGATTTATGTTTAGATAGGTTGGGCATTTCAGCATGAGTAGACTGACTCCTGAACAACGCTTCCAAATTGTTTAAATTTATTTTGAAAATCATGGTTCTGTACGAAATATCCCGATTTTCATAAGTGAATTTTGATTAAGCGATCAAGCTCACTTTTGTTTGAATGGATACGTCAATAAACAAAACTGCCGTATTTGGAGGCATGATAATTCTCAAGTGTATGTTGAGATACCGTTTTATACCTCTATAAAAAACACCCTATATGAATTGAAAATTTATTGACGCATTCGAATGCGACGAGATATCTTATTGATTCGATCCATTGTTAAATAATGATCTCTACTTTATGTTCGATCTAAGATATTTCGTTTTGCATTCTAAAATAAATACTTCTACTAAATGTCAATATACACCGCCTTGAAGACTTGTATTAACAATATTTATTTTCTCTTCACCTTCGGAGTGTTATTTAACAACAGTGATCGTGAATCGATAGTATCGAAACAATAAAAGCGTCTAGTTGTTATGAATATTAAACAATGGATCGATATTTAATCGATCGATCTATTTACCGGTGGACATTTTGAGTTCAATGTCATTTACTGACCCTCTGATGGTTTATTGTTTCGTGATATTTAGGTCATGACGACAAAGCATACCTAGATAAAGCCCACACATAGATCGTAAAGTTACCGAAATTAATGACATGTCGTGTCACCATTTCTTTTTTTTTTATGTAACTAGGTTGGCAAACAAGCGTACGGCTGACCTGATGGTATAAGACCGTAGCCTATAGACGCCTGCAACACCAGAAGCATTGCAAGCGCGTCGCCGACCCTATCCCAAATCCCCCCCCAGGAGCAGTTTCATAATTATGTTTATTTAATTTATGTTAAATTGCAATAGGGAATAGGACTATTTCTACGTCAATATTAGATTTTTTTCCCTCTATTCTACGAAATGATGAAGCTTAAATAAAAAGCACGACAGTGTAAGTGAAACACATAAATTATTTTTATTTATACTATCGGTCCTATACCGATGTTAAAAACAATGGTATTAATCGTATTCATATAATATTTTCCTAGTGTTTCCTTCAAAAAAATTAATAAATAGAAACCTTAGCTTTACTTGAAGACATTTATGACATAAATATAAGAAGATCAACTAGAAACTTGATCAAAGATCATAGCGGGTTTCTAAAACAATAAACATTTTTACTAAAAAAATAATTACAACATACGAGTATATAGTACTTACTCGTAAACTATATAATAATTAGTTTGCTTACATTATTATATGTTTTAAATATGAAACTAATACTGTTGGAGGCTGTTACGTTTTACCAGACGATCGTTAAACAAAACTTATTTTGACCGTAACAATTAAACAGAAAGCAAATAAAGACATGGGTACCATTTAATAGTCAATTACATTTGAAAAGGTTATTCATAAGACAAGTTTTTTAACCTTCATGTTAATAGAAAAAGGCGGTCCACGTCAAAGATTTTATAATCGTTTTACTTACGTATTGAGAAACCATTTTCAAATTTATTTACAATATTAGTTTGTTTTTTAAGAGATTGAATACGTATAATGTGCTTATATCGTAATAAAAGAGCTTGTAAGGTTTCTGATATTATTTAAAAAACGCTTACCTAAGCCTTGAACTTGATGACGTAAAATCTTTAATAATAATTAGTTATGCTTAGACCTAAGTTGAATGGTTTTTATATTCGAGTTTTTAAAGTAACATAGACAATTTAGTACATTAGCATGTCAAAATATATCGGTGTATTCCAGTAAAACGTTAAATAAAAAAGCTATTAAGGGATGGTTGCAATAAATTTCAATTTGACAAAGTCCCGAAATTTTATGGATGAAAAATTTTCGACGCCTGACGTGGGAGGCATTGGGGTTGTTACACGGGTATTTTGTCACCCTCGGACGATAAACATCGATAATAATTTGTATCCTTTGATTAAGGTTCTTCCATTAAACCGCTCTTACTCTATTAAACGTCCATAATTCGTACTAAAAAAACTATAAAAATATGATAAATTCAAGCAAAATATAACATTGTTAAAAAAAGCAAGATACATAATAGTTTTTACGTTTTGTTTCACCACAACTATCTGACAGACAAAGACAGCTAGATGGTTAGAAAGAAAAAAAAATATCACAAACTTTTATTTGTTAAAAAACGACTGCTGAGTGAAGTCGCGGTAAAAGATAAAGTCTTACATAAATCATAGTAGGAAAATTTTATATAGCATTTTACAACTCTGTACTACAGTGTGAAACAGAATACCATCTCTATTTCCAATTAATTACTTACACGCCAATGAAAATTCCACATAATTATAGTATGACACATTCATTATATCATATTATGCTTTGTCATATCAAGAGTTTAATCGGCATAATATTAAATTATTAATGCATAACTTCACACATAACATTGACGCCGTACGAATAACTCAGTTACAATATGAACCTATGTATGCATAAATTGAAGACGACAAACTAATTTGAATAAATGGTTACATTGTGTACTTGCTTGATAAAACATTAAAAAGGATCTTCTAATACAGTACATACCCTATTAGTCCGGGAGCCAGGTACAAATTCGGTCAATCATTTCCTTCCAATCGAAACTTGGAATTGGAATAAAAAATTATAATTATATTCTTAATAGATAAAAGCAAAATTGTGTTTGAAAAGTGAATTTATTCGAAAGGGTATCTAGATCTATAACAAAAATAAGTAAATATTTGAAATAATACTTTTTAACCTCAATTTCGAGTATGTAATGAAATGTATGTGAATATATGTGTATGTACTCGAAATTGAGGTTAAAAGTAGTTTACATACATGTGTATGTAAACTACAAATATAGTTAATAACTTTACAATTTTATTTTGATAGCCCTAGTAGGTACTGCACTTTATTAGTCCTGCTGCGTATTAAATGATTAATTCACTACTTTTTATTCCTAAATAATTTTTGAATAGTAATTATTCATTATTAATCATAAAGTTTGTACAATTTTTATGTATTATTTATATGTATATTTATCAAAAAATATTTAGACATAACAATCGGCTGTTACCTCTTAGCCTAACACAAGCATTAAGTTACAACTTACCCTAGAAACAGACGACCGTGTGTATGTATAACGATGTTATAAGATATTTATTTTTTATTTACTATACGAGTATTTGATGTAAAGATTATACACTAAACCATCACTTGGTGCTGATATTTTATAGATAATTATGATAATATATTTTTTATAGTATTGAAAGTCTCTATAAAAATTAACCGAAAGATTTCCCAATATTTTTAAAGAACCCTCGACACGCTCATGTCATCATTAATCTTCCGGATGATTAACACAATATCCTTAATTAATAACGAACGTATTCGAGCGGTACACTGAATTATAATTTAATTTAATATACAATACCGTCGCAAAAGTAACAATTGCATTACGAGAGATCTACGAAAACTTCGTTAGGAAATTCTTAATGATATTCTCAATGTCATATTAGCTCACACTTTGTAATCATTAACTCGATTAACAATGGTAATATTCATGCCGCTCTGCCGTCCCGTACGCCCGTACCTTATCAGTAATTCGTAACCGCATTGTTACTACTTCATTTTGACCCGACAGTGCAGATGTGGAGAGTAATGTTTCTATCGTACCCAGATATTTATTGCTGCCGTATTCACTTCTGATAAATAATAATTTATTTAAATATGCATGACTATAATTATGATGCCACGTGGGTTTATCATTGAATAAATAACTGGTCTCGTTCTGTTAAATACGTGTTGTCATAAACGAGTGTTTTATCAGAATTTAAGTCACCTATATGTTAATAACCTGACTACCACTCTGATATATTGTTTTTTCGCACTTGAAGCGATGTCGCCGCGTTGGCGCAGCGGTCACAGCACTGGTTTGTGGCTGTTGCGCGGGCGGTTGCGGGTTCGATCCCGCATACGACAACATTTGTATTGGTCATACAGATGTTTGCCGTGGTCTGGGTGTTTGTGCAGTCCTTGTAGGTCTCCCCACCGTGCCTCGGAGAGCACGTTAAGCCGTCGGTCGCGGTTATTTATATCATGTTCACCTGATAGCGATCGTTACCTAGTCATAGTAGGGAATATACTTATCTGCAACCCGTATTGGAGCAGCGTGGTGGATTAAGCTCTGATCCTTCTCCTACATGGGGAAAGACGCCTATGCCCAACAGTGGGATATTACAGGCTGAAGCGCGAAGCGATGTCATTTGCACACTACGAATATTACTACATATATACATACATATATACTACATACAGATATAAATTTATTTATTTATATACATATATTATATACATAACTTAACATTAACTGAGGTAGGGCACAGCAGGAAATTTCCTGCTCGGAATGTGGAGCGGCCCGACTGGGGAAGTGCCTCGACCTTGCAGAAGACCACAGCTAAATAATATCTACTGTTTTAACCCTATAGTTGACATTGTATCCTGGCGGATACGTTAAACCAAAAAAAATATTACACCCGTCGGAAGTCACATTATTTAAAACTAAACAACTAAAATAGTGGATATTTTTGTGCTTTAGTAGTGTAAAAATACTAGACTATTTCTGGTAGCCACAAATTGTCAGTAAAATGCAAAATGGCCGACAGGGTGTACGCGTCTACTGCACGCATGGTAAAAAAAATAGATATTTAATATTATTTAATCGTAATTGGATCAAAAAAGTTGCTTATCTTGTAGATTAAAGATTTTACTTTATGTGAAAGTGCTTTTTTATGTTATAATACTGTAAGAAGAGCATGAAAAGAACACATTTTTGTGATAGTATCTCCTGATACACATTGCTAGTCTGGCTACAAATTACGCTTCATTTGTTATTAGACATGCGCAAAACAGTGCACTGAAATGTAATGTAATATTACATTACATTTCGTACTGAGTAATATGGCATCACACCATCACACCGAACATTACCCGAAATGTGTACTGCTCGGAGTGAGTTATTTCTTATCATATTTCCTATATCACGTAATTTTCATCACACCAAACATTACATGAGATTTTGTACTTAGTATGTTTAAATGTACTGTTCGGTGTACTACGTAGTAGACGAAACATACAGTCACTTTAGCATTAAAAAAATTGTAAATGAGTTGGAAACTAGCTGAAAATTCATTTTTTTTTTGTTTGATTTTCTAGTTTGTTTTAAAATTAGCTTTGATTTGTAAAAAAAGTTGATTTCCTTTAATACTTAAGTAATAAGTAACCCCAAGGAATTTTGGGATTTTTTTATTCCAGGCTTAGGACAGGACAGGCAATACACATGGACAAGTTAATTAATACTAGCTGTGAACCGCGATTTTATCCGTTTAGTTTCGTTTCCCGTGTGATGAAAATAATTTGTGTAGCGCATCGCCGTGTCTCATTCAGTACAGTGAAGTTAGACAGAGCTGGATATAGCAAACAGATAAGAAATACGACATTCCGACCGAACAGATCGCGTAATGTCAAGTGTGATGTGTAATGCTTCATTTCGTCGAGTAATGTGTGATGCCATATTTCATGTTCGGGTAATATCACGCGTAATGTATCAATTGCATTACTTACACATGTCTATTTGTTATGTATCTGTGTGGATACACTGTCAAATATGTAGTGAAATTTAAAGCCTAATATCTGCATCTGATTTGATGAAAATGTGTTTTTATGGGTGTAGGTACCTGTTCTAAAACGACTCTGACTTATCATCTGATGAGTTACAATTTCACCAGCCTTCCACGCTTCGAACTAACGTATCAGACAGCAGCTCTACATCGCCATAATTGCCGTCCTCGTTTTAAAAACTAAAGATTCTCGACTCAGATAGCAAAGATGAAGATTTGAATGTGGTTCTAGCCTCAACATCATTACAAACCTTCCAGTCTTCGTCATTAATCACTGAATCTTCATCCATTTTGCAACTAATTACTAATAAAATCACCACCTGAGCCTTGCCCGAGTTCCACCGCTTTGGGAAACTATCAACAGGTACCATCACCATTTAGCATATCTAGTATATCACTACGATCCATTGCACCGAGGAGCTCTGAACACGTGCCTTTGCCACTGAGCATACCGTCACCTGGCACTGGTACTCGGTCTAAATGTAGAGTTGTAGTAACGAAGAGAAAGCCGCAAAAAACATCAAGAAACTTGAACCCAAATGGGCAACAAAAGGTTCGCTAGTGTAGCTGAAATCGAAGACGGTTTGGTTGAGAGCTTGAATATAGGATTAACGCCTATTGAGTACTACTGACGCCGCATTGGCGCAACGGTTACAGCACTGATTTGTGGCTGTTGCGCTTGCGGTTGCGGGTTCGATCCCCACACATGGCAACCATTTGTATTGGCCATACAGGTGTTTGCCGTGGTCTGGGTGTTTGTGCAGTCCTGTGGGTCTCCCCACTGTGCCTCGGAGAGCACGTTAAGCCGTCAGTCAAAGTTGTTATCATGTACACCTTATAGCGATCGCTACTCATAGTAGGGAATATATCTGCCAACCCGCATTAAAGCAGCGTGGTGGATTAAGCTCCGATCCTTCTCCTACATGGGGAAGAGGCCTATGCCCAACAGTGGGATATTACAGGCTGAATCGTGAGATGATGGTGCCTCATAAAGGTACCAGAGCAGAAACTCGTAAGCAATATATTAAAAACACCCCATTCGCCAACCCGCATGTAAAGTTATGTGCTTTGATAACTTTTTTACATCGATTGAATAAATAATATGTTGAAAAATGTTACATATTTTAATGTGATCTCGTTATTTTGTAAAGTTTTAAATGTTTAAAGAATAATGTTATATTGGCAGTGTATCCGTGTGGATACTTAATTTTTTATTGATATTTGGACGTATACTTGGCAATGTATCTTATAAGATACTATTAATAATAATAAAACTAAATAGTGTAAATTTTTTTTATTATTTTTTCACCTGTCCTCTATGTACCTAGAACTACGAGTATAATCAATTCAAAAAATTATAAAATTTTAAGAAAAAACTTCTTGCCAAGTATAGGGCTAAAGCAGTATTGTGTTCCTGTTGGTGAGTAGGGTGACCAGAGCTCCTGGGGGGGATTAGGGATAGGCTCGGCAACGTGCTTGCGATGCTTTTGGTGTTGCAGGCGTCTATAGGCTACGTTCTTACCATCTGGTGAGCCGTACGCTTGTTTGCCAACCTAGTTACATAAAAAAATACATATAATATATGTATATAGTAATCAAATTCTTAAATAAAACTTACAAAAAAAACAAGGAACAATAATGTTTACTTTCAATATTTAGTTTATTTTTTTCTAAATATTTATTACTAAATTAATTATGAACATTTAGAATTCGCCTAATCTATATATATATAAGAGTTACCCACCCATTGACTCATCACGATATCTCTGGAACCATAAGGCGTAGAGACTTGAATTTTGGTAGGAATATTCCTTTCGCCGAGCAGAGGTCAGCTAAGAACGGGTTTTACGATATTCCACCCACAAGAGGGGGTTGCGGGGGTTAATAACATATATGGCAAAACAACGTTTGCGGGGACAGCTAGTTTCTCTATAAACTAAACAACACGTTTAAGTGAAACCTTGTTTCCTGCCAATCAATGTCTTTAAGCACAACATAAACAATATTTTACGTATTACCAAAGAAATAATCGACATAGTCGTTGTTATTAGGATAATAGATAATTAATTCCCTCGCGGTGTGGTCTATATCTTCATTTTAATACATGAAGTACACCACGCGACTCCGTTAATCCACAGAAGTGCAATTTTAATGAAATATAATGAAATTATATTTGAACGCAATATTTCCTACTACCGAGGGAAATTAAAGTTGATTCAGTTATTAATATTATATTTATCTGACTATTATTAATTTAAAATTCAACATCTATACTTTTTTTAAGAAAAACATTCAATACGCTATTCCGGTAGCATAGTTGGCAGTGACTGCTCTTCGTTCCAAGAGTACTGGCTACGGGGGTTCGATTGCTACGAATTTAGGTGTAATATTTTTAAACGATTTGTGTGTATATAATTATTATATATTTCAGGTATATTAATAATTATATCAGATAGCTATTACTTAAAACATAGGCATTAAGTAAAAGTAATTAGAAAAGATAACCGGTACAAAATTAGTTGAAACATTTGTATTTAGTATCTTATGGTACATTTATAACTTGATGTAAGTAAAAATATAATCGCAACATGAAGTGTTTAACTTATTCGAACTTAGTGCTTGCCTGAATTCACACCTGAGACCATTTGATATGGGTCGACATTTTGTCGAAAATAGCCTGCCTGTCTAGTCTAAAATTTATTACCTAACTCTAGAACGAAGATCATTCCTCAGTTACACAAAGCTTTGAAACATGATTGAAATACTTTTTTCAGACTTTTGTTAGCATTAACGATTCTAAAAATATGATAGACGTAACAAATAAATTATATTGAAATGTCGAATTTTAATAAAATTTCGTGTAATTTTTATTGCAATATTTATTTATGCAAGCTATTATTCCGTTCTACTTCGACTCGATAGACTGGAAATTTTATGATTCATTGTACTTCAACATTTTTCACCCGAGACATTTGAAACTTATTCCCAAAACGCACCTGCCTAACCTTGTAATTTTACACCGAGACCTACATTCTAATAACCTTTACTGGAACGATATTCAGTTCAGCATTCGCGAGAAAACATTTCATCGATCAGGTCGTCTTTGCATAATAATGGTACAATGAGTCGATTCGTACAACGAGCGACTCTCGACGTTCTCATATTTTGTAATATGGTCTTTAAACCGTATAATATAGGGATTGGAAACTTTGCATGTTGTCGTGACTGTACGAGGCTGTCGGTTACAAAACGACTAGTAACACCTCCGAAGCCGCCCTCTTGCGTCTCATGAATTATTCGGTTCTGCGAGTTGTGACACTGCGCTTGTTGAACCAGCCCCGACGGAGCAATAGCTTCCATTATGTTTCCAACTTAAATACGACCGTCATATTTTAACTGTTTTTAAAATGAATGTTGACAAACTAAACGTCGCTTAAGATATTTCAGTATAAAATAAAATAAAAACTTGTTACAAAGACTCACGATTCAGCCTGTAATATCCCACTGTTGGGCATAAGCCTCTTCCCCATGTAGGAGAAGGATCCTTCTCACACAATAATAGTAGGTAATTACTAAAATATATGTGAGTGCATATCTTCCGGTTATATATAAAGTTTGTAAAAAGTACAACAAATTAATTTTGTTCCTTGTAACCTCAGTTCAGGCTAAATAAGTAATACCAGCCCTAAGCAAAATTACGAGTATTTCAAGCTTAAAAACAAACGCCTCGTCAATCTCAAACGGGGTTGAATGAACATTCGATGAAGGTACGCACCCTCCACAGTTCAGTCACACGAATCATTAAATTAATTTTCTTCGAACATCCCTCTTGTACGTACATCTTCGACTTTCTTACACAGGACTCTAAGTTTGAGGAATCTCGATAACTATAAGTGTTATAGATTTTTTTTACTTTCACTTCATTTTATTTGACTCTTACAATTTTTTTTAAATTTTTATAGAATAGGAGGGCTCACCAACCTATAAACCACTCCTAGCTTCAGTGCGACTTGGAGGAAAACAATTTCTAAATTAATCTTAGTTTTATGACTGATAAATTCAAAAATAATATAAAATAAATAATAAATAAATAAATATCTACACAATACACACACGGTCGTCTGTTCCTAAAGTACCTAAGCAACTTAATGCTTGTGTTATAGGTAACAGCCGACTGGTCTAGCTACATTTTTTTTTTCGATAAACATACTTATAAATAATACATATATAATTATATAAATGAATATGTATATTACACCCAGACTCGGGTTGGGAATCGAAACCACAACCCCCGGAGCAGAAAGCAGGGTCACTACAAACTGCGCCAATGGGCTAGTCAAACAAATCTACTGCTCGAAAACTCAACGATGCAAGATCATAATTGATCTTTTGTATTTAGTGTTGAGTTCTTGAGTTGTGTGAACCGCGAGACATGAAAAGGCTAGATCAGCTCACTGCATCAAAATGAAATTTACCTATATCATGAAAATAATAATATTGACGATATACCTGTTACTTCTGATAATAAATACAAGTCTTATATTCAATTTTATATTTTTTGAATAAATCTGGTAGAATATTATATCTTAAAACTATTATTTTTAACGAACTAGAAACTTTTTCATTTAATTATATACCTAAAGTATCTATCTTTGTCAAAGTTTTATCATTTTATTTGTTTTTGTTTCGTATAAAATATGCATATATTTGAATATTTTCTAAAAGAATTTCTCCTTTGCTTGCAGAATTTCAACTTTCACGAGAGCGGTCTACTGAAGCACTATTCGAGGGAACGTAAGTTGATTTCATTTACCTAACTAGCTTTTTTAAGAAAAAGAAGCCAATTGAAAAAATTGCAATTTAGATGTTTCCTAAACATATAATTGTATCACAAGTATAAAAGAAAATTAAAGACTTAAATTTATGGAAAATGTTAGTAATACTATCATTAGCCTATGTTAAAACATAGGCCAGTACCTCTATTTTCTTAAAGTATGGACAGTATGGACAGTAATTAGTTTTTTGAAGGATCGCCAACAGATGACACATATTTTTTTACAAACCAATATGCAGAAAGTCCTCGCTCACCGTGCTCATCCATTTATAGGCAATCAGAGCTAGCATTCATAGGCAACTACTGCCACTTTTTAAATTTCTTGCTCTTAAAAACTTTCTAATTTTGAAAGAAATTCATTCCGCACTAAAACAGAATAGGTAGTAGGTTAAACTCCAAAAGGAGCTCCTCCGTAATAAGAGCGAAGACTTATTTTTATCGATGGATATTACTTATCTTTTCAGTTACAATACAAATCAATATTCAACAAACTAATCTTTAATGTTTTTTTTTATTATTATTATAAGCATGTTTAAAATATATGTTTCCACTATCCATACAGAATTTCAATATTGTCAGTGGTAATGGTACAGGCATTAACCGCGGTCCTGATATATAATAGCAATAATGGCGACGCATTCCGGGAAAATATAATCTCTTTCAATATCGCTATAAAAGCCCGCGACCAGGTTTAATTAAACGTTTAAATACTGATTAAAAATACATTCCGGTAATGTTCGAGAGCGCTCTTTATAATGCCATGTTAATGAATTTAGCACGGCACTACTTTTCACGCTTACTTTAATATATGATACCAATTAATCGTTAATTTATTAAAATAAAATGTTTATTACACTTGCTTTAGTATTTTAATATTTAGTAAATAAATAAAATACCTATTTACTCAACGGACCCTCTAAGCCCCCTCTCGGTCTAGAAAAACAAAACAACGCCCAGACCACAACTAACGCCTTTTTTGTCGAGTACTTGGATCGAACTTGCGACCATGAATACAAATGCCACTTATTGCGACTACTACACAAACCCGTCGTCAATAAGAAACAATAACATCGATCTAATAAAAGCTTTAAGAAATATTTCGATTGGAAAACAATATGAGCTAAATATTATTTTCTGCTTTCCATATTAGTCAGATATTTGCTTCAGTAAATAAACTAATTTATTAGGAATCAAAGCGAGACTTATTAAGATGTCTTATCGTCAAATATTATATATATAGTTAATTTAAATTACGTCAATTTTAATTACTTTTTACGAAAATTGCGCGGACGGATTAGAAATTGGATTGGATATGAAATTTCGCACACTTATAGTTCATAGAGAAGGAGTGCAGAATGCTTATATTTTTTGAATTATGCATAAAAAATACATTAAATCAATATATAAAAAAACATTACTCACACTACTATGTGTTTGATACACACGCATACATATTCTTTTGTTTTTTATTATAAGTAGAAGTTATAGTCTTTGACAACAGAACCTTAATAATGTTCAAACTTATAATATAACTAGCTGACCTGGCGAACTTCGTACCGCCTTTTTTTTCTTAAATATAATAATTACATATAAAAAAATAAAATATAGCCTATCTTTCAAGTTGGATCAAACTGCACACGGTGTGCAAATTTGATTAAAATCGGTTAAGTGGTTTAGGAGTCCATTGAGGACAAACATTGTGACACGAGATTTATATATATTAAGATTTTCATTAAATTAATTATGGTCGAATTTCGATCACTGGGCGACCACTACTAAATGTATTTACATAAATTCAGGTACGTGTGTCAAATACGTTTGAAGGACTTTTAGCAGTCAGTTGAGTGTTTCATTAACATCAGTTTTGTCATTCCCAGTAATAAGATTTGATTGTTGCAATTCATTATAATGAACTATTCATTAGATAAATTGTTATGACCGAGTAACTATTGTATTTGAAATAATTACTTTTAAATAATAGCCTTAAAGACTTTTATTGTACATAGAATAAATTATTTTAACAGCATAATAAATAAAAAGTATTTTACATTTTTAATGTAATGACAATTCGAAATAATGATTTTTCAATAAAACATAGGTATTAGGTATACTTGTAACACTCCTTCCATCAATGTAACAGATACGTACATAAGAAATTACTATCTTACAAAATATTAAAACATAAGTGTGTGTTAGTTTCTCTAAAAAACTGTTTACCTAATTGATAAAATAAAAGCGACTAAAATAAAAAGGACTCGATAAATCTAAACCATAGTAACTTAATTCCTCACAACATTAAATTTAAAATTGATAAATTTAAAATACCATAATACATAATCGCTCAACAAAAGCTGACCGAAGAATCCTCCAATGTAATTAAGCCTAGCAAAGTTGAAAGGTTGCTGTCAATATTATCTGAGCGCGGGAGGGCAGGAAGGATAAATGGATTAGGGTAAACAGCATAAAGAGCCTTTTGTATCCCAAATTAAATGTCACCCAGCGTCATTATTCAGACTCTGTGACACGCACACGATCACTGCCTGCCGGCGACCACCGCGTTTACATGTTACGATATTAGATTAGACACTAGTTTAGTTACTATATTAATAATCTGTTAAGTTATATTTGGTAATTGCACTTGACTTATTTTTTTTTTCTTTCACGCTATGTATGAACGGAATAATTATTAGGGTTTTATAATTATAGAGAAAATTTATAAATAAATTGGAATGTAATTAATTTAAAATACGCTGTGTAAAGAAGGGAATGATTACTAGAGGTTTAATTAAATCAAAATTTTATTAGTGCAACAAATTGCGAAAAAAGTTCATTAATTATGAAATTTCCCCCCTACCTCCCACCTCGGTAATATCCTAGCTATCCGCACAAATTCGGTGTTGACAATTTAATCACAGTTTCATTATATCAAAATTTATATCTCCGTCACATGTAAAAGACGTTTGAAACCATTAATTATATTTGTAACGGCTGTCGAAGATGCCTCCGAGCCAAACTTTACACCGTACAGTTTAATTGAATTACAATAATACTACTTCGTAAAAGCCGATGTATCATTATTTGAACAGACGGACAGTGATCGATATATCTAAAACAAACTTGGGGTATAACAAAGTTATTATTTACATAGATAAAATAGCCTAAAATATTTTATTCTTGACTATCATAATATTATACACTAGCTTCTGTGCGCGACTTCGTCGGCGTGGACTCCGCTCCTATTGGCCTTAGCGTGATGACACATAGCCTATAGCCCTCCTCGATAAATGGGCTATCTAACACTGAAAGAATTTTTCAAATCGGCCCAGTAGTTCCAAAGATTACCGCGTTCAAACAAACAAACAAACTCTCCAGCTTTATATATTAGTATAGATGTAGTGCCATTTGTGTTCGATGCCGTCTCCATATACTCCGTGTGCCATTTTTTATACAACTGGGTCGGCAAATAACCATACGGCTCACCTGATGGTGAGCGATTACCGTAGCTTATAGACGTCTACAACACCAGAGGCATCGTAAACGCGTTGCCGACTCTATCCAAAGACCCTATTAAAAGTTATTTTACTTTTATCTTTACTTATTTGGGGTATGTATCTGTTCTTTATCGGAAAATTATGCTTGCAAGTAACAAAAATAAAAGCCCTATTATCCAACCCTTTCTAATGTGGATTTTAATTTACCCGGATTCTAAAATACTGCCTCTATCTGTACAAAAAAGTGTTAAGAAATTATCAATAAATATACCTACTCGAAATAATAGAGAAAAAGATATTGCATATACCTACTTGGTGTTGTCTAGTCTTCATCATCATAACTTTTCACTGAACTCTCCAATAGAATATATTATAAAGCATATGAGATATTTTAATTTAATTAAAACAAAAGTAACCATATTCAAATATAATAAACCATTTATTATTAATTCTACAGCGTATTCACAGCGTATAAAGATGGATTGGAGATTTCATGGAGAGAGCTATGCTTGGTATTTCGCTACGCGGAATTCGAAACGATGAAATTCGTAGACGAACGAAGGTCACCGACTTAGCTCTCAGAATCTGCAAGCTGAAGCGGCAATGGGCAGGCCATATTGTAAGAAGAACCGACAACCGATGGGGAAGAAAAGTTCTTGAATGGCGACCACGTCTCGGCAAAATAAGTACAGGCTGCCCTCCGACCAGGTGGATTGACGACCTACGGAAAACAGCGGGAAACCGCCATTAGAGGAAGCCTACGTCCAGCAGTGGACTTGTAAAGGCTGATGGATGGATGGTATTCATAAATTCAATCGATAGAAGCACTGATTTAAACCTAACGCAGTTATTAAACGGTACTCAGTGAGCGTGTATTGTCAGTATTCATTAAAACTTGTGAAGGAAAGCATAATGTATATTGATTACTTTTCATTGTAGGTACTTAAAGACCACTAAACGGAATCATCCAAAACGAATTTAAATGATAAATGTAATGTTAACACCTCATTATGACATACTTTTAGGAAACTTGAAAGTAAATTCTTTATTAATATCTGTAATCCGCATTCAGGCCATGGGCCGAAACTAATCAAAATTTATTTCAGTAAGGTCGACATGTAAATTTATGTATAAAAACCCCTTCTCTACTTCGTAATAAGATTTTTTATTTTTTATTTTTTTAAAGTATATATTTATATATTGTCTTATTCAAAAAAATCTTTACACAGTGATTCCAAAAATTAGATATTATTTAAAAGTTAAAAAATGACGTTACGGAAATTCACAGACCTTGTTTTATTATTTACAAAAGTCTCGCTTAAACAATGGACTTATTTCATTAAAATTATTATATAAAAAATATCCTGTCGTCCTTCTCAAACATTTCAATACTTTACCCGCAGTCGTTTTTCTCGGTACAATGGCCCTTCTAAAATTAATCGGAAATAAAAATTAAACACTGTAAGCATATGACAATTAAGTATTTATTACCACATGTTCGTAATAACACACTGTAATACTTACATGTTGACCCAAGATGTAATGTAATATTCATATCAGTGAACCCTCAGCGCCGATGGGATCACTTTAATTTTCGTGGACGGACGTCATCGTAAAAACTATGCCAATAGTTTTAATATGTTTATTATTGACCCCAATTACGTATTAAATATCTAAATGAAACCTTTTTTTGCACATGAAATTAATATTAGCTAAACAGTGGCTGTGTAGGCTTCATTAAATTAATTAATTAATTATTAATACAAAAATGTACAAGATGATTAATTTACTAAGACGTACAAGGGAAAACTTGAAGGATTAAATGGTGATCATATAGCTCGGGATATAATTAAATATTCTACTACGTACTGACGAAACTTTTACGGATTCATTGCTTCTACAAATAACTAAAACTAATGAAAAAATATTTCTCATCTAGAAACAAAAATAAAAAAATAACCTTATAACAGTTTTAACACACAGAAAAAAAATAAGACTGTTACATAATGCTATCGAAAAACACAAAAGCAAATGACATTGTTTATCCTACCAAATAGCTGTCGTAATAAATAAAATATAAAATAGAGGTATATTTAACAATTTAACTAAAAGAAAGTGTCTTAACAAATTCAAGTTTAAAATTAAAATTATAACCAGGAGATCTAAAAGCTAGTACACTGGGAGTACCTACTCGTAAAATGCAAATGCCGACCGCAACACAACTCTGTTGTTTTAGTTGTTTGCGACTTTCCGACGTGTATGGTTGACCCTTGATTAGAAGGCAACTGTCCCCGGCATTTGTTAGCCTAAGTTACACTTCTCTCAGCCATTTGTGTAATTTACAACTTGGTTAAACCTTCTTGGTGAAATGGCCCTGAATTATTTGCAGGTTTTCAAACTGTATTTTAGAATGTTAATATTTAAATGATGACTATTCGAAATACGAAAATTTGTGTTAAATTATTATTAAACCGGCTTGTTTGGAATAAACGGCTAATTAGTCATAAGTTCGCTCACAGTCTGTAACTATCTTTAAGCTTTGTTTGTAATGTATTTGTAGTATGCAATAAAATATAAAATAAATAGTAAATACATGTATTCTCATGCTCTATGCGATATTTAATAATAGCATATCGAAAATTGTTTCCCAAATTCATAAATGTACAAATAGAAATTAATCATAAATGCGTTCGAAAAGAAAATTATTTATTACGGAAAAGTAATTATAATTTCACTGGCGTATATTGAATAATTTTACCTAAAAATGTCCAAGATAATTTAAAGTGACACTAAGGGAATAATTCCTAAATGCAATAACACCTCCATTATTTAAGATCAACAAGCGCTCTTAAAGTTAACTGAGGGGACTAAGAAAATAGCTTTATAAGAATACATTCAACTCTCATTGAAAAAGGATTTTTTTTTAATTGAAACAAAACTACAATAACAACTTCGTAGATATGAGACCGGTTGCTTCGTTTAGTTCTATAGACAAAATTAATTTGTCTACATAACGAAGAAAAATAATATTAATATGGAAACGGAAACGAAAATGAATTTTGTATGTGTATTAAGTATGTTTGTAAATTATTTTACTATTGAAATACTATTATTAGAGCAATAAAAATTAGTCGGTCAATCATTGAAACCCAATGCAACAAAAACCGCGAAGTGTATCTATTCGTAATGAAACGTAATAATATATTAATATCATGTTTTCATTTTATTGACTTACTTGATGATTCTTATTTCACGATGACACTTCGATACCGTCATGTTTTATTTGTAAATTTTATTTACCCTTTACCACTATTTAAATATCGATACTTATTCTGATAAGAATGTAAACAATATACACAATATCTTCTATCTATATACATATATAAAAATCAATTGCTATTCGTTAGTCCTCCTAAAACTCGAGAATGGCTTGACCGATTTAGCTAATTTTGATCTTGAAATGTTTGTGGAAATTCAGGTAAAGTTTAAACGGTGAGAAACATAAATAATATGTAACGGAAAATACGAAAAACGACGATTTAATTTTCCAATACAAAATGTTCCTAGCGGGGAAATTTAATGTCTTTTGTCAAAAACGTTGTCAATTGGTTCTCAAATATTTATAGGTGCGTTCAGAAAGTGTTTTGTGTATATTTTTCACAATTAATATACGTAGGTGATACGAAATACGGTGAATGTAGGTACATGACCGAAGTCGCGACGCATTTCACTCGATAAAACCTTAACTTTAGCATGCGTCTTTAAGGATGTATTCGCAAATAAACTGATCACGCATGCCTCGCATTTAAAGATATTTCGTAATCCTTCCATTGTTTGCTTAACTACATTTTGTTTCCAAGTATTCAACAGCTGTTGAAAACATTATGAAAACAGACAATATGTTTATACTCGTAGTACTACTAGACTAGCCCGTTGGCGCAATTTGTAGTGACCCTGCTTTCTGCTCCGGGGGTTGTGGGTTCGATTCCCACCCCGAGTCTGCGTGTAATATACATATTTATTTATATATGTATTATTTATAAGTATGTTTATCGAAAAAAAAATGTAGCTAGACCACTTTACTGTTACCTATAACACAAGCAAAGTTGCTTACTTTTAGGAACAGACGACCGTGTGTGTAATATGTAGATATTTATTTATTTAGTAAATTAATAATCGTACCTATAGGCGTATCCTTGACTCATAATGTACCACTGTACCAGATAGCTTAGACACAGCCACATTAGCCATGTCATATTATTTACAAATATACAAAAGGTTTAAATTGTTTTTAATATTCAACATTACTCTTTTCTATCGAACGCGCTATTGCTAAAGTTACATAGTATTTTCATCGGTCGGTTCAAATAACAATAGTTCCATTTTAAAGATTACAATATAGCTGAGATGGTTCAGTGTATAGCACTTCTAAAAATTAAACAAAGGACAGTATATACCTAACTGAATATAGAAATGCTTTTTAACTAAACGGCTTTTTTCTCGTAAACTTTATTTGAATATAATTTTTTAGTTTCGGTATAGCGGATTTTTTTTTAATCTAACTTCAACAAAAAAAAACTTACTTTCACATATACAATTATACATATTATTTATATCTTAATAAATATATGTACCTATTAGTATTAATTTTGCGTCAATAGGCTTCTATGGTTTTAAAAAATACTATATTTGGTTTACATTTAAAAAGATAATATTTGTTTTTCTTTTATGAGTCATCCAAGTAAACATCTTTTTATTTAAATACATCACCAGAATAAACATGAACGTCTCTTGAACATTAACCATAAATAACTATGACCTAACACAAGCGAACAGGATTCTTTAGACTACATGGATATAAACAACAAGAGTAATTCAACAAGATTCTTATCGTTTTAATGGAAATTTTAGTTAAAAACGAAACATATTATGTCATTCTTATAAGTATATAAAGAAACGATTAGAAATATGAAAACAAACAACGTAATGAAAGTCTTTATGTAAGCATTTATTGAATTATATTCCAATCCATGAGTACAAAAATATATATATATTTTTTTACATGTAATGCTTTCATTAAGTTGTTCTAATAAATATTGCAATTTTTGGTACTAAAAAGTTGACTCATCCACGATATAATAAATAAAAAAAACTATAAAGATTATCTCGAAATATGCAAAATATTCGCCTGTTCTTATAAAAATATGTACTCAAAGACAAGGAAAATATTCAAGCAAGTTGACACAAAATGTGCAAATACGTTCTTCTCGGTACGTATTATTCTTGGTTTCACTAAAATTACACGGTTGAACGAGCACAATACCTCAAATAGGTTAATGACGTCTAAGGTATCTTATAATTAGTAAATTGCAAAATTTTCGTAGTTATCGGATAACTCAAGCAAGAATAGAGCGCAGGCAATCATATTTCAATCCTCTTTGCGTAATAAACTAACAATGTAACGGAAATTTGGTAGATAAACATGTTTAATTGTAAAACTAATCGCGCTAAAATCTATTCTCGTGGAGAAACTAACATCGCCTTGAGAATAGAGATTTTATTTTTTCACATCGCGGGCAGTTTACCTCACGTCAATTACGAGAGGAAACGATAAGTGCAGAACTTCTTACTCACAATACTAGGGCTATTTATATAATCTACAATGGTGAGAATAGATCATGTGACAAAGATTATTTAGTTTTTCCTTTATTCGCCCAGGCTTAGAAGTAAAATAAGATTCATGAGAACGTAAGCTCTTTCGTCTACCACTTATAAGTATTAGGAGCTTAAAATTACACCAAAAAGTTGTACCTTCAGCACCCTTTGCAAAAAAAAAGAACATAAAACTTTATCCGTTGTGTGAAAAACACGTAGAATTTCAAGTTTAAAATCCTTTTATTGGTATATTATTCTAATTTGATTTTTAATACGAAAAACTTAAACTAAAAAGAACACAGTCACGTTTTATCTCATTAATAAAGAATAACATAAAAATATAATGTAATAATCAAACAACTATGTTGAAATTTAAGATTTGTAAACATCTCTTTAATTATTAATACATGAAATACATACAAATAAAGATCACATGAAAAGAACGCTCTAAATAGTAATATATTGCAATTGTTTGCAAAACGGTCAGTGCGCTATCTGTAAGAAGCGCGCTCAATTAGGTCGTAACCCGTAACACCGTGAGAGCTTCCCACGTGCGTTATATTACTTAAGAACAATTCACACCTTGGAACTAACTATTATTCTAAGGCTACTTTAAGCCGGATGTCTACTAAACTTGACAAATTGTGATAATTAATTAAGTTATAATTCGGTATGATCGTGTCTTCGTCTCCTAAGGCTTCAAAATGATACGCTAAACGAGTAAACAATACCTATGTATACACAGTAAATATCACTAAATTGTATTATAAAATATAATTAATATTGTACAGCCAAATAATACTTCTTTTAAGTAGTGTGGTGTCTTGTGATGGGTAACTTAGCTAAAGGCCATACGGATGCGCCATTTTTACGTAGCGGCGGTAGTCTTAGGCTAAGCTAACTACCATCAATCGCACCGTATGGTTATTTGTCGACCTCGTGGTATGAAAAATCCCACCTGGCAAAATACAGATAATTTCAAAACAAATTTTTGATGGTCTCAAACAATTCCCATAGGATTGAGCCCCACATTCAGTATTAAATTCTTGAGAATATAGTAGATTACATAGTAGATAGTATGGTAGAGTTAAACGACTGTTTAAATATTGTTTTTATAAATCACTTCATTTACCTTTTACAAAAATATTATGGACAAAAAGAAAATAAAATGGACTATTTTTTGTTTATCGTTACGTTAATAATAATTGTTATATCGCTTTAATTAAATAGAAATTAATTATTCATTTACACATACCTAAAAAAACTCACAGACGCATATAGCGATGCTAATTTCATTCATTGGTTAGAGGCGTAAGGATGCTTAAATAAATTTATTTAAGCGAATGCCTATGAATTGCCTATGAATATTTATAGGAATAGAGACAACACTCGCTTTAATATTATTATTTTGCACCGTCATGATACAAATAAAAACAGAATTTTCAATCAACCTCCATGTCTATCTGTATATCCACTACTTATACAGTCATGTGCCTTCTATTATAAAGGTCACGGGTTCGATCTCTGCACATGACAAATATTTGTATAGGCCGTACAAATGTGATTGGTCATTTTTGTGAGCTGGTCATTTTTGGTCAGTTTTGGTGACTGGTCATTTTTGTGAGCTGTGTATTTTTTCGGAACCCCGACATAGTGTTCACATACTCGTACTACTCGGGGAGTTGATTTACCTATGTGGCATATATGAGACATTTTATATCGTAGTAAGAAAATTACCCACGCTTAGATCCTTTTTAGGATTTTATAAATATGTTTTTAAAATTATACTTTTATAATTTTAGGCTACTGTAAATAGACAAAATAGAAACAAAATTATTTGAACATTTGTCCAGTAGATCGCAAAATATTGTTTCAAATTGTACTTTCAACCTAATATGTAATGTATGAATGCACACAGTAACCAATCAAAATGAAGTAACACATACTCACATACGAGCAACGCCATGAATTGTAACGAACTTTTACAAAAGTGCTGTTACGAAAACTCATCAAATATTATGAATCGAAATGGGTTATCCGAACAATATCGTAACTATGAGTACACAGATGGGATATTTGTTTTCTGATTCACAGATGGAATGAAAATTTTCAACGTGTGGTTAAGAATGTCATATTTGAATGAAAAACTGTCAAAGAACTATTAAATCTATATCTATATATATATATAAAAGAGATTTCCACCCATATATTGATTCAGGCGTAGAGACTTGAAATTTGGTAGGAATATTCCTTTCGCCGAGTAGAGGTCAAATAATAACAGATTTTACGAAATTCCACTCGCAAGAGGGGGTTGCGGGGGTTAATAACATATATGGCAAAACAACGTTTGCGGGGTCAGCTAGGATTATTGATATAATTAATAACTGAACTTAACTTAAACTAGTTGTATATGTTCCGCTTCGAGGCAAAAGCTTCGAATCTTATACAGGTTAGATAAAAGAGTAGAAGCTTAATCCGTCAATCCCCTTTAATAGCGAGTACATAATTAGCGTATCAAATGTAACAATTGTTATAATTTCTTATTGATGACAACAGGGGCACATGGTTTTGCACGTTCTTCAGATTAGGGCGCCTTCAAATTAGCCGCGCGGCGGCAGCGCGTCTGCAGCGCTGCTGACGCGCGACGTTGTAAATGTATGTAAATAACACCGCGCGACAGCAGCGCGACAAATTTGAAGGCGCCGCGCTGCTGTCGCGCGTTGTTATTTACATACATTTACAACGTCGCGCGTCAGCAGCGCTGCAGACGCGCTGCCGCCGCGCGGCTAATTTGAAGGCGCCCTTACAGTTGAAAGATCGATGATAACAAATACTCAGACTATAAATGATAATTTGTACAAATACAAAGATTACCTCCGCGCGGGAATCGTAACCGCGACTGCTTACATCAATGAAAATTTATGAAAACTGCACCATCGAACGCTCGTCAACACGCATCTTGCATAACATAATATTAATTCGAACATAAATTAATGCCACGACTTAATTTGACGCCGCGTTGGCGCAGCGGTCACAGCACTGGATTGCGATTGGCTGTTGCGCGGGCGGTTGCGGGTTCGATCCCCGCACACGACAACATTTGTATTGGCCATACAGATGTTTGCCGTGGTCTGGGTGTTTGTGCAGTCCTTGTGGGTCTCCCCACCGTGCCTCGGAGAGTACGTTAAGCCGTCGGTCCCGGTTGTTATCATGTACACCTGATAGCAATCGTTACTCATAATAGAAAATATATATTTGGGTTGTCTGGAAGAAATGGCTAAATAGCCAAAAGTCAGCCCATTGTACTTCACATTCTGTAAATGATATTTGTAGTTGTGATGTACAATAAAGTATAAATAAATAATGTATACGATCTATTTAAATTTTTGCTCATTGAGAACGCAATTTAACACATAACAAGAACTTCGCGAAATATCGCAATTGTATCGCTAAATGATTAAAACTTTTTGTTTCCCGATTAAAAGTGAAGTAAAATGATCTCAATAATATGTGTCACGAACATCATCATCGGATATCACGATCTTATTAGATAGTACACAATCCAATTTCAGTGACGCTTGCGCCGCGGTACAATCCAATTTATTGAGAGTTTCGACACGTGCCTTATGTTTCCCCACCCACTGTTTGCTAGTTTCATCAACTGACGTTATTTGAATACGGATTACCTACTTGTAATAATGTTTTTGATAAAATTTTCAACAATCAGGTCTTAACAACTATTTTAATTTTTTGTATTACTCTAATTAAAAACCTAAGGAAAACTAAACATCATGTTTGAACTAACTAAAAATTTAGGGCTCTGATATTGTATATGAGTATTACTTAGTTAAACAAGTTGCTAAATAAACTTTCCGAATCATCCTTTTGTTGTTGACAGCTTTATAGGTACTGACAGAATCAATTTTAGGTCCAAAAATAAAAAATTATCGTAGTCTATTGCGAATTAAATAAAATTACTCATATAAATACACTAGCTTCTGCGCGCGACTTCGTCGGCGTGGACTCCGCTCCTATTGGTCTTAGCGTGATGATATATAGCCTATAGCCTTCCTCGATAAATGGGCTATCTAACACTGAAAGAATTTTTCAAATCGGACCAGTAGATCCTGAGATTAGCGCGTTCAAACAAACAAACAAACAATCAAACAAACTCTTCAGCTTTATTATATTAGTATAGATATGATTAAAGTATCTGTAGTTGTAAGTGTGTTGTAAGTAAATAAAAATAGCATACGAATAATAGAACATACATAAGAAGAATTTTACCTATAAATTTAGGTATAAAAATATTTTCTAAAAAGGATCCCAAAAAGATGTCTCATCTTGTCCTAAAAATTCTCTAAATGCTTAGTGCCGTAGTAAAGGAACGTTATCTTCACTCATAACTTACATATTTTTAACCGACTTCAAAGTAGGAGGATTTCAACTATAATGCCTTTTTTGTGTGTTACCGCATAACTTTTTACTGAGTGGGCCGATTTCGATGATTTTTTTTTAAATCGAATGTAGTTTTTTTTTTATAAAACTGATGGTAAACAATTACCGTAGCTTATAGTCGTCTACAATACCAAGCATCAAGCAGCAAGCATCGCAAGCGCGTTGCCGACTCTACCTCCAATTCCCCCCAGGAGCTCTGGTCACCTTACACATCAACAGGAACACAACACTACTTGAAAGCAGTATTATTTTACTGTAGCTAGCTCTGTAAGGTTGAGGTACTACCCGTGCTCCTTATTTTGAGCAGGAAATTTCCTGCTGTGCTCTACATTAGTTAAATGTGGTGCTTTTCATGTTGTCCCATATAAATTTTATTGAGATACTTGACTATTTTTTCGTCGACCTACGTTGTGTTCCTGATCGATGTAATTGAAGCCCTTTTTTTTCGTATGCAAGCAAACACAATTATTTCACACAATGTAGTAAACAAGGCATAATTATATAAATACACTGTTCAATGATTCTGGATCTGTTGTATTGTATGGGTATTTATTAGATATTCTATATTTAAACATCTATATAAATAAATCGACGAAATGTATGTACGCGCATAACTTTCGAACGACTGCACCAAATTAGATAATTCTTTTTTGTGATCGTTATTGTCATAACAAGAGTTGTATAAAAGAAATTTTCATAATAAAATCGATATATTCACAAAAAATATGACGAACCGTAGTTCGGCAAGTCAGCTAGTATAATATAAAATTTGATGATCATAATTCACACAAAAACTACATTAAAACGTCCATTTTCGTTTCACGACACATTTATGTGTATAAGGAAAGAAAAATAACAGGTTTGATAGCCAAGTCGTCGGTGGAAACAGTCAAATAATGCATATTCCTCACGGTCGACGGTTTCGAAGTATCAAATTTATTTTTATGTATATTTTTATTGTTTGCGGAGAGGATTGTCGCCTCCTTAGGGGCTGTTTGTATGCGGAGCGAGAAGAATTACTCGCTTGCTCGAGGATGCTCCGCTAGTGGCGATAAAACAATTTGTTTTCAAAATATATTATATTATTTATTTTAACATTGCATGTGACTAGATTTTTATCGTTATTTTAGATGTTTATCTTTAAATCTCAATTTTGTATTGCAGAATACCTTGATAATGGAAAAGTTTTACATAAAGTATTCTCATAATTAGGTTTGTGCTTGTGTGTTTATTTACTTATTTATATCATATTAAAAGCATACAAGCATAGGTACATTAACTGTACTTAATTTACTTGCAACTCCCGTCTGGTTTGCTTGTAATTGATGACATCGTACTATGATTCTACGATTGTATAAATTTTCATAGCCACTATGACTTCAAATTAAAAATAATTTACTTCAGCAATAGTCCTTAAATAGATTTATTGGCACAAATAAACCTTTACAATAAATGTGAAATTTTTTCTACTGTAAAAATATTTAAAACACAGGAAATACCTGAACTGATGTAGTTGAAAAAATCGCACATATGTCTTATAAAATGTAAAATAAACTAAATGTATAAAACGATTGGAAATTTCAATTATAATGTAAGCTTTTTATATTTAGAATTGTCCATAAATGGAGAAAATGTAGTAAGCCGGGAATTCATAACAATTTTTAAACCGTTCGAATAAAGCCGAACCAATTTACTATTCATTGCTGTGAATCCAAATAATTTAGCCTGCAACACGAGTAAAGTCACGTTTACACTGAACCGGTGGAAATGTTTTCGATTGGCACTACGATAGTGATGGAATGAATCACTTAAAATCGACTCCGCTAATAATATTGATACCTGGCTTCTTCATATTTGAACTTATACTAGAATACTGATAGAAATTAATTTTATAGATCCTTATAGCACGTGATATTTACTCATTTCACTAAAATAAGTCATAAAGAATTGTATTAAGCTTTGACATCGTTTCCATTAGGCGCAAAAATTATAAGTTGACTTTAACAATTAACCAATCTATTAAATATTATCTATACCTACTATATATATATTGTGTATTTATTTGTTCTATTTTTATTTATTATAACTAACTATCGAATAATCAAATAAATGTGTATCAGAACATCACTAAATACAGTCTTTTGATAAAGTGAATCCCGGAAACTACACTCTGAGAGCAATCAAGTCGGTGTTAACGTTCAAAGTAATTTCTTTGGCTTCATTCAACGACCAACGGTTCTACTGAGTCAATAGATCATTTAAATCAATTTGTATAGGTACTACTTAATGGCATATTTAAATGTTTTATTCGGAATCAAAAATACAGTTAAAATACAACTCATTCTTTTACTTACTATATACGATACTTTTTTTAAAGAGTAACTTAAGTTAGAGAGTAAGCGAAGTTTCCTATTCATCTTTGCAGAATCTACATTCCAAATCAGTGATAGCTTCTTAGATTAACTGTAATTAATTTGTTTAAATCGAATAAAATATTATATACTCGTATTTATATATTGGTTGATTAAGCTCTGATCCTACTCCTACATGGGGAAAGAGGCCTATGACCAGCAGTGAGTTATTACAGGCTGAAGCGTAAGCGAATACAATATTAATTAATTTAATGACGATTCAAAAGAGCTTTTGAAGGCTGCTCTAATAAAGTAATTTTTTATCTTGATTTTGATTGAATATAATTATAACAGACTTTCATTTAAAAAAAAATTAACTGTAACATAATAAATATTACTCTCTAACGTAAAATCTAAAATGTCATTAGCGTACAAAATAGCAATGGTTAAAATAGGATAAAACTACGAAATGTAATACTTGCTAATTGAGTTTTGTTCCCGCAAGCGCGCTCTACGATGTATTGCGTTGCGGGACAGTGCTATTTGTACACAATGTAGTTTCACAAATACACAGGTGGAACACGTAAAGACTTTTTACGGTATTATGACCTTTATGGTTAGTGCTTTAAAAACTTATGTCGTTTACTTTCCTCTCCAAGTATTTTGAAGCTCAGAGAGTAAAGTTGAACCTGTGCTCGGGTTCAATTTGGTACGATCCAATTATGTAATTTTAATTTGAATAAAACTCGTTCGAGAACTTTGTTTAAGGCATTCATTCATATGAAGGTAACTTCGCTAACTAGCAGTGTATAAAATAGCAAACTAAACACTAATAGTAATAAAGTTAATTCTGTATTTAACAACAGAAACATACAATTTTGAATTACTGTAACAATTGTGTTTGTTCGCCAAAAAAAAACCAACTTCAATTACATTGATAAGTAATACAACGTAGGTAGGCAAAAAATGAGACGAGTAAATACACGTTATCATAGATTACACAAAAAGACAACAGATCTTGATCAAATTTAAATGGGACCACATGACCGGTTAAAAAAGAATCATCGAAATCGGTCCACCCACTAAACTGTTCTAACTTCCTCCTTTTTTGAACTCGGTTATACGACTTAATTTCTCCTTCTTCGATTGCAAGTATTTATGATTTCTATACTTATTTATCAGCGCTATTAAAACACGGTTGTAGTAAATGTATCCTCAGGTTCTTATGTTGATGACGTGTCTCGGTATGTGAGCTCGGTATTTTTAGAATTTCTTTTTTTTTTGTCTTTTCTCAGTATTTATATATTTTATTTATATTTAAACAAAAAATAACGAGTGCAATTAGAAAAAAAAAGGAAAAAAAATAATCGATTGCAGACGTGGATTCGAACCGTGGTGTTCTCGGTTAATCCCGAGCGGCCGATTTCCCACCTGAGACCAGAAATTTACCTTCGTGTGCCTACAAATAGGTATAAAACGACATTTTCTAAAAATGAATCCTATCTAGATCAATTTATCACCCCCGAAACCCCCTGTATAGTAAATTTCACGACAATCGTTGGTGCCGATTCCGAGATTCAGATTAAATATATATTATATATATATATAAGAATTGCTCGTTTAATAGTATTAGATTAGATACTGACGATGTAGTTGTCGTAGAGTTGTTACGATTTGTAAGTATATAACCATCTAGCATTTCGTAACGTTTGTTACATACAAACTGTAGGCTACCTATAAGCTGTACATGTGCTGCTATGCAAGGCTTGAGTCCTATCCGTGTTGCTCAACGGTTATTTGATGAAGCATGTCTTACGATTTCTTCTTAGTTGTATGAGTTTCCTTACTTTACAATATTATTATTAATACGAGCTAAAAATATACATACTACACATTAACATTAAATCACATTTAAGCTATTTTTATATAATGATACTAGATGTGCCCCGCGGTTTCACCCGCGTTAATTTGATAAAAAACGTACTAAAATATTTTCAAACCATTAGATACTTTTCTATTTAGGTGACTTACACCGGGAACGGCGCGACGCGGCGTCGTTTCATTTGATTTAACATTATCTCCTAAGTTATGCGTCCAAATTAAATGCTATAAAAGACAAAGTTTATCTTCTTAAAATTGCCTTGTTGAAGAAGTATTTTTCATTTGTAACGATTCACATGCCTGGCTAATAGTAATATTATAAAATCACCTTTTAATTTTTTGTGGTCATGAATTCGTTGCCAACGCCAAATCACGTCAAACATCTGTATGGCCAATACAAATGTTTGTCATATGCGGAGATCGAACCCGCAACCGCCAGCGCAACAGCCACAAAGCAGTGCTATGACTGTTGCGCCAACGCGTCGTCAATATTAGTATAGATGGGTAAAAATGTGTTAAAAGTGATTTTATAAATAAAACTCTATAAAAGCTTAAAACAACGAGCTCAAAAGGTTAACAACTAAAACGGAACATTAAATATGGGTACTGGTTGTAGACGCATCGAATGTGTGACTAAAGAACAATGTTACACATATGCCGACAACACAATCAAAACTCAATCCTAAACCACTTCAGACTCTGATTCACGCAATGGAATCGAAACTTTGGAAACGAGATAATAGTGAGGGTGATACGTAACTCGTAACAAGTCCGACTTTGTCAGAAAGTCGTCGGGAGCAAAGTCCAATATCGCATGAAAATTAGTTCGGTTCGTCGCACAATATGCTGGAACTGTACGACAAAGAAAGATAGGAAACTTTTCTCTGCAAATAGTTGCTGCATTTGATATAACAGAATAGACTTCATTTAATTACGAGCTTTCTGTGCGTGTTACTACATACTTCAGTTTTTGTTCTTTGTACTAATATTTTAAGAGGAAATAGAAACTTAGAACAATTTACTGCATTGTATTTAGTATGCATTTGTTGTTAAATGTTTAAGAATTTTTTTTTTTTTTTGGTATCGCAGGGTAACCCATTTACGGGTGATATCCAGGACGCCCGGGTAGGCAGTCCTAGACCGTATGTCGGACTCAGCATTGGCAGCAATGTTTAAGAATACACTAGACAACAGAGTTCCTTCCTTTCCTTTATAAAACTTAAAAAACGAAAATTTAATTTTAAAAGATTGTTCTAACACAATGTTAAGAAATTGTAAAGTATGAGTATTTGTTCCAATAAAGAATTTATTATTATTTATTTATAGGCTGCAAATAATAGTTTTAAAGGAGACGTGCAGTTTTAGATTTTCCAGATTTAATGTAATTTATTTTAACTTAACGTTATTTATTTATACATAGGCATATCATGCGAAAATTACCTCTTTTTAAAATTATGAAGGCAATAATTAAATACGATTTATTCCATGACTAGTTCTTTTAAATGTAGTAAAACTAGCTTTATATTGCTTTAACACGCCACGACGCGTAATTCTTCAGTAGCATGCTAACCGCATTATTTTTTAGAAAACCACTATTAATTTTAATTAGCTCTTTCTGCTGTATGTTTCAAATGTTTGTTCTTAATTAATCGTTAGTGTTTTAACTATTTAAAACAATACATTTTTATTACATGATACAAACGGCCTACTCAGTTTCACCAGATTTTTTTATTATTATTTTTTTTTTTTTTGATGGGACGGTTGTTGCAGCGGTCTCAGCATCTGACTGACGGGCCAGCGGTCGTGGGTTCGATTCCCGTACAAGATCAGTATTTGTAAAGACAATACAGATGTTAGTCGTGGTTTAAGAGTTTGTGATTGTGTTATGTTTCCTGACCTACGATGCAGATTCAAAACCTTCTGAGGACCGTTTATTGTGAAACTTTATTTCTTGTGTGAGTTATTATGTGGTGTTTTATGGCCTAGCTGTCTACGATATATATAGACATCCAGATATAAACTCTACCAGACACAGAGACTCTATCCAGATATAGACTCTAAACTTAACATAATCTATACTAATATAATAAAGCTGAAGAGTTTGTTTGTTTGTTTGTTTGTTTGTTTGTTTGTTTGAACGCGCTAATCTCAGGATCTACTGGTCCGATTTGAAAAATTCTTTCAGTGTTAGATAGCCCATTTATCGAGGAAGGCTATAGGCTATATATCATCACGCTAAGGCCAATAGGAGCGGAGTCCACGCCGACGAAGTCGCGCGCAGAAGCTAGTATTAAATAAATGCTAATAAAATTATTTTTAAAGTTGCCCATCTATAAAAGATTTTAACTATAAATTTCGCACCTAAGAAATGTTATACCGCTCGACATTATTACTTAGAATTTTTTTACTAAATTTGAGACATTATTTAAGTAGTTAACTGACGTAAATAACCTCGGTTTTAAGACATTTGTTCTTATAAGAACGAGTGTAACGTAAATAACTTATATGACTAAGTATTTGTTGTATACATAACATTATATAATAAGGCATCATGCTCTCGACTTTATTAAAATAGCTTTTGCGTTTATATCCTTCATGATTTAATTTCCCCTGTCAACCGTTTCATCTTCCGGAATAAAAATAATTCGTATATTGACCCAAAGACGTAGCCCAGCTGGACATCATTATACATATTGAATACTAGCCGACCCGTGCCCACTTCGTTGGGCGTTAATTATCTTTTTTAAATTGCAAAAATAGTTTTGAAGAAAACTTTTGACCAAAACTACGTCCGGAGTACCGATAAAGTAAAACAGAAATTAAAGAGAAAATATATACACTGCTCAACAAAGTCTAGGGAACAAGCCAACTATATGACTTTATTTGTAAAATCTTCTTTAAAAAAGTACTGATCTCTTTGAGGTAAACAGGTAGGCTGAATGTTTATCAAACGTTGTTCGAATTTAAAAAAAAAAAAATTAGAAACAAAAGAATTTTCGTAAAAGGCGGGAATCTTTCACTTTGATTGCTGTGTAGTGATACTGTATGAGAATTTTAAAGATAAAAATTTGTTTTATTGTTTTATGATTTTATTGAAAAACAAAATTAACTGTTGTTATTCGTAACTTTTGCGACTACGGCCATTATGTCACGACGTCATTTAACGCGGGAAGAAATGATTCGAGCTGTAGGAATGTTGGAAGCTGGGCTACCCCAACGCGAAGTTGCAGCTGCTCTGAATTCTCACGCGAGCGTTATCTGCAGACTGTGGGTACGTTACAGACTTACTGGCGATGTAGCCGAAAGGCACAGAGGCAGGTATAGGGTTACTACGGAAAGGCAAGACCGTTTTTTGCAAAATGTCGCAAGGAGGCAACCCACCATTACGGCTCGTCAGTTGGTAGATGACCTCCAGTCGCAGCACCAGGTTGCTATCAGTGACCAGACTGCTCGGAGGAGACTCCATGAAGCTAATCTTCGTGCTCGCAGACCACTAAGAGTGCCCGCGCTGCGTCATGGAAATCGAGGACGTCGATTATTGTGGGCACGTGAACATTTGCAGTGGACCGTAGATCAGTGGGCACATGTACTGTTCTCCGATGAATCTCGCTTCGGATTTCATCCAGATTCAAGAAGAGTGCGTGTTTGGCGGATTCCTGGTCGGCAGAGTCGGCTTCAAAACCCACATGAGGTGCATCCCTACCAAGGTGGTACAATCATGGTGTGGGCTGGAATCCGCCTGGGTGGACGGACGGATCTCGTTTTGATCAGGGGAAATTTAAATGCAGAGCGATACTGCGAACAGGTAGTCCAATCCGTGGTTATCCCGCACCGACAAAATCTGGGCGCAGATTTTATTTTTATGCAAGATAATGCATGACCACATACTGCGGTCAGGTGATGGATGTGTTCCGCGAGTACAACATCGAAGTGCTGGAGTGGCCTGCTCAGTCCGCGGACCTCAATCCCATTGAACACGCGTGGGATTTACTAAAGAGAAGGGCTTTTAGAAATCTCCCTCAAAATTTGAACACAGCAGATGAACTTTTTTCACATCTCTCCAGAGAATGGAGTCTTCTTCCACAAGAGACAATCGATAGTCTCATAATCAGTATGCCACGACGATGTCAAGCTGTTGTCAATGCCTTAGGGGGTCCAACTAATTATTAAAAAAGTCCCCGCATATTTGTTCTTAACTGTAATGTTTTAATTTTTAAGAAATTTTATTAAATTAAATTTCTTTGTTTAGTTCTGTAATACACTTTCTTTGTTTTTCATTAAAATTACCTCGTAATTCAAAAACTGAATCCTTTATTTATATACGCAACTAATTAAGCATTAAATTGCGCATCGATTGGTATATAAACTTTAAAACAAAAATATATAAAAATAAAAATATTACCTAAAAACCTCCTGTTCCCTAGACTTTGTTGAGCAGTGTACTTAAAATAAAAAATAAACGGCAGCGGGCGCCTACAGCGACGAATAAAATCGTAATAATATCGTGTATTTATTATTTTAAATTACAGAACCAAATAACATACTATAAAGAACAAATTTTGAACCACTTAAATAAATAATATGTTGCTCCAACGCCATCTATCAAAAAGCGTAAAAACTTCGTCATCGATAGATTCAAATAGACAGTAAATAAAATAGAGTATTAAATAGTTAAATCTAACAGCGATAGATGGCGTTCGTTTCTTTGTCATTTTCATAATATATTTTAATATTTTTCTTTTTTACTGAATTTTTTTGTACAATTACAATAAAATATAGCCTATGTCACTCCTGAATAGTGTAGCCTCTCACTATTTTCAGCAAATCAGATAAATATAAATGTTTTAAAATCACCAATTAATTTCTAAGGCAAATAATAATGCTTGATTAGATTGAATTGTTGACACGGCACGTCAGAGGACGCAGGTTCAAATCCTGGTGATTTAAAATCTTTATATCTTTTTATCTTTTTCCTTTTATCTTGTCACTCCTGAATAGTGTAGCTTTCTGTTAGTGAAAGAATTTTCATGATCGGATCAGTATTTGCGAAGATTACCCCGTATATACAAAGTTATAAACTTTACCTCTTTATAATATTAGTATAGATTTTCCTACGATCGTCAACAAAACATTCATTCTCTTTAACATACCTATATCGGTAGGTATAAAATGATCTAACTGTGTAACAATTAAAAACTTTTAATATTTTTCTTTTAAGATACGATATCTTAATATGCTTTAATAGTATCAAACACAGAGTATCCTACCGCCTATTTAAAAAAAATATGTTCAAGTTATGAAATAAGTATTTATTGGAAATAAAATCAACTAAGGTCTAAGCTGTATCATCAAAAATATGGCTACTATACCCGAGATACCACCCCCAGCGATTTACAATGCGCAAACACATGCAAGGTTGACGACTGACGTGCAGCGGACGACGGGTCGTGCACACGAATAATGACGGCTAAATGAACTGACGTAGCTGACGGGAATCGAAATGCGTGTGACGCAATTTCATTAAAGAATTATTACGAGCACAAGCGGGAAATTTCGTTCAGCCACTTCAGCATTTCGATTTCACTATTTGTAACAATGTAATTATACTATATTGTTTATAGCTTCAGCATTCACTGTATGTCGCTTGATTGCGTGTTTTAATGAATTGTTTGGCATGCTGTAGCTACCTTTAAGTTGAATTATATGTTTATATAGCACCTAAGGCTACTATAATATCATGTTTGTATTATATATGATTCTGTTGGTGGCGCTTTAAATAAATAAATAAATAAATAAATTGTAAAAGTTTTACTGCAGGAGTAAATATAATGTCAATTGAATTTTAAATTATATATTTTATTGCAGGTACCGACGCTTAACCACTAGTAATTCATCAAAGCCTTGCAGCTTTTATCGGTATGTATTAAAATGTTTACATTCATATTACAGATATAATTATAATAATTACGTGATATAAAGGTTAAGGAAAATCGTTTAACCTTTGTACCGAATGATAAAATGACTTTCGATATTACGGTCTTCCCTTGTTAAGGAAAGACTTAATGAATGTGAACGTTTAGTTTGTGATTGACAGCCGATAGCACATTATGCTGTCAATCGAAGACAACGCTTCATGTCTTAACACGGTTAACAATGATACATCGTTAATGTCCTTCAAACTGAACTGCTTATTATATAAATATAAATGACAACTAAAATGCTAAAACATTCTTTAAACATAATATAACACCTGGAAACACAATAGCACTTGCGTGCACGTAGGATTTCTTTAACTAGCTTGATAATACTTTTTTAATTTGTCCTGAATTCCGAATTTTATTTGAATTTTTGTAAAAGTGTCTACGGCCATCAATTATATATTTTGTAAATTTTACTCTCTTTCAGGTCAGCCACTAATATATGTATTAACAACTTTTTTTTCGTTTCGGTATCACTATAATACGAATATAATAACGTATATATCCAAAATATTTAAAAACCTATTGATTTAATTATAACTAGCGACCCGCCCCGGCTTAGCACGGTTGCAAAAACTGTCAGTGTTCCTCTACTATATTATGCATGTATTATACATATAAACCTTCCTCTGGAATTACTCTATTTACTAAAGAAAACCGCATCAAAATCCGTTGCGTAGTTTTGAAGATCTAAGCATATCTATACATATAATAAAATGGTAGAAAAGTCAAAACTGTACATTGAATATTTTTTTAAAAGAATACTTGGGGTGTGATCTACAATCGATACCGAAGCCAAAAATATAGTTTTTAGAATTTTTGTCTGTTTGTCTGTTTGTCTGTTTGTCTGTATGTATGTCCGGGATAAACTCAAAAAGTACTGCATGGATTTACTTCAAATTTGGCACGAATATTGTTAAGAAGTCGGGTCAGAACATAGGCTATATATTATCACGCTATCACCTACGGGGAACGAGCGGTGAACCTTTATTTCTTCAAATGTATGTCCGGGATAAACTCAAAAAGTACTGCATGGATTTACTTCAAATTTGGTACGAATATTATTAAGAAGTCGGGTCAGAACATAGGCTACATATTATCACGCTATCACCTACGGGGAACGAGCAGTGAACGCACGCAGACGACGTCGCGGGCAGCAGCTAGTATTAAAAAAAATTCAATAACAAGAGAGAGAAAACTGGTACAATAAGTCATTTAGCACGTATGCATGTCTTTAATACAATAGTTATACGTTTAATAACAATAACATAATTCCAGTCACGTCGGATTCCAATGTTTAGATCAAGATAATTTTTATATATAAAAATTTAATGATTCGTTTAATTTGTTCCTAACTGACCCGTAAGGTCAAATATAGGTATAACTATAACTAAATCTATACTAATATAATAAAGCTGAAGAGTTTGTTTGTTTGATTGTTTGTTTGTTTGTTTGTTTGAACGCGCTAATCTCAGGATCTACTGGTCCAATTTGAAAAATTCTTTCAGTGTTAGATAGCCCATTTATCGAGGAAGGCTATAGGCTATATATCATCACTCTAAGACCAATAGAAGCGTAGCACCAATGAAGAATGTTTCAAAATCGGGTTTTTTTTCCTTTTGAGAGCTTCCTAGAGAATTGGTCCTATTCCACGGGGACGAAGTCGCGCGCAGAAGCTAGTACTATATATAGGGACAGACAGACAGCGGGAAGCGACTTTGTTTTATACTATGTAGTGATGATGTTGGAGATTATTGTATAAAATGCAAATGTTCTTATCAAATGCGTCATCGTAATAATATTCTAGAGTGTTATGTTATCTGCCGCCGACATTTATCGAAAACTCATATCCAAGTAATGAGATGCACGATCGAACACACCGGGTCGTTAGCGACGAACACTTCTCGATAACTCATCGATGTTTTCAAACTGAAAGTTACAGTTTAGTCGCGATATAAAGCTTCCAACATTTTTAATTTAGATTTTAAATAATTTAATATAATGAAATCTTAATTTAAAATAAAAAAGACTAATAAATATAACGGGTTAATATTTACCTCAACTGTCTGTCGTTTCCTTTGAAGGTAAATAAAACGAAATTTGAAATGGATAAAATTTTCAAAGCGCTCTGTGCGTCGCATAATTGACATAGCAAACATAAATTCAAGGGATACTGGAGCCCTTGCAGTGCACTAACTACATTATGTCTGCATGAGCTTGGGACATGCATGTTTGTGAATAATAATGCAACCACGCAGGCGTGACGTCGAATAAAACCTACATTATGAACGTACTTATAATCCACGATAAAATATATTGTTACTGGATAAGAGGATCTACATAAGTACCACATTTATTTAATAATATACTTTACGACAGCAAATATATTTTCCAACAATGTATTCAATCCAGACAGGTCAAACCTTCAAAACGATTTAATAACAATACGAAGTCTGGACTACAATATACTTACATGTGAAATTTTTTAGATTTGATATTTTTCTACAGCATCTTGTACTATAATTATCTACACATGTTACTTATTCTATAATATCAACTAATGTACTGTAGAAATACTCGACAACTTTTTATAATTCTTAATACTTCATCCGGCTCCATTTAAAAAACAAACTACACGAAACCTGTCAAAAAAATTCTATACTGAGTCATAGATTAGATGATCAGAGTAATTTATGATATCATCAGTAGCATATTATTTCAAACGTCTTCTGCATCAGTCATTATGAATAGTCGAATAAGAAAACCTGTTAACATGTATCTGTTAATTTATATTTATTAAGACTTATAAAAAAGTATAAAAAGTAATTATTAAAACTAACAAAAAAGACCTGATTCACCTTTGACATTCACAAATCAACCGTAATATACTCGTACCTGTTTATTTATTAAAATTTTTAAATTAATTATTAAATTTAAATATTCACTTAATAGTTTCTGTCTTGCCCGTGATTATAAGCGATAAATAAATCAATTTTAAAATACTCATCACAAACACGCCCTTAAAAGGATCGATATTTTGGAACTGAAAATGTTATATATAAAACGCCTTTTTTTGTTTCCCTTGACAGGTTGCAGCGCTTAAAAGCTCCACCTCCTTTCTCAGTCACGGTTTCCTAATTTTTTTGGCATTCATTGTACATATAAACATAAACAAATGCTTAGTATTCATTCATACAATTAAACAATACTATCTATCTCTATATAAAACTTTGGCATTCTTATTTTAATTTAATTAATTTAAAAAAATATAGAGTTGCTTTAAACGTAAACAGTAACAATTTTTACTAGATAAACAAGTAATCTTGAAGTCGTATTGTAAATAAACCTTTCCAGATCCTTTCATTTGCATGTTTTCCTCGAGCAATATCAAATATCGGCTGCTATCGCGCTGTATTGCTCCTCTGTAATTACACTTCGACAGCTCTTACATAATTACAACGCTCAAACTGTTGGAGCTACAGATAAATTATTCATGAAGGGATGATAGCGATTACTTTAAATATCGCGAAATCTATTCCTATGCGACATCATCCTTTACGTTCCCGCCAAGGATTATTAAACCATATTACTCTGGTATGAAGTAAATTCGCTTTATTTCTGCAGTTAAGATTAAGTGGATACGTAAATGTAGGTATGTTTTGAAATAATTTCTGAGATGTATGTACGAGTACTGAATCTTAAGGTGGAATGAGGTAAGCGAAGGCCTAAGACTCCGTGGATAATTTCTCGTAACTGGCTCTACGAATACCTAATCTATTCTCTGGTATTATAAAGAGAATAGATTTATATTTTTGAATATTTTTTTAAATCACTAATGGATAAACTGAAAATGAACTAGACCAAAAATTCTTGATTTTTTTAACAGAGAATGTTACGTTATAACTGAGTGACAAAAAGCCTCAACAGGAGAAAAGGGCACAACCAAAATTGGGTAATCCCCGCGGACGAAGCCTAGAGCAGAAAGCTAATTATAAATAAGTCAAATAAACTTATTTAATGTGTTTTTACTTAACTAATTTGAGTATCTATTATTAGTGTAATATTTAGACTCATATACGAGTACATCGGAAGTAGTGATAGTGGGATTCGGTAGTAGAGTGCAATAAGGAAATATCTCTTCCTGTCTTCTAATGCTTGTATGCCGTCATCTAGACCTCATTTGATGCACTATTACGTGCGGAAAATTATGTACTTTCTTCCTATATGGTTACGTTAAGAAAATATAGAATGTATTAAAAATCACAAACACTGTAAGCTTTCTTATGCCAAATACAAAGTTACTAAAAAAGTTTTTTTTTTCTTTTACACTGACATGCTTTATATGTTAATATATAGGAAATACTTACATATGTAAATATGTAAGAATGTACAGTACTAATGAATCATGCCTACCACTGGCATTCCTCATGTCGTAGGTCCGGAAAAACATACAATACGTAACTTAAGCGTTTCGTTCGACATTTAAACATTACTCATAAATAATCGAAGAAACGCAACTGTTAACATATTTCAAAGAAGTAATAAACTGAAAAATGATTTAAAATATAATATAGGTTTGAGATCAATTCTAAACTACTTAAGTGTAGAAAAAATCAGATCATCAGATTTAATGAAGTATATGTGTTTGCTCGCAAAAAAACTGACTTCAATTACATACATTGACCATCAGATATCGATTAAATTTCAATGCAACCACATAACAAACATCTGTTTTCGATTTAAAAAGAATCATAAAAATCGATACAACCAGTAAAAAGTTATAAGGCATATACAACGTGAGTGGACAAAAAAATAGTCAAGTAAATACGCATTATTAGTTATAGCTCGAAAAGTAGTGGTTAACTATCGATTATATTTAAATGAGGCCACATGATAAGTAACAGCTTTCGGTTAAAAAAAACAATCATCGAAATCGGTCCACCCAGTAAAAAATCAGTGGTAACACAAATTAAAAAAAAATACATTCGAATTCGACTGTAGAAGGAGGTTCTCAATTAAGACTCCTCCTTTTTGAAGTCTGTTAAATATAACTAAAGTATTAAAAAAAACAGTCAACAGAATTTTTCTTTAATACTTGCATTTATATAAAAAATTTAATATATCGAATCATATTGAAATTTAAGTAAACTTATACTCGTACTCGTATTATATAGAAACATATGTAACAACATCAGACTGCGCTAACCCAAATAAATTGTATTTCGTATTCCTTTTAGATATAAACTTGTATTTGAATTACCTTTATTTACTTGCTCTGAGTAAATCCCACTTCACCATTTCCCTGCATGATATGTAGGTTTCACGCAAATGAGATAAGGAAACAGGCCAGATCCCCTGAAGCGTTTTCTACCACTTTTCTCCGTGAATATATATCGCACTTTGCACAGCAAAATACGCTTTGAAAGTCCTCTTAAGAATACAAAAGGTATAAAAGACGGCTAGTTACACTGCAGGGAATAATCTTCAGTTGATCCCCATTTTAATAGCTCCTTTCCTATTTAAATATTAATAAATGCGAAACATCTTTTGCTCCTGGAACTATTAACCCGGGAAAAAACCAATTAGCATGGAAAAATTGTACCAATAAAAGAATGTTTCGCTTGCAAAATATAATTTGGTGCTATTTATGTATATGTAAAACAGAGGTAAAGCTTTAGTAGATATAACTTGTATAATTATTTCTTTATCATAGTTTTTCGACATTCTAAAATGTAATGTAAAATAATTACAATAATTGTTTTATTGCATTTTAGATGGATCTGTTTGTCATTTCAAGAGAATATTTGAGATTCTATTGTTTGACAGTGAACAGAAATTACGGCACACCCTTCAAGCTATTACAAAATGACTTAACTGCAACATTGCGAGAACGATTATAGTAGATATTCGTAACATTTGATTACCGCGCCGAACAAGGATTCGTGTGTATAATCAAAGTTAATATCAATATCATGAGAGTTGAAACACGACTTGTAATCAATAAGCTTCGAAGTGAGCCCTAGAGAACTTCGTCGAAGTAAATATACATTCGTCACGTATCACCGCTGACATTTGACCTCAGTTATGAAAATAATGAACGAGTAAAATCTTAAGTCGAACCTACGCTTAAAGAATGCAAATGGCTGTCAAGACACCAATTAAGCTAAGATGATCGATCATACCTTAATATAACTATAGCTGTAATGCAGACGCCTTCGTGTTTTAGAAAACAATGAAAAATAACTTATACCCTTGACCTATCGGCTAAGACTATGTAACAGTTAGAGACAATAACGAATGTCTAAAGCTTATTATTTTATTTAATAAGTTAAAAATACTATTAAGTTATTCAGTTTATTCATAATGTTTTGTTCTGCATACATTGTTTATTTAAAGTAAATATTGAAAGACATTATTCGTATGTAAAATTCTACGTAATAAACTCATCAAGATTCGTCTTAAACATAGTTATTCGTAAGCAATATACTTAGACTTTATAAAACTTAAGGTCCAAGGATGATAATTTTTCTTTTTCCTTTGATACGAGCTACAATTTACGAACTTAAGTAGCTTAGCAATAATAAGTATTTATTCATTGTATATTTCACAGGCAAAATAACAAAAAAATATATAAAATAAAGATGAAATTCTCCATACATACACACTATGCACTCAATAATAATTACTACAAGTTATTTTCTCAATACATTTTAAAGAACTTTATAAAATAACTAGCTTCTGCGCGCGACTTCGTCGGCGTGGACTCCGCTCCTATTAGTCTTAGCGTGATGATATATAGCCTATAGCCTTCCTCGATAAATAGGCTATCTAACACTGAAAGAATTTTTCAAATCGGACCAGTAGATCCTGAGATTAGCGCGTTCAAACAATCAAACAAACAAACAATCAAACAAACAAACAATCAAACAAACAAACTCTTCAGCTTTATTATATTAGTATAGATTTCAATTTATTTGAAATATTGATCAAAGACCTTTAGAGCTGTGACGTGCCCTTAGATCACTTGTCAACAGTTAAACGTGCATTTGACACGGTGAATGAGACTTGAGGTTGTATTGTTGTTGCTGTCCTAATTGATTGATGGAGGGTGGCCTTTGCTTATCCGCAGGGGTTTCCCATGGCTGTTAGTCCTTATTATTGAAAGTGGAATAGGAATAATAAAATAAATTCATTGCATAAGGTAACAATGTACTTTAAGGAATAAATAGTATGTGATACATACTGTGATTCATCTGACAGTCGAGTTTTTTAAAATAGTTTTTTTTTTTGGACTATTTATTTTGAAAATTATTATTATAGATTTTATTTTTATATTTACCCTGTTTAACTCTTTCAGGATGTTAGCTATATCCATCCCATCATATTTCGAAAAATATGAAAAACCAGAGGTAATTGATATCCCACCGGAAGAACTAATTACAATCACTCCTTTTCTCTCATCAACCTACAGCTCAGGGTATATTTTCGTACAAGTATTTGTTTCTAATGTAATTGTATGTTTTCGTTGGTTTTCTTATAATGATTCCGAATTACAAACAAAACCACTAAAATTATCTATAAGTTTTAGATAGTTTAATAATAGTGCAGCGTATTAGAATAAGCAACGATCTTTTTCATATTGAGTATAGAAACCTATTCTCAAAAGTAGATAAATAATTTACAAACCACTATATAAGTATATAACATTATATTTTATTATTCTACCATTGATATTACTGTTATTTAATCTAATAAAAACTTTCTAATACACCATGTTTATTACTTAAATCAGAAATTGACAGTTACACTTAACTTTCTTCTTAGAGAAATATGAAACCAATAACGTCTTGATGGCTTTAATAACGTTAATTGAAAATGGCTTTGTAGAGTTGTTGTTGTTTGGCCTCGCCTTGTCCCGTTACACGGGGTCGGCTTTCCCAATCACGCGGCGCCATTTGCTTCGGTCTTCCGCATCTTCTTCCTTAAGGCCTATCTCTTTCAGATCCTTACGGACCTTTGTCAGCCATGTGGTTTGGGGTCTTCCCCTCCCCTTCTTCTTTTCAGCCATGGAAAAACACTTCTTCACGACATGGTCTTCCGGTCTTCTAAGCACGTGACCGTACCATCTTAGAAAATGGCTTTGTAGAGATCAGCTATTAAATGTTAAATTAATTTCAACTCGTTTAAAATGCTTTATGCGATTATCTGTTCCGAATAGGATCGTCAGAGGATTTCATCTCGAACAATAAGCTTAACAATAACGTTGACCTTGTTCTGAAATACTTCAATCAAAACATTAGGGCAGAGGTTATCCGATGACTCTCCAATAGCATTGACTATGGTGTAAATTATGACATATACATAATTATATAGAATATAATTTGTAAAACTTTATGTTTTTAGGTTACTTGTACTGCAGCCGTGGAACGTTTTATAAAGTGAATAAATTTATAATTTATTTGAACTATTTAATTAAAATTAAAGGAATTATTTGTAACTAGCTTCTGCGCGCGACTTCGTCGGCGTGGACTCCGCTTCTATTGGTCTTAGCGTGATGATACATAGCCTATAGCCTTCCTCGATAAATAGGCTATCTAACACTAAAATAATTTTTCAAATCGGCCCAGTAGTTCCAGAGATTACCGCGTTCAAACAAACAACCAAACAAACAAACAAACAAAACAAACAAACAAACAAACAAACAACCAAACAAACAAACTCTTCAGCTTTATATATTAGTATAGATGTTAGATACGTAACCAAAACTAATAGTACTCCAAAGTGAAGTTCAAAATTTATTGTATAAACTCTTTTGTTTGATTAAATATATAAAAAAAGTGTAACTCGACATATTATTTACAGTTTATAACTGTCAGTTTCGTAATTTCATTTCCAATAAGCTTTTCATTAGTCAGTGGTATATTGATGTAGCGATGTTTTGTGTTACTCTTGAAATACTTAGTTGACGTATTTTATTTATAGTAAGTATCGAATACCATCAGAGTCACGGCTGATTGTTTCTATTCAATCAGGATCTATGAGGTCTGCTATTGTACTCGTGACATGAACAAGTTTAATACGTATTTGGATTTTCCAAGGTTTTGTTTGGCGTAAATGACGTTTATTTATTTTAGTTTTGATATTAGTACATAGTTGATTACAAAATGTTTACGCTATAAGTAATTTAAAATGGGTGGATAATTAATTATTGTAGGCTAAATGATTTAACTAAAAAAAAAACAAAGAACAAAATGACGTTGTTTAAAAAAAATTGAATTTCTATATCAAATGTAGTTCATCCTATATAAATATCACCCGTTAAAATAAACAAAGTAACATATTAATAAAACTGTGAATTATGAAATTAAATATAGTTCGCTTCAGCCTGTAATATTCCACTGTACAAGGATCAGAGCTTATTCCACCACGCTGCTCCAATGTGGGTTGGCGGATATATTCTCTACTACGAGTACCGATCAGGTGTACATGACAACAACCGAGACCGACGGCTTAACGTGCTCTCCGAGGTACGGTGGGGCGACCCACAAGGACTGCACACAACACAAGAACGATATAGTTCATCCGCATTTAATATTTAAAAGTAGTAATTAGAACACAATTAACAATACATTTCCATGGAATCCATAATGACCACAATCCGCATTTAAGGCAATACTTTACAAAGCAAGGGTGATTCATCAAAAACCTAATTAAGTCAGAGCTCGTTGTCAGCTCAACTGGTGACAGGAGATTAGGTGCAGCTTTAATTACGGTGCTATTCTAGGCTGCCAGCAATTTTACCTTCGCCTTGCTAGATCGACCCTTACAGCTTACTCCTTCGTCTGAAAATTTAAAAACTATGTTAAAAAATTTGAATAAGGAAAATAACCCCAAAAGACTTCTTCTCTTAAAAACTTACTAGAGGCAATATTAACATAAAACAGTTGAAATTAATGTTCAATGATTATTATCGAGTGAACTCGTATATTTATGTTTTTTGGAATCTATATTCCTGACAAAAATATAGATGCAGATTAAATAAATCAATCCTATTTTGATAGGATGAATATTAATCATCCTTTAATGTCAGTTAACTATCGAATAAAATAATTACCCACCATATACTTATTTCAAAACGATCTTTATATACGCATCGCATACATAAACTTCCGAGCTATCTAAACAAAATCGTCAAGGGTTGCAGACGGAATGTTTATAAGTATATTAAAAGTCACCCCACCGTACATCCTTTATTGAAGAGCCTCAACGAACTATGTATTAACGAGGAACTAAATGTAGATAGGTTTGCAACTGTGAGCAATAACTCCCTACTTAATTAAAAGCACCCCCTCATTTGATTATAAACAACCTAATCGTCCACGTACAGAGCTGTACGTGGGATAGACTGAATCATTGTGTCCCGTTCTTTGTTCCGTCTGTATAAATATAGCTGTGTTTGTTGATTGAGTTTATCACGGCGCTCTAATTACGATATGCTTGAAATTAGTCTCGAAATAGATACAGAATTGGAATGTTTTGATATTGGCAAAATCATTTCTAATATAATATTTGGAAAATAGAATGCTTTATCTCAGAAATTAATAAGCTATATTATAGTTCTGAAAATGAGTAGTAATAAAATCTTTATTAGATACTTCTTTCGTCAGTTTTTTCTTTATTTTATTCTGTCAGCAACATTTGTAACTTTTTTCCGAAATTCATAATACGATCGTTAGAACACACGTGTTTATAAATTATTTGATAATATGCATAAAACCTAATCGTAGTATAGTTGAAAAATCATTATACATTTTCATTTAATTTTACAAAGACTGCTCATTAGAACGATGTTTAGAAGGACCATTAAATACAAAGGTCGACTTTGAGTGTGTCATTACAACATGTGGCAAAATTAGCGAAAGCAGGACTCACCACTTACAACAAATGTCAATTTTTATAACTCTACAATATAACTAGTAAAGACATCTAACTGTCTGACAAGGGTCTTCTCTAAATATAGGTAAAGGGTTGGAGCTAACTAATAAAGATTAACTAATAACGATTGCTATCAGGTGTTCCTTACAATACAACCAAGACCAACGCCGTTCGGTACTCTCCGAGGCACAGTGAAAAGTAGAGTCCTACAAGATATGCACCTCCAATGAAAACTAATATTTCATTCAACACATCTGCCCTGATAAATATCAGCCCTAAGCGGGAATTGAATCCGCGACTGCAGGCATCCACGCACCACTACACTAAAACCGTTAACATTAACTTTTAGGCGATCTGTGCATTAACGTAATATTATTTAGTAAAATGTTAAATACATGGTTTTAAGTTTTTTTAGTGCGGTAGTGGCACCCCCAAGTGCTGAGTCCGACATACGGTCAAGGACTGCCTACCCGGGCGTCCTGGATATCATCCGTAAATGGTTACCCTGCGATATCAAAAAAAAACCAAAAAGAGTTATATGTTTCACTTATCCTTAAATGAGATGATTGTGTACCACGGCACGAATGTACAGATTTACACGTTTATTGAATCAGTACCTACTTCATGTTGTATTTACAAAGTAGATAATTACTGTTAACAGATGTGTACAATAGTTTGGATTGCTGTTTAATACAACTTAAACATATTTTATTAAAGAATGTTTTGTAATATTTATGACTAAGAACTGTTTAACAAAGTTTAACATACTCGTATATTGTTTTCCTTTGTACTTTTTAAAAAACTACTGTATTTAAATGTATGTATAATTTACACTAAATAAGAGAGTTTATCTTCTACCTAAAATAGTATAGGATTGATTTGCGGACTGTCCTGTACTACGACAGTTAATCTTTTTTTGTATAAAAAAAAATTCTTAAGGAAAATCTTTTATCAGACAAATAAGTAACAATATAAAAGTACATTTACACGTACTCTTAAGAAAGATAATAAAAATATAATCGGAAAACCTATTTTAGAAACTAATCTAGAATTTAAATTTACACAATTACTTCACTATATTTGCTGTATAATATTTAGAAATGTATAATAATTTAAACCTGTTTTTCAAATACCTGTAACTTTTATTTATATGCGTACCTATAATAAAATGTAAAATAAGTATGAATAATTATCTTCATCGGTTAACAACATCCGCGGGAGCAGTCTGATTAACAGAGTGAGATATTGCGCGAATATTAATTCATATGCATTAGTATTCAAGACGAGACAAAAAGTAATAAAAAGGGGGCATCGTGGAGAAAATTGAAAATATCCGCAACCGTCAGGAAAATGAGAAGATCCCTTCGTCACGCCGTGAAATTAGAATCGTTCCGTAATTCCAATGCAAAGCACGTGACGTTAAAGTTTACTTACGATTAAATTTCGTTTATATGCAAAGAGTTCTTACATCTAAACATCTTGTTAAGACAGTGCGAAGTATTTACAAGAAATACAAACAAGAAAGATGGTTGATTTGTTTTTTATATTGGCTTTCAACAATTGGAACCTTCTTAGTCGGTTTAATTTACGTAAAATAAAAAACTGCAAAGTACATTTTAGTCAAAACAAAAAAGTGCGTCTGTAAGCTCCGACTCACGACTGGAGTTTACTCTTTCAGATCGACTATCTAAATAGGCACAAAAAAGGCTTAATAGTCTAAGAAAAAGAGTAATTCCATATCAAATGGTAAATAAAATAATCAGATATCTATATATGTATAGGGTTCCGATAGATGGGGATAGAACAAAAACGTGATAATGTCATTCGTAGATTTTACTCCTTATATTTTTTTCATACCGGAGGCCTTATATGAAAATTGATTCTTAAGGAGTAAACTCCAATAAACTCCAAAAAAAATAAATGCATTTAGTTACAAGTTGGTGCTAAAATGCCTATTAATTTATTTAAGCACTTTGTAATGTTGATAGAGAAATGTTTGCACTATAAATTAACGTGTGTCTTAATACACGAAAAGTGAATTACTGTTTAGTAATGGTTTTATGTCTTCAAATACAAACACTTAAAAGTAAATAGAATTACGTTTTAATGTTTAGTAAAATACATAATACACAAAAAGAGTTATACGCTTCAGCCTGTAATAACCCACTGCAGGGCATAAGCCTCTTTCCCCATGTAGAAGAAGGATCAGAGCTTAATCCACCACGGTGCTCCAATGCGAGTTGGTGGATATATTCCCTACCCCTACTATGAGTAACAATCTCTATCAAGTGTACATGATAACAACCGGGACCGACGGCATAACGTGGCATCTCCGAGGCACGGTGGGGAGACCCACAAGGACTGCGTAAATACCCAGACCACCGCAAACATCTGTATGGCCAATAAAAATGTTTGTCATGTGCGGGGATCGAACCCGCAACCGCCAGCACAATACCCACAAACCAGTGCTGTGATCGTTGCACCAAAGCGGCGACTTAAATAGAGTTACAATATCCTTAATATTTCAAACCAAGTGACTATAAAATAATAAACAATTGAGTTTCTTGGCAGTTTTTAGTAGAAGCTACATAACAAATTCAGTAGCAGCTTCACATTAGCAACAGTAATTTAAATCAACAATAAGAAGATTTTATTTAAGATGACCATTCAACAATGTTTTTAAAGGTTACTTTAATAAAGCATTTTTATTTCATTTATGCCAGCATATAGGTATCTACTGGTATTACGATATACAATAAAACTGAAAAATATGTAACACTTGTTTACGTAGAAAATAAATTTCTTTGTTAGATTAGCGATAATATAAACACAAACATTTTAAAATGGAACAACATAAATGGTAGCTATTTCAGGACAATACAGCCGTAAAGTGAACACCGATCAGAACAAGACTCTTAAACGTGCACACCGCAAATGAAACTCGGACGTGAGTCTCATAGCTATTTCCACCAATCGCAATCTGTATCTCCATGGAAGGACAATTGCAAATAACATACATGCATATAATTCTACATTGGACTACTTGTATTTTGATCGAGAAAGGAAGATAGTGGAACAGAAACAAGATAATATTATGTATTGTCAACAAAACTACATAAAAATGAATCTTGATTAAAGAGCGCTACGTTTTTGGAAGTTTGTCTATTCTGTGAATAATTTTCTTAATTTTTTATTCGATAAGAACCTCCCACAAGGCATTTAAAAAAATAAAAAAAAATACTAGAATTGATTCAAGCGTATTCGAGTGTAGCTTAGCAAAACATTCAGCGATTTTTATTTATTTAGATTATTAAATAACTCTTACGTTATCAAGAATATTTTTTTTTATTTTTATGATACATTTTTGTATCATCGTGTACTTTACAAAATAAATTCGATTTCACTATTAAATCGTAAATGTTTAAATCTTATTTACAGACTGTAAATAAGATTTAAACAAATTACAGTACTAAAGGATATTATGCCTATCACTGACAGTATTGTCTATTACTGAATATTATAACAGTAAGTACAATACAAATCTTGATTAAGAGTATTGTAATTTATGTCTTTAAGATCTTGGTACGAAAATATTTTCTCAGAACTGAGATTCCGTGAATAAGTGTCGAGACAATAGTTCATTTAACATTCAGGCGGAGACAAAGTTTCCTCTTCTACGGTATCGACTCGAACACTAATACATGTATAAAAACAGCTACATTACCTCTTTCAACAAAGCTTTGTTAGATTTTATTTGGCAATATTTATAGCCAGTCGGGTCATGCAGTTTCCCCCGTGTTCAATTTTGATAATTTTTTTTAATTATCTGATATTTATTGTTACGTTGCTTCTTTGCTTCGTTATTTTTTAAACTAAAGAGGATGTTTTACAAATCAGATGAGACATACAATTAGAACTTTAAATCAATTATACAAATTATTCAATATTAATAAGTTATGGATACAAGTTTGCACTTGCTCTTTTAAACATTATTTTACTATACACAAGCTGCGACGTGTTTTAAATAATCAAGCAAGTAAACAGACAACAGACATTCCTTAAAATGATAATTTATAATATTATTTTTTATCATTTTAATGCTTATTTTTTAAACAAAATTCTCATGTTGCCATTTTATTTTATGTATAGACTAAATAGATAAGCATATCAGTTAGAGTTCATATTATGATGTAGGTACATATTATATAAATTATGAATATTAAAGCTTACTATCTTATAAAAAGAAAAAAAAATGAATATTCAGTCGCCTTTACTTTAAAAACCAACAATACCAGACAAACAAAACGAGAACTATTTTCCTTGAGATATTATTACAGGGGTTTCCAGTAATGAGACCATTAATGCTACATAAATTGAGCGAACACGTATACCGTTATTGTAGGCTCTACAAATGAAGCTCTTCAGACGGCATTATTATGTGAAATATATATAGGTATTAGAGATTCCATTATGGCACACTGGATATTATTATTCATCCATTAATGGCCACCCCGCCCCTCCGCTCCCGGACTCTGATCTGAAATTCAAAATTTTGTTGAAACAGATAAATGGAAAGAATATCCCCATTAAAAACGGATGACAAATGATATTTCGATGTGAAGCTATTTTCATGCGGATTTTATTTAATACTCGACAAAGATTGACGGAATGCTTTCATTTGAAGGGAAATCGAAAACGTTAGGATGAATTTATTGCTTTAATTTTGTCTTATTCCTTACAACAAATCATAATACCGTCGGGTTTATTTGACTAAAACCAATTGGGGTTTTATTTGACTAATAATAAATATAAATAAAAAAATCGACGATAAATTATATCAGCAAAATTTGCAAACAAAATACATGATAAATATAACAACAAGACATTTCTGTATCAAAAACTCTCGTATGTGGAGATGTTAGCCTGAAAAATAAAAGGACCATTCATAAATAAGAATAGCTCGAGTAATTAATTTAAATGCTATTCAATTAAATGCACATGAATAATTCAGCAAAGAATGCTAACGTAGGAAAGAATGCCAACCTTCGTCGTTGCCTTAAAGATTTCTCGGAGCGAGTAATTAATTACTTTTTAGTGATATAACGAGATAGACTTTATCCGAGAAAACAAATATATTCAGGAAGTGACTGTAGACAGGTTTTTGTTTAGAACTTTGTTTGCCTGTTTAATAATTCATTACATCTTATTTATTACCAATACTTATACAACTAAATGTTTCTATTCACCGCGTAAATTGATTGATTAAAATAACTTTTTGCTATTAAAATTCCTATTACTCATAACTAAGAGACTTATACTTATATTAATTGCATGTAACTTCTATAAGTTCTGTTCTGTCTTTAAGACAATTATTGTCATCCTTAAAAATTATTTGTACATTATTTCATGTTACAATACTTCTAATATAATCATAGAATACATAAAATGACATAAGTATTATATTAATTCAGAATTTCTTCATATAAATCTTTTTAATATTTAAGTTCTCAAGTATTTTTAAATTTACTTTTACGTATTAACCTAAATTAAAATTTGAATTATTATATGCTAGGATCAACTAATCTCAAAAATCTCTTAAACAAATTTTACACACATCAAAACGACTATTATTTATTATCTTAATATATATAAATCTCGTGTCACAATGTTTGTCCTCAATGGAGTCCTAAACCACTTAACCGATTATAAATAAATTCGCACACCATGTGCAGTTCGATCCAACTTGAAAGATAGGCTATATTTTATTTCGATATATATAATTAATATATACAAAAAATATATAAGGCGGTACGAAGTTCGCCAGGTCAGCTCGTTAAGTAATAAATTATAAGCGTCTTGAAAGGGCCTTAGGTAGAAACGATCGCACGAGTGACGTTTATTTTTAGGCTCTCAAATAATGGCCCATATTTTAACTGAAAGCCTGGGTCTCATCTCGACTAAGCGTAGCGATAACGAAAAATGAAATCCATGCACGATTTTTTTAACAATCTAAATGAAAATCTTACCTATAAATTATATGAATTTATTATAATTAATTTTTTACGATTATTTCCAAATAAATTCTATTTTCAAATGTTATGTGTAATAATAATAGTTCATTTTTAACTTTTTATATTCAGTACGTATAACCATCCTTTGTTATAAATTTTATGTAAATTAAGAAAGAGAAATTCCTGCGTCGGGATTAATAAGTTCTCTTTTATTAGGTAGAAAGATCTCATTTATTAAGGGGTAAGAACTCATTCATCGCGCTTGAAAGTCTTCTGAATATAAGAAACTACCATTAATTATTAATCACAAGCTTTTATTTAGGTTCACCTGGTAAATTTACCCAATTTACAATCGGATGTCGATTATGTTCTATTAGGTAATGACCTAATAGAACATAATCGACATCAAAACATCATCATCAACAACACATCATCAACAACACATCAACAACATCAACATCAAAACTCAATGGAGTTTGACTATTTAAAACCGAAAAATTACCAATGGGTTCCTGTTATACTATGGATCATGTCATCAAATTTGTTTCAATTGTCTTTCCTAAATGGCAATGTTGCAAGGATGTTCTTGGGTTTCTACATAGAAATGTCAATTTTTACTAATTAAAATAAGATATTTTTAGTATATATAACAAATAAGTTGAACAGAAAACAACTTTTAAATGTAATATTTTTTTTCTAAGTCGAAATCATCTTCAATTCAAGCTAAGTTATGATATGCAAATTTGCACACTTCGATTTCGAAATGAAAGAGTAATACATTTTAATTAAGAAAACTTGCATGAAAACTTGAGAAATCAAGTTAAGAGAGAGTCTGTAAATGTTACAAGTTACTTTTCAGTTCTCATTGAAATTTTTTATAAATAAAGGACCTTCATAACTTAAAATAGTGTCGACACAAAACAAACCTAGCAGTATATAATTTCGTTGACGTATATTTGTGTACGTCAAAGCGAGTTAAGTCAGAAGTAAATAACATTACGCCCATAACTCGTTCACACGGACCATAAACATGGTATTCTTTGAGACATTTGATAAAAGATTGTAGACAGTAGAGACGGCACGCTACGAAAATATGTTTGCGCTTAGACTGCAGATCGTTAAGGTAAACGCGCACTACAGTTTTATGTCTGCGATAAAAATAAGCTACACTAAACAGGAATTTATAACTCAAATTTGTAGGACGGTTATCCTGTAAAGGCATATAATATAAACGAAAATTACATGACTTTATACTGTACACTAGCTTCTGCGCGCGACTTCGTCGGCGTGGACTCCGCTCCTATTGGTCTTAGCGTGATGATATATAGCCTATAGCCTTCCTCGATAAACGGGCTATCTAACACTGAAAGAATTTTTCAAATCGGACCAGTAGATCCTGAGATTAGCGCGTTCAAACAAACAAACAAACAATCAAACAAACAAACAATCAAACAAACAAACTCTTCAGATTTATTATATTAGTATAGATTATAGCAGGTCATTTCATACTAATATACTTATACAATTATATCTACATATTATATTTCTTACTTCACAAATTTAGTTTTTCTTATATTAATATTTTGCTCTATTAACGAGATGGAGATAGTACTAAAACATGTTCCGTAGAACTCTGAAACATTACTTTGCTTTTCAAAATGTCGAATAGTTTTTTAAAGGAAAAGGGTTTATTTATTTCAATTCCATCGGTACTTCAGACTGACGTTTAAACAACGGGTCTGGACCACAATTTCGGGTAACGTCCGTACGAACGTCTATAAATTTCTCACAACACACACACTAAATAAAAAACAGTGCGTTCAAGGCTTCATGTTATCTGTGATATATAGGATATGTTACTAGCCCCGTCCGAGCCCCACTCTGTCTGCCTCCATAATAAATTTTGTGACAAACAATATTCCCCTGTCCTTTGTCTGGTCGCGGGCGAACATCGATCGTTGGTGACAATACCACAGCCTCGTCTCTTAAGGCGCTTTTTCATTACATAGATAACATCAAACATGAGTCTTCTCTCAAGAATGCGTAATACAACAAATCGTTAGGTCTAAAGTCAAATTAATTATTACTTTGATAATCGACATTTATTAGTTATAGGTGAAGAACTAGTAGCTAGTTTTTAAACAGAGGTTATGTTCAATTAATATTAATTGTTATGATTTATGTCTTGTGTCGCAATAACATTAGGAGGTTTGTTTCAAAGAATTTTGTAATAGTATTCTACTTTTCTTCTTATTACTTTCACCTGGTGATAAAAAATTATAGATATATAGAAACCTTAAGGCTTGAAAAGATAGAAATTGATTTTAATTATATTTAATTATACATTAGGCATAGAGTCATAGACAGTGGCGTGCATATCATATAGGCAGAAAGGCACTGCCTACCTTGGCATCTTACTAAAAATAATATATAAAACATGCGAATCGCATACATACATATATGACGACGTGTTTTTCAAATTGAAGGAGATTTAAATTGAATTATTGTTTTGTGTCTTTTTCAAAAATATGTAATGTTCATGTTTTATATATTATTTTTAGTAAGATGCCAAGGTAGGCAGTGCCTTTCTGCCTATATGATATGCACGCCACTGGTCATAGAAATAATATCTTAATAATAATAATAATATCTTATTATCTGAATGAATAACCTTTCATTACAATTAAGGTATAATTTTTTCTAAATTAAGATATTAATTGTATGCTTGTGAGTTGTGCATGAATAACCAAAGAGTATATAACCACTACGTTGAATAATGAAATAAAACATAAGACTAATTTTTATTTTCAATGTGACTAGTGGTGCCATCTCTTAAAATAACATAGAACTTTATATTACGTGAATAGTACAACATTATTTTCAATATAAACGAGCTCATTCAAATTCAAAATTATAAACGCGTGTATGTCATAATAATTACGTAAATAAAAAAAATGAAAAAAAAACATACCGGACGTTGAGCCCATAAAATTTTATACCCCAAAACTCCATTCACATCATCTGAACCACTCACGATCTTCTCACGAATAATGTACCGTGAAATATAATTTGAATAAATTTAACGCTCTAACCCGAAAAAATCGATTTTAAGTCACGTAAGTCTCTATCTTATCATAACTTTTATACTAAGATGATCCTTAATAGGAGCTGGGCCATATTGTCACGACATGGTGCCGTCCAAGTATCTGCGTTAGGGTGAAAAGTTTCTTGCCGTATTTCTACGCAGAACTTACATTTCGAACTAGTGCTAGCTTTACTTTTAACTATAATAAATTAATAAAAACAAATATAATTTTAATTTCTAAAATGACGATTCGAAAGAGCTTTTGAAGTCTATTAAAATAAACTAATTTTTTATTTTGACTTTAGGATGGATCATTTTCAACAGCAAACGTGTGATAAAGTCTAATAAATTTAGCTGATATAGATTTTATTTATATATAATAAATGTAAATATATAGTTGCATAAATTTCTGGGGAAGTGTTGCCAAGATATCTTCATGATAAATGGTGAAAGAGCACAGCGATCTCTACTCAAAACTATGTATAAGAAACCTTTCTATCTGAGACCTACAAAACATGATGTGTAAACCTAATTGGTTTTTATTGTAATATTTATTTTTGTTACATGGTTGTATGGTAATAATAAAAAAATAATAATAAAATCTTCTATATAGTGAGTGCAAACTACTCAATGTTCGCCTGCTCTACATATTAAACACATTAGTCAAACTACACTAAAAAGTGATTTATTCCAAAGATTACTCGAATCTTCTAGTGAACCGTATAGTCGGCCTACCTAAAGTCAAAACATCCTTCGCTAGGCGTTTTAGTACATTCATTGAACACTTGATATACATCAAAGTAGGCACTTCATGTGACATTAAACGAGGCAAAATCAAAAATCATCAGCTATGATATTAGTTTTAAAATATTTATTGATACTTAAAACTATGTGTATTATACATACTTATATCTTGTCCAATTAAAAAGTAATAATAAAATAACTTTATTGGTGTTAGTTTATTATATGTAGTTTTTTTTTTTTATTGTAACGGATCCAACGGGACAGGCTTGCCACTAGGCCCTACACTAGTAGATCAGCCAAATATTGCAATAATTATTGTAAATATCTTGTGTTCAATCGCATAGTATTCAGCCTGTAACATCCCACTACTGGACATAGGCCTCTTTCTCCAAGTAGGAGAAGGATTGGAGCTTAATCCACCACGCTGCTCCAGTGCGGGTTGGCGGATATGTTCCCTACTATGAGTAACTATCGCTATCAGGTGTACATGATAACAACCGGGACCGGCGGCTTAACGTCCTCTCCGAGGCAGGGTGGGGAGACCCACAAGGACAGGCACAGACATGCAAACCGGAAAGAAATATTTGTACAAATACAAATATCCATCACGAGCGAGAATCGAATCCACAAACCGTCGGTGTTTTATGCAATTAGTTGCACCACTACATCAGAGCAGTTTTTTTGTTCACCATAAGCAACGTTCAGGAAGAAGCCACATTTAATTTTGTTTTGAAGAATTTATGTTTTATTATGTATATGTATGTTTTACATAAAATATAAGACATACACACATATTACATACAAAGAACATGAAAGACAACGCATAATAATACATATTTTCAACTATATTTATGTGTATTGTTATTATTATAATGATGCAGCATAATTAAGATATAAACACTTGAATGTTTGCCCTTTGACACACATATAAACGCAGAACAACGTGACATTTGAGTTTAAATATATTACATTTAAACTAAGTACACTTGTAAGTTGTCATCTTCTTGGAATTCAAACGTGGGTGCGCTCAGCATTTCATCTGGCATCTATTGTTCTTTTCTGTACAGTTCAGTGCCGCGCCCCCCGTACTTGCCAATGACTCATTGCAATACTGATCAGAATACCTTGTGGGTTATTACGAAACTGCCAAGATCATTTTAACTTCGTGTTGAGGAAGCCACCTGCGGCTTTGTTGAGTAACGTTTTACTAGATTTAAAATTTAAACGAATTTTGTCACGTTTGTATTTCTTCGTCATTACAAGCACAATTCTACTTGTGAATGAGAACAAAAACAGCTATATTTTATGAATGCGTTCGTGCGCCTATAGTTCGAGGGTGCAATTGATGCTTACACCCGAGCTAACTATTCTGCTTTACATCTCGATTGTGAGGTAAGTCGAAAAAAACCGGCATTACAAGAAAAATTTTCAAATTGAGCTTCGTCGTTCGATGTTTAAAATTGATGACTATTATACTCACACGAATACAAGGCTGAATAGCAAAGCGACCTCTTTGGTCATTGGGCTGAATGCATGATGATGTCTATTGCCAGTATGATGTTTAGATGTACACGAACTTTTTGAAAGACAGAAGTGTTTTTTTTTTAATTACTTACCGCCCTAGGGCGTTTCTAGCTACATTATTACCCTAGAGCGCTAATTAGTCACCTACAAGCCCCATTTGGAGGTAATAAGAACCTACTTACCGAACATGAGAGATGTAAAAGTAATGATTACTAAATGATTCTAGGAATATCCTCATTATCTTATTTATTGTAATATTATATTATCTAAATAAAATAAAAATAAACATAAATTGACACACTAACGGCAATGACATAGCAAAAAGAATTAATGATAAATTGTATTTTAAAAACATTAACACATTTATTTTCGCTGCTAGGTCCAAAATCTTTAAATGTGTTTTATTTTAAAGGCCTTAAAACTAGGAACAAGACCGTCACAGAGTAACTTAATGTTGAAGTACACGCATTGGATTAACATTCTGTTAATACATTTATTGAATTTAAATTAAATGCTAACAAGAGATACAATTGTAATGCTCTTTAAAGGCCTAATAAATTTTCGTATTCATAATTTTTAATTGATGTAAGCTTTGGTTGTTACGTTGAGACTCACGAGTTGGACCTTTTGCCTTTGTGGAATTTGCATTAAATCGAAATGTGATCGAATAAACAAAACATAAATCCGTTTTGGACATCAACACTGGCTAATTAAAATTCTCAAAGCGTACCTTGGAGTGACACAAAACACTGAATCCAAGTCACGTGACGCATAATGCTCAGCTAAAGCTTGTTATTTTTAATCTGTTGATTCAATTCTATCACTTTTAAGTGACACTAGAACTTCTATTTACGAATCTGTGGTAATACTATAACATGATTATATCGCGATCACGATCACGATTCAGCCTGTAATATCCCACTGTTAGGCATAGGCCTCTTCCCCGTGTAGGAGAAGGATCAGAGCTTAATCCACCACGCTGCTCCAATGCGGGTTGGCGGATATATTCACTACTATGAGTAACGATCGCTATCAGGTGTACATGATAACAACCGGGACCGACGGCTTAACGTGCTCTCCGAGGCACGGTGGGGAGACCCACAAGGACTGCACAAACACTCAGACCACGGCAAACATCTGTATGGCCAATACAAATGTTGTCGTGTGCGAGGATCAAACCCGCAACCGCTCGCGCAACAGGCAATCGCAATCCATTGCTGTGACCGCTGCGCCAACGCGGCGTGACCGCTGCGCCAACGCGGAGACATGATTCTATAATAAGCAAATATATTATGTGTCAAAATCAAAATTAAACATTTCTTTATTCAAATAGGCTTCAAAAACAATTTATAATCGTCATTTTACGAATAATTGTATTCTTTTTTAATAAATTAACTATGTTTAATGTGAAACTACCCCCGATCCCGAAGGTAGATTCTGCAGAGAAGAATCGGCTAGAAACTCCGCAGTTACTTAAAACAAACCGTCAATCATTTCAAACATCAGCCAAGTCTTGAATAAAATACAGCGCCACTAAATCCACACATCTTTATCATTCAAAAATCTGTTTAATTTTTGCTTACATTTTCAGGTAGGTATATCATACTCTGTGTGTGAGTCAGGTGCATTCAGATCACGTCAAAGTAGTAAAATAATAAAACTTTATCCTTCACGTCAACGTTTTGAATAAAATGCTAAACGTGTCTGGGTTGCAGGCAAAATAGCGTCGAGCACCCTGAGCGTGAACTTCATAGTATTCTCAGTTTCGCAACTTTTTGTTGAGGAAATTTAAAAAAATATTTACTTATACGAAAATATTGTTGTAGTACATTGAGCGAAAATTATATAAAGTTTGTGTTATTTTCTAACGTACGAGTACATACATTAAAGCTTCTACAAGTAATAGTAACAAACAATATCGCTTTACTCAAACAATTGAATTGTCCCATCACAGTATATTTAGAATAGTAACGATTTTTTATTATAAGTAGGTACTGTGATGAGAATGTATTAACATCAATACAATCGTTAGGTTGTTTTTCTTTAATTATTCTACCTACTTAAAGTTCACATTTATATTTCTATCGCTGGGTAGACATGACATAGAAATGATACACAATTAATGTAGTTCGCGTCTGTGCTCGGTAAATTCTTTACAGATCCATTTGATGTATATTCTGGAAAACCCTGTTACCGAAATTTGGAATATAAAGGCTACGAGCTGTTGTTTGTAGAACAATAGGCTTGGTTCGCAACGTAAATTTTAACGGACAATACTCGTCTCGAGTTCGCTCACGACGATAGGCAAATGCTTTAACGGTACCTTTATAAAGTCAACAATAGAATTTGATAGACAACTAAAAAACTAATTAAAACGTTTTCAATTTACGGATCGTTATATATATTTATACTTCATCAGAATTGGAAAAATGATGAGATTGATCTATCATTTTTTTCTCTACCTTCTTTTATTATAATTAATAATAAATAATAATAATAAAATAGTTTATTTGCTCAAATTAAGTAGTTTACAATATCTAGAAGCCCTGCGACCCGTGCTAGCTTAAAAAAGCTGTGTTACGGGCCACAGTGTCTTCCCCAAAAATTAAATTATTGTTACATAATCAGACTGCGTTCAGATAGCAAAAACATAAGTGCAACTAATCTGTATACAAAGATGACAACAACACAATAATAAAACAAGAAATACAGATAAAAAGAGACCAAAAAAATAAAAATAAAAAAAAATATTAAAGTATGGAGAAAATAATTTTTTTTTCCATTAGTGTTTGTTTGATTGTGATTGTGTGTATATGGGTAAGTGTGTGTGTGAGTGTATGTGTATGTGTGTGCGAATGAGTATGTAAATGTGTGTCTTTATTTTGCTGTGATTTGGTGTAGTGAGTTTGACCTATTATTTTATTGTTACGAATAGATTTTCAATGTTTTCATAGTCTTGTGTTTTAAGCCAATTAGTTACTATTTTTTTTAAGTCGCGGGATCCTAATTCTTTAATTTTAATTTTATCATTTATAATATTATAATGTAAATACAATAATTTGTACTTGTTTTACAATTTGAATTTATTATCTAGCAGAATTTATTATCTAACAGATAGCTGTTTACTATTTCATTCCATCTTCTCCACATATGATACATTGGCAAAATCGTTCGTACTGTTTTGGCACTATTGAAGCCATTCATTTAAATGTAAAAAAATAGTAGTATATTATAGTATATTCCCATAGGATTCGTAACGTTTGAGAGCCTGACACATTACTTACTCAAAAAATAGAAATCCTAATGAATAAATGTTTACATCGATGTCGTTATAAATTTTAACAAGCACATTTTTTATCTTATGCTATATTATTTAAATACACGAATATTATCAATAAAAATATCATCATCATCATCATTTCAGCCTATCGCAGTCCACTGCTGGACATAGGCCTACACAAGTTCGCGCCAAAAATGACGTGAACTCTTTTGTTTTGCCCATAGTCACCACGCTGGGCAGGCGGGTTGGTGACCGCAGGACTGGCCTTTGTCGCACCGAAGACGCTGCTGCCCGTCTTCGGCCTGTGTATTTCAAAGCCAGCAGTTGGATGGATATCCCGCCATCGGTCGGCTTTTTAAGTTCCAAGATGGTAGTGGAACTGTGTTATCCCTTAGTCGCCTCTTACGACACCCACGGGAAGAGAGGGGGAGGCTAAATTCTTTGCCGTAGCCACACAGCAATAAAAATATAATTATCATAATATATGGCACTTACACAAAGACAAAAAATAAATATATATTGACGAACACTCACATCTTCGAAGCGCGGATTAAAGCCTTGATAAGATGTCTGAAAAATCTGTAAAGAGGCTTACGCTTCCCGCATTCAATAGAATCTCATAAAATATCCTGGTAAATCCTACTTTAAATCCCTATTATGTGATAGGAATCCGCACCATCGTTACGCAAACTTCGATCAACGTATTTACATTATAATTTATAACGGTAAAATCAACATGAGATTTTTCCAGATATTTTTATATTTTTGTTTACTTTAAAATATAACGAAAACAATGTAAGCTTTTGTCAACGATTTAGGCTGGAGTTTTATTCCATTGGATTATATCTAAGTCTGCCCTTTTGCAAGTAAATATAAAAAGTATTAAATAGCAAGAAAATCGCTAAAATGAATAACCTACTTTCATGATGAAGTCGTACAAAAACGGAAGTAATTATCCTTGTAAGGCATTTCTTATGTACCTACTACTATTACATAAAATATCTTTGTTAACAATGAAACATAAAATATTGAATATACAGCGACGGTTGCGGTCGCTGGCTTAACCGCTAATATATTTGAGAGTTCATATACTCAATACTAAATGTAAAACGCTACCTTTCGGTCCATTAGACTTTAAAGTCTTAACTTTGTGACCTGTGTACATTGTTAGCTTAGATGATTCTTTTCATGGCATAAAGCACGAAAAGGACAGGAAAATTAAATTTAAGTAAATTTAGAAAAAGAGCCATAGGCATAAGATTTTTAAAGGCATTTTAATAATGTTTCGAATTGCTGTTTATTATTTCCGACTACCAAAAAGGATTGTCTGTAACGTGTTCATGGTGTTATCCTTTTTATGTATATTCGCTTCAGCCTGTAATATCCCACTGATGGGCATAGGCCTCTTTCGCCATGTAGGAGAAGGATCAGAGCTTAATCCACCACACTGCTCTAATGCGGGTTGGCGGATAATATATGTACATTAATTTTTGTGTAAAAGCACATAATATACATCTATGTTCGTTTTGGTACATTATGTAGGCAAGATTTGTTGAATTTTAACACATGAGGATGTACATAGGTTTCTTATAATATTACTAGTGTTTAAGGTATTTATGGTCTTCATAAAGTTATAAAAAATAAATATCCACTTAAAGTGTTTGTATATAATAATAGTTATAGAAATTCCATAAACGTGAGTACAATGAAGCGTTGATCTCGCGTGATCTCTAAAGGCACACGTTGCTGTATAAGCTTTCGCCTCATTAAATTTTGTTTGAATAGAGGGATGAACCAGCCACCTAACTGGTCAGAAACAGCTTATACGGTTGGCAAAAATATTGTGAGATAAAAATAAATGAAATATGTTTATATATGCTTTACATACACGCGCCGTCGTCTGTTTCTAAGCTAAACAACTTAATTCCTGTAGGTACTTTAGATAACAGCTGACTAACTGACTGATATGTATTCATATATATAGTGATATATATATAGTGAATGTATATAACATACGTTTGACATACAACTACTCGATGGGCACACAACGCTAGCCCTGAAAGCATGATCACTGTCGCAGTCAAATTATATTTCACATTTTCACTAGCCGATCCATGCCCACATTACAATGTACTCTGTGATGCCCACTTCGATGGGCGTTAATATTTTTGTGATGCAAATATATAGAAAAATTTTTCATCTCACTCGCAGTACTCCAACTTGATTTACATATACTATTATTTTTCACTGATTTTTTGTTCAATAACAATAAAATATAGCCTTTATCACTACTGAATAGTTCAGCTTTTTGTTAGTGAAATAATTTTGATGATTGGATCAGTATTTGCGAAGATCACCCCCTACAAACAAACAAAGTTAGAAACTTTACCTCTTTATAATATGGGTATAAAATATTTATGTACATAGTTTTATTTAAATGTGTTACATAGTTCTATTCAAATGTACGGGTAGTATTTTTAAGTTACACGATAAATCTATTTTCGAGATTTAAGGTATTTGGGTTGTTTGCCATTTTTTCAATTAAGTTAAAAATATATAAATATTCCAATACATTTAATTGATTCATAAACAAAAAACAGCTTTAAGAGATACATAATCGTAATGTATCTCATATCATCATCATCATTTCAGCTCACGGACGCCCACTGCTGGGCATAAGCCTCCCCTAATGCTTTCCACGACGATCGGTCCTGCGCAGCACGCATCCAGCGGCTTCCCGCGACCTGGACCAGATCGTATATCTCATATATTATCTCTTCTCTATATTAAAAATGAATAGCTGAATAAGTTGCTAAGCGCAAATCTCGAGATCAGCTGAACCGATTTCGCTAATTCTTTTTTTATAATATTCCTTGAAGTACGAGGATGGTTCTTACGGAGAGAAAAATTTAAAAAATTGCTTGAAAAGGTCTAAAAACAACACTTTTCTACATTCCCATACAAAAGATTCGTAATAATACTTAAAAGTCAATTTGAACTTTAATACCACACCATAAGGTTTAAGTGTTAGTAGAGGGGTTCCGGGAGGGATAAGTATTAAAAGAAATTAAAAATTAAAGAATCGACTGTTAGGCGGTACGAAGTTCGGCGGGTCAGCTAGGATATGTATAAATATATACTAAATACGTTGTTAAAGTTATTTCAAAGATGATTATGTTGACTGTACGGTAATACCGTATGCATCAGCTGAATGAATAGTTTCAGACGGGAAGAGCCGCCACAAACATCACCGCCATCACCGCGCCCATCTCGCGAGTAAACACTCCACTCGCCCATTCACTTACTCGCACACACTCACAAATAAACACACAGTGACGCAACTCTCAATGATTCCGCAACCCTTCGATGATAACTTTTGTGAAAAAATATACCGCTGTACTCTATATTATTTTTTTTTTTATGTAACTAGGTTGGCAAACAAGCGCACGGCTCACCTCATGGTAAGACCGTAGCCTATAGACGCCTGCAACACCAGAAGCATCGCAAGCGCGTTGCCGACCCTATCCCCAATCCCCCCCAGGAGCTCTGGTCAAGTGGTCACCTTACTCACCAACAGGAACACAATACTGCTTGAAAACAGTATTACTTAGCTGTGGTCTTCTGTAAGGTCGAGGTACTACCCCAGTCGGGCTGCTCCATATTTTGAGCAGGAAATTTCCTGCTGTGCCCTACCTCAGTTAAATTATAATGTATTGTAAACTCTATCAAACCATTTTTATACTAATTTAAGAAATATACTAATTTTTATACTAATTTAAGAAGCGTCATAGACTGTCATTGAGTAAAGACGTGTCGTTGTTATGATCACAATATATTTTTCAATTAACACCTGAAAAACCTGTCAAAAGTTTGTGAAGTCGTTATATGTGAGTGAATTAGTGGTACGAGAAAGTTTACAAATATCACTTAGCAAGAAAATCAAGAGAGCTGAGTGTTACAGAACAATTAATATCTGGAGAATCACAAATATTTCTGGCATTGGAGGTAGTCACACATAGCAACTGGTATAGGTAGGTGTGCTGCCAACGTAACAGCTCGCGGTATCTCCGGTGACAGTTTCAATTCTCTCAGGCCGTTGACGGCTGACAGCTGACACCTGACATCTACCAGTCTACATCGGGTTGACAGCTCACAGCCTATATCAAGCTGACACCTGTCATCTGGTTTTTTGCGCCTGACAGCTGGCGGCTGACATTCTACGGGGGTAGTGTTGCCACATCTAGAATTTTCCCCTAATTAAGCTTCTTTATAAACTATAGTAATATTTTTACAAGTGTCAAAGAGTATAATTCAGTCTCATCTTCGCGCACGCACCACCTACTGTGTAACAGCAGAATTTTTGTTTATCGAGACAATATGGTCAACTGTGGAGGCTGTGGAAAGTTTTTGTCGCCGGCAGGTGCCGCTACCTGTAGTGTACCTATGTCCGAGCAGATTTCATCGAGCTTGTGTCGGTATATCGGACAAAGCACATGTTAGCAAGGACTGGGTCTGCCCGGCGTGCAAGAGGAACGTACGTAAGGGTGACAACAGTCAAACGCCAGTGAAAGGCATCGACAGCGTCGAGGACACGGCGAGTAGTGCCTCCAGCTCCCCCAATACAGAGCCAAAGGATGTAGTGACGGAGAGCACGGCCGCGATACTCAATTTTCGGCGAGAGGTCGCAGAGAGCATCCTTGCGATGAAGGAGTTCCGCGAGGATTTATATGTCGTCATCGTTTAATTTAAATACAACTTAATTATAAGCAGCATAGGTACCAATTTTTAAATCGAATGAAGAACAAAATTACAGTTTTATGAAAGTTAAGTAATCTACTATTAAAACTACTTACTGTTTTTGTATTACGCTTACCAATTTTTTATTGAGATTTTAATCACGCAGTTTAACTTATTCGTTAATAAATTAGGTTAACATTATAATATGTAGGTATAGTATGGTATTGAATATTTTTCAATTAACGAATGATATAAACATTTTAACGAAAACAAATTGCTGAAATCAACGTGTTTCGAATTAATGAAAGAGATTAACGTGTAACGAAAAATACGAAACGTATTTGAACAAATTTCCATTTAACTAATTAAAAACGCCGAAGTGGTCGAATGGGTCGAATACTATACCTACAACTAAAAGCGAAATACTAGCCGAACGTGGATTTTGCTATTTGGCCGAAACCACAAAATGGCCGACCCTCATTGATTAAGATTGCTCATCACATGACGTGTACTCCAGTCAAACATTTCTATTTTATTATTGAAATTTATAAATACACACTATCACGAATATTGATTATTTGAAATAAGCGACAAAATTTCTTATAAAAAAATATATACCTACAATGATACAGCGGCGGCTTGAACATTATTAATTTTTTTTAGTAATCCATATTATAATTAATGTTTTTGGCCAATAGTAATTGACAATAATGTCTTTAGTATCTTTACCTAATTTTTTAATGTCTTTATACCACAATTTTAATTAATTTTCAAAAGGTTAATGTTACCAATATTGCTCTTTCTGAAACAAACGAAAACAAAATTAAAACTACGGAGTGATCAAAATAAAATGTAAGATATCGATTATTAGAATAAATAATAATCGGCGTTCTTTAATCACGTAACGTAGTGGCACCAATGATCGACAAGAACCAATAACCGACACTTTATTTTTTGATTCAATAAAATAAGAGTAGGAAACCGATTTCTTGATATATCAACACTGTACCATAGAAAGCACACTTTTGATTGGCTCCCATTGATATTTGAGCGAAATCCGCAAATTTTTTTTTAAATGGCGGTGTGACAACTGATTGTGGCTGGAGTACCGGTGAAAATTAGAACATTTCTTAGTGAAATCCTTAAGGAAGTGAGTACATTTTTTTGTTAATTATACTAATGTATTATAACTTATTTGAACTTTATTTTTTTCACGGGTTATTATAAGAACTATAGGATCGATTTTTGTTATAAAGAAAGTTTAAGGTTATTTTGATATTAGTAAAATGTTGGTGTCGATCACTGGTTTTCACAAACTGACTTTTCAAATAATCGACACGTGTCGATAATAATTTTTTGCAACATTTTTCATTTGACAAGCGAATATAGTTCTTCTTACTTTGCGTATTATCAGTAATCGACAAGTGACGATTATTGGGGAATAATATGTGTCGATGATTGGTTCTTACAGATGGCTCCGAGAAAAAATTATACTCCCGATCAGTTAGAAAAAGCCGTAGAAGCTGTAAAAAATGGCGAAAAGATTGCAGTTGCTGCAAAACGTTTCGAAGTACCTAGGATTACGTTCCATGATAAAATTTCGGGAAAAACACCATTGTGTTGCGCTATGGGGCCGTGCACAGTTTTAAATAAAGGGGAAGAAGATATTTTGGAAAAGTGGATATTAGCGTTATCTGAAAAACATATTCCACTGACAAAAGATTCGCTACTTTTTAATTGCTCAAAGCAGACCAAATCCTTTTACAAACAATAGGCCCAGCAAGAAGTGGTTTCAGTCGTTTTTGAAGAGACATCCTAACTTGACACAAAGAGTGCCAGACAACTTGTCAAGAGCTTGAGATAATGTGTCTGAAAATAAAATCAGGACTTAGTTTACTGAGGTCGAAAGTTATTTGGATGAAAATAACTTAAAAACTATTTTAAACGATATATTATAAACGACAAACAATATTCAACGCAGACGAGACTGCATTCTTCTTGTCACCTAAACCTGGTCGTGTACTCGCCAAAAAAGGAGACAAACACCCATACAGCAGCTGCGGTGATGAAAAGGACAATCTTACTGTCCTAATAACTGGAAATGCAGCTGGAGAGCTAGCCCCTCCAAAGATCATATTTTATTATTAACGAATTCCTTCAACTATCATTAACTGAGGTAAACTGAGGTAGGGCACAGCAGGAAATTTCCTGCTCAAAATATGGAAGAGCCCGACTGGCCTCGACCTTACAGAAGACCACAGCTAAATAATACTGTTTTCAAGCAGTATTGTGTTCCTGTTGGTGAGTAAGGTGACCAGAGCTCCTGGGGGGGATTGGGGATAGGGTCGGCAACGCGCTTGCGATCCTTCTGGTGTTGCAGGCGTCTATAGGTTACGGTCTTACCATCAAGTGAGCCGTACGCTTGTTTGCCGACCTAGTTACATTTAAAAAAAAAAAAAACTATCGCTATGAGTGTTCCCGATGAAGGACAGGTAAATCGGAGAGACAACGATAGGTAAATCGGAGAGTGGGTGGATGTGTAGCAGCACATTCTATGAATATATGACAAATGTCTTCAATCTTTGGATAGAGTGAAATCATATTGAAAAACCGGTCTTGTTCTTTGTGGATGGCCACAAATCACACTTGACGCTTCATTTATCAAATTTTTGCCCCAAAAACGGTATTGTAGTTGTTAAAATATGGAAATTGTACTGTGGACAATAAATGAATACTTATTTAAACAGTTAATTTTATTTTAATGGCCCACTAAGGGGCGGTGATTTGGCAGATACACATTATAGGTAATTGTCGATAACTGGGTGTCGGTAACTGGTAACTGTCGATGAATGGGTGTCGGTAACTGGTAACTGTCGATGACTGGGTGTTGATTACTGGAGATTCGGTGTCGATGATTGGAGATTTATACACTTTTTCCGTTTTTGGGATTTTTTTTTAGTCCGTGTATAGTTAATAAAAATAATACATCCTATTCTTATATCAAGAATATACCTTACCATATTCAATCGTTACTTTTGGTTTAAAGATGACTAAATGACCTTTAATTTTATAAATAAGCCCACTATCTCCTTAGGCTAAGAACTCACGGAGCGATTTTCGCCCGCAACCGCCGCGGTCGTGGATCTGCGGTTTTATTTCAAAACTCACGAGACCGGTTATTCGCGCGGTTACGCGGCCGCCTCGGTTGCGATCATCGCCCGCAAACGTGGCGGGCGATGATCGCAATATTGCAAGACACTGATGCAAAATGGCCGGATCTCTGTACCTCCCACCGCGCCGCCCGCCGGCCCCCGCGGTCGCCCGCCAACCGATCGCAAAGCGCGCGGGCGCCACCCGCCGAGGCTGCGGGTAACCGCGGCCCGCGCGATTCTACTAGTTGCCCGCCGGTACAGCGGGAGCCGCATACAACCGCGTACACCGCGGGCGTAAAACGCGTCGTGAAATGTGCTTTAATTTTTTATATAAATATTTGCATTCTACAGAAGCTGCGGGCCCGCAACCGCAGCGGACGCGGGCGAAAATCGCTCCGTGAGTTCTTAGCCTTAAAGTGTCGATCATTGGTGCCACTACGTTATAAAGATCATAATCTTACTAGTGATAATATATATTAAATATTCAAAATTTAGACACAATTGTACGCAGATGGCGTTAATAATTCCTTCTTTTCACACTGCCTGCTCGAAATTCTTTAGAATGTATTCTATTCAGTTTAATATATCTTTTTATGAAACACGTGACATTCATTATAATAATCTCGTTTTATTAAATATCGTAATAACAAAAATTATATTCACATTCTGTTTAATATTAATTCGCCAATATACCTTCAATTACTCTAAATTATTATTTACTCTCCTCGACTTATTGCCTCCACTGGTGACAAGAGGGCTGGTGCATTTTTTTGGCCAGAGAATCAGCATAGCGATTCAACGGGGAAATGCTGTCATCATTCTTGGTACAATTCCACGCGGACATGATTTGTGCCAAAACTATCGGTAAATATTTAGTTCTTAAGTTTTGAATTGTAAATATGTATAATGTTTCATAAACTATTGTTATCGTTATCTCTAAATTAAATAACTGTAAATAATTAAGTAGTCATTTTTTATTTAAACAAAGTTAGTGCATAGCATGTGGACGTCAATTACGATTTTGTTTTACCTATATTCCACATTAAAATGTTATCACAAACGTGCTATTGTCAAATTGCTTGCTTGTACAGAATTTTATTGCCTATGCGTCTTAAATTAGAAAATAGAACACTTTAATAAAATTACCCCCTAACATTAACAGACTCACTACTAAACAATACATAATTGTACTGTCATGCATCAGCTGCCTGCAATCGGAACTTGCTAAGCATTCAAATGCTTTCAATACCCTTCGCTATGCTGGATTGGCAGGACTCGACACAATGCCTGCCAATTTAACCGGGAATTTGGCTTGGATGCCTCTGCTACCGTACTATGAGAGTGCATTGACATATCCCGCCAAGAGGCTCATTGAATTACCCTGCTGCTGTTTTAATTTACCGCATCGTAATTCGCTACGGTAGAATTTCAGATAATGCATACGTTGATTACGGATATTATGTTTATTATTTAAAATTGCATTATGCAATCTAGTTTGATTGAACAATGTCTAAATGTTGACTTAATTTAATTTGTAAGTAATACAAACTAAAAGAAAACTTGAATATAATAGAACATCTCGCATCTAATATTCATTGCGATGAAACGATTCATAATTAAATATATCCATTATAGAATAATCTCAGTGAACTGCATTGTAAATTCCCGACCTAACCTTACCGACCTTAAGATTAGTCTTTTGCTCGTGAATTCAAATGCCACAGCTCCGCAAAGGATGCCAATCGTGAATTACCAACCATAATCTTCTGGATGATCGTAAATTTCACATATTTCTATAGGAAACTGAAATTTAAATCGTTTTTTTTTTTTTCTTTTAGGTAAATAATGTTATTCTAATACAGACATGTAACAGTACGCGGGTTCGATCCCGCTCGGGATGGATATTTGCATTTGTACAAATATTTATTTTCGCTTTGGATGTCTGTCCATGTGGGTCTCCCCACCGTGCCTCGTAGAGCACGTTAAGCTGTCGGTCCCGGTTGTTATCATAAATACCTGCGATCTTTTCTCGTAGTAGGGAACATATCCGCCAACCTGCAGTGGAGCAACGTGGTGGAGCTCCAATCCTTATCCAACATGGAAAAAGATGCCTATGCCCAGCAGTGTATGTGTGTTTCATCTGAATCATATTTACATAAATATTTAAGTTATTTACGACTGAATGTTATATAAAAATAAATTATTTTTTAAGTACATATAAGGTATGTATGTACCTGACTACCTGTGCTGTGTACCTATGCGATACAGAAAAATTTAAACACGAAACATAAAAATATTATTTTAGCATTTTAAGCTTTGCTAAATTTGATTTTGTGTAAATATGGGTACGTCATAAAATAAAAATAAAAGTTGAAAATAAGTTTACATAAATAATGTTATTAAAAATAAACCCTCACATAATAAACCTCATAGACCGATATTGTTAGATATTACAGTCATATGAAAAAATGGTCAATCTATAATTTTATAGTATTGAAATGTTATTATAATATATTACAACGATTGTGTTTATTTAGGACGATTGTACGTGTTTAACTGATTCACATAGTAAACAATTTGCGGTCTTGCAAACCAATTAGTTTAAACATTTATTTCTGTGATTAATAAATATTAATTGTTTAGTGAATTATTTTGCCGCCAATTAGATACATTTGGTGAAATAATTTTATGAATAATTCATTTGAGTGATCATATTCTACTTCTAAACATTAATTATTAAACTAATTTACTCGCACGATCTCATACTTATTGATGTGATACTAGCCGTGATGTATTATATTGAATCTGACTGAAAAGTACGAATAATTTCTTTGAACTGAACACTATTTCTCTTTTTAATCTGGCTGAAAGAGCTTTTTAACACAAAGGATTATTATTATCAGGCCGATATTTCCTGAGTACTTCGAAGGAAACGAATAAACTCTTCAATTTGTAATTTCAGTAAGTCAATCAGTTGGTGTAGATAACCATTGTAGGTAATCGTTCAGTAACATCATATTGACAACTATATGACCGTCGTCAGTGTTGCCACCTTAGGGAATTTGTCACTAGATTTAGGGAATTCTACAGTAGCTCAACGATTTTTGATTTTTTTAAGTCACTAGACATAGACTTGGTGACTTCTAGCGACTTTTGGCGATCAATGACAACGATTTTTTTCCCTGAATAATAAATATAGGAAACGTTATATAAGAAAATAATAAAGGAAACTTTATGAGGTATTTTTTACTATAATGTTGACAGCACCGATACTTAATGCGACTGTTCGTCGGACGAGAATCATGTATTGGTGCTCTCACTCTGACGTACTGGATCAGTTATTTGATATCCTTATCTAGTCACGGAATGGATTCCCCTGTTACGACACGGGGAATAACCGTGCAGCCGATTTTGTTTCATTCATATTCACTCTGTTTAACTGATGTTGACGCGGTTTGTGCTGTATTGTAAATTTGTAAAGCTTTTGTTATAATATCGTTGTGAATTGAGAGTCACAATGGAAACTCCTTTAAAAAAGAAGGTATAAAGCCAAAAATATCGCGAAGAATGGAAAATAATAAATAATTTGATGTAAAGTAATGTAAGTTAGTTAAGATACAGGATGAACATTAGCACTTTGAACAGCTTTCTTTTTATATTAAAATCAGACTGAAATTTACGAATGAACAATGCTTTACCTACGAACTCCCAGAACAAGTAATATAATGTGGAAATAGGTAAAAGTAAAAAGTATTCCTATAAATATTCAAAAGAAGAAGGTGATGCATCTACTGCCATATTGCCGTCAAAATCATCATCAGTAGGTCAAAATTTGATGGACGAGACGGATATGAATAGTGAAAAATTATTTTCAATTCTTGGCGTATGTGAGGATTTTTAAAAATAAATATTTTTATTACCTTTAAATAGCTAAATTAAATACCTTAATTTTTAACTTACTTAACTAACTTAATTTTATGAATAATTTAAATTAAACAATCACGATTTTTGTGTTATTATTTTTTGTTTGTGACTACTTCATGAAAAATTGCAAAGTTATGTATTATATTTTTAATATTATTATTATTAATATACACATTTTTTTATAAAATTATGCCGAATAGGATCTAGGGAATTCTAGGGAATTTTTGATATTTTAAATTCTTACTATCTAGCGAGATTTGATTGTACTTCTAGTGACTTGTCTAAATTGAAGGTGGCAACACTGACCGTCGTTATAAAAGTGTTAAATGTTTTTACTATTACTTCGCTAGCTGTATTCATTATAATTATTAATTGTTTAAAATATATTCAAACGAAATTAATTTAAACCTTATCACAGCAAGCTGTAATGGCTGTATCAGTTCACAATCTCGTTAACACTTTTCTTCCAAATAAAAACTTAACAGCTCAAACAGCCAAATATCTTAACCACAATATAAATACTGACTGTTGACCATGTTTTTCTAAAGCGATATTGGTTTCGCTCGTTCAATCGGAAGACTACTGAAATGAGAAGTGAGAGACTGTGCGGCTGACGAACCAAATTTTCACTGATTATTTCACTGATTGTTTCAACGATTCCTCCTCGATTCGTTGTTTCGCCTGTGTTAATGAAATCATTTTATATTGATTTGTACCTAATTTTTAATTTACTAAATTATTCGTACAATACAGACGATATAGATACTTTTAATTGTAAAGAATTAAAATGAATCAATTGAAATATTAAAAAATAAATATTTAGTGTTCAGTATACAAAATCAAAAGACGAATGTACAAACGGTGCTAGAGGCGCGCAAAACGACTCGCCTCGCTAGGCGCGAGCTATTATATTAATTCGCAGTATATTTACTACAGCCATGTATAAGTATTCAATAAACATAAGTAACAAAACAAAATTGTTATGAAAATATAACGCAGTATTCGAACATTTGCAGTGTTCTGTTGTGGCTAATGGATACCATCCATCATCGTCTCGTGTAACGTAGTTTTTACATTTCGATTTCTACCAAACATCCAATAATTTTTTTTTTCATAGCAAAATCAAAACATAACACATAATTACTTAAATAATAAACTTTTTGTAAACTGGTGCTATCTCCAACCTCTGTTAATGTTTACGTATTATGATAATAATAATTGACGGATTTTCCTAAAAAAATGCATCGTACTGTGTATAACTAGGAAACTAAGAAAAAATTGAAATGTTCTCTACAAATAAAAATCAATTTGAACATCATATTTGCACGAAGAGTTTCGTACAAAACGTACTACGAGGGCGGGATGATAAGTAACTAGCCTATTAAGAAAATACTTAACTTTCCGTGATAAAATTAATTTTATTTTTCGACATAGTCTCCGTGAATCTCTACGCACTTATTCCATCTTCGTTCTAAAGCAGTAATACCTTCCATAAAATGATTTCTTTCGAGGCCTGCAAAATGCTCCTCTACTGCGGCTATGACGTCATCATTTGTGGCAAATTTCTGTCTGTCCAAAAAAGTTTTGAGCTTAGGGAATAAGTGGAAGTCTGATGGCGCTAGATCAGGCGAATAAGGTGGGTGAGGCAGCAAATCATACTTCAGTTCGTTGATTTTTGCCATAGCTTTAACACATGTGTGAACCCTAGCGTTGTCTTGGTGGAAGATGATTCTTTTTTCGCCAAACCTGGTCGTTTTTGCTGAATAAATTGGTGAAGCTTATTTAGAAGATTAGCGTAGTATTCTCCATTTAATTATTTGACCTTTAGGAAGGTAATCTATCAAAATCCTATCTGCATCCCAAAAGACAGAAGCCATCACTTTTCCAGCCGACTTTACAGCCAGCTTTTTTTGGAGCCGAGCATCCCGATTGAGTCCACTGTTTTGATTGAATTTTTCATTCTGGCGTATAATGATGAACCCATTTTTCATCTGTTGTTACAAATCAACGTAAAAAATCGGTCTTATAAGTCTGAAAACGGTCCAGACATTCTTTTGAGTTTTGCACCCGAATCCTTTTTTGATCGTGCGTAAGCAATCGCGGCACCCAACGGGCCGATGACTTTTTCATATTTAATTCCTCCCTTAGGATATGATGTATCCGTTCTTTTGAGATACATGTAGTGTCAGCTATTTCAGATAACTTCAATCGTCGATCTGCTAAAACCATATCATGTACTTTCACGACCATTTCTGGAGTCGTGACGCTTCTTGGACGTCCGGGATGGACTTCATCTTGAACACATGTACGACCGCGTTTAAACTCAGCCACCCAGTTTTTTACTGTGTCATGAGAAAGGGCACATTCACCCAAAATATTCTTTAACTCGTCATATATATATTTCCCTTTCATGCCCTTCATATGAAGAAACTTTATCACCACTCTTTGTTCAATTTTATCCATTTTGAAAACATTTGACGAAATGTATTTTCAAATGACAAAAAATCAATAAAATTTTCACGCCACCAAATTCAAATTTAGAACACAGTTGTCCAGAGATACAAATTTAAAAATGACATATATATTTTTTTAATTGTAACTTTTCAAATAGCAGAGGCTAGCTACTTATCATCCCGCCTACGTAATTTTTCTAACGACTCTAAGAAGTTTATTTTGTACAAATTCAATGATTTTTCGAAAACACAAAAACAAAAAACGAAATTTTGTATTAGTTCAAAAACTGCTATTCATTTTCAGTCTTATAAATGTTTTACAGTGTGATTTTAGAATCAAATCAAAATTAAAATTAGTTTTAAACGTTAACAATAAATAACGTAACGAAGATATTTTTTATTGTTATACTTGCTTGATATCTTTATTAATTGTTTGTAATTTTCAATTGCAGGTACTCCCGAAGAGCTTTTATCAAAATGCGAGTTCACCACAACCGCAGCCAGTCGTGATTAACTACGAGAAAAACTGTATAATATTCGTGTGCCATGGATCATAGGATTTTTGTATTTTTGGCGATATCCGCCCAACTTTGTAAGTTATTATATCATACCTTTCTTTACTAGCCAAATACAGTAGGTAAATTCAGCTAATAACGAAAGTAATATAAAGAAAATTTATCTGGATTGGCCAGAATGCCCACATACTTCTTGCAATGCGCTTTTAGTAGCAATACTTTTAACTAAAGCTATTTAAATGAAATCTAATTTAACTACGAAAAACCCAAAACATATTATAATTTTTATTTTTATCCACTGAACCAAACGAAAAAAAGTCACCTATATCTCAGAATATTTTAGTTTTGTTGCTATTATAATAGGTAGGTAAATATATAGTTTTCAAAATAATTATAATATATTTTCCCTACTTACATAACTACTTATAACTGTTTATAACTGGTACAAAAATATTTAGTAATTACACAAAATAAAAAATATTTGTTATGTTAAAAACAATTTTTGTAATTTATGTTAGTTAGAAAATATGGAACAAATAAAAACAAAATAAATTGAAAACGCTTAGGCCAAAGTAATTGAAAACACGTAGATTGAAGTAAGAGCCGATTCTGATCGTATCTTACGTGGACTATCTCAACCCACTTGATAGCAAATGATCCGGAAGTAACAAGGATATAGCGACACGACCCGGCTAGAATTTTCTTATCCAATTTCTATGCGAAAATACAACATAAATTTGTATTCGACAATAAACGACGAGCTTACAATATTTTTAGAATTATACACAGTTGTACAATTTTACACAGTTGTTGTTGTTACAGTAAATAGCTCATTTTTTATTTCACTTTTTTAACAGTAAATAAATTACCAAATACTTTTAATATTAACATTTGTAATTGTAACCTTCAAATCCACACTATTTGAAGAGAAGCCTAGGTCTTATTACAAACCATTTACTGATCAATAGTTCGGAAGTGATTTATTCAATACCTGCTCTTATCACTTTTTCTTTAACTTGGTCGAATTTTAATGTGAAAACAAAAATGTGTTTGTATCATATATTGCCTAAATTTGTTTAAATTCCAGGCTGCCTCGTATCATCTGAAGGTCCATTCTACGATGGAGGGCAGAAGGCACCTCCGCCTTCTGGGAACTTTCTTACTCAGACTGTATATGGATTTCTAGATTTTACCACTACAATCGGCAACACTGTAATGGTATTTTCGCCAAACTCAGCTCCACCACCAGGTCATATACTTTTTATTCTTGCTTTTTATCGTAATTTTGTAAATAGACTTGTCAATAAAAATAAAAAACATAGTATCGAACAGTCTAATAAAAGACAATAAATACCGATACTGTTTTTAATAGATTATTCAGTTAATACTTAATAGACAGCATTAATAGTAATAACTTTTAATCTCCTTTAATACGTTCAAAACCTAATATTATTATTTTTTTTGTATAGAACCACCGTCAACGGAAAAACCTGTACAAGAAAATATTATAGAAACAAAACCGCCACCGATTAATAATGTAAAGCCGGAGGCTATCAAACCAAGTAAAACAACGGATAAAGCTAAAACTAACAAAGCAGCAGCCCCAATTGCAGCATCGAGTGCAATTTCAGTTATAGCTTCCTCCCCTAAAAAAGAAGAAAAAGTTGCAAATATACCAAAATCAGTAGCCAAGGAACAAAAACAAATAATAACTAAAGTTGAAGTTGTAGCAGGTCCATCTAAAATTGTAGGAAGTGTATCCAAGCAAACATCAGGAAAAGGAAGTAAACAATCTTCTCAGCCTAAAAAACAACAAAAAAATCAAAGTGTTAAAAGTGTTACTAATGTCGTAAGCAGTAAAGTTGAAGTAAAACATAATGCACCGCCGTCTGCAGTGATAAACCCTAAATTTAGTAGTATAGTTGAAATAAAGTCTAGCCAAGCTGAAGAAGAACCTGCAGTTTTAGTGTCAAATAACATCGGTGAACCAGAATATGATTACTTGTCACGACAACCATCTGAATTTGTAGAAGAAACGTATCGAGTGATCAATTTGCGACCGTCAAAAGCGCATGCACAGAAACCAAAAAATAATCTTAAAAACAGACATCAACCAACTCCTCCAGCTGACGACGAAGAGCACCCTGTTGGTCTTGTGACTACTCTCGGCGGAACAATAGTCAAAGATGGACTAACAACTGTGCATGAAACCAGTGTTATTGGCACATATATATCAGGAAAGTACGCACAAGTTCTAAATAGTAATTCAAAAATTTTACATTCTGGCCATAAAGCTAAAATTTCACCCAGTCCATCGCATAGGATTTTAAAAACTATAGCACCAACTATTCCAAAAAATCATAAACACCATCTAGAACCAACTCCGTCAATAAGCGACGAAGACAACAACCATGTTAAAACAATTCGAAGACAAACAAGTAGCGGAAGTACTTTCAAAAACCGACATAGACCCCAAAACAATGAAAATGAAAATCCTGAACCTAGCCCAGGCAAAAAGTTTAAAAATAGAAATACTTCACATTCTCAGCGAACTCAAAGGTATAGTTAAATAACAAAACACTTCTTTCTTTTTATCCATTTTATGATCGTCAACATCCCACGTGTAGTTTTTAAAAACAATTTATAATTGTAAATACATATACTAAAATTTATTGTTAAATATATGTAATATGGATTTGATGGTCGTTGATTTATTACTTTTCTAATAGATTCATAATCAGATCAAAAAAATAAGTCTAGTTTTACTTTTCCATACTTTTCATTTTACATTACACCTTTAAGTGGATCTATCAAAGATACTCTACTAACAAACGTATTGTTTCCAGTGAATCATCATCTTTTTCTAATAAACGAAAAAGCAACCGCAACTCTGGCCACAAAACAACCGTGACTCCAGCAAACAACAATGAAAATCAATCCAGGCGTGGATTCAAACCTCGTGTTCAGCCCACAGCAGTTGAACATGTTACTCCGGTTGCATCTTCAAGTGTTTATAAGTTTAAGCTAAACCGGCCGCAAAGTTCTGGACGCTGGCAATATAAAACTAGTCCAAAACCAAAAGTAACGATTCGTAAAATGAACGGTGATGATGAATCACAAACTACGCCTAGCTTAAATCCTCTTCTTGATGACTCTCAGTCAAACGATTTCTCCCTACAATCTCGCTCCGATAACGATCTTGAACTATCGGGCTCACAAAGTGGTCCTGGTGCTTTGTTAGAAAATGATAGTGAAGATAATTCTATCGAAAAACCACCATCAGTTGAAACACTCAAAGTAGAAATTTCAACTCCAGCTGATTTCCGAGACGTTTACTACGAAATTGCAACCCTTAAGTCTCCTTATACATTCCAGGTATTTTATATTACAATGTAATGATTTACTGGAAAAAAATTGAGCAATCGATAACCTTTTCATTTAATTTACAGGTTGGACGCGTCAAAAACACACGTATTATTACCGTGACCAGTACAATTGAAAAACGTATCCCTCAAACAGCAGTGCCATTAAATTCTCAGAGTCTTCTTAATGAACCACTAACTGAGAATATATTGGCAACGGCATCGCCATACGGAAAGGATCATTATCTTTTAGATTCTAGCATAGTGACATTACCGCCGATTACTCTTTCATCCGACATGGAAACTCCTCCTTTGGAAACTGTGACTGAAACGTTTAGTACTACTCAAAATATGCTCAAAACTCATATATTACCAATTGTAAGAGATGCCAATATAACAAGTAGTCTTACTTTTGTACAGACTTATCAAGTCACCAGGTTCGTAACAGCGACTAAAACTCTACCACCAATGGACTTCTATCAATTCATACCAAGTAAAACATTGAAAGAATTTAACAGTCGTCTTGACGAAGCTGGTTCCGAATTACATCTTGAATTAGATTTTGGTGATAGTAATGAAGATGAGGATGGGGTACCACGTCGCGTCTTTCCACCTGATTTGGATCTTGCTAATATTGGTTCAAACTTTGACCTCACTGAAATTGATAAGTATAGAGACAACCACTTAAGACTTAAGAAAGCCCACGGACAAAATAAAGTAAACCAAGTAACTGACTCACCACTCCCAATAACTCCAGCATTGACTCCAGAGCAAGCCCAACAACTTGCTCTGCTAAGATTACTTAACCCTGCCGCAGCTGCACAAATCCCGAATGTCGTTACAACATCACGACCAATACTCAAATATGAAACCATATATGAATCTCACGTGATACCGCTTTTCGATGGAAAGAGTACAATTCAGAGCACAATATCAAGACCAGTAGCCACAGTAACGAAAACTGAATATGAAATAGGAACAAGTAGCTTACCAGCCCTACCACTCAACCCTCTTTTCCCTCAGCAGCAACAGTTTACTGTAACTTCAACTCCAGTTGTATTAAACACGGAAGTTGTTTCTACGAATAGTCAAGTTTTGAAATTGACATTCGGTGCCAAAACAGTGTATACGACACTGTTCACAACTACACTTGTTCCAACGGTAGTGACATCTTATGTAACGTCTTCTGTACCCGTGCAACCAAGCGCCCCCAGTTTTCCCGGATACTTCCCTGCGCCATTTGCACCTTTTCCTTACGTCGGATAAGTTGATCAGCAGAAGTAACTAAAAACTTAAACAACATAGAGGACATTCTAATAATAGAATGTGTAGTGTACTAGTTGTGTTAAAGGGTTTTAATTATAGTACAGAAACTTTATAGTGCGAGTGTGTCATTATACAGTGTGTAATAAACTTTATAGTGAGTTAATGAACAGTAAAACAGTGCAGCGGCGAAATATTACGACGTTTAGCATTTGTTAAAGAACAAACTTTTACAAATTTCTTCGCTCAAGTTTCTAGAGCGTAGAAATGAAAAGGTTTGTACGGTATACCTAAATTGTAAAATAAGGTACCTAGTTTTACTTTGTGGCTTGTATGAAAATATAAATAAATGTACCGCAGTTTTATTATTAGTATATGCTTTGTAAATACTTGTAATTTATATTAATCTTACTTTGTAAATAAATGAAATATACGTTTATAGTAATATCGAACTGTAGATAAAAAATCATTAATTTTTATATGTTTTTTGTAAATTGATTGCTTAAATAAATTGGTCAATTATATTTCTTGTATTTTTTTTCATTGTAACCATAAAACAAACAATAACTCATTAACATTTAAATTTTTAATTAAAATGTAATAATTAAATTTTAACAAGCAATTTAATATAATAATTATAATAATTGTATTTGCTCGCGAACAAAAAAAAACGAATTCCATTACATCGACTAGTAATACAACGTAGGTCGACGAAATAGTAGGTACTATTAGAAATACGCATTATTAGAAATAACTAAAAAATAACTTCTCAGATCTCGAATAAATTTTAATGAGACTACATGACAAGCATCAGCTTTCGATTAAAAAAAGAATCATGGAAATCGGTCCACCCAGTAAAAAGTTATGAAGTAACACACACATTTAAAAAAATACAGTCGAATTGAGAGTCTCCTCCTTTTTAAAGTGGGGTAAAAATGACTCAATTTTTAATTTTACTTATATTATACTTTAATTTCTGTATTGAAAAAATTGTTTCTTTACATAGATATATAAATTGCGACATAGTTTTCTATAGTAAGACATTTTATGTTTTGTCCTAGAAGATATGTAGGGAACCTACCTATTAACTAAATAAAAGATAACGACCACTAATCTACAGACAAAGTCCACTTTACTACGAGTTTAATATTTCAAAAAGAAGTTCATTTCCCATGATAACTTATTAACGCGTTACCTAGTAAACGAGATTGAAAGAAACAAAGAAGCCTCGAGTTACAGAACTAAGATTAATGGCAAATATTTCTAAAATAGATTTTATTAATCTTTACTAATATATAAAGCTGAAGAGTTTGTTTGTTTGGTTGTTTGTTTGTTTGTTTGTTTGTTTGTTTGTTTGTTTGTTTGTTTGAACGCGGTAATCTCTGGAACTACTGGGCCGATTTGAAAAATTCTTTAAGTGTTAGATAGCCCATTTATCGAGGAAGGCTATAGGCTATGTGTTATCACGCTAAGACCAATAGGAGTGGAGTCCACGCCGACGAAGTCGCGCGCAGAAGCTAGTTAATGATAATCGAAAGAAATATTTATACAAATTCATATATTTTATTTTCATTCTTATGTGTGTAAATATATTTGATCTTGACACTCAAAACTATCATAGTATTCTCATCTTAAGTGAGCATACACTTATGTACTTCATATTAAAGATGTTATGAAAAATTACAAAAGTCACTGCTACTGTTAGTATTATACAAACTGAGGTAGGGCACAGCAGGAAATTTCCTGCTCAAAAAAATGGCGCAGCCCGACTGGGGTAGTACCTCGACCTTACAGAAGATCACAGCTAAATAATACTGCTTTCAAGCAGTGTTGTGTTCCTGTTGGTGAGTAAGATGACCAGAGCTCCTGTGGGGGAATTGGGGGTAGGGTCGGCAACGCGCTTGCGATACTTCTGGTGTTGCAGGCGTCTATAGGCTACGGTAATTGCTTACCATCAAGTGAGCCGTACGCTTGTTTGCCGACTTAGTGATATAAAAAAAAACTTTAAGCTAAACACGCACAGGTAAATAATTTGTTGTACCCCATAAAATATTCTTGTTTATTAGATACGAAGAAGGAAAATGTCAAGAGATCTAGAGATTCTATAACAATAAACATCCAAAGTTTTCGTTCAGTTTGTGTAAACACGTATTCATATTTTTACTTAATAGACAATAACAAATAAACAAGGTAATCTAATACTCATATTTTGTCTTTATCTTGGTCAAAGACAATAATACGTACAATAAATAAATAAGTAATGTGCTGAAACAACATTAGTTTGTTGGGGACGCAAAAAATTGAGACGTATAGAGTACATAGGTACTACTCACGTCTAGACAAATAAAACTAGATGCGTAAATATCTATGAAACGTAATTATCTATGAACTAAAATCTATGAAGCATTGGGTATTTAAATATTACATTAAACTCGATTTTTTTGTATTACCATGTAATTGAGACGAATTCTACTTTCAACCAAACACTTGTCAAGCTTGCTTAAAGGCGAGGATGACGACCAACTGCAAACTGTCATGGTACCTATTCTTGCTTGCCTCAATATTATTAATTTCAAAAAATATTTCGATGTTTCCTGGAATTTGAGAGTCTCTGAGAGAAAACTAGCGAAAAGCGTTTGCCAACTGACCCATAGCCCCATGTAGCTGGGGAGGCAGCGCTATAGTTGAACAAGTCATTTTATACCGGCTGAAAATCATAATAATAATAGTTTTCCCTTAACACATAACAGCTCCGAACGTCAGCTGCTCCGATAGCGGTGGAGCTAAAGGAGACAGCATGAGAAAGTAATTGGAAAACAATCTGCTCCAATGAATTTTATACCGAGCGAAAATGTGTTATATAATTGTTTCAATCACATACTTTAAAAAAATAGTCGTCAGCTGTATTGATGAAGGTGGGTTATATGTCAGTCACGTGCATGAACATCATTGAAAATTTGAGAAAAAAAGTAATTTTATACCTTATGAAATTTATCCATCTAAATTTTTGTGCTTTTAAAATAATAAAGAAAACCGTCAGCCATATTTTTGATGGGGGTAAGACCGTCAGTCAGCGTGATAAACATTTTGCACGCTCAATGCATTTGAGCGTTGCATAGTCTCTTTGGAAAATAAACTGATGATCTTTACACCCATAAACATTTTTTTTACATTCAAATTATGTTATAATTTGAATTCAATAAGTATAATATCAATTTAATATAAATAATTGTGTTTGCTAGTAAACGAAAAAAAAACCGACTTCAATTGCATCCGCAAGTAATAAATAACAAATAAATTAACAAACGCACTAGTCGTCATTACGACTCTTTCCAACAAAAAAAGAATTATCAAAATCGGTTCATAAACGACGAAGTTATCCCCGAACATACATTAAAAAAAACATATACGGTCGAGTTGAGTAACCTCCTCCTTTATTGAACTCGGTTAAAAAAACACATTTTATTTATTAATTTTGTATTGGTTTCGAATTATATAGGTACAGAAATATATATTTATTAGAAACAAATTATATACAGAAACATATATTTATTAGAAACAAAATATGTACTAATTATTATTTAAAAAAAAGTTGTTAATGAACATGAATAAGAAGTAAAAGCTGATACATAAATTACTTTACTTCTTCATATACATTCCACAGCTAAATAATACTGTTTTCAAGCAGTATTGTGTTCCTGTTGGTGAGTAAGGTGACCAGAGCTCCTGGGGGGGAATTGGGGATAGGGTCGGCAACGCGCTTGCGATGCTTCTGGTGTTGCAGGCGTCTATACTCCGTTTTTTTTCGGTACGGACTAAATTGACATAAGCTGTGTTGCTAGTTTTTTGCGAATCATTAATAGTGATGTGCCACTACCGTAACTTTACGTAATTTACAATCTAGTATCGTTTTTCAGTAATAATTACAAAAATCTTTGTCTTTAAAATTTTAGAATGTGGCGACAACCGTAATGTACCTACAGGCATACCTATATAATGTATGTACCTGTATGGCTAATGTATAGATTTATGATAAATGAAAAACACTTATTTTTTAAAGTATTTATTAATCTTAGTAACCACATGCAAATTGAAATGAAATGAAATGAAAACATTTATTTCGCTTTAAGGTGATACACAACACACTTAACGAAAGTAAAAAAAATGTCATTTACAAAAAAAAACTCTAAACAATAATAAATGAAAGTTAAGATAGCAAAATATCAAATACTCAAACAATAAAATAAAATAATTTTATTTTTACCTTAACATTCGGTACGTTACAAACTTAGGTAATGTACCTAGTGTTATAAGCAACCTTAAGTTAGTCAAAATGTTAAAATATTAAATTACACAAAATTTCTGTCTCGGTAGACATTACCTATCTATTTTATCCTCGGCTTTTTTAAATATTAATAATTTTTTTTTATCGGTGATGGTCCATAGTTACCATGATTTTTAAAATTTCGTCTATTGTCAAATAATAATAAAATTATGACTGTGGTAAAAGTAAAAAGTTACGATTCATAAAACCGGTATTGTATTCATAAAATCGGTATACAACACTATTACAAAAAAGCTGGTATCATTATTTCGAAAATTGACATTTGCATGTGTCAATTTAGTCCGCACCGAAAAAAAACAGGGTATATGGGCTACGGTCTTACCACCACGTGAGCCGTACGCTTGTTTGCCAACCTAGTTACATAAAAAAAAACATCTTCTTCTGTGTCTGTGTCTGTGTCATATCCATCACTTTCCTCACAACTATCATCGGAGCTGTCGATGATGAGATTCCGTTCTTATTTCTCATTCTTCTGCATCATCCTCTTCGATATTGCCTGATGTTTATCCACATGACTTTTATTTAATTTCAATGTGCTATAGAAACCATAGATAAATACCTGCAGGGTTCTCATCGATGATTGTAATTCCAGTTACTTATGGTGGAACTTGGTCACCGTCGAACCATTTCAAAGTGTATTTATTATTTTCTTCCTTCCATCCATAGTCTAACGGTGATAATACTGATGGAACTGACTGATGAGCATGACTCCAAAGATGCGCTATATAGGATGTACGTAATACATGCTGGTATGATTCAGATTGACATGCAGGGAATATTGCACAGTCAAGTGTACTTTTAAGTGTGAATTTGTCTTTTGAGCTATTCATTTTATATGTTTTGATGAATGTCGCTACTCGTGCTGTATTCACTTTTATCTATTGCTTTCAGACCATACATTCTGCACACAAATTCTTTGACCTTTTTTAGAAGTTGATTTATATTAGAATCGTTTATATTTGCCATATCTGTAAATGTTCTTGTTAATGATTCTGACTGTCTTAAAATTTCGAACGGTTTTTTTCCTCTCCTACAAAAAGTGGAATTAAAGTCGCATCCTGTGAATGCATGAAATCCTGGCAACGATGTGCACAAGCTAGGTCCTAATACTTCGTACAGTTGAGTAACATCGATATGACGTTGTGCATTTCCAGTTCCGAATAATAAATAAATTTTAAGATTGCTCTGAATATGACTCATATTCTCCAATAGAATCATTAAAATATCTGTATCAGAACATCTTATTACTACGTTATCTTCCTTTGTTATCTTCGGTATTTAATTGACAAATGTGGAAAACTATTTTGGTCTTTGCTTCTTCATTCGTTGTATAATTTAAATCCTGCTCTACGCTTCTTTCTATTTTTTCATTATTTTATAATTCTACCAGAAAGAAAAATAATTTTTAGGAATGGTATGTTAGAGTAGTGAGACCTATAATGCTTGAAATTACTTGATGCTACAGTAAATATTAATATATGTATTATGAAACCGATACAAAATTAATAAATAAAATGTGGTGTTTTTTATATTAAGAGTGCGCGTAATGCAAAATTACCATCTTCTATTTGTTTTGACATGAAAAGTTCCAGACTAAATCTTAAAATAAAAATATATGACAAACTACGTGATATTTGCAAGGGTTGACCTTTATCAAAAACATAAAATAAGGAAATTTCCTCGATAAAATATAATCACGAAGTAACCTCTAATTTTTATATTTTTTCTATTTATACTCGATATGGTTATGACCATTAAGACAAAAATTTGATAATTAATTACATTTAAATATGAGTAAAGGCTATGCTTAGGCATTTAATGTAATTACTTTTAGTTTCGGAATTATATACAAAATAACATATTTGTCGTTTTTTACATTCGTAATGCGCTCAAAACTATATCGTCTATCGCACTCTGACACGAGGCTTTGTGTATATTTTGTTTCATCGGGCGCGCGGGTGAAATCTGATTTTTTGCTCGCCTTATGCACGCTCTTAAATTGATATTATACTTATTGAATTCAAAGTATAAGATAATTTGTATGTAAAAAATTGTTTATGAGTGTAAAGATCATCAGTTTATTTTCCAAAGAGACTATGCAACGCTCAAATGCATTGAGCGCGCAAAATGTTTATCACGCTGACTGACGGTCTTACCACCATCAAAAATACGGCTGACGGTTTTCTTTATTATTTTTAAAGTATAAAAATTTAGATGTATAAATTTCATCAGGTATAAAATTACTTTTTTTGTCAAATTTTCAATGAGGTTCATGCACGTGACTGACATATAACCCACCCTCATCAATACAGCTGACGACAATTTTTTTAAAGTATGTGATTGAAACAATAATATAAACACATTTTCGCTTGGTATAAAATTCATTGGAGCAGATTTTTTTCCAATTACTTTCTCATGCTGTCTCCTTTAGCTCCACCGCTAGTGTGACAACTGACGCTCACTTTACCGATTTCTGACCATTAAACAACTGTTTGAAATACAATTTATTCGGTATAAAATTCCTAAAAAAATTGCTACGCTACCTCCCGTACTAATGAGAGTAAGCCAATAATCCTAAACTGACAAATAATAATTACGTGTCATTTCTGCTACGTCAACAACTATAATTATTATTTATTATACCTATTAGTGCACTGCCCTGCTTAGGGAAAAGGCAGTAATGTTCACTTACTGCTTTTTTAAAGTTTCAGTGCCAATATGTTTTTCCAATGTTTTTACATTTATCTAATATAAAATTTTATGTTTTTTCAATAAAATAGTAATTTTTTCATTCGACAAATATTTTGAATTAATTAAATTTTCTAAGTATAGGTAAAAGCAGTATCCTTTTCTCACAGTGAGAAAGCAGTAGAATTCAAACTATACTGCTTTTATCTTCTGAAAGTAATAAGTACTGCTTTTTAAAATGATAAAAACTACTGCTTTTGAACATTTGATATGATAATAATAATTGTGTTTGCTCACAAACGAAAAAAAAACGACTTCAATTACATCGACAAGCAGGCCCGGATCTAGGGGGGCGCAAGCCGGGGCCCATGCCCCGGGCGGCAAGTTCAGGGGGCGGCCAAATTCACATTTTACAGACGAATGGACAACTCATCATTTACTTAACTTTGACCACGGAATAAATAATAGTACCTACAAGTACAGAAAATTCATGGCCATATCAACTCTACCGATACCCAGAGCGCAGAGTGAGACATAGGTACTGCACGAACATTTATTATTCGCGAAGCGCGTAGGCATAGTTCATAAAAATTAAATTAAAAATTAAAAAAAAACCCCAACACAGTAACCTGAGTTCCCTTTAAAAAGTAAAAAACGCGCTTATTTTGAAGTAATTTTATAAAAATTTATGTTGCTTAGTTTTAGTACAGTCATTTGGTGCTCAAAAAGGGGGTTACCTGGAAATTTTCCGGTAGTTTTGAAAATTGGTGATTTTATAGTTTTCGACGTGCTCTTTTCGAATTTTCACTTAGCCACCTCGTATCTTTGCCGCTCGCGCCACCATATTGGAAAAATGGCGCTGAAATACAGTTTTTTGAGAATAACTCCGTTCAAACTCATTTTACGATAAAAATAGTTATGTAATAAATTAAACTAGAGAAAATTTCCTACAATTTATGTAGTAATCTTTTTTTTTTTGTAATCCATAGTTTGAGCGTACGAGAGCTGCAAAGTCCACTCTAACACGCGTTTACGTGTCATAATTATATTTCGTTAAGTCCCGTCGACAAGTTTTGAATATTTTTTTTTTTAATTTGAAAAAATTATGGTATGTTCTAAACACTATAAATATTTAATTCCCGTTGGAAATTTTACTTAAACTTAATTTTTCAACAAGTTAAACGATTGTTAACAAACAAAATTTTCTTGTTGTTTTTCTCAATTGTAAATGAAAAAAAAAATGTTTAAACATTGTCGTAAAAATTTTTCGCCTCGTAGAGCCTTTCTTATATCATAATCAACAAGATCACGCCATTAAAGTTAAAAAAATATTCATACTTTGTTTATAATAATATTTGTACTTGAACAAAAACTGGTGATTTTTACAAAAAGTGGTGATTTTTCTGGAACTATAAAAATGATTATAAACAAACTATGAATATTTTTTTACTTTAATGGCGTGATCTTGTTAATTATGTATATAAATAAGGCTCTACGAAGCGAAAATTTTTTACGACAATGTTTAAACATTTTTTTTTTCATTTACAATTGAGACGTAATTTCGAGAAAATTTTGTTTGTTAACAATCGTTTAACTTGTTAAAAAATTAAGTTTAAGTAAAATTTCCCGCGGGAATTAAATGTTTATAGTGTTTAGATTACACCATATTTTTTTCAAATTATTTTTTTTTTTTTTTTTTGAATTATTAATACTCGTACATACTTAGGTACTTTAAGATTGAGTTTCTTTCATTATTTTTTACTTTTAAAGGGAACTCAGGTTACTGTGTCGGGTTTTTTTTTTGTTTTTAATTTAATTTTTATTTTATACTTTTTATGGGTACCATTCATTTATTTTTATTATTAATTTTGTAAAAAGCATATGATGCTATTTCATTTGCAACCCTACTTGGATAAATTTGCTGACATTCGGATTTCCATCCTCATTTTCTCCCCACCACATGTATTTGCAGATATTGGGTATTTTCCTCGGTTTTACACCCAGATTTTTTTCAGGACTCAACCGATTTTCATCAAACATGCGTCTAAGAACACATGCCCGTAACTTACCTTTCATACAAAAAAAAACTAAATTGAAATCGCGTCCTCCGTTCGCGAGCTACGGTGCCGCAGACAGACAGACAGACAGACACAGGCAGACAGACACGTCATACTTATAACATCCCTCTTTTTGCGTCGGGGGTTAAAAATACGCGCCCGCTCGCCCGCAGAAATCGCAGATCGCGGCAGCACGCGTCTGGTTACCGTGCGTGCGAAAGAGAGAGTACAAAGAGTGCAAAAGAGTAAAATTGTAATTTCAATTCACAAATGCAATACAATATTTGATTTTTATTTTTATTATAATACATATTTTTATTTTAAATTCTATCCTATGCTGTATATAAAATATATATCCTACACGTTTATGTCTATGTAGGTACCTATGTATGTGTAAATAAATAGGCATAACACAGAAAGAACAGCGATGGATGCATTATTTCCGAAAGGCCTATGTAGGCTATGTCCAAATTTCAATCAAATAGTGGACATCTGATAGCTGAAATTATAAGCATGATAAAGGTAAAAATAAAATAAATATAAGTGGGCGGGGGCGGCATTTTTCAGTTTTTGCCCCGCCTAAAAAAAATTGAAGATCCGGGGCTGTCGACAAGTAATACAACCTAATAAGACGAAAAAATTAATAATAAATAATAACTCGAAAAGTAATAATCAGATCTCAATCTAATATAAACAAGACTACATGACAAGTATTAGCTTTCGATTAAAGTAAAAATCATCAAAATCGATAAACCTAGTGAAAAGTTATGCGGTTTAATACAACGTAGGTCGACGAAAAAGTAGTCAAGTAAATAGCAGTGCAAACTTAGCACCTCATCGATGGAATTTTGGGTCGAAAATGACATTAATCGATAGGTCTACGTTAGGTCCGTATAGGTCCACTAAATTTTTCGTTAGGTCTGCTATAGTTTTTTAATAAATAATTTTTTAAATTTAGGTAAAAAAAATGAAATTTTAGCACCCCATCCAAGGATTTTAAAATCAAAATGACCTTAATTGATAGGTCTATGTTAGATCTGTATAGGTCCACAATAATTTTTGTTACGTCTCCTACAGTTTTTTAATAAATATTTTTTTCTAATTTTGGTAAAAAAAATATGCAATTTTAGCACCCCATCTAAGGATTTTTGAAATCAAAATGACCTTAATCGATAGGTCTACGTTAGGTCCGTATAGGTCCACTAAATTTTCGTTAGGTCCTATTTAGTTTTTTTTTATAAATAATTTTTAAAATTTTGGAAAAAAATCGTATTTTAGCAACCAGTGCAAACTTAGCACCTCATCGATAGAATTTTAGGTCGAAAATGACCTTAATCGATAGTTCTACGTTAGGTCCGTATAGGTCCAGTAAATTTTTCGTTAGATCTGCTATAGTTTTTTTTAAATAATTTTTTTTAATTTAGGTAAAGAAAATGCAATTTCAGCACCCCATCCAAGGATTTTTAAAATCAAAATGATCTTAATCGATAGGTCTACGTTAGGTCCGTATAGGTCCACAATAATTTTTGTTAGGTTCCCGGTTTGAAATCACAACGATTCTAAAGAAGTTTCACTTCAAAATCTTATCTACATTACTGCACTTTCTTAGCCTGCTATGTTACATTACTTATCACACATTGGCTGGATGAGATCTCTTCCATCGTTGCTAACTAAATTTGTATAAAAGTAACTGTACAAACATTTTAAGTGCGATAAAGAATATATGATTTTGATGCGATGCCTTTATTTTATCTAGTCCAAAAGTAAAAGCTATGAAACAGTTGTTTATAGGAGCTGCAAAAAAATACAAAAACGTATGTTATGTACGTTACATGTTTTAAGTTTAGAATAGTGTTCGTATGCCGCGCCGTTGTGTAGACTAGAGACTACGTGATAACGTGAAGTATCAAGATTACACGCTTCTTGTGCGTCAAACAACTGACAGAGCTTGAAAAACCCTAATGTAGTGAATACTTAGCAAAATTATTACAAATGTAGGCTTACACTTTCAGAATTAGCGGGGTTGAATGCAAATGAGTGACCGGCGTAAATAAAAGATAAGATTTCATCTCATGATTAATTTTGGTACATTTTGTTATTTGTTATTATTATAACAAAGGTAAAAAATCTTTGTTTAAATGGCAATTCACAATACAAGGAACTGATAATGTTATCAAAACAAAATCTTTGCAATCGGCCCTCGAATGATAAGCCCATGACTTCATACGTAGTTCATTTTGTATTTATATTTAAATGATAAGTAATAACATCATTAGCGTGAAAGAAGTAATTATTTAAAAATTATAATTCACAAAAGTGAAAATCTAAGTACTCCTTTCAAACTAATTTATAGTGTTGTTAATTTAGTGTCGAGTAATCGTAGTTCTACAAATAACTATATGAAAAATTAAGTTAAATGTATACAAAATGTATCGGTATTTAATATTATCAATATCTCTGTTGATTTGTTGTAAGTATTTCTATTTTCGTGTCGTATTGTCACAAAAGGTTATCTTAGTACGTTAATTACTTATTTTATTTTGTCATTCTAAAATCAAATAATGACGAAAAAACAACGTATTCTAGTTTTTCATTAAGTAGGTAATAATACATACAAAAAATTGTTTTCATCCGTGATCTATGCCTTGTATGCACCTTTACCGTTCCTCCGAATCTAGTAGGAATAGCGAAACTACATTTTTAGGATATCCGTTATATGACAATACTGTTTTATTGTATTAACCGTCAGTAACATTCGTACGAAACAATAACTAGTATCGACCCAAACTTTTCTATCACTATTATTACAAAGTATAAAGCTGTAAACTGTGTTTGCCTGAGTATGATTTTAAATCTACTGTTTCAATTGAAATCCTTCAGTTGAAAAAATTTGAACGTTTTATGTAGGTAATATTTTTAATTCAAATTCAAACTTCATTTTTGCTCTTATATCTTTACGTTCATCATCTGATGACTGCGATAGGCTTAAGTGTAGCCGTGCGAAGTTTATATCACTGAAAAGATAAGAGAGATATATATCATTTTGATCTTAGGATATATATCACTCAATTGTCTCTTCATCTCATTTGGCTCAGTGAATAACAACTGACAAGTGTTTCATCGTATGATACATTATGAATCGAAAAGATACAGAGCTATAGCTATCTCTCTCTTTCGTATGATAAGCGCCATCGTCCGATCTCGTTTACTCTGGCTCAGTAACAGAGTTACAGCTGTCTCTCTCATTCGCATGATAAGCGCCATCGTCCAGTCTCGTTTACTCTGGCTCAGTAACAGAGTTACAGCTGTCTCTCTCATTCGCATGATAAGCGCCATCGTCCGGTCTCGTTTACTCTCTCTCAGTCCGTCAGTATCTCGAAAATGAATCATAACCCTAGTGAGCTGGAGATACATTTGAAATGCAAGTGAGCAGGTGAAAGATTAGCTCAATTGAAAAGAAATGTTTCATTTATATCTTTCTCTCATGAGTTACCCATGTCTACTTAAGTGATCTTAAGCCTATCGCAGTCCACTGATGAACATAGGCCTCCACAAGTTCGCGCCAAAAATGGCGTGAACTTATGTGTGTTGCCCATAGTCACCACGCTGGGAAGGTGGGTTGTTACCCACAGGGCTGGCTTTGTCGCGCCGAAGACGCTGCTGCCCGTCTTCGGCCTGTGTATTTCAAAGCCAGCAGTTGGATGGTTATCTCGCCATCGGTCGGCCTTCTAAGTTCCAAGGTGGTAGGTAGTGGAACTGTGTTATCACTTAATCGCCTCTTACGACACCCACGGGAAGAGAGGAGGTGGCTATATTATTTACTGCCGTAACCACACAGCAAATATCTTTACGTTACGTTATTTAAAAATTTCCTAGGCGGAATCGTAATAGCATCTCAAACAGGAAGTCGAAACGACAGCCGCCGCTGTTTCCAGTTCACGTGGCTTGGACCACGTTACGATAATGAATCCATATTTCTCAACGCGACATGTCAGGACGCTACCAGACTTGCCAGAGGAATCCCCTGTCAACTTCCACTTGTAGCATCGTGTAAGATTTTTTAAATTATTTTTCTGTAACAATCTCTAAATATACAAATAATGTTAGTAAAGGTCTATTCTAACTAGAAAGTATAATAATATCCAAATCAAATATTTCTTTATTCAAGTAACAAAAGTACTTTTGAATCGTCATTTTACAACTTATAATTAAACAAGCTTCTGTTCGCGACTTCGTCCGCATGGAATAGGAACAATTCTGTCTGTTTACGCAGGGCACGCAGTGGAAGCTCTCAAAAGGGAAAAAACCCAGATTTTGAAACATTCTTCATTGGTGCTTCTTTCCTTTTGGTTTTAGCGTGATGATATATAGCCTATAACCTTCCTCGATAAATAGGCTATCTAACACTGAAAGAATTTTTCTAATCAGAATAGTAGACCCAGAGATAGCGCGTTCAAACAAACAAACCAACAAACTCTTCAGGTTTATAATATTAGTATAGATTAGTCTTTAATCACTTAATTACAATATAGGTACCTAATTATGTAAGCGTAAGCCTAATTATGGTTAATGTGAAGATACTATCGATTTATAAGAATGTAGATTCTGCTGAGAGTAATTATGATTATATGATTAGATTATGAGTAATCATGTCTTGCATGATGACAAAGTGTCACTAACCCCGCATATTTCTATGATTAAAATCTATGCTATTCTCGTTTTGAATATCGAAATTCTATGTCAAAATTTTACTTCTGATAGTTAACAATTAATAAATTGTTGACTGTGAATTGTGACGCAGTGAACCAAAAATGCGGGTTTAATTGTAGGTATTGTTTGACCTGCAGCTCTACGTTTACAGTTTAGTTCGTTCTAAAATTAAATATTCCCTTGTTTCTTGGTTTCTTGTTTTTGTTGTTGTTTGAGTTCCAAATAGATTAAATATAAGGACCTAAAAAGTACAAGGATTAAACATACGCTTCAGCCTGTAATATCCTTCTGCTGGGCATAGGCCTCGTTCCCCATGTAGGAAAAGGATCAGACTATCAGAGCTTAATCCACTACGCTGCTCCAATGCGGGTTAGCGGATATATTCCCTACTATGAGTAACGATCGTTATCAGGTGTACACAATAACTACCAAGACCAACGGCCTAATGTGATCTCCGAAGCACGGTGGGGAGAGCCACGAGAACTGCACAAACACCCAGACCACGGCAAACATCTGCATGGCCAGTACAAATGTATGTCAATTACGGGGATCGAACCCGCAACAGCCACAATCCAGTGCTGTGACCGTTGCGTCAACGCGTCGTCAGGATTAACATGCTTAATTCTTAAATTAAAATTGATAGAATTACATTTATAGTTCAAATTTTACAGATGACGGAACTTGGCCAGATGTCGAATATATTTGGACCCACCACGCCAGCGACGCGTCTTGTATACTGGCAGATAATGACGTTTGTGCGAAATATACTTACTATTTCAATGGTGTTGGTAAGTCAATATAGTTAGGAAATAAAACTTATACAGAAAGCAAATAAAATCTTCAGGATTACTGATCTTATCAGTCAGTTCAGCCTATTGCAGTCCACTGCTGGACAAAGGCCTCCCCAAGTTCGCGCCAGATGAATGGCAGCCTCCCGTGCCCCCGTGATTCTTAGCACCCTCTGCCCCACCATTACCGTGGCCGCTGCCGTAGCCGAGAATAGTGGGGCCTCCGGGTACTGAGGGACGAAACTTCTGCCGCGAACTGATAGGAGTTTTTGCCCATAGTCACCACGCTGGGCTGGCGGGTTGGTGACCGCAGGGCTGGCTTTGTCGCACCAAAGACGCTGCTGACTGTCTTCGGTCTGTTCGTTTAACAAGCCAGCTTTAGGATGGCTATCCCGCCATCGGTCGGCTTAACTAGTTCTATGGTATTGTAACTTTGCTATCCCTTAGTCGCCTCTTACGACATCCACGGGATGAGAGGGGGTGACTAAATTCTATGCTGTAGCCACACAGCAGATGCTGATCTTATGCCATCTGACAATTTTTTATTCAGTTGTAAGAAAATTTACGTACCTATACTTTTATACTTTTTTTAGCGGAAAATGCAACATACATGTGCACTAGAGCTATAGATTCAAACAATACAGCGATAACAAGCGGTTGCTATGAAGAAACGATTGGCAGTTATTCGACTAGAGTTTGTTTATGTCGGAGTATACCGGGCGGTGTTCCTTGCAACTCGGCGACCACACTCCCAATTTTCCCCATGTTAATATTTATTTTAACAGCATTTGTAATCACAAATTACCATTCAGCTGTACTACAGAATAAATTGTTAACTTAAAGTTATTATGATTATTGTACGGCAAAAAATTTTTTGTGGATATCTGTAAGAAAATGTTTACAAAATATATTGTTTATTCATTAGCTAGTACCTGGGTGACCGAGCCCAGCTCGGTATTTTTATTTTATTATTTGTTTGTTTTTTTTTTCCTCGGTATTTTTGTATTTTAATTTTATTTAAATAGTAAATCACGAGTGAAATTAAAAAAAAAAAAAGTCTGGAGACTGAGATTCGAACCCGGGTCAAAACGATTTGAAATCCGTCGCTTTCCTAATTACGCTGTTACAGCTATATTAATAATGGTGAAATTAAGCTTCGTATTCTAATGATATTTTTTCATTGCCTAAAAACAGGGACAACACGACATTTTTTTTTAAATGAATCCTAGCTAGATCAATTTTTCGTCCCCGAAATCCCCTGCATACTAAATTTCACGAAAATCGTTGGAGCCGATTCCGAGATTCAGATTGTATATATATATATATATATATATATATATATATACAAGAATTGCTCGTTTAATAGTATAAGATTGATTATATTACTGTGTCTAAATATAATAAAGCCTATCAGCCAGTGGCGTAGCGTGGTTATCGGCCGCCCGGGGCGGAAAAAATTTTTGCCGCCCTCTTATTTAGGTATTTCAATTTAATGTATACTATACATTCAGTCAAAAAAGTATCGGGGATGGATTATTTGTTTATGGTTTCAAATTATTTTTTTTTTGTTGTTAGTATGGCGCAACTGTTTTCCATTTTGGCGCGGAGTTTGAATTGCATCTGTTATTTATATTAAATACTGCGCTGTTTTTAGTTATATCATATCTAGTGTGTATTGCGGATTTCATAATGGACAAACAAACCGAACAAAGAGTTTGTCTTAAATTTTGCATCGCCAATGGAATTTTGTGTTCGGAGTCAATGAAAATGTTACAGAAGGCTTACGGTGAATTGACTTTATCAAAAACTCGTACTTATGCGTGGTACAAAAATGTCAAAAGTGGTCGAGATGTGATGGAAGATTTGCCTCGCTCGGGTAGGCCATCAACGTCTGTAACTTTAACATCGCAAAAGTGAAGGAAACAGTGACTGAAAATCCTCATTGAACTTTGAGATAGATAGCCACCGAAATTTCTGTATCTCACGAGTCGATCCGTACCATTTGAACTAATCATTTGGGTATTGTTACGTGTTAGGGTTCGAACGATTTGGAGAGAAAGACCTTCTGACTCTTTCAGAGACTTTATTCACTAGCACTAGGTCCGACACAAGCACTAGGTACACTCACTAATCACTAGGTACACTCAATAAGCACTAACAATGTCCGAGGTCGTAGCCAATGTCGTAGGTTTCCGCTGGTATCACTTCTTGATCACTAGTCTTCACTTCGAAGTCGCTTCGTCGTTAGCTCAAACTGAACTGACTCCGCTCGGCCTCCCCGGCCTTTTTATACCGGGCCGAGCCTACTCCCAGACAGTTCTAGAATGTTCGTGCGTGTACTCGATCTTGAGTTCATTCACCTATATGTCATCTAGCGCCATCTAGTAATGAGTGGATGTTTTCACGTTGTCTTTGTAACAAAGTGGTTTGTACAGCACACAACGTGGTTCCTCCGCTCCCCGCTAGATGGCGCAAGCTCCTTTAATTTGTGTACTCGTAACAGTATGAAACATGTTGCCGCTCGGCTAGTCCCAAAGAGCTGAATTTTCTCCAAAAACTCAATCGCATTAGAGGCGCTGGGGCTAGAACGAGTCAATTCCGACCCAACATTTATGAAACGCATTGTTACTAGTGACGAGACGTGGGTTTACGAGTTTGACATGCAAACTAGTCAACAAGCTTCGGAGTGGCGACTTCCAACTGAACCGAACCCAAACAATCGACGCCAAACTCGTTCAAAAGTCCAAGTCATGTTGAGTATTTTCTTTGACTATCGCGGTGTTGTGCACTCGGAATTCGTCGATTTGAGCGATATGCGGCGTTTAATAAAGCAAATTCGACGAAAAAGGCCAATTTGTGGAAAGAAAATTCTTGGATTTTGCACCACGTTAATGCGCTTTCGCACAAGCAAGGCCATCACTGTGAACGAATTTTTGACCAAACACTCAACAAATACCATCGAGCAACCACCATGTTCACCAGATATGGCTCCAGCCGACTTTTTTCTTTTTCCTAATTAACTCAAGCTACCACTTCGTGGCACCCGTTTTCAATCGGTAGAAGACATAAAGGAGATTTCGCGGCGAGAACAGAACTTAATTCCGGAAACAGCATTTAAAAAATGTTTTGATGATTGAATTATTCGTTGGCGTAAGTAATTTCTGAAGGAGCATACTTTGAAGGTGACAAAATAAAGGATGAATAACAAACAGGTTTTATATTGATGTGATATTTTGATCTTTCCCCGGTACTTTCTTGACATAGTAGTACATTACATACATTATATACATATACTAGCTGACCCCGCAAACGTTGTTTTGCCATTAATGTTATTAACCTCCGCAACCCCCTCTTTCGGGTGGAATTTTGTAAAATCCGTTCTTAGCTGACCTCTACTCGGGAAAAGGAATATTCCTACCAAATTTCAAGTCTCTAGGCCTTATGGTTCCAGAGATATCGTGATGAGTCAATGGGTGGAAATCTCTTTTATATATATATAGATATATACATATAGAGAAATTTTCGGCAAGAAAAGTCATCTTTATTTTGTACTGTTACAGGTTATATTTGAAATAAAAAATTGCGAGCGTACAAAACATGTCAGGAGTGAAACTTCTTTGGCAAAATAATTAAACAAAAAAAGTAATTTAAAAAGAAAAACAAACACATTGAGTGTCTACAAAGTACACATGTCAGAAGTGAAACTTCTTTGGCAAACTAATTTAAAAAAAAGTGATTCAAATAACTAATTTAAAAAAACGAATATAAAATAACAAAAAAAAATTGAAAAAAAAAAATAAGCCAGTCACACGGTGGTCCCAGGCGGTCACCCATCCAAGTACTTACTGTCCCTGACGCTGCCGCGTTACCGGTCGTTCAAATTTTACCCCTCATGCGCCCAAAGAAGTTTCACTTCAAAAGTTTATAAAGTTGTCCCTTACATGTAATTTAGTATGCAGGGGGTTTCGGGGGTGACAAATTGATCTAGCTAGGATTCACTTCAGCCTGTAATATCCCACTGTTGGGCACAGTCCTCTTCCCCATGTAGGAGAAGGATCAGAGCTTAATCCACCACGCTGCTCCAATGCGGGTTGGCGGATATATTCCCATTTCCCTACTATGAGTAACGATCGCTATCAGGTGTACATGATAACAACCGCGACCGACGGCTTAACGTGCTCTCCGAGGCACGATGGGGAGACCCACAAGGACTGCACAAACAGCCAGTTCACGGCAAACATCAGTATGATGATCTAGCTAGGATTCGTTTTTAGAAAATGTCGTTTTACCCGTGTTTTCACAAACTATATGCCCCCGGTCCAAATCCACATGTCACCAGATCGATTATCTTTTTCCCTTTTTTTTTCTAATTGCACTCGTGTTTTTTTATCTGAATAACCATTCAATTTTTATTTTTATTTTTATGTCGGTAAGATCGAAAAATATTATTGATATTTCATAAGTATGCAATTGGGATGAAAATAAAATTTCCAAAAAAACAATATATAAACCGAGCTAAGCTGGTTCATCCATAGGTAAGACTAACTCCCGTTTATGACTAAGTAAGTCACAAAAGGGAAATTCCCACAAGCATAGACGTTGCCAGTCGCTACAAAATAAAAGGGATTCACCGACTTCGTCACAAAATAAGTAAAGGAAAATTCCGTGATCCTTTCAATCGGTCCGATTGTGTAATTCCGATAAAAATGATATATAATGGTTCAAATATTTTTATTTAAAAAAATAAAAAAATATTTTTATTATTTATTGTTAAATTTTGCCGCCCCCTAAATAGTGCCGCCCGGGGCGGACCGCCCCCACCGCCCCCCATACGCTACGCCACTGCTATCAGCCTGTGATTAAATCAAACCAATATTTATTTTAATCATATCAATATTTTGTCGCATAAACTCTGTCCAAAAATAAAAGAATTAAAATGTAAACAAACCCCTTACCGGATGAAAAATACGCAATCCCTGTGTAATCACACACAATGGCTACTAGATAATTATTGTAGAATCTGGGTAATCACATGCACTACCATTATATTTGTAATTATACGTCTATTTCATGGTCAAACTAATATTTTTAGCAGAAAACCGAATTCGCTGTAACCTCAAACTTACAAGTGACATTTGTCATTACTGTGTCTTGTGAACTCTTGTGTTTATGGTTAAGGGCTTTCTGTTCTTTCATATCGATAAAAAGTCGAGGTCAATGATATTAAAAAAAAGCGTTTTAGCTCGAACTTTTTATAAATCATAAAAAGTAACTCGAACTTTTTATAAATCATAAAAAGTAACTCGAACTTTTTATAAATCATAATTTATTTTCACTTTTTATAAATAATAAAAAAAAAGTTAAAACGGCCACTAAATTTAAATAGTGTCCTACTTAATGCGACTAAGAGAGCCATTACTTCGTTTTTTGACAATAAGACCGTATGTCTTTCTCTGTGGTAACTTTTGCTTTAAATCTCATTGAATATACTTTTAGTGTATCTTTGTCATCAAATTGCTAATACTTTTTTTAAAGGAGTTGTTACACGATAGTGGGGAGTCCCAGCTAAGGGCTAAGGCAATGTGCCCCTAATACAAATAGACTTTTTTTGTTTTAATTAACATTTCTCTGTACTTTCATTACTTTCTAAGTAGAAAATATTTAAATTAGATATTAATTACATAGCCTTTTCATGCATCGCCATTTCGTTCGTGTTGTAAGTAATATCTAATAGGTTGTGAGTGTCAAAAGGTGTTAGATGTTACTCTGTGTTTTGATAAATTTTACTCACACACAAATACCGAAAAGTACTTTCGGAAATCAATTTTGACAAATTTTACTTACACACAAATACCGAAAAGTACTTTCGGAAATCTAATTTGAAACGCACATACAGGGTGCACCCTGCTAATGTTGCTAGTGTTATATTGTTCAGTTTATCAACAAACTATTTGTATACAAAAATAACAGGAAAATATTTAAAAAAAAAATCAGATAATGTTATATGGATTTCCTAGTATACCATGCACATGGTTTTGGCCATAAATGAAAAAATTATTCCATATAGTATCATGTGCTCAATGTAATAAATATATGTTAATGTTTCATTTAGTTTAATTCCTCATTACATCCATGTTATTTTCAAGTAGAGGTAGTACCTATTACTTAATCTGTGGAAGTAAACTAATTCTATGGCCTTGCATAGTGCCATCAGATTTACCGATATCGACATTTAACAACATACATCACAGCACTATAGTAGTCTATGGTTACACATTCCGCCATATTTGTTTACCTTTTAATTCTTTTATTTTTGGATAGACTATACGTGGCAATGGCGTAAAAACCATTTGAATATTTATTTATTTTTTTGCTTCCACCATAATAATAACAATAACAAATATTTAAAAGTATTTATTGAAGTAAGAGTTCTTTACGCACGCGTGACTTGAGTTGGATAGTAAGCTGGTGAATAGGTACGTGACGAGAGCTTTACGGTTATCGGGCGATGCGAACGGAAGTTGAGAGGGAGATATGTTGATATGTTAGTGAAGGTAGAAAGAGAGAGAGAGTTACATTTCGTAAGTTTTACTTCAGTCGTTGTGGTATAAAGCAGTGTTCCGCAAACTTTTTGTGTTCAAGGTACACCCAGGAATAGGAAAATATTTTGCAGGTACAGCACAATTAAAAAATCATTTTTTAAGTAACATTAACCAACATTTATTTATTAATCACCGAAACAATATTTATGATTAATCAATAAACGTAAACTCTATTTTTCCGAGGCACACCAATAAACGACCACGGCACACCAGTGTGCCGCGGTACACCCTTTGCGGAACACTGGTCTAAAGCACACGCGTTTTTTTTTTAAAGTATTTACAAACAATGTACTACAATTACCATTACGTTAATTTAAGCAGATATAATTGCGTTTGCTACCAAACGAAAAAAAAACCGACTTCAATTACATTGATAAGTAATACAACGTAAGTAGACGAAAAAAATTAACAAACGCACTAGTCATCATTACGATTTTCGAAGGTTCCCGTCGATTTTTCTGGGATCCCATCATCAGATCCACCAGGATCCAGGATCCAGGAAGGAAACCATTCCTTATCATGGTACCAAACTTGGGATATCTCCTTTCCAACAAAAGAAGAATTATCAAAATCGGGTCACAAACGACGAAGCTATGCCCGAACATACATAAAAATAATTGTGTTTGCTAGCAAACGAAAAAAAACCGACATCAATTACATCGACAAGAAATACAACGTATATATGTAGACGAAAAAAAATTAACAAACATACTAGTAGTCACTACGATTTTCGAGGGTTTCCTTCGATTTCTCTGGGATTCCATCATCAGATCCTGGTTTCCTTATCATGATACCTAAGTTGGGATATCTCTTTTCCAACAAAAAAGAATTATCAAAATCGGTTCATAAACGACGAAGTTATCCCCGAACATACGGACGTGTCGGACGGCCCAAAGGGAGCCGACGACTGAATGTCACGATTGTGGCGCGGCGGTGGACTCTGCCCAGCACACCCTCGAGGTGTGCCCGAGATGAGCAGTGCTGCGTCGCGATCTGACGACAGTCCTCGGAGGGGACTTGTCGCTACCGAGCGTCATCACCGCGATGCTCGGCGACGACGAGTTCTGGAAGGCGATGGTCTCCTTCTGCGAGACAGTTATGTCCCAGAAGGAGGCTGACGAGCGGGTGAGCGAGGAGGCCGCCGACGAGGCTTCCACCCGCGGGCGATGAATGGGGGTGCGTAGGAGGCGCTATTTAATGCGTTTCCAGTAACACCCCTGTGCCCGTGTCGGGCCGGGATGGGAACCCGGTCCTGCTAGACACGGCGTCGTCGGGACTGTTCAGAAGTGAGCCGGACAGTCCCCATGGAGGAGAAGTCTGGCCTTTTCGCCGAGGCCAGCTTGTAACTGGAGGGATCCTGTTGCCTGCAGATCCGGGACCCTCCAATTAAAGCGGCTGAAGGCTCCCGCAGGGGTTTTAGTGCGGTAGTGGCACCCCCAAGTGCTGAGTCCGACATACGGTTTAGGACTGCCTATCCGGGCGTCGTGGATATCATCCGTAAATGGGTTACACTGCGATATCAAAAAAAAAAAAAAAACTTCGTGATTGGGTCAATTATATAATTCCAGAATTAGCTAAATAAATTGGTTAATTATCTGTAAAAAAATATAAAGCTTGCCTACTAAAAAAATTTAAATATTTAGTAAACTTAATTTTAATGTCGTATTTAATAGAACAAAGAAGAAGAAGAAGTTTGACTGCTTAAATTGGAAAAACACTTTTTATAGCGTATTTTATAAAAATAATAAATAGCCTAAAGCCTAAACTACACATTTAAATATTATTACAAAATTTTACTAAAATAAATACTGTATATGTTATACTTTGTTATTTACTCTCATTTACATTTCTGATTTACTTACCTTAAACGGAACGAAACTTTATTGTTATAAATATTAAAACAATTTATACCTTATTGCAAATGAAACACAGACCAAATTTGCGTAATTATGAGACTTAAATCTGTACACGAAGATCGTATGACGTGTCTGTAATGTCACTTAGTTGTCAGCTTCAGCTAACAGAAAGCTATTCAATTCTGAAATTATAAAATTTGTTACATTACGGTGGAATACCCATCCACCATAGCAAAATAAGCATACTTTCAACATGTATTCTGTTTTAACAAGAGTAAATGCTCTATTGACATACACTCTCAGTGTTCTAGCATGTTTGACGTTCTTGTGTTTTCTTTCCACATTAACGGTGGATTACAGAACTACCGCTCAAATGAATACTGTAAAAGTAGTCGTGTAAGTAAAAGTAACCTTTATTTTACTTAATTCATTTATTAGCCTTCTCCTAACCTCTCAAAAATTACTAATGCATAGACTTGTACAAGGTACCTACTCGGTTGTAAGAAAGTTTCGAATACGAAAATATAACTTAGCTGTGTAATCCAAGAATTTTTTGAATATGATAATATATTTCACTAATTAGTAAACTAAATAAAAATCATGTTTTCTCAGTAAAAATGTTCCAGATTATGGTGCCTCTAGGGAAAGGAATGATCTTGGATACTTAACATTTGATCTCAAAACGGATTTGTCAAACCTTTTCAATTGGAACGTAAAGCAACTGTTCCTATACCTCACTGCAGAATATGTAACACCAAACAATGAACTAAATCAGGTTGTTTTATGGGACAAAATAATATTAAGAGGAGAAAATGCTATATTAGATTTTAAAAATATGAACACAAAATACTATTTCTGGGATGATGGAAATGGCTTAAAGTAAGTTATTTTACTACTGTTTTCTGTATCACTATTTTTCACTAAAATAAAGCCTTAAAAGTAACATGTACCATAAACACAGAGCAAAGTTAATGTGTTTCAGAATACTTTCTATACCCCGTCCGGCGACTAATGATCTTTTTGACACTTCAAGAAATTTTGACATCAGTGACTGCCTCACACGTTATTTATTCGATTCGAAATAATAATCGATAATATTTAAGAAGAACTTTCAATCGATTTAATTAAATACACTTAGTTTAAAAATATTATTTATTTATGCGTTTATTAGTTTTTTTAAATTATAAATGAAATATATAAATAATAAATAAATGAATTAACAGAGTTATTGCTCTATATTCTTGGTTTGCAATTAAATTTCAAGATTTCGACTTAATTCCTTGCAAGTAATCAATCTTGGGGTCATAGATACTATTTTTATTTCCTTTTTTGTATTAAATTTGTAGAAACAATAATCACATGACGTAAAATTATTTTTATCATATGATCGATTTATTATCGATTTATTATTTCAAGAACTGTTTCATAGTCTGTGGTTGTTTGTTATGCACAGGGTACTTCACTCAATCAATCAAATCGTCAATAAAGTATGACATTACAGTAGAATTTTAGTACGTTATTCCGAAAAAAAAAAACAACGTAATTTATAGGCGTGGGCTGTCAAAAAGATCATTAGTCGCCGGACGGGGTATAGTTTGTGTATATAACAAGACTATAATTCTTTTTACAGAGGTCACAACAATGTAACACTAACTCTTTCGTGGAATATTATTCCTAATGCAGGTCTTCTTCCAAATATTCAAGCCCTCGGCCAACATTCTTTCAAGTTTCCTGTTGAATATACCCAGACGAGGGTATGATTTACCAGATGAGAGACATGAGCATGTGTAGGTGAACTTGTGAAATGTGTGTGTTTGATAAGAAAGAATATACAATTTATTTAAATCTGATTTTGATTTACAATTTTACTAGTTTTAATAAATACATAATTAAAAACAGGTATACATTTAATGTATGAAACATTGAAACCTAATGGAGATCAAAAAAAAATTAATATAATTATGCAAACAGAACTATAACAAAGTTGGAAAGATGTGACACTTATAAACATATGTATAGTATTTATCCTTGAAAAATTTATCTGTATTGATTGAATTTTTATAATATTGTTTTAACTGAGGTAGGGCATGACAGGAAATTTATTGTTCAAAATTTTCAAGCAGTGTTGTGTTCCTGTCACGAGTAATCACTCTGCTGATCAGAGCTCCTGGCCCCATGAATGTCGGTAAGGTTGATAAGCTGTAGGCGTCTAAGCTACGGTAGTCCCTTAGGATCACCGTAGCTTAGACGCCTACAGCTTGGTATGGTAAGCCATCAGGTGAACTGTACACTTGTTTGTCAACCTAATATAAGAGATCTACAAACATTTTTATTGAGATATGGCATAGCAGGAAATACCTTTCTTAAAATGCAGTGAAGTGTGACTGAACCTCAAATATCCAAAAGATCACAGCTGAATAACACTGATCTTGAGTAATGTTGTGTTCCTGTGGTGAGTAAAATATCCAGAGCTCCTGGGGAGATTCGAGAACAGGGTTGGCAATGAGCTTGTAATGTCATGTAATGTGTGCGCTTTGTATTGCAGGGGTTCATAAGTTAAGGTATCTGTTGTATAAGTTATCTACTAGGTATGCCATTTGCTTGTTTGCCACCTTTATAGTATTAAAAAAGACAGTTCTAGTTCACTTTAAGCAATAATATTAATTTTATCTATAAAAATACATAAAATTGGAGCGTCTGTTTGTAATATTAAAATAACCGCATTTTACTAAATTAATATGTATGTATACACGATACATAGGTATGTATCGTGTATACATACATATTAATTTCATACATTTTAATTCTGGTATAGGTATACCAGAATGACATTTTTTATAATTTTCGTCTTGTCTGTCTGTCTGTTTGTTCCGGCTAATCTCTGAAACGGCTGGACCAATTTTGACGGGACTTTCACTGATAAATAGCTGATGTAATTAGGAGTAACTTAGGCTACTTTTATTTTATAACAGGATTGATCAATAACTATTTTGACGTAAACGAGTCGCGGGCACAGATAGTATTTAATATAATTAGTACCAACAGATGATTCTTGCAATAATTATATTAAAGTTACAATGTCGCTGCATAACTTATATAAAAGTGAAAAACATACATTACATGTACATGCAGATCAAAAATATGACACTCGTTTTGAGCTTCGTCGTAATCTTGTCATCAAATTTTAATGTTCATTACGGAATACTCTATGAATGTTTGAATAGATGTAATAATAAACACTTCAGAAAAATCATTATCGTTATTTATATGCTAATTGTAGTAAATATACGAGTTGGCTCAGTGGTCGCGCCTCAACTAGCTGCTGACGTCGTTTGAATCCGGCTCATGACAAATGATTGTATATGCCATACAGACAGTTGCTGTTGTCTGGGCGTTTGTTGTTTGTAGCGAGTGTCATCAACTGCAGGTCAGCTGCAGGTGTCCATTGAGTCTTAAGCGTTTGCATTGTGTAATAAATACTATTAAAAATTAGAAATCCCTAGTATATATACAGGTAAATAAAAAATTAACCAAATTTATTTTATAGTATATATTTGTCAATTGAAGTTTTACAGATACATTATTATTAATTTTAGCACTACTTTTTGTTCTACAGCAGAAAACTATCTTATGTATATCCTATCACTCTCAACATTGCTAATAAAGGTACTTGTTATTTTATCGAAACTCCATGATGCTTGTAACAATAAGATATCTATTATATTTTATTTTTGTCACTCCAAACATACATAAATGAAAATAATAACATTTAAGTTTACTATTTATTTTTAATTTCATTTCTATTACAACACTAAGACCAAGGTTTGACCACGGTAACACTACACAATTTTCTAATCTTAAATTATGAGTTTAAGTTGATACTTCTATTGTATTTTTAATACTAAAAAACTACTATTTCATTGTATATTCTGTATGTAGGTACACTTATAAATCAAGTTATAACTTTATCGACATTTAATGTTGTAAGGCTAGTCTAATTTTTCACTTTATACACAGTAAGAATTTTTAAGGATGCTTACAGGAAATAAGCATCATAAAGGATTTGATACATCTATTTTGAACATTTCCAGCTGGAAAATTTATAAAAGGGCCCACACACAACTTATTTGTCACAAGAACTATTTGGAAAATCTACAAATAAAAAGGGTATTGTGGGAAATTGATTACATCATGTGAGACTGCACAACTAAAAGGAAGCAACAAAGAAAATTATTTTTATCTACACATGAAAAATATAAAATAACTTTAAAATCAAAGGCACTCAGTTTCATTTATGTTTGCTTGGGCCCAAGACTGCTTGAAATTTTATCTTTATAGGAGCAACTCCATTAAAAAATCAATTTAAAAAGGGACTGAGTAACATTTTGTACAACCAAGATTGTTATAATATTTATATATATAAACAATATTTTAATTAATGCCCCTGATTTTTTCTTGCTCATTTCATATTTTCGCGCTTTATTTATGGCTCATAAAATATGCAATGGATGTGTATTAAAAAACAAACTATATTTACTGCTTCCATCAGCAGTTTGTGCTAAATTTATATTTGTAGATAAAAAAATATGTCTGGTGTAATACAAGATGAGGTAACAATCAACAACTAACATTATGGTTATAATATTATTTTATATCTAAAAATATTCTAAATTTACTACAAAGTTCAATCGAAATATGTAAAACTATATCCCGCGTTTAACAATAAGTGCAAAAAAGCACTTTCAGTTTTTCAGCTCATTACTTTGTTTTAACGCAATTATTAATTTATAAGATATTGTATTCTACAAATACAGCACAGGAGTAATTTTGGACACGTTTACGGAGACACAACGCTACCATCGCGGCTAATGCCCTCTGAATTTTTTTATTGCTCCTAGAATAATGTTCAATTTATTTAAAAAAATAAGATCTCTAATTCATCTAAGTATATCTGATTCTTGGTCATAAATTCAAATTCTTATATAAGTGTCCCGTACCGTAAAACGTAATATATTAAATAATCTCTTAAGAAAAAATGTAACATAGTGATTGATTTAGTTTTTTTTTTTATATTTTTAGCTTAATAAATTTAATTTCATAATGATTACAATACATAATATAAGAGCTCATACAAAGATTTTCTCAAGCGTCTGCTACGTTAGCAGCGACGCAATATTATTTAAAATTTACGAAATAAAAGATTTTTGCATTGTACGAAAACCATCACCTGCTACTTTATAAATACAGTGGGTAGAAATAAACGTGTCGTGAATTCTTAGAAACATTTTGAATTTTTCTATAAAGGGCGCAAATTAATACGATTATGTCGACGGTATACTACTGAGTATAATGTTTGAGTTTAAAATCAATATTAAATGCAAAATATTTATGATCAGAACTTATTTCAAATGATTGGCACGGAAGTTTCAAAAAATTTGTATTCAAACAACTTTGAATGTTTAAAAATGTAAGTACACAAGTTATACACCTATAAAAAAATACATCAATTTTACACAAGATTTGCTTTTTACATTTTTAAAATAACTATTTGTCAATATCCCAAAGCATGAAGGACGGTTCATTATTTTATTAACTGAAAATAATCAGTAATAGTAACGTCCATTTAATATATAATAGAGACTAAGTATATCTATATGAACCAGTCCGTAGTATATTGCTTGCATGCTCTCTAACGTGATAGAAAACCACGAAATCTACCAAAACTACCGTTAAATACATTATTTTCTAACATCCAAAGCGTATTCGTATGAAAAAATATTGCGTATCCATATAACATACATTATTGTAAATCGCGGAAAAATTTCGAGCTTTTTTCGTATTATTATAATACACATGACTCACATTGCATCTAAATTGAAATACTATTTAAACAGCTTAGTAAGCATTATAAAATTACGAGCCACGCTCTGCGTTCATACAATTTACATGGTTAAAAATGTTTCGCGAACTTCATTTTAACATGTATTTTTTCTAATTTTCGGACTATGTTTCGAAAAATATAATTAGGTACTTAGAATAACATTTATAGATACGAAACATTCATAAAATAATTAATGAATGAGATGATGTAACAAGATACACTCAAAATAGTTACTAAATCTACTAATTATAAAAAATTCGTACGAAGAAATTTGGCCTTCAGCGATAAAGTAGCCTAACTTTTATAATAATAATAATTAATTAAAGTGAAATTCTGTAAGTAGGTATCTAACCAGAACACTTAATGATAAAATTTCAATACGTTCAAGCCACCTTTTCGCTGACGGTCTAAAACAAAGCATTATTCGAGTATCGACCAATAAACCCCAAAGTCTATACGGAATAATTATGATTACCTATATAGATATACAATTTTGGTCGGGAATATTTGATATCGGAATATCGGAAAGGAAAAACTTTATCTAAAAGTTAACTAAAAAATCGACTACTACAATTTTAATTTCATTTGGAATTCTTTTTCACAACGACAAAAAAAAATACTGACTACAGTGACAAATCATTTTTCTTATTAATCATAATAAATTGTTTAAAACAACACGCTTTATATATGAGTAAATGTTAAATGTTAAAAAAAGTACATCACACTAATAAATTTAACAAAAAAATGCATAAAAATGTTTCAATCATTGTACGTTTCCTGTTTTGTATTAAAATAAATAAATAATTTTTTTTTATTTTAATTGGCTTTTTGCTTTAAAAAAAATAAAGGAATCATATCATATATTTCAGAAAAAAATATTTGTGTTAGAGACAATGTGGACAGGAAGTAAATAATTTCATATTACTTGTGAACCTTTCAGTTTTTGCAAAAACTTTCTTCCTTACTGTTAACATAAAAAATTTATTACATATATATTTGAAGTACAGTAACCCCTACATGGCGATAGGTACTAGTAAATTACTAAAGATATTTTTTTATAATAATCAACATCAAAAAACCAATAGCGAAACAGTATTAATATGATAATTAATATATTATTCATTGTAATTTTGTTACATTTTTTAAACAAGAAATATGAAAGATACAGACTGTCAAAAGACCTAAAATCCAAAATCTGCATGTAACTTTAATGTATATCTTGTATAGTGGAACGGTGACCATCATCAGATCATACACCCTGGCCCGCACACCAGATAAAAATTAACACATGTACAGTTTGTGTGTAAACAGTTCCCATGTGAGGTGAGATGAGTTGTATGTGTTAGTGAGGGGGATAGTCGAAGCTCAGAGAGGGCAGAGATCCACTACTGGCCGTCACGCCCCTGATAGTGGAGGCCCGTCCGTCTGGACATCCTTATCCTCCATCGGAGGACTATATGTCTTATCTGATCCGTATCGCCTTGACAAGTTCAACATTTCCCGAAGGCCCTGTAATTAATTATTATCTCTATTAACTTATGTCAAATAGAATTATCCACAAGAACTAGTCTTAAAATGTTTGTTTCAAAATATACCTATACATGGAATTTCTTGCGCTTTAAATGGTTTGAGTAAAGTAACATTTAAATAAGGTTAAGATTATTGACTATACCCCGTCCGGCGACTAATGATCTTTTTGACACTTCAAGAAATTTTAACATTAGTGACTGCCTCACACGTTATTTATTCGATTCGAAATAATAATCGATTTTATTTAAGAAGAACTTTCAATCGATTTAATTAAATACATTTAGTTTAAAAATATTATTTATTTATGCGTTTATTACTTTTTTTAATTATAAATGAAATATATAAATAATAAATAAATGAATTAACAGAGTTATTGCTCTTTATTCTTGGTTTGCAATTAAATTTCAAGATTTCGACTTAATTCCTTGCAAGTAATCAATTTTGGGGTCATAGATACTATTTTTATTTCCTTTTTTGTATTAAATTTATAGAAACAATAATCACATGACGTAAAATTATTTTTATCATAATTATGATCGATTTATTATCGATTTATTATTTCAAGAACTGTTTCATAGTCTGTGGTTGTTTGTTATGCACAGGGTACTTCACTTAATCAATCAAATCGTCAATAAAGTATGACATTACAGTAGAATTTTAGTACGTTATTCCGAAAAAAAAACAACTGTAATTTATAGGCGTGGGCTGTCAAAAAGATCATTAGTCGCCGGACGGGGTATAGTTTGTTGGCACAGTTTGTAGTCGCCCTGCTTTCTGCTCTGCGGGTTGCATGTTTGATTCCCGCCTGAGTCTGGGTGTAATATTTGAATTGATTATTATGTATTATTTCTAAGTATGTCTATCAAAAAGCTCTAACAGTCATGTTACCTACAACAAGCATTAGGTTGCTTTCTATAGGAACAGACGACCGTGTGTATCATAAGATATTTTTTTTTTATTTTTATTTAAAATTATACAGTCATTGGCATGAGAAATAACAACATTTACAACAAGATTTTGTTACAGTCTAGTTTGTACGTGGCAGATCGGGTCAGTGATTTTGTAAAAGTATCTAACGCGAGAAGTGAAAAAAAATAATAATAATAACCGTAAAAAAGTCGCAGTCAAACTATGTCACTTTGTTAAGCGACTTCCAAAAAAGGAGGAGGTTCTCAATTCGATTGTATTTTTTTAAACTCAGAACTTTTGACTGGGTGGACCGATTTCGATGATTTTTTTAAAATCAAAAGGTGGTGTGTGACATGTAGTCCCATTAAAATTTAATTAATATCTGACAAGTAGTTTTCCAGTTATATCTAATAATTTGTATTTACTTGATTATTTTTTCGTCGAACTACATTGTATTATACTGTATAACTTTTCACTGGGTGAAAGTGGTACCGACACCACTGATACCGATTTTGATTATTCTTTCTTTAATCTAAAGACGATGCTTGTCTTGTGGTCCCATTTAAATTGGATAGAGAGATACCATTTAAAATGGATTGTTTGATGATGAATTAAACGCGCTAATCTTAGAAACTACTGGTTCGAATTAAAAAAATATTTTTGTCTTGGATAGTCCATTTACCGAGGAAGGCTATATGAAATTTTAGTGTGTTCTTTCTTCAAATTAACGCGAGTGAAACCACGAGGCACAGCTAGTTAAGGAATAAACAAGTAACGAAAATGGTGTCTCTCTCCATAAAGTATAAAAACTCGCACAAACTTTAATACATAACAGTAAGTATACTATATTATTAATAATCTCCTTTCACCTCAGATTTTCTAGAAGAGATTGATTAAAGCAATAAGACCACCTTTCCATGATCTCTACTTTATAGTTTTTTTTTTGTACTACTGTTTTTCTTTTTTTTTTAATATACGTAGGTATGTATTTTACTATGTCTATGCAATAAAGTAATAATTAATAACAGCTTAAAACATAAATTTATGTTTTAACAGTGAGATCAAAGAGATCGAATGATAAGAATGAGGGGATCGTTTGCATCTCTATCAAGCACTTTAACTGACACTTCACATGATGACTTTGCAGCAACTATGAACTCGACTAGAACCCGGTTTATAAATTAAAAAAAAAATCATTTATTACACGCAAGGATCGTTCGCCACATGTTCGAAATTATACTGTCCGAATTATACTGTATCAGCCTCAAAATATTTTAGTACGACAGACCTCATCGGCTATGAAAATGGGCTGACGCTTAGATAACCTGCAGTAAAGCAATTTGAAAGATATTTGTATGTACATTCATCATCAGAACATTATAAAAACAAAAGCACAGAGATATCATCCCAGATTAGTGGTCACAGCAATTAGCAGAGAGCTTGCACTAGTGGCTACTAGTAGCTCGAGTATATGTATAGGCCATATAGATGTTAGTCATTGTCTGGGCTTTTCTGATTGTATTACATTTGTTTCCAGATCCACTACACAGATTGATTTTTTTATTTGAAGCCTGAAACATCCCACTGCTGCGCCTAGGCCTTTTTCCTTAGGCCTGTTTCTCCACGTAGGAAAAGCATTGGAGCTTAATCCACCATGCTGCTCCACTGTGGGTTGGTGAATATATTTCCTACTATAAGTACCAATCACTATCAGGCATCTATGATAACAACCGGGACCAACAACTCAACATTGAGGCATGGTGGGGAGACCCACACACACACACAGGACACACTCAAACTGAAAAGAAATATTAGTACAAATACAAATAATTATGCATCCCGAGCAGGACTCGGACCTGTGTGTAAGTAGCAGAGTGGTGCCACTATACAGGCTCTGTCGATCATTTAAATTTATAATACTTTATAACATAAATAAATAAATAAATAAACATTGTAACAGTATAAAATAGTACTATTATTTTTTTTATACCTTGTTCTCTGTTATCAGCCTTTGGTAGAGTTCTTCTTCTTTCCTTGAATCACCATTTTCATCCATATTCACTGCTTTATACATGATGCTCGTCATCTCATTTATTCTTTCTGCCTGCTGGCGGATCAACTAAAAATATTTATAAAATAAATATACTAAATAACAAAACAAATAAGGTACTTTTACAAATCTTTACAAATCTTTATTTGGAACTATATTCAGAATGGTATAATCACATCCACATACTTCCTGTTGTTTCTCATTAACTGCTGCGGTGAAATCTATTCTTGATTCCCATATTCTTTTTTCAGTATGTTGTCTATATTTGGACATAATGAGCTCCAATGCCTTTCTGTGGTCTTCTAATGCAGCTCTAAGCTCCCCATTTTCCCGCTGTACATCCCTCATTAAACGAGATTCTCTTTCCATGCTCGCTACAAGTTCTCCTCTCGGTCTCTCCCGAGAGGACTCATTAAGTGTATCCACTTCTTCTTTGTACTGAAAACAAGATGTAAAAATTAGAGTTGTAATAATTGTTAAGACTTTAAAAACACACAAAGATATAAACACTTCAGATGGAAGTAACACATAGATTTGTTTACCTTACAAAAAGTATTTTAAAATAAATAAAACACCAACTTGCAACTATGAACCTGCCAGCAGTACTGAGCAAATGTTTTGGATTCGTGTTTTAAATTTTGTATGTTAAATTAAGTCTCACCTGTTTAATTGTATAAATTTGTCTGTAAGCCGTTTGAGTTTCGGTTAGTAAAGTATCTGCTTCGTTCTCGCGATCTTTAAGACGGCCAGCAAGTCTTTTAGCATCCAAAATAATTTGTTGTATGGTCAGTGACATCTGAAAAGACCAACAATCTACAAAACGTTCAACTAAAAAGGCATTTTTAATAAATAGTTTAAGCACGAACCCTGAATTCCACACAATATAATGACTCAAGTAACGTATCATCTAATAAGTATTATTTAGTTTACTCGAAAAAATCACTAAATTTGAGTAAAAACCTCAAATGATGCACATCAGCTGTTTCGTGATTAGAGTTCGGCGGCCATTAGCATCAAAGAGTATATAACCACTACGTTTTAATTAGCATTCAATAGAAGCTGACTATTAGGACTACAAATTAAATTGAACTTCACGTATGAAGATCAAACATAACAAAAGATAGGCCAGCATCTTAGTGTGAAAAAGAAAGAATGAGTTCAACACCGTTTTCTATATCAATTTCATTTATCCTGGTAATATTTATGACATGACCTTGATAGCATTCACAAAGACTGTTTATAAAAGTGAATGTAACGTTCTGAAGTTTCATAAACAGAACAGATAAGATAATTTAAATAAAAATAATAATACGGGTCAAATAATATTGAATGGTACATGCACAATGGTAGTGGCACAATAAAAGTTTCTGACATGCTTTTTTTTTCCGTTTGACCATTAAAGCACATTTTGTCTGTCAGTTATTTTCATTCGCAAAGTATGAAATCAACAATTAAAACAAAAACAAAAAAACAATTAATAAAATATTTTCACTCATGCAGCAGTAAGCTGCATTATTCCTAATGGTCAAAGATCCCAGAGCTCCCGAACCTTTATTATTTTCTGATAAAAAAAGGTACAAAATAGAATTGTATTAGTGTGTACCTAATACAGTGACGTATACATATCCAGTAGTAAAGACCGACAACTATTGCTCAGATATAGGTACCTACTGCTAATATAGTACTTAAAAATTGTATGTAATAACAATAAGTTTTATACGTACAAAATATTTTTGTAACTCTTTTTTTACCGAGTAAAATATTACGTTACAGGTAGATAGACAGGTTAGTTAAAAATTCGGACAAATTTTTAAGTGGAAGGAAATGACTAATAAAACTTTTTGTTAAATTTTTCAAGGTACCAGCTGACAAACTTTCTACCTAGATATAGCCAGTTGACATTAATTTTCAATCATAGTAGCATGTAAATTGTAAACTATCACCAGGTAAGTTTTTAGTTCAGAGGAAATCATTGAAAATACTTACACATATATTTATATATTTTTTTTTCATGTTCAAACAGACAGCTGACGTATAATCCAGCATGTTATGGTCAGCTGACTTTATTTTTCCTTCAAGATATTAGGTAAACTATAATCCGCGTTGCTTAAAACCGAATAAAAATCATATCAAGAATTTCGATTTGGCTGGAAATAGATCCGTAGCATAACGGCTAGAGCACCGGACACGGTATTTCGGCCGTCGGGATGTGCGGGTTGGAATCCCGCTGGATCGAAAATTTTGAAATGATAATAAAAAACATTTTCGAATTTCCTCATGTGTGGTAAACCCAAAAATAAAAATAATACGAATTAAAAATAGCTTGGTGTCGTCTCTTGTCAAAAAAATTCATTGTAATATGCTTTGAATAGTGAGTGCTGTAAAAGACTCGCTATAGATGGCACCACGGTTGCTTAAAACCGAATAAAAATCATATCAAGAATTTCGATTTGGCTGGACATAGAGCTATAGTTTAACGACTAGAGCACCGAACACGGTATGTCGGGAGGTGCGGGTTCGAATCCCGCTGGATCGAAAATTTTGATATGATAAGAAAAAACATTTTCGAATTTCCTCATGTGTGGAAAACACAAAAATAAAAATAATACGAATTAAACTATAACCCAACAAATTTTAAAGTGGGGGAAATTACTAAAAAAACTTTTTTGTCCACGGCCCGCCCCACCCACGGAATCGCAGCTTACGGTCGCGAATATACATAATATAAATCTCTAATGCTGTGTGGCTACGGTAGCAAAGAATATAGCCACCCCCTCTCTTCCCGTGGATGTCGGCTACGCTTCAGCCTATAATATCCCACTGTTGGGCATAGGCCTCTTTCCCCATGTAGGAGAAGGATCTGAGCTTAATCCACCACGCTGCTCCGATGCGGGTTGGCGGATATATTCCCTACTATACTAGTAACGATCGCTATCAGTAACAGGTGTACATGATAAAAACCGGGATCGACGGCTTAGCGTGCTCTCTGAGGCACGGTGGGGACAGTGGGGAGACCCACATGGACTGCACAAACACCCAGACCACGGCAAACATCTGTATGACCAATTCAAATGTTGTCGTGTGCGGGGATCGAACCCGCAACCACCCGCGCAACAGCAACAAACCAGTGCTGACTGCTGTGACCGCTGCGCCAACGTGGCGTCAACACGGTTTCGGCTACAGCAGCAAAGAATAAAGCCACCCCCTCTCTTCCCGTGGGTGTAGTAAGAGGCGACTAAGGGATAACACAGTTTTACTACCACCTTGGAACTTAAAAAGCCGACCGATGGCGGGATAACCATCTAACTGCTGGCTTTGGAATACACAGGCCGAAGATGGGCAGCAGCGTCTTCGGTGCGACAAAACCAGCCCTGCGGTCACCAGCCCGGTCTGCCCAGCGTGGTGACTATGGGCAAAACACATGAGTTCGCGCCATTTTTCAGCGCGAACTGCTGGAGGCCTATATCCAGCAGCATAGCTGGGCATTAACTCATTAATCCGTTAATCGTTAATTAACGAAGTTAACGTTATGATTAACGATTTAACTTTTAAGTTAATTTTTAAAAGTGTTAACGGACACGTTAACTTCCGTTAATATGCAGAAGTCCGTTAATCGTTAATCCAATGCCTACTATTTACCGCACAGCACCGCGGCGTGGCGCGAAAAACAGGTTCAGAGTTCAGACAAGTATGAAACGACAAGTGCCAGGTGGCGCGTGGCAGCGAGTGAAACAAAAACAAAACTAGATATATTTTGCCGGCGCGTGTGAGTGAGAAACGAACTGCAAAGAGATGTGTTTCGTTTAATCATTCCATTACTTAGCGCTGGTGACGAGTGTTTTGTTTGTTGTTATTATAAATTACTGTCAGTGATCATTTGCGTGTCGATAAAGAAAAGTGAAGAAAAACCAAAACGGGCCTCGCTTTCAGACGAGAACTTCGACATGTTAATGTTCATGAAGGGAACCTGCACCTTATACAGGACGATTAAATCACACATTTAAATTATACAAGTAGTTTGTTTTGTTCCTAACCTGTTAACTTCCAGAACCTAAACCAACAGGTTTCATTAGTTCACTAACGCAACGATATAAAAATGCAATTTTACACATATTAACGGATTAACGATTAACGTTAACTTGCGTTAATTCTTCCAAAATGTAACGCTTTAACGTTTAACGAAGCTAACTTTTTTGTAGCGGATTAACGATTAACGAAGTTAACTATTTGATTAACGGTGCCAAGCAAGGCCAGCAGTGTACTGTGATAGGCTGAAGTGAGTGAGTGAAATCCCAAGCGCATTTTACGAAGTTTCGATTGGGAGGAAATTGGTCATGAAAATCTGTCACTGGCTCCCAGACCAATTATTTTATCTGAAATATAATTATCTCTGTTATAATTATTTTCAAAATCATTAATTATTTACGTACTTACGTAATAACAATAAGCCAAATAAATAGGTACTTACATTTACTATAGGTACTTGTGTACCATATTTTGGATCTGGGCGTTCAGCAGGCTATTTTGACTAAAATTTTTAATTAAGTTTTCTACGATTATAACAATTAACAAGAATCATCACAAGTGTTTGTAATACACCTATTAATGTTCTGACTTCTGACGTTTTCTTTTATGCAACGATAACAATATATTGTCAATTAACTGATGATGTAATCTAATATGAACACAATGACATTGGCGTTGAATACCTATCTGACCGACTAGGTACCGGGTATTCGGGTAACGTAACGGTGAGAATAAATTTGCGCATCGTGCATGATTCGCAAATACTTTAGTTTAAATACTGCACTTCAGTTAAGTACGATTTAGACCAATAAATGCGAAAAATCTATATGGTTCATTCCATGTCAAATTGACAAATTGTTTTACCTGAAATTTTTATCTTTTTCTACCCCCTGAAACGATTACGATTTTTTTGCGAAAATTTGAATTGTCCTTACGTTTACTAAAGAAAAAACATTAAAGATGTTTTATTACTAACTACCCGACCCATGCCCACTTCGTTTGGCGTTAATTTTTTGTGATCAATTGTGATGCAATTGTATAGTAAAGTTTTCATCTCACTCACATTTCTCCGACTTGATTTACATAAACTATTATTTTGCACTGAATTTTTTGTTCAATAACAATAAAATATAGACTATGTCACTCCTGAATAGTGTAGCTTTCTGTTGGTGAAAGAATTTTCATGATCGGATCAGTATTTGCGAAGATTACCCCCTACAAACAAATAAAGTTAAAAACCTGACCTCTTTATAATATTAGTATAGAATATAAATGAATTCCATCTAACATCTGCATTTAAAGAAACCGTTTTATATACCTACTACCTATCTTATACTTTTTAACAGCAATAACTTCATAGCTTTTGTTTATTGTTTCATTCTTGCCTTTGGAAAATCCACATTAATACCTATATAAAAATTACATTGTCAACTAATCGTTTTGAAACTTTGATCTAAACAAGATAAGTAGGCACTAGGCACAAAAGATAAAGAAAATCACTTACGACAAAGATATGAAATCTTCAGATAAAGGAAAATCAAAAAAAAGAATAAAAAATGGAAACGAAAAAAAAAAGAATTATGAAAATAGAAGAAACTAGAGAAGAATAAGAAAACCAATAATAAAAGATATAATTTTGTTTGCTAGCAAACGAAAAAAACCGACTTCAATTACATCGACAAGTAATACAACGTAAGTATGTAGACGCAAAAAAATTAACAAATAGGTACACTAGTTGTCACTACGATTTTCGAGGGTTTCCCTCGATTTCTCTGGGATTCCATCATCAGATCCTGGTTTCCTTATCATGGTACCTAAGTTGGAATATCTCCTTTCCAACAAAAAAGAATTATCAAAATCGGTTCATAAACGATGAAGTTATCCCCGAACATACATTAATATATATACGGTCGAATTGAGTAACCTCCTCCTTTTTTGAAGTCGGTTAAAAACGAAGAAAAATAAGTTCGCCGGACGACATTGATGCTGATGATTTACTAGTTAGGTAGGTATAATTTATTTTCAGAACCAAGTTCATACTTATATATATAGATGTCTTTATACGTGCATGGATAATTTTGCTTCACCCGTAGTGGTAAAACTTGGGTAAAACTGACCTGTTGAAGTTTTTCAAATTTCTTATTATCTGTGATTTTATCAAATCTGGTTGGTACTTATATACGTGGATGTAATATTATTAATTATTACGCCCATGCTTATGCTATGTAAGTATATATCATATATATAAAAAAATGCTCATATTTATGTATTAAAATTATTAAATAATGCTGACGACGATAATTATATTTACTTATCATTTACGTGCTGTGTGGCTACGGCACTAAAGAATGTAACCACCCCCTCTCTTCCCGTGGGTGTCGTAAGAGGCGACTAAGGGATAACACAGTTCCACTACCACCTTGGAACTTAAAAAGCCGACGGATGGCGGGATAACCATCCATGCTGTCTTTGAAATACACAGGCCAAAGACGGGCAGCAGCGTCTTCGGTGCGACAAAGCCAGCCCTGCGGTCACCAACCCGCCTGCCCAGCGTGGTGACTATGGGCAAAACACATGAGTTCGCGTCATAATGTCGGGCGCGAACTTGTGGAGGCCTATGTCCAACAGTGGACTGTGATAGGCTGTAGTGGTAGTGGTATCATTTACAAACTGTTCTTTGATAAGAAGTCTCGTATAAGCTTATTAACTTTTTCCGGCTCTTCCAGCTGCTGCAGAAAATGTCCGCAATCTTCAACAATTGCTGTTTCTATAGTCGCATATCTAGTTTTCATACCAAAAAACCGACTTCAATTACAACGATAGTTAATTTAACGTAGGTACAGTCAAGTAAATACGCATTATTACACACAACTGAAAAAATACTTCACGATGTAGATTAATTAATTACGTTATACGCGTTAATTTATTTCGATTTTATGTTGTCCGTTTCGCTTTTCTTTACAAAAACTTATACTGAAACATTATAATAAGAATAACCAACGTTAAAAACTGTTTAATTAACACTTATTCACAAAAAATAACTTCATATTTTATTAAAAATGTTTGATTAATAACAAATTATCAAGTGCAACCGTATTTCACAATGGTATGGTAATGGTAAGAAGATAAAAGTGGTTAGAGGGTGACATATAATAAAATATTCATATATTTGAATTTCATTGATTTAATTGATTTTTTCATTTAAAAATGCTCATATTTATGTATTAAATAGTGCTGACGACGGTTTCGCTTTTCTTTACAAAAACTTATACCTACCTACTGAAACATTATAATAACCAACGTTAAAAACTGTTTAATTAACACTTATTCACAAAAAATAACTTCATATTTTATTAAAAATGTTTTTATTAATAACAAATTATCAAGTGCAACCGTATTTCACAATGGTATGGTAATAGTAAGAAGATAAAGTGCTTGATGATTAAAATAAGTTAAGAGGGTGACATATCATAAAATATTGATATATTTGAATTTCATTGATTTAATTGATTTTTTCATTTAAAAATGCTCATATTTATGTATTAAATAATGCTGACGACGGTTTCGCTTTTCTTTACAAAAACTTATACCTACCTACTGAAACATTATAATAACCAACGTTAAAAACTGTTTAATTAACACTAATTCACAAAAAATAACTTCATATTTTATTAAAAATGTTTTTATTAATAACAAATTATCAAGTGCAACCGTATTTCACAATGGTATGGTAATAGTAAGAAGATAAAAGTGCTTGATGATTAAAATAAGTTAAGAGCGTGACATATCATAAAATATTCATATATTTGAATTTCATTGATTTAATTGATTTTTTCATTTAAAAATGCTCATATTTATGTATGAAATAATGCTGACGACGACATATTTACTTATCATTTACAAACTGTTCTTTGATAAGAAGTCTCGTATAAGCTTATTAACTTTTTCCGGCTCTTCCTGCTGCAGAAAGTGTCCGCAATCTTCAACAATTGCTGTTTCTATAGTCGCATATCTAGTTTTCATGACTTCTAGAATGGATTTACTTAAATATTTTTCATTTTTTGCGAATGCGAAGAGAAAAGGTAACTTTTCTTCAAAAAATTTGTCTTCCCAGGTATAAGAAAAATTCGCTCGATAGTAGTTGATCGGTGGAGTTAAACCATCTGAAACAGTAACAAAGATAAAGTAAATCACATTCAGCAAGAAATGAAACACTGTTATGTAGGCCAGGCGTCTTTCGCCGTTATCCCATAATGTGTGGTACCTAAATAATATAGGTATTTATTTAGCAATATACGGTGGGATGTTAGGTAGTCATTAACTGAGTAATGCCTAAATAATTAACATAATCATATCTATATACCTATATAAAAGAGATTTCCACCCATATATTGACTCATCACTATATCTCTGGAACCATAAGAGACTTGAAATTTGGTAGGAATATTCCTTTTGCCGAGTAGAGGTCAGCTAAGAACGGATTTTACGAAATTCCACCCACAAGAGGGGGTTGTGGGGGTTAATAACATATATAGCAAAACAACGTTTGCAGGGTCAGCTAGTATAGGTAATATAAACACAGAGGCGGCCTTACCCATTGCGAGGCCCCGGGCGGCAAGTCTTTGCGAGGCCCTTTGTCCTTCTAGTCTAGTCGACAAGTTGAAAATAGAGATACTGCTTTTAAAATTATGTGTGATAGCTTATTGGATTCGGAATGACGTCTAGAAAAATGTTCTAAAAGCGTGTATTAGCACATAAAAAATTGCAAAAGTTATAAGCAATTAAAAAAGGAAAAAAATGGTATTTCATTTTTTGCCAATGTTTCATAAACTATTAATATTTAAGAAATTTCAAAAAAAGATTCTGAAAGAAGAGGATATTTCTAATAAAAAAACTTTTGACTCTCGGAACTCTATCTCCATTATTTATAATTTTAATTTAATGCTGAAAATGGGTCTCCACGTGACATTTTTAGGTTGCGAGTGCGGCGTTAAAAGCGAGTATGACACATTGGTTAATTTATTTAAGGTATTGATTATTTTTTTATAAATTTGAAAAAATATGTTATATTTTGGACACTATAAATACTTAATTCCCGTTGGAAATTTTACTTAAAGTTGAACAAGTTAAACGATTGTTAATTAACAAAATTTTCTCGAAATTCCGTCTCAATTGTAAATGAAAAAAAAAATGTTTAAATAATTGTCGTAAAAAATTTTCGCTTCGTAGAGCTTTTCTTATATACATAACTAGCTGACCCCGCAAACGTTGTTTTGCCATATATGTTATTAACCCCCGCCACCCCTCTTGTGGGTGGAATTTCTTAAAATCCGTTCTTAGCTGACCTCTACTCGGTGAAAGGAATATTCCTACCAAATTTCAAGTCTCTACTCCTTATGGTTCCAGAGATATCGTGATGAGTCAATGGGTGGGTAACTCTTTTATATATATAGACTAGCTGTGCCCGCAACTCCGTCCGCGTCGAATTTAACAAAATGTTTATTGTTCAGTTCGCGGCTTGTTCGCAGCGAGCATCTCAAGGAAAGAACGACTACTTCTAACGACGATATCTCAAAAACTATTCATCTGATTGAAATAGTGTAAATATCAATTTTAACCTGCATTAAACGGCTAAGCTAACTAACATATTCATTTGCATAAGGATTAATACTGAACTGAATAAAATAGCTTTGAACATAACGTTATGTTTTTAATTAAAAATTTGAACATAAAAGTGGTTTTTGTAAGTCAACCGTAAGAGATGAGAGATATGCTATCTCCGACTTTTTATAGATTTTGAATTCGCTAGTACATTACTTAACTATATCTTTGCTAGTTTACGCGGCGTTCGCGTGGAAAGCTCCCAATTGGCGAGATTTTTTGCGACCTCTTCAACATTTATCGTATTTCTGCTAATTTTCATAAATACGTAATAAATTATATACCTAAACCTTCCTCAAGAACCAATCTTTCCATTGTTGAAAACCGTATAAAAATCTGTTCGGTAGTTTTCAAGTTTATCGCGTTCAGACAGACAGACAGAATTTAGAAGGACTTTTTTTATAATGTGTATAGATTAACAAGATCACGCTATTAAAGTTAAAAAAATATTCATAGGTACTTTGTTTATAATAATTTTTGTACTTGAAGAAATACTGGTGATTTTACCAAAAAAATGATGATTTTTCTGGCTACTATTACTACTCATTGCAAATATCCTCCTCTTTCAGAATCTTTTTTTAATTTTTTGTTTCTTAATAGTTTATGAAATATTGGCAAAAAACGAAATGCCATTTTTTCCTTTTTCTAATTTTTTATAACCTTTGCAATTTTTTACGTGCTAAAATACACGCTTATAGAGCATTTTTCTTGACGTCATTCCGAATTCAACTAGCTATCACACATAATTTTAAGAGCAGTATCTCTATTTTCGACCATTTTCAACGTGTAGACTAGACTATTCGGCTTTTCCTAAGACTAAAATCTTTAATTAAAGCACAATAATCTAACGAATGAGCTACGTCATTTTCGATTGAAAGAATAGCAAGGACTGAAATCCGATCTTGTGTCATTAAATTTCTCAAATACTCGTATGTCTTAATAATTTTAATAAAAAATACAGTTAAAATGTATATTATTTTAAATTTGCTGGGTTGTTGCGCGAGGCCCCTGCAAGCGCGAGGCCCCGGGCGATTGCCCCGTTCGCCACCCCCTAAGGCCGCCACTGTATAAACACATTAAATCGTTACGACGTACGACATTCATCATTAAATTGTAAGGATATGGTAGCAATACTTACATTGTCTTCTAAACCAATACTTATAACACTCAATATCTTGAGAGTTAACAGTATTTTTTCCTTCAACTAGCATAATTTTTTCCAAAAATTGTAAATCATACATCTGAAGTAGCAACTCTGGTATTTTTGGTGCTCGAAACAGAAAGATATATCTAAAAGAAAAGCGTTTTTACTTTTTATATGTTACGTAAAATAAAACTTAAATTTTTCATTTTACCATTTATGCCTTCATACTCAGTTTAAAAGATTTGAATACATATATATATATAGTTACCTAGATCTGCTTGCCTGTTCGCTAGTAGTGAATATTTGACGGAAGATCACATCAAGAGATGTGCTTGCCAGCATTATTAGGGTATCGATAACTTCAGGGTGCATTTCACGAAGTTTGCAAGCGACAATTCCGCCCCAGTCATGGGCTACAAGGATACATTTATCGTGACCTAAGTAAAATAAAAAATTTTGTGATATGTATAAAAAATATAAATTAACAGCTAACAGTAGCACATTAAAATTGCCAGAACTGAAGACATACGGATAAGACTTTCTGTCATTAGAATTAAAAAAAAAAATGTTAAAATCTCTGCGTGATATTGGCGGAATCAACTGTGCCCCACTGACACAACTGAAAGCCATTAGGGCTATCAATCAATCAATAAAATATAATAATCCCTACTTCCAAATTCCAAAAGGCTCATTCTAAACTGCAGTTTCATTTCATTTACGACTAGAGATGACGCGTTGGCGCAGCGGTCACAGCACTGGCTGATGCGCTGGCGATCACGGGTTGGATCCCCGCTCATTACAATTTGTATTGGTCATATAGATGTTTGTCGAGGTCTGGGCGTTTGTGCTTGTGTAGTGTGTATTTGCCGGACCTCCGACACAGGAGAACATCCTACTGGGGGTCGTTGAGTGTGAAGCGTTTATTTATTTAACATAATTATTACCCAATGCACGTATAAGTTGCCTTATGTCCTCGATCAAGTAATCAATTTTATACGCAGACACGTCTTCAGGCTTTTCGGAGTCCCCATAGCCCCTCATGTCCACGGCAACAACACTGAAAAATATTTGATAAAATAAGCATCACAGTCTTTGTTTTAAGCAATCAAATACATTGTGGAAATGTGTGTAGGTATCTAAGTATACAAAGAAAATTAGCTTGACTTTGTTTTTAACGAAGTAATTAAGGAATAAATCAACACATTCGAAAAAGATTAATTTTTTTTTTATTTATCTTTATTAGTCTTATCGTCGTAGGTACGTAAATTTTCGTTAGATTTCATATTTCCTTATGTAGAAGATTAGTATTTTAAAAACTAAACATTACAGTGTTTTATTACCGATAATCTTTATTGAAGTGGACTATTTGGTGCCGCCATGAATACCAAAACTCTGGGTACCCATGCAAGAACAGCATTAACGGTTTTGAAGGGTCTCCGCTCTCAACGTAATGCAACTTTATATTCTAAAAACAAAGCATTATTATATGTAAAAATATGCATACAATAGTTATGTTTGCTAGCAAACAAAAAAACCGACTTCAATTACAACGATAGGTAGCTAATTCAAGTAATTCAACGTAGGTAGACAGTCAAGTAAATATACAATATACCTACGCATTATTACAGATAACTATAAAATCACTTCAGATCTTAATCAACTTTAGAAAGAACCACCTGACAAGTACCAGCTTTTGATTAAAAGAAGAATCGTAAAAATCGGTAAACCTAATAAGAAGTTATGAGGTATAATACAACTTACCTTACTAGGTGGACAAAAAATAGTCAAGCAAATACGTGTTATTAGCGATAACTCAAAACATGCTTGTCAAATATCGAATAAATTAAAATGGCACCACAATACAAGCACCACCTTTAGATCAAATAACATCCTGGAAGTCGGTCGAAAAGAGGCAACGAAATTGATCTACCCGGTAAAAAGTTCTGAGGTAACATACTTAAAAAATAAAAGATACAGTTGAATTGATAACCTTCTCCTTTTTGGAAGTCGGATATCCATACTAATATTATAAATGCGAAAGTAACTCTGTCTGTCTGTCTATCTGTCGTCACGCTTTCACGCCAAAACTACTGAACTTTAAATTAAATTTGGTATACAGATCCGGAGGTCGGAGAGCTCCTGGGGGGGGATTGGGGATAGGGTCGGCAACGCGCTTGCGATGATTCTGGTGTTGCAGGCGTCTATAGGCTACGGTCTTACCATCAGGTGAGTCGTACGCTTGTTTGCCGACCTAGTTACATAAAAAAAAAAAGATATTCTAGAGTATGAGAAAGGACTTAGGTAAGCTACTTTTTAATGCGAAAAAAGGGTATAAGGGGTTGAACAGTTTGGATGAAAATTTGTATTCACATCCACCACGGAAACTGGCAGATTTATATTCTTCCATTACCAGAAACATGTAGAGCGCATATAGGACTGACTACAAGCTCTCCTCACCGCTGCCACTTCCACCACTTCAGCCTATCACAGTCCACTGTTGGACATAGGCCTCCACAAGTTCGCGCCCGATATTATGACGCGAACTCATGTGTTTTGCCCATAGTCACCACGCTGGGCAGGCGGGTTGGTGACCGCAGGGCTGGCTTTGTCGCACCGAAGACGCTGCTGCCCGTCTTCGGCCTGTGTATTTCAAAGCCAGCATGGATGGTTATCCCGCCATCAGTCGGCTTTTTAAGTTCCAAGGTGGTAGTGGAACTGTGTTATCCCTTAGTCGCCTCTTACGACACCCACCCACGGGAAGAAAGGGGGTGGCTACATTCTTTAGTGCCGTAACCACACAGCTCCCGTAACCACACAGCACCCGTAACCACACAGCACCTTTAACCACACATCACCGCTGAAATAACATAAAAATTTTAAAAACTTTTTTTTTTCTTTTTAGCATCTTATCTTCACTTTATTTTTAATGGTTAAGAACAATAACCAATTTTGCGATTTAAAATATCTTTTAAATTTGGATTAAGTGTGGATTCTTAACTGCTGCTGCAGTCAAGATTGTTCAGTATAATCTTAAATCTTTATAACGTCTTCTCCAACCCATACGACAGTGACAAAATAGTTTGTATCAAATTGTTGCGTGATGACGTGATCACACATTACAGTACTGATTTTACTATGCGCGTTTGATTATGTACACTATTCCATAGTATGTAGTTATAAACTGAAAATAATACGTAAGCCGCGTTCCGCTTTCTGGAATCAAACTCTTCCGGGGAACAAATATTTCTAGCCTATTATTGCTGTAATCCATTTATCATTATGCATTTATTTTTGTCGTCTATGGTTTGTACTACAATTATTAAAACTTTAAAAAAATTTAATAGATTTAAAAAAGGTGGTTCTCTGTTCGACTATTTTTTTATGTGTACCTATTAACATTTTACTGGGTCTAACAATTTTGATAATTCTTTTTTTATTTGAAAGCTGGTGCTTGTCGTGTAGCCCCATTTAATATTGAGCAAGATCTGACAATCGTTTTTTGAAGCATCTCTAATGTGTACCTATTTGTAATATAGGAGAGAGCAAATAGAATAGCTGAGAGTAAAAGTTGAAAAAGCTCAAATTTATCGGAATCTAAAAATGCTAGTGAGTTAGGGGTTATGGCTAATTTTCCACCAACGTGTGGCTATACGACCCGCCAGCCATCTCAGTAGTCGTTTAATTAAATATAGAAAAATTTACAAAAAGATCTATTTCTATTATGTTAATACCACTGAAAATTTAGTGAAACATAGTCAGGTCAGGTCAGGAATAAGAGAAAACTCGAAAGTGGGATTGGTCCGGAACAACATCACGAAATATCACAAGGAGGGAGACCGTGTTAAATACACCTGATATCTCAATATAATCAATCTCAATCAGGTTCAACGAAAAATTAATAGCCTAATTTTTCGTTGAACCTGCGATTCCTAATCCAAAAAAACAACCAACAATCACCTATCAACCTTATTATTAAAATGTAAATTGTATTAATAAAATGTAAAAATATACCTAATTTTTGGGTACCTATGAGGTAGTCGAAAACCTAACCACATATCACCAAGGGAGGTAGGTTGTTAAAATTTTGGAAAAAAAAGTCACGTAATTATTGGACGACCCCTAAGGCTATTTTTGATATAGTAGATTTCGTTTTCACAGTACAGTTCGAAATAGTAAAATTGTATCTTTCTGTCCCACTCTACCTAACCGGCTTAGCCTAACCTTGAACTTGCATTATTGTTTCAGAGAGCCAAGTATTAAAACTTAGCCAAAAAGTAGTCATCTATTTCGAAAACCTAGACAGAGAATGGGTTGTTTTTAATGTACCTAGTCGAAGTCGACCAGTAATCAATAATCATACATCGCGTGTATGTAAATGTAAAGTATGCAAACCTTGTAGATTGTTAATATAGCCCAGTCGAATTAGCTCAAAAACGGGCTGAGATTTACAAAAATTGGTAGCAGCGATTTTCCTTCGGAATTCGTTGGGGGGGGGGGTCACTGGTAGTCTAAATTCAAAAAGTAGGGGAACCAGACTTGATGCTACATCCAGAGCCAACTGATACAGAAATTTGTATTCCTTTTTATCTCTCGTTCTCGGTCTGTCGGTAACCATGCTCTTATACCTCCCCAACAACATCACACAACCAACTGTTGAAAAAGCCAACTAAATATGCCTCTTTAATCGACTTCCTAAAAGAAGGAGGTTCTCAATTCGATTGTATTTTTTTTTTGCTTTTGTTATGTAACTTCCTCACCTCAGAACCTCAGAACTTTTGACTGGGTGGACCAATTCGGTTAATTTTTCTAATTGAAAGGTGGTGCGTGTGACGTGGTCCCATTTAAACTTAATTGGATCTGACAAGTACTTTTTGAGTTATATCCAATAATGCGTATTTGCTTGACCTTTGTTGTATTATACCGCATAACTTTTCAATGGGTGTACCGATTTTGATGAATCTAAAGCTGATGCTTGTCATGTGGTCCCATTTAAATTTGATCGAGATCTTCCAATTACTTTTTGAATTATCCATAATAATGCTATTGACTTGTCTATTTTTTCATGTACAGTCATTATAATATATTTTAGTTTGCTAGCAAACACAATTACCTACACATTGTTTCACACAATGGACAACCGTTCTCGTATAGGAATGTAAGAAGTTGCCTTAATACCGACGATCGCGATTCGATTCTCGCTAGGAGCCGATATTTGTGTTTGTACAAATATTTGTGTCTGGCCCGATGTATGTCTTTATGAATGGATAATCTCACCACCATGTCTCGTTTAACTGTCAGTCCCGGTTGTCATGATAGAAAAATTATCCGATAACCACGCTGCTCAACTGTGGAGCAGCGTGGTGGACTAACTCTGACTCTTATCCTCTACACTCTACAAAGAGATGGCTCTACAAAGAGATGGCTTATTTTTCCGAGTAGTTTGCAGCCGGTTTTAATAAAAAAAAGGTGAAATAATTCGAAAAAACATATTTTACTATTGAATTAATGATATTATTTGTAATTTTTGACTATTAATGTTACAAACAAATAATAAAATTTATATAGTATAGGTATATACCTATTTACATTAACTACAAATCTTAATGTATGAAACAAGATGATATGAAACTGTAGTAGGTATTAAAATTTATTTAATTAAATCATTACATACTAATAACAGACTTTGTTCTCATTTTAATCTAAATATAGTTTAATGTTCAATAAAAAATTTAAAAAAAAAATTGTGTTAAGCTGAGCGAGCACGAACGTCTCGCCTTTATCATTGAATTTATGCATTTTGCGCTATAATTATCTTTACAAACATTAATTACGGTACATACATGAAAATTTATCAAATAAATACTTACATTTACTTTTATATATTTGTGTACACCATATTTGGGATCTGTGAGTTCAGCAGGTGGTTCCAACTTTAACTTCGAAGTCCAAGGATTTTTAAAGAAATTTTTGACCATTGTAATAAAAATTAACATAAAAGCTCCAAAAACTCCTGTTAATGTTCTTACGTTTGTTATTATGAAGCGATAAAATATTGTCACATAACTCATGATGTAATGTATATAATATGAACACACGTCCAACAACTCTGACGTTAATTGTCTAACTGGCGTCTGGCGTGAGGTGAGGCGTCTGCCGTCTGGTTATCTGGTGACTGGTACTCTGGTCTGATCGAGTAGGTACTTAGTAGGTACATACAAATAGTAATTAACTACACTGCTGATAATTTCCTTATTTTATTCAATGAACATTTTTGTTCTCATTCGATTTGATTCAATAAAAAACTTCAAAGCTACAAAGCCTGTTTCTAAAACAGTTTCTAATCTTTTAACACGTAATGTGAGACATAACATCGTAGAAATGAAAACCTCATAAATGTACCATCGCGTTTTTTAAAAGTTGATATGTTGTGAGTGTGTCTATCCTTTAGCGTGGTCGTTACTTTACCGAGAGTTTTTTTACCTCCGGCTTTTATTCTCTCGACCTACATTAGGGAAATTGTTATTTATTGTAATCTATACATATAATAAATATTTAATAAAGCCGAGGATAAAGTAGGTAGGTAATGTCTACCGAGACATTAGAACTTAATATTTTGACTAAGTTAAGGCTGCTTATAACACTGGGTACATTACGTAAGTTTGTAATGTACCTAATGTTAAGATATAAATTTTTATTTTTTATTGTTTGATTTTTGCTGCCTTAACTTTTTGTTATTGTATTATTGTATTATTGCTGTTTTTTTTTTTTTGTAAATGATTTTTTTTTTACTTTCGTTAAGTGTGTAACATACACCTTATGGCGAAATAAATGTTTTTGATTTTTTGATTTTGTTAAGTGGTCATAGCAACAAACAATATTTATATTGTAGGTACAAGGTAGGTACGTAACAGTCCCGCGTTCAATTCCCACAAATGAATTTTTTGTATAAGTCATAAATTCGTCGTGGTTTGGACATTTATACTTGTGTTTTGTGTGTATTCAAACCCCCGTCATAGAGTTTACGCCTTCCTGAGGGTCGCTGAGTGTATGCGTTCATTATTATGATAAAAATAATTTCGAGAGCAAGATATTTTACGAATATTAAAATAAAAATGTTTACAAGACCGCTGTAAGGAACAAAAAATCTGTGTATGTAGTTATAATTACCTCAATTTATCCGCTGACTTGACTTGACTTTTGACTAGCATTGCTTGTGTTAAATGCTTTGTATATTATAACATGAAGATTACAGAATAATTATTTTTGTAAGCAGTCATCGCGAGAGAGGTGTAAAATTAAAAAGTTTTTAGTAGTTTTAGTCTACACTTTTAGGCCTACAGGGTCTAGTAATTGAGTGTAAATCTTACAAGTCTTATAGTAAGGGCCTGACACGGTGAAACACCGGTTGCCGTTTAAGCTATTTGACATAAGTACCTAATTATGACGGTATTCAGCACATAAAAGTTTATGAAGAATTCCACTTTAGTAATGTGACATTTTCCCGTGGTGGAATTTAACAAAAAAGTTATTTTTCAGTTCGTAGCGTTATAAAATATATAAATTTCTAAAATAAAAAGTAGCCTAAGTTATTCTTTATTACATCAGCTATCTGCCAGTATAAACCTTTTTCTTTTAGTTAGTTAATATTTATTTATATAATTTGATGGTAATATTGTCCTACAAATTGCGTGGTTCGTTATCCCGGTCGTCCTACGCTTCCAGCTGCTCTATCTCCTGCTAACTCTATTATCTACCACAATCGAGAATTTTCGAAGAGGAACTTTTTGTTCGTCTCATCAAAATGAAGCTACTCCAGGAAAATTAGCTTGATAGTAATCAGGTGAGAAATATGTACTAGGGATCCCTACCTATATATGTAGACCCGTGAAACAAGCACAAAATTATTCAAATCGTGACATACGAACTTTACAGTGGCAAAGCTTAAAAATACCTCTTGTAGTCGGCGATCAGCAAAAACCTTCAGGACTCCTGAGATAATCTCAGATATTTTATTCCTACTAGTGGTCTCCCAGAGGTCGACCATAATTAAAAATTTAAAATAAAGAAAACCAAATAATTATGAATATAAAAAACCTTTTTTAAAATTTTCACCTTGACTACAGACTTTGACAATCAACAAATAGTATAATATGCGTGTGTGAGTGCTGTAGTGTGTGTAATGCTTTTTTTATTAATTTATAATAATGTATATTTCATGATTTTCATGTATAATTTTAAGAAAATATTAGCATTCCGCACTCCTCTATCTATAGTGTGCGAAATTTCATACTCTTAATAGTCCTTTATAGTTTTTGCTTCACGTATTAATATAGTAGGTATAGAGATAATATAGTGTGGCGAACTAAATTCAAAAACTGCATAATAATATTTACAAGTTACAACAAACTAACGTAATAAGCAATTATATTCTTTGCATGCCGCATATATTATACCAGCATATTACTGATGGTACAAAGTACATAAACAATTAATATATAGGTACATAAAAAATTAAAAATTTATATAGGAAGTAAACTAAGAACAAAAAAACATATTTTATTACCAGGTGATTAAAAATATGAATCATTTATTACCTACCCTACTTTATAACTTTATTCATAACAAAGACATTAAGTATACAAAATCTACAGTACCTACCTGAGTAAATTAACCTTGATTAACGAAACATATTTGCTTTTGCGTTCTACATTTACGTACCTACTTATTATACATTTTTTCATTAAATGAGGATCCGTAACGTTTTTAGTTGAGAATGCAGATTTATAGAACTAAGAAATCCTTAACATACAGTGCAAAAATTTTTGTTCTACGACAAAAATTGACGAAGTTATGATCAAATTACTAGCGGAGTTTACTAACCTGCCGGCGCGGAAGGCTGTGACGTCACTCGGACGTTCCATGCCAGTTAGCCCATAGTAGCGACAAGCTGCGATGGTGTTTTCATTTAAACTGTCTGTCCTACAAAAAATTTGTAAAGACATAATTTGTAGCAAATTGCTTTGCCTACAGATATGTTCATATAACTTTTTGCCGAAATTTAAAAATTAAAGAAGTTATAAGCAAAAAAGTGATAAAATTTCTATAAAGATTTTCTTTTTTGCTCTATAACTTTTTTTTAATACATTTCACAAAAAAATACCTCTGACCAGTCTTGTAGATAGTTTTTTGAGGAAAATTTTTCTCTACAATTTTTTGAATTTCATTCATTTAAAACGCTGTTACAGCGCTCCAAAGTTGACCGGGTGCGTCAATGCTCATGAGAATCCGGTCAAAACGAAATGTTTAACTTAGTTTTATGATCCGGAGTGAGTTTTATGAGTCGGAGTGATGCCACACGCATCCCGCATACACTGATCCCGCTTACATGACGACGCGTTGGCGCAGCGGTCACAGCACTAGCTGTTGCGCTAGCAGTCGCGGGTTCGATCCGTGCACATGACAAAAATTTGTATTGGCCATACAGATGTTTGTCATGGTCTGGGCGTTTGTGGTTTTGTATTGTGTGTGTTTCCGGACCGCCGACACAGGAGAAAATCCTACTGGGGGCCGTTGAGTGTAAAACGTTTATTATTTATTATTATTATTACTGACGTAGCGGTAGGAACGGCATAATGTTTATAACTTAATATCTTCGTAAGTAATGGTCCGATTTGGATAATTCAAAAAGAAATATTTCTTATGTCATAGAGAATAACGTGGATACTAGTTCTATTGAATTTGCTAGAACTTTATTGATCCTCATTATACATAATTATGTGTAGAAGAGTACTTTTGAGTAGTACCAGTTTCGGAAATACTAATGTTTTCCAAAAATGCGTTGACTTCTCTTAATCTTCTTCGAATGTATCTACTTAGTAATCAAATATCTCATAAATCATATTTTTTAACGTGGTATTCCCAGTAGGCCTACCCCACAAACAGCTTATGCCAATGAATAAGTAAAGTTGTAGGCAGGGATTTAACAAAAAAAATTTAAGGATATATTTACAATAAAAAAGGATCATAAAACTAAGTTAAGCATTTCGTTTTGACCGGATTCTCATGAGCATTGACGAACCCGGTCTACTTTGGAGCGCTGTAACAGCGTTTGAAATGAATGAAATTCAAAAAATTGTAAAGAAAAATTTTCCTCAAAAAACCATCTACAAGATTGGTCTGAGGTATTTTTTTTGTGAAATGTATAAAAAAAAGTTATAGAGCAATAAAGAAAATTTCTATAAAAATTTTCTCACTTTTTTGCTTATAACTTCTTTAATTTTTAAATTTCGGCAAAGTTATATGAACATATTTGTAGGCAAAGCAATTTGCTACAAATTATGTCCTTACAAATTTTTTGTAGGACAGATAGTTTAGATGAAAACACCATCGCAGCTTGTCGCTACTATGGGCTAACTGGCATGGAACGTCCGAGTGACGTCACACGCATCCCGCGTACACTGACGTAGCGGCAGGAACGGCTTAATGTTTATAACTTAATATCTTCGTAAGTAATGGTCCGATTTGGATAATTCAAAAAGAAATATCATTCTTATGTCATAGAGAATAACGTGGATACTAGTTCTATTGAATTTGCTAGAACTTTACTGATCCTCATTGCAATAATTTTTCAAAAATAAAAAACATTGAGTATTATATTATTATAATTGATTTAAATACGACTTCTAAAAAATTGTGTAGGTACAAAAATAAAACTGATTTGAGTTTATGTAATATTTTATTCATGTATGTTTTCCCTGTTTATTAAATAAAGCATAATAGGTATTTTAAATATAAAAGTGAGATTTTATTTTATTTCAAATTTATCTTTGTATGTTATTATTTTTTAAATTTTCTTTATAACAATTTGGTAGAATCAAATTCTCATACATAGAACTATGACTATAATTTTTTTTTTATCGGAACATTATCGTAAGATTAGAACTACTACTATACGAACCAATCATTGAACGGCCAAGCCAAAATATGAACTATATGAGACGAGAGTAAATAGTTTATATAAAAATTAATTTCAATAAATATAATAATCAAATATTGCTACATTTGATGTTAGTTATTTATATTATTATTTTTTTATGTAACTAGGTCGGCAAACAAGCGTACGGCTCACCTGATGGTAAGACCGTAGCCTATAGACGCCCGCTACACCAGAAGCATCGCAAGCGCGTTGCCGACCCTATCCCCAATCGCCCCCAGGAGCTCTGGTCACCTTACTCACCAACAGGAACACAATACTGCTTGAAAACAGTATTATTTAGCTGTGGTCTTCTGTAAGGTCGAGGTACTACCCCAGTCGGGCTGCTCCATATTTTGAGCAGGAAATTTCCTGCTGTGCCCTACCTCAGTTAAATAAGTTATATAAAACAAATAGTCAAATATTACTTTATAACTAAAATAAAAATTAATTAAAATATTTCCTTTTTCACACGATACTCCATTAAATCGCAAAGTCTAACTCTAACACAACACTTCAAAACGAGAAAATCGAAAGTGTCACTTTATCCTATAGAATCGTTATCCGACTCTCTCTGTCTGAAATTAGCAGTAACCGGAACTATGTTTTTAAATAAATCATCGACGCTACTCGGTGGATCGCAGGTTAGCAAATCTTGCATTTCTTTCCACAACTCATAATCTCCAGCGATACCTCTAGAAAATATTCTAGAAGGATCTGACGTGAAGGCGTTAGGCGTTGAATATTGGCCTAAATCGGCGCCATCGTTGTTTAATCTCTGCATCGTTTCTCTTTCTATTCTTTCCAACCGTTCTATCGCTTTTGAGGAATCTATATCTTTTGGTGTCTTGTTAAAATCGATGTCTATTTCGATTCTAAAAAAAAACAAGGTTATATTATTTATACAGGCCTATTCACTTTTTTTTTATGTAACTAGGTTGGCAAACAAGCGTACGGCTCACCTGATGGTAAGACCGTAGCCTATAGACGCCTGCAACACCAGAAGCATCGCAAGCGCGTTGCCGACCCTATCCCCAATCCCCCCCAGGAGCTCTGGTCACCTTACTCACCAACAGGAACACAATACTGCTTGAAAACAGTATTATTTAGCTGTGGTCTTCTGTAAGGTCGAGGTACTACCCCAGTCGGGCTGCTCCATATTTTGAGCAGGAAATTTCCTGCTGTGCCCTACCTCAATTTCACGAGCATATTAATGAACTTAAAATGTCTGGAAATATCTATTTTATTATTTCTTAGATGAAATTTAATGACATTAATGTAAGGAAATTTAAATTCAAAATCGCTTGTATCATACATATTTTTAATAATAATGCATATCTCAGAAAGTAATAGTACTTTCTGTCTAGCAATAGCTAGACAGATTATCGCATATTTATGTAAATTTTAAAGAGGCCATGTTAAAGTATTACCTACTTATAGTATTAAAGAAAGTTACCCAGTTTCTTGTTTAAACTTAGCCCAGTCTTCGGAGTTGGGTGCACGCGGTATTTCCGACGCAAGCGCACGACATGCTTCTTCCATTGTCTTCTCGACAATTTCCAATTCCGCTTCAACTTAACAACAACAATAATATTAACATAACATTTTATATATTTATGTCACAGTGTATTTATTTAGCTGTATTTACATATATATATGTATAGTCACATAGTATGTTATCTCCGTATTAACAAGGTAAGCTATGTGTATATGTGAGTTAAAATCTATAAATATAAAGGGAAAGCTACGCGGTTTTTCTGTCATGCGTAACATTCATTACCTAGTGAGGTAGGTATACCTAAGAAAAATAGTGAGAGTTAGATTACAGAATTGTTGTTTTAATCGTAATTAAATCCGAATTTAATTAAAGGTTATCTATACATACAATAAAATGATAGGAAAGTCAATGTATGTCCGGGATAAACTCAAAAAGTACTGCATGGATTTACTTCAAATTTGGCACAAATATTATTAAGAAGTCGGGTCAGAACATAGGCTACATATTATCACGCTATCACCTACGGGGAACGAGCAGTGAACGAGACGACGTCGCGGGCAGCAGCTAGTAATATAAGTATATATAGGCATACATTTTTGTTTGTTTATTATTTGATTGATTGGTTTAATGACTAATTTAATTAATAAAAAGTAATCGCCTAATATGACGTTGTGAAATAAAGTGAGTAGACGACTAAATTGTATAATAATGACGTTATAATATGTTGATAGCAGTAGATACACTAAATAACTACTACTGACTAAAGTATGAAGTAATTTCATATTTTACGCTATTCCATAGGAAACATTCGATTTTATTAAGTACCTAAACCACAGATTAGTAAATAGTACTACGTACCTAAACTTGAATATTACGGTATTGATGGTAAACACATACCACAGAAAGTGATGGTAAAGCTCTTAATCTCATTGCTTCATATCTATCTAATACTAATAGAATTCATCACGTGTCAATAAACGGAACGAAGTCTTCTGGATCTGTATTAAAAATGGGCGTTTCACAGGGATCGATTATAGGTCCTTTTCTTTTTTTAATATATAGGTATCTATAAATGATCTGCCATTTTATGTTAAGGGGTTGAAGGTATTTGTGATATATGCTATTTGCAGATGACACATCGCTTATATTTAAAATTGATAGGAAAAAAGTAAATTATGATGACGTGAACAGTTCTTTATCGCGAATTCAATATTGGTTTAAAACAAACACTTGGTTTTGAACGCCAAAAAAACCAAGTGCGTTGTATTTTCGTTGCCTAATGTTAAGCATCCAAATTATAATTTTTAAATAAATAACGAGAGGCTTATTGTTAATGATACTACAGTTTTCTTAGGAATAAATTTGGACTCAAAACTTCAGTGGAATGCCCATTTATCATCCTTGAATAGTAAACTCAGCTCCGCAGCATTCGCAATTAGAAAAGTACCTACGACAACTGACCGACGTTGCTACTGCCCAAGCAGGAAACCCCCAGAGTTTACAAAGGGGCCAGGCTTGGGCCAGTACTGGGAAACCTAGCTTCGGCGTACCTGTATTGGCCCATGCGTGGGCCAGGCTGCTTAACCCAGCCTCGGCCATGCCAATGATTATCCAAGCTTGGGCCAAGACTGGCTGACCCAGCCTTGGCCATGCCAATGATCACTCAACCTTGGACCAAGACTGGCTAACCCAGTCTTGGCCGTGCCAATGATCACCCAACCTTGGATCAAGACTGGCTAACCCAGCCTTGGCCATTCATTGGAGATACAAGCGTGGGCCAAGACTGGTTAACCCAGCGTCGGCCATTCCAATGATTATCCAACCTTGGGCCAAGACTGGCTAATCCAGCCTTGGCCATTCATTGGAAATCCAAGCGTGGGCCAAGACTGGTTAACCCAGTCTCGGCCATGCCAATGATTATCCAACCTTTATAGGTATTAAACGTGCATGCACGTTTAATACCTATATTTTAGCAATATTTATGTTATGTATTTGTTTTGCAAAAAAAGGGCTATTCGCGGCATTTACGACCCTGAAACTCGAATCTCCCAACGGAATGTTTTTCAAAAGGTAGACATATTATCAATTGCTTCGCTATCAATATTTATAACATCATAACATTTATGTATATTCACCAGAATATTCATTGTTTTGAAATAAATATGTAGAATAATAATCGCAGTGTTAACATGACTGTGAAAATTAAAATTAAAATTAATAGACAAAGCGTATGTATTATTCGGTGCAGGATTACATAGTTGATAAAAGATGTGTGGACTTAGTGACGCTGTATTTCATGCAAGATATTACTAATTTTGCACTAAAACACAGTTATTAAATTATTTTCAAAATATGAAAAGAGTAACTGCAGAGTTTCTTGCTGATTCGTCTCTGCAGAATCTACATACATTCCGAATCGATAGTAGCTTTACTTTTACAAAAATAATAATCACTTTAAAATTTTAATCTGTTAAATGTTAAACGATTTAATTTGTTAAACGGTTCGAAAGTGCTCTTGGGGCCTATTTGAATAAAGTTGTTTTTGATTTGTTATAGGACAAAAGGTAATTTCTGAATAATAAGTTGCCTACGTCGTTCTTTGATTCCTAAGCTACCACCATGCAAAAATTATGTCAATCTCGTTTTCTTTTAAAAAGAGTAACAAATCTATTCCACTAAAATTGTAGGTATATTGTGCCTATTCAAACTTTTGTATTTAACTATTTATGATAGCAATAATAGTAAGATGTATTACATGCAGTCAGTTGCCTAAAAAGAAAGTTCAGAGCTATATTGTATGTAAGTGTTAACTCGACAGTGTTAGACTAGTCGTAAATGGACAGAAAGACGACAACAAAATATAAGCATAAATATTTAAGAGAAATCTCGCGAAATGTGTCATGGCATGATGGCACTGTATAACACAAACGTTTTGTTAGCTTATCTACTCAGTACATGAAGATTGCTCTTGGATTGGATATATTTTGTATTTGTACAAATATTTGATTCCGGTCTGGGTGTCTTGGTACTGGTGAGTAGTGATGGTTCACTACAATCATTTCAAAACTTTTCATTAATTAACTACTGCCGTATGTATTCAAGAAATGTTCTTTTATTATTTATTAATTTAATACCCATTATATAAATGTACGAGTCTTTTTATGTTAAAAAAACGTGGACAATCACACATTAGTTTTTTAACTAGTGTGTAAAACATAATATATATGTATATGTAGTATGTATGTATAGTATATGGCACTATTGCTATATACCTACGTAAAAAGTGGTATGAAAATAGAAAGTTAGTAGAAGTATTTCTGACGCTTACAAAATAATGACAATAAATGATAAATAAGAATTGTAGATTGTATATTATTAGGTATATATCCTTTTGCTTATAGCCTTATAACATAAATAAAATAAAAGACAAAATATGAATTTTTTGTGAATCTACAATTTTAATTTGATTCGTTTATATCTGAATTTCAAAACGTAGATTTCATGATTATTTTTTTCTTTCTTGAAGGTCTGTCTGACACAGAATTTAACGTATAAAATAAAAATAAAACATTGTGTGCGTACAAATTACACATGTCAGAAGGGAAAATTCTTTGGCAAAGTAATTTAAAAAAAAACTAATTAATAAAATTGCGTGCGTACAAAGTACACATGTCAGAAGTGAAACTTCTTTGGCAAACTAATTAAAAAAAAACAAAAAGCCAACGTCACGCGGTGTTCCCAGGCGGTCACCCATCCAAGTACTGACCGCGCCCGACGTTGCTTAACTTCGGTGATCGGATGAGAACCGGCGTGTTCAACGTGGTATGGACCGATGGACGTTTAGAATCGTAACCCGTTTTATCCGTAAACATTTTTCCCCTCATGCGCCTAAAAGACCGAATAAAAATTCATCATATCGAAGATATCGACCGGAGCTCAGTCGGAGGTGCGGGTTCGATCCCCGCTGGAACGGTTGGTATTTTTGATATGATATTTAAAATTTTTATAATTGCCTCATCTGTAGGTATTACACAAAAAATAATACAAAGATTGATTATTATTTTCAAAAGTGAAGCTACCGCCGATTCGGAATGTAGATTCTGCAGAGAATAATCGACAAGACATTCCGCAGTTACTCTTTTAAACATAACATCTGTGTTTTAGTACAAAATTAGTAGGGGGAGTCCGGGACACTTGCACAGGCAGGAGAGATGCTCCACTTCGATTAAATCATTTTGCCTAATATCTTGTATGAAATAGGTACAGCTTTCACCGAATAATAAGCTTTATCTATTAATTATTTATAAAAACACTTTAAAATTATTTTGAGACAATTGCAAAATTGTTTCTGGGATTTTATTATCTATATACATATAATAAAATTGTAGGAAAGTCAAAACTGTACATTGAATATTTTTTTTAAAGAATACTTGGGGTGTGATCTACATTCGATACCGAAGCCAAAAATATAGTTTTTGGAATTTTTGTCTGTTTGTCTGTATGTATGTCCGGGATAAACTCAAAAAGTACTGCATGGATTTACTTCAAATTTGGCACGAATATTATTAAGAAGTTGGGTCAGAACATAGGCTACATATTATCACGCTATCACCTACGGGGAACGAGCAGTGAACGCACGTAGACGACGTCGCGGGCAGCAGCTAGTAATATATATACATGCGAATAAGTCCGTAGCCCAGAAAGAGTCGTTAACTTTTCGCAGTCGGAAACTTGGAGTTACAATTTTGTTATTCCTTCTCGTGTTTAAGTAACAAACCTATATATATCACAAATTTCACAATATGTCAATTTCAGTGGCGTAGTGAGGGGTGGGCAAGGGGGGGCATCATGCCCCGGACGCTACTCACAAAGGAGCGCCAAATGGTCGGCAAAACTAAAAATTGCTGGGCATGTTATATGGTTTTCGAATGAGGGGAGCGCTAAAAAGGTATTGAGCCCCGGGCGCGAGGAATGAGGGGGGCGCTAAAAAGGTATTGTGCCCCGGGAGCGAGTTAAGCTCGCTACGCCACTGGTCAATTATGTACCTATTTGTAATATGACTTCAAGACCTCTTGGATACAAAACCTTAAAGAAAAATAATATTATCTTATTATAGACGACAAAGCTTTAACAATACCACAACAAATAAAATTATAAGTTGACTATAACTCACCGCCGCCGGCAGCTTCCCTGCGTGGGTTACAAAATAATAAAATCATGTTTTCTCCCATAAGAATTAAGATAGCCTAAGTCAATCACGGTATTGATAATGTAGCGTTTTTATGATGAAAGAATTTTTAAAATCGGTAGAGTTAAAGTAGTTTTCGAGTTTATTCATTATCATTACAAAAGAAATGGTAAAACATTTCCACTTTACAATATTAACATAGATATTATAGATAGTATTTTAGATATAACTCACTTGAGCTGTTAAGTTTCGGTCTTCGCAAAGCTCTCGCTAAGTTACCAGAAACAGCACCGTGTGATGTCAATTTGCTTCCACTACAACGCCACTCTTCATCTTCAACAGAAGAATTAAAACAAATGGCAGAGAATTCTTCATTTAAGACTTATATTATGTCACATAGACGGTAGTTTGCATTTACCAACAATTAAGTTGTTAATTTGAACAAGTAAAGATTATATTATCTATTAGGTAGGTATATCTTATCGACATCATAATTTGATTAGAAGACATCTCCATAAAAGATACCTAAGTCCGCTTGCTATCTTAATTAGGTATATTGTCTTAGCCAGAACGTAGTGTGAGAGTTAATGATACATACATACATACATGAATACATATATGATATAGACAATTTCTATAATTTATTGAAATATATTATTTTATGAACATTCGTCTAACTTATTTTATAATTTTTCTTAACACGTAATTACATACGAGTATAATCTCTAACACAGTAAAAAAGTTCAGGAAATCCCGAGATTAGCGAGTAGAAACGAACGAATGGTATTATTGATTAATAAAATTTATTGCAAATGATAAATACTGGAACGATTAATGGTAAAAGGAAGCGTTTTACCCATCAATGTATTCATAATTTCGAGTCTCGTAGGTCCATCGACGGCTCGCTCCACGGCAGTCTTCGGGCGGCGCGGTACTTCACATCGAGCGCGCACGCCTCCACATTCGGTGGTTGCCGGACGTCGTCGCCGGGTTATGTTTTTGCGTTCTTCAGATCGCTCTTCGTTAGCAATAGCATTATATTCTTGAAACTGGCATGGATAAAAAAACGAGTGTACTTTTGACCACACGACTGAAGTAAAACTTCTTTAGCTCTTACAGTAATATACGAAACGTAAGTCTCTCTCTTTCTTTTTTCACTAACTGATATCTCCCTCTCAACTGCCGTTCCTCGCCCGCCTCGCCTTATCATACTTTTCGTAACGCTTTCGTCACGCATTCACCAGCGTACTCACAAAGTCAAGCGTGCGTAAAGAAGTTTGTTGAAGACATGTTGATACATCAATACTAACCAGTAATCACAAATATTTGTGTACAGCGCGCTTGCTTATATTTACGGATATCACACCAATAATTACTACCATACTGGGAGTCTTGGAATTTGAGACGTAATAAAAAATTGTTTAATTTTTTACTAGGAAACCCTTGAGTGTGACGTCTTAGTCTACGTTTCCTTCGGAGAATATGGCTTTTTAATGGTAGCAAAATCTATCGCTCATCGTTTCAGCCTGCAATATCCCACCGCTGGGCATAGGCCTCTTTCCCCATGTAGGAGAAGGATCAGAACTTAATCAACCACGCTGCTCCAATGCGGGTGGCGGATATATTCCCTACTATTAGTAACGATCGCTATCAGGAGAACAATTGTAGGTACATGATAACAACCGGGACCGATGGCTTAACGGGCTCTCCGAGGCACGGTGGGGAGACCCACAGGACTGCACAAACACCCAGACCACGGCAAACATATGTATGGCCAATACAAATTTTTGTCATGTGCGGGATCGAACCCGCAACCGCTAGCGCAACAGCCACAAACCAGTGCTGTGACCGTCGCGCCAACGCGGCGTCTTAATTATTATATTTAAAAATAATAATAAGGCGATACAAAGTTCGCCATATCAGCTAGTAATGTATACTAGTAAATAAACCGATAAAATTAAAATACTACATTCTACTTACCAAATATTTACTATTTTGTCAAGTCTTTATAGTTTTTTTTTTTATTTATATATTATACATAATAAATTAAAAGCGATTTAAGTGTATGTCTACATGTCTGTACAACTGTCTCTGGAACGGCTAAAATAAGATAAAGGATGTCACATGGCAACATATACTTTTTACCACATAATTCCCACGGGATCTAGAATCTCCCACGTAAATGAAGTCGCGGGTATAGCTAGTTGTAGTATAAGTTTTTAAAATAAGTATTTAAATATTGCACATCGATCTTTGGAAAGAGACAATCGTCTAATTCTGACTTTGTTGAGCGCTGTGAACTATTTTTGTATGTAAAACAGAATATTACCAAATATTTATTACTTTTTCTTTGTCCTATAATTAATCCCTCGATTCCCTCGCTAGTAACACGCACTTTTGATGTGTTAAGAATTAATCGTCTTCTAAAATTACTTCTTTGCACACTCGAATGCGAAAACGAGATTCTTACTCTTTGCGAAAAACAATGTCCATAAAATATCTAATACAGCTTAAATTAATATAAATGTACTTTACTTCATTTCCCTTCGATGGACCAGGTTGTGGTGAATCTTGTTGCCTCCTGTCACTTTTTAATTGTTGGTCACTTGTTTCAGAATAACTTTCAACGCTTTCTGTATCTGATGGCATTTCATCATTCCAATCATCTGTAAAGTCTTAAATTACATTCACATACAAACATTTGGCTATAGGTACCTATCTGTTTACTGTACAAGTACATTATTCATTAATATTATTATAAATATAATAAAATCTGTAGTTAGTTTTATTTATACTTTGGTCGAAATGACTTTTTCGATGTTCGAACTTTATTACCTTTTATACTAATTTTTTTTTCTATATAACAATGGGGGCAAACAAGCAAACGAAGCCATCTTCGATATTAAACAGATACCGTCACCCATGGACATCTGCAACATACGAGGAGATGCGGGTGCGTTGCCGGCCTTTAGGGAAAATTTATTTCTATTCACAAATTATTTATATTTTAAATGTCATTTAACTTACCTTCTTCATTCGAATTCAAAGTTCTTCCATCCAAAGTAATTAACATAGGTAATGCAGATGCGACAAGAGAGCGATAGTTCATAGAATCTGCTAAAGGAGTTCCACTCAATGTTAGCCTTCGCAAAGAACCGCATACACCCAATGTCCAAATACGACTTGATTGTTCAATAGGGTTACTGTAAAATACCTCAAAACTCACTATGCGTTGTTAAGACATCTTTTCCTGCTACATTATTTTAAAATCTAAATAAGTATAAAGAATCATTGAAATTGACACATACTTAGAAAGATCCAGAGTGTGTAATTTTTGTAAAGCTGCCAAGGCATGCAGATCATGAAGACGATTTCGAGCTGCATGAAGCTCTCGTAAAGAGCCTAAGCCCCAAACTCCGTCCAACGAGCTTAAACCACAGCGGTTAACGCTGAGACACTACAAATAGAGGCATAGTAACATTTGGAATACCTACTGGTCATTTTGTTATTTCTCTAACTATAATATTTCTCGTAAGTATATACCTACTTTTAATTTGGTTAATCCAATTCCAAGGTCACGCAATGATTGCATAGCGCTTCCATCTAAAATTAATGTTCGTAAATGTGGAGCCAGAACATGCAACCTCCGCAAACCAACGCGCTCCGCAACTACCCGCAATTTTGCTTCGCGAATTCTTAACACTTCTTCATCAGTTGTTACACCGCTACATTGCTTCTACACATTTTTAGGATTTATACATGTTAAAATCTAATACAAAGTTTATGAGTAAAATTGTCCTTCCTACTTGCAAAGTAAACACATACTAGCAGTTCAATGAGCGTTGATTCACGCGGTATTACAATACGTCTATAGCCAGGTAGCCTGCGCTCCAATTCATCTTGACCAGGTGGTTGTTCTGGATCAGGTGGAGGTAATGCTAAAACTCTAACAACAACAAAAAAATATTAAAATTTGCTTTAAAAGGTATAATCAAATCATCCACTAATTTTACCTGAAAAGCGGTGTAGCTCGAACGTTTTGTGGTTCTGGAGAACTAGCACTTGAAACTTCAGACGGTGATGGTGACATAATAATACTTGGAGTGCGGGGAGCAGAACCAAGCTCTACACACGGTGCCTCTAAATTAGGCATTTTGAAGACCTTCCAAGGTATACAATTTCTTTAGCAAGCACTTAAAAAGTACGTTCACTGTATTAAGTTATTATTACTTCAGAATATTTCAAATTGAGTTTGTTTTAATTGAAACGAATTGATTTTTTATAAACATTACAACTTTTATGTCACTTAACATGTAAACAAGCTTTCGTTGCTATAGTTACACTTCCGCTTTCTTTTCTTTCTTTTCACTTCATATCAATTCCCTTGGTATTCCCTTGGTATAGTGATTTGACCATCATATCTTTTTTGTTTATTGATATATCAACGCCATTTCTTTTTTGTTTTGATCATCAATACATTGCGCATGTAAAATAAATGTGATTTAATTTAGAAAACATCTACAAGAAAAAATTATGGGCCAAAGAAATCTCGACAGAGACAAAAAGTAAATCAAACCTTCAAGTTTAGGTATAAATTAAAAAAAAAATTAAAGCCTCCAGACAATTTAAAATAATTTAAAAAATTACTCTAGTTAACACTGTTTTAAATAATATTACTTTCATTCACCTACCTTACTTACTTTTTTTTTAAATGATGAAATAACGAAATGGTTTCTACCTGAACCCGCACTCTACGCTGACAATTATAACAATAATTGTTATTACGCAGGGCGGTATGTCCCTGTATAGCACATGGTAAACTACCATCTTGACTTTGGCGACATGTTGGCGCAGCGGTCACAGCCCTGGCTGATGCGCTGGCGGTCGCACGTTCGATTCCCGCTCACGGCAGATATTTGTATTGGTCATATAGATGTTTGTCGTGGTCTGGGCGTTTGTGCTTGTGTATTGTGTGTGTTTCCGGACCCCCAACACAGGAGAAAATCCTACTGGGAGCCGTCGAGTGTGAAGCGTTTATTATAAAAAAAAAATCTTGACTGCTCTCATCAGGCGAGGATTTACATCCTTATTTGAAGATCATCCTTATTTCCAGTAATGTAGATTGTGGAAATTCACGACCGAATTTATAAAAATAAAATTGTTACTCGAATTTATGATTTGTTTTATTTTGATACCTACCGGCATTAATTTCACCCTATAAGAGACATTTGTGGTGTCCGTGGAAACTCATACCCCAAATTCCAAGATAAAAAGAGACAGCAGGTAGTTTACCATGTGCTGTACAGGGACATACCGCCCTGCGTAATAACAATTATTGCTATAATTGTCAGCGTAGAGTGCGGGTTCAGGTAGAAACCATTTCGTTATTTCATCATTTAAAAAAAAAGTAAGTAAGGTAGGTGAATGAAAGTAATATTATTTAAAACAGTGTTAACTAGAGTAATTTTTTAAATTATTTCAAATTGTCTGGAGGCTTTAATTTTTTTTTAATTTATACCTAAACTTGAAGGTTTGATTTACTTTTTGTCTCTGTCGAGATTTCTTTGGCCCATAATTATTTTTTTTTGTAGATGTTTTCTAAATTACATCACATTTATTTTACATGTGCAATGTATTGATGATCAAAACAAAAAACAAAATGGCGTTAATATATCAATAAACAAAAAAGATATGATGGTGAAATCACTAATTTTCGGCACTTTTTTCGAAAAATGAAAAAATAATCATAAAAAAAATCCGTAACACTTTGCATATAGGTAAGTTAGCCTAAATAGGTTCCAAATGACCCCCCTTACCCAACATACCTCTATGGCTAACCATTCCCCTAACATCCTGTATATAATAAATGCGAAAGTAACTGTCTGTCTGTCTGTCGCGCTTTCACGCCAAAACTACTGAACAGATTTTAATTAAATTTGGTATACAGATAGTCTAGAGTCTGAGAAAGAACATAGGCTACATTTTAATACGAAAAAAATGGTATAAGGGGTTGAAAAATTGATGGGATGAAAATTTGTATGGAGGTATCGTCATTTTTAGAGCTAGAAGCTTAAAACTTATTTTTAGGCTGCTCGATTCAGCCTGTAATATCCCACTGTTGGGCATATGCCTCTTCCCATGTAGGAGAGGGGTCGGAGCTTAATCCACCACGCTGCTCCAATGCGGGTTGACGAATATATTCACTACTACGAGTAACGATCGCTATCAGGTGTACATGATAACAATCGGGACCGACGGCTTAACGTGCTCTCCGAGGCACGGTGGGGAGACCCACAAGGACTGCACAAACACCCAGACCACGGCAAACATCTGTATGGCCAATACAAATGTTGTCGTGTGCGGGGATCGAACCCGCAACCGCGCGCGCAACAGCCAATCGCAATCCAGTGCTGTGACCGTTGCGCCAACGTGGCGTCACAGCACACGTTTAGGCTGTTGATTCGATAAAAATAAATATGACTGCTAGTCGCCGTGCTTTTTAGATAGATGTAGGTAGGTACTTGATGTAAGTTTTGTAGCATTTGTTTAGTAACTGTTTTGGATAACTTATTTTATGTTTTGTATACTGAATTATGTTTAATTATGTGCATGTGGTGTTTACCTTTTTTTTATGTTACTAAGTCGACAAACAAGCGTACGGCTCACCTGATGGTAAGTGACTACCGTAGCGTCCGTAGCCTATAGACGCCTCCAACACCAGAAGCGTCGCAAGCGCGTTGCCGACCCTATCCCCAATCCCCCCAGGAGCTCTGGTCACCTTACTCACCAACAGGAACACAATACTGCTTGAAAGCAGTATTACTTAGCTGTAGTAGTAGTAGTAGTAGTGTAGCTGTCTTCTGTAAGGTCGAGGTACTACCCCAGTCGGGCTGCTCCATATTTTGAGCAGGAAATTTCCTGCTGTGCCCTACCTCAGTTACCTACATGAGTTGTGCACTTAGATTACATAATGTATGTTTCGTTTTATAATGAAAAATGTTTTAGTGTAATAACTGCTAGTAAGCCAATAAATAAATAATAAACTGGATGTCATTCAGTTTATAAAAGTTTTACCCTCAAGGGTACAAAATAACAATAGGGAATAGAGTTTGAAAGTTGTATGGAAATATGTAAGGTTTATATGAATTTTTTCTAAGTTTGCGACAAAAGACAAAATATTAAAGCTATTTTGATGTCCAAAATAAACCAAAAGATGTATACAATATTACTGATGACCCTACGAGGTCAAAAAATTTAATTTTTTTTCTGGTTTTTTTTTCTTTTATTTAGTTGATATTTACCTATATAATTTCATAATAATATTATCCTACAAATTGCGTGGTACGTTATCCTTGTCCTACGCTCACTGCTGCTCTATCTCCTGCTAACTCTATTATCTCTCATCAAAATGAAGCTACTCCCGGAAAATTAGCTTGATAGTAATCAAGTAAAAAAAATGTATCATGGATCCCGGGACTACTACGCAATTAAAGCAATAGTCTCAAATAATTAAAACTTAAAACAATGTTCATTAGGTTCATCTATAACTTGACCGCCAAACATTATTTTTTATGTCGCCAGTGTAAGCATGCAAGTGTACTTGCATGTGAGCCTGGGCGTGTCAATATGTGTTTAGGGCCTTTAGGCAATGGACATGTGTGAGGGTGTATTTCATTATTCAAACAAAATAATTTATACCAGCTTTAAACCAGTATTAGGGGAAAAATATTCAAGATTTTGTTAATCCTATATACCAAAAGCTGTTTTAACTACAATTCGGGGAATAATAAAGTGGTTAAGTCTTTTATTCAGACAATTACGGTCGAAACTTCGTTTTAACAATTGCTGATATAAATTAATTTCATTATTTTTCAATATAACATGTTTGCAAGAATTTTGATAGATGATTTAAACTTAAACATTTGAATGAAAAAATTATATTATTCAAATTATGTAGGTATATTCAAAAGAACACCGTCCGCCCATTTATTATCTTTTTGACAGTTCACGCCTATTACAGTTGTTTTTTTTTTGGAATAACGCACTAAAAATTCTACAATAATGTCTTATTTAGTTATTTTATTGACGACTAGCTTCTGCGCGCGACTTCGTCGGCGTGGACTCCGCTCCTATTGGTCTTAGCGTGATGATACATAGCCTATAGCCTTCCTCGATAAATGGGCTATCTAACACTGAAAGAATTTTTCAAATCGGTCCAGTAGATCCTGAGATTAGCGCGTTCAAACAAACAAACAAACAATTAAACAAACAAACTCTTCAGCTTTATTATATTAGTATAGATTTGATTGATTGAGTGAAGTACCTAACTACCTACCCTGTGCATGCCCTGTGCACCTGTATACTTACTGTACTCTGTGCCTGTGCATAACAAACAACCACAGACTATGAAACAGTTCTTCAAATAATAAATCGATAGTAAATCGATCATAATAATTTTAATATCTATATCTATACTTATTATAAAAATAAGTCCCCCGGCCGCGTCTTTCTGTCCTCCTGTCTGTCTGTCTGAACGCGATAAACTCGAAAACTACTGAACAGATTTTTACACGGTTTTCAACAATAGAAAGAGTGATTCTTGAGGAAGGTTTAGGTATATAATTTATTATGCTTTTATGTAAATTAGCAGAAATACGGCGATAAATGTTGAAGAGATCGCAAAAAATCTCGCCAACGGGGACCTTTCCTTGCGAACGCCGCGTAAACTAGCAAAGATATAGTTAAGTAATGTACTAGCGAATTCAAAATCTATAAAAATTCTACAAAAAAGTCCGTGACAGCATATCTCTATCTCTTACGGTTGACGTACAATAACCACTTTTATGTTCAAATTTTTAATTAAAAACATTACGTTATTTTCAAAGCTATTTTCTTTAGTTCAGTATTAATCCTTATCCAAATAAATATGTTAGTTAGCTTAAGAACTTAATGCAGATTAAAATTGCCCTTTACACTATATCAATCAGATGAATAGTTTTTGAGATATCGTCGTTAGAAGTAATTATTAAAAATAATTAATGCGCAACGAAGTGGGCACGGGTCGGCTAGTATAAGATAAATATAAATATAATAGATAATAATAATAGATAAAATAATTTTACGTCATGTGATTATTGTTTCTATAAATTTAATAAAAAAAGGAAATAATTTATATTATTTATTATTTATATACAAATTTAAAAAACTAATAAACGAATAAATAAATAATATTTTTAAACTATAGTTGTCACAAAATAAGAGGCCCGTTTGGACGTTTAACAAATACCCTAGAACGTAACTTGGTACGAAACTGTAAGAAACAATAAAGGAATTATTAATAACATAAAGTGTTTTTAAAACATACGTAAATTTTTTGGCGCGTTAAATAATATGATAGAATATATTGGAAGTGTTCTTTTCGCGCTTACTTTATAGTAGCATGCAATTTCTAATTATTACGAAACGTCTCAAAAACAGTTACGTTCTAAGTCTTTTTGTTTTTAAATACTAGTGTTGTAACTAGTTAATTACTGAATTTCACCAGCATCATTCGATTTTAATAGTAAATCGATATAGTGTAGAGTGTAGTGATCTCTACTGAAAATAATTTTATGGTATTTGCTCGCAAACGAAAAAAAAACGACTTCAACTACATCGGCAAGTAACACAACGTATGTAGCTAGACGAAAAAATAATCAACTAAATACGCGTTATCAAAGATTAAAGTCTTTACAGGTACCATGGTCACGGGAGAACAATGTTCTTGTGTAGAGAACCTAATAAAACGCGATAAAACCTGAAAAAGTCGTTTCATTATAATGAGAAAAATTGGCGTAAACATTAGAAAACAAAAAAAAAATAGATTAAACACAAATTCATCTTTTGTACCATTGTATTTTTTCAATTTACCTACAATATTAAAGTTTAAGTTAAATTTTCTAATCAGAAATTTAATTCAATACACTTTACACTAGATAATTAAATCGATCAAATAGTCATACAAACTTGAATCGATTTATCGTGAGTATCGAATACCGAGTCGTATGGTTACTTCCCTATTTACGTCTCGATGACATATGTCCAAACGGGCCTATTATTTTGCGATGACTATAAATGTATTTCATTCAATCGATTGAAAGTTCTATTTAAATAAAAATCGATTATTATTTCAAATCGAATTAATAACGTGTGAGGTAGTCACAAATGTCAAAATTTCTTGAAGTGTCAAAAAGATAATAAATGGGTGGACGGGGTATAATTATTGTAATATTTGTGCAAGTTTTGAAATTTTCTTTTTTTTTTAAATTTAGTTTTGAATGAAGATGAATATAGAGAAAAAAAATTGACACGTCTATTATTCACTTATTTTACTGAGCCTGTATGGCTCAGTAAAATGCCTCTGCCTATTGCAAAAAAAAAAAAAGAAATATTTTACTTTTTACCAGGGTTGCCAACTGTACGAGGTTCCTCGTACAAATACGAGATTTGTGGTCTTCCGTACGAGGTACGAGGACACTATCAACCTCGTACAATTATGTACGAGATTTTCATAATATGGCCATACGAACGAAACTGGCTAACTGTGGATACAGTAAAAGGCACACTTCTTGCTGCAGAGAGCGTAAAAGGTTTAAGTCGTACTGGAAACTGCGTCAATTTTGAACCCACAAAAGACATGTATGTATAGCCGCATAACAAAAGATAAAATATACGGCAGAAAAACGATCACAATGAGGATGTTCCTGACATTATATTTGGAGAGGAGATGAAAATTAAGTTACCTTGCAAAATTTCGTAATAATATAGGCACATTTAGTTTTTTTTTTTTTGTTATCTTACTTGGAGAATACTAAAGATTTATTTGAATTACAATACATAGTTATGATTTATTTAATAGGAAACTTACAATAGTTTATTTCATTGAGTAAAAAGTCCCTAATTCAGTAGCTTAATATGCCTTAATTATGGTTTTAGCACGTTATCGATGCATAATATAAATGTACGAGGTTTGAAAGTCAAAATACGAGATTTTTAGCTGCATATGTACGAGGGATTTTTTTTTCTGGGTGGCAACCCTGCTTTTTACCGCCAATTTTTTGACAACTTGACAAGCGAATTAACTGGAAGTCTGGAATTAACATTCTAGTTTCTAAGTATAACCAATTCGTTTGAATAACTTAAAACGTATTAAATCATATTGAATTAGTAGTTGGTTTTGTTATTCAGTTTTTTTTTATATAAAAAACAAAATATGGCGCAAAACGAGAAAATTTTGCCTCATGATGAATATAATTATTTGAATCTTGTAAAGAAAATTATTGAAACAGGTACAGTAAATATATTTATATATTTAATATACATATATGCAAAATTAAGGCTTATTTTAGAATAAAACCAAAACGTATATTCAGTGGCGGCCATAAGGGGTGGCGAACGGGGCAATCGCCCGGGGCCTCGCTCTTGCAGGGGCCTCGCGCAACAATCCAAGCAAATTTAAAATAATAACGATTTTTAACTGTATTTTTTTAATTAAAATTATTAAAACATATTTGAGGAATTCGATGACACAAGATCGGGTTTCACACATCATTTTAAGAGCAGTATCTCTATTTTCGACCATTTTCAACTTGTCGACTAGACTAGAAGGACAAAGGGCCTCGCAAAGACTTGCCGCCCGGAGCCTCGCAATGGGTAAGGCCGCCTCTGCGTATATTTCACTTTATTAAAACCAAATATTACAGGTGATAAACGGATTGACAGGACTAATGTAGGCACTTTGTCTGTTTTCGGCGCGATGCAAAGATACTCTTTAGAAAATAATGTATTACCATTACTTACTACTAAAAGAGTATTTGTAAGGGGTGTAATAGAAGAACTACTGTGGCTGATATCTGGAAGCACAGATAGTAAAGTTCTAGCTAATAAAGGAGTACATATTTGGGATGCAAATGGTTCCAGAACGTTTCTTGATAATTTAGGTTTTACTGATAGAGAGGAAGGTAAGGAAAATTTAGTCCTAAAAATCACATAGAAGACTTAGTAAAATTTTGCTAATGTGCCAAAATTTAGAAAAGAAAACGTTCTTACCAATAAATGATTGATGATAAATGATATATTCTCCTGATACTGTCCATTATTGTGATAACTTATTTGCTACAATATATAAATTCTTAAACTTGAAGGTGATCTCGGTCCTGTATATGGATTCCAATGGAGGCACAGTGGAGCCAAATATGTAGATGCAAAAACTAACTATGAATCACAAGGAATTGACCAACTTCAAAACATTATAAACACCCTCAAGTAATTATAACTTTTTATGTTCCTAATTTATGCTTTTACAATTAGATTTTTCTTTTAGTATAATATGTATAGCAAGAACTAATTAAATTTTTTTTAGAAATAATCCCAGTGATAGAAGAATGTTAATGTGCTCCTGGATTCCTTCAGATCTCGGCAAAATGGCACTTCCACCGTGTCATTGCTTAGCACAGTTTCATGTGGCCAAGGGAAAATTGTCCTGCCTATTGTACCAAAGAAGTGCTGATATGGGCTTAGGTGTCCCCTTTAACATTGCAAGTTATGCTTTATTGACACACATGATTGCCCATGTAACCAATTTGCAGGTAAGTAACATATTAAAAATATTTATGATCATATATCTGTATATTATCTACAGTACCTGGGTGACCGAGCTTAGCTCGGTATTTTAGTAAATAAATATAAACTCGTTATTTAAATAAAAAATCACAAGTGTAAATAGACAAAAATGGAAAAAAAACGATCTGGAGACGTGAGGATTTGAACCCGGGTCTACTCGATGCGACACCGGCCGTCTTCCTACCTGAGCTACTACAACTGTATAAGCATCATCTCCCTGCCCTTATCCTATTTATATAGGGTCGGCACAACATGTTCTCCTCTTCCTCAGACTCATGTTGTAAGTGATTTGGCATGTTATTTTTTACGACCGGCCGCCTGCCTGACATCAACCCTCCTTGGGAATGCATAGTAAAATACAGAAAATCAATAATGAGATATGTTAATAACATTATTATGATAATTCGTCAACTTGCAATGTGTTTCCCATTTCATATTGGTTATCTTCATTTTCTAGTAAATTTTTACCTTCATCAGGATATTTTATATTTAGATTTTTCTAAGCTCAGTGACAATATGTTTGCATTCCTGACTTCTGTTCAATTTCTTTACGGTTCTTTCTTTTGTGTTTAGCTACTACAACTGTATAAGCAATGGCGAAATTTACCTTCGTATTCTTAGTTATTTTTTTATTGCCTAAAAACAGGGATGAAATGACATTTTCTAAAAATGAATCCTAGCTAGATCAACTTTTCGCCCCTGAAATCCCCTGCATACTAAATTTCACGAAAATGGAGCCGATTCTGAGATTCAGAATATATAATTATATACAAGAATTGCTCGTTTAATACTATAAGATTACTGCACTTACTGCACTGCTTCTTAGCCTGATATGTAACATTAGTTCTCACTGTATTTACTATTTATTTATTCTTTTGTAATGTTGCATAGGTATATCTTGGTGAAACGGTTCAAAACTAGTCAGTTAGTTGAAAGTTTAAAATGTTATCACTAATATATTATTCTTTCACAATGTACTTCTTCAATTAATTCTAATACTAAAAAAAAGTATATATATATCTGTACCTCAGAGGTAAACTGTGTCAAGTCCATTTTTTATGAATTTTGCTTTTTCAATGATTTATGTCCAATTTGTTCAGACGGATTTAGTGGTAAATTGCGTCAAGTCCTAACTTCCATAGATAAAAAAATACTCAGAAATAAATTATGTTAAGTCACAAACTAACACAGGGTAAACTAGTTTATGTCCCACATAACACTTTGGAATTGTGAAATTTTTACTCTATGGTACAATTTTAAGTTAAGTCCCACATAACACATTTTACCTCCAAGTAATTTATGGCACTTGAATTTTTAATGCATTAGTCCTAATTAAATAAAAACAACAACAAGGATAAATACCTTAAAAATTACATCCTTTTATACCTAATAAAATAAATTTTTAAGATACTGGGTCGTGTACCTATTAGTTCCATGGGACGTGAAGATAATAGAATGAGCCTCTAAAATGAACGAAATACTGTTGTTTTATGCTAGATTTGGCATATTTTAATGTTACTTAGCATAATTATTTAGTGTTTAGCATATAGCATATTTTCTTAGCATAATATAAATTAATCCAACCATCACCACCACCACTTCAGCCTATCACAGTCCACTGTTGGACATAGGCCTCCACAAGTTCGCGCCCGACATTAGGGGGCGTTCAAGTATTACGTAACGCTAATTGGGGTGAGGGGGGTCTTGCTAAACGTTACGACGCGTTACAGGGGAGGGAGGGGGGGTTCGAGCAACGCGTTACGTAACATTGTTTTTTGTTTAGTTAAAAAAAATGGGGTATTAAAATCTACTGTTTTATTTATTTATTACTACAACAAACGCGATTAAAACAATAACAAAAGTAATTTAGCGACTTTCCGGTTAGTTTGCGCAACATAGTTGTGACATTTGCGTAAAAATGTGGTAAAAATGGTCAGTTGGGTGTTACGTAACGTTTATCGGGTAGGGGGGGGGGGGATACAGGAAAACGTTACGGCGCGTTACATGGGGGGAGGGGGGGTCAAAAATCTTCAAAATTTGCGTTACGTAATACTTGAACGCCCCCTTAGGTATTACGCGAACTCATGTGTTTTGCCCATAGTCCCCACGCTGGGCAGGCGGGTTGGTGACCGCAGGGCTGGCGCCGTCGCACCGAAGACGCTGCTGCCCGTCTTTGGCCTGTGTATTTCAAAACCAGCATGGATGGTTATCCCGCCATCCGTCGGCTTTTCAAGTTCCAAGGTGGTAGTAGAACTGTGTTATCCCTTAGTCGCCTCTTACGACACCCACGGGAAGAGAGTTATTCAGTCCGTATACGTCAAAAATATATTTGAAATATACTCAAAGTATTAATTGTTTCATTGTGTTGATTAAATGCTTTTTAGTTAGATGGGGTTGGAAAGACTGCAATACATATTGGCATGGACGTAATGTTAGTATATTACGTCCATGTACATTGGTCAGACGGTTAGACATGGAGCCAACTTTACGACAATATTGTAAACTTTACAACTAAAGCTTTTTACACACATTTGCTATATGGCAGAAAAACTATACAACATGTATAATGATCCTGTTAATCAATTATAATTATTCTATTTGAAAGCTATTTTGAACAAGCTGTTTGGTAGTAACAATGTTGATCCAACAAAACTTTACAAAGATTTGTGTGTCTTGTTTCAATCTACAAGTCGGCGTATTTTGAATCCAACAGCGAGAGTCGATATTTTTAAATAAAATATAGAAAGTTATTAGGATCCAAAACCATACATGGAATATGCCTTTGAAACAAAATTACAGGAATACCGCCCAACCTGTAGTGGAAAATAATTTACGTAAACGTTGCCTGGATTTCACTCTAAAACTTATGAAAGAACTGCGATCTAGATTACCAATTAATTTTGAAGTACCTACTTAAGAAAATATATTTATTAAAGTGAAACTTCTTTAGGTGCATGAGGGGTAAAATTTGAGCGACCGCTAACGCGGCAACGCGTCACGCGGTCAGTACTTGGATGGGTGACCGCCTGGAACACCGCGTGACGTTGGTTTTTTGTTTTTTTTTCAATTATGTAGTTTTTTTTTATATTTTAAATTCGTTTTTTTTTTTTTGAATTAGTTGCCAAAGAAATTTCACTTCTGACATGTGTAGTGTGTACTTTGTACGCACGCAATTTTTTCCGTAGAAAAGACTAAAAGTAGTCAAACCTTCTTTAATTGGTATTGCCCAAGAATTCAAAGTGGATGCAGCCACAACAGATAGTCTCAATGGAGGAATATAGTACACATTAAATGGGAATAAACTTCTTCCACCGTAGAATTCTGGAATGAAGTTATTAATTACAAAGATACAGATGGCAATAATCCCTTTGCAGATTTATCTCAATTGGCATTATATTTATTATCACTACCACATTCTAACGCAGAAATTGAACGCGTTTTAAATAATAAAAACTTTAAGAAATAAATGTATATACATCAGAGTTGGCCTAAAGAGAGCGGGGAAATGCTGGTACTCCTACACAGTTCCAAACCAAGGAGAGTCTTGAAAATGAGGCTTCCACTTCTACAAGTACATCGGCTGCTGATGAAGACCAAGATATTATCATTTTATTTGAAAACATCGTAGATTAGAACGTAAAATAATGGATGAATAAATATTCAAAATTATTTAATTTTGAGATTTGAAAAATGTTAGCATATAAGTACCTATATTTTTTGCATTATTTTAAAGCATTTAGCTAAATTTTGGCATAATGTTAACACCAGTTTAGCATATTTTCAAGTCTACTTGTTGTAGTAAATAATAATATACATGCATAAGTTATATGTCTGTCTGTTCCCTTTACATGCATAGATGCTAATATTTTCATATAAAATTATATAGTTGTATGGAAATAGTTTGCAGTACAAATATATAATTTTGAATTTCGTCATAAAATGTAATAATGCAGACGAAACCACGGCTGAAAGTATAATTCTTAAGAAATAATGGACTTGACACAGTAATTTTATTAATATAGGTAAGTAATATATTTTCGGAGAACAATGCGTTAAGTCCTCCTGTGAACGTTAGGTACATGCTAAAATATTTTTAACACTATGATATTAAAAAGTACTCCTTTATGCATAAAAATCATGATAATAAAATCAATGTTTCCTAAAAACATTTAAAAATAAAATGTAAAATTCATATAAATTTTTCATAATCTGCTTCTCCTGTAAAGTTCGCCAATTGTGACTTGACACACATTACCTCTGAGGTACTGATATATAAAATTCTTTATATAAAATATACTTATAAAATTATATGTTCTAAAAATAAATCGGCGAAGTGCGAGTCTGACTCGCGCACTAAGGGTTCCGTACCATTGACTAAACTAAAGGCTATATTATTTTTATTGTTACTTAGTAAATAAGAAAAAGATTTAAAAAAATAAACTAGTCAAATACGCCATCCATCTATCGATCCATGCCGCTATTGGAAAGCTATTATATTAGTCTATCGACGACGTTTTCTTGGTTTCTGGATAGATGGCGTTGGAATTAAATCGCGGTGCGTTAAATATTTATTTTACTTTGTTTTTAGTATTATTTGATAATGTGGTAACAGAAATACATAATTTGTGAAAATTTCAACTGTCTAGCTATCGCCGTTCTTGAGATACATCCTGGTGACAGACGGACGGTCAGCGAAGTCTTAGTAATAGGGTCCCATTTTTACCCTTTGGGTACGGAACCCTAAAAACACCCAACACTTGTAAATAGAACAAAAAAATATTTTTGCTGATAATCTTGTAGTCATATTTATTATTATTTTTAGGCTGGAGAGTTCATTCACACAACTGGTGATACTCATGTGTACCTTAACCATATTGAACCCTTAAAAAAACAGCTAGAAAGAGAACCAAGACCTTATCCAACATTAGAATTTGCACGTAAAGTTGAGAATATCGATGATTTTAAATATGAAGATTTTATCATCAAAGATTATAAGCCTCATCCGAAGATTGAAATGGAAATGGCCGTGTAAACAACCTACATTTTTGTATATGAATAAAAATAACTAACTCAATTATTAATCAATATTAATAATAAACTTGTAATAAAGTGATTTTATTATCTTGCTATAAATCTTATCCAAAGATTATGATTGTAATGACAGTGTAAAATATTTGTTGCACCATGTTACTTTACACGTACATACAATCTACTTTTAGTAGTCACTAACTTTATTTCACCTACATTAGTTATAGGGAATAGATACATATTTTACTGATTACCTGTATATATTGTAATGTGTATGTGATTTGAAGTGCCTTTATTATAATTAAAATACTACTGAAGAAAGAAATGTATAAACTCTGTACTTTGGAATATAAATTAAGCTTATATTCCTAATGGGATTGGGGTCATTGATTTTAATAAATGTTCTTTCGTGATAACCTTTGCTTTTTTGTCATAATTTCATAGTAAAAATAAATAACGTCTTATTAGATTATTTTATAGAAAAGACTGGTATTCTATGAAAAGTGAAATCATTAGCCTATATGAATGCTGAATGTATATACTTAAGTATAATATTTGCAGGTTTTGTATCAACTTTAGAATTCACAAAGAAAAAAATCCTTTAAAAATAGTTGGATCGGAAACAGTAAAACAAATATGAAATATTACTTTTATTTAAATTAAAAGTCAAATAGTAGGTACTACAAAATAAAACCCCCATAATTATTATCATAATGGCAATTCATACCTACAACTAAATGATGCTAATAAATTTGTTTCTGTTTTATTTATTATACAATTTGTAAATGTCACAACAATAATAAATTCATGATTCTCATCTTATTTACTTTATAAGTATTACAACATTTGTACATTATTCCATTGTTTTTAAGTCTTAATCTTCTTACATTGAGACTACTTACATTATTGCGTTTCTGTAACGTGATGATTAGCAAAATATTTAATTTTAATTAAAAAATAATAAAGAAAAACTAATTTTATGGAGGAAGTAGTATCGACGTTTTCTTTGTATCAATATTGCAGAACTGATTGTGACGTCCATATCAACACATTTTGTCATCCTGTGGTGGTGCCTGTGAGTAAAATAACAAAATTAGGATTTTGTATGATACTTACAAAAAGAAACCCACAGACCACAGAAATACTATAGACATGGTAAGGGGCGTGACGCGTGTTACCGAGCTTATGATCAGGCGATCATACTTTTAACAAACGCATCTCAGTCGTAGTACAGACGCGGGTGACGTATTTAGTGACTTAAAAAATATTAAAATGCCGTGTTGTGTAGTATTGTCGTGTCGACAAGGGAGCTAAGGTCTAAAAGTTACCCCAGGAATGATTTCCTTTCACATATAAGTAGTAATTTACTGTAATTATTAATATTTGGAAAAAAGCCAGTCCTCTACAATGATTTTGACTTACAATTCACAATTGTGATAGTAACGATATACACTGCTGGCTAACCATTACCGATAGTCTGGGAACAACGCGCGTAACGCGCAATCTATTACGCGGCTATAGTTACGCTCGCTACGCACTAATTCATGGAGTACCAGGCGTCAGTGGCCCGCCATATTATCGACTTTTACTAGTTGAGCAACGAATGCCTAATCCGTAGTTTATCGATAAATTGAATCTTTTTTTATTATAAAAGGTTTTTCGTTCGATGTTTATTATCACGTTTAAGACATAAGTATACTATATGTACAATTCGAATTTCATTTTTTATATCCATTTTTATTAGATTTCAAATTTTAATGAGTGAATGATATTTAAAATTCACTTCACCGTGTCTTTCAGTTTATTTCATGCTTGGCTCCTACTGTTTCATCTCGATAGTTTTTCGTATATATTTTTTTGAACCCTCAGTTTCATATTGGTTTTAATAAATTTCTGACATTTGATTAGTATCCCAACAGTTTTATAGAACTACAGTCTACAGTAATAGGAAACTACCAGTTGACTATTAATGTGAAGTATTTAATGTGTAATCAGTGAACATAGATAATAATAATTATTGAATTTTATTGAAATAATACTCGTCCGTGTTATCATTTATCGATAAATCTGCAATGTTTATCGAAATGCCCACGGCCCTAGAGACTCATCTATGATTGTAGTAACGTGTAGCAATGCGTACACGCACACTACTTCGTAGCCAATTAGGATTAAGATTTTAATGTTGTAAATTGTGTGCGAACTTTAATATAATTGTGTGGGTGTAAAAGTTGGCTACGCTGGTTCTGAAGCAAATAACGTTCGATGCCGTCTCCATATACTCCGTGAAGAAACCTAATAAAAAAATTTGAACCTAAGTACAAAAAACACTACTTATTGTTTTTAAGTTAATCTTTAAGGTAATTAATTAATAATTTTATTCATGATCTTTCATAATGAGGATCCGTAACGTTTTTAGTTGAGAATGCAGATTTTTAGAACTAAGAAATCCTTAACATACAGTGCAAAAAATTTTGTTCTACGACAAAAATTGACGAAGTTATGATCAAATAGGGTATTCCACTATGAAAAAGTACTTCAAAATGTTGATTTTCTAATAACAAGCCACAAAAAAATATATTTCGGCAAAATAAATACGCTTTCATGCCATAAAATTGATTTAAATTTTAAACCTTTTTTATTACCGCGAAAACGCTACAGCCATTTTGGTGACGTAATATGTGCAATAACAAAACTGTATGACGTATGTAAGAGAGTAACATAACCTACCAGCCATCAACAAATTAGTAATGAATGCATATTATTTCAGTTGGAACAAGATGTGAAGAGTTATTATACGAAAAAACACAACTATTACTCCTTGAAGTTAAAATTGATAGATATTACAGATATTAGATATGTACCCTAGCTGTTGACAGCACTGACAGAACCTTGTTATTGCCGGTATGACGTCACACCGTGGCGGCTCGTGTTTTAGGTCACGTGATATACAGATTAAAATATACGACTTTTAATTTCAATATAATAAATCAATAATGTGCTTTTATGATTCCAAATCAGAATATTTAGGTGTATTTCTCTGTACATTTTAGTTTTTATCAAATTTTATAATTTATTTTTCACTACGGAAAGTACCCTATTACTAGCGGAGTTTACTAACCGGCCGGCGCGGAAGGCTGTGACGTCACTCGGACGTTCAATGCCAGTTAGCCCATAGTAGCGACAAGCTGCGATGGTGTTTTCATTTAAACTATCTGTCCTACAAAAAATTTGTAAGGACATAATTTGTAGCAAATTGCTTTGCCTACAAATATGTTCATATAACTTTTTGCCGAAATTTAAAAATTAAAGAAGTTATAAGCAAAAAAGTGAGAAATTTTCTATAAAGATTTTCTTTTTTGCTCTATAACTTTTTTTTAATACATTTCACAAAAAAATACCTCTGACCAGTCTTGTAGATGGTTTTTTGAGGAAAATTTTTCTAATATTAGAGAAAATTTTAAAAAAATTCCTGAAAGTCTAAAAACAAAAATTTTCTATACTTATTCCCATAAAAAAGATTCTTCGTAATAATACTTAAAAGTCAATTTGAACTTTAATACCATACCATAAAGTTTAAGTGTTAGTGGAGGGGTTACGGCAAGGATAAGTATTAATTAAAGAATCGACTTTTAGGCGGTACAAAGTTCGCCGGGTCAGCTAGTTTACAATAAAAAAGGATCATAAAACTAAGTTAAGCATTTCGTTTTGACCGGATTCTCATAAGCATTGACGAACCCGGTCAACTTTGGAGCGGTGTAACAGCGTTTTAAATGAATGAAATTCAAAGAATTGAAGAGAAAAATTTCCTCAAAAAACCATCTACAAGACTGGTCAGATGTATTTTTTTGTGAAATGTATAAAAAAAGTTATAGAGCAAAAAAGAAAATCTTTATAGAAATTTTCTCACTTTTTTGCTTATAACTTCTTTAATTTTTAAATTTCGGCAAAAAGTTATATGAACATATTTGTAGGCAAAGCAATTTGCTACAAATTATGTCCTTACAAATTTTTTGTAGGACAGATAGTTTAAATGAAAACACCATCGCAGCTTGTCGCTATAGTGCGCGCGACATAACTTGGCGTGACTGAAGTTCGCGCAGAAGGCTGCGCAGTAACATTTTTTAAGGGACCGGGGGGAAGGCGATTTTGGCATGAGACGCATGCGGGGAGGCTAGGGATTGACCATATGTAAACGCAGTCGACCGTTTAATCAACCGAATTGCGCAATCGATTAGTTTTATTTAGGATTTATTGATTTTTGTTTATATAAGATATTAAACGTATTAGATTTACAAATATAGATAATTTTGTCGTTAATAAACGAGATTTCAACATTAATAAAAAAAAACTACAAAAATCAAATTTTCTCAGTTGAAAGACACGATTTACTTGAATATCAGTTATCTATTAACGACTACTTAAGTAACAACTATTTGAGAAAATTTAAAACCTCCTTTTAAAATTAAAAATAAATATATTTTTATGTCTTAATTTTAATCGATTTCAATAAAAATCGATTAAACAGCACCTCAGGCGCGAGTATTGCACATCCCTTTTTGCTTACTTCATATAGCTTCGTGCTTTTTCGGAAATGCTCGGATACGGTAATCTGTCTCAGTCACACGTTAGTATTCGTGCCACTATCTCTGTCTTGAGCACTATCGGCTACAAAAGTTTTCGTTTCTAATGTTGTTAATTTTTATTATTAGTATTAGTAATTAGTGTTATAGTATTCAGTTTGTTTTATTTAGTTTTAATTGTTTTATCTAGTGTTAGTATTAATTTTGTTTTATTTAGTGTTAGTATTAAGTGTGTTTTGATTTTGGGATTTTACCCCTCAGCGACAGTGTCAAATAATAATTAATAATAAGCGTAAATATGTGTTAAATAATAATAAGTGGTAATGTATATAAAAAGTATTAAGTGTAAATATTATTTATTGTGTTGTTTGTGATAAAAATCTAGCTGCCACTATCGAAAGGTAAGGTATTGAAATTGAATTTTTAATATAAAAGTTATTTTTGCAGCATCTTAGTGTTATGATGTTTATTTTATTGGTCACTGTATTAGGGAAATTTTATTCGTACATTGATTTATAATAAAAATAAAAATTGGTAATGACAGTTTTTTTTCGTGAGTGTACATGCGCAAAAGTATACTATGTAAGTATATAAAAGCGCTATGGGCTAACTGGCATGGAACGTCGGAGTGACGTCACACGCATCCCGCGTACACTGACGTAGCGGCAGGAACGGCATAATGTTTATGAGCATTTTCAAAAAAAAGTCCCTCCTTGTGAAAAAACATGGTTTTTGGAAAAACATAGTTTATTAGCCAAATTATTGTTTCATTGTGTAATTGAATGAAAATACTACCTAAATTTTAATTTGTTTCACGAAAATAATTAAATACTATTGAATAAATTACAAACAAAGGTGACTTATGACAAAATATTGTCAACTGTGTGACTACTTTAAAATCTATTTTTCTGAAATAATTGTTCAACTACGTAGTATTATTTTTCATTTAAATTAAAGATAATTTGAAATCTTACATAAAATACAATTTGCACACTGAACATTGAGGCAATATTTTACAAAAAAATGTCTCTGCTGAGCAATTTTGTGACGTTTGATGCATTCGCAACCCTATCTTTTCAGATATTTCGTAAAGTGGCAAATATTCCCGTTCCTATTATTTATCACGCGGTGCAGAAATTTGTTTCTATGAGATTAAAATGCAAATAATTGACTATTTTCTAACATTTATAATAAAAAACACGCATTTTTAATGCACTTTAGGTGGGACAGTCACACAGCTGACAGACAAAATATTCAAAAAACGTCGGGAATTAAAAAAACTTAATAAACCGCGATAAAATCCGAAAACGTTGTTTCATTTCAATAAGTAAAATTCGCGTTTAAACATTAGAAAACAATATGTAGCCTCAGCTTTTGGAGTCAATTTTGTGACTATTGGTAGTCAAAGTATATGTGACGAGACTTGTTCGTCACAAGCTGACGTCACATTTTCATCGTTAATCCAGTAAAACAATAATTTTGATTAGAAATAAAGCAATCGATTCAAATATTTTAACTACCGATTGGTCACCTTAATATTGTCTATCATTTTCTAATAATATATATTTAGAAGTATCACTAGTGCAAGAAATATCATGTCACTTACCTGACTGAAAAAAATCTAACCGTCGTCGATGAACACACAAAACATTAATCGACAAGCCCGACGCGTTACACTGCAGTAAACTTTCTAGTTACTAAGGCTGCTGGTTTCTTTTTTAACAATCTTGCGGTTGCAAAATAATATTTAAGGTATTATGAAATAGGGTTTTGGCCGACACAAAATTGACATGTCAGCAGACTTCAAATTTTTATGTTTTATTTAAATTATATTTAAATAGATAAAATATTAATATCGGTGTATTTTTTTTTAATAATATGAAAGAAAAATAGTCAAGCCCAATGTTATCGTAAAAAAATTAGTAGCTACCCATATGAATATATTGCAGAAAATCAACTTACTTGTACAAACATAAGGGTCGGACACGTTAAAAACTTATACATTTTAAGTTTAAAATGCCTTTATTTCATTGTATGAATCAGAATAAGATGTTTAGTAAGGCTTAAAGTAAAATAAAATATATGTTTCAGCATATCTATACATTAATATAATTACATTGAAGCCTAATTTTAAGTTAGCCTAGAAACAAGTCAAGGGACAGCCAAAAACCAAGGGTGGGACATTTTTTTGAAAATGCTCTTATAACTAAATATCTTCGTAAGTAATGGTCCGATTTGGATAATTCAAAAAGAAATATCATTCTTATGTCATAGAGAATAACATGGATACTAGTTCTATTGAATTTGCTAGAACTTTACTGATCCTCATTACCTACAACATCACACATCAATTTGAGTAAATGAAATATGTACTCAAATTTTCATACTAAAAAACAAATAATATAATTATATAATCTTATAATGACACCAGAAAGTTGAAATTAAATTTTTTTATTACCTGAGGTACTGTATCGTCCAATCTACTACTAGGTACTGGTAAGGCAGCCATCTGCTCAGCTAGAGCCATTGTCACTTCAGATTCAACTGTTACTTCTACCCATAATGTATCTAGAAAAATATACAACAAGAAGATCAGTTTTTACCACAATAATTTTTCTTTTGATTTTATACATCTAATATATTATTTTATAAAAATTTTATTAATGGATATTGCTCAAAACCTACCTCCGATTTGTTCCCCTTTATCTGTAATCAAATGAAAGTAGCCTCGGTGTACACCGGCGACACTTGGTGCTAACAGTTTCATGCTAACGTTTGTGGAATGTCCGGGAAGCAAAGGTGGTACATAAACAGGTACTGCACCTAAAGGTTCACCACCCGCTTGAATTAGCCTACAGCTACCCGGCCATGCCTCAGTTCCTGTGTTAGCAATACTCCAATTTTGTTCAAAACTGTAACCAAATACTGATAAATTATATGAATATTGTCAAAACTAAAAAATTATCTAGTCTAGTTTTTTTTTTTTTTTTATGTAACTAGGTTGGCAAACAAGCGTAAGGCTCACCTGACGGTAAGGCCGTAGCCTATAGACGCCTGCAACACCAGAAGCGTCGCAAGCGCGTTGCCGACCCTATCCCCAATCCCCTAGGAGCTCTGGTCACCTTACTCACCAACAGGAACACAATACTGCTTGAAAACAGTATTATTTAGCTGTGGTCTTCTGTAAGGTCGAGGTCGACCCCAGTCGGGCTGCTCCATATTTTGAGCAGGAATTTTCCTGCTTTGCCCTACCTCAGTTAAAACACTTTTTATACACAAGTTTACATTTATATGAACTTTGATAACATAATTATGTTTGCCAAGTAAAATTCATTATTATAGAAAGAGAAATAAATAAACACATCCCATTCAATAGCCCCCAGTAGTGGAAATCCTGTATTGAAGGTCTACTGGCACTACATTAACGTGCAAATCACTACAAATTTCTGTATATACTAGTACTTAGTGAAAATGTTTGTAATGGGTGTTGATGAGCCTTGTGAGCCAATATATTATCAATAATTTGTCATAAATTCGTTCACATCACAGTTTTAATAGAGGTATTGAACCATCTCTGTCTATTGCTGGATATGTTGGTGTAATGACAACCCATCGTGAAGTCATATAGGCCAAATTCTACACTCCCTTCAGCCTGTAATAGCCCACTGCTGGCGATAGGCCTCTTTCCCCATGTAGGAGAAGGATCAGAGCTTAATCTACCACGCTGCTTCAATGCAGGTTGGCGGAAAGGTCTGTGGAATGAATAGTAGAAATGATTGGGTATATTAATACAAGTCTTACTCTTGCTTTTTGATCGATTGGTTTAATAGCTTTTAGTTCTGACAGTTTATTTTATAATAAACTATTATTAAAATATTGTGTATCCTAATAAATAATACCAAGCAACCAATACTTATGAAATTTTTGATGTGAGACATCTATAGGCGAGGGTAAACCTGATCGTTCGCGTGGCGATACAGGCCGTCGCGACGCATCGCCACGCTATAATATGATGGAATATATGTACTATACTATTAATGATTGAATTGTCGAGATTATAAAGAAATTTTTGTCTTAAAAATTGTTGTCTAAAAAGACAAATGTTTATCAAAAAATAAACTGTCATCATTTTCTGGAAAAAATCCATAATATTGTGTTTTTCATCATGCCATATTTAGTTCCTGTCATACTTTTATGCCTATTACTTGTACAAGATAATGTTGCATATCTGCCAGCCAATCAATGTGAGCCGTCACGAGACGGCTCACATTTTTTTTAGGTACTCAAAAAGGTTTCTACCTTGTTTCTATTTTAAAACTTTAGACAATGGTATTTTTTGTAGTGTATGCGTAGGAACAGACAGATTAATTTTTGAAGTGAATATTCATTAGGCGCATGAGGGTTAAAATTTGAGCGACCGGTAACGCGGCAGCGTCCGGGACGGTCAGTACTTGGATGGGTGACCGTCTGGGAACACCGCGTGACGTTGGCTTTTTGTTTGTTTTTTTATTTGTTTTTTTTTTAAACTAGTTGTTTAATTAGTTTTTAGGGTTCCGTAGCCAAATGGCAAAAAACGGAACCATTATGGATTTGTGGTTCGTCTGTCCGTCAGTATGTCACAGCCACTTTTTTCCGAAACTATAAAACTGTACTGTTCAAACTTAGTAAGTAGATGTATTCTGTCAACCGCATTAATGATTTCACACAAAATTGATAAAAAAACAATTGGGGTTCCCCATACTAAGAACTGAAACTCAAAAAAAAAATTTTATCAAACCCATGTGTGGAGTCTCTATCTATCTATGGATAGCTCTTCAAAAATGATATTGAGGTTTCTAATATCATTTTTTCTAAGCTGAATAGTTTGCGTGAGAGACACTTCCAAAGTGGTAAAATGTGTCCCCCCCTCCCTCCTGTAACTTCTAAAATAAAAGAATGATAAAACTAAAAAAAATATATGATGTATAGTTTGTCTATAAAGTCGTGACATTAATGTTTGAGGAACTAACATTAATCATGTGTCTGGCAACACCAAACATAAGTACTTTCGCTGTCAATACTATCATCGAGTTAACAGTTTTCCTTTATTATTCTTTATTCATTTGATTAAACTGCAAAAAATTAAGACCAATCTTCGCAGAAGAGTTTCAAAAATGAGTAAAGTAAATCGGAGTGGCACGCGGGAAGTGATTTTTAAAGTTTTCCAGCGATGTTTGGCGGAGTTCGAAGCTGGACGAATTTTGTGGGATTTGGACGATGTTTATGGGCGAACAGCATCTATGACGGTATGTAATCGTGTTATTGTTTGTGTTTAACCTGCCTGAATTTAAAAATTTACATAATTTACGTTTTGGAGACCAAAAAAGGCATTGTTTACATTGCCAATTTTTAGGTTAGATGAGACAGAGTATATAGAGTATATAGGTCACATTATAGTACGACGAATTTTTTGATACTTAAGGATATAATATAACTTAGTCTCAAGTTTTCCAATTTTAAATTTGAATCAATTGCTTCATGTCAGTAACTTATATTTCCATTCCATTAACATTTTTTAAACTTATCTTTTTCAGAAAATCAAAGAGTACAGTTAGACGGATAGTCAACGAAGGCTTTAAAAATGATGGAAAGTTTGAAACTCCTGGGAAACATAGGAAAGGCCGGCCAAAGAAAGAAATGGATAATTTTAGATTTTAGAATCCGATGATAAGTGAAAGAAGTGCTGCTGTTGTCGCTTCTTACTTGAAATATTAATTCGTCTACATCTTTGTATAATGTTCTGCCTCGTTCATAATAATCCTTTTCTATTTTTTTTACATGTTCGCAACAATTTTTCCAGTTTTCAACTGTGATGTTATTAAATGCTTCTTCTGTCAATTGTTTCACATCACGAGACCCAATATTACTTGCAGCTACCTTTTTTTTTTGTGCCCAAATTAGCTCTATTGGGTTAAGATCACAGTGGTATGGTGGAAGCCGAACTACTGTATGCCCATGTTCTCCCAAAATAGAATTTATCTCATATATAGGATTTGGTTTTTTATTTTTTACTCAATTTAATACATTCCTTAGCGATGAATCAAATGGAATATTATTTTCTAATAACCATAATTTTATATCATCGACACGAGTACTGGTGTTTGGTGTTTTGTTTGTAATTACTGAATGGTAAGGAGCATTGTCAAAAACAATAAAATAGATGGCTCGTGTAGGTTGGGAATAAGTTTTTCCATAATCCTTTTAGTGAATTTATTCGCATTCATTTCAGAGTGATAATCTTCTATTTTATTTTTTCCACTAAATAAGAGTAGACAGTTTGGTACAAAGCCTTTTTCACTTCCAGCATGTACAGTATGAGTCGTGAATATAACTCTCATCAATATAACTAATATTTTTTTGCAATTCTTCTTTTAAATTTCTGTTTTATACGATAATATTTAGATAATCCTCTCTTTTTGCTGTAATGTGTACTTTTTCATTCAAAGCAGATCTATTTCATTGATATTTCTTTATAAATAAAACAAACAAAATATGATATGTGTCTTATTTATTTACTCATTTTACCTAAACGAACTGACATTTTCGCATCTATTCACACTCTGGCTCATGTTTTTAATAGAAGGTAAATAAAATATTGCAAGTATCAAAGTCATTTATGTCATACTATACAGTGTTGCTATGTGTTTGCTACGTGTTATTAACAGCGCCCTTATTAAATTTCACGACTTTATAGACAGACTATACTGTACCATGCAAACTTTCACCAAGTTAGTTAGTTAGTTATCGGCACGATTTTCAGCATTTAGTCTCAATGTTGGTCCATTATGCTTGAAAACTTTCACCAAGAATTGGTTTGAATGAGATCTAGTAAGTAGTTCTTTTTTAATACATCATAAATCGTAAACCGCAATTTACCTTTCATTTAATCAACTCAAATATATTTAAAAAAAAACATATAATTTCATAAACATAACCCGTGAACCATTATTAGTTACATCATATAATAAAAATATTTTTAATAATTTTGTTTGTACGGGACCCTCAGTGCGCGAGTGCAACTCTCACTTTGTGTTTTTTATTTTAAAATTAGTTTGCCAGAGAATACAAATTATACAGTTGATAATTTAGTTAATAATTTCTTAAACTTATATTGCACATTTTTTATTAATAGTTTTTGTATTCTTATGGCATCCATTTATTAACCCCAAAGTAGATGAAAACTTTCTTTGTGTTAACTACCTAACGAGGTCAAATTAAATATAATGACGTGTATAATACATATAATATGCACAATTTTCTTTTTGTCAGATTGTATTTTTTAATATGGTAATACAAAAATAGGTAATAAACTGAAATTGTCACATCATCATTAAAATAAAACACTAAGACTTACTAAGTTGATGGTCCAACTGCAGATTCTTGATTTTGAGCTGCTTTCAATGACATTGATGGAAGCTTAGCAGGTATACTATAATCTAAATAACAACATATCGCTGCTTGCAAATTCCTGAAATAATTTAAAAATATTAATGATAACTGAACCTTAAATGAAATAGAAATATTAAAGTAACAATTTACCAATTGCTCATATCCAAGAAAAAACTAGCTGTATTATAATTCAAAGTGGGACCTAAAAGTCTCTGCATTTGACTTATGAGCTCTTCTCTATCAGTAGTGTTCATACAACTAAACTGCAGGAGGAGGTTTTGATCTATCTCTCCAAGATTCTGACTTATCTCACCAGCTGAACCGTCAACATCCATTATGCTTAAAACTAAATCACAGGCACTTTCAACAATTCTTTTAACACTTAACTATTGACATTCCCTTTGTTTATATTCGTCAGCTGACTTCATCCGAAAGAAGTAATACCACGATAAAATGAATATTACTATTGGCACTTGTGGTAAAAAATTTACATACATATCACTTTTACTATTAAATTAATGACCTACAATGTCGCATTATTTATTTTGAAAAACTGAACGAATGAAATTGATAATTTTCATTGACCATCTCTGGAGCTGTATGTCAATTGTCAACCATAGAGTATATATTGGCTACGTTGATACGTTCCACTTAAGGCCCGCAACGCCTTCGACCAGTCCACGACCGCTGAAATAAGAGTGCACCCTGCTAATGTTGCTAGTGTTATATCGTTCAGTTTATCAAAAAACTATTTGTATACAAAAATAACAGGAAAATATTAAAAAAAAATTCAGATAATGTTATATGGATTTCCTAGTATACCATGCACATGGTTTTGGCCAGAAATGAAAAAATTCCATTAAGAACGAATAATAACCTGGTGAAGGATACGAAACCTCTAAATCTAAATTCTTGTCTTTGCGTTTGTGTTTCTACGGCTCAACAACTTGGCTTTCGCTTGTGGACTTGCGATTTCTTTGTGATTTGGACCGTGTTTATCTCCGTATTGACGACTATTTGCAAAGTTTTAAGGACCCCGATTTCGCTTTTGACTGGATTCCTATTCGAAATTTCGAACTTCATTTCTACGCACTTTCTACGAGGTAAGTCAAGCAAGGGCGGATCCAGCTTTGGCGCCAGGGGGGGGTCACAGTCATGGTCAAGGCGCCAGGGGGGGGTCACAAAGTCGTAATCAAGTAAAAAGAAGTTATAATTTAAATTTTATAATGATAGATACAGGTAAAAAGTAGGTATTTTATTAATCTATGTAGGTAATGTACTTAAAAATACCTATATTGTGTCAAAATTCTTGTTTAACAATTTTAATTAGTGGTCCACCTAGGTCCTGGACACAGCCCAGGGGGGGGTCATGACCCCCGTGACCCCCCCCCTGGATCCGCCAGTGAAGTCAAGTCACACTATCCAATAATATAATGCGGTAGATACAGATTTCAAATGCGATAGATACAGATTTCACTTTGTCAGAGTAGCAAAAAAAAATAATTGTTTGTCTGTAAAATCGGTATCATCTCCATTTCGCTTGTGCTTAAGCGTTTACGCTAAAAAGAGGCGAGACAAACGTAGTATTTTTAGAATACTAATATCGAGTAGTCGAGTACCTATTATTTTGTCACTGATATTTTAAAAAAACAGTCACTGTAACAAGTAGTATTGTCATGTACCTAGTAAGACAGAACTCTACGCACTGTAAGAAGTTATATATTTCCTACGTTCGACAACGAAAATCTTCAAAATTTGCGTTAAGTAATACTTGAACGCCCCCTTATAGTATGGTGTGCTAAATGTAATAAATATATGTCAATGTTTTATTTAGTTTAATTCCTCATTACATCCATATTATTTTCAAGTAGAGGTAGTACCTATTACTTAATCTGTGGAAGTACACTAATTCTATGGCCTTGCATAGCGCCATCAGAAATGCATCATATTAAATTTACCGATATCGACATTTAACAAGATACATCACAGCACTATAGTAGTCTATGGTTACACATTCCGCCATATTTGTTTACCTTTTAGTTCTTTTATTTTTGGATAGACTATAGGCATGACGACAGTAAAAAATCGTCAATTTAATGATTTTAGGGAAACACTCATAAAAAAATTTCAAAATACTGGTTTAGTTTTATGTAATATAATAAGATTATTGGTATTTTCAATAAAATAAAACATTAAAATACTGCAATCGGCCACTTTGATTGAAACACAAAATAAAGCACATGATGTCACAATATTATAAACATGTAATGCGTGTTCCACCTAAGGCCCACAACGCTATCATCGACAAGTTGAAAATGGTCGAAAAATAACCTGTAATTTATAGGCAGAGGTCTCAAAAAGATAATAAACGATTGCACGGAGTATAGTATTATTAAAAACAAAGCCCCCTACCCTACATTATGACACAAACCAAGCATTGTGCTCTCTCACTCACCGTAACAGGTAGTACCTGACTACCTGAACATCAGTCTATCTTTCCTAGGAACCTAGGATTGTCTAGTACTTGGATCACACTTGGATCATGGATGTCATATGGATGTAGTGTTGTAATGCTGTCTGTGGTGTCAACTTAGCATATTTTATGCTAGAATTGGCATATTTTAATGTTATTTAGCAATAAGCATTTTTAATAGATAGACAGATAAATAGATAAAAACTTTATTCACAATTATACATTCCACATTAAAAAAATAAAAATAAAAAGTTACAAATAAAATATCTTATTAATATAATAACATGCTAAGCGCATATAAAGGATGCATTTTCATGTGACGCTTGACGCTGGTTTTGAGCGTCAAATTTGGTCACGTGATAACAATTGAACTATGCGCCATCTTACCATGGCTGCGTTCCGCAATGCGATGAAATCGATTACAGCGACCGCCCCTACTCCAGCCTATAAAAGTATATTTTTTGTAATAATAAAAATACTGACCGATGTATTTTAATTAGCTCTATCCAAAAACATCGCCAGCTTAAACTGCTCCACCTTATATTTCTAATAAAAAATCAATAAAGATTTGGGAAAAAAAAAATTTATCTTAATTTTGATACAGCCATATCTTTTTAAATAAACAATATTTCAAACTGCTCCAAACTGCTCCAAACTGCTCTACATCCATATAATACTGCTCCATAGTAATTTTTATCGGCTCCGCTATAGTATACTTATTTTTTTATTAATCACATAATATAAATAAAGGTATCAACAATATTACAATATTTTACTGTTCTACTTTTCACAAACGCTTATTTCACTTAAATTCAGTCTTAATGTTAATACTAAAACACAATTTTCAACTATTGAAATTTCAAGTTTTCAAGACAGAATTTTGTTATTGCCCGTATGACGTCACACCATGGCGGCTCGTGTTTTAGGTCACGTGATATACAGATTAAAATATACGACTTTTAATTTCAATATAATAAATCAATAATGTGCTTTTATGATTCTAAATCAGAATATTTAGGTGTATTTCTCTATAAATTTTAATTTTTATCTAAATTTATAATTTATTTTTCACTACGGAAAGTACCCTATTGTACCACTAGAATGCGGTAAATTAAATGTTTAAAAAAATCATAGACTTAGCAACCTCATCAATGTATAAATAAAGTGATATCTATTTAAATAAATGAATCCCTATTTTCCTTGGTCATGGTCACGCCATCACGCCTGAGCGGCTGGACCAATTTGGCTAATTATTATTTTTTTGTTTTTGTTATTGTCAGAAGAAATTAAGAAAATTGCGCGGAAAATTGGAAAATTTAAAAATACTTAACCACCAGATAAAATTATTTCTAATCTAATCTTAGCGCTTGAGACAATAGAAAACTTATTTAATGTAATCTAATAATCTTATGACGTTCGATATAGAACTGACAAAATAATAAACGATAAATATGATAAATATAAACGTAACATAATTATTTCTTGATTTTTACAGTAATTTGATATGTTTCAAGTTTTTAAATTTAACGCATTGATTTAACGCGTACAGAATAATAACGAATTTTTAAATGCAATGAATCAGTGAATACGTCATACGGGCAATAACAAAGTTCTGTCTTGAAAACTTGAAATTTCAATAGTTGAAAATTGTGTTTTAGTATTAACATTAAGACTGAATTTAAGTGAAATAAGCGTTTGTGAAAAGTAGAACAGTAAAATATTGTAATATTGTTGATACCTTTATTTATATTATGTGATTAATAAAAAAATAAGTATACTATAGCGGAGCCGATAAAAATTACTATGGAGCAGTATTATATGGATGTAGAGCAGTTTGGAGCAGTTTGGAGCAGTTTGAAATATTGTTTATTTAAAAAGATATGGCTGTATCAAAATTAAGATAAATTTTTTTTTTCCCAAATCTTTATTGATTTTTCATCTATACTAATATAATAAAGCTGAAGAGTTTGTTTGATTGTTTGTTTGTTTGTTTGTTTGTTTGTTTGTTTGTTTGTTTGAACGCGCTAATCTCAGGATCTACTGGTCCGATTTGAAAAATTCTTTCAGTGTTAGATAGCCCATTTATCGAGGAAGGCTATAGGCTATATATCATCACGCTAAGACCAATAGGAGCGGAGTCCACGCCGACGAAGTCGCGCGCAGAAGCTAGTTAGAAATATAAGGTGGAGCAGTTTAAGCTGGCGATGTTTTTGGATAGAGCTAATTAAAATACATCGGTCAGTATTTTTATTATTACAAAAAATATACTTTTATAGGCTGGGGTAGGGGCGGTATTACAGCGATCACAGAACCGTTCCGTTTTGTTGTGAGCGTGCCATCGAATGCTCACATGACGTCACAGATGACGTCATTACATCCGCCATATTGCGCTTACAACGATTATGCCTCGGGCGCAGCTCTCTTAAGTTGGCGGGGAGAAATCAATTTTTTTAACTTTTTTATTGCCAAATCGTTTGTTTGTCGTTTGTTCGTGATTATTCGATTAAATTTATTGTTTGTTCGTTGTTCATTTTTTTGTAAATAATGTACAAAATTTTGACCTTAAGTTGGCGGGGAGAAGTCAATTTTTTTAACTTTTTTATTGCCAAATCGTTTGTTCGTCGTTTGTTCGTGATTGTTCGATTAAATTTATTGTTTGTTCGTTGTTCATTTTTTTATAAATAATGTTCAAAATTTTGAGCTCTCTTAAGTTGGCGGGGAGAAATCAATTTTTTTAACTTTTTTATTGCCAAATCGTTTGTTCGTCGTTTGTTCGTGATTGTTCGATTAAATTTATTGTTTGTTCGTTGTTCATATTTTTGTAAATAATGTTCAAAATTTTGACTTTTTCATTGAAATGAACAACGAACAAACAATAAATTTAATCGAACAATCACGAACAAACGACGAACAAACGATTTGGCAATAAAAAAGTTAAAAAAAATTGATTTCTCCCCGCCAACTTAAGGTCAAAATTTTGAACATTATTTATAAAAAAATGAACAACGAACAAACAATAAATTTAATCGAACAATCACGAACAAACGACGAACAAACGATGTGGCAATAAAAAAGTTAAAAAAATTGATTTCTCCCCTCCAACTTAAGAGAGCTCTCGGGCGCCGCGCTGGCGCAACGGTCACAGCACTGGATTGCTATCGGCTGTTGCGCGGGCGGTTGCGGGTTCGATTCCCGCACACGACAACATTTGTATTGGCCATACAGATGTTTGCCGTGGTCTGGGCGTTTGTGCAGTCCTTGTGGGTCTCCCCACCGTGCCTCGGAGAGCACGTTAAGCCGTCGGTCCCGGTTGTTATCATGTACACCTGATAGCGATCGTTACTCATAGTAGGGAATATATCCGCCAACCCGCATTGGAGCAGCGTGGTGGATTAAGCTCCGATCCTTCCCCTACATGGGGAAGAGGCCTATGCCCAACAGTGGGATATCACAGGCTGAATCGTTATCGTTATCGTTATCGGGCGCTCGGACTAAGAATCAAGGCTCGGGCGTAAGCGTTGTGAGTCTTCTGTCACTTTTGATATTTTTGTCGGTTGTCTGAACTGTCTAATTGAACAACAACAACAAAAATGGAAACAACACATATTATTTCAGTTCACGATGAGGGTACGGGGAGAATAATTCAATAATGTTTAAATGGACAAGATGTTGAACAAGCGCAAAGAGGTAAAAACATTAAAAATTAACTGATATCGGGATATTTGACACTGACAAACAAAACAATGCTCAAAGCGCTCAAAGTGCATTCCGATTTGATCAGTGATTATTAGTGTCAAAACACTAATTTCAATTCGGAACCGGCGATTTCGACTAGATCGCTGTAGGTAATCGATGATGATTTCATGCGATGATTTCATCGCATTTCGGAACGTAGCCATGATGACATGAAACATGACAACTGACAAGTGACGCGTCACACGTTTGACTTGACAATTGACATGTTTGACGTTGCCGCCTTGGCCTTGCCTTTCTTTTCTCTCAAATTTGTCTCTTACCCACAGAGTACATTGAATATATGGGTAATTTTACCCTCATGTACCCTTAAACTAATGTTATATCTAGGGTCCCTATATTAATTATTAATTTATTACATTAGTTCACAGAACACTATTACTCCTACCGGAGCATTATTTGGTCTATGCCCTCATGCGCCTAAAGAAGTTTCACTTCAACAAGTAAACAGATATAGTAACTTTAATATGGATCAGCACGAACAAGACTCTAAAAAAATATATATTTGTCCATTTTTTGGATGCACTAAAGTGTTTAATAGGCCGTATAGATTAGTACAGCATCAGTTGGTGCACATGGATATCGTAAGTATATTCTTACAGGTTCCTTAATATAGAGAATATAATAAAATTTATATAACTTTAGTTTTACATTTTGATAAATTTATGTCGTAAGTATACTTTTTGATCATATGACTATTCATTCTTAATTGTAATTTGTTTTGAAACAAATAAATATTACTCCTTCTACTTTTTAGAAACCCTTCGCATGCTCTGAACCAAACTGTTCCAAGACATATACAAACAAAAGTCACTTAGATCGGCATGTCAAAAGTGCGCATAAAGAAGTTGAAACTGATTTCCTTTACAGGTATGTGACTGAGAATAAATAAAAATACATTTTTGTTTGGATATTCACTTCAACAATTCTCACAAGCAACTTTTATATCTTAATGACAGTAAGTAAAGATATATAGGTAACTAACATAGGTAAAATGTCCTCTCATTTTACCTATGTTAGTTATATGTCTTTACTCGGAGTCCAAATAAAAACAATTTTTTAACAATATGTAAATTTTAACTAGTCGTAAATCATGCATTATTTAAACATTGCATATATAATAATATTTATATACAAAAATTTAATTATTATTCAAAATCAGTTACACTTATGTGAAAAAAATGGTTTTAGTTGTCCAAAATGTATGAAAAAGTATGCAAACAGACAAAATTTGAAGAGGCATATAAAAATTAGCCACATTGAAAACAACAAGCCATTTTCATGTGACATGTGCAGAGTAAACTTCAAGAAAAAACATCAACTACAAGCTCACATGTATGTACACAATGGAATAAAATCATTTAAGTGAGTATAAATATGCTATTTATTGCATTTTTAAAACTAATGCCTACTTAGATAAAAAAAAATTGGTTTAATTATTTATTTTTGATGATGGCTCTGGTGTAATGGTACGTCTGCCATGTTAGCGCCTAAATGCTGGTGGTTGTGGGTTTGATTCCCATTCTGAGTGGGTATTTGTACATATATTTAAATAACAAAAAGTTGCATTATGTAATATTTGAATGACTCCTAAAAGTAAATGTTACTGAAATAAAACATAATATAGCCTATGACACTCATGCATTTAAGTGCTTAAAGAATTTTCAAAATGTATATTGTAATACAACTGAACGAAATTGTAGCTTTGAACCCTAAAAATTAAGATCCTTGAGTGTAACATAGCAAACGAGGTCCTGTTTTGAGGTCATTTGGTGATTAATGCCAAACTAGCTTCTAAAAAGCTTAGGTTACTAAAAACAGCTGTCTGGTTAAGGCAGTAAAGAATATAGCCACCCCCTCTCTTCCCACGGGTGTCGTAAGAGGCGACTAAGGGATAACAAAGTTCCACTACCACCTTGGAAATTGGAACTTATAAAGCCGACCGATGGCAGGATAACCATCCAACTGCTGGCTTTGAAATACACAGGTCGAAGACGGGCAGCAGTCTTCGGTGCGACAAAGTCAGCCCTGCGGTCACCAACCGGCCTGCCCAGCGTGGTGACTATGGGCAAAAGACATGAGTTGACGCCATAATATCTGGCGAGAACTTGAGGAGGCCCACTCCAGCAGTGGACTGCGATAGGCTGAAGTGATGATGACTGAACAGTGCCCGATGTTTCGCTTTGGGACATTTCCTTCTTCTTTGGAAAGCATTGATTACTCCCTCTTATGGAATATTGTTCGCACCTTTGCAGATATCCTACAGTATAAACTCCAACTCCTAGACTCATCTCTCCACACAGATGTTGATTTTACATGAGTTCTTACCATCTATGTAATATGTTTTTGAAGAATTAGTTGGCATAGCTCCACTGTCATGCTGTTACCATCGCAGCCTTCTCTTCAGGACACGTTATTAATCTCTTCAATTTGGATACCCAGTTTGCATCGCTAGTTTGCCTTAATATGAATGCATAATTAAAATCAATTTTCCGGTTCCATTTTTGACTGACCAAAGAACCTGTAGTGTAGTTCTGAACCTTAACATACAACTATTTATTAGACACAAATGTCTTACTATGGGCAAATTTAACCTTCTTGACTCCGAACAATATTTACTGTAAACGAATACCCACCCATTTTTAAAATTAAAAACAATCTTTTCTGTTCATTTTTAAATTATTAATAGATTTTATTTTGTTATAGATGTCCACACTGTGATAAAGAATTTGTTACTTTACATGACAAGAAAAAGCACATGAGAAATCATAAAACATATTCATGTGAACATTGTGATATTAAGTTTAATCGCTGGACGGAACTCACATCTCATAAAAGATATGAACATCAGTCTGGTGAGAACTCTATATATTATGTACCTACTAAATTACTAATATTATATAAGAGATGAAATTATCTTTTTATTTTTAATTCACTCGTTATAAAATGTTCCAATGTGAAAACGATTTTTCGTCACAGCTAGTTTTTCGTTAAAAACTTAGACTATAAAGAAATAATGAAAGACTATAACATTAAATGTAAATGTGTGATAATCCGTATTGAGTCTTACAGTCTCTTCTCTATATATTAATATGTGAAGCAAAAACTTTGTACAAAAAATTGCGCGGACGGAGGAGTATGAAATTTCGTACACTAGTTTATATATAATAGTCCAGTTGACAAGTTCAAAATGGTCAAAAATAGAGATACTGCTCTTAAAATTATGTGTGATAGCTCATTAGATTCGGAATGACGCCTAGAAAAATGTTCTATAATATATTAACACATAAAAACTGTTTCGATTAAAAAAAATAAGTTAAACATATTTTCTCCTCAGAATACATATGCCATGATTGTGGGAAACTTTATAGAGAAAGATCACATATCATACGACATCTTAAAAAACATGCCCCCAGTAGAAGATTTTTTTGTCCTTATGAAAGTTGTAACACGTGAGTTAAAAAATCATGTTCACAAAATTTATTCGTTTTTTTTTTTAATCTGGCATTTGTATAAAATCTATTTTGGCGTATCATTGTAATTTGAAGATTAAATTTTCATTGTTCTTAAATTTTGGTTTTCACCAAAATTAATGGTCGCTTATCAACCGGTTATTAGTGCTTAAACGTTAGACTTTATTCAGGGAGTGACTTTAATATACAGGGTGTCCCGCGATAAAGTGCAACCCCGAATGGGGGTGAAACTAGACCATAAATTATCGACAAAAAACATAGAAAAAACTTTTTAAAAAATATATTTTATTTCTTATTGACGAATTAAGATTTTTATATCTTACGTAGACTCTATGTACAAAAAATGATGATTTCTTCCAAAGTAGTGGGTCGATTACTTTAAAATAAAATAAAATATTACGCCACGTACTTGGCGGTAAGGATAAAATAACAATCAGCTCGCAAAAAAGTGGCATTATGACTTTATTTACGCTTCTTGTGAAAAAAAATCCATTTTTTATGACTGTTTTTTTCAATGATCTCTAATTTTCCCAAAATTATGCCCCCAATACCAGGAAATTTTATGATTTATTATTATTTCTTACCATATTGCCATTCAAATAAAATAAAATTTACGCCTGTATCCCAAAAAACACGTACAAAAATCATCATTTTTTTACAGAGGCTACGTAAGCTATATAAAAATCTTAATTCGTCAATAAAAAAATAAAAAAAATTTTTTTAAATTTTTTTCTGTTTTTTGTCGATAATTTATGGTTTAGTTTCACCCTCTTTCGGGGTTGCACTTTATCGCGGGACATCCTGTATATTCCAATTTCAAAATAGTGTAAAATTAAATAAATTTTCAGGAAATATTCACGTAACAGCAATTTACAACAACATATAAAGACAAAACACGAAGGTCTTACCTTTGATTGTTTAACTTGTGGAGCTAAATTGTCAACAAAGGTAACATTTACATTTATTTTTCTGTATTGTTATGGTTCGTATTTTCTTTATCTTAAAAATATTCTTTTTGCAATATGATTACGAACGTAAAAAGTGGCAACACTTTTATTTATTACTGCTTATCTTGTTAGACCTTTGATTGATATCAAATTGATTTTATTGAATAATCATCCTTGTTTGACCCTTTGATCATCCTGTGATCTTCAGCAAATAACAAATAATTACATTTACACTTGTACCTACCTATATTTTGCAAATCTACAGTAGATGTGTGTTAAATTAATTTGCTATGAATATTGTGAATTATGAATGTTTAGAGCTCAGTAACTGTAACTAAAAATATCCTATATCCGAAATAAAAAAAATATCCGTATCTGTAAGCTAATCCGATGTAATATAAGTTTCGGACAATTTCGAATAGGGGAGGAGTCTAAATGATACATTTAACAGTTACAATGGGGTACTTTCCGTAGGTACTGAAAAATAAATTATAAAATTTGATAAAAATTAAAATGTATATAGAAATACACCTGAATATTCTGATTTGGAATCATAAAAGCACATTATTGATTTATTATATTGAAATTAAAAGTCGTATATTTTAATCTGTATATCACGTGACCTAAAACACGAGCCGCCATGGTGTTACGTCATACGGGCAATAACAAAGTTCTGTCAGTGCTGTCAACATCAATAATATCTACAATTTTAACTTCAAGGAGTAATATTTGTGTTCTTTCGTATAATAACTCTTCATATCTTGTTCCAACTGAAATAATATGCATTCTTTACTAATTTGTTGATGGTTGTCATAGTAATTGTAGGTTATGTTACTCTCTTACTTACGTCATACACTTTTGTTATTGCACATATTACGTCACCAAAATGGCCGTAGCGTTTTCGCGGTAATAAAAAAGGTTTAAAATTTAATTTAATTTTATGGCATGAAAGCGTGTTTATTTTGCCGAAATATATTTTTTTGTGGCTTTTTATTAGAAAATCAACATTTTGAAGTACTTTTTCAAACATAGTGGAATACCCTCATTGTAGTTTCAAGTGATAATAATGAAATAGTTTTTTTTTGCATATTTAAATTTTTCTTTGGAAATTCCTTAAAACTCGGATATCCATCAATGACATTATTCGAAAGTAACGGTTATTACAAAAAAAAAATTGAATTCACGAACCAATATAGTAATATTCATATAATCCGAAACTTCATAATTATCCATACCATCTATGCTTCCCGTGTTATTCTATTGTTTTACTTTATAATCACTAATATATAATTGTATATTTTCTAGTCAACTTTAAAGGAACATATGGAAAGACATACTCGACCTAAAATAATAGAGGTTGTTAAAAAAACTTTAAAAACTGGCCGGAAAAAAAGAAAAGATGAAAATACAATGAAAACATCATCAGCGCTCAAACTAGCTGGAATTAGCGAGAAGGATGTAGAAGAAACATTTAATGAATCTATCGTTGAAAACCCTCTTGTATGTTGCTAATCAACTTTCTAAGTGTTCATATTACAAATGATTCTCTTGTACCTGTTTTTTTATTATACTAACTAGCTGTGTTATTGTTCAGTTCGCAGAGTTATAAAATAAACGAATTTCTAAAATAAAAGTAGTTTAAGTTACTCCTTACTACATCAGCTATCTGCCAGTGAAAGTCCTGTCAAAATCGGTCTAGCCGTTTTAGAGATTAGCCAGAACAAACAGACAGACAGTCAAAAAATGTAAAAAATGTTATTTTGGTATATGTACCGTGTATACATTTACATGCATTCAGTAAAAAGCAGTCTACTACATGCGGGAAGATTAAAAACAGACTCCATTTTTATTTATTTACTAGCTTAAGCGCGCGACTTCGTTCGGCGTGGACTCCGCTCCTATTGGACTTAGCGTGATGATATATAGCCTATAGCCTTCCTCGATAAATGGGCTATCTAACACCGAAAGAATTTTTCAAATCGGACCAGTAGATCCTGAGATTAGCGCGTTCAAACAAACAAACAAACAATCAAACAAACTCTTCAGCTTTATTATATTAGTATAGATACTAGATTACAGAAGTTTATAAAGTTCAAACTTTTATCAAAATTTCAAAGTAGTTTTTATAATGTGAAATTGCTATAACTGTATGTACTATCTGTTTATGTATAATTATAATAAATATTATTATGATAATTTTCGAGTTTTTATTTTTATTATGATTCTCTGTTTATTTTTAATTTATCTTTTGAAGTGTGATTCATTTGCGTTTGCCATCGATATTTGTATAAATTATTACCTGTGGAAAAACAATTAATAAACCGTAATAAATGAGCAGTGCGCTTAATAATTTTTTACTATCATAATACCTACTTTTTTGGAGTGAAACTTCTTCAGGCGCATGAGGGGTAATATTTGAGCGACCGGTAACGCGGCAGTGTCATGACGGTCAGTACTTGGATGGGTGACCGCCTGGGAACACCGCGTGACGTTGGCTTTTTGTTTTTTAGGGTTCCGTACCCAAAGGGTATAAACGGGACCCTATTACTGAGACTTCGCTGTCCGTCCGTCTGTCACCAGGCTGTATCTCAAGAACGGCGATAGCTAGACAGGTAAAATTTTCACAATTTATGTATTTCTGTTGCCGCTATAACAACAAATATTGAAAACAAAATAAATATTTAAGGGGGGGCGATAATTATTTATTAGTCTCCAACGCCATCTATCAGAAATTAGGAAAACTTCGTCGATAGACTAATAAGTTTTATAATAACGGCATAGATGGCGTTGCAATTAAATAAATATTTTACAGAAAATCTATACTAATATAATAAAGCTGAAGAGTTTGATTGTTTGTTTGTTTGAACGCGCTAATCTCAGGATCTACTGGTCCGATTTGAAAAATTCTTTCAGTGTTAGATAGCCCATTTATCGAGGAAGGCTATAGGCTATATATCATCACGCTAAGACCAATAGGAACGTAGCACCAATGAAGTATGTTTCAAAATCGGGTTTTTTTTTCCTTTTATTCCACGGGGACGAAGTCGCGCGCAGAAGCTAGTTTACTTATATTTAGTTTAGTCTAGTCTTGCGCAAAGTAGTTCGCGACAGGGAGCGCTCTTCTTAGTTCGCCGCTCCTTCGCGAACTAGTTCGCTCTTCTAGTTCGTCAGCTCCTTTAGTTCGCAGCTCCCGTCTCGAACTAGAAAAAAGGCAGATCTTTCGCTCACATTGTGACTGTTCATTACTTCATTCACGCGTTCTTATTTAATCGTATTGTTTAAGTGATCGTGTAGTTGTGCAATCAATGAAATTATATAATTTTGATATAAAAATACACTTTTCGAGATAATATTTTTTTAATTAAAAATAATCAACAAAAGTACTATAAAATACAGTCTATAAAAAAATATCAAATAAACAAATTAAAAGTATATGACTGTATAATATATCAAAATAATCAATATAAAATTTTTTATTGGCAGGTTTTATATTGCACAAACACTTCAATATTGCCGATATTATAAAAATAAAACAAGAAAACTCTGGAACTAAGAAGTGAGGCATAATTTGCGAACTATTTCGCCTTATTCGTATAGGAGCGCTCTTTAACCCAGTACCAAGCGGTGCCGCGCTCCCGCTCACGTAACGAACTAAGGAGCGACGCATTTGGGACCTAGTTCGCGCCGTAGCGTGCATATCATATAGGCAGAAAGGCACTGCCTACCTTGGCATGTTACTAAAAATTATATATAAAACATGAACATTACACTTCAATATTGCCGATATTATAAAAATAAAACAAGAAAACTCTGGAACTAAGAAGTGAGGCATAATTTGCGAACTATTTCGCCTTATTCGTATAGGAGCGCTCTTTAACCCAGTACCAAGCGGTGCCGCGCTCCCGCTCACGTAACGAACTAAGGAGCGACGCATTTGGGACCTAGTTCGCGCCGTAGCGTGCATATCATATAGGCAGAAAGGCACTGCCTACCTTGACATGTTACTAAAAATTATATATAAAACATGAACATTACATATTTTTGAAAAAGACATAAACCATAATTCAATTTATATCTCCTTCAATTTGAAAAACACGTCGTCATATATGTATGCGATATCAGCGCCACACGACGGGCATTTTATGAAACCTCTGTCTAAAATCTCTAATCCCTAACAAACATTAGTAATTACAGAATGACATAATTATAATCCTACAATTTTATGATGTCACGCGTCATAAGGAATTCGAACAAAGTATTGTGTTTTTGACATTGGTCGTATAGCAATAAAAACAGGCACTGCCTCAATAAATTGTCAAATTAAATTGTATTGAATTCGATAGAGTTTGTACTAATAATTATGATTATTTATTGACACGGTCGCGAATCGCTTCCGCTATCCAATCACAGTCCACAGATCACTTCAGTGTATTACATTTTGATTGGCTAGCCATTGCATGGGTCTGTCATGGCGCCTGGCGGATTCAATGAATTTCAATGACAATTCAGTCATTCATGGTATTCACTTTGAGTTTTTCGTTTGTGCGTTGTTGTAATTATGTACATAATTAGTGAAAATATTGATATATTAGTAATGGATAAGTTTACTTGTGAAATATGTAATGGAGATGCGTGTTTAATGAAAGAAAATCTATACTTATTATAAAAATAAGTCCCCCGGCCGCGTCTTTCTGTCGTCCTGTCTGTCCTCCTGTCTGTCTGAACGCGATAAACTCGAAAAACTACTAAACGGATTTTTACACGGTTTTCAACAATAGAAAGAGTGATTCTTGAGGAAGGTTTAGGTATATAATTTATTATGATTTTATGTAAATTAACAGAAATACGGCGATAAATGTTGAAGAGGTCGCAAAAAATCTCTCCAACGGGTACCTTTCCTCGTGAACGCCGCGGAAACTAGCAAAGATATAGTTAATTAGTTAAGTAATGTACTAGCGAATTCAAAATCTATAAAAATGCTACAAAAAAGTCCGCGACAGCATATCTCTATCTCTTACGGTTGACTTACAATAACCACTTTTATGTTCAAATTTTTAATTAAAAACATTACGTTATTTTCAAAGCTATTTTCTTTAATTCAGTATTAATCCTTATCAAAATAAATATGTTAGTTAGCTTAAGAATTCAATGCAGATTAAAATTGCCCTTAACACTATATCAATCAGATGAATAGTTTTTGAGATATCGTCGTTAGAAGTAATTATTAAAAATAATTAATGCGCAACGAAGTGGGTACGGGTCGGCTAGTAGTGCATAAAATTTCAATACTTTCGATTTTACAGATAAATTAAAAATTACAACTATACATTACAAGAACTACCTTTCAGAGGAAATGACGAGTCTAACTTTTCAATGAGTAAAGGTAATTATTCGATTAATAAGTAATTAAGAGCAGTAAATAATATTCATGTAAAAAGTTTTCAGGTTGTAATATAAAAAATACTTAGTGACATCTAGTGTAAGTAATAAGTGTCGCGTTTTATTTCAAATGACTACTATAGATGGCGCTATGAGCTGTTTTGTGATTTTTGATTATCTTTTTGAAAAAACGCCACTGCGCGAACTCAGTCTCAGTGGCGTGCATAAAGATTTTAGACAGGGTAGGCAGTCAAAAAAAAATTGCGTGCGTACAAAGTACAAATGTCAGAAGTGAAACTTCTTTGGCAAACTAATTTTAAAAAATGAATTGATTTTTTTAAATATTATAAGTTACAATATTATGTTATATTATATTAATATATATGTTATAGATACTCGATTTTTTGCATACTTTTTAAATGACAACACTGTAGGGTCTATATTCAATGTACTCTGTGGTTCCCACCATCGGGTATCGATTCAGCATGTAATATCCCAGTGTTGGGCATATGCCTCTTCCCCATGTAGAAGGATCGGAGCTTAATCCATCACGCTGCTCCTGCGGGTTGGCGGATATATTCCCTACTATGAGTAACGATCGCTATCAGGTGTAAATGATAACAACCGGGACCGACAGCTTAACGTGCACTCCGAGGTACGGTGGAGAGACCCACAAGGACTGCACAAACACCCAGACCACGGCAAACATCTGTATGGCCAATACAAATGTTGTCGTGTGCGGGGATCGAACCCGCAATCGCCTGTGTAACAGCCTATCGCAATCCACTGCTGTGACCGCTGCGCCAACGCGGCGGCGTCTATATAAAAATACATCAAAAACATCTTGTCTCCAGTGATAAATTTTGCAGCAGCTCAGGTAAATTCTTTTGTAAAAAATTTAAATAGATTTCAGCATTTAATGTTGCTGGCAACTCATATGGGCCTATTATTTTCTCACCAAACTGCATTTTTTAAAAATACTGGGCAATACTTCTAACGCTAATTTTGATAAGTTTAGAATAAATTATGCCTGAAATAGTAATTTCGTTAGATAGTACAAGTATTCCCGAGTAAAATAAAATAAAAATTATATTAAAATGCCTAATTACTAGTCGCGGTAGGAATTTGTGAAAAAAACACAAAAATATTCACAATTTTCACAGTGTTGGCAACCTTGAAATAAAAAGTACATTTTCTTGGAGGTCGACATCAGAGCTACACTACCCCCAGTTAACGGATTATCCACGATTTACGACACATCCTGTATATTTATCAAATATCTTGGGAGCAATCGATTGTACACATATGAGGATTGCAAAGCCTTCTGAGGATGCAGAGATTATTGTAATCGGAAAAAATATATCTCTATAAATTTTCAAGCAGTACTTGATTCTAATATGAAGTTTACTAATATTTATTGTGGTGAGCCAGGATCTTTACATGATGCTCGAGTTTTACGAAGGTCACCTTTATATGAAGAATCTCACAAAATATTTTTCAACAATTAAACATTACCAACGATATAGTATTAAATAAAAATTTTCGACCAATGCCAATTTGAAGAAAAACCACATTAATTTTTTGCTACAGAGTTGGCATGGCATTGATTGTACCGTTGTACGCATCACGCAAAAGCCGTAGACAGCGCAAAAGCAGTCATTTTGAATATGCTCGATCGCGCGAAGCGTTGCTGTAGTTGAAATATTCAACGTTGAGCATTATGATTATGACACATAATGCACTTTAGTGCTGTAATTAGAAAACTAAGTTGAATGTGCTCTATTGTGCGAAGTATTGCTGTAGTTGAAACATTCAACGTTGTGCATAATGCGCCTTAGTGCTGTAATTGGAAAACTAGGTAATCTTTCAAGTGTCTCACCATTGAAATTAAGCTCCGTTGCAAGCACAGAACACATCGACCGTAAGCTGCCAATACCTTCTAACTAACATTTTTAATGAAATTGTTTTTTTTTTTTGCGCCATCTGTTAGCTTTATATCGTATTGATAGAAGTGGCTATTTATTTTAAGTGACAAAATGCACTAAACATCCAAAAAGTCGTTACACAAATACCTACAATCTACAGCGAAATAGTGTTTGGGTGGCAATACCTCCTATCTATATATATAATACCTTCTAACTTACTTACAGCCCTAAAGGACTACTAAATAAAACTACTGTAAAAATAATAAACTTGGATCTTGGGTTCATAAATACCATCCGTAATTTTGTTAATATTTAGTTTTTATAGTCTCCTGTAAAGTTGACCTCAAAGCATTTAGGAGGTATTGGCAGCTTACGGTCGACATATTACCCTGACGGGGTTGCAAGGCCACCAAGACCTGTATATAAGACCGTGGGTATTATGTGCGTTTTCCAATTACAGAGCATAATGCGACTCAGTGGCGCACAATACTAAACCACTGAGCCACCACTGAGTTGGTATTCATTGCAAGCACGCACACGGAAGCCCTACTTTTGAGAGTGCTCGTTGTGTGAAGCGTTGCTGTAGCTTTGGAACTTTCAACGTTGAGCATTGAGCATTATACCGCATAATGCGCTTTAGTGCTGATATTGGAAAACGCACTATATTATAATGTTGGTATAATTGCTGTGCTGTCAAAATTAAAAGTCTGTCGCTTTTTAAGTTTCAACTTTTGTTCTCTTTGTCTTTGGTTTTGTTATCACTAATTAGTACATACAAATGATAAGTTTCTATTTTAAATCGTTAATTCTACGTTTAAAAATAATCATTGTAGTATGAAATGAAGTAAACGGCAGTAATAAGGCTCGCTAATTTCGTTTTACGATAAAGGCAACTAGTTTCATTCAGTAAAATTATTTAAATTTCTAGAAACGATGACGTTAAATTTAAACATATTTACTTTGAACTGTTGGTAAGTATAATATTATAATGTTATCTAGTTTACCAGATGCTGTAAAACTAATTTAAATGTAATTTTAGGGGAATACCAATTGTTTCAAAAAACCGAAAAGAAAGGATAGAAGCAATAGCCAAATACTTACTAAATGCCTCTCATAACATTGTCTGTCTGCAAGAGATTTGGAGTGAGAAAGATTATTTATATTTAAAAGAGCAGCTGCAAAATTATCTTCCTTTTAGCCATTACTTCTACAGGTCAGTTTCAGCAATAGTTCAGTTGCCTTTTAACTTTTAGTGTAATATAATTTTTACAAATGAAACTATTACTTTTAAAATCAATACTCTAATGCATTTAGTATATAGTAGTGTATGGGGTTAGGGTAAATAATACTGCAAAGTATGTTTCTTATTATTATTATTTCTATAAGGATAGTTCTATATTGAAATCGAAACCTACACATGAGAGAGACTACCATAAGGATGATACATTTGTTATCACAACAGACTAATATTGTTAAAAGTGAACCCTTGGGCTAAAATGTAGTTTATAGACCAGGGGTCATCAACTGGCGGACTGCGGTCCGCATCCGGACCACCGACCCATTTTGTGCGGACCGCGACAACATAGGAACATACACTACAGAGTACATAATTTAATAAAAATATATCCCATGCAACTTCAAACTTCAGACAGATAGTTTGCAATAAAAAAAAAAATGTCATTTTCCTCATTAATGTGTAAATAAAATTTATTTGTTATTTCGTTTGTTTAATATTTTTTTTCTATAAAATGATGTGCAGACTGCAACTGTCATTTCATTTCTTCATACGGACCGCTAACGAAACTAATTGGTGACCCCTGTTATAGTCCGTCGATTTATGGGGTTTTGTGGGGTGGAGGGGGTTACCATCCGGTACCACTCCCACCCTGCGGAACCCCATGACATGGATTTTTTTTTAGAATTTCTTAATGTGTGGGTAACACAAAAATAAATCATACACAGATAACCCAACAAGTAGAATAATAAAAATATATGGTTGTTTAAAATTATTTTAAAAAATTCAAACTTTTAGTGGAGTCCTTGGTTCTGGTTTATGTGTGTTCTCAAAATGGATAATACAAGATGTTTTCTTCCATCAATGGCCACTTAACGGATATATTCATAAAATACACCATGGAGATTGGTTTGGAGGAAAGGGGGTCGGCTTGTGCAGAATCAAATGTAACAATAGGCTTATTAATGTCTATTGCACACATGTAAGCATAATTTTAGAATATTTCAAAGATTATTATGAAACTAGAAAAATAATACATATATGAAAAAAATGTTTAATTTAACCTTCTCTTTTTATCTATCTGCTTATTATGGGTTGAGATTTATGATATTATTTTATATTAAAAATTTTGTTTATTTTAGCTGCATGCAGAGTATAATGAAGATGATATGTACTTAGCACATAGAGTATTACAAGCATATACCACTGCAGAATTTGTTAATCTAACTACATCTCCAGCTGACGTGTCCATACTTGCTGGTGATTTAAACACTGCGCCTGGTGATTTATCATATAGGTAATATATATTATAATTACAAGAAGAATATGAAATTATATACTTTTTTGCTTAGGGTGAAACTCCTTAAAAAGTAATTAATAAAAATATTATATATTTTTTTCAGATTAATTACTCATGTTCCAATGCTTATTGATCCCTGCACCTTAGAATGTAAAAATAATGACAGCATTGATAAATTATCAGGAACTTGTGATAATATTAACAACAGTTATTCTGATCCCAAGCTTGTGAAAGTTTGTCCGCAAGGCAAAAGAATAGATCACATTCTGTTTCATATTAATCCTACCTTGGAGGTAAATAGTTTAATTTTTATTCAAGTGAATAAGATTGTGCTTTTCTTTATTTAGATTTTTTATTTATACTATTTTTAATTTTTTTGACCAACTTTAAGAAACTTAAAGTTGAAATGATACGTTTACTAGAAATTTTTATAGAGCAGTTGGTTTTAGAGTATTAAAAATAAATGTAGTTTTTAAATTTTACCCAATAATATTATTTTTCTTATATTTAAGGCTGAGGTGGTTAATTTTGGCAACCCACTAGAAGATCGAGTTCCTGGCGAACAATTTTCATATTCTGATCATAATGCTGTCAAGTTGGAATTAAGAATTACTCCGTCGATCAATCAAATAAATCAGAGACAATTAAGCATGGAAGAGCATCTTCATGATACCATACAAGAAGCGATTAATGTTTGTAAAGAAGCAACTGTAACAATTGCAAAGTCGAGAAAAATATTCATAACAACTGGAGGCCTTATTTTTATGTTCCTATTAGGTTCTGTAGGTTTTTGGCCGAATAATATATTGTCCGATATATTTAAAATAATAATAACTGGTATAAGCTTCTACTACATTATCATGGGCACACTGTGGAATAGAATTGAAATGAATAGTTTGAAAGCTGGTTTAACAGCTCTAGAAAATTTCTACAAAAGTAGAAATGACAATCTAATAAATAAATATTAATATTGCATATCCCAGTTTATATTTAATTTAATTTAATTTTTCAAGAGGAGGAATTAGATAATAATTATATAAACTTAAAGACCATTAAAATAAAAGACAGTCTTTAAATACTTAATACTTATCAGCAAAACAATACCTATCAGTATTTTAGACGTAAGTGGAATTAATATAATTATATAATATCAAATGTTATTTAAAAACTATGCATAAGTGTTTTGATATATTGAACAAACATTCCATTTCAAAGGCAATAACAATTTATATAAAATATTATTGTTGGCTAAATTATGTAATTATTTCTTTTGATCAGAGAAAATAAAATTCATTATTTTATACATGAAATATCTTAATATAATTTATTAAATAAAAATGTCGTGTGGATTTTATAATTAATTTATTATTTTAAATATTTTTTAATAATTTATTATAAAAATAAATACTCGGCTCAGCTCAGAATAATAATAATAATCTTGTGTGATATGAATGTCTAAGCCATTTATTAATATGTACATTAAAATATTTTCATAATAATAATTATCAGTTTCTAAATATGTTTTATTTTGATTATTGTCTTTTTACTTCCAGTGGCGCTACAACCCTTTGTGGGTCTTGGCCTCCTCCACGATTTTCCTCCACATGTCACGATTAGGGATTGCAATCCGGAAAACCGGATCCGGTAATCCGGCGGATCCGGCATCATTTTACAGTTACCGGATCCGGTGACAAATGCCGGATCCGGTGACCGGATCCGGTGTTGGTGGTTTTTCAAGAAAATTACCTCTTTTTAAAAGATAGAGCGTGGTTCTTAAACATACGAGTCCTTTGACGCTAAGACTAAAGACTTGATTGATAGATTTTTGCCATTTGAATTAGTTATAGATGCGTTATGGTGAAGGTATTCAACTTTATTTACAGCTGAAAAAAACACTCAATCAGAAAATCGACGGTTTGCTGGTTCGAGTCTCGCTCGGGGTGGATATTTGTATTTGTACAAATCACACAAATGTTTCTTTCCAGGGTGGATGTCTGTTCTTGGGGGTCGATTGTTATCATAAATACCTGATAGCTATCGTTACTCATAGTAGGGAACATATCCGCTGATTAAGCTCCATTACTTCTCCTACGTGGAGAAAGAGGCCTATGCCCAGGAGTGAGATGTTACAGGCTAAATCTTATATTTGGAACCATATCATAATTATCTATAAATATTCGTATATATATCCATAACTGAAGCTTTAACCAAGTAATAACTTGACAAATAGCGTGAAACTTGTTAAAAAAAGTAGAGAAGAAGATCTACAATCACTGAAAAACTTAATATTACTGGACTAATTAAAATTACAAATCTAGCTCTTTGATCCGTCTCACCATGTGTTAAATAGCACGTAATCTAAATTGGAACTTGACTTAGTTCAATTTGTATGAATGAATTCAACATAATATGAATACTGAGAAATAACTCCCACGGCTAAATTTATAGCTCTGATATAAGTTGTTTTAAATATTTTTAGCTTTTCTTTTTTATATAATTTGTTTTGAAACTGAGATTTAATTTAAAAAATAATTTAATTAAAATGTAAAAATTTTTCACTTCATTAACGGTCAACATAGGTTTGAATTAAAAAGAAAAGTTAGGTTATTATGGTTTGATAAATCCGGCTCGGATCCGGCCCGGATCCGGCCGGATTGATAAAAATTCGACCGGATCCGGCCGGATTGAAAATGACACCGGATTGCAATCCCTAGTCACGATCTCTGGCGACCCTCTTCCAGTTCGTAAACTTGCCCATCGCCCTCAGATCATCCTTTGATTATTGTCTATAATATTCATTTTATTCACACTCTATTATCGAAATAGAATCAAACTCGCATTGTCAATATTGTAAACAACCATTGACAACCATGACATTTTTTTCACGAGGGAACAAAAACTATTTGAATTGGAAATATTATTTATTTATTTATAAACTTAACAAATACAATGAATATAAATCAATATCACATTTTATGATGAATGTTTATTTATTTACTTATCATAAGTACTTATACATACCTACTAATGTAATTTTTCTGATAAAAGCATAATTGAAATTGTATTTTTATAATTTTAAATGTGCTTAAGATTCCATTCAAACTTTATAACCGGTCTGAACATATTGCAATACGTAGTGAAGAACACAAAACAATGAATACAACTTAGAAATACAACAGGAATGTAGGGAAATCCGAGGACAAAAAACACAAAGTGCTAGCCTTTTATACCTATTCATTTGTGCTTAACAGAAGCTTAATGCATGCAATGTACATTTGGTTTAAGATTTGGTTTTCAGTTAAAATTATGTATTATTTTGTTATTTGTTTTAAAGTAGTTCTTTACATTATTTTTGTTAACAACTGGTTTGGTTATTTATTAAATTTATATATTTTTTTAAATAGGTACTTACTATATTTTTTTTTTGTATTTTTAAAAGGTCAAGAAAATAAAAAAATAATGCAAAGATATTTTAATAATTGCTCAAGTTCCGTTTTGGTGTTTATGAAGACCAGACCATAAGTTTGAATCGCACAATACTAATTATCGTTAAGCATTAAATTGTACTATCAATTTTATTTTATAGGTTACTCTTAAACTTTGATCACTTACAAAATATCATATTTTGTTCAAAAGATTTATTGTTAAAATTTGTGATACTGAGAGTAATAAAAATAAAGTGTGCAAAGAGCACAGTAATCAGAAACTAACATAAGAAGTAAAAACGGACAATTTTTTTTTTTACTATGCTAAAACAAATGAAGCGCTAATAGTGAACTCAAATAGCTCTTCTAAAAAAATCACAGGGATAATTAACATAATCATTTTTAAATAAAAATTACAAAAGTTCAACATTTTTATAGACTATAAAAATGATTTTTTTTTGACTTTACATGAAATAATATCTTATCAACTTTACGAATTTGTACTCGTTTAGATTTGAGACAAGAAAAAACTTTTAGATGGAAATTACTACATATTTACAAAAAAAGGCTATTTAAAGAAAAAAAGTAATTGCTTTATAATATAATATATACATAATTTCATAACAGCTTCAACCTTTTGGGTAAGTACAATATAAAATACAGAATCTTGTCTATTACAAATGCAACAAGTTGACTTTAAATTATTCATATCTCTTATGTACTTATTTATAAATCGATTACATATTATATTATGTGTAAATATAATTCCTTTACAGTATCACATACATAGCTCATGCCATTGGATCTATATTATTTCTTTCATCTCTATCAATTAATGGTTCAGTCTCAGTGTTCATCGGACTTGTCATAGTGTTTTCTATAGAACCATATATTGTAGGTCGTACTTCTACAGATGGTGGTTCAGTCGCTTCAATGGTCAAGTTTGGTGCAGAGGTTGATGATACAGGTTCTCCGACTAATCTTGAACTTTCATCGCAACCCCTTGCCATATGATACATGGATTTACCACGCAGTCTTCGACTAAAGGAACTTCCTGTGGAAGAACATGAGTAAATTAAATCAATAGCCAAGGCCGATACTGCAGACCGAGGCGACTCAGTTGGTAAAACCCTAGAATTGTACCAACAAATGCTATTTTAAGCTAACATCACTGACATTCTGAGTGCTTCATTTATAGAAGAAATTTTGAGATTCTAAGATGTACCTACATCTGCCAATCCGCAGGTCTGGTTGACTTATTATTAGTAATTTATTTTTAATAGAATATCACTAGGCTAGCTTCGAATTCAAAATCGTTCTTCGTCCGAATGCGTTGATTTCAAAATTATACCTTAAAGGTAAATTCATTCCAAGAGCACAAAAACGGAATAAAAATAATTTTGTTAAAATTTCTCACAGTTCAAAAAGCGTTATTGGTAATTGGTAGTTGCAATCACGCCAACTAGTGACTATATCTAGAACTAGCGAAAACGGGTCGCCTGATTAATGTCAAATGGAAACCGTATATAAACAAATTCGTTTTTAAAGTTTTATTCATTATAAAGTTATTAAAAGAGGATAATCTCTATATATATAAAAATGAATCGCTGAACGTGTTGCTAAGCGCAAATCTCGAGAGCAGCTGAACCGATTTCGCTAATTCTTTTTTTATAATATACCTTGAAGTACGAGGATGGTTCTTACGGAGAGAAAAATTTAAATAAAATAATAATTAAAAGAAAACAAAAAACCCGACTGCATGAAAAACAACTAATAGAAAATGAACTGAAAAGACTGGAACAAGATAAAAATTTAAAATTACACAAAGCTAGCGAAACAAATCGAAGCAATATCAAACATTATGTACTATACACTTAAAAATATCAATACAGTAGTCCTTCAAAATTTTATGCAACATCGTACATAATATGCAGTCGCATCTTAGGCATGGGAAAGAGCAAAGTCAACATTTTTTTAACTTTCTTATTGTATTTCTTTATTATTATTACATACATAATATGAGTTGTGTAAGACAAGTTAAAGAATGAATTTTATACAGTACAGTATATAAGTTGTATAAGTTGATTAGCCCGTTGGCACAGTTTGTAGTGACCCCGCTTTCTGCTCCGGGGATTGTGGGTTCGATTCCCACCTTGAGAAGGGTGTAATATACATATTTATTTATTTATATATGTATTATTTATAAGTATGTCTATCGAAAAAAAAAAATATGTAGCTAGCCAGTCGTCTGTTACCTATAAACACAAGCATTAAGTTGCTTACTTTAGGAATAGACGACTGTGTGTATTATGTAGATATAAAAAAAAAGTTTAGTCTTATTTAAACATACCAACTACGCCTAGATGCTCAGATATATCTCTCTTTACGTCGGATACATCCCACATGGCCAGGAAAGATCCAAGGCACGATGGTGATGGATCAAGTGGAGAAACAAAAGGTTTATAAGAGAAACTATAGTGGTGTGCAATCGCCGCTAAGAACATCTCTATGCAAATAAGGAAGTCCTGAAAAATAAAATATTAGGAAAATTATTCACCCACAGTGAATTTTTTTGATTAGTTGACATTTTTTACTACTATAGCCATATACACAAAATGAACGAGTTAATATTGAATTTTCAAAATAAAAATTCTGAGCTAAACAAGGCTGCACCATTGCAGTATTAGGTAATTAAAGTATCCCTTTCCCCATTTTTACGAGAAAACGTAAGTAATCATTTCGCCTAAAAGTTATGTTGCTCAATGTACTGGATAATCTTATAATTATCAAACTACAAGAGAGTAAATTTAATTGCTTAAGTTACAATCGAGAGATTTCCCCTACCATTAGAGATTCCATACCTAATACTTGACCTCCCTAATCATAATATATGTTTTCCTTCCTTATTAGTATTATAATAAGATCAAAATCAAAATAAAAATTACTTTTTCAAGTAGGCGTTTGAATCATCATTTTACAAGCAAAAATTCTACTCTTTTTTAAAATAATTATTATCATTTTTAACATGAAGCTACCACCGATTTAGAATGTCTATTCTGCAGAGCAGAATCAAAAAGAAACTACGCTATCACTCTTTAAAAAAAACTGTCAATTATTTTAATTTAGTCTTGAATGAAATAAAGCGCCACAAAACCAACATATTTAAGAAAAACAAGAGGAAGAAGACAGCCTACATATTTTAACTTTTCAATTTTTCATATTTGATATAAAAAGTGCAAAATTATCTCAGTATATAAAAAGCAGATACCTGTAATTTGGAAGATATAATTTTTATCTTGTCTTTGTCAGATATGTCAAATATAGTTGATATAACTCCACAATATACCAAAATATTGATAATAACACCTTGGCTGTAAATAAACAAAATAAACAGATATGCTTAATGTTTAACAGAATTATTGTTACGTATTGGATATTCAAATAACAGAATTATCTTTATTCAAAACAAGTATTATGAAATGAAAAAACATATTCTCGTACATAATAATGTACATAAGGTGCTTGGCTATGGTAAAAAAATTGTGTGGAAACATGCTTGCAGTGTAAGAAATTCTGAGACTATTCACCAATTTAAAACAGAGCTGCTTTCTGCTGGATAAACATTCCAGATCTAAACCTTAATAGGACAAAATTACCTTTGCCAAGCAGTGGAAAATTAAAGCATATAATATACATATAAAATATATAGAGATATCCTATATATTTATAAAAAAAAAAACAACATACAAGAACGAAAAGAAGACAACAGCTTTAATACAGAGAAATTTCCCAATCGGTTTCATTGGTTTAAGTTCCTCTTTATTGGCTCTGTAAAATAGGACCAAGCAATACATCGCCACAAATTGGGATAAATTATTAATAGCTATCATGTAGGGAAATGCCACATTTGGACTAAAGTCACTCTCTCCATATACCCCGCACAGGTCACAGATCATTGATATTACTGTTGTAACTGGTCGAACTAAGGTATATTGAAGAATTCCATGTTTGCAATTGTGTACAAATTCCCTGAAAAAAAAAAATTATATACGTTTTAATAAAATTTCATAGCTCATTAACGCAATTGACAGTTACAATGTTTTCTGCTACAGATTGTGAATTTAAATCCTGCCTCAATTCTACATGTCATATATATTTATTTATATATTTTTATTTTTGTATGTAAAATTGCTACAAAGAAAATGTGTATCAAACAGTTGTTAAGGTGGGTTCAGCTAATGCAAGACTATTTCACTACGCTCGGCCCCGCTCTTTGATTTGCATTTGAAGACTGAATTTCGCATATTCTCACATAAATGCGAACTTACCCTTGTACCTTGTACTTGTTACCCTTATCATTATTATACAATTATTTGATGTACTTTTTTTTTAAAGTTATACTTCTTTTGGTGCATTAGGGAAAAATTATGAGAGTAAATTGTTACGACGCGCGTGCACACCGTCACGAAAAAAACCGAAGAAGCCTGAAGTTAGCTAGTCAACAAAGAAGAAGTTAGCAATGTGAAGTTAGCAATGTGAAGTTAGCTAGCCAATGAAGTATAACTTCTTATGTGCGTACATAAATACACACACTTTTTTAAGTTATTTATCAAACTATACAACAATTTTGTCTAATGTTTTATTGATTTCATTTACTCAATTTTAGTTTAGATAGTTATAAGCGGAGATTCGACCTTACATATATTTTGGAAACTTCGGATACAAAAATTGCCGAGCTTTTTGGATAAAAAAATACATTGGTTCTCAAAGTTTATTAATAAGTACAATATAAAATTATATTTTCAGGTGTAGTAAGCAGAGGATACTTACAATTAAATTATATTTTAAAACCTAGTTCCCTCAGAAAAATTTCCTGTTAGCTGCCTTGAATTTATTATTGATTAATAATAATAATAATCTTTATTACCAACAAACTATACAAAAGCACTTATTATTCAAATTAATTAGATTAATTCAAACATTTTAATGCACATTAACATAAATAAATATTCAATGTCTATGAACTTATTGAGATAAAGAATTCCTTACATATATCTTAAACAGTTCTACTTGATACTTTTTACTAAGCCATTCAAATGCCTACAAACTGTTTAATTTAATTATGAAGTTACTAGCAGTGCCTCTCCATTTCACCTGCATAATTTTTAATCTCGTGGGAATTTAGGAATAAAAAGAGCCTATGTGCTACTCGAGATCTCCATCTATCTGCCTATGGAGTTACATTACAATCAGTACCATAGTTTTTTGGTGAAAGAGTAACAAACATCCATCCATCTTTATCAACTTTCACATTTATAATATAGCTATATGTTAAATAAAATAAATGTCTCAGATATAAAGATAAAAGTTTTTAAGCTTTCACGGTTACTTTTACAATCTTTATCTATAGATGTATCTGTCTATATTAAATAAATACATAAATCTCATTTTTACACTGTTATAATCGTTTTGAGAATGTCATAGGGCCATGGTAGTCTCATATTAGAAATTATTACATTTAAAGATGATGTGTATCAAAAAACATTTAATATATGTACTTGAATAACCAATACGATACTTGCCTCCCCATTTCCCAAGGAGCCATGCAACACAGTGGGAATATATGATACACTTGAGGTTTAGTTTCTAGAACTGCTTCTAAGTCATTGTCAGAGTTAAGATAATTAAGCAGGTACTTCATAAAGTTGTATATCACATATGCTTCATAACATTCTCTCAATGAATCCATATAAATTGATTGTTCTGGAAACTCCAAGCCTATCCACGCATTTAAAGCATAAATTGGGACCATCCATAATATCCTGTAATGGTCATTTAAATATAATTGTTTTTATCAATTTAGGTATGTTCTTTGTCATCATTATCATTTGGCAAATTTGTAACACAATTTATTTATCAGTACATATAAAACAGACTACCTTCAAAAATCATTATTCATTTAACTGAGGTAGGCTAGGGCACAGCAGGAAATTTCCTGCTCAAAATATGGAGCAGCCCGACTGGGGTAGTACCTCGACCTTACAGAAGACCACAGCTAAATAATACTGTTTTGAAGCAGTATTGTGTTCCTGTTGGTGAGTAAGGTGACCAGAGCTCCTGGGGGGGATTGGGGATAGGGTCGGCAACGCGCTTGCGACGCTTCTGGTGTTGCAGGTGTCTATAGGCTACGGTAGTCACTTACCATCAGGTGAGCCGTACGCTTGTTTGTCGACTTACTAACATAAAAAAAAAAAAAAAAAATCAATAAAACTATGTCACGTTGATTTAAAAGAAAATTACAAATTATTAGAAAGATATAACAAATACATATAAATATATTTTACCTTATTATATGCTTTTGCAATGATGGCTTGTTATAGTGTACAATGTGTTGAGTGATCTGCCAAATAGAAATTGGAACTGCCAAAAGAACGAAACCACCCCCAACTAATGTACCTTGATCTGACTTAGTAAACCCATTATTGATGGAATGGATTATAAGCAAGGGTACAAGTATTATCACCAATAACACATAACTTGCTATAAAGAATGGACGAATCCATAACCTCCACTGACTGAAAAACGGTAACGCTCTTGTACACATTTTAACTTTACAAGTCTTTTTTTGCACATTTATTTAACAGATGTTTTCATAACGTCAACGATAACTTCGAATTTCGGTCTATTTGTGATTCATATATATCAAGGAAAACCACAATAATACAATACTATCTTTCTGTTTATTATTAAATACTAATACTAATGTTCAGAAAGGGATGACTATATCATGATTTCTTGTGTTTGTGTAATAAAACTTGTATTTTGTGAATTGTATATTTTTATAAATTCTACGCGAATCAGCTGTCAATGTAATTCTGCTGCAGAGTAAATATAAATGGTATGTCAAATCATTTTTTTTTTCAATTTATATAATAATTAAATAACATGGACTTAATACCTACTAACAGGACAGAGCACTCGCAGCTGAAAAACGAGCCGACAGAGATAGTTAGTACGGAGGCCTTGTGTCCCTTTCTAATAGGGTGACATTAAGATTTGGAAACTTGAAAAATTTGACACCAGTATTGACGACTATTATTATAATAATAGATTTATTTATAATGAATAAATAATAAATATTATATTATTACTTTTATTATTTGTTTTTCATGTCAATATACAAACATTTGCACAAGGGATGGATTACAAAATCAATACATATAATAAAAAAGTAACAGATCGCTTTCTGTACATGGAAGATATATAGAAAAAATATTATTGGGACCCTTATCAACGCAAATAGCACACAAAACAATGATTGTTAGAATTTTTGTCTGTTTCAGAAATGTGTTTGTCTGTCATCTCATAAACGGCTTATCCAATTTAGGTGTAGTTTTCACTAATATATTGTGCTAGGCTGCACTTAACATTTAGTGTTTGTTTTATGTCAATCGGTTCATAAATGAAAAGTTATGCCAATTTAAAGAATCACGTTGAACATGTAAATAACCAAACGACGGTGCTTATAATCCAAAATAAACCAAAACATGTATTGAAAAAATGCTGTCCAAAGTCACTATTCCACGCGGACGAAGTCGCGGGCACAGCTAGTAAACAATACAAATAGTACGCGTTATTTATTTATTAATTTACCTTAATGCTAATTACGTTTACTGCAGCCGAAGGATCCAAAAAAAACCAGAATTACTTAGAAATTACTTTTATTACTTATAATAAAATTACAAACTATTAGAGGTGAAACCTATTCGATGTTAGAATTAGGAATGACAAAAATTATTTAAAATATTAATTAAGAAATTAAAATAACACTATGATGAAATCGCTGCGTCGGCGGCTCGTTGCTGGTCGGACGTTGCGACATGGGCTGCATCGACTTTCCTTGTTTATTGAAAAATGCTTGCTCGGCATTATTAACTTAGGGTACCGTATGGTAGAGGGTACGGTTCCGTACTTAACATGCTATATTTGTTACAGTTGGCAAGTAAATACACTCAACAATAATGTCATTACAATTATTTTAAACTTAATATTTTATTTTTATTTGAACAACAAATAGTATTTATAACACAAACATTTCTTTAATATCAATAAAAGTGAATAAAGTGACGCATGGTCACCATAGTTGTCGATGGAAGTTTGTTTATACGAAAATGAACACTAACACAAGGTGTTAAGCATTATATTCAGTTTTATTACAGTCTTAAACAATGTCCACAATGATGTTTACGAGAGTTACCGTAAGAAAAAAAAGAAATAGGCAAAATAATAATTAATGTTTTCTTTTTATCTAAGAATATATTTAAAGAAATTAATTTTAATTACGATTTGCTGACTTACAATTGTTAAAATAACATTAAAATACAATTGTTTCAATGGAGTTTTAGGTCAGCTATAATTTTTGATTAGAAACATTTTTATGCTGGCAATATGAAAGAACGAGACACAAGGCCTCCGTTGTGACTATCTCTCTCGGCTCGTTTTTGCATTTGTATAATGCGCAACCGAATATAATACTTAACTCGTTGACTTAGTGTTCATTTTCGTAAATACAAATTTTCAGAGTACTCTGTCCTGTTAGTAGGTATTAAGTCCATGTTAAATAATAAGTAACTTTTTACTATTATGAAAAGATGCAGATTTCCACTTCTTACAAAAACGTAAACTGATTTTCGAGTTAATCTTTATTGGTTAAAAATAAGCAATTAAATAAATAACAAAAGTTTATTCAAAATATCAGACGAAAAGAAGTATGCGAGTCTTGTTATCTCTTTCTTTATAATCGACAAAAAATGTCGTGTAAAAGAGACAGTAAATCAATTTAGGTTATTAGTGTTGCAAGGTTTAAAAAATATCTACTCATAGTTTATTTATCCATATCAAATCATCGTAGATGGAGTAGTGCAAAGAGGAGTAGTGTAACAGAATGGGTATAGGTTTCTTCTAAATGTTAGTGATTTCAAATTAGAATATAGGAATTTCTTAGGCTAAATAAAAGTGTTAAATGTTATTAAATGTCGAAGTAACCTAGGCTTATGGTGGGGACCCACTTGTTTGTGCATTTACAGTTATCCGTGTAACACGTATTTTGTGCATAGAGTTCAAGCATTGAATTAGGCCACATAGCGATCTCTCCCTAAAATACCGCTGTTCTGGCTGTCGACGTATCAAGACAGGCTATCGAGTATCGAGTGAGTGCGATGTTTTTTTCATTTATGGACGAAAAAGATCATATTTAGTTTAAGTTTAGTGTTGTGATAAATACGAATGTAACAGATAAACTTTATAAATAGTCTATCGTAAGTCGATAATTCGTATGTTTTCGTAAATGGGTCACCTCGCCATTCTTCTAAGAATATTTTAAAATGTTAAGTTTAGCTGTTTAAAATCATAATTATACCTTTAAAGTGACTAAAGTTGAAAAAAATTAAGGGTTTTGTGTATTTTAGTTATACGAGGCGGGAGAGTAATGATCAGATAGATCGCGACCTAATGTGATGTCATCAAAAGGGGAAACAGAGGCCGACTCTGGCACCGTGTCGCCAAATTTGTCAGCTGTTAAGAATGAACCGGTTAGTATCAATAAATAAAATAAATAACTTACGATACTAGTAAAATAAGTTTATGTTCATATTTACTCCAGAAAACTTCTCAAATTTTTTTATTATTATTTACTTGCAGGTTTATAAATGTGTTATATAAATGGTATAAATGATGTAAATATAACTAGTTCAATTTAAGCTTAAGATTTATTACATATGGTCATCATAAGAAGCATCCCATAAACATTTTTAGTTTCTTTTGTGATAGTAATTTATATCAAAGTACAGTTGTTATTAGATATTTAAGTTTTCAGTGATTGCAATAAATTCGTTAAGCCATTATATACATGTAAATAGAAAATTAATCTTGATTACTATTTGAAATATTTGTCATGCTACTATCTGTTGTGCTTATGATTGTGGGCTCAAATCCTAATAAGTATTTGTAAAGCCCTTGATGTTTGTTAAGTTTAACTACTATTTACATTACATACATAGATTTTTACTTTACACAAAACAGAAACAAAGGTTAAAGTAAAAATAATGCTAGCTTGTCAATATCTTCCTTCCCATTTACATGATTACTATATAACTGCTTAGGAATTTACTTGTAATTAATAATTCATTCTTATGTTATTAATATCATTAATTACAAAATTTCAAAGTAGTAAATTAGGTAGTCTAAATTACTGTTATTTTTTGTTTTTCAGGCACCTACGGCAAGTAAAGAAACTCCTAAAAGGGGTAGTGGTACACTTTTAAAGTGTACCACATGCAATAGCTTTAGCACATTGAGTAGTAGGGCTTTAACAACACACATGGCACAGTGTTCTCCAGACAACAACAATGTTGCAGCAACACAAAATGCAGATGCAAGGCCGCACAGAAAATTATTTGAGTGTGATGTTTGCAATATGAAATTTTCAAATGGCGCGAATATGCGTCGACATAAAATGCGACACACTGGGGTCAAACCATATGAGTGTCGCGTTTGCCAAAAAAGATTTTTCAGAAAAGATCACTTGGCCGAACACTTCACAACTCACACAAAAAGCTTGCCGTACCATTGCCCAATCTGTAACCGAGGATTCCAGAGACAAATTGCCATGCGTGCACATTTTCAAAACGAACATGTTGGACAACATGATCTTGTTAAGACTTGCCCACTCTGTAGTTATCGCGCACAAACTATGAAAAGCCTAAGAGTTCATTTCTTTAACAGGTGATTTGGAATACAATTTTTACTTATGAATATTATGTTTTTCCTTAACACTAATTTTTATTCTTTTTCCTTAAATAGACACGGAATCGACTTGGATAATCCAGGGCCCGGTAACACATCTGTATCCCTCCTTGCTGCTGGCATTGCCAATGCTGCCTATGCTGACGGTACAATGGATCCAAGTGCAATCACTGCATTAAGTGCATTAGGCTCAGGTCTATCTGTGTCTGTCGCTGCTGCGTATTCAGACAGTGGTGATAGTAATGGAGCACGCTCTGTGGACAATGCCACACCTCCTATGCACTACTTAACCCCACATGTTGAAATATCTATGGCTGATAATAACGAGACTTTTTCACCAGGACAGACCAATCATCAAGGTATAACAAAAAACCTTTGTTTTATTGACATAATTGCATATCACAAACACAATATGAGTCATATAAATATCTATCTTATACATGTATTCTATTTTCTTATAGAGTCACGTATGAATGGTGAAGGTCCAAGCTCACCGCAATCAGGCGATAGTGCTGTAGCCACTAGTTCACTTTCTGCTGGACTTCCCACTAATATCACACCTTCTATAACCCTCATACCAATTAAACAGGTAACTATTAGAATTAAAATTTGAGTTAAAAATGTGCTTATACCTTACATCAACAATTTCACTCTATTTTGCATACAATTTGTTTAAAACATCCTTATATAAAAACTCTTTTTTAGCAAAATTTCAAGTCAGTGTAGTCAAACAGTTTAAAAGATTTTGTTATGTATTAGTCAATACATTGCATATGTTTTTTTCTTTTCGGGTTGTCTCGAAGAAATAGATAATTTGCCATAAGTCCATCCATTGTACTTCATTATATTGTATGTAACTATATTTAAGCTTTGTTTGTAATGTATTTGTGGTGTACAATAAAGTATAAAATAAATAAATGAATAATAATGTGTTCGTACAGTATCAATTAAATCCATATACTCAAATTTTTATAGGAACCAAATATGCAAGAAGAATCTGGATCAGCGGATCGAGATGGCGAAACGAACGGGAACGATAAGCGCGATGTCTCTTCAAGTCTGTCATCATTGATCAAGGTATCTCCGCTGAAGAGTCTCCTGCGCGAAGATCTGCGCAGGCGCATCTCCGCGAGAGGGCGCACGCGTGGTTCTAATGTATGTCACGTTTGACATATTTTACACTAATATCTTGGTATTTAGGAGGCACTTTATTGTATCTATTACTGTTAATAACTATTATAACCATTCAACTCCGTTTATTGTTACGCTTTGGTTTGCATAATAGCATGATTTTTATGTATTACACTTTTCTTGTAGGGACTTCCAAATGCAAAAGGAATTATTAAAATCAGATAGGGACAACCAAAAAAACCCGACACGCGGACACGCTTTAGAACCCTATCCACTTTGTCGCGTTAAGTCAAACTTTCAGTGACATATCATATAACAACAGAAAAGCTAGGCCCTTCCCCATAAATGATTTCGTGATTAAAAGTAGCAAGTAATTTTTAGATTTTTTTTAAAGATAAATAATCTTCATTTTGCAATATCTCGCATGTTAAGCAAAGAGCCTCTTATTTGCGAATGTATATGGACAACCCTGTAGTGGCTGTAGTAATAGATCCCGACAATTACAAATAACTGCAATCAAGCAATAAAACAAACTAATTATTTTTATAGATAGATTGATATTATCACGATCACGATTCAGCCCGTAGTATCCCACTGTTGGGCATAGGCCTCTTCCCCATGTAGGAGAAGGATCGGAGCTTAATTCACCACGCTGCTCCAATGCAGCGGGTTGGCGGATATATTCCCTACTATGAGTAACGATCGCTATCAGGTGTACATGATAACAACCGGGACCGACGGCTTAACGTGCTCTCCGAGGCACGGTGGGGAGACCCACAAGGACTACACAAACACCCAGACCACGGCAAACATCTGTATGGCCAATGCAAATGTTGTCGTGTGCGGGGATCGAACCCGCAACCGCCCACAGCCAATCGCAATCCAGTGCTGTGACCGCTGCGCCAACGCGGCGGCGAATTGATATTATAATTATGATAAATGAAAATGATTATTCAAGCAGCTGTGTTGTAAATTTTCAGACGTCCAGAGCCTCTCCTTCCGAGGGTGGGGTAATAACGTCCACACACGGAGATGCAGCTCTATTGCCGTCTTCACTAGTTTGCACGTTTTGCTCCATAACATTCCCTGACTCTACACTGTACTTCCTGCACAAGGGTTGTCACTGCGACTCTAATCCGTGGAAGTGCAATATCTGCGGAGAGCAATGCTGCAATGTCTACGAGTTTAACTCCCACCTGCTGAGCAAGAGTCACCAATGACTGTTTGCGGGGGGGTCGTTCCATCACTGACTTTTGTTCTGTGGTGCACTTTCATATAAATGTGCGCATACGTAAGCACTTCGAAGATACTTTACCTCACGATTAGATTTTATATGACTTTTTTTGTGGACTTACTTTTTTCTTTCTTTTTCTTATATGCAATAGGCACCTATTAGGTGGAAGTGCTTCGAATATGCTATATGCTGAACGTCCCCCCGAAGCTGTTTTACTTAAAAGTGCAAATTATTTTGGAGGTTATTTAGTGGTAATTATAGGTAAATGAGCGAGGATATTTGTATGGATATTTTAGTCATAAAAATTGTGTTGAAATGAGATTCAACATTGGGTATAAACAATTTTGGGATAAATTTTCCCACTTTATATTTATCAGCGTCCAGAATTTGACATTCCAAATTGAAATCTATGCATTCCATTTTATAATGAGATTGTTTTAAAAAATAAATAAGACAATCTTTGGTGGGGAAAGAAGTGATACTTAAGAAATAGTAATGTCTTATAAAGATTTTTATTTATTATTTAATTTTTCTGTACTTAAATGTACATTGGTGTTATTCAAAACAATATAGAATATTTTTTGGTGCGATAGTGAATTTTACAAATTTTTAGTAAAGCATGATGAAGAATGTACAAATTAATATATTTTTACATTTTGCTGTTGAGAAGATGTTTATATTAAGGCATAGCCTTATATTTCCCTGATTGCTTTATTATTGTGATCGAACAGGCCGGAATTATAAATTCTACATTCCGTTATTAATTTATATTTTCTATTTTATGCATGTAATGCAAGTCCACGACTAATACTTAATGTACAAGTCTTGTTTTGTTGTTATTGTTTATTTTCTAAATTATCAAGATGTAGTGACATACATCGTAATTGTACTTAAAAGTGGTCTATTTTAGCACATAGTTTATAAATGACATGAAACAACCATTTCAAGAAAAAATGCACTTGCTCAATAATTTGAAAATGGCTCAATAAACTTGGAGATAGCTAAAGAATTGCGTCATTTCTCGCACAAAATATTTATTTACCAAATGTTTAAATCAATCATGTGCTATAATGGTGTCTCATTAATAACATAATTTTCAAGTCTTTGTTGATTGGAAGAATCAATTACGTAAATATATTGCCTACATAAAAGAGAAGAAACTTATAAATTATATTTTCTGTATAGTATTTATTATATTTTCATACTCTAGCTAGGCAAAATATGCTCAATGTTGGTGAACTATTTTAAAGAATGTTTGATAATGTAACTAATGGAAGACGGAATCCAGAAGAGTTTTATTGGTGTTTTTGAAATATAAAATAATTTATTTTATGCAGTACTTAAAAGAGATTTAAAATGTTTTAATCGGTTCATTTACTTTATGTATACAATTAGACCTGAGATTTACATTCCTGTAGCTAATAAGTACTTAATATCGGTTGTGGTCTTGCCTGTTAAGTTTACGAAATCGACTTAGGTGGAACTGAAATTATGTTTACCAACGAAGTTATGTGTAATTATTGTTTTGTTATTGACATTGACGTAGTGTAGGAGTCGGTGCGCGGTCCGTCTGTGCCTTGCGTGGACCTAGAGAGTTACCTGAACGAGCAACACGTATTTATTTATAGATATTCTTATATTCTATTTCATTGTTGTTATTATTATTATTTTGTGTAGACATTGATTATTATTATTATTTGGTCCCAACCGCTGCGCCGAAAGCTAGTGTTAAGTGTAGACTTACTTAAGAGCTATTAATATTATTAATCGGTAACCCCATTGGGCGCCTTTAATTAATCCGTCCATATCTAACGATAGATATTGCCTTTAATATTTAATAGAGATAATATATTTATAGATAATAGTTTAAAGAATTAAGAAGAGATCTTAATTTAAAAAAATGTTTCCGAGTAACAGAGGTTTACAGTGTAGGTAAATTTATATCGTCTTATCTATATAATAAGTATAGTAATCAATGTTATATTAATAACAAAGGAGAAGCGTAATATAAAATTACCGAAAACTTCTGCTTTTTATTAAATGATCATTGATTAGTTGTTGCAATTTCATGTTCTATTTTTGTGTGGTACTAGATAGTATATTTTAAAAACAATTGAAAATATTTTAAAGCAATTTATGCAAAGTAACGTCAATTGTGTAGTTAATTCTTAGCAGTATTTCAAAATATGATCATCAAAGTCTTGACGTGATATTGATTATGAGAATATTCATAGAACTCTATTTGGTGTAATAATACTATTTAGGGTTACAATAAACTACAACGTTATAATATGTAATTGATGTTAATGTAGCACTGGCTATTGTTCTTCTTTCATATGCAAAATATTTGATGTTAAATCATTCCATATTTTATTTAGATTAGAATTAAAATTATGTTGAGTGCCAATAGCATATTCACGCGTCTATATCTTTCAGTATGAAAAAATTAAGTTAACTGCGTATTGCCACCTATGTTTGTAATAATATTATACTTAAACAGAAATGCTATAGTGTAGCAGTCCTCACCTTAATACCAAAACACAGCTTACCAACATTTTAATTCGTTTTAAGTTGTTATGTGTGTAATGTATAGTATAAGTACATTGTTTTAAAAGCAATTATTTTGTAATGGTGGGCGAGTTGAGATCATCGTTGATATTGCTGTTACATTTAATTATGTTATCATTATTAAGAGTAATAACATATTTTTACTAATATTTAATACAGAATGAACTATTTATGATCTACCAGTTTTAAACTTGAGTGATAGTAAATAATATCAATTTTTAGCAGATTGTGCCTTAGATCAGTAATAAAAGTAAATATGAATCGTGTTTTCGAAATCTATTCAAACTTATATAGGTGTGTGCATTTTTAACCGTTTGTCACATTAAAAATAAATATATATATTTACACAAAAAGTATTATAATAAATAAAATAAAATGTTATTTATTTATATATAGTAAAATTTGCAATATGGCTGTTTGCTTGTTTTTTATGATGGAAAAGTTTATTTGCAGTTAAAATATATTATCGTATTGTTACGATGGTCTAGAAAATATAACGAATGGTACTTATTACCAAGTATGTAGTTCTATTTATTTACTTATAATAATTTGGTAAAGGGTCTAATGAAACATTAATAAATAAACTATGAGATAAAGTACTTACATGTATATTTTTATACCTATGCTCCTTACTCCCATGTCTTATGACAGTAATTACAAATTTAATACCTTAGTATTCTGTATACGTATGTGTAGACCCCTTGTAACGGTGGTTACATACTCTTGTTAGGGAAGTTTGCCATCAGTGTATTTTTTCCTTCTATTTTTATGTGTTACTAGCTTCTGCGCGCGACTTCGTCGGCGTGGACTCCGCTCCTATTAGTCTTAGCGTGATGATACATAGCCTATAGCCTTCCTCGATAAATGGGCTATCTAACACTAAGAATTTTTCAAATCGGACCAGTAGATCCTGAGATTAGCGCGTTCAAACAAACAAACAAACAATCAAACAAACAAACTCTTCAGCTTTATTATATTAGTATAGATTACCTTATAACTTTTTACTGGGGGTATTCCAATTTTAACGATTCATTAAAATTTGACGGTCATTTACATTTGAGCGATTTTAGATGAGTTTTTTTTTGTGATATCCTTATTAAAGTGTATTGTCGATGGTAATAATAATAATAAATATTTACACAATACACAGACGGTCGTCTGTTACTCTGTTCCTAAAATAAGCAACCTATACCCCGTCCGGCGACTAATGATCTTTTTGACAGCCCACGCCTATAAATTACGTTGTTTTTTTTCGGACTAACGTACTAAAAATTCTACTGTAATGTCATACTTTATTGACGATTTGATTGATTGAGTGAAGTACCCTGTGCATAACAAACAACCACAGACTATGAAACAGTTCTTGAAATAATAAATCGATAGTAAATCGATCATATGATAAAAATAATTTTACGTCATGTGATTATTGTTTCTATAAATTTAATACAAAAAGGAAATAAAAATAGTATCTATGACCCCAAGATTGATTACTTGCAAGGAATTAAGTCGAAATCTTGAAATTTAATGGCAAACCAAGAATAAAGAGCAATAACTCTGTTAATTCATTTATTTATTATTTATATATTTCATTTATAATTAAAAAAAGTAATAAACGCATAAATAAATAATATTTTTAAACTAAATGTATTTAATTAAATCGATTGAAAGTTCTTCTTAAATAAAATCGATTATTATTTCGAATCGAATAAATAACGTGTGAGGCAGTCACTAATGTCAAAATTTCTTGAAGTGTCAAAAAGATCATTAGTCGCCGGACGGGGTATAATGCTTGTGTTTATGGGCCTGTGCAAACCACGTTCTGCGCGTCAACGGCGCGCTTTTATCCTACAGAGCAGTTGTCGTTTGTGTCGATACTAGAGGTGTTCGTTATATTAGTTAGCGGATAAAATCACCTATTATTTTTAAATCATTTTATCACCTGTTATTTTTTTTACCTGGGAAGCGTGATATAATATCACGCTTCCCAGGTAAGGTTTGAAAGAATATTTTTATTTTTACTATTTTACCTCAAATGTACACAGAGCCAAATTGTACTCTATGGTCACAAAATTCCTTTTAATGTCCAGAACATATATAATATGTTAGTCCCATGTCAAATCGTATTCCATTGTAACGGACTAAGAACTATTTTCCTTTGAATGTCCAGAACATTCACGTTGCGTATAATATCTTAGCTTAGTCTCATGTCAAATTGTATTATATATTGTAAATTTGTAACTGAATAAGAACTATTTTCCTTTCAATGTCTTTTGAAATAAATTTTAAAAATATTTTAGTTCGTATTATTATTTTTATTATACTACACGTTAGACTTATTTTTTTCATATTATTTCGTTTTGTATATCTAACGGTTAAATTTTCAGTATGGACAACGCGTTTGTTCTCGTATGATGTTCGTCATTTTCGTGACTTTATTTACGAATTTTACGATTGCGGTGTTGCGTTTTGAGAAACTGTAAATATAATTAATAATTATAATTAAGTTGTTTATATAATTAAGTATAGTTCTTTATATAATTAAGTATAGTTGTTTAGTGAGTAGAGTAAAATGTCACGAAAAGGACAAATGTGGAATTATTTTGCTGTGGTGGATGAAATTGCAAAAAAAAACGGAATGTAAATATTGTAAAAATATACTTTCATTTAAAACTACTATAACGAATTTAAAAAAACATATGAAACAAAATCATTTAATTATATATGAAGAAATAAGTAGAGAAAATAACAAGAATGAAAATAGCGGTAAGTTTATTTTATCTTGTATCTGTAAACGAGTTACGTAATTCTTGTAGGTATTTATTGAAGTGAAATTTCTTTAGAATCGTTATGATTTCAAACCGGATGCAACGGCAAAAAGACAGGGAAGGACGAGCCGCGCTGCAAGCCGCTAATTTTAAATTAGTTTTTTTTAATTAGTTTGCCATAGAAGTTTCACTTCTATCGTATGTGAATCGCACACACACCTTTTTTGTTATACTTTGGATATCTCAGAAACGGCTGTAACCGTTTTGATGAAATTTTGTATATAAATAGTCTTTCATTTTAAGTATCCTATATGTAATATGCATTTGATCTCACAAATAATAAGAGTTGACCTAAAGGTTGTAATTACCAGGTCAAAAAATCCCAAAAAAAATATTTGATCTCACAAGGGTTTCACAGTTGGTAAAAAAAAAAAAAAATTATCACGTAAAAAATAATAAGTGATTTAAAAGTAGCGTAACGTTATAACGTATTATCAAAATGTAGCCGTTACGCCCATCTCTAGTCGATACAAACGCATTAACGCACTGCACCGGCGCGTCCACAGAGTACATTGTAATATACAGGAAGGCGCGTCTGTATCGATACACACGTTTGCATCGCGTCTAATGATGTGCCGAGTCGCCGTTTTGGTGGATCGAGTTGACTCGAGTCAGTTTGTACGGTATTCGAATCATGACTCGATTCCCTCTACTCGAATCCTATGTTTGGTATTCGAATACTGACTCGAGTCCAGCCGGACTCGAGTCAGTATTTGAATTCCAGCTGGACTCGAATCAACCTTCATTACCGAGTCCTTTCTTCCTAATGTTGCGGTTGGCATCGACTTCAAAAGAAATATTGCTCATATCCGATTATGAAGAAACCCACGCTTCATGATTTTAAATATTTATGTATCTAAGTTATCCTTTTCAGTTACTTCGTCTGTGTTTTGTAGTCCGTTAAATTTTGTTTAAATTACTTTTTATTGAAAGATAATTAAAAACATTAAATAAAAACATAGAGTGTAGGAGTTCTATAGAGATAAACAAAAAACCATAATTGAACATAATTAAATTTTTTCACGTCGTAGACTCTAGATACTATTAATTATTTCTTAGTCATTTGAGATAGCTTTAAATAATCCTATAAATCTAAAGACTGGACAGATACTATTAAGGTAAAAATAGTAAGCATTAAAATTTACATCAGCAAACCATTTTAATTGTACAAAAAGTAGGTTGCTTAAGTACACAGTTTGCGAGTACGAGCGAGTTAACAAAACTCGTATACTAGACTCGAGTAAGTTGGACTCACATAAATAGAATCGAGTTAGCAAGTACGAATCGATTCTTCCTGACTCGAGTACCGGAATCGAGTCCGGCGTACTCGAATCAAAATAAATTGGTATTCGAGTAAGCGAGTCCAAAGCAGGCATCGAGTCTGACTCGAGTCAAACCGTACTCGGCACATCGCTAATCGCGTCTATATCGCTACACACGCGCGTCAACGGCGCGTTTTAGAAACGCGCGTCGACTGCGCGCTTTTATCAACGGATCTACATACGTACAACGAAACAAACAGATCAACAGTTCAGAATATTACCTACACAAGCCCTATTATAATAATTTTAGACGTAAAAATGAGTGATAATAGGGTATTCCACTGTGTTTGAAAAAGTACTTCAAAATGTTGATTTTCTAAAAAAATATATTTCGGCAAAATAAACACGCTTTCATGCCATAAAATTGATTTAAATTTTAAACCTTTTTTATTACCGCGAAAACGCTACAGCCATTTTGGTGACGTAATATGTGCAATAACAAAACTGTATGACGTATGTAAGAGAGTAACATAACCTACCAGCCATCAACAAATTAGTAATGAATGCATATTATTTCAGTTGGAACAAGATATGAAGAGTTATTATACGAAAAAACACAACTATTACTCCTTGAAGTTAAAATTGATAGCTAATACAGATATTAGATATGTACCTACCCTAGCTGTTGATAGCACTGACAGAACTACCGCCCCTACCCCAGCCTATAAAAGTATATTTTTTGTAATAATAAAAATACTGACCGATGTATTTTAATTAGCTCTATCCAAAAACATCGCCAGCTTAAACTGCTCCACCTTATATTTCTAATGAAAAATCAATAAAGATTTGGGAAAAATTTTTTTTCTTAATTTTGATACAGCCATATCTTTTTAAAAAAACAATATTTCAAACTGCTCCAAACTGCTCTACATCCATATAATACTGCTCCATAGTAATTTTTATCGGCTCCGCTATAGTTAACTGTAAAATAAGTAAAATTCATTTTGTCATAAATGAGCTGACTGAAGCGGGTAGCGCGCAGGCGCGGATCTCATTCATTGCCGTATTGCCGGGATAAAGTTTAAATTAAGGTCAAGAATTCATGCGTTCGTGTCATCATAGTTTTGTTTTAAAAATATGATGTGTGGTTTCAAAAAATTTTATTTCATTATTAATTTGAAAAATTAAATAATAGGGTACTTTCCGTAGTGAAAAATAAATTATAAATTTTGATAAAAATTAAAATTTATATAGAAATACACCTAAATATTCTGATTTGGAATCATAAAAGCACATTATTGATTTATTATATTGAAATTAAAAGTCGTATATTTTAATCTGTATATCACGTGACCTAAAACACGAGCCGCCATGGTGTGACGTCATACGGGCAATAACAAAGTTCTGTCAGTGCTGTCAACAGCTAGTGTACATACTAATATCTATCAATTTTAACTTCAAGGAGTAATAGTTGTGTTCTTTCGTATAATAACTCTTCATATCTTGTTCCAAATGAAATAATATGCATTCATTACTAATTTGTTGATGGCTGTCATAGTAATTGTAGGTTATGTTACTCTCCTACATACGTCATACACTTTTGTTATTGCCCATATTACGTCACCAAAATGGCTGTATAGTGTTTTCGCGGTAATAAAAAAGGTTTAAAATTTAATTTAATTTTATGGCATGAAAACGTATTTATTTTGCCGAAATATATTTTTTTTGTGGCTTTTTATTAGAAAATCAACATTTTAAAGTACTTTTTCAAACATAGTGGAATACCCTATTGCACTCGCATTTTATTCGAATATGAACTTGACTGAACTAAGTATTTGCAATTAAAATTAGAAAAAAAATTTATCAAGTTACTACTGAGATCTATTAAATTTTAATAATCCTTACATCGCATAAAAAATAATAAAATTGTAATTGTATACTTTTATACAAATGTGGAGCAGAAATATTTCCACCAAGATCTAAAATATAGCCGACGTGTGAGGCCTTTTTCATTATTATTAAAAAATGATACGCTATTAAAAACTGTGTTTTAGTATTAACATTAAGACTGAATTTAAGTGAAATAAGCGTTTGTGAAAAGTAGAACAGTAAAATATTGTAATATTGTTGATACCTTTATTTATATTATGTGATTAATAAACAAATAAGTATACTATAGCGGAGCCGATAAAAATTACTATGGAGCAGTATTATATGGATGTAGAGCAGTTTGGAGCAGTTTGGAGCAGTTTGAAATATTGTTTAATTTAAAAAGATATGGCTATATCAAAATTAAGATAAATTTTTTTTTCCCAAATCTTTATTGATTTTTCATTAGAAATATAAGGTGGAGCAGTTTAAGCTGGCGATGTTTTTGGATAGAGCTAATTAAAATACATCGGTCAGTATTTTTATTATTACAAAAAATATACTTTTATAGGCTGGGGTAGGGGGGTTGACAGAACTTTGTTATTGCCCGTATGACGTCACACCGTGGCGACTCGTGTTTTAGGTCACGTGATATACAGATTAAAATATACGACTTTTAATTTCAATATAATAAATCAATAATGTGCTTTTATGATTCCAAATCAGAATATTTAGGTGTATTTCTCTATACATTTTAGTTTTTATCAAATTTTATAATTTATTTTTCACTACGGAAAGTGCCCTATTCTTTAATCTTATGTTGCTATGAACCGGTGTTTTTGTGTTATGAAAAGCCTGATTTACACCAAGGCAACAACGTGCGGCATTGTGGCATGCGGCATTGACGCATGAAAAATGTCGCACGTTGTGGCAAGAACCTTGCGGCACGACAACACCTTGCGTCATGTGGCAGAGTGTCGCAGCTTGTATCCGATCACGATGGATTCCGTGCGACACTTTTTGATGCGTCAAGCCAGTTTCTAGGTTATGTTTTGATTGTACTTATTTATTTTATTTACAAAATGAGATAAATCGGACATGGAGTGGTGTAATGATAATTATATTTGTTAGCAAACGAAAAAAACCGACTTAGATCACATCGACAAGTAATACAATGTACCTACGCAGACGAAAAAAATTAACAAACTCACTAATCGTCTGGTATCTCTAGAAATTGTACCCTTACTACAGAAAATCTAAAAAAGAAATATATAAAATCTACTTTTTTGTGTTTTTGTCTGAAGAAATTCTAACCTATCTCTATCAATCAAGTTGAATCAAGTAGGCAGACTAAAATTTGACAGCACGACGCTTAAAAACTGTTGCCTTGGCATAAAATACGCTGTCGCATGCCACATATGCCGCAATTTGTCGCATGCCACAAGATGGCGCACGCCACAATATGTCGCATCATGCGACAATGCCGCACGTTGTTGCCTTGGTGTAAATCAGGCTTTAAGTCTTGGTTAAGTCAGTAAGTGTAAGTCTGTCCTGGCCGAAAAGCGCTTTATTCAGCCTGTAAGATTTTATTTTTTTTATGCTTACTGGCTTAGTAAGTACTTACTTTGGCCAAACACGCCCAATGTCTAAAAGTTTGAAATTATTATTTTTTTTTTTATTATTTTTTTTCTGTCATTACATACATATAAATATAATCTGTCTGCTGTCAACTGTCACGAACCAAGTTTGACTGTCAAAGTTTTGTTGACTTAAAGTCCTAAACTTTTTATATTTTGATAACTTTTTATTTGAGTTTTATTCACTTACCTACTTTTCGAATTACGTATTTAATCATTTGAAGAAGGTAATTTTGAAAGTGCAATGGGAAAGACGACGCAAGTTGATAGCGATAACAATCCAACTTCGCCGGAATCCGATCCTGCGAAGTTGTTGGAAGCTGCTCTGTTACAGATGGACGGAATTATAGCCGGTATGTGGCAATTAAATTACATATTTAATATAACTATTTATGTTAAAAGTAATACATTCCCTAAGATTAGCATATACATGCTTGAATGAACTTCTAGGTCTTTAATTCCTGGTTACCAATGTTTATCAATATCAATAAATATGTAATTTATCTTAAGAAAACAATATTAAAACTTAAGAAATAACAAGGGATATGATTTATTGTTACCTCGTTTTAAAATCATTTAACTAATATTAAAATTTTATCCAATAGAATCATGCATTTGCTTTGATATTTATTGAAAATTTTAATATATTTCTACTTTAATGTATGCTTGTTCAGTGTTGTTTTAGAGAGATGCAGTAAACCTATTTAGATAGTTTGGTAAAAGTCAAGTTCTAAATATCTAATTTAGAGCTATAAGAAGTAAAATTTTATGTAAATGATTTCTGATAAATATACTTTTAATTGAAGTACCCACATAAAAGTTTTTTCTTCTTTTTCTAAAAAAATATTTTCTAAAGAGTAAGACGTGCTATAAAATGTGACACAACACTAATAATATCTTAAAGCTATTCATACAAAGTTTTTATTTATTTATCAAATGTTATAAGATAAACTTATACTTTGTCGAGTGAATAGGTTTGTTAAATATTATTAATACGAAATGTATACAGTGGCGGATTTACTAATATACCTCCAGTAGGCTATTAAATTTTTGCCGCCCCTACTAAGCTCTAAAACTCGATACCCTATATCCTAGTACAGTCTAAAACGGCCAAGCGATTATTTCGGCTGACCTTGTGGGCATGGCCTTGGCCATTCATTTTCTGGATCTATATTATAACATTTAAAAAATAAAATTGCCGCTCCCTAGAATTTGCCGCCCTAGGCTCCAGCTTACTCAGCCTACTGTTTAAATCCGCCACTGAATGTATATATCTATATATATAAAAATCAATTACTGTTCGTTAGTCTTAAAACTCGAGAATGGCTGGACTGATTTGGCTAATTTTGATCTTGAAATGTTTGTGGAAGTTCAGGGAAGGTTTAAACGGTGAGAACATAAATATGTGACGGAAAATACTAAAAAACGATTTAATTTTCCAATACTAAATGTTCCTAGCAGGGAAATTTAATGTCTTTTGTCAAAAACAATGTCAATTGGTTGTCAAATATTTATAGGTGCGTTCAGAAAGTGTTTTGTGTATATTTTTCACAAATATAATTATGTAGGTGATATGAAGTTCACCGGGCCATCTAGTTTCATATAAAAATGAGGCAAATACTCCAAGTATGTTTATAGTATATAATTATGTAGAATGAATAACCTTACGATGAAAGCAAAAACTTTAGTCTCTTTTTTACTATTGAACAAAGTGTTATTTAAATAGTTAATAATTGCTTTTATAGTTTATTTATAATTGTCAATCTGCTCGCTTTTGTATATCGACAAAAATTTACCATATACATATTTATATATAGAGCTTTTTCTGTTATAATTTTAAAATTTACATGAAATCTATATCATAAAAATGAATGTTGCTAAGTGCATAACTGGAGAAAGGCTCGACCAATTCGGCTAATTTTTTTTGTATGATCCTTAAATCCCACGGAAGGTTTTTATAGTAAAAAAAAAAAAAAACATAACAGAACGAACAGTCTGTACGGGCCGCTAGTATATTTAAATAAAATTATTACAAAAAAAGTATAATATAATATATTTAATAAATAAATGTGTAAAATCATATTTATCGAAAAATAAAAATATAGAAAATAGATTGTTATTAATCGTCACGATATCGGTGTAGTCATAGGGGTGTAAAGAGAGGGTGCAAACTGTTGAACGAGGGGTGTTGGCGCCAGTCGGCCGCTGCACGCTGTCCCGGACGGACAGGTTTGGTGTCGGTAGTCGCGCGGTTGAAACGCACGTGTAAAACCCGCGCGACTTGACCGCTCGAGTCTAACCTGATTCGTGATTTTTTTACATTTTTTTTTAATTTTTAAAAATTAAGCGAAACTATTATTTGTTATGACTTAAATCTAACATATTGTCATGTAACCTACTTAGTAAGAGGTATTACATATTTTTTGCGGTAATACATATTTTTATCGATAAGTAAAACTCGGTGAATCCATTGGTGTGACCTAATCACCCGTACTTTACCAAATTTTTTTTTTTTATAAATAGGATAATAGGACACACGTAATTAAGTTATTTTACATTAGTGGTATCCTGGGGCTTTACCCGCGTGAGTCCCGATTTCGTGATGACTTCCGGAAAAAAGTATAATATTATCTATGCACGTCAATCTGGTTAGTAATTTTACCTCAAAGAGCAACAAACAAACATACATTCACCTGTCCATCAAAAAAAAAAAAACTCAATTTATAATTTTATGTATACAGGATTGGTAAGTGTCCACGTGGACACTGACGAAGGGACTGGTCCACAAATTTAAAGTTGCTCAACGTGCAATGGAACGGGCTATGCTTGGGGTTTCTCACAAAGATAGAATTAGAAATGAGGGCTATCCGCGAGAGAACGAAAGTAACCGACATAACCCACAGAATTTCCATGTTGAAGTGGCAGTGGGCTGGTCACTTGTGTCGTAGGACCGATGGCCGTTGGAGCAGACGTGTCCTGGAGTGGAGACCACATCTTGGTAAACGCAGTGTGGTACGTCCTCCGGCCCGTTGGACAGACGATCTACGCAAGATTGCCGGTGTAGGCTAGATAAGGATTGCGGAAAACTGGGATGTCGGGCGCGAACTTGGGGAGGCCTATGTCCAGCAGTGGACTGCAATAGGCTGAAGTGATGTGATGAGGATGGGTAAAATTAATTGTAAATCAATAAACTTGTTATTACTCATACAAATATTTCAGTGAATCTTAAAAGATAATAAAAAGTGTTGAATGAATTCAGGTAGTGACTGTATCGTAGATCTAAGAATGTTTGTAGTCTTCAAATATTTGCGTAAAGAATTACATAAAAGACGAAGAAAGAGTGTACCATTCTCTATACATTTATAAATTAAAATTTTATAAAGAAAAATGTAACAAGATACTATTAATCTTGTTACATTTTAACGAAGCAAAAAAAAATTAATTCAAGATCAGAAAAAAATATAATTTTGCATATCTTTCTAACATAAATACTGTAACATTGTTTTGAAAAGAACAATGTAATATTTTCAAACGCGCCTTGCATCACTAATGTAATCAGTGGCGGCCTTAGGGGGTGGCGAACGGGGCAATCGCCCGGGGCCTCGCGCTTGCAGGGGCCTCGCGCAACAACCCAAGCAAATTTAAAATAATATAGATTTTTAACTGTATTTTTTTATTAAAATTGTTAAAACATGTTTGAGGAATTCGGTGACACAAGATCGGCTTTCAGTCCTTGCTATTCTTTCAATCAAAAATGACCTAATAGACCAGACCAGTGCTCTTAGCTTTTGAAACTAAAATTTTTTTATAGTATGAAACCCATTGTAAAAGAAAGAGAATACAACGAAAATGAAAGGAGAAATAAATTACGGGCGATCTGATGTCGGGAAGTGGTAAGGAGGGGGTTTGAGGGGAAAAAACGGTTTATCTCGATTACCGGCTAAACTACAAGTCCTATGGAAAAAACCTCAATAGCAAAGTTGTAGGTAGTAACAAGATCTACAACTTTTGTATTTGCACTTTTTTCACATAAATTGTTATGTGAAAAAAGTGCAAATACAAAAGTTGAAAACATCAAAAAACACAAGTTTTTGGTTTTTTAGTTTTATCTTTTACAAAATTATTTTTTTTTTTTACTGTAGACTTGATCCGCCCGGATCAAATATCCCACACATTGGGGATACTTGTGACACTAAATATGATAACGAGTACCATGTGCATGGGAGACTTGACCTGATGATGAAGATCAAGCTTCCCAAAATATGTGGGATAGAAGGAACACTTTATACTTTTGGTAATAATTGCAAAATTTGTACGAAATGTAAGTATGTGGAGGCAAAATAAAATACGTAATATAAATGAGATCTTTTTATTTAGGAACATTAAAAATTTATTAACCTTTACATGCAATATTTTTTTTCGGTTTATGCACAGTTGTTATACCCGTTTCATCTAAATTTCATACACCTTGAGGTTCAAATTGGAACCTTGTATACAGGCTTTGAAAATTTTAAAAGAATTTTGAAACAATGTTTATTAAAACTTGTGGTTCTCAAAAGGCTTGTGTGGCTTCTGGTACTCTCAGAGATAAATTAGAATGACGACGATACTGCAAACTGGAAAGCTAACAGTCGAGTTGCTTTAGGCGTAAGTCCATGATATAATTTGCTAGCTGTCTCCAAATAATTGGATAACTCTAATTCTTCGCTTTAAGTATATACTTGCGCCTCTTTATAATCCAGATCATATCTCGGGGACACACTTCTTGTATCTTCTATTGCTTCTCTCTTTTTTCTTACATACCACTTTAAAGTCATTACGGACATATTGTAGGTTTTTGCCACTCCTCGAAGTGATTTATCACGATATACCGGGTGGGGAAAAAGTATGGAAACCCCGGAAAATTCGGAAAACCGCACCGGTTAGTCGTACAAAAAGGTCATACCCTAGGTAACTTTCAACGAAAAATCTATTGGTGACCTCTGATTTTACCTAATTAAACCTCATTTTCGAGATTTTCAAGGTCATACTTTGACCTCTATTTGGCCTTCAGGGGTTACGTTAACCTCGTACCTAAACACGTATCCGGACGTAAAATATTTTGCTCTTCGATTCCTGTATAAAATATAGGAGTTCCTATTTAAAAAAATGAAGTCGACCTTGAAATATCCTTGAAAATGAGGTTTAAGGTCAAATTAGAGGTCACCGTTGAATTTCTCATTAAAAGTTACTTAGGGTGTAACCTTTGTTTTACGACTAACCCGTGCGGTGTTCCGAATTTTTAGGGGTTTCCATACTTTTTCCTCATCCGGTATAACATCAAAAACAGCTGCTTTAAGTTTATCTTTATTAATAATCTCTCTCTTTTACTTCCTTGTTTGGTTTTGTATACACGTGACTTTTCCAATCTGAAAATAATAATAAGTGAAAACTTCACAATGAAACGTCGATATACTCATTGTTTATATGGGAGACTTGATCCGGGGATCAAGTATACCTCGGCTGAATGTACCATGTCTCCCGAATGACATTTCTTAAGAAAAGAATTTATTATAGACAAACCATTTATGATTTGCCTTTCACTATTTGAATATCCGAAAAACATATAAAATACACAATATCTTATTAATCTATAGAACTCGTACAGTAAAGTATACAAAATAAAAAATACAATTGAAAAACTCACCAATTTTAGTTTCATCCGCACGTAAACAACCAACGGTCGCCATTTGCAAACGCGATACCCTATTGTCATAAGAGTTTTTTTTTCTAAGTTTGCTGCAATGCCACCTAATTTTTGCCGCCACAAATTAATCTAACATGCTTGGTAGTTTCAAAAACTTTGTGTACCTTGTCTCCCATAAGGATCAAGTGTCCTCAGTCTCCCCTACTTAGTTTTTTGAATTTTTCACATGAATTTTGAGGTTAAGCGAAAAAAGTGTAGATACATAAGTTGTAGATCTTTTTATTACCTACAACTTTGCCATTTGACTTTTTTCCACAGGACTCGTAGTTTACCCGCAATCGAGATAAACCGTTTTTACCCTTAAACCCCTTCCCTACCACTTCCCGACCTCAGATCGATTCAGCCTGTAATATCCCACTGTCGGGCATAGGCCTCTTCCCCATGTAGGAGAAGGATCGGAGCTTAATCCACCACGCTGCTCCATTGCAGGTTGGCGGATATATTCCCTACTATGAGTAGGTAACGATCGTTATGTAGGTACATTATAACAACCGGGACCGACGGCTTAACGTGCTCTCCGAGGCACGGTGGGGAGACCCACAAGGACTGCACAAACACCCAGACCACGGCAAACATCTGTATGGCCAATACAAATGTTGTCGTGTGCGGGGATCGAACCCGTAACTGCCCGCGCAACAGCCAATCGCAATCCAGTGCTGTGACCGCTGCGCCAACGCGGTGTCACAGCACTGGATTGCGACCTCAGGTCACCCGTAATTTATTTTTCCTTTCATTTTCGTTGTATTCTCTTCCTTTTTCAATGGGTTTCATTCTACTATAATTCTTTTCACTGTTTACCATTTCAATGGCTAAAAGCACTGGTCTAGTATTGGTTATTCGTTAGATTATTGTGCTTTAGTTAAAGATTTTAGTGGTAGCAAAAGCCACAAACATCAATTTTAAAATTTATCATCTCTATATTTGTTAATTTTGTAAATTTTTCAATGTAAAATATTTTTAAAATTCAAATTCTAGTTATTTTTATAAATTTAGCATTTCACGAAAGACAAAGGGCCTCGCAAAGACTTTCCGCCCGGGGCCTCGCAATGGGTAAGGCCGCCTCTGAATGTAATAGTCCTATAGACTCTGGAAATGCACATTATTATAATACGGCTACGTTTGCATGAAACAGAAACCCAGTAATAATATTTTCAACGCGGTTCTTACAATCCAAGCTGTAGCGGAACGGAAAGGATATTTTTCACGAGACTCGGTCTGAATAAGATTTTTAAATGAAACTTACGTAACGAATTATTTTATGTTTGTTTGATATTATTTCATTGACTTGTTATAATTTTTAACCGACTTCCAAAAAAGGAGGAGGTTCTCAATTCGACACGTATGTTTTTTTTTATGTATGTTAGCTCAGAACTTTTGACTGGGTGGACCGATTTCGATCAATTTTATTTTAATTGAAAGGTGTTGCGTGTCATGTGGTCCCATTTTAATTTAATTGAGATCTGACAAGTATTTTATAGTTATATCTAATAATGCGTATTTACGTGACTACTTTTTCGTCGACCTACGTTATATTATATACTTTTTACTCGGTGTACCGATTTCGATGATTCTTACTTTAATCGAAAGCTAATACTTGTCTTGTAGCTTTGTTTAAATTAGATCGAAAACTGATTACAACTTTTTGAGTAATCTTTAATAGCGCGTATTTACTTGACTATTTTTTTGTCTTATTACGTTGTATTACTTGTCGATGTAATTGAAGTCGGTTTTTTTTCGTTTGCGAGCAAACACAATTATTATTATATTAGACGTCATTATTTTACTCACGTTAATATTTTTATGTCGAACTATGCGCACGAATTATGTTATGATGATTTAAGGTCTTTATATTAACTCTGATAATTTCAAAATCAGATTTCAAATTGTAACGGAAACATTAATTAATATTTATTCTGTAGTTTATTAAGTTAAATCCATTATAAAAAATATGATTTCTTCTTCTTAGTAGAGTATACATAAGTGGGTTTTATAAGGGTAGTCTACGTGATGTATTTTTTTGTATACATGGATAATTGTATATAGTACAACAGTTTCTTGGATAAATGTTAAAAGTAGTTCCTCATTGACAAAGTTGTGTGCGTTCTAGGTTATACATTAGTCGTTTTTTTCGTTTGTTGTCGAGGCGCGCAAACTTTTTTAATTGTAGAGTTTTCAAGTGCTTGGGAGTTGGTAATGTTTTTTGGAAAAGGTTTAGTTATGGTAGCTCACCAACTGCAACGGTAACACTGTAGCAGCTTGCGTTTTAAAATTACTAGACCCAAATTATAAGAAAATGTTTTATTTCTATTATCATATGGCTTATCGTTTTATAGAAAACTATATTTTTTACGAAGTTTATTTTAACAATTATATATCTATAATTTATCAATTAACAGGCAACAAGTAATTAACTTTCTCATTAATATAAACAAAGGTATATAGTACACATTAACATAATCCAACTTTCCTTAACATCTATATCTACTAAATTCATTTTGAACTAATAGAAAGCCTTTTCGCGTAAATAATACGCACCCGACGTGATTATTTCACATGTTACAATAACTTGGTATTTTTACTAGCTCCCTCTGACACCGAGCTGACCCGACTCCTTTGTTCGCTAGGCCATAAATGTAGGCGAATATTTCCCGTATTATCTGCGGAATGACCCATACAAAGACAAAAGAGTTTTTTTTTTAAATTAATTCATTGCATCCTTTTATGCAATACTAGAATAATGCAATATAGCTACCTAAATTAATACGACTTGAAGAGAACTTTTGAAGTGTCGTGATGAAGTCTTGTATTAGTGGGCGCCATTTGTGAGTTAATCCAGTGTTGCAGTGTGATACGTGTTGTGAATTATGTCATTGTGAGTGCTCCGCGATGCCCGGATGCTGGCAGTGGCCCGACCATGTCGCCCGCTGGTGGCTATTCGACGTGTGCAGTCGACGCATATTCACCGATGATACTGAATCTCAAATACCACAACGTATGCTATCTAAATATTTTTATACTTATTACTTTATTACAAAATATATTATCAATTAATTTGTAAGTATCAAAAATGTTTAAAGGTCCCTGAGTCTGAAAGTTCCAATAAATGTAGAAATACAGAAATTAGTATACTTATATAAACGAATTCTCAAAATTACTTGGCGTAATTATGAATACGTGGTAAACGTTGTTGGGGTTACGTTAAATACGCTTACGCTACGCTGCAGTCTGTACTCTGTAATATCCTACTGCTATGCATAGGCCTCTTTCCCCATGTCGGAGAAGAATCAGAGCTTAATCCACCACGCTGCTCTAATTCGGGTTGGTGCAATACTATGAGTAACGATCGCTATCAGGTGTACCTACATGATAACAACCGGGACCGACGGCTTAACCTGCTCTCCGAGGCGGGTGGGGAGACCCACGAGGACTGTACTAACACCCAGACCACGCAAACATCCGCATGGCCAATACAAATGTTTGTCATGTGCGGGAATCGAACCCGCAACCGCCAGCGCAACCGCCACAAACCAGTGCTGTGACCGTTGCGCCAACGCGTCGTCGCGTACGATAAATACTTTTTGTTGATATACTGATTTTTTTATACCTATAATATTGTAATACTGTTTGTTTACCCGTTTAAAGAAAAAAAAATAGTGATTTAGAAAATAATACTGATCGACTGAAATATCGGTTTTGACTAGTTTTGGCAGAAAATTTCAGTTTCGATAAATGTAGGTAGGTATTGCTTTTGGAAAAAGGCAATCAAAAGTTCGACCGTGTCGAAACTCAAATTTCATGGATTATCCCGCGTCGCGTCGTTCGGATGATTTGATTTTTGATAAATATCTTTTGTATAATTTCACATTATTCATACTAACGCCACGGCGCGCGGCGGCGTAGCCTGCCGGCTGACATTATTTCCCTATACTCGTAAATTAATTTTTTCTACACCTAATTTTAAAACATAGGTATTTTCTAATATATTCGTTAAAATAAATATAATGTTACATAATATACACGTTTATCTGGATACTACAAAATACATCCGTGCACCATTAAGAGGTGAGTTGTTATTAACATCAACATCTTTATTTTCATCCCACGTCAGTGGTCGGCAACCTTTTGGTAGGCAAGGGCCACGAGGTGGCCAAATAAACTAAAGGCGGGCCGCACTTACGATTTAAACCCTAGACTCTACCTGATACCTACAATATAATTGGTCATATCCCATAGAAAAAATGTAAATGCTATTAAATTTTTTAAAACATATGGAATTTAATACGTACACGTAATACTTACATTATACAGCACAACAGAATTTTTGTTGTATGGATTTTTTTATGGATCTAGCTGCATTTTCTACTCTAATTCTAAATTTGTACTCAGATTTTTGCTAGCAGCTCTACGTTTTGAGATAGGAAGGGTAGCTATTTTTGTCAAAAAAACATGGTTTCCCGTCATATAACAATTTATTTAAACAACATTTTCTTTTATGTAACTTTCTTGAATAAGTTGGAGTTTTACTACTATTCTGGATAATCCAACAGTAGTCAGCCATCATACTTTCACTCCAATAGCCCTGGTAGCGCTCCTCCATGAAGCGAATATCCTGATGAAAGCGTTCTCCCTGCTTCTCGCTTAAATGTCCAAGATTTACAGAAAATCGATCAAGGTGGCTATAAATGAAATGCATCTTAATGCTTATGTTGTATCCAAGGTGCTGAACGTATAATGGTAACTGCTTTACGTGGTCAGGAAAGTCGACGGACTTCTTATTTCCCGAAAAGCTTTTTACAAGCCAAAAAAACTAATTCCAGGTATTTTTTCACCAATTGTCATACTTTCAGTAAAATTTACATCGTTTATTAATTTTCTAATTTGAAGTCCTTCGAAAATTCCAGCTTTTAAATTCTCAGCACTCAATTTTGGAAAAGATCTGGATATACAGTGGCGTGTAAAAGTTTTGGGCCACCCTGTTTTTTCCATATAACTGACAAAATATTTTTTTCTTTCACTTGTTCTTTGTTTGAGTTGTTTGAGAGGACCATAATAAAGATTATAACGTTAATAATTATATAAAATATAATATTGTGCAACGGTAAATGACTTTCAACAGTGTGCAAAAGTATTGGCCACCGAAATTCACGAATTTGCCGGACCTTACTGCACAAGATTTTTGATATTCGATTTCTCATTGGTTTCTAAAAACGCTATGCACAAGGAATATGTTAATAATTACTATTATTTCTGCCTCAATGCCGAAAATTTTTAACAATAAAACTTGATCTACGCAAACATTAAGCTCTGTGAAATTTTGTTCAAACCACGTTCAAACTTTATTCAGAAAAAAATTTCACACGTTTTACACACTATATTGGGTATCCAGTGCTTGTTGTTTGTTTCCAATGGCCGTTGATAGTACTGTCTAATAAATGTCGATAAGTCTGACACATTTAAACAGAATTTTTTGAATGTATATTTGCCACAAATGTAACAAAATCTATTTGGATTGTTTACACAGGTCTTTCTAAACGCATGTTGTGATTGATCTGCAATGTAATGACATTGCAGATCAATCACGTTCATTTGTACATGACTCGGTACTTCCTGAATATCACAGGAAAAAGGGTTTGCAAAAATCTTCTTTGCTTGAAACTTTTCAAACTCACCAAATCTGTCGCTGAATGAAAAATGTCACATCATATATCTGCCAGTTTCGTTTTAGTTCTACGTGTTACGCGATCGCGGTTCGTTCATGCATTTATGTCGATATTTATAACTTATTTACAAAACATTCGCGGGCCGCAAGTAAGACCTCCGCGGGCCGCATGCGGCCCGCGGGCCGCGCGTTGCCGACCACTGTCCCACGTGTTTCTTGAGAAAATCTGTGGAATATACGAATATGACGCTTATCGATACTAGAGCAGCGGCAGCGTGGAATATGTAGCTCCCATTAAAAGTTGCCAATCGGTCTATTTTTTTCTAAAAATGTCCACGAATGGTGTTCCTATATTATGACTAAATATATAAATACATTATTTCTTCCTATCATGGATGAATTTTGTAGGACAAAATAAATCTGTATGATAAATCACGGATCAGCAATTCGAACATGAAAAAAATAGTGTGAAATGATCTCTTGGAATCACTTATATTTAAAAAAAAAACCTCGTATTATTGTTTATGATTTTTTATGCTAAAAGAATTTTTAGATTTTATTGTCACTCACGACATTACAGTCATTATGTCACATTTCCCTTAACCTTGCTAGAGTTAAATGGAAATAAGGGAGAAACAAACCGGTAAACGTATCGGAATGTTTGCGGACTGTTGTAAACATCAGATTGGAGGCTTTTCTCTCTCCCAGACCTTTTACTGTACAATATCATTGTGTAGATGTATCTACCGTCGTCTAAAAGAGGTAGTCTCGTCAGGATGCTGTTTAATGCCTGTACCTATACAGTCTGCCTACATTTCCATAAAACTTAAAAGTCTATGTTTTTTTACAAACGCATGTTTGACAAACTGTTATATTAGGATTTCTTATCATTTGTATTTTTATAATTCCATTATTCTACATGTGTTGAAATAATGAAAACAAAAACATATGTTTTAGATATATATTTCAATACTTAGGTATATAAAATTGTCTTATCGTTACTTACGCCAAACCAGCCAAGGGAAAATAACCTTTCACGGAAGTAATAACTTTTATGTCTATACTGTTTTTAATATGCTGATTTCCACAGTCCATAGTATATTATATGAATGTAAAACTGATGGAGAAGTCTTTTTTTTATCGTGCCTGCAGCTAAAGCGTCATTGTTCCCAGACGGATGCAATTCAGTTTTTTCCCGCATAATTTGCGCGAGTGGAGTTATTTCGAAGAGAATTTGAATTGCGCTGCTTAATGAATAAACTTATATTTGTTGTACTTTTGATATTACTAGCCTAAATCCTAATGGACCAGCTATGAGAGCTTAAAGCTTTTAAGTATTTAATTTTAAATACTGACATCGCGACATCGCAGCGAAACCTAAGTATAATTAAAGTCTTAAAAATACTAAAATGGCTATTCACTACTGCAGTCGAATCGACGCCGACAGAATTGTTCCGATGAAGAAGCTATGTTAAGTTACTAAATGTACTGGAACGTGAAAAACTACAAAAAATTAAATAGGTAGTAAGTAGGTACTAGTGTTTGTAATCGAAAGCGTATCAACGGAATCCTATTACTAAGATTTCACTGTCCGTAATAGATAAATAAATATTGGGTGTCGTAAGATGCTACTATGGGCTAACGAAGTTCCACTACGAAAACAAAGAAGCCGACGGATGGCGGGATAGCGTAGAAATACTTTACCCCAAATAATAAAATATCTAATCATATTAGAAACATCATTTTTACAGATCGCCTATTTTAATGAAATAGTGTAATAACTATTTTTCATGTAAAATTGAAAATAAACGAGTTATTCAAGATACAAAAAATAACTCTTTAAATCAAGATGGCGGATGAACCAACAAGCCTGGATTCCCTACTTTTTGAATTTAAGCTACCAGTGACCCCCCTCCCCCCCAACGAATTCCGAAGGAAAATTGCTGCTTCCAATTTTTGTAAATCTCAGTCCGTTTTTGAGCTAATTTGACTGGGCTACCTGTCTTTTATTTCTTCCTCGATACGGACAACTGTGTTAGCGTTTTTGTCAAAATATAATTTGAATAAATAACAACAGGATACTTCTTAAGGTCTTTAGAGGTTACTGAGTAACTCTCTTCATTTTATTTCTTTGAACTAATTGATGCGTTTATTTCGTGACCTTTGATCCTCCTTTACCACAAAAATTAATGATCGTCTTCTGCTCTAAAATTAATTTATTTTCATATCATTTTCTTGACTTCAATTTCTTGTATTTTTTATGGTCTTATTATTTTTTTGTGTTCTTTAGTTTGGCTATTTCTTTCCCAGTAGCAGTCTTGTTTCGGGAGTCTTACTTTTTAAGTTGTTATTGTTTTATTTTGATATTTTTTGGACACGAGGCGTCCTCACTTACTGCGTCATTTGTCTCGGTTTTACACTTCGTCATGATCGTTATGAATATTATTTTTTGTTAATTTACCTTCTGGTTTTAGGAGCTTTATTATTTTTTTTCTTATAATTTATATTAGTCATCTACCATATTTTTAATCAGTCGCATATTTTTGTTCTTTATTTTACTTTATTGTTAAGCCTTAGAAATCATAAGCTGCCAATAGGTTAAGTAATGGTCATAAGGCCAACAGAATGTTTGAAAGATATTTAAAAAGATGTACGAATGTATATGCAAGAGTAATATTTAATCGCAACATGCAGGTGTAGTAAGAGGCACGACATGCACTCGACCGGTTACGAGCTCTTCACACGTGATCTATCGGAGTCGGGTCTTGGAGCGTCTGAGCTGAATTTTTGGATTGACAACAAACTGCGATTTCTGTTATCATTATTATCACAGATTATTATTTAAACTCCACAATATTAATGAATAATATCGTCTAGTGCCAATAATATGACTAAATATACATACTCGTACATACTTATAGAGAAATATGAAAATATCAGATATCAATTATCAATTCTTAGTGTGATTTCTATAGTGTATAAATAATACGTGATATCTCTTTGACTTTACGGAGCAAATTATCATCTTATACTATTAAACGAGCAATTCTTATATATATATATATATATTTTCTGAATCTCGGAATCGGCTTCAACGATTTTCGTGAAATTGAGTATGCAGGGAATTTCGGGGGCGAAAAATTGATCTAGCTAGGATTCGTTTAAAAAAAATGTCGTTTTATCCCTGTTTTTAGGCAATGAAAAAATATCATTAGAATACGAAGCTAAATTTCGCAATTGACAATAACGTTGTAATGGCTCAGGTGGGAAATCGGTAGCTCGGGCTCAACCGATAAGACCATGGTTCAAATCCGTCTCCAATCTATTATTTTTTTCCTTTTTTTTCTAATTTCACTCTTGATTTTTTATGTAAATAAAAATAAAATAAAAATACCGAGAAAAAACAAAAAAAAATATATTAAAAATACCGAGCTAGGCTCGGTCACCCAGGTACTGTAACGTGAAACGTCCAACTTCTGAATAAAGATACTTTTCTCTATATTGGGGAAGCCTCGGACCTTAATCCACGGCGCTGCTCCAATGCGGGTTTGTGGATAGCTCTTTAGCGCAATGAAAAAAATAACTTCGGTAAATTTTATTCGGTTTAGTTTAGTAGCTTAGCACGTTTGATAGGTACTATTACTACAAATCCCAGCCATTTATCCTTTGTAATTAATTTTTATATTTTGTAATTTCGGACAATTACTGCTGAGTTTTTATAAGTCAAATTGAAACAAGAGTAAAAGTAATGCTATCTATTTTAATACAATAGAGATATTTCATTATCACCATTTCTCTATTTGTAAAATTATGTCGGCCTTAAGTAATAAGTATCTATACTTTACTTGAAGTTGGACGATCCCGCATAAACATAAATACGACATTAATTTGCCCTCAATAAGAAACCGATATAATTAATTGCAACCGTTGCTAAGTTTTGAGACTTTTATTAAGGCTTATTAATTAAAATGACTAACTTTTGTTTTAAAATTGTTTGACATAAATTGTAATGTTTACTAGAATTAAATCATATATATCTAATATATTTTTTAAATATCGTTGTAAGACTTTCATTAAAGTGTAAATCTGGTCTGTTTCTTTTCAACAGATAGTTTAATTAATATTCCCATTTTCTCTTACTAATTGCCACTTTAATTTCAATTTTAGATTAAAAATTAGATGTATTCACTTGAGAGAATTGAGTTATTAATTATTATATTAAGCAATATCTTACGCTTTACTGAGATTACCGTTACAATGTTAAATGTTAAAATTATCTTATAATTATGTTGGTAAGTGAAATATTTTGACGATATTATGAGCTCGTGCACAGGAATTAGAATTCTTTTGATCGATTGTGATCAGCATTTTCAAAATGGACGTTATCTCGCTCTGTGGTCTAGCCTCGCCATAAGAGGAATCCTTGATGCAAACCACGAGGCAAGCGTTGGCATCCTTTCACTAATCCCCATACCTAACTGTGCAGAGACCGATCGATGCTCAGTAAGTGAAGACAAGGTAGCGTCATAATCCAGGGTATTAGCTAGTATGCTGTTTATACGAGTATAGCAGCCATTGGGGAGGATCGCCGTAATAATTGTGCCTTAAGGTTTGTAAGTAATTAAGCTATTGTGGGACCCTTGTAATGCTTTTATTATGGTTTTTTCTCATTTCCTCCTCCCCAAAACATTGTTCTAGGAATAATGTACATATACTTCAAAATTAACAGTCTACGTTAAGCTACGTGTAATAGTTAACTGTAGTAGTTTATCTTTTATTTCTAAAAAAATATTGTTGGTTTTGTTGGTTTTTTGTCAAACTTTATTAAGGACACATCAGCTTACATCTTGTTCGATGAGTTCTACGACTATGATATTACGTTAGTGTTGTAATGTTAAATTTTCGTAACGAAATCAGGTTCCAATTTTTCATTTCAGTATATTAATATTATTGTGCAGTTTATATGGTTATATTCCTTGTGTTCTCGTTTTCCGCTATGGCAGACTTGATTTTCACACAACATGTTGCACACTTGGCTAACTTCATTAATTTAGAGCGCCACTTAAAACTTGAAGTCTGCAAGTCGGCGGTATAAAGGATGTCGTTAAATGTTCTTTGTTGTCGTTACTTTTAGAAGCCGCGCTTTTGTCATATTTTCTATAAATATTTACCCTTTTAAGCTAATGGGCTTACTAATAATTTCTCCCAATCGCCGTCGAAAAATGTGTGTGCTCTTTTCGTCGCTTTTTCTGATGCTCCTAGTGGCGTTCTTTTCTTGACAAAAAAGCAAAAACCTACTTCTTCAAAATTAATTACTTATTAAACAAAATTCATCTCTAAATTTTGAAATTATAACAATCATAATCCTCTCGTAACCATGGTTGCTGTAAAGTATTCGAAACGTCGGGCATGTAAAAAACCTAATAAACCTCGATAAAATCGGAAGATGTTGTTTCATTATGGCAAGAAAATTAACTGTTCCATGTATTAGGAATACGAGGCTTCCAGCTTCACTAATAAATTTTCAGTAAAGTATACATATGTACTTTAAGGAATTTCACCTGCTAATGTAATATAACATATCTCTACGGTAATTGGTTTTGCTTGTAACGATGTTCATTTAAGTACCGACAGGGAAGACATCTAGAAACTGTTAAATGTAAATTTGATTTAAATTTTTATAAACATTTATCAAAGAAAATTATTAGCCGCCTCTTAGATAATTATCTGGATGATACTAATATAACAATGCTTCCAATATAAGATTGAGAATACTTCAAAAATTGATTATTTAATATGGGGAGGCCTATGCCCAGCAGTGGACTGTGATAGGCGGAAGTGATGGGGGCTAATTTTTATATAATCAGCGGAACGAAATGGAATCTTTCTTTCCAGAGGCTGGAGGTACAGGTCCAGGTGGAACTGGGCCAGGTCGTGCTGCTCGAGCTCGTGCCCTCGAGTTGGCCCAGCAGCTCGCTTCCTCTCTGCAGCACGCCATCCCGCCTCCTCCAAGGCCCGACTTCACCACCGCCAGCGCTATACTACGATGGTTGCAGCAGAACAATAACTCCGTCGCACTTGTGAGTATAAGTTTTGTAGAGAGAGAGAGAAAGCAATAATAGTATTTACTTTTTAAGTCAATGAACTACTTCAAAAGTTTGAGGCTATTTAAACTTTTCAATTCAAATCAGATATAATTGTTTATTATCTCGTGTTATCGACAAGACACTAAGGGAGAATTTTGGAAGGAACACGCTACGACTTACCTCTTTAAACAAAAAAGGGTAAATCCGCCTTAACTTGGTCGGAGACGTAAAAGAAATATGAAATGCGACGTCGCAAGTGCACCGTGCTTTTTACCAAGAATCTTGGTAAAATTGTACCACATTTTTCAGCACGCCGACAGTTGCACGAGTTACTTTAAAATCTGTGGGAGCATTACCTTCCGTTGTACGCAGTAGTGAAATATTTCACTGAACACAGTAAGAACGTTGCTCTGTTAAGTAACATCGTTGCAATCATGGAGTGTTCCATTAGTGGCTGGTTAAAATATAACAAAACAATTTATATACTTTTATAGATACTTCATTTGAGTGTATTAACTTTTAACAGAATAGGACTATTTGTACTAATATTAGTTAGGTATATAGGTATATTATAGAAGTATAATATCAAAATAAAGCTACTTACGTACACCACGAGTTTGCTACGTTATACTTTTTATGTGGTAATATAAAATGACCATTACTTATTAAAATGCTTATAATATTTTAATTTTCTAGTTTTTATTATAGTATAGAGATAGTTAAGAATTTACTATGTACGTTATATAAATTAAGTAAGTGTATTTATATCAGCGTATTATGCAGTTCAGTGTTTCAGTGTGGTCTTTCATCACGACAACACCCGACCACATAGGTACCTACATCTTTAACCACTCAAAAAAAAATAAAAAAAAATTGAGAGAGTTTGACTGGGGAAGCCTTAATGCATCCACCATTTAGCCCCGATCTTGCACCCTCAGATTTCCGTCTGTTTCGGTCTCTTCAAAATTGTTAAGGTACTAACTACGAAATGGCGGCAAGTTATCGAACAAAATGGTACATATATAAATATATTATTACTAATGTAAATAAATTTTGTAAAATCTTACCTTAAATCTATATTCTATACATATAATAAAATGGTAGAAAAGTCAAAACTGTACATTGAATATTTTTTTAAAAGAATACGTGGGGTTTGATCTACAATCGATACCGAAGCCGAAAATATAGTTTTTAGAATTTTTGTCTGTTTGTCTGTTTGTCTGTATGTATGTCCGGGATAAACTCAAAAAGTACTGCATGGATTTACTTCAAATTTGGCACGAATATTGTTAAGAAGTCGGGTCAGAACATAGGCTATATATTATCACGCTATCACCTACGGGGAAAGAGCAGTGAACCTTTATTTCTTCAAATGTATGTCCGGGATAAACTCAAAAAGTACTGCATGGATTTACTTCAAATTTGGCACGAATATTATTAAGAAGTCGGGTCAGAACATAGGCTACATATTATCACGCTATCACCTACGGGGAACGAGCAGTGAACGCACGCAGACGACGTCGCGGGCAGCAGCTAGTTTCTAAATAAAATACGAAAAAACTTTTTCTCCGATCTAATAAGTAGGTAAGTTTACAAAGCTTACGAACACGTTGTTTGACTCGATATGTACGTATTGAGTATTATGTAGGTATGAATCATAGACGCATAGCGGACCGTGAAGTAACACAATTTGCGTCTAAACTTCATCCGACGTCCTTTATTTTATTTTAAATTAGGTAAAATTGTCCATAATGAAATCTTACACCTGTAAAAGTCTATCATCTATACAAATAAATAAAATTGGAGTGTCTGTTTGTAATATTAAAATAACCGCTTTTTACTAAATGCATATGGATCTATACACGGTACATATACCAAAATAACATTTTTTACATTTCTGTCAGTCTGTTCGTCAGTTAGTCAGTCTGTTTGTTCCGGCTAATCTCTGAGACGGCTGGATCGATTTTCACGGGACTTTCACTGGCAGATAACTGATGTAATAAGGTGTAACAGGCTACTTTTTTTTTATAACTCTGCGAACTGAACTAACTTTTTGTTAAGTTCCACGCGGACGAAGTCGCGGGCACAGCAGCTAGTATAAAATATAATATTATATTTGTATTTTTTTGAATAAATAATACAAAAGTAATATTCGTTGAATATATTTTTTCCACTTAATAGACATATCGATCTGTAGAGAACCAGGTATTGTGAAAAAAAAAAATTAGTATGAATCGTGTGTGTAGCTTTCATACGAGTGACTGAATAGTATTGAATGCGTATTGCAAACAATTCTCGAGCCGATATTATCGATTCTCCGTTCGACTGTTGGGGAACAATAACAGCTGTTTTTCTGATAGAGGAAGACCCTTCTCTCACAATCGCTGTTTAAATGCGATGACATATCGATGTAGGCGAACATTAATTGAATGTCATCTTAAGAATTGTATAGATTTTCACCATATAAATGGGTGTTTCTCCACTAACGGGAAAATTTTGCATGAAATTTGTCTTCATCACTTTTTGTTCTAAAATTAGGTTAAAATCGTATAGAATAAATGGTAATAACGAGTGATTTACAAGTATAAAAAAGGCCGGAAGATTACTCTGCTATTTTAAATTTTAGAACAGATTTTGTAAAAATTGATCACAGGGGACTGATGGACTATCCAGGGAACTGTTTTTTATTTAATAAAACCACTAATTTCACGAAAGAAACAAATAAAAACTCTTTATTTTTGTAATTATTATGAAAACAAAAGAAAACTTATCAAAATCAACAATCTTATTCTAATAAATATCTAATTCGTGTGGTTTTTTAATCAGTCTCTCTGGTTACATTACTTTAATTGTCTTAAAGTGATCATAGAAATAATTTTTAACTCTAACCTATCTGTTTAAGCTACAAATTTAAATAATCTTACAATCAAATAATTGTCTTCAAATAAGTGCAAAAAATTGTAAAAAAATCCGACTTCAATTACATCGACAAGTAATACAACGTAGGTAGACGAAAAAAATTAACAAACGCACTAGTCAACACAATGATTTACGAAGATTCCCCTCGATTTCTTTGGGATGCCATCATTAGATCCTGGTTTTCTCATCATGGTACTTGGTATACCCTTGGTATATCTCCTTTCCAACAAAAAAGAATCATCAAAACCGGTTCGTAAACGACGAAGTTATCCGCGTTATTATTTTAAAAAAAAGTTATTGTAAGATCTTCTTCATCTTCGTCCACTTGAGATATGACCCCAGCATGTCTATACTCTATTTTTTTTACTGGGTACTTCAACCAAAATATAATTAGCGACATTATACCGATTAGTGGATTCTGAGCTAGGTTCCGCAACATTTTTAAGATGGTTATCGCCTCTATTCACGAATCTACGTTGAATTTCTGCTTTACATCTAGCATCTTGCCCCATTTCGCAATCACTACCAGTGTATGTATAAACATCTTCTACGCTAAGTTTACTTTTTGACCTAAATCCTAACGTTCCAAGCTTAAAAAGTGTATATTTGTCGTCGCAGAAACAGCTCAGGCTTTTCGTAGTCAACTAAACAGGAACACGTTGTGAACTTTAAGAGTACCAACAAAACTTTTCAATTTTATGGTCTCTTCTTGAATAGTTGTAGTCATATCTTCGATGCTTTTGTTATCAATAACTGCTATAATAAAACCAGGGTATTTTTGTTGAATAGCTTCAACGAAACTATCTAAATCGGTGGTGGCCTGATGCACGATCAAAATTTGGTGTATTTTCCCTATCTTTTTACCGCACTATGTTCCCTTGTATTCATATCTTTTACTAGTTTTCTAACTCCTTTTTCTTTTTGTATTTTTGGCGCTCTTTTTCCCTCATCTCCTCTCTTTTGAGGATCATTCTTAATAGTTAATACGTTTATATCATAATTTTTCTGCTTTTTTTAAAAATATTTCTTCTCTAGTGAATTTATCCTTTTTTTTGGGTGGCATGATGACTAACCTGTAAGATCATAACTGTAGACCGTATATTAACTGCACATAATTATCAATTTAGCAACTGGCATGGTAAACCGTTTCTTACCTATATTTGCAATACATGTACTTAAGGATAATAACTGCACATAATCTATGTAGTAGCTAATTTGACTTAAATTTACATAAAACACAGTCCCCTGGAAGCTATAACAGTCCCATGTGTAGCGTCGGAACAGGGGACTGTCACCAGAGGACTGTGTTTTCTGGCGAAAATGTTGATTATATTAATTATTTACGAATCTTAGTTTATTTCATAGTTAAATTAGTTACCGTACGTTTATTTTCGTAATCTACATATCAAAACCATATTCTAATTAAGAATATTAACCACTCAAACTACTTAACAGTGGACTATAATGTGTAGCGGCCCCGACGCGTGATTCAGCAACTATGACGGAGAATGACACTACCCGCAAAATGGCATCGCGATTCTGACTCGATATGAACGAACTTCACACTGTTAGCGTTTCATTCAACGCAAGATTGAGTCGTTACCATAAATTATATAATTTTGACAATTTTTTTAAAATGAACCAGAGGACTGTGCACAAATATTTAGGACAACATACAGGCGGTAATTTCGAATAATTGTAATTACACTTCTGAAGTGTTTGTTCAACATATATAATTTTCAGTATCTTTAGCTTTATAATTTACTTTAACTTTGTTACACTTCATATAAATATTATTTAAAAATTGGTTTTGAAGTAAAGATTCTGGGATGGGGACACGCCAGGGGACTGGGATTTGACAGGTTGGGTATAAAAAAAAAATAAGATATTAAACATTTACTTGGTCAACAAGTAGGTAGCCTAGAAGATACTGAAATGTACTATAATTTTAGATATTTTCTAATAAAAAAAAAATCCACAACAATGTGTAAATTGCTTGGGACATCAATTTTCCCGTTAGTAGAGAAACACCCAAATAAACCTGCTGCTGCCCGCGATTCTGTTTACATGAAAATTTTCCTAGTTTCCTGTGTTTTGCTATAAAATTATTTCATTTTTTTCTTTTTGCAACATTTTTTATTGATACGCCGCTCTTATTGGTCGTTGCGAGATATTATATAGCCTATAATATCACATATATAAATTTCTAAAATAAAAATAGCCTAAGTTACTTCTTATTGCATCAGCTATCTGCCAATGAAAGTCCCGTCAAAATCGGTCCAGCCGTTTCAGAGTAGCCGGAACAAACAGACAGACAGACAGACAAAGAAAAAATGTAAAAAATGTTATTTTGGTATATGTACCGTGTATATATCTATATTCATTTAGTAAAAAGCGGTTATTTTAATATTACAAACAAACACTCCAATTTTATTTATTTGTATAGATAGATATAGATTTATAAATATTGGACCGAAGGTGTTAAAACAATGTTAATTATTAGGTACTTCAATAAAGTAAACAGTCAGTGCGTTAATATTATATTATAAAAGTGATTCATCTATTGTCTACAGGGAAAGAAAATTAAAAATTTACAATATAAATGTATAAATTATTTTTACGTAAATTTTTAATTTTCTGTTATTAATAACAGTTTATGCTCTCAGTTATATATAAAAGCGAATCGCTTAGTGCAGCTCGTGCAAGTTTAATACAGCCATGTTTTGAACAGAGAAAATCCAATAAGTAAATAGTTTAAATTCTTAATCAAAGCTTTAGAATCCAGTTTGACAATGTGGGCCAGTAAAATTTAGATTATAACCTAGCACTAAATTTCCGATCTTATTATTATTATTTTTTGGTTTAGGATCACTTACTGAGTATAAAATCACAAAATGCCCTCAGATTCAGGTGGAGCAACAAACTCCGATATCTCCGAGAATTATTGTGATGAATAAAATTTCGCATCTTTACTTTAATCTTAAATTTTTAACTTTTTTTTGTAAAATTTACCGTTTACAATTTATGCCCCATTTAATGAAATTGAATGAAATTTTCACTTTTAACTCGTTTTATATAAAACTTTAATTCAATGACATCTTCAACTATAAAAGCGCAGAAAAATAGCGCATGATTTTTGTATAGACGTGGTCGAGGCAATTTCTCTGACGAGTAATGTTCTGACAGGCCATTCACCTATTTTAACGAATGAAATCTGAAAACTTGAAGACTTTATTGTCAAAGACAGACGTAATTTTTTTTTAAAAAAATTTTTTTATTTAAAATAAGTTAAACTTATTAACAAAATAAATGTTTATTAAAGAAGAGATGACATACTTTGTTACTACTAAAATGCTGCAAAATGACATACAAATGTTTTTGGTAATTCTCATGAAATCTTGAAAACTTGAAATTCCGGTCCTAGCAGTTTTTACAGTAAAACCACTGCAGCACAGGGGTGATCTGTGAGTAAACCTAACCGACTTAGGAAAGTATTTTTTTTTTCGGAAAGAACATCATCAAAATTAAAAATGTTAGGTACTTAGGTATAGCTTAGGAATCGTACGGGCATTTGTGAGGAATAATAAACATATAGTACTCTGAAAATCATTCCCTCACTATGTCCCAAACTCCAGATTAAAACACTGTCTAAAGTTTTATGGAAAAATTCTTAAAAAATCTGTTTGCAACTGTGGCTTGTCTATTGAAAGTACAACAACTTTTCAAAATTTCTCTGAGTTTAGGGTCATATTCATAAGTCATCCACAAGTTGTCCCATGTTGACTCAACATGTGTCCCATGAAAAATAATAATCATTCCCTCGCATTATTACAAACTTTCGATAAGTAGGTATATTTTTGAGGACTTTACTAACAGTTTCATTAGTTTGTAATAGTTGATAGGACGATCACTTATCCGGAATGGCGAATAAACTCATTTATACGGTGGACCACGTTATTTTTCACTTTTAGTATCATAAATAGAACAAATATAAGAGAAGAAGACGATGAATTAATTCAAATATCTTTTATTTATCATCATCATTGTTGACGCCAAATGCACCCTTACGGCGACAGGTTTAGGGCTTAATTTCCGTTCAATGGTCGTCTGACGAAATCGGGCTACGAATTGCGTCATCTTTCCCCGCGCGGGGCGCATCGCCTCCGCGCTGCGCCTGAGTTTAGTTGGAATTAGCCGTGCGAAGTTTATATCACTGAAAAGATAAGATAGATATATATCATTTTGATCTTAGGATATATATCACTCAATTGTTTCTTCATCTCATTTGGCTCAGTGAATGACAACTGACAAGTGTTTCATCGTATGATACAATATGAATCGAAAAGATACAGAGCTATAGCTATCTCTCTCTTTCGTATGATAAGCGCCATCGTCCGATCTCGTTTACTCTGGCTCAGTAACAGAGTTACAGCTGTCTCTCTCATTCGCATGATAAGCGCCATCGTCCGATCTCGTTTACTCTGGCTCAGTAACAGAGTTACAGCTGTCTCTCTCATTCGCATGATAAGCGCCATCGTCCGGTCTCGTTTACTCTCTCTCAGTCCGTCAGTACCTCGAAAATGAATCATAACCCTAGTGAGCTGGAGATACATTTGAAATGCAAGTGAGCTGGTGAAAGATTTGCTCAATTGAAAAGAAATGTTTCATTTATATCTTTCTCTCATGAGTTACCCATGTCTAGTTGGAATCTGTGAGCGGACGATGAGGCCGCGCGCTTCGTTGACGAAGCCGGTACGGGCTTCAGCGCGATTTAATTACTCGTAATAATTCCTGCATTTGAACTTTGATAAACTTTCTTGTATATCGGCGTGAATAACTCGTGCATAGTGAAACTATTTAGTTTGACCTCGTGTATTCTTTACGGCGCGGTTGTGTCGATTTGTGAACCCCGAAAATGAGCGCCATTTTGATTAGAGAAGTTATAATTTGTTGGGGTCTTTTTATGATTGACGCATGATTTGTCTTAATTGTATTAATCTCGTTGTATGCCGGCGCGTGTTATTTCGATTGTATGGGCAATTGATTTAACGAGTATTGAGTGAAATGTATGCCGCGTGGATTTGTCTGTAGTGAGATTAAAGTGTATATGTATTTAAAACCTGCTGTAAACTGTTCTGTGTTATATGGATTTTGTATTTAACGATTAATTGTGCGTGTTAATATTTCTGTTTCTTAACCCTTGTGAACCGTGAGTGTGAGTGGGGTGATCGTCGAGCCTGATTCGCCGTCGAGTAGTGGCGCTGTAGCCGGCCGTCGAGAAGTCAGTCCACTTTCTTACACACACAACCTTCATTACACACCCACAGACCTACACACCGCCCTGACTTTTCTTGAACCGGATTACCAGAGCCCCCCTCTTAAGGTAAGTCGTAGATATAATAAAATATATTTGCAGTCTCGCGCAGAGCGATTAGTATCGCCCATAGGTAATTTGTACCCGACGTCAGACAGTCCGCCGGAGGTCGCTGATGGGCCCCGAACTCCTAGGCCCTGTGGGATTGTCTGGCGCCGTATCAATCATCATCATCATCACTACAGCCTATCACAGTCCACTGTTGGACATAGGCCTCCACAAGTTCGCGCCCGACATTATGACGCGAACTCATGTGTTTTGCCCATAGTCACCACGCTGGGCAGGCGGGTTGGTGACCGCAGGGCTGGCTTTGTCGCACCGAAGACGCTGCTGCCCGTCTTTGGCCTGTGTATTTCAAAGCCAGCATGGATGGTTATTCCGCCATCCGTCGGCTTTTTAAGTTCCAAGGTGGTAGTGGAACTGTGTTATCCCTTAGTCGCCTCTTACGACACCCTCGGGAAGAGAGCGGGTGGCTACATTCTTTAGTGCCGTAGCCAAACAGCACTTTTATTTATATGTCCGGATAATTGCGTAACTGAGAGGCGGATAATAGAGTTTCCACAGTATTTAAAACCATATCACATAAAATTTGAGATCAAATGTCAAAGAACACAATACAATGGTACTAAAGATTAAAACAAAGTTACTTCAATAGATTCACATTTACACGCAAATGGTTTGATTTAAAATTCCTAAGCGTATAAAAATATGTAGATTTTTACACTTATTTTTTTCTGCAAATTCAAATTTTATCTTTTAGAGTATTTTATCTTATTATTGATGATAGATAATAGAAATGATAATAGAAGTTTCAATGTTTTTTGTTGATGAAATGAGAAAAAAATATTGAACGTAAATCGATTTGATATTTATAGCGCCCCGATCGTTATCAGAAATGAGGTGTTTTTCGTAGCGATCCTTATTCATGCTAGGGATTTTATCCGCCAAACCGCAATGCGTGTTCGATCAAGCTGCAACCGTTCTCCCCACAGGTTCTCCCATACGAAACTGATTCGCTTTGCCCAGAAGTGGGAATTTTATAATCCGATTCATTCATAGCATCGTTAAGAACTACATGTACTACATGTAGGTACCACAGCATCTTTAAGGATTGCCACCTTTTCCCTATAAGATAAAATACATGAGACAATTTAAGATGAGCTGTAGGTACCAATGGTAACTATGATGTTTATGATTCTTGAACTCATCTATATATTAATACGTGAAGCAAAAACTTTTTGACTTTTATCTCAATACATCTAAAATACAAAACAAAAACTAATTAAAAAAAAAGCCGCGGTGTTCCGTCATGACGCTGCCGCGTTACCGGTCGCTCAAATACCCCCATGCGCCTAAAGAAGTTTCACTTCAAAAATTTGTTGCTTTGTATACAAAAAAATTAATACGATAACATAATAAACATAAATAGGTACAACACTTGTTTGAAATTCATCGTTAAGGCTTTATACAAGTGTGTGGCCGTAAGAAGCAATAAAATATGAAATAATTTCAAAAATTCTGCAAAAAAGTTTGAAGTTCAGGATGAAAGTCCGTTTTTTAAGATTGAATTTTTATATAAGGGTGTGGCCGTAGGAAACAATCAAATGAGAAATAATTTTAAAAATTATAAAAAAAAAGTTTGAAATGGGGGATGAAAGTCCGTTTTTTAAGGTCTTGTGCACACCACGTTTTTTAAACGCGCCGTCGACGCACGTTTTAGAAAAGCGCATCGACCGCTTTTATCCTACAGAGCAGTTTGTGGTCGTTTGTATCGATACTAACGCGCGGCACCGGCGTGTCTGTATCGATACACACGCGCGTTAGTATAGCGTTTTTATCGATTCAAACGCGCGACACCGATGCGACCGCTTGCGCGCGCGCCTTCACTACTGGTGGGGTTTCCCCTGCAATGAGGGAAGTGTGAATCTACGCTAGTAGCAATCGACCAATTTGGTGCACCGCACGTCAAATTTTTTTTCATGTCCTATTAATTTTCTAAACGTTGTTGTATAATGTCCACATAATCTTCTCTCGCTTGTAAATGGATGTACCCAAAAACATCGGTAATTTTTCTTTTTCCTTTTAAAAAATTAATAACAAAGCGCATGCAATCAATACTGTCTCTACCGACGCCATCTTACTGTTGACGAGGTTCTACTTAAAAACGCACAATGCCAGCGCGTTTGAAGCGATACACACGCGCGTTTGCATCGCGTCTGTATCGCTGGACATGCGCGTTTGCATCGCGTCTGTATCGCTACACACGCGCGTCTGTATAGATTCAAACGCGTATTTGAATTTATACAGGTGTGCAAAGGTCTACAAGGCTGCGTCTGACTTGCGTGCGTATTCGGGTCTGTATCGCTACAAACGCGCGTCAACGGCGCGTTTTAAAAACGCGGTGTGCATATGCCCTAAGATTGAATTTTTGTGAAGCCTTTGATTAAAAATAAATACCTAAGTACATTCAGGCTTAATTTTTTTTTAATTCATGGTAATTATAAAGAACACATGATGAAAGTAACGTTTTTTTTAAAAAAAATTGTAAACACAGTCATAATGAAATGTTTCCAGTAAAATCAGAATACCTACTTTAAAATTTTATAAATATTGTTATTTAAGCTTTTAAAAACAATTAGTGCGTTTAAAATGCCGAAAATTATTTTTTTCAAGTTTATCTCTAATGAACGTAAATAAATATTGATTTTTTTATTACTTACTTGACTTCTTTTGTTTTAAATGCATGGTAGATCTTTAATGTTAAACTTTTATAATTTTATTTACATAATTAAACACGTTATCTGTATTTACCTAATTTGCCATTTTCATCGTTCCGTAAAATGATACTGTAAATTTTAGTATCGTGTACAAAAAAGTACTGCGTCAGTTATAAACATAACGATCGTAAAACCGCTTTAAAATTGGAGAGCCCGCACTAGGGTAGCAGGTGACACGATATGAAAGGATCTTGTTTACTGACCAGGATTGCGCACACTTGAATGGAATAGTGTACATCGCGTGTACATCACACAGCCATTCACTGGGACATCCTTATGAGTTATGAGTATGTAACTAACCCTCTACTGCGAATACTCAAATAAGTAAGGGCGCGTTCCCACTCTGTCGTGACGACAGATAATCGTGTAGTTTTAAGTGTCGTGGCTCATATTTTTAAATGGAGGTGTTCACATATAAAACAACACGACTAACTGTCGTCTACGACACTTTGCAGTGACGACAGATTGTCGTGACAGTGGAAACGGCTAGATACGATAGTTGCGAAACGAAAACATTTTTTGACGACAAACGATCGTTATAATGGGAACAGCTAGAGACGACAGTCGTAAAACGATAATTAATCGTCACGACAGAGTGGGAACGCGCCCTTAGTGTGCTGTATAAATGTCACGCAACGAATTTCAAACTGCACCTGAAAATTAAAAAGTTATTAACATTTTGTAAGAGCTTCTGAAACGAAAGAAAAATTTCTCAGTAATCTGTTTTTTTTTTAATTTACCGAAATATTACTGCAAATTGAGCAGCAGAAAGTAGCACACTTAAATTGGAAATTTAAAAGAAATTAAATTTATAGATATTGCTTAAAAATGGAACGTGACCAAAAACACACATTACTCTTAAAATGTTGAAAAGACCAATAAAAACTTTTGTGGGGTGAACGCATTCTATAACCTATTCTGTGCCAAAAATTCGTGAGGCTGAGTAGTTTGCAGTCGAATTTTACATATATTGCCAGGGCAGTGTCCTATTAACCTTTTCAAACGGTTATACTTATAATATTAATTAACCAAGATAGGCCGCGTTCCCAGCGGAGTAGTTACAGGTGAACGAGCGTTCCATTAGTGCTAATTAGAATTTCCCCGAGCTTCTGTCTAGCAGATAGCTATAAGTGCTTACCGATACAAAATAGACATTATAGGTTATATATTATTTACATTATTAGGCAGGGCCGGATGTAGCATATGGCATTGGGCTTCAGCCCAGGGCTCCGTGGATTCAAGGGGCCCCCAGCTAAGTCAATTCAAAGTCAAAAATAGACGACAATGCGAAAGAGTCAATAATTTTATTAAATTACTAGTTGACCCGGCGAACTTCGTACCGCCTAACAGTCGATTCTTTATTTATTTTTTTATTTCTTTAATACTTATCCTTCCCGGAACCCCTCCACTAACACTTAAACTTTAATATGGTATGGTATTAAAGTTCAAACTGACTTTTAAGTATTATTACGAAACTTTTGTATGGGAATATAGAAAAGTGTTGTTTTTAGACTATTTCAGGCACTTTTTTAAATTTTCTCTCCGTAATAACCATCCTCATACTTCAAGGAACATTATAAAAAAAGAATTAGCGAAATCGGCTCAGCAGCTCTCGTGATTTGAGCTTAGCAACACATTCAGCGATTCATTTATATATATATATATATATATATATATATATATATATATATATATATACTGGGTGTATTTGGAACGCATTGAAAAACGAAGAGGTATGATAGTGTTGGCATAACCTGACATGATACAATGAAAAAAACGCGAAAAAAAATTTTTTTTTCTTGCCTGTTTTCATAACTTTTTTTGGTATAATCCGGTTTGGGAAAAATAATGAAACAGAAATTTTAAGATAATGCTTTAAAATAATCGTGTTTGGAACAAACTGTCAATGTAATGCAAACCGTTCATACGCGCCATCAGCTGACAGAGGTCAACGGCACGAGGCAAACGTACTCGCCGCCGCGCGCACGTTTAATTTTCGTTCCGCCGCCTCCCGCGCCCCGCGCGGCTTCACAATGTGTATGATACATTGCTGCCTCACATAATACATAAGTCGTAAAATGTTCTTAAAAAAACGTTTCTGGGATAAATGGTTATATGCATTATATAGTATATAAATAGTATATTACGTGGTTTAAATCTTACAAAGCGTTCCAAATACACCCAGTATATATATAGATAGAGATTTATTCTTATATTACTTCGAACTGACAGTTAAAATGTTCGGCTGCCATTACACATTCATCTCAATCATGGTCAAATTTGGTGGGCCCCTAATTAGTATTAGCCTAGGGCCCCCTGACCTTTCGGTCCGGCCCTGTTATTAGGGAATGCAATTTCAAACGTGATCTCGTGAGATCTCGTTCAGAGTTTACGAAGTTGGTCATAGTATAAAAATAAATATTCAAAACTACCTGATGGGGAAAAAGAGAGATTTCTTAATTTAAAATACAATTCAATAATGTTAAACTATATGTCATATTTTAGGTCTTTCTGAAATTACAATAATTAAGAAATTATTATAAGTAATATTTATAAAATTAAATTATTTTAATATGTGTTTGGTAACAGCCTAACAGCCGACAGTTAGATACATAAAAATAATGAGAGAACTTCAGTGGCTGAAAATCAACGCATGGGTATGCTTCGAATGGATCCCATCATAGTCTGACCTTGTACTTTACTTACTAATGTTTTTAAGGTTTTTAACTTCTTAGTTAATACACGATCACTAAAAAAAATTTAATATTTTTTGTGAAAGTTACCATTTATACATAAATATTGCGATTTTTTATTCACTGTGTGTAATTAGAATAGTATTATGTTTAAATTCAAGTGTAACGAAGCGTTCAAGTTGTGTCGATCTTATTTGTAGATTTTTGTGTACTTTTAAAAATACTGATTAATATTCATTTTTTACTAGTCTTCGCATTATTCGGTGCTCGGTATTATTCACAGTTACGTTTATTGATATTTGTCTATTAAAATCAATATGTGTTTATCAAAATAAGTCCATCTCGTAACTATTTTTAAACGACTTCAAAAAAAGGAGGAAGTTCTCAATTCGACTGTATTTTTTTTTTGATGTATGTTAGCTCAGAACTTTTGAGTGGGTGGACCGATTTCGATCAATTTTGTTTTAATTGAAAGGTGTTGCGTGTCATGTGGTCCCATTTAAATTTAATTGAGATCTGACAAGTACTTTTAGAGTTATATCTAATAATGCGTACCTATTTACTTGACTACTTTTTCGTCGACCTACGTTGTATTATTATATATACCATATTTAACTTTTTACTCGGTGTACCGATTTTGATGATTCTGACTTTAATCGAAAGCTAATACTTGTCACGTAGTCTTGTTAAAGTTAGATCGAGATCTGATTACAACTTTTTGAGTAATCTTTAATAGCGCGTATTTACTTGACTATTTTTTCGTCTTATTACGTTGTATTACTAGTCGATGTAATTGAAGTCGGTTTTTTTTCGTTTTCGAGCAAACACAATTATATTAAAGAAAATCGCATCAAAGCCAATTATGTGTATTTTTATATAAATAGAAAATGCTCACGAGGTTTACAAGACCAAAACATAAGAAAAAAGATAAGAGGATTTATCATAGAACCTATATCTTGTATAAATTACGAATAATAGCCTCCGTTTACATCAAAAGGCAGGGAATCAACGCGCCAACAATTTCCTTATAGCAATAATTCAATCTTGTGTTCTTGCTACATCAACGGGAACAGGCGCTCGATATAAATGGACGCTTTATTTCATAGAAAATAACGTAAATGAAATTTAAATTTTAGCGGACCTGTTACAGTCAATGAAAGTATCATAGATGAGTTGAAATTTAATTTTTATCGTACATGAAATTATGTTAATAATGGGCTAGGAACACATAACATCGTACAAATTTTGAATTCGGATCGCATGGAGGATAAACACATAAGCATTGAATAATGACTTATAAAATCACTTGACACGCGCGCCTATCATCTCATATGCAATATGATACCAATCCTTGAGTAAATTTTAAAAGTCAAGTATCTCCAACAATTCAAAATCCAATCATAATAAGTTACGACTCTGGAGTATTGAACCAGCGACCATGATACAAAACAATGGCTATGAATTTAGCGAAACAGAACCAGCAAAATACATATTTACCTACTACTTCCAAAAGCTACCTATGTTTTCCACTCTGTGTATGTGGTGGATTTAATCAATCTGCAAATAGGAGTTATTTACATATTATATGCTGATTGCTGATACAGAGATGGAGAGATGAGAAAAATATTCTACATTAAGCGATTTAGAAAACTATTAACATATTATGGTCGAGTTAAAATATGTATAGGGGTCGAATAGTTACATGATATACCGTATTAAGTTTAAATATCTACTTCTTTTAGCATTCAATTATAATTTATTTATTTATGATACGAAAACAAATAGACACACGAAAATTGTAAAATAACAGTAATTATTTTAGCTTGTATAATGGAGCCCTATAAATTGGTGAAAACCTAAATGTATTTCTCTTCACATTTGGTATTCTTAACTAACATAATTATCTTTACAGATATTGGCTGGTTACCGTGGAAATTATCGTTTTTTAACCGGCTTAAAAAAAGAGGCTCTCAATTCGACTACATACAGTCTTACTTTTTTTAGACGCCTTTTTGTATTGTTACCTCAGAAATTTTTACTGGGTCGACCGATTTCGATGATTCTTTTTTAAATAGAAAGCTGATGTGTGTCTTTTCGATGTAAATAAAGTCAGTTTTTTTATTTATAATAATTAATTATTATTTTAATTAATTTGCGTTTTATACATAAATATGATCTCTACATTAAAATGGTTTTCTATTTATGTACATTAAAAAAATGTAAAATATGAAATTCACATTAAGATGTAAAATCTGTACCAAAATACGTTTAATCTTATGCTACCGTATAATATATTATAGTACTTTTACAATAAGGCTCGTTTTACCATTTAGCGAAACGCTCATCAGTGGGCGTGAAAGTAGGCTTCACGTCCGGTTTCCGGCGCGGAGCTGCCACCCGTTTCCTCTCAAGAGTTCTCTAGATTCCCCTTGACTGATTCGTACTTGACCATTTTCACTTTGTTCTTATCGATCTTAGGCCAACTTTTGTACATTTTTAATCTACGTTAATTTGCATAATCTTATTTTTTTCATGTCTAAAAAGTATTAGAAAAATACTAAAATTACGAGTATATAGGTATGTGAAAAATAAACATTATTATATTAAAATATTCCAACAGAGTCCGTAAATAAATCAAAAATAGTTATCGTTCGTTTCTATCCAGGAAAAAATCAATAATTTTTATTTTTTTTATTTTTATGTAACTAGGTCGGCAAAGGCAAACAAGCGTACGGCTCACCTGATGGTAAGACCGTAGCCTATAGACGCCTGCATCACCAGACGCATCGCAAGCGCGTTGCCGACCCTATCCCCAGTCCCCCCCCAGGAGCTCTGGTCACCTTACTCACCAACAGGAACACAATACTGCTTGAAAACAGTATTATTTAGCTGTGGTCTTCTGTAAGGTCGAGGTACTACCCCAGTCGGGCTGCTCCATATTTTGAGCAGGAAATTTCCTGCTGTGCCCTACCTCAGTTAACGTTAATAATAACGACATGATTTACGAAAATTGTGATTACCGATATTTCAATTGACTAATGACAAATGGTAATAAATTATTTTGCACTGATAACATGATGGCGTTGTAAACTTTGTACGGAATTGGCAAAACATGGCAATAACGCGTGGCAATATGTTCATGCGGATATGGAATGTAGATTGTTATTGCATGTTCTGATTCCAACTCGCTGATCCCATCTTTTGTTTTTTTTTTTTCTGTATATATTTCCCATTTTGTAATTCTATAATCACATTTACCGTAACTGCCTTGCCATTATAATCAAACTTACCGTAACTGCTTTACGACCAGTTTCAAAATTCAGAATGCAATATTTCAGAATTTGCTTACTAGAGATAGAATTTTGACGTAAGCCTCATAGAAATTTTGTCAAAAATCTAACGCTAGTAGGTAAAAAAAGAGATTAAGCTAGATTATTGAGAACGGCCATTAGTGATTAAACAGTAAATAAAACTGTAAATACATAATAATTATGTTGGTCGCTATCAAAAAGTTACCCACGTATTGAGTTATCAGGTTTTGTTGCAGTCACAGACCACAGAAATACTATAGACATGGTAAGGGGCGTGACGCGTGTTACCGAGCTTATGATCAGGCGATCGTACTGTTAACAAACGCATCTCAGTCGTAGTACAGACGCGGGTGACGTATTTAGTGACTTAAAAAATATTAAAATGCCGTGTTGTGTAGTATTGTCGTGTCGACAAGGGAGCTAAGGTCTAAAAGTTACCCCAGGAATGATTTCCTTTCACATATAAGTAGTAATTTACTGTAATTATTAATATTTGGAAAAAAGCCAGTCCTCTACAATGATTTTGGCTTACAATTCATAATTGTAACAGTAACGATATACACTGCTGGCTAACCATTACCGATAGTCTGGGAACAACGCGCGTAATGCGCAATCTATTGCGCGGCTATAGTTACGCTCGCTACGCACTAATTCTTGGAGTACCAGGCGTCAGTGGCCCGCCATATTATCGACTTTTACTAGTTGAGCAACGAATGCCTAATCCGTAGTTTATCGATAAATTGAATCTTTTTTTATTGTAAAAGGTTTTTCGTTCGATGTTTATTATCACGTTTAAGACATAAGTATACTATATGTACAATTCGAATTTCATTTTTTATATCCATTTTTATTAGATTTCAAATTTTAATGAGTGAATGATTTTTAAAATTCACTTCACCGTGTCTTTCAGTTTATTTCATGCTTGGCTCCTACTGTTTCATCCCGATAGTTTTTCGTATATATTTTTTTGAACCCTCAGTTTCATATTGGTTTTAATAAATTTCTGACATTTGATTAGTATCCCAACAGTTTTATAGAACTACAGTCTACAGTAATAGGAAACTACCAGTTGACTATTAATGTGAGGTATTTAATGTGTAATCAGTGAACATAGATAATAATAATTATTGAATTTTATTGAAATAATACTCGTCCGTGTTATCATTTATCGATAAATCTGCAATGTTTATCGAAATGCCCACGGCCCTAGAGACTCATCTATGATTGTAGTAACGTGTAGCAATGCGTACACGCACACTACTTCGTAGCCAATTAGGATTAAGATTTTAATGTTGTAAATTGTGTGCGAACTTTAATATAATTGTGTGGGTGTAAAAGTTGGCTACGCTGGTTCTGAAGCAAATAACGTTCGATGCCGTCTCCATATACTCCGTGGTTGCAGTTTATCTATTTTTTTTAAATTATTATTTTAATAAGCATAAAATATTGAAATGTTAAAAACCGTTGCATTTTGCATTGTTTGTAATGTCTGATTTGTTATGATAATTCTCGATACATTTCAGAGTTACGTGACATAATTAGACAGTAGTTTGTAATAAAATAATAGCCAGATTTTAACGTAATATAGGTAATTTTATTTACTCGCAAATGAAAAAAAACGACTAATTACATCGATAAGTAGTTACAACGTAGGTAGACGAAAAAATAGTCAAGTACGTAGGTAATATCAGAGACAAGTCAAAAAGTAGATACTGGTCGGATCTCGATTAAATTTAAATGAGGCCAAAATGACCAGAAAAAAGTTATAAGGAGATATATGAGATGAACAGATGACACATAAAAAAAACAGTCATATTGAGAAGCTTCTCTTTTTTTTGAAGTCGGTTAAAAGGGCTCTCAAGACTCCATTCTGTGTTTATTCCCCTTAGTTTTTAGGTGTTTGTATAAGGAAATCACCGTGTGGCCGAGAGAAACGCCATAAGGAAATGTTTAAATCAGGTTTCCTTCTGGAATATATTATAAACCGTTGTAAGAGATAGTGCAGCGTTCAACTCTGGTCCACTAGTATCCATGTATTTATCTTTTAATGTACGATTAAATATTTAAAATTGAAAATAAAATCACTATACTCTTAGAGTATAAAACTATACTGAACATCGAAAGTATGTGTAATAGATTTTTTTTCATTCTTTTACTTTTTATTTTATTTGTAAATTATTTACGTACTACATTATGTCATGAATTAAAAAACTACACGAATTACACGATTTCGCTCGTGTTTACAATTACAAGTATATGTGATGATTAAAGGCTATAACCGTGCCCGATAAACAAGATAAATAAGAACCGATAAATAATCTTATTTAAATATTTAAAAAGGATTATATCATATTAGCTCCTTTAGATAAACAAACAAAATTTTCTGCTAGACAAGATTATCATTGATTTATAATTATGAACAAACTTAATCATATTATAATCCAGTCAGTATAGTCAGTGACCAAGTTTCAAACGAAGTCTTCAGTGATTTGATTTGTTATACGGGTTCCTTTTGATGTTCTAACGAACTAGACAGTAGTCAGAGTCGATCTGGATGGAACAAAACTTTTAAGGTGCGGTCGAAGATAACCGAGAATAGTATTTAGCGAGCATCCTTTTTATATGAGAAAATGTTCTACGAGAAAGAGATTTTATTCTATTTGAAGATAAAGTATTTGTTTTTATAAAAATTGAGTCGTATAATTTACGTCTAAGTTACGTAGTACACTCCATATAATTATGTAGTACAAAATATGATGAAAGTTGATGATGATTTGTATTTATGTATATACTATTTTGGAGTCGGGTCTTAGAAGCCTAAGTACAAACGGGTATACTAGACGTCTTCTAGATTTATAAAATGTAAAAATTATATAAATAACTAGCTGACCCGGCGAACTTCGTACCGCCTGACAGTCGATTCTTTAATTTTTTACTTTTTTTAATACTTATCCTTCTCGGAACCCCTCCACTAACACTAAAACCTTATGTTATGGTATTAAAGTTCAAATTGACTTTTAATTATTATTTCGAATATTTTGTATGGGAAAAGGGAAAAGTGTTGTTTTTAGACATTTTCAGGGAATTTTTTAAATTTTTCTCTCCGTAACAACCATCATCGTACTTCAAGGAATATTATAAAAAAAAGAATTAGCAAAATCGGTTCAGCCGCTCTCGAGATTTACGCTTAGCAACACATTCAGCGATTCATTTTTATTATATAGAGATTTACATCCGTTGACAACTTGACACCGATTTTAACGAATTTTCGTCCTAAGTAAACCGAATTAAATAATTGTGTTTGCTCGCAAACGAAAAAAAACCGACTTCAATTACATCGACAAGTAATACAACGTAATAAGACAAAAAAAAAAATAGTCAAGTAAATACAAAAATATAAACATTGATATTTAATCTTTCGTGTCATATTAATTTATTTATTAATCGCCTAGAAATCACGACTGAAAATGTTGTTTATTTTCTTTAAAACAATAACTATTCATATAATTATTATAACTATTTATTTATTAACAAATGTAAAATAATTACAAAGCAACCAATATTTTTTTATATTACACGATTTTCACATTTCAGATACGCTCTGTATTAAAAATATTTCAGTCTTGGGACAAAGGATGTCTCTCAGATGAACAGATTTACATGAATCCTATTCTACTGCACTAACATTTAAAGAAACATGAATATTCTCGGCATGTACATCTCGCTACTTTAAATACGTGGACGAGATGGAATAGACACGCAGCATTACGAAATAAGAATTTTATATGGTTTTTTTTTCATTTTTCAAAAAAATTATAGTACAATTTAAATTCAAACTTTCATTTGTAACTCAAATGGAGGTACCTACATAGGATCTTCTTAATATGACAAATTGACGCCTACTTTTAAATAAAATTAACTTATGCATTGTATGCGATATAAACTTTTTGTTTTAATTAAATATATCTATTCATTAAAATGTTGCATAAAATTCGACATGTTCACAGTGCCGTGTTGTGTTTACTGTCTGCCTCAGCAAATTCGCCCGTGCAAAGAGTAATTTAAAATTCAGAGCGCTCAGTCGCGTCAGAGTCGAGCCTCTCATTATTGCCTTAGGGCGAGGATTTCACATCGGAAACTTGGATGACATCGGAAACTTCTGGATTCGCATGTTGTACGAACAGACGCGGCTGATAATATTATGCGGATAACATTATCTTTTTCGTTCCGTAATATTCTCAAGTAAAACGCTCGCTACCTACACAATTAAAATTTTGTTTTAAAATAGTATTATTGTAAAGTTATTTAAAAAAATAATGTAATTATAACAAGCAGATAATTTATCCTGAAAACGAGAGCAAATAAGTTCCCCTTGCCAATGACTAGTAAATTACTTCTACTGTAATACATTCGTGCCGACTGGGACTGAGTTGCGTGTCGTACAGAGCTCCAGCTCTGTTCCAAATAACAGAAATAACCTTATCCGTAATCCGTGTATTGTGTAAACACTGTTGCTCTTTCGATTTCAACGGGCAATAATTAAATAGAGCAGTGTATTATTATCGTTAGCGTTTTATTTATACTCGTCCAAGCGTCCATTTACCGCCCACTGGGCTTGAAGGGTGTGGACCGGGGATACACCGTTTTACTTCGCTTACACTGGAAAAATCTAACAATTCATCTCTTCTTGTATGTCGGGTATTATATTAGATTCTTTGTTACATTTTTTGTGGTAATGATTAAAAAGCGTCTTTGTTTGAAAAAAATATATTTAAATTTAAAGTTAAACCACAAAAAGGAAAACATATTTGTGTCAATTTTGTACCTCTCTGTTTTATGAGCTCTCTACTGTATATTCACGTTCTTGTTATGAGCAAACAATACAATCATGTAACATTCAGATAATCATTCGACTATGGCAATTATACCTCATTTGCAAGTAATAACGTCATCATCAGAGAGAGAATGTTTGTATAAACTTAATAAATATTAATTAAACAAGCAGACTTCAAAACGTGACATATTTTTTGAAGTGAAAACTTCTTTAGCGGCGTTGAGCACTTTTGTGGGATGGGTAAAAACTGTGAAACTCGCGTCAGGACAGCTGATCAAAAATTCGTAAGACGGTTGGAGAGTATTGTTGTAACATCGAAATCGATTAATCGAACAATCGATTGTTTTCTTTCGATTGTCGATATTTAATAATTATTATTTAATTATTAAATATATAATAATAATTATATAATAATAATTTATATATAATTAACTCTATATTTAATAAATATTTTAATAAATTATGGATGTAAGTTGATTTTTCTGAGAGATAAACTTTTTAATGTAATATAATGTATTTTAATGTAATATAAATTGTAATGTTGGTGTACGATAGCGCAATAAATAAATATTGTATTCTACCACATAAATGATAGTACTTTTATATTGATAATAAAAGCAATTGGTTCAAAATTATTCCCTAACTATTCCAAGAAATCAAAAATGCACAACGTTAATAATCAAGTTTTCACTTCTGCCGGCACTCCCGGAGTGCAACCCGTATTTTTTTTACTCTTACAATAATTTGAAGTACTTCAAGATGATATAAATGTGAACTTGACAAGTATAATACATTTATTCCAATACTTCTTTAATTTTGTCTACGTATAATTATGATACATACTATACGTGTGTTAACACTAATTACAATTCCCAACAACCCATTTACTTACATTTTAAATGCGTTTTTTTACATTATATTATAAGGGTCATGAAACAGCACAATTAAACAAAACAAGCGCTAGTATTCACGTATTCTAATCGTAATGAGGTTTCGTCTATTTAAATAAATCTATGATTCTTCTCACTCGGTGCTTTTGATCGCTTTCGTGACAATTTTAACATTTGGCATCAGCTACCCGCAAGGTATGCTTCACAGATTTTGTCACGTAGGGTAAAAGAGGGTAATGGGGGTCACTTAAGCGAGAATTCAAATAAAACATTAATTAAAAAATAAGTATTTATTGCAACCGCCCTAAAACATAATTTAGTTATTGAACTATCATTAGAGATCAATTTCAGGCACTTTGGCAATCAACTTTAGAAATTATAAATGCTTAAAAAAAAAACAGATTTGACTCCCATTACACCAACATAGGGGTAATGGTGATCACCTTGGGGGCAATCGGAGTCAAAGCAAATGTAGCACATATCGCAGACATAACCTTCAGCTGAGTTCCATCCAGTGCACTCCGCGTGAGCCCATAGCTCACACGAGGTACATCTGAACCACAACAGTCCATAGCCCACACGAGGTACATCTGAACCACATCTCGTTGTTACTTTCGAATTCTTCGCATACTAAGCATCTGTTTCCAGCATCTTCTGCTTCATCATCCTCATCATCCTGACATAGGTTGTCAGTGTCAACATCTGATACAGAAATTTAGTTCGATTTTTGTAATACTTGGCGCTTTGCCTTTTCAGTGCCCTTCTTTTCTATCTTTAGTTCTGTATTTTTAGTCTTTTTCCACTGTCCTTTGCCTTTCTATCTCTTTCCTTTTCCTTGTTTTTTCTTGATTTTATTATTTTCTTTCTCTAACAGATTTTTTTTTATTGGTGTTGAAGTTAAAATTGTAGCGTGTTGCTTCTTTCGGCCCTGTCTTGTATTCATAACAGGCGTTTTCTCTGGCAACTTGATTAAATCATGCAATGTAGTACTGATTTGGTTTGGCGTGCCAGGAACTGGTGGTACAAAATCTGGTTCAGAATCGAGTGGGACTACTAATTGGTTAGACATCCTAAGAGCTGGTGAATCAATTTGTTTTGAAGTGCTCGGAACTGGTGAGGGAATTTCTTTTGATGTGCTGGGAATCGTACTGATAGCTGCGTGAGATTCATTGCAATCTTGGATTGCAACGGTCTCTGGTTGGAGAATTTGTGCAGCGAGAAAATCTTCTTCGGTGAATACTTGCGGATTTACTGGAAATATTCCAGTTGATCTAAACCCTGATTCTCCTTTACCAATAGACGCCTAACCAAAGATGCTACATCATAAGGGGTTATTCCAGGCTATCAGAAGACCAGGAAGCCTTTTCAGTTGTCCTGACTCGTACTTTCGGCATCTAAAAATAAATAATAATAACGTAACCAAACATGCCAAGTTGCGGGCGATAGTGTTCACTTGCGGGTAATGAGAGTCACCTGACTCTCATTACCCGCAACTACACTAATGATAAAAAAATGAAAATAACAAAAAATCTGTAATACACTGATATAATCTGAATTGCACATCAAAATTTTGAACGTTTAACTAAGTACGTCTAAATGTTTTAATAGCATACTGTAAGAAATTCGACACTTACCTTCTAATTTGCATTGAAGTAAAATTACATCAGCGGAGCACAAAAACAAAACATGTTCGTTTCTCAGTGGGGCGGACGCTGACTGTCGCGAGCCGTTCGAGGCTAGGCCTAGGGCCAGAGCGAGGGGGTAAGGACACTGTTTACGCGTCGCTCGCATGTACTGTTTCGTGGATATGAGGGTGACTCCCATTGCCCGCTGACTCCCATTACCCTACTCTCCCCTATTTCGTTTGAACAAAGTTTAGTTAATATCATTTTTGTAATTATAAATTAAAGTTATGTGTTATAGTGTATGAGTGCTAAGTGTGTCTATGTTTATATTTTATGGCTATATTCAAGTCTATTTTATCGATCACGATAGAAAAGTGTGTATAATTAAAAAATAGGCTAGAACTCTGTACAGTCTTGTATGTGAAAGGCAAGTCTGTCGCTGTCAAGGATAAAGTTTGTATTGTTGTTTTTTTTTCTTTTTATTTGAGTTAAGTTTAGTTCCGAAGTGCCTAACTGCGTAAACTTCGAAACAGTCTAGTCGCGTTTAACTTCTTATTTTGTAATATAATGTGTATTTTTAAAATCAATCCGAATATTTACTAAATATATTTTGATTTCACGGTATTGCTACATCAGCATAGTTTTTATTTAGACAGTAATATGACATTAGGAAAATTTAAATTATACCTATACGTAGATATTATTGACTCAGGAATTTAATACGCCGTATTGATAACATCAATTACTATAGACAAGAAAACTTTAAAAATTGAAATATCAACTGATCCCTGATTACTTACCACTAGTAAATATATTATTATTTTTACGTAGGCATTAAGGATATGTGTATTATTTTTCGTTTCCGAATTCGGTTTGTAGGAGTACAGAAATCAAACTAACGACTATATCACTGGGACTAATGTGAAATAGGCAGGTACATAATGTATAGATACATCCTTCAATTTCTAGTTATAGTCCGGTCAATTTAGACCAAAAATGAGAGTGAAGTTACATAAAGTCCCAACAAGCTGAATTTCAGTGAAATTGTTCAAAATAGAATTATAAACAATGTCTAGAAGTTCCCCATCATTCCCCTGTAAGGAAAATTTTTTATTCAAGGTCAAAGGTCAAAAAAATGAGTTTTTCGCGATTTTCAGCAAAACGGGAAGTTTTATCATAAAAGTACCTCAGACAAAAATTGTAGATAATAAAATTATCTATAAAAAATGTATCAATACTTTTTTTCTTACGAGCCACCGTTTCTGAGATATAACGATTCAAAAAGTTATAAAAGTTGTTATCGTCATAATATGCACATGTTTCTACGCCACCTATGAGGTAGTGTACTTAGCTTTCACTTACTCGTTATATTTTGTGTACATTTATCTAATTGTGATGAAAGATGGACATCTTCACAGGACATCTTTCTTATAGCTATATTACCATAATACCGCTTAACATGTAATTCAGATACCTCATTTAGTGATAATTTATTTAAAAATAAAACGTTTTCTAACTGTAATAGTTTCGTGCGTGCGATGTTTTCAAGAATGTTGATGTAAAGTGACATAAATAATTCATAGATTAGCTAACAGTGAATACCAGTGAATATCTCTAAGTAGACGTTTTTTAATTTATGTATGAATGCTGGTTTTTAATTCAACAGCAATTTAGAAAATAATTTAATGTTCTAATAATTATATGTATTTTTGTATTCATTTAAAAAAAAACCACAAGCTCTAACTATAAGTGACAAACCAAAAACATGGTCCATTTTTAACCGACTTCCAAAAAAGGAGGAGGTTCTCAAAATTCGACACGTATGTTTTTATTATTTATTTTTTATTTTTTTTTATGTATGTTAGCTCAGAACTTTTGACTGGGTGGACCGATTTCGATCAATTTTGTTTTAATTGAAAGGTGTTGCGTGTCATGTGGTCCCATTTTAATTTAATTGAGATCTGACAAGTACTTTTAGAGTTATATCTAATAATGCGTATTTACGTGACTACTTTTTCGTCGACCTACGATATATTATACCGCATAACTTTTTACTCGGTGTACCGATTTCGATGATTCTTACTTCAATCGAAAGCTAATACCTGTCTTGTAGTCTTGTTTAAATTAGATCGAAAACTGATTACAACTTTTTGAGTAATCTTTAATAGCGCGTATTTACTTGACTATTTTTTCGTCTTATTACGTTGTATTACTTGTCGATGTAATTGAAGTCGGTTTTTTTTCGTTTGCGAGCAAACACAATTATATTTCTAGCTAACGTAATCCTTATATGTACATAATATATATTAACAAATATTTATAAATGTTATATTTTTATATTACAAATGTTATATATATAAAACTTTATGTATGTCTATTACCAAAAATTAACTTTTTTCCTACTTTAGGAACAGACGACTGTGTGTGTCTTTGTTAAACATATTTATATTGATTAGTTAACATAATGCTTTGCCATAATATATTTATAAGTAATGAGAAGACCATTAAAATAAAGTTTACTAACTAGCCCTTCTAGTATCCTTTTGGAGACTTTACGAAGGTAACGTAAAAATAGATAATATCTAAAGACTTAATGAGAGTATCGTTAATCCTGTCAAACTTTCAACGTAGGTTCGCACCATTCTTCCGCTTATACTATTTTAGAACAGTTGCTATTCGAAAGATAAATGCTATAAGGTTTATATATACGTAGATACGGGCTCAGGATTTTAATACGCCGTATTGATAACATCAATTATTATAGACAAGAAAACTTAAAAAAAAAGTACCTAATATCAACTGATCGCTGATTACCTGCCACTAGTAAATATAGAAATCATTGACATAAGGCTCGGTACAATGACCCGAGATCTATAAAATATAATAAATAAATAAATAAATTACTTTGAAACTTTTTAGAACGTAACAAATTACAATTTTAATATTATTTTCAAAAGATATTGAAAGGAGAGTAAAATTGGGGAATCAAGTCCATGGGGCCCTGCACTCCTATGCACGAAATTTGTCAAACAAGGCAAGGTTGGCGATTCATGAAGGGGTGCTCATCTCCACATTGACTTATGGAAGTGAATGTTGGGTTTGGCAGAAGAAGAATGAAAGTAGATTGAATGCGGTAAAAATGCGCTCTTTGCGTAATATGTGGGCTTAAGACTGGTTGATAGAGTAAGAAATTGTGTGATAAGGGAAAAATGTAGCTTGAAAGAAGATGTGGTTATGAAAATAAGAAAGGGGATGCTGCGTTGGTTAAGACATATTGAAAGGATGAGTGAGAGTAGGGTTACGAAAGGTATTTACAAAAGTAGATTGGCGGGCGTGGTTCAGAAAGGCCGTCCAAGAAGGACTTTCGAAGATCAAATCCGAGAAGTCTTGGAAATCGGCCAAGTAAGAAGTACGCACAATCACCGACAGTGTATGAGAAGATGTATGACTGTAGATGAGGCACGAGAGGTTTGTCAGGATCGTGGCAGGTGGAGGGACGTAATCTCTGCCTACCCCTCTGGGATACAGGCGTGAATATATGTTATGTTATGTTTTCTTGCCGATTTTTCTCTGCTTAATCTACATTCCGAATCGGTGGTACCTTTACTTTTACAAAAATAGTAATCACTTAAAATTTTAATTTGTAAAATGACGATTCGAAAGTGCTCTTCGGGCCTATTTGAATAAAGTTGTTTTTGATTTTGAATAAATTAATTTACCATCCGTTATCGCTGTAACAGACACTTTTAACTGAAATTAAAAATGGAAGAAGCGGACTTAATGAAAACACTCGAGTGCTCCGCGATCGAACCGACTTCCAAGTATTTCTCATGAAAGCGAACGCAGCCCTGTCAGGGTATAAATTGAACGACGGCTCCAAAGCTCTTAAATGAAATTTACTTTGTTAAAATAAATTGAACAAGCTCATTGATCATTGCCCGGCTTCGGCCTCAGAAAAGCATTTAATTATGTTATGCTACCTCCAATATTGTATTATATTCGAATCAACTTTTACTCATCGGTAAATATAATTACTGACTTAATACGAGACCCTGAATATCAATATATTTTATGAGGTTATAATAATAGCATAGTAAAATGTTACCAGTACCTATATACTGAAAAGTTAACACTACCTATTTTTAGTCGTATGCCATTCGGAGGGAACTTCTCTTAACGCTACATTTTTGATTGATTGTTCTAACTTGCACTAGCTAGAGAATCGATGCAGCTTTTAATCTGATTCAGAAAAGAAAGAGCTAACGGAAACAATTGCACAAGTATTATACAGTAGTTATACACACTACATGAAATCAAACTACAAATTGAAAAGAGTAATAAATATTTGGCTAGGAGCTAATGTAGCTGATAAGCGTATGTTGTGTGGACGCCTAAACAATCGGCGGTTGCGGGTTCGACTTCCATTCGGGATCGCTATTTTTATTTGTACGAATATATATTTTTGCTCTGAGTTTGTCCTTGTGGGTCTGCCCACCGTGCCTAGGTATTATAATTTTGTATAACCAAATAATATTACAGATGTACCTCATCGATATTCGAATTTTTATAGAAATATTATCATTGAAACGTAATAAATATTGTTCAAAACAATTGTATGCTTCATAGCTTTTTCTCATCTTTTTTATGAATATACCTATAGGATAATATATTATTTGTCGCAATTAAATTGCGGTCTAAAAGAGAAATCAGTATAAAAACAAATTGGTATTTTATTAAAATTATTAAATAGCATATCGGTTCAGCCTGTAATATCCCACTGCTGGGCATAGGCCTCTTTCCCCATGTAGGAATAGCATATACCAAAAATAGCATACCTATACCTAACATTATTTATTATCTTATAAAAGAACATGGAGCACGTGTACGCTCCCATATATGTATTTATAAATAAAACCACATATTTATCGAATATTCCATCGCGACAGCTGTCGTTCTATTTCCGAAACGAGGGGATGGTTCTTATTGCTAACTGAACTTACTGAATATATTGTGTCATAATATGTGGTATTGATAAACACGCGTAATATTAGATACTGTGTACTACTATACGTACATTGTTTTTAATATTATCTGCGCTGAATAAATAAACACTTTTTATCACTAATCCACTTTTCATACTACATAAAGTGTTATTCGGTAATCGTTAGTTATGTTGTCAGTGATAAGGTAGGGTAATAATATTAACTATCTCTTATTTCAACACACAATTACTTGTGTATGCAGATCGCTCGAGATAAATATGAATTGCTTGTCACCTCGAAGTAGAAGACGTAAACAAACAAATGAAGCGAATACGATGCCGTACTATCCGCAACAACCCCCATATAATCCGGAATACATCTTTGGAAATATCGAAAATAAAGCAAACTTAGTTTCGTCTTGGGGTGTTTGCTACTCTGTACATTACACCGTAATGTCTCGTGAAGGCGAAGATAATAGTGGTGGGCGGGGGCGCTGTTCATTGTACGAGGGCGTCAACTGGATGCCGGTGAGTGCGCAAGTGTATCTACTGGTGTGCATTACGACGCACGCTCTCACTGCGCTTACGCATTTACTGTATGGTCGGCTGTATGCGTGTGTAAATAGTTGGTGTTTGCCTGAAGTGTGATTAACTTTTATTGATCGTAATTTTCTTTGTAATAAAAAAGTGCTTGTTTGAAAAAGATGTTGACATGCTTGTTTTTCCTAATAAAGGAGGGATCAAAGTGTAAGGATGTTAGAAATGCATCAGGCGCACGTACCGAGATCTATTTCCGGGCACGGATGATGACCGTATTCATTTAGGCGTAGCTCATTTTGAAAGAAAACATGCGCGAGCTCGGCCGCGGGGGCTCACTCGTAGCGGCCACCATAGCCGCGTTGCACAGTCGATCGGCAGTCGATGTGAAACTTCTTTCAATCAATTCACGATTGACCATCGAAGAGGACAGAAATGGTTCTCAACCATCAAGAGAGGCTGTGACCGAGGAAGCTTGTTCTCGACGGGTATCCGAAGTAAGCGAACGTCCCTTATCGACAGCGTCGGAAACATCGGAACGCGATTCGGTCTCCGTTCATTCTAGCGAGGAACCACCCCCACAAGAGAGTACGTAACTGACGCTCTGTGAACGAATCACTGACGTAGTATAATTATACTGGAACATAGCCAAATTTTAAAATAGAGGCAAATCGGTGACTCGTACTTAGAGTTTGTCGCTCAGTGTCGTTTAAACGGGGCCTCATGTCCGACCAGGAGTATCTTACTGAGCCCTTTGATGAGGAACAGGAGCGCGCGGCGGTGGGCTACTTGCATCCCGCCGTGCGGTCCTATATGTACTCACCAATGGGTAGGCTTAGACATTTCGTTGTTCATGAGGCTTTCTCGGTTAACAATTTCAAACAATATTTCTTATTTCGTGACAGGCGGCGATTCGGATAGCCCTGATGAGACAACAGTGAAGTGTTCGACATGGACGGAACGAGCTGGAATCCCGACGAGAGGGAAATCTTCCGACTCCGATAGCTCTACGGAGGAAGATTCCGATGAACATGAATATGAAACTGGTGGTTGTGACGCTGATTATCGGACGCTAACACCACATCAACGTTTGGACAACACGACACTTCGCGATAACGATTTTACGTGGATGCCGAGCGGTGACACAATGAATGACACAGTCGAGTCAAACATAGTGGACTCAAATGTAGTGGATTTTTCTGCAGCGAGCTTAGACCGGAGACGGCGAACGACAAGTGATCGTAGTGACCGTGACAGAAAAACAAGGTCATCGCTGTCAGCGAAACCTCCCCAACATCCCAGTAGTGTGCGTGCGTCACCGCGGCCTCGCCGCTCTCCTAGAAATGAAGAAAGTCCGCCCGATTCTCAGCGTCGTTGGAATTCATATGAACATTTCCGTTACCCTGAAGGGGGATGGTGGCCACCGCCCATGTGCTGGTGTCACGGGCCCCCAGTTCCTCCACCGTGTTACATGCACGAACGAACATGGCCCTCACATCCTTCTTTATCAGTAGCGTCACGTCCATACAAGGTACGCATGTGTCTCGAGTATAATGTGTAAATAAGACAAAGGCGAATTCTGTATATTTTACCTATTTTCTTACTAATGTAAGAATAATCCATTATTATATATTTAATATTTTACTGAAAATGTACATATTTTTTAAAGTGTAATATCGAGTATTACCTAAACGAAATAAAAAATTATGCCGAAATTAAGTCGAATTTTTTGTTTGTATATTTTTAAGCCAAATCATTGTACATACTTGCGTGTTACTAATATAAAATTTATTGTTGTCGTGTGTAGTACTAGTCAATTTATTTTAAATAAAAAAAAATTTAGTGTCATTCGTAAAGTAATCCCTGTAAGTTAAACCCAACTTATTATTTAACAGGATTGTATATTCTAAGATGCATTACAAATGGCACAATTTGTACAAACTAACGCTACGGTAGATCGTTCTGTGGTTGTGACCGATGACCGATCAAAGCAAAAACAGCGATTTAACTTTTTATCTCACTTTTCAGAACGATGCAGAAGATCGCGTGCGGCGCTTGGAGGCAGATAAGGAGAGCTTACAGCTTCAAGTGCAAGTGTTGTCAGAACAGATCGCAGCTCAGACCGAGAAGATGGCGGATTTGGAGCGATCATTGCACGACACAAGGCAGAGGCTAGACGACACTGAGCAAAAACTGCAGAAGGTTAGTGTTACAATACTGTTCTCCATTTAACTCATTCAACATAATAATTAATTTGTTAGATTAGACCATGCTATAATCTTATCTAAATAAAAATTAATCGCTACAGTTGCTAAACACTAAACTCAAAAACGGCTGCGGCTGCATCAATTCAGCTAGTTTTTTAAAACATTTCAAATGCTTTGTTGAAGGTTCTTATGGAAAGATAAATTAAAAAAGATGTTCAGAAAATTTCTTCATCCATTTGACACTTTGATAGACAAATCGATACCTGATATGAAGAACATTGTATCTGAATTTTTTGAGTTTTCAGGAGTGTTTTACAATTTTGTTGCATTTAAAAAGTGGCCAAGTGATATTATGTAAAGCAGCATCCGTAATGAAGTAAAGTGTAGTTACAATTATTAAGAATATGATTGTTTTAGTTTAAAAAAACATTGTAGTATTTTTTTTTCATTTAAAAATCGTTCTAGTGATCGTATAAATACGGTTCCCAGATTGAAAGATACCTTTTCCCCCCTCACTATTGTGATGGTATAGTTAGAAACATTGTTTCATTAGTTACAATGTTCTTCATATCAGGTGTCGAAATTATATTAGTAATAATTTGAAAGTGAACCATGTTCATTAATTTATTAATAAATATTTAGCATGGTCATGTTTTTAAAGCTATCAAATTTTTATCAATTTTTTTACAGAAATGTTTACTATAACAATTACATTTACACTCTCAATCTTAACCATTCTAAGTAAAAGTATAATTTGCCGTATAAGGTGCAAAACGTTTTAGCATTCAAAACGCACACCGTCCCAGCGGAGTGACGGTGGTTATTGAATAAACATGATTGGCAGGGCGGTGTAATTTCTAGTCGCGTTCTTCTTTATGTTTTTTAACCAGCTAGCTCTATCTTAGTAACAGTTAAATTCTTTCACTCACATTTAGGATAGGAAATTATTCAAGTAGGGTTCAAAGACAATTTTTAATCGTCTCATTTTACTAATTAATAATAATAAGTTTAATAAGTGATTTATTTTTATGTAAGGTCGACGAGGTATTATACTTTCCCAGTTGGGCTGCTCCAGATTTTGAACAGGGTATTTCCTGCTGTGCCCCACCTCAGTTGCCGTCATTCAGATAGTTTTATAATACAATGTAAATGAGTTTGAAGGAAGTATGCATTAAAATACTTTAAGACTTTTTATAATATTTCTAAGTAACGCCGTAATTTTATGGCGAAACTCAGAATTCAAGTAATATGCAATTTGACATAGTGTATTTCTTTCTTACCTAAGACTTTTTATTATATTTCTAAGTAACGCCGTAATTTTATGGCGAAACTCAGAATTCAAGTAATATGCAATTTGACATAGTGTATTTCTTTCTTACCTAAGACTTTTTATTATATTTCTAAGTAACGCCGTAATTTTATGGCGAAACTCAGAATTCAAGTAATATGCAATTTGACATAGTGTATTTCTTTCTTACCCGAGCTTGGTAAGATAGCTCATAAGTACTAGTCCAGATTTGTACCCGCCGTTATCTGGTATCGAAACACGTACTTACTATACCCGAGCTATTTTAATTAACTTTTCAGCTTAACATATAAAAACGTAGAGATATTTTTTTAATATACTCGTGTTACTGTTTTTTTTACCAATGCGCTTATTCTTTTCTGCCAACTTTTGAATTTGCGTTGGTTTTTCTCGGTTTACATGTAGTTAAAAGTAATCTAATACAATTCTTAGTAGTAATTGTTTTATATATTAATGTACACTACACTCAAATAGGTACACACTCTGATAGTTTACAAGATTTATCAATCATTAACCTTTTTTGCCCAAATATGATTTTTGTAAAAGGATCCTGAATTATATTTAATTCAAACAAACGACTTTTTACTTCGCAGAATTCATGAAAATGAAATATTAATGGAATTGTATTTCTAATTTTTTATCAACATTTTGTTACGTTATATTATCCATTTAAAGTTTCTGGTTTTCTTTAAAATGTACATTTATCTAATGCTATCGGTGTTTGGAACAGCCACGTGTTTCTAAAACGAATAGTGAGTCACAGCACGTCTGGATGATTAATAAAACAGCGGGCCTACGTAATAATATCCTTACATTTTAGTCGATAAATTATATGAAATACAGTTTCATATTATTATTATATTCAAAGTATATATTTGTATTTTTGCTAATATCTCCTACTTTGTTCGTTTTCCTACTTATATTTATACAAGTTTTTTTTTAAATAACAATAACAAACATTTGGTATATAATATATTATATACAAATTGTTACCTACTTCTGTCTTTACGGGAGAGATCTTGATATTAATTATTATAATTATTTCATAGAATTTTTGCCTATCTATATGTATTTATGTTACATCATTCCACTGAATTTGCTGCATGAAATCAGATGCGGTTTTCACATTTGAATCCTGGTCACAATCACAACAATGGTTTTAAAATTGTAATGAACTTACATGTTTTTAATATTAACTGCCATTGTCACTGTGAACACAGGCATCAAATTTTGTTTGCCCATATGTTTGCATATCACACAGAACAGTTTACGGCGTTTAATAAACTTGTACATTTATCTATTATAGACCTCAACATAGAAATAATATTAACTTCAAATCTTAGAGATGATCTATTAGTTAACCACGAATAGTCAAATAACTAAAATAGTTACAGTAGCCTGTTTTTCGGGTATAAAAAGTCTCGTGTAAAAGCTTGTGTTGTCTAAATGTATATAAATTAAACAGAAAATACAATATTTTTTTTTGTATTCGTTATTCTTTTGTGAACATAATTATCTTCGGTGTAATAAAGCTCTAATAAAAAAGTCTTTATTATCACGATGACCTATTTTTACGTAATAAATCTAGAGAGTTAAAAATAGCTGAAATAAAAGGAAAAACAAAAACGGCTTTGATACACGTAGTAATATTTAAAACCTAAAACCCGCTTGCGAAACATATCGTACTATTCGATGTTTATGCTTTTAAAATGTATTTCTCGCACATCACGGCTGGCAACCGGGAATACAGACGTTTAGATAAAACAAATAGTTCTAAATTTGTATTCCATTTACGTCTCACGTGTATAAAGATTCCTCATCCTCACCGGGCGCGGAATTTTATTAAAGATAACGGCGCGTGTGGCTATAAAACGTTTGATTGATAAAGTTCCTTCACGAGGCCGACGCTCGTTTGTACGGAACCGTTTTTGATGCGAACTTTTTTGTAGTGACCTCCTTACTGCATTTCGTACAACGTTTACTTTATAGCTTATTAATGTTATACAACTTTAGGTAACGTACACTATAAAATGTGCGCCCAGCGGTGCTGCAAATCTAAGAATTTCAAACGTGAATTGCAATTTCCATTCTTGAATTTATTAAAACATCTTTATCATCTTCTGTATCTTTATGTATTCTAATTTTATTCTCCAGTGTGGTTTACAATAGGACGGAGGAAGATATCACGTTGTCTGTTTTGAATAGTAACAGACTAGTTATTCTTACTTTATTGGAGTAATCCGTTCGTCTAGTGTAGTGGGATGTCGTTTACAATTGATTGCCCCATTATGTGTATTTATATTTTCAATGGCAAGGCGATGTATATCTCTATTACAAGTAACGTTGATGGTGGGTGTTTTAAAACATATTTCTTTTACATTACTAGAGCAGACATCATGATTTATTGGTAATTACTTGATGTTTTATAGCCTATGCCTATGATACCATCTATCTGTAAAACTAATGAAATCGATGCAATAGTTTTAAAACTATATATTTCAAAAAACACTTACGCTTATAATATTCGTACAACTTTAATTAGGTATATTATGTACAGTCAGTCAGTCAGTCAGTTCGGCCTATGTCCAGCAGACTATTGCAGCCCATTGCTGGACATAGGCCTCGCGGTTTTCCGCAATCCTCATCCAGCTTACACCGGCAATCTACGTAGATCGTCGGTCCAGCAGCAGCGGGCCGGAGGTCGTCCCACACTGTTTCCCATGGCGTACATCGATGCTTAAAAGACCTATATAATTATAATAGATACGTATTTGTATACATTTGTCGAGTAATATTAGTTTGGATTAAATTGTCGTTGTTGTACATATATTTGTTTTATCATATAAGTGAGAGTATGTAAGTGTTGGTCGCAAAATATTTCGCACGTACCGTACATGATGTACAGAGGAATGTGGGTCAGGAGTAATTATGCGTATTCATGTGTGCTATGTTGTGTGTTGCTAGTATGTGTTACATATATTACGTATTTTTATAATTATCTATACAACTATAAAAATAAATAAAATCAAGGTAAAAGTGGTCTGTTTGTAATATTAAAATCAATGAAAAGTAAAAAACCTTTTTAAAAACAAGCTTTTATTTGAATGCACTAAAACGAAAAAAATAAATTTTTTAAAACTTTAACTATCTACTTATAAAGTCATTACACATAATCTATATGATGAATAATATGATAGAAAAGCTTGTCGCGAGATATGAGTAGGTACTCGTATTTCCTTAGTTTGAAAATTTTAATAGTTAAAATCAATCACATCAATTTATTTAATTTACTTGTTTACAAGCGTTTTGTGTTAGACTGTATCTTTCGACAGGAAAAGACGAAACTTTTGACATAGGAAATATGAAAATTCACCGATTTCGAAAGTAAATTGATTTATGTAAATACGTAGGTACATAATATTAATGCACGCATATCCATACTCTATATATTGTATGTATTTAACATCGCATATGTTTTATTAAGTCACTTATGAATTTATCGTTTGTTTTAAATATCTTTCTTAATAGTAGGACTGGAAACTGAAAAACAATTTTTGCAAGTAATAAAATTCTTTTTTACGTATCTAATAGTTAGTCATATTAGACTAGAGAAATATTAAGTACCTATTTTGTGCATCTTTCTCCATAACTATTATTTTTTCGTTTATATCTTTATGACGTACATTTTATATGCAGGTATACGTATTATTTTTATTGTTAAAACATTTAAAAACCACTCAATTTTACGTTTTCGATTATATCGATGTCGTTATACGAGTATATGGCATCAGACAACAAAAAACAGTGACCACTACATTTTACATACATTTTTGGAAACATAAATATATTTTTTAACATATCTATCGTCTTTAACAGGAAATGCTACAGCGGTCGTCCCTAGAAACTCAAAAGTTGGAGCTCTTGTCGAAATTAAGTGAGTTTCGTTTGCGAGCCGCCGAACGAGGCCTCGTAGAGCGTTCACCTCCTCCAGAGACGACGCAGACGCCCATCGCGCGCCCTGCTCCACCCAGGGTAAGCTAACTTCAAAACTGTTTACAGGTTATTGTGGCAGGGTACAGCAAGAAATCTTTCTCAAAATTTGGAGCAACCCGTATGTCGAAGTCCCTCAACCCTACAGAAGATCGCAGCTAAATAATACTGTTTTCAAGCTTATTTTTTTGCATTTTATTTTATTTGGATGACTTACAGCTTATATTATGACGTAATAACTATAAATTATTAATGATTTATTATTATAGCTAAGTATCTAATCAAAATAAATGTCCATGCTGCAATCAGATACGCATTCAGCCTGTAACATCTCACCGCTGGGCATAGGCCTCTTTCTCCGTGTAGGAGAAGGATTGGAGCTTAATCCACCACGCTACTCCACTCGAGTTAGCGGATATATTCCCTACTATGAGTAACGATCGCTATCAGGTATTGATGATAACAACCGGGACCGACGGCTTAACGTGCTCTCCGAGGCTCGGTGGGGAGACCCACAAAGACAGACATCCAAAACGGAAAGAAATATTTGTACAAATATAATAACCATCCCGAGCGGGAATCGAACCTGCAAACCGTCGGTGTTTTAGGCGACTACTCGCCTTTTCTTTAAATTTGTTTTTCATTTGACGTTAATTGATTATTTTGAAATTTTCGTAACGTACAAGTTTTATTTATTTTGAGTCGGCTACTAGTTAGTGATAGTTTTGTAGGAGAGTGTCTAAAAAGTGAGTGAGTTGAGTATTTGGTGCTTCATGGACTGTGTGTATTTTGTAGTTGTTGAGAATATTTTTTACATTTCCTCTTAAGTTGGTACTTCTATTTTCGTTTATTATAGTATACTGAGTTAGTTTACCAATGTTTGCTCTTAAACTCTACTTTGCTTTGCTTTTAATGATGTTTCGTTTTTGGTGATGCGAGATCTATTTTAGCTCCGTTTGCTTTAGCAGCTGTCCAGGCAGCGTAATTTAAAGAAGTCTGCAGCGAGTTGTAATCAGTGTTGCCATTAATACATTGTTAACTGTCATGTTTAAATAGTTAACTGTCAATGCTAGATTCCTCGAGCTTTTTTGTTTCGGAATATACAAACGGTTCGGATTTGCGTTCTTAAAGTATTTTAACGCTGCTTTAAATATAGCTCCTATCTCCCCTTGTTTGTCAAAAGCATTCTCTTTATATGTGTTTTGGTTATGTGTGTTCAAAGGCGATTGTTTTATAGCATCTGTATCTAAAATGTTATTTTAGGAAAAAATTTCCGAGTAGCTGCTGTAAAAGATGATCTATGTGCAGATTATGTCGTTTTGCGGTTCAGTTCTGTTTAGTCCATTCGCAACTTCATATTTTTAACCGACTTCCAAAAAGGAGGTTCTCAATTCGATTGTATTTTTTTATGTATGTTATATCAGAACTTTTTACTGGGTAGACCGATTTCGATGAATTTTGTTTTAATTGAAAGGTGTTGCGTGTCATGTGATCCCATTTAAAGGGTATAACCGGATAAGTATGACGATCCGGCCCCCAAATAGGAACCTTTATCGAAACTTATGTTCTAATATCGCCTTGATGTACAAACACAATTTATGTACTTTTCGCGGCCAGCTTTCGCTTTGACCTTGAGATATGGGAAAAAATAATCGCACGTATGACTTTTATTCAAAGTCATATATCTCAAAAATTAATTACGCTAGAGAGTTGGGACCAACGCGAGTTTTTAGATTACATTGCAGAGTATATCATATATTATTTTCAAATTTTTAGAGTATATTTATATATAAAAAAAATTAAAAAATAAGTAAATCATAATTTTTTTTTCATGTTCTCTGAGACTTACAATCACGAAAATAATATATGTTATGCTCCTTTACGTGCTCTATTACTCATAAAAATTTGGTAAAAAAAAGTTGGTGCAACACTTTGAAAAAAAATAAAAAGTGTTTCGCACCTTGTAACTTATAGATATAAACATGACTCAACACGCACAAAATTTTATCGCTCGTGGAAAGAATTGTACATAAACAAGTTTAGACTTGTTTTCACGTTGTTTCTTTTGTTTTTTGTCTTACTAACATTGTTTGTCATGCGTTGGTATCGCACTGTGGGCTGAAATTCGCGAAAAAAACAAAAACTTGGTTTTTTGAATTTTTCACATAAATTTTGAGGTTATGTGAAAAAAGTGTAAATACTAAACTTGTAGATCTTTATATTACCTACAGCTTTGCCCTTGAACTTTTTTTCATAAAGATTTTTTAAAAAAAAACGCACGTTTGACCTTAACATGAAGTATGTCAAAAAATCAAAAATAATTTGTATTTTAATAACCTAAGAGGATATTAGGCGCAATTGTGCGATTATGGAGATATCATCATTTATGATGTCGACTCCATACAAATTTTTTTTAAAAAAATTCTATGTGCGCTGTTTACGATTATAAACCTGAAAGATCATTATATAAGGCATATAGCAGTTATTCTCAATCGCATTCAAGCAAAAAAAGCGTCACTTGAAAAAATAAATTTGAATGTCTATGAAACGCGAATTTCAGCCCACAGTGCGATACCAACGCATGACAAACAATGTTAGTAAGACAAAAAACAAAAGAAACAACGTGAAAACAAGTCTAAACTTGTTTATGTACAATTCTTTCCACGAGCGATAAAATTTTGTGCGTGTTGAGTCATGTTTATATCTATAAGTTACAAGGTGCGAAACACTTTTTATTTTTTTTTCAAAGTGTTGCACCAACTTTTTTTTTACCAAATTTTTATGAGTAATAGAGCACGTAAAGGAGCATAACATATATTATTTTCGTGATTGTAAGTCTCAGAGAACATGAAAAAAAAATTATGATTTACTTATTTTTTAATTTTTTTTATATATAAATATACTCTAAAAATTTGAAAATAATATATGATATACTCTGCAATGTAATCTAAAAACTCGCGTTGGTCCCAACTCTCTAGCGTAATTAATTTTTGAGATATATGACTTTGAATAAAAGTCATACGTGCGATTATTTTTTCCCATATCTCAAGGTCAAAGCGAAAGCTGGCCGCGAAAAGTACATAAATTGTGTTTGTACATCAAGGCGATATTAGAACATAAGTTTCGATAAAGGTTCCTATTTGGGGGCCGGATCGTCATACTTATCCGGTTATACCCTTTAATTGAGATCAGACAAGTACTTTTAGAGTTATGTCTAATAATGCGTATTTACTTGACTATTTTGTCGTCGACGTACGTTGTATTATACCCTATAACTTTTCACTGGGTGCACCGATTTTGATGATTCTTGTTTTAATCAAAAACTAATATTTGTAGTGTGGTCCCATTAAATTTGATCGACTTCAGACGACTACTTTTTTAAGTAATCTTTGATAACGCGTATTTACTTGAGTATTTTTTCGTGTACCTACGTTGTATTACTTCTTGATGTAATTGGAGTCGGATTTTATATACATATATTTGATTAAGTCTTTCATCAAATGTATTTATTTGTAACTATTAATCGCCTTTGATCTGCTATCCTCTGTTCTGTAACATGCGTGAGTTGAGGAAACGTGCTTTGAAGGTTTCGTGTAATGTTTTTCTATAAGACGTTAAATTATTGCCTAATTTAGTCATTTTAAAATTTTACCTCATAAAGTATTAGAGTTTCGGTCGTTGTTATTGCTATTGTTGGTAATATTAATATATTATGTCTTACTTCTGATTTAATTTGTATTATAATAATAACTATTATATTAATAAGCCAATAACAAGCTACTACATATTACGGTAGACCGAACTCCTAGAGAGGGTCTCCCTAGGAGGAAGAGTAGGGTCGCCAAAGCGCTTTCAATGCTACTGGTATTGTATGCGTACATCACCTACAGTATTCGCTTACCATCAAGGACCGTAAGCTTGTTTGTCATACTAGTGAAATACTACTCTATGATGATGTACTATTTTTTTAAATAAATCATGTTAGTGTTTACAAAATATTTACATTTATCATAATTTTAATATGTATTTTTTTATTTATGTCTGCTCGATCATCTGCCACACGGTGTTGGGAGCATATTTTACCCTAGAAAAATTACATATAAAATACTTTTATAATATTTAACTCATTAAAATGATGTTAGAAACAGTATAAAACCAAATAAACGAAATATTAGAATTACTTCTTTTTTTTCTACGTGAAAATTGCTTTCGCAAATTGACAAAAACCGTCAAAAGCACCTTATAAACTGTTTAACTACAAGAATACGTCCTTTTTATAAGAAACTCCGTCTTACTACTCATACGCAAATTTCAAAATCCCGTTAAAAGAGGTAGCCTGTGAAATAGGACGCAAAGACAAGCGGGACTCATTAGTCGTACTCTGCGGGCTTTAACGTCTGCCTAATGATCCATATGAGCTCGTACAGACGTAACTATATGTATATACCATTTACACGGTATAATGCACTGGACTATTATCGAGATTAGACTTGAGCGAAGTGTGTAGCGATATGTACCTATTGTTTCAAATGGTAAATTAGTTTTTTGTTGTATCGGTATTTACTAATATAATTAAATAATACTTTTTTTTGCCGTTATCGTGTCTATAATCTGTTTTATAATATTACTAGCTGTGCTCCGCGGTTTCACCCGCTTTAATTTAAGGAAAAACTGTACTAAAATATTTTCAAACCATTACTGTGGAACTCGGATGGGCGACTTACAAAGGCGCGCAGCGCGACACGGCATCGTTTGTGACCCTATTTTCCGTTCCGCGGGTTACGGGTTCGATTCTCGCCTGAGTCTGGGTTAATATTTGTATTTATATAAATGTATTATTTCTATGTATATTTATAAAAAAAAATACTTATAACAGTCGGCTGTTACAACACAAACATTGAGTTGCTTACTAACACTGAAAGAATTTTTCAAATCTGACCAGTAGTTTCTGAGATTAGCGCGTTCATACAAACTCTTCAGCTTTATAATATAAGTATAGATTTAATCCGCCAACCCGCATTGGAGCAGCGTGGTGGATTAAGCTCCGACCCTTCTCCTACATGGGGAAGAGGCCTATGCCCAACAGTGGGATATTACAGGCTGAATCATCATCATCATCATAGATTTAAAGAATTAGACTTTAATTCTTTTCCTCCAAAAGGAGCCTATGCCCAACATTTGCAGAACATTTAAGCATATCTCATGACATGGTATTGTTTCCAGACCCCACCGGCGAACTACGGGCGTCAGATCGAGCGCAACACGCACATGTACTCGTCGCTGCCTCGTTCGTCGGTGCTCAGTTCGGAGGCGCGCGTCGCGTTCGGTAAACACAACATGGTGGTGGCGCGCGGCCGCGGACAATCGGTGCCCAACCTAGGTCTCTGGGGACAATGGACTCTATTCCGACTGCGTAGTGACGCTTCTCGCGTGATCCTGCACACCCCCAGACGCCTTGCCTTCCTATATTCAGAAAATGATTCGTTTTAATATGTTATTTATTATTATATCAAAATCTCGATGTCTAATCTGATGATCGAGATCTCGATGTGTGTCGGTGCTTTAGCCAATAAGCTATGGAACGATGTACCCGCCGAATCGAAATTTTTGATATGATTTTATTCGGTTTTAAGCCGCCGTGGTGCCGTCTATAGCGAGTCCTTTACAGCACCCAACTATTCAAAGTTTCATATTACAATGAATTATTTGACAAGAGATGACACCATGCTATTTTTAATTCGTATTATTTTTATTTTTGTAAGTCGGGGGTGCGGATTCGAACCCCGCTGGATCGAAATTTTGATATGATAATAAATAACATTTTAGAATTTCCTCATGTGTGGGAAACACAAAAATATAAATAATACGAACGATTCGTTTTGTTATATTCGAATGCGTGTTCGTAATTTTCTGAATATAAGAACCCATTAGTTAAGTTGTGAACGGATGGAGCTTTTCAGTCTATGTGTAGATCCACAGGTATCCTGGAAAGATCAATCGTCTCGGCTTAAGAATTTTTTGTTAGAAACTTTATTAATGCCAACTAAATTCCGTTTTGCAGTCCATTTTGCAAGATATAGTTGTAAAGTCAAAACATATTTCGGTGTTAGAAATTTTGTAACAGAAAATTCTAAAAATGTGTTGTCAGCCTTATTCGCGTGGACATAAAGTCGCCTCTCCGCTCTCTTAAGCGACGCTTGTCGCGTATACATATCAGGCTATGAACCAGAGTAGCCTATCCACGAAACTAGAGAAAATATCCACAACTTTATTAAACTTTTGAGAAATTACATCATTTAGCTGTTCACTTTTATAATAGATATCTATCAAAAAGTTTATAACGAGATTTAAAGCCCGAACTCTATTTTATGAAATATATAACTTAGAGCACTCTGGTTCTCATAGCCTTCTGTACTTAAACCAGTAACCTTATTATTAAGGAAATAAGGTCGCTTCTCCTCTTCTCCTACTAGACATCCCTCCGCTTTAAATTAATTTAAATTAACATTCGCCTTAGTAATGCAAACTCCTCGTAATATTATGTTTAGCGAATATTCGTAGTAATTTTAAGTTTTAATTACCGTAGTTTTACCGCGACCTTAGCTTTCGTGCCTAGTGATGTTTTCGTTAAAACGATCCTCTCGAGATTGTGTTTAATGTCAACACTGGAAATAAATTTGTTTCTAAAGGAGAATGCCCACCGCAGTATGGACTTTAGTTTCGCTTTGAAAAATTTTGTGCCATGATGATATTTACCACATTTTGTAGGTTCCTTAGTGTACATTTAATTTAAAAAAACGCTGTTTCTCTAGCTCGACGGGTAAAATGAAAAAAAAAAGTCACAACAAAAGTGGTTTTCTACACTTCTTCGTTCATTTTGTATTTTTATTTACATTTGAAGTTTTAACTATCTGTAAATGTTTGAATATGATCTGAATGCAAGTAATTTCTATAGCCCTAGGAGGAACACGAAGCTCAACTCGACATAAAGAAAATAGAATGAAAACAATAACAAGCACTGACAAAATAACAAATGAACTTATTAGCACGAAAGTAGGTACGTCAGTAAAACGAAACAGTTTCACATTTGACTTATTTGACATCTTTCAATTGAATGTCGCATTGTTGCCAGTTGTAGATCGATTAATTGATTATGATTGATAAAACACTAAAACAGGATACTTTCAAATAGATTAATCAAATAAACTCATATTATTATTAAATAAAAATTGATTTTCTTTATTATTTAACATGTTATTATGAACTGCCAATTCGATATTTTAATAAAATAAATATAAATGTATCGATTATACTTTGGTGAGTCGATACGCTCGTACGAAAATGGCAATACTGAGGATTCAAATGTCAATAACAAAAATACTTGGGAATTGCGAGTAAAACGGAAATGAATAAATTACTGCTTAATATGTGGATTCTTATCCGTCGAAGTTATGGCTAAATATTTTACAATTGGTAGTGAAAATTAAAAACTTAGTTTTTAATATTAATTTGGTTTAGGCACAACGACGTGGAAGGAGGAAACCACGTATGGGCATTCCCCTTTGATACTTACATTACCGCAACACCAGGTTTTTGTTGACATTATAATTTTACTTAATAAATTCGATTTCTTCTAGTTGAGAGTAGGTTTTCATATTAATAAAATCTCAGCCAACATCTATCTGCCATTTTTAGGATTCCGTGTGAAAGCAGAGGGTAATAATACAATCTCAAACTAAATAAGTAAACGCTTGAAATTTTTTACAAAATTTATACAAATAATAAACGTTTACTAGAGTAAAAACTTAAGTTGTTCGTATAAGGTAACTGATTTTTAGTTTGAATTTTAATGTTCCAAATTCAAATGTTTACACAAATAAACACAAACGTTCAAAAAAAAAAACATACCACAATTGTTAAAAGATTATTAATTATTTCTTCGTTTCATATTAAGTGCAGAGGAAGTTAGAAAAATAAGCAAAGCAATTCTTAATATACAACAATAAATAAAATTGGAACAAATAGTAAAAAGGTGTTGAATAATACGTTAAGAAATAGTTTTTTATAAGTTGGTAGTTTTTCACATGTCTTTTTTTAATTTATCTATAGATGTGTATAAAACTCATATGATGCATGATCCGATTTTTTTTGGCTTTAGTTTAAAATATTATAATTTCATTTCTCGTAATTGTTTATTAAAAACTAAATAAAAATTGTTGTCGTCACTTGTTAAATTATCTTTTAGAAATATTTGAAAAAACTATATTGTAGTCACATTATTATTTCATTTAAATCAATTTCCTTGACGTTAAACAGTGTTACTCCTCAGAAAAAAAGCTTTTCTTAAAAAATTTACTATTTAGTTAAAAATAAGTATTATAAGTGGAGATTGTTACTTTACGTTTAACAAGTAATTTTATAATTTGATATTAATTTTAATACTGAATATATTTCCAAATTAAAAGAAAAAAATTAATTATTTACTTATTTCATATTATATATTTTATTACTTTGCCACTCATATTTCTGTATTGGGGGTCTTAGTTAAGCTCACTGACTAACTTTGGAACTGTGACGTCACGAGCTGACCCTAATACAAAAATATGAATAAAACAAATAACGAAATGTTAAACAATACAATTATTTAATCAGCTGAAAAAGAAGAGACGATACCTCGAGGCAGCCCTTCGCCCTCACTGCGTGAAGTTCGATCTCGACTGGGTAGTGGGAGTGTGAGGCTTGAAGGAGATGAGCTCACACGCTCTTCATTGAGAGCCTCCGTGCCTAGGCAGCGACCGCAGACTATGCCGTGGTAAGATATACGCTAGGGTGTGTGTGTCATTGTGTGTGTGTGTGTGCGTGTGAGTGCGTGCGTGTGTGCGTGCGTGCGTGCGTGCGTGCGTGCGTGTATGAGTTCTTCAAAATTGGTGCATAAAAACACAAAACATAACTTTAACGATTAAATTTTGCTATGTATTTCTGTGTATTGCATGTTGCATTTCTATGAGAACTTGGCGCTGTGTATGAAGTATTCAAACCAATCATTGAAAAACAGACTTGCCTATTTCGTTATATTTAAAGAAAGGTACTTTTCGTATTATGGAGAGAGATCTTATTTCGAGGTCCTAAAACAAGAATAGTTATTGTTTTCGCTTTTTTCCTAATCCTAAAAACGGATAATACATTGGAACGGAACATTGGTATCCTTAGTGTGTCGTCTCATACAGGCAGACGACAGACGTGCGACAGTGGGATTGCGAGACGACGTGCGGCTGGCTGGAGTCGCTGGGACTGGAGGCCTACGTTCCGGCGGCAAGGGCCTGGCTGGGGGACACGAGGGGAGCCCTAGCCGCAGCCCCGGCAGCCGTGTTCGAGCGAGAGCTGGCGCTGAGGCACCCACTGCATAAGAAGAAGATCGTGCTCGCCCTTGCTGACCTCATGGTAATCCCTTCCCTTCTCCTATGTTAGACTTTCAATCCGTTTTGTGATTCTTTAAAGCTGCTTTTACGCTGCCAGCGAGATGTATGAAATTCTGGGAAGCGTTTCTGAATAAAGAGAGCTTTTAGCGGTAACGGTCGCGTTTTGTGCACCTCGTAACTGTCATCGCTGAATATTGCAAGCACGTTTTCGCCTTCAGAGAGCGATCTAGTGTCACGTTCAGCGGACGTCGATAATTCAATGCACTCCGTATTTTTTTGTATGAGTATTCCGAGGCGATTAGCATAATACTAAAACTTCTCGCAGTGACTCAGTGCTGACAAGCTTCGGGCGAAGTTATCAGCACTGACGGTCAGCGTGCGGTCATGGCGACTCTAAAATTAGCCAAATGATGTTACAAAGTTTTGTTGGCGTTATGTACACGTTTTATACAGCTATAATCATATAATCAAATTTTACCTAATATAGCTACGAAGAATTGCATCGAAATCGGTTTATCGGTATATGTGGGGGGAGGGGGGCTAAAACTACATGCATAAATGATTTCATGTGTTACCTGTGATCAGGGTGGGCACGGCGACCCGCTGCTGACGGCGGCGGGGCGGCTGGACGGCGCGTGGGCGCTGCGCTGGCTGGAGGACGTGGGCGTGGGCGGCGCGCGGGCGGCCGCGGCGGACGGCGCGCTGGACGGCCGCCTGCTGCACCGCCTCACGCACGCCGAGCTGCACGCGCACCTGCGCGTCGCCACCGCGCTGCACGCGCTCTCCATACGTAGAGGTGCGCCCGGCAGTTGTTGCTGTGTCGTTGTTATTGTTATTGTTACTGTCGGCGGACGGCGCGCTGGACGGCCGCCTGCTGCACCGCCTCACGCACGCCGAGCTGCACGCGCACCTGCGCGTCGCCACCGCGCTGCACGCGCTCTCCATACGTAGAGGTGCGCCCGGCAGTTGTTGCTGTGTCGTTGTTATTGTTATTGTTACTGTCGGCGGACGGCGCGCTGGACGGCCGCCTGCTGCACCGCCTCACGCACGCCGAGCTGCACGCGCACCTGCGCGTCGCCACCGCGCTGCACGCGCTCTCCATACGTAGAGGTGCGCCCGGCAGTTGTTGCTGTGTCGTTGTTATTGTTATTGTTACTGTCGGCGGACGGCGCGCTGGACGGCCGCCTGCTGCACCTATCGCAATGTTTTTGTTTTTTAAATATGAGATAATCTGTTGTCATTTGATTTTTATGTTCAATGCAACTCATTTCAATTCTGCAGATATTATTACAACTGTAGTTTTTTTTATCTATTTATTTTCTCTTTATTGTATATCAAAACACAAATATACATAGTAAGAATATAATAAAATGTACAAACGCAATCTAATCGCTAAAAGAGCGAATTTTTCCAGACAACCTTTGGGCATAAAACACGATGCAACAGCGACAGTTAGAAGAGTAGTTAATATTTGAATCCAGTAAATAACTAACAACTGCATTCTAACAGGTATCCAGGTGCTCCGCGACAACAAATTCAACCCCGAGACGATGATCCGACGCGCGCCTGAAGAACCAGGCGAGGAACGCGATGAAGGCAGCGAAGTGGCGCGCTGGTCCTCGCACCGCGTCATGCAGTGGCTTAAAGAGATCGACCTCGCGGAGTACGCGCCTAACCTGCGCGGCGCCGGTCAGTAACCTACCAGTACACGAACGAACAACCAGTACACGCACTGCCGGCCACTACACGCGTTACCGGCCAGTACATGCACTACCGGCCAGTACACTCACTACCGGCCAGTACACACACTACCGGCCAGTACATGCACTATCGGCCACTACACGTACTGCCGGCCACTACATGCACTATCGGCTAGTACACGCACCGGCCAGTACACGAAGTAACGGTCAGTACATGTACTACCGGCCAGTACACATACTACTGGCCACTACATGCACTACCGACCACTACACGTACTGCCGACCACTACATACACTACCGGCCACTACACGTTTTACCACCCAGTAAACGCACTTCCGACCAGTCCACTCACTAACAAGTGCATGGTCAGGGGTGATATATTTATATTGTGTTATTTTTAAACACTCAAGAAACTCAAGAATATGATAACTCAAGATTGAACAGAATATTTGAACCACAACAAAAAACAAAAAAATAATAAGAAAAACTTTAATCAAATTGCCTTGTATATTCTATGTTTATAAAAAAAAGTCCATTTTAATTTTTTGTTGTGGAGTCTTTAACTTATAGCGCCATCTTTTGGCAAATAATTGGAATGAATTCTAACCATACATACGGAAAAATTAACCCTACATATATTATTTTTATTTTCCAGGTGTCCATGGCGGATTGATGTTGCTCGAACCGCGGTTTACGGCAGAGCTACTTGCAGCGCTGCTCAATATCCCTGCCAATAAGACCTTGCTGCGACGACATCTAACACAGAGGTTCGTTTACTTTTGAATTAAATAATTAAATAATATTCAATAGATACTAATCATTCTAAAGATTTATATATTTTCTATGAATTGAAATTATACACTTTTTTTAGGTTTAACGATTTGCTTGGAAGAGATGTGATACAGCAAAAACGAAACGCTGAACAAACACTGGGATATCAACCACTTACAGCTACTACCAAATATAAGGTACTTGATACACCAACCGCTTTATTTTTAGTAGAATTAATTTTTCTACTTTATTCAATTTATTTTTTCGTTTTTTTACTTCTCTGTCATTGTTTGTAAGAACTAGAAATAAGGCCGACTGCCATTGCTATAAATATAATAAAATTGTAAAATGTCGTTTTTCTAAGATGTCAAGAATCAATCGTACAGACATGTTCTCCTTAAAGCCGGTAACACACCAATTTTCGTACGTTGCAACTTGCAGATGTCCAGGAGCGACGGTAGCCATTTAACATCAGATGGTACCGTACCGTCAAGGGACACCCCCCTCCCCCTTTAAAAAAAACAATAAAGTATTTAAGTAAATTAAAAATAAATAAGTTACTTCATCATAACAGTCTACATAATTATATCCCACTGTTCAATAAAATACTCATTTTAAGGACAAATATAGGAGCGTAATTCGTCACGATGCTCGATAACTCCCCTTTTTTTTCACCAATGAGCACAATATCAGAACTAATTGAAGAAACTGCGACTCGTTCGATCCATATATTTTGTACATTGGGCTATCATGGTTATATCATCTTTGGAAGTAAAAATTATTTTGGTGCTATGTCAACATCTTTACTAAGTTACTTATGGTTAGATATTAATAGCGTAACTGCGGAGTTTCTCCCCATACTCCTCTGCAGAATCTACATTTCGAATTGATGTTAGTTTCACATTACTATGTATAATTACACTATATTACTACTATTACACTGTAATTAATTTATTTAAAACGGATATAGTTTAAATTTGCAAAATGACGATTTAAAAAGTGCGTTTGCAGCATACTCGAATAAAAAATATGATTTTAATTATGATTATTATGATTAGTAGATAGATAGTTTATACGTTGAACTATTTAATCGCTCGCTTGCTTCAGTCTATCGCTGTCAACTGCTTTTATCACGTGGTTAAAAACCAAAGCACTAACTTTGAACCTATGTTATACTTTATTGTTTCAAAAGGTACCAAAGAAGAGCCAGTTCTCGTTGAAGCGCAAGAAGAGCAAAGACGACCTCGACCTCGGCGACCTCGTGTGTCCTCTGAACGACGACTGCTCAGGTGACCTTATGGCCTCGCCCGTAAGTCGCCTACTAACAATACTAATATCGCTAGATATCACACTTTATATACACTTTGTTAACCGACGTCAAAAAATGAGTGGGTTCTTAATTCGACTGTATTTTTAATGTCTTATAGCTTTTTACTGGATAAAGGTGGCGCTTGTCGTGTAGTCCTGTTTAAATTTGCGATCTGACGAGTACTTTTTGAGTTATCCTCAATAATGCGTATTTAATTGGCTGTTTTACCGACTACCTCCGTCCTACTACCTGTCAATTGTAATTGAATTTTAAAAACCGACCAAGTAGGTACGAGAACAGTTACTATTTTATTTATTCAGCACAGAACGACAAAAATATTCCTTGATTTACATTTGAAAATAACGTCTTTCAAATTTAAATATTAATAGTGAAAAAAGAAGTGAAAAATATTAAAAATACCTATAATTATGTAACGCTTATGTATTTAAGGTCATTGCAGGTTGAACAAACAATAAATAGGGAATTTTAAGAATAAAATATTTTTCATAAGTAGTTTGGTTTTCAAAGTTGCATTAGTCGATCATCTGAGATGTCAATAAAGCAATTCTTAATTCGTAAGTTGCACGTATTATTTAGGTCTATAGTTAGACACATGGTTGCATATGTTTTTCCTTGTGAACTGATAATTTATTTTATTCTTATTTATATATAAACACTTGAGCTTAGTACAATTATACCCTAATTTATTTTACTTCAGTTAAAGAATATTTTTTTATTATTTATTCACAGTATTTTTTAAAATATAATTTTTGTTTTAATTGGTAATCCTTACACAATACATCTGTACATCGTCCACTGTAATAAGCAATAAAATGGCATGATTTAGGGGTACAATTGTATTAATATTTTAGCGTGTTTTTACTTAACCGATTTAACCAGGGATATGGTGTGGATTATTAACGTAGTATTTTTTTTGTGGTGGATATTAATAAAAAGTTTGACAACAAGACCAGGCGTGAATCCAAGAGTGAATTTTTTTAATTGCTGAATTTCTGCATTAAATTAATCACATACATATAAAAAAATCAGTGCACTGACCAACTAGTTACCAATCTTGTATCCGCGCCTGTAACTACAATTTTTTTTTTAATAAAATTTTATTTGACTAGCCCATGGACTGTTTTTAGTGGCCCTGCTTTCTGCTCCGCGGGTTGTGGATCCGATTCTTGATATACAGAGTGACTGGTGAATTACTATCAATATTTAAGGAGGATACTCATTACATGATTCTCATTCGAATTATGTAAAAAAAATTAGGTACTTAATTTTTGACCAAATTCCCATTCATTTCAATTTAAATAAATGAAATGTAGGCACATTAATTTCCAGCCATACCGGCGCGTGCGGCCTTGGCCTTGTACTGTGCAGCTTGTCAGCCTTAAGCGGGAATTAGAGTTGGCGCAGGTTGCGGCGGGAGGTTGCGGCGGACCGCAACCTGCGCCAACTCATTGGTCAGTAGGGCGAGTGCCGCCGTAAGGCACAGAGTACATTGAATATACGGGTACCGTAAGGTTCGTACGTCGGAGTACTGTCACCTGTAAGTCCATCTTCCCGCGCGCGCGCCCAGCGATCGATCTTACGCGTATTCCCTAATATGTCGTATGTGAATGTGACCTATCATTAGTAATTAGGTATGGCTTATCAATACACAAATTCAGAGTACTTAAAAGTGACCCATTAGTGTTAAATCATGTGAAAGACAATATGCGTAAACGTGCCGAACTGTGTATCACACGAGAAGGAGCTCCCTTGAATATTTGTTAAGGTTAGTGTAGTTATGTAGGTAAATAGGTAGTTTAATGATTGACAATCGTTGTAATTAAGTATGATTCCATTTTTAAATACGCCAGAAATACCAAGATAAGTAAGGTAAGGTTCATTTATTACGTAAGACGATTTAGGGTGGAGGGGTCGACCATGTCTTAATTTTTCATATATAATCGTCAAATATCACGTCCTTAAAAATATTGATAGTAATTCACCAGTCAACCCGTATATATTATGTAGATATATCAGTCGGCTGTTACTTATAACACGTAAGCATGAAGTTGCTTACCTTAGGAACAGACGACCTAGTGTGTGTATGTTAGTTATTTATTTATAATTTAATTTTAATAATTATTCGACTCAACAGACGATGAAAGTAAAGTCAGCAACAGCGGGCGTCGCGTCGGCTGTCTGTCCCCCGCGTGATGACTCAAGGACACACTAGTGTTAGCTTTTAATTAACCGAACTACGCTACTTGGACGTATTTATCACTAGGCTATAGCCTATACTAGGCCATAATAAGCCTATACTACTAGTATACTAGGCTATTATCTAACCGGAATGCTTCTAGACAAAATTTCATTTTATATAAAACCCTGACATCGAGTGTATTGTTAGTCGGAACATCAAACCTAACGCACGTTTCGAGGCTTAATTTGATTGTATTTACCATTATTAATAAATTTACTAACTTCAAAGATTAGAGGTATAGCTGAAAAATAAAAAAATTCAAATCTATGTATAATATCTGAACGAGTGCACCCAAATGGATATGTATTTTTTTGTGTTCGGTACTGTCAGAACAAGATTCATACAAAAGAAAATTAAAAAAAATATATATTGAGGTACGAAATTCGCTAGATCAGCTAGTAAGTGTACTAATACCCAAATATGTATAGGAAATGTGATTAAATACGTCCCTACATCTATCCAGTGAGACAAAAGATGTTGAAATGCTCGTGGAACTGGAGTTTTAGACTGTTCTAGAACGATACACGCACATATAATGAGTACATAGTGTGCACCTTGGTAGTTTTGTAAGTTATTTCCTTGCTTTGCTTATAAAACTTGTATTTTTCCGAATCGATTTATCTTTTTAATTTTGTCAAATTTAAAGAGGTGCCAAATGTAAAAAAAAAAATGATTTCTTTTTTTACATTTTTATACACTGTCAATAACAAGCAAAAAGATTACTTTTTTTTAATTTAAATGATAAAATTATTCCTTTTTATTCAGCAGCTCCTTAAATATTATTGGCAGCAATTTGTTTTAATATTAATAGATATTTTCTTGTCTAAAAGCTTTAAAATCTCTACGGACACTTTTAACAATTTTTAACTTAAATTGGCGTCACTATGTGGGTGCTAGATATATTATAACGAAAGTTTATATTTAAGTATTGTAAAAGAGTAGTCGATACTAAAGTCAAGGTAATTTTATTTTTGAGTCTTAACTACCAAAAATCATGTCATGAGTACTATTGGTTCGTAGGTTTAAGAAAGTAATTTATTGAATTAGTTATTTAAATTATGAACTTACAATGTTATTATTTAAAGATAAAAAATATTGATATATTTCCATGATCCGCAAACCCAGTTATTATCTTAGTTTATTCGAACTTTTTTTATAACATTCCAATCATTCTAGACAAAATTTAACACACATTTTGCAAAACATACATTTTTCTTATTTTTCAAACGTATTGATATTATTTTTATTCAGAGTACCAAATGATTTGGCGCTCTGAAAGCTAATAATAACTAAGTAGGTAATTAGAAAATGACTGAGAAATGACAATACATAACTGGTATCATTTCTGCTGCTAATGTTTCGAAAGTAATTTATTGTATTAAAACGTAAGGATTATATTATATAATAAGAATAACAGGTTGTTACTGTAGCTCAGATGATAGAGTAGTTAGAACACGTTGAGTTTTCTAAGAGTTTTCATTGTTAGTATTTAAATGTGTATTTATTAATAAATCGCTTAAAATAAGTATCTTTAAAATAAATTTCACAACATTTCCTACTCGACCCTAAATTCAGACAAACAGTGTTCAAAATACAGCATTTACCGAATGATCTGTACAAAAATTTGGACCATAATAACAATTATGTAAATCTCTTATAACTTTTAGAATAAAAAATCAAAATATAGTAGAAAAGTAAGGGGCTGTCTCCACGAGCGAGCGTATCGCCGGCGATACGCTCGCTCGCGGAGACATTTCCATACATCCATTTAACTGAGGTAGGGCACAGCAGGAAATTTCCTGCTCAAAATATGGAGCAGCCCGACTGGGGTAGTACCTCGACCTTACTGAAGACCACAGCTAAATAATACTGTTTTCAAGCAGTATTGTGTTCCTGTTGGTGAGTAAGGTGACCAGTGCTCCTGGGGGGATTGGGGATAGGGTCGGCAACGCGCTTGCGATGCTTCTGGTGTTGCAGGCGTCTATAGGCTACGGTCTTACCATCAGGTGAGCCGTACGCTTGTTTGCCAACCTAGTAACATAAAAAAGAAAATCCATAGAGAGTGTATAGAAATAGGTGGCACGACGATACTATCGCCGGCGATACGTTCGCTCGTGGAGACAGCCCTTTTAAAAACGATGGTCCAATTTTTATTTTTAAGCTGTGTGAGAATGTATTGTACTTCGCAATGATACTTGGCGACAAAATTGTATTTTAGTCTTATGTGTACCAAATTTTGGATACGATTTACTTAGACTGTATGAACCATAATCCTGTTCCTAACAAGCTGTGCCAAATCTTATATGAATGTTGTAATAGCCCTTTGTGGACATGTCTGGACCATTTTAGAGTTAAATGTCTACTCACAACATTCTGTCATATCAATATTGCAATGAAATATTTGATTTCATATAAAGTTATAAGAATAATGTAATTAAGAATAATGTTTGAGGCTTAACTCTAAAAGGGAATAGCAATAATTCGACCTTTATGATGGACCCTTGTCTTCCATAGCTTTGTAATAATTAAAAGTCGACGATGTCGCCGATGAATGTCATAACAACAGCTCGTTTATATAAAAATGTATTAAAATAATTTTTACAATAACTTAAATAAATATAAAACTGTAAGAGTTAATAAACACTGAATGAATTAATATTTAAGTTTTTCATTCCTTATCGTTGAACAACGGTTGTGATTTAGCGAAATTCGAATCTGCCGTTTTTAATATTTTTAAACCCTCTGAAAATAAAAATCTACTTTATTTAAAAGTATGTATGAAATATTAATAGAAAAAAAAAACGACATGGCAACACTAAGGAATTCTAACAGAAACTTCGATATAAAGTAACCGACAGAAATAAAATTTTGATTTTGAAGTCAAAATGATAATTTTTATGACCTTTTCCTCTGCCCTTACGTCTTAGTTCAGCAAGTCTCTCGACTTCACTCTCTTCTTCGGAATGTTCTCTTTCTTTTCTCAATGATTCCTCTTGAGCTTGTTTCAAAAGTGACTCTTCTAAGAACGTCAATTCTACAATAAACATAATACTAAAATTTAAGATATTATACATTATATAATAATAACGTAAGTAGAAAGACAAGAGAATGAAGAAGTACTGTATGTAGGTGTCTATTATTAATAAGTAGTCTTCCTATTCTGTACTCTACAATTGTCCTTATTTAGATTTATTTGCAGCCGTCTAAACTAATTCTGTTCCCATCTGCTTCCCGCTTCGATGAGCAACATCAATCTACATTAAAATTTCTATCACATATTTAGCTAGTTTAACAACAACGATACAATATTTGTGCATCGATGACTTTTTCAGCAGAAAAAAAACCAATTTGTAAAATAAGGACCTGAGAAATATTGACTGTATTCTGTATATAAATCGAGATAAAATATACTATATGTACCAATATAATAATGAGTATGAGTATAAAAATATCTTTAAGCATTCTCATCAGGTAGGTATTATTTTTACAAATCATTTTGGATATGATCGTTTTTATAAAAATAATAAAGATTATCAAATTCAACTTGTAACCGATTTATTTCAAAAAAAAATATGTATAATATCTTTATGTATAAAAGAGATTTCCACCCATTGACTCATCACGATATCTCTGGAACCATAAAGCCTAGATATTTGTGGTAGGAATATTCCTTTCGCCAAGTAGAGGTCAGCTAAGAATGGATTTTACAAAATTCCACCCACAAGAGGGGGTTACGGGGGTTAATAAAATAAATGGCAAAACAACGTTTGCGGGGTCAGCTAGTATCTATATTCATATAATTAATTAGCATATTGAGTCAAAATTCAACGCAAATAAAACCAAGTTGGTCCTCTTATTAAAAACAAAACGCTTTCTAACTCATAAGTCTCGGGTCCATGGCAATCCAGGCTCCATTGAAAGTGGCAGCAGCGGTCGGGCGCGCCTTTGGCTCTGGTTCCATCAACTGCGTCACTTGTAACTTACACTCCGTAGAGAGATTGTTTACAACACTTGTACGGAAACGCCACTTGCGCATTACCTACGTATAGATAAATCTACTAAGTATATACGTGAACGTAAAACTTTTTCTGTGAAGCATGTTTATTGAAATGTTAGTATATCAAACTATAGTCTGTTTTTGAAGGGAAACTTCTTTAGGCCCTCATGGGGTAAAATTTGAGCGACCGCTGATGCGGCAACGTCAGGGATGGTCAGTACTTGGATGTGGTCCCTGGGAACACCGCGTGACGCTGGCGTTTTGTTTTTTTTTTTTTCAATTAGTTTTTTTTGTATTTTAAATTCGTTTTCTTCATTCGTTTTTTTTATTAGTTTACCAAAGAAGTTTCACTTCTGATATGTGTACTTTGTACGCACGCAATTTTTTTGATATTGGCAAACGAGTACTTAGTATGTCTTTCGCAAATTTCAATATTGACAGAGTGAGATGGGTTATTGTTAGGGTGGGGCCAACTCCTTTATTCTTGTTTTCAAATTGTAACGGCTTGTTCACATTGAATACCTAAAATTTACTGGAGCGAAAATTAAAATATATTTATAAATTAATAACAGACGACGCGTTGGCGCAACGCTCACAGCACAGTTTTGTGGCAATTGCGCTGGCGGTAGCGAGTTCGATCCCCGCACATGACAAACATTTGTATTGTGTTTGTATAACGTTGTGAGCTACCTGTATAATCGACTAGTGGCAATTCAAAATTAACAAAATAAATTAACAAAAATTTAATTAAATATACTAGCGGCAACATTTTGATAGGCAGCCTGGTCGATATATATTCTCCTAATCATAAATAAACATAAAAAAATCGGCCAAGTGCGAGTCGGACTCGCGCACGAAGGGTTCCGTACCATTGACTAAACTAAATATAAGTAAATTTTCTGTAAAATATTTATTTAATTGTGACGCCATCTATGCCGCTATTAGAAAACTATTATAAGTCTATCGACGAAGTTTTCCTAATTTCTGATAGATGGCGTTTTAGACTAATAAAAAACAAAAATAATTATCGCCCCCCCTTAAATATTTATTTTATTTTGTTTTTAGTATTTGTTGTTATAGCGGCAACAGAAATACATAATTTGTGAAAATTTCAACTGTCTAGCTATCGCCGTTCTTGAGATACAGCCTGGTGACAGAGGGACGGACAGCGAAGTCTTAGTAATAGGGTCCCGTTTTTACGAAACCCTAAAAAGTTGGTTTTTAGCAAATGCTTGATGCATGCACTAATTTACGGTGGGATCTCAGTCTACAGTAACAACGCAGTCAAAGTTTTCGATACTCGTTTGTTAAAAAAAAACAGACTATAAAAATGTTACTACACTGCAACAATCTACTCCCAAAGTCCAACGACAAACTACTTTATTTCTACCAAGAAGTGTTAAAGGATTATCCGTCACATCACTACACCGCTGGCTGATCACTTGAAAATGACTGGATAAAATATAGGACAGCATTCGGTTGTCCAAACAAAATTACCAGGTAATAGGTAAGTTATATTTTTACACACATTGATAATACTAATTTGTAAAACTTTATAGGTATCTACTGACTATTGTTTACCTGTTTTTCGTATAATTTCTTTACAGATGTCTCATTAAAAGGTAAAGCTTTGTTGAGCATTGTGTACAAAATGATACCGACAGACCACATATCAGCAAGTTTTGGTAAATACGGAACGCCTTTCAAGACCTCAGGGGCTGCGTACGATAACGAACCACAGTACGTTTCACTCAACAAATCGCGATCTCTCTGTCTGACATTTCGAGCAAACCCAAAATCCGTTATTTTAACATTGTAGTTTGCTGTTATAAGTATATTTTCACATTTCAAGTCTCTGTGGGCTACGTTCAACGTATGTATGTAGTTGATTCCAGATAAAATCTGACGCATCCAAAGTCTACTCTGATTTTCCGGAACGGCACCATTTTGTGACAAGAAATCCAGTAAGTCACCATTTTCGGCAAAGCGGAGAAATATAAAGTATTTGGCACGGCGTTGAAAAATATTGGACACGTGGACAATGTGCGGATGGTTGACACGAATCAAAATGTCTAACTCTCGTGGTAAGAATTTCGTTAAGTAGTCCCGAGGAGCTTGTGCCGTATCTATTACTTTACAGGCCATAACGCTGTGACGGGTTTCGTCTACCATGTGCGTTGCTTTAAATACCTACGAAATGTTTAACTTTTATAGGTAGGTACATATTTGAATAGTAATTTTTTATAGTTACTAATTAACTAATTTGTTGATACTAACTTTAGCGTAAGAGCCTTCTCCAATTATCTTTTCTAATATGAATCCTTTCTCCTGCAACACTAATATATCTGATTGTGTTGTGCTCAAATCTAACTTCTCCGTTGCCGGACACATTTGTGTGACTTTATCGTTCTACATCCTACATAGTTATTTTATTTTTACCTTTGTCGGCATGGTGATTAAAATGTTATCGATTACAAAAACACATGATCTATTTTTATCGCTCTACATTTTGATTAAAAATACCGTAAATTTTGAAGTTTATCAAAATAGAAAATAGCAATAATGACGTTTGATATGACTGACACATTACACTAGGTTTGTTTTCTCTTAATTATGGTAGGTAATTAAGTTCTTATATTTTCTAATGAAAATAACCTAAAAATAAAAACCCAGACAATACAAACGGAGTACTTAGCGCTCACAGCTGTAACATAGAAATTCCGATTGCAATATTTTGAGCAGCCTGTTAATTTTTCTTTCAGCACTTTTTCGACATCTAAAATAAGATTACACTTAATAATCACTCAATAGTGTCCTAATGCTAGTTACTATGTCGATTGTGTATGCATGTTTAGTCGTACCATGTGGAAATAGAACCGATTGATTCACAATTACTTTTAACAATCGATGTTTCTGGTTGCGGTTCCTTAATATTTTCTTCGACTTCTAATTTTTTTATCAAACTTCTTTTCTCTTCTCGAGCTTTATTATAGGCCAATGTCTCTTGAGGAGACCATTCTGAAATTTTGTAACATTTCACGCAGTTAACGAAAAAAATTACTTTTACTTTAAATCAACAACAAATTAACAAATTACAATAAACTGTTTCAACCTAGTAACCTGGAGTCCATGGCTATCCACTCACTGTTAAGTATATTATCAATTTTTATCCTATTTCGATAATTAGGTTCTAACATCTGATTAATAAGTCGCTTACAATTATCTGATAAAGAATCAACATAGCGTGACCGAAATCTCCAATTTTTGTTTATCTGAGCTTGATACAGTTGCTTTATGTGTTTATCTTCGAAAGGCATCGCTCTGTTTAACATAACATACATAACGATACCAAGTGACCATATGTCCGTCGGTTTTGGATAGTATGGCGACCCTTGCAAGATCTCCGGCGCAGTGTATGACAAAGAGCCACAGAATGTATCGCTGTGAATACTCTTTAGTCTTTTGTCAACACACATACGAGCAAAGCCAAAATCCGATAGCTTGGCGTTTTGATTCGCTGTTAAAAGCACGTTTTCACATTTAATATCCCTGTGTGCTATTTCCAGTTCGTGCATATATTGTATGGCAAGAGCCAACTGCCGTGTCCATATCCTAGCCTGATCTTCTTGAACTGCGCCTTTTTGTAATATATGTTCGAGTAAGTCTCCATTCTCCATAAATCTCATAAATATAAAATATTTATATCTCCTCTGAAAAATACTATGCGTGTGAACGAGATGTGGATGGTTAAGCTTTATTAACATTTCGATTTCTCTCGGTAGGAACTTCTTAACGAAATCCTTGGGTGCTGTGTTAGTATCGATCACTTTACAAGCCAGTACTGTTAGTTTATCATTTTTATTCGGGTTTCTATATTCTGCAAGGTAGACCTATTGGAATATTAATCAGAGATAAATTAAATTTACTAAATAAAGTCACGTTTACGAGTAAAGTGTTGTCTGTTTACCTTAGCGTAGGACCCTTCATTGACTTTCTTGATCATTTTGTAACCACGATTGGCAAGCGTTAACTGTTCAGAACCCGTTAATTTTAAATCCTCTATTATCTTGAGCTACATTCGTTAAAAATAGGCAAAGCTTAAGCTAGAAATCACAAAGACAATAGTATTTATTTTATAAAATAATACAACACCTTTACTTTTCCCTCCATTTAATCCGCTTTTTTCTGTTTCGCCGTTAGGTTTGCAAGAGACTTTATCATTTCACTGACCTGCGTAGGCGTATAAAATTTTACTAACAAAAATTCACGATTTTGCGATAATATTTAGACTAAAAATTATCGTAAATACCCTATTTGTAGACTCCCTATGTTCACGTTCCAAGATATCGCCTTGCCTTTTTGGCGGATTTTTATGAATTTCTGTCAATCTTTGTCTCTCCTCTTTGGCCCTTTGAAGAGCAGCTGCTTCAACTGCGTTGAGAGCTTGAATTTTAACAGATGTATTTTACAAATATATTTACAGTTTTACATATTTTACAAAAACAATATATTAGCCACTACAATGATACTGTTTATCTGTATATCAGTCACTACTATGGTAGTGTTTAATACTCACTGGTAAGTCTACTGTCCATAGCAATCCAATCCGAATTAAGAATTTGAGTTGCTGAATGTCTCAATCCGGGATCTGGTTCAAGCAAATGCTTCACCACCGACTTGCACTCTAATGAAAGGACACTTGCGACACGTGATCTGAATCTATACTTTTTTCCCATCTGTTGTTCGTAAAGCTTTCGCATACGAGTGTCATCGAAAGGCATCGACTTATTTAACATTACAAAAAGCACAACTCCTAAAGACCATAAATCGGTCGGTTTAGGTAAATACGGCTTTCCGCGTAAAATCTCCGGTGCCGCATATGACATCGAACCGCAATATGTCTCGCTCAAGATCGGTTGGTCTTCATCGTCCACGCAAAACCTCGAGAAACCAAAATCAGATAGTTTCACATTGAAATTGGCAGTTAATAAAACGTTCTCACATTTAATGTCTCGATGACTGATTTCCAATTCGTGAAGGTACTGTAGAGCTAGAGCTAACTGGCGAAGCCAAACTCTTGATTGATTTTCAGAAACGCAGCCGTTTTTCAAAATATACCCAAGGAGATCGCCATTTTCACTGTATCGCATAAAAATGTAGTACTTTGTTTTTCTTTGAAATATGCTATGGACATGAATTACGTGTGGATGATTTAAATGAACAAGGACGTCTATTTCACGTGGCAAGAATTTAACAACAAAATCTTTCGGAGCTTTCAGTGTCTCTATTATTTTACACGCTAATGTCGTTTTATGACTTTCGTCTTTTGCTGTGTACTCAGTTAAATATACCTAGTAAAATATTGTTAAATTAAATGTTGTTTTTATTTATTGAAAATAAAACTTAAAAATATTCGTAAGTCTTATTAAGACTTTTAAAAAAATAACTCCGAAAATCTAAAATTTCAGAGAATATTTGATCTTTTCAGAGTTTTACAAAAAAACTTATTATTTTTGCAGTTATGAAGACTTTTTAAGATTTTTTAATACTTTTTCAAACAAATATTTCCACCAGGGTACACATGAGATATATTTTATAAGATTTATATCTACTCTAACTCCACTTTGTGGTTACGGCACTAAAGAATGTAGCCACCCCCTCTCTTCGCGTGGATGTCGTAAGAGGCGACTAAAGGATAACACAGTTCCACTACCACCTCGGAACTTAAAAAGCCGACCGATGCACGATGGCAGTATAACCATCCAACTGCTGGCTTTGAAATACACAGGCCGAAGACGGGCAGCAGCCTCTTCGGTGCGACAAATAATCTAATATCGTATTAGTATTGTTACATTATTCTCGTTTCTTGTTATCTAATTTTTTTACCTTAGCGTATGCTCCTTCACCGACGAATTTTTGCAATTTATATCCCTTAGCAGATAACGTATTTTCCTCTGATACAGTAGTTTTCAGATCGTTCATTATAATTCCGACATCTATTCAAACATAGAGCATTGTGACACGAATACTCACAAAATATCCCCCGCTCAGCTGACAAATTCGCAGCGAGATAATAAGAGGGCATTTTTAAATTTTGTTTTACATTACTGAAATTTAGTTCTATGAAGTTTTCCAAAATATATTTCTGGCTATATGTCAAATTGACGTTGTTATTCATTGCTATTGGAAGGAGATAAATACGACAGAGTATAAGAATAAAAATAAGAACTTAGAAGAAAAAGTTTTAATGAATTGGTTTGCATGTCAGTGCTTCAAACGAGTTTAAAATGTGGGGATATTTTTGAGACAACACTTTAAATAATAGGCAATTTTTAAATACAACAATATTTATTTTTTTATATATTACTAACGAAAAACTTTAGTCTTATTTCTTTTATTAATTTATATTAGAGTTGATCTCTAAATTTAATTCAAGCATTTGATGCTACAGGAATGTGTAACGACTAACTAGAATAACATATTCTAAGCAATAAATTAATGATAAAATAAAATTCATGAAATGTCACAATTCTATATGTTTTCTGTTCAAAAATTCGCCGGCGATACACACCCTCTGCATAAAGGATGGGGCCGCTGTCAGAAGTAAACTATATTTATTGATATCCGGGTGTTCCGGATATCGCCTTTCATTTCGAATCCTCTCCAACATGCGTTGCGGATCGCAAGTCGATTTCGGTTTGTAGTCATTATTTATGTAGTCTTGTATAACTTTCGGCAATATCTTTAATACTTCCTTCGCTCTCGTACTACTCGGCGGTTGTAACTTCGCAGTTTCTATTTTCGGTACGATTATATCGTCGACTTCTACTTTAGAATCCGCTTTAACATCGGGCTCTGAAACTGGCTTCACTTCGCTTTCGTTTATGTTCGTATTGTTGTAGTAGTTATTTATATGTTCTTTCAAGATATCGCCGAGACTCTCATTTTTATTTTTCTCTCTCTCTGTACCGTCAATGTTAACGTATCCTGTTCTGGTTTCAGTTTTAATCAACTCTTGATTCTGTTCGACTTTTTTATCGGCCATTGTTGTATTTGTAGCGTCAACTGTATCATTTGCTACAGATTCAGATTGTGTTGTAGTCTCGGTTGTATTAGTAGCATTTCTGTTCATAGAGGCGTCTATCATTGTCATAAACTTTATATTATCTTCCTCGTCCAATATTTGTGATATTCTGTGTACTTCGCTTATGTTTATACTGAAAAATAATTATTAGTCTTTGAATCGATTTTTTTTAATGACTAGTATGGCAAACAAGCGTTCAGCCCACCCGATGGTAAGCGGTTACTGTATCATATAAACGCCTGCATCGTCAGAATTATCGAAAGAGCATAGCCGACCCTACCCCTGTCCCATTCCAGGAGCTCAGACCACCTTACTATACTGGCCCGGCTAAGCTTTAGAAAGACGGACATCGATTTATGGGGTTTTGGGGCGGAGAGAAGGGGGGGGTTACCCTCTGGTACCACTCCCACGCTGCTGAACCCCATGTTTATGGAGATATCACGGTTAGTTTTGAGATTAGAAGAAGAATTTAGATCTATTACAATACCTTCGAGCTCCGAGTCTGACTCCACCTTAGCGTAACTGACGTTTAACGACTGAGAGATAGACGCTGTAAGATTGCTGATTGTGTGCTACAATGTAGATATAGAATTCCAAAAAATACCCAAAACCGACTCGGAGCACCCCACTATCCACGTGGTCCTGGTCTGTTCTACCCCTAGGGTTCTGTAGAGAGCCGGAGGGCAGCCCTCGCACGCAAGGGCGGAAGGGCTGCACTTCCCGCAGCGCCGGAGCCAAACGTTATTCTAACTTCAAAACTTTAACCATGGATATCTCCGTAACCATGGGGTTCCGCAGGGTGGAAGTGGTACCAGAGAGTAATCTCCCTCTTCCACCCCCCACACCCCGAAAACCCCATAAATCGACGGCCCGTAATCTAAAGACTGACCGGTTTCATAAACATGGGGTTCAGCAGCGTGGGAGTGGTACCAGAGGGTAACTCCCCCCCCCCTCCCTACAAAACCCCATAAATCGATGTCCGTCTTTCTAAAGCCTTATCCTGGCCCCACCTTATTATATTAATATAGTTTAAAAAGTCAGATATGACTAATTTATAGGCAACTTAGTCTTAAGTCAGAATAGTGCCCTACCTCATTAAAATAGATAGGATAATTAAACATTAACTGTAATTTTTAGATAGTATTAATTCACATACCCTTGACTCGCTTCGTGGCAACATTGTAACATTAGTGGATCGATGGGATGAGCCTCAGTGTTAAACACATATCCTCCCATGTCAACAATGCATTCTCCATTAGGTGTGTTTATAACTGTTCCGTGGACCCCAGGGTTGTGTATGAAGTTATCAGGGTCAAACAATAAGTATAAGTATTTGGTCGTTTCAGCGAGAAAGAATGATTCCATTCGATCTTCCTTTCGGTGGTCACGGACATCTTTTATCTGTAATTTTATACTGTCCTCAAAGTCACAGCAAAGGTCATTCACATCCCACCCTAATACCCGCACTAAGCCTGCTTGTTTATTAAAAATAATGTTAAATATTAATATCTTAATCACAACTTGCACTTATTGTAATAAAACACCAATTCAACTACTTTTTTAAAGAAAATTGATAAAATACGCACTTTAAACTACTTTTACGAATTATTAAATTGGACAACAACGAAAGCACATCCACAGCTGACTTTATCGCACAGCAAACTGAGAATTTAGCATGGAAATACCCAAAAAGAATTTATTGTTTCATTGAATCCAAAAAGATTTTTTCTGTACATTAATTTCAGTAATAGTCCACCAGACGAGTTTCTAGTAATATTCCAATAAAATCAACTTACCGTAGCATATCCACAAGGTGTTCTTGCACTGTGCTGTATGCTCCGGAGTATATCCTCTCCCATTTGTAACAGTATAGGATCCCTTGTCTCTCTGTACAGGTACATGATAGACTCAATCAGCTCTGGTCTCAAAGGATAGCTTTCCCTTGCTGATGAGGCCTCTCCAGTACCGAGGTTGTATACTTCTGGTGTAAATCCATATTGCTTCCAAACACTGTGGTAATTGTGTATTATCCGCAGTGCTATATCACTTTCACCTGAAAATTGAATTTTTTTGTTAGTACTTTTCCTAAGTTAAATAAAATTCTAGTGTTTTTGTTTGTAAAATCAGTACAATAGTTTTTAGTAAATACATAGAAAAGTTTACACAGTACATTTATATATTTAAAAAAAATTGCGTGCGTACATACAAAGTACACATGTCAGAACTGTAACTTCTTTGGCAAACTAATTAAAAAAACAACAAATTCAAAAACACTAATTAAAAAAATCGGCCAAGTGCGAGTCGGACTCGCGCACTAAGGGTTCCGTACCATTGACTAAACTAAAGGCTATATTTTATTGTTATTAAACAAAATACTTAGTAAATAAGAAAAAGATTATACCATATAAAAATGGAAAATAAACTAGTCAAATACGCCATCTATCTATCGATCCATGCCGCTATTGGAAAGCTATTATATTAGTCTATCGACGAAGTTTTCTTGGTTTCTGGATAGATGGCGTTGGAATTAAATCGCGTCGCGTTAAATATTTATTTTACTTTGTTTTTAGTATTTGTTGTTATAGCGGCAACAGAAATACATACTTTGTGAAAATTTCAACTGTCTAGCTATCGCCGTTCTTGAGATACAGCCTGGTGACAGAGAGACGGAAGGACGGGCGGACGGACGGACAGCGAAGTCTTAGTAATAGGGTCCCGTTGTTACCCTTTGGGTACGGAACCCTAAAAAAAACGAATTAAAAATACAAAAAAAACCTAATTGAAAAAAAAAAACAAAAAGCCAACGTCACGCGATGTTCCCAGGCGGTGGTCACCCATCCAAGTACTTACCGTCCCTGACGCTGCCGCGTTACCGGTCACTCAAATTTTACCCCTCATGCGCCTAAAGAAGTTTCACTTCAAAAAAAAATTTACAGCTGCTTTTATTTTGATAAGAATTTTACTGGTAGAAAGATAATAATATGAAGAAGTGATTCTTATACCTTTTATACAGAAAAGTATTAGGTTCCTCTGTTTGAACTTAATTATAGAAATAATATTATATCCTTCTTACAGAAAATCTTATATACAAAACGAATACCTATTAGACTAAGCAAGCCGGGCCAGTAGGAGTCCAGTGACTGAAACACGGGCAGCGTGACGTGTCCTCTCAGCATGGTCGCCCATACATACCAGTCGTCTTTCTTGAGGTACTTGTCGATTGCACGGCGGGCTTCGTTGAAAATTGACATCAACTCGGGCCGCTCTAGCAGTATCGCCCCTAGTATAATATATTTTATTCACTTAAGGCCCTTTACTATACCATCACTCACTCACAACACTTTATTATACTGTATTGAGTTGTAACAACCAAAAACCAGTATTTATACTACAAATTTATAACAAGATCAATATTTCATTATCAATAACTAATTACAGTCCTCCACCGAGAACAAAATGGGACTATTTAAGAAATTTGACACTTAAATATTTAGAGATTAGCTTTGATTTAAATCACTAATCTTTCTATTCATATTCAAATGCTCCTAACTGGGCCACAGTGACCATAACAGCTATCCTATCAACATGTACATTAATATTTTTGACTTAATTTTTTTTCTTTTTAACATACCTTTGACTAGATATTCAAAATAAGAGTCAACTCCGCCTCCAATACCAGAGTCTTGGGCCGTCCATCTTCCAGTCATGACATCAATATGGTTACCGACTAGACCTATTGGTGATTTGTGATGATATAATGCCTTTAATGCATTAAGTGCAACCTGTAAAAAATAAGTAACATTTTGTAGACGTGTGAACATATAAACTGAACAGTTAGGAAATCTTCAATATCTTCAAAAGTACCTGACTAGTTTTTGCTTTATTGTTGCGGACAAATGTATGTCTTTTAAATCCAGACGAAACTTCTCTCGTTCCAGAAGGCTTTGTCTTTTAAATTGATCAAATGCTTGTTTTGCAGTAAAACATTGGAAGTTAGCTAAGACTGATTGGGTATGTACCAACACGATTTACTTTCATAAGATAGGAAGCCTTTGAATGAGGGGTCATTGATCAGTTCAAAAGATTTTATAGTTAAAAAATTCTCACCTCTTCATATAAGGGGTCTCCGGTAAGCCTGCTTAAAGTACTAAATTCAATAATAAATGTGCCCACACCAGCAGTGCAAGTTATGCTTGTTTCTCCTGGTGGCACACCCTTTCTCAGGTTAATAGTGCCATAGGGCATTCCAGTGGGTGTATCAAAAGCACCAATTAGTCTTTGAGCTACATCTTCAGCAAGACGTAGGAGGGGGCCATTACATGGCCAACCAGGTTCTAACTTCATTCCTGACCTACAGGGGCAATTTTTTATTTTGTTGTCGATGTTACAAAATTGTTCATTTTAAAAAAAGTTAGTATTTGTGAGGGTAAAATAACTAAGTTTGATGTGTTGACAAATAAAGTACGTAAAAAGGCAAGAAAATCTATAAATTAATCAATAGTTTATGAAATAATTGAATTTTCCTTTGCTTAGGTGGGAATTATGAATCCATTGAGTTACGAAATGTTAAATATTATAAACCCTATAATAAAACTCGCTGTGCTTAAATGATTTTTTTATTTTAGAAATAATAAGGTACTTTTCAATAATCATCAAAGAAAACCAAGAAAAGAAAGAAAAATAACCCAATATTCAAATCAGTAATTCCTCTGAGTTACATTACTGATATGGCCAAACTATTATAGTTCGCATATCTATTAAGTTACAAAAGCTCAGTGTCAAATATAATAATTATGTATAAACCAACATCTTCTAATATTAAATAACAATCGTAGAAAAGACGTACTAAACATAGGTATAACACAAATTAATATTTTTTACTTACTAAAGTAGAGGACAATTTCTCAGTGGAACGTAACAAAATTGTAAGGCAATGTTCACTATGACTACCAAAATGACTATAGATAAAGTTATATAAAATAAAAGTGAACTTTAAAATTAACAAAAACAATTCTTCTCAAAAAGGAAATTAAATAAATAAAAAATTAAACAACAAAAAATTAGGTAGGTTTTGCCTTATTTTTATCAATGTTCTTAGTCTAATTAAATTCTGAAAAATATTCAAATTAAAAAAAATCTTTTACTTACAATAACAAATAAAAGTATCCTAATTTATTATATCACAGAGACTTAGATAAGAGGTTACCTACTTATTCTATCAGTCTTCAAATGAGAAAGTCATGTAAAGCAGTGTTCCGCAAACTTTTTGTGTTCAAGGTACACCTAGGAATAGGAAAATATTTTGGAGGTACACCACAATTAAAAAATCATTTTTTAAGTAATATAAACCAGCATTTATTTATTCATCATCGAAATAATATTTATTATTAATCAATAAACGTCAACTTTATTTTTCCGAGGCACACCAATAAACGACCACGGCACACCAGTGTGCCGCGGTACACCCTTTGCGGAACACTGATGTAAAGATCAGCTAATACTTATTCTCGTTCTGCTGGTGTCAAAGCCATTTTTGTATAACTTTATTATCTAAAACAAAAGTATTACGTAATATAATAATATTTTTATATAAAACACGCGGACAAAAAGTCGTAATACTTTTTCACTAAATTTACGTAAATGTATCGCATCTTTACCCTTACATTGAGTTACAATTTGTTCCACTGAGTTGCGAAATTTCTCAATGGAACGTAACGTTTTGCGTGAGTATACAAAACAATTACTTAAATATTCAATATAACACTTGCAATTAATCTTGTTTAGCCATAATTTCGGAATAAACACAATAAGAAACCAATTACTTTCAAGCAAGTACACAAAATCATGCAATTTACCTGAGAAAACTCCGTTTTTAAATGGAACAAAAATTTTTACACTGCAACACGTCTTCTCGCCCAGCCGTTAGTTTTTAAATCTAACGCTCTGATTTCGAAATGGCAGACAAATCAGCCTGTTTGAGAGTTTTTCCATTTGAAAAAAAAGGATATCATTTAGTAGTTTTTGAAGAGAGGCAAGAAAATAACGTAACTCAATAGGAATTTCCACCTAGTTCGATTTTGTGCCCTAGATTTTAATTGTAAATAATTTTGTTTAGTATTAAAATAAAGGAACGTGTGTTATTAAAATCATTTAAAAATAAACATTCCCTTCTTTAGAGATATAATACTCCACCATATGACTTTTTAAAAACATTCTTTAAGGTGAAACATTATGGCCATTGTGTGGTGGGACATAGGTAATAACGATTTTGTAATTACAAATAAAGTAATTTTATTTAAAAAAAATACAGTAACACTAATAATTTGTATAAATTCCGAAAGCCAATAAAGTCTGCTACAAAAAGAAAAACAAAGTTTTGGACTAAACACATTAAATGTTTTAGAAAAACCTTATGAACTGGGTAGGACATGCATAAAAACCATACTGACAACGAAATAAAAAATTGCCCACAGATGTAAAAATTATTTTTAAATAAAAATAAAAATAAATAAATACTAGTAATTCATAATGGGAGTTTAATAACTACATATCTATACAAATAAAAAAAAATTGGAGTGTCTGTTTGTAATATTAAACAACCGCTTTTTACTAAATGCATATGGATCTATACACGGTACATATTATACCAAAATTTTACAATTTTTGTCAGGCTGTCTGTTTGTTCCGGCTAATCTCTGAAACGGCTGAACTGATTTTCACAGGCCCTTCTCTGGCAGATAGCTGATATAATAAAGGATAATAAGTTACTTTCATTTTAGAAATTTATTTTTTTTATAACTCTGTGAACTAAAAATAACTTTTTTGTTAAATTCCACACGGATGAAGTCGCGGGCACAGTTAGTAATAAAATACTGATGTGTTTAATGTGATCTTGAAAATAAAATAGTAGAAACTCAGTGAATTTCATCAGTCAAACTACAATCAATGGAAATTAAAAGTAATAAGTAAACAATGTTTCCTTGAACACAGTAAAGAATAAAGTATCTGAATTTTCTAGAGGGTTCAGTTTCTGGAATTTTCAATTGTTGATTGTATATATATAAACAGAAACTTAGTAAATTATCATAAGATTCATTCCAGTATAAATTGTACGAAGATCAGCCAGGATCAAAAGTAAAAAGTGAACAAAGTTGAATGATTATAATTATTTAAATTAACTTATTAGTTAATTTGTATTTATGTGCTACACCATATATTCAATAGTAAATAGACATCTTATCTAAGTAAGATATGTTATATAGATAGATTTAGATAGATAGATAATTATCTAAATAAAAAAATGGTGTCTATGAACTCCTCATGCCATTGAACATACAAAATATGTTACCCGAGCATTGCCAAGTTTCACTGCTAGTTTGAAAATAAATTAATTTGACTAATTCAGATAGTGCCAATGTTTTATAATATAACAATATTTTAAAAATTCATACTATAAGTAAAAGTTACATTTTGTATTAAGACTTAATACTTACTTATATGATAAAAGATGTGCACTAAGTAGCCCACCGATAATTCTAATATTGGTTTCGAACACTGAGACATTTATATCTGAATCAAAGTTTTGTTTCTCAAGAACTACATCCACTACTCTATTAAACTCCGTATAGTTTCCCATAATTACTAGCATGTCCAGAGCATCTATAAGTGTCAGCGAATAACTGCCCCAAGTATCAACTCCATCACAACTCAGAGGACGTAACTCATCGTACGGGTATGCATAACGTAGGTAACTGTCATAGGCATGTTGAAACATTTCTCTTACTTCTTCTCTACAATTATAAACAAATTTAGTAATTTGAATAAATGGTGTTTAGACATGTTATCACACATACAAACTCTCACCTTAATTTTAAGATATCTTCTTTACTATATTCCCGTATAGACAAAACATTTTCACATTTGAAACACAAAATGAATAGTGAAATAAGTAATAGTTTATACATTTTTAATAAAGATCGAGTGTTAAATATTTTAATAAGATATTATTGTATGAAGATTCTCACGTTACAATACACATAATGAGGTTTTTAATATATTGTACCTATAATTTACATTATTTTCGACCACATAATCGGTCGATATTTAGAGTTTTCGGCAGAAACGTAATACAACCATAACACTACTGCAAAAAAGCAAATTGCAACTGGAAACTGGAAAGAAAAGAATATGCAACTTATGCAAATTGCAAAGTGCAGTACCTACCGAAAAGGAAAACGAAAATCTGAAGTTCAAGTTATCAAGTTACTTCAAACTGACAGTGACAGTATATAATACAGGCTGCGTTCCGAAATGCGATAAACCCTGCGTTCCGAAATGCGATGAAATCGATTACAGCGATCACAGCACCGTTCCGATTTACCAACCCCACCCCAGCCTGCGAATTTGGGATATATATAAAAATAAAAATACGCATAGATGTATTTTTAATAGCACTTCTCAGAAATGTTAATTATATAAATAACACCCCCGTAGTTTATGAATAAAAAATAGGTAAAGATCGCGCATCTTATACGGTCGATATCTCCTCGGATACCTAAAATTCGGTACTTCCTATAATCTATAAAAACTGCACCCTGCTTAAATCTAATTGCACCATCAATAAAAATACATGAAATGCAATATTAATTGCAAAAAGTTAATAAAACTCAATTTATCAATTGCCGACAGTGTTGCCAACTTTATTTTTCAAAAGATCGTACCATATCCTAGAAAAGATCGTATTTTGCCTATACTCCGTTTTTTTTCGGTACGGACTAAATTGACATAAGCTGTGTTGCTAGTTTTTTGCGAATCATTAATAGTGATGTGCCACTACCGTAACTTTACGTAATTTACAATCTAGTATCGTTTTTCAGTAATAATTACAAAAATCTCTAAAAATCTTTAAAATTTTAGTATGTGGCGACAACCGTAATGTACCTATAGGCATACCTATATGATGTATGTACCTGTATGGCTAATGTATAGATTTATGATAAATGAAAAACACTTATTTTTTAAAGTATTTATTAATCTTAGTAAACACATGCAAATTGAAATGAAATGAAAACATTTATTTCGCCTTAAGGTGATAAACACACTTAACGAAAGTAAAAAAAATGTCAATTACAAAAAAAAAACTAAACAATAATAAAAGAAAGTTAAGGTATCAAAATATCAAATACTCAAACAATAAAATAAAATAATTTTTTTTTATCTTAACATTCGGTACATTACAAACTTAAGGTGCATTTTCATGTGACGCTTGACGCTGGTTTTGAGCGTCAAATTCGGTCACGTGATGACAATTGAACTATGCGCCATCTTAAAAAAGTGTAGCGAAAAAGCTAAACGTAGTTTAGCTTTTTAACGGGTGATAAGCGTAACTCGAACAGTTATATCGATAGTCAATAGTAATCGATCCTTATAAAATATAAAACAACAATCAGCTGTTACTTTGTGATATAATAAATAAAAAATAGCGAGTGTAGAAATAAATAAAAACAAATACTTAAAAATACCACATACAATTTTTTGATTAATTTTACGAAATGAAATTAATCAATAAAATTAGATCATAGCTCTGTAAAGTTATAAACAAAATTATTCATTAATTTTTTTTATTTAACAAAACACAATCCCGTATCTCAGTTCAAAAAATGTTGTCAAGCGCAACCTCGTATCTTAAGCCTGATTTACACCGAGGCAACAACGTGCGGCATTGTCGCATGCGACAATTGTGACGTGCGCCATCTTGTGGCATGCGACAAATTGCGGCATATGTGGCATGCGACAGCGTATTTTAAGCCTGATTTACACCGAGGCAACAACGTGCGGCATTGTCGCATGCGACAATTGTGGCGTGCGCCATCTTGTGGCATGCGACAAATTGCGGCATATGGGGCATATGACAGCGTATTTTATGCCAAGGCAACAGTTTTTAAGCGTCGTGCTGTCAAATTTTAGTCTGCCTACTTGATTGATAGAGATAGGTTAGAATTTCTGCATACAAAAAATCAAAAAAAGTAGATTTTATATATTTTTTTATTTTATTTTTTAGATTTACTGTATTAAGGGTAGAATTTCTAGAGATACCAGACGATTAGTGAGCTTGTTAATTTTTTTCGTCTACGTAGGAACATTATATTACTTGTCGATGTGAGCTAAGTCGGTTGTTTTCGTTTGCTAACAAATATAATTGTCGTTACACCACTCCATGTGCGATTTATCTCATTTTGTAAATAAAATAAATAAGTACAATCGAAACATAACCTAAAAACCGGCTTGACGCATCAAAAATTGTCGCACGGAATCCATCGTGATCGGATACAAGCTGCGACACTCTGCCACATGACGCAAGGTGTTGCCGTGCCGCAAGGTTCTTGCCACAACGTGCGACATTTTTCATGCGTCAATGCCGCATACCACAATGACGCACATTGTTGCCTCGGCGTAAAACAGGCTTTAAAATACAAGATGGGGCATATAAATAAACAAGTTCCCTCTCAGCAGTGTAAAGTGTTATTTAGTTCAATACTATTAATGTAAAAATTATCTTTCAGTAAATTTAATTGCTATTCAAAGTGAATAAACACATTTTTTATTATAGTGAAAAAAATATCACAATAATAAAAATTAAACAACTATCAAACTAAAAAAATAACGATAGTATCGATTATCGAAAGTCGTTTCGATAATCGATACTAACGTTCTTTATTTTTCGCTTGAATTTGACGCTAAACGCTGAAATTTATCGCTACAATTTTTTCAAGATGGCGCATAGTTCAATTGCCATCACGTGACCAAATTTGACGCTCAAAACCAGTGTCTAGCGTCACATGAAAATGCACCCTTAGGTAATGTACCTAGTGTTATAAGCAACCTTAAGCTAGTCAAAATGTTAAAATATTAAATTACTCAAAATTTCTGTCTCGGTAGACATTACCTATCTATTTTATCCTCGGCTTTATTAAATATTAATAAATATTTTTTTATCTGTGATGCTCCATAGTTACCATGATTTTTAAAAGATTCGTCTATTGTCAAATAATAATAAAATGATGTGGTAAAAGTAAAAAGTTACGATTCATAAAACCGGTATTGTATTCATAAAATCGGTATACAACACTATTACAAAAAAGCTGGTATCATTATTTCGAAAATTGACATTTGCATGTGTCAATTTAGTCCGTACCGAAAAAAAACAGGGTATATATTTCAAGGAAAAAAAATCGTACGTAATGAAATTTCAATAAAACAACGTAAATAATTTTAAAACGGAATGCTATTATAATTTTGATTCAATATTTATCATTTAGGGAACATGAATCAACATTTAATATTAAGAATTTTTATATTTTTAGATATGAGAAAAGTTACATAGGTATATTCTCAAACTCAGATGAAACCGTGATTAGGTGTCATTTACATAGATATCTAGATTAGTCCAGTCAAATTACGGCTGAAAATGGGTTAAAAAAACATGAAATACCGCAGTTTGGCGATGGGTCGATAGGAGGGGTGTACTCTTAGCATAAATTCTAATGAGGGGTTCTCCGAAGGTCAGCTCAAGATAATTTAGATGAAAACGCGTTTAATTCGATATCTCGAGAATGGTTAGTGTTAGGCAAAAAATTATAGTGACCTTTTCTCTTCTAAATTAAATTTACTAACTTTTTTATCTGAAACTTTTTTTTATCATCAATACTTTTCAGCTTATTACTTCCGAAAGGCAGAAATTTTAATTTATTTCTCCCTATTTTTCATTTTTCGCCATTTTCTCCCCAACCGTTCAATTTTATGAAATTTAACCTATTATCAAAGTTGTAGATCCTTTAATTATGAACAACTTTTTCCTAAAACTTTTTTTCTAACACCAATATTTTTGGAGTGTGTGTGTGAAGTGAAATTTAATAAAGTAGAAACCCGCGCGAGCGAAATGCGCGCCATTGTCACGACGCGTATTCACAGACACACCGTCGCTTGCATTTGTGCGGTTAAGGAACATCTGTTCCTCGACTTTCGTACCTGGGGTAACCGTTGTCCTATGGAATCTATTTTCTACAAGATAAAGTTTCTACAAGATAAAGTATCAAAATAAATGATCATGGAATACTTTAATATTTCTTTCAAGTATACTTACTGATGTCGATGATATTGCATCATTGGCACGGATCTCACTCGGTAAAGCAAGACATAACTCCAAAAATATTGGTGTTAGAAAAAAAGTTTTAGGAAAAAGTTGTTCATAATTAAAGGATCTACAACTTTGATAATAGGTTAAATTTCATAAAATTGAACGGTTGGGGAGAAAATGGCGAAAAATGAAAAATAGGGAGAAATAAATTAAAATTTCTGCCTTTCGGAAGTAATAAGCTGAAAAGTATTGATGATAAAAAAAAGTTTCAGATAAAAAAGTTAGTAAATTTAATTTAGAAGAGAAAAGGTCTCTATAATTTTTTGCCTAACACTAACCATTCTCGAGATATCGAATTAAACGCGTTTTCATCTAAATTATCTTGAGCTGACCTTCGGAGAACCCCTCATTAGAATTTATGCTAAGAGTACACCCCTCCTATCGACCCATCGCCAAACTGCGGTATTTCATGTTTTTTTAACCCATTCTCAGCCGTAATTTGACTGAACTAATCTAGATATCTATGTAAATGACACCTAATCACGGTTTCATCTGAGTTTGAGAATATACCTATGTAACTTTTCTCATATCTAAAAATATAAAAATTCTTAATATTAAATGTTGATTCATGTTCCCTAAATGATAAATATTGAATCAAAATTATAATAGCATTCCGTTTTAAAATTATTTACGTTGTTTTATTGAAATTTCATTACGTACGATTTTTTTCCTTGAAATATAGGCAAAATACGATCTTTTCTAGGATATGGTACGATCTTCTGAAAAATAAAGTTGGCAACACTGTCGGCAATTGATAAATTGAGTTTTATTAACTTTTTGCAATTAATATTGCATTTCATGTATTTTTATTGATGGTGCAATTAGATTTAAGCAGGGTGCAGTTTTTATAGATTATAGGAAGTACCGAATTTTAGGTATCCGAGGAGATATCGACCGTATAAGATGCGCGATCTTTACCTATTTTTTATTCATAAACTACGGGGGTGTTATTTATATAATTAACATTTCTGAGAAGTGCTATTAAAAATACATCTATGCGTATTTTTATTTTTATATATATCCCAAATTCGCAGGCTGGGGTGGGGTTGGTTTCCGATTTGTCGTGAGCGTGCCATCGAACGCTCACGTGACGTCACAGATGACGACTGACGTCATTACATCCGCCATATTGCGCTTACACCGCCCCTACCCCAGCCTATAAAAGTATATTTTTTGTAATAATAAAAATACTGACCGATGTATTTTAATTAGCTCTATCCAAAAACATCGCCAGCTTAAACTGCTCCACCTTATATTTCTAATGAAAAATCAATAAAGATTTGGGAAAAAAAAAATTTATCTTAATTTTGATACAGCCATATCTTTTTAAATAAACAATATTTCAAACTGCTCCAAACTGCTCCAAACTGCTCTACATCCATATAATACTGCTCCATAGTAGTTTTTATCGGCTCCGCTATAGTTAACTGTAAAATAAGTAAAATTCATTTTGTCATAAATGAGCTGACTGAAGCGGGTAGCGCGCAGGCGCGGATCTCATTCATTGCCGTATTGCCGGGATAAAGTTTAAATTAAGGGGCTCCCATCGCTCAATGACCTTGGCGATTTCGTTTTTATACAAGAACTAGATGGCGCCACCACCTATCCAAATTCGTACGTAATTACTACTATAAAACATCCACACATTGGAAGGAACTGATGAAGATTACGCAAGAAAACAGATGTGTCGCTGCGTTGTTATTGTATTCGCCCTCTGAGACTATTTTTATTTTTTATTATACTATTTTATTATATTTTTTATTAGATTATATTTTTATTATACTATTTTATTTATTTATATAAATCATGTACAATTTACCTACATCTTTTATTTATTATTTTATTTCATGATTATTTTGAAATAAGTGATTCACCTCGCCTACGTAAGTATTACTTTAGTAATTGAAATATTTAGGATGTGTATTATTATTTTAGCAAGAGATATTATCTCGGCCACGCTTAATTTACTTTTGTTTTTATGTTTATGCATAATCGGGCTTACTCTTTGACAACTTCAAAACAAAACAAATTACAAACTACTTTAAATATATATTTACAAACTTAGTTTCTACGTAGTATTTATATTTGTACTATTAACAATATCTTTTAATTCAAAATTTTAGGGTCAGTTGTATAAACAATAAATTCGGCCACGTCGCGGTGAGCGACATAGCCTCCTCGTCCGACGGCCGAGAGGCGACTGATTTTCTTCGCCTGGGTGCCCGTATATAACCACAAATTATATTTTTACGATTTTCTAATAAAATACTGCACCTAATAAAAAACCCTTCTGTAGAATTATTAAGTACATGATTCTTAAGTAACAAAAAAAAATTCACTATTGTATGTAGTAAAATTACATAATTATATACGATTTTTGTACGCGAAAAGAGGTCCAGGTAAATAATTATTTCTCTTTATTTAGAGAGTTTCATGCAATTATCTCTCAGTCACATTAATAAACTAAATCCGAGTTACAACATATATTTATTTGATATTTTTAACGTAACTTTAAGGTATACTTGATAGCACATGAAAACGGCCGAATTTTTCTGGGATCCCCTTAAGGTCAAGAATTCATGCGTTCGTGTCATCATAGTTTTGTTTTATAAACATGATGTGTGGTTTCAAAAATTTTTATTTCATTAATAATTTGAAAAATTAAATAATTGCACTCGCATTTTATTCGAATATGAACTTGACTGAACTAAGTATTTGCAATTAATATTAGAAAAAAAAATTATCAAGTTACTACTGAGATCTATTAAATAAATTTAATAATCCTTACATCGCATAAAAAATAATAAAATTGTAATTGTATACTTTTATACAAATGTGGAGCAGAAATATTTCCACCAAGATCGTTAACTATAGCGGAGCCGATAAAAATTAGTATGGAGCAGTATTATATGGATGTAGAGCAGTTTGGAGCAGTTTGGAGCAGTTTGAAATATTGTTTATTTAAAAAGATATGGCTGTATCAAAATTAAGATAATTTTTTTTCCCCAAATCTTTATTGATTTTTCATTAGAAATATAAGGTGGAGCAGTTTAAGCTGGCGATGTTTTTGGATAGAGCTAATTAAAATACATCGGTCAGTATTTTTATTATTACAAAAAATATACTTTTATAGGCTGGGGTAGGGGCGGTTGCGCTTACAACGATTATGCCTCGGGCGTAAGCGTTGTGTTGTCTGAATTGTCTAATTGAATAACAACAAAAAATTGAAACAACACAATATATTATTTCAGTTCACGATGAGGGTACAGGGAGAATAATTCAATAATGTTTAAATGAACAAGATGTTGAACAAGCGCAAAGAGATAAAAATTAACTGATATCGGGATATTTGACACTGACAAACAAATTTTGCTCTAAGCGCTCAAAGTGCATTCCGATTTGATCAGTGATTATTAGTCTCATAACATGCTCATAACAGCACCTGAAAGGTAGCACCCGAAAAAAAATTTTTATATTTTGAGTTTCAAAAATAGATTGCGCATAAAAAATGCATCAAAAAATTGCAAGTTAGACGTTTGCGCGAGCTTTGGTTTTCGAGAAAATCCAAAATTTCTTCCGGGTGCTAGGGTATTTTGAATTTATATTCTGACACACTATTAATAAATAACTTTAAAGCAACAAAAATGTTTATCGATAGATTTTTGCATGCGCAATCAGCACCCGTAGAAGATTTATGTCTACGACCATTATTTATTGCAAAAAAAAAAAATTAAATTGTCAATGGGGGCGTCGGGGTCAGGCCTGAAAATCGTTAGAATAGGGTACTTTCCGTAGTGAAAAATAAATTATAACATTTGATAAAAATTAAAATTAATATAGAAATACACCTAAATATTTTGATTTGGAATCATAAAAGCACATTATTGATTTATTATATTGAAATTAAAAGTCGTATATTTTAATCTGTATATCACGTGACCTAAAACACGAGCCGCCATGGTGTGACGTCATAAGGGCAATAACAAAGTTCTGTCAGTGCTGTCAATAGCTATCTATATCAATAATATCTATCAATTTTAACTTCAAGGAGTAATAGTTGTGTTCTTTCGTATAATACTCTTCATATCTTATTCCAACTGAAATAATATGCATTCATTACTAATTTGTTGATGGTTGTCATAGTAATTGTAGGTTATGTTACTCTCTTACATACGTCAAACACTTTTGTTATTGCACATATTACGTCACCAAAATGGCTGTAGCGTTTTCGCGGTAATAAAAAAGGTTTAAAATTTAATTTAATTTTATGGCATGAAAGCGTGTTTATTTTGCCGAAATATATTTTTTTGTGGCTTTTTATTAGAAAATCAACAATTTGAAGTACTTTTTCAAACATAGTGGAATACCCTATTCGGCTGCTGCGGAGTCAGAGATGTGTGGTCGGTCGGAGTCGGAGAGGCAAACAATAACAGATATATTAAACTAGTTAATTATATTAATAATGATATTGTTATCATCAGTTGAATAAATTTTGGTTTATTACATGAATTTATTCGCTATTAATTATTTGTTGTTGTAAAAAACTTGAAATCAAGGTTGTGTAGAAAAACCTTTAAATTTGAATCTCAAATCTGTTTTATCGACACTCGCGGTGTACGTATACTGCATCGATATAGCAGATATCCAGGGTTGCTAACTGTACGAGGTTCCTCGTACAAATACGAGATTTGTGTTCTTCCGTACGAGGTACGAGGATACTATCAACCTCGTACAATTATGTACGAGATTTTCATAATATGGCCATACGAACGAAACTGGCTAACTGTGGATACAGTAAAAGGCACACTTCTTACTGCAGAGAGCGTAAAAGGTTTAAGTCGTACTGGAAACTGCGTCAATTTTGAACCCACAAAAGACATGTATGTATAGCCGCATAACAAAAGATAAAATATACGGCAGAAAAAACGATCACAATGTGGATGTTCCTGACATTATATTTGGAGAGGAGATGTAAATTAAGTTACCTTGCAAAATTTCGTAATAATATAGGCACATTTAGTTTTTTTTTTTTTTTTTTGTTATCTTACTTGAAGAATACTAAAGATTTATTTGAATTACAATATATAGTTATGATTTATTTAATAGGAAACTTACATTAGTTTATTTCATTGAGTAAAAAGTCCCTAATTCAGTAGCTTAATATGCCTTAATTATGGTTTTAGCACGTTATCGATGCATAATATAAATGTACGAGGTTTGAAATTCAAAATATGTAAATTCAATTTTTGCAATAAATAATGGTCGTAGACATAAATCTTCTACGGGTGCTGATTGCGCATGCAAAAATCTATCGATAAACATTTTTGTTGCTATAGAGTTATTTATTAATAGTGTGTCAGAATATAAATTCAAAATACCCTAGCACCCGGAAGAAATTTTGGATTTTCTCGAAAACCAAAGCTCGCGCAAACGTCTAACTTGCAATTTTTTGATGCATTTTTTATGCGCAATCTATTTTTGAAACTCAAATTTCTATTCTATTTTCTAACGATTTTCAGGCCTGACCCCGACGCCCCTATTGACAATTTAATTTTTTTTTTTGCAATAAATAATGGTCGTAGACATAAATCTTCTACGGGTGCTGATTGCGCATGCAAAAATCTATCGATAAACATTTTTGTTGCTTTAAAGTTATTTATTAATAGTGTGTCAGAATATAAATTCAAAATACCCTAGCACCCGGAAGAAATTTTGGATTTTCTCGAAAACCAAAGCTCGCGCAAACGTCTAACTTGCAATTTTTTGATGCATTTTTTATGCGCAATCTATTTTTGAAACTCAAAATATAAAATTTTTTTTTCGGGTGCTACCTTTCAGGTGCTGCTCATAACCATAGATATAATAACACTAATTTCAATTCGGAACGGGTGATTTCGACGAAATCGCTGTAATCGATTTCGGCTGCGTTCCGAAATGCGATGCACAACGCCATCGATCATGACCGCTGAAATAGGGTATTCCACTATGTTTGAAAAAGTACTTCAAATGTTGATTTTCTAATAAAAAGCCACAAAAAAAAATATATTTCGGCAAAATAAACACGTTTTCATGCCATAAAATTAAATTAAATTTTAAACCTTTTTTTATTACCGCGAAAACGCTACAGCCATTTTGGTGACGTAATATGGGCAATAACAAAAGTGTATGACGTAAGTAAGAGAGTAACATAACCTACAATTACTATGACAGCCATCAACAAATTAGTAATGAATGCATATTATTTCAGTTGGAACAAGATATGAAGAGCTATTATACGAAAGAACACAACTATTACTCCTTGAAGTTAAAATTGATAGATATTAGTATGTACACTAGCTGTTGACAGCACTGACAGAACTTTGTTATTGCCCGTATGACGTCACACCATGGCGGCTCGTGTTTTAGGTCACGTGATATACAGATTAAAATATACGACTTTTAATTTCAATATAATAAATCAATAATGTGCTTTTATGATTCTAAATCAGAATATTTAGGTGTATTTCTATATAAATTTTAATTTTTATCAAAATTTATAATTTATTTTTCACTACGGAAGTACCCTATTGCCGTTCCATCACTTCCACTAACATAAAAAACGCAGCGGGCGTTGTGGGCGAATTTTATAAGTGGAACGCATATTTGGGTGCTGTTAAGTGTCAGGAGTTAGCTGTATGCTCGCAATATGGCGTCATGGCCAAAACATGCAGCTGTGGGGGTTGTGAGTGATTATTTCGCATGGATTGGAGTTAAACTTGCTTCAACATGGATTCCTGAGAATGTATCATTGCGTTTTTGTAGAATCGAATGAGAGATAACATTCATAATTTGACGTTGACAGTTGTATTTTTCAAATTCCCGCCACGTTTTGATGAGACTACTCTGACCCACCTATATTTTGTGGGCGAAGTGAGCACGATGTGGTCGTGAACAGTGACGCTGACGTCAGCTATGACGTCAAGCGATCGCTCGCGACGATCACAGGCCTTAGGTGAAACGATAGAAAGGGCGTTGAAGTCATTGCAGTCGCTCTGTGGAATGCACCCATGTAACCGTTTTTCCATAGACTCATAAATGAGTGCTCCAACGCTATTGGTTAAATTTGAAATGGCATAAATAATAGATAAACGTAAACTGCAACAGCTGAAACAACCAAAATGTCTGTTGTCCGTTGACGCTGTTTAGCGTTTTTGAGGGTGTTTTCAATTTCATTCTTAATTACTTACAATTTCAAGACTACTCTCAAATTTTTATAAAATGCGATCCTCGTGATTTAAATCAACAACTTCGCTTTGACAAAGCGTTCTCTGCGTATTCTTTTATTATATTAACGGCTTAGCAGTTGTCGTTAAAAATACGGAAGAAGCGGCGCAATGGCATCGTTTAGGATTCACGAGGATCAGGAAAATACCGCGTTAGCATTAAGGAAAGAGGCTGATGTATTTTCGGCTGCCACCCAGCGGCGTGCCCTTGGCGACCTCAGCCAGTTCGCCTGCAATCAAAACCGAAATATCAAGCATGTGAGTTTATTTGTTGTATTTACAGTGACCAATGATAAAGAACCAAGTAGCTTTACTTTTTATATAATTCTAGGCCGGATTAACGAATGGACCTTGCAAAGTTCAAGATGAGAATAGAACAGTACGTCAGATTAAAAATGAGAAGAATATCGTACCTCCCGTGGCCCAATTTCGCGCCTTTAGTGTGTACGAAGACAAACCGACTGAAGTCGAAGTAAAGAAGAGAGAACCAACATTCAAGCCATTTGTTTCAAAAGAAATTCGAAAAGATAATTTCTTTACTAATGCAGCAGAGAACGTCAGAAATCTGTGTATTCAGGTTGAAAAGTCAAAGCAACAAGAACAGATCAAAGAAGTTGTTGCAATCAGGTAAAACAAATTATTTTACTGAAGGAAAGTACCTATGTTAAAATTTTAAATATTCAAGTTTTATTTAATCTCACTGAATTTGATACAATTTTATATTTTTAACTACTTAGTAAACATTCTCAACACATTTTGTATGATATCCATTATAGGCTGTGTATGAACATAACCTATGCTACATATGTACTATCGAACTGACCTTCGATTTATTGTCAAATTTACTTCTTAATTAGTAATGACATTGGTTCAAACTTACTATTTTTTGCCTAATTATTCTATAACTAGCTTCTGCGCGCGACTTCGTCGGCGTGAACTCCGCTCCTATTGGTCTTAGCGTGATGATATATAGCCTATAGCCTTCCTCGATAAATGGGCTATCTAACACTGAAAGAATTTTTCAAATCGGACCAGTAGATCCTGAGATTAGCGCGTTCAAACAAACAAACAAACAAACAATCAAACAAACTCTTCAGCTTTATTATATTAGTATAGATAATAAACACTACAAAAAAAGTGTCCTATTTTTATTGTGCGTATCCATTGTTTAAAAGGAGGGTAGTATATTCGGCTATCTTTAAACTTCAAGGTTAATTTAAATAAAAATGTACAATTCATTTTTTGTTTATTTCTAAGAAACATTTTATTTGGCTACTGTAGGACCTTATAGTCCCTCAAGGAGAGTTTAGATAAGACACTGGCTCACTACTACCACACGGGAGCGCAGGCGCACGTCCGCTCCGTACCGCGTTCGTCACATGACTGCCTAGTATGTCTGCCTACCTTTATATGTAGGTGCCCCCTCCAGTGTGGTACGTGAGACAGTGTATTGTATTCATTGTATGAATACAAACACTACACTGATACACTACATCCCTTCCTTTTTCCAAGCTTTTGTTTTATTATTATTTTCAACTTTTACTTACTTTTTAACAACAAGTCTGAGACATAAATAAATAAATGTCCACACAACACACACACACACACACACAGTCGTCCGTTCCCAAAGCAAGCAACCCAATGCCCGTGTTACAGGCAACAGCCGACTGGTACAGCCACATATTTTTTCGACATATATAAATATTAATAAATATATTTTACACCCAGACTCGAGGTGGGAATCGAACCCACAACCCCCGGAGCAGAAAGCAGGGTCACCACAAACTGCGCCAACGGGCCAGTCATACATGTCCAAGTCAAGAAGTCCAAGTCATACCTCTTATTTAAAAGAAGTCCAAGTCATACCTCTTATTTAAAAGAAGTCCAAGTCATACCTCTTATTTAAAAGAAGTCCGAGTCATACCTCTTATTTAAAAGAAGTCCGAGTCATACCTCTTATTTAAAAGAAGTCCGAGTCATACCTCTTATTTAAAAGAAGTCCGAGTCATACCTCTTATTTAAAAGAAGTCCGAGTCATACCTCTTATTTAAAAGAAGTCCGAGTCATACCTCTTATTTAAAAGAAGTCCGAGTCATACCTCTTATTTAAAAGAAGTCCAAGTCATACCTCTTATTTAAAAGAAGTCCGAGTCATACCTCTTATTTAAAAGAAGTCCGAGTCATTAATTTCAATCTAATGAATTCCAAAATGAAATAAGTGTGTACCTTTAAACACCTTATTCACACCCAATTTAATGGATGTCCAAACTAAAAAAATATTTCTAATAAGTCCGAGTTCTTAATTTCAATCTAATGAATTCCAAAATGAAATAAGTGTGTACCTTTAAACACCTTATTCACACCCAATTTAATGGATGTCCAAACTAAAAATATTTCTAATAAGTCCGAGTTCTTAATTTCAATCTAATGAATTCCAAAATGAAATAAGTGTGTACCTTTAAACACCTTATTCACACCCAATTTAATGGATGTCCAAACTAAAAAATATTTCTAATTTAATGAAAATCCGGGCACAACCTATCTGTATTATTTTCTGTACCCGTTCTTTTATTTAGGTAGGTTATTAAATATAGACATTGCCTTGATTCTAGACCGATTCATTGAAAAGATGTTCGAAATACTTACCACAAAAACACCTCTTTATACACAAAAGAAAATTTTAAGTACCTAATCGACAGTGCTCCCTGGCACAACTGAAAGCCATTAAACTCAAGAACGAATTAATTTTAATCAGAATAGGCCTTTATGGGTCAGTGTGGGCCTGTTTCATCTCTATTAACAAACTATAAGTAACAAAGGACCAACCTGCTAACACAGGCCCTTGTGTGATGGTCAACCTGAAGTAGAAGAAAAGCCATAACAGTACCTTGTACTCAATAAAACTCTACGCTCTAAACTTAGTTTGTTTCAAGAACTTTATTAACACAAAATTTACCTTAAAGCAGATATAACTATCCAGAGTCATGTACCAACATCAATCAAACTTTCAATAATCAAACACATTTTCCACAAAACTAACAACTATGTAAGTCACTCTAAGCCAACCAGCAATTATAATTGCTCCACAATCCACGTGTATCCCTCTTGGACCATGTCACAGTGTATCATCCTCCTGATGACTACACACTACGGTCTTTAGAGTGCTTCATCAGTTTTCTGTCACATCAACTAAGATGTTCACCATTACGATCGTCATCTACATTAAACTCAATTGGTACATGACCTTCTGGCATCTTCCTTAATCTATCATGTGCGCATTTGTAAGCAAAGCTTTAATCTGAAACATGATTGTCATTAACCCAACACACAAATACCACAGCCATGTACCATCGACGTCATCACATCCAAAACTATAGACGTAGGTACTCTACTTCTACAAAAAGTTACAACCAAGCTTGCAAAAACCTCGAGTAAAGACCTCTTAACACCACGGTTCTCTAGCCGAAGAGCAATCACATTGCTTTCTCACATTTCAGTACGCAGTTCCATCGAATGGGTCACCCGTGTCAGTCACCTCTGTGACTACACGCTACGGCCTCAACAGACCACGAAATTACGGTCAATAGAGTCATTCACTCGAGTCTCTCCATTTACTTAAACTTGAACATCATCATTATCAACAAGATCATAAATTACATCAATATCGTCTGGTACATGACTTGCTGGCATTTTCCTTAACCTATCGTGAGCTAATTTGTAGGTACGTTTACAATTTAGAGCTTTCCTTAGAGCATCCAATTTAAGGGGGGTGCATTTGTACCCAACAATTACAATAACTTTATCAAATGATAAATCAAAGTAACTTCCTATACAACTTTCACATACGACTATAAACCACGCGCCACGGACCACGCGAGTATCTGAATGATCTATTTATTTGTATTACCTACTACCATCATAAAATGTATGCTTATCGCACTTATTCCGAATAAACACAGAACAGAATTCTACTCTTGTTTTAAGGAAGAAACATTCCTTATGTTTTTTAAAAGAAACCGGCCTCAGTCAAAGTTGCTAACACAACCTTGAGTCTCTCTAGCCCTGATTAAATAGCTGGAGAGGTAATCAACATCAGGATGTTCAAATCCGCTTTAAACCAAAGACGTGTTATAGACTACAAACTATATTTTTCTAGCGCGTCATTATAACATGTTATAAAACTTGGCTGAACGCGAAGACATTATCATTTTATTTGTCAACACTCTAGCTAACTCGCAACGCGCTGTACACAAAATAATATAACAATATCTGTGAGTGAGACTATAAAATTTATAAAACTATAATGCTGTCTAACTCTAGCCTCGCTATGTACATTTGTATATTTAGAATTTGAGACGCCTAGTTTGTAGAGACGTTATATTTCTAGCGCCAAGTCAGAGTCGGTACAAAACGCTAGATGCTATAAATACATATCGTGTTATATTCTGATGCTAGTCATTTTATTAACCACCACTAATCAATACGTCATCGACGTATAAGATAACATAATTATGAGCCAAGTCACCCAGAGAATTCGTTATTGCTCGTTGAAATACAGAGATCGCGTTCTTTAAACCAAAGGAGATAGTCAAGAATTCATATTGACCTCTGGGTTTATAAACACAGTTTTTCTATTGAATCTACATTAACTGGAATGCTAAATTGTTATTATATACCATTTAAAACAATTACTCATTAGGTACTGACACGATTTTATTTGTTTTATATTGCGATATAGCAATTTATTTAATGCGACAATAACCATTTCCCGAAATTTAAATTTACAAACGCTGTCTCGTTGTTCAATAGTAGGTACAAACAAATACTATACACGTATAAGCGGTGAACGTAAACGAACATGTATAAAGCGCCTTACTTTTGCTTAAGTAATTTTTAAATTTCAATGCAACTTTACAGTTGCAAACGTCTAATTGTATATCATTAATATACCTCTAAATTTTATAATTGCGAAATATATTCTGCCGTGTCCTTAAAAGAAGTTTCAAGGTATTAAATAACTTTGTTTGATACACAAATACCTACCAGGAAAATAACTCCTTATAAACAAAAGAAAATAGGCAAGTGGATACTAGGCTGTTATTGTAAGTACCCGAAGGTGTAATAATTTTCAATCAATCAACCAGGTCCCTTCGAATAAAATTTTCCGCTATTTATCATAGTAACATTGTAAACATTATTTGGCAATTATACCTAGTCCAACCTCTATCCTCCTTTTGACAGCTCACGCCTATAACTTACAGTTTTTTATTGTTTCGAAATAACGCACCATAAAATTCTACAGTAATGTCATACTCTATTGACGGCTTGATTGATTGAGTGGAGTGCTCTGTGCATAACAGACAACCATAGACTATGAGACAGTTCTTGAAATATGATAAAAATATTTTGGCGTCATGTAATTATAATTACAATAGTATCTTTGACTCGCACGATTATTTACAAGGAATCAAGTCGAAATCTTGAAATTTTACTTAAAACCCAAAATAAAAGACAATAATTCTGTTCATTGACGGCTGCCTTAAGCTGCACGCGTCAGTGAAATTTTAACTTTAAACCGCCTGGTTATAAAATCTAAATCAAGTTTATATCAAAAGTTACGAGCAAATATACTTGGAAAATCACATACCTCGCTCGCCTCAGCCTGTAACACCCGGGCGCAGGCCTTCTCCCCCCATGCAGGAGAAGGATCAGAGCCCAATCCACCACGCCGCTCCGATGCGGGTTGGCGGACATATTCCTTACTATACTTCATTAATTCGATTAAAGACTCTTCTTAAACAAAATCGATTATTATTTCAAATCGAATATTATATTATTTTGTAGAACCCAACTGAAAACACTCACGAAACACTTATTCACTTTGAATCTATAGTTATTCATTCACGACACACACTTTTAACTACATCAAATAAGTTGATATCACATTTTGATTTTGATTATCACTTGTAAGTACGCCATTTATCGAGTAGCAACGTTGGCTGCACAATAATTAAATAACAACTGCATCTTCACTTACCAATTTTCATATTTAGAGGGCAATCCCGCCAATACATGACAAAGATGGCGACTGACCAATCATAAAATTCTATTAACTATTCGGGAGATGTTGTCTCCTTTTTTATGCTCTTCCAGTACTTCAAAACTAATAAATAATCATAGCAAGAACACTAGAAAATTAGAAGCACAAATTTAATGCTAACAGTACTTATTGTGCAACTACCCTGCAAATCAGACACAAAGATAATGCCTGGCCAATGGTAAATGAATAAGTATTACCCATTCGAAAGATAGCGCCACCATCCCCGTACTATTCCGGTTTTAAACAATGAGAGCAATATCGACACTAAATCCAATAACTTAATAATTGTCAGAATTACAAATATACCAACACTATGTATAATATTTTAATAAATTTTATTTAAGGTTATTATTATTTTGTATATTGGACTTCATATTGTCATCTTTTTGCTTATAATGAAGTCTACAACAAATGAACTTCAGTTTTAGTTACAAAATGAACTATTTTGATAGCAATGTTTTAATTGACACTCATAAATATTAACTCTCTTTTCTTTCCTTTTTTTTTCATTGATATATATAATTATATTTTACTGACCTTTGTCCTCGTCGCCAATGTAGGACCTTATAGTCCCTCAAGGAGAGTTTAGATAAGACACTGGCTCACTACTACCACACGGGAGCGCAGGCGCACGTCCGCTCCGTACCGCGTTCGTCACATGACTGCCTAGTATGTCTGCCTACCTTTATATGTAGGTGCCCCCTCCAGTGTGGTACGTGAGACAGTGTATTGTATTCATTGTATGAATACAAACACTACACTGATACACTACAGCTACTCTAGTAAAAAGACAATAGCAATGTTGTTGCAACTTTTCATGCTTTCATTTATTTATTAGAACTTTCTAATGAACTGTAGTTTGAATAAAAAACTAATTGACTGCAGTTTCTTGCCTCTATGTTCACTATTCCACTTCGTAAGTTCATCATATTTGATATCTTATTGCTAAGATCACTTAAAGTAATGGCCAGGCCCAATCTATACTTATTTTGATTACTAAAGATAAAATTTGTTAGTAAACAAAAAGAAAGATTAATTATTAAGTTCATCTGTAACAGAAATTAAACTACTTACTACATACTTCCGCAATTTAACACATACAGAGTATGCTTTATATTATAATATTTATAAAGGGCAATTATCACTGCTTTTTGATTTTATGGCCCAGTTTCACCAGTGGTTGATAAGTTTTATTCAAATAAAATATTTACAGGTTTTAACCAGGGACCAGGTGAAATAGGCCATTAGGGCTCATTTCACATCAAACATTGAACTATAACTTTTAGATTAACACAGTTACAAATAGAATAATCCAATAATAAATTGGAATTTGATGGTGAAAATTAAAAATATTATAAACTTTTCTATCTATTATTCTATTGGATACCCTCATATGTCAAATAAAACTAATTGTTAAATTGTTTTTTTGAAAATTTGTGTTTCGTTTCGTAATTGTCTCTTGTGGAATTTTTTGTTTTGTTAATTTATTGCTATCTTTACTTTTAAATATTATATTGTAGTAATAAATTGTTCGCTCAACTGCATGCAGTTTGCGCCTGTAATTGAGGATACACTTGGCCGAATAACTGAGCTTGCCTCTTAACATTGTATTAGTGTATTTCTTGTTCAACAAATTAAAAAAAAAAAAAAAAAACTGGAACTGGTAAAACAGGTCCTTAGTACAATAATTAGTAGTAGTAATTGTATCCAAGTAAATATTAACTAATCATTTAATGATTGCCTAATAAATAACATATGACTAAAGTCCATTTACATTAAGAAATTACTTGCTTATTTAGACCTCCACTGCAAGATAAGAAAGAAAAAGAGAAGGATGTTGTTGAATCACCTATGTCAGTGGTTGATACCAGCATCCTTTCCATGTCTATCTCACAAAATGAGAGTCAGATTATCGATGACGATGATGATGATGATACAACGACGGCGCAGTCTGACCGTGAGATGTTCTTCCACGTTGTGGAATATAGGCAAGATATATATGACTACATGAGAGAGATTGAGGTGAGTTTAGAAATAATATTGTCGAAATATTCAATACTAACAAGACTGATTTTTAACAAGATTTCATTTTGCATATTTTTCAATTGTATTTTTTTTTTTCTATAATAAGTTAAAATACCCAATAGTGCTATAAAAATTTTTTACTTGTTTTGGACATTCATAGCTATTGTTTTTGTATTTATAAATATTTTTGAAGTAAAACTTCTTCATACACGCTTGACTTGAGGAGTAAGCTGGTGAATGCATGACGAGAGCGTTACGAAAAGTGTGATCGGGCGAGACGAACGGAGGTTGAGAGGGAGATGTAAGTGAAGATAGAAAAAGAGAGTTATGTTTCGTATATTACTGTAAGCGCTAAAGAAGTTTTACTTCAGTTGTGTGGTCTTCTAAAACACACTCGTTTTTTCATAAAACAAGCAATGTGATCAATTTTAATCAACGGTTTCATATATTTTAATAAACGTTGATTTCCAATAGTGAAAAGAATTCAAGTTGAACCAGTTTCAAAATGTATTTGTTTTTAATTTAGTGTCATTCTTGTTTATAAAATTTGTGCAGATTTATTGCAAATGCAATTTATTATTTATTTGATTATTCATCAAGTCATCATCTTGATAACCTACTTTGAATTAACTTTTTGATTAGATGACGAAATATTTAGTACAAACTTTGATCTGTTAGTCTTTTAATTGTAAATTGTTTTTATCTAAAATTGCATAAGCTTCATTTTTAACCAGGTTTTAATAATTACTGATTTAAATATTAGCTGCGTTGAGATGTATCTATACTAATTTATGTTGCAATAATTTTATTATTACTCTTCTCTATTTTTATTTTTTATGTCATTCAAACATTGGTACAGCGGTCACAGCACTGGCTGTTGCGCTTTAGTCGCGGGTTCAATCCCCGCACATGGCAAACATTTGTATTGGCCATTCAGAGGTTTGTTGTTGTCTGGGCATTTGTATTTGTGTATTTTGTGTGTTTCCGGACCCCCGACACAGGAGAAAATCCTACTGGGAGGCTTTGAGTGTGAAGCATTTATTTATTTATGTGCTATTACTAAAAACCTTTCAAAAGCAAAAATAATAATTAAAATACAGAAATTAATTATGAACTTAAAATATTCCTTTATGATTTCTTTCTAAACTAAGCATAGTTTGCATAAACTTAAACAAATCACAGCATCGGTAGACATTAATTAAAAAATTATGTATAAAAAAAATAAAAAGTTTGTGTGTTTTAAAACAGGTTAAAAACAGACCAAATCCTCGTTACATGCGTAAGCAGCCAGATATTACACACAAAATGCGTTCCATACTGATTGATTGGCTTGTCGAGGTGTGCGATGAATATGGACAACAGAGTGAAACTCTACACCTTGCCGTATCTTATGTCGACCGCTTCTTGTCGTATATGAGTGTAGTACATACCAAGCTGCAACTTGTAGGTACTGCAGCTACTTACATAGCCGCGTAAGTTGAAGTCAATCATTTATTTTTTTATGTTATTATTGTTTCTTTGTTCTATTTATAAAAGATGTTAACTGCTTTCCGGGGGTTCTATAGGTGTAATAGATCACGTTACACATGAAAAAAATACCTAGCTCATTTTTAAGTTTTGACTGTTTAAATAGACGAGCTACTGACGACCCCTCAGGTGTAATGGTGCGTGTGCCATGTCGGCGGCACATACACCGGCAGTCGGGGGTTCGATTCCTGCTAGGAGTGGATATTTGCGTTTATACAAATATCTATTTCTGGTGTAGTCTGTCCCTGTGGGTCTCCCTACCGTGCCTCGGATAGCACGTTAATTTGTCGGTCCCGGTTGTTATCATTTACACCACGATGGAGCAGCGTGGTGGATTAAGATCTGATCTTTCTCTTACATGGGGAAAGAAGCCTATGCCCAGCAGTAAATGCCCCTCTTTAGGACAAAACTACTTTTAAGAGAAAGAAAGTCATATTTAATGTTTAAACGGGGATTAACACGAACAAAAAAATTTTTTTTAAGGTAAAGTATATTACCTTGGGGCCTGACGTTTCGGCTAGGTTACACCAGCCGTGGTCGCAGGCAGACTCAAGAGTCTGCCTGTTAATCCCCGTTTAAAAATTAAATATAATAATGCAACGCGAAAGTTTAAAAGTTGTTATAAGAATAAAGTCAACTTATGGAAACTTATATTTTGAAAATCTGATGCAGGCAATTTATTTTAATTTTGAACTCAGTGTCATGAATATTCAATGTACTTTGTTTTAAACACCTGTTAATAACACCGGCACACAAAAAGAGTGCACTGTACCTTTGACCCACTTAAGTTTATGAATTTTGATGCGTTGAATCCGAATTTGAGGTCTGTTTGGCTCCTACACCTACCCCTAATTTTTAATAATGCCAAAATGGCTAAAAATCGCAAAAAAAATGCATGCAAATGATTTTTTTTTTACTAGCTTGAGTATGTGTCTTATGTATTTCAATGCGTTGAACCCAAAATCCGAGCCAAGCCCTCTAAATTTAGAGAGTAAATTGCAAATATGTATTCGCTAAAATCGTAAAAAAGAAATGCAAACAGATTTATTTGTCGATCTAAGTCATGTATAATATTTCTTATGTATTTCGATGGCTAAATCTGAATATCAAGTTAATTTTTTGAAATCGCTTTTAATCGCTAAAAAATCTTGAAAAATTCCAATTGTGCTAACGAAAGTTTTTTTCTTAAACTAGATCATGTATTTTTCTTTTGTGTTTTATATCCATGTTAACAGTTAATGAAAATTAGGGGGTGTAGGGACCAATCGGACCTCAAATTTGGATTCAGCGCATCGAAATACATAACACTGGGTCAATTCAAAGGTACAGGGCACATTTTTTTTGTAGGCCTGTTTAGTTATTAATTTACATTTTAACAGGAAATATGAAGAAGTCTACCCTCCAGAAGTATCTGAGTTTGCTTATATAACAGATGATACTTATACAAAGCGGGAAGTGCTACGTATGGAGCATTTGATTTTGAAAGTGCTGTCGTTCGATCTCTCAACACCAACATCGCTCGCCTTCCTCTCACTTTACTGCATTTCAAATGGAATATCGAAGAAAATATTCCACTTAGCTGCTGTAAGAATATTTTTTATTTTTCTGTTATAGTCACCTCTATTGTTAATATATTTATTTATCTAACGAAGAGCGGTCATCTGTGACCCAGACCCGACAGAAACGAGACATCTCAGTTTTTTTGTTATTTTTTATATAGTAAAATTTTATATTTTTCATATTCGAAATCAATGGCTAACACCAAAATATTGGCTTATGTGTTTGTTTTGAGATATGTCTCGTTTCTGTCGGGTCTGGGTTTTTTTCTATGGGATGTGACCATTCTCCTTTGTTATAAATATTTCTCAGTATTTGGTAGCCATACCTTCTTTTATACTCTTTGCATAATTATAGATCATATATACTCTTTTGTTTATTATTCTTTTTGTTTATTATATTATAGTAGTCTTTGACAACAGAACCTTAATAATGTTGAAACTTATAATTTAGACGACTAGTATTAGATAGATGTATGATGATTGTGTGACATGGGGCAGTACATCGCGGAGCTGTCCCTGCTGGAGTCGGAGCCGTACCTGCAGTTCCGGCCGTCCGTGGTGGCGGCGAGCGCGCTGGCCACGGCGCGCCACTGCCTGCTGTGCGAGCGCGCCCACTCCAGTCACTCCGCCGACACCGCGCACGCCGCCTGCGCCGACACCGGTACGCGCCCTACTCATTTTAACTACTTCGAAAAGGAGGAGCTTCTCAATTCAACTGTATGTTTTCCAAATTCAAATTCAATTTATTGCGAATATAGGTATACAGAGAGGTTAAATGTTTTATAATGAAACAACTCTACCCAGGTATAAATCGAAAAATAATGATCCTACGAAAAAATTGATGGAGACCAAAATTGTAGGAAATTTAATTTTAAACAACTTTTGTTGTTACTATTTTTCGTGTAAAATTGAAAATAAACGAGTTATTCAAGAGACAAAAAATAACCTTTTACTTTAAATCAAGATGGCGGATGAAGCAACAAGTATGGTACCCCTGCTTTTTGAATTTAGACTACCCACTGGTACCGTGCTCCCCCTTATGCCGTGTGTGGGATCGAACTCGCAAACGCCAGCGTAACAGCCATAAGTCAGCGTTGCCACTGTTGAAGTACAGTTTAAAGGAACTGCTAATAATAACGACAGCAATTTCACAGTAATTATATTTAGGATGCCTCTGCTGCCATACTAGGAAAACGTATTACGGGAGGAGCGTCAATCCCCCAGATTTGGTTTTGAGTTGTACTATACTTATATATATATATATATATATATATACAATACATACAATATCCGTAACACTTTGCATATAAGTAAGTTAGCGTAAATAGGTTCCAAATGACCCCCCCTACCCAACATACCTCTATGGCTAACCATTCCCCTAACATCCTGTATATATAATGCTTTGTTAGTACGTAAATACACAGTTTTCTCTATCACCACCAAACCCAATCAACTTCCTGTTGGTGTGGTAAATACATATCCCTTGGTCTCCAGGCGGTAGTAAGGGAGTTTGGTCGCGGTTGGTGAAAGTGGGTGGTGGTGGGTGGTGAAAATGTTGAAACATACTTACTTCTTACTTCTATCACGGGCTATTACAGCAGCTCGACGTCTGATGCGCCTATTCTGCCTAGGTGGCCGGCTGAGGACACTACTCCTGCCAGCCCAGCTCCTTCAGGAAGCCTAGCAGACCCTTGACGTTGCCGACGACTTCCTGGAGCGACCTCGTATTCCCGAGGTGTTGTGCCCTGTAGTTCGCCACACCAACGCAATCCAGCAGAATGTGTGCAGCCGTTTCTTCCGCTTCCATGCACGCTCTACATAGGGGGCTGTCTGTAACACCCATATTATACAGATGTTTATTAAACAAGGCATGTCCAGTGAGAGCCCCTACCAGTAGTCGGAGCTGAGTTCTCCCATACCCGCGGAGTTTGCGGGATAGTCTGGGGTCGATCCTCGGGAGAACTTCTCTTGTCTGCCTGCAGGTACCTAGGTTTGTCCAATATTTTTGGTGCATTACCTTGGTGTTGTGTCGCAGCCGGTCGCGCAGCCAACCGAAAGGCAGGGGCAGAATCGGTTCAGGTCCATAGACCTTCAGCTCCGATCCCTCCTTCGCCAGTCTATCGGCCGCGTCGTTTCCTCGCGATCCACTGTGACCCTTTATCCATTGAAGGGTGACCTTGTTAGTTTCGCTTACCTTCGTCAGAGCTCGATGGCATTCATATATTAGCCCTGATATCATAACACTGCTCTGCAGGGCTTGCAGGACCGATTTGCTATCAGACAGTATACGGATTGGAAAGCCCTTTACCTCTCTGGAGCTAATCGCCGCTGTTGCCATTATGATTCCCATACATTCCGCCTGAAAGACGGTGTTGTGGATACCCAATGGCGATGAGATGTTGATGTTCAGGTCTTCTGAATGAACCCCCGAACCTGTGCCTGTTGCTGTCTTCGACCCGTCTGTGAAGATTCTTAACTCTTTAAGGTTAAGGCCCTCCACTGGGTCTTCATGTAAGTGTATCCTGTATTTTTTGTCAAATACGTACTGTTTGGGTATCCTGTCGGTGACCGCTTCGATGAGCGGTTCCCTGCTTACCAGTTCGCCCAGTATTTCTGTATGTGTTACCTTTACATTCCTCCAGAGGTTTAGCTTCCTGAGTCTTACCGCAGCCGCCCCCGCCTCCTGCTGTATGAACAGGTGCAGCGGCGGCAAGTTCAGTAGGGCTTCCAGGGCCGCAGTCGGAGTAGTCCTCATGCAGCCCGTAGTCGCCATACAAGCCAGCCTTTGAAGTCGTTGCAACTTTGCCTCCACGGTGATAAGTTTGGTTCTCGGCCACCAAACCACTGCACCGTAGCTGATGATGGGCCTGATGACGGACTGGTATAGCCACAGAGTGATTTTTGGGGATAGGCCCCATCTTTTACCTATCATTCTGCGGCACTGCCAGAAGGCTATTGTAGCCTTGTCGATCTTGCTGTTGAGATGGTTGCTCCAGTTCAGTTTACTATCCAGAATGATACCTAGATACTTTACCTCCGAGCTGAACTGCAGCTCCGTACCGAACAGCCTATTGGGGTTATAGTTCCCCAACAGTCGTTTGTTGGTGAACATTACCTGTATAGTCTTTGTGGGATTGACAGACAGTTCGTTGTTTATGCACCATTTCTCTACTATTCGTAGCGCCTGTTGCGTGACGTTGCACACGGTACTGCTGACTCTGCCGCTGATAAGAATGGCGATATCATCAGCATACCCGATCGTGAAGTAGTTGAGCTGGTTCAGTCTAGTTATGAGGTCATCTACTACTACGTTCCACAGTAGTGGGGAAAGAACCCCTCCTTGTGGACAACCTCTCCCTACCAGTGCATATTGTGTTTCAGATGATGTGAGTCTAATGACTCTTTTGCTGAGCATGTTACCTATCCAGTCGACCATTACCTGATGCACTCCGTGCTTAACTAGGGCCGACGTGATGCTGGTAAAGTTGGTCTTGTCAAAAGCTCCTTCGATGTCAATGAAGGTGCCGAGACACATAGATTGGTTCCCAGTGGCTTCTTCTATTTTGCAGACCACTGCATGTAGGGCTGACTCTGTTGATTTACCTTGGCTGTACGCGTGTTGATGTGAGTGCAGGCGTACCATAGCTAGGGCGTTTTCTCTCAGATCTCGATCGCACAGCCTCTCGAGGGTTTTCAGCAAGAAGGATGTGAGGCTGATAGGTCTGTGAGATCTGGGATCGGAGTAGTCGCTTTTACCTGGTTTGGGAATGAAAATTACCTTTACCTCCCTCCACTGCCTTGGCACGTACCTGTGAGCAAGACAGGCTACCAGAACGGCAGTGAGCCTTTGGATCAGTCGGTTATTTCCCCACTTCAGGAGTGCTGGGAAGACTCCGTCCAACCCCGGGGACTTGAAGGAGCTAAAGCTGTTGATAGCCCAGATGACTCTCGACGGACTTATTACCTTGAGTGCATACTTCCATTGCTCCTCTGTTGCGATTGCTTCCTCCACGGACCAGTCAACCGTCTGCATGATGTGACAGCCTGGGAAATGAGTCTGTACCAGGGTGTACTCTGCTTCTTCCGGTGTGTTCGTGAAGGTGTTGTCCGGCTTTTTCAGGGAGCACCCTATCTGGCTATGTTGGTGTGCTAGAACTTTCCTTACCCTGTTGGCCTGTGCGCACGTCTCTATATTGCTGCTAAATTTGCGCCACGACTCGGTGCTTCTGTACCTTAGTCGTCTCTTATATCTGGCCTTGGCTTCTTTGTACTTGTCCCAGTCCAGATCGGCGCATGTATTCATAGCTCTGTTTAGGAGTCGTCTTACCTTTTTCCTGAGTCTTGCCAATTCAGGTCCCCACCAGTTTGATTTGCCTGTGTTCTCTGGTGGAGTTGATAAGGGACATGCAGTGTGGTAGGCGTCTATGATGTTCTTAGTTAGCGCGTCTACCTGCTCTTCTATCTGTCCTGTTCCCTCGAGTCTGTCCGGACATGTCCGCTCACTGAGCAGCTGCTCCAGTCTCTTGGCGTATTGCACGCGATCCGTTTTGCGCGGGTTACGCCTAGGGGTTATTGGGACTGTATTTACCTGCACATCGAAGCGTATCCATCTGTGGTCTGAACATGATGCCTCGTTGGATACATGCCAGCCGGTGATGTTCTCGGCGATGTTGAAACATATATTTATGCCCTTTTCTATCGCATCAGGACACCTGAAAAGATCTCAAAATGTCTGTAATGTTCTAGAAAGTTTCTGCGATGTATTTTAACCCGAGCAGCGCCGGGTTTCGCTGCTAGTAGTGTAATAATTATAATGGTTGTAATATTGTTGCAGCGTGGCCGGCGGCGCTGGTGCAGAGCGCGGGCTACGGCTGGGCGGAGCTGGAGGCGTGCGCGCGGGAGCTGGCGCGCTCGCACGCGCACGCGCAGCGGCAGCCCTACCGCGCCATACCCGACAAGTACAAGAACAACAAGTACGGCGCCCTGTCTTATTTTTATTGGAGTTTACTCCTTAAGAATCGATTTTCATATAAGGCCCCCGGTATGAAAAAAATATGAGGAGTAAAATATACTGAACGAATGACCTCGTTACGTTTTTGTGCGCTATCTATCTGCTACGACGTCGACGGTACCGGCTACGACGGTTACGACGGTATCGGTTACAACGTTTTCCAATAATACCATCGATAGATGCCATTATTTGATTCATTTATTTACCATTTGATATGGTATTAATCTTTTTCTTAGATTATAAAGTCTTTTTTGTGCATATTTAGAGAGTCGATCTGAAGAAGTAAACTCCAGTCGTGCGTCGGAGCTGACACACAGACTTTTTTTTATTTTATTTAGGAAACAAACAGTGCAATAATACAAAATAGTAAAAAAAACTTATACCACTAATACATTAACCAATAAAGTTTCCAACAGTAAACAAATTCATAAATGAGCTAAAAAGCACACATTAATTAGAAATAATCGATAAATTACACACAGAAATACAAATAATTAAAGCAGTTCTAAATTGAATAATTAGAGTTAAACAAATATGAATAGAAACATTACATACAATTATAAATAAAATAATAAATAATTAAAAGATAACAAATACTAGTACTAATAAAAAATACTATAACTATACAGTTACTTGTTGCCGCACTGCACCACCGCCACACCTAAACATACATCTCAGATTAACTTCGAATGTTCATAGTGATCGTGAAAGGTTAATAACTTGTATACTTAGTCTGACAAGTTCCCACACGGTTGGGGCATTTAATGTGAGCAATCGGATATTCTAAATGTACTATAGAATACTTTCATTAAAGTAAAGCAAAGTATATCAAGATATATCCTGCTCAAAATTTGGAGCAGTCCAATTGGAGAAGTATCTCAAAATTGTAGCCAAATAATATGTACTGATCTCAAGTAGTATTATTGTGTTACTGTGGTAAATAAGGTGATCAGAACTTCTGAGGAGAATTTGGGGTAGAATTAAGGATGCCCAAAAAAGGCCGATATACACGGCAACGATAAAACTGCGCAAACGAACTGCACAGTTCATTTGCGCAGTTTTATCGATCGTATGTACAAAAATCGGCGAAGATTTTTTGGTTGGTGCAAGCCATCGTAGCAAGGTTAAAAATCTATTCGATAAATCGTTGTCGATCGCGTTTGCACAGTTTTATCGTAGTGTGTGTACGGAAGTCGGGCCAATCATTCAGTTCAGATTGTCTCGCTAGAAGATTGTAGCGGAATCCGTGACTTATTGGAAGAGTAATTTATCCAGTGCTATAATAAAAAGCGTGTAAAAATGAATTAGTTTGCTTGTGGAATAAGAAAAGTAAAGATTTTCCAAGACCGCAACAAGAATTTTATTATATGTATGTGAATCATTTATGTGAGAGTATGACTTTCTTTTAAGAAGCCAATCCTTACACCACAGACTACGTGATTTTCTTTTCTTTTTGCCCAAAACAAGCCAGGCTAGCGCAAGCGCTTGTTTTTCTTCAGAGTTTCTGCCGAGAACTGACGATCGACGCAGATATCGTAGATATGCGGACGCACTACCGACGTTCGATAAACTGCGCAAATGAACTGTGCAGTTCGTTTGTGCAGTTTTATCGTTGCCGTGTATACCGGCCAAATGTAATTTGTATCGATATATCTTGACGTAATGTTTCGCATGCGTCTGTGCGATACACGATATTATCGAATACCTTTGTGTCGATACATACGATATTTTCAAAATTTTAATCGTTACGAAGTTATAAAGTTACAGATATTTGTCTACTCTATTAGCTCTATGCTTAGTAATCATTTAGACAGCAAGGTATTTCATCTTTGAAATCTTTTATTTGTTCTTTATTAAGAGGAAAATAAGACGCTTTGTTAGTCTAAAGCAAAAAAAAAAAACGAAAATTAGAATACTAGAAATAATAAGACACTCACAGCTGCTACTGGGTAAAAAATACCTATATACGTCTATAATCCAATTCACATAAAGATGGGTACGGTGACATTTGATATGTTCCAATACACTCACTATTTTCAGCAAATGAGATTAACATAAATGTTTAAAAATCGGCCAAGTGCGAGTGGGACTCGCGCACGAAGGGTTCCGTACCATTGACTAAACTAAATATAAGTAAATTTTCTGTAAAACATTTATTTAATTGTATCGCCATCTATGCCGCTATTGGAAAACTTATTAGTCTATCGACTAATAAGTTTTCCAATAGCGGCTCGAAGTTTTCCAAATTTCTAATAGATGGCGTTGGAGAGTAATAAATAATTAAATAATTATCGCCCCCCTTAAATATTTATTTTATTTTGTTTTTAGTATTTGTTGTTATAGCGGCAACAGATATACATAATTTGTGAAAATTTCACCTGTCTAGCTATCGCCGTTCTTGAGATACAGCCTGGTGACAGACGGACGGACGGACGGACGGACACCGAAGTCTTAGTAATAGGGTCCCGTTTTTACCCTTTGGGTACGGAACCCTAAAAATCACCAATTAATTTCCAAAGCAAACAATAATGCTTGATTAGATTAAATTGTATTTCATAATACGCAATATATTGCGTTTTTACATTTTAAACAAATTAAAAAACGTACAGAAAAAATAATAACCTAAAATTAGAGGTATGAAACGAAACGTTTAAATTGACACGTAGTAATCGGCAAAAACATATAATCGATACGGCCATCTTGTGAATTGAGTCAACTCACTTATTGTTATAGTTGTATTTGTAGCTGTTTTATTGTTGTTATACTCGTATCTGTTGCTGTTTTATTGTTGTTAAGTTCTGTTGTTCTATTTTTTGTTAGTTAATGCATTTTGTGTATGTGTTCTGTTCTGTAAAATGCCGAAAAGAACAAAGAAGACCGTTTTAAACAGTCAAGCCCGGGAGTTGGTTGTCCGCTTTCGGGAATACGAAAATTAATTTTTAATAAGCAGTTAAAAATATATTTTTTTATAATCGATTAAAGGTTAACCGCAATTGTACTCGATAATCAAATCACATAAATTAATTATGCATGTTCACCTCACTATAGAGTTAATTTGACATGTGTCACCGTACCCATCCTAGGTGAAATGCAGTGTAAAAGGTCATTGAAACTGGTGGACAGTTACACATTTCTCGAAAGGTACTAAAAGCGGCACGGCACAAAATGAAGCAGAAACTATAAATATTTTTAATTGTATGCTCTATGTTGTAAATTTTACCCGCTAGCGCCTCCTGCCGTGTTATTAACCAGTAGGCAAAGCTACCTGATTTTATATTTTAAAGCTATATATATATAAATGTTTCTTCCATCTGCCAAACTAATTTTATAATTGCCTGTAATTTGTCACAGTAGGACAAAAATGCTCTATGGAATTAGGAATATATCAGCTTGGCCATGGTAATATTCTAATATACTACACTGGGAAATGAACATTTCGCTAAAATTATTCTGTTTCCAGGTTTGACGGGGTATCAACAATTGAGCCTAAACCAATGTTCCCAGTACCGCCGTACCAACAGCCAGCCGTCACAAACGCGCGACCGCCGCCCGAAGCCACGCGCACGAGCTAGTGTTCCTATTAGGTTCATTTGTTTAAGCCAAAAAAAATAGGGCTACCATCATCTTAATCACCGGGCAAAACTAAAGACTATTGGGAGTAATGGAGTTTTTGAGGACACCAAACAGCATTTAGCAGCAAAAATGTTATACTATCATTTTAATTTTTATCTGTCTTTTTATGTCGCAAAAAGTGTTTAGATTTAACCCGGACACTTAGATCTCGTCCAAAAACTTCCCTCCTAACAACTAGGACAAGTCCGGAGAATTCTATACAGATGGCAGCCCTAACCAAAAAGGACTAACGTCGACTTCTCAAGACGTTTCGCCAGTGACACGGACATCATGAGTACATTCGATCATAGATCGTTGTCAAGTGAGAGTTTTATTTAAAACATGGTATTTGGATGGTAGAATTTTAATCTCATCATTACGTCTGCTATATTTTTAGTTGCAATAAAACAGTCTCAGTCCGTCAGAAGAACAGAAATGCTTTTCTAGGTGGTTTTTAAGTGTACTATTTTTTAAAACAAACATAATGAGATATTTGGGTAAAATTTACACGCCTTGTTATGTTATGAAACGGAACTGTTGAAATGACGCATTAAAAAAAGCATTTGTTTTGTGATGTGTTTTATGTGTATATTAAGATTACGTACAATAAAAATATTCATGCATTTTTAAAATGCTTGTCTCTGGCAAAATTAATTATAAGAGTGTTAAGCAACAACTTGCTTGCGTTAAATTACACAATAGTCAACTAGAAATAAAAATCGAGAATTTTTCATATTTAGGTCAGTTTACTAGGTTTAAATGACATCTAAAGAAAATCAGTGTTAATATAAAGCAAATCGTGAAATTCAAAATCGTCAGATATTTTACGTAAACGATACGACAATTAGCTAAATTTAAACAGAGATCTTTATATTTACCAGTATTGTGTTCATTTCATTGTGGTTCGTCTTCCGCTTTTATCACACTGATTCTCCAGACTGCGAAATATATATAACTTCGCTATTCTAGAATTTATAAGTAAATAAAATTGTGATTGCCTTATGGACCAATTTTTTTAGAAACTAATGTAATTCTACTGTACGATGTTAGTTTTAAAGCGTTTGTCAACTTTTAATGTATTTCAAATTATAATTTTTACAATATGATGGATGAATGATAGAGCACTTAGCGTTAAACGGTTTATACTTAGAATTATTCTAAGGGTTTATAGTAATATTTTTAATTGTAAAAGACTTAGTGATTATTTGAATACCAATCCCTAGGACTTATTTTCATGTTTGTTAGTAAATTATTTTTTGAGATATAAGGTATGTTTTTAATGTTGATAAGTAGTTTTATTGTAATTTAATTTAATGTAATAAAAATACATATTTTGCTCTTGATTTATCTGTTGGAGGTAAGTACCGATATCAGTTAATATACAATTTTAAAATATTAAGCGTTTTCTTTGACCCTACAGACTCGAGTTCTGTTCTTTCTACATATTGATATTATGAATTTATGATATTGTTTCTATTCTTTCTGACTTATATACTAGCGTAATTTAGTATATAGCCACTATATTTGTTTACTAAGTGAACCTTAAAAGCCATCATAAACATAACTAAAGTTTTTTTTAAAAATATGTAATGCCATTTTATCTGTCAAATGCATCTGTAATCGCATCAACAAATAAGGGCGCCTTCAAATTTGTCGAATTTGAAGGCGCCCTAAAAGTTGCAGGTATTGTAAATTAATTTAAGTGAACGGTCTGTTTTCCCATCTTCGTAGTCTCATCTTCTTAATAGTCTAGCATTGCGGTAGCAACAGCAATCGGTGAAATATGAACATTGAACATAACAACTTTTATCGCGAAACATGTAATGGCTTTAATACGAGAGAGCGAATTACAGTGCTAGGCACTCGTCTATTTTAAGATCACTGACGTTAGTACATAGTTTTCGACCTCGAGTTCAAAGTAAATACAATCTTGAATTACTGACTTTCAAACTGGGAGTCATATGATTTCCACATGATTATGTAAGCGAATTTAAAAATATAAAATGATCAGTACATTAAAAACAAACACTTCATTTGATTTATATATATATATATTTCGTGTTACAAAAATAAGTATTTCATAATGTTTCTTCTAAGTGATGTATTTGCGAGGTTTTTCGATATATTTGTACTTGTATTGTCGGTTTGTCGGTGGTTATTGATCATGGAGAGTGCTTCTCTTGTGTGTACACGTTTCCTAATCCCTTTTTCGTCGTGACGGGGCCTGCAAAAAAAAGAAAACTATTATTTTCGTACTATGCAATTAATCTTATCTGGCAACCCGCATAGAACATCGTAGCGGGCAATGCAGATTTCTTTCTACGAAGTACGAAGAGATCATGCCCAGCTGAGGGACGTGTGTAGGAACAATTTCTTAACAGTACAGTTAGTCACGATTCACGATCACGATTCAGCCTGTAATATCCCAGTGTTGGGTATAGGCCTCTTCCCCATGTAAGAGAAGGATTAAAGGTTAAGCTTCATTCACCACGCTGCTCCAATGCGGGTTGGCGGATATATTGTCTACTATGAGTAACGATCGCTACCAGGTGCAGGTGCATGACAACAACCAGGACCGACGGCTTAACGTGCTCTCTGAGGCACGGTGGGGAGACCCACAAGAACTGTACCCAGACCACGGCAAACATCTGTATGGCCAATACAAATGTTGTAGTGTGTGGGGATCGAACCCGCAACCGCCCGCGCAACAGCCAATCGCAATCCAGTGGTGTGACCGCTGCGCCAACGCGGCGTCACAGTAGTCAGTCTTACGTAATATCTCTGTAAAAAAATGTTTTCGTTGGAGCATATGCTAATTGCGGTTTGTACCTAGCTGCCGTATTTGTATTTACGGCGTATACGCGTGCTTGTGGAATTTTAAACGACACAGCTGCCGACTCCGTTCGCACTTTGCAGCTATAGGTATGTATGAACGAAAGGATATTAAAATCACTGTATGTATTTAGGAATGCAAATGTTTTCTCAGTAAATATTCTTATATTTTTATAAGTAACGTTACAAATTAACGTTAGTCAAAGTAATGAAAAATGTACGAGAAACCATTATTATTTAAATGTTCTATTTACGAACGACTTTTAGTTTATAAGACGGCGACGGAATGTTTATAAACAGACGTGATATTGGCAAATATACGAGAACGTGCGCGAACCGCCTATTTCTGGCGTAGTTTCCAGGAAATTCTCATTTAAACTCCAGTCTTACTGTTTTAATATGATTTACCTAACCTTCAAACGCTCGCCAATTCTATGTTCCGTCTGGAGAGCGCGGCGAACAATTTAATTCTTATTCGCAAAGAGACGGCTTTATGGAGCCAGAGACAAGCTGCATAAACATAATAAATCATTTGTCGTCCAGCCTGAGTGGTGCGACGAGATATTTAAAGCATGATAAGGGCCGGCTCTTGGCATCAGACGTTCCTCTTGTGATTAACTATCGAGAGCCATTCATTCAATAAGTAGGTACTATTTATATCAGTGCAAGTTGCAACGTAAAGACGCCTTACGAGAAGCGTAGTATGTGGATTCGTAATTTGCATTTCCTATATTAAAATACAATAAAAACATTTTTGAAGTGAAACTTCTTTAGGCGCATGAGGGGTAAAATTTGAGCGGCCGGTAACGCAGGTAGGCAGCGTCAGGGACGGTTAGTACTTGGATGGGTGACCGCCTGGGAACACCGTGTGACGTTGATGGCTTTATGTTTTTTTTTTTTCAATTACTTTTTTTTAATTAGTTTGTCAAAGAAGTTTCACTTCTGACATGTGTACTTTGTACGCACGCAATTTTTTTAATCTCTAAGTAAGTTTAGATTTCATAAATCACATTACAATAGTAGGTACATATTAGATACTGAAAAACGTTTATTGAAATACAATACCCTTCTTGTAAATAATCGTAGTATTCGAAGTCCTTCTATTAGATAAAATGAATCTATACTAATATATAAAGCTGGAGAGTTTGTTTGTTTGGTTGTTTGTTTGTTTGAACGCGGTTAAATCTCTGGAACTACGGGGCCGATTTAAAAAATTCTTTCAGTGTTAGATAGCCCATTTATCGAGGATACTAATATATAAAGCTGAAGAGTTTGTTTGTTTGGTTGTTTGTTTGTTTGTTTGAACGCGGTAATCTCTGGAACTACGGGGCCGATTTAAAAAATTCTTTCAGTGTTAGATAGCCCATTTATCGAGGAAGGCTATAGGATATGTGTCATCACGCTAAGACCAATAGGAGCGGAGTCCACGCCGACGAAGTCGCGCGCAGAAGCTAGTGAATAAATAAAAACGTAGACCGTATATTGCTAACGCCACACGTGGAGGTTGTCCACGATATAACGAGTATATATATATTTTGCTGGTCGAGCTTTAGCACCTCTACTTATCTGCGCGCTACAATAAAACGTGAGCAGAAAATTAATCATTCATGATTATTTTTATGCACTGAATAGAATTGTAATATTTATTCTAATATCTACTTTTATACCAAGAGCTAGTAAACAAATAGCAGAGGTTTAAACACAAACTATCTACTTTAGGTACCTACCTATTCATATTATAATTATTATATAAGTACAATTACTATTTTCTTCAAATAATTATTTAATACAAAATATATTTAAATAAGTATCTCAAAGCCTAATCTAATAAACCTCTTCCAAATAAAAATCATTTTATAAATTTCCGTTAACCTTCTGTTACGTTACGTTACGTTTTTGTACCTAGGATCATTAAAAGTTTATTGTACGAGTTTTTATACCTCAAGCTTTTAACCTTCTCAAAAACGTTTATAGCTCTCCTGTCGCACTCGCGTGTGCAACGATGCATTAGACCTCCGCGATGTAGTCTCGAGTCCATGCTTACATAACTTACACTCGTCACACACATTACTGCCGTAAACGTTGACAAATGTTGTTAAAATTATTTCAAAAGTTACATAAAAATGTAATGCATTTTTTATGTTTTGCCTATAAACTTGAACAACTTCATCAAAGCAATAGAACCCAATTGACTTCAATTTTAAAAATGATTGTTTTATAAAGCTCACGTCAATCACAATTTCTATAACATGTCAAGTGGTTTGTATAAAATTACAATAAAACTTTAGATATAATCGATAAGTACTGATTACCAATTATTTACCGACGATTCGCCAACGAGCGTTTCGCATGTTAAGAAGATGTCCATATCGCATTCATGAACCCACTTCCGCAGCCCGGAAAGGAAAGGAAATTCACATGCAAGTTAGCAATTCTGTACACAGCCATTATATTGACCGGTCCGTTTCTCATGGTCTAACACTTATTGTTTTGTTTTTAAATGTTAATTTACATCCTATGTCTAAGATATACCTACTTACTAAATACTACAATACTATAAGATTACAAGTACCTACCTAATTATAAAAAGTCAGTCTACTATATATTGCAGAGTTTTACATACAGTATTCAATTATTCATGTATTTTGTTGCTAACATTAATGCACTTAAAATTTTTGGGACGCTAGAAGCCAGTTTGCTATAAGATTTATAAGTATACTAGCTGACCCCGCAAACGTTGTTTTGCCATATATGTTGTAACCCCCTTAATTCCCCACCCCGCCTTATAACTTAGGGGTATGAAAAATAGATGTTGGCCGATTCTCAGATCTACCCGATATGGACACAAAAATTTAATAAAAATCGGTCCAGCCGTTTCGGAGGAGTGTTGTAACCAACACTGTGACACGAGAATTTTATATATAAGATTATAGTTATAACTGTAAATAATCTTCGAAGATATTTATAGAGTACCTAATTGTATCTAAATTTACAATGTTTAAGGAACAATTATATATTATACTAGCTTCTGCGCGCGACTTCGTCGGCGTGGACTCCGCTCCTATTGGTCTTAGCGTGATGATACATAGCCTATAGCCTTCCTCGATAAATGGGGTATCTGACACTGAAAGAATTTTTTAAATCGGCCCAGTAGTTCCAGAGATTACCGCGTTCAAACAAACAAACAAACAAACTCTTCAGCTTTATATATTAGTATAGATAGACTAAGTAAATATAAAATGACTAGCTGCTGCCCGCGACGTCGTCTGCGTGCGTTCACTGCTCGTTCCCCGTAGGTGATAGCGTGATAATATTATGTAGCCTATGTTCTGACCCGACTTCTTAATAATATTCGTGCCAAATTTGAAGTAAATCCATGCAGTACTTTTTGAGTTTATCCCGGACATACATACAGACAAACAGACAAAAATTCTAAAAACCATATTTTTGGCTTCGGTATCGATAGTATATCACACCCGAAGTATTCTTTTAAAAAAATATTCAATGTACAGTTTTGACTTTCCTACCATTTTATTATATGTATAGATATAGCTATACTAATACATATTATAAAGAGGTAAAGTTTCTAACTTTGTTTGTAGGGGGTAATCTTCGCAAATATTGATCCGATTATGAAAATTCTCCAACAGAAAGCTACACTATTTAGGAGTGACATAGGCTATATTTTATTGTCATTGAAAAAAAAATCAGGAAAACATAATAGTATAATGTAAATCAATTCGGAGAAATGCGAGCGAGATGAAAACTTTACTATAGAATTGCATCACAAAAATAATTAACGCCCAACGAAGTGGGCACGGGTCGGCTAGTATGCTATAAAAATAATTGTGTAGTGGGTACAAACTGCATGATACTTATTATGAATGTACGACAGTGGTTCTGGCATTTATGATAGATCGGCAATAAACAGTTTAGATTGGATGGTCTATTATTGACTGCACAAACATCTCGAAGGGAAGCTTTGGGCCATTTCCTGGTAAGAGAAATGGGGCCGCTCGTGACGCACGTTTTACCTAGTACATCCGTTCATATTTATAAATGAACATTTTTTACGTATAGGTACTAATAATTTTAGGTTTCCGGGACTCGAACTTTGCTTTCTATTTATATCTCATTAATAACTGCCGTTCATTGTTTTCTTCCTTTTGTTTTTATGATTGAGAAGTCAATGAATGCTAAGTGTGCATTATTAGTACTTAGTCACGATTTTTAAAGAAAATTCTTAAAAAAAAAATTCTACAATACTTTATTTAAAAAAATTCTACAACACTTTATTAAAAATAATTTTAACCATCATAATTTAATTGTCATATCACGTTCTTATTATTAAAAACTAGCTGTGCCCGCGACTTCGTCCGCGTGGAATTTAACAAAAAAGTTATTTAGTTTATTTAGTTTTTTTATTCGTTTTAGCATTTTTATTTCAGTTATTATGTAAAAGATTTCCTAAAACTTTTACCACAGATACTGTTACAGGTGAGGATGGTTATCCATTTTACTGACGTTGTTTACCTGAACATGGTGGTATAAAGGCCTCTACTGACAGAGCCCGATCCATTCCGATGATACGATCTGAACCTTTATTTTTGCTCTATGATCTGAACGCATGCGTTCTCTGTAACCTATGGCCGCCCAAGTACGCCTTCTCACTGCCTGCGATCTATCGCACGCGTTCTAGTGATCGCACGCCGATCAGTTGCGATTAGTGGTGGTTAAAATAACGGAAACGTCAAAGTGTAACACGTTTTTTGTTAAAAACGCGTAACGTTTGTTATTCGTACTCTGACTTCGCGTTATCTCAAAAACGTCTCAACAAACAATTGTCGAAAACGTCTGAAAACGCAAAACGTCTAAAACGTTCCCACAGCGCGCAACGCTCTGCAACGAGGCTAGAGCGAGATAACATTACAGTCGTAGACGCGTCGTCGGCCCGTATTATTCGTTTTTAGGTTATTACTCCGTTACTCGTATTAATTTACCGTAAACGTTGTTCGCGTTGTTTCGTAAACAAACATGGCTCGTTCGTTTTAAATTTTTAATACATAAATTTGGTTGCTGTGCAAGTTGTACTACAGTACTATAATAATTGTAAATAATATAATAATTCTCTTTTCATACATTCGTCGTGCTGTTGTAAATATTGTGTAAATAATATTATAAGTACCTGGGTGACCGAGCCCAGCTCGGTATTTTTATTTTATTTTTTGTTTTTTTTCGGTATTTTTATATTTTTATTTTATTTAAATAATAAATCACGAGTGAAATTAAAAAAAAAAAGAAAAAATAATAATTTGGAGACAGATTCGAACCCGGGTCAAAACGATTTGAAATCCGTCGCTTTCCTAATTACGCTATTACAGCTATATTAATAATGGTGAAATTAAACTTCGTATTATAATGATATTTTTTCATTGTCTAAAAACAGGGATAAAACGACATTTTTTTTAAATGAATAATATAATCCATATATCCATTTCACATAAGAATAACGGTATGGTGAAATTTGATATGTTCCAATTCCAATACACTCACTATTTTCAGCAAATCAGATAAATATAAATGTTTTAAAATCACCAATTAATTTCTAAGGCAAATAATAATGCTTGATTCGATTGAATTGTTGACACGGCACGTCAGAGGGTGCAGGTTCAAATCCTGCTGGGTCAAAAATTTTGATAATTTTTATCTTTTTCCTTTTATCTTGTCACTCCTGAATAGTGTAGCTTTCTGTTAGCGAAAGAATTTTCATGATCGGATCAGTATTTGCGAAGATTACCCCGTATATACAAACAAAGTTATAAACTTTACCTCTTTATAATACCTGTATAGATATAGATATATATACAAGAATTGCTCGTTTAATAGTAAGATAATTCTCGTTTCGTAAATTCGTCGTGCTATTGTAAATATTGTGTTTTTAACCGACTTCTTCGTTTTTAAGAATATTGTAAATAGGTACTTAGGTAGGATATTACTGTGAGTTGAAAAAGTGAAACTGTAATATAGTGTGTGTATAGTGATGTGTAAATAAGTTTTAGACAATTAATTAGGTAGTTAATTAATAAGGACTTGAATTGCAAGGATTTTTAATTGGTAAAATGCCTCGCGGTAGTGATTTACCAATTTGGAACTTTTTTGAGAAGTCCAGTGATCACAATAAAACAGCTGTGTGCAATTATTGTCGTCGAGAGATCTCATTTAAATCGACGATATCACAACCGTTCAATCATCAATGATAAAAATATAAAATTTAAAATACAAACAAGTTTAAATTTTAAAATGTCTATTTTGACTTGATTTGACAACAAACAATGTTGTTGTTTTAAAATTTATCCCCAACAGGGAAAGGCAAAAGACTATAGTCCATACAGCCTAGTCTGAATTTGTATATTTTTTCAATTCTTGACAACAAACAAGTTTAAAATACCAACCACGAAAAAATGATCCAATTCACACATTTAATTAAATTATATATATTTTACGTGCTGTTTCGATATAAATTTATATCGATTGAAATATTTAATTTGTTACTTAAAGCAAAAAAACAGGATAATTTTTTATGTGACATCATGCTTTTTTTTTTAAGTATAGGTAAATAGTTATTTTTGTATGCAAATTTAATTGGTATGCGTGTACTGGATTGCTGAATTGACGAGTGCCAACGTAGCGACATCTTTTGATAGGACTTGGTAGTCGCTAATAAATTTAATAGTTTCGGGGCACGATTAATAGATGACACTGCTAATTTTTTACTGTGGCCGATGTTCTAACTTCTAAGTTTCCAGCCCATGGTTGTCAACTTGTCAGATAAAATGACAATTTCTCCGCGTTGAGACTGCGGCCAAGTTTTATAAAAACGTGTTATTATGAAAACGTATAAAAAAACGCGTTAACTTAAGATAGTTAATAGTCGAAAACGCGTTTTTAGTTAATAACGGATTTGAACATCAATAGTTGCGATCTGTCTCCGGAGGCAGAGAACGCATGATCGGCGGTGCGTTACGTTAAAAAAGGCGGATAATTTTACAAAAACATTGATTGACGGCGTGCGTTCGCCAAATACATTTCTTTTTTGAAGTTATAAGTACTTCTTTTGGGGCGTTCTTAGAGAAAAATGATGAGAGTAAATTTTTACTATGCGCGAACAAAGCTACGTAGTTCACGCATGCATGAATAGATGCCGCCACTAAAGTACCTAGTCTTTAGCATTTCTGACAGATGGCGTTGTGGAACTATGAGAGTAAATTTTTACTATACGCGTGTGAAGCGTGACATAAAAACGTTTAAAAACGGAACGAAGTTCAAGCATGCTAAAGTAGTCTTTAGCATTTCTGACAGATGGCGTTGTGGAATTATTTTGGAAGTATTTTAATACTCTAGCTTGAAGTATAACTTCTTACGTGCGTACATAAGTACCTACACACTTTTTTATTAATTTTATGGACCCAAATTTTGCTTTTTCTATTCAACAATAAAGCTAGTAAAATTACTTTTTCTTCTTTTCTTTCTTCATCAAAACTTCCGTCTTCCGTCATCTGTACTCATATTAATTTCCTCGACCCTTTTTATATGTTGAAGTTGGGCGTGCGCGACCGTTTCGAATACAATTAGTTTTATGTATTGCAGAACGGATCGTCGCTCGTATCGCAGTCAGTATAAAGAGCATTGCGATCCGATACCACTATCCATTCTGAAGGAATGGTCCGGAAGCCAGGTAAAAAATCGGTCAATCATTTCCTCCCAATTGAAACTTCGTAACATAAATAAGGGATTTTGTTTTTATGAATATTCGTTTTTGTCAGCTGCGAGTCCGTGGGTGGGGTGGGCAGTGGCAGCCTTCCAAACATAGAGTAAAACATTTTTTAGTCATTTTCTCCCACCTTATTTGTCGGATTATAGTTTACCTAATATCTGAAAGAAAAATAATGTTAGCCGACCGTAACATGGTGGTTTATACGTCAGCTGGCTGCTTGAACATGAAAAACATTTTTTTTTTCAGTGATTTCCTCTCAACTACAAATTTACCTGGTGATAGTTTATATGCTACTATGAATGAAAATTAACGTCAGCTGGCTGTATCTCGGTGGAAGGTTTGTTAGCTGGTACCGTTTTTTTACATCTTTCAAGTTATCAATATTTTTCATGTTCAAGCAGCCAGTTGACATATAATCATCCATGTTATGGTTAGCTGACAATATTTTTCCTTCAAGATATTAGGTAAACTATAATCCGACAAATTTTAAGGTGGGAGGAAATGACTAAAAAAAATTTTTTTCTCGATGTGTGGGAGGCTGCCACTGCCTACCCCACCCACGGAGTGGCAACTGACAAAGACGAAGATTCATAAAAAAACTCTTATTCATGTTACGAAGTTTCATTTCGTTGTCACGGGCTTCCGGGCTAGAACGTATCGTCGGAACGCTGTAGGTATCCTGTTGAGATTCATTTTCACGTCGCAATCTTGGAATTTTGGCCTCCTGCTTTATTTAGGCATAACTATAGTCATCACAATTTAATAAGCATTTTTTGACATTTGTCATCGCTATGTAAGCGATGTAGTGAAGTAACTATGGTTACTTATTATAATTATAACTATGGTTACGGTTAGTCGTATGCGACTTGGTACTCGATACTTACGATAAATCGATTCAAGTTTGTATGAGTATTTGATGGATTTGACTATGTAATGTAAAGTGCATTGGATTAAAATTTTGATTAGAAAATTTAACTTAAACTTAAACATTGTAGATAATTTGAAATAATCAATTTGTCTTTATTTTATTTTTTATATTGTTTTCTAATGTTTACGCGAATTTCAATAATTAAAATGAACGAATTTTGTCATGGTTTATGAGGCTCTGGACATTAGGACATGGTCCTCCCGTGACCATGGTTGCTGTAAAATATCCGAAACGTCAGGCATGCAAAAAAACCTAATAAACCGCGATAAAAATGAAGAAAAAGCAAAAGTGATTGAATCGTCATTCCATCATTTTCATAGGATGATGAGCCAAAATCGTCAGTTGAGCTATCGTCACCCGTAAATATAATTATTTCATTTTCAATTATAGTATCAATATTGACGTCTCTGTCATAATCTTCCTTTATTATTTTCGAGATTTTTCTACCACTTTTGCCCAGTCGTCTTTCATCTAACATCCCTCCGCTGCGTATGCGTAACGTACGTTAAGGACGTTAAGTCACGTACCACCAATTCAAAATTTTATTTACGCCTTTGAGCGCCATACAACCTGTACAGATCAGTCAATCAATCATTAAATCAATTGATTGATTGATCTTTCTTTTCAGTGGAGACCACTACACAATATTTAATTACTATTTAAATCGAATGAAGCTGGTGAAATTAAGTAAATAATTAGTTACAACACTTTAGTATAAAAAAAAGACATACTCCGTCCAATCGTTTATTATCTTTGTGATAGCTCACGCCTATATATTACAGTTTTTTTTTCGGAATAACGTACTAAATAATTGTCCAGTAATGTCATACTTTATTGACGATTTGATTGATTGATTGAAGTGCCCTGTGCATAACAAACAACCACAGACTGTGAAACAGTTCTTGAAATACGATAGATCGATCATATGATAAAAATAATTTTACGTCATGTAATTATTGTTTCTATAAATTTAATAAAAAAAGGAAATCAAAATATATAGCATCTATGACTCCAAGATTGATTATTTGCAAGGAATTAAGTCGAAATCTTGGAGCTTAATTTCAAACCAAGAGTAAAAATCAATGACTGTTCATTCATTTGCCCTAAAATATAACTATGCATGCGTTAGTGAAATTAAACTTTCAAATGCATGGTTAATAAAGCCTAAATCAAGTTTAAATCAAGAGCTATGACCAAATTAATATACTTGAAAAATCACATACCTAACTACTAATTAATTTAACAAACTAACTAATAAACGAATAATTATAATTTTTAAACTAAAAATATTTCATTAAATCGATTGAAAGTTCTTCTTAAATAAAATCGATTATTATTTCAAATCGAATGAATAACCTGCGAAGCAATCACTAATTTCGAAATGTCTGGAACTGTCAAATAGATAATAAACGATTAAACGGAGTGTACGGGCGTAACCTAAAGTTGTGACGGAACGTAAATTTTTTCGAGACGTTTCGTAATAATTATGAATTAAAATAAATAAATTTCTAATATCAAAGTAGCCTAAGTTACGCGCAATTACATCAGCTATCTGACAGTGAAAGTCCCGTCTAAATAGGTCCAGCCGTTTCAGAAATTAGCCGGAACAAACAGACAGACAGACAGACAGACAGACAGACAAAAATTGTAAAAAATGTTATTTGGGTACATGTTTCGTGTATAGATCCATATGCATTTAGTAAAAAGTGGTTATTTTAATATTAAAAACAGACACTCCAATTTTATTTATATGTATAGATGTATAGATGTATAGATGTATAGATGTATAGATGTGATAAACACATATATCTAGGTAACGCATTTCTTATTTATCTTTTAGTTTTGTTACACATTTATTTCGTTATTAGATAAAAAAGATGGTCGTGGTGGTTTTATAGGATTTCGTTACCATAATTGTTCGAGCATCGTTTCTTTACATCACGATTTAACGTGACTGGACTTAGTTTTGCTATCGTTCTTCGAAAACAGTTTGTTGTCATGTTTCCATTGTCTTTACTACAAACTAAGACAATAAATAAAAATAATATTTAAAAAATTGTCTAATAATAATTATCATTGACCAAATAGGTAATATGTGGTCAAGAAATATTTGTAAGCTGCGTACCTATGCGTAGACGTCGTTGTTAGCTTTAGTTATTTTTTTTTTATGTAACTAAGTCGGCAAACAAGCGTACGGCTCACCTGATGGTAGCCAAATACCGTAGCCTATAGACGTCTGCAACACCAGAAGCATCGCAAGCCCGTTGCCGACCCCACCCCCAGTTCCAGGAGCTCTGGTCACCTTACTCACCAACAAGAACACAACACTGCTTGAAACCAGTAGTATTTAGCTGTGGTCTTCTGTAAGGTCGAGGTACTACCCAAGTCGGGCTGCTCCATACTCTAAGCAGAAAATTTCCTGCTGTGCCCTACCTCAGTTATAATATTATAATCTTAATATATATAAATCTCGTGTCACAATGTTTGTCCTCAATGGACTCCTAAACCACTTAACCGATTATAATAAAATTCGCACACCTTATGCAGTTTGATCCAACTATTATTCTGATATATGTAATTATTAATTATATTACGAAAAAATAATAATAATAAGGCGGTACGAAGTTCGCCAGGTCAGCTTATATATGTAGTATATTATATTTACAATCACTTCTGTTTCTTCAGTCTTCATACAATAGGTATGTGAATATGTGATACTCGTATATGGATTTATGTATTTTGCTTCACTACTTTAGGACTATATAACGTACAACTTTAGTTACTTTAAATCGACTGCTACACAAACTATAAAAATGGAAACGAGACGATACGCTGAAATGTATCAGCGTGGTACGAGGGATACTTCTCAAAGACGCTTTATCCCACGACGTGGGTTCCACTCTGAATGCTAAGTTGAGTTCAGTATAAACACACTGGATTTTGTTGTAGTCTGTTCGATATTGAATTATAAATATATTCATCGCAGTTCAAAGAAAAACACCTGCCTGATGTTATACATCACCTTGTCTGTTTATCTTTTTACATCCATTTAATATTCGCCACCTACTATAGTTTTGTGTTAAGGTAAATCTTATTCGAAGAATGAATTATAATTTGTAAAATGAAGAGTAACATAACACAAATAGCATACATCGTGCAGGTATGCTAAAAAAATAGAATAAGCACTTTTCCGTTCGAACTTTCGAAGACAAGAAAATTAATAATTATGTCACTATTCACTTACGTGTTAAGACAGTGAAGTCAACGACCCAATAAATTCAATATTGATATTTATTTATCGTTAATTGTCAAAAATCGGTACGAACAGGAAGTGAGAGGCTTCCCGGCGGCGAGTGAAAACCTCGGGAGCGGAAGCGGTGCGGTGCGAGTGACAAGTTTGCATTACAAATTACGACTAAACAAACGCACCACGCACGTGCGTGCCGGGGCGCGAACTGCTTTCCAATCATATTCCAATATTCGATCAGGTTCTTATGTGACTCTCAGCGTCACTGAAAATCAGTGTAAGATGTTTTACACGATTTTACTTCCCACATTTTTTTATACAATGGGCCTTTATGACGTGCGAGGGTGGTCCGATAAGTAGGTACTTAGCCTACAAACTACAAAGGGGGTCATCATCCAGAAATTACGTCACACGAATTTTACGAACTTTTTACCCCCCCCCCCCCCCCGCGTCCTTGTCACAAATGGTCATATTTATGCCCCCCCCCACCTAGAGAAAGCTACGCATGTTTTGCAGTTTTACACCTATAAATTCTTATTTATTAAATTTAAACATAACTTCCGACATTAACTTTTGTTTCCGTTATTACGTACCTATTAAAGTTCTGATTTCTTTCATTCTATAATTTTGGGGTGCTGAATACGAATCTAAGGTTTGCGGACACATGACGCCACATTGATAAAATCGCAAAAAAAGCAAAAAAGAATTGCTTTTTTCGGTTTTTTGTCTATAACTCGAAAACTATTAAATTTTAGTAAATGGATTATTTACAGAAATTAAAGTACATACATAAAATATCACAATTTCGTTTTTTTTTTCCAGAACAACCGTTCGGTCTCAAGTACGAGTTGAAAATTGGCAATTTTCAGCGGTCTCTGCAAAACCCAAAATATGTATATAATGGGCCCTATGGGCAAAACACGTGTTTTGCCCATAGTCACCAGTCACCACACTGGGCAGGCGGGTTGGTGACCGCAGGGATATCTCTGGAACCATAAGGCGTAGAGACTTGAAATTTGGTAGGAATATTCCTTTCACCGAGTAGAGGTTTAAGCTAAAAAGTAAGAACGGATTTTACGAAATTCCACCCACAAGAGGGGGTTGCAGGGGTTAATAGAATATAATATGGCAAAACAACGTTTGTGGGGTCAGCTAGTACCTACCTATATGTAATCTATATATATAAAAATCAGTGCCACTTTTCGTTGTAATTTTATAACTCAAGAACGGGCTCACATATCCAAACCAAATATTTAGGCTTTGTTCGGACTATTTAGTAGATGGTTTATGTGAAGTTTGCACAAAATCAGTTGAGCGGTTTTTCATTTATCACATTTTTTGTAACAAAGGAGGATCATTTTGTTAATGGGGATTTTGCTGTCAAATTGAAACTTTTTTCAGTGTTGACAGTACAAGCGTGTTGTTATGTCATTCATTTCTGTCATTTCATTTTGGACGTGCTTCGATTAAAACAAATTAAGACAAAAAACTCAGGGATATAGTACATCACAGAAATAATTAACGCCCAACGAAGTGGGCACGGGACGGCTAGTTATTTATATTTATTTATCATTTTTTCTTCTTAGGGGGCGTTCAAGTATTACGTAACGCAAATTTTGAAGATTTTTGACCCCCCCCTCCCCCCATGTAACGCGCCGTAACGCTTTCCTGTACCCCCCCCCCCTATCCTATAAACGTTACGTAACACCCAACTGACCATTTTTACCACATTTTTACCCAAATGTCACAACATTTTTGCGTAAACTAACCGGAAAGTCGCTAAATTACTTTTGTTAATGTTTTAATCGCGTTTGTGGTAATAATAAATAAATAAAACGATAGATGTTAATACCCTATTTTTTTTAACTAAACAAAAAACAATGTTACGTAACGCGTTGCTCGAACCCCCCTCCCTCCCCTGTAACGTGTCGTAACGTTTGACAAGACCCCCCCTCCCCCCAATTAGCGTTACGTAATACTTGAACGCCCCCTTATCTATTTTATCGTAAGACAAAAAAAAAACAACGTTAAACATGCCTATCCTTTAACTTATAACTTTATACTTAAATTATCGATTCTGAGTTCCGACGATTTAGAATGATTATCAGAAATATTTTTACAATCATCGAGTTCAATGTGACCCCTGCAATTTAAAGTAACGATGCTGAGCAAGTGCACCCACGCGACTTTATTTTAGAACATTTAACTGGATCCAATAACTGGCATGCCGCCAGTGCGCTTCGCCTGAAACCTGCCCGTCTCGCGCGCTAACGAGTTACAACTTACGCGCGCCGTAAACATTCCTTTTACGGATTCCTTTTTTGAAATTTTCATTTCATTTTGTTGTTCAAAGTAACGAGCATCATAATTATGTTTGTGGCGTGATATATTTCAGAAACACTTAAAAATAGAATGAATGATATAGTTATGAGTAAATGGATTTACTATTTAAATACTTAAGTTAATTATATGTAATTTAATTTTCAAAAGTAATGTGTAATAGTTTTGAAAATTATATATTTCAGAGTTAGAAATTTTTATTATTATGACTATTCTAAGAACTCTTCTTTTATGACAGTTGATATAATATCATACCGGGTGTTTTTGGAACGCTTGGAAAAACGAAGAGGTATGATAGTGTTGGCATGACCTGACATGATACAAGTGAAAAAAAAACACCAAAAAGAATTTTTTTCTTGCCTGTTTTCATAGCTTTTTTGGTATAATCCGGTTTAGGAAAAATAATGAAACAGAAATTTGAAGATAATGCTTCAAAATAATCGTGTTTTGAACAAATCAGCAATGTCATTGAATACCACATGTTCATGTGCGCCATCAGCTGACCGGCGCGAGGTCAACGTACTCCCGCACGCACTGCCACGCGTCTCGCGGTCAAAGGGAGTTCGCAAAATACATAAGTCCTAAAATGTTCTTAAAAAAACGTTTCTGAGATAAATGGTTATATGCATTATATATAGTATATAAATAGTATATTACTAGGTTTAAATCTTTCCAAGCGTTCCAAATACACCCGGTATATGACAACATTTGAAAGTAAACTAGTTTGCAATAGCCTATTTTTTTTTTAAATAGGGACGGAAACGTAATTATAATTTTTTAATCTATGATATATTATATTAAATTTGTTTTAAAATTAATTAAACTGGTTGCAAATTGCAATCAGTAGACGCATTTGAAAAAAATTGAGATGACCACTTTTGAAAATTGGAAAATTACCTCTTGATTTTGGTTGACAATTTTTTTTGCTATTATTTATTACTTACCGAGCAAAGCATCTTTGCCAACGTGTATATTGCAATAAATATGGTGGTCACTGGGCACCGGTTCTGAAGGAGCATCTCCACCAGTCTCCATCAATCTTAGCTTAGCTGATAAATCTTGTACATCTGTGAAATAGATGTGAAAATATTAGTACCTGCGGCAAATAAGGCCCACCTAACTTTAAAACTAAAAATCTCAGAAATTATTTTAAAATAGTTTAAAAAAATGAGTTCAGTAGAAACTTTAGTTATTTAAGATAATAATAAAAGATAAAGAGTAGTATAGAAATCATCATGGAAAGAAATATAACAGTTTCTAACAACTCTTGCCAGGGGCCTTATTAAACTACCACTGTATATTAAGGCCCAAAAATAAAATTTTCCTTTCTTATGAAAATGAAACATATTCTAAATCAGACTTTCAATTAGGAACTTGGGAATTAGATTTATTTAGAAATATGCTGTGTGGTTACGGCAGCAAAGAATATATCCGTCTCCTCTCATCCCGTGGGTGTCGTAACATGCGACTAAGGGATAACACAGTCCCACTACCACCTTGGAACTTTAGAAGCCGACCGATGGCGAAATAACCATCCAACTGCTGGCTTTGAAATATACAGGCCGAAGACGGGTAGCAGCATCTTCGATGCAACAACGCCAGCCCTGCGGTTACCAACCCGCCTGCCCAGCGTGGTGACTATGGGCAAAACGCATGAGTTCACGCCATTTTTGGCGTGAACTTGTGAACTCCTTTTTATGCCAAAACAGTCTGTTGATTATAAACAGTCAACCGGCATCCCTTTTTGTCTACATTGTTAAGTTTTTCCGGGTGTGTTACTTATATCCAGTTTGTCATATAAATTTTTAATTACTTAAAATTTTTGGCTTACGATTCGTCTGTTCAATTTTTCTGCACTGGCTGGATTCATGAACTGTGCCTTTTTTGAAATTTCTGGATGCCGCTTCACAAACATCTTTAGCCAGTCTTTGCCAGCAAAGCCAACATCTTTGTTGAAGTTATGTTTTAGCTCATATTTTTCGCAAAATAATCGCTAATAAGCTTAGGCGTGTCGCATCCCAATATTTGTAAATCTTATGATTCTATTGACAAGATCGCGTTTTTGAGTTTCATTTATTATTGAACTGCATCCTAAACGTCTCATTATATTTCCACTTTTCAAGTGGTTCTTAAGCGTAAGTCTACTACTACAGCCTATCACAGTCCACTGTTGGACATAGGCCTCCACAAGTTCGCGCCCGACATTATGACGCGAACTCATGTGTTTTGCCCATAGTCACCACGCTGGGCAGGCGGGTTGGTGACCGCAGAGCTGGCTTTGTCGCACCGAAGACGCTGCTGCCCGTCTTTGGCCTGTGTATTTCAAAGCCAGCATGGATGGTTATCCCGCCATCCGTCGGCTTTTTAAGTTCCAAGGTGGTAGTGGAACTGTGTTATCCCTTAGTCGCCTCTTACGACACCCACGGGAAGAGAGGGGTGGCTACATTCTTGAGTGCCGTAACCACACAGCACAAGCGTAAGCGTAAGTCTAGGTATGTTATATCGGTCTGCTGCACCACGCTGCGTCAACTGCCTTCGTTCTACAGCTGCCATAGCAGAACGCAAGTTTTCTTGCGTTCAATGAGACCGTTGTGGAGGCATATCTATTCAATTTGTGGTTAGAAAAAATATGTTTAGTTGTATAAAAAGGTAGGGTAATAAGGCCCACGGCCTACTCCAGTGGGCCTTTTTAGCCGCTTAGCATTATTTTATAAAACCATTAATTTAGGACAAAAATAGCTCTTACTTTCGATTAAAACTATAGAAGTTATATACTATTATGTCCAATGTTTAATAAAATTACGTTACGTTATTGATTAATAGCAATCGAATTAAAATACTAACATTTCTTTGTCACCAATAATTATAAATCCAAGTGGTGTAACGTAGCCTCGTCGTAATCTTTCGCTACTGGCAAGATGGTGGCGCATACCGGCTGCAAGCTAACGTCACGAAATACCTTTCGATCTTATGCATGTGTGAGTGTTGAATCGGAATAGAAGTATTTTAGCTCGAGTTTTCAAATGTGGGCCTTATTAAACACCGGGCCTTATTTGCCGCAGGTAAGAAGTAAAGTCATAAAAATAATTTTAATTATATATAATATGTAGTTTAACGATTTCACTAAGTCCCTGTTTCTAGTTATCCATGTAGAAAAAAAAAAACTCAAATAAGTTGGATGTCCAAAAAAAAAAGGATTAAAGTTGTGAGCTTTCGAGAAAAAAAACTGCTATAAATATACTATAATGTTATGTTGTTTCACTTAACTGTACTGTTTTAGTACAGTCAAGTGAAACAAATTGCACTTGATTTATACGCTATTAGGCATAGTCCTCAAAGCTATTATTGAACTTGACAAGCGATGTAGTCTAAGATCCGAACTAGACATGATCTTCACCCATTTGCTTCATGGATAAAAATGATTTTATATCTACTTTGGCCCGGCTATATTATATTTGCCAACCGCCATTCAAACCTCATTTTTAGCAGACAACCATCATACGACTATGTCATAGTATTGCAATAAAACAACGCTCGTTTTGATGTAAGATTTATAATATTTATTAAATATGTGAGTGAAAGTAACTAAGTAGTATGCCACCCATTAGTTATGCCAGGAAAATAAAAGACAACCCAACGTTTGTATTTTCTACAGTATTCATATTAGGTAGGTATTTATATACAACATACTTTAAACTCGTAGGTGCATTTTTAAATGAAATTTTTTTTTTAATTTTGAATTAAATATAGCCTGGCCAGGAATTTTTCAGCCAATCCTTTCGCAGTTATTTTTCTAATATACTAAAATAAATATAAAATAATTTTCATCCATTAGGCAGATGGTTGAAGTTCGTCTCTAGTTCGGATCTCCTACTAATGGCAAATTGCATCAAAAATCTTGAGGTTTAAAACATAAAACTATTACATAAAATATGTATATAATATAATATCCACTGTGACTTATCACTTAAGTTAAAGTCGTATTTCATAATTATGTATTTTTAACTGGAAATTATATCAAAACATGATTAGGTAATTGGTTTATGTGCTATTTTAAAAATAAATTATTTATTATATACGTGTTCAATTTTAATAGGTATAAAAAGTTAAACTTCTATAATTCTATATAATTAGTAGATGATATACACTGCAATAAAAAAAGTGCTAAATTTATACGGGTTTATTTTGAACAAACGAACGGCATAGACGAGAAAGGAGAAGCTAAAACATAATTGCTTTTGCTGCTGTCTGTATTCTGGTCTGGGTTGGTAAGCAAATGCAAACAAAAAACACCGTTAGCTATTGTTCCAACGGCGGTCGGTAACTCAGGTCAAAATTAGTAGCGCACATGTTCAAACAAACCCGCATTGTTTACGCGGGATAACGCATGCGTTGTTCACCTTCAAGCAACTCGCGCCAAAACTACATTTTACATATTATGTATAACATATATGTATACATTTTCTGTTGGCTAGTGAGCTAGTATCACGAGTCATGGCACCATCGTGCATCGATGGTCGTTAAAAGAAAGGAACCACAAGATCGACCGAAGCGTTTTTCATTTATTTTATACTTATATGTAAGTACTTGGTTATTATTAAAATATTTCTAAACTCATATATTATTTCCATATGTGAATGTACCAACAGGATTTGTTTGATATTGTAAACATTTGGTTATTAAGAAATGGGCACACGAAATTAGAACATTTTTATCATAAAATGTTGTAAAAAGTAGCACATCTCATATTTAGGTCATCATTGGCAGTTCAATCATACAACATTGTTTAGCTTCAAAGAACTGCAAATAAAAGACAATAACAGATAAGCATTACAATAACACCACTATTACGTCTATAGGTCAGACAGTCAGTCAGTTCACCCTATTGCAGTCCACACTGCTGGATATAGGCCTCATCAAGTTCGCGCTAAGAATCCCGGTTTTCTGCAATCCTCATCCAGCCTACACCGACAATCTTACGTAGATCGTCGGTCCAACGGGCCAGGGGACGTCCCACACTGCGTTTGCCAAGACTCGGTCTCTATTCCAGGACACGTCTGCCCCAACGGCCATCGGTCTTGCGACACAGATGACCAGCCCACTGCCACTTCAACCTGCTAATTCTGTGGGCTATGTCGGTTACTTTCGTTCTCTCGCGGATAGTCTCATTTCTAATCCTATATTTGAGAGTAACCCCAAGCATAGCCCGTTCCATTGCATGTTAAGCGACTAAACTTGTGGACCAGTCGCTTCGTCAGAGTACACATCTCGGCTCCGTATGTTAACACAGACAGGATGCATTGCTCGAAGACTTTTGTCTTCAAGCATTGCGGAATCTTCGAAATGGAGACTTGACGAAGCCTGCCAGCCCAACCGAATCCTCCTATCGGCCTCCTTCTCGAAGTTGTTGCGGCCTAGGTGGATGCTATGGCCTAGGTAAACATAATCCTGAACAACTTCGAGAAGGGTATCATCGACCAATCTCGGTCTCGGTATGACTTGGTTGTTAAACATAACTTTCGTTTTGTACAAGTTCATACCGTGAAATTATTTGTTCAAGTCTACAGGTATGATAATTTTACCCGCTACTGTCATCTACTGCTTTCCTCTCTGTAGCCGATAGGACAAGACGAAATAATTTCTACCCACATACCTAAATGGTCAATCTGGTGTATATTTTCGTTAGCTTACATTAAAATGGTGCTTATGACACGTTTTCTTATCAACTGTCAATATTTTCAGTTTATTGATGGACATAATATGTCGTTAAATAAAAACTTATTTTAACATTTACTACGAAGTAAATAATAAATAAGTTAACAAGCTCGTTCAAGAAATTATTTTGTTGGGTCAAATTATTCTCAAGGCACATTTATATTCATAAGTCTGTGGATTGTTGGCACGTGTTTGTGGTCAGTTGCGGTCGTTAAAATAACTTCATACGTTTCGGTGGCTCCAACATGTCTGAAATTACATTAACTTTTTATTATGGCGTGATGTTTGAAACATATGTCAACTTAACTTTCTAATTACGTTACGCCTTTTCGTCCGTTTATTAAATCCTTATTATTTAAAAAGTATGGATATCACTTTTCTAACTGATGAGTCAAAATTAGATTCAAATTCGTTTAGAATAAAATAAATGTATGTTGTACATACATTACAAATTAAACTGAAATAAGAAATAACCCTAAAAATATCATGTTTGTGATTTCTTTTTTCAGTCAGTGAAGTATAATAGGTACCTACCTACCAAAGGAAGGAATGTGTGTTTGTTTTCAAACGAAAACAAGTAATATAATTAAAAGAAAACAAAAAACCCGCCTGCGTAAAAACGGAAAGAGCAAAGTCAACATTTTTTAAACTTTCTTATTGTATTTCTTTATTATTATTACGGTAATAATAATCATAATATACATTTTTGAAATCCTTGTATTGAGCCCTTTAATTTAATACCCATACTATAGTATTCTAAAAAAAAATTATTTCTTCATTAACTACAATGGCTTCGCACAGCCGCCATGTTTGTTTTTTTTTAATGTCACCTATCTAAGAACACTTGGGCTGCTAAGACAAATCTAACGATATCTCAATTATGCAAATCCGTTCAGCGGTTCTAGAGAAATGAGGTAATTAAGAATATTACATACATACATACATACATACATACATACAAGATACGCGCGAAAAACATAACCCTTCCTTGGCAGTCGGGTAAAAAAGACTTCAATAATATATCGACCAGTAATACAACGTAGTTCGACGAAAAAAATAGTCAAGTGAATACGCGTTATTAGAGATTAATCAAAAGTACCTAACTACTTGTCAGATCTCAATCTCAAAAAGTACACGTTACATCTCGACGAGTACCTACTAAATTTAACTCATAACCTTCGTTCGGCTTTCATATTTGATTTCTAGTCACTTGGCCTTCTTGGCACGAAAATTTAGCCGAATTCAAAGGTTCCGTAAACAGTATCCAAAGCGTGCCAAACTGTCCAGCTAATAGTACCTAACATTCTAATGTTTGTCCATTCGTTCGTCCGTTTAACACAGTTACTTTTTGAATTACAATAGGTCAAACATTTAAAAACATAATAACGTTAAAAATTTAAGAAGTTCCTTAATATCATTGAGGTATTATGTACTACGTAGTACATATATCTCAATGCTTAATATTGCCATTATGGGATCGATGAGAAATTGTAACCATCTTAAATATTGACCAGTCATTTATTTTAATATGGCTTACATACCTCAGCAAAACCAATTTTACTGTAGGTAAATCAAATTTCTTAAATAAATTGTAAACTACTTAAAAAAAATAGTATCAACTGATGGTGGAAGTTTGATACTCATAGACAACCTCGAGTTTTAATTATTTAATTTTCTTTGTATTATATTTAATTTTCTTGGTTTTATATACAAATGGAGTCTTTTAATACGCTACGCTTCAGCCTGTAATATCCCACGGCTGGGCATAGGTCTCTTTCCCTATGTAGAAGAAGGATCAAAGCTTCATTCATCACGCTGCTCCAATGCCGGTTGACGGATATATTCCCTACTACGAGTAACGATCGCTATTAGGTCTACATGATAACAACCGGGACCGGGACCGACGGCTTAACGTGCTCTCTGAGGCACGATGGGGAGACCCACAAAGACTGCACAAACACCCAGACCACGGCAAACATCTGTATGGCCAATACAAATGTTTGTCATGTGCGGGGATCGAACCCGCAACCGCCAGTGCACCAGCCACAAACCAGTGCTGTGTCGTCGTCTTTTAATATATATATTTTTAACTAGCTGACCCGGCGAACTTCGTACCGCCTAACAGTACTTATCCTTCCCGGACCCCTCCTCTAACACTTAAACTTTATGGTATGGTATTAAAGTTCAAATTGACTCTTAAATATTATTACGAATCTTTTGTATGAGAATATAGAAAAGTGTTATTTTTAGACTTTTTCAGGGAATTTTTTAAATTTTTCTCTCCGTAACAACCATCCTCGTACTTCAAGGAATATTATAAAAAAATAATTAGCGAATTCGGTTCAGCTGCTCTCGAGATTTGCGCTTAGCAACACATTCAGCGATTCATTTATATATTTAATGGTAACTGATTAATGGTAACTGACACGTTTGCTACATCCTGTCTCTATCACACACATATTACGTATAGGTATACCTAATCATTAGTTAATTTTAAGCCACGATTATTCTGTATGTTTTTGTATGTACGAACGCTTAATATTTATATGGGAGTATAGGGGATACGTTAACTATACATATTAGTATTACAGTAGTTTGAGTAGATAATTATGAAGCTAAGGCCGAAGTAATCGTTTGATCTGTTGATATTCATTGAGCGTCGTCGGTTTCGTTAGAGTCACCTACATAGATACAACTATAGGACATGCCTTGTGTGCAGTTAAACATGGAGGCCGCTTGTCCATCATTGTCCTGAATAAACAAACCGTTATTACAGCTAATTTTACATATCGAACTTGTTTGTAAGTTTTTATCGGATTGCTTTTGATGGTACACACTGATTGATAAAGATTCGACGTAGGTACTCTCTTTCTTCTTTAAATCTATACTAATATAATAAAGCTGAAGAGTTTGTTTGATTGTTTGTTTGTTTGTTTGTTTACTACTACTGGTCCGATTTGAAAAAATCTTTCAGTGTTAGTTAGATAGCCCATTTATCGAGGAAGGCTATAGGCTATATATCATCACGCTAAAACCAATAGGAGCGTAGCACCAATGAAGAATGTTTCAAAATCGGGATTTTTTCCCATTGAGAGCTTCCGCTGCGTAAACGGTTAAAGTTTCGCACAAATCATGTATGACAGAATTGATCCTATTCCATGCGAAGTCGCGCGCAGAAGCTTGTGTACAATAATTTCATATTTGAGTGGTTGGTGGCATGTTTAAGACTTTACGTTTTGGTGCTTGCATTTTGTCTGTTGAATCGAATGTTTAATATTCAACATATTAAAGTTGTATTCAACAAAAAACAAGACTTCGCAGTTTTCAGATCTTACGATTAATATCTATGTATTGTAAAAATGCAATTGTTGGGCATGTAGCGAAAGAGGTGTTATAATATGTATGTAATATCCATAGTTTTAAGCTATTTTTGACCTGTCAGTCCCGGTTGGTATCATAAATACCTGATAGCGATCGCAACTCATAGTAGGGAATATAATTGTGCGCTAACCCGCAGCAGCACGGAAGCGTGGTATTTAAAGCAGAACGGTGCACAAGAGCCTAATTCTTCTCCTACATGGAGAGTGAGGCGTACTCAGCAGTGAGATGTTACATGCTGAATCGTAATCCATAGTTTTACACGTACCTGACTTAAGCGTTTGCTTCAGCACTCGCCATTGCTTCGCGTGGTAAAGCGACAATGTTACAACTACCACAAAAAACACTATACACCCACTCACGGCGAGAGTTAGAGTCGATGTTTGAATGTCCCACTCTATATCATCACTCACTTCACCGCTGTAGTCTGTGTCCTCGTAATATTCATAATCACTAGAGGTATCACTGGCGTCATTGTCTTTCTCTGTGTTGAAGGGCCAGATGCGGACCTCGTATAGAGGTTGGCATATCGTGTCCCGGTGTAGTTCGCACGGGTATTTGACGACAAGGCGGTGCGGGTCGCATCTCGTGCAAGGGATGCAGGAGCCGCGCTGTCGGTGCCACCAAGTACGCCCGCGTTCGCAAGCGCCGTCGCTCGATACGGTCCCGAGCGTGAGGGTAGCGATCACCAAACACAACTTTGCTATCTCTCCGCGCATACCTGGAAAAATAAAAAATATCAATATTGTCCAAACCATTCTAGTCACTTATGTACATAGTGTTTTATATCCGTCGTCTAAGATATTCGTCGTCTTCGATTACATTATCAAATTGAAGTGTATTGATATTATGAAGCTTTTTCAAAAACAAGCTTTTATTTAAATGCGCTAAAAAGAATATTAAAATAAGTCAAAACTGTATGTAATAATTTTTAAAAGACCATTTTATTATCGCTATTAATTTTTTTTTTGTCATAATAAGTCATAACTATCATCCTTAATCCTTTAGTATATTATTCGTCTTTTTCGAATGGTGTAGGTATAGAGTATACTAGTATAGAGTAAAGAGATACATCTCTTTATCACCATCAATTCATAAGTTTATAGGCTGATGAAATAAATACTCACGTAATATCTCTTTGTAAGTAGCTACTAGCTAGTTAGCTAGGTACTAACAACAACAACTTTCTAAGGCCTTTCACCGACAGGCGCCGATTCGTAACGCAGATGCGATCTAAAGGGCGCCACACACGGCGAAGATACTATAGGTAATAATTATGTTATCTTTAAACGTGTGTGTAAAACGTGTATGGCGCTCTTTAGATCGCATCTGCGTTACGAATCGGCGCCTGTCGGTGGAAGCCTTAAACCCTTTCAACGATTTAAATCTTTGCTTTCAACCTTAATTTTAAACGAAACGTCTTGCGAATATTTTAAATCGTAACGTACGATTTAGAAATGGTAGTAGGTGCCTATTTTTTTTTGGCGAAATTAGAAAATTTTAGTTAAATCAAAATTATTTTTAAACAGTTTTTAATATTATACATTCATAATAAAATACAAAATTATGATACTGTACAAAAATCCGAATATTTTTAAGGAAATCTTTAAAATAAATAATATTCGTTGATTAAACATGATCTAGATAAGTATGATATAATATGATACACATGACGAATAAAAAATTATTATTTAGTGCTAAATAATTTTAGCAAAAATGTCTGTAAAGTAGATATGTTACTGTAAATGCACGAATTATGGTAAATCCTAAGATTTAAGTGCACCCGCAGATATACAATTTCAAGTTGGCCAACTAAATCGAAGAGTTATACTAATAGGTATGGTGACATTTATGCTAGCCCGCACATCTTCTCCAACTAAATTGTACAACTAACTAATTGGATACCGATCGCATCGGAATCGAAATTCCCTTCCGATTACGCACAATTTCAAAGTTGTACAACTAAATTGTAAAAGTACCCAATTTAGTTGTTCGATAGTTGGCCAATTCACAATTGTATGTCTGCGGGGTCTCTAAGAGTAAAACCTAAGATTTACCAACTCTTAATGGCATTTCGCACTTTTACCACCATTCACTTGGTCAGGATTTACATTAAAGGCACGGTAAATGTTGAAAAAGACATTTTATAACGTGGCTAGTCTTGATTAAGACCCGCGTTGGTCTAATTTTGAAGTTAGATAGGTTAGGGTTATTTTATTTTTTATTTTGTAACGACATTATGCTGATATGAAAAAGAATTAATCTTTGTTTTATTCCCAAAACCAACTTTTACTTGCTGTCAGTGGTAAAAACTAGTCTATTAGGTATATATGTACTTTAGTAAATTCTAATAGTAAAAGCCCAAAAAAAATGTCTTCATAAATCCTTACATTTACCAACTCATGTCGGTAAATCCTAAGACTTACTCTTAAATCTTAGGATTTACCGTAGTTCGAGCTTTTACAGTAACAGATATAATATATCTAAAGTAAAATACATGCGAGGGACACCGGTAGACGTAAGAATTTAATAAAGAAACTGTTAGAATATATAAATACCTAAATAAAAAAAAATGCTTCATGTAATAATGTAATGCAACAATTTTACCTTAGTCCTTAGATTCATGTAGTTTTATGTTTCCACAAAGATCATCTCTAATCTCCGATATGATACTGCACTTTCACTGGCACATCACATACTTTTATGAAAAGGTAATACTTGTAAAATAAGTTATAATGTTAATTCACTACATTCACATAACATATTTTATTAATCATTTTAAGAAAGTGTTTATATCCATATTTACAAAGTATTATTTACAGCGCGCGATGTGGGAGTGACGCGTTTCCGATGCGCTACTCCGGTGTCGACTGGATAAGAATTAAGAAACAAGCAAGACGAGTCGCGGCCCGCGGGGCGAGTCACGAGACTCCCTCAATTAACTTTCGTCTAGGTCCTCCCACGTAGGTATATTCGTCTAGTCAAGGGGTTCCCAAACTTATTTTGTCTACTGCCCACTTTGAGAATAAATTATTTTTAGTGCCCCCATTTTGTTTACCTACTTAAAAACCACTATAACTTCAAATTTTTATTATTGCGAGCTATATTAGCGGTGATTAAACATTCATTCTAATAAACCCCAAGCCTCTACACAACGCCCCAATTTTTTGCTGGGTCTCTTATCGCCCCCTTTAGGCCTGCAGCTACCACAAGAGGGCGTTATCGCCCACTTCGGGAAAGGCTGGCCTAGCTTATAATACACAGTAGGCAGTACTCATGAAATATGAAAAGTAGCGCTTTTTTATACCTAAATAAAAATTAGGGGTAGGGTCCACGCCAGGTGAATTCGGGAATACAGGTACAAAAGGTTTAAAAAATCAAGAATAACTGATGTATTCCAATAAACTTGAAAAGCACCTTCGAATCGTCATTTTATAAATTAATATTTTGAATCTAAAATAATCTGAATACCGATTTGAAGAATCAGCAAGAAACTCTGTAGTTAGACATTTAAAAAATATATATATTATACATATCTAATATATTATAAAATTCTCGTATCACAGTGTCAGTTACAATACTCCTCCGAAACGGCTGGATCGACTTTTATGAAATTTTGTGTGCATATCGGGTAGGTCTAAGAATCGGCCAACTTCTATTTTTCATACCCCTATGTTATAAGTGGAGAGGAGGGGGGGTATATTAAGGGGGTTAATAACATATGGCAAAACAACGTTTGCGGGGTTATATCTTACACTAACTTCTGCGCGCGACTTCGTCGGCGTGGACTCCGCTCCTATTGGTCTTAGCGTGATGGTACATAGCCTATAGCCTTCCTCGATAAATGGGCTATCTAACACTGAAAGAATTTTTCAAATCGGCCCAGTAGTTCCAGAGATTACCGCGTTCAAACAAACAAACAAACAAACAAACTCTTCAGCTTTATATATTAGTATAGATGAAATATATCGTCACTAAATTCACACAACAATATTATTAATATAATCCTGCACCGAATAAGAAGCTTTAGCTATTAATTTATTTTTAATTACGACTAGCTTCTGCGCGCGACTTCGTCGGCGTGGACCCCGCTCCTACTGATCTTAGCGTGACGATACATAGCCTATAGCCTTCCTCGATGAACGGGCTATCTAACAGTGAAAGAATTTTTCAAATCGGTCCAGTAGATCCTGAGATTAGCGCGTTCAAACAAACAAACAAACAAACAAACAAACAAACAAACAAACAAACAAACAAACAAACAAACAAACAAACAAACAAACAAACTCTTCAGTTTTATATATTAGTATAGATTACGATTCAGCCTGTAATATCCCACTGTTGGGCATAGGCCTCTTCCCTATGTAGGAGAAGGATCGGAGCTTAATCCACCACGCTGCTCCAATGCGGGTTGGCGGATATATTCCCTACTACGAGTAACGATCGCTATCAGGTGTACATGATAACAACCGGGACCCAGTGACGGATTAACCCTTAATCAAATTAAGCAATTGCCTTGGGCATCACGTTTGGGGGCCCCCCAGACGTGATACCCTAGGTAATTGCTGAAGACCAGAAGCAAATAAAAAAATCGGTCTTAGGGCATCACATCTCACTCTCACGTCACCAAAAACCACACCAAAAAAAGTTTCTAGGACTAATTTGAAAATTCGCGCGTTGAGTCCGACCTAGAGTCATAGCCCCCCGCTCCTGCTTGCCCACTCGCTGCCCGCTAATGCATTCGGCAATTCAAATGAACCGGAATTGCAATCTCATCATCTTATTTTTTAAGAAACTAATGAATTAGGGGGTAAAGGTTTAAAGATCGATTCTAGTTGACGTACGGATAGGGGGGCCCACAGGCGTGGATTGCTTAGGGCATCAAGTAGTCTTAATCCGTCACTGCCGGGACCGACGGCTTAACGTGCTCTCCGAGGCACGGTGGGGAGACCCACAAGGACTACCAAGGCCAATACAAATATTGTCGTGTGCGGGAATCGAACCCGCAACCGCCCGCGCAACAGCCAATCGCAATCCAGTGCTGTGACCGCAGCGCCAAAGCGGCGTCACAATTATTTTTAATACAAATAGTTATTTTTAATACAAACTATAAATTTAATTGCAAAATCGTTTGTGGGATTTTATCATGCATGAAAAACATCCCGCTAAAATTCGTGCTGAATATATCAATATCAGAGTCTGGGGATAGCGGAGTTAGCTCCTTGGACTGTACGCCGAAGTGGAAGGCAGAGGGGTATTAGGGGCCATCCATAAATTACGTCACACCAATTTATCGATTTTTTGACCCCTCCCCCGTCCTTGTCGGGTGGTGAAGCTAGGGTATAAGTCTTGGTGGGAATCGCTGATAGTGAGAACAGCATTACCCGTAAATGCCATGTAATTTTCTGCGGTGTCAGTGGCGGAACACTAACAAAGCAGAGCCCTAGCCAGTCCGAGTCATCCACGTCCCCGCTCGTCCACCTGGAAACTTCTGCATCCGCGCAACAGCGCGACCGCCACCCCCGAGATGCAGATGAGCTGAGGATGCAGGGCGCCAGCGACAATTCTGCGCTATAACAGAACCAACTCACAGGGAGGGTACCCGAAATAAAACCGAGCCAGCCCTTTGGCTCCGAGGTGGCACTCCCACACATGGGCTAGGGTATAGTGGGCTAATCACTCGCTTACCTGAAACTAAAGGATCACTGAAACTGAAACAGTGCAAAACCGGACCGATCCTAAACCAACGACTTTTGGCATGAAAACACGGACACGAATTGCTTGCTGGAATGTGCGAACGCTGAGCGACGATAGGCGACTAGCCCAAGTGGAAGCAGAAATGCTACAGTACAAACTGCAAATACTCGGCCTCAGTGAAGTTCGTAGAAATGGATTCGGTGAACTGAGAACGTCAAGAGGACTTACACTTCTCTACTCTGGAAAGGAAGATGAAAATAACACCCGTGAGCATGGCGTGGGATTTCTTCTTTCCGACGTGGCCAGAAGAGGCCTTCTCGACTGGAAACCGATCTCAGACCGAATTATTATAGCCCGTTTCTACACCAGAGCCCGAAAAGTCAGCATCGTACAATGCTATGCACCCACCAATAATGCAGCCGAAGAACTCAAAGACAATTTCTATAGCGCACTGAACTCCACACTCAAGAAGGTCAACCAAGGTGATTTTAACGCGAAGGTGGGTACAGATAATGCTGGCTATGAAAGACATATGGGCAAAAATGGGCTAGGAGTGCGCAACGAGAACGGGGAGCGATTTTTGGAGTTCTGTCAGAGCAATGACCTTACCATCGGAGGGACTTTTCACTTGGAACTCACCCGATGGCGTCACCAAGAATCAAATTGATCACCTGGCCATCAGTTCGACATGGAGAACATCACTTCTGGACGTGCGAAACCGCAGAGGTGCCGACATTGATAGCGACCACCATCTCCTAGTTGCAGAAGTGCGGCTTAAAGTATCTGCTACTCGTGTCTCAATCGACACGGCGAGAACAGGCCGACGATTCGACGTCAGCAAGTTGAAGGATCTAGTCACCAGCCAGGTTTTCAAGATGGAGCTCTGAAACCGTTTCTCCCTTCTGGATGTGAATCAACCAACAACTGTCGACGCGGAGTGGAATCGCATAAAAATGGTCTACACAGAAACCAGCTCCGTCGTTCTTGGACATAAAACTGGCAAAAGAGAAGAGTGGATGTCACAAAGGACCTGGGACCTCATTGGCAAGAGTAAAGAGCTCCATCTCCAACTTATTGCCCCGAATGAAGAACAAGTACAGGAAGATCTCAGGCTGCAATATCGGCAGATCAGCAAAAGCATATATCGCAGTAGCCGTCAGGACAGAAGGGTGTGGGCTGATGGTATTGCCGACGATACTCAGCGCGCAGCGGACTCTGGTAATGTAAAAGAAATGTACAAAGCCACGAAAACGCTGACGGGGAAAAGAAGCTCACGGAAGAAACCCTTAAAGAGCAGAGAAGGGCAACTAATTGTGACATCCGAAGGGCAGCTACGACGCTGGCAGGAACACTTCACGGAAATCTTCCGCCTTCCCGAAGACCCCACTAACACAGCGCATATAGAAACAGTGCCTCCGAGAAGAAGAACACTAAACATTGACTGCTCCCCACCAACTGGAGATGAAGTGCTAAACGCGCTCCGCGCACTCAAGAATGGCAAAGCCCCAGGAGTCGATCTCATTGCCGCAGAAATGCTGAAAGCAGACCTGGCCTCAGCCGCAAATGCCTTGACGCCCCTACTGCAGCGCATTTGGAGGGACGAAGAGCTACAAAGGCCTTCTCATCACCGTGCCGAAAAGGGGAGACCTCAGCCAATGCAGCAACTGGAGGGGCATCACTTTGCTTTCGATTCCTTCCAAGGTGTTCTGTAAAATCATCTTTGATAGGCTTTCGGGGGCCGTTGCCCCCTCATACGTGGTGAACAGGCAGGCTTCCGCCCCAACCGATCATGCATAGACCAGATCAACACTCTATGTATTATATTAGAACAGGCATCAGAATGGCAAAGGGAGATGTATCTTACCTTTGTGGATTTCGAAAAAGCCTATGATACGTTGAGATGGGACAGTATCTGGTCCCGACTACAAGAAATCGGTGTCCCCGACAAAATAATTGATATCATAAGAGCTCTGTACAGGAACTACTCTTGTAAAGTGACGCATAACGGGCTCGTCTCGGAGGACATAGCGGTTCATGCGGGCGTTCGACAGGGGTGTCTTCTTTCACCTCTTCTCTTCCTTGTCGTTCTGGATGGTATACTGCACAAGACAACTGACAACAAGCGCCGCGGTATAGAGTGGGGTATAACCAACCTCCTAGAGGATTTGGATTACGCTGACGACATATGCCTTGGGTGTGCTGGAAGAAATCTCTTATAGGGATAAGCACACCCATTATACGTGAGTCTCCATGACAAATTTATTATTTATGTTTTGTACGTATAATAAATTGTTAAATAAATAAATGCCTCTTAAGCCACACACGCGCAGATATGCAGGCCAAATTGAACGACCTACGAGATGAGGCAGCGAAGACGGGACTTAAGATTAACACCCGGAAGACTCAAGAGATGAGGTGCGGAGCAACGAGTTCCTTTCCGTTGGTCATCGGCGCAGAGGCAGTGGAACGCGTCCACAAATTTACATACCTCGGAAGTTGCGTGTCCGAAACTGGAGGAGCTGAAGATGACATCACTTCACGGATCGCCAAAGCACGAGCAACCTTTGCGCAGCTTCGGCCCATATGGCAATCACGGAAACTGACACGGAGAGTCAAGCTCAAGATATTCCGGTCCAACGTAAAGATCGTTTTGTTGTATGGGTGTGAGACGTGGAAGGTCACCAAGGATGTCTCGCATCGACTCCAGGTCTTCGTTAACCGATGCCTTCGCAGAATCCTCGGTATTTACTGGCCCGACATAATCTCCAACAAACAACTTTGGGAGCGCTGCAGCGAAAGCCCGATCGACCAGCAGATCAAACGCCGGAAATGGAGCTGGATAGGCCACACTCTCCGGAGGGATCCTTACCATATACCGAGGCAAGCCCTAGACTGGAACCCCCAAGGAAAGCGCAAACGTGGCCGTCTAAAACAAACCTGGCGGCGGACAATAATTGACGAAGCGAAGGCCATCGGAAAGACCTGGAGTGAGATCAAGCGAGATGCTCAGGACCGCTCGGGATGGAGATGCACTGTGGACGCCCTCTGCCCCAGCTACATACACACACAGGAACATAAGTCAAGTCAAAGTCAAGTCCCCCGTCCTTGTCACAGATGGTCACATTTATGAGACCCCCCCCCCCCTACCTAGTGTGACGTCACATATTTTGCAATTTTGCATGAGCAAACTGATGACAGTTTCGACATTATTTTTATTTTCATTTTAATAAATGTCAATGCGCCTATTAAAACAAAAAAACTTTAATTTTTGAAGTTAGTTATTTATAGGTAGTTGAAATATCATGTTTTTGTATTATTGTTTTGATATTATTATATTCGGAAATCTGACGTCACAAAATTTTGACCCCTCCCTCCCCCTTGTCACACATTGTCACACTTCGTCAACCCCCTACCCCCCCTCTGAACGTCTGACGTAATTTATGGATGGCCCCTTATAGGTTTTCGTGGGCACCTACGAGGGACTCTAAAATTAGTTTTTAAATTTCTAATAGTATTTCTATCCGTATGTATCTTCATCTCCTTATTTTTTAATTTTTTCTTCTACACTCAATACGTCCTATTAAAGAGATTTTATATGTAGTAAAAAAAAAACATTAACAAATAATAATCGATTAATAATAATTTAAAAACGATTGTTCATATTTAATAATCGATCATTAAAAATCGATTATAAGTATCTAATAATTATGAATTATTGAAGTAAAACTTCTTTACGCACGTTTGACTTCGGGAGTAAGTTAGTTGTTAATGTTAACTGAGGCATGGCAGGAAATTTCCTGCTCAAAATAATTATGGAGCAGCTCGACTGGTGTAGTACCTCGACCTTACAGAAGACCACAGCCAAATAATACTGTTTTCAAGCAGACAGCAGTATTGTGTCCCTGTTGGTGTGTAAGGTGAGTCTGAGTTCCTCGGGGGATTGGGGATAGGGCCGGCAAGTCGCTTGCGATGCTTTTGGGTGTTGAGCCGTACGTTTGTCTTCCGACCTAGTTATACAAACTATTTTATACTTTTTGTATAAAAAAAAAGCGTGACGAGAGCATTACGAAAAGCGTAATCGGGTGAGGCGAACACATGACAGCAAGAGAAAGAGGTGTGAGAATACATTTTCTTTCTCTCATTGCCACTTACTTTTCGTATAATCTAAGACGTAGTGTAGGCTTATTGTGCCTTTGTGAGTTTTACTTCAGTCGTGTAGTTTAAACCACTGTGCCAAACCAAAATCAACTGTGCAACATTTGTAACTACAAATCTATTCAACAAACCAAATACAATATATAATTATAATTAACTAGCTAACCCGGCGAACTTCGTACCGCCTAACAGTCGATTCTTTAATTTTTTTTAATACTTATCCTTCTCGGAACCCCTCCACTAACACTTAAACTTTATGGTATGGTATTAAAGTTCAAATTGACTTTTAAGTATTATTATTTATTTTATTTATTTTATACTTTATTGTACACCACAAATATAAACAAACAAAGCTTACAGATAAGTACTAACAGTGAAGTACAATGGGCGGACTTATGGCTGATTAGCCATTTCTTCCAGACAACCCAAATATAAAAGGAAACTTATTAACAAAATTGGGTAGGTGGTGTAGATGTATAATAAACTTACATACGAATGTCTACATCCTAATACTTATAGAAAATACATAAATAAATAAAAAGAAGAATAAAAAATAATATATATTTTATCATAAACTAATAAATAATAAAGTATAAACAGAAGATAAAAAATTAAGTGAATGATAAAAAAATAACAGATATATACATATAAACGAAAATAAAAAAAAAATAAAAGAAATTGCACCATATAATTATGTAACACTAAAGCGTCACCATCTTGAGATAGTAATCCTTAACATGTTTCTTAAAAGTGAACAGTGATTTAGCCTCTCTTATGGGTAAGGGCAGACTATTCCATAATTTAATAGCCTGAACAGTAAAAGACTGACTAAAGTACTTAGTCTTATGTACAGGCATCTCCAGCATAAGTCTTCGAGACGATCTTAATTCCGAAGCTACGCCGAGATATATAAATTTATCTTTTAAATAAGAAGGAGAATTTGGATCAAACAGCACACAGTACAAGAGAGAAAGAATATGTAGGTTCCGGCGAAAGCGTATAGGAAGCCACTTGAGCTTGGAACGAAATTCAGAAACATGGTCAAATTTGCGTAGGCAAAATATGAACCGAATGGCAAGATTTTGAAGTCGCTCAAGCCTATTGAGTTGGTCCTCGGTCAAATTAGGATAGCTTGCATCAGCATAATCTAGAATAGATAAGAGAAGAGAGTTTGCCAACATAATTTTGGTAGGGATTGGCAGAACGGATTTAAGGCGACGTAACGAATTCAGTGCTGCAAAAGTTTTTTTACTAATTGCTTTTAAATGATCCGACCATGACAGCGTCTTGTCTAAGTGAATGCCGAGATCTCTGACAGTGGAGCAGTAAGGCAAGCTGGTATCATTATAAGTAATAGGTGGTAAATTATTATTTAATTTTGCGATCATGCCTGGACTGCCTATAACAATAACTTCCGACTTACCAGGGTTGATACTAAGCCCATATCGCTTGCTCCAATCAAAAATGTTTTTAAGATCTATATTTATTATGTTGATTGCACTCACAACATCCTCAGGCGTGGAATGGCGATAAATTTGAATATCATCTGCATACATGTGGTAGTGAGAAGAAATACAGTGAGTAATTGAATTAATAAAAATTGAAAAAAGCAAAGGAGATAAAACGCCACCTTGAGGTACCCCAGATTGGACGTCGCACCATGAGGAGAAAGCCTCATCAAGACATATGCGTTGACGACGCCCCCTGAGGTAACTCAGAAACCAATCAGTCACCGATGGAGATATGTTGAAGGAACGCAAAACACTCAGTAGGATGTCATAATCAACACAATTGAATGCATTACTGAAGTCAAGGAGAGTCAAAATTGTGAGTTGTTTATTGTCCATGGCTAATCGAATATCATCAGTAACTTTGACTAAAGCTGAAACCGTACTATGACCTTTGCGGAAGCCAGATTGGAGAGGACTGAGAAGCAAGTTTTTGTTGAGGAAAAGGTTAAGGTATTACGAATCTTTTGTATGGGAATATAGAAAATTGTTGTTTTTAGATTTTTTCAGGGATTTTTTTAAATTTTTCTCTCCGTAAGAACCATCCTCGTACTTCAAGGAATATTATAGAAAAAGAATTAGCGAAATCGGTTCAGCCGCTCTCAAGATTTGCGCTTAGCAACACATTTAGCGATTCATTTTTATATATAGAGACTAGCTGACCCGGCGTACTTCGTACCGCCTAACAGTCGATTCTTTAGTTTTTTTTTAAATACTTTTCCTTCCCGGAACCCCTCAACTAACACTTAAACTTTATAGCTAGCCGCACACACGCAATATTATTGTCAATAATGTGAGTATTGTCAATAATATTGCGCGTGTTCGGGTCGTATTGTCATATTGATCAATATTATTGCAGATTTCCGGAAATTTTGAATTTTATTGTCAATATCAGGGGGAGGGGGGGTATTGTCAATATTATTGTGTGTTTGCGAGTGGTATTGCAATATTTTAGTTTGGCAACTTTGGCAGGAGCATTCAATGTGTACGAACGATTGATTTTAATTTTTAGGAAAATGGAAGACGAATATACGATTCAGCCTGTAATATCCCACTGTTGGGCATAGGCCTCTTCCCCATGTAGGAGAAGGATCTGAGCTTAATTCACCACGCTGCTCCAATGCGGGTTGGCGGAAGACGAATATAAATAAATATAAATAAAAAAAAATAAACGAAAATAGTTTTTAAAATCATCTTTTTCAGTAAGCCTTAGTTCATTAATTGAAAGTGGCTCAATTTGCCTTTTTTGCATCCAGTCACCATCATTCTCACCCACCCATCGTTTCTTTTTAACCGACTTCAAAAAAGGAGGAGGTTACTCACGGAGTATATGGAGACGGCATCGAACGTTATTTGCTTCAGAACCAGCGTAGCCAACTTTTACACCCACACAATTATATTAAAGTTCGCACACAATTTACAACATTAAAATCTTAATCCTAATTGGCTACGAAGTAGTGTGCGTGTACGCATTGCTACACGTTACTACAATCATAGATGAGTCTCTAGGGCCGTGGGCATTTCGATAAACATTGCAGATTTATCGATAAATGATAACACGGACGAGTATTATTTCAATAAAATTCAATAATTATTATTATCTATGTTCACTGATTACACATTAAATACCTCACATTAATAGTCAACTGGTAGTTTCCTATTACTGTAGACTGTAGTTCTATAAAACTGTTGGGATACTAATCAAATGTCAGAAATTTATTAAAACCAATATGAAACTGAGGGTTCAAAAATATATATACGAAAAACTATCGGAATGAAACAGTAGGAGCCAAGCATGAAATAAACTGAAAGACATGGTGAAGTGAATTTTAAAAATCATTCACTCATTAAAATTTGAAATCTAGTAAAAATGGATATAAAAAATGAAATTCGAATTGTACATATAGTATACTTATGTCTTAAACGTGATAATAAACATCGAACGAAAAACCTTTTATAATAAAAAAAGATTCAATTTATCGATAAACTACGGATTAGGCATTCGTTCATCAACTAGTAAAAGTCGATAATATGGCGGGCCACTGACGCCTGGTACTCGAAGAATTAGTGCGTAGCGAGCGTAACTATAGCCGCGCAATAGATTGCGCGTTACGCGCGTTGTTGGGAAAAATCGGGGACTATCGGTAATGGTTAGCCAGCAGTGTATATCGTTACTGTCACAATTATGAATTGTAAGTCAAAATCATTGTAGATGACTGGCTTTTTTCCAAATATTAATAATTACAGTAAATTACTACTTATATGTGAAAGGAAATCATTCCTGGGGTAACTTTTAGACCTTAGCTCCCTTGTCGACACGACAATACTACACAACACGGCATTTTAATATTTTTTAAGTCACTAAATACGTCACCCGCGTCTGTACTACGACTGAGATGCGTTTGTTAACAGTATGATCGCCTGATCATAAGCTCGGTAACACGCGTCACGCCCCTTACCATGTCTATAGTATTTCTGTGGTCTGTGAGGTTACTCAATTCGACCGTATATATGTTTTTTTTTATGTAGGTATGTTCGGGGATAACTTCGTCGTCTATGAACCGATTTTGATCATTCTTTTTTTTGTTGGAAAGGGGATATCCCAACTTAGGTACCATGATAAGGAAATCAGGATCTGATGATGGGATCCCAGTGAAATCGAGGGAAACCCTCAAAAATCGTATTGACGACTAGTGCGTTTGTTAACTTATTTATTACTTGCCGATGCAATTGAAGTTGGTTTTTTTTCGTTTGCTAGCAAACACAATTATTAAAATTCTTTTTACTCTGTAACAAATTTATTACAAATAAACAATATTAAAGCTTTTTTTCTTTTTATCCATTTCTCACAACACTTCCGCGTGAGTCGAGGATCAATACCGGATTGTACCTGTTTTTGTTAGTAAAAATTGGCAACAATATTGTGCAGTATTCGGGGTCTTATTATATTGATCAAAAATATTGTCAATTTTATTTTGCCAATAATATTGCGTGTGTGCGGCTAGCTTATGGTATGGTATTAAAATTCAAATTGACTTTTAAGTATTATTACAAATCTTTTGTATGGGGATAAGTATATAATTAAGTTAAAAAATCCCTCAACTTCATTTTATTAATTTTGAAATTTAAAAATATTACTATAAGAATAAGAGCTAACTTAGTGCTAGGTGTAGGCATGGTGTAGGTCTATAACTTTTTTATTTATATTTTCTGTGTACTATAAAATCAATTATTTTTATTTTGCCGCGCTTTTTTAAGTCCGCTTTCGTGAGCTAATTAAAGATTATACACGAAAACCAAATCTCTTTGATACTTGTTTTACATGTAATTAATCATATTTTTAAAAAAATTGATAAAGAACAACTAGTACATACCTATTCAATTTATATTTAATTTTTATTAGTACAATACACACTACACTGACAATAAAGGTTTTTAATTCCTTAATGTGGCAGCACTATTTAAAATTTTGAAATTGTCAATTTTGTCTTTGCAATGGTGCGTCCCCACTTGGTTATTTGTATTTGCTGTTCAATATTTGTTGTTTTTGACAAAATATTTTACGTACGCGCAAATAGACGATACGACCGTCTACACATGGAGACAAATATCAAATATTTGCCACCAGAAAGTCAATTTCCTGCAGAAAATGGACGTCGCACTTGCAGCTGGATTTTATTATTTGAATGCGTGTTATTATTATATGCTATGTGTTAAAAAATACAAAGTGATGTAAAAACGACCAAGTGTAAGGTGATGGTGGATGCTGACTTTACATAAAAATCGAACCAACTAAGTGATTTCCACTAAAATAAATTAAAAGTAAAAAAAGCTTGTTTTTTAAAAACCTTTTTAAAAAACAAGCTTTTATTTGAATGCGCTAAAACGAAAAAAATAAATTTTTACTTTAAAACTTTTACTATTCACTTATAAAGTCATTACACATAATCTAATATGATAGAAAAGCTTGTCGCGAGATATGAGTACTCGTATTTCCTTAGTTTGAAAATTTTAATAGTTAAAATCAATCACATCAATTTATTTAATTTACTTGCAGTTTACAAGCAAATATCACATGTTTTCACCAATTTTCAAATAAATTATAATCAGTTGACAGTTCGCGCGCTTGTGTCACCATGTGTGGCCAGTATATTTGTGTATTTGCTTATTTGTTTCCTTTGATGTGCCTTGAAAAACCGTCAGAAGTTCGGTAAGCCGTATTTGTTATTGGCCCTATTTGCCAAATAAGCAAATACGGCAATAATTTTGACAAATGCACTCTCCACACTAGGGCTTGGAATACCGGTAAAAATTCGGTACCGGTACTTTGTCTCGGCAGACGTATCGTTATTTATGGAGTACCGGTACTTTAAATACCGGTACTTTGGAGCCATTTTACCGTTAAATTTTTTACCGGTAAAAACTCGTTTAACGTTATTTTTACCGGTACCTATTCATACCGGTACCGTTAATTGCTACTGTTACCTTTATAGGTACCGGTAATTATTACGCTAATAGAATACTACCTACTTTTCTTTATTTTTGATCTAACAGCGTTATAATCTAATGTCACGCGCTGTAGCCGCTCTTATCAGCCCCCCGCGCAGCTTCGAGTTGAACATTTTTTCTTTGCACGAAGCGGCAACGTCGTAGAGGTACCGATAAAAATATCGTTAATCGTGACGTCAGAGGTACCGGTACCAGTATCGTTAAAATTCTATTTACCGTTAAAAATTACCGTTAAAAATCGTTTCCGGTACCGAATTACCTTTAAAACTTTTACCGGTAAAACAGGTATCGGATAAAATTAACGCTATTTACCGGTATTTTATAAAGGTAATTGGTACCGGTAACAAGCCCTGCTCCACACATGGAAGTTGTTTGTCAAATATGGCAAATACGCAAATACGAATAGCCAAGTGTGGACGCAGGGTAAAACGTAAATGTAATTTTGTATTGAAGCATTCATAAGTCACAAGTCACTTAAATTTTAAATCTTTGTTTTAAATTTCAGTAGTAATTAATATTAATTACTTTATGTTAAACCTGATTTAATGATTATATAAGTTAATAGAATACAAATCCAGTGAATTTGATAAAAAAAAATTGTGAATATATAGGTGACAAGAATGAGTGCAATTAATCGAAGAAATAATTATCGTGCGCCTTTGGATCAAGGTGATAAGATACAAGATCCTTCAGTTTCGTCCACAGCAAACATCCAACCAAGAATACGGTCTATTAGAACAGATTGTATTGGTTTATACTTTCCTATTCCAAGTACCTATTTCCTTTATTATTCCATTATCCTTGAAAAGAATTTTACCAGGATATCAATGATAATTTGTAGTTAAATTGGTTATTGTAGGATTATAAATACAAATTTGCCTTACAGACAAACAAAACTCAGAAAATCCAATAAAAGCAGGACTGTCAACATCAAAGTCTCTTGTTTTAGTTGTTATAATTTTTGTTTCTTCTCTGACAGCTTTAGGACTATTATATTCACAATTTCCTGAATTAGAAGAGTAAGTGTGTGACTTATAATTTAAGAATTTATTGTTTTGATGCATATTTAAAATCATATAAATTGTTTTGTAATTGTAGGCACGAGAAACAGCATATAAAATTACCTTGGGATCTAGAAGATGCCAAGCAATTGGGTCTTGTTTTAGACAGATACAAAGACAAGTTTTTCTATGAAGTATTACTGGGAGTATTTTTAGTTTATATATTGTATCCTTTGAATATAACATTGTATGTTCTTAATATGTGGGGAACCACAGGAGGAATCCTCTATCTATCCAATTGCTTAAGTGATAATTATATTACATACTCATTATTCAAAGACCAAGTAGCCATTAAACATTAAAACAAAAAATCTAATTTTTAGTTTCCAGGTCAGAAATGTGGAGTTTGTATAATTTAATCATTTTTTTTTCTGTACAAGGAAATAAATTATGCAAGTTGCATTATAAAAATTTAAATATTAATGTAGAGGTATTTTCACATTTACAATATTAATAGGTATATAATTAATTTATAAATATAGCCATTGAATTGTTCAGGATAAACAATTAAATTCCTTAACTTGTTAAAACAGTTTGCAAACATTTGCAATTCCTGGTTCAATATTCCTGAGTATATTATCAGGATTTTTGTTCCCTTTTCATTTAGCACTAATATTAGTTTGTTGCTGCTCCGCAATCGGAGCAAGTTTATGTTTCTTTTTATCCAATCTCTTGGGAAAGAAACTTGTCCGGCGATTCTTCCCAGAAAGAGCAGCACAGTGGTCGAAGGCTGTGACAAAACACAAAAATAACTTGCTCAACTATATTATATTTTTGAGGGTCACTCCATTTTTACCAAACTGGTTTATTAATATGTCTGCACCTGTTATCGGTGTGCCCCTAACACCATTTGCTTTAGGAACATTCATTGGTAAGTGATTATTAAAATATGTATGAAAACATACAATGATATATTTTTTAAATTGAATTTAATTTGCAGGTGTAGCTCCACCGTCTTTTGTAGCAATACAAGCTGGACAAACTCTCCATACATTGACATCAACAAGTGATGCTTGGTCGTGGACATCCATCAGCATTCTTAGCATTTTTGCACTTATCTCTCTAGTCCCTGTACTATTGAAGCAGAAGCTAAGAGAAAAGTTTGATTGAACTTATTTATTTTAGCTAATTCAAAATAGAAAAATTGAACATTATTATTAAAGGTATAATAAAATAATAAATGTTTTATACATTCCAAATCAGTTATTTATTAATATTATTTAACAATATGAGCCGACATGAGCTATGAAAGTTTCATTACTTCTTGATGCTTGGACCGTTGGCCGCCAATACCACCAATTATACCACACTGGAATGTAATAATCATATGGTAAATGATAATATAAATGTATGTTTGTTTACAATCCATCTATTAGAAAATTGAGAAATTTCACTGAATAGAAAGCAAAAACAGGGATTTTGTCAAGCAAGAGATCGATAGATAGATCACAAACCAATAATGTTAAAAATATTATGGTAGCACATAGAGAAAGAGAGATGTAAAACAATTTTACAAAAACACCAATGTCAGTATTATAAGAATCAGGGGGTGTAAATATAAAAGTAACTTTTTAAAACATAATTAGAAAAATGAATATATTATTTTTTTTAAAAAGATTATTATATATTCACAAGTAAAATATTTTATGTAATTATTATATATTATCTATACTAATATTATAAAGAGGTAAAGTTTATAACTTTGTTTGTATATACGGGGTAATCTTCGGAAATACTGATCCGATCATGAAAATTCTTTCGCTAACAGAAAGCTACACTATTCAGGAGTGACAAGATAAAAGGAAAAAGATAAAAATATATAAAGATTTTAAATCAGCAGGATTTGAACCTGCGCCCTCTGACGTGCCGTGTCAACAATTCAATCTAATCAAGCATTATTATTTGCCTTAGAAATTAATTGGTGATTTTAAAACATTTATATTTATCTGATTTGCTGAAAATAGTGAGTGTATTGGAACATATCAAATTTCACCGTACCCTTCTTATGTGAAATGGATTATAACGCCCAACGAAGTGGGCACGGGTCGGCTAGTAATATTATAAAGCTGAAGAGTTTGGTCTGAATTGAAAAATTCTTTTTGTTTTGGTTAGTCCATTTACCGAGGAAGGCTATGGGCTATATAGTATTTTAATAAGTTTCAAATTAACGTGAAGGGTGAAACTAAATAATTATAAATAATTATACTAATGGCATGTTAACTTGTATAGTCATACATTGTAATCTTTTTAATTAGCAATAAACGAACAAATATAACAGTACATAATAATATTAAAGTAATATTTTTTTTTTGTAACTTATTCTTCGCATACTTACATAAATAAGATTTCTTTAACTCCATTTTAAATGATTTACATTGATGTTTGCATTCTTCAGCGGGTTGTAAGTCAATAATTCTAGTACCACTTAGAACAAGCAGGAAAGTAAAATTGCATTCTGTATCAGGTATGTGAAATGTATCATGTTTAGAATCTATTATGATAAATCTCTCTGTGCTTTGACCAAATTTAGGAACTATTTTTGGCCTTGCAATGATTTGACGTAATGTCCTTGCAGCATTAAAATGATTTAATTTCCTAAAATGTACAAATTATATGATTATTATGATTTGACGTAATGTCCTTGCAGCATTAAAATGATTTAATTTCCTAAAATGTACAAATTATTTTAATGTAGCTGTTCTATGAATTGTTAATCCTACTTATATTATAAATTCGAATGTTTGTGAGGATGTATGTAAAACTACTGGACCGATTTTAATGAAACTTGGTATGTAGATAGCTGGGAAATCTAGAACACATAGGCTACTTTTATCCCAGAAATTATGCGGGTGAAACCGCGTGGCGCAGCCAGTATATAATATTATAATATAAACTTTTTACGTACCAAATGTAAAGATGTTCTTTTAATATTTCTGAATCAAAAAGGTCTTGAGGAGTTTGATAGTACTTATTATTTGTGAGAACTTTAGAACTTTCCTTGTCAAATACATCTTTGTTTTTGATATACAATGTTTTTAATGCATTTATATCAATTTCCGGTTGATCTGTCTGAAATAAAAAGATAAAAATTCTTAATATATTCTTTTTTATTCTAAACATTTTAAATTTTTATATGGGTATAAAATACCTTATAAATAAAAGGTGCAATCTGTTGTTTATGAATTGGTTGGGGATTGAATACTTCACCAATGTTGTTCACTGAACTGCAAGGCCAGCAGTCCATATCCACCACGGTGAAAAAAGGGTTTTGTATCAAACATGTTTCTTGATATAAATCTGAAATATAAAATAAATTTCACACATTTTTACAACTAAGAAGTCATTTGATTATTAGTGAATAGTAGAATGAGAAAAAACTAGATTATTTTAGAATTTTAACTTTAATGATGATTTAAATACGTAAGTCATTCATTGGAAAAAAAAAGATAAGAGATTTATTAATTGACAACGCTTTACACTCAATGGCCCCCAGTAGGATTTTCTCCTATGTATATGGGAGGGTCTGGAACCAATTGTGGTTGAGTAATAAATCATCAACCTGTATAAATTATGAAACAAAATTACGTTGCATACTTTTGTTGTTTATAATAATAAATTACAATTTCAAAAGTTCTGATAAAAATTTCACTCACCAGTCAATGAAGGAAATAATGACAAAAAGGGAATAGAAATTTTTCTCAATAACCTCAATCCTGGGTAAATATATTCTTGCACATTACATAGGAAACAGCTGTATATAGACTTGAAATTATATGCTACAAATAAAACTATAACAAAGCATATAATAAATTTGTACTTCTTAGAGAAACTTTGGTTGTGATTATCTAAATTATCAAAGTTTTTAATACTTTCAAAATACATTTCTTTGAACTCTTCATCGCTTATACCAGCTTTTGCACATTCCTTTTTTAATCTCCTTATCGATTCTGAATATTCTTGTAATAGTTCTTTATTATTCATTGGAATAGATTTTATAAAAAACAAACAAATTACCTATATGTTTTTAGTTATGACATTGACGGTGATTATTTACCCTGCGTTCCGAAATGCGATGAAATCGATTACAGCGCTCACAGCACCGTTCCGATTTGTCGTGAGCGTGCCATCGAACGCTCACGTGACGTCACAGATGACGTCATTACATCCGCCATATTGCGCTTACAACGATTATGCCTCGGGCGTAAGCGTTGTGAGTCTTCTGTCATTTTTGACATTTTTGTCGGTTGTCTAAACTGTCTAATTGAATAACAACAAAAAAAAGGAAACAACACATATTATTTCAGTTCACGATGAAGGTACAGGGAGAGTAATTCAATAATGTTCAAATGAACAAGATGTTGAACAAGCGCAAAGAGATAAAAATTAACTGATATCGGGATATTTGACACTGACAAACAAATTTTGCTCAAAGCGCTCAAAGTGCATTCCGATTTGATCAGTGATTATTAGTCTCATAGCACTAATTTCAATTCGGAACGGGTGATTTCGACGAAATCGCTGTAATCGATTTCATCGCATTTCGGAACGCAGCCTTAATTGACATATTAGAGTAATGTCAATGTTATATTACCAACTTTAATGATAAATTTGATTTAGCCTTTAAGAAATTTAATAAATACCTATATCCTTATTCTTAACTTTTATTACATTGCGAATGATGAAGTTTATTTATCAGACAGAAATACAGATGATGGATCAATGGATGAGGTTGTGGAGCATTACCGTATGTCACTTGTCACTGTCAATTATATAAACTTGTTCTCTTATTATAGTCTGTGATTATATAGACATCACCCAGGGCTTGTTACCGGTACCAATTACCTTTATAAAATACCGGTAAATAGCGTTAATTTTATCCGATACCTGTTTTACCGGTAAAAGTTTTAAAGGTAATTCGGTACCGGAAACGATTTTTAACGGTAATTTTTAACGGTAAATAGAATTTTAACGATACTGGTACCGGTACCTCTGACGTCACGATTAACGATATTTTTATCGGTACCTCTACGACGTTGCCGCTCCGTGCAAAGAAAAAATGTTCAACTCGAAGCTGCGCGGGGGGCTGATAAGAGCGGCTACAGCGCGTGACATTAGATTATATCGCTGTTAGATCAAAAATAAAGAAAAGTAGGTAGTATTCTATTAGCGTAATAATTACCGGTACCTATAAAGGTAACAGTAGCAATTAACGGTACCGGTATGGATAGGTACCGGTAAAAATAACGTTAAACGAGTTTTTACCGGTAAAAAATTTAACGGTAAAATGGCTCCAAAGTACCGGTATTTAAAGTACCGGTACTCCATAAATAACGATACGTCTGCCGAGACAAAGTACCGGTACCGAATTTTTACCGGTATTCCAAGCCCTAACATCACCAATTCACCATATCACATTCGACTACATGACGACTACAATCCCTGCGTTCCGAAATGCAATGAAATCGACTACAGCGATCACAGAACCGTTCCGTTTTGTCGTGAGCGTGCCATCGAATGCTCACGTGACGTCACAGATGACGTCATTACATCCGTACAACGATTATGCCTCGGGCGACAACAAAAAAATGGAAACAACACATATTATTTCAGTTCACGATGAGGGTACAGGGAGAATAATTCAATAATGTTTAAATGAACAAGATGTTGAACAAGCGCAAAGAGATAAAAATTAACTGATATCGGCATATTTGACACTGACAAACAAAACAATGCTCAAAGCGCTCAAACTGCATTCCGATTTGAACAGTGATTATTATTAGTGTCATAACACTAATTTCAATTCGGAACGGGCGATTTCGACAAAATCGCTGTAATCGATTTCATCGCATTTCGGAACGTAGCCAAACTTTACGTATTCGTTTCAATCGAAATCGGAATCGGAATATTACAAAAAAAAGGCTATAATTAAACATTTTAAGCAACGAAATATCCAAAAATATGGAAATGACATTGGGACATTTTTTCCCCACTTGTCGATACTAGCGGACACAAACGAAACTTTTATAAGTTTTTAGATAATATTACGGACTTTAAATCTGTGTATTTTTTATTTCCATAAGTAATGGGAAAGCTGAGATAATGATATTTTCATAATTAGTATTTTCTCATCATTTTATTAATAAATCATAATGTTTGTTTTTCTAAACGACTATAACACTTAAAAATTATTTGGCATGGCACTGAACTGCTTCCGACGTGGGAGGGGAAGGTACTCAGGTAAGAAAAAACCGGTTTCGCTGCGTACGCGCAGCGTTCGATCGCAGTTCTACGTCGTTTGTCGTCGCGATCTGTGCGTTATTTGAACCTTCCCGTTATCTTTTTGAATCATTACTACCTTGGCATCGTTTGTACTGGACTGTTACGATTTTGCATTTGATCGGACCTTCGTTGAAATGGAAAACCCGAATAGTTGTGTTGTTTGTGCTCGATCTGTGCTATGGCGCCGAAAACATAACCTTTCTCCAGCATTCTTCGAGAGAAATAGAGGTCAAGTGGAATCTATTGTATTGCTTCCATCGAGCAATACAACCAAAAGATGTTTCTCATGCCACCTCCATCGAGTAACGCGATAATCACATGTATTTCTTCCATCGAGCAATACAACCAAAAGATGTTTCTCATGCCACCTCCATCGAGTGACGATAACCACATGTATTACCTCCATCGAGCGATACAACCAAAAGATGTTTCTCATACCACCTCCATCGAGTAACGATAACCACATGTATTGCCTCCATCGAGCAATACAACCAAAACATGTTTCTCATGCCACCTCCATCGAGTGACGATAACCACATGTATTGCTTCCATCGAGCAATACAACCAAAACATGTTTCTCATGCCACCTCCATCGAGTGACGATAACCACGTGTATTGCCTCCATCGAGAAATACAACCAAAACATGTTTCTCATGCCACCTCCATCGAGTGACGATAACCACATGTATTACCTCCATCGAGCGATACAACCAAAAGATGTTTCTCATGCCACCTCCATCGAGTAACGATAACCACATGTCGTATTGCCTCCATCGAGCAATACAACCAAAACATGTTTCTCATGCCACCTCCATCGAGTGACGATAACCACGTGTATTGCCTCCATCGAGAAATACAACCAAAACATGTTTCTCATGCCACCTCCATCGAGTGACGATAACCTCATGTATTGCCTCCATCGAGAAATACAACCAAAACATGTTTCAGCAATGGATACTTCAATCAAGAATTTTACAATAATCAGAATCATAATTGTCATTAAACCAATTATTGTAACTAATCACTTTACACAAATACCACAGCCATGTACCATCGACGTCATCACAATCGAAACTATAGACTTCGACAACAAGTTACAACCAAGCATGCAAAAATCCTCGAGTAATAATAATAACCGCCAACCCGCATAGGAGCAGCGTGGTGGATTAAGCTCCGATCCTTCTCCTACATGGGGAAGAGGCCTATGTCCAACAGTGGGATATTACAGGCTGAATCGTGATCGTGAATAATAATAACTATCTGCATTGACTCTCCGACATAGCATACAGTACTAAACATTTACATACAGTACAAAACACAAAAATAATATGATTACCATAACTGATTTATTATTATAAACTAGCTGACCCGACGCACTTCGTACCGCCTATCGATTCTTTAATTTTTTACTTTTTTTTTTAATACTTATCCTTCCCGGAACCCCTCCACTAACATTTAAACTTTATGGTATGGTATTAAAGTTCAAATTGACTTTTAGATATTATTATGAATCTTTTGTATGGGAATATAGAAAAGTGTTGTTTTTAGATTTTTTCAGGCAATTTTTTTTTAATTTTTCTCTCCGTAAGAACCATCCTCGTACTTCAAGGAATATTATAAAAAAAGAATTAGCGAAATCGGTTCAGCTGATCTCGATATTTGCGCTTAGCAACACATTCAGAGATTCATTTATATATATATAGAGATGTAATTATATTTCGATATTCCCATGCGCCACAATAATGCCCCTTTGCTAAGCAAAACTAGAGGTTAATAGCTTTCAATTGAGATATGTTTCATCTTTGTCCGCCGTGGGGTATTTTTCCATAGTAAAGTGCCCATTGTCATTTACATAGATATCAAGTTTTCAACTAAAATTATCGAAATAATCATCCAAATTACTGAAAAATTGACGAAGACTACATACATACATTTTAATTTTTTTTTCATTATCTGATTAAGCCTTAAAGATGACAAAAATAATTGAGAAAACATTGGAGAACTACTCAAAAAGCTATAATAATACATAGCTGATACCACACGTATTTTATTTATCTATCTACATAAGAACATGTCCTTATTCATTGACTGAATTATTCATCACGACTGACCTGACTGATCATTTGCCATGAATTTAATAATAAATTAATAAAGGGTAATTAACATTTTTAAATCTACGATAACCGTGTCGGTTCGGTCCGGGTTCGATCCCCGCTGGGCTGGAACGGTCGGTATTTTTGTTAAAATAATACATACAAACAAAATTATGGTAGGTAATAGTCCTATACTATCAAGCTAGTTTTCCGTGAGCAGCTTCATTTTGATGAGACGCCCAACAATTTCCTGTACGAAAACTCGATTGTGGTAGGTAATAGGAGTAGCAGGGATAAAATATGTTGATTTGATGATTCTGAAAAAAAATACTAACTTTACTAACTGGTTTTTTTGTTTGTTAAATCTGATCATAATTATCTAAATTATTCGAAAAATTATTTGTCCTACAAAATGTATAGTTTGATCAGAGTCCCCTCCTTCCAACATGTATCGATAAAGGATGTCATCAAAAATGATACTGACCAGCTGTTTTTTTTTTACTTAGGTATTATTTAAATAATTTAACAGCCATATTGTCCTACAAATTGCGTGGTAGGTTATCCCGGTTCATTACTTACCTAAAATTTAACGTCCCAGCTCCAGCCTAATCACTTTTGGCAAATCCGCCATTGATGGTTACTCGTTATGACGATGACGTCATTAAGCGTTGTTGTGATATGATTACTTTTAGGTATGATAACATCAAATGGTCGTTATCAATACAATTTTTGTGGAAAACATAAATTGAAAATTAATTACTTCAGCGCAACGATTACAGTATTGGCTTATAGCTGTTAAGCTGGCGGTTAGAGGTTCGATCCCGCACAACATTTGTAGGTATAGGCCATACAGATGTTTGCCCTGGTCTGCTTGTTTGTGCTTCTGTGAGTGTTTTCGGAAGATATATTTATAAGATAAAATAAGGAGGCCTATGCCTCTTTCCCATGTAGGAGAAGGATCAGAGCTTAATCCACCATGCTGCTCCAATGCGCGTTGGCGGATATATTCCCTACTATGACTAGTAACGATCGCTATTATGTGTACATGATAACAACCGGGACCGACGGCTTAACGTGCTCGCCGAGGCACGATGCGGAGACCCACAAGGACTTCACAAACATCCAGACCACGGCAAACACCTGTATGGCCAATACAAATGTTGTCGTGTGTGGGGATCGAACCCGCAACCGCCCGCGCAACAGCCACAAATCAGTTCTGTGACCGCTGCGCCAACGCGGCGTCACAGCACTGGCAAATTCCTTAGGCTATTAGTATTTTAAATAACCACGAAATAATAACATGATAAGATAAGACAAAGTAGCCGTGTTCAGGTCTAATGATAACACTGTCAATGCATGGATAAAGCCGTCAATACGACGTCATGTTCGCTCGAAGACGTCTGGATTGATATTGTGGTTTTTTTTCGATAGATCTCTTACTTTGTAATAGTCCCAAAGTGTGTGCATTTAAAATACAGTGTTAAAAATCTCTTTGGAAATTTTTAAACAATGTTAAAAGAAAGGATAATAAATGGAGTTTGATGAGAGAGTTTATATGGCTAGTTGGCGATGGCCACTTCTCCTATCGGTTATGGTGTTAAACGTATGTATTATTTAATAATAGTATAATCGAACAAAAAATTTGGTTACGTTCTTTTGGCCTGTAAATGAACTAGTAGATACCCACGTAAAATTGGATATAGGTAAAGTATCTATATACAGAAATAACATTTTAAAAATAAATAAAATTAAAAGTGATAATGAAATATAGATATGTACCTACTCCACCTTTGTGACCCACTGATGCTATTTATTTAATGAAAATTACTTACTACATATCTTTTCAATGTAGATGTGTCATATTTGTAATATCTTATATCTATAAAAGTAAAATCATCTTCATTCGTCGTCATATCATATTACCTACACAATGCCTACACATTGTATGATAAAAACAAAGACAGTCTGACAGGATAAGATTGTCTAAATATTGTCTAAATGTCCGTAGGTACCTACTAATACGAATTTGTAAAGCAATGTATTAAAACAATTTTATGATTATTAAATTTTTATGATAATTTGTACAAAACATTTTTCTTATTGTTTTTTTTTAAATTGGTATAACATAAACACATTTGGACAATAAACGTTGCATAAGTTTATGTAGGTATATGTACCGATGTGTTTTAAATTACGATTTCGAAATATGGTCCTCCTAAAATATGGTAGGTCTACATAGGATAAATCAGTAGGTATAAGTGTTTATATATTTTTTTTGATTTTCATTTGCTACAAAGGTAGAAGTTTTCAAAAGCGACAAGATTCTTAAATTGTATGGTTCAAATACACTATTTGGTTGTTTGCGTCTCGTAATTAGTGATTTTATTTTTATTTATTAATCCTTTAATACGTTATGCTATACTTTGATATATGCGTCTTAAATGTTTGTTTTAACAACATTACCTATGTCACGTAGAAAATAACGATATATTTGTATTTATTGAATAATCATTAGATCTTAAAGTTTATTTTCTTTGCTTGCATCTTATCATAACGACCGTGGTCGTGGTGTCATAATGTTAGGGTTATCTATCGTGACAAACATCGTAAACAAAGCTGATGTACACAGGTGACAGTAACACAATATGTAGGAAATAATATTAATGTTAACTTAGTACTAATATTCATTCATGAATAAAAAATATATGTATTGAGCCGCTCAATATCTTTTTTATTCATTACTGACTAAAGAAACTCATCCGCATTGTAATATTGGCATGTAGAATATGTATTTTGGTATCTTACTCAAATGTATCTCCAACTTTTTTGAAGTAAAAGTTATTTACGCACGCTTGACTTGGGGATTAAGCTGGTGAATGCGTGACGAAAGCGTTACGACAAGTGTGATCGGATCGATCGCACACATTTTCTTTCTCTCTTTCTCTCATAGCCAGTTACGTTTCGTATATCTAAGGGCCTATGCAAACCACGTTTTTTAAATGCGCCGTCGACGCGCGTTTGTATCGATACAAACGCGATACACACGCGAGTCAGACGCGATGCAAAAGCGCGTGTGTCGCGATACAAACGCGCTTGTGTCGCGATACAAACGCGATGCAAACGCGCGTGTGTATCGATACAGACGCGCCGTCGACGCGCGTTTGAATCCATACAAACGCCAACAAACTGCTCTGTAGGATAAAAACGCGCCGTCGACGCACGTATCACGCGATACAGACGCGATGCAAACGCGCGTGTGTATCGATACAGGGGCGATTTAAAAAACGTGGTTTGCATAGGCCCTTAGACACAGTGCAGGCCTATTGCTAAAGAAGTTGTTTCGTTTTTTTTATTATTATTATGTTTATGTATAATAAGATGATATTTATCACAAGATTTTGGTTACATTTTATTATCTACTATATAGAATCTGAATTTCGGAATCGGCTCCAACGATTTTCGTGAAATTTAGTACGCAGGGAATTTCGAGGGCGATAAATTGATCTAGCTAAGATTCATTTTTAAAAAATATCTTTTTCTCCCTGTTTTTAGGCAATGAAAAAATAGCTACAATATGATTAGAATACGAAGGTAAATTTCGCAAATGTCAATAAAGTTGTAATAGCTCATGTGGGAAATCGATCACTCGGGAACAACCGATAAGACCACGGTTCAAATGGAATCAAACTATAATTTTTTCCTTTTTTTTTCTAATTTCACTTGATTTTTCATTTAAATAATGAGAAAAAAAAATATACTAAAAATACCGAGCTAGGCTCGGTCACCCAAGTACTGCTGATTAAATAAAAACAAAAAAAGTGATTAAAAATCGTTGTATATTTTTTCGTATTTAATATTGCGCATTAAGTTTTACTTCCGATACTACGAGTATACGAGTATAATACATAAAACATCTATCATAGACATGTTTTTTTGAGTTCCAACTTTCAACTATGATTCACTTGATTTTCCAGTACATTTTTTTTTAGATCTGCCTGCCAAATTTGGTCTTATCTTATGGCATATTATGGATTCATTTATCGACTTCCGAAGTCCCCTTGTGGCTCGGACTCGCAGCACCATCAATCTTTATTCTCATCTATGGTTTAACACGTAAGATATTTTTTATTATTTTACTGTAGAATTGTATATAATAGTATATATTGAATATATAGCGATCGTTACTCATAGTGGGGCATATCACCGCCAACCCGCATTGGAGCAGCGCAGCGTGGTGGATTAAGCTCTGATTCTTCTCCTACATGGTGAAAGAGGCCTAGCGTATTTAAATTTTCAGTCAGTTTTTCCAAATAGCTAGCAGTAAGAATTCATAGATTCCCTTAATAGTAGCGGCCTTAACCGTGTTATAAAAACATAAAGTATATATGTAAGTAAGTATTAATAAGATGTTCTTGTCTTTTTCAGAATGCTGGTTCCGAGAGGCAGCTGACACATGGGGCGGGACAATAGGCTACAGACTTATGGCTTCAATTGGACTTATGATTATAGTTTTTAGTCTGTTTATTTGTGCATTTATACCTAGTCATATACAACCCTTTGTGTATGGTATATTCGGTGGTAAGAAACTATTCTGTAACTAAATTTAATGTTAATTCTGGTAATTAAATATAATTGGTAATCGTAATTCTCTTTTAGGTTTAGGATCTTCGCTAATATCAGCTCAAGTCGATGTAGTTCTATTTGAAACCTATGACTCACGTCTTGGGCTCATACGAGGTTTGTGCTTTACAGGCCAGGCAGTGGGACAATCTATTTTCCCTCATATTTTACATGTGATTATCAAATATTATGAATATTCGCATTCTTACATAATATTAGCGGGTATAATGTTACAAACATTGCCTGCGATAATGCTACTAAAAGTACAGGAAGATGGGAAATCTAGTTATTTCTCAAGATATAAAGAATTGTCACAAACGTTTACAGTTTATAGCAATGACTCTATGGATAATTACTATGGCACTGAATTAAAACTCCATAACTTACGTAAAAAATGTTGGAAGAGCCCAGCAGATGATAATTTACATAGATTCGAGGAATTTGATGATGACGACGATTGTATAAATTATACCACCACGCCTCCACCTAGTCCAGAAGAAAAAAGAAGGAATATATTCGGAGTTGAAATTTTACCAGAAATTCCAGAGGAAAGTGAAGAAAGCGATGCAGATATACAAAGTCAAACGAGCAGTAATAATAAACGCCTCAGTCTCGTTATCAAAAGATTGAGTACAATAGGTGACAATTTCGATGGATGTATTATAAATCAATTTAGAAAGGATTCGCTCCGTAATAGCAACAGCAATGATAAAGATCCTCAAATAGAAGTAGTTTATGAGACAATAGCGCCTATAACGGATATACACACAGAACAACTTTTAAATACCTTCAGTTTTCGATGTCAGTCTACATATACTAATATGAAGAGAAAGTTATGGATACCCTCATACAGAATATATAGAATGAAGCGGAGATTTTCGTACCTGATGTATAATATTAATGAAACATTTTTTAAACCCTTAACGAGGTCACTCACGTGTAGAAAATTTTACCCTGTTTTATTATTATTTTTTATCAAATTAGCTTTAACAGGAGTGGGTATAGTCTTGATGCCTATGATAGGGTTGCAAGTACGGCCAAAAATAGCAATGATTGAAAATAATTTCCTAATGTCTCTACATGGTTTTACTTGGATATGTTTTTTGCTGTTCACGCCATGGCTGGCACAAACTCCAAAAAGGAATTTTAAATACATTGTCCTCTGTGGTCTTATCGCAACCACTTGTGCATGTTTCGGTAAGCGTATTTTTAGTCTTAATTGTTATTAGGTACTTATGTTTCTTTTGTTTTACTTATTAGCGTACTTAGATAACTTCAAATGAAAAATAACTAAAGATATCACATTAATAATTAATTATATTTTTGGTGCATACTAAAAAAGGCGCCTATTTTAATGTCCATAAATTTATGATTAAACATTTAGATATTCATAATAACACGTGGTTCAATAAGTCCCGAGACTAAGTACTAAAAAAAAGTCTTTTTTATAAAATTAATTTTTATTCATCAACATAGTCTCCTCCAAGAGCGATACAGTCCCTCCAACGCTTTTCTAACTTTTCTATCCCATGTGTGTAGAACGATTTGTCTTTGGCTTCAAAATAAGCCTCCGTTTCTGCGATAACTTCACTATTTGAGTCAAATTTCTTACCCTGAAGCATTTTTTTGAGGTCTGCAAACAGCCAGTAATCGCGGGGGCCAAGTCTGGCGAATAAGGGGGGTGAGGAAGCAATTCGAAGCCCAATTCGTTAATTTTGGCCATCGTTCTCACGGACTTGTGACAAGGCGCGTTGTCCTGGTGAAACACCACTTTCTTTTTGTTCATGTGAGGCCGTTTATCCGCAATTTCGTACTTCAATCGCTCCAATAAGCACATGTAATAGTCACTATTTATATTTTGCCCCTTTTCAAGGTAGTCGATGAAAAGTATTCCATGCGCATCCCAAAATATAGACGCCATAACCTTACCGGCCGATTTCTGAGTCTTTGGACGCTTCGGGCGGCTTTCACCAGCCGCTCTCCACTCCGCTGCCTGCCGATTGGATTCCGGAGTGAAATGGTATATCCAGGTTTCATCCATTGTTACATACCGACGTAAAAAATCCTTTTTATTATGATTCATCAGCGCCAAACATCGCTCTGAATCATTGATACGTTGTTCCTTTTGATCAGTTGTAAGCAAACGCGGCACCCACTTAGAAAAAAGCTTTTTCATGGCCAAATTTTTATGTAAAATAGTGAAAACACTACCAGCTGAAATCTTCACTATCTCGGCTATCTCTCGCACTTTTACCTTCCGATCTTCCAATACGATTTTGAGGACTTGGTTAATATTTTGTTGAGTCACTGCTTCATTTCGACGACCTGAGCGTTCCCCATCATTGGTGTCCATGCGACCGCGTTTGAAGTCGGCATACCACCGACAAATGGTTGCTTTAGAGGGAGCTGATCCTGCATAACATTTTATAAGCCATTGCTGTGCTTCAACGGTATTTTTTCCCATTAAAAAACAATGTTTTATCAACACGCAAAACTCGTTTTTTTCCATTGTATCGAAATTACAATCGTAGCGTCACTTAAATGTTTCAAAATCAATAATTTTATTGTTCCATTTTTAAAAATTTGACACATATTCTTGTATTGATAGCCAGTACTTTTTAAAAATCAAAAGAGTTTTTAATATATGCGCCATTTCCAGGTTAGTCTCGGGACTTATTGAACGATCTAGTAACTTGTATATTCGTACCTACTATTTAGGTACTACTTATATTATATTACTAGTACTTGAATGACAAGTAAAATATCACGTTCAGCGATATATACCTAATAAAATCTATCGAAGAACTCAAATTTTTATAAAAAATTAAAAAGATAAGATATTTAGATAAGTTATTTAAATCTAGTTTCTATATGATTGTGACTGGCCCGTTAACAACATTAATGCATTGTCTTGACGAATATATGATAAAAATAGGACTCAAATTTCAAACTGCTTAGGTACAAAAATTGCACATACTTTCTTAGAAAATATTTATGAGAATATTTTCCAAAATTGTTTTGAGAGAGTTGATGTTTGCATAATAATCATGTAAAGGCAATCGTTCACAGGCTTGTTAGCGCGCAGCACTAGCTAAACTTTAAAATTATACCTGTAGGTAGATGAAAAAGGAAACCAAAAGTTTTTTTCATAACTCATTCAATTCTTAGAGCGAGTATCAGCTTACAAAAATAAAACAAAGTGAGTTTTCGCGGAACGAAAAAATTGAAATATTACCAACTTTTTGATATATTAGATACCTACTTCTGTAACACACTGTATGATGCAGGAATCACATAACGAAAGGTTGAATTCCAATCAGACTCCAAACATTAAATATCTGATGACAACCGTTTAAAAATAATATTTAACTGCTCATGCAAATCTTCCCTAATTATGTGTCTTTCAAGGCAATCTGAGCTCGTGTCTCGGTCAAAATAATACAATAACAATTTTTTTTCTCAGTGTTAGCAGAAGCCAGCAGTTACGATTCATTCTCTATAGGCTGCGTAATAGCTGGATTCGGGTATGGAGCTATCACATCATGCTGGGAAACAACGGCTCAAGAATTCGTCGGTGCACGAAATTGGCCTAAAATCCACAGCACTTTGGAAACAGTATCAGCTGTGCTTCAAGCTTTGTTTGTTGTCGGTCTCATCTTCGTATTGCAGAAGGAAGACCGCTCTGGTCTCCAGTTCTCTATGTTCATATTAGGTGTAATCATTGCCATGTGCACATTTGTTTGGTTTGTTATAACAAGTTTATATTTTTACAAGAGTAAAGTAAAATCATTTAGTTTTAGAAGAAAATGGTGGTTTTGATGATCTTGTGTTTATAATATTTTACTTAATACTGTAAAATGAATCTAACAGTTTACAGTAAAGTGAAATTGTGTTTTAATTAAAACATTTGTATTTATTGACAAACGTTGTGATATTATTATAGTTGTTATATTTTAATCGTTGATAAATTTAATATTAATTACTGTATATGACATAATTTAAGCTTTGAGTTTATAAATATAGAAAACATTTTACATTAAAAATAAATTTTCATTAATAACTTAAATTTACAGACGGGCTACAAATTATACGGGTAGGTACGTCTCTTATATAAAACTGTATTGAATAGGTAGGGATCCCTAGTACATTTTTTTCACCTGATCAGTATCAAGCTAATTTTTTGGGAGTGGCTACATTTTAATGAGGCGAACAAAAAATTCCTCTTCGAAAAATCTCGCTTGTGGTAGCTAACAGAGATAGCAGGAGGTAGAGCAGCAGTGAGCGTAGGATCGGGATAACGTACCACGCAATTTGTAGGACATTATTACTTTTAAATTATATAGATAATCACTAACTAAAAGAAAAAAAAAATCAGCGGTTAGTAATAATTTTTGATGACCTTACGAGGTCATCAAGTTGATGACCTCGTAAGGTCATCAAAAATTAATTTTTTTTCTGATTTTTTTTTTGCGTTTAGGTAGTTAATATCTATATAATTTGATGGTAATATTGTCCTCCAAATTGCGTGGTACGTTATCCCGGTCCTACGCTCACTGCTGCTCTACCTCCTGCTATCTCTGTTAGCTACCACAATCGAGAGTTTTCGAAGAGGAATTTTTTGTTCGCCTCATCAAAATGTAGCCACTCCCAAAAAATTAGCTTGATACTGATCAGGTCAAAAAAATGTACTAGGGATCCCTACCTAGAAATATTACAATGCGAAATAATATACAATGCCTACTTAAATTTTGTTGATATGAAGAATTTGTTTTATTTATAAAATCTATAATACCTGACCCCTTTTGAGGCTTTTGAAGTATTCACTCAAGTTGAAGAATGAGGCGCAAGCCAATTAATGTTTAATACAGGACCCGATCTGGTCGACCTACTTACAATTAAATAAGACGTAAATAGTTTGTATAGAACAACAAAAGTAAGTCATATGTACTCGTATTTAAAATCTAGATTGATTGCTTCTACTAAATTATCACAGCAAAATAAAACAGCTGTAAAGTAGTGTTCTTTCTTTGTGATGAAGTAGAGCCAGAGCTCCTGAGTCCTGAGGATAGCGCTTTGTGGACTGTGGGTATAGTCGGAACGTTCTTGGGATGCTCATCGTATTGCGGAAGTCCATAAGGTAGGTACGATAAACGATTACAGTCAGGCGGATGCTTGATGTTGCATCACGTATTCATGCTTGCTATCCTAGGGTATAAAAAATCTAATCTGGAGTCTAATATTGAATGACTAGACTCGCTCGCTTCGCCTCAACCTATCATAGTCCACTGCAGGACATACACCTCCAAAAATCCCGATTCCCCCCAATCCGCATCCAGCCTCCATCTTACGTAGATCTTTGGTGCAGCGGGCTCGAAGGCGTCCCACACTGCGTTTACCAACTCGCGGTCCCCACTCCAGCGGCCATCGGTCCTGTGACACAGGTGACCAGTCCACTGCCACTTCAACTTGCTGATTCTACAGGCTATGTCGGTTACTTTCGTTCTCTCTTGGATAGTCTTATTTCTGATCCTACCTTTGAAAAAGACTCCAAGCATATTAGCTCGCTCCATAGCACGTTAAACGGCTTTAAACTTGTGATCTAGTCCATAATGACTTGACTGAAGGTTTTAATTTATATTAATTTAGTTTCTTAATAGTATCTACTATCTGTAGGCTTGAGTGTTGTATTATTTTTCTCCGTGTAGAATCTAGATGGCGGACCAATAGTGTCGTCAGCCACACAACGACGTCCCTGCATTGCATGTTTTTTTTCCATATAATTAGAATTGATTTGTACAAATATTTAAATATTTACTTATCGAGCTTTTACTAAATTCCCTGTTTTTGTTTATTTTATTTACTATAAGTTATGTTAGCAAATTTATTAGTGGCAGAACAATTTCATTTCATAAATTTAGATAAATTAAATTCATTTTGTGGATATTTAATAATTGAGAACTGCTTGGTTGTAAGTATTGGTCGAATTTTGGAGCGAGATGTTTTCTAATTTTTAGGAAAATTTGTAAATTGTTTCTTTATATTCGTATACAAAGTCGGAAATAGAGAACACCAGTATTTAATGGCGATGTTGTTAAAAATTAAAAAAATACAACGTAATAAGACGAAAAAGTAGTCAAGTAAATACGCATTATTAGATATAACTCTCAAAGTACTTGTCAGATCTCAATTCAATTTAAATGGGACCACATGACACGCAACACTTTTCAACTAAAACAAAATTCATCGAAATCGGTCCACCCAGTCAAAAGTTCTAATCTAACAACATACAAAAAAAAAAAAAATGTTTGCGTACAAACTTCTAAAATTCTTTGAATTAAAATTTCTTTGGCAAGCTAATTTAAAAAAAAACTAATAAAAAAACTAATTAAAAAAACGAACTTACAATACAAAAAAAGAAAAAAAAAACGAATAAAAAAAAACCCACGTCATGCGGTGTTCCCAGGCGGACACCCATCCAAGTACTGACCGCGTGCACGCGCCAACGCTGCCGCGTTAGCGGTCGTTCAAATTTTACTCCTCATGCGCCTAAAGAAGTTTCACTTCAAAAATACAATCGAATTGAGAACCTCCACCTTTTTTGCAAGTCGGTTAACAAAAGAGTAATTATGCGTGTGTGTCAAATACACGGTAGTGTAATTTTTTTTTATTGATTTAATATATTAATATACTTACATAATTAAAAAAGGTGTCTGCGATTCACACACGATAGAAGTAAAACTTCTTTGGAAAACTAATAAAAAAAAACTAATTTAAAATTAGCGGCTTGCAGCGCGGCTCGTCCTTCCCTGTCGTTTTCCCGTTGCATCCGGTTTGAAATCACAACGATTCTAAAGAAGTTTCACTTCAAAAAATATTAGCACTCTGCACCCCTCCATATAAACTACTAGCTTCTGCGCGCGACTTCGTCGGCGTGTACTCAGCTCCTATTGGTCTTAGCGTGATGGTACATAGCCTATAGCCTTCCTCGATAAATGGGCTATCTAACACTGAAAGAATTTTTCAAATCGGCCCAGTAGTTCCAGAGATTACCGCGTTCAAACAAACAAACAAACAAACAAACAAACAAACAAACAAACAAACAAACTCTTCAGCTTTATATATTAGTATAGATACCTAAGTGTACGACATTTCATACTCCTCCATCCGCGCAATTTTCGTAAAAAGGGGTACAAAGTTTTTGCTTCGCGTATTATAATATATTAATTATTTGTATTAGTTGTGTTATAAGCAAATAAAAACCGCAATAATGTTCAATTCTTAACACCAAGAGTAGTTGTTTGTTTATTTAATGTAGTTATTGTAGTTACGATATAACTTAATATTTATTTATGTCGATTCAGTAAGTGAGTTATTGAGGTAAAACCCATATTGCCGTAAATATTTGTTCGTATCGAAATATATCTATCTACGTTAATTCTGCAATCTTGATAACGCGTAGGATCTTTCAAGACGACACAACTAAATATAGGAATTGGATAAGAGTAATTTTTACTTTTACGATTTCTGTTGTGGCCCACTCCACTATTTTTGTTTAACGGTTTGCGGGTTCGATTCCCGCTCGGGCTGGATGTTTGTATTTGTACAAATATTTTTTCCCGGTATGGATATTTGTACTTGCAGGTCTCCCTACTATGCCTCGGAGAGCACATTTTGCCGTCGGTTTCGATTGTTATCATAAATATATGAGGTTATAGCGATCGTTACTCATAGTAGGGAAAATATCCGGCAACCCTAGTGGAGCAGCGTGGTGGAGCTCCAAATTCCAATCCTTCTCCTACTACATCAAGAAAGAGGCCTATACCCAGCAGTGGGATGTTACAGGCTGAAACGTGGTTATAACAGAATCTAAATCTGTTAGAAAATAATACATTTCCGTAGAAGTATGTAATAGTTTTTTTTTTTACAGGAAGTAACGCGCATTAACAGTATTTACATAATGTCGCTGTAATATTTCCACGCATGTTTATGTAGTGAAGTGTCTTATGCTAACAGATCTCGCTACTATAGAAATTATCTGTAATCAAAAGCCTGCTCTTATTCTCTCGAAAACAACGCGACAAACGACAAGTGTTTACATGTACTTAATAATATTATAATTAAAACTAAAAATGGTGCTATGGCTTTTCGTAAAAATATGGATGATATTTTTTTCGCCCTACTTTTGGTAATATACTTTATTTCTATTACATATTACTTCATTGTAAACACGAAATGTTTTTGTTAAAAACACGTTTCTTTACAGACAGTTGCGGTTCTGATATTCCCGTTTGTAACATCGGAAAATATTGATTGCAAAGGAAAAGCATTTCATTGTGTCAATTCAACACATTTTAAGATATGTGTTGATTTCGGCGGAGGTGTATCGAAAACAGTAGACGACTTTCAAATACCTTGTCCAACGAATACGGTGTGCAGGGATATTCATAGATTCGAATGTGAACAACTAGTTACGACCACGCTTGCTCCTTTACAGCAGAGTGATGAAACGACTGAAGACGAAGAACTAAGTTTCACACCTTCTTTTAAAGAAGTCAATGTTATGACATTGCTTCCTGAATATAAAACAGAAGGAAAACTTGAATCAAGTAGCGATAACTTAAGGAATACCGAATCGAGTTTTTCGGTTACTTCGGAAGATACAACGAATTTAATTTCATTGACAACGTTGGATGAAAGTTCAATTCAAACGACTTTGAGCAGTGAAAATACCATTCGGTATAATAAACAAAGTGATTTTAATTTAAGTGATATTGTTACTGTTCCTTATACGTCAGAATCAGGTTTGAATTTAGTGACAAATAGTGACGAATTTTCGACAACTATTGCGAAGATAAAAAAGGTAAATGATATTTTACTAAATTCTTTAGTACACAATAGCTCAAATAATAATAGGGACCATTTATCTTTAAAGGAACCTATTCAAACAATCGAAGGTTCCGCCACAGAACAAAATGTAAATATCGAATATAAAAATCTATATGGTGATACGACCAATCTCCTTCCTATATCTACTTTGAATATAAAAAAAGAAAGTCTGTCTACTCAAAGCGAAATACTTAAAAATGATTATCCATATTTTACTGAAAATGCGTATGTTACAAATGATCCTAATATTTTTACTATACCTGTAGTAGCTTTAAGTAGTTTTAGTGTTGAAAATATTGCTACCCACCCTACATTAAGTATATTAAATCCTGCTATAACTACAGAATCGTATAATACAGATACAGAACAAACTACCGAGTCAGAACACACTACCGAGTCTAATGATGGTGCTATAATAAATTCATCTTTAAGCAACTCAAAAAATAATTTAATAAAAGATAGTGTCAATAGTTTTAAAGATAATTTGTCTACTTACGAAAGTACTATATATGATACCACTAAAAATATATTTAGTAAATATTCAAAAAATTTAACGAATACTGGTTTTACTACAACAGATATCAGTAATGACAAATTATCAGACAAAAAAGAAACTTTGGCTGTATTAAGTGACTTTCCTTCAACAATGTCAGTCATAGAAACTTTCGATAACACAAATGAAGAAAATAATATCAAAAGTGCTACCCTCACTAGTACTACTCCTTATTATAAAAATGACAGTTTAATTACACGTATAGCTAGTAATAAATATGAGCAAAGTTTCAAGCAAAATGTAACTAGTGTGCCAGATTCCATTGATCTGTACACAGAAAATGTAACAAAAATATCAGGTAAACAATATCCAGATAATTTCACAGAATCAGAAACCACAACGCCTTATATTGATCTCTTATCACCGGCTATATTCAATTCAACAGTTGCACTAATTGAATCATCACCAATGGAATTATTGGAAACTTCGTCTGATAATATTATAGATAAATCGGACTTAAACAGTTCAAAAATAGAAATCCCAATAAAGTTACATAATAGTAATAAAACTGTTCACAATAACGAAATAGCTGCCGATAATTTGTTACTTGTTAATGTAGACCACACAAGCTATGAAAAAAATATATCTAAAGCAACAGACGACAATGACGTTATTGAAAATGAAACAACATTACTTAATGAAAACAATTATATAGTTACCCCTTTAGTTGTAGAAATATACAAGACCTCAAATTCTTCTGAATCAAATTTAGCTTCATTACAAGAAACCACGATTAATTTGTCACTAACTAATGTAACTCCTTTAAATATTAGTGTCGATATTACTTCAGAAACAACTCTTCAGTATTCCTCGTTACCTGAACAATCGACAACAACTGTTGTTTCTGAAGAAATAGTTCCTAATGTTTCTGTAACGGAAACAAATTTCGAAAATAATACACAAAGAGTAGTAGGTAGCACTGAAGTCACTGAAAATAAAACAACATTACTTATTGGAAGTACACTGGGAGTTACTACTTCATTAATAGAAAAATATAACTCCACAGATACTTCCGAAACAAATGTAGCTTCATTCCAAGAAACCACTATTAAATTAACGTCACAAAATGATGCAACTTTTTTGAATATTGATGTCGATTTAAACTCAAAAACAACTCTTCAATATACATCGTTTCGCGAACAATCGACTACAAGTTTTTTTTCTGAACTACATCAAAATCATACTAATTCATATTCTGTAGTCCCGAACGCCATTATTTCTATAATTGATACTAGCATTGAAAATAACATGCATAACGCAGTAGACGACCGCAACATTCTTGAAAATAAAACTATTCTACTTAATGAAAACGGAGACATAAATACTACTTCATTGAAAAAAACATACAGTACAACGGAGTCTTCCGAATCAATTTTGTCTTCTTTAGTCGAAGCCCAAAATAATTTAACGCCACTTATTGATGTTACTCCTTCAAACATTGGTGTCGATTTAAATTCTAGGGCAACTCTTCAATATATACCATCATCCCAACAATCTACGACAAATGTTATTTCTGAAACATATAAAAATCAAGAAAATACATATTTTGTTGCCACGACTCCTACTATTCCTGATTTTAAAGATAATGAAATGTTATCAACAACAGTTTCACCGCCTATTTACACTAGTACTGCGTATACAGATATTGCGTATAAAGATAAAAAATTAGACGACGTTCCATATTCGAATAATACATCGAATGCTGAAGAATCAGTAATATTAATAAATAATTCAAATAATGACTATTTGAATTTACACTCTTCGTCATTTATTGTTTCAACGAAAAGAAGCTCTATTAATCCGTCAACAAAGCAAGCATTAAATACTACGGATGACCAGATATATAAAAATAGTCAAAAGATAAATGTATTAAATATGACAACTAATAGTTATGTATCGTATGCTAATAACGAAAAAAATCAATCCCAGTTAGATGCAATGTTTACTGGAAAAATTAAACATACTACATCTTTGAATGTAGAATTTAATATTTCAAATGTATCAATAAATAAAGTAAATACTACTGTAAACAGTAATTTAAAGAATGTCGAACAAAGCACTATCGTTATACCATTATTAAAACGAGAATTTCCAAACATACCATTTAACGAAAATGTAGACAAGATAGAAACTAGTGAAATAATTACTACCACCGAGGCGACAAACTCCTATTTATTTTCAACAGGTAATATAGAATCTACAAATATGTTTCCCATCACTGAAAATAGTACACTTACAACTAACCCACACGTTTACCATAAAGAGAACGCAACTAAAGTTGTTTCGTCACAGAAGGAAAAAGATCTTAAACGTAGTAATGAAAAGGATGAAACAAGTTTTAATACAGACATTAATTTACCATACATTTTTCCGAACACGTTGGATAGCGTGTCAGATGTACAAGGTCATAATATTAGTAGAAGTGAAGCAGTTTTTAAGTCATATACCATACCTGAAACTACATCTTTCGCGACGAAAATTATTAAAACAACCTCTTATGAAACAACATCAAATAAATATAATAGCAATGTAACAAATAGAAATTATGTAAACAGTAACAATATTATAGCGACAGTTAACATCATTGATGATTTGCAAAACAATTTTCATAATGTACAAAAAATAACAGAGAGAACAAGTAATACATCAACATTAGATACAGAAAATATAAGTGAAGTGAATGAAACCGCTGGTGAAGGTTTCATACTGTCTAAAATATTTAAATTATCAACTAACCATTCTTCTTTAAAATATGAAAATACATCGCTCTCAAAGCAGAACGGAACAAACAGTAATAAAAAGGTATCATTATTAGAGACTAATATGAATCAAAATATGTCTTTAAAGAATGATAACAATTTATTAAAGAAGGATTCACAACAAAATACAGATAAATACGATAATGACATTGAAAAACAGCCTATAACAATAAGTATACTAAGAAATTCATCAAGTAAATCGAAACAAAACATATCGAATCTTAACAACCAAACGACACAATTAGTCTCACAATTTTCTTGTTTTAATCGTGATCGTGGTAAATACTCTGACAAAAACAACTGTTCTAAATTTTATATTTGTATAGGAAAACTTCAACCACTGCATCGAATGTGTCCACCAGATACGGTCTTTAGTGAAATTAACAAACATTGTACGAAAAATCTCTCAAATTGCATCAGGAATAATGAATTTAAATGTTTATCGCCTGGAAGATTTATTAGTGTCTTATCCGATAAGTTTTACTACATTTGCGCTAAGAATTTGGGTGGTTACATTAGATTTAAGTTACAATGCCAAAAAGGTTACCATTTAAATAAAGAGAACATCTCATGTGTTTCTGATTTGTCATCTATTGAAAATGTTTCCAAAACGAATAGTGATGTTAGTACAGACGAAAAAGTATCCAAAGAATTTAAACAATCTGAAAAGTATACGAAACAATTTAATTGCATAAAAGAAGGAAAATTTGAACATCCCGACGATTGCAGGAAATATTTTATATGCAAAAAGGGGACCAAATCCCAATTTCGTCGAAAAGTTAAAAAGTGCGACTCTGATGAAGTTTTTAATAAAGTAAAACAAAAATGTGTTGATTCTGATACCTATGAATGTTAGACGTAGTTAATAAATTGCATTAACAAACGTTACTGTTTCTGTAACAGCAAATGTCTTGCAATTCGGCGAATGAATTCATATATATTTTGAGCTGCTTACGAAATATACGATTTTCTTTACAGTGTTTTCGTCTCTGCTGCTCGAGCTAACAATATTAATTTTAAATTGTAGCATTTTGAAAAACAAACGGTGGCCTACTCGAATTTTAAGTCTTAATATGTGTTATAATTAATTATTTGGAGGTTTAAGTGTTAACAAAATAATAATTAAAATCAATACTTGACAATATAAAAATGTATTTCAGTCTCATGATTTAAATTTTTATGTATTTTAAGATTCTAAAAAATGTTGCCGAGGTCTTCGAAATGCTACGCCCGTGCTTTGCATAAATTGGTCTTCCATGTCTCTTTCCAACGTTAAACAAAAATTGTTTGAAAATACAGTGCAATAAAGTGGGCTTCCACCTCTTGTTGATTTTGAAGGGCAGAAGAATGTCACGCGTGAGGGGCTATCGTCTTGAGTTACTGTGAATTTATAGTTTTTACAATCTATAGATTTGTGACCCGGACCATTCGAAGTCTGAAAGTTATTACGATTAGTATTTATATGTCTATTGTCTTCGTAAAATTGTGGCTTGGTTTTAGCGGTATTAACAAGTGGGCACTTGTATTGTTCGGGAGAGGTACAAGCACGAGTGTATCCGTTAAAAATTGTCTTTCCTGAACATTTAAATTTAATGCCTTGAAAGTGTTTCTTGTTAGGAATACATAAGATGTAGCCTTTGCAGTCAGGTACGGTTGGATCTGCAATTCTTTCACTGCGATGGCATCGAACATTCCTTGTAATGGAAGAATCTATATTGTTTATAGTGTCCTCACAGAGATCAGTAGACTCTTCATTGCATACTGTGTTAGCGGGACAAAGGAAAGACGGTCCCAGTAACTTGTCCCCGTCGCATAATCTAACTTTCGAAGTTCCTTCACAAACAAAACCGTAAGGTCCGCATTCAGGGTTATAGGGATTCCATAATCCAAAAACATCTTTGCTATTGATTAGGATCTGAAAAGATAAGTCTTTAATATAATCACTACGTACCTATATGTGTTATCTTTGCTTACAATTAGTTATATTTGTGTTTGCACGCAAACGAAAAAAAAAACCGACTTCAAATACATCCACATGACACCATCTTTCGATTAAAAACAAGAACTATCGAAATCCACCCAGTAGAAAGTTATGAGGCACCACATAAAAAAATCGAGTAGAATTGAGAACTTCCTCCTTTTTTGAACTCGGTTAAAACAGTTTATTTATTGATATTATTAATAGCATTATGGACATATATGTCCTGGTAATGTCTTATCTTGAATAAAAGTGACATTAAATTATTCATTAGCTCTTTCTTACATTAAATGATTCATTATACTAATGTTTATATATAAAAAAAACTAGGGCGGCACTTAAAAGATTAAATATGTTACTCACAATAAATGGCACGAAGATGGTATTGAACATTTTCAAAAAGACAGCGGCGATTTTAATTTTTGTATACGCACAGTCAAGGTTACCAGAAGACTAGCGACGGACAACTAGCGGAGAGACAGGCTTTCTTTAGAATTTTTCGTGTCAATACCAATTACCATCGTTAACACCTTTGGCCAGATTTCGTGTCAATAGCACACCGTGTCACGGTAAATTTAGATTTAAATAACTACTAAGGTTTACTTAAATTGTGTAAATAGAGCAACTATTTCATAAATCGTTTTTGTTTATGCACACATCTGTTGTGAATCATTTATAAGTGGAATTTAAAGTGGAGTTTAAATATTTGAGAAAAATGTAGCATTAGATCTCTCAACACAAGTTTGTGTACATTGGAAGAGTACATAATTATATTAGTTAGGTATACTTTCTCATCTTACATACAATATCTTTAGTCCTATTTTTAAGTGATTTTGTGTCATATTTAAATCAACTTTTTAACTATTATATCGTAATAATTATAATTTAATAATAATTTATAAATAAAGTAAAAAATAAAATAAAAATCTATTGATAATATCTAAATGCGTTTTATTATAATACTATTATATTCTACAATTATTTTAGTAAGTCTAATTGTCATCAGATGATTCGCTGCCGCTGTCTGAGCTTGTCGATGATCCCGAATCTTGTAATGGCGCACCAGTTTTGGCTCTAAAGAAATAAAATAAATTAAAAAGTAATATCGATATCATATTATTAATACATTTGTTCTACATTACGTAATTTAAATAAATATTTTAGAAGATATTCCAGTTTCGAAAACGGTTAGAATGAAAATGGGAACAAAACAGCTAACTGTTGACTAATCATACTTACATGACGTTCGGTATTTATATGTATACTTTTTTACTTAGATAACTCTAAGGAGGAGATAATCTTATATATAAAATTCTCGTCTCACAATGTTAGTTACAATACACCTCGGAAACTTCTCCGTGTAAAAATTTTGCATAGTATTTTTCTCAAGCATCCGAACCCATCAAGAAACTCTTTTTATTATAAAAAAGAACGTTTGTGGGGATGACAGAATATTTGCTATTCTTTAATGCAAAAAGTAGTAGTAAGTTGACTGGCAGAATAATTATGTAGCCTAATATATTATTTGTGATCGTATTGCTCTCCTTATTGTTTTCGAGACACTATTTGTGAGATCCAGAGATAATTATAAAAATATATTATAATGTGTATATTCTCACTTCACACCATTAGTGCTGTGTGAAGTGAGAATATAACTAATTACTTTAAAGACAAAAAACCAAGACAAAAAACTTTATACCACTTTCAGGTATTTTTGTTTTAGTCGCTTTAACTTTCTGTTATATTAATCCAGTGAACACTATGACGTCTAACTGCCATCAGAATGACATCATTCTAGATTACAGATTACATAAGATTAAAGTCACAGTTGAGTAATGGAAGTATCATTATTTCTTTTTACGACATCCTGTGACGTAATAAGTAATGACATAAATATATGATTTTTTAATTTCTTCTAAAATATAAATTATACCTTATTTAGCATCTATAACTAACTAACTAAACTAATACTGAACGAACTTACCTATGTACCTACATTATTTACACCGCATACCAGTACTCGTGCACTAATTTAATATTTATTGAACAGTTTCTTCATTTTTAATGTTAAGTCTGGTAATTTCGAAGTAATACTTCCACCAATACATCAGTTATGTTCTAAAATACACTTACGTATTGTAAGCTCGAACGATCTCCAATGCTGAAGGCTGTAAGGAGGTAGCGAGCGAAGGTTTATTTTCTTCTAGAAGCTTCTCCACCTCTTCCTTACTTCTGTTCAATATCAGGCCCAATGTTTCGACACTGGCCGCCGTCGCTTCTTCGAATCCGTACTCTGCTAAGTACGTTACTGCCATCTATAAAAACAAATATGTCGATATATCACATTGATATTATATTATTATATGTTAAATTGTGGATTGATCACGTGTCATTTTGAAATGAAATCACAAACAAAAAGTACAAGTTTACTTATCTAATAGATCGTGTAACTAATCTTGACGTGCTGATATAATTATGAGTCTGCATTTTGACATTTTGATGGATAGATTTTGTATTATTATTTATTTATCAGATAAGTAAACAATATGTGCAAATTCACAATTATAAAGAAAACCACTAAGGTTTGTACAATGCTACAGTTTACATTTCATAATGGTAATAAACGTAGTGGGTAAAAAACAATCTCAGTAACAATTTCAGTTGGTACATCAATTTTTATACAATGCATCTTAATTATTTTATGTTGTCTCAAATGGTTTTGTCGAAAGATAGAACTTTTTAAGTTTTTGTTTATTATTGTTGTTTTTGATACATTCAACCAAATGTGATGGTAGTCGATTTATTAATCAAGGGACTATGAAAGCGGCCGTTCTCTCACCACATACATTGTCGGCACGAGCTGTGTTGAACTGGTTTCTCGCTACGGCCCGTGTAAATGTCGGGTGTACAACACGCTGCCTAAACTTTCTATTTCAGAAATTTTCTTTTAAAATAGTAAAATCATAAACATTTTAAATCATATAAAAAATTTTCGACCCAGCGGGATTTGAACCCGCGGCCTCTGACGTGCCGTGTCAGCGCTCTGCCAACTGAGCTATGGATCCTTATCTAGCCGTGTCCAAATTCTTGATATGATGATTTTAGGTTTTTAAGCAAACCTTGTCTATAGCGAGTTCTTTACAGACCCCGACTACTCAAAGATTTCATATAGACGGCGCCAAGGTTTGCTTAAAAACCTAATCATATCAAGAATTTCGACACGGCTAGATGAGGATCCATAGCTCAGTTGGCAGAGCGCTGACACGGCACGTCAGAGTGCGCGGGTTCAAATCCCGCTGGGTCGAAAAATTTTGATATGATTTAAAATGGTTATAATTTCCTCATGTGTGGGTAACACAAAAATAAAAATAAAAGCGAATAGTAAAATCATATAATAAAGCTGCCCACGTGATCCTGGAAGCTGGAGTTGGAGTGGCTACACACCGGGCATCCATACTGAAAGGAATAAGGACGCTCCGAGAAGCCTGTGGACGCCAGGAGGCTTCTGAGCTTCTGAAGGAGCTGGGCTGGCTGAACTAGCCAGACCTTTTTCACGCATAATGGACCGATATTGGGCCTGAATGCGGAAAATCGAGCCAACACAACTAACTAACTACTAGTAAAATCATATTAAAAAATCGGCCAAGTGCGAGTCGGACTCGCGCATTAAGGGTTCCGTACCATTGACTAAACTAAAGGCTATATTTTATTGTTATTAAACAAAATACTTAGTAAATAAGAAAAAGATTAATACCATATAAAAATGGTAAATAAACTAGTCAAATACGCCATCTTTCAATCGATCCATGCCGCTATTGGAAAGCTATTATATTAGTCTATCGACGACGTTTTCTTGATTTCTGATAGACGGCGTTGGAGACTACCTATATATTTGCATCACAAAAATAATTATCGCCCCCCTTAAATATTTGTTTTACTTTGTTTTTAGTATTTGTTTGTTATAGCGGCAACAGAAATACATAATTTGTGAAAATTTCAACTGTCTAGCTATCGCCGTTCTTGAGATACAGCCTGTTGTTAGACGGACGTATGGACGGACAGCGAAGTCTTAGTAATAGGGTTCCGTTTTTACCCTTTGGGTACGGAACCCTAAAAAAGAGTATAGGTGACTCACAGCGGCAAGCCCGTGTTCTCCAGCAGCCGCGGCGCGTGTCGCAAGGTCAGCGATGGGCGCGGCGAGCGGCACTCCTGTCGCGCGATCATCGCGCAACCGCCGCAGCGCCGCCTCCGCCTGCTCCCACATGTCCTCGCCCGAGCAGCACAGCTGGATCACGTGCGACAGCGCCGTCGCCGACAACCTGACACAATATTATTATAACATCTGAACTACGATTCAGCCTGTAATATCCCACTGTTGGGCATAGGCCTCTTCCCCATGTAGGAGAAGGATCGGAGCTTAATCCACCACGCTGCTCCAATGCGGGTTGGCGGATATATTCCCTACTATGAGTAACGATCGCTATCAGGTGTACATGATAACAACCTCATCATCAGATGTTGATGATAACATCTGAACTAAGTCTGTGAATATTTTTAAATCATATCAAAACTTTCGATGCAGCGGGGTCCGAACCAGCACCTCCGACATACCGTGTCGGTGCTCTAGCCAATTAAGCTATCGAACGATGTACGCGATAGATCTTTGATATGATGATTTTTATTCGGTTGTTTAAGCAACCTTGGCTGGAAAATTTTGATATAATTTAAAAATATTAAGAATTTCCTCATGTGTGGGTAACACAAAAATAAAAAATAATACGAATTAAGTCTGTGAAATTAATCGTTGGGAAAGATTTCATATTCTACATGGATATGGATACCACTCGAATGAAAGGAGAGGGAAAAAATTTGTACAAATTTTTAAAAAGACTATTCCATGAAAGTGAGATTCATAATTACTTTTCAAAAAAATGTATAAAAATTCGTCATTTGTCATTTTATGAAACAAATTTTGCCATTTTATTAAAAACTAGCCGTGCCGCACGGTTTCACACGCATTGAATTTGAAAAAAAATAGCCGCTAGCCTTCATCGATAAAGGGGCTTTCTGACACTGAAAGAATTTTTCAAACCGGAATTGAACGTTAATAATTCGAAGAGCATTACTTTTTGGATTTTGTAAATTATTTTATATACCATTTAAAATAAATAAATTGGTATTTGCTCTACAAAAATATATTTCAAAACTAGGAAATAAATCTGATTCCCTCGTATTAAAATTATTATGGAACCGTTAATCGAAAAGTAGCTTCAGATTGTTTATACTTTATACCAAAAAATTTAGACTTAAGAAGAGTAGGAATTAAAACAATTATTGAGATAGGACACAGCAGGATATATCTTGCTCAAATTCTGGAGCATCTCGTCTGGGAAAATACTAAAAAAATACTGCTCTCAAGTAGACTTGGGTTTCTGTGATGAGTAAGATGGCCAGAGCTATTAGGGAGTGTTAGGGATATACTAAAGAGGTTACCCACGGTTAAAGACTACGGTTACCACTTACCATTAAGTGGGCCGTAAGCTTGTTTGCACAAAAACATTCAATCAAATAAAAAAAATAAAAATGCTTACTTTTGCACAGGTGTTCGGTTATCGTTATTCTCTTCTCGTTCTTCAAGCATCTGAGCAAACTTCAAGATGTCCGCTGCGGCGCGTCTGATTTTCGCTTTCACGTCCTCTTCTACATGCCACAAAAATTTAAAATAACATAAGAAATGTAAAAGATAGAAGACAAAATTACAAACCATTAAAAAATTAACTTTTAATTTTTGGGGTAGTACCTCAACCTTGCAGAAGATCACAGCTACATAATACAGTGTTGTGTTCATGTTGGTGAGTAAGGTGACCAGAGCTCCTGGGCGAAATTGGGGATAGGGTCGGCAAAACGCTTGCGACGCTTCTAGTGTTGCAGGCGTGTGAAAGCTACGGTAATAGCTTAGCACCAGGTGAGCCGCATGCTTGTTCGTCGACCTAGTTGTATGAAGTGTAGCAACAACAAGTGCACTGACCCTGCAGCTCGGCGCAGCGCACGAGCGCGGCCAGCAGGCGCTCGACGAGGCGCGCGCGGCTCGCCAGCCCGAACACCACGAGCTGCGACCACGCCGCCGCCAGCCGCTCGCCCGCGCCCGCCACCTCCAGCGTCTTTATTATCTGTGACAACAACAAGTGCACTGACCCTGCAGCTCGGCGCAGCGCACGAGCGCGGCCAGCAGGCGCTCGACGAGGCGCGCGCGGCTCGCCAGCCCGAACACCACGAGCTGCGACCACGCCGCCGCCAGCCGCTCGCCCGCGCCCGCCACCTCCAGCGTCTTTATTATCTGTGACAACAACAAGTGCACTGACCCTGCAGCTCGGCGCAGCGCACGAGCGCGGCCAGCAGGCGCTCGACGAGGCGCGCGCGGCTCGCCAGCCCGAACACCACGAGCTGCGACCACGCCGCCGCCAGCCGCTCGCCCGCGCCCGCCACCTCCAGCGTCTTTATTATCTGTGACAACAACAAGTGCACTGACCCTGCAGCTCGGCGCAGCGCACGAGCGCGGCCAGCAGGCGCTCGACGAGGCGCGCGCGGCTCGCCAGCCCGAACACCACGAGCTGCGACCACGCCGCCGCCAGCCGCTCGCCCGCGCCCGCCACCTCCAGCGTCTTTATTATCTGTGACAACAACAAGTGCACTGACCCTGCAGCTCGGCGCAGCGCACGAGCGCGGCCAGCAGGCGCTCGACGAGGCGCGCGCGGCTCGCCAGCCCGAACACCACGAGCTGCGACCACGCCGCCGCCAGCCGCTCGCCCGCGCCCGCCACCTCCAGCGTCTTTATTATCTGTGACAACAACAAGTGCACTGACCCTGCAGCTCGGCGCAGCGCACGAGCGCGGCCAGCAGGCGCTCGACGAGGCGCGCGCGGCTCGCCAGCCCGAACACCACGAGCTGCGACCACGCCGCCGCCAGCCGCTCGCCCGCACCCGCCACCTCCAGCGTCTTTATTATCTGTGACAACAACAAGTGCACTGACCCTGCAGCTCGGCGCAGCGCACGAGCGCGGCCAGCAGGCGCTCGACGAGGCGCGCGCGGCTCGCCAGCCCGAACACCACGAGCTGCGACCACGCCGCCGCCAGCCGCTCGCCCGCGCCCGCCACCTCCAGCGTCTTTATTATCTGTGACAACAACAAGTGCACTGACCCTGCAGCTCGGCGCAGCGCACGAGCGCGGCCAGCAGGCGCTCGACGAGGCGCGCGCGGCTCGCCAGCCCGAACACCACGAGCTGCGACCACGCCGCCGCCAGCCGCTCGCCCGCGCCCGCCACCTCCAGCGTCTTTATTATCTGTGACAACGCACGGGAAATTAAATTAAATTAAATTTCGCCATAAGGTGATACACACACTTAACGAAAGTAAAAAAAAATATCATTTAAAAAAAAAAAACATCAATAATAAAAGAAAGTTAAGGTAGCAAAATATCAAACAATGAAATGAAAATTTATATCTTAACATTAGGTACATTATAAACTTAGGTAATGTACAACCTTAACTTTATAGTCAAAAATATTAAAATATTAAATTACTCAAAATTTCTAATGTCTCGGTAGACATTACCTTTCTATGTAATCTTCAGCTTTAACCCGCCACCGGTGACGTCAATTTTACTTACATCATTGGTGACGCCGGTCTCATACACCGGGTTTTACAATTGAATATTTACATAAATATTTTATTTACTGTCTATTTTATATTTATGTATATATGTTCTTTGATAATAAAACAAAGATATTCTGTTAATCTTAGCACATTTATTATATTTTTATTTATATTAAAACAATGTCACTTATAACAAGAAAATTTGTTAACTTTTTAAACATAACTTTTGTTAGATCATAGAAAACACAAATATTAATATATTTTTATTATTATTTCAGTCTTATCCCTTTTAGGACTCTAGGAACCAACATAAAATAAACAAAAAGTGGCATTCTACTAACAAAAAAATAACAAAAAATTGATCTGAAAAATGACTATTCTTCAGTCAAACAGCTTCTGCAGGAAGGCACTTCATGTTAAAGACACAAATATTTTTTGCACTACATCATCATTTCAGCCTATCGCAGTCCACTGCTGGACATAGGCCTCCACAAGTTCGCGCCAAAAATGGCGTAAACTCATGAGTTTTGCCCATAGTCACCACGCTGGGCAGGCGGGTTGGTGACCGCAAGGCTGCCTTTCGGCCTGTATATTTCAAAGCCAGCAGTTGGATGGTTATCCCGCCATCGCTCGGCTTTCTAAGTTCCAAGCTGGTAGTAGAACTATGTTATCCCTTAGTCGCCTCTTACGACACCCACGGGAAGAGAGGGGGAGGCTATATTCTTTGCCGTAGCCACACAGCTTTTCAGCTGGAGAAGGATTCGCCACTTCGATACCATTTTCAGCTTCACTGTCTGATAACGTGGATGGCCCGTCCTCGCCGAGTACTTCTTGTAGAAGAGACTCGAGACGACGCTGTTCATTTTCGAATGGCATGCTGAAATAAATTATATCATTTTAAACATGTTATTTTCGTGAAATATCGATAAAATCATGCCAATAAACTAACTGATTTTAGACAAATACAATAAAGTAATAACAAAACTGAAATAGTAAGTAAAAAATGTATATGGCCCTGATAAAATACGAACAATCGAAAATTCAACTATGACTATTTTACTTACATAATCGGTGACACCGGTCTCACGCACCGGGATGGCGCCAAAACTTCAGAACGTGCATCTGCTTTGATGTCGCGGGGGGTACCTGGCGATGGGCCGCGTAAAATGCGGCAGCTACTCGAGATCTCGACGAAAATCGATTGCGCGCGAAAAAGTTATTCGATTTTTTTTAAACGCCCGGTCTCTCAGACATCGAAGTCACCGGTGCCGGTGGCGGGTTAATCAATATTACAATAGATAACATGAAGTAATGTCTCTAGTGTAGACCGAGAGAAAAAAAAGCCGGAGGAATAAAAATCTCGGTACTCTTTTAAAAATTTAATGTCACATACAAGATAAAGACGCAATAGTGGACCATGAAATGATTAGGAAAAAAACACGAGACAGCCAATCGTGCATTGCGAAACCACCATATGCCACCTGCTCACAATATTTTCAAATACAGGTTGTAATACAGGTTGGGGGTCGTCCGTAAAATACGTTCCCACATAAGGGGAAGGGGAGTGTTGGCGTGACGAAATGTTACAATGTGCATGACGACAGTAATAAAAAATTCGTCAATTTAATGATTTTAAGGGAACACTAATATTAAAAAAATTCTAAATACTGGTTTAGTTTTATGTAAAATAATAAGATTATTGTGATTTTCAATAAAATAAAACATTAAAATACTGCAATCGGCCATTTTGATTGAAACACAAATTACAGCGCATGACGTCACACTATTAACACGTCACATCTACAATTTACATTAAACAACTCTTAATTTGTTGAACTTACTTCCTCCATGACTGACGGTTCAGGGACATACACGTTTGGAACTAACATATCCAACAACTCCGTCGTCCTTTCAAATGGCGCGTATCTAAAATACAACAAAAAAAATAATAATAACCAACTTATCCGCCTATTAAATATTAATGTATTTTAATCACTTGGAAACTAAACCAGTTAGACGTTAAGTAAGTTATTAATTTTCTAAATAATTTTTTTTTGTATTTCAAACTAGCCGACCCGTGCCCACTTCGTTGGGCGTTAATTATCTTTTTTAAAATGCAAAAATAGTTTTGAAGAAAACTTTTGACCAAAACTACGTCCGGAGTACCGATAAAGTAAAACAGAAAGTAAAGAGAAAATATATAAAATAAAAAATAAACGGCAGCGGGCGCCTACAGCGATGAATAAAATCGTAATAATATCGTGTATTTATTATTTTAAATTACAGAACCAAATAACATACTGTAAAGAACAAATTTTAAACAACTTAAATAAATAATATGTTGCTCCAACGCCATCGATCAAAAAGCGTAAAAACTTCGTCATCGATAGATTCAAATAGACAGTAAATAAAATAGAGTATTAAATAGTTAAATCTAACAGCGATAGATGGCGTTCGTTTCATTGTCATTTTCATAATATATTTTAATATTTTTCTTTTTTACTGAATTTTTTTGTACAATTACAATAAAATATAGCCTATGTCACTCCTGAATAGTGTAGCCTCTCACTATTTTCAGCAAATCAGATAAATATAAATGTTTTAAAATCACCAATTAATTTCTAAGGCAAATAATAATGCTTGATTAGATTGAATTGTTGGCACGGCACGTCAGAGGACGCAGGTTCAAATCCTGGTGATCTAAAATCTTTATATATTTTTATCTTTTTCCTTTTATCTTGTCACTCCTGAATAGTGTAGCTTTCTGTTAGTGAAAGAATTTTCATGATCGGATCAGTATTTGCGAAGATTACCCCGTATATACAAAGTTATAAACTTTACCTCTTTATAATATTAGTATAGATACACATTATAAAGAAAATTTTGAAGAAGTTATTTACCAATCATGGCAAGAACTGAGGTTACATTATTGTAAGTACTTAAACTATTAAATTAAGAAAATAACATTTTTCACAATCAAGAATTATTGCACATTATTATGTATGTATGTCATGTTGTAACATTAGTTAAATAGTTTTGAAATATTTTTTATTTATAAATATAACCATATCAAAATACTATCTATTAAATCTATTTTACCAGAAAAAAAAAATTCTAAAGAAATAAAATGTACATACCTGCAGGCAACAGTAACAAAATGCCTGTAATATATACTTTCTTTGTATGCATCTCCAACTAGTTTATAATTGTCATCTTTTATTAGTAACTTGTGTACCCTTTCTGCTAAATTTATATCCTGAAAATATTAATACATAATTATTATTAAAGATTGTAATGGAAGAAAAATTTATCTGATCATAAAACACATAAATGAATAAAAGAAGTGAGAACCAATTCTAAATTCTTTTTTTTTCTATGCTATGAAAAGGAATATGAAGAAGCGGACTCCTAACAAAGCATGTGTTGCGTATTTATTTAAACCTCAAAAAGATAGATACGTGGACTTTTGAAAGACGAGTGTTTAGTAAGAAATATTATGATTTCCACAGTAAAAATACTAAAAATGTTTGAAATTCAGAAACAAGTAGTTATTTTTTCTTACCAAATTCATAACTAATCTAACTTACTTGGTTACTAAATAAAAATAAAATAAAATAAAAAATGAAATAAAATTACTAAGTAACTACTTAAAGAAACATTTTCGAACTACTTAAAGTTTTGTTCAATTACAAAAAGATATACCTGTAAGTGGTTACTACAAACACCCATTGCTGTTATGAAAAAGTTCGTATCAACAGCATCTGAAGCTTTCAAGGATTCTCTCCTTTCTAGATCCGTTATTATTGATGTTAATATATCAATTTTTGGTCCTTCTGCAATCATAATATTATTTCATTTAATGTAGAAGTGCATTAATCAAAACATTTTGAATACAAACATTTAAGTTTTGTAAGTAATAAATTTTGTATGGAATTTCTGTTTATTCTCCTTTATATTTTTCCACAGAATACTTTTGCAGACATAGCTGAAGAATACAGATTTTTTTTAAATCGAAAATGACAAAAACTTGGTAAAAATGCATTATTTTATTGCAGCATATGTTACAAGATTATTTAACACCACCACTAGATGGGGGGGGGGGGGGGGGGGGGGTTGTCATACAGGTTTTTTCTTTTTATATTCAAGAATTAATTTTCTAAGAATTATCACTAAAAATAATAAAAATTACAGTTATAAACTGAAATGAAGAAATATAATTTCAGTTGGTTATTAAAACGGACTTGAATTTCCTTTAAGGTTATTTCACTGTTTCTTCTAGATTTAGATAAGGCTAAAAAGAAAAACACATTTTAAACATCACTGTATAGTCAATAATTAAGCAGAAAAAATATAAAAATATACTCACGCTCCTTACAAAATAAACACAATAAGTAGTAGTAAGCAGACAGACTTGGTTCAATGCCCAGTTGCTTAAAGTCGGCGACTATTTGTAGTGCAACTGTTTGTAACACCTTCCCACTTCCCCAGGCCGATAATGATTTTAAACATGCGTTGAGAGTTTCTGAATTCGGAGATAATCCCTATAAAATAGAAGTATAGATGATCATTTTATCAGTTTGGAATGTTAAATACTGTAACACCAATAAAGGCGAATGATACCAAATTTAGTTTATTGTGTACCAAAATGATTGTCATTACTCATACGGTAATTGCATTAAGTACCGTTTAATGGTATTGTTATTATTATAATGCGATTAAAGATTATAAATATAAAACGAATTTAGAAAATAATAAATAAATAGTATCTTTCTGAAGTAAAACTTCTTTACACACGCTATGCTGGTGAATGTGTAACGAGAGCGTTACGAAAGGTGTGATCGGGCGAGGCGAATGGAAGTTGAGAGGGAGATATAAGTATGATGGAGATAAAGAAGTTTTACTTTAGTTCAGTGGCGGATTTACCACAAGGCTGAGTAGGCTGGAGCCTAGGGCGGCAAATTCTATGGGGCGGCCATTTTATTTTTGAAACGGTCTAATGTAGATCCAGAAAACGAATGGAGAGGGCCATGCCCACAAGGTCAGCCGAAAAAATCGCAACTTGGCCATTTTTCGGGTGGCTGTGACCACAAACTCTTTGTTCTTGACTTTGTGTTGACTGTACGAGGATTTTTTTTAATTTATCGACATTATTATATTTATACACGTACGTATTTCGACTCTACTAGGATATCGAGTTTCAGATATCACTAGGAGCGGCAAAAATTTATTAGCCTACTGGCGGCATATTTGTGAATCCGCCACTGCTTTAGTTGTGTGATCTAAAGTTCTAAAGCACACTCGTTTATGAAGTAGAACTTTAGACCAGGGTAGAAGCCTTTAAAAATAATAAAAAGTGAAAAAAAAAAATAGCAGTAGAATGAAAACCATTTGAAAAGGAAGTGGGGAACGGGCTAGGAGGGTCTGGGCCTTACTACCTGTTATTTCTTTGCATTTTCTGAGAAGATTTATTATCGTAACGTATATATTTTTTTACATCATAAGAAACTAGAGATTTCTACAAACAAAAAGCTAAGCATTTTTTTTTTAAAAAGCTAATATTTTGACGGGAGAATTTTCGATTCAAAATGAGGGTACTTTTTCTATATAGAGGTCAAAATAAGGTGAAAAAATAAATATTTTAAATCAAAACAATTACAGTGTGTTGAGGACATAAAAAGGTAAGTTTTCACCAAATTTCGTAAAAAAACAAAAATAAATTATAAAAGATAACAATAAAAAACCAAAAACTTGGTTTTTTGAACTTTTCACATTAATTTTGAGGTTATGTGAAAAAAGTGTAAATAGAAAAGTTGTAGATCTTTTTATTACCTACAACTCTGCCATTGAACTTTTTTTCATAGGACTTGTAGTTTAGCCAGAAATCGAGATAAACTGTTTTTTACCCTTAAACCCCCCCTCCCTACCACTTCCCGACCTCAGATCGACCGTAATTTATTTTTCCTTTCATTTTAATAATATTCCCCTCCTTTTCAAATGGTTTTCATCCTACTACTATTTTTTTACAAGCTTTTATTTAACTTGCAATGTATGTATGTATGTATGTATGTATGTAACTTTAATGAATGTTTGTTCGGGTGAAATCTTGCAACTCAATTTTGAAGCAGATATCTTCAACCAATTGAGCTGAAATTTTGTATACAGGTTCAACTTGGATGACAATGCATGGTTTGTATGTATGCATGTATGTATGTATGTTTGTTCGGGTGAAATCTTGCAACTCAATTTTGAAGCAACCAATTGAGCTGAAATTTTGTATGCAGGTTCAATTTGGATGACAATGCATGGTTAACTTTGTGACGTCATTCTAAATCCAATATGGCAGCATATCCAAGAGTGCGGACTAGTTATTTTTAGTGCACTTCTACAATATGGGTATCAAATGAAAGGGCTTGCTAAGAATAATTCGAATAAAGTGACGTGATAGCAGACTAAAAAGTCAAAAATAAATTAAAAGTAAAAAACCTTTTTAAAAAACAAGCTTTTATTTGAATGTGCTAAAACGAAAAAAATAAATTTTTACTTTAAAACTTTTACTATCTACTTATAAAGTCATTACACATAATCTATATGATATAAAAGCTTGTCGCGAGATTTGCTTGTAAACAAGTAAATTAAAAAAATTTATGTGATTGAATTTTAACTATTAAAATTTTCAAACTAAGGAAATACGAGTACCTACTCATATCTCGCGACAAGCTTTTCTATCATATAGATTATGTCTATGTGTAATGACTTTATAAGTAGATAGTAAAAGTTTTAAAGTAAAAATTTATTTTTTTCGTTTTAGCACATTCAAATAAAAGCTTGTTTTTTAAAAAGGTTATTTACTTTTAATTTATTCGTTTTAAAAATTATCTACCATGGTCTACTTCTCTATGCAATCTTGACTTGGGGAGTAAGCTGGTGAATGCGTGACGAGAGCGTCATGAAAAGTGTGATCGGGCGAGGCGAACGGAAATTGAGAGGAAGATTTAAATTAGATGGAGCTAAAGAAGTTATACTTCAGTCGTGTGGTCTAAAGAACACTCGTTTTTTTATAATAAACATTAATTAGTATGACATTTAAAATTGAGATATAAAAAAGGAAGGGACATAAAGCTAATAGTGTAGTGTTTTCTTTGACAGTATTAAAACTATTAAATTTGAACAGAATAACATTGTAATTAAATAATTTATCTGTGTGTATGTATGTGTCATAAATAAGTTATTTCACCTGTTCATTCATTTCTAGTAGTAAGCTCCTTAAAGCATCAATACGCAAGGTGACTCCTTCCTTTAGGAAACCAACGCATCCTAACAAAGCATTATATACATTTGTGGAAAGGGGAATACCATTTTCTTTTGCCTCTTGGGCCAAGGCATGAGCTCGTTCAGCCTAAAAATGTATTTATAATGAGTAATAAATTGATTATTTTTTTTTTTAATTCATACTTCACACTATTCCTGTATATATTTATATAACTTGTTCAAATTTTCAATCGTTAATGAAAATTAGCTGTTTTTATTCATTTTAGAATTAATTTTAGGAGAATTAAGTACAAAAATTTATGATTTTAATTTGTTATTTGTTATAGTTTTAAAAAAAAGTATACTAATCAGTGTTTTTTACCTGAAAATATTTAGCCATGCCTTGAATAATAGCACAATATGCCTCTGGTGTTTTAGGATCCATCGCTGCAAAAATCTTATCAGCCAGTCCACCCAATCTGTTCAGAACAAATATTAAATAATTATCTGAATAGTAATTGTTAAATGAAACAAACAAAAAGTATTCTTTATTTCGGCTTAAATAAGGTATGTTGTAATAAAACTTTTTTTTTTTTAAATAAATGTTAACTTAATATGATTACAAAAAGAGGGTTTCTTTCATGGGAATTCTACTGTTTCACTTGCAAGTGACATAAAAAAAATTATTTTTCTTCTTAATCTTACTTAGATATGTCTCAAACAACATTTTTAGTAACATTGATGTAAAAATATTTGAAATTTTGTAATAAAAAAGTATATATCCATACTTCCAAGTGGCAGCATGTCTTTCTTTAGTGGCGGCTGAAAACCATCTCTCTTCAAGCCATTCCATTGAAACTGGTTCCTTTTCATTGTAAAAGCACAGAAGTTGCAGAAATGATAGTTTTAATTCGTCACTTATACCACTCTCCCCACCAAGGAGTTCGAAAACTTTAATTGCATCTTCTAGTAGTGCATTTTCTATTGTGTATTTTAAATCGTCTTCTGTTACCTACAAGTAAAAAAATAATAATATAAAGAAAATTACTCTGTGTGGATGGATGGACATTTTTGATTCTTTTTCAATAAAAATTGTACCCACACACACTTATCACACACACACACACACACACACACACAAATGCACACACGCACGCACAAAAATGTAGGTCTTTGTAATGAAACTGAGTTTTCTAAATGGCTGAAGATCCTAAGTAGTACATCTTATCTATACTAATATAATAAAGCTGAAGAGTTTGTTTGATTGTTTGTTTGTTTGTTTGAACGCGCTAATCTCAGGATCTACTGGTCCGATTTGAAAAATTCTTTCAGTGTTAGATAGCCCATTTATCGAGGAAGGCTATAGGCTATATATCATTACGCTAAGACCAATAGGAGCGGAGTCCACGCCGACGAAGTCGCGCGCAGAAGCTAGTTAAAAATAAACTTTATTTGAATGTATCATTAATCTATATTTTAAAGTCAATAGCAATCTATTTAGTACCCAATTTTTTTTTATTCAGTGAATGTTGCCAGCATCAAATGAACCATTAAAAATACATACCAGTGCTTAAAAGTAAATTGCTACTTGCCTTGCTTTCATCATTATATATAGGTTTAGGAGCAAATGCTGGTATTTTTGGATCAGCATTAAAGTATGGTTCTTTCATTTTCATTGGTGGGTCCCATTCTCTTGTTGTAAAAAGATCTGCATGTTCGTCTCTAATCCAAGCAGCTGCTTTTCTTCCAGCCTCCGCAGACAGAGCATAGGATCGTTTGCGGAAGTTCGATAGAGGGATAAGAAATGGATCATCGTGGTACCTGAAAATCAATTTCATATTATTGTAAATATTAATTTATTAAAAATGGAACAACCAAACAAGTACACACTTGATTGTACGAATGTGCTTATAAGTGGATTTATATAATAGAGATAATAGTCTAGAAGTAAAATAGTAAGCATAAATGAAGGTAAAACTGCACGATTGTCTATTATAGAAGAAAAGAATAGGTAAGTAGTATTAGATAGTTAGATTTGGTTACTTGTAATGTGCCGCTGTAGGATCATTTCCAACGGTTGCCGCAAGTGCTTGTAAGATGTCAGTCGGGCCTCTTGGTCTACGAGGCGGCGGTGAAATACCATCACTTGAGGTACTCGTCTGTGGCAGCTTTTGACCTTCTATTGACGACAACGATCGACACACATTCGCGAGCCTGGACCATTGCCTATTATTTAAATTAAATATTAATGTTCAAAATTTTCATAAAAATTAACTTAAGTAATAGTAAATTAGAATTAAATATACCATGTATACCTTGATATAACAACGTTTGAATACATTTTTATTTTTGATTTGATTTATTGAAATTAGTATTATAATAATATTTCTGTTATAATTTTTCTAATTTGAAGTTATGTATTTGAACTTTTGAAGAACAACATAACCTTACTTTAACTCGATTATTGTCAAATTGACAATTTTGACAATTAATGTCATGATACTGTCAAATCGAACCTCAATCACGGTCTTATATCAGGTCTTGCAACGGAGTCCAATAGGGTATTCCACTATGTTTGAAAAAGTACTTCAAAATGTTGATTTTCTAATAAAAAGCCACAAAAAAATATGTTTCGGCAAAATAAACACGCTTTCATGCCATAAAATTGATTTAAATTTTAAACCTTTTTTATTACCGCGAAAACGCTACAGCCATTTTGGTGACGTAATATGTGCAATAACAAAACTGTATGACGTATGTAAGAGAGTAACATAACCTACCAGCCATCAACAAATTAGTAATGAATGCATATTTTTTCAGTTGGAACAAGATATGAAGAGTTATTATACGAAAAAACACAACTATTACTCCTTGAAGTTAAAATTGATAGATATTACAGATATTAGATATGTACCCTAGCTGTTGACAGCACTTTGTTATTGCCCGTATGACGTCACACCGTGGCGGCTCATGTTTTAGGTCACGTGATATACAGATTAAAATATACGACTTTTAATTTCAATATAATAAATCAATAATGTTCTTTTATGATTCTAAATTAGAATATTTAGGTGTATTTCTCTATACATTTTAGTTTTTATCAAATTTTATAATTTATTTTTCACTACGGAAAGTACCCTATTTCAATGGTGAGAGATGTAAGAATGTATTATACAAGTGGGACAGCTTAATGTGTTTTCTGAAAAATATTTAAAAAATATATTGATTCTCATTAGTTTGTACCAAGAGCACGTTAAGCCGTCGCACAGTAAAGTAGTAACGAGGCAGTAGTTAAATCTAATGAAAATAAAATCATTTTTTTTAAATACCCGTAATCTTACTTTCTTGTAGCACTGTGGATTAATTCACTTTTTAGGGGTATTAGGGGGATTTTCTCACAGAAAAGAGTTGATTAAACTCGCTCTATCCAGAGCTAGGTGTGTTAGCCTGCTCGTGGGTTGTTAGGGGTGGTTTATGAGGTTGTAAGGGTATGTGGGAATAAGGTGTATCGGGTTTGAGGTTATAAGTATGTAGTTTATCGAACTCGTTTTACCCCGAATCTGGTGGTTTAACCTGCTTAGGGGTACCGCTAGAAGGTATTTATCATACGTTATTACGTATCATACTCGATCGTTACTCATAGTAGGAAACATATTCGCCAACCCTAGTGGAGCAGCGTGGTGGATTAAGCTCCAATTCTTCTACTACATGGAGAATGAGGCGTATGCTCAGCAGCGGGATGTTACAGGCTGAATGCGTATAGCTAATACGTGGGAATGTATTTTTGCTATAATGAAACTAATAGTGAAAAAGTTTAAAGTCATGCTATGAAGGTAGTACAGGCACTTTACATTTTTTGCCTCGTAGGTCTCTATATTGACGCGTTGGCGCGACGGTCACAGCACTGGTTTGTGGCTGTTGTGCTGGCGGCTGCGGGTTCGATCCCCGCACATGACAAACATTTGTATTGGCCATACAGATGTTTGCCGTGGTCTGGGTGTTTGTGCAGTCCTTGTGGGTCTCCCGTGCCTCGGAGAGCACGTTAAGCCGTCGATCCCTGTTATTATCATGTACACGTGATAGCGATCGTTACTCATAGTAGGGAATATGTCCGCCAAATCGCATAGGAGCAGCGTGGTGGATTAAGCTCTGATCCTTCTCCTACATGGGAAAAGAGGCCTATGCCCAGCAGTGGGATATTACAGGCGAAGCGAGCGATTAGTTTCGGAATATTAATAATTTTTTATATTTCCCTTCTTACATTATAATTTTTTTCCAAATATTTTTCATGTGGAAGATAGGTAACTACGAGGGTGGGTCAATGAGGTCGTGCTTTTTTTCAATTTTCCGTTCATTAACTGTAAAAAAGTACAATCGAATTGAGAACCCCCTCTTTTTTGGAAGTTGTCATCCATTTATAGTGGTTATATACTCTTTGATTTATACGTTCGTGTGTATTGTGGAGTAAAAACTGAAAAAAGTGGATTTCAAAAGTAGTCCTATATATCAATATTTTTTTTTGCTTAGAAAAACCATGACCAAGCTTGATAAATAATTTTTGGACTCCACGATTGATTTTAATAGTAAGACGGTGATTCCTTTTAGTTGCGGCTGTACAAGCACGAGAAATGCCGAACGTTCTAGACGCCAAGTTCTGGTAGCTCGATTTTGTAATTTTTACAAAATAAATAATAAGATTAGCTTTCACTAGTAACACACTCGTCAGTTATTAAAATTTTATATATTATATCAATTATGAATTCTAGAAAAATCTCAAAGTAAAAGATATAGCCATGTACACAAATCCATACAAAATCTTTTAGCTCATTTCAAACCTCCTTTGGAAAAAAAGCTGTGAAATGGTAATTAAAATATGTTTTATGTTTACATTATCCATAGGATTAAAAATATCATGAAACACGGTTCTCTATAAAGCGAATAAAAATGTCTTTACTCCAACATGACAAACGCTTTGCACGTACCTTCTCACAACGATACTGTATGATAAGAAAAGCAAATAATACCATATCTTGAATTATGTGAATGGCACATATGACACATTTTAAATTTAAGCCGTAATAAACTGTTAAGATACTATTTAAAGAATACGAAAATTTTCGTGAACATTGAGCTAATTTTTATGATAAGGATTAAAAACGACAAAACAACAATCACATCGGTACGAATAAATGACAAAGTAGAATTAATCATACGTTTATTATAATATTAAAAGAAATTACATAAATAAACATTACATATTGAGTGTATGCACTTTTATACAGGAATATAGCATTATTCGATAAACCTGTAGATTGATCCTCGGACCCCTGTAGAACATTCGGCGATTCTGTTGCAAACGCACATTTAAATAACGTTTCGTTAACACAAATACTTTCTTGTGGACTGAAAATTGTTTCCAGCGGACACTGTATAAGTCTTGCAGTTGTTATATTGTTAAGGTCTTTTACACAGGCGATATACGATTTGCAGTGTTCACTTGAAGGGTCGATAAAATCGCCTTCAAGCGTGCAATTGTGATTAGGCAGGCACTGATAACTAGTCACGTTAGTGCACTGGTTTTCTATATGACTATATACGGTCTTTTCTGGACAGAGAAGATCATACTTCGTCAAACTTGTTGCTCCACTAAAGCACATTGTGTATCCTCGGCAATCTGAATTCATATTGTTAGGGAATCTGCCTCTTGTAGTGCATTCCATGACAGAGTCAGTTCCGTGATAAACTATCTGAAATATAGAAATAGATTTAAATGTATTACATTTTAAGAAGCTATGTAACCTATTTACTTTTCTGATTTAAAACTAGATTTCGTACGTAATGTAGCCTAACTTTTACAAATCGCTACAGAAACGAACCGTTGCGACGAGCACTATTGTGCTATTTCTATGCAAGCATACAAAAAAGAATACCACTAAAAATTGAGAAACAGAAATTATACTCACAAAAAGAGGGATTAGAATCCGAATGAACATCTTAAATGGATAATTCATGTATTTTTTCACTCAAGAGATTGTTACTCTTACTCCAATACTCTACATATCACGGACAAGATAAAAGCGGAAACTGAGAAAATATTGTTAACACTAGAGCCTTAATGTGTTATTAGGGAGGTACTTTTGAATAGTATAAATCAATGTCGATATTTATTTTATAGCAAATACGTATATAGTACCTGTATGTAAATATATATTTTTTAACATTGCAAATGTTCTATCGTAATTTATTTAATTATAGTTTATTTTAAAGTTAACTTCGAAATTGGAAATAAATATAATAATAAGATCTTTGTTGATTAAAGAAATTTAATATTAAAATGATATCGTTATGTAAATTCTTCTTGACAGTTAACTGCAGCTCAACCTTTTTGTTCTTAAAACAATATTATATACGAGTATTTCGTGGGTCTCCCCACTGTACCTCGGGTGGGTCTCCCCACCGTGCCTCGGAGAGCACGTTAAGCCGTCGGCCCGGTTGTTATCATGTACACCTGATAGCGATCGTTACTCATAGTAGGGAATATATCCGCCAACCCGCATTGGAGCAGCGTGGTGGATTAAGCTCCGATCCTTCTCCTACATGGGGAAGAGGCCTATGCCCAACAGTGAGATATTACAGGCTGAATCGTAATCGTAATACGAGTATTTAATATATAGTTTTTAAATGAAATAATTACAGTATCGTTTTTATGTAACGATAAACAAACGGACATCACTATGTACATAGTCGTAAGATAAGTGATTTTACTGTTTAAATAGTAAAGACTCGTGTTTTATCGTTAGCTCTAGATGAGTGATAATAGTGTTTTAATAATTAGGTAGAGTCACCAAATAATAACATACAAAATATAAATAAGGCATTGCCCACATCACATTTGATTTTATTTTAATCGCAAAAATCAGCAGGAGATTGTTTGGAGATTGAGACTGTTTCTAATTTACAAATGCTATTGTTTTATATTGTTTGTAATTTTAAATTAAAAATTCTAAAAATTGTAACTTTTGTGTGGAAGTTCATAATAATTTTATTGTCTATCTAACGAAGCAGTATCTTTAGAATATTCGTCAGATGTATTTTTGGAATATTCGAAAAATATATATTACTATGAATACAAGAAGACAAGAACAATTTATTCATAGATGGAAAGGTTTTTTTCGTAATTGGTAGGTTTGATGTTTTGAATGTTTCGAAGATACTGCTTTGTGTCACGATTCAGCCTGTAACAGCCCACTGATGGGCAAAGCCCCCTTTCTCCGTGTAGGAAAATGATTGCAGTTTAATCCACCACGCTGCTCTACTGCGGGTTGGCGGATATGTTCCCGAGAAGGAGTAATTTAGCGATATTTATGATTATGATAACAACCGCGACCAACAGCTTTAACGTGCTCTCCGAGGCACGGTGGCGAGACATCCTAACCGGAAAGAAATATTTGTACAAATACAAAATCCATCCCGAGCGGGTATTGAAATCCGCGCACGCTTGACTTGGGGAGTAAGCTGGTGAATGCGTGACCAAAGGGTTACGAAAAGTGTGATCAGGCGAGGCGAACGTGGCAAGAGAGAGGGAGGTGCACACATTTTCTTTCTCTCTTTCTCTCATAGCCAGTTACGTTTGGTATGCCTAAGACACAGTGCAGGCTTATTGTTAAGAAGTTTCACTTCAGTCGTGTGGTCTAAAGCAGTGTTCCGCAAACTTTTTGTGTTCAAGGTACTCCTAGGAATAGGAAAATATTTTGGAGGAACACCACAAATAAAAAATCATTTTTTAAGTAATATTAACCAACATTTATTTATTAATCATCGAAACAATATTTATTATTAATCAATAAACGTAAACTTTATTTTTCCGAGGCACACCAATAAACGACCACGGTACACCAGTGTGCCGCGGTACACCCTTTGCGGAACACTGGTCTAAAGCACACTCATTTTTTTTACTGCCTTGTGTAGGTAATGATTGCGTTTATGAATTTATTTTCAGATTTCCTCTTTGGTCAATTATACCCTTATTTTTACTCTTGTTACAGATATTAATAGTCCATTACTATATATAATTTGTCAATCAGTAAGATTGCGGAACTTCTTGTCCGTGTACTATTAATATTGGATTCCACATACATAATTTACTACTCAAACTCGACATTTTGTTATGCCAGTTTATACATGACAAAATTAAATTTTAAGGAAACTAAGACTACGCCTGAAATATTGTAGACAATCTATACATATAATAAAATGGTAGAAAAGTCAAAACTGTACATTGAATATTTTTTTAAAAGAATACAACTTGGGGTGTGATCTACAATCGATACCGAAGCCAAAAATATAGTTTTTAGAATTTTTGTCTGTTTGTCTGTTTATCTGTTTGTCTGTTTGTCTGTATGTATGTCCGAGATAAACTCAGAAAGTACTGCATGGATTTACTTCAAATTTGGCACGAATATTGTTAAGAAGTCGGGTCAGAACATAGGCTATATATTATCACGCTATCACCTACGGGGAACGAGCAGTGAACCTTTATTTCTTCAAATGTATGTCCGGGATAAACTCAAAAAGTACTGCATGGATTTACTTCAAATTTGGCACGAATATTATTAGGAAGTCGGGTCAGAATATAGGCTACATATTATCACGCTATCACCTACGGGGAACGAGCAGTGAACGCACGCAGACGACGTCGCGGGCAGCAGCTAGTAATAATATATAATTATATTAATATTAAATGGATTGGACCTTAAAATGTTGCATTTAGAACTTTGAAACAAGGCGACCGTATGTTGTATGTTTACGTATTAATAATGGTGGATAATCGTGGATACGTTAAGAATTATTGAGGAAAATTCCTTTCGTATAAATTATATGGTTCTTCAGTTTGAAGCGCCGTAGAAAGTCATTAACTTAATCCGAGCTGCTTATATAGGATATAAAATTTATTCTTTGTAGTATAAAAGACGTATCATTTTCTACTTTTATTGAGTCTGTAAAAATGGGGGGTAAGCTTTGCATTGCGATATTCATTGTAAGTATTGCAGAATAAATTAATAAAAGATACATTTTAAACCAATATTATATACATTACATTTTCCTGCAAGTCTATTATAATCATTATACCGTTTCTTTATTAGGTTGTCTGCCTTGTATGGCAAGTGCAGGCACAGGCACAAACACAAGGAGTCAACTGCGCGCAAACTGGTGCGGGCCGTTTTCCAAATCCGGCCGATACAACATGCAGAAATTACACCCTCTGCGTTGCCCTCAACAACGTAACAGGTCAATTTTTATCGTATAATTATGTCTGTCCTACAACGTCGCTGTTCAATCCGCTGACAAGTCAGTGTACAACAAATTACGTTTGCAACGTAAACGCCGTACCACCAAATACTGCTACCTGCACTGCGGAAGGTTTTATCGCCAATCCGAATTCCGCAGATTGCACAAGTTTCATTCAGTGCGTTATACAAAATGGTGTTTTGACTCAATTTCCTCAGACCTGCCCACAAGGCACCTTCTATAACCCCGCAACTACATTGTGTGAAGGAAATTATGTGTGTCCCGTTAATTGTGTCACTGCTGGTAGATTTCCAGACCCCACAAGTACAGACTGTTCAAATTATTTCTTATGTGCAGCAGCAGCTAACGGAGTATTGACACGGTACTCTTATACTTGTCCTGGAACATCACTGTTTAATCCAAATACCGGAATATGTACATCAACTTATATATGTCCACAGTAAATTTTGAGATGGTTTAACATGTCGAAACTAAAATATGGTTGTGAGCGTTAAAATTGATTTATGTTTTTCAAAAATAAAGCATTGAGCATTAATTTTTGTTTCATTTTATAAGGTTGGCAGTTATAACATTTTTAATGGCAATAAAGCAAATACATATGAACAAAAATATTTTAAACTAGCTTCTGCGCGCGACTTCGTCGGCGTGGACTCCGCTCCTATTGGTCTTAGCGTGATGATACATAGCCTATAGCCTTCCTCGATAAATGGGCTATCTAACACTGAAAGAATTTTTCAAATCGGACCAGTAGATCCTGAGATTAGCGCGTTCAAACAAACAAAAAAACAAACAATCAAACAAACAAACTCTTCAGCTTTATTATATTAGTATTTTAAATATTGTTTTACATGCAACGTGGCTAATAAAATGAATAAGAAAACGTTTACGATAGAATTATCTAGTGTATGTATAGTAACGTCTACAGATTAGTGTTATATCATTTTATTATCACGGTGAAGTGTACCTAATTAGAGATAATCCGGATGTTAATTGTGCCGGCAAACGTCACCGACACTTTTGATGTACTCGATTTAACGAATTTGTTTAAATTATAATGCTGATCGATTGGGCATGCCGTGTTATACTTCGGTTAACCAGATTCATTTACTGAATTAGCTCGTTTTGTTAGTAATAAAACCAATTTTGTTAAAATTGAATCAATCATATAACAGAAGAACATTGATGGTACCTATTAGGCCAACGCAGCGCTATTAGAAAAAACATAGATATTAATTACAGTGCTAATATCTTTATTTTGCGATGTCATATAATTTTGATTCGTCAAAACTGGAAAATTATGCCAGTAAATAAAGCATTTATCCTCGCACTAAATTTCCGATCCAATTTTAATTTTTTTTAGGTTAAGGGTCACTTACTGACCATAAAAACACAAAATGCTGACAGATCCAGGTGGAGCTTCGATCGAAATCTTAAAGAAAAGTTTTTGGCCGATATCTCGGAAACTATTTAATCAATAAAATGCATCTATCCATTTTTTAAGGTCACTTTATTCTCTACAACTTTTGTTTAAAACTTTTTTTTTCTAATGTCCATACTTTTTGAGTTATAAAACGTTTAATGTTGGACTACCGGGCGTAAAGTCTAAAATTTCAAGGTACGCATAGAATTTATTGGTACAAATTCAACAAACTAATTTAAAAAAAATATCCTATTTATGTACTTAAAAATTGATAGTTCATTTCCTTACCTGCAAGGCTGCAATAGTAATTAACTTTTTTATATTTTATTTTATTATAATTCGTACAACTAAAAATGCCGCGTCACCCGGCAAGCGCCGGTATTTCTATAAATTAATTAAAATTTAAAATTCCCATAATTTCTAGTAATATATTAAGGCGAAAACATACCATTACCTTTATAATTTTATATCACCTACCATTAGATATATAATTTTAGTGAATAAAATGACGGGACTCGCTTTACTTTAGGTATCTTTGAAGTTTAATTAATCATAATGCACTCAAATAAAACCTCGGGAGAGAAGAGCTTCACTTCAATTTCCATTTTACTATTCGATTACAAGTCTAAAAAACATTGAGTAACCTTTACATCTCATGTTAAATTACCCGTAATAAAAACTGTTTGTGATAATGAACATAAAAATTAATGTAAAACATTTTTTTGATCACATCGCTTCTTTCGATTAACATTACTATAAAACACATTTTCTTTTATTGCATTATTCACTTCATAAACTAATTTTGAAGCTAATTTCCTAGCTGTTTTTAAATTTTGTTGTAGTTTCATTGGTTTGGGATCTTTGTCTGTTTCAAGTACATCAAAGACGACTGGTTTCGTTGAATACAAGTCCTGCGGAGTTTTTGGTTTATTCATTGTAGCGTAATAGTTTCTAAAATAATGTTCACGGACCTTCTTTATATATGCAGATGGTATTTTTGACTTCATGTACTTTTTGTCACCAACGGTAACCGTTGGAGTATTGTAGTAGTCTATTCCAATTGATCTTTTATCGTTGTTTGTGAACACGTTATCGATATTACTTTTCATGTGAAACATACGCTTGTATTGTTCGTAGTCAGGAAAGCTGGTCACGATGTACGAAGTTTCGTTGATGCGATCAACTTGATATGTTTTTACGGAGTTCGTGAACGTTAGACCGGTTAGTATCCAATGCGTAAATAAAACATATTTCGTCTTGAAATTAATCATTTAATAAAAATATACAAATTTGTTTGGACACGACATTGACATATTTTGACAATAGCCAACGTTTGTCCAACATAAAATAAATAAAGATAATAAAATAATGCTGTGTGATATAGAAAATTCATGTCATGTTGAAATAACTACAAAAATCTTATATGTAGGTATGTATAATATCTATTATTATTTCCGTTATAATATATATTGAATGTTAAATAGTTATGATTTACCTGTTTGTTGTAAGGTTCTAAATGTTTAACATTTAGGTTAAAAATTTAAAAACTAAAGGAAATAAGTGGGATCCTGTTGCCTGCAGATCCGGGACCCTCCAATTAAAGCGGCTGACGGCAGGGGGTTTAGTGCGGTAATGGCACCCCCAAGTGCTGAGTCCGACATACGGTCTAGCACTGCCTACCCGGGCGACCTGGATATCACCCGTAAATGGGATACCCTGCGATATCAACAAAAAAAAAGGAAATAAGTGAATACGTGTAAAATGATTTTGTAATTCACAGTTGTTTATTATTCAACAGTAGTATGATAGACAACATAAACTTGATTTCCCTGAAGCGGGAAGCGGAAGCTTCCTTAAATTATATCGTAAACAATAAATTACTATACGAATAGGTATTTGGACAATTTAATGTTTTATAAGTAACGTAAGTTTGAAGTCAATATTCTAATAATTTCCGTTTATAAAAGAACGTCTTAAAAAGCTTAAACTAGTTTAAAGTAATTAACTACATACGAATACAAAACTCAATTCGTGTTTCTGGTTCAATATATTAATAGATCCGAATTCCGGAAAACATAAATATTTCTTACGACTTCGATCACGCGTACCGAAGATAAAATGCATACGATAAGCATTATTTAGTAAAATGTAAATCAAACTACACAATACACTACGAAAATCTTCTTGTCTATATCTATACTTAATATTATAAAGAGGTAAAGTTTATAACTTTGTTTGTATATACGGGGTAATCTTCGCAAATACTGATCCGATCATGAAAATTCTTTCGCTAACAGAAAGCTACACTATTCAAGAGTGACAAGATAAAAGGAAAAAGATAAAAATATATAAAGATTTTAAATCAGCAGGATTTGAACCTGCGCCTTCTGACGTGCCGTGTCAACAATTCAATCTAATCAAGCATTATTATTTGCCTTAGAAATTAATTGGTGATTTTAAAACATTTATATTTATCTGATTTGCTGAAAATAGTGAGAGTGTATTGAAACATATCAAATTTCACCGTACCCTTCTTATGTGAAATGGATTATAACGCCCAACGAAGTGGGCACGGGTCGGCTAGTGGTATATAAATAGTTATTGTATATGAAGTTTCAATTCAATCAGCATAATAGTTTTTGCGTGAAAAAGTAAACATCCGTCCATCCTAAGAAACTTTCGCGTTTATAATATCATAGTATTTTTTTTTTTTTTTTTATGTTACTAAGTCGACAAACAAGCGTACGGCTCACCTGATGGTAAGTGACTACCGTAGCCTATAGACGCCTGCAACACCAGAAGCGTCGCAAGCGCGTTGCCGACCCTATCCCCAATCCCCCCAGGAGCTCTGGTCACCTTACTCACCAACAGGAACACAATACTGCTTGAAAACAGTATTATTTAGCTCTGGTCTTCTGTAAGGTCGAGGTACTACCCCAGTCGGGCTGCTCCATATTTTGAGCAGGAAATTTCCTGCTGTGCCCTACCTCAGTTAGTAGGAGGACATTACATACATTTAATCAAGTATCTGCTTTACTTGTATAACAATAAGAGCTGATTTAAATTAAGCTTATAATTATGTACAATTTGCCAGGGAAGAGTCTGAGAATCATGCTCCCGATAGTGCCATTGTATTTGTTACCGCTTGCACGATTTTTAATCGTTACTTCCGCAAATGCACAGAGAAAGTCATCGAGTGGAACTGTTATGTTACAAATATACTTAGTTTAATGTTTAACGTCAAGTTTCGCATTTAGTACTTCTTTTTTTCTTCAATTGTTTCATTAACGCTTTGTATCACACTTCTCATCTAAATAGTAATTAAATCAGATTCCTAGAGGGAGGAACCCTGTCATTCAGAGATAGAGCTTTTTTAAATAGTTCAGATAACAAGTGAGCATTAATTTTAGTTATATATATTTGTACTTTTTTATATGTAAAGCTGTACTGTACCTATTTTTCTTTGTGAACAATAAAATACTAACATTTGTTTTTATTTAATGCGCCATTAAATATAATATTAGACTACAAAATTGTAAAATTGTCATGTTTGACCAAACCCTTTATTATAGGCTAGTAAATTTATATTTTGTTAAATAGAAATTAATAATTTTTATTTGATTATTTGTGAAATAAAACTACTCGCTCACCTGATAATACTTTACATAGACGTAAATATTTCTCATGTATTTTTAAAACCGCTATTAATTTTTTTCACAGTAACACACACATTTTTAGTGTAAATTTGACTCATATTTGATTATCTACCTTTATTAAGTACGTAACTTAGGTGACGTATATTAATTTCGATTCTACGCGTTTTCTTTACCTGTTTAATTTGTTATCGTGTGATATACGCTTTCACTTGCGTGTCTTTGCTACCCCGGTGATCGATTCCCATAGCTTTGGATGGTTTTAACATATTTTACTCTGTAATTTATTAGACTATTTAAAGAAATCATTCAAATGACTGATGGGGAGTACTTTATAGGTGTTATAGATCACGCCCATTTGAAGGAACGCAGTTAGGAGTTGAACACCTTGTACCATATATATGTATGTATATATTTGTTTTTATTTACGCATGCCTTGTTTCTATGTCTCCTGTGACAAGTGATACACAAGTCATCATTTTAAAGAAGAGCAAAAAAAAGATTAATAATAATCTTGTTTTTGAACTAAGTGTGTGAATGTTAAGCATATTTATATGTGTATTTATTTGTTTATGCATCATTTAAGATTGTAAGCTGACTAAAAGAGGAGATTTTTGACGTTTAGCATTTTGCTTTTCTCATTAATAATGGTAAATAATAATCTGAAGAGCAAGAAAAAGCTATGTAGGGAATCATCTGACACTCTGACTAGTGGAATACTGAAGTCATTTCCGTTCGAGTTGAATCATTAATCATTACATAATGTCATCTAGGCCCACGGCGTAATTTACTTATGATTAGCTTACGTGGATGCGAATTACAGCCGGTGTCGATAATAGATTTCTATTTCTATGATTTTGCTTCCTATAGTAGGGGAGACGTAGAACATCGACCTTCACCGATCTGATAACTCGATGAGACATATTTTGTATCAAATATAATTTATAAACAAATATGCCTATGATAACTTGCCTATCTAAAAGTGGTCATCAGATCGGTGAAGGTCGCTCTTCCACGTCTCTTAGACCACTAGTGATAGGTTTTTGACACAGTTCCTATGGAATGTATCTCAGAACTCTGTCTCTAGTAAGTCAAATCATAGATAGATTGTATTGTGTATATTATATAGATTGACTGTAGTGGAAACGACAGCTGTTCATACACATTTATATAAAAGGCAATGGACAGACTGACAGATCAACTCACAATCACTAATGATAGTTTTTGAAATTTTATATGTTTAACAGTTTAAATCGGGTGTCCGATTTTGTGTCAAAATTAAATTGTTTAGTACCAAAGTTTCTAGATATTAAGCTATTGCTATGCGACTAATAGCTTTTTAATACAATTTTTATGTTTTCTGATACAAAAAATTAACGGGTTTTATAGCATAAAATATGATGCAACTCGCGGGCAACAGATAATTACCAATAAGTGCATATGTAGGTAATATAGCTATGCGACAGTTAGCGATTGTATCACAATCGGAAATGGGATAAGATTTTGTTTGTGGTCCGTGTTACATGGTTTTTTACACAATTACGTGAGTGAAAAGCAATTATTACGTGTAACATACATATGAGAGTTTATAAATTTCTGTACATGTGCTTATGTAATGCGATTTTTTACACATTTGTGTTATAATATAGGTACAGATAGCTAAATATTATACATAGGTACCTACAATATGATTTCTAATGAGTTATCGTAATTAGTTTTGCTGTAAAACACAAATGTTAATATCCTTTAAATACTTACTCATAGTTAATACTAGCCATGTGTTGATACATAATTTTATAAAATCTATTAAAAGTAGATAATAATTGTTATAGTCGGTCAATTGATTCACACACAATAATAATTCATGAATATATGTATAAACGATTTCTTTAATAGTACCAAGATGTGTTTCTATTATAATTTACTCAGTTATCGACTCTTACCGTCCATCGCAGATATAAGCTTTCTAGGCCGTGACAAAGCACTTCCACGGTTTTGCGTATACATATTTGCAATACTTTCGACGGTCGGTCACATTTTATACATACAGTCTTTGCATACGGTCTTGTTTACAGCTCATGCAAATGGAATAATAACAAAGCAAACGTGCATGATTTGCTAAATAAATTGCATTTTCCTTTTTCGGTATATTGTCAGTCAATTTTGCAATGGATGAAATAACACAGCATGTTAAGGTAAATTAGTCTTTCGTCTCTCTAATTTATGTTTTTTGTTTTTATTTAAATATACCGACCTGGATTATTTTTGATACACTTTTCTATTTATTATTTTTATAAATAAAAAATATAGTTTCTATCAATAAATGATTATATGATTTATGACGACTTATGACGACGCGTTAGCGCAACGGTCACAGCACTGGTTTGTGGCTGTTGCGCTGGCCGTTGCGGGTTCGATCCACGCATATGACAAACATTTGTATTGGCCATACAGATGTTTGCCGTGGTCTGGGTGTTTGTGCAGTCCTTGTGGGTCTCCCCACAGTGCCTCGGAAAGCACGTTAAGCCGTCGATCCTGGTTGTTTTCATGTACACCTGATAGCGATCGTTACTCATAGTAGGCCAACCCGCATTGGAGCAGCGTGGTGGATTAAGCTCTGATCCTTCTCCTACATGGAGAAAGAGGCCTATGCCCAGCAGTAGGATGTTGATTTATATGATTTTAAAAAAAAATCATCATGCAAATCAACAACTGAGTGTTTAAATTCAAAGAACGTAACATTGAATACAAAATAATGTTTTACATTTAAAAGTTAAAGCATATATTTTATTATGTAGATAAAATAATGTAATATACCTACTCCTTATTTGGTAACGTTGTGTTGTATTTGTGTTGGCATTGGCAGTGATAGATAGGTAAGTGTTTGCCAAAAATGCAGATGTAATCCAATTTCGTAATATGGAACAACATAATTTTACTCAACCAAAGAAAATGTATAGCCAAAAGTAAAAGTTTCTTAATGGGACGTGATCGGAATTATAGGAGATTGCGAAAGCCATCTGTTTAGTAAATACGTTGTGCTTCGAAATTTTACAATTTCACTGAATTGCCGCTCAACAACTTGAATACAAACTTGGATTACGTATTTATATTCCGTGCCGTTTATATGTACGATGATATTTATTACAATTATAGCTATTAATGTTTATTATTCAATAATATTAATAGGTTAGCTTTAAGAAACACAAAAATATCGCTCTCAGACTAAAAAGGAAATCGTAAGTCAGATTCACAGTGTAAGGTTTTTATTACACCCTACAATACTTAAAACCAACATAATTTCTGACACCGATTTAAAGACGCCGATAAATCATATTTCTCGCATGGGGATTCCGATAAAAAGTAATAATAATAAATGTCGATTATATCGCTGTCAAATATTTATGATCAATGAATCTAAATCGTGACTTAGAGTTATCGATTGACAGTTTCACTATTAGAAAACCTTTGAATACACAAATCCAAAAGATGTTGAACTTTCCCAAGTATACTTTAGTAAAAGGATCACTGTAACAGAATATATAACATACAGAATATAATAGGTCTTTACCGATGAAATAGCCGTTTTTGATGAAATAAAATTTAAATTAAATTTTTAATTTTAGTATTCAAAGTAATTACCCATGAAATCTATATTTAACTCTATATTTTTAAAATAAAAATAATTTGAAATTCGAGTTCTTAGCGATTTTTTTTTTAGTTTTGCAATAGCCAGTACCTACGACGAAACGGCAATTTCATAGGTCAAGACCTAATATAACATCCATTATAAATGACCATGCTCAAATTCTGCCCCACTACGATCAGAAAATTGACATTTTAAAGTTTCCTTTATGAATTGAAACCAGATTTTTAATAATATTCTAAAAGTGATCAAAGCCGCAGTTTATACTGTATATGGCAAGTACAAAAAAAACTGTCATGTGCGGGGATCGAAATCGTAACCGCCAGAGCAACAGCCACAAACCAGTGCTGTGACCATTGCGTTTGCCCACCAATCAGCAATAAACCAAATCAAATCCTCCTGTTGGGATAAGTACCAGATAATGAATGATCTATACACATGATAGGAAATATCAGCCGTGAGGGATCAGGATCCAACCCTGCTAACTTCTATGCAAATGTATTTATTCTTACCAAGGAAATCTTGACCATAATTTTGTAATGAGAAAAGAAGAGTCCGTTGTATTATTCTACCATGGAGTGAATTTCATATGTTTCTGTGGCCGTCAAATTCAAAATAAAATAAAATCATTATATTTGCTCGCAAACGAAAAAAAAATCGACTTCACTTACGTTGATCAGTTTTATACAACGTATGTAGACGAAAAAATAGTCAAGTAAACACTGTTTATCAAAGATTACTCAAAAAGTATTCATCATATCTCCATCAAATTTAAATGGGTCAACAAAACAAGCATAAGCTTTCGATTAAGAATCATTAAAATCAGTATACCCAGTAAAAAGTTGTGAGGTATATATAATACAACGTAAGTCGATCAAAAAATAGTGAAGTAAATAGGTACGCATTATTATATAAAGCTCGAAAAGTAGTTGTCAGATCTCGATTAAATTAAAATAGGATAATATGACAGCCCCTTTCGATAAAAAAAAGAATCATCGAAATCGTTCCACCCAGTAAAAAGTTCTGAGGTAAGAAACATAAAAATCGGCCAAGTGCGAGTCGGACTCGCGCACGAAGGGTTCCGTACCATTGACTAGGTACATTGATTTTAATATCGGGCAAAAAGCGGCTAAAAAAATCACTTTTGTTGTATGAGAGCAAAAATAGGCCAAAATGACGTTTTTTGTATGGGAGCCCCCCCTTAAATATTAATTTTATTTTAATTTTATTATTTATTATTAAAGTAAATATAGAAATGAGTATTTTGTGAATATTTCAAGCGTCTACCTGTTGCCATTATTGATATCGAGCAAAAAAGGCAAGAAAAGCGCGTTTGTTGTATGGGAGCCCCCCTTAAATATTTATTTTATTTTGTTTTTAGTATTTGTTGTTATAGCGGCAACAGAAATACATAATTTGTGAAAATTTCAACTGTCTAGCTATCGCCGTTCTTGAGATACAGCCTGGTGACAGACGGACGGACGGACGGACGGACGGACAGCAAAGTCTTAGTAATAGGGTCCCGTTTTTACCCTTTGGGTACGGAACCCTAAAAAACAGTCGAATTGAGTAACGCCTCCATTTTTGGAACTCGATTAAACAAGAAAAATATTAGCCGCTGAAAACTAATTTTAAATTAAATTAGAATTTAAATCCTGGACCGCCATTGGCTGGCCATCTCGGCTGTTCATTATGATATTATTAAAACTAATTTGTGTTTTCTTTACTTCTATGACAAGATTTATGATGATCGTTAAAACATAAATCATTAGGTAAGTATATTGAATTTATGTTTTACATAAAGAAAAGTGCAAGAAGTAAATAGAGGTATTTATATTATTATCTTAAAATATAGGAAATGAACACCTTTACATATTTATCAAGCTAAGTAGGTACACATTTTTTTTAAAATCTTGATTGTATTTTTTTAATAACAGCTTCATGCATTTACGCATTTACCAATTCCTTCCTATTCGCTCGAGGAAAACTATTAATTAGTATACTGTTATTCTCTATCTATAAATCATTTTCATACTGTATGTTTTTCATAATAGCTTACTTTCGTGCTAGTGAATGTTGATACTATCAATTATACGTCTACCGATTTTATTAAAAATATTCAGTAATTTTGTTAAGAGTTGTTAAAACTAATTTTAATGAAAGTCGCATAGGAAATTTTGCATTCACTAAATATTATGTCTTATTTATAATTGGTCTCGTTTCATGATATTTCGTCAACTGGCGTTTATTTTTGCTAGAAGTCGTATTATTTGACGATTGTGGCTACTATTCATCTCTTGACGCTCATAGCGTGATGTTTTACAGCCTATAGACTTCTTAAATTAATAGGCTTCATATTTGTAAAAAAATGCCTGTATGAAATATGTTTTGTGATTAGCGCGAAGTTAATAAGGTTACTTACTTGGGGAGGCCTATGTCCAGCAGTGGACTGTGATAGGCTGATGTGATGTGATGTGATGTGTTAATAAAACAGGCAGATTCTTTAGTTTTATTGTGCATGATAAAAATTTGGATATAAATGTCGTAATTAAATAAATCGGACAGTATTCAGCACGAAAGATTTGTAGAGACACGTTTATATTTGAAAATGTTTCACCAATTTTGTAAGGGTGCACTTTAACAAATATAAAGATAGTTTATCCCGGGCATTTTAAAGAAGGATTTTAAAGCAACAAAAAATCCCTTTGACTGGACCGTGCATTCCTTTCATTCTCAGTCAATCACATCACTATTGTGCTGGTGCAAGTGGATCTATGATTTTGATTGAGATTGTTACAATTTACTTTGATTATGATAAATAAAGAAATAACAAACAAATAGTTTGAAAGTCAGACACAATTGGTTATAATTATTTTGTATGAATAAATATCTGCAGCATTTGTTTAAATGATTACACAAAGTTTATTATAACATCATTTGAAAATGTGTGTGTAAATATTATTAATTTTAAAAATTATATCTAATTACTGGTATCAGTACTCATGTACGAGTATTATTTTTCTTAAATTATTCTTTAACACTCCCTATTCATTCTAATAGAACACATATTCAAATTATTAATAAAACATATTCAAATTACTATATTTCAATATTATACAAATTAAACAGGGTTAATTTCATTTTACCTGTCATATGGTTATTTGTATTATTAAATAGAAAGCCATTTTATTTAATTATAATATGAAAATGATTATATTCTATTAAGTAAATTACTTTAGTGGTTTTCTGGTGTTGTTATCACATAGCTACATCTCTATTTTATACTCAACCATTCTCTAAACGCGTGCTAGTATAAAAACAGAACTTTTTTAATTTTATAGACGGTAGATGTTGGGGGTCGTAATTTGTAATTACATCGTGTTCGGAGAAATGGGTCAGCAGGTATAAACTCCCGCTCTATCGTACGCGCGTCGTGGCTGCGCTCATTCGCTTTTTGCCCACCTTTCGACTCGCGCGCAGCCTCCTCTATTGTTCATACTCGAGCATTTCTCTCACGTGGGAACCTTTGACTTTTTCGTGCTTTACCAGAACGCTTGTACCTCTGCAACTCCGGGAGCGTTAACACGTTAAGAGTCGACTGTGAGTGATCGTGTTTATATCATGTGATATGAAAGCTGGAGTGCAGTATTTGTAAGGCTGGATTCGTTATTAGTGATATTTGAGTGATGATCGAACAGACTAAGTGATTATTCTACGTATATATTAGATAATCGGAGACAATGGCGATTGCGCCGGTAAGTTTTTGTTGACCTTACTTCGATGAACTTTTGATGAAGCTTAGATAAGCTCACCCTTTACAAACTTTTTATCATAAAAGTGTTATTTTGAGCTTTGTTTAATATGCACCTAAGTAAATGAATTATATATAGTAATAAGGAATCAAATATCTACTTTATATATTGCTCCAAATGATTTCAAATTAGAATTTCTTAAAAATTACTACACTATTTTTACAAGTTAATCTTATAATTATTTTAAAATCAGTTAAACTAGTAATAACTTTCATATTTTTTCGACACATAAACAAAATACTCATATTTTTTTATGGGACATAACTTTCTTATGACTATGACTAATATAAAATTTTATCGTATATAAATACCTGTAACAATGCGCCATCACTCAAGACTCGCTATTCAAATCCTTTTAAAGCTATACGTTAAGTACATTTTTTTCCAAAGAGGCTTATATCGGGTTCCATTTAGAGTTTTAAAAGTAGGGTTCTAAATTTTAATGATAGAAAATGTGTTTCCGTCTTTAAACTATACTTAACTTAAGAATGATAAAAAGCTTAAAGCAACTAAAAAGTTTAAGTTGAAATGTGTCATTAATGTGAAACAAAACAAAGTTGTTATTGAACACTTGAATGTCAGGCAAGTACACTAAAATTACGACAAAAGTTAATTATCGTGTGTACGGTGAGAAATCAGGTTAACATTTAAAATCAAACAGACGCATAGTTTGCTTTTACTTGGTAAATTTTTTGAATTACTGATAGCTTGATAAGTAACCAAGCGGTTGAATAAACACGTAGAGCTTGCTTAGGGGAAACTAATGGATCATCTCGCTTTAGGTTACGAAACCTTTGTCGTGTGGATGATTCGACGAAATTTCATCGCGTTTCGTGATTGTGTTTTGACACTAGCACGAGAGAAATTTGACAATTTTTATTTGCTTTTGAATAAAGAAGTTAAGTTTATTTTAAACAAGTAAAATTAAGACACGCGTTTTGCAATAGGTAATAACGTGTACAGTGATATGAGGAAGCTCACCTGTATTATTTAGAAATTGAAAGTGTTTGTAGTGTCTTGTCGGTAAAAGTTAGTTAACTATATTTAAATTCCATTTAAAATCACATTAAAAACGCTATTAAATAAACGTGCAAATTGGAATTTTATTCAAAAATGTAACGAGAGTTAAATGCATATTATTTATTCTAAAACATGAAATAGTTATTTCGGTAGATAGAATAGGTATAATTATTATTATTTATGAAATTGGATCAAGATGAGCATAATTTATGATGACGATGACTTTTAATTGTTTTGAGTATTTCATGTGACTGGTAATCTATAATCTATACTTAATATAATAAAGCTGAAGAGTTTGTTTGTTTGATTGTTTGTTTGTTTGTTTGTTTGAACGCACTAATCTCAGGATCTACTGGTCCGATTTGAAAAATTCTTTCAGTGTTAGATAGCCCATTTATCGAGGAAGGCTATAGGCTATATATCATCACGCTAAGACCAATAGGAGCGTAGCACCAATGAAGAATATTTCAAAATCGGGTTTTTTATCCTTTTGAGAGCTTCCGCAGCGTAAACGGTTAAAGTTTCGCTCAAATCATGTTTGACAGAATTAGTCATATTCCACGGGGACGAAGTCGCGCGCAGAAGCTAGTAATATTATAAAGCTGAAGAGTTTGTTTGTTTGTTTGAACGCGCTAATTTCAGGAACTACTGGTCCGATTTGAAAAATTCTTTCAGTGTTAGATAGCCCATTTATCGAGGAAGGCTATAGGCTATATCATCACGCTAAGACCAATAGGAGCATAGCACCAATGAATGAATGAAGAATGTTTCAAAATCTGAGTTTTTTTTTCCTTTTGAGAGCTTCCGCTGCGTAAACGGTTAACAACCGGACATGGGATGGTTTAGTCACTAATTGGAACTTATTACAAAATATTAGTTACTATTACTCATTTTCTTTTGTAATAGATATCAAAGTAAGTTCATGTTCCTTGATTAGATCATATCAATCGAAGTCTACTACATATATTACAGCGCGTGCGCGTATCACTTTCGTTTTCGGCGTTAATATCCGTATTACAGAACGGTTAGGCATGATAATAAATCATATATCATAGTAATAGTATTTAGTGAAGTAAAACTTGTTTACGCACGCTTGACTTGGGGAGTAAGCTGGTGAATGCGTGACGAGATCGTTATGAAAAGTGTGAACTGGCGAGGCGAACGGAAGTTGAGAGGTAGATATAAGTTTGTGAAGATAGAAAGAGAGAGAGTTACGTTTCGTAAGTTTTACTTCAGTTGTATGGTCAAAGCACACTCGTTTTTACTAATCAATTACTGACATCATAACTGAATCATGTAATCGATACGTAAAAGACGAAGATAATATTAATGAAGAGATTGAGAGAACAAGATTAATATTTTATTTTTACTAGCTTGATAGCTTCTGTCAGCGACTTTGTCCACGTGGAATAGGAACAATTCTGTCATATTTTTGCGAAACTTTAAATGTTTACAAAGTTTTTCTCAAAAGGAAAAAAAAAACTCGATTTTGAAACATTCTTCATTGGTGCTCCACTCTTATTAGTCTTAGCGAAATTATATATAGCCTATAGCCTTCGTCGATAAATGGACTATCTAACACTGAAAATTTTTTTCAAATCGGACCAGTAGTTCCTGAGATTAGCGCATTCAAACAAACAAATAAACAAACAAACAAACTCTTCAGCTTTATAACATTAATAAATAATTGTATAGATTTATTTATAAGCTTTTAGCAATTAGATAGATTCAAATATATTTTTTTAGTGAAAATAATTCGTAAAATATGAAAAAAAATTAAATTTAGTCGTTCATATATATACAACAATTGAACAATACCAATATATACAACCTAAGATTCATAGAAATAGCCATAAATTTTAATGAAAGAACCCGTAATGGAGATCTAGTCAAAAAATCAATTTACATTGATGAGATAATTTATAAGTTCTTTTACAGTGAAAAAGAAAGTATTCTTGTCGAAATATAATACAAATACTTACATAATTTGTAACATCCTATTCTTCTTATTCTTAAATATAAGCGATTACTCCTAAAATGTTCGAATCACGTCTCAGTCGTTAACAAGATGGCTCATGATCATGACCATATCTCACGACAATCCGCTAATGTCACTGCACATAATACAATGTCGGTGCTCTTGAACTAATCATTGTTCCATGCAATTGTTACGTCTGGGAATGTGTGCTTCTAAAGTTCGTGAAAGCGTATTTTCTCACCTATCACTATAAAGCAATGTCGAGGTGCTTATTTCGTAAAATAATCCCACGAGTGGTGTAATTGTGCTGTTGATTGAATGAAAATATCCACTTAACCTTTGCATTTCGAAGAAGATAAGATGTCTCCATCGTACGTAATTATTATCAGGTATAAACTTTAGTGCTGAGATAGTCTGCTGGATCTGGAAAGACCGGTCGATTGGCGTATAAAAATTATTATATATAATTATTTGCGTATTGGCAAATATTAAATTTCTTCAAAAAATTTCGTTGATTTAAACCTATTTTTCGCGGGAACGAAAACAATTTTTCTTAAACGACGCGCGACGTTTGGTTCAGTGGTCGCTGTAATTATACAATGTGCTGGCTATTCGGTTCCCGCACATGACAAATATAGGTCTATATTTATATGGTTGTCACAGTCTGGGCGTTTGTGAATGTATCGTACCTAAGTGCTTTTGGATCCCGAGACAGGAATCTCATCGTCTTTAGTCGGTGCTGTTGTGTTTAGTGTTTATTCGAAGAATATGGCAATTAGAGCCAGGGGTAAGGCAGCCCGACAAAATAGTGTTTTTTTATTTTTTTTCCTCCAACATGGGTAGGAAGGAGACATTTTTTTTACTGCGACTCTTTCAAATAGCTCATCTAGGTCTTCTATTACAATCACTACATAGTATAAAACAAAGTCGCTTCCTGCTGTCTGTATGCTTAGATCTTTAAAACTACGCAACGGATTTTGATGCGGGTTTCTTTAGTAAATAGAGTGATTCTAGAGGAAGGTTTATACGTATAATACACGCCAATTATATGTCGCTCTTTCAAGAGTAACCTCTAAAGAATACATGTTTGTATTGCTATTGTCTAATGACAAAAAAGCAGTGAACGTTGTAAATATATAAAGACACATTCTGTAGTATATTTAGTATCAGCATTGCACCCGTGCGAAGCCGGGGTGAGTCGCTAGTAATATATAAAAAGTTTATAACTACAAAGTAATACCTTAAAAAATTAGCGCTATCTATTCATTTTTTTTTTCTATAACTAAAGCACGGAATCAAAACATAAAAACTGTAGCCATAGCATACTACGGCTACAATTTTAACTTTATGACTTATATACTAATTAATCTAATGCAAATAATTATTTACTATAATAAATATATAAATTACGTGTCACGTTGCGTTTTTTGTCCGCGATTGACTCCTACACAACTTACCGATTTTAATCAAATTTGCACACCGTGTGCAGTTTAATCCAACTTGAAAGATATATTTTGTTTCGATATATATATATAATATAAATATACTATTTATTTATTTATATAGAACTATCTTATGGAGACATATTTACAACGTATATTAAAAAAAACTTAACTATATACAATAAGATTTAAAAAAAAAAACCTGTGTTAAAATACTACAATTACAAAAATAAAGTAAAACAATAAAATTATAAATAAAAAACTTCCTCTAGAATGTCCGTGTTCGGCATGGCGCCTAAGACGCTGGCGGCATTACCCCGTTGAATAGCGAGGCTGAGCCTTTGGGCGAAATACTCGCCAGCTCTCAGGTCGCCACATGCAAGAACAAGCCTGGACGACAATTCTGACATGAATTTTTTCATGTCAGAAGACCAAGGGCCCAAGGTCTCCACAGCAAGCGCCGCAAATAAGTAATTGTCTGATAAATTACAATACTTACGGCGCTTGAGGATCTGGGCTTGGTCGGCGGCAGACCCGGCCCTCTCCGCAGTGTTATTAATATGCGAGGGGGCCAAGGTATCTACACAGGTAACATCCCATACCAGAGGACGCCCAAGATGCCACGGTACTAAGGTCATACCATCAGGTCTCTTGCCATCGCTTCTTGACAAACCAGACGGTTCTAACGTGGCTGGTAAAGAAGCGGTGACAAGAGCCCGACGAACTAAATCGTTCAGCGTACCGTGTCGGTATAATCTGCCAGCGCTCCTGGTACAGGATAAGCCATGTCGGCCAAGCCTGTCCACCTGCTGCCCACACGGACATATATGAGGCTCACATATTTTAGCGCCGAGCCGGAGACCCACCACGATACGTAATGTGGTGGGATCTAGCACGGTGCCTATATTTTTAGAAGGAAGAGCTCGCAGCCAGTGACCCGATTCACTTTCGGCAACTGCAAGCAAACGAGCTCTATCAGCGCTGCTTGAACATTGCTCTAGGAGGCAGGCATAAACAGATTTAACTGCGGGTATATCCCAGGCAGACTGTTTATTTTTTGTTAAATTGTTGGTGTCCTCATCTGGAAAGGAAGCCCTCCAACACTCTGTAGCTTCCGTCAAGTATGCCACCCGAACATCTTCTATAGGAGTATTAAGGATAGATGAGATGAGGGTGAGCGTACTGTGACAAGAAGCTAGAAAGGCAGGAAGAGCCAAGCTTGCAGATGTGCGGACACCTAAACCCCCGAAGTTTATAGGGAGGGTTGCCTGCATCCAAGAGCGATCATCAAATTTCAAATTTAGAATTTTTGACAAAGTATCTTTCAACGAAGAATCTAAAATATTCGTGATTGAAATAAATTTCCAAAATGGGCAGCATCTTAGCAAATACATGAATTTAGGAGCGAAAAGGCAAAGGCGTAATATGTAGGTGGCCATGTGAGGTTTTAAATCAAAAAGGCGGCCTGAAATCAAATTGAAATTTTCTAATTTTGAATTTATAATGGGAGAAAAAGCTTCAAAAAATATTGGAGCACCCAATAATAACAAATTTTCTTTTTTCATAATAGAAATGTTTGGTGTTATTATATTAAACTGTTGTGATAGTGAAGTAATTTTTTCTGTAGATAAATTGTCCGAAAACAAAATTTCACATTTATTAAAATTTAGACTCAGACCAATTTGATCAAAACGGCGAATAATGATATCAAGATCCTCCAATACTGATGACGCAGTGCCTCCCAAAGAACCATCATCAAGGTACCATACATTAAATTTTGAATTTAATTCATCGATAATCGGTTGTATTGCCAAACTAAAAATAACAGGGCCAAGAGGGTCGCCTTGCTGGCATCCCACGCAAGACTCAATAATATTATCACCAAATAATAATTTTGAAGGGGTGCCATAACATTGCCACATATATTCGAAAATTTCAGGAACTTCTTTTTGAATTTCTGAAAGAAGAGCACCCCTATCTACCGAATTAAATGCGTTTTTAACATCAATTTTGACAAAAACGTCAAAGTTCTGATGTAGTAAAAAAGATCGAGCCGCGTGCACTGCAGCCTCACAACCCCCATTGACTCCAAAGCCAAGTTGTCGTGGTTTAAACCTTTGAGTCAAGCGCTCGCGGTATTCACGGCAACAAAGCTTTGAAGCCAATCGTCTCAGAGTACATCCCACAGCAATTGGCCTAATACCGCCATCTTTCTTTTTGAGAGCTACAAGGTTGGCTCCGTAAAGGATAGGTGTTATATCCGAGGGAACTCTACCAGCCAACATTAAATTTAATAAACTGGTGAGCTCCCTCAACAGATCTTTCCTCACATCACCCAAAAACGGATCAGTTAAGTCTTTTAGGTGCTGTGGGGAAATGCCGTCTAAGCCTCCAGCAGAGCCATTGGAGAAAGAACGAATGGCTCTATCGGTGGCTTCCTCGGTTACCCTCAAAGAAATTTGCTTATGGTCAGTACCCCGAGTGGGCGAAGCTGCAGTCGTGGGATGCTTTTCGCGCAGTGCACCCAGTGTGTCGGGTGAATGCACAGCCAAAGAATCATCAGAAAACAATAACTTTATAGCGCCTTTAGTGTCACCTTCTGATAATTTGTTTTCTACTATCTTCAGTTTATTAGAACTATTTGTTTCAAAATTACTATTAAATTTAGGCGCTGTCTGAATTAAAGGAATTATTTTATTTGTACTATTTTGTTTTATTAGATTTGTCAGGGAAATTTTGGCTGATCTATTTCCAATGTTTAAAATTTTATAAGCAAATGTTAATAAATCATACCATGCATTTGTACTGTTTTCTGATACTACCTTGGCTATGCACTCAGTAAGACTGCGAGCTACTGTCAAACGTGCTCCCTTAGGGATACGCTTCACTAATTTTATATTTTTCTTGAAATATGCGAGCCTCGTATGTATAGGGTCATTGCTTCGATCCCCATCTGTACCTGTGTCAGCAGCTGAAAATATAGTCTGATTCACTGAGACGTCTACACGTGGCACGTGCATACGACTACAGTGAATCTTAAGACCTCTTGGGCCTCTAAATACTCTATCACCGTCACAGATGGGGCACCGTAACAATGACTCATTATTATTACTACTATTTATAAATTGCATACACTAATAATAAAAGACTAAAAAAATATAAGGTAAGTAAATTTAAAATGCACATATACACAATAGTAAAAGTTCAATTCACACAAAACAGTTCTCTTCTCGCAAAACCAAAAATTGAAAAATCTTCCGAGCACCATGACGATATTAATTTATCCAGATAATCGATTATGGAAATATTTTTTATGCAAATCATTTTAGTAGTTTTAGTATTTTATTTAAAGACAATAATGAGTAAGTTTGTAGCAGATATAATTTTCTTATGTTGATTCTGGTGACGGCAAAATTGATGAAATGTCAAAACCAACAACACAAATTTTCATCCAAAATAAAAGGTCATATTGTTGTTATTTTTCACTTTTCCACACTTTTAATATACACGAAGAATCTTCAATTTGCTACTTTGCATGAAAATAACATGTAAATATTAATATATTATTATTTACTTTTAGCAAATTGGCTCGATATCACATTGACAGCCGTCAAACCTATATTATATATATATATATAAATATTATATATATATATAATATAAATCTTATATGATACAGTATATAATATAAATATTATATAATTATTATATTATTCAAGAAAAAAATAAGGCAGTAGTTCGCCAGGTCGGCTAGTTTACTATATTTTGGCAATGTGTTGCAGGCTTAAAACTTAATTACTAAGTTATTACTATTTATATAAAGTAGATATAATCCTAACTTATCAATTAAATACTTATATTAGTCCGGGATCCCTAGTACATTTTTTTTCACTTGATTACTATCAAGCTAATTTTCCGAGAGTAGCTTCATTTTGATGAGACGAACAAAAATTTCCTCTACGAAAACTCTCGATTGTGGTAGGTAATAGAGTTAGCAGGAGATAGAGCAGCAGTGAGCGTATAGTACCGGGATAACGTACCACGCAATTTGTAGGACAAGATTACTATTAAATTATATAAATATTAAGTAACAAGAAGAAAAAAAAATCAGAAAAAAAAACAATTTTTGATGACTTTACGAGGTCATCAAATTCATCAAAAAGGTCATCAAAAATTATTACTAGCCAGCTAATGTACAAAATATTATTATAATTTATTACCCGACTGCCAAGGAAGGGTTATGTTTTTCGCGCGTATCTTGTATGTATGTATGTATGTATGTAATATTCTTAATTACCTGATTTCTCTAGAACCGCTGAACGGATTTGCATAATTGAGATATCGTTAGATTCGTCTTAGCAGCCCAAGTGTTCTTAGATAGGTGACATTGAAAAAAATAAACATGGCGGCTGTGCGAAGCCATTGTAGTTAATGAAGAAATAAATTTTTTTTAGAATACTATAATATGGGTATCATATTAAAGGGCTCAATACAAGGATTTCAAAAATGTATATTATGATTATTATTATTGTAATAATAATAAAGAAATACAATAAGAAAGTTTAAAAATGTTGACTTTGCTCTTTCCCATGCCTAAGGCAAGCAAGATGCGAGCCGAGCTTCTTCCTCGCCTCCTAGGCAACGTCCGACGGTCAATTTCAGGGTGTAGCCTTTCCCTTAAAAAAGAATTATCAACTTCGAACTACTCTGTAAAAAGTTATGCTCGGTCAAAGATAAAAATGATATATACGTGGCAACTTTAGAACGGCCTCATTTATTTCGTCGTTAATAAATTACTTAATCAACTACATGATGTAAACTATTTTAATGAATTGAACCGATTACGTAATTTGTCTAACTAAAAAGACATAAATAAAATAATAGTTAAAAGAAAACAAAAAACCCGCCTGCATAAAAAACAACTAATAGAAAAAATATCAATACGATAGTCCTTTAAAATTTTATGCAACATCGTACATAATATGCAGTCGGAGACATGCACAAAGAGAGAATGATTTGACTTATCCTTCAATTTCATGTCTCCGACTGCATATTATGTACGATGTTGCATAAAATTTTAAAGGACTATCGTATTGATATTTTTTCTATTAGTTGTTTTTTATGCAGGCGGGTTTTTTGTTTTCTTTTAACTATTATTTTATTAACAATACAATCACACTTGCTGTTTCTTTTGTTGGTTAATGACACGATTCAGCCTGTAATATCCCACTGTTGGGCATAGGCCTCTTCCCCATGTAGGGGAAGGATCGGAGCTTAATCCACCACGCTGCTCCAATGCGGGTTGGCGGATATATTCCCTACTATGAGTAACGATCGCTATGTATGTATACTTGTACAACAAATACCTTTTCAAATAGCACAGGACAGTTTTATGCAATACAACATATAATGCAGAAAAAGTACGGAATAAGTTCATTTGATGCGTATCGCACGCAAACGATCGCGATAATTGCTCTCATAACGTTAAATATAAACGTATTTAAGGCCGATGCACACGTAACGTGTTTTTCCCCGTACGGGACGGGACGTGAAGTTTTGGAAATATCGTTTCATATAAAATGTATAGGACAGTGCATACGCAACGGAAGCACGTACGTGACGGGGCACGTGATTTTGTATGAAACGAACTTTACGTCCCGTCCCGTACGTGAAAAAACACGTTACGTATGCATTGGCCTTTAGTCGTAAGTGTGACGGTCATTGTCACTTCAGTATTTCCACTATTTACCCTGATTTAATTAGTAATGTATGTCGGTACTTATATACTAATTGAGAAAGTAAAACAATAGGATATGATGAGTTTAATATACTTTTTTTTGTTACATACTCGTGTAATAAATAATAATAGTTATACGTTAGTAGTGTAGGTACTAGATATGGTTGCAGGTCTAGATTTATTGAAGTGAAACTTCTTTAGAATCGTTGTGATTTCAAACAGGATGCAACGAAAAAACGACAGGGACGGGCGCGCCGCGCTCCACGACGCTAATTTTAAATTAGTTTTTTTTTTTTAAATTAGTTTGCCAAAGAAGTTTCACTTTTATCGTGTGTGAATCGCACACACACCTTTTTTATTTTATGAGAATTGTTATATTTTTGCAAAAATGGATAATATTCTTTACGAACAATCAAAAAACGTTTTTTCTTAGGTGTTTAGCACAAATAAAGGATAATTTCACCATTTCTCTCAATCACAAAAAGATGATACAACTTTATTTTGGACGTTATACCACGATTTTTACTCATAGCATCAAAATACGAGTAGTTGTCTTTTGAATGTTTTTGAATTCTCTGTTATGTAATTGTTACATTGCGTTTAAATAAAATACCATTAGTTGTAAGTTGTAACCTTTCACCGTGTGACATGACGATGATCATAAACGGAATTTCTCTTAAATATGATTCTGTATTATCATCGCATTTATTTTTATTGAAGAAGCTCATTTATTTGTTGACTCCATTAGTAGGCATAAATATTAACGACGGACATTTTCTTTTGTTTACAACACTAGAAATGATGATTTTAATTTTATAGTTATTTAACGGTCTATTAAATTTGAATTACCTATGCGTAAGATCACGAAATTGACATATAGAACAATTATGGAAATATACGCTTTTGATGATAATCTGTAACATAATTATGTCGATGTTTACTTACAATTAGATAAATTTTGTTTGTTGTTGATGTGACGCCGCGTTGGCGCAGTGGTCACAGCACTGGTTTGTGGCTGTTGCGCGGGAGGTTGTGGGTTCGATCCCCGCACACGACAACATTTTTTGTATTGGCCATACAGATGTTTGCCGTGGTCTGGGTGTTTGTGCAGTCCTTGTGGGTCTTCCCACCGTGCCTCGGAGAGCACGTTAAGCAGTCGGTCCCGGTGTTTATCATGTACACCTGATAGCGATCGTTACTCATAGTAGGGAATATATCCGCCAACCCGCAATGGAGCAGCGTGGAGGATTAAGCTCCGATCCTTCTCCTGCATGGGGAAAGAGGCCTATGCCCAACAGTGGGATATTACAGGCTGAAGCGAGCGAGCGAGATATATTTCATTATTATTAGTCAAAATAAAATATTGTTTGTTTATAACGATAGAGGACACTAACAGGCAAATGTAATACCCAAAATAAAGTGAAAGTTAAAGTAACGCATTTTTTTAATGTATATTTCTTGGTTGTAATGTTTTGCTTGATGACTTTGGTAGTCCTTTGACTTCAGTTACATAGATTACAGTTTAGATTAAAAAAGGAACTGTAGATCATATACTATTGGTCAGTTTTTTCAGATGACAAAACAGACGTAGTAAGTCAAAACGTGTTTTAAGGTTTCGATCTTGAACTGACAAAAATCCTCGTCGAATTAAGTGCCGCTTTACGTGATGTTAAAGAAAATAGACGAAGAAAGTTTTTGATAATTTTGATGACGACTTTAACACTTTATGAAATTGTGGATTAAAATAGTACTCATCATATGACGTTTTATCTTTGGAGTTCAAAAATATCTACAGAAGCAGGCATGATTATATAAATAAAATAGCTTTTGTGAATAAGATGAATTCTAACATTTTTAGAATAAAAGGGTTAAAACAAATTTTGATAGTATATTAATTTAATAATAATAGCTAGTTTCTTTTAAAGTTTTTAACCGACTTCCAAAAAAGCAAGAAGGTTCTCAATTCGACTGTATTTTTTATTTTTTTTATGTACTTATGTTAGCTCAGAACTTTTGACTGGGTGGACGATTTCGAACAATTTTGTTTTAATTGAAAGGTGTTGCATGTCATATCATATGGTCCCATTTAAATTTAATTGAGATCTGACAAGTACTTTTAGAGTTATATCTAATAATGCGTATTTACTTGACTGTTTTTTCGTCTTATTAGGTTGTATTACTTGTCGATGTAATTGAAGTCGGTTTTTTTTTCGTTTGCGAGCAAACACAATAATTATGATATATATTTTAAAGTTTATCTGTGCGAATATTCATATAATAAATAAAAAATAATAAGTAATTATATAGTATATTATATAGTCAAATAACATTGCGTATAGGATAATACCTATAGTGATTTATTTTATTATTGATATGTTTTTTGTTGTTTCGTTTAAAATAAGCTTATATTACTTATAGTACTATTACTATATGAGATCTATACTTACTTTATAAAGCTGAAGAATTTGTTTATTTGTTTGTTTGCTTGAACGCGCTAATCCCAGGAACTACTAGTCCGATTTCAAAAAATCTTTCAATGTTAGATAGCCCATTTATCAAGGAAGGCTATATGTTATAGGCTGTATATCATCACGCTAAGACCAATAGGAACAGAGCACCAATGAAGAATGTTTCAAAATCGCTGGTTTTTATCCTTTGGAGAGATTCACCAGCTAGCCCAAAGTAACTATTGCACGCAGACGAAGACGCGGGCAGAAGCTAGTGTTATATAAAAGAATTGTTTCACATGAGTAGAAACAATAAGCTAAATTAAATATAAGCAGACGTGTCCTGGAGTGGAGACCGCGTATTGGCAAACGCAGTGTCCTCCGGCCCGCTGCGCCGGACCGACGATCTACGTAAGATAGCCGGTGTAGGCAAAGAGTACAGTATATATACAAGGTGTAGGCTGGATGAGGATTGCGGAAAACCGGGATGTCTGGCGCGAACATGGGGAGGCCTATGTGCAGCAGTGGACTGCAATAGGCTAATATAATGATGATGATGATGAGAATAAATATTGATGATGATGAGAATAAATATTGATATATAACGAATCAGTATTCATCACGTGTTCGTTTAGTAGTATTGTTATACTAAATATAGTCATTGTGGTAGAAATTTCAGTTTATTCTTCTTCTTCTTCCGTGCCTTGTCCCACTTCAGTAGGGTCGGCTCTCCTTATCTCACGGCGCCAAGACATTCTGTCATGGGTTGTCGGATCGAGTAATTGCTCCTTCTTGAGAAGTTTTGTCATACTGGTCCACCATGTCAAAGGAGGACGTCCTCTGCCTCTCTTGTTCTCTGGTAGGCTTAAAGCTGTTTTAACGACGTGTTCCTCCGGTCTCCACATGACATGTCCGTACCACCTCAATCTGCACTCGTCACGATTTGATCACGATTCAGCCTGTAATATCCCACTGTTGGGCGTAGGCCTCTTCCCCATGTAGGAGAAGGATCGGAGCTTTATCCACCACGCTGCTCCAATGCGGGTTGGCGGATATATTCCCTACTATGAGTAACGATCGCTATCAGATATACATGATAACAACCGGGACAGACGGCTTAACGTGCTCTCCGAGGCACGGTGGGAAGACCCACAAGGACTGCACAAACACCCAGACCACGGCAAACATCTGTATGGCCAATACAAATGTTGTCGTGTGCGGGGATCGAACCCGCAACCGCTCGCGCAACAGCCAATCGCAATCCATTGCTGTGACCGCTGCGCCAACGCGGCGTCTCAGTCAGTTTGTTGTGAATTGGTGCAACTTTGAAGGACCCTCGTATGTACTCATTTCGAACCTTATCCAACCTGGTCACTCCACCGGACCACCTCAGCATCTTCATCTCGGCTGTATATAGTTTCTGAACGTGACTCTCTTTTACTGTCCAGCATTCTGCTCCGTATATGGTCTCACTGCCGTTTTATATACTTTGCCTTTTGTGCGCACTGGCATTCGTGTGTCACAAAGAACTCCCGTCACACTCCGCCATTTCTGCCAGGCAACGTTTACTCTGTGAGCCACGTCCTCATCCATGTCTCCATTTTCGGTGATTACTGAACCGAGGTATTTAAATTGGGTTACTGTTGGGACTAGTGTGTTATCAGGATAGAGAACTGTGCTTGCTGAATGTTTACCGCTAAAGCGACACACGAGATGTTCGGTTTTTTCCTGCTAACCTAACTTAAGAAATTTCAGTTTATATTAAATTAAATATCCTTGCTAAGTAAAATAAAAAATGTTTGATTCTATGTACAGATAATAACATCTTCCTGGTAAAGTGTGTGTGTGTAGTTGTGTACCTCTTGTGAAGGTAATCTTATCGTGCCATCTTAAGTGTTAGGAGGTCGTTTACCCTGTTTTTAGGCCCAATAATAATAATTGTGAAGACAAAGTAGGTAGCTACTCGTATGTATGTATCAACATTTTTAATTTTATTTGTATGTCGGATCAGAAGTGAGGTAGGAGGGGCTAACTGGTTTATTAACAATGTAAGTTGGGTGTAGACAAACTACTTAGTATTCAAAGGACTCACCGAGCGAGTAAGATTCTATCGCGTGGCGGAGGGACAACTCAGTCAGTGCCCGGGACTTGTGACCCGAGTGTAGGGTTAGGGCGGCGCCGCCTCACAATGCGCATTGGCACTCCCCTCCACTGCTTGAGTTGCCCAATTAGTAACAATTAATTCGTGTACACAAACTAACTATTAGAAGAGTCGAGGTTAAGCTACTAGCAGGATAAACAAGTGCACCGCGCCACGCCAGAGCCAAGACTGTCTTAGCTGCGGGTGCGTCGGTGTTTTATAGACGACAGAATGACTCGAATAATAGAGTGAGTGAGGGTAGATGAATAATTACAACAGCGCAGGTACCGACATTAATAACTATCTGTATTGATTCTCCGACATGTATAATATTTAAAAAGATATTAAAATTAAATATAGTTCGATAGAAATAAAAATATAAAAAGTCTATAAAATTATGTGGAGACGCCACAGATATAAAGCTAAATGTGTGTGCTAATATTGTTGATTTATGGCCTATTTTGATTTTTGTCTGTAATGACATTCATAAAGGACTCAGATTTATTGTGATATACGTTGAAGTCTAAATTTTTTACACGAAATGTAAAAAATTTAGTATAATTAATTACTTATGTATAAAAGATCTGCTTACGGTTTAGAATATTAGATTATTATAGGTAAGGTACTTTAAGCTCTTGAATTTTTGCGTCTATTTTTCTATTTTATTTTCTTGCCCCAGTTACAATTCACTAAATTGTACATTAGTTTGCATAATTGTGATTTGACAATAAAATTGGTTACTAAATATTTATTTCATTTAGAAGTGTTTTCTAGTAAAAAAATCCAGTAAAACAAAAACTTCATCTAGCGTCTACTGGAATTTTAGTACCTTCTTTGGTATTATATCATCGAAGAACGACTCTAATCTTTACGTACCTGTTCTTCTGGATTCGTGTACCTACGAGATTCCTTGCGCGATAAGACGGGCTGGGTATCAAAGGAGGTAACTACCAAGTACCAACAGATTGCATCTTGATAGTTTTTCTACTTTCACAATCGTTTCATCGCCGATTGACGACCGCTCTGGTGTAATGGTGCGTGTGCCGTGTCAACGGTCGCGGGTTCAGTTACCGCTCGTAGTGGATATTTGTGTTTATACAAATATTTATTTCAGGTATTCTGGTTGTTTGTCCATGTGGGGTCTCGGAGAGCACGTAAGCTGTCGGTCCCGGTTGTTATCACGTACACCTGATAGCGATTGTTACTCATAGTAGGGAGTATATCCGCCAACCCGCATTGGAGCAGCGTGGTGGATTAAGCTCTGACCCTTCTCCTATATGGGGATAGAGAGCTATGCCCAGCAGTGGGATATTACAGGCTGAAGCGTAATCGTCTCATCAAAATAGCTATAAACAATCTTTCAAAAATATAACTGTTCGTAAAATTTCAGTCAAATGAAATTTTCAGAAATTATGTGAAATATATTTAGTGGGTAATCACTAATTAGTACCTAATTACAGAGTATAAAAAACATAAGAGTTTTGTGACATAATGTGCAAAGCAAAAAGTTTTACTTTCAGACTCAAAATGTGCATGATTATTTAATTGTAATAATAGTTTGAGGAAATCATAAAAGTAACTGAAAACGTAACCGTTTTAATTAACGTTTAATAAAAAGAAGCTATGATTTAAAACGAGGCTTGTGTATAAAGCAATTTTATTTTAATGTTAAAAAACTTTCACCATCCAAATGACCCTTGTCCATTTTGAAATGTTCGTGTCATTATTGTAGCGAATGTTGGTACATTAAGTTTCACTAATGTGTATTACGATGTTTAAGCAATGGCTATTTGTATGCAGTGACATTTGATTTATGTTAATTTATTTATATCGTCAAAAATCAGACAAGGACGATGTAACCATCGACCTTTTGTAGGTACTAGGTGTCGAGTCTCGAATAATAAATAATTTTGTTTGTTATTTCAATTTTACTGGGTTGCTTACTTTTAGCAATTATACCTTATATTTAAATCCATAATTTATGTCATCTTATCATTACATATTTTATGTGACTGCGGATGCATCTGTCTTTATAGACACTGTTTCGCTCTTATAAAATATCACGATTCAGCCTGTAATATCCATCTGTTGGGCATAGGCCTCTTCTCCATGTAGGAGAAGGATCGGAGCTTAATCCACCACGCTGCTCCAATGCGGGTTGGTGGATATATTACCTACTGTGAGTAACGATCGCTATCAGGTGTACATAATAACAAGCGGGACCGACGGCTTAACGTGCTCTCCGAGGCACGGCGGGGAGACCCACAAGGACTGCACAAACACCCAGACCACAGCAAACATCTGCATGGCCAATACAAATGTTGTCGTGTGCGGGGATCGAACCCGCAACCGCCCGCGCAACAGCCAATCGCAATCCAGTGCTGTGACCGCTGCGCCAACTCAGCGTCAGTATAAAATATGTTGGGCCATAAAGCTTTATTAATAAGCAGGCTCTCTATCACAATATTTTTAATGAGAACTCATATAAATAGATTTTAAAAACATTTTATATATAAAAAAAATTAGTTTATAAAAAGTAGTTTGGCAATATTAGAATTATGTACCTATATGTTACAGTCCTTGCTTGAAAGACAGAATTTTCAATTAAAAACATTTCAAATCGGCACCATAAACCATTCAAAAACAAAGAAACTCTTTTGTTTTAATTTTTAAGTGTCCTATCGTACTCGCATTTCGTGAAAAACTTTTCTACTAAATTTCCATCAGGAATATTTTTAAAATGTATATATACGTCAGTATATGCATATTGACGCGCAAGAGTTTCGAAATTCGTTCCATATACGAGCTTCGAATCGAATATTGCATTTTTTGGTGACTCTAAAATACGTGCTACTCATGTAAAGAGCAGTTTTATCTTACAATTAGACAATACATAGCAGAAGACCACACTTAAAACGTTACGCAAGAATACTTACGTCTACGCTGAAGTTACTACTAACGCATTTTTTATCAAGGAAGTTAAGAGTTTATAAAATTTTAGTATTTCAGCAATTATTATGTACATGAATAATGTATATTTATTCTCCAATTGAAGCAAGAAATTTTGCTTTAAATTCCTGAAAATAAGGACAAATATACATAGGTATTATATATGTGTGATAATCGTACCTACTATTCGTATATTATGATTATGTTGTTGGAGTTTATAATTGTAATTTCGGATTTTTAATATCCGCCGGAGATACGAATAAGAAAAGAGAAAAGTGCTGGAATACTAGTTCGTGGGAAATAGATACAATAGCTTATGAGCTGCGGGTTTCACTATATTTTCTAGCTAATTACTGATTCTTAAGCTACGCTAACTTTGATATTGAATAAAATTATGAATACGAAAATATGATAATAAAATTAAAATCTTCATTCAGAATTAACTTTTTAATATAATTAGATGGTAAAAATACAAGTATATAAAAAGTGAACAAATAATGACGAAAATACTTAATAGCTAAATTACATTTGTTTTACTTGAAATTTTATCGTTGTCCAATATTAAATCTTTAATATGCTATTTTCAGGTGGTTCCAGTTCTGCTCGTCGTACTGATATCGAAGAGTCAGTGTGAACTAACGAGCTTATACAACTACAACAGTAGGGGAAAAGACGCATCACAATTTGGAAATTTATTGCGACCACCTCCGCCGCCACTTTTACCGATTATCCCAGTGCCATTTCATGGAGGGTCAGGAAAGATTCGTCAAAATAATGACCTTGGTTATGAATATCAGTCTCCGCCACCACCACCTCCAGTGCCTCCGATCTCACCAGCGAAAGAATTCAAATTCCCTGCACCTTTTTATAAGCAGTACAATTTTAACTTCGTACCAGCACCTCAACCGTTCACAACAACCCCGTCACCTGGTTTGTTTCAAAAGGTTTCTAATTGGCTCTTTCCTTCTCAACAAACATCATCTGATAAAGAGTCACAAACCAGTTATAATTATAATATAGCGCCTTTAAAGAAAGATTGTAACCCATGCAACTCGGTGCCTTGGATCCCGGTTATAAGATATGATTTAACATCGGGTACTAACCGTCAAAATAAAAATCCAACTTATGGACCTCCCAGTCCAACAGCTGAAACTAATAATAATTTTGGACAAAACTTACTACAACACTTTAATTTCCAGAATAGTAATGGTAAACCAGTTCAAATTTCAACTGGCGTACCTCATATCCATTATGGACAACCCGCTCTTTCTTACTCTAATAATCAATTTAGATCTCCGAGTTCAACATATGGTCCTCCCAGTCCTACTCATACAATAAACATCTCAACACAAACGCCCTTAAGTTCTCCATATTCTGATATCTTATCCTATGAAATACCGAATACTTCTATTGGTTTCGATTCAAACATTCGACCGCCTGGTTTGTCATCGTATAATGGAAATGATTTTATACGTCAATCATCTCCTATCCCATATAGTAATCCTTCAGTAAATTTTAGAAATCAAGTATCTTCGACGACTTACAATCCGATCTCAGTTAGTTATAATCCCGGAGTATTGAACCAGCATTTACCGATACAAAATAGTGTCGATGAATTTAAAGAAACGAAACCAGCAACGGATTTGCAACTTCCAAAAGTAACACATCCAACAGGCTTCAGAAATTCTTATGGAGAGCCTGTTGATTCATACCACTTAGATATTCCATATTCTGTTTCCGCGGCTGGTGCTGCATCTTCTAAAATAAAGACAGAAGTATTGCCAAATACATCTATAAAAGCTCAAGGCCCAAATATGACGATGACTCTTTCGAATCCTGCACCATTTAGTCTTAACAGAGGTAGAAATATTCACACACTACAACCAGTTGCACTACCTAATCTTAGTGTCTCACCTTTGCCACCGATTTTTAACGCACGACCTTTTCGGACAGTGACAGCAAAATATTCCCCGAATATTGTCCAAGGAATAAATCATTTACAGACTGGATCAAATGGATTTAATGTAGCAAAAAGTGTTCCTGTTGCAGAGTTTGTTCATTCTATAGACTATCCTACAACATTCATCGAATCACCTGTTATTGACATTGATGAATTAAAAAAAGAAAATAAGTCTAAGGCTTATAGAAATATTGCAAATGGTTACGAGAAGGAAGAGGAAGTACGTGACATATCTCCCCAAGCTTCCGAAGATCACATATCTGCAGCAAAATCAAATCAAGACTCTAGTTTTGAAAATATTGGCCTCAATAACGATTTATATGATTCAGGCATTCCTTTTGACTTTATACAATCTCCTAAAATTCCGTTTAATCATAAGATAAGTTTTGCTGATTTACGAGGCGTGAAAGATGAAGATGTAGATAAATACCGCACTGAGAGTAATTTACAGTATATTGATTCCCCACTTCTGTATTTAAAGCCAAGTGCTCCGCATAAAAATTACAAAAATTTTATGTTTACACAAACTACACCAAGTAAAGAAAACGAATATGAAATTTACGATGACTACCCTACAACTTCGTCACCATCGCATACTACTTCTTTAAGTCCTTGGGAAACAAGTAGGACTCATGATACTGAAGATTTGTCTCAATCCATAGCAGAGGAAGAAAATAAAAGCCAGCCAAAAATAGTTCAAATTATTGTTCCATATACTACTGGCCAAAGAATATACGATGATAACAATTTTTCACCAAGTCAACCCGATTTTACGAATAACGATCAAGAATATCAAGCTCGGAAGATACAGCCAAATACAGAAAATAATTATCTTTCTATTGCAACAGAGAGTTACAGTAATACAGTTACAACAACCGAGATGCCAACGTCAACTACAAATGACCACTATGAAACAGAGCGACTGAACACTCCAGCTGGTCAGAATGACTTTTATGACGTCAAAGAACCGCCTTTCGATATTATAAAATTACAGCATACAATTGATGACTGGACCGAACAAGAGTATTCAAAGCATTATAGTGTTCCTCAGAGAACACGTTCTAATGAAAAGTACGCAAAACAAATTCCTGACGACTATTTTACTACAATAAGTCCTATTACAAACTATGTTACTGAGGATAACAATTATAATTTTGACTCCTATGATCATGAAGGCTCGAGCAGTATTCAATATATGATTAGGGAGAATCGAACAAATCCTTATGAAATAAAACGTAAAGAGTTCAATGTTATTGAGAGAACAAAAAATAGATACGACAGTGATAAAAATGAGGAGTCTGAAGGTAATAAAAAGCTACATATTTATACAGCCGCTTCTAAATTTCGTACTACGACAACTACGACTCCTGCACCTTGGGGACTGATACAGACCTCAATATCTCCCATAACAAATGAAAAGGTGTACGTCGTTACCTCTAAGCCTTGGAGGGAAACAAACGATTCACAAGAACATGAATACGAAGTTGAAAAATTTGTATCTAATAAAGCGAAATTAGATGATGATGATTCCTCTTCACTAGATGATCTATTATTCCACTCTCCGCGTTTTTCAAATAGACCTTCGCATGGATTCACAACAGATTCATTGGAATCTATAAAGCCTGACTCGCCTTATGGATATTCGAAGGGATGGCATCGAAGAAGTAAGTAATTTCGAAAAATATGTTCAAAATCTTATTTTATATTATTTCGATAAATGATAGTACCTACAATTGATGAATTACTTATTTAATTACTTAATTAGTAATTGCGTGTTGTTTCTGTTTAAAGCGCAAACAAGCGAAATTAGCAGAATAAAGTTTTTCTTTTTTTTTTAGTAAATAATCTGGAGTATCCTAATTCGGCATCTTACGAAGAGGACTCAGATAAGGAAATTAAAGTGAGTATTTTGTCTAATGTATTCAATCATTCTCATGATAATTGTGTTTGCTAGCAAACGATAAATAATAAGTAAATTAACAAACGCACTAGTCGTCACTACGATTTTCGAGGGTTCCACTCGATTTCACTGGTATCTCATCATCAGATCCTGGTTTCCTTATCATGGTACCTAAGTTGAGATATTCTCTTTTCTAACAAAAAAAGAATTATCAAAATCGGTTCATAAACGACGAAGTTATCCCCGAACATACATTAAATATATATATATATATATATATATATATATATATATATATATATATATATATACAGAATGTCCCAAAATTCAGCCTGTATCCTCAGGTGTCGGCTTATCGTTGAATTTTGGGATACTGTATATATATATATAGGAGGTTCTTTTTGTGCTGTGTGGTTACGGCACTAAAGAATGTAGCCACCCCTTCTCTTCCCGTGGGTGTCGTAAGAGGCGACTAAGGGATAACACAGTTTATAGCCAACGTCATTTCTGGATAATATAGCTTTTTAATGGTAAGCAGCTAGCAGTTTTAGAATTTTTTTGTTATAAACTAAAAATCCTTTTAAAATACATATAATACAATTATACAATATACATTAAGAATAATATAAGCTACTATTAACAATTAATTCTTACCAAATATTAGTCATTAATGCATTTTAATTTTTTTTTCAGACTGAACAATCTTCAATCACTTCCGAATAACACGTGAATGACCTTATTTTACTGCGGACACCAAAAAGTGTAAAGTGCTATAAAGTTTATACATATTTTTTATAGTATAAACAAATGAATGAACATTGCATTCGTAATTTCTTAACTTATTATGACTGACTGATATTAAATAGTGTTTAGTCAAGTAGTGCAACTAACATAATAGACATATGAACAAATTATGAAGAATAAGTAACCGTTTTCTTGCGTATTCTTTCTTCTTAATTTGATCAATTTTAGTATAAAATATTTAAAAATAACATAAACCAAAGTAAGGAGTTTTTATCGTTTTATTTTACCAAACTGATACGATAAATAAATAATTCTAAACAAGGTTATTACTGCTTGGTATCCAAAATGTAATTAACCGATAATAATATTTACATTTATATTAATTACTAACAACCACATACATATTTGTAAATAAAAATATTTTGTAAATAAATGAACTGTTGTGTCGTATAATATTACTGAGACGTAAAATGGAGTTTTTCTTTATGTTCGACATTTGTCATTTTAAATTCGAAATATCGAACTCTAAATGACCAAAGACTTTATTATGGTAAATATTCCGTTTTATGGTTCAATAATAGTGTTGGTGACCGTGAAACATAAATAGTTAGATTGTGTTGTACAATTTGTAATGCAACGAGTACTGTAAATAAGTTATAAAGCATGAAGTGATGTTTCCCTCGTTAGTTTAATTTGTACATCCTAGCTATAATATATACATAAGAAACTAATGTTAATATCCAATAAATCACTCTATTCAGAAGTTTGTTCAGTATTTTTGTTCTTTATCCTAAAGTAGAGAAATTCTGCACTCCACAAGATAATTGTCAAAAATGTTACGAAATTGAGCACTACAATAGGTATCCGGTAAGATCCAGATGAGTCTCGAATACGACCTGAAATAAGAAGAAATAAAATAATAATATACAACAATGTGCATTAATAGGTATTATTTTACTAACTAGGTACCTACCGAGCGATCTACGGGTAACCTTAAAAATAATTTTCAAACTAAATAAATGAAATATTTGAGTTACCTCGACTCAAGCTATAAAGTTTTAACGTGATAACAGTTGTTTATGAACGACAGAATTATCTGATAAAAACATCTATGATAGTTATTGTGTTAATATTACATTTGCTGCTGATGTTTGAAAGTTTATGGCGTGTATAATTTAAAAGAACTTCACTCTAACTTTGTTAATGATCTAAAATGCTCCCCTGTGGAAAAACTCCGATGTAAAATGTTAAGTTACATTGGGGATCCTGATAGATTTATTTGGATCGAAAAATGCCCAGATAAAAATTGTATTTTAACGTATGAAAATTTGAATAAAGTATTTGGAATCGCTGTTTCAAACACACAATGGTTTACAATAACTTCCCATCAATCATCGTTTTTTTATTTGGAACTTTCAGAAGGGTCGAAATCAATTATTATTTACAGAAAAAATATACATTTTAGTTAAAGTTTAAAATTTATAAAAAGTATAATATTTGATTTATTTATAACTAGCTGTACCTCCGACTTCGTTCGCGTGGGAGATTCTGGTTACTCATTCCCTGCTAGCTGATGACCTCAATTATTTTATTTTAGCCGTTTCAGAGACGTATATACAGAGATATACAGACATATTTTTTTTTTAATTTATCCCGATTGCGCAGAAATGCCGGGATAAAAGCCTATATGTTGCTTCACAACCACCTCTATCTTCAAGTTAAAGATCCATAAAAGTCGGTTTAGCCGTTCCGAAGATTAGCCCGGACAAACAGAAAGACAGTCAAGATATACAGACAAAATTTTAAAATCGTTTGTTTGTGTTTTAGTATCGTGTAGTAGGTAGCTTAATGCACTTGAAAACACAGTTTTTTTTTTGAAATCATAGACAGACAGATAAATTTTATTTATATGTATAGATGTATAAATTTAGTTCTAATTTTGAGTTATTATGCGCTTATTACACCTTCCTAAGTTCAGAACTTCTGATTTCAGAAATTTTACATTTAGGAAGGTGTAATCGCATTCAGTCAGTTAGTGTTCTGAATTCAGAAGCAAGGATGGTTTTTGAAAGTCAGTGTTGCTAATGTAATATAGTGATTGCCAATGTAATTGCCAGTGTTAATAATGTAATATATTTTAAAATAAAAAACTTTTAAAAATTAACATGTTCAATTAACATACTAAAGCAAAGTATTCAAAATAATTTATTTTCTATTTTAAAACCCTTTGAAAAATAATAACTGTTTTTTTCAAGACTCTATTCACTGTTGACATCTTTCCTCGACAGATGGCACTATAATAGTAACAAATCAATTGTATTATAAAGCCTGTGGTAGTAATGGACATTGAAAAAATACATCGATATTTTTTTCGATTCAATGCATCAGACAGTGGCATCAATGTAATATCGATATATCAAAAAATACATCAATGTTTTCCATACATCGTTTCCAACAAAGTTTTAGGGAATACATTTATTTAGGGTATTTTTTGGGAATTTTTAATTCATCGGAACGTAATATATTATTTTTATTTAAAAAGTATAAAAAAATAACAATTCCTAAATTATCAATTTTTAAAAGAACATGTTCAATAAACATACTAAAGCAAAGTATACAAAATAATTTATTTTTTATTTTAAAACCCTTTGAAAAATAAAAAATAATACTATAAAACTTCCACTTATTTTTAAATAATTTCGATTTTAGGTTTAGTCCTTGTTTAGGCCTTTAGATGGTTTTGTTTTTAATTTAGGGAATTTTGTTAAAAAATTTAGAGCAAATGTTTTTTCAAGAGTTGGCAACACTGGTGGCCGCATTGTTCTATATTTCATTAATCTCTTTTTAATAAAAACTCATAAAAAACATTTTTCTAGATGTCATTCCGAATCGTATGAGCTATCGCACATATTTTTAGGAGCTTTATTTCTATTTAACAAGTTTTTGAACTCGTTGACTAGACTACTACCTAATTGATAATTCGATAGATACGTCCGACTTCGTCGCTCTCTCGTAACTGACTGATTCAGCAACTGAATTTCAGCTGAAAGTAGGAAGGTGTGATCAGAAGCTTCTAACTAGCGTCCTAACTGGCTGACTGAATTCAGTGACTACATTTAGGAAGGTGTAATAAGCGCATTAGATATAATCGTAATCCTCATATTTTTTTTATGTTATATTAAAAATCCTTTAGATACGCTGATATTAATGGTTCGAGTCATCTACTCATCTATGATGTGTCGTAGCGTGGCATGAGATATTACCTACTTCATAAAAATTAAAAGCATCAAAATTATAAAGAAAGAAATGAATAATCCTCCTCTATGATATAAATAAGCACAAATTTGCCGTAACAGTTATAGATACATAATTATTTTATATACTATATAATTATATTTTTATAATACTTCTCATTTAGTTTATGGTTATGGTGTTTCGTTATTTAGATAGTGGTATATAACGAATGATTATTAGATTGACGTAATTGATTATTGAGAACAAAGGAGCAAAAGTATGAAACCTGACATCGGTTGCGATGCAAAATCATACAACAATAAACTTGTTATCATTATCATGCATAATAAAAATATATTTGAATTCGTCATAAGATAAGAACAGTGAGCACCTATTACTAAAGGTATGTATATGTTCTTGTTCAAATAAATCTCGCAGTATTTATTTGCTTATTTATATGTGAATTTATTGTATGTGAATTAAATACCAAGTTACAAGTTTTTTTTACGAAATAGGTGTCAAGTTAAAAATTCAAAAACAAAAAAAAGTATTATATATACTTAAGTATTATATATACTTAAAGGACGATTTGCTTTTCATTGGAATGTATTATTGAACTTAAAAGAATTTAATAAAAAATATGTTTACAAAAAAAGTTATGATAATTGAGGCGCGCTTTTTTTAGCAAGACGTGCTATTTAGTACAATGCGATTAGTTTGATAAACTTTAAACAGAATAATTTGAATAACTTTGTTGCTTTTTATGTGACAACTATTTTCTTTATTTCATTTCTTAACATCTTTTGATGACTAAGATACTATATTTATAAAAAACTAGCAATAGTGCGTATAATTCGCACTAAATAAGTAAAAAATTCACCGACCGTCAAATCATGTGGACGTTGTTTCAAAATTGAAGCCGTCATATACATATATAATTTTAATAATTAATTAATTCACAAAACAAAAGCAATATGTACTTAATATTTTTTTTAGTTGTGAGGTTGTGACGGTAGAGCAAGCAATTATCTATAAAATGATAGGTATATAATTTATGTGGAGTAACTATAAGGTTTTTTCTAAAAAGGGAGGAAAACATCTTAATATTAACGTATTAATATATACTAGCAATACCCGTGCGAATAAAGGAAAAAGGATGAAAGTCAGGAAATCAATCATAACATACCTAGCAATGATCCAATTGTCAAGATAACGACGCCATTGCATAGCATTTGAATGCCGGAAGCGAACGGCAGCCGGTCAAGTGGTACGTAGTTCGGAATTATGATGTTCATGTATACAGTCCTTATACCCTTCGTCACTCCCATCAATAATGCTACGAATACCATTCCGGTAAATGATTTAGTGAACAGCATTACTGAAAAAAAAAAACATAGAAAAATTAGAAAAATCGAGCTCTAGTAGGGTTGAAAATGAAATTTAAATGATAAATAGTTTCGTTAAACTGTTATTGTTTTGTAATATTATTTCCTAGCCGCGTTGGGGCAGCGGTCACAGCACTGGATTGCGATTGGTCGGTTGCGGGTTCGATCCCCGCACATAACAACATTTGTATTGGCCATACAGATATTTGTCGTGGTCTGGGTGTTTGTGCAGTCCTTGTGGGTCTCCCCACCGTGCCTCGGAGAGCACGTTAAGCCGTCGGTCCCGGTTGTTATCATGTACACCTGATAGCGATCGTCACTCATAGTAGGGAATATATCCGCCAACCCGCATTGGAGCAGCGTGGTGGATTAAGCTCCGATCCTTCTCCTACATGGGGAAGAGGCCTATGCCCAACAGTGGGATATTACAGGTTGAATCGTAATATTATTTCCTAGAGTGTAGACCATGTTTTGGCAAATGCAGTGTGGGACACCCTCCGGCCTACTGGACAGTCTGGAGTCTGGTAGAGAAAAACGGAGAACCGGGGTGTTTTGTGAGAACTTGGGGAGGCATAGTCCAGCAGACTGCGATAGACTGAAGCTAGCGAGCGAGCGAGTGAAGTGTTATTTCGTCAGATTATTGTGTCAAAAGAAAACTTAAAGTAAGAACAACAATTTGATACAAAATTAGTGAATGTGTGTCACGTTATTTTGTGCGTAGGAAACATTAACACATTTAAATTAGATGGTGATAAATTTTATTGAACATAATTGTTTGCTTCATTTGTAAATAAATGTAAAGACTTTAAAGAGGTAAATCCAGAAGCATATAAGTACATAATATGTGTATACATAATAAATATCAATTACTGAATATTTTATTAACTCTTGTGATATAGCTTATTTACTTTGTGTTATACTTTTTTAGTAAATAAGTATTTGATTAGCTCTAGTTTAAAATTGCAAATCGTCTAATATAATAGAAAAATATTTTTGTAAATTTAACTCTGCAAAAATTAGAAAAGAGTAGATTCTAATCATCTTTTAATATTTAAATGTAGTTTCTTGTTAGGACATAAGCATTTATATGTCCTTTGTACACTATTACGATAAGAAAATAAATATATTTCGATTGAAAAAAAATTAAAATGAAATCGAAATAACATTTTAACAATTGACTGCAGATAATATGAATCAAAGAATCGTAATGACCAATGATCAGCTTGAAGCACAAAATTGTTACATAATTATAATAAAGTTAAAAATAGTGCTTATAACTTAGAAATAAATAATTAGGAATGAAATACATATATGTGTTTGAGTACGTTTCGTTTAGTTTGTGAAAAAATCACTTTCACCATATTATTTAAATAAAGTAGTGAAATTGTATTTAAATAATTAACATATATTTTATGCTCAGAAAAACAAAAACATAAAATTCGAAATTAATTATTTTATTGTAAGAAATACCGGCTTACAGTAATTTTGTACTTACAATTAAATCAAAATAACAAAACGTAAATACAATGTGTTTAGGTAGTACGGACAATTCAAATTAGGTTTATGTTAAATACTTGTGTTACATGTCCAGATAATGTTAATGTTACGAAATATTTGATAGTTGTTATATTTTTTCATTGTATACAACTTTAGAAAGAATACATAACTCTGACGAGAACTGGTCATTTAGATGTAAAGGTAGTAAGTGTTTATTCTACACGTAACGTCGCAAATATCAAAATAACAAAACAAAAAAAATCATAATAATAAAAAAAATAAAAAATAAAAAAAATAAACACACTTATTGAAGATTTGTGTGTTAAGAAGGTTAGTGTTTCTTTAAGTTAAAAAAAATTAGTAATAAAAATGACATCCTTTAATTTTTATCGAAGCGCAAAATTTCATTCTATCATAATTATGTGTTTAATGCTAAGAATTTTTGAGATTACTTACTTGTTCTTGTAAAGATGATAACTATCAGACATACTGAATACATCACTCGTGGTGGTCTGTGACACCAGTCTCCAATGAATGCAGACACCAGTCTGAATATTGTGTCAGAAAATCCTATTACGGACATAATTTTTGCAATGTCTGATGTTTCAAATTGTAACATATCCTTAAGAATAATTGGTAGTATAAGAGAAAAATTTGTTTCGACGCACGAAGCCATCGACAACCCTAGTAAGATATTTATAAATATAGGATCTCTTAGAAGAGTTAAATCAAAGAAGTCTATAACTTTTCTCACAAATCCTTTCGGTTTTTCTTCAAGAACGTTTTTTTGAATTTCTTTCTCTTTTCTGTTATAGTCTTTCTCGTTGAATATATTAATGGAACTACCCAAATTTATTTCTTGAGATTCCCACCACTTGTATTTGGATTCAGCAAGTGGCGGTTCTGGTGTTTTTTTACGTATATCGGGGTGAGAGACGGCGTTTCTATCGATATAACCATTAGTGTTTGGTAAAAATCGCGTAGAATGACTTTTAGGTGGCGGTAGACCATTCTCTATAGATTCATCTAATTTTAGTGATGATTCTGTTCCTAATAAAGAATAAAGTTAGTTTATTAAACGTAACGAACAGCTTAGTAAATGTTTTAAAGATAAGATGAGGCAGATAAGAGCGATCTTGCTTTATTTTTAATTTGAAATGTTTACCTGTATGTTTCGAAGATGTTAAAATGCTCCCATTGACTAATTCTATATCTTTGTTTAATGGAGCCATTTCTTCTGTAGTTTCAGGATATTTTAAGTACCATTTAGCCGGTCTAAGTAAACATGCTGCTAATAGGGAATGTAAACAAACGGCACTCAAAATGAGAACAGCGTATCTCCAGCCGTATGCATATATAAGGACGCTCATTAATAGAGGCATGTAAATAGCTCCCAGTCCTGTTATAGACATACCAATGCCTATAGCACGTCCTCGTTTTTCTTTGAAGTATGAATTTATTGCTAAAGAAAATGCTGCCATGACTGCTGCAATTCCCATCGCTGTGAATATAGAAGTCAAGTATAATGGTTATGATTTTATCTGTTTTTCTCTCACAATCACTTTTTGTCATTTGAGACGATAGAGTACCTGCTATTTACTAATCTGTGACGAAAGTATCAAAATTCTTATTAATTTACTATACAGATCATACATTATGATATCGTTGTAAAATCATGTAATTTGTAATAATAAAGGTATATAAACATTTTTTATAGGATATTTAGTTATTCATCTATACAAATAAATAAAATTGGAGTGTCTCTTTGTAATATTAAAATAACCGCTTATATTATATTATTGGATGTATGTATACACTGTACATTTACCAAAATAACATTTTTTACATTTTTTGTCTGTCTGTCTGTCTTTCTGTCTGTTTGTTCCGGCTAATCTCTGAAACGGCTGGACAGATTTTGACGGGACTTTCACTGGCAGATAGCCGATGTAATAAGGAGTAACTTTGGCTACTTTTATTTTAATTTTTTTTGTAACTCTGCGAACTTAACAATACTTTTTTAAATTCCACCCGCGGGCACACTGCACAGCTAGTATGTCCATATAATAATGAGCAATTATCGAACATTTTTGATATTCAAATTTTCTTAGTGTTGAAGGTGTATTCTTATATAGAGAAAAAAAATACATATAAAAAGATCATAGTACTTACAATTAATAATACTGTATGAGATTAAAAATAGCCAGAAGCTAGATGCAACTGCAGTTAACATAAGGCCGGATGAAACCAATAAAGCACCAACGACTGCTACTTTTCTGTATCCAAACCGACTCAACATTGGACCTCCAAAAAAAGATAAGAGCATTCCAATTCCATGATTTAATATAATGATAAGTGTTCCTTCTGTGGCACTTAATCCCGTTTCGTCGAACGCTTCTTGAAAAATTAAGCCAAAGCCTGCTATGAGCGGGAGTACCACCACCTAAAAATATAAATCAATATTCTGTCAAAACTTAAATAATTTTTATTAAATAAAATAAAGTTATTCTTAATCTAACTTCCGCATATTTATAATTTTCTCATACACACATCTAATTTAATATCGTGCAAAGTTATCAAACTCTACATACGTAATTATCTCTAATTATAATTACTTCATCTAATTTTGTTATATTTTGTTTAATTATTCTATTCATATATTCACACTTACATTATTCAACGCGTAGGCGAAAGTAACAACCCATCCGTATCCTCCATCGGGCGGCACTTTATTCATTGCACGAGACATTGTAAAGAAAGTGATTCCGGGTTTGAAACTGTCTCATTTCTTAAACAATAACAGAGTCCAGTAAGTCTGTCCTAATGAAATCACATTCACAAGTTCACTCAGCCTCCATCAAAGCGTTTAGGGCTTATTTACCATTATTTGCGACCTCTGCCAGTTAGATACATAATATAGCACTTAACACTTTAATAGTTTAGAGTTCGTTGTTGATTCCGAGCGTTGTGCCTGTATGTAGCGTTATAAGGGCGCGACTAACGCGAAAACAGACATTCTGACATTTCTTATCATAATAATTATAACGTCTTCGTTATCAAATAACGTATTATTGGAATAAAGACTATTAATATTTACATTAACTTTGGTAATTGTTTGATAAAATAATTTGTTTTGTAAAAAGTAGTGCTAAGTTTAATTTCTTTTTGAATGTACTAATTTATGCAACGTCTTTTTTATAAAACATTTGAAATCCCATTCAGAAAATAGTAACTAGATGTGCCAATGACCACAATAAACGATGTATTGTATGTTATTTTGCTTTACATATTATGTTGTAAATATTACACCCACATTCATTAATAAGTTTTACCTACGTCCTAGACAAACGCAAAGATAGAAGATCATTAAAAACATCTATTAAAATCATTAAGCGTTTAATAGTCACAAAATTTTGATAATTACATTAGTTATTAGTATAATTCTAGGACAGTATTATATAAACATCGTATTCTGTCCAGATAATCTTTTGTAAGATCTCGCGGCAGACTTATAAATAATGTTGTACTTATGTGTTATTTGTATTTTGAAAATATATATTAAAAAAAATGAATTTTATAAATATATTTTAATAGTTTAAATAAGTACATTATGAGCTAAATAGTTCAAATGTTTTTATCATCGATAAGCCAGTCACGCAATTGATAAAATTTATGATTAAATTTATAAGACGGATAGAATTATATGTATTTAATAATAATATCTAGTAAAGTGAATACTTATTATATTTAATGCAAGGCAACTGATATCATGATAAATATAATTCAATAATGCAGGTAGTACAGAATGTTCAAGATCAAGATTTTGTGAAAACAAAAAATTCGGTTTGTAATCGATACCTACTAAGCGCAAAACTAATTTCTTTTTTTAATTTTTCCTGTCTATCTATATCTTTGCGTGATTTCAAACATCGAGCTATACTTTTTATCCTGAATTTCAATAGAGTAAAGAGGAAATTAAAGGCATATTGTGTAATCGCAAGCTAAGTCGCGGGTACAAATAGTTTTATAATCGATGTAAGGAATACTTACTTTAAAATACTTATATATAGCTTCTGCTTAAAGTTAATTTTTAGGATTCCGTACCCAAAGGGTAAAAGAGGACACTATTACTAAGACTTCGCTGTCTGTCCGTCCGTCCGTCCGGCCGTCTGTCTGTCACCAGGCTGTATCTTAAGAACGGCGATAGCTAGACAATTGAAATGGTCACAAATTATGTATTTCTGTTGCCGCTATAACAATAAATACTAAAAACAAATAAAATAAATATTGGGGGTGGGGGGGGGGCTCCCATATAAACAAACGCCTATTTTTGCTCGATATCAATAAATGGTAACAGGTAGGTGAAAGATTCACAAAATACTTAGTTGTATATTTAATTTAATAATGAATATCTAATAAAAATTTTTTTTTTGTTACTAGGTTGGCAAACAAGCGTACGGCTCACCTGATGGTAAGACCGTAGCCTACAGACGCCTCCAACACCAGAAGCATCGCAAGCACGTTGCCAACCCTACCCCCAATCCCCCCCAGGAGCTCTGGTCACCTTACTCACCAACAGGAACACAACACTGCTTGAAAACAGTATTATTTATGTTAGCTGTGGTCTTCTGTAAGGTCGAGGTTACCTCAGTTCAAAATTAAACTAAAATGGATATTTAAGACGGGCTCCCATACAAAAAAACGCCATTTTTACCTATTTTTGCTCGATATTTATATAATACTAGATGGCCCGGTGAATTTCGTACCTATATAATTATATTTGTGAAAAATATACACACTTTCTGAACGCACCTATAAATATTTGACAACCAATTGACAACGTTTTTAACAAAAGACATTCCTCGCTAGGAAAATTTTGTATTGGAAAATTAAATAGTTGTTTTTAGTATTTTCCGTTACATATTATTTATGTTTCTCACCGTTTAAACCTTTCCTGAACTTTCACAAACATTTCAAGATCAAAATTAGCTAAATCGGTCAAGCCATTGTCGAGTTTTAGCGAGACTAACGAACAGAAATTGATTTATATATATATATATATATATATATATATATATATATATATATATATTTCTATTATTACCTAGTCAATGTTACGGAACCCTTCGTGCGCGAGTCCAACTCGCACTTGGCCGGTTTGAGATGCTCAATAAATCATTAAATAATTCAATATTTTGAATATTTGCACATTAAAAATGGTTATAGGTTTAATTTTTTTTACAAAATTTATGTCGGATCGGATAAGACACTCAAGCCAAGGTCAAAAAAACTGCATATTGGTAACAGTTTGCGAAGTAATCGCCAAATTTTCTCACTTTAAACCTTTAATTGAGTATGAACTTATCACATGAGGAGTACACTCAAGTCAATATTTATACTTCAATTAAGTAGGTTTTAAAGCATTTTGAAGTGTCATCTACACAAATAAATAAAATGACGCCTATATTTTTTTATGTACGATCACGAATAAATTTTTACAGAGTAGTCCAATTTTGAGAATTCTTTTTTTATTGGAAAGAGTATACCCCGAAGTTGGTCCCAAATAAATTTGAAAATAAAAATCCAACCCTAAAGGTAGGAAAACAGGGGATGATTGATTGTTCACTCACTGATTGTAAGGTATGACCACGCATAGCTTTTTACAGAGTAGTCCTTTGATAATTCTTTTTTTATTAACCGACTTCCAAAAAAGGAGGAGTATGTTTTTTTTTTTTATGTATGTTAGCTCAGAACTTTTGACTAGGTGGACCGATTTCGATCAATTTTGTTTTAATTGAAAGGTGTTGCGTGTCATGTGGTCCCATTTTAATTTAATTGAGATCTGACAAGTACTTTTAGAGTTATATCTAATAATGCGTATTTACGTGCCTTCTTTTTCGTCGACCTACGTTATATTATACCGCATAACTTTTTACTCGGTGTACCGATTTCGATGATTCTTACTTTAATCGAAAGCTAATACTTGTCTTGTAGTTTTGTTTAAATTAGATTGAAAACTGATTAGAACTTTTTGAGTAATCTTTAATAGCGCGTATTTACTTGACTATTTTTTCGTCTTATTACGTTGTATTACTTGTCGATCTAATTGAAGTCGGTTTTTTTTCGTTTGCGAGCAAACACAATTATTAGGAAGAGTATACCCCGAAGTTGGTCCCACATAAATTTGAAAATAAAACTCCAACCCTAAGGGTAGGAAAACAGGGGATGATTGATTGTTTACTCACTGATTGTAAGGTATGACCACGCATAACTTTTTACAGAGTAGTCCGATTCGATAATTCTTTTTTTTATTGGAAAGAGTATAGGTACCTTGAAGTTAGTCCCATATAAATTTTAAAATAAAAATCCAACCCTAAGGGTAGGAAAACAGGGGATGATTGATTGATCACTCACTGATTATAAGGTACTAGCTTCTGCGCGCGACTTCGTCGGCGTGGACTCCGCTCCTATTGGTCTTTGCGTGATGATACATAGCCTATAGCCTTCCTCGATAAATGGGCTATCTAACACTGAAAGAATTTTTCAAATCGGCCCAGTAGTTCCAGAGATTACCGCGTTCAAACAAACAAACAAACAAACAAACAAACAAACAAACAAACAAACTCTTCAGCTTTATATATTAGTATAGATATGAGCACGCATAACTTTTTACAGAGTAGTCCGATTTTGATAATTCTTTTTTTATTCTTCTATACTTACGTTGTATTACTTGTCGATGTAATTGAAGTCGGTTTTTTTCGATTGCGAGCAAACACAATTATTGTCTATCTTTCTGTCTGTCTGTCTGTTTGTTCCGGCTAATCTCTGAAACTGCTGGACCGATTTTGACGGGACTTTCACTGGAAGATAGCTGATGTAATAAGGAGTAACTTAGGCTACTTCTATTTTAGAATTTTTTTTATTTTATAACTCTACGAACTAAACAATAACTTTTTTGTTAAATACCAAGTCGCGGTATAAGAAATCGCGGGCACAGCTAGTTACAATTATATAGTAGCTACTCGTATCTATGTAAGAGGCTCACGCGGACGTACAGAGATAGGTTTTTTTCTTTAATTAGAACTCTAATGTATATATATGTGTACATAATTATATTTGCTTGCAAACGAAAAAAACCCGAATTCAATTAGGTACATCGACAAGTAATACACCGGAGATTGACGAAAAAATAGTCAAGTAAATACGCGTTATCAAAGTTTACTCAAAAAGTAGTCATCAGATCTCAATATAATTTAAATAAGAACTCACGACAAGCATCAGCTTTTGATTACAACAAGAGTTATCAAAATCGTGGAAGTGGAGTGGAAAGCTATGCGGTATAATATAACGTAGGTCGATGAAAACATATTCGAGTAAATACGCATTATTAAATAAAACTCTCAAAATTACTTGTCAGATCTCAGTTAAATTAAAATGGGATAACATGACACGCACCGATTAAAAAAAGAATCATCGAAATCTGAGTAGTCTGAGTATACCTACACAAAAAAAAATACAATCGAATTGAGAACGTCCTCCTTTTTTAGAACTTGGTTAAAAAGTGGCAGACGTACAATTGTTATGCTTCTCAAGCTCAATTTTCATATATATTCAATTCGAATAATTCAGTAAATACAAGATAAGAAGTGGAACGTTCAATAAACTTTACTAGATCATTGACATAATTTGATAAATACAGATATCATACGAGTAACATATATGGCAAAACAACGTTTGCGGGGTTAGCTAGTAAATAAATAATAGGGATTAAAGTATGAAATTGCCGTTTTATTGTATTAAGTAGGTACTTCGAATTGACATAGAATGATAGAACCTACATGGTTTGAGATTTTTGAGTGAAACTTTTTTCTCATGGTACCTATGTAATTCTTCTTTTAAAAAATGTGCAACATTCGATTATCAACTTTCAGTTGTTTTTTTTATTTAGCTTCGAAAATACGAGTGATTTTTGAATACCGGTTCTGACGCGAAACTGCTCGAGAGGGGGCTGCTAATGAACGCACCGTGCGATTTTGGTTTAAACGCTTACGTGATGGAAACTTTGATTTGAAGAACGAACTACGTGGAAACCGCCGACACAGGTGAATAAAAATGAATTGAAGGAGATGGTGGAAGCCGATCCGAGCCAAACTACCCAGGAATCAGCGCCAAGGTTTAACGTTACGTTACCAACAATATTGACTAATTTGCGTCAAATAAATAAAATAAAAAAATATGAAAAATGGGTGCCTCATGACTTGACTGATCTGCAGAAAAAAACGCGTGTTGAAACTTGCATTGCCTTGTTGAATCGATAAATAAATGAAGGAATATTGGATCGAATTGTGACATGTGATGAAAAGTGGATTCTTTACAATAACCGTAAGCGAAAAATGCAATGGCGGACCAATGGAGGTCAAACGCCGCAACAGTGTCCTAAAGCAAAGCTTACCAATGAAAAGGTAATGGTAACTGTTTGGTGATCTCAGCATGGTGTTATTCACTATAGCTTTCTCTGATCTGGTCAAGCAAAAACGGCATATGTCTACAGTGCCGAATTCAGAAAAATGATAGCAAAACTAGCAGTGAACCAGCCCTGACTCATGAATCGATCTTCACCATTATTGCGCCATGATAACGCGAGACCTCATACAGCACGAGAAACTGTTTTAACTTTACAGGCACTGCAATTAGAAACCATCTGTCACCCTCCATATTCGCTTGACCTTGCTCCAACGGACTACCATTTTTTTCGTGATTTGGACAATTTTCTACGAGATAAAAAGTTTTCTTCTCAGGAGGCAGTACAAAATGCCTTCACACAGCTTGTCGAATCTAGATCACCAGAGTTCTATCGCAAAGGCATAAATTACCTTCCTATTAGATGGCAGCAATGTATAGATAATAATGGTGATTATTTTGATTAAATAAAAACAAATGTTAATTCGTTTTTATTTTTATTTTTGTGTTACCCACAAATGAGGAAATTATAAAAATTTTAAATCATATCAAAATTTTTCGACCCAGCGGGATTTGAACCCGCGCCCTCTGACGTGCCGTGTCAGCGCTCTGCCAACTGAGCTATGGATCCTCATCCAGCCGCGTCGAAATTCTCGATATGATGATTTTAAGTTTTTAAGCAAACCTTGGCGTCGTCTATAGCGAGTTCATTACAGACCCCGACTACTCAAAGATTTCATATTAATACAATGAATTCTTTAACAAGAGACGATACCATGCTATATTTAATTCGTTTTTATTTTTATTTTTATGTTACCCACACATGAGGAAATTATAAACATTTTAAATCATATCAAAAATTTTCGACCCAGCGGGAAAAAAATTTGATATGATTCTCTGTAAGATCAGATGGTCTGATGATGGTATGCTAGATGAGGATCCATAGCTCAGTTGGCAAAGCGCTGACACGGCACGTCAGAGGGCGCGGGTTCAAATCCCGCTAGGTCGAAAAAATTTGATATGATTTAAAATGTTTATAGGTACATATGTTAATAAAAAAAAAAAAAACAATTTAAATTTTTCATTACAAATCGGCAATTTCATACTTTAATCCCTAATATTTAAAACGTACATTTATGTTATCATATTATGTGCTGTGTGGTTACGGCACTAAAGAATGTAGCCACCCCCTCTCTTCCCGTGGGTGTCGTAAGAGGCGACTAAGGGATAACACAGTTCCACTACCACCTTGGAACTTAAAAAGCAGACGGATGGCGGGATAACCATCCATGCTGGCTTTGAAATACACAGACCAAAGACGGGCAGCAGCGTCTTCGGTGCGACAAAGCCAGCCCTGCGGTCACCAACCCGCCTGCCCAGCGTGGTGACTATGGGCAAAACACATGAGTTCGCGTCATAATGTCGGGCGCGAACTTGTGGAGGCCTATGTCCAACAGTGGACTGTGATAGGCTGTAGTGGTAGTGGTGGATGTTATCTCATTTCGAGCAAAATATAACTTACTAGCTGTGCCCCGCGGTTTCACATGCGTTAATTTAAGGAAAAAATAGTCCATAGCCTTCCTCGTTAAATTGGCTATCATACACAAAAATATTTTTTAATTCCAACCACTAGTTTCTGAAATTAGCGCTTTTAAACAAACAAACTCGAACTGAACTCGGGCGCGAACTTGTGGAGGCCTATGTCTAACAGTGGACTGTGATAGGCTGTAGTGGTGGAAACAAACAAACAAACTATTCAGCTCTATAATATTTTTGCTGCGATGCTTTTTTCTGCGATGTCTAATAAGATATTCATTGAAATCGAATGATGTAAGGGGCAATTTTGTTTTAAATTAAATACTTGGGATGAATAACGTATTTGTTTGGATAAGGATTAATATCATGTTTATAAAAACACCTTATATTACCTATTTGCATAATGCATTATTTTAGAACCAATTTGTTTCGCATAAAAAAGGTTATAATGGTCTAAGAGACGTGGAAGAGCGACCAGACGAGGCTAGTTATCATAGGCATATTTGTTCATAAATTATATTTGATAAAAAATATGTCTCATCGAGTTATCAGATCGGTGAAGGTCGAAGTTCCACGTCTCCTCTACCATAATGAGCCAACCTTAAAAGATAGACATATGCTGTTGGGGACTTTTTTTTATAACTTTTACAGGGGAACAATTCTGTCCTACATGATTTTTGCGAAACTTTAACTGTTTACGCAGTGCATGCAGCGGAAGAGAACTTCCGTTAGTTTGGTTTACTAAAATTATTTATTTTATTTAAATAATAATCAACATAAAGTAATTCTACTTTAAATTATTTTTCTTCTAATATTTTACGTCTTACGTTCTTTAACATACGATTTTAATGATGTATTTAGTAATACCTACTGTAATTAAGAACTCACTTTCCTTATTTAATTAACGCTTGGTTTTCTGATTTATTATTAAAAATGTATCCTTAGAACAACCTTTTTCCTGGCACTTATTAGGAGAAATCAATGAAATTATCCATACACTTAACACTTTATTATTAAACATAAAACATATCAAAACGAAGGGTAGCTACAGTATTCTAGCTAACATTGTTAGTAACATTGGTATTTGGCACGTATTTAGTAAAGGTGTTATCGTGACACATGTTACGAATGTTGTACGCGCGCTGGCGGACGACTGACCCCAGTAACTCGACCTCAGTCGACACTAATCGACATCATTGGTTAATAGCTCCCATTTATTCGGGCATTATTCACTTAATCGAACTTAAAATGAATATAATATAATGTATTTAACAATTTATTGGAGTAATTTTATTGTTTTATTTCATTTTTATTGGGAAACAAACAAAATCAATAAATAGTACATTCATACACAATATAACACTATGACATTTTTCAAACAAGTTTCCACTTATAATTATAACAATAATACACTTAGCAAGATAATTTGGAGCGAAATAACAAAAATTTTAAGGACTTTAAAAAACATAATAGATTTTCGATTAGCCAATTCAAATATATATTCTTATTAATTTTCCTTTAGCGTCACGATTTTACTAGTCCATCTTGAACTTTATTCTTCCTCGATGTTAAGAATTTTTCTAAGCCCCAAGATAATGCGGTTAGGCAGATTAAGATGTTAAAACAATGTAATGTAACGGCTGTAGATGCACTATCTTTTATCCACCCTAAAATATAAATATTTGGTATTGAACTTCGTCGTTTAAGATAGATGTACCAATTTGGCTAATTATAGTAGATTTAAAAAATTATTTACACACAGAATATTATGTTGTCTTACCGACTACTGGTCCTAAAGTCAAAAAGACAATGCCAGCAGTTAATAACTGTAGCCCTGTAGCACCCGGCAATTTATGCAGAGGAACGTACGTAGGAATCACAAGAGCCATAAAAACTGTTCGAAGACCTTTTCCAAAACCAATGATTACCGCTACCATGAGTACTACAGAGTAATCTTGACAGTAAGCCAGCACTAGAAAATTAATAAAAACTGGTCATTGTAGTTTAATTTTAAACAACATTTATACCAGTTAAAAATAAAAATAATTACCGACTCTGCCCGTGGCCATCAACATAACACCGAATAAGAAAAAAGAGTTATTATCCCATTTAATTTTTCCTGCTATAAATGGAATACAAAATCTGACACAAATATCTACTCCAGCCAATAAAGACATAAAGAAAGCTACTTGAGATTTAGTCATTCCAAAATCTCCTAGAATAAACGGCGTTAATAATGAAAAGTTTAACTCATTAAAATTCACCAATGTGACGCCCAACATTAAATTGATAAAAGTAAGATCTTTTAGGAGATCTAAGTCGAAAAATATGCAGACCTTTTGGCAGAACGTCAAATCACTCTCTACTTCTATTTTGTCTTCCTTCTCTTCCTCATTTTTTACTTTAAAAACATCATCCTCTGAAGGACTATTTATTAAAAGTTTAAACTTATCCGTTTGATCAGTCCTATCTTCAGTCTCTTTCAAAAATTGTTCCAATTTTAACGAGGCTTCCTTAAGTACTTCACTCTCATAATTAAAATTATTAGATTTACGCCTTTGCTTTGTGCGATAAGACTGATTACTGTGATTATCTTTCAAATATTTTCGTTCATCTATTGCATCTTGATTTTTCAATGAATCATTGCTATGGTTGTCTTTATGATACTTTTCACTGTATTGTCCATCCATTTTAAACGACTTGACGATATTTTTTGTACCTGCTAAATGCATTTCAGCTTTATCTGCAATATATTTCGCCTTTTGTGGATCTATTTTTTCTACCTCGGCCTTTTCATCTGCTTTCAAATCTTGAGGTGAGTTTAATGTTGGGCAATCTACTATTTCTGATTCTGGAATTTGAGTATTAAGGGTTATTGAAGATTTACGTTTAGGCTTATTTGTTTGGTTGGGTTCACGGTCAAGGGTTTCTAGATTAGCCGAAGAATTTTTTTTAGACTCATTAAGATATAAAATAGACGATTTTCGCGATCGGTTGTCTAATAAGTTAGACATAGATGTTTTTTTTATATTTAAGTGTAAATTTTTAGCAGATGCTTCTACAGAAGAGAGTCTACTTCTGGATTGCCTCGATTGACTAAAATAGCCATCATTTGCTCTCAGCATCATAGGTACACCGGGGTCTGTTATTTCATACCCAGGTGTAATTGGATCATCTTCATTGTAAAGATACTGACTAGAAAAGAGACTATGACTTTTTATCTTTGAAACTGCTTTCGTCCATTTATTTTCGCTACTCAAATTAACCATTCTTGGTATTGGAGTGGTTAATTTTTCTTCGTCTTGGGCTTTGATAGTTGGAGATTTAGAATGCCATTCCACAGGCTGAAGTAAGAGAGCGCATGCCACTGAATGTAATGAGAATGCACTTATAATAAGAACTGTACCCATTTCGCCGAAGACAGCATAAAGTCCTGTTATAATATGTGGCCATACAACAGGACCTAAACCTGTTGTAGTCCATGATAATCCCGTAGCTAATCTTCGTCTGTTTTTCCAATATGTATTTAAAGCTAAGGCGTTCGCCGAACCGTTGATACCTAAGCCTGCACCTAAAAGAATTAAAAATAACAAAATAATTTTTTTATGTCTATTTAAATTGATATAATATTTGCCATAGGTATAGGCAGGTTTCATAATTATAATTATTAAAAAAAAATCATGGAAAAAAATCGATTGAAACTACAAACAAATTAGCAGGTTGAAACAATAAAATGATATCTTATTTTAATCATTTTTATTACTACCAGTGACAGCGATTTCGTCCGTGTGGAATTAAAAAAAAAATTGTTCAGTTCGCAGAGTTGCACTTGCAATATAAATAAATTTCTAAAATAAAAGTAGCCTAAGTTACTCCTTATTACATCAGCCAGTGAAAAACCAGTCAAAATCGAGCCAGCCGTTTCAGAGATTAGTCGGAACAAACAGACAGACAGATAGACAGACAAAAATTGTAAAAAATGTTATTTTGCTATATACCGTGTATACATCCATATGCATTTAGTAAAAAACGGTTATTTTAATATTACAAACAAACACTCCAATTTTACTTATTTGTATAGATGTATACCTAGATAATGATTAATTCATTACTAAGTGATAAATGTTAACTCACCATAAAATATAGAGAAAAATGTCAAATATGTAACAAAGTTGTAAGAAAACGATGTTAACAGCAGTGATATAAAGACAATTATCGCTCCGGTAAGTGAAACTTGACGATAGCTAAATATTTTAAAGATTGGACCATTTGCTAATCCTGAAAAAAATAACAAAAAAAAAAAATTGTTACTGTGCTACTCAGGTTATCAAATGTCTTAGATGAACCAAGTACTAGAATAAAAATGTGTCTCCAAAATGTATTGCATCTTTTAACTTCCGAACGACTGCATCATATTGCATAATCGCTTTTGGTTGTTCTATTATTATTTGTCTGGAAAGACAGGTATGAACATAATGTGAGAGTAAAATTACGAAGTAAGGATTAGGAACGAAAATCACAATATTCTAAAATTGTTAACTAGGTTTAGGTTATTCGTATTCCTTATCCCACCAAAAACATAAATGTGAAAAATGACAGCCAAGTTCAATAATAAGAATATAATATGTTTGTGGACTTCGCCGAAAAAAGTATTGAGATCTAAATGAGCGGAAAGTTCTACAGAAAATCCCGAAAATGTCTGTTAATTAAAAACATGACATATTAAATTGAATGTAGAATAATTTGCATGTACTAATTAGATATCACTTCGATTGAATTTCACTTTGCCAGTTTTCACTAATAATTCATATTTTATTTGGCTAATAGCTTTTTAATGTTGTTTTTAAGTAGAAACTAGCCAAGTGAAATCTTTAGCTTAATTTAATCGAAGTGATATCTAATTAGTACATCCAAATTTTTCTACATTCAATTTAATATGTCATGTTTTTAATTAACAGACATTTTCGGGATATTCTGTAGAACTTGGCGCTCATTTAGGTCTCATTACTTTTTTCGGCGAAGTCATTCTTATTATTGAACTTGGCTATCATTTTTCATATTTATGTTTTTGGTGGGATATCATTACTTTTTGTAGAGATATTTATTTGAAATTTATTCTGTTTTCTTGCGTTTACGCTGCATTCTTTTTATACTTTAGATTGACTTCTGTACTATATCTGTGTATTGTGGCGCCACGCGCGCCAGCCGCCGTGCCGACACACTCCGTTGGACATCCTTTATTTTTTGACTTCATTTTATTTTTATACTAAATATATAATAATATTAAAAAAAAAATAAATAAATATAAAAACCTATACTAAAACAACGAACCTAAAACTAAAAATCTTAAAAAATATAATATAATAACTAAAATACATTATTAAAAGGTGTCCCTTTAGGCAAGGTTCCGAAGATACTGGCAGCGTTCCGCCTTTGGATAGCTAGACTAATTCTTTGTCCGAGGTAGCTGCCAGCTCTTCGGTCTCCTGTGATGTCGACTAACCTTTTAGCTATTTCCTTAAAGAGCCTTATGGCACTAGGACCCCACGGACCAAGGGTCTCGACACCGAATGGGACAAAATCATATTCGGAGCCTAGACCCCTGTATTTGCCTGCTTTAGCTTTTTCAGCCGCTTCACAAGCCGCACCAGCTCTATTGTTGGTTCCATGTAGATGGGAAGGGGCCAGCGTGTCTGAACAGGTTGCATCCCATACCAGCACCCGGCCCATCTTCCATGGAATCAAACTCATGCCGTCCGGTCTCTTGCCATCGTCTCTTGCTATACCAGTCGGCTCAAGTAGACTTGGCACGTTGATGGTGGCAAGGGACCGGCGTATGATATCGTTAAGTGCGGCATGTCTAGAGAAGCGGCCTGCACTTTTTTGGCAAGACTTACTTGTTTTATATAGTAACAATACACATTTTGTGCAAGTTTCAAATATCCACTTGTAACGGTTCAGACGCTACAATTAAAAAACTTTTTTTTTTGTATGGGGACCCCTCTATTTTTTAACTTTCTTTTGTTTTTAGATTTTTTCCTGCACTTACACGTAATTACCTAGCTAGATGCCAAATTTCGACTTCCTAGGTCATCTGGAAGTGGGTTAGGTTTTTGATCTGACAGTCAGTGGAAAATTGGCGACTTTTGAACCTTTATATTTTTGTAACCATTTCAACTAGGTTAATGAAATTTGGGGTTCTAGTCGTCCTTATGGATATAAGTAAATATACGTAATTTGATCTGTTTCTGTTGAATAGGTTTTGAGTTATGGAGGGGTCAAAAGTCGCTCGAAATGGTTCGTGTAAATATACACACAGCGCTGAGTCGCCAGTTATTTTGCTTGAACTTGGCTTGACACGCTGCCGCGTGTCTAGATATTCCTTATATGTCACTTAGCTACGTCTTTACGTCTATGGCAGAATAGCAGATATAAAGCACTGAATGGCCAGTATGGTATCAGTGAGTTACCATGCGAGGCGCATCACGCACCGACGCAAGAGCCCAGCGCGGAGTTCACGTTGATGATAGTCGTTGTTTCCGAACTGGTGATGCCCAGACGGGTGAACTTGTCTCGGAACAACAGGCCTAACTGTTGCAACATTGGGAGTGCTGACAACTGAAAGAGATACATAAAGTTATTGTATACAACTGCATGTAAAACGACTTTATTAGACTGTAATGGCACGTATCTTCTATTAAGGCAAATAAATAATACCTATATAGTTTTGTACGTATAATAAATTGTTAAATTTTTAAATAAATAAATAAGAAAAATATTTCTTTAAAAGCAATTAAATTTAAATGATGTAGTATATAGGAATAATAAATTTAATATACGAAAGAGGTACCTGACGTAAAATGAATAACAAAACAATTATTCAGAAATTCTAAACATGGATTTACTACAAGGACGATACAAATTATGCTACATTTCATATCTACAAACAAGAATTTACAATAAGAGTAATTGCTCTGTTTTATAAATATGCGTAGGTACATGAATCACGTGAAAGCCATGCTTCTTATGAGTGCATATCTATATCACGATATCTCTGGAACCGTAAGGCGTAGATACCTGAAATTTGGTAGGAATATTCTTTTCGCCAAGTAGAGGTCAGCTAAGAACGCATTTTACGAAATTCCACCCCTAAGGGGGTAAAACGGGGTTGGAAGTTTGTATGAAAGTCCTATGTTTTTGAAGTAAGAGGCTTGAAATTCAAAATGTATGCTCTATAAATAGTGTTGAGATGTACTAATAATATATTTTGAGAAATCAAACCCCTTTTGGGGTTAAAACAGAGAATGGTACTTTATATGAAAGTCCAATGAAAAATATACCTACAAACTTTAAATTAATCAGGTAGGTTCCTTATAGGGAGTAGACATCCGCTAAGAACGGGTTTTACGAAAATCCACCCCTAAGGGGATAAAACGGGGCTTGGAAGTTTGTATGAAAGTCCTATGTTTTTGAACACACCATTAAACAAGCTTTTACATCATATAGATTATGTGTACTGACTCTTTATGTAGATAGTAAAAGTCTTAAAGTAAAAATTTATTTTTTTCGTTTTAGCACAATCAAAAAGCTTGTTTTTTAAAAAGGTTTTTTTACTTCTAACTAGCTTCTGCGCGCGACTTCGTCGGCGGCCTTCCTCGATAAATGGGCTATCTAACACTGAAAGAATTTTTCAAATCGGCCCAGTAGAACCAGAGATTACCGCGTTCAAACAAACAAACAAACAAACAAACAAACAATCAAACAAACAAACTCTTCAGCTTTATATATTAGTAAGTATAGATTTATTTTTGACTTTTTAGTCGGTTATCACGTCACTTTATTCTAATTATTCTTAGCAAGCCCTTTCATTTGATACCCATATTGTAGAAGTGCACTAAAAATAACTAGTCCGCACTCTTGGATATGCTGCCATATTGGATTTAGAATGACGTCACAAAGTTAACCATGCATTGTCATCCAAATTAAACTTGTATACAAAATTTCAGCTCAATTGGTTGAAGATATCTGCTTCAAAATTGAGTTGCAAGATTTCACCCGAACAAACATACATACATACATGCGTACATACAAACCATGCATTGTCATCCAAATTGAACCTGTATACAAAATTTCAGCTCAATTGGTTGAAGATATCTACTTCAAAATTGAGTTGCAAGATTTCACCCGAACAAACATTCATTAAAGTTACATACATACATACATACATACATACATACATACATACATACATTGCAAGTTAAATAAAAGCTTGTAAAAAATAATCGACTATTAGGCCGTTAGGCGGTACGAAGTTCGCCGGGTCAGCTAGTCTAAAAGATAAAAATTATTTATTTTGGACAGTCTTATTTCTTATCACCGTGCATATTATTCTTTAATTGATTTTTAGGGTTCCGTACCTCAAAAGGAAAAAACGGAACCCTTATAGGAGCACTTTGTTGTCCGTCTGTCTGTCAAAAACCTACAGGGTACTTCCCGTAAACTGAGAATCTTGAAATTTGGTACGAAGCAACGTCTTATAGCACAAATAAAGAAAAACTTTCGAAAATCATAAACGTTTAGTTAAATCATATAATAAAAATATTTTAAATAATTTCAAATTTTTACCCCTTTTTTCATGAACGCGAAAAGGTATTAAATTGAAATTCATATCAAATACTCAGGTCTATAATACCTTTAAGCTGTAACAAAATTAAACTTTTGTGTCAACGCAATCAAAAGAAACAGTAATTTAAGCAGCATTTGAAACTCGCAACTACTCGCAAAGGAATCAAAACCTACAGGGTACTTCCCGTGAACTCAGAAACTTGAAATTTGGTACGAAGCAACGTCTTATAGCACAGATTAAGGAAAAATTGCGAAAAGTATACATTTTTAGTTAAATCATATAACAAAAATATTTTTAATAATTTTTTAATAATTTTAAACTTAATATCCCTTTTCTTATGAACGCGTTAAGGTATTAAATTGAAATTTATATCAAATACTCAAATCTATAATAACTTTAAGCTGTACCAAAATCAATCTTCTATGTCAACGCAATCAAAAGAAACAGCAATTTAAACCACATATTTTGAAACTCGCAACTACTCGCAAGGGAATCAAAACATAAAAGATACTTCCAGTCGACCTAAAATCTTCAATATAATAAAATCAATAAAAGGTATGAAGCAACATTTTATAGCACACATAAAGGAAAAATTACGAAAAACTTAAATTTATAGTTACATCGCAACCACAGAATTAGTATTCGCACGAGCGCCCGGATGCTGTTCACACGTGTACCGAAATAAATAAAATTTGTAATATTTTGTCGTTAACTGTTGTTTATTTCTGCTTTGTTTTTCAATTATAAAACTTTGCAAAGATATATTTATTTATTAACTCTTTTTGCACACCAATACACAAAAGAACAATACATAGAATTTATAACAATCAACTTGCATCAGTTGCAACAGGCGGCCTTATCACTAATACAGCGATCTCTTCCAGGCAACCTTTGGGCAGAGGACTTGCATGTAAACTAGAAGAAGGGCGCAAAATTTTGTAAAACAAGGAACAAAAAAGAAAAATCAGATATAAATAAATAACTATATAACAATGGATGCTATATTTAAAAAACTCAAAATCAAAATCAAAAATATTTTATTCAGCATAAAATTATAACAATTTCTTACTGAACGTCATGAGTCTACTACCAGTTCGGAAAAAAGAAGCCTCTGACCTGAGAAGAACTGGCGAAAGAAACTCAGCGGGACTATCAATTTTTTTTATAAGTAATGTTTTTTTTTTTCAAACAAGGCGTACTGTCTTCTAGAAAATCGTTAATCGAATAATATCCTTTAGTACACAAACGTTCTTTCACAATTTTTTTAAATTTGGCAATAGAAGCTTTTTGAACGTTTTCTGGGAGCCTGTTGTATAATGACAAATATATACAAATAAGTTTAGTCATATATATACACAAATATATAAGTACATACATACATATATACACTATATAGCCCAGTCGAATTAGCTCAAAAACGGGCTAAGATTTACAAAAATTGGAAGGAGCAATTTTCCTTCGGAATCCGTTGGGGGAGGCCACTGGTAGTTTAAATTCAAAAAGTAGGGGTACCAGACTTGTCGCTTCATCTGCCATCTTGATTTATAGGATTATTTTTGTCTCTTGAATAACTCGCTTATTTTCAATTTTACACGAAAAATAGTTTTTTATTACAAAAGTTTGTTTAAAGTTAAATTTCCTACAATTTTGGTTCTTATCAATTTTTTTATAGGATCTATATTTTTCGATTTATATAATCTCGGATATTATATCCGAGAATATGTGCGAGGGGATGAAATCTTATCATTGTATTATCACGTTAATTGTCAATTTTACGAGAAAAAATGTAATGAACAAAGTTGTTTACAATATAAAATAAATGATATGTGTTAATATAAATTAAAGGATAGCCTAAAAAATGGGTACCAAGAAACAGGTCAAGGAAAAAAGGGAGACCAAGTAAAAGGTGGAGAGATATCTTCAACCAGAGATGTGGACCGTTGTGTATACGGAAAACACGGGAAAGGGATACATGGAAAGGTTTAGGAGAGGCCTACGCCGCTGAGGCGACTATTACTATTACTATTATTAATTAAGTGATGTTATAAACGTATATAGACGAGTTAATTATACGAGTCTAGAATCAATATAAGATATACATAGGTTAATATACAATTATACATACATATGTTTAAACTAAGAATACTTACGCTATTATTAATTGAAATTTTAATAGTAATAGAAATAAAGCCTAATTTTATTTTATTTAATTTAAATTAAAGGATTACTGAAAATATAAAGAGACCTTTGTCTTAAATTTATGCTCCTCAACCTTTCCACATTGTAATGTTATGGATTTCATTTAGCAGCAAAAGACCATAACTTTTACTTATATACCTACAGGTTTGTACGGAACCCTCGGTGCGCGAGTCCGACTCGCACTTGACCGGGGTTTTTTATATATATAAAAAACCATTTGCTGAGTTTATAAACTGGGCAAGACTACTTGGATACGACAGTAATAAATATTTACACCTAAAATAAAATAGTAAAACAATACATACACATATATATATTTTTAGGCTATCAATATCATGAAATAATAACCAGGAGACATGTCAGTGAAAACCTGTGGCTTCGCCATTCGTTATTTATTTTCTTGCGTCAATTAGAAAAACCATCGCGATTTGATCAATGGAATAATTTGTTTATCATATCTATATAAACTTATATTTTTAGTCATTAATTTTTATAACGACCATCAATTTTATAACCTTTGATAAAGTTTTCGAAATTGCCCTCGCTGTATTTATAAATGTATCTATTAAATTAATGAACTAATAAATCAATAACATTTTTAGCAAAAATTTTGCCAATAATGTCGAGTTAATACTGTTCAGTACAATAATCGCCTGTAAATAGATCAATAATCATCGAAACAAAATTAAAAGGAAGAATTTATCATAAAACAGAGGATAATTATATTCCTCACGTGACCGCTTCCAAATTCCAATGTAGTAAACGTTCGTCTAAAATTGACCTCCAGAGAGCTGGAGACCAAAATATTAAATTCACAATCGTACAAGACAACAACTTCAGTAACAAAATTTATTCTGCTTCAAATTTTATAAGTAGGTATTACGTAAAAAAAGTGAGTTCGATCTTAACTGAAAGGTCACGGTTTGAACTCGTCTATCGGTTAAGATCCATGTGCGCATCCATCATTCATCACATGATCAATATTTGTACATTTTTGGGCGTCAACAGAACTCTATTACCTACTAATGCTTGCTTGTCCGTCTGTAGGTCTGCCACAAGGTAAAAATTCTAATCAATCAAAACTTTTACGACAAGCACTAAATAAAAAAGGGATTAGGGAAGGTAATAGCAAAAAGGATCATTCTAGCAATAAAAAAACAAATGTCTTACTTTAAAAAATTAAATCATATCTGTGGTTTTGGTTTTGTTAATACCCAAAACAAAATAAATAAATACCTCTAACTAGATGTACGTACCTACATAATAAGTTACTACATTTAAGTTTGTTTATATGTATTGCGTATTAACTTAGTTGTAATTTTAGAATGAAAATATCCAATTTTTAATGCTACTGCGTTTGTAACAATAAGTGAAAATAACTTATAGTCCAGTCAAATTACGGCTGAAAATGGGTTAAAAAAAATACATTAAATTATACAGTTTGGGGATTATGATGGATCGATAGGGGGTGTAGACAGTGTGTTGCGACATTGGCGCGGATCTCGCTCGGTAAAGTAAGGTATAACTCCGAAGATATTGGTGTTAGAAAAAAAAGTTTGAGGAAAAAGTTGTTTATAATTAAAGGATCTACAACTTTAATAATGGGTAAAATTTCATAAAGTTGAACGGTTGGGGAGAAAATTGTGAAAAATGAAAAATGGGGAGAAAAAAAGTAAAACTTTTGCCTTTGTGAAGTAATAAATTGAAAAGTATTGATGATAAAAAAAAAAGTTTCAGATGAAAAAGTTAGTAAATTTAGTTTATAAGGGAAAAGGTTTTTATAATCTTTTTCCTAACACTAACCGTTCTCGAAATATCGAATTAAACGCGTTTTCATCGAAATGACCTTCGGAGAAGCCCCCAAATTGGAATTTAAGCTTTAGGAAACATAGCGTTATCTATATAGCTATAAGTTTCGTAAATGAATACATAAATAAATAAAGATGTTTAACAGTAAATAAATCACAAAGTTAAATAATATTTTTACAAAAATAAACAACTTACGTTTGAAAATCCAGCAGCGAAGATAATCATCCATCCCCAACCCCCATCGGGAGGTATGAAATCGCCATCTCTTTTAACTTTCGTTTTTAACTCTTTCGACTTTACCATTGTCTGAAAAAATTGTAAGAAATGATTAATAGCTTAACAAAAATAAATAAATATTCACATCCATATGCTTAGGTAAAATCAATTAGAAATCAATCAGTTCTGACTAGTATAGCGGTACCATTCAAAATGGTAAGTATCGGTTGTACGCATTTATTAAATGGAACAACTACGAAAAAGATAAATATAACATGACCTTTATTTAACATGAATTGATTAATTAACGTGACCTTTATTTAGGACTAGCTGACCCGGCGAACTTCGTACCGCCTAACAGTCGATTCTTTAAATTTTTTTAATACTTCTTCCTGGAACCCCTCCACTATCACTTAAACTTTATGGTATGATATTAAAGTTCAAATTGACTTTTAAGTATTATTACGTAGCTTTTGTATGGGAATATAGAAAAGTGTTGTTTTTAGACTTATTCAGGCATTTTTTTTTTAAATTTTCTCTTCGTAACAACCATCCCCGTACTTCAAGGAATATTATAAAAAAAGAATTAGCGAAATCGGTTCAGCCGCTCTCGAGATTTGCGCTTAGCAACACATTCAGCGATTCATTTTTATATATATTATAGAGATATGTGGAATTGTGGATCATACCTTATTATTAGTATAGGAAAGTCTTATCACAATAATGTTGGTTTATATTTTGAATGTCATAAAAAAAGATGTTAGTCATGTCAGAAGTGAAAATTCCTTGGCAAACTAATTAAAAAAACCTAATTGTTAACGCTGCAACTTAGAATTATTTGTTTTTTTTTTTGTTTATGTTTTTTGTTCGAGGTTTACCACGTCTACGACGAGTTGGCACTAGTAGTAGATTAAATCGCGGTGGAAAAATAATTTCTTGTTCTTATAAGGGCACAATACATTTGTGTAATTATTGAACAATCCAATATATTAAGTTTAAGCATCTGTAGTACTGGTTTTATTTGTGTTCCTGGTTGTGTTGTACGAGGTTTTGGGAATTAACACTAATTAAAAATAAACTAATAAAAAAAGACGAATTTAAAATACAAAAAAAATTAGTTGGAAAAAAAGGCGGTCACCCATCCAAGTACTGACCGTTATGACGCTGCCGCTTTACCAGTCGTTCAAATTTTACCCCTCATGCGCCTAAAGAAGTTTCAATTCGAAAATATAATAATTAAAAAAAAAATTACTGGCATCTAATATTGCTACTTCCATAAAATATCAGTGGCGGATTTACAATTATATATTACTAGCTGTGCCCCGCGGTTACCCCCGCGTTAATTTGAGGAAAATCATAGCTATAGCCTTTCCTAATTTCAAGTTTGTAGGTGTATTTTTCTTCGAACTTACATACAAACTACCACCCCCTGTTTTAACCCCAAAAGGGGGTTGATTTCTCAAAATACATTATTAGTACACCTCAACACCATCTATAGAGCATACATTTTGAATTTCAAGTCTCTTACTTCAAAAACATAGGACTTTCATACAAACTTCCAACCCCCGTTTAACCCCCTTAGGGGTGGAATTTCGTAAAATCAGTTCTTAGCTGACCTCTACTCGGCGAAAGTAATATTCTTACCAAAATTCAAGTCTCTACGCCTTATGGTTCCAGAGATATCGTGATGAGTCAATGGGTGGGTATCTCTTTTATATATATAGATATAGGTACTCGTATATTAAACATTATCTCTATATTATAATATAAAAATGAATCGCTGAATCGGTTGCTAAGCGTAAATCTCGAGATCAGCTGAACCGATTTCGCTAATTCTTTTTTTATAACATTCCGTGAAGTACGAGGATAGTTCTTACGGAGAGAAGAATTTAAAAAATTGCCTGAAAAAGTCTGAAAACAACACATTTCTATATTCCCATACAAAAGTTAAGACAGGACAACCGCGTCTGTCGGGTCAGCTAGTTATCTATACAAATAAATAAAATTGGAGTGTCTGATTGTAATATATTAAAATAACCGCTTTTTACTAAATGCATATGGAATATGGATGTATACACGGTAAGTACATAATTATACCAAAATAACATATTTTTACAATTTTTGTCTGTCTGTCTGTCACTAATCTCTGAAACGGCTAGACCGATTTTTACGGGACTTTCACTGGCAGATAGCTGATGAAATAAGAAGTAATTACTACGAAGTATGCTACTTTTATTTCAATTTTTTTATTATTTTACAACTGAGAACTGAACAATAACTTTCTTGTTAAATTCCACGCGAACGAAGTCACGGGCATAGCTAGTCGTAGTAATAAGTTTGGAAAATATTATTTTTAAATAGTAACTAGCAGCTCGCCCCGGCTTCGCTCGGGTAAAAGAATTATAAATTTATCACAAACACCCATTTATTAAATTTTAAAATATTAAAACACTTTTTTTTAGCTAAGCTGTTATAGATAGATATACACCCTCGCGAACTTTTTTGTAGATCTTTTTAGTCTTATAATACTTCAGTCGTACATCATTTTGTCTTATCTTTAACCATTTAAGTAGCGCGCGCGAAGGAAAGAAATATTTGAGACGATTTTTTACACCTTGGTGAACATAACCCGTTTTTTTTGCACATGTCTAAGTTTTTAAGAAATAAAATATAGCCTATATTACTTCCTAATAATGTAGCTTTCTATTAGTGAAAAAATCATTAAAATCGGTCCAGTACTTTTGGAGCCTATTCAATACAAATAAACAAAAAAAATCTTTCCTCTTTATAATATGTAATTTAAGACTTTATTGAAATTGGAATTTTAAATACAACCCAAATAATAATCGTTCTGAATGAATTTCAAAAACTCGACAACAGATGGCGCCACTATTGAAGGGTTGGAAAAGGCCTTATATCTTTAAAAACACGCCCTTTAGATTAAAACGGGAACTTTCTTGTTTGAGGGGGGATAAAGGGCTATCACACTATATAAGTCCCTTTATCGTGCCGGGACTCCTTTTAAAGTTTTGTCGGCACGCACATTTTATCAACTTAGTTTTATTATAGACTAGCTGACCCGACAGACGTTGTCCTGTCTTAACTTTTGTATGGGAATATAGAAAAGTGTTGTTTTTAGACTTTTTCAGGCCATTTTTAGAAAAAATTTTCTCCGTAAGAACCATCCTCATACTTCACGGAATGTTATAAAAAAAGAATTAGCGAAATCGGTTCAGCTGATGTCGAGATTTGCGCTTAGCAACGCATTTAGCGATTCATTTTTATATATATATATATAAAATAATATATATATATATATATATATAATAATTGTGTATGCTTGCAAACGAAAAAAAAACCGGCTTTAATTACATCGACAAGTAACACAACGTAATAAGAAGAAAAAATAGTCAAGTAAATACGCGCTATTAAAGATTACTCAGAAAGTTGTAATCAGATCTCGGTCTAATTAAACAAGACTACATGACAAGTATTAGCTTTCGATTAAAGTAAGAATCATCAAATTCGGTACACCGAATAAAAAGTTATGCGGTATAATACAACGTAGGTCGACGAAAAAGTAGTCAAGTAAATACGCATTATTAGATATAACTTTAAAAGTACTAGTCAGATCTCAATTAAATTAAAATGGGACCACATGACACGCAACATCTTTCAATTAAAACAAAATTGATCGAAATCGGTCCACCCAGTCAAAAGTTCTGAGCTAACATACATTAAAAAAAAACACGTGTCGAATTGAGAACCTCCTCCTTTTTTGGAAGTCGGTTAAAAATAGTCAAGTAAATACGCGCTATTAAGGATTACTCAAAAAGTTGTAATCAGATCTCGATCTTATTTCACGAAGACTACATGACAATTAATTATTAGCTTTCGATTAAAGTAAGAATCATCAAAATCGGTACACCGAGTAAAAAGTTATGCGGTATAATACAACGTAGGTCGACGAAAAAGTACTCAAGTAAATACACATTATTAGATATAACTCTAAAAGTACTTGTCAGATCTTAATTTAAAAAAATGGGACCACATGACACGCAACACCTTTCAATTAAAACAAAATTGATCGAAATCGGTCCACCCAGTCAAAAGTTCTGAGCTAACATACATAAAAAAAAATACAGTCGAATTGAGAACCTCCTCCTTTTTTGGAAGTCGGTTAAAAAGAGATTTCCACCCATTGACTCATCACGATGTCTCTGGAACCGGCCTAGAGACTTGAAAGGGTCTAGCAGGATAAGATAGGGGCAGCGGCCCCAGAAAGATAATTTGAAAATAACTTATGTGGTAACATTGGCGAGGTACAAACTTACCGTTGACACAATTTCAGCCTCTCATTTCGTTGCGTTCTGGAGATAATTGGTCAAATAGGCGCTAGAAGGGGTATTTTTTAAAACTTTTTTTTTCAAAAACTATTATAGCTACAGTAATGAAACAAAAACTATTTGTTAGAAGAAATATTAGTCTACATTATATATTTTATATAGAATTTTTATATCGCATTTACTACTAAAAAAAAAATAAAAAAAAAAAATTTCATGATTTTTTTTAAAGTTCGCGCAAAGGTACAATCACAAAAAAAAATATATAATGTAGCTTACTACATCTAGTATACACACACACACACACACACACACACACGTATACACTTCCAAAAAAATTAAAACCTCTTATGGCAGTCATGGGTACTGTATTAGACTTTACATTTCTCTCTTGATTACATTTTTTTAATAATCTACACCATTATAATATCAGTATTCTGTTAAAATAAACTAAAAATATTAAAGGTAGTGGTCAAAAATGTAAGTTCGACGTTGATTTTGACAACAGCAACTTTTTATATGAACAAGTCGAAACTTATCGTTTCCCAGCTAGTCGTATGTGCACACTGTGTATTGTTTTGTATACTTGTCATTTCTATAGCCATAATAATACCATAGCTCGACTACAATAATTAGTGATGCGTATTATTTTGGAATATATTTTGTTTATAAATATATACTGTTGCACTGTGTTTTAGTGAGTAAATGTACACGAAGTATGTCTGGTTAATGTAAAAATTGTACTAATTTTTTACACAAAAATAACAAGTATAGAAGTAGTATCAAAACTGAAAATGGAGCTAAAGGAAACAGTGACGACTATTTCAAGAAGAATATCTGGGTAAGGTAAGACATTATATGCAATAAATGTCGCTTAAGTTTCTTCAAACAGGCAACCTCAACTTCAAATCTTATAGTGAGCGATACTGATAGGGACAGTGATTCTATGAAAGTTGAATCTGTAGATACAAGTTATGATGATTTTATGTGTCGCATTAAACAGATAATGAAATGCCTATTCCACGAGTAGTGTCAACACATAGTTTTTGCATAATATGTCGAATCGAAGTAAATCTCTTAAAAGGCGGTGTGACGATTTCGAAAAAAAAAAAGATTTTTATACCCAATGGTGATCGTTGCTGCAATGAACATATGATTGATGATAGAATTTACGAAGACGATTTGTCCTACTTATGCATTAATTCTAATGCAAGTAAAATTAGTAAATCAGAATTACTTAATTTTCTGAATTGACTTGGCCAAATATCTAATTTAACATTGTTCGATTGAACGTAAAATGGATTGTCAGAAAATCAACTTAAATCTCTGACAGGTACTTGTTATCTTTGCGTGAAAACTTAGTACAATTTTTACATTAACCAGACATACTTCGTGTACATTTACTCACTAAAACACAGTGCAACAGTATATATATTTAAAAACAAAATATACTCCAAAATAATAAGCATCACTAATTGTAGTCGAGCTATTGTATTATTATGGCTATAGAAATGACAAATATACAAAACAATACACAGTGTGCACATACGACTAGCTGGGAAACGATAAGTTTCGACTTGTTAATATAAAAAGTTGCTGTTGTCAAAATCAACGTCGAACTTACATTTTTGACCACTACCTTTAATATTTTTAGTTTATTTTAATAGAATACTGATATTGTATTGGTGTAGATTATTAAAAAAAATTTAATTAAGAGAGAATTAATGTAAAGTCTAATACAGTAGATACCCATGACTGCCATAAGAGGTTTTAATTTTTTTTTGGAAGTGTTGCACCCATTTTTTATTTTTGCACTTTTTGGTAGTAATACTAGATGTAGTAAGCTACATTATATATATTTTTTGTGATTGTACCTTTGCGCGAACTTTAAAAAAAATCATGAAAAAATTTTTTTTTATTTTTTTTTAGTAGTAAATGCGATATAAAAATTCTATAAAAAATATATAATGTAGACTAATATTTCTTCTAACAAATAGTTTTTGTTTCATTACTGTAGCTATAATAGTTTTTGAAAAAAAAAAAGTTTTAAAAATACCCCTTCTAGCGCCTATTTGACCAATTATCTCCAGAACGCAACGAAATGAGAGGCTGAAATTGTGTCAACGGTAAGTTTGTACCTCGCCAATTTTACCACATAAGTTATTTTCAAATTATCTTTCTGGGGCCGCTGCCCCTATCTTATCCTGCTAGACCCTTTGGTAGGAATATTCCTTTCGCCAAGTAGAGGTAAGCTAAGAACGGATTTTACAAAATTCCACCCACAAGAGGGGGTTGCATAATAACATAAATGGCAAAATAACGTTTGCGGGGTCAGCTAGTAATATATAATATAGAGATAGAGATAATGATAAATGTCTAATCACGTAAATGCTATTAAATATTGATAGGAGCTTTAAATACCCTAGTAGTAGCAGTACCCTAGCTAGACCCTAATAATTTTAGACCAATTTCAGTACTCCCAACATTTAGTAAAATTTTTGAAAAAATCATACTCGGGCAAATGTTATCGCATTTTAATGCGCACAATCTACTACATAAGAAACAGTTTGGTTTTACAAAAGGTCGCTCCACAGCAGATGCTACTGTTGAGCTAATTAAAAATATTTTTGAGGCATGGGAGAGGTCGCAGGATGCTCTTGGGATATTCTGTGACTTATCCAAGGCCTTTGATTGTGTGCATCATGAGACGTTGATCAGGAAACTGCATCATTATGCGATTAGAAATAAGGCACGCAACCTCCTGAATTCCTATTTGAGTAATATAATACAGATGTAAATGGTAAGAGATCTCCTGGGGCTCCTCTAGATATGGGGGTTCCACAAGGCTCTATTCTTGGCCCATTTCTCTTGCTTATTTACATAAATGATTTGCCATTTTTTGTACAGGACAAGCATGAGATAGTATTTTTCGCTGATGACACTTCACTTATTTTTAAGGTGAAACGTAATTTACTTATGTACGACGATTTGAACGATGCTCGCTCAAAGGTTGTCTATTGGTTTGATTCAAATAATTTATTATTAAATAACAAAAAAAAAAATTCACGACCGACGATATTATTCAATTAACGATTTTATAGAAGACAGTAAGTACGCCTTGGGAATGATGTGATCGCCGCCATGCTATTTCAACCTATAAAATTATTGTAAATTTCAATCTGCTTTGGAAAAAAAAAACATTAGGAGAGAAAAAAAATATATATTAGTCCCGCTGAGTTTCTTTCGCCAGTTCTTCTCAGGTCAGAGGCTTCTTCTTTCCGAACTGGTAGTAGACTCATGACGTTCAGTAAGAAATTGTAATAATTTTATGCTGAATAAAATATTTTGAATTTGAATTTGAATTGAAAAAATGTGTAAAAAAAAAACAGTTATAATATGGCGGAGATAATTATAAATCGTCATCTATTCTATACTCTATAGTCTATACTTTACTAATAAACCAGCGACCCGCCCCGATTTCGCACGGTTGCAATGCTGAAACTAAATACTATCTACAATATAAGATACGTTAGAAACCTCTAAAATTACCAGTGTTCTTCTACTATAATATGCATGTATTGTACATAAAAACCTTCCTCTTGAATCACTCTATCTAATAAAGTATATCTAATAAACCGCATCAAAATCCGTTCCGTAGTTTTCAAAATTTAAGCATACATACAGACAGACAGACAGACAGCGGGAAGCGACTTAAGTTTACTTAAGTTTTATAATATGTTGTAGTGATGATAAAATTGGAGTGTCTGTTTTTAATATTAAAATCAACGCTTTTTACTAAATTCATATTGATGTACATACACGGTACATATACCAAAATAACATTTTTTACAATTTTTGTCTGCCTGTCTGTTTGTTCCGGCTAATTTCTGAAACGGCTGGACCAATTTTGACGGGACTTTCACTGGCAGATAGGTGATGTAATAAGGCGTAACATAGCCTACTTTTATTTTAGAAATTTATTTATTGCAATTTATAATTTTTACGAAAAGTTTCAAAAATGTTACGTTCTATACTACGTCCAAACGTTTATTATCTTTTTGACAGTTCAAGAAATTTCGAAATTAGTGACTGCCTGACACGTTATTGATTCGATTTGAAATAATAATCGATTTTATTTAAGAAGAACTTTCAATCGATTTAATGAAATATTTTTAGTTTAAAAATATTAATTCTTCGGTTATTACTTATTAGTTAGTTTGTTAAATAAATTAATAGTTAGGCATGTGATTTTGCAAGAATATTTGTTCATAACTCTTGATTTAAATTTGATTTAGACCTTATTAAACATGCGTTTGAAAGTTTAATTTCACTAACGCGTGCATACTTACATTTTAAGGCAGCCGTCAAAAAATAAATAAAAGAATGAACAGAGTTATTGCTCTTTATTCTTGGTTTGAAATTAAATTCCAAGATTTCGACCTAATTTCTTGCAAATAATAATCAATCTTGGATATGTACTATTTTTATTTCCTTTTTTTTATAAAATTTATAGAAACAATAATTACATGACGTAAAATTATTTTTATTATAAGATCGATTCATCGTATTTCAAGAACTGTTTCATAGTCTATGGATGATTATTATGCACTGGGCACTTCACTCAATCAATCAAATCGTTAATAAAGTATGACATTACTGTAGAATTTTTTGTACGTTATTCCGAAAAATAAAAACTGTAATATATAGGCGTGAGCAGTCAAAAAGATAATAAACGATTATACGCATTATAAGACTTTTTTTAAAATACTAGATAGAGTTTTGTAACTAATTAATTACTTAATTTCACCAGCTTCATTTGATTTAAATAGTAATTGAATATTGCATATTGATCTCTCCTGAAAAGAAAGATCAATCAATCGATTGATTGATTGATTGATTGATATCTACAAAACATAAGGTTGCTTTGTGATGAAATACATTAATATTAATCGAGTTAGTTCGATTTACTTTTCGATAAAAGTATTTAAAATAAATAATAATATACTAAAATAATAATAAATATAAAGTAATCCTGCTTTAAATTATTTTTCTTCTAATATTATGTCTTACGTTCTTTAACATATTTTAGTGATGTATTTAGTAATACCTACTGTAATTAATAACGCAAATTCCTTATTCAATGAATGTTTGGTTTTCTGATTTTCTATTAGAAATGTATCCTTAGAACATCCTTTGTCCTGGCACTTAATAGGAGAAAATCAATGGAATTATCCATACACTTAAAACTTTATTATTAACCTTAAAACATATCAATATCATATCATTCATGTGGATAAACATATAAAATTTACACATTCTTTACAGAAAACGTCGAAAGTGTTGTCATTGAAACATCAAACAATATCGAAGAGGATGATGCGGAAGAATCAGAAAAATAGCGGAATCTCATCATCGATAGCTCCGATATATAGATATCAATAGAAATCTAAGCTTTTATTTCTTATTTATGTTCATTAACAAAAAAAAAAATTAAATAATTAGTATTTTGTTTCTAATAAATATATATTTCTGTAAGTATATAATTTGAAACCGATACAAATTTAATAAATAAAATGTGGTGTTTTTTATATTAAATTGATATTAATATACTTATTGAATTCAAAGTATAAGATAATTTGAATGTAAAAAAAATGTTTATGAGTGTAAAGATCATCAGCTTATTTTCCAAAGAGGCTATGCAACCGCCTAGATATAGAAGTTGTGACGTTTTGCTTACTTCCCATTACGACTTTTTAATTAAATTTTACTTTTATTTCTAAATTTATAATTGTACAAATAAAATACAACAAATTTATAATTAAAACTATTTAAATCGATTAACAACAATCGATGTTAAGTCGATTCGTACAATCGAAACATTTTTACTCGATCAATTTTGTTGACAACTTGACACATACACATATTGCCAACATTATCATACGATGACATGCTGATATTATAGTCATCAAATGTGCAACAAGGATGAGGGAAAACCAGTGAACCAAAAGTTACCGATTTATCGGTAGAACTCCCGATTTTGGTGAATAAATACCGATAAACCGATTTTAGGGTATAATCTCCCGATTTACTCCATTTTAGCACACAAAAGTTAAATTCTACGAGTTTTGAGGTTTATAACACTGTTTGTACTTAAATTTAACTGTAAATAAATGGTAATTCCCGGCGGCATTATATATTGACCTCTTAAACATAAACAAGCCAATCTAAGCTTTATTTCATAGGTACTAAGGATTGAATATTATTGTCATTGGAATGTAGGGGTTTCCCACAGTTATCAATTCCGAGTGAAACACAATTTTTATGATATGCTATGATTTCTTTATTGTTAAAGAATTACATGTTAAAATAGCATAAATAGGTTGGTATATTGTACAGAATACAAATTAACAAAGAATGTTATTACACGTAAAGTATTTTACTTTCTTTTTTAAGATAAAGGTTTAAGTAGCAATCTACCGATTTCTACCGATTTATAGTTGGTAGAAACACCGATTTCTTAAATGTCAGTTTTGCAACACTGGAGATAACATATGAGAGAGAAATAACGAATAAAGAGGTTATGGAAACAGTTAGCCGAGTTAGCATTCAGAAGTTACAATATAACAGTGTAATTTGTTGAAATTTATGTGACCGTACAACGTACATACTCTTTTTTGTTTTGTGAAAGTGATAGTACTTATTCTGTTAATATTTTCCTTTGTAAAAAGAGATGTGTATAAGTTGAAACTGTTACAAAGGAAATTATTGTTTATCAATTAAAAAAGGAAAAATAGTACTTGAAATGTTGTTTTGATTGAAACATTTATTTGGCAACGACGCTTTTATGGGAAATATATTTTGTGAAACGGTAAGTTAAATTTATCTTTGTTTAATTGACAATAAAAGTTTTATCTATGTATCCTCATCTACCTTGACACAGATGTAAAATAGTATACATGCTCGAATGAGGATCAGTAAAGTTCTAGCAAATTCAATAGAACTAGTATCCACGTTATTCTCTATGACATAAGAATGATATTTCTTTTTGAATTATCCAAATCGGACCATTACTTACGAAGATATTAAGTTATAAACATTATGCCGTTACCTGCCGCTACGTCAGTGTACGCGGGATGCGTGTGACGTCACTCCGACGTTCCATGCCAGTTAGCCCTTAGCAGCGACAAGATGCGATGGTGATTTCTTTTAAACTATGTGTCCTACAAAAAATTTGTAAGAACATAATTTGTAGCAAATTGCTTTGCCTACAAATATGTTCATATAACTTTGCCGAAATTTAAAAACTAAAGAAGTTATAAGCAAAAAAGTGAGAAATTTTTTATAGAAATTATGTTTATTGCTCTATAACTTTTTTTTTATACATTTCACAAAAAAAATGCCTCAGACCAATCTTGTAGATGGTTTTTTGAGGAAAATTTTTCTCTACAATTTTTTGAATTTCATTCATTTCAAACGCTGTTACAGCGCTCCAAAGTAGACTGGGTTCGTCAATGCTCATGAGAATCCGGTTAAAACGAAATGCTTAACTTAGTTTTATGATCCTTTTTTTATTGTAAATATATTCTTAAATTTTTTTTGTTAAAGCCCTGCCTACAACTTTACTTATTCATTGGCATAATCTGTCTGTGGGGTAGGCCTACTGGGAATACCACGTTAAAAAAATATGATTTATGAGATATTTGATTACCTAAGTAGATACATTCGAAGAAGATTAAGAGAAGTCAACGCATTTTTGGAAAACATTAGTATTTCCGAAACTGGTTGAGACTCAAAAGTACTCTCCTACACATATTATGTATAATGAGGATCAATAAAGTTATAGCAAATTCCATAAAACTAGTATCCACGTTATTCTCTATGATATAAGAAAGATATTTCTTTTTGAATTATCCAAGTCGGACCATTACTTACGAAGATATTAAGTTATAAACATTATGCCGTTCCTGCCGCTACGTCAGTAATAATAATAATAAATAATAAACGTTTCACACTCAACGGCCCCCAGTAGGATTTTCTCCTGTGTAAAAAAAATCCGGAATCCGGAAACACACACAATACACAACCACAAACGGCCCAGACCATGACAAACATCTGTATGGCCAATACAAATTTTTGTCATGTGCGCGGATCGAACCCGCGACTGCTAGCGCAACAGCTAGTGCTGTGACCGCTGCGCCAACGCGTCGTCATGTAAGCGGGATCAGTGTATGAGGGATGCGTATGGCATCACTCCGACTCATAAAACTCACTCCGGATCATATACTCCGGAGCTCGAACCCGGTCAACTTTGGAGCACTGTAACAGCGTTTTAAATGAATGAAATTCAAAAAATTGTAGAGAAAAATTTTCCTTAAAAAAACCATCTACAAGACTGGTCAGAAGTATTTTTTGTGAAATGTATACAAAAAAGTTATAGAGCAAAAAAGAAAATCTTTATATAAATTTTCTCACTTTTTCGCTTATAACTTCTTTAATTTTTAAATTTCGGCAAAAAGTTATATGAACATATTTTTAGGCAAAGCAATTTGCTACAAATTATGTTCTTACAAATTTTTTGTAGGACAGATAGTTTAAATGAAAACACCATCGCAGCTTGTCGCTGCTATGGGCTAACTAGCATGGAACGTCTGAGTGACGTCACAGCCCTCCGCGCCGGCCGATTAGTAAACTCCGATAGTAATTTGATCATAACTTCGTCAATTTTTGTCGTAGAACAAAAATTTTTGCACTGTATGTTAAGGATTTCTTAGTTCTATAAATCTGCATTCTCAACTAAAAACGTTACGGATCCTCATTACAAAGCTTCGTACTACCTACTACTAAAACTTTGGTACGTCCGATTTCCTAATTAGATATATATTTCTAATAATATTATATAATAAACATTCAATTTTGTAATCTTTTGTTTATTTTTTTAATACCTTAGACTAAGTCAACTCATCTTTGCGCGCGGGTATATATTGTGTTTGTGTGGGTAAACGTTGTATATTGGTCTAAGATCCGGGATAGCAAAATATTCCCTCATCTGTTAATTAGATGAAACACTTTTATATTAAAAAAAAAAAAATTGCAGCAGGCGTTATGGTGGCAGAGGTTGTTTTTATAAATTCACAATATTAAAATCAGCCTATAAAAAATTATTTCATCTAATTAACAGATGAGGGAATATTTTGCTATATCCCGGATCTTAGACCAATATACAGTGACATTGTTTGCATGACAAGGGGTACAGTGAAGTAAAAAATATAAATACAGTTATTTAAAAAATATATATTATACTTTGAATAGTAACTATATGAATTAAAAAAAAAATAATTTGTTAAATGCATGTTTATTGAACATATTAATCTGTATCGCTACTAGAAGAATAAAATGATGAATTTTCGGATTCGCTGCTTTCACTAAGGTTAATTATTATTTCAGATTCCATATTTAAAATGTCGTCAGTATTCTTCTTCTTTTTTTACATATTGTCAAGTATTACGCCACATCTCTTCATCAATTTGACTTAAACGTTCATTTATTAATTTCGTTATTCCCTTCACATTTTGTTCGATATTATGATTAGCAATATAATTTTTTGTTAAGATGTACGAAGTTCCGTGAGCTAGGTTTTATATGCGTTGGTTGTATATTGTAGTGTGTGTTCTTAAAAATAATAAATTGTCACTTAATGTCACTAGCCGCGATGAGATTGTCTATATGTAATAAATATTTTTTAAATAATATATAGTAATTAAAACCTGCGGTTTTATTTACGCCCTAACATTTTTTATAGTATTCTTCTTCTTTTTTTTACGTGTTGACAAATAGGTATTACACCACATCTCTTCATCAATTTGACTTAAACGTTCATTTATTAATTTTGTTATTCCCGTCACATTTTGTTCGATACTATGCAAAGCAATATAATTTTTTAAAATTTCCTATACATTTCCTATCGGGCTTAGTTCAGGATGATGCGGTGGTAGTCGAAGAACTTTTATGTCATATCAATCTTATGACAAATATGGTCTTCCTTATTTTTTTTATATCTATTATTATTAAGTCTTACAGTTTATTTTTTTTTATGTGCATTATAAGCAATGTTTTTTTTTTTGTCAACCATCTATGCATTATCATTATTATTATTATCTATTTTGCGGTCTTGATACGGAAATTTAAATTTGGAGTCTAATATATTTGTTATTGTTCTCTCTGATACCCCCACTGCTATTGCTGTTCTCTTTCACACACTGTTTAAATATTCATTCAATTTTGATATTAATTTGGACCTGCACTGCAAATTGGATCACTTATACTAGCTGCAATACGAATTAATTAAAGTAGTTAAATTTATTAAGTATCTTCGCACAATTATTATACATTATTTATGATTTTGTTTTTAGTAATGTATGTAGAGTAAATTGATATGGCATCTTCAGATTCAACTTTATTCCTATTTTTTTGTAAATATTTATTGTTGTTAGGTTTTTTTATTTTTTATCAAATAATGACGTGTGATAATAAAATTTTAATCCGGAAAATTCCTTACTATCTGGATAGAAAATTTACTGGTTATAATAAAGTGAAAAAAAAAAAATGTATTTCAGTAACATCCGTTAAATGTTTGTATCTAGTTATACTAGTTGGCTGTTACTTATAAGTATAACACAAGCATTAAGTTGCTTACTTTAGGAACAGACGACGTACAACGACGACAGACGTGTGTATTATAGATATTTATATAATATTTATGTTTATAGTTTTATTGAGGTAAGCACAACAGGAAATATTTTGCTCAAAATTTGTAGCAGCTCGACTAAGGAAGTAGGTCAAATATAGAGATCACAGCTAATATAAGAATACTGCTTTTTAAAGTGTTTCTATTCTTGTGTTGAGTAAGGTAGCCAAAGCAATGCTTCCTTTGTTGCAGGGGACCATAGGCTACACTTACGAAAGTGGAAATGCATATACATTTTTATTCACAAAAACTTGCAATTACTTGTAACAACGTCAGCTGTTCAAATATGACTTCCTGTAAAACAATTGATTAAATAGGAAGTGATTATAAAGACAATTGAACTAATTATTTATTTTATTAATAGAAATGACCTTTTGATGACTCATATATATTTTTAGCACATACTAACTTTCTGTTACCAAACCAAAGAAATATTATAAAAATTATAATCACTATCATTTGTCCATTTCTTATTTACTTTTCATTTATTTAATCATTCTTTATGTCCTTAACGTGGTGACTTGAAGAACATTTAAATATGAATCTTTTTCCTAAAAATAATTTAAAATGTATAATCCTAATACTAACAAAAAAATTACATCATTCTTATTCTTCTTAAGGATTATTGGCAATTTGACATTGTTGTTATTTGTTGATAATTAATTGTATATTAAGTACTAGTGGCCACCCGTGACTTCGTATGGGTGGAGTTAGTTATTTGTACATAATTTTTAAATATGACTCGGTCTTACTTAATACTTTTTATTGCTATAATAAAACATCCCCCCATATAATACTAAGTACCTGCTTGTTTTCAATAATTCTAATACTTAAATACCATTTAAAATCCTTCTACCATAATTACTTTAACTTCAATAACATTGGACTTTCACACAAACTACCATACCCTGTTTTAAAACCAAAAGGGGGTTGATTTCTAAAAATACATTATTAGTACACCTCCAAGCCATCTATAGACAATAAATTTATTAATTTTAAGTCTCTCCAAAAACATAGGTCTTTCATACAACCTTCCAACCCCCGTTTTACCCCCTAAGGGGTGGCGTTTCGTAAAACCCATTCTTAGCGGATGTTGACTCCTTATAAGGAACCTACCTGACAAATTTCAAGTTTGTAGGTGCTATAGTTTCTGAGTTTTCGTGATGAGTTAGTGACCTTTCTCTTTTATATAATAATTATATAGATTACATGTAAGTATGTATAATATTTTTTTTTTGTTGTTGATTGCACCCCAAAAGCTATTCATTCTTAAATAAAAAAAAAATATATATAAAATATAAAATAATTTGTATATAGTTAGATTTCTGTTTGTAAAAGCCACTAACAGTTGAAAATTATGTTATTTGTTACACAAACAATAAAATGTTACTGTTTAATTAAAACAGTAAAGAAGTGTTCATAGAATATCATCATCACATTCACACCTTATGCTTATCTATACTAATATATAAAGCTGAAGAGTTTGTTTGTTTGTTTGTTTGTTTGTTTGTTTGTTTGTTTGTTTGTTTGAACGCGGTAATCTCTGGAACTACTGGGCCGATTTGAAAAATTCTTTCAGTGTTAGATAGCCCATTTATCGAGGAAGGCTATAAGGCTATGTATCATCACGCTAAGGCTAATAGAAGCGGAGTCCACGCCGACGAAGTCGCGCGCAGAAGCTAGTTTATTTATAATATTACTTACTTTCTTTAAAAGCAGTATTGCTGTATAGCTGTTTCACTAAATTATTACATCTGTACTATACAAATAAAAGTATACTATTTAAAATGATTTTTTTTATGAGAAGATAATTACTGATAAGTATCATTTACAAATGATTAAAAATGTATAATATTTATTACAATAATATTTATAGCAGCCTGTCTAGAAAGTACCTTTACCTTACAGAAGATCACAACTAAATAACACTGCGTGGTGTTATGTTCCGGTAAGGTAATATGACTAGAGCTCCTATGGAGTGTCAGGGATAGGATCGTAAAGGCGCATGCGATGCTTCTGGTGTTGCAGGAGTCTATTGGCTACGTTATCATCAGGTGGGCCGCTTCATAAAAAAAAAATTAGAATGTAATTCTAAATTTTGTAACAAAAAGTTATACATATTTGTTTATATATTGATACCTATTTTTCAAAATCTGAGTTCGCTATCTTAACTATAATTATGTAGTACCTAATAGGAACTGATAAATTAGGTCAGCAGTATGCTACACAGATTAGCTTTATGATTCAAATATTCGCCAAGCAAGTATTTTTATTTAAATACATAGTCGTGTCGTGTTTTGTATTCTTCATTATATCTAGGGACTAGCTGCACCCCGCGGTTTCACTCGCGTAATTTGCAATCCCGCGGGACTGTCATATTCAAAGTTGCCTATGTGTTTGTTATTCTGGAACTCCAGTTAGATCGTCTGTAGCTGGAAGTCCACTTACCAAGTTTCGTTACAATTCGTTCAGTACTGTTTGAATAAGTAGATGAGCATTTTCAAAAAAATGTCACTCCTTGTGAAAAAACATGGTTTTTGGAAAAACATGGTTTTTAGAAAAACATGGTTCTTGGAAAAACATAGTTTATGAGCCAAATTATTGTTTCATTGTGTAATTGAATGAAAATACTACCTTAATTTTAATTTATTTAACGAAAATAATTAAATACTTACTATTCAAAAAATTATAAACAAAGATGACTTAATTTGCACACTGAATATTGAGACAATATTTTACAAAAAAATGTTTCTGCTGAGCAATTTTGTGACGTTTGATGCAATCGCAACCCTATTTTTTCAGATATTTCGTAAAGTGGCACATATGCCCGTTCCTATTATTTATCACGCGGTGCAGAAATTTGTTTTTATGAGATTAAAACGCAAATAATTGACTGTTTTCTAACATTTACAATAAAAAACCGCGGTTTTTTCATGCACTTTAAGTGAGGAATTTTCATGCAATTTTAATGAGGTAGAACTTCCTCTCTATGGAAATTCGCAGATTCTACGACGTTCAAAAATAAAGTTTTATTTCAAGATTAGCAGTACCTAAGTAGTAACTTCATGATGATCAATCATGCATGAAGATTAGGTACCTACTACTTCAGGCATGATTGACATGCTTCTAAAAACTTGCAAGTGAAATGAGGAGCGTTTTCTGAAAACAAATTTAAAAAAATTTCGAAAACCACATTACAAAATCAACATAATTGCAAGGAAAGGTGCATAAAAAGTAAATAAAGAGAAAACCACAAAAAGTATGTAAATAGACCAAGTAGGTACCTATATCAGAAGTCCTGTCTACATTGAACTATTATTACTAGCGTAAGTAATACTAACTCAATGCCTGTCTACGCGTTCCTCGTAACAGTCGTAAGGCTTCTTTTAATTAGTGCGTGTTTCAAAAGGTCAAAGGAATAATAATACATGCCAGACTAAATATAAATCAAGCAGCATCCTAAATAGTATTTGTTAGTTATTTATTTATTGTATAAATATTTTAAATATTTTGAAATAATTGGTTAAAGGCTTATTTATAGGTATATGTATAGTTATTAGGGGCCATCCATAAATTACGTCACACGAATTTCTCGATTTTTCGACCCCTCCCCCGTCCTTGTCACAGATGGTCACATTTATGAGACCCCCTCCCTACCTAGTGTGACGTCACATATTTTGCAATTTTGTATGAGCAAACTGATGGCAGTTTCGACGTTATTTTTATTTTCATTATAATAAAAGTTAATTCGCCTACAAAACAAACAAAACTTTAATTTTTGTAGTTAGTTATTGATAGGTAGTTGAAATATCATGTTTTGTACTTACGTTTTGATATTATTATATTTGGAAATGTGACGTCACAAAATTTTGACCCCTCCCTCCCCCTTGTCACACATTGTGACACTTTGTCGACCCCCTACCCCCCTCTTAACGTGTGACGTAATTTATGGATGGCCCTTTAGTAGTATTAGTGATTTCGATTAAATATAAACAACTATTGATAGATTCTTCTTTAAGTTTTTATATTGAGATGTCTTCAAAACGAATATTTTCGTGATACTATAACTGTCTCAAGTTTTCGCCTTTTTCAATCACGAAGTGATCTATAAAGTTTGATTAGTCACTGACCATAACAAACAATCTTTTAATTCATAGTAATGTTGAACATTTAACACGCTTCAAGCGATTCGTATAGTGATTAGTGGTAAACATTTGTAATTGTACTTTATCGTTTGTAATTAGTTGGAGAGTGACGTCACGCGGGTTTCATTGCCCCCGTCCCATATCTGCTTGTAGAACAATAACAATTGTCAATTAAATAATGAGTAACATATTTTGATACTTTTGGAAAGTATCGACCATAAAATTTGGCTAATGCTATCTGTGTCACGTTTTGTAGGTTAAAACATGGACATTTTAAATACACAAGAAATAAAGCATTTATCTCTTCGTGCTATAAAAATGTATACAAAACGCGCGTTAATATGCAGATAATCGCTTTGTAATAATTTATGTGTAATCTAAAAAATTACTTCTCTTCAGCCTATCGCAGTTAGGGCATCGAGCCCGGGTTTACCCGGACCGAAAAAACCCGGGTTTTCCCGGGTTTTGAGGATTACAAAAAACCCGGGTTTGATTTTTAAAACTCGGGTTTTTCGGGTTTTTTTATTATACTTTTGTTTTTGTTATTTATTAAGTTTAAGCCACCGAATGCAATAATAAGTAAATGGAATAAAAACACGCTTTGATAAATTATTATTTACTAGCTGTGCCCCGCGGTTTCACCTGCATTGATTTGAGGGAAAAAAATGCTTTCCTTTTTTTCAATAGTATAAGATTTAATTAGCTTGCTATATTTTCCTTAGTTTACACTAAATAAATTTCTGAACGCACGCATAAATATTTGACCAAAGAGTATATTATAACCACTACGTTTTATATTTGACAACCAATATATATTATGTCAATCCGTTTTCATTACTGACATTATTATACATTTTTAAAATGTAAAATACGCCACTATCCGTGTATCGTGGATATATGTTGTCGATTCGAAATCTTTATTTAAATACGTTCTTTAATTTTATCGGAGAGTACCATATCGACGGGATGAACATTAAATGTTTGACAGTTACGAAACACGAACATAGTTCCATACAAATTTTCATTCCCACCTTTCAACCCCTTACACCCTTTTATTCGCATTAAAATGTAGCCTATGTCCTTTCTCACACTCTAGACTATCTGTATACCAAATTTTATTTAAATCTGTTCAGTAGTTTTGGCGTGATTGCGGGACAGACAGACAGACAGACAGAGATACTTTCGCATTTATAATATTAGTATGGATTACGTAAAAAGTAGCTTTGTTGCTACGTTCCTACCATTAAAACAAGCCATGCAAGTTAAATGGAACGCGCGCGTCCATCTCAGGACATGAATGGGTAAATTGTGTGTGAACAAAAGTGTTGATTGAAAGAGTTGTGAATGAAAAAGACGAAAGAGTATGGGATGCACAATTGCACAAGCGGGATTTAGAAAGGGATTTGGATGTACGGATCAGGTCTTTTCTTTGCGGTGCATAGCCGAAAAATGTTTGGCTAAAAATAAGAAGGTCTATTGCGCGTTCGTAGATCTAGAAAAAGCCTATGATAGTTAGTTAGTTCAGCCTATTGCAGTCCACTGCTGGACATAGGCCTCGCCAAGTTCGCGGCAGACATCCCGGTTTTCCGCAATCCTCATCCAGCCTACACCGGCAATCTTACGTAGATCGTCGGTCCAGCGGTAATAGAGTGGTGAGGAATGAATTGTGGTCAGCACTGTCCGAGTACGATGTGAGCAGTACCGTCATACGAGCACTGAAATCTCTTTATAAAAATTCTAGTGCTTGTGTAAGGATAAACGGGGCGTACAATGAATGGTTTAATATCGAAAAAGGTGTTAGACAGGGAAGTGTAGCGTCGCCGTGGCTACTTAATCTATTAATGGACAATTGCTTGACAGATTTAAAAGAGAATGAAAGTGGGTTGAGAATGAATGAGTTAGGTACTCGTCAAATATCTTCTCTATGCTGATGACAAAGTATTAATTGCGTCTTCGGCCAAGGAGTTGCAGGAAATTATAGTAACTGCTGTGAGTGGAGCTATTGTTAAAAAGGGAATGAAGATGAATATCGTCATCTTTGCGGAGACGTTGGATGAGCGAGGCCAAATGCAGACCGGCCTAAACGAGTCCTCTCGACGAGTCGGTCTCTGTATGAACTTGGACAAGACGAAAGTTATGTTTAACAACCAAGTCATACCGAGACCGGTATCGGTTGACGGTATCATTCTCGAGGTTGTTCAGGATTATGTCTACCTTGGCCACACCATTCAACTGGGCCGAAACATCTTCGAGAAGGAAGCTGATAGGAGGATTCGGTTGGGCTGGGCGGCGTTTGGCAGGCTTCGCCGAGTCTTCACTTCGAAGATTCCGCAATCCTTGAAGGCAAAAGTTTTCGAGCAATGCGTCCTGCCTGTGTTTACATACGGAGCTGAGACGTGGACACTGACGAAGAGACTGGTCCACAAGCTTAAAGTCGCTCAACGCGCAATGAAACGGGCTATCCTTGGTTGTATGATTTCTCTCAAAGATAGGACTAGAAATGAGACTATCCGCGAGAGAACGAAAGTAACCGACATAGCCCACAGAATTAGCACGTTGAAGTGGCAGTGGGCTGGTCATCTGTGTCGCAGGACCGATAGCCATTGGAGCAGACGTGTCCTGAGAGTTTAGTGGAGACCGCGTCTTGGCAAATGCAGTGTGGGACGTCCTCCGGCCCGTTGGACCGACGATCTACGTAAGATTGCCGGTATAGGGTGTATGAGGATTGCGGAAAACCGGGATGTCTGGCGCGAATTTTGGGAGGCCTATGTCCAGCAGTGGACTGCGGTAGGCTGAACTGACTGACTGAATGAAGATGAATGTAAAGAAGACGAAAGTGAAGGTGTTTGAAAGATATGAGACAGTGACAGACTGCAATGTCGTGATTGGAGATGAACAAATTGAACAGGTGAATGAGTTTGTGTATCTGGGTTCAAAGTTTACAAGAGATGGAAAGTGTGAGAGTGATATTGAAAGAAGAATGAATCCAGGAATCATGATGAATGGAGCTTTGCAGTCCTTTATGAGCAGTCTGAAGGTGTCTAATAAGGCTCGTTTGGCTGTGCATATGGGGGTGTTGGTTCTGACACTGTATGGAAGTGAAATTTGGGTATGGCAGACGAAACATGAAAGTAGAATAAATGCAGTTGAGATGAGAGCGTTAAGAAATATGATAGGAGTTAAACTGAGTGACAGGATAAGAAACAGTGAGATAATGAAACGTTGTGGTCTGAAAGAAGATGTAGTAACAAAAATTGAGAAAGTTATGCTGAGATGGTTTGGCGATGTCGAGAGAATGAATGAAGAACGATTGACGAAAAAAGTGTATAAGGCGAGACCTAGGCTGACGTTTCAAGACCTCAGAGACGTCTTCAAAAAAGGCCAGGTCAAGAGTACCCTAAACCAAAGAGCATGTATGAAAGGAATAATAAAAATGGACGAAGCGAAACAAATATGCAAGGATCATAGCAAGTGGAAAGAAGTGGTCTCTGCCTACCCCTATGGGAAAGAGGTGTAATTGTATTTATGTATGTAAAACTGTTTTTGTAATTTGTAAAGTACTGTTTCATTTATTTAAATTATTCCTCATCCTTTATGTTTTGCACTCTTTGTAGGAAATCGATATATAAACGCAGATTAGTGTATTTTAAAAAAATACAATAAAAAGATCGAAATGCTCGAAAAAACCGGTCTACCCGGGTTTTGATTACTCTTAGACCCGAAAACCCGGGTTTTCAAAATTGAACCGAGTTTCGATGCCCTAATCGCAGTCCACTGCTGGATATAGGCCTCCTCAAGTTCGCGCCACACATCCCGGTTTTCGGTGATCCTCATGCAGTCACCAGCACCGGTACGATCACGATTCAGCCTGTAACATCCCACTGTTGGGCATAGGCCTCTTCTACATGTAGGAGAAGGATCGGAGCTTAATCCACCACGCTGCTCCAATGCGGGTTGGCGGATATATTCCCTACTATGAGTAACGATCGCTATCAGGTGTACATGATAACAACCGGGACCGACGGCTTAACGTGCTCTCCGAGGCACGGTGGGGTAACCCACAAGGACTGCACAAACACCCAGACCACGGCAAACATCTGTATGGCCAATACAAATGCTGTCGTGTGCGGGAATCGAACCCGCAACCGCCCGCGCAACAGCCAATCGCAATCCAGTGCTGTAACCGCTGCGCCAACGCGGCGTCCTGCGCCAACGCGGCGTCCGCACCGGTAATCTTACGTAAATCGTCGGTCCAGCGGGCCGGAGGGCGTCTCACACTGGATTCCTAGCAGCCTCTGCCTCACCGTTACCGTGACCGCTGCCATAGCGGGGAATAGTGGGGTTGCCGGGAACTGCCATGAACATCGAATTTCTCAGCATGTTACCCTCTTTCTCACCAAATCCACATGGACTTCGTTTACGAAAGATGTGACCGACCCGACTGCACGGTATTAAGCTCTTTATAGCTCTAAAATACGACCGAACATCCATATGCGGAAAGATATCTCCAAGTTATCGCCTTCCCGAATATTCGTATCGGGGTCATATTATTTGCCAATGTTATTGAAATATTCCATGTACATATATAGCGAACAAACCGTCTGCCGTAGTTGGTGATCGTATTGGATTCAAAAAGTCCTTTTCATTTTTCAAGGTTCTCCCAGTTGAAACCGCCTCCGACCAGTGGACTCGATGTATAATTGTATACTCAAATATAATCTAAAAAATACAAACTTAAAGGCAGTTAAATAGTTAAAATTGAACACAATATGAGTTTTTTTTTAATTATCATATCAAAATTTTCGAACCAGCGGGATTCGAACCCGCACCTTCCCGACAATCCGTGTCCGGTGCTCTAGCCGTTAAGCTATGGGCCTATACCCCGCGGAATCGAAAATTTTGATATGATTTTATTCGGTTTTAAGCAACCGTGGTGCCATCTATAGCGAGTCCTTTACAGTACTTCACTATTCAAAGTTTCATATTACAATGAAAATCTTTTGACAAGAGACGACACTAAGCTATTTTTAATTCGTATTATTTTTATTTTTGTGTTACCCACACATGAGGAAATTCGAAAATGTTTTTTATTATCATATCAAAATTTTCGACCCAGCGGGATTCGAACCAGCACCTTCCCGACAATCCGTGTCCGGTGCTCTAGCCGTTAAGCTATGGGCCTATACCCCGCGGAATCGAAAATCTTGATATGATTTTATTCGGTTTTAAGCAACCGTGGTGCCATCTATAGCGAGTCCTTTACAGTACTTCACTATTCAAAGTTTCATATTACAATGAAAATCTTTTGACAAGAGACGACACTAAGCTATTTTTAATTCGTATTATTTTTATTTTTGTGTTACCCACACATGAGGAAATTCGAAAATGTTTTTTATTATCATATCAAAATTTTCGACCCAGCGGGATTCGAACCCGCACCTTCCCGTCAATCCGTGTCCGGTGCTCTAGCCGTTAAGCTATGGGCCTATACCCCGCGGAATCGAAAATCTTGATATGATTTTATTCGGTTTTAAGCAACCGTGGTGCCATCTATAGCGAGTCCTTTACAGTACTTCACTATTCAAAGTTTCACATTACAATGAAAATCTTTTGACAAGAGACGACACTAAGCTATTTTTAATTCGTATTATTTTTATTTTTGTGTTACCCACACATGAGGAAATTCGAAAATGTTTTTTATTATCATATCAAAATTTTCGACCCAGCGGGATTCGAACCAGCACCTTCCCGACAATCCGTGTCCGGTGCTCTAGCCGTTAAGCTATGGGCCTATACCCCGCGGAATCGAAAATCTTGATATGATTTTATTCGGTTTTAAGCAACCGTGGTGCCATCTATAGCGAGTCCTTTACAGTACTTCACTATTCAAAGTTTCATATTACAATGAAAATCTTTTGACAAGAGACGACACTAAGCTATTTTTAATTCGTATTATTTTTATTTTTGTGTTACCCACACATGAGGAAATTCGAAAATGTTTTTTATTATCATATCAAAATTTTCGACCCAGCGGGATTCGAACCCGCACCTTCCCGACAATCCGTGTCCGGTGCTCTAGCCGTTAAGCTATGGGCCTATACCCCGCGGAATCGAAAATCTTGATATGATTTTATTCGGTTTTAAGCAACCTTTTTTGATATGATAATAAAAAACATTTTCGAATTTCCTCATGTGTGGGTAACACAAAAATAAAAATAATACGAATTAAAAATAGCTTAGTGTCGTCTCTTGTCAAAAGATTTTCATTGTAATATGAAACTTTGAATAGTGAAGTACTGTAAAGGACTCGCTATAGATGGCACCACGGTTGCTTAAAACCGAATAAAATAATATCAAGATTTTCGATTCCGCGGGGTATAGGCCCATAGCTTAACGGCTAGAGCACCGGACACGGATTGTCGGGAAGGTGCGGGTTCGAATCCCGCTGGGTCGAAAAGGAGGCGGGCGAACTTCCATAGAAAGTTGGGTCTGAACGTTACATTGATGATTTTAGTGTTATTCTATAGACACTATAGTCCTTTATTAAATACAGAACATTTTGCATAAATCCTTCATGGGAGAAAAGAGTTACAAGATGACTTTGTTTAGTAAAAAATAACCTCAAATCGTTATAGTCACTCAGTACTTATATTATTTTAAGTGATTTTTTGGTGATTTTAGTGTTATTCTATAGAAACTATAGTCCTTTATTAAATACAGAACATTTTGCATAAATCCTCCATGGGAGAAAAGAGTTACAAGATGACTTTGTTTAGTAAAAAATAACCTTAAATCGTTATAGTCACTCAGTACTTAGGTATATTATTTTAAGTGATTTTAGTGTTATTCTATAGAAACTATAGTCCTTTATTAAGGCGAGGTATTTCAGATATTCCTGCAAAACACGTTTATATGAATTCATTTTTGAAATAGTAAACAGTGAAATTGTAATCTGATAAAAATTGGTATTGTTGAGGGTATATTCTAGTTCAAGCTTTGGTTGGAAACATGATTTGATAAATTTGGCTCGATAGAATAAATTCACAAAGTTACCTCTTTTCGGGTCATTTTATTTACTATGATTGGGTTTTTTTTTTTTTTTTTTTTGAAGTATAATAATTTTATTTATAATTTATTTATTTACTAAAAAGTTTCTTACAAAAATCCACTAGTGATTGGAGCCTCCTTTTAAGCATGTTGTTGCCTGTACCAGGAGACTCCGCTCTTCCATTAGCATAATAGTAAAAAAAAAAAATAATAATCAAAATTAAAAATCAAATAAATAAATAAAAAAAAAAGTTACTAGTTTTACAATGTAATGACAATTATTTTGTTATTTTGTGCTCATTGAAGTCGCCTGAATGTAGTTATGTTGTGTGAAGTGCGTGGTGTGCAGGTGGATGCATTATTATTACGTATTTGTGCTCAGTATATACGGGTATGATGTGTAGTGTACATATTTTCGTTCATTTTATATGCTTTTCTATCGCTGATTTGCGATCTGAATAAAAGATTCTATTTCCTCATAACTGAGTGGTTTCAACCATTCTTTAATTTTTTTCTTACACTCATAATATAGCATGGGATATACATTTAATATTTTATTTATTTTATTATACAAAAAGCATGAACGTGACTCATATTGAATGCTAGCAAATAAAGTTCTAGTCCCTGGGGTACGTGCTATTATATATTTCCTTCTTTTATTTTCTAATTGTGGGTCATAGGGAAGGGATTTATGCATTTTCAAAATTATGTGCAATAGATAAAGCTTTCGAACAGTTAGTAAGCAACTTAGTTCGTACAGTTGGTCCGTAGGAAACATTGTATTTCTAAAATACATAACCTTAATTAAAGCTCGCTGAGCTCGTTCTAGCGTTAGAAACTTTGTTTTTAGTGCACCCCCCCAAATGGGAATACAGTAAATTAGAATTGATTGGACTAGAGCGACATATATTTCCGTAAGAATGTTCCTTGATGTTAATTTATCATTTTTATCCGGACTTGGAATCACATGTCGTAATGTACGAAATATGAAAATTAATTTCCTGATTCTACTCGCTACTTTTTCTAGGTGCGGGTACCATGATAATCTTTGGTCCACTATAACTCCCAAATATTTCGTGCACTCAACTTTATCTATTTTAGGACAGTTACAGTTTCTGTTTTGCAAGTCTTCGCAATTATGTATTTTTATATTAAGGTCACTGTCAGGTTGTGTTTGCTTGTTTATTGAAAAACAAATATAATTTGTTTTAGCTGTATTTAGTGTTAGCAGGTTGCTTTTTAACCATTTGCTTACCAGAGTCATACCTTGCTCAGCACTTTCTTTGACATTTGTCCAAGAATTGCCAGTGAAGACGATCGCAGTGTCGTCTGCATAGGAGAAGACCTTCGCTTGTTTTATCTCAATGTTGCACAGATCATTTATGTACAAAAGAAATAATGTAGGGCCCAAAACGCTTCCTTGAGGGACGCCATATGTCACAGTAGCATTTTCACTTACAAATTCACCTAATTTGACCATTTGCCTTCTTTCCGAAAGATAGTCCCTGAATAATGAGAGTGCTTTCCCCCTAATTCCAGCTTTTTCCAGCTTATGTACAAGGATGGGGAGAGAGACAGTATCAAAAGCTTTTTTGAGATCCAAAAAAACAGACAAACATTTATTTCCTTTGTCGAGTTGATTTGTGACCATCGCAGTGAGGGCCGTTATTGCATCTTCTGTTGATTTCCCTCGTCTAAACCCAAATTGAGAAAGAGATAGTATATTAAATTTATCTAAATAAATAAGTAACCTATTGTTGAGTAATTTTTCTATAATTTTAGATATTGCTGGTAATACTGAAATGGGCCTATAATTGCTTATGTTGTCTCTCTCCCCTCCCTTGTATACTGGAGTTATTAGAGAACATTTTAGTGGAACAGGAAAAACTCCAAGTCTAAAACAGAGATTTGTCAAATGGGTAATAATGGGAATAATTTCATTTTTTATATGTTTTAGGAATTAGGTGGATATATTATCCCAACCAGGGGCACTGTCAGATTTAAGACTCATCAAGATTTTATTTACTTCAGCATTATCTGTCTCCATGAGAACAAACGACTGTGATTGTGTTGTAATTCCGTTTAAAAGTTCTTCATAGTTGTCGTCTACATGGGGGTTAATCTTTTGGGCAAGGTCTCTACCTATATTTACAAAATACTTATTAATTGTATTAGCCGCTTGTATTGGCGTAGGTTTTATGTTTATTAGTTCCATATTCTGATTTTTGATATTATTAGTGTATGTTATATTTTTTATGTTTTTCCAAAGTAGCTTACTATTTTTCGTCGATTTAGCTATTAATTCCCTTTCATATTTCCTTTTCATTTTTTTAATTAAATTGTTACAAAAGTTTCTATATCGTGTGTATATAATTTTTTTTATGTTATCATGCGGGTCTTTTTTGAAATCTTTTTGTAATTTGTTGCGATTTTTTATACATCGTAAAATACCAGGCGTAATCCATGGTTTAATTATTCGTTTACTTTTTGGGATTTGTCGAATTGTAGTATTTTCTTTAATAGCCTTGCTTAGTATATCTATTAGACGTTCAGTTACAAGAGCTGGGTCATCACATAAAAGTAATTCAGCCAGATGCTGTTGCTGTAAGTATTTTAAAGCCTTATCAAAGTCTACAGTATTATATGTTTTATTTACAGGGATAACATTTTTTTGCTTAGACAAAACTAAAAATATAGAAAAATGATCGGTAATGGTACTTTGTAAAATAGCTATGAACGCTTCATATTTCCTTTTATTAAACTTCAACATAAAGTGATCTAAACAATTTTTATTCCTAGTTGGTAACGTGTGTCCGGGTAGTATACCATACGTTGACAACATATTCAGATAGTTAATTCTATTGTTATATTCATATGCTTGTTCTGTGTCTCTAGCTATTAGGTTAATATTAATATCTCCTGTAATAACTACATTTTTTGACTTTATAGACTCCAGGTACATATTTAAAGAATTTGTAAAACTATCTGCGTTTGTATTTGAAGGGGAACGATAAATGCATACAATAATGTTATTTAGAAACTCCACTTCAAGACAGGATGCTTGGGAAAGTTTAATTTCCTTGACATTAGTTTTTAATGTATTTTTTACGTAAACTACTACCCCGTCATTCTGGTTTAGTTGACAGGAGGTTGCGTATGAATAATAATTTGTAAGTTGGGGTAGAGACTTATTGGGACTTAATCGACATTCAGTAAGGACAATTATATCTATTTCAAAAGAAAGAAAATTTATATTAATTATAAAATCATCAAAGTTGCAATATATACTTCTTATGTTCTGTGAAACTATTGTTAAATCGTTCTTGTTTACATGCACATATTTTGATAGGTCACAATAGTCACATTCAACACTTCGCGCTAGCGTTAGACTGTCTATTTCATTCAAAGTTTGTACAATTTCACCCATTATGTAGTGATAATGTTAATATGGAGGTGTAAAATTGACGTTTTTATTTGGAAGAAATTGGACTTTTTCGTGAAGAAACGGACGTAATTATTTGGTGAGGATGTATATTTTTCACAGAATTGATTTATATAAATATATGTAATGAAGTATGTATGTGATGTATATATATGTAAGTAATGTATGTTTGTCAGCAATTGAGTAGTGCATAAGCGAAGGCATGAGTACACGTTAAGAACAATGTTTAAATTATAATACTTGGAAATAAAGGCAAGCAGAGAACAAGTCAACAATGTGGTTCTACAGCAAATAAAATTAAACAAAAACAAAGCAATAATAAGCAAAGGACACAAGCACAACAGGGAAGATATACTTTGTACCACTAAATTTTCTCTGAATAGTCAAATGAGCTGCGATGTTTGAGGTTGCCCATTCAAAAGTTGGTGTATTTGGCTTTCATTTCTAATTGATATAATCGGAGTATGTTCATTTTCTCTCACGTATATTTTTCCATAGGCAGTCCAACAAAACTTGAAATTTTTAGATTTCACCAGGTCTCTAGCCAGAAAGTAAAGGCGCGCAGCTTTTGGAGTCAAATGTTCAGCCAGGTATACGGGGGTATCCTCTTGAGTTGCGAATCCAAGGTGCTTGGCACAGAGCTTGCTTTTATGCTTGATGTTGAATGATTTCGCCATCCTTAGAAGGTCATTCTTAAGTAAGGTTGAATTACTTTCCACTACTATTGTTGGCGATTTATTATCGGCTGATTTTGGTCTGACTCTATATATATCTTTGATATCTGACTTAGTGATGTTGCAGTCCACAGTCTTCGAGAGGTTCAAAACCATCTCTATGAGATCATTTTTGTTTTCGCTTGTTCTTTTTGGAACGTTTTTAATTTCAAAGCTAGACTTCCTACTATTAGTTTGTAATTCCTCAAGTTTACCTTCCAGAATAGCGATGTGCTCTCGGTCCTGCTTTGCCTGAGTCTCCAGTTGTATTATTCTTTGTCTAAACTCTTCATTTTGAGCAGCAAGAAACGAAACAGAATTTTCAATATTATAGTTTGTCTGTTGAATGTCTTTTAGAAGCGTATTCACTTTTCTAAGCTCATCAGCCTGTTGGGCCGCAGAAGATGTCATCAATCTACGCATTTCGTCCAATTGATTGGAAATTGAGACCTCCATCTGGGCCCTGCATCTCTTGTTTCGTTGGGAGACAAAGCTCAGTGGTGTAGCAGTCAGATCGGTATCAGAGGCAGATTTATTAAGAGTGGTTTCCACATCTATTGTATTAACTGAGCAGCTAGGAAGTTCGGATTCTGTCCCTGAAGTCGCTGGCGGCATTAGTTCATCGTGAGATGCCTTAGCAGAATTTGCAGGCAATGTCGCAGTTGGCGGCGGCGTTCGTTTGAGCGGCATATCGTACAATGTACCAGGGCAGCAGGGCCAATGAGTAAGTATATTTGTCAAGAAAGTTTAGTTAAAAAATTGTGGTGAAAAGAAATAACTTCTTTACAGTGACAGAGGTCCAAAGTGTTTTTAAATTTTTGGCAAAATTATACTTAAAAATGCAAATTCTTCCAAATGGTATTCTTGTATTATAATGACAACACTTTTTGTCTTTGGTTTGAATGACAGTCTCAGTATGCCAAAAGATATTTTAAAAAATAATTGTGAGGGTAGTCTTACTTTTAGCGAGAAATCACCAGCAATTATAATTGAAATTCAAGTCTGATGATTGAAATTTCACTGCAACAACAGCACCACCAACAGTCACAAGTGTATACAATAGTTTAACACAGGGTTTTCGAGAAAAAACTTCCGATTAACAAGTAAAATTACAAATTTTTAGAGAGCGTATCTTGCTTAGCGTAACTTTGACAGAAGAGTGATCAAGTGAGTGAGTGAGTGATCAAGAGTGGTTTTATTCTTAAAATAACTAATTTGATATTATAAATAAATTACCAAAATAAAGTTCATATATAACTGGAATAATTTGATCGAGTGTTTTTTTTTTAATTACATAATTTTTTTTAAATCGATTATTCAAGTGATTTTCGAACCGCTTTTTTGATCTCGCGGCAGACGGGCGAAGAAAATCAGTCGCCTATCGGCCGTCGGACGAGGAGGTTATGTCGCTCACTGCGACGTGGCCGAATTTATTGTTTATAGAATTGACCCTAAAATTTTCAATTAAAAGATATTGTAAATAGTACAAATATAAATACTACGTAGAATCTAAGTTTGTAAATATATATTTAAAGTAGTTCGTAATTTGTTTTGTTTTGAAGTTGTCAAAGAGTAAGCCCGATTATGCATAAACAGAAAAACAAAAGTAAATTAAGCGTGGCCGAGATAATATCTCTTGCTAAGATAATAATACACATCCTAAATATTTCAATTACTAAAGTAATACTTACGTAGGCGAGGTGAATCACTTATTTCAAAATAATCATGAAATAAAATAATAAATAAAAGATGTAGGTAAATCGTACATGATTTATATAAATAAATAAAATAGTATAATAAAAATATAATCTAATAAAAAATATAAAAAAATAGTATATTAAAAAATAAAAATATTCTCAGAGGGCGAATACAATAACAACGCAGCGACACATCTGTTTTCTTGCGTAATCTTCATCAGTTCCTTCCAATGTGTGGATGTTTTATAGTAGTAATTACGTACGCATGTTGATAGATGGTGGCGCCATCTAGTTCTTGCCTAAAAACGAAATCGCCACGGTTATTGATCGATAAGAGCCCCTTAAATACATTTGCAAAAATCCTCCATGGAAGAAAAGAGTTACAAGATGACTTTGTTTAGTAAAAAATAACCTCAAATCGTTAAAGTCACTCAGTACCTGCTTGTATTATTTAAACATAGATCTAGTAAAAAAGGTAGATAACGCACGTAGAACTAAAAACTGAAGCCGCTTTTTCAAGCGTTTTTAAGTATGTGTGAGTGAGTGAAGTGTTGACACCTGTTAAAAAAAACTCCCTGAAAATTTTATTAATTGGGATTAAACACTATTAATTTAATATGGGTAAAATGGGTATGCGAAAATAAATCTGTTCATGGTTTTAAATAAATTTATTAAAAATAAAATATAAAATCGTATCACTACATAGTATAAAACAAAGTCGCTTTCTCTGTCCCTATGTCCCTTTGTACGCTTAAATCTTTAAAACTACGCAACGGATTTTGATGCGGTTTTTTTAATAGCTAGAGGGATTCTTGAGGAAGGTTTATGTATATAATTTAGTATACTTTTATGTAAATTAGCAGAAACACGGCGATAAATGTTGAAGAAGTCGTAAAAAATCGCGCCAACTGGGAGCTTTCCACGCAAACGCCGCGTAAACTAGCAAAGATACAGTTTAGTAATGTACTAGCGAATTCAAAATCTATAAAAATTCTACAAAAAAGTCCGCGAGAGCATATCTCTATCTCTTACGGTTGACTTACAATAACCACTTTTATGTTCAAATTTTTAATTAAAAACATTACGTTATTTTCATAGCTATTTTCTTTAGTTCAGTATTAATCCTTATCCATATAAGTATGTTAGTTAGCTTAGACATTTAATGCAAATTAAAATTGCCCTTCACACTATATCAATCAGATGAACAGTTTTTGAGATATCGTCGTTAGAAGCAATTAGCAGCGAAACATTTAAAGTTCCTAAAGCGCCTACTATGCCTACTGCGCGGCGAGTCCATCCCCTCTTCCCCGCATGACGCATCGCTCGACCACCAGTACATCTTTATCTTTATACATAGTACCTATAAAATTAAGTCACTTCCCGCTGTCTGTATGTTTAGATCTCTAAAACTACGCAACGAATTTTGATGCGGTTTTTTTTAATAGATAGAGTAATTCAAGAAGAAAGTTTATATGTATAATACATGCATAACATGGTAGAAAAACACTGATAATCTTAGACTAGAGGTTTCTAACGTATCTTTTATTGTTGATAGTATTTAGTACCATCATTGCACCCGTGCGAAGCGGGGGCGGGTCGCTACTGAATAATAATAAAAAAACCTTTTTCAGTTTGAAGTCGGGTTTTTTTTAAAACTGTTTTTATTAAACGTAAAATCCCTTAAGTTGTATGAGTTTCTTAAATTTTTGTCGCTTAGAACTCAGAGTCATCGTAGTCATCGTAGTAGTCTTATAGCAGCTACCTATTCATCTCTTATTAAAATATTCGTTGGAAGCCTAAAACCATGATATTTGATAGTAAAATATGAGCAGTTAACTCAAAAATTTTAATAGAAAAAAAACGAGTTAAAAATTCACATTTAACGTGACTTTAATTTATGTAACATAAAATCACACGATAAAAAACAATAATGATGTCTACTTTATACTTAATTATTTTTCTATGATTGCCTACAATTTACTTACCCACATTTTGGGGTATTAGAAATATGAAATTACTGGCAACACTCTCCCAGTACGTCCTTTCGTGACATTGAAATTATAAGTTTCGAATAACCTCATAATTATTTTGGAATAACAATAAATTTAAAGTTTTTTGTGTGAAACGATATTCCTTTAGACTTTTTATTCACTTTGGTATTGTTTTTGCACTATTTAATTACACAAGACGGCATTTTGTAGGCAAAATTACTGTACGAAGCACCGTTAGATACTAACGAAAATGAGCGTAGTTTGATGCATATGTGTGCGTGAGCGCGTGTATTTACTTGAAGGAGCCGAGTTTTGTGGCTTCACTAACAACAAAGGCCGCGCATTATCTACCTTTTTTACTAGATCTATGTATTTAAAGTACAATTACAAGATTATGGACACCTAAGGTTGAATGATAAAGCTTGTCTATTACAATTCAATCTATGTATTTGTTATTTTTCATTTGTCTATAATAAAGGGGAGTTAAATAAAAAAAAAGTTATTTATTTTAACATTTATTTATTCATCATCATAAATTATTAGAACGTTATCTAAAAATTGTGCAGGTGGTATTAGATTTTCTTGATGTCTTGCCCAGCCTAGGTACCATATTACGGACATTACATGGCAACAGCAACCTACTGTTTGTCTCCCTACAACACATTTTACAATAATAAGCTCAGATGGCGTCCCTTCCTCTGTGAGAATTGTCAACTAATATACTGCACATTGTCAATGTCAATGTGCAATACTATATTGCACATTAATTATTTTTAATAATTACTTCTAACAACGATATCTCAAAAACTATTCATCTTATTGATACAGTGTAAAGGGCAATTTTAATCTGCATTAAATTCTTAAGCTAACTAACATATTTATTTGGATAAGGATTAATACTGAACTAAAGAAAATAGCTTTGAAAATAACGTAATGTTTTTAATTACAAATTTGAACATAAAATTGGTTATTGTAAGTCAACCGTAAGAGATAGAGATATGCTGTCGCGGACTTTTTTGTAGCATTTTTATAGATTTTGAATTCGCTAGTACTTATTCGCTATTACTTAACTATATCTTTGCTAGTTTACGCGGCGTTCGCGAGGAAAGGTCCCCGTTGTTGGCGAGATTTTTTGCGACCTCTTCAACATTTATCGCCGTATTTCTGCTAATTTACATAAAAGCATAATAAATCATACACCTAAACCTTCCTCAAGAATCACTCTTTCTATTGTTGAAAACCGTGTAAAAATCCGTTCAGTAGTTTTCGAGTTTATCACGTTCAGACAGACAGGAGGACAGACAGGAGGACAGAAAGACGCGGCCGGGGGACTTATTTTTATAATAAGTATAGATTATCTTAATTACGGTTCGTAGTTACAATTGAGTTTTCTTACTATCTAAATTTTAGAGAGACTTTCTTTATCTTCTAAATATTTGCATTAAATATTTAAAATAGCACATAACATAACACAAAAAATCGGCCAAGTGCGAGTCGGACTCGCGCACGAAGGGTTCCGTATCATTGGCTAGGTAAACAACAGTAGGTAAATTGATTTTAATATCGGGCAAAAAGCGACAAAAAAGTCACTTTTGTTGTATTAGCCCCCTAAATATTTTTATTTATTTTAATATTATTATTTATTATTAAAGTAAATATACGACTGAGTATTTTGTGAATATTTCAAGTCCCTACCTGTTACCATTTATTGATATCGAGCAAAAATAGGCAAAAAATCGCGTTTGTTGTATGAAGCACTTATTTGATTTTAATTTTTTTTTTTTTTGTTTTTTAATATTTGTTGATATAGCGGCAACAGAAATACACAATTTGTTAAAATTTCAACTATCGCCGTTCTTGAGATACAGCCTTTTCCGAGAGCGAGAGCCGTTCTTGAGTTCCGTTTTTACCCTTTGGGTACGGAACCCTAAAAATGAGGAGGTTCTCAATTCATGTGGTCCCGTTTAAATTTTATTGAGATCTAACAAGTAGTTTTCGATTTATATCTAATAATGCGTATTAATTTACTTGACTATTTTTTCTTCGACCTAAGTTGTGTTAAACCGCATAACTTTTCACTGGGTAAACCGATTTTGATGATTCTTGTTTTAATCGAAAGATGATGCTTGATGAAGTCCCGTTTAAAGATCGAGATTCGATAACTACTTTTTAAGTACTCTTTGATAACGCGCATTTACTGGACAATTTTTTCCTCTACTTACGTTGTATTATTATATTATTGTTATTGTCGATGTAATTGAAGTCGTTTTTTTTAGTTTGGGAGCAAGTACAATTATTTAAATAACTAGCTTCTGCGCGCGACTTCGTCGGCGTGGACTCCGCTCCTATTGGTCTTCGCGTGATGATACATAGCCTATAGCCTTCCTCGATAAATGGGCTATCTAACACTGAAAGAATTTTTCAAATCGGCCCAGTAGTTCCAGAGATTACCGCGTTCAAACAAACAAACAAACTCTTTAGCTTTATATATTAGTATAGATAATAAATAAATATATATACACAATACACATACGGTCGTCTGTTCCTAAAGCAAGCAACTTAATGCTTGTGTTTATAGGTAAAAGCCGACTGGTCTCTACATTTTTTTTGATAAACATAATTATAAATAAACCATATATAAATATATAATAAATGAATATATATTACACCCAGACTCGGGGTGGGAATCGAACCAAATTTACAATTGGAAATTGGAATCTCTTTTAAGATAATTATTTTTATATTAAAATAATTTGATCCATGATATATTATATTGCTGTAACTTTACAGTTATAAAATGTAAATGTTATATTTGTAAGATAAACCTGCTATGTATAAGCAAAATTTTGTTATTAGAGACAGTCATGATATTCAAATATGTGCTGAATTCATTATAATGGCAAATGGTTTCGTAACGTATTTTTATTTAATTTATAACCATTATTTATTTCTCTGATAAATACCTAGTAATGTTCTAGCAACTTGAGCTCATTGCTACTGAAATACTGGCCTTGGAAGTGATTAATTTATTTTTTATATTATGTTTAGTTAAAAATCTAAGTGATTTACCATTTTTTCTGGTATGAAATAAGATACAAACCTAGATGTTCATTCATAAATAAACTAAATTTTATGCAGTTGGCACTTTCGGTAGCCAGTTCAAAGATGTAAAGCCGTATACGCCGACGCTAAGAAATTTAATATTGTTGGATTTTCTTATTCGTGTGTGTGTATGTACATGTGTAACTTAAGCAGCGGCAGGCCAGCTAATAGTTTTTAACCGATTTAAAAAAAGGAGAAATTTCCCAATTCGACTGTAATTCTTTGTGTGCAACCTCATAACTTTTTACTGGGTGTTCCGATTTTGATGAAAGCTGGTGCTTGTCGTGTGGTCCCAATTAAATTTAATTGAGATTTAACATGTACTTTTTCAGTTATATCTAAAAATATATATTTACTTGACTATGTTTACGTCGGTTTTATTATACTGTATAACTTTTCACTGGGTGTACCAATTTTGATGATTCTTAATTAAATCGAAAGCTGATGCGTGCCTTGTCGTCCGATTCTAATTTGATCGAGATCTGATTACTACTTTTTGAATACTTGCTTTAGTCTTATTACTTTTCGATCTAATTACGACGCCGCGTTTACGCAGCGGTCACAGCACTGGTTCGTGGCTGTTGCGCGGGCGGTTGCGAGTTCGATCTCCGCACACGACAACATTTGTATTGGCCATACAGATGTTTGCCGTGGTCTGGGTGTTTGTGTAGTCCTTGTGGGTCCCTCCACCGTGCCTCGGAGAGCACTAAGCCGTCGGTCCCGGTTGTTATCATGTACACCTGATAGCGATCGTTATCTACCCATAGTAGGGAATATATCCGCCAACCCGCATTGTAGCAGCGTGGTGGATTAAGCTCTGATCCTTCTCCTACATGGGGAAAGAGGCCCATGCCCAACAGTGGGATATTACAGGCTGAAGCGATCTAATTAAAGCATGTTTTTTTCGTTGGCTAGCAAACACAATTATAAATCACTCTATGTATGTTTTGGAATGTGATTGCTATACCTACAAACTAAATAATATGCTACTCAAGTAGTGGTGTTACTGTGGTTATTAAAATATAGCCTCATAAGAATGCGCTGTTGATAGCTGGTGTAGACTCAGTAAAACTCCTTTGATGCGCGTTGCAAGCGTTACTACTAACTAGGCAACGCTTACCATCAGGCGGACCATCGGTTGGTCTGGACCCTAGTGTTGTGAAAAGATATGTTCTGTCATTGTTTTTAGATCTTCATGTTCGCTAGTGCGCACGCGACTTAAGATAAACGTAATGTAGGCATAGATCTAGTAAAAAAAGGTAGATAATGCGCGGCCTTTGTTGTTAGTGAAGCCACAAAACTCGGCTCCTTCAAGTAAATACACGCGCTCACGCACACATATGCGTCAAACTACGCTCATTTTCGTTAGTATCTAACGGTGCTTCGTACAGTAATTTTGCCTACAAAATGCCGTCTTGTGTAATTAAATGGTGCAAAAACAATACCAAAGTGAATAAAAAGTCTGAAGGAATATCGTTTCACACACAAAACTTTAAATTTATTGTTATTTTAAAATAATTATGAGGTTATTCGAAACTTATAATTTCAATGTCACGAAAGGACGTACTGGGGGAGTGTTGCCAGTAATTTCATATTTCTAATACCCCAAAATGTGGGTAAGTAAATTGTAGGCAATCATAGAAAAATAATTAAGTACAAAGTAGACATTATTATTGTTTTTTTATCGTGTGATTTTATGTTACATAAATTAAAGTCACGTTAAATGTGAATTTTTAACTCGTTTTTTTTTTCTATTAAAATTTTTGAGTTAACTGCTCATATTTTACTATCAAATATCATGGTTTTAGGTTTCCAACGAATATTTTAATAAGAGATGAATGGGTAGCTGCTATAAGACTACTACGATGACTACGATGACTCTGAGTTCTAAGCGACAAAAATTAAAGAAACTCATACAACTTAAGGGATTTTAGGTTTAATGAAAACAGTTTAAAAAAAACCCGACTCCAAACTGAAAAGAGTTTTTTTTTTTTATTCATACGATTTTATATTTTATTTTTAATAAATTTATTTAAAACCATGAACAGATTTATTTTCGCATACCCATTTTACCCATATTAAATTAATAGTGTTTAATCCCAATTAATAAAATTTTCAGGGAGTTTTTTTTAAACGGTGTCAACACTTCACTCACTCACACATACTTAAAAACGCTTAAAAAAGTGGCTTCAGTTTTTAGTTCTACGTGCGTTATCTACCTTTTTTACTAGATCTATGAATGTAGGTTATGAAAAAAATTCCGCGCTGACCGCTTACTCACGTGAGGAGTAGTATGTCATTTTAACGGAGAAAGTTCACTAGAAACTAAGAGTCCTAGATTACTAACGGATGCAAGTCTAACTAGACATCAATGTGTCAAAATTGTCAACTATTTTTAAGATGTTAAAAATGTGAATGCTCTAATTAAAATAAAAAGTTGCCAATGGTTACTAATTGTAATTGCACTTTAAGAATGTAATCGGTTTACTTGCATATTCAAAGTTTTTAATGGTGAGGGGGAGAGGCTTTTATTTGGGCAAAACGGTTTGTGAATTTTTTTGACGACCCAGTTAAAATATATTTATTAAAACGAATACTAGATTAAACTATAACATTTGGAAAATATTGTGTAAATTTAATTAATAAGGAAAAAAATATTAAAAAAATACGACAATGGCAGCAATTATTTGGAAGCATATCAAAAATAAACTTATTTTGCGGTTACCCCTCATAAATCGGTGGTAATAAAAAAGTCAAAGTTTTCGTTGGGTAATGGTTTTCTTCAAGCAACGCTGGGAGGGTTTTTCCAAATTTAAATTATTTATGTTTTGGGGACACTGAAGTGAAAAACGCGATTTGATGACTACCAAGTTTCCTTTGCAATTGGCTCAGTAGCTTTTTTATCTATAACACTACGTCAGCTAACAAACTTATGGAGCACCTAATTATAAGCGTTTACCAAACCCTAAAGATGCAAGATCGCAGGCAGGAACACAACACTTATTGATAGTTGTATTATTTAGCTGTGATCTTCTGTAAGGTTGAGGTACTTCCCCAGAGGGCTGGGGGCAGCCCCTGCATTTTGAGCAGGATATATTCTGCTGTGCCCTACCCCAATAAAAGTAGTATTGTTTATTTTCCATTTCGGTAATAAACGAGTATATTAAACAACTAGCTGACCCCGCAAACATTGTTTTGCCATATATGTTATTAACCCCCGCAACCCCCTCTTGTGGGTGGAATTTCGTAAAATCCGTTCTTAGCTGACCTCTACTCGGCGAAAGGAATATTCCTACCAAAATTCAAGTCTCTACGCCTTATGGTTCCAGAGATATCGTGATGAGTCAATATATGGATTGAAATCTCTTTTATATATATATGTTACGCTCAAAGATCGAAAACGCTCATTGAGCGGAAAAATAGCTCACAACGCGATGTGGTCACAGTAAAACATCCACATAGCGAAATTCGTGTTATGGCTCTAATGAAAACGCGCACGACGCGTTGTGGCAATCAAAGAAAGACCAAATAGCGAAATTCGTGTCGTGGCTTACATGCTATTCGATCTCAACGCGTTGTGGCAATGAAGAAAAGCCATGACGCGTATGGAATACTATTTGATTACAACGCACACTACTTTCCGATATAGATCCTACTAGGCCTAGGCTGGAAACGTTTTGGTAGATGTCCAGAAATATTTTTCATTTTATAAAATCACGGCATACCTAACGTGTTTCTCATTATCAAATATATTAAGTATATAATTATATAAATTAAAATGAAACGATATTTATTATTTATTGAGATTACTTTATATTAAAAAAAATCAATGTATTAAGTAATAAATCACTGAACACAAAATATTCATATCATATTTTGTAAATTACTCATAATTCACATAAAATGATAGTCCGTTTGTGACCGACGTTAGTATGTGCTTTTTCCAAAATATCAAACAACTAGCCGACCCGTGCCCACTTCGTTGGGCGTTATAATCCATTTCACATAAGAAGGGTACGGTGAAATTTGATATGTTCCAATACACTCTCACTATTTTCAACAAATCAGATAAATATAAATGTTTTAAAATCACCAATTAATTTCTAAGGCAAATAATAATGCTTGATTAGATTGAATTGTTGACACGGCACGTCAGAGGGCGCAGGTTCAAATCCTGCTGATTTAAAATCTTTATATATTTTTATCTTTTTCCTTTTATCTTGTCACTCCTGAATAGTGTAGCTTTCTGTTAGCGAAAGAATTTTCATGATCGGATCAGTATTTGCGAAGATTACCCCGTATATACAAACAAAGTTATAAACTTTACCTCTTTATAATATTAGTATAGATTCATCTGTTTTGCACAAATATCGAATTTTTGAACTTGAGCTTTCTATTCCAGCTTCAACCAACTTTTCAGGATCACCAATCTTTAAGACATCATATCGTTTAAGACGTCGATACTGCTTCGACGACAGACTCCTTTTTCTTTTTAAGAAGTTGAGACGGTTTTGTTTCATTAAGTAACATTTCATATTTTTCTGTAGTCATAATAAAACTGCGATCAGTGCTTGTTTCCACAAACTCACGTAAATTATCGTAAAACAATTCTTTTTTATTCGTTATAATTAGCGCTGACATTAAAATTCACTCTCATAAACAGAAAAGAAATGAATAAAACTGATGTTTCAATGCGTATTTGCACCCGAGCCGACACCGACAAGTTACAAACCTGTCCGTCGTGATGTGGTTAACACAATGAATGCTCAGAACGCGTCATGGCTTTTCTTCATTGCCTCGACGCGTTGAGATCGAATAGCATGTAAGCCACGACACGAATTTTGCTATTCGGTCTTTCTTTGATTGCCACAACGCGTCGTGCGCGTTTTCATTAGAGCCATAACACGAATTTCGCTATGTGGATGTTTTACTGTGACCACATCGCGTTGTGAGCTATTTTTCCGCTCAATGAGCGTTTTCGATCTTTGAGCGTAACATATATAATATATAGATAAAACGAAATTGTACTAACCAAAATCATAGTATACAAATACTTAGGTACCTACATAATGAATTGTTATGTTTGTTTTTTTATATTTGAACAAATATTTTTTCTTTGTATTGGTACGAGTACGATTAAGCAATTTTGTGTGTGTTTATTAAGTTGTCTTTTAATAATTGCTATATAAATTATATTTCTTCATAATTATATTGCTTTTGTAATGACCTTTAATAATCGTATTGGATTTTCGCAATTGTGTACTTTCCTGTCTAGGAAAAAGGGTTGGAGTATTTCGCATATTACTATTTTATTTCGAGTATTACTCTTGAAATTTAGAGTGGCAAACATATCGCTATTTCTCTCGATGCATGTAGTTTTCCGCACGATGTTTTCCGTCGCTGTTAATTACGTAATACATATCAATTGATATGAACGCCATTGTACGCGCCACAAAGCGCGACGTTTAAGTTCACCTCACTGAATCGTACATTCAATGTCATTCGCTATCGTGCAACGCCGGGCAGTGAGCGAAGACGGACGATCCTGTTCGAATCGAAGCGTCGACGAGTAAAGTTCAAAGTTTTATTCCCGTATAACCTGCGCGCGCGCCCGCGTCTCACCCGCTCAAGTGATTGATAAATAATTAATATTATCGACCGGTATCTCATATTATATCGACTATATATACGACGAGTGTAATCAGCCCACGAGTGTGACTTCCCAACCATCGCCATCGAGTTCAGTGAGCCGCTCCGTCACGTCTCATCGTCCTGCACCACCAGGTTAGTCTCAACCATCATCCATTATCATCCCTTACCCCTGCTCATACGGTCCTTCGAGTTCTCAAACCCCCATTCTCTCAGCGCGGGTAATCGACCCGCCATCCGCTCATCGATCGATGCGGGCATCGCGCCCACATTTTTTGGTCTTCGAGCCGGTACATATTCTTTGGATCAGCCCCCTGTGAACATTTTACAGTCCACTGTTCTCTTTCTCAATTCTCATAAGGTCCTACCGCGTTCGAACATTTTCTGGACTTCGAGCCGTTAGAATTTTTTGGTCTTCGAGCCGGTACAGATTCTTTAGATCAGCCCCCTATGCATATACAGTTTTATCTGATCCCATATATCGATAAATAATTCCCTTAACCTAAAGAAATTAGCTGTACCACACCCAGTATATGATATAAAATTACCCGCATTTAAAAAAAAAAAAATAATCAAAAATCTCTTAAACTCTTAAATCTCAATATAATATTAAATATATATACAAATCTCTCATAATTTACTCATATTTTTGTCTCATATTTTTGTCAGTACATAGTGTGTAAAATTGGTAACAACTAACAAAGTTTCGTATTTGAAAAAATAAATGTGTGATTTCATCATATTCCCGATATAGGTCATTGAAGAGTATAAAGCGGCGAGCGTTTATGCATTTATGCAATATTTTTGTTGCTTACTTGGTAATAATAAATATCAAAGTTATAGTTTCTTTGTATTTTATGTGGTTTCGTAAATGTTTATAATTGGTGCAGCGTTTTTAGTTCGTAAAATATATAAAATTCTATAAGTAGTAATTTATTCGTTATAATAGTGAACGGAGAAATTAATTTTATAATAGTATGTCGCCTTCCGCTCGATAAATAGACCGTTTTCGTTTACGTATCTTTACTAGTTTTTATTATATAGGTTTTTAGCATTACATTTTTATATTATTATAGTAGTTACTTTTGATTATCATTACAATTTCATTTTCGTCACAAATATACGGTAGTATTAATTGTGATATGCTCGTTGTAAGAATTGTTTACTTATTCTATTATTAGTGTTAACTTTAAATTCAAAATAAGTAAAGTTAAGTTAGTTAAATAAATTTAGGTCGCATATCTATTTTATTCAGCTCAGGTACCTATATTGTTCGTTGTTTACCTTAGTAACATAATTGTTATAACATAGCATATTATAGTACGCACTGTCTCGTAGTAAGAATTATATTGTTTGCTTATTTTATTTTTAGGATTAATTTTAAATTACCGCTAAATTAAGTAAGTCGTTTACTCTGCTCACTTTGCGGTATCGTATCCGTTGCTTGGCGCAGGAATATTTTAATATTACACATTTTCACATTGTCTTACTTTAACCGACTTTAAAAAAAAGGAGGAGGTCCGCGATTAAATCGTATTATAATTATTTTGTTTTTTATTATATTGTTAAATTTAATTTACAATGCCGTCTAAATCGCAAGCGGCCATTTTTCGCGAGGCGATAAAAGCTATTAATCAGCTCAAAGAAATTGGCTCGGCGGTGGTAGCCAAGGATACAAAAAAGTACGCCATTACGGACTTCACGGCTAGGTACGCCAAGATAGACGAGCAAAAACACAAATTAGAGAATGTTTACTACGAGATCCTGGATGGTGAAGACCTCACTGATGAACTTGAGGCCACCTATACAAAGAACTACGAAAAGGCAATAGCGGATTACAATGACATACTGGTTGCGTTTGAAAAGTTAAGCGTGGCTTCAGCTCTTCCTGAGACTGCTCACCCCTCCGCGTCATCAACACCTGCTAACGTCCTGCCCAAGATTGCGCTACCAAAGTTCAGCTCAAAAATTGAAGACTGGCCTTCTTTTATTGCCATCTTTAAAAGTCTTACCGACGATATGAATACTATATCGGATTCGGTGAAGCTCCATTACCTGCTGTCGTGCCTATCAGGCGAGGCGCGCAGTATGGTAGCTCATCTTCAGCTCACCAACGAGAATTTCGCCGTGGCAATGGATATTCTGACCAGACGATATGAAAACCGTCGCGTTCTCATCGACCGGTTTGTAGACATTATACTGGGCCTACCGAACATTCATACACGCTCTGATATTCGCACGCTCTTCTTGACTCCGCTCATTTCCGCGCAGTGCGCCCTCAACAACCTTGATTTACCCATGAAGGAGAGTGACTACGTTTTCGTATCGATAGTAGTACGAAAGCTCAAGGGTGAGCTTAGGACCCTATTTGAACGTAAATACGGATCACGTCAGACTCTGCCAACCCTCAAGAATTTAATCACCTTCTTGGAGGAGCACGCGCGATGTGTTGAGACAGAGTGGTCAAGCCCACTCACCTCACAACTCAGTTGGCACTCTCCACAGACTAGCCAGTATCGCAGTCGGACCCCCCCTGCTCATCCACGAGTTTCACCTCGTCAGCGTGTTTACCAGGAGTTCCGCCCCATTGCTCCGGTTAGAAGTCAGCGAGACTATCGCACCACGCAGCCGGCTCAGCTCAGGCCGGTTTACTCGGCTCAACCTTCACCTATTGCTCGCAATGGCAATAATTTACCCTGCCCATTCTGCAGAGAGAGAGGACACAAGCTCATCGCCTGCCCACAGTACAACGATCAGACGATACAAGGCCGGTGGAACTTCGTCAGAGCCCGCGACCGCTGTCAACGCTGCTTGGGGCCTCATTATGAGAATGAGTGCAAGTCCACGAATGCTTGCAAGGAATGTGGAAATAGAGGACACCACACATCACTGCATGAACGCCATGCTTCTTCTCCAGCTCACTCGGATACTCATCCTCGACGTTCACAGCCAAAGGAGCGCCCCGGACAGCGTTCACGTTACGAACAGCAGCATTTTTCGGCGCACGCCGCGCATGGGAATCCCAGGCCACACAGCAATCACTCCAATCATTCGCGCTCGCCTAGTAGGCCTAGGGTAGGTGGTCCACAATGACTACCTACAATAACAGAGCACTACGAACATGAAAATAATCAGCACACTCGTTCACACTCAGCTCACACACAGACACCACAAGCTCACTCCGCGATATCAGCTCCAACAATTAATTATACTTGTAATTCCGCTCAGCGTGAAGAGCACGTTAAAAATTTGCCAATCTTGTTGCCTACGGTCTCGCTAAAAATAGCAGACGTACATGGCCACTTTCATATAGCTCGAGCCTTGTTAGACTGCGGTAGCATGATAACACTTATAACTCAGCGCATGGCTCGAATATTAAATTTACCGCTGAATCAATCAGCACTAAAAATCGCGGGGGTGGGAAACCAACACACACAAAATTCAAAGGCATCCATCACAATAGTATGCAGACCTATACACCGTGACACACCCACGATCACGGCTACAGCGCATATTTTAAAAAATGTTACAGGCTATCTGCCATTACAAAAAGTTCCGCCCATAATTGATGCAGAGCCTCCGGTCCCCTTGGCAGATCAAGATTACCATACACCAGCTCCGATCGATCTCTTATTGGGTTCTGACGTTCTCGGCCAAGTTCTGGACGGGACTAAGGTCTCGTTAGGCCGGGGGAAGCCCATAGCCTTCGGCACGATTTTTGATTACACTTTGATAGGACCCATTGAGGGTTTATATGCCACACCTTCGAACCAGGCTATCTCAGCTCATGTTATCAGCTCACAACCAGAACCAGACATATCTACACGCGAGGTTTGCAAGCGCCTTGAGAGGTTTTGGGAGTCGGAGGAACCCCAGCCTCATGTAATAAGCAGCCCTTTAAATGAACAGTGCGAGGAACTTTACCGCACCACAACGACGCGGACGCCGTCGGGAAAATACATGGTGTCATTACCCTTTTTGCCGAATGCGCCGACATTGGGCAACACTCATGCGATTGCGCTGCGCAGATTTATTAACCTGGAGAAGAGACTGCAAGCAAACCCACCCTTCCGCGCTAAATACGTTGATTTCATGGAGGAGTATCTCAAACTAGGACATATGTCGCCTTGTCACCCGAGTACATTCGCAGGCAAAACGCACTTTTATATTCCGCACCATGGAATCTTCAAAGCAGGATCAGACAAGCTGCGCACTGTTTTCGACGGCAGCAGCAAGAGTTCAAATGGCGTCAGCTTAAACGATTGCCTGCACACAGGCCCAGCTCTTCAACAGGATATTGTTGACATTATTATGTCATTTAGAACACACCCTGTAGTCTTCAGTACTGACATCAGAAAGATGTTCAGAAACATACTCATCCGACCAGATCAAAGACATTATCAACTTATTCTCTGGCGGTCGTCACCTGACCAGCCTCTGCTCACATATGCGTTAAACACAGTTACGTATGGTTTACGGTCAAGCCCGTACCATGCCATCCGCACGTTACTTCAATTGGCTGATGACGAAGGTCATCGCTACCCACAAGCTGCACAGATCCTACGCACTTCAATCTTCGTTGACGATATACTCTGTGGCCATGACTCTGTGGAGTCTGCACAGATATTACAAACCGAGTTGATTGACTTGCTTGGCCTTGGTGGGTTTCAGCTCAGTAAATGGACTTCAAATTGTCCACAGCTCCTGGAACGTTTTCCAGATGACCAATGTGACATGCCTAAGGACTTTGATATCAGTCCAGACTCGAACACTATTAAAGTACTTGGGATACAATGGATTCCTCAATCGGATGAGTTCACTTATCGCATCACTCTCCCTCCAATAACTCAAGTCACAAAGCGCTCCATTCTCAGCACAGTTGCATCACTCTATGACCCCAACGGTTGGGTCACACCGGTCGTTTTTCGCGCAAAGCTTCTGTTACAGAAGTTATGGCTTCTGAAGCTGGGATGGGACGAACTCCCTCCCGATGAAGTTCACACAGAGTGGCAGCACATCTCACAAGATCTGCCTCAACTTTCGAATCTACGCTTACCTCGTCACATTTGCAAATACAAACCGACATCCACTTACTCGCTCCACGGGTTTGCGGATGCATCAGAAGCTGGATTTGCCGCCGTCATTTACCTACATGAGTTCAATGCTAATGGACAGGTCAATGTACACCTGGTTCTTGCCAAGTCAAAGGTCGCCCCTATTAAGAATCGCCTCTCAATTCCTAAATTGGAACTATCAGCTGCAGCTCTTTTAGCACAGCTCATGGCTCGTGTGTCAGCTAAGTTATCAGCTCACATTGCTGTTGGCCAACATATCTGTTGGTCGGATAGCACAATAGTTATCGCGTGGCTGAACACGCCCCCTCATCGGCTTCAAACATTTGAGGCCAACCGAGTGGCTAAGATAACGTCTAGTCCGACTAGTTCTACATGGAGACATGTTCCCACGAATCTCAACCCTGCAGACTGTGCAAGCAGGGGCATGTCAGCACAATCTATTTCAGCTCATGATCTATGGTGGTCTCCTAACTGGCTCAAAGAGCCCCCAAGCAGCTGGCCTAAGATGCCACTAGCTTTAGGCCATCATGCTTTACCAGGCCTTAAACCAAAAAAGGTACCAGCGCATATAGCGATTCCTGATGTTGATCATGATCTGCTTACTCGCTTCAGCTCACTTGACAAGCTCGTCGGGGTGACGGCTTGTATCAAGCGTTTCATTTTTAATTGTAAGCACGGCCCAAAGGCACGACGTTCGGGTCCGCTGACTGTTACTGAACGTAGGGACGCACTATTACTATGGGTTCGTGCCGTTCAACAGAATGAATTTGCAGAAGACTTTCACCGTCTTCAAACTGATAAAATTGTAACCGCTCGACTCCAGCGTCTCTCGCCATTTATGAAAGACGGTCTCTTGAGAGTCGGTGGTCGTCTGGCTCATGCTTCAATTAATTACGATGCTCAACATCCACTCATTTTGCCCAGCTCAAGTCCACTCGTAGATCTGATTATTGACCACTATCACAAGGTACACTGCCATCCTGGCTCTGACACACTACACGCCATTCTACGCCAGCAATTCTGGATATTATCCGCTCGCCGCGTGATCAGACGCCGGGTATTTAAATGTATTAGATGTTTCCGATGTCGCGCTCAACCTGATGCCCCGTTCATGGGTGACCTTCCCGCCGACAGAGTTAACCCTCAACCTGTCTTTAGCCAAGTCACGACTGACTTCGCCGGCCCGTTTCTCGTTAAGTCTAGTACGTTACGGAACGCTAAACTCTTAAAAGCATACTTTTGTATATTTGTGTGTTTGTCAACGAAAGCGGTTCATTTGGAGGCCGTCTCTGCCCTTACCACGGAAGCATTTCTCGCGGCATTACAAAGATTTATCTCACGGCGCGGTACGCCGGTACTAATTAGATCAGATTGCGGCACTAATTATGTAGGCACTAGAAATCACCTCATAGAAGTTCAAAATTTTCTTACTGCTAATAATGATGAAATCACACACAAACTTGCTAACCAGCACATAACCTGGTTGTTAAACCCCCCAAAGGGGCCCTGGTTCGGCGCGTTACATGAAATTAATATTAAATCTACGAAACAATTGCTTTATCGCGTGATTGGTGAACAACACCTTACCTTTGAGGAATTTTGCACACTACTGGCACGAATCGAGGCTGTACTCAACTCTAGACCTCTCTGCCCACTTTCGTCCGATCCTTCGGACTTTCAACCTTTAACTCCTGGCCACTTTATTATAGGCCGTCCGCTCACTGCTCTGCCAGAGCCGTCCTTTGATGACAGGCCCTTGTCTGCCCTCAGACGTTTTCAGCTCATACAAGCTATATCTCAGCGCTTTTGGACACTGTGGACCAGATCCTACCTCCATACCCTTCAGACCCGCTCAAAATGGCTTTCCCCTTCCTCACCTCCTCAAGTCGGCGAACTCGTACTCATCAAGGAGGATAACCTGCCCCCGCTCCAATGGAAACTGGGAAGAATTACGCATACGATACCTGGGAAGGATGGAGTGATCCGAGTTGTGGATCTGGATACAGCCCATGGACATTTACGCAGACCTGTGCTGAGGATAGCAAGGCTGCCATTGGACTCAGCCCAAGAAGAGGCTCTTCCCCGGGCCCCCCAGGATGTACGCGCCACAAAGCGCGACGTTTAAGTTCACCTCACTGAATCGTACATTCAATGTCATTCGCTATCGTGCAACGCCGGGCAGTGAGCGAAGACGGACGATCCTGTTCGAATCGAAGCGTCGACGAGTAAAGTTCAAAGTTTTATTCCCGTATAACCTGCGCGCGCGCCCGCGTCTCACCCGCTCAAGTGATTGATAAATAATTAATATTATCGACCGGTATCTCATATTATATCGACTATATATACGACGAGTGTAATCAGCCCACGAGTGTGACTTCCCAACCATCGCCATCGAGTTCAGTGAGCCGCTCCGTCACGTCTCATCGTCCTGCACCACCAGGTTAGTCTCAACCATCATCCATTATCATCCCTTACCCCTGCTCATACGGTCCTTCGAGTTCTCAAACCCCCATTCTCTCAGCGCGGGTAATCGACCCGCCATCCGCTCATCGATCGATGCGGGCATCGCGCCCACAGCCATATAAAGCAAAAATAATTTTGAAAACACGTTAGATACTGAAACAACGACTTTACGATAAACTCTATGATTCACTATTAATCATGCCAATATTCAAACATCGATAAGAGAATCAATCGCATTTCACGTGATCTGATACATATGAATACTTTACTCATAATGCAGTGTTCCTTAGCTCTATAATACCTATTCATTATATTAAATACCTGTTTTAACGTGTAGCGGATTGGAACAGAAAAGTTTGATATACCTAAATGTTTATCTTTTTCAACCATCAAATTCCACTTTATCTGCCAACTATTTCTTTTAGCGACCTGAAAATCAAAGAGTTATTAGTTTATTACTCATATTGACCACAAGAGCTTGTTTTACTTTCTATGTTTATTTTACTTATGCATGTGCGAGATAAACATTATCACTTATCAGCAACTGGTAAAACGGATCTATTAGGATATTGACACATAACACTTGACACATTTTGTTGTAAGATATCTATGACATACACGTCAAATGTTTTAAATGATTTACTTCAGTTTGTTTGAAGATATAAACAGTATTTAAATAACAAATAATGTTTTTGTCAGAAACTAACCTACACGAAACAAATAAATTAAATTTTTAACTATAATCATTAGGAGTCGTCCATTAAATCACGTGATGGTGTGTATGTGGTGAAGTTAAGACTACCCCCCAACCATATCAAAAGATAACGTGTATTTTTTTGTGAAAAGTATATTGAAAATTTTCAGAATAATATTATCTTTAAATATATAAAGTGATTAAATTTGGAAAATGCACGGTGTTTTTTTGGTTGCTTTATGATTTTGAAATCGCGCGTTCAACGAAAAAAAAAATACACTTGATATCTCATTACAGCCCTTACTTGTGATATAACATAATTTTTTCCCGTACATCTCCCCCCCCCCCTTTCGAGCCTCACGTGATTAAATGGACGACCCCTAATCAAGTTGTAGAGGTGGAAAAAATTATTTTATGTAATTGTTTTTTTATTGAACGTCATGTCATCCAACATTATGATGGTATGTAACTTGATAATTTTCATATATCTACATTTTTTAATGTGCATCTACTTATAAGTTACTTTGTGATATTTATAGTCACATTTTAACATACGAGTACAATAAACATAATGTGCTATTAAACAACGTTCTAGCGCATTGGTTACAGAGACTGACCGTTGCTCTAGCGCTCGTGGGTTGTTCCTTCACAAGAAAAATATTTGTATAAGCCATACAGATATTTTCGTGGTCTGGAGTTCTGCACGTTTGTGTTTAAATGTTGTTTGTGTTGCCGGACCTAACAAGATTCCATGTTACCGGTGTTTCCTACCTATATACTGCTAGTTTAGTGTGAAGTGGTTATGTTTAGTTTTTTTTTTGTAAATGTTTTTTTTTTACCTTCGTTAAGTGTGTATATCACCTTATGGCGAAATAAATGTTTTGATTTTGATTTTTGATTTTGATGGTTATAATAAGACTAACAATATATTTCTTACTTAATGTGTTAATCATAAAGTAGCCTTAAATAGCCTTACACTCAAACCCTGTGATGTAGAACCCTTTGTGGGGGCTTTGAAATACAATAGAAAAGTGCAAACACCCAGACCACTATAAATATGTAGGTATATTCGTTAGTAGACCAAATAGCGAAATTCGTGTCGTGGCTTACATGCTATTCGATCTCAACGCGTTGTGGCAATGAAGAAAAGCCATGACGCGTTCTGAGCATTCATTGTGTTAACCATATCACGACGGACAGGTTGTAACTTGTCGGTGTCGGCTCGGGTGCAAAGACGCATTGAAACATCAGTTTTATTCATTTCTTATCTGTTTATGAGAGTGAATTTTAATGTCAGCGTTAATTATGACGAATAAAAAAGAATTGTTTTACGATAAATTACGTAAGTTTGACGCCGCGTTGGAGCAGCGGTCACAGCACTGGATTGCGATTGACTGTTGCGCGGGCGGTTGCGGGTTCGATCCCCGTACACGACAACATTTGTATTGGCCATACAGATGTTTGCCGTGGTCTGGGTGTTTGTGCATTCCTTGTGGGTCTCCCCACCGTGCCTCGGAGAGCACGTTAAGCCGTCGGTCCCGGTTGTAATCATGTACACCTGATAGCGATCGTTACTTATAGTAGGGAATATATCGGCCAACCCGCATTGGAGCAGCGTGGTCGATTAAGCTCCGATCCTTCTCCTTACATGGGGAAGAGGCCTATGCCCAACAGTGGGATATTACAGGCTGAATCGTGAATCGTGATCGTGACGTGAGTTTGTGGAAACAAGCACTGATCGCAGTTTTATTATGACTACAGAAAAATATGAAATGTTACTTAATGAAACAAAACAGTCTCAACTTCTTAAAAAGAAAAAGGAGTCTCAGTCAGTTACATACTTAATATATTTGATAATGAGAAACACGTTATGCCGTGATTTTATAAAATGAAAAATATTTCTTAAGGACATCTAGGTACCAAAACGTTTCCAGCGTAGGCCTAGTAGGATCTATATCGGAAAGTAGTGTGCGTTGTAATCAAATAGTATTCCATACGCGTCATGGCTTTTCTTCATTGCCACAACGCGTTGAGATCGAATAGCATATAAGCCACGACTCAAATTTCGCTATTTGGTCTTTCTTTGATTGCCACAACGCGTCGTGCGCGTTTTCATTAGAGCCATAATACGAATTTCGTTATGTGGGTGTTTTACTGTGACCACATCGCGTTATGAGCTATTTTTCCGCTCAATGAGCGTTTTCGATCTTTGAGCGTAACATATGTACCGTGTATACATCCATATACATTTAGTAAAAAGCGGTTATTTTAAAATTACAAACAGACACTCCAATTTTATTTATTTTTATAGATGAAAGTGTATTTCGTGTAATTGTTTACCGATTGCATAGAAAGCTTGTATTTTATTATTTTTTTTTATTATGACATTCTCAAAGATCGAATTATGTTATAGAAAGCAGCAAATGGTAGAAAACGTAGTGAAAGTCGATATTCTGTTAAAATAAGATCATTGTATTATTTGTATTGGCTGAAAATAGATAGAGGACGATCCTATTGTTAAATGGATGAAGTCTCTACCTACACACAAATTGAAGATTTTGTGACAATGTCCTTCAATTGAGAAGGGTTCTGTATATTATGACTTCCTATGTCTTATACTATTAAACGAGCAATTCTTGTATATATATATATACAAGAATTAATATTATCTATATATATAAAAGAGTTATCCACCCATTGACTCATCACGATATCTCTGGAACCATAAGGCGTAGAGACTTGAAATTTGGTAGGTATATTCCTTTCGCCGAGTAGAGGTCAGCTAAGAACGGGTTTTGCAAAATTCCACCCCTGAAGGGGTAAAACGGGGGTTGGAAGTTTGTATGAAAGTCCCATGTTTTTGAAGTAAGAGACTTGAAATTCAAAATATATGCTCTATAGATGATGCTGAGGTGTACTAATAATGTATTTTGAGAAATGAACCCCCTTTTGGGGTTAAAACAGGGGATGGTAGTTTTATGAAAGTCCAATGAAAAATACACCTACAAACTTGAAATTAGGAAAGGCTATAGCTATGATTTTCCTCAAATTAACGCGGGGGTAACCGCGGGGCACAGTTAGTATATATATATATATATATATATATATATTCTGAATCTTGGAATCGGCTCCAACGATTTTCGTGAGTATTTAGGGGTTTTCGGGGGCGAAAAATTGATCTAGCTAGGATTCATTTTTAGAAAATGTCGTTTTATTCCTGTTTTTAGGCACTGAAAAAAATGGCTAAAATATCGTTAGAATAGGAAGGTTAATTTCGCAGTTGTCATTAATGTTTTAATAGCTCGGGTGGGAAATGGGACGGTCGATATTGACCGAGAAAACCATGGTTCAAATCTCAGTCTCCAGATTAAATTCTTTTTTTTTTAATTTCACTCGTGATTTTTTATTTAAATAAAAATAAAATATAAAAATACCGAGAAAAAACAAAATAAAAAAATAAATAAAATAAAAATACCTACCGAGCTAGGCTCGGTCACCCAGGTACTTGAAAATTATGAAGTAGAGATTTTACAAGCTTTTATTTAACTTGCAATGTATGTATGTATGTATGTATGTATGAATGAATGTAAATTTAATGAATGTTTGTTCGGGTGAAATCTTGCAACTCAATTTTGAAGCAGATATCTTCAACCGATTGAGCTGAAATTTTGTATACAGGTTCAATTTAGATGACAATGCATGATTTGTATGTATATATGTATGTTTGTTAGGGTGAAATCTTGCAACTCAATTTTGAAGCAAATATCTTCAAGCAATTGAGCTGAAACTTTGTATACAGGTTCAATTTGGATGACAATGCATGGTTTGTATGTATGTATGTTTGTTCGGGTGAAATCTTGCACTCAATTTTGAAGCAAATATCTTCAAGCAATTGAGCTGAAACTTTGTATACGGGTTCAATTTGGATGACAATGCATGGTTTGTATGTATGTATGTTTGTTCAGGTGAAATCTTGCAACTCAATTTTGAAGCAGATATCTTCAACCAATTGAGCTGAAATTTTGTATATTATAGGTTCAATTTGGATGCCAATGCATGGTTACCTTTGTGACGTCATTCTAAATCCAATATGGCGGCATATCCAACAGTGTGGACTAGTTATTTTTAGTGCACTTCTACAATATGGGTATCAAATGAAAGGGCTTGCTAAGAATAATTCGAATAAAGTGACGTGATAACCGACTAAAAAGTCAAAAATAAATTAAAAGTAAAAAACCTTTTTAAAAAACAAGCTTTTATTTGAATGCACTAAAACGAAAAAAATAAATTTTTACCTAAAAACTTTTACTATCTACTTATAAAGTCATTACACATAATCTATATGATATAAAAGCTTGTCGCAAGATTTGCTTGTAAACAAGTAAATTAAATAGATTGATGTGATTGATTTTAACTATTAAAATTTTCAAACTAAGGAAATACGAGTACTATCTCGCGACAAGCTTTTCTATCATATAGATTATGTGTAATGACTTTATAAGTAGATAGTAAAAGTTTTTAGGTAAAAATTTATTTTTTTCGTTTTAGTGCATTCAAATAAAAGCTTGTTTTTTAAAAAGGTTTTTTACTTTTAATTTATTTTTTGATAAGCTTGCATGAGTGAAGCATGCAGTGAGTATTTTGACTTGCAGAAATTTATACGTGTTATTATATTTATTACCGTTCGTATAGAAAAAAAAATATATACGGATATATTAAACACGTAACATAAAACCTGTTGTTGATACTTACTTGTTAATGAGTATAGTGTACGTCATATGTATTTTTATTCTCAATACGTTCATTGCTCTGTCATGGTTTGGTACTGCGTAGTAGGCATTAGTTCTGTATAATATACCAGTTTAATTTCATGTGGGCTTTGCTATAGTCACGTGCTTAATGAAATTTTTATTTTATTTTTGCGCGAACTTGGTGAGGCTTATGTCCAGCAGTAGATTACGATAGACTGAAGTGTAGAATATTTTTTTAAATTAAAATTTAATATGATATTATTAATCTACTAGCTGTGCCCCGCGGTTACCCCCGCGTTAATTTGAGGAAAATCATAGCTATAGCCTTTCCTAATTTCACGTTTGTAGGTGTATTTTTCATTGGACTTTCATACAAACTATCATCCCCTGTTTTAACCCCAAAATGGGGTTGATTTCTCAAAAAACATTATTAGTACACCTCAACACCATCTATAGAGCATACATTTTGAATTTCAAGTCTTTTACTTCAAAAACATGGGACTTTCATACAAACTTCCAACCCCCGTTTAACCCCCTTAGGTGTGGAATATCGTAAAACCCGTTCTTAGCTGACCTCTACTCGGCGAAAAGAATATTCCTACCAAAATTCAAGTCTCTACGCCTTATGGTTCCAGAGATATCGTGATGAGTCAATGGGTGGGTTACTCTTTTATATATATAGATTAATACATCGAATGCCAAAGAAATTAATTAACCGTTTAATAAATAGACGAGACGAGAACTCTTGACAAATATATGAAAAAACCGTAAACGGAAATTGTGTTATTGACCTTGTATTACCGATTATAAAACAATCAGTGTTGTATGTTTTTGATTACAATTTAACAAAACGAACGTGTTATTGTTTATTATTATATAATAGCTGACCCGGCGAAAGTCGTACTGTTTTTTTTTTCATGAACATATCGAGTTTTTTTTTGCAAACATTGTGACAACGATTAACGACAACCTAACGAACACAAAAATATCCAAAATGGTAGTAGTAGTAGTGAAATTAAAAAAAAAAAGAAAAAAAACTTGATCTGGAGACTGAGATTGGAACCCGGGTCAACACGATTCGACACCCGCCGACTTCCTAATTACGCCATTACAGCTATAATGACAACGGTGAAATTAAGCTTCGTATTCTAATGATATTTTTTCATTGCCTAAAAACAGGGATAAAACGACATTTTTTTTAATGAATCCTAGCTAGATCAATTTTTCGCCCCCGAAATCCACTGCATACTAAATTTCACGAAAATCGTTGGAGCCGATTCCGAGATTCAGAATATATATATATATATATATATATATATATAAATACAAGAATTGCTCGTTTAATAGTATAAGATTATAATCTGACCAGCTGCTGCCCGCGACGTCGTCTGCGTGCGTTCACTGCTCGTTCCCCGTAGGTGATAGCGTGATAATATGTAGCCTATGCCTATATTCTAACCCGACTTCTTAATAATATTCGTGCCAAATTTGAAGTAAATCCATGCAGTATTTTTTGAGTGTATCTCGGACATACATTGACTTTCCTACCATTTTATTATATAGATTTTCATGCGTTGTTATTGCTTACTGACATCATCCAAGGTCTCTTATTAACTATTTTTGGCACTGTTATTATTATCGTTTTAAAATAACAAGCAACGAATACCAAATGTGGGCTGTAAACTAACAAATGGTGATCTTTTTTTTACTTGTATTATACAATATTGTTTTTTAAATTGGCTTTGGCTAACGTGACGTTATTTTAATAATGTTAGTCAGTGTAATGTAAATAAGACACTCAGCAAGATAAATTATGTTTAAAAACAGTATATATGCATAGGTATGGTTCATACAATTGAAAAAAAAACACTATATAAAAAATTAATTAATTTGTAGCAAATGCACCGAGGTCTTAGCTGACTAGTAGGCCCATTTCACGTGGAGCTCGATAGGAAGGGGAGGGGTTCGGAAAAAACTGGCTGTAATGAGATGTCACGTGTATTTATTTTTCGTTAAATGTGTGATTTCTCAACGTAACAAATTTAATTTAATCAGGTTATACCTAACTATATCTAAAGATACTATCCTGAATATTTCAATATACTTTGTACCAAAAAATACAAGCGATTTATGATTATGGGTTTGGGTAGTCTCAAACTTCACCACGTATTGATTAGCTAAAAACTTCACGTTTTTAATGGACGACCCCTAATAATTAATTTGTAATAATTGTATTATAAATAAATCATTTTTAATTTAAATAATTCTACCACAAAAAATAAAAGTACGCAAATACTGGTACTTACATAAAATATGTACCTATCGCAACTCTCTTTAGGGTTACCCTTGAACAGTCTTACTTGTTAAATAAAGTTCATATTTTGAAAAACTTGTTACCTACTTAATAATAATAATTTACTATCAATGTTTTGCCACCGTCATGATAATTTGGAATTATACAGAATCTATAAATGTACTGAGTATTAACTTCTAAAGACACGTTACATTGACATTTGACATTGGATGCTAATCGTATGTATTTCAGGTGTGAAATTAACTACTAAAATGTTTTCACTAAATCTAAAGTTTAAGGGGGCATCCATAAATTTGGTCACACAAATGTCACGATATTTTTAATTTAGAGATGAAACGGATATCCGGCAACTATCCGGTATCCGGCCTATCCGGCCTTGTTTTCACTATCCGGCCGGATACCGGATAGTAATTCAGTATCCGGCCGGATACCGGATAGTAATTCAGTTTTTTTTCAGCCTGTAATATCCCACTGTTGGGCATAAACCTCTTCCCCTATGTAGGAGAAGGATCAGAGCTTAATCTACCGCGCTGCTCCAATGCGGGTTGGCGGATATATTCCCTTCTATGAGTAACGATCGCTATCAGGTGTACATGATAACAACCGGGACCGACGGCTTAACATGCTCTCCGAGTCACGATTTGGACAGCACAAGGATTGCACAAACACCCGGACCGTGGTCCGGGTGTTTGTGCAAGCATCTGCATGGCCAATACTTTTTGTCATGTGCGGGGATTGAACCCGCAACCGCCAGCGCAACAAGCACAACACAATCCAGTGCTGTGACCGTTGCGCCAAGGCGGCGTCGTTCAGTTTATGTCACATATATTCTAGGTAAAGATGAAACGGATATGCGATACCTGTAACCTGGATAAAAAAATATATATATATTTAAGTAATCATTTGCTTTATTTAATTAGTCTTAGCATCACTAAAAAGAAATATTATTAGTTTTAGTTGTAAATTTTTAATCACACAATAGTAAATGAATGTAATAGAAAGAAAATGAATTAAATAGTACTCATACAGCTCATACTGCACTAAGGGCAAATAATGGTGTATAAATACTAATTTCTCTGCATTGAGAGGTAGCAAGCGGTTTCGCTTCTCTTCATAAATAAGGCCTTCGCTGTACACACTGCTGCAAGGTGCTGAAAGATAGATTTTGGCAAACTTTGTTAAATTTCACCAAACAGCTAAGTTCCGCCGGATATCCGGCGGCCGGATATCCGGCTATCCGGCCACATGGTTGGCCGGATATCCGGCTATCCGGTATCCGGCCAAACTGCTATCCGTTTCATCACTGATTTTTATCTCTTTTCCGTCCTTGTCACAGCTGGTTACATTTATGAGTTTTTTTTTTACAAATGTTTGTCTTGTGCGGGGATCGAACCCGCAATCGCCAGCGCACAGCCATAATAACCAATGCTGTCACCGTCACTTTTTTATACCATCATACTTAGTATTTCTGTGGTCTGTGATCATAATAAATTATAAGGCAATAAATCAAATTTGTACAATTCATGGTTATTCATTTCTTACCAATCACTGTGTTAGGAAGTTACAGATTTTAAAGACTGATCTGATACATATCTGTTACATTGGATTGGAGATACATAATATATCTCTTTTTATATTTTAAGTGAAAGTATTTTGCCCGTATCTTTTAAGAATAAGTATTAATTTTCTTTTGTGATATGCTATGCTTTCTTTTTTGTATGAGCCACATTTGCATGGTTAGCGTCTGCACTTAAATAAATATATAACTGTAGTTCAGCAGTGTAACGGTATGAGTAATTACTAAATGTCTGGTTCGCTAAAATACTACACGTATTATTTAGTATATAAAGTTATGTACGTAAATAGGGACGACTTTCAGGGCGAGCTTCAACTTTGAACGGTTACAAATGATTATACTTACAGACTTTGTGTGAGGAGGGAGTGGTCAATCATTATCCTATTGTTTTTAAAAGTTACGTGTCAATTTGAGATCGATATCTTATAAAGTATTCATATCACGATTCAGTCTGTAATATCACACTGTTGGGCATAGGCCTCTTCCCCATGTAGGAGAACGATCTGAACTTAATCCACCACGCTGCTCCAATGCGGGTTGGCGAATATATTCCCTAGTATGAGTAACGATCGCTATCAGGTGTACATGATAACAACCGGGACCGACGGCTTAACGTGCTCTCCGAGGCACGGTGGGGAGACCCACAAGGACTGCACAAACACCCAGACCACGGCAAACATCTGTATGGCCAATAAAAATGTTGTCGTGTGCGGGGATCGAACCCGCAACCGCCCGCGCAACACCCAATCGCAATCCAGTGCTGTGACCTGTTAATTATTGTTACTTAAAGTTAAGAGATAAATAACAACATAATTATACGCGTATTGTTCGTAGAGGAATGAAAATTTATCTAAATTATAGAGAAAATAAAACAAAATCCATTGCTTAATGCAGAAGAAAACGAAGGACATGGCGATGATAGACGCGGATAGTGATGTTATTTGATACTTATATTTTTCTCACATATAGTTCCGATAATTTTTGATGTTTAAAGAAAGCATTTTGTTTGGTCGCAAGTTTTTTTTTAGTATCTTCCTAAATATTCCTCCCCGTTTCCATGCGTATGGTAGCTGCTGGCTAGTTCCGCTATAAATATGCTAAAAGAAGACAAAAATAGTATTACATATAAATATTTATAATTATTAAGTTGTTTTAAGCAAAAATCATTACAGAACAATTATTATTAATAGATTCTCATCTGCTACCTTGAAAAGTTTAATAGGTACTATTGTTATCCGTGTTTAATGTTCACAAATTAGGTCAAATTCTACTGATCTATAAAAAAGGTTAAAAGGTTTTTTATATATCAATGGTCAAATTCACAATAATTTATTATTTGAGTCTTGCTTAGAAACTAACAGACATATGAATCATAAGTATTTTTAAATTTTATTAGATGTTAAAAAATAATGCGAGCGTACAAATTACGAGTATATTATGTATATTATGCATGTATAAAAAGCTAAATATTGACATTGTTACTGTATGATTTTTAAATAACTCGTCTCTGTAACTGTACTGTGTACGCAAATTCAATGTGACAAAAAATGTTATAATCAAAATAGGTACCTCATTAAATTTTTTGATAATTATACATTGTATTATTGTATCATGTCTATTGTTGCAATGAAATTTTTAAAGTGCAGAGTGACGTGCCACTCTTGATCGTTATCTTGTATGCTGGTTGCTATAACTCTGTTTATACTACACTGTTAAAAATTTCTTCGGAAATTTTACTAAAAATGTGTAGGAAGTTTTAACGCAAAACAATTTAGTAAATTTACTAAACAGAATGCTTCATCACTTACAAAATATTTTTGGAAATTTACCAAGCAGTTCCATAGTAATTTTACCATACAGTTTTTTAATTTTATTTAACAATTGATCATAAAACTGTTTAGTAAATTTACTGTGGAGTTTTGTAACTATACCACTCAATTCACTTGAATTGGGTTCGATAAAATTACAAAATATTTTTGGAAATTTACCTATAAATTTGATTAGTAATTTTACCATACAGTTTTGTAATTTTATTCAATAAATTATCATAAAAATGTTTAGTAAATTTATTATGCAGTTTTCTAAACAAACCATCCATCATGGAATATTTATTATCTTAAATGATAGTTTATACATAAAAATTTTCCTTAGAACTTTAACGTATTAGAAAAAAAATACTTTTAACTGCACGAAAAAAAAATATTAAAATACATATATTCAAATTGAATGAAAAGAAATTAAGTATATTTTGATAATTTATTTTCTAACCAGCTGTTTCACCAACATTTTCAAACTTGGTAACTTTTAAAAAAAAAATGCTTAATTAATTATATGAGTTATTACTATATAATTTTCAAATCAAAATTTTAACATATATAATTATATGAGAAAAAAATATTGATAATTTTTAATGATTTCAAGGATATTTAAATAAGCTCTTTTTTTGTTCATCTAAAAAAGTAGCTACTCTGTTATACCTACTGTTAATTATACAAAACACTGTATAATTTTACAGTCAAAATAATAAAATTAATAAGAAAATTATTGAATTTCCAAAGGATTCATTAAAATTCGAATTTACATATTTTTTTAATAATAAAATTACACAAGGCTAAAGAAAACTAGTATTTTTTAGTGATTTTACAATACTTGTACAATTTTACAACAAGAATAATAAAATTACCAAAGCAATTTTTTTAATTTTCAATACTTCGATTGTAGTTTAAATTACTATGTTTTTTTTGTAAATTTACAACAAAATTAGTAATTAAAAACACAAAAAATATTAGTAAATTTAAGGAGCTTGGTACCGAAAATTGATAATCTGTTTAGTAAAATTACACATGGTCACAGACAAATACTATTTTTTAGTAACTTTACAATGTATTGTGTAATTTTACAGTTTAAATTGTAAAAATAATAAAAAAAAAATTAAAATCCTAAACACTCCACAGTAATTCGAATTTTAAAACATTTTGTAATTTTACAAAAAAATATAGTAACTCAAATTATTAAAAAATTAGGTAAATCTTCAAAGTTTGTTATTGAAATTTAATAAACAGTTCAGTAAAATTACAACACAAGTAAGATTTATACTCTGAGATTGTAAAATTACACCGCATCTTAGCAAATTTTCGCATATGTCTTGGAAAATTACTCAAATTGTGTTGTAATTTGAATTCATACACACTGATTAGTAAATTTAGCCACCTCATGTTGAGTAAAGAAATGGTAATTTTACAAAAATTTTTTACAGTGTAGCTCTCGAGACATAAGAGGGTGAGTCATTGCTCTCAGATAGCACTGTTAAAGGGGGCCCGTACACGGTCAAATTTACATAATAATAATAAGGATTTTTATGTTTCAGATACTTGGCTATCTAAAACATAAAAATACTGATTGGGTACAGTGGTGTGAGGTTTTCACAACAACTTCTCTTGTTGGTTCTCAACTTGCGTTCGCCTCGCCTGATCACTTAGGCCTCATTTACGGAGACGCGGGGCGTTGCGCGTCGCGTGTGGCGTGGCTTTGCGCGTGTGTCAAAATGTATGAAAATGAACGCGTGTAAAAACGCTTTTCCGTAAAAGCACTCATTCAACGCCCTACATTTGAATTTAGTGCGATCCGCCACGCCACACGCTACGCGCGACGCCCCGCGTCTTCGTAAATGAGGCCTTACTCCCCAAGTCAGCGCGTGCGCAAAGAAGGTTTACTTAAAAATTATTATCGTAACTCGAATTATAAGACTAACATAGTAAAATACCATGCTTTTTATTTCGGTTTGACCTCGCGAATCGAGCACGTGTTGCCGGCTCGATGTGAACGTGTTTCTTGCGTGATTTTTCGTCTCTACCACGCTATACATTGCGTGCGCTGTGCCTGCATGTCACAATCGTTCGTATTGTGGATGTTGATAACACTTCGGTCTCAATTTTTATACTGTGATTTATTTTGTGATTATTTTACATCTGATTGACATACATTGTTGACAACTGCTATTGATAGTTATCAAGATATCAACTCTGTTACTTTACACAGAGTATAGTCACTAATAACAAAGATTATGATTTATTTACTGTTAATTTAATTATAGACATTCGCTAGCAACGGTTATTGCATTAATATTTTCCCGCCTTAGGGTATAAATAATAAGTATAAAACAAATGCATCACTAGGCTTATTTTTATAAAGCAGGGAACTGTTACGTACAATACGTAGTTCATTCTATATTTATTTTACTGTCGTACTTTTTTATTTTATGAAAAACTTATCACCGAAAAATGTATCTTTTACAGACCCATAGGTGACAAAGGCTAAAATGACGGTTGAGAAGAGCAAAGGGACAGAGAAGAAAGTCCCGCCGCCAACACGGAAAGTGGCTCCGGATGGTGGATGGGCGTGGATGGTGTGTCTAGGAGTGAGTTTAGTCAATGTAAGTAAAATTATTTTATCGTAACTAGCGACTTATCTACATTTTGATAACTTAAGTTAGCCGAGAAAACGCAGGATCCTGCTAAAAAAAAAAAAAAAAACTGAATAAACCGTTTAATTTCGCCATATAACAACCGCTCTGGTGTACCTAGTGGAGCGTGTAGGCGCCTAAAACACCGATGGTTTGCTGGCTCGATTCCTTCTAGAGATGGATATTTGCCTTTGTACAAATTTTCTTTCCGGTTTTTAATTTCATTTTCTCCTCGCCCTAGTTATTCGTATACCCGACTGTGTTTATTGGATTTTTGGGCACAAGCGTCAGCTGTCCGAGCTCAATAAGATTTTTAGTATAATTATGGTTTCATCAGAAATTACTGTTGACATATTAATATTGGGTATAGCTATAGATATTTCTCAACTATACATACAAGAATATAGGTACGTTCTTCGTGATTTTTTCCGTTTGATAGCTAAAATATAAAAATATATATTCAGTAAATATAGAATCAATTCATACATCTTGGATATATTTTCTACATCACTATATTTTTCGAACATTCCTATTTCCTATAGATTAAAATAGTAAAATGTCGTGACCTCGTTAAATAGTAACGTGAAGAAGTAAACGATTAAAATATGATACTCTACGACTGGTTACTCTATGATACAAATACATACATTACATTATTATAAATAACGTCGACTCTTGATAATTTGAATCACTTTTCGAAGTAGTTATTGGGTCTCTAACTCTCTAGTAAATATCTCGTTAAATCAAATTTAATTCAGTGGTCTTTGGTACACTCGGTAATTCTCGTTTACTGAATAAAATTAACATTTTTTGCACCCAAAAATTATGTTATTATTACAAATCTGATCACCTACAATCAATTGCAATATCATCATTAAAACAATCTAATTTTAAAATGTTAAGAGATTTAACAAAAACTAATATATAGTAAAACTGCTGATAAAAAATATTTAGAAAAAAAGAAAAACGAGAAGTTATATCAGTCACGGTAATTTTATATTAAAATTAGCTTCGGTAGACATATTTAAAATATTCTTGACGCTGTGCGGGTCTTTGTGCCAAAAGCGTGACTGCAAATAATATATACTTCATAACTTTTTATTGGGTTTATCAATTTCGATGATTTTTTTCCTTAATCGAAAGCTTGTACTTGTCATGGTGCACCCCCTTAATGCGTGTTTACTAGGCATGGCGCGTATTTATCGTCACTGGTATAAATATGTACCTACTCGTTATTTGAATGTCATAGTCTGTTACTGTGACTGGTTAAAAAAATATCTGTGATTGTGATTATCTGCGCCGGTGACTTAAGGGGTTATACGCAGTTGCAAGCCAAAAAAAAAAAACACTTTTTTATGAATTTTTTGCAGACAAAGTTTTTATTTATCAATTACACGTGATGGTTATTCAAATAAATCCTACTTTCAAAAATACAATAGCGTGTCAATCATGTAAAAATATTAATGTGCACCGCTCCTGTAGAAGATGTTCCAAACGACCTCCAAAAAAAGGCGCTTGGCGGTGATCTCCATTTCGGCGGTTTGGATTGTCTGAAATCAAAAAATATGATGAATTCTTTTGAAGGATAGATTAATGCAGGTATTGAACGAAGGAATAAAAAAAAATTGATTTTTGACAAAATGGCGTATATTTGTAAAAAAAAAAAATTCGTTTTTGACTGAAATTTTCTCTCCAAATTGTTAAAAAAAATAGTAATAATTTTTTTTAAATCTTATTCCTTCGTTCAATACCTGAGGAATATATAATTTAAGAAGATTGTGTAAAAATTTGAGACCGATAAGTTGAGCCACTTCGGAGAAATCGCGATCGCCGACTTTGAAAATACCGTTTTGAGAAAATTGCGTTTAAAGTTTCAAAAGTAGCTTACACATAGTTAAAAAAAAATTCTTCAACTTACATGGTATTATCTATTCCAGGGCCATAAGAGGTACCTTCTGCAGTATTGGTGGCTTCTAATAAGTCTAGCTGGTATTGTCCTCAAGCCATTCTTCCTTCTCGCGTGCTCCCATGCGCTCTTGCGTCAGAGATCATTACACGCTCGGCGTCCTCTTTCCAATAATTTTTTGTTGCTAAGATCTTCATAAATTTGATACATAGCTTCAGCAACATCAGCTGGTAAATTTGGATAAACAGAATAAAAACCGGCCAACTGCGAGTCGGACTCGCACACGAAGGGTTGGTTTCGTACCATTGACTGAGTGCCTACCTGTTGCCATTATTGATATCGAGCAAAAAAGGGCAAAAAAAATCGCGTTGTTGTATGGGAGCCTCCCTTAAATATTTATATTATTTTGTTGTTATAGCGGCAACAGAAATACATAATTTCTGAAAATTTCAACTGTCTAGCTATCGCCGTTCTTGAGATACAGCCTGGTGACAGACAAACGGACGGTCAGACAGCGAAGTTTTAGTAATAGGGTCCCGTTTTTACCCTTTGAGTACGGAACCCTAAAAAGAAACCTCAGATAGGGCGTGTAGTATATAAGTGTAGCTGCTACTCCAGTTCTTACTATATCTACTTTCTAGCACTCTGACGTGCCCTTACAAATTCAGGTATATCTTCGAAAATATTTATCGGATTGGCTTCAAATTTTCAGAGAATATACTTAAATACGAGTACATTCCGAAAATGTAAAATAAAAATTGGATTTTTTGAAAATTCTAATCTCCATATCGGTCGTACTTAGCGTTTATACTAAGAGCAGGTGAGGTAAACGTAGTATTTTAAATACGTCCTATAGTTTTTAGAAAATATAATCTCCATCGATGTAATTGATGTCGGTTTGCTACGTTATTATGACTAGTCGCTGCATTTTCTGGAGTGATCTCTCTATCAAGCTAATAACGATTTCGATTGTATGTTAGGGTGGATTTAGACCAAACGAACAAAGAGCTAGAGCTCACTTGTATTCATATATATAACAACGAAAGAATGCTCTACGCCTGTTTACACTAAAAGAATTTGATATAGTGGGAATAGAATGAGCATTCGCTCGTCTGATGGTCGATTTACATCAGACGAGCGAATGCTCATTCTATCCCCACTATACCAAATTCTTATCAAATTATTTTAGTGTAAACAGGCGTAGAGCATTCTTTCGTTGTTATATATATGAATACGAGTGTTCGAAGATCAAGAAAGAATGCTCTTGTTCTAGCTCTAGCTCTTTGTTCGTTTGGTCTAAATCCACCCTGATGTAAATCGACCTTAACATGATTACGAATGACATAATTGAGTCATTCCATGTCAAACCAACAAGGCACTCAACCCGACCCTTTCAGATTTGGCTGAAACTTTCTTTATTTATACTCTCTGACATCCTGAACTCAAATATAGTTTTCAAAAAATTTAATCCCTGATAGTTTTTTAGTTATAAATTTTTAAAAATCACAAAATCCGCGTTTTTTGACACTGCACTAAAATCTAAAATCTACAATATCTTTGGTTCTATTAGAGATAGAGAGCCGAATGATAGCTCATTTTAAAGAGGCTTTCATGGGCTTTAATGTGATATCCAATGGGCATGACGACAGTATCAAAAATCGTCAATTTAATGATCTTAGGGAAACACTCATAATAAAAAAATTCAAAATACTGGTTTACTTTTATGTAAAATAATAAGATTATTGTGATTTTCAATAAATTAAAACATTAAAATACTGTAATTGGCCATTTTGATTGAAACACAAATTACAGCGCATGACGTCTCGCTATAAAACGTTAAGGTGCGTACGGATTGCGCGTTCCTGTGTTACGCGTAGTTGGGAAACACTGTCCACGCGTACATTGGATACGCGTACAGCTCCTGTACGGACCGCCGCGAACCTGTACGCGAGGTCAATCGATCCAGAGCGCTCCGCGAACCCCAGTCATTTGCCATGACTCCGACAAACTTAGCGGTTGCGTGCACGACCACTGCTGCGGCGTTAGTCATTATTCAACACATTTTAAATAAAAAAAAAGAGAAACAAACGGAAACCTAGATGGTGGATGAAAAAATTGTATCGTGAAAGATTACAGTGTGGAAATAGTTCATTTGAAATTGCCTTCCATGCATCTTGGCGTAAATCGTTATTTCGATAATTAGTTAGTGTGCTATCCCACAAGACTCGGTGAAATTCATAAAGTTGAATCAATCTGATAATATTTTCATTATTGAAACTCGAAGAACACGCGTGTTTATTCATTTTGCCGTCCAAATATAGCGTAGCCGGCCGCGTGAGTCCTCTTTGACGCGTGACCAAAAACCGACCGACGATGGCTCGCGCGGTACGCGTACCCTATAGTGAACGCGTAGCTGCAGGTATGGACTAGGCGTTCCGAATACGCGTAAACTGAGTACGCGTACCAGGGTACGCGCAATCCGTACGCACCTTTAGGCGCGTTCCACTTAAGACCCACAATTCTGACCGCTGAAAACCACTCAGTAGTATAGTCGATAAGTTGAAAATTTTCGAAAATAGAGATACTGCTCTTAAAATTATGTGTGATAGCTCATTTTATTCGGAATGACGCCTAGAAAAATTTTCTAAAAGCGTATTTTAGCACATAAAAATTGTTTTCGGTTTTCACTTTTCAGCGGCCTTAGGTGGAACGCGCCTGACGACCTTGACCTTGATATAGCGTGACGTCAGAGTATGATCAGAGCCGACGCCATGACACCTGCTGCCGTTTTGTCGCGCTAATTGAAAACATATTAGAAAAATAGTTTTAAACTTTCCTAAACTTAAGTTTATTACCGAAATATAGGTATTTTCGTAAATGTGTACCCACATTATAGAAGAGGTTTTCAAAATCTTTAATTAACTAATTTACAAAATATTTTTTGAGTGAAACTCAAAAATCGTTTTTGAAAAATCTTTGTGTTGGTGTTTTTTAATTTTTTTCAAATTTATATATGTTTTTATGTATAATTTTGTGAGTACACCATAAAAATTTCAGAGTGGGACCATGATGGGATCGGGAGATATATTAAAAATACATCAATGAAGTACCTTTCACAAAATTTTCAGTGCTAATAGCCTGGTTCTGACATAGGCTATATAAAACATAACTTTGGAAATGAAATACAAAGATTTTTATTTATTTTTAACCGACTTCCAAAAAAGGAGGAGGTTCTCAGTTCGATTGTATTTTTTTAAAGTGTATGTTACTTCAGAACTTGACTGGGTGAACCGATTTCGGTATCAAGTGTTTTCGAATCTTTACCTGACTGACGGCCAGTGACGGCTGATGCTTTCCTTGGTCCTTCGCCCCCCGAGAACGCATTTCGGTCGGATAAGGGATGATTTATGCTACACCGTGCGGCGTCCGCGTCACGGACGAGGCTCGGACGTGCCCCGACGACTCACGGTTCCGCCCTGTTCATACAATATGTATGTAAAGTTTTGAATCCGTGCGTCGCTCGTCCGTGCCTCGTACGGGGCACGGCTCGTGCTCGGCACGGTCTATTGGCCGGGATTACGCTCGTTTGGCCTCACCCTTATTCTAATGTTTTTAATTAAGAACGTAACCTTCTAATTAATAATTATTACGAGAAAAATAGAGGTAGGTTATTGTAAGGTTGACATAATTTATTCATTAAAACATCATTTAATTTTATCGATTGTTAACTTCAATGTTTCTATGTTCTTTAATTGCATTGATTTTGCTTTTAAAATTGAATATCAATTACAAGGTTTAGTTGTCGTTAACCGACTTCCAAAAAAGGAGGAGGTTCTCAATTCGATTGTATTTTTTTAAATGTGGTTACCTCAGAACTTATGACTGGGTGGACCGATTTCAATGATTTTTTTTTATCGAAAGGTGGTGCGTGTCATGTGGTCCCATTTTTTAATTGAGATCTAACAAGTTCTTTTAGAGTTACATGTAATAAATGCGTATTTGCTTTACTATTTTTTCGTCGACCTTCGTTGTATTACACCGCATAACTTTTCACTGTTTTTACCAATTTTGATGATTCTTGTTTTATCGAAAGCTGATGCTTGTCTTGTAGTCCCATTTAAATTTGATCGAGACAATGAGTGCTTTTTGTAATCTTTGATGACGCGTATTTATGTGACTTTGCGTACTCGTGACGTCATCTTGGCATTCAGTAAAACTACTTCGGTTCGGACTGTCGATCTACTATAAGTACTATAACGTAGTGAGCTATTTTGTCCACTAGAGAGGTAGTAGCAGTTTATTTTTTATAAATAATTTCGATGATTTATGTTTTAATCGAAAGCTGATGTTTGTCTTGTAGTGTAGTAAGGAGTAATATAGGCTACTTTTATTTTAGAAATTTATTTATTTTATAACTCTGCCAACTGAACAATAACTTTTTTTGTTAAATTCCACGCGGACGAAGTCGCGGGCACAGCTAGTATGAAAGAAAAATGCTAACATTATCAAACAGCAATAAAATATTCATTCTACTAAGTGTTTATTTACTCAAGTTTTACTATAATTCGTAAAAATTGTTTAGCGATTATATTTCATAGAAGGGCATTATCCTACGCAGGCCACTCGAGTGAAGCAATACGCCCGCGCCCGTGAAATAAAACGGCCCAAGTCACGTAATCTTATTTGGTACATACTTTATTACGAAATGAATGTTATGTATTTTGTACGCCTGTATATTTTTGTTATTTAAGTCGTTTTATTATGTGGAGTTACCATATTTGAAGTACGCGGTTTAGTACCTAAATATAGTCTGGCTAACGAAAGATGAGACTGAAAAAACGCGGGAAATTTAAAAAAAACACACCCTGGCAACTTCAAAGACGCGCCATCTTGTTTATTTGTGACTTTTAAAGTATTACCACACTCTGATTCTGATTCTTCCCAATCTCTGTTAAAATCGCCGAAATTTATCAATGTTTATAACAAGATTAATGTTGGCCAGTAATAGTTTAAAAAAAACAAATAAGACAATTTAAAAGATGATGAAATAATTTAAACAAGATGTATTTTATATGTAGGTATTATATGTATATTTGTACGTATGTAAAATTTTGTTTATGTATATGTTTAGTATAAGTATGTATTATGTCTGCATGTGCATATTGATATGAAATGAAATATTATATATGAAAAAAAAAATATTAGCGTCGGACCACGTCCTAGCTTTACTAGGAAGTCACAGGACTGTCGATCTGCAGTCTAAAATAATAAGAATAACACCCGTTAACTAATTAAATAAAGTGTATTTAAATCTTACTAGGTCTCCGCTAGTTATTTCCCAATTAAAGAGGTAATATACCCGATGATGGGAACCCACAGTGTTGTCATTTAAAAAGTATGCAAAAAAATCGAGTCTCATCTTTCGTTAGCCAGACTTTCGTAAATATAATTTTTGCAAAGAGGTAATAAAGTTGTATCTATAATACAACATTACAATGTTTGAAAATATCGTAACTCCCGTTACACTGGTGGTGGATAACGCTATTTGACGGATGACGATATCCAACAGATAAAAGTTTATGATATATTATACTTTGACGCCGCGTTGGCGCAGCGGTCACAGCACTGGATTGCGATTGGCTGTTGCGCGGGCGGTTGCGGGTTCGATCCCCGCACACGACAACATTTGTATTGGCCATACAGATGTTTGCCGTGGTCTGGGTGTTTGTGCAGTCCTTGTGGGTTTCCCCACCGTGCCTCGGAGAGCACGTTAAGCCGTCGGTCCCGGTTGTTATCATGTACACCTGATAGCGATCGTTACTCATAGTAGGGAATATATCCGCCAACCCGCATTGGAGCAGCGTGGTGGATTAAGCTCCGATCCTTCTCCTAAATGGGGAAGAGGCCTATGCCCAACAGTGGGATATTACAGGCTGAATCGTATACTTTTTTATCATCGAATTCCAGTTTATGAGATATTCCTATTCGCAATTGTCAATTTAGTGAATTCAAAAATAGAATTGTCAATTTAGTGAATTCAAAAAGAGAATTGTCAATTTGTCAAATTCAAAAATAGTAGTTTTTTTATTGGGCGAAACAGGTCGTAATGGCCTATTCTACCTCCTGGTGTTAAAGTCTAATCGTAACTTACTTGCAGGATAAACTTTATCCACAACCGGTGAAACAGGAGATTGGATAAGATTCTCCTAAAATACGAGGTTTATCATATTTTACGTATGTGCACTCTTCTCTTGCAACCGTGACCATTGCGCTTGTCATAATGCCAAAATATCGGGAAATCAAAATGACCAAAACCAAACATGTCCCTACAAACAACGGGTATAACAATAAAACGGAAGTTTTATATATATATATATATATATATATATATATATATATATATATATTAGGGTGATTCATTTTAGTCCGAAAAAAATTTTTTTTGTTGAAGTTTCTGTCTCAACCTTTTAAAATGGTCTATTCCCCTAGAAAACAAGCTGTTATTTTTTAAAAATTTTTAAAATGATAATTAGGGGTCGCTACCATCGATTGAAAATTATTAATTTCAGTCAAAAACATAAGTTTTAATTAAAAGTTCTTAACTTATATTAACTTAAAAATATCTCAAATATTTAGATTAAGATAAAAAAACAATCAGTTTTACATAAAATTAGCCTTATTTACATTGGGGTTTTTCTGTCTGTAATCCTTAACTAACAACATTAAGTACTGTTTCTGCTCCTCATTGTTCGTGTGTAATTTATTATACTCTTCCATCAATGCGACACCTCTTTCAGCCAAGTCATTAACGATTCTCATATTTTCTACAATTTCTTTAGCGGATTTGTAGCTTTCTTCTTCTTCCCATAGCTCGGGATCTTTTTGTAAAAATTCGGATGAAACACCAGTTAATTCGAAAAATTTCCTCGTATTTTTCGACACAAAATCTTCGATATTTTTGTTTTCAATAGCTTCAAATTCTAGGGTAATCCGCTTAGGGCGACTTTCTAACCCTTCCTTGTCAAGTGCTAAAATCATTTTTCGTTTTGTTTCAAAAGAAATTCGATCATCAAAAAATGCGAAAGCAATCAGTTCTTCAGATAGACACCAAAGGTGGCCTAGCATCTTCTTAATAGCTACTTTGGCCAAAGTTTGGTTATATTTTTCAAATAATACTAAGTCTTTTAACATTTGCAGGTCATTTGCAGGAGCCATACAAGATACTGGAGCTGTAAACCAATATTTAGCGTAAACACGTACGACAAATATACAAATATTTGTGAGTGCCTTTGTTTCTTTGACTGTGATCTTAAGCTGGTGTTTAAAAAGATACATTTTCAATGCGTATATGGCTTTTGCCATCCAACGTGCACGATGTATTCCAGCAGGGGCCTTAAAGGAGATACCTTTATCAGGAATACCTCCTAAAAATATGATGATTAAATGCAGCAGCTCCTTGTTATCATCGCGAGGCTGGAATTGTTGCAATTGATTGTTAGCAAAGGCAATCATGTCTGCTGCGATGTTTTCAATACAACTCCAAGTGGATTGTTCAGATACAGCAGTTTGGAAGTCTCTCTGTTTAATTTTTGGCCAGTAATTCTTAAATCTTTTGAAAATTAATATTTCTGGTCCACTCAAAGGTCCCATGGCTGAAACTACGACAGCTTCAAGTACAAGTTCTAAGATGTGATGTCGACATGCTAACCAGATCAATTCTTTTTCCATTTTTTGCTCCAATAGAATGCAGGCCCCGTTGATTCGCCCTGTATTCGATGCTGTTGTATCGAAGCACATACATTTAATTTTTTCACTGAGACGCCATGACAGAATTGATTCAAAAATGGCAGATGCCATTGTTTCGCCTTTTCCATCGGGAAGCTTTGCAACGGCTAGGAGTTGATCAACTCCTTTTCCGGATACCAGGATTGGTAGGCGATCAACAGTTTCATGCCCAGTTATATCTTCAAGCATCTTTCCGTCCCAGTGTATGGTAAGCGTGGTTTGCGGTTGAAATGCGTCTTTAAGAGACTCGGCAAGCTGCTGTCTAATGTTCATTCTATGGCACCGTATAGAAGAAAAGCTTACGTTATATTGAGATACATCACAGCCAAGACTCTTGATGGTAGATGCCAAAACTATGGTCGCTTTTCGATCGCTCAACTTGGCAACATCAAGACTCGTAGCTAAATTATCGTCAAGAATTGATTTTCGGCCCCGTTTCCGTGGTGGTGACGAAATATCTTTGCTTGTCGAGGGTCCTGGCTGTGGGGTCGGAGTACTAGGAGAACTTACGTCACTACTACCCTTTTCAGACGAAGAAGTAGAAGAAGATAACAACACACATTTCTCAGTAAGTCTTTGCATGGATTCCTTTTCTTTTTCTTTGATTCTCTCGAACTTTGCTTCTGTTTCCAATTTTTGATAAAATTTTTTAGTATACATTCTATCGGTGTTACCAATTCGACCCTGACGGCCCATTTTCCTTTGATTCAAAAGAAATTGTTTATCTTCCTCAATAGTTATCATATTTAAAGCATTAGAGTGGGCTATGTCAAAAAGAACATCTAAATTTGATTGCCACTTGAGTTCTTTTGCTTTGATTGCCGCTGAGCGTTTTGTTTTATTTTCCTTATTTTTTTTCAAATTTTGCCATTCCTTGAAATATTTAAGTATTTTTGAGATGACATGTTGTTTATCCTTGGTGGGAATACTTGCTTTTTGCCACAAAGCTAGCACATCATTAACTGTACGCGACGCTGACTCTTTGTTTGCGTTATTCATAACATTTTTGTAGTAAAAAAATAAACTCATCACTTCTTTCACAGATGGTAATTTTGACGGAAGTAAGGTTGATCGAGTGTATCCAATTAATCATATTTCAGTCTTTTTCCGTGTATTTATGGTATTAGAAGTCATTTTGCACTGGAAATCACAGCAATAAACTAAATTATTAGTAAGTCAATTTTTGCACGTACGAATGCGGCCACGCTATAGCTTGCACTAAATGTAATGCCACTTGATAGTTAGTGTGGGGGCGGGGGTGACGGGGGAGTGCGGGGGAGGCGACGCTTTAAGTGTTTTCTTGCATCGTTGGTTTGTATTTATCGCGTAAAGTGATTTCAAGTAAGATAAGTCCAACTTCATAGAATGCGCATTATTGACGAAAATTTTAAAATTTGGAAGGTCGGTAGCGACCCCTAAAACTTAAATTAAAAATTCGAAAAAAATCACGAGTTCATTTTTCGATAGATAGATCACTTTAACGGGTTGAGACTGAAAAAAATAAAAAACTCATTTTTATGAATCACCCTAATATATATATATAAAATATTTATATATTAATCAGCTTTAGTACCGTTAAAATTTAAAAACTGTAATAAAGACCTGTAGCGATAAATATTGTTAAGTTTCTTCAACATTTTTCTCTACATTAACATGTATTTCCTTCCAGTTTTCAACGCGTTCCCTGGAGCCGTCCTTCGGTCTTTTGTTCAAGGACCTGTTAGACGACCTCGGCGTCCACACGACTGGTGCGTCGGTCATCGCCAGTACACTCGACTCAGTTGTTAACTTCTCTGGTTTTTTCGTGGGTCCTGTTATAAAGACTTTCTCATACCGAAAAGTCTGTGTTGTCGGCTCGACGATATGTGCACTCGGTCTGCTGTTCACTGCGCCGGCCAACAGTATGGGTCATATATTGGGTACATACAGTATATTGGGAGGTAAGAATTTTTGATATTATTTTTGACTAGCTGCTGCCCGCGACGTCGTCTGCGTACGTTCACTGCTCGTTCCCCGTAGGTGATAGCGTGATAATATGTAGCCTATGTTCTGACCCGACTTCTTAATAATATTCGTGCCAAATTTGAAGTAAATCCATGCAGTACTTTTTGAGTTTATCCCGGACATACATACAGACAAACAGACAAAAATTCTAAAAACTATATTTTTGGCTTCGGTATCGATTGTAGATCACACCCCAAGTATTCTTTTAAAAAAATATTCAATGTACAGTTTTGACTTTCCTACCATTTTATTATATGTATAGATACTAACATTAAAATAGAAGAAGAATACATTTGTATTTGAAAATTCTACATTACCTAGAGGCAATGAAATTAACAAAGGTGAATTAATGAGCATTTTTTCGTACCCAATAAAATTTTCGACAATCTCGTTCCTAAATACCAATATTATTCGAAAAATTACTTTTTACTTTTTGGGAGCTTCTAAATCTAAAAATGATCACTTGATCAAATTTCATGTCAGTTATGTATTTTCGATTTTATTATACTTTGAAGAAGACACGAATTATTTATAAAAGTAAAAACTGATATTGATATAATTATTGCCTTTGAAGCCCCGGAGTCGAACTGTCTCGATGTTCTTAGAATTTTATCTGCATAATAAATGTGTAAAGATGAGGTCATAAGCGTTGTACTGTGAAAATGTTGAACAAAGGTTAATAATGCGTGACTAACTGTAAGCTCTTTGATAATGCCAATACAAGTAATAACATAATGACGTGACTTGTTATAGCGAGTAAAAATTGTTAAACTTCTTTTTTGTTGATAAGGTTTAGGGCAAAATGTTATTTTTTTTTTAATGTAACTAGGTCGGCAAACAAGCGTACGGCTCACCTGATGGTAAGACCGTAGCCTATAGACGCCTGCAACACCAGAAGCATCGCAAGCGCGTTGCCGACCCTATCCCCAATCCCCCCCAGGAGCTCTGGTCACCTTACTCACCAACAGGAACACAATACTGCTTGAAAACAGTATTATTTAGCTGTGGTCTTCTGTAAGGTCGAGGTACTACCCCAGTCGGGCTGCTCCATATTTTGAGCAGGAAATTTCCTGCTGTGCCCTACCTCAGTAAAACAGTTATGACGCAGTTAGGTGCAGTGGTTACGGCATTTGATCTCTAAAGATCGAGCAATCTACCCACAATCAAAACGAACATTTGTAATACTGCTCTCTAGACGTGGGTTAGCCGAACTAATAAATAATTCCTTGAATTAATGACTGACCTATTTAAATATATTTCATACTAGCTGTGCCCGCGACTGTCCGCGTGGAATTTAACAAAAAAGTTATTGTTAAGTTCGCAGAGTTATAAAATAAATAAATTTCTAAAACAAAAGTAGCCTAAGTTACTCCTTATTACATCATATATCTGTCAGTGAAAGTCCGGTCAAAATCCGTCCAGCCGTTTCAGAGATTAGCCGGAACAAACAGGCAGACAGACAAAAATTGTAAAATCATAGTACAGTGTATTGTATACATCCATATGCATTTACTAAAAAGCGTTTATTTTAATATTACAAACAGACACTCCAGTTTTATTTATTTGTATATAGATGTATAGATAATGTACTAGTTCTACATTGTATTGCTTGTCGATATGAGTTGAAATCGGTTTTTTGTCGTTTGCGAGCAAACACAGTTATATAGCCTTAGTTATAGTAATATATTTTAATGTGAAAAACAAAAATATTTCATATTGAAGTATTTAAGTCAAACAAAATATTGAAAACTATTTTGTTAATGTTATGAATTATTATTAATTGGACAACTAAATGATAAATGTATTGGCTCCATAACAATTCCATAACCATCGCTTGTAGTATGATAAACATTGGTACAAAATACATATTTTCCTTGTGTTCCGGATATTGTTAATTTGTATAGAAGTAACATTTCCATTAGTTAAGTATTGTGTTGCTTTCGAGAACGATGCATTGTAATGTTGACATTGTAGGTTAACCTTGAGGAAAACTGCTATCTAAAGTGTATGTTATCTGTATCACCCTTGCTTACAAAAAAGTTATTTTTAATATATCGATTTAAAATATTTTATTTTTATGAATATAACCTTGATATAACGAAAAAGAGCGCATTCGATATGTAAAACCTATGTGTACCTACATGTAAATAAATAAAATAAATTAAAAGTAATAGGTAATTTTTTTTTTAAACAAGCAACAAGTTCGATATTTAAATACTCGTACTTACTTTTAGTTTGAAAATTTAATTAGTCTATTTTTTAATAATGATTTTTCCAAAATATACGTGTAGGCGGTAACGGAGCCAGTATCTATTTTTAAGACCGCTTTAGCCTGTAATATACCACTGCTGGGCATAGGCCTCTTTCCCCATGTAGGATAAGGGTCAGAGCTTAACCCACCACGCATCTTCAATGCGGTTTGGTGGATATATTCCCTAATATGAGTAACAATCGCTATCAGGTGTACATGATAACAACCGGGACCGACGGCTTAACATGCTCTCCGAAACACGGTGGGGAGACCCACAAGGACTGCACAAACGCCCAGACCACGACGAACATCTGTGTGGCCAATACAAATGACAATGAATGTCATGTGCGGGGATCGAACCCGCGACCGCTGCGCCGTCGTCATTAAATAACAAACCTGCACACATAAAAATACAGATATGTCATCTTATTCCAGGGTTCGGAGTTGGGTTAGCATCATCGTCGTCTTTTGTTTCTCTCAACCATTACTTCTCGAAGAAGCGTGGGCAGGCTGTCGGCTTATCTATGGCTGGTACAGGTTTCGGCCTGATGGTCATGCCACAATTAGTCAACCTGCTGCTCGGCGAATACGGGTTTAGATGGACCGTTGTAATATTGGGCGCTTTGGCCTTCCATGCCGTACTTGGATCATGTCTACTTCAGCCTGTTAAACGACATCTTATAGATGAACCGATAGATTGTGAGATGCAATTAGTAAAGGTTAGTTTATCCAAAACGTTATTTTTGTGTATTATAAAAAAGTTACATAATTTTTTTTATTCTTGCTTAGGTCTAAGATTTTAAACAATTGTATAGATAATTCAAAAAAATAGGTTTGTTTGCCTGAAAGTAATAATAATTGAATTAAGAATCCACCATAGTATTTGCGTAAATTATATTATAATTGATGGCAGGCTGGGTGCATGATGTCTGCATCTTCTCGTTTTAGATTTATTAGAGCTTATTATTCGTTGTAAATCGGTGGTTGCACATGTGTCGTAATTTTCGTAACATTCAGCTTTCGCTGTTCCTCGCTTTTTCCACCACCGCAGAACTTGTCTGCAGTGGTAAAAACTTACCCTAAGCCAAACCAACCAACGATTTAGCACTATGACTGGCGTGGCAGGGGTAGGGCTAATACACAGAGGGGTCATTGTAATAGCACAGCCGCAATACTTGGAGTGATTTTGGATATCTTATTGTCTCCCGAAAGAAATGTTTGTTTTTGAATAAGATACATTTTAAAAATTTCATTTTAGGAGATGGAGTGTATTCACGAAAGCGACGAAGAGGACGATAAATTCGAAATTAATCCACTTGTAACACATCAGATGACAAAGTTACCAAAGCAAAGATCTAACCTTAATATGAACCATCCATCTGTAAGGACAATTGGCCTCCCTCGGGCCAAGACTTGTGACAAACCTCTTCAAGAATTCGACGGTAGTACTCGTACAATATTTAGTCCAGGCCTGACAACAGCTGCCTCAGTGGCTGCGATGCAGAGGGTGACATCTAGCGGCAGTATGCCCGAAGCGCTTAGAAAAAGAAAAGTATCTGTGATATCGAATATTTCAAACATGGACTTTACGGGAAGTTACCTGCAGTTGTATCTTGATGTAAGTTATTAATTTTCTAAATTAGTTAAATGCTCTTCTTTTGTAATGTTATGTCAAAATAGCGTTCAATTTAAAACTAATCTTTTATTCAAACTCAATGGAATGGGTAATTGAAGTTTTATATTTTGAAAATCACGTTTGTTGAATTTTTAAGATAAATCATAAAAATAACACAGAAATAGTAAATAAAAGAAAAAAAATATCATACTATTTCATTTTTCAGACAGCAGATGAAGACGCTCTACAAATGAAAGCCATTAAAAAATCTGAACCAGAAGTTGAGAAGAAGCAAGGTTGCTTTATGAAGTTTATTAGCCTTATGGACTTAGATTTATTGAAAGATTGGTCATTTTTGAACCTTTTACTAGGTCTTTCATTATTCTGGAGTGGGGAGTTACAGTTTAGGATGTTAACGCCGTTCTTCATAAGAAGTTTAGGTTATAATATGAATGATACTGCGTTCTGTTTGTCTATGACTGCTATAACTGACATAGGTGTTCGTTTGGTGTTGCCACCTATATTTGACAGAATTAATGTCACTAAGAAGATGATATTTTTCATTTCGGCTTTCTTTTTAGCTGCTACGCGATCAGGTGGGTTACGTTTTTGACATCAATTTTCTAATTATTTATTATTAAATACGTGTGATTGTTAAAGATTTAACAATAATAAGACAATTCGTCTTGTCATGTGTATTAAAAAAAAAAGAGGAATTACTATTGAGTTACTATTGTGATTCTTACTGTGAAGTTTTGTTTCATATGTTTTCAAAAGATATTTAAACATTTGACTAGCCCATAGCAGTTTGCAGTAACCCTGCTTTCTGCTCTGGGGGTTGTGGGTATGATTGCCGCCTCGAGTCGTTGTTTGATATATGTAATTATTTATAAATATACTAATATTATAAAGAGGTAAAGTTTATAACTTTGTATATACGGGGTAATCTTCGCAAATACTGATCCGATCATGAAAATTCTTTCACTAACAGAAAGCTACACTATTCAGGAGTGACACGATAAAAGGAAAAAGATAAAAATATATAAAGATTTTAAATCACCAGGATTTGAACCTGCGTCCTCTGACGTGCCGTGTCAACAATTCAATCTAATCAAGCATTATTATTTGCCTTAGAAATTAATTGGTGATTTTAAAACATTTATATTTATCTGATTTGCTGAAAATAGTGAGAGGCTACACTATTCAGGAGTGACATAGGCTATATTTTATTGTAATTGTACAAAAAAATTCAGTAAAAAAGAAAAATATTAAAATATATTATGAAAATGACAAAGAAACGAACGCCATCTATCGCTGTTAGATTTAACTATTTAATACTCTATTTTATTTACGGTCTATTTGAATCTACCGATGACGAAGTTTTTACGCTTTTTGATAGATGGCGTTGGAGCAACATATTATTTATTTAAGTGGTTTAAAATTTGTTCTTTATAGTATGTTATTTGGTTCTGTAATTTAAAATAATAAATACACGATATTATTACGATTTTATTCATCGCTGTAGGCGCCCGCTGCCGTTTATTTTTTATTTTATATATTTTCTCTTTACTTTCTGTTTTACTTTATCCGTACTCCGGACGTAGTTTTGGTCAAAAAATTTCTTCAAAACTATTTTTGTATTTTAAAAAAGATAATTAACGCCCAACGAAGTGGGCACGGGTCGGCTAGTTATTTATATATGAGTATTATTCATATTATGTATAAATTTATTTAAAAAAAGTAGTTATATCGGCCGGCTGTTACATACATAAAACACGAGAGTTAAGTTGCTTACCGTAGGAACAGACGACCGTGTGTGTATGTTATAGATAATTATTTATTTATTTTTGTAGATGGCCCGGTGAACTTCGTATCACCTACATATATTTTTAAAAATATACACAAAACACTTTCTGAACGCACCTTTAAATATTTGACAACCAATTGACAACGTTTTTGACAAATGACATTAAATTTCCCTGCTAGGAATATTTTGTATTGGAAAATTAAATCGTCTTTTTTAGTATTTTCCGTTACATCTTATTTATGTTTCTCACCATTTAAACTTTCCCTGAACTTCCACAAACATTTCAAGATCAAAATTAGCTAAATCGGTCAGTCAAGCCATTCTCGAGTTTTAGCGAGACTGACGAACAGCAATTGATTTATATATGTATATACAGGCTGAAAGTTAATATACTATGATTATTAAAGGAGGGTGTTCAGTCCATGATACTCATTCGAATTATGTAAAAAAATAGGTACTTAATTTTTGAAAAAAAAATTCGATATATTTCCTAAATAAATAATAATTTATGTTGCCATACCGGCGCGCGGCGCGGGCGGCGCGTGCTGTGCCGCTTGCCACCCCCCGCACCGCAACAACCGCCATGACCATGACCCCACTATTCGATTAGTAGGTTACTGGGTCAGTATGCGAAATATCGTGAATTAATCTTACGCTTACTAATAATTATGTCGTGTGTGAAAGTGATCTGTCATTAGTAATTAGGCATGGTGTGTGGTGTGGTATCAATACACAAATGCAAAGTACTTAAAAGTTACACGTTCGTGTTAAATCATGTGAAAGACAATATGCGTAAACACGAGAAGGTAAGTGTAGTTATGTAGGTAAATATGTAGTTTAATGATTGACAATCGTTATAAATATGTAAATATGATTGCATTTTTAAATTAAACAATTTCCATTTCCATGGCAACAAACCCCACTGCGCCCCCGCATTGCGGCCCCCGGCAACTCCCCACTCGTGGAATAGTCACTTGTTTACGTAAACAACACTCGTTATTGCGTTGATGATTTTAATATTGTAGTAAAATAGTAGTTGAATTATTGAAAGTGTGTGAATAGTTTCTTTGTCGGTAATGATCAATAATTGAAACCAAAGTTTATTACTACAAAAAAAATAAAAGTAATATTATAAAAAAATTACGTCATAGGCTCGGGTCTCAAGTTAATTCCTACAAGTTATAGGTAAACGACCGCGCAAAAACTATACCTATACACCTGTTTCGTGTCGACTGCGCAGGTAGGGCATCCAGGTGACGCGGAATTAAGGAGATAACTGTTGGTTAACTTTACTTAGAAGTTTACTAATATTAATTTTTTTTTTTTTTTACATAATGCGAATGAGAACCACGCACTGAACATGCTCATTAAATAATCATAGTATCTTAACTTTCAGCCTGTATAGATTTGCACCAAACAAACAGCTTTTATTTTTATTTACATAATTTGTTTTACTTCCAGTTCTGGCTGAGCAATCTGAATGGGTACCCCTTATGGTATGGCTGTCCATTTGTGGTTTCTTTAGAGGAATGTGTCTCAGTAACTTCACACTAACAATATCTGAGTATTGTCCCTTGGAAAAGTTGCCTGCTGCCTTTGGACTACATATGGTCAGCAAAGGAGTATTTGTGGTTATTATTGGTCCGATTATTGGTGAGATTTTACATGATATTTATATTTTTTATTATTTGAAATAGTATTGCGGTTATTAAATTTTTAAATAAAAGGATAAGGTGTAGAGCTTTTGTCTACGTATATGAAAGGGCCTATTCATTACTTTATTGGTAACGTGTTTTTCTAAGGTTTCACGAAGAATTGTGATCGAAACCAATTTTTTTTTCAAATATATAGTCAGATGAAATCCATGTCACTTGATGTTGTTATTCCGTCCTATAAACATTTACGGGCCCAAAAGAGTCACTAATACGAAAGTGGCTAATGGCCAGAAAAGGAAGTAAAAGACTATTTTAGGTTATTTTTAAGCAAGAGTGTAGTAGTAATCTCATAGTCGGGCTTAATACTGTAACAGCTAGGTTTTTTTGAAGTGAAAACTTCTTTAGCGTTGGTCACTTTTTGGTAGGGGAAAATCTTATGGTTTCGCGTTACCGACATGCTTATAGCAGTATGTCTGTAGCTATGCAGCTGACGTACTGTGCAGAACATTATGAAATTTCAAATTTTAATACTAAAAATTATAAGTTTTCATTTCTATCGTCAGTCTCTATAACTGCCATTTATTTTTTATACTAGTAGCTTGGCAAAAAGTGTACGGCTTACCTGAGCTCACCTGGTAAGCGATCACCGTAGTTTATATAAGTATTGGTTCTAACAAAAAACTATTCTTTATATATATACGAACTAAAGTTTTAACTTTCGTTACAGGGTATGTAAGAGATTACACAAGCAGCTTCTCCATGTGTATACATGTTCAAAACGCTCTCATTATGTCCTGCGTATTAGTTTGGGGAATAGAATACGCTCTAGCGTTTACCCGACGCCGTAAAGTTGTACAAATATAGTACGAAATGTACATATTGTGAGGTTGCAACACAATTTTGCCGGACAGCAATCAAAGACTTAAGAACATTGAGAATGTTCGATTCGTTACATTGTTAGTGTACTTTATTTTCGCACATCTTTGTATGTTGAATTACGTAACGATATATAATCAGTTTAATGTTAGTTTTAGATGAATTATTGATTATATTAGAATTTATGATGTTCTTCTCTGTACTGTAGAAAAAAACTGCCAACATTTTAAGCGCTTACGTTACTTTAGAAACGTACTTATTTTATCTTTGTAGCGTACTTATATATTTTTTTTAAGAATTAATAATCAGTAGCTTGTTGATTATAACTTAATGTCTAAATGTAATTAATATGTATTTTTAAAGTTACTTGAATTTTATCGTATGTTAATTGAACAGTATTGTTACTATTGTTGAGCTAAAATAGCTGTATATTCTAAATTATTAATTTTATGCTCAAATAATTACTCTTTCTGTACTTATAGCTCTCACGTTAGAATGACATCCTTCATGACATTTTTATTATACTTAATAGGAGAGTAGAATGTGAAGTGTTTTACATCATATCATGAATATTATGAAAAAATATTGTTGGATTCGCTTTTAATGGTGATAATGTACATAACAGTAATTTTTATATCTGAAATTTTAAGAAACATTTTAGATGAATTTTCTTATTATTTTCTAACTATAATATTTTTAGAAATCTGTTAATAGATATGTAGGGATTTAGATCACTCTTTGTGTAGACTTGAAATTTTTCGACTTAATTTAGTTTTTCGTAAAAAAAACCCAATACCGACAAGTGCGAGTCGGACTCGATCGTACACATTGAAAGACACTTGTCTACTACGAGCAACAATTATAATTTATTTGTTTTTTATTGTGGCCATAGTGGCCAAGTGTCTACCAATTACCATTTTAAATATACAGCCCTATGACTGATAAATAAACGGACAGATATTAGTTTTAGTAATAAGCACTATGTAGAAGTCCTTTGGACGCAACTACCTAAAAATACTATAATTAAAAAGAAAATTGCGTGCGTACAAAGTACACATGTTAGAAGTGAAACTTCTTTGGCAAAGTAATTTAAAAAAAAATCAATTTAAATTAAAAAACGAATTGAAAAAAAAGCTAACGTCACCCGGTGTTCCCAGGCGGTCACCCATCCAAGTACTGACCGCGTTGCCGTGTTGCCGCGTTACCGGTCGCTCAAATTTTACCTCTCATGCGCCTAAAGAAGTTTCACTTCAAAAAAGTTAAAAGAACAAGACAGTAAAATATGAAATTGAATTGTAATCACAATCAGCAATAAAACGTCCCTTTTATAAAAAGTCCAATAAAGGCCAATTAATGTAATAATGTAGTCCATAGATACACTTTTTACGTTTTCTAGTTTACTTATTCCTAACCAGTGACAAATATCAGTAGGAAAGGGAATACATTAAAGAATGGTTGATGCTACTTTTTCCATCTAAACCCAATGATGTAGTTTGAATAATTTATTGTTTTATTTAAAGTTATCTATTCACTATGTCGATACCTGAATTGTTAAAAAGGCAATCTATATAGAAGACTTTATAGAAATAACTTGTCTTTACATTGTTTACATATTGATAACATGTTGAATTTATAACAAAATAAAAAGTTAAAAAAAAAAATAATGAATTAAAATGTGAAGATCATTTGCCAAATTTTGACGTAATATTAAGTTTTTATATCCATGTTTTTATATAATAGGCATGACGAAAGATTTTAAAAACCTCTTCCGATATGTGGGTACACATTTACTATTTACGAAAATACCTATATTTCGGTAATAAACTTAAGTTTAAGGAAGTTTAAAAATATTTTTTAGTGACTAGCCCATTGGCGCAGTTTGTAGTGACCCTGCTTTCTGCTCCGGGGGTTGTGGGTTCGATTCCCACCCCGAGTCTGGGTGTAATATACATATTTATTTATATATTTATATATGTATTATTTATAAGTATGTTTATCGAAAAAAAAAAATATATGTAGCTATACCAGTCGTCTGTTACCTATAACACAAGCATTAAGTTGCTTACTTTAGGAACAGACGACCGTGTGTGTATTGTGTAGATATTTATTTATTTATTTATTTTTCTAATATGTTTTCAATGAGTGCGACAAAACGACTGAAGGTGTCATGGCGTTGGCTCTGACGTCACAATTATAAACACGTCAGGCGCGTTCCACCTAAGGCCCACGAAGCCATCGACCACGACCGCTGAAAACCGCTCAGTAGTCTAGTCGATACTGTTCTTAAAATTATGTGTGTTAGCTCATTGGATTCGGAATGACGCCTAGAAAATTTTTCTATAAGCGTGTAAGCGTGTAGCGTATGCGTAACATCGGTGGATAATCGTGACGTCATACGCTGTAATTTGTGTTTCAATCAAAATGGCCGTTTGCAGTATTTTAATGTTTTATTTTATAGAAAATCACAATAATCTTATTATTTTACATAAAAGTAAACCAGTATTTTGAATTTTTTTAATATGGGTGTTCCCCTAAAATCATTCAATTGACGATTTTTGATACTGTCATCATGCCTATTATAGGTAATAATATTTCATTATTACATTACCTACCTTTTTCGTCTTCCAACATTTGTTTTTTTTTTAATTTTATTGTATCGCTGTGGGTTTTGGATTCATGTGATTTTAACGACCAAATAGTATACTAACTTTTGATATATGCGTTATTGTACTTAGAATAAAAAAAAAATTATGCCATTTTGACATTCGATCTGTCATTTTCATATGAGGCATCTTATATAATCTGTATGTACTTATAAAATTCTTGCAATCAATTAACGAAATGTGTGTGCCAATAATTGTAAATAATATGTAACGTAAAGTACATGAATGAACTACATGAAATGTAAACTACATGTATTAAAAATTTGTATTGTTATACAAGACTTAATGAATGGGATAAAAAAGTGAGAGCCGTTTGAAGTATATATTTGTATTATGTTTTGTTGTCAAGTATATGTTAATTTTTCCACTGATTGGTGTGTTTTAATCTGCTGCTTTCCCTTGCTGCCGTAATTGGATGGGGATGAAATGTAATATGTATATCGTTAGAGATTGTGTTCATAACCTTCTCTACGAATAAAAATATAGAGTATATATAGACCAACAATTTAATGGCAAATAATTATATTTGCAATATGCTTAATTCTTATATTGTATGCGTATCTTTATTATCCTCGACGGTATTTAACTGTATCGAAATGTGGGTTTTTATTTCTCTAACATATTTTATCAAAGCCATAGTATGGTGGTAAATGTTCCATCTGACACCCGCTACAATTCGACATTCTATACGAGGTGTTGTGTAAAAAAAGCTAGTTAATTACGGAGAGTTCGCCATATATTTTATAATTATGTCTGAGCGGTCTAACGCCCAATGCGATTAGCCTTTTGCAGCTAGCTGTTTGTTCCTATCACTGCAAGAAAGAAATGTGTTTAAAATATCAATAGAAATAGTATCGGTGTTGCGGCCCAATGCGCCGCGGCCCTGCTGATAGTTGAAAGGAACTTATATGGCCGCAAAGCAACGATTATTCCAACCTAACTTACGGCCTTGTTTGTCGGGTTAACAAAATTTGCTGCCATCTCCCGCTTGCTATTTAATATATACCTACTTATCAGATAAAGTATTACACAGTACATTTCTAATTTAATAGATAAACTTTAATGCCTTTAATTAAGTCGCTGCTCTAAAAATCAATTTACTAAAATAAATATATAATTTATTAACTTTATAACATACCTACATGAGTATTAATGAGTAGGTATATTATTTTTTAGGCTTTAAATTTTTGATAAGTATCAACCATCTAAATAAAAATTTCGAAGGTTACATTTATAAATGTACATTATTGTACATGTTCCGTACAATAATATAAATTATGTTATCAGTAAAATGCACTTAATACTTAAAATAAATATGTAAAACCTTGTCCGTTATCATTAAATTATAATGATATTGACTTTTATTTGCTGCTACGAGTATAAAACGACAGTTCGAAATATTATTCTCACTTTGCTGAATAAGAATAAGAAATAATAAACTATACCCCGTCCGGCGAGTAAATAGCTTTTTGACAGCTCACGCCTATAAATTACAGGGTTTTTTTCCGGAATAACGTACTAAAAATTTTACAGTAATGTCATACTTTATTGACGATTTGATTGATTGAGTGAAGTACCCTGTGCATAACAAACAACCACAGACTATGAAACAGTTCTTGAAATAATAAATCGATAATAAATCGATCGTATGATAAAAATAATTTTACGTCATGTGATTATTGTTTCTATAAATTTAATACAAAAAAGGAAATAAAAATAGTATCTATGACCCCAAGATTGATTACTTGCAAGGAATTAAGTCGAAATCTTGAAATTTAATTGCAAAGCAAGAATAAAGAGCAATAACTCTGTTAATTCATTTATTTATTATTTATATATTTCATTTATAATTAAAAAAACTAATAAACGCATAAATAAATAATATTTTTAAACTAAATGTATTTAACTAAATCTATTGAAAGTTTTTCTTAAATAAAATCGATTATTATTTCGAATCGAATAAATAACGTGTGAGGCAGTCACTAATGTCAAAATTTCTTGAAGTGTCAAAAAGATCATTAGTCGCCGGACGGGGTATAATCTTGTTATGTCAATTATTAAGTACATCACTAAAAAGAAAAAAAATCGAAATACTGTATTGAAATATAAAGCATTTGCTTTGTATTACTTAATTAAAATAAATAAATTTTATCAAATTTTAATTATATTTTACATTTTACAAAAAAAAAAACTGAATTAATTGGAGAACGTCTTTACGTGTGTAATTAGAATTTAATTTGAATGGAAGCATCAATCATGATTCTATTTTGCTTTCTCACTTAGCGTTCAACAACCCTAAGGCTATTATTATATTCTGATATTAATTATTTAATGCCTTATTATTTACTCACTATGGATGATAAATGGTGCGAAATTATAACTTTCTAGATATGATACAAATTATATTATTGTATTCTTGTAAAATTAGCAAGACTTATAAATAATGACTTAATCTAATAAAGTACTTATTGGTTACATTAACATTTCTTTTATTTTTCCAAATATAGGTAATATCTGTATATACTTGTACAAAAATATTAAGTAATTTTGTCTTTGTTCTTATTACACTGTTAAGTATTCAACGCAACAATACACTGCAATGCACTATTTGTTGTGGTTAAACACAATCTAGTACATAAATAAAACGATGAGAGTTCTGCCATTGGGTACGCGACATAGAATAACTACTGAATTGATTTTGGTGAATGCTTCTTAGTTTTTTTTTCCTAATTCCTAATTCAATCCTTTGATTTGAACTGGGTTCAGTTCAAATTAGACAAAAATACTGTTATTGCCTGATAGAGAACGTATTAACACACAAAACTACAGAATCGAAGACGCAGAAGTTATGAACCTGAAATATTATTATCGAAAGTGGAAAAAGCTATAAAAAGTCAAAAGATGGAAAAAGCTCCTGTTCCAGACAGAATCACAAACGAAATTATGAGAGGGAACATTAAATAACTAAGCCCAATACCAACAAAGGTCTTCAATGAGTCTCCGGCTCCGATTCCAGACAGTGGGTAGAATCACACATAATACTCATACAGAAAAGAGGCCCAAGAGACGAAATAGGAAATCATAGTCCCATTTCTCTCATCTCAACTGTTTATAAAGTTTTCGCTATAGTGATTCTGGACAGTATCAGACTCGACGAAAACCAACCCTTGGAACAAGCAGGGTTTAGAAAAGTACAACTGACCTTACACTTCAGTACAACTGACCGCATATAGGTACATACAGTCAAACACGCTTCAGCCTGTAATATCCACTGCTGGGCATAGGCCTCTTTCTCCGTGTAGGAGAAGGATCAGAACTTCTGGAAGGATTCAGAAAATCTTCAAAATTTGCGTTACGTAATACTTGAACGACCCCTAAGTCACCTATATTTATTACATTATTATCTGACTTCCAAAAAAGCAGGAGGTTCTCAATTCGGTTGTATTTTTTTATGTATATATACTTACTTACCTACTTTTAACTGGGTGGATCAATTTCAAGAATTTTTTTTAATCAAAAGGTAGTAAGTAGGTACGAGTCATGTGTTCACATTTAAATCGAGTTCGAGATCTAACTACTACTTTTCGAGTTACATATAGCTATTGCTAATACTGCGTATTTGATTGACTATTCGTCGACATACGTTGTGGTATCTATACCGATTTTGATGATTCTTATTTTAAGGGGCTCCCATCGCTCAATGACCTTGGCGATTTCGTTTTTATACAAGAACTAGATGGCGCCACCACCTATCAAAATGCGTACGTAATTACTACTATAAAACATCCACACATTGGAAGGAACTGATGAAGATTACGCAAGAAAACAGATGTGTCGCTGCGTTGTTATTGTATTCGCCCTCTGAGACTATTTTTATTTTTTATTATACTATTTTATTATATTTTTTATTAGATTATATTTTTATTATACTATTTTATTTATTTATATAAATCATGTACGATTTACCTACATCTTTTATTTATTATTTTATTTCATGATTATTTTGAAATAAGCGATTCACCTCGCCTACGTAAGTATTACTTTAGTAATTGAAATATTTAGGATGTGTATTATTATTTTAGCAAGAGATATTATCTCGGCCACGCTTAATTTACTTTTGTTTTTATGTTTATGCATAATCGGGCTTACTCTTTGACAACTTCAAAACAAAACAAATTACAAACTACTTTAAATATATATTTACAAACTTAGTTTCTACGTAGTATTTATATTTGTACTATTAACAATATCTTTTAATTCAAAATTTTAGGGTCAATTGTATAAACAATAAATTCGGCCACGTCGCGGTGAGCGACATAGCCTCCTCGTCCGACGGCCGAGAGGCGACTGATTTTCTTCGCCTGAGTGCCCGTATATAACCAGAAATTATATTTTTACGATTTTCTAATAAAATACTGCACCTAATAAAAAACCCTTCTGTAGAATTATTAAGTACATGATTCTTAAGTAACAAAAAAAAAATTCACTATTGTATGTAGTAAAATTACATAATTATATACGATTTTTGTACGCGAAAAGAGGTCCAGGTAAATAATTATTTCTCTTTATTTAGAGAGTTTTATGCAATTATCTCTCAGTCACATTAATAAACTAAATCCGAGGTACAACATATATTTATTTGATATTTTTAACGTAACTTTAAGGTATACTTGATAGCACATGAAAACGGCCGAATTTTTCTGGGATCCCCTTAATCATTTAAATTTGATCGAGATCGGATGACTTGTTTTTGAGTAATCTTTTATAGTGCGTATTTATTTGACTATTTTTTCGTCTACTTACGTTGTATAATAATAAATATATCGATGTAATTGATTTAAAAACCATAAGGTTTTTTTAGCAAACAGTTGTTTTCAATTAGATACTTATGCTTCAAAATAAATTTTGATTCGTCATTTCACATATTAAACATACCTTATATTCTATAGTAAAAAATAAGAAGTGATTTTACTCCTAAAGCACGATTACCATGATATTTAAAAATACTTACAATTATCACTTTCTCGCAAGAGACGTTGCGCGGTAAAACGTTAATAATATATAAAACGCTCTCTCAGGTCAGGCGTCACTGCTCAGCGATACCTACTGTTGTCACTTGTCTGTTTCACACGATTTCATTCCATTGTCTTATATCGTTTCTTAAGGAGTAAATCCTAACAAGACTCGTTATTTACTTAATTATAGGTATGATGCTGAACTACCCTAGTCACCAAAAATATTTTCAACTCGGCGCATTTAATTTCGTCTAATATAATATATCTACTTGTAAATTCGTTTCGAAGTCCCTTAAACGCAAATACTTCAAAGTATTTAGTGTATTATAGTTACTAGTAAAAAACATTTTAACTAGTTAATACTAAAAAATACTTTTACAGAAGAATAAAAAATTCCCACACTGATGCATACGTTTACTTAGAAACTTGGTAGGTACCTACACTTTTTAAACGGTAAGTACGAGTACGTCCCAATATTACTACTTGTAGTCTTGTAAATGTAAGATATTTGTTTAGTACATCAATGATCAAGTACTTTAATAAAATAAATTTACATTTAACGTAACAAAACAACAAACGAAATACTAATTACCCTACTTAATTTTGCTTAGTTATATAGGTACTTCCAATAGCAACCTTAGATGATTTTGCATTTTTCAATGTCATATAAGGTAGAGAATACAAGAAAGTGATCAATTTGGAAACTTCAAACCATACTTACTCAATAATGTGTTTAAATAACTGGATCAAACATGAAACACAATATGTCAAATTCAAGGCTTTGTGTCATTCAATAGCTATGAACCTTGATTAAAAAAAAATATTTCATATTTCATTTTTGTTCTATTTACCGATGATCGACACAATGTCCGTCAGTCTAATCATCACTACATATTATAAAACAAAGTCTTTTCCCGCTGTCTGTCTGTCTGTATATATGCTTAGATCTTTAAAACTACCTACGCAACGGATTTTGATGCCGTTTTCTTTAGTAAATAGAGTGATTCCAGAGGAAGGTTTATATCGCTCCTTAAATACAAAAGTCACACATTTCAAAAAATTTCAAAAATGGTTTTTTTGCATAAAATGCATATTAAACGATGAAACTTTAATATTTTGCTAAAACAGCCGTTGTTTTATGATTAAAAACACCCGTAAACGCACACACGACACAGGTGGCCAGCCCACTGCCACTTCAACTTGCTAATTCTGTGGGCTATGTCGGTTACTTTCGTTCTCTCGCGGATAGTCTCATTTCTAATCTAAGATGGTTTAGGCATGCGAAATAAACACGGAAGTAGAGCTGCGTGAAAACCTAAGGCAGGCCGCAACGAAAATCAGAGAACATACCAGTAGTTTTAGGAGACTAAAACAGAATTTTTAAGACGTTGTAGATTGTGTATAGAAGCGGAAGGAAGACACTGAAAATTTGCTATCAATAAAAATCAGTCATAACTGCTTTAATTGTTTTATTTATTACAAATGGTAATTATATCACACATAACCAACCTAATTTACCTTAGAAATGAACAATAGGTGCTTTTAAAATAATTAATTAATTTAGGACATTTTACGCCCCCGTACATTTAAAGGCAGTTTACGGCTAAAATAGGCCTATTAAGTACCACTTTCTTGTATTATAATCAAAGTTGAGGGTCTCAGAAAGTTTTTGAAAATACTTAAAAGTCATAAAACTTTTTATTTTTTTTTAAATTAAAATTTCAAAATTGAACTCTGACTCGCTCAAACCAAATTATTTATTTTCGATCTAAATTTTTAATAACTTTTATTAATAGTAGGAAGCTAGGTATTTTATCTGTGAAAGAACAACTAATAAGGACTAAGACACAAAAAATAAAAATAAAAATAATGGCTTAATTCACATAGAAATTTTTTTTTTTTGTAATTAGGTCGAAAATTTTAAAAAATATGAAAAAAAAATCATATCTCCTAAACTACAAAAAATCGTAGAACATACATGGGGTATTTTCGAGTACCCCCAGATGTCAGCAATCCAAAAAAAATTTTTGGACGTCACCGTTTGAACCACCCTGTATATCGCACTAATAATACAATAGTGTGGTAACTCAAAATTGATCATTTTTCAGAATCAACGAAAAACTGAATACTCACTTTCTGTTATAGATACAATTTATTTTTATATTTTTTTTGTTTTCTAAATAAAATTCAAGCAATTGTGTTTTTACCAATAATGAAAAAAAATACTGATACTGAAATTATTCAAGAATTTCGAGTTAATACAGTATAGTTCCAAACAAAATGTTCAAAATGAAATATTATTTTTAGTTGCGTCACTATTTTTGAAACATTTTGTGTTACTACAATTTGATTTATAAAATTTTTCAACGATTTTATGTTACTTTTTGGACTTACAACAATTTCGACAAAACTGATTCTCAGTATTACGAGAATTTATATTTACGTTTAATATGATATCTTTAAATCTTGTCTTTAGGATATTAATAAATAAAGCTAGGTTGCTTTTTTATTCTTATTACGGTTATAATTGCAATAAAATTTGACAAAAAAACAATGCTTGTAATTACTTTAAATAAAATAAACCTTCCAAACATAATAGTTATTCCAAATAAAGATAACAAAATAAACTACATATTCTTAAACATTTTATACTTAATCAATGTTTAACAAAAAACTTTAAAAAAAAAACAACAACATTTAGTCTTATATTAAATCAGTCATTCGCGTAATTCTTTCTCTATAAAACCACAATCTGATTTTTTTTTGATAAAGCTGGTGCAATTGGTCCATCGTATATTGCAACTGTATTTTTAAAAATTGTTTTCCAGACTCTAAAGTTAGAATCGTTTACTTGAAAATAAAATGCAGTGCTTAGTTTACGAAAATTTTGAGTATATTATAAGTATCTTTATTTTGGTTTAATGTCTGTTGTATGTCTAATTATGAACTCTCTTTGTTTTTTTATGTCTCCCAAATTCCAATATTTGTTGAAAATACGCTGTCTTGATGTCTCGTCTATTTTGAAGCGACAATTTAACCTAAATTTTTCGCCACGTCGCGTCAGATCCATTTTTCTTGCAGGGACTTGTTTTTTTACTGACTGATTTATAAATTCGCTTTGCTCGAATTCGACGTCGTTTAACTACCTTGTATTTTCAGGTTCCCACATTACGTAACCTCTTTTTTACCCGTAGTATAATTGTTTTGCTCTTCCGAATAAACATTCGATTCTATATTCAACTCACTGGTTTCAGCAATGATACATAAATTATGTGCTACTATATCATCCGAGCAACTCGATGAAGAGCTACTTGATGAAGAGTTACTTCATGAAGAACTACTTGTCAATTTTCTTGTTCGACCTCGAAGCAAACTGAGGGCTTTACTTTGAGAATTTGAATCGGGAACAAAATGCGGATCATTATCAGAATCATGAAAGTCGATCTGGTCTTAGTGCATAGTTGAAATGTAATATTTTCTTTGGTTGCATACAGTTATAGGATTTACATTACTAGCCATACTTTTTACGTCAATTTCTTGAAGTACTTGAATAGTTGTTGATGGTGAAGGTATCGAAATTGTCGGTTGTTCTTTCGAAAACGTCGCTGTCTTCTCTCTGGGTAGCAGATTCATTTTTTGTACTCACGGGGGAATTCAGGTCAAGTTCGTCATTTTCTGTCTCCTGGTGATGACACATGGTTTTTGTTGCCATATCAACAAGTAATCGTCCACGATACATACTAAGTCTACAAATAAAACAAGTATTTATTAAGTTAAATACGTACTTGGTGCATACATGTCATATAGACCGTATTAACTCTAAAATTATGAAATAATACAGTAAGTAAGCATTTTTCAAATTACAACGCTACATATTTGATTGAGTTATTGCAAATCCTATAAATGACAAATAAATTTAATTATTAAATATTTTATAAACAATCCAAAAAATCGACTTAAACTTTTGATTCAACAATACTGTATCATGTCAAAAATATCTAACTGAACCAATAATAGTGTCGTAAGTAGAAATATCATTTTAAATCGCGTTTGTGTAAATCAGTAATAGTGTAATAACTAGAAATAACAAAATATCATGTTTAGCTTTAAATCAACAATAATGAGTTAAGTCAAAATAAAACTATAAATTTTACATACCTGATCTAGTAATAACGTCGCTACTCGAAATAAAGTGCAAAGTGACACGTACTTCCTCGATCACTGTTGGTTGCGACTAAAGATGATACAGTATTGAGAGGAGCGTTATGACAGTGGATCAGTCATCAATAATGTCTTTTAGCGCCATCTCTCATTCATTTTTTACATTATTGCAATGACGGTTTTATTGACTTGTGGGGCATTGAATTTTACGTTTAAGTATAGTGTTAACTCAAATTCGACAAATTTTGAGTTACAACACTATTGTATTATTAGTGCGATATATAATTATAAGAACTTAACCAAAATATTGTATCCAAAAATATACTAACAAAATATTACATTTGAATTTGGAATCTGTCGTTTTTATATGATTGTTCAATTGTTCATTGTGTTTTCTCATTTTCGCGCCAATACATTGTAAAATATTTAGTTATTTTAAAATGGAGTGGGGTGATAAAGAGAACCGAATCGCTGTGATTGCATTACACAAAGTAGGTATCCATCCTCCTCATAGAGCCAAATTATACAATTAAAAATTATGTCAATAAACGGTCTAATTTTGAAGTTAGGTAGATAAGGGTTATTTTTTTTTAGTTTGCGCCAATTTTCGTTCGTTATGATATTCGTGATAAGGAGGTCAAAATACGTTAGTATACCTTAAATCGATCGGCGGTTAGAGCTTTTCGAAAGTTTATCCAAAAAAAATTACGGATGAGATTTTTTTTTACAATTGAACAATATTTTAACAAAAAAATGACCGTATTTATGATCAAAGCTCTAAGGAAGCTTCCCAATTAGTCAACAAAGTACCTACAACGTGGGCATTATCCGACTTCAGTGATAGTTTGGTGGGGTGTTAGCTATGAAGGATGGATTGAGCCATATTTTTGTGAAAAAGGTATTAAAACATCGGCACAAGTGTATCAAGATACCATTCTTGAGACAGTAGTTAAGACCCTTAACAACACCATGTTCAATAACCAAGAATGGTCCTTTCAGCAAGACTCGGCCCCGGGTCATAAAGCTCGATCCACCCAATCTTAGTTAGAAGCCAACGTTCCGGACTTCATCAGAGCTGATGACTGGCCGTCATCAAGTCCCGATGATTTATGGTCAGGCTTAGAGAGTATGGTTTGCTGTACATGCTATGATAATTTGGAGTTCCTAAAACAGTCAATACGATTGGCAGTGAAGAATTTTCCCAAGGAAAAATTGCGTGCTTCTATTGATAAATGGCCTCAACGTTTAAAAGACTGTATTTCAGCCAGCGGAGATCACTTCGAATAAGCTTTACATATTTTAAATGATTTAATATTAATGTATTAAATTAACACACTGTAATAGTAATACATGTTACGTGCAATAGACGACCGCTCTGGTGTAAAGGTGCGTGTGACGTGTCGGCGGCGCCTAAGCACGACGGTCCCGGGTTCGATTCCCGCTTGTAAAGGATAATTGTGTTTATACACTTAACACGACTTAACACAAACTTAAGTTAACAGTTAACAGTCATTATCTAGCATCGCTCGGCATCGCTTGTGAATTAGCACCTGTTATTTCTTTGCATTTTCATTTTTTTGATCATTTGAAAACATTTAGGTAGGTACAAGTAACGTATTTTTTTTACACCATCAGAAAAAAGAAATTTCAACGAACAAAAACCCCAGCGACTTTTTAAAAAAAGCTGATATTTTAAGGGGATCCCAGAAAAATTCGGCCGTTTTCATGTGCTATCAAGTATACCTTAAAGTTACGTTAAAAATATCAAATAAATATATGTTGTACCTCGGATTTAGTTTATTAATGTGACTGAGAGATAATTGCATAAAACTCTCTAAATAAAGAGAAATAATTATTTACCTGGACCTCTTTTCGCGTACAAAAATCGTATATAATTATGTAATTTTACTACATACAATAGTGAATTTTTTTTTTGTTACTTAAGAATCATGTACTTAATAATTCTACAGAAGGGTTTTTTATTAGGTGCAGTATTTTATTAGAAAATCGTAAAAATATAATTTCTGGTTATATACGGGCACTCAGGCGAAGAAAATCAGTCGCCTCTCGGCCGTCGGACGAGGAGGCTATGTCGCTCACCGCGACGTGGCCGAATTTATTGTTTATACAATTGACCCTAAAATTTTGAATTAAAAGATATTGTTAATAGTACAAATATAAATACTACGTAGAAACTAAGTTTGTAAATATATATTTAAAGTAGTTTGTAATTTGTTTTGTTTTGAAGTTGTCAAAGAGTAAGCCCGATTATGCATAAACATAAAAACAAAAGTAAATTAAGCGTGGCCGAGATAATATCTCTTGCTAAAATAATAATACACATCCTAAATATTTCAATTACTAAAGTAATACTTACGTAGGCGAGGTGAATCGCTTATTTCAAAATAATCATGAAATAAAATAATAAATAAAAGATGTAGGTAAATCGTACATGATTTATATAAATAAATAAAATAGTATAATAAAAATATAATCTAATAAAAAATATAATAAAATAGTATAATAAAAAATAAAAATAGTCTCAGAGGGCGAATACAATAACAACGCAGCGACACATCTGTTTTCTTGCGTAATCTTCATCAGTTCCTTCCAATGTGTGGATGTTTTATAGTAGTAATTACGTACGCATTTTGATAGGTGGTGGCGCCATCTAGTTCTTGTATAAAAACGAAATCGCCAAGGTCATTGAGCGATGGGAGCCCCTTAACGTGAGAATTTTCGATTGAAAATTAGGATACTTTTTCGATAATATTGAGGTCAAAATAAAGTGAAAAAATAAATATTTTAAATAAAAGAATTACAGTGTACCTGGGACATAAAAAGGTAACATTACACCAAATTTCGTAAAAAATGTTTTTTTCTTGTAAAAGATAAAAATAAATTGAATTTTTCACATGAATTTTGAGGTTATGCGAAAAAAGTGTAAATACAAAAGTTGTAGATCTTTTTATTACCTAGAACTTTGCCAATAAACTTTTTTTTCCATAGGACTTGTAGTTTAGCCGGAAATCGAGATAAACCGTTTTTTACCCTTAAACCCTCCCTACCACTTCCCGACCTCAGATCGCCCGTAATTTGTTTTTCCTTTTATTTTCGGTGTATTTATTCTCTTTCTTTTACAATGGATTTCATCCTACTATAATTTTTTTTGTTTCAAAAGCTGAAAGCACTGGTCTATAGGTACATAATTCAATTTATATAATAAACGTCTTGTTTATCAATTTCATTTTAATTCTAAATAAAAACAATAGGACTTAATCTCTGCTTTTTGTTCCAGGAATTTTCTAAAAAGATTCATGTGTGACATCAGCTTGACTTGTCAATATCATGCTTCTCATAATTGAAACCAATAATGGTCTAAGATCCGAGAAGCTAAATCTTCCCTCATCTGTGTTAATTAGATGAAACAATTTTTTATAGGCTTATTTCAATATTGTGAATTTATAAAACAACCTCTGCCACCATAAGCCTGCTGCAAATAATAATACTTAAAAAAAATTTGTTTTCTTGTAAAAAATCTTTTCCCTCTCATGTTAAGTACATGTAGTAAAGCTAAAACCGTCAATATTTTACATTACATACCTGACTATAGTAGGCACCCATCTCTATGATTGCTATACTTACCTACAGCCAGGTTACTGCTGACTGAGGTTAAATTGTTTCATCTAATTAACAGATGAGGGAATATTTTGTTATATCCCGGATCTTAGACCATAAGGTCATTAGATTAAAGATCCAATTAACAATATAATTGCAGCTATAATGAAATAAGGAAGATAATTATACAGTGGTCGTTGTTCTTCAATAATAAAAAACTCTCTGAATATGCATAAAACTGGAATTTTTTACGATAAATAATTTACTGTTATGTGATCATAGATATTTTTGTTTGTCAGTAAAATAATTAGCTTACATTAATTTTTAAGTGTTCTTGTTCGTGACGTAAATAACCCACCGACGAAAAGTACCTATGCTAACTATACCCATAGTCGGATGTTCGATACTAGTAGGTACCTAATTACTACAATATTAGTATCAATCAATACGAAAATAATATTGTTTATCATTTGTGTACAAATATGCATATCATTTTATTCAGCGGCTAATAAATTTTAAATGAATGGCTTTTATCACATTGATACATAATATTTTGCTCTTAAAATACATAGTAGGTACAAAATATTGTGGCGAATATGACAATATTCATATTATGCTATGATCTGGGGGTTTTCAAGCGTCGAGTGCATAGACACCTTTTCCCTAAAGGCCGGCAAGGCGGCAACGCACCCGCAACTCCCCGTATGTTGCAGATGTTCATGGGCGACGATAGCTGTTTACCATCAGATGGCTTCGTCTGCTCGTTTGCCCCTATTGTTATAAAAAAAAATATGCACCATGGCCGGATCTACCATAATTATGGCTTTTGGGCTTCAGCCCAGAGCCCCGTGGATTCAAAGGGCCCCTAGCAAGCACAAACTCGTTCACCTGTTCAATTTGTTCATCTCCAATCACGATATTGCAGTCTGTCACTGTCTCATGTCTATACATATTTATAAAATGTTATCTAACATAACTATCATTTATTTAAAATAATTAAACAATTTGAAAAGAGTAGGTTAGAGGAGGCCTTTGCCACCTGGCAAACGGACTTCCAGAAAATTAAGAAACACCTATGCGTGAATAATTTTATCTATTTATTATAGTAATTTGTACACCTATGCTGACGCTAGACCATTTTCTTTGCCCTAAGGTTGCTTGGAGAAGATCGCTTTATAGCGATAAGATTTGCTTGTAAACAAGTAAATTAAATAAATTGATGTGATTGATTTTAACTATTAAAATTTTCAAACTAAGGAAATACGAGTACTCATATCTCGCGACAAGCTTTTCTATCATATAGATTATGTGTAATGACTTTATAAGTAGATAGTAAAAGTTTTAAAGTAAAAATTTATTTTTTTCGTTTTAGTGCATTAAAATAAAAGCTTGTTTTTTAAAAAGGTTTTTTACATTTAATTTATAATTAATATAAATACATTTTCTAAAATATTATTATGAATTTCTGAATAAAATACGAAGAATCTTTTTCCCCGACCTAATTAATACACATTATTGTTGTTCCATAAAAACAAAAATAATAAAAAACTAAATTAATTACTCTGTAACTTAACAAATTAAAAAATAATTGTGTTTGCTCGCAAACGAAAAAAAACCGACTTCAATTACATCGACAAGTAATAGGTACAACGTAATGAAAAAATAGTCTAGTAAATACACGCTACTAAAGATTACTCAAAAAGTTGTAATCAGTTTTCGATCTAATTTAAACAAGACTGCAAGACAAGTATTAGCTTTCGATTAAAGTAAGAATCATTGAAATCGGTACACCGAGTAAAAAGTTATGCGGTATAATATAACGTAGGTCGACGAAAAAGTAGTCACGTAAATACGCATTATTAGATATAACTCTAAAAGTACTTGTCAGATCTCAATTAAATTAAAATGGGACCACATGACACGCAATACCTTTCAATTAAAACAAAATTGATCGAAATCGGTCCATCCAGTCAAAAGTTCTGAGCTAACATACATTAAAAAAAAAAAAACAAAAAACATACGTGTCGAATTGAGAACCTCCTCCTTTTTTGGAAGTCGGTTAAAAAGTAGTAACGTAATCGTTTAAAATTTGTTTGATTTTGTAAGAAGGGTATGTTTAATTTGTGAATAAAATTCAAACGCGTTGCTATAATTATATTTTAGTACCTGGGTGACCGAGCCTAGCTCGGTATTTTCATTTTTTTTTTGTTTTTTGTTTTTTCTCGTTATTTTTATATTTTAATTTTATTTAAATAATAAATCACGAGTGAAATTAAAAAAAAAAAGAAAAAAAATTAATCTGGAGACTGAGTTTCGAACCCAGGTCAAGACGATTTGACACCCGCCGATTTCCTAATTACGCTGTTACAGCTATGTTAACAGTAGTGAAATTAAGCTTCGTATTCTAATTATATTTTTTCATTGCCTAAAAACAGGGATAAAACGACATTTTTTTTAAATGAATCCTAGCTAGATCAATTTTTCGCCCCCGAAATCCCCTGTATACTGAATTTCACGAAAATCGTTGGAGCCGATTCCGAGATTCAGATTCTATATATATATATACAGGGTGTTAGGGGAATGGTTAGCCATAGAGGTATGTTGGGTAGGAGGGGTCATTTGGAACCTATTTAGGCTAACTTACCTATATGCAAAGTGTTACGGATTTTTTTTATGATTATTTTTTCATTTTTCGAAAAAAGTGCCGAAAATTAGTGATTTGACCATCATATCTTTTTTGTTTATTGATATATCAACGCCATTTCTTTTTTGTTTTGATCATCAATACATTGCGCATGTAAAATAAATGTGATTTAATTTAGAAAACATCTACAAAAAAAATTATGGGCCAAAGAAATCTTGACAGAGACAAAAAGTAAATCAAACCTTCAAATTTAGGTATAAATTAAAAAAAAATTAAAGCCTCCAGATAATTTAAAATAATTTAAAAAACTACTCTAGTTAACACTGTTTTAAATAATATTACTTTCATTCACCTACCTTACTTACTTTTTTTTTTAAATGATGAAATAACGAAATGGTTTCTACCTGAACCCGCACTCTACGCTGACAATTATAACAATAATTTTTATTACGCAGGGCGGTATGTCCCTGTATAGCACATGGTAAACTACCATCTTGACTTTGGCGACATGTTGGCGCAGCGTTCACAGCACTGGCTGATGCGCTGGCGGTCGCGCGTTCGATTCCCGCTCACGGCAGATATTTGTATTGGTCATATAGATGTTTGTCGTGGTCTGGGCGTTTGTGCTTGTGTATTGTGTGTGTTTCCGGACCCCCGACACAGGAGAAAATCCTACTGGGGGCCGTCGAGTGTGAAGCGTTTATTATAAAAAAAAATCTTGACTGCTCTCATCAGGCGAGGATTTACATCCTTATTTGAAGATCATCCTTATTTCTAGTAATGTAGATTATGAAAATTCACGACCGAATTCACTGTATTTATAAAAATAAAATAAATTTGTTACTCGAATTTATGATTTGTTTTATTTTGACACCTACCGGCATTAATTTCACCCTATGAGAGACATTTATGGTGCCCGTGGAAACTCATACCCCAAATTCCAAGATAAAAAGAGACAGCAAGTAGTTTACCATGTGCCGTACAGGGATATACCGCCCTGCGTAATAACAATTATTGTTATAATTGTCAGCGTAGAGTGCGGGATCAGGTAGAAACCATTTCGTTATTTCATCATTTAAAAAAAAAGTAAGTAAGGTAGGTGAATGAAAGTAATATTATTTAAAACAATGTTAACTAGAGTAGTTTTTTAAATTATTTTAAATTGTCTGGAGGCTTTAATTTTTTTTTAATTTATACCTAAACTTGAAGGTTTGATTTACTTTTTGTCTCTGTCAAGATTTCTTTGGCCCATAATTTTTTTTGTAGATGTTTTCTAAATTAAATCACATTTATTTTACATGCGCAATGTATTGATGATGAAAACAAAAAAGAAATGGCGTTGATATATCAATAAACAAAAAAGATATGATGGTCAAATCACTAATTTTCGGCACTTTTTTCGAAAAATGAAAAAATAATCATAAAAAAAAATCCGTAACACTTTGCATATAGGTAAGTTAGCCTAAATAGGTTCCAAATGACCCCCCCTACCCAACATACCTCTATGGCTAACCATTCCCCTAACACCCTGTATATATATATATATATATATATACAAGAATTGCTCGTTTAATAGTATAAGATTTATAAAACTCCCTGACCGGTAAACGCCGTAGGTATGACTTGCACACGCATTTACTTTATATCTTGAAATATGTTATTGTCAAGGGTTATTGTACTGTCGAATGACACTCAGGTCATTAACAATCGAATACTTTCCTTATCTCAATTGAATTCCTATGTTACGGATATATTGGAGAAATTATTCATTCCAAGGTTATTTTTACATTTTAAATATCTATATCATTTGAATAAGGTGTAAAATATCAAACTTCAACAAAAAACAGTTAACATTTTTTGAAGTAAAGAATATTCTTTTAGAATAAAAACTTCGAAATAAATATTACTAAGAAATGTTTACAACATTAATTATGTGTATGAATGTTGAAAATTTTAAATATATTTTAATAAAAAAGCCCCATTAAATATTAATGTCGACGGTTGCGGAGGCTATCCTTGCTGGGCATAGTTTTTGTACTTATTTACACAAACATTCTAGGAACCCCACCGTGCCTTGGAGAATACGTAATAAATAGTTAACCATCCATCGATCTCGCTTATATTTAAAATATTTCACAATCACATACACATTATATTCAGAACAAGCATTCAGTTCTAGCTCCGAAATAGCATTAAACTCTAATTCTTTTCGAATAGGTATAGAAAGGACTAGGCTAGTGTTTGGACGCTTGTAGACTATTTCAGTGCAGTTCAGTTCAAAATTCGTTTATATATACTGTATAACTTCTTCAAATGGTATCGAATGATAGAAAAAAAAAACACATACGTGTACGATATTGCACAACTCTTAATTCTAATAATATTATGTCTAGAATTGTTACAGTGAAACATAGAAAGCTGAATATGCGAATTTGCGTTTTACCTAATATCATTGCAGTTGAATGAAGTAACGAATTTAGACAAATCCATTGTTTGTGTCTACATATTTTGTGCTAGACACTTCTCCGTATAGTTAGATGTACATACATGTCTACAAGTATTTGTATAATTTAGTATTAATTTAGGTTTTATACTGCAGATTTGTGCAGAGTATCATTCATCATCAACAAGGTGTCTAAGTGGTTGTCCAATAATATCTTAAGCGTTTAAATGATACGCTTCAGCCTGTAATATCCCACTGTTGGGCATAGGTCTCTCTCTCTCCATGTGGGAGAAGGATCAGAGCTTAATCCACCACGCTGCTCCAATGCGGGTTGGTGGATATATTCCCTACTATGAGTAAAGATCACTATCAGGTGTATATGATAACAACCGGGACCGACGGCTTAACGTGCTCGCCGAGGCACGGTGGGGAGACCCACAAGGACTACACAAACACTCAGAACACGGCAAACATCTGTATGGCCAATACAAATGTTGTCGTGTGCGGAGATCGAACCCGCAACCGCCCGCGCAACAGCCACAAACCAGTGCTGTGACCGCTGCGCCAACGCGGCTCTTAAAGTTAAAACGTTAGTGAAACAAAATTTCTTACTTTTACTCCATCTACTCGTATCTACGCTACCATCTCAGGATCAAATTTTTCTTAAAATCCATAGCTGATGTAACCTACGAGACGTTTCCTGCACATGCTCAGCTTTGGGATATGCAAAGTACGAGTATATTAAGTATATGGATGTGTTAATCGATAGTAGGCTGACGTGAAATCTTCATATTGCTAACGTTGCTTCAAAAATAAGAAAACTTATGTAGTATTTAGGTGACTGAGAGCATCTGATAGCAGAAAAACGCTTTTTACTATTTAAAATGCCATGGTTATTTCGCTTCTCGGATACTGTATTACCGTATGGGGTAGTAGTTCTAAGACATCTATGCTACAGGTGGAGAGAGCACATAGGGCGGTACTGAAGGTTCTGACTGGTAAGCCATTTATATACCCTACCGATGAGTTGCATGAGGACTGTAAAGTTCTAACGGTTTGGCAGCTTTTTTTTCAAACAACTATACTTCGTAAGTATTGCATAATAGGCTATAAGAGGAGCCTTACAAAAAGGAGAATTGCTCCGGCTTTGTGCTGTTGAGAAACACAGAAATAAGCTGGCACAAACCACTTTTATATAAATGGCTCGAGAATTTATAAATAACATAATTAACGGATTATTAAAAATATATTCGCTTACCAAAAGACAATGTAAAAATAATTTTTTTTTGTTGGATTCAACAAATAATACAGTCAATTTGTACTCTAAAGGGCCGCTAGTGGAAAAGTTTTGGGGCACTTCTGATTTCTTTCATTCTATATGTATTTTGGAGTGCTGAATTCGAATCTGCAGTTTGCGGACAAAATTTTGTGACGCAACATAGAAAAAATCGCAAAAGAGCAAAAAAAATCTGCTTTTTTTGTTTTTTTTTGCCTAAAACTCGAAAACTGTTATATTTTAAAATATTAGTTCAGTCTCGAGTTAAAAATGGCAATTTTCATTGGTCTCTGCAAAACCCACTTCAAAACTTTATTTATTATTCATCATCATCATCATCACTTCAGCCTAGCGCCAAAAACGGCGTGAACTCATGTGTGTTGCCCATAGTCACCACGGGCGGGTTTGGTGAACGCAGGGCTGGCTTTGCCGAAGACGCTGCTGCCCGTCTTCGGCCTGTGTATTTCAAAGCCAGCAGTTGGATGGTTATCCCACCATCGGTCGGCTTTATAAGTTCCAAGGTGTTAGTGGAACTGTGTTATCCCTTAGTCACCTCTTACGACACCCACGGGAAAAGAGGGGGTGGCTATATTATTTACTAACGTAGCCACACAGCTTGTAAGATTTACTTGTCTAGATAAACAAGTACCTAAATGAAATAACTTGATGTGATTGATTTCAACTATTAAATTTTTCAAACTAAGGAAATACGAGTACTCATATCTCGTGAAAAGGTTTTATATCATACAAATTACTAGCTTCTGCGCGCGACTTCGTCCGCGTAGAATTGGATAAATTCTGTCATTCATGATTTGTGCGAAACTTTAACCGTTTACGCAGCGGAAGCTCTCAAAAGGAAAAAATCCCGATTTTGAAACATTCTTCATTGGTGATACGCTCCTATTGGTCTTAGCGTGATGATATAGCCTATAGCCTTCCTCGATAAATGGGCTATCTAGCACTGAAATAATTTTTCAAATCGGACCAGTAGATCCTGAGATTAGCGCGTTCAAACAAACAAACAAACAAACTCTTCAGCTTTATAATAATAAATAGTATAGATGTAATGACTTTATAAGTAGATAGTAAAAGTTTTAAGGTAAAAATTATTTTTTACGTTTTAGCAGATTCAAATAAAAGCTTGTTTTTAGTAGGGGAGACGTAGAACATCGACCTTCACCGATCTGATAACTCGATGAGACATATTTTTTATCAAATATAATTTATAAACAAATATGCCTATGATAACTTGCCTATCGAAAAGTGGTCAAGGCTATTTATAATTTAATTAATTTTTTTTTCATCACCTTCACTCATATGATAACCGAATGAGTTTCATATCAATTGATAGTTTTTAACACACAGAATATGCCGAGGTAGGCTTGCCTACTTATTTTTGGTCATGGCTACCTGGCAAGTAGATGTGAACAGGTAGGTCAATATATACCTACCTATATTCAATACTACATCGATCTGTTCGAATCGAAATTGATATCAGGTAAAATATTGTAATTACAAAACCAATCATATAGGCTTGCCTGCAAAAACTAAAAAAAAAAATCAAAAAATTAGCCTTGACCACTTTTCGATAGGCAAGTTATCATAGGTATATTTGTTTTTAAATTATATTTGATAAAAAATATGTCTCATCGAGTTATCAGATCGGTGAAAGTCGCTCTTCCACGTCTCTTAGACTATTTTTAAAAAGGTTTTTTACTTTTAATTTATTTTTAACTAGTTCAGATAACAGGTGCACTTTCATTTGAAATAAATTTGTTTGTACCACCTTATTTGTATCTACTGGTTTATTTGTTATCAATAAAATACTTTTTATTGTCATTACAATAACCATAGTAAAAAATATACTGAAAATTTTCAAGTGTCTACTAACCGAGATTTTAAAGATACATTACATCCAAAAGGTAACTATATAGCGGTAGGATAGACAAGCGGCGCCTCTGCAAGCGGGTACTTCAAGGGGATGACGAGCGGTTTATCAATAAATGCTTATTTTATGCTACATAATGCTACATACATAGCTCTAGTTAAATACATGTACGTTTAGTTATTAACTAGCGACCCGCCCTGGCTTCGCACGGTTGCAAAACTATCAGTGTTCCTCTAATATATTATGCGTGTATTGTTTATATAAACCTTCCTCTGGAATCACTCTATTTACTAAAGAAAACCGCATCAAAATCCGTTGCGTAGATTTAAAGATCTAAGTACAGACAGAGGGAAGCGACTTTGTTTTATAAGTAGGTACTATCTATACTAATATATAAAGGTGAAGAGTTTGTTTGTTTGGTTGTTTGTTTGTTTGTTTGTTTGTTTGTTTGTTTGTTTGTTTGTTTGAACGCGGTAATCTCTGGAACTACTGGGCCGATTTGAAAAATTCTTTTAGTGTTAGATAGCCCATTTATCGAGGAAGGCTATAGGCTATGTGTCATCACGCTAAGACCAATAGGAGCGGAGTCCACGCCGACGAAGTCGCGCGCAGAAGCTAGTGTAATGATATGCAAGAAGTCAAATATTTTTTTCGCATATTATTCTAATTTGTTGACAATAAATTGCACATTATAATTTTTATTTTATAGTCACTATATCCAAAGCAAAACTAGTTTTTCGTTTTGAAGTAAATTCTTCAACATAGATATAAAATCTGTGAATCTTTGCCTTGTTTTGTGTCTCGTAATGTCTCGTTACGTTGAGTCGAGAGTCGAGACTATAGTGAGGACATAAGGAGGCTAGCTCTTACGCGTGCAGGTTGTCTGCAAGCTTTGCCGACAAAATGAAACTTTTCAATAACCTAAAGTAGTACCTATAATTAATTTATTAAACAAATAATAGTTACGTTTACCAAATATGAGCATAGTTAGTTAATGTTTCATATCTTAATTTTGTTAGTTAATTTAATTTGTTTTTGTTTCGTGAATTTTTTTATAAAATATTATTAATAAAATGGATGAGGCATTTGCACACCTCGAGGGAAATAAGTTAAGGAACAACAAGAAAACTGAGATTCCTCCGGATGGCGGCTGGGGCTATGTCGTTTGTATCGGAGTAGGATTTACGTTCGTAAGTATTAAAATTTTTACTAACAAAAATAAATTACAAAAAATTATAATTCCAAGTCTTCTTTAAGTAAGTTATTTATATAGAAATACAAACAATACCTACAAGCTGACCCGTAGACCCGTAGACCCGTAGACCGACTTACTTCCCTTGACCAGTTTTTTCTTGCGATGAAATTATCGTGTGTGATTTATTGTTACTGTTTAGGATTTATATATTTTATTATTATTTATTGACTGCTAGTATTGGGTAAATAGTTTAATATCAACTTCTATAGTTTCCGCCAGCGACTGTAGCCCATTTTGAGGTTCATCTTCCCAGCCCTCTTTACAATGACCTTGACGACAAATAAGAATGCCATACTTAATTTAAAAGCTCACAAATCTCTTGCCAAATTTTAATTATTTTTTGAGTCAAAACCATATAATTATGTATTTACCTACCGGAGATAATATACATGATAAATAAAATACATGGATGTTGTGAATTTTTTAGGTCTCTTAAACAGTAACATTTCTGTAATATATTGTATCTTACAATTACGTTAACATAAGCCGATAAAGTGGCACACTACTGCCTACTGCAATGTTTTACAAATATAAATATTTCTGACTGAAAACTTATTATTACGAAAAGTATAACCGATGAAACCTAACAATAACATAGCTTATTTGGTGATTTTTTAAATCTGTGTACCTAGTTACAGAAATTAGCCTCTACGCTAGTTAATTTTAACTATACAGATTCACGTTGTTAAGAAAAAAAAAAACTTTAATATACTATAAACTTTACTATAATATATTAGTACCTAGTAATAATACTAGTACGACCTCACAGATTTTTTTTAAATTCATGAATTAACCAACTTTAAAAAACGAGGAGATTCTCAATTCGACCGTATTTTTTCAAATGTGTGTTATCTCATTTATTTTAACTGGGTGTGATGATTCTTTTTTTTTATTTGTGACACGTGGTTACATTTAAATTTGAATCAGATCTGATGAGTAGTTTATGGCTTATACCTAATACTTAATGTGTATTTTATTGACATTGTTGATTTTTTTATTAGTCGATGTAAATTTAAGTCAGTTTTTTTTTGAGGACAAACAAAATTAACATTAACTAGAATAACTTAGTAATTTAATATTTAATGTGCACAATCCGCAATTTCAAGGTGGAATCCGCTATTTTTTAATGATTCGAGGTAATCTATAAAATGAACATTTTCAGGTAAAGCGTGAAATTGGATATTTCTTACTTTTCCCTTATTTTCCGTATGATTTTAAGTAATATACGGTTAATATTCTTGTATTTGAATTAAAATTAGCACCAGTTAAGTTCTGCTTAAGAGTTAAATGTTAAATGAGCCTATGCTAAAAAGTTTAAATTTTCAATTTGATGCGAGCCGGTCCTCTCGGTCCTCATTTTGTTGTATTTTTAAGACGCTCTGAACGAGTTATACAATAACATAACCTGATAGCCTTCTTTTCGGTGGCAAAATTTTTCGTTTGTTTTTTAATTTGTTATCAAGGCAGTTTATAAAAAATAAGCAATGGATAAAATATTCACAAAATGTCTAGATTAAATCTGGATTGTATCCTGTATAATATATCTTTGACATTGACAGTGACATGTATATAGGTAATCTGGTTCCTTAGCCAAGTTGCATAAAAGCTAAACGAATAGAATAGAATTCTCAACGTATGGGAATGGCACTAGCTTTCGACATATATCGAATAAGTGTCCATTCCCACTCATTTGGTTACTTTTCTAATAGCGTTGGCTAAGGGGGATGAGGGGGGGGATCAGGTCAGGGATGAAAATATGAAGCATTAATTTATAAATTTAATTAATGTACAGATTTAATGGATCTTTGGACTGTGTTATGGAGACTATTAGTCATGTTTCTTTTTATGATCGGTTACGTCGTTATTTTCATATTATTAATGATAACCATCATTATTAACATTTTTTATTATTATTTTGAGACATATATGTTTGTTAGTTACTTATCACTTAAAAAAGTGTAATATTTAATCGTTTGTAACAAAAAAAATGTGTCTCTGATTTATGTTTATTGGTCAATATCTTTTTTATTTTTGTTTAGAAATAGACATAAAAAAGAAGGCGTCTTATGTGTATGTTTTTTTAATTTGTGGTAAAACATAATAATAATGTAGTAGTTGTTTCTTGCGGCTTCGGCCGCGTGGAATTAGTTCTGTCCTATTTCCAGTGATGGTAACGCAATACGTGTTACACGGAAACATTTTAGAAAAGGTGTTTTTAAATGAGTAAAACTAGGCATATAAACGAATATAGTCAAACTATTTTGAATTCTATATTGTTAGAGATAATAATCAGTATCATAATATATGGGATGTCCCAATAAGCGGTTCAGATTTGACCTATCGGTTATTTTGGCTCAGACAACACTAATTTTTTCGACAGAAATTCAGTATATTATTTATAGTTGACGAAATCAGTCGCTTAACGCTTCAGCAAAAGTGGGAAATGTTGACAACAAGGACAATTTGTCCGAAATCGCAAGAAATTGTCGTACAAAATTTGGTAGAAACACAGCACTCATACCCAACGGTATCAAGAAGTTTGTGCATAAAGTGCGTGACACGGGCTACCTAAATGGCAATCTAACGGGTATACCCGTATTCGTAATGTTCATCATTCATCATCATCATTTCAGCCTATCGCAGTCCACTGCTGGACATAGGCCTCCACAAGTTCGCGCCAAAATGGCGTGAACTTATGTGTTTTGCCCATAATCACCACGCTGGGCAGGCGGGTTGGGGACCGCAGGGCTGGCTTTGTCGCACCGAAGACGCTGCTGCCCGTCTTCGGTCTGTGTAGTTCAAAGCCAGCAGTTGGATGGTTATCCCGCCATCGGTCGGCTTTTTAAGTTCCAAGGTGGTAGTGGAACTATGTTATCCCTTAGTCGCCTCTTACGACACCCACGGGAAGAGAGGGGGAGGCTATATTCTTTGCCGTAGCCACACAGTACGTCGTAATGTTCGTTCAGCCGAAAATATCGCCGCGGTGGTCGAAAATGTTCGCCAACGGCCAAGAACATCGATTCGTCATCGTGCATCGGAAATGAACATCAGCCGCTCTTCCATGCAACAAATTCTGTGTAAAGACTTTGGTTTGTGGCCCTATAAAGTTCAATTGGTCCAGCAATTGAAGCCCCGTGACCATCCGCGTAAAAGAGTAGCGTATAGAGGCGTAGAGCCTCACACAATCCAAAATGTGCTCAGAAATTGGACCGACAGAATCGAGTACGTCAAGGCCAGCCGCGGCTCCCATTTGAACAAAATCGTTTTCCATAAATAACCGGAAGGATTGTACTTTTAAACAAAAAAAATAATTTGGAAATATATTAAGCCGTTTTTGTTTTATTAAATTTTTAAATCGGAACTTCTAATTGGGACACACTGTATGTGTATGAAATAAACGTCAAAATAGCAGATCTAATCAATCTATACTAATATTATAAAGAGATAAAGTTTATAACTTTGTTTGTATATCGGGGGTAATCTTCGCAAATACTGATCCGATCATGAAAATTCTTTCACTAACAAAAAGCTACACTATTCAGGAGTGAAATAGGCTATATTTTATTGTAACTTTACAAAAAAATTCAGTAAATAAGAAAAATATTAAAATATATTATCAAAATGACAGAGAAAAAAACGCCATCTATCGCTATTTATTTACTACTACTACTATTTATTTTATTTTGTCTTATTTTACACTACCGACGACGAATTTTTTTCGTTTTTTGATAGATGGCGTTGGAGCAACATTTTATTTATAATTATTTGGTTCTGTAATTTAAAATAATAAATACACGATATTATTACGATTTTATACGTCGAATTCTAAACAATGAACCTAATAAAACAGTACTAAGAACTACACAACATATTTGCATCACAAAGATAATTAACGCCCAACGAAGTGGGCGCGGGTCGGCTAGTAAGTACATATTATAAAAATGTAATTGATCGCTATCTGTATATGGAAGATATATGAGAAAAAATATTATTGCGACCTTTATCAACGCAAATAGCACCCAAAACAATGATTGTTACAATTTTTGTCTATTTGTCTGTGGCTCTGTGCGTTTGTGCACGCTAATCTCAGAAACGGCTTATCCGATTTAGACGTAATTTTTGCTAATATATTGTGGCAAGCTTAGCATTAATCTTAGCATTTAATGTTTGTTTCATGTGAATCGGTTCAAAAAGTTATGCCAATTTAAAGAATCAGGTTGAAATATTATGTAAATACCCAAAACGCGGACGAAGTCGTGGGCGCAGCTAGTCTATACTAATATTATAAAGCTAAAATGTTTGTTTTGTTTATTAAAATGTATTAATCTCAGGAACTACTGGTTCGAAATGAAAAAATATATTTTTGTTGGATAGAACATTTATCGAGGAATGCTGTAGGCCCATAGGCTATATTACATCACGCTTCGGCCAAAAGGAGCAGAACATTTAGTAGTAGTTAAAGCTACCGAAAAATTAATTATGACAAAATTGATCGCTCTTAAAAAAATTCAAAATAAAAGTTCTCATTATATAATCTTTTTATGGTTATCACAAGTTTGTTTTAAAATTCTCGAAGGTTATTTTACAGACATGATATAAATCCTTATCCCAATTAATACGTTATTCATGACAAGTATTTCAATTTGAAGAAAATTGTCCTTGACATCATTTGATTTCAATCAATATCTTAGAACGGTGTTTTTCAACCTTTTTCATGATGCGACCCCCCTGGTATGAAAAAATATTACGCGACCCCCCGACCCTTCGCTTTTTGAAGTGAAACTTCTGTAAGCACATGAGGGGTAAAATTTGAGCGACCGGTAACGCGGCAGCGTCATGACGGTCAGTACTTGGATAGGTGACCACCTGGAAACACCGCGACTATTGTTTTTTTTCAACTACTTTGTTTTGTATTTTAAATTCGTTTTTTTAATAAGTTTTTTTTAAATTAGTTTTCCAAAGAAGTTTCACTTCTGACATGTGTACTTTGTACGCACGCAATTTTTTATCATTTATGTATGTGTATAGGGCGAGATGAAAATGTCATCAGTGCAAAAGACAAAATACGTGGCTTTAAAAAAAAAGTTGACTTGTGGTCGTCGTCTATAAATCAAAATAGCTTAGATTCATTTTCGTCGACACTATCTTTTACTGAAGAAGTCGGATGTGAGATAAACATCAAGGCATATATACCTGTTATGAAAATGGTCTTAGAAAATTTGAAAGAAGATAAATAATTGTGTCATTACTTCTCAGTGCAAGAAACATCGGAGAACACTGGGCAGAGGTGGTTTTTTTTTTAAATGTAACTAGGTCGGCAAACAAGCGTACGGCTCACCTGATGGTAAGCGATCACCGTAGCTCATATACGCTTGCAACACCAGAAGCATCGCAAGCGTGAGGCCGACCCTACCCCCAATTCCTCCCAGAAGCTCTGGTCACATTACTCACCAAAAGGAACACAACACTGCTTGGAAACGGTATTATTTAGCTGTGATCTTTTGTAAGGTCGAGGTACTACCCCAGTCGGCTGCTCCATATTTTGAGCAGGAAATTTCCTGCTGTGCCCTACCTCAGTTTAAAAATCTTAAATTCGTTTTTAAATGCTGCTATAAATGAGGCTAATTTGCCGACTAAGCTCAAAAAGAATCTGCTAGAATTATCTGCCGATGGAATTGGAATCCAAGTCTGCTAATTTGGATACCTATTTGGTTAAGAAGAAAAACAGAATACCCGGTATTAACAACTGAGGCCTTGAAGTGTTTGATTCCATTTGCCACCTCGTACTTATGCGAGTTGACATTCACCAATGGCCAAAATAACAAGTAAACAAAGAAACCGCTTAATTTTGGAAAACGATTTAATTCTATGTGTAGCAAATACAGATCCACGATGGGAGAAATTGGTTAATCAATAATTGTGTTTGCTCGCAAACGAAAAAAATCCGACTTCAATTACATCGACAAGTAATACAAAGTAATAAGACCAAAAAACAGTCAAATGCGCGTTATCAAAGATTACTCAAAAAGTTGTAATCAGATCTCGATCAAATTTATACAAGACTACATGACAAGTATTAGCTTTTGATTAAAGTAAGAATCATCAAAATCGATAAACCCAGTGAAATGTTATGCGGTTTAATACAACGTAGGTCGACGAAAAAGTAGTCAAGTAAATACGCATTATTAGATATAACTGTAAAAGTACATGTTAGATCTCAATTAATCTTTTTTTTTAATTAAATCTCAATTAAATTTAAATGGGACCACATAACACGCAATACCTTTCAATTAAACAAAATTCATCGAAATCGGTCCACCCAGTCAAAAGTTCTGAGTTAACATACATAAAAAAAATACAACCGAATTGAGAACCTCCTCCTTTTTTGGATGTCGGTTAAAAACAAGCACGACCTTCGCAATAACATGAGTATTGGGATTTTATTTCTTGTTAATTTGTTTGTACTAACATAAAAATGTTTGAGTATATCCTTTTGTTAAAATTCTCTTACTTAATAAAACAAACTTTTTATTCTTGTTCTATTGTTTTTTTTACTAAAGTGTTCTCGACCTCTGACGACCCCCCTACGGAAGCTTCGCGACCCCCTAGGGGGTCGCGACCCACAGGTTGAAAAACACTGTCTTAGAATATATCATTGTTTTAAAATAACTCTGTAACGAACTAATGATCACAAAAAATTATAAGGTGATTTTATAGCATTAGTATTAGGTACCCAGGCATACGAATCCTAACGCATAAAAATATTTCATCGACAAGACAATTTTATGAAAAGAAACTTTGTCCTTTATATAATTTAATTCGGTCGCATAATTTATGAGATAATGTGCAATAAAATGAAATGACGCCGCGTGGCGCAGCGCGCAAGTGTATATAGATAACTAGCTTCTGCGCGCGACTTCGTCGGCGTGGACTCCGCTCCTATTGGTCTTAGCGTGATGATATATAGCCTATAGCCTTCCTCGATAAATGGGCTATCTAACAGTGAAAGAATTTTTCAAATCGGACCAGTAGATCCCGAGATTAGCGCGTTCAAACAAACAAACAACAAACAACAAACATTGTACGCAGGTGGCGTCGTCAAGTCTGACTGTACGATTTTAATGACTTTTTGATTATGCGTTACTTTGAATCTGGTATCTTCAAAAATATATGTAGGTACATTGAAATAAATAATGGAAAAAGCTTTATTAATATAAACAATAAAGAAATTCAGAGGTCAATGAGTAGATTAATTTAATATTACTTTCACTTTTAATTACAAGCTTTTATTTAACTTGCAATGTATGTATGTATGTATGTATGTATGTCTCAGGATCTACTGGACCGATTTGAAAAATTATTTCAGTGATAGATAGCCCATTTATCGAGGAAGGCTATAGGATATATATCATCACGCTAAGACCAATAGCAGCGTAGCACCAATGAAGAATGTTTCAAAATCGGGGTTTTTTATTCCTTTTGAGAGCTTCCGCTGCGTAAACGGTTAAAGTTTCGCACAAATCATGTATGACAGAATTGGTCCTATTCCACGGGGACGAAGTCGCGCGCAGAAGCTAGTAACATAATATATCTATAAAATATGCATACATGCATACATAAATAAGTACACACTTATTCTACGGCTCATATATCAGAAGTGACTTTAGAAAGGAAGCTGATTCCTCAACTTAATCTTAAAGGCTTTCAGTCTATTCAACAAGTGCAAAAACACGTTAAATAGAGATAAAGCTCCTAAAAATACGAGCCATAGCTCATTTGATATGGAATGACGTCTAGAAAGGTCTAGAAAGGTTGAAACGTTTGTAGAACGCAAAATATTGCAATAGTTATTAACAAATTAAAGGAATTTCGTTTTTGTTAATAATCCCGAAACTTTAATAACTTATGGACTTAAAGTCCCTTAAAGAAGAGAAAATTTCCCACAAAAAAATCCTGACTTCCGGATAGAACTATCTCTATTATTTATAATTTTAACTTAACGCTGAATCTTACATCCCACAAAATAATTGTTTTTGATTATAAAATATTAATTGATTTTTTTTTAAATTATGGTGTATTCTAAATACTTGAATAAATAAATTCCCATTCTTCTTGTAAATAATCTAAAATAAATAAATAGAATCGCGTTCCTAAAGTTTCTAAAAATCATTTATTTTGTTCATAATTATTTTTTCTAAGTTAGTAAAAAAGATTGATTGTTAGAAAAACTCCAACGCGTCAGATTATTAAACTATACAGACGCATCTTAATGTTCATGTCATACTGACCCAAAATCTGACAATTATGTGAAGAAAATTCCTTAAACTGGCGGTTTGAAAAAAAATTTATATCCCTTCATACGGCCACACCCCCCACGCAAACCAGCAGCTTAATATTTTTCCGTTATCAGAAATACGTTGTCCGCACATCTATATATTATGTATTAATATGTGAAGCAAAAACTTTGTACCCCTTTTTACGAAAATTGATGAGGAGTATGAAATTTCGTACACTTATAGTTTATATAGAAAAGTAGTGCAGAATGCTAATATTTTTTTAAATTATGCATAAAAATATATTAAATTAATAAAAAAAAAATAATAATTACTTACACACTACCATGTGTTCCGTCATCGTACCTTTCATAGTTTTTTTTTTTTCTAACGTTGTAATCGATGTACTGTGTGAGTACGTTTATGTAGCAACAAAAAGCAGCTTCACAACGCTGTCATGCGCTCACTGCCCGCGAGTTGAGATTTGTGACAGAACTTGAGGGCAGTTGCAACTAATTGTGAATCTATACACCTGATCGCGCCGCGAACGCACGTCCGCTAACCTTATGTGACCGCCATCGCCATCGCATGCTTTCTATGCGAATTTGTGATCGGAAAACGCCACGAACTCCTAGCATCTTCTGAACTTCAAGTGCACTGTGCAGGATCCAACCAGTTGGTGTGCCCCATCGAGAGTAAAGGTCCTCATCGATTCTCAAAGGTACGTGAGTGCATTCTATTTTGTTGTTGCGTGCCTATTCACGTCCAGAACATCGATTACATCGGCAGATTAATCCTAGTCTGACCCAAATGTGGCAACAGCCACCTATCGTTTCCATTTATTGAGGTGCGTCTGCTACATTTTTCTGGTGCCGAAACCCGGGAGGCCTTTCTCTAAATTCGGTCTAGGTACCTATTTATATTATATTATATATATTAGAAATATCTAGGTATTTTCTGGCAAAATCGTTCTTCAATTATTATAATAAAAACGTAAATAAAAGGAAATATTCAGTGTAAAATCGTAAGAACAAATTAAGCAATCACAAAAATATCGGTGCTTAATCTTTTATCGGCTTAGATTTTGCACTAAATTCATAATATTTACTTTAATTTACCTCGTTATAGATCAAAATTAATTATTATTTCGTTTTAAATATCATAGCAAATCCATATAAAAATAACATTTTTAACTAGAAACAAAGGAGTACACGCCGCGACACAGATTACAACAAAATTTGTGTGATTATCATACAATTCGCAAACGAACTCGTGCCGCTCGCTGTACTTGTTTACGTATTAGCATTCCACACTTTTAGTTTATTCGAGTCAACACAAGTTAGTAGCAATTTGTTCGAACTTCATATATCTAAAAGCTAAACTAGATTCGCCCTGTGTTTTTCGTTTAATTATTTTTTATAGCTACCTACGTAAACTTTATTTTATCGAATTTTTATTATGTCGTATAAATTAAATAAACATTCTACACGTAAAATGAGTACTTTTAAGAAACTAGGTCAATCAAAATCTATCGATATTGAGTATACAACAAAAGATTTACCTACTTTGCGTAGAAAACGAACTATTGCTTATAATCGTTTACAAAAGGCGTTGCAACTCGGAAATTTATCGTTAACGGATCATTCTCAACGCGACATGTTTCTATCTTATTATCAAGAAATAAAAGATATTGCAGCGACATTTGAACATGCGCATCTTAATATTTTACAAATTTCAGAACCTTCGGATTCTGATGACCCTGATGACACTTATGAACGTTTCGATGAGATGTATTTTAATGTTTTAGCTATCCATCGATCAATAACAAAGGGACAAACGGAAAATTCATCACGCGTTGCTTCTACTTCGAATATTCGGTTACCGAAAATCGTACTTCCTCATTTTTCCGGTGACATAAAACGGTGGCCTGAGTATTTTGATACTTTTAATGAATTAATTCACAATTGCCCTTCCTTAAGCGATATTGAAAAGTTTCACTATTTGACTTCATCTCTGAGCGGCGAAGCGTTGTTCGTTATCAAGCCGTTTCCTCTCTCACACGAACATTACGAGCACGCGTACCAAGCTCTCATCGCGCGGTATAAGGGTAAACGCGCCTTAACGTTCACATGTTGGAAGGATCTTTTAGCTATTGAGTTTAAATGTACTAACGGAATTGAATTTAGGAAATCGCTTGATTTATTCGAAGAAAATTTGAGTATTTTAAAAACTGCTGAGTTACCTATACAACATTGGGATTTTATTTTAGTTTATCACATACTATCGAAACTTGATACGACCTTACGTCGTAGTTTTGAAGAAAATTATTCAGATGTTGACATCCCTACATATAAACAATTAATTGGTTTTCTTCGAACTAAATGCGAGGCTTTGTTGCGCGATACACATTTTGCTGAAATAAAACCGAGTAAACCGGTCATCAAGCCTTCTTCATCGACACCTTTTCAAAAACATTTTAACAAAACGAATACCTTGATAGCTTCAGCTGATGTACAAAAAAATAGTAAAACTGTTGCCGTATCGAATAAATGCCCGTTTTGCGCGCAGGCGCATACGATCTTATCATGTTCGGAATTTCTTAAAAAACCTGTAGAAGAACGCATCAAAATAACCACTGAGAAGAATTGGTGTTACAACTGCCTTAAGCCGTCTCATCAATTAAAAAATTGCAATTCTATTTTCTCGTGCCGCGTTTGTAGACGTAAGCATCACAGCCTCCTCCACCGTGAGAAAGCTATCGAAAATAATAATACATCATCGTTAGTGTCAAATTCTAAATCTAATACTGCAGTTTTACTTGCAACTGCAATTGTGCAGGTCAAGGATGCGTCCGGATGTATGCAATCGTTTCGAGCCTTGTTTGACAGCGGAAGTCAAAATAACTTTATGACCACAGCAGCAGTAAATCGTTTGCGACTGCAAATATGTCCATCCTCTTCTCACATAAGCGGTATAGGTGAAGCACATACTTCAATCGTAGGACAAGTTTGTTGTCAAATCGGTCATAATGATAAAGTTATATTCAACTTAGATATGCATGTCATTAATTCAATTTGCGGGGACCAACCCATCGCTAAATTGAAGACAACCGAATGGTCACATATCAAATCACTTCCTTTGGCGGATCCAGGATTCGACATTCCTGGTCCGATCGATATTTTATTCGCTGCGGATGTATTTACCGATTCGTTACTTAATAAAACAATTAAAGGTGGTCCTAATCAACCCACCGCATTTAATTCAGTCTTCGGCTGGCTATTGCTTGGCAAATCACAGTTAGCCTCCTATTCATTGTTAAATACATCGTTGCAAGTTGACAATGAATTAAATTCATTAGTCAAGCAGTTTTGGGAACTAGACTCATTACCACAAGCGTCATCCTTAACTCCAGAGGAATCATTGTGCGAACATAAATTCAAAACAACTCATACACGAGATGAATCGGGCCGATACATCGTGACGTTGCCGTTTAGGCATGATTCGGAGCCAAGCTTTGAAGGTTCTCGTGATGTTGCGTTACGACGATTCAATGCAATCGAACGCAGGCTTTCTCGTGATCCAGAATTGCATCGTCAATACTCTGAATTTATGGAAGAATATCAGCAGTGTAATCATATGTCTCTCGTTCCCATAGACGAAGTGGGCAGAGGGAAATATTACATTCCTCATCATTGCGTTTTGCGTCCTGATTCCGCAACTACTCGTCTCCGTGTCGTTTTTGACGCTTCAGCTAAGGATGTCCGTTCTCGTTCTCTAAATGATTCACAGCTTATCGGTCCAAAATTACAACCAAATATTTTGGAAATTCTATTGCGTTTTAGAGAACATGAAATCGTATTTATCGCTGACGTTCGCGCCATGTATCGTCAAATCTTGATTTCACCTGAACACCGCGACTATCAGCGCATTCTTTGGAGATTTTCCCCTGCCGACCCACTTCGTGAGTATCGACTAAACACCGTAACCTACGGAGTCTCTTCATCCCCTTTCCTTGCTTGTCGCACAGTCAGACAGCTTGCTGAAGATTCGGGTGATATGTTTCCCTTGGCAAAACAAATCGTGCTCTCTGATATATATATTGATGATGTCATTACTGGCCAGGCTTCATTGAACGAAGCTCTAGAAGCTAAATCGCAAATTATTGCTCTTTTTAAATTAGGATGTTTTCATCTCCGCAAATGGATGAGCAACGACCCACAATTATTATCTGATCTACCTCCAGAGGATTGTTTAACTGAATCGGTTTCTTTTGATGATTCTGAACCAGCTACACTAAAGGTTCTTGGATTAAAATGGGATCCTAAATCGGATGCGTTTCTGTTTGAAGTTAAACCATCAAACCAATCGTGCACCAAACGATCAATTCTTAGTGAAATCGCACGAATCTTTGATCCTCTGGGATTTTTATCTCCTATTACGATAAAGGCAAAGTGTCTTATTCAAAGATTGTGAATACTTGGCGTCGGGTGGGATCAGACTCCCCCTGAGGAGATCGTTAAGAGTTGGAACAGTTATCGAGCTAACCTTCCTTGTCTCGCTGATGTCAAAATTCCTCGAAAAATCACTAGTTCCATTGCTACGTTATACGAACTTCACGGATTTTGTGATAGTTCGGAAATCGCGTATGGAGCAGTTATCTATTTACGATCCACAGATCACAATGGAGAAATTAAAGTACGTTTAATTTGTTCAAAGGCTCGTGTAGCACCTATAAAGCGAATATCACTACCCCGCTTAGAACTGTGCGCTGCAGTTCTTCTGTCTGATCTATACAAATTCGTACAAAATACTTATGCGGATCGAATCCCTTTGACCGCAACTTATATGTGGTCCGATTCTACAATTGTGCTGTCGTGGTTAAGGTCTCATTCATCACGATGGGTTACATTTGTAGCAAATCGGGTAAGCCACATACATGATATCATACCGACTGAATGCTGGCATCACGTGTCCTCGGGAGAAAATCCAGCTGATATCTGTTCAAGGGGACAATTTCCGGATGAAATCGCTCACAATTCCCTTTGGTGGGCGGGGCCATCCTGGCTATCAAGGGATCCAACTACATGGCCAAATTCATTTACAAGTCTGTCTCCATCTGACGAGGCAGTCGTAAAAGTCGAATCCAAATTATCATCAGCACTTCTAATTGAAAAGAAATTAACCGAACCCGATCAAAGTATTTTCGAAATGTTGTTATCTAAATTCTCAACTTTACAAAAATTATTGAACGTTCTGGCATACATAAATCGCTTCATAAAAAACGCAAAACTATCAAATCGCACTAATTCTAACCTCTATATCACTAACGTCGAGCGACATAATGCGCTTATGCAGATCGTAAAACACGTCCAACAAATTTCTTTCTCTCAAGAAATCTTAAATATTAAAGCTAAGAGACCGATTCTTAAACAATTTAAAAAACTTAACCCGTTTTTGGACGCTTGCGGCATCCTTCGTGTTGGAGGCAGAATATCAAGATCAGGTCTTGAATATGAACATAAGCACCCTGCATTGTTACCACCTGATCATCCCCTAACTATTTTAATTATAGACTTTATTCATCGTAACTACTGCCATACGGGCATAAATACAACTCACTTTTTATTACTACAACAATTTTGGATTATTTCATCAAAACGTGTCGTTCGTAATCGTTTATCGAAGTGTATTCAATGCTATCGAACAAATCCAAAACCGTTACAGCCTTTTATGAGTGACCTTCCATCCTGTCGCGTTAACCAAATAAAACCTTTCTCAGTAGTAGGTGTAGATTTCGGGGGACCCTTTCGCATTAAACTCGGTTCTCATCGTGGAGCGAAAATTGATAAGGCATATTTATGCTTGTTTGTCTGTCTCGCCACGAAGGCCGTGCATCTCGAAGTAGTGTCTACATTATCTGCAGAGGGATTTATTGCTGCACTACGCCGTTTTATTGGACGACGCGGTCGCTGTAACGTGATTCATGCTGATTGTGGCACCAATTTCGTTGGTGCTAGAAATCAACTATCGGCTCTAATGGAAAGGGCTTCTGTTGCTGAGAAAATCGATTTCAAATTTAACCCTCCCTCGGCACCTCACTTCGGTGGCGTTTGGGAAATCCAGATTAAAGCTGCAAAATCACACTTATATCGAGTTGTAGGCGATCAAGTACTCACCTTTGAAGAACTGACTACACTCTTCGTTCAAATCGAGTCAGTTCTGAATTCGCGTCCATTATATCCCCTCAGTTCTGATCCTAACGATCTGACTGTGTTAACGCCCGGACATTTTCTCACCTTGGAACCGTTGACTGCCGTCCCCGATGAGGATCTCACTTATACTAATCTACATCGGCTTAATCGGTGGCGGCTGTTACAAGCTTTTCAGCAAAATTTTTGGGCTAGGTGGAAAAATGAGTACCTCAATTCTTTAACGCAACGTGCCAAATGGACCAAAGATTCGAAACCTTTGGCTGTAGGATCGATGGTCATCATCAAAGATGACAACCGCGCTCCGTTACACTGGACCCTTGGTAGGGTAAAGCAGCTTATTGCTGGAGCTGACGGAGTTAATCGAATCGCAACGGTTAAAACTGCACCCAATAACTTAATTCAGCGGCCTTTGGTTAAGTTGTGCCCTCTGCCACTGGAGGGCTAGCTTCCATTGGATCTTCTGCTCTTTAGTTTTAACTTAACTTACTTTTAGCTTAGTTTATTTTAACTTAGTTTTAACTTGTAGTGTTAACTTTATCGTTTCAATTTTCTTTAGCATTTATCGTTTTCGTATAACTATTAGTATCGCGTAATTTTTCAGTTTTCGGAAACCAGAAAATACCATAGGTATTTTGGTGGGCGGGATGTTCCGTCATCGTACCTTTCATAGTTTTTTTTTTTCTAACGTTGTAATCGATGTACTGTGTGAGTACGTTTATGTAGCAACAAAAAGCAGCTTCACAACGCTGTCATGCGCTCACTGCCCGCGAGTTGAGATTTGTGACAGAACTTGAGGGCAGTTGCAACTAATTGTGAATCTATACACCTGATCGCGCCGCGAACGCACGTCCGCTAACCTTATGTGACCGCCATCGCCATCGCATGCTTTCTATGCGAATTTGTGATCGGAAAACGCCACGAACTCCTAGCATCTTCTGAACTTCAAGTGCACTGTGCAGGATCCAACCAGTTGGTGTGCCCCATCGAGAGTAAAGGTCCTCATCGATTCTCAAAGGTACGTGAGTGCATTCTATTTTGTTGTTGCGTGCCTATTCACGTCCAGAACATCGATTACATCGGCAGATTAATCCTAGTCTGACCCAAATGTGGCAACAGCCACCTATCGTTTCCATTTATTGAGGTGCGTCTGCTACACCATGTATATGACACACACACGCATATTATAACTCTTTTGTTGATTGTCAAGTCTGTAGTCAAATTGAAAAATTAAAATAAAAGATTCTTTATTTTCATCATTTTTTGTTTTTCTTTAATTAAATTTTTTTATTATGGTCAAATTTCAACCTCTGGGCGACCACTAGTTATATTATATAATTTCCGACGCGCTCGAGTATATATTTCTTTCCGCTGAAAGGGCCCATCATAGTAATAAATTTTTTTTCTTTTTCTAGCCTCCATTACCATAATAGATGTTTACTGTTATTTTTTACTTCAGTAACTGCGTATTAGTAATTTTGTTATAACGTCGTGTTATCTTAAAGCTCTTGATGTTTATGTGTATTAGAAGGATACATACAACTGTAAATCTTTGCCTCCTGTGACAAATAATACAAGTCAAAAATCATTTTACAGGAGAGCATAAACCAAGGTAGGTATAAAAAAATTTTGTACGTGTGCCAAGTGTACTAGGTTCAACTGCAGTATCTATCTTCTTTTGTAGAGTAAACATTATTTTGCAATATACATTTTGTTTATGACAAATAGGTATTTAATTTTAAAATTAATTTAAACTTAACTTTAACAGATTTATTAAGTGTTACAATTATGCGATAAAATATGATTACTTTACACCTATAATTTGTCTTTGTTTAAATTCTAGAATAATGATCCGCACGCAATGTTGTTCAAACAAAAGATAACTAAGATAGGTACAACGCTTTAGATTTATTTATTTTTGTTATCCTCCTACTCGCCTATTCACATGATTTACCTGAATTTTATCAGTTTATACATACGTAATGGCATATAACTTCATGTGTATACATCAGTATTCACGAGAAAATCAACTGAAAAATAATTGTAAAATTAAATACAACTGCATTTAAATCACAAAGCACGAAAAATAGTGTTGAATTATTATAAGTAGAGTGGCGGTCACTGACAAAGGGGTACACCATTCAAGAATTTTTACAGTTACATATTTCCCAAATTATAGCTAATGAACGTAGATTAAACCAATAAATTCGTTATTGTTTTCTGATAATGTCCATTAATTATTATCAGATCACAAAAAGGGACTATAACTTGACTTATATTACTTGTCACAGGAAGGCACAGAAATATAAATATGTAAGGTTATATAACACTACAAATTTTGACCATTATATTTGTTTTCCATGCGAAAACTGATTTTTATAATGTGAAAAATCTGTTTTTTTACGGAAGAAATTGTAAGTCATGTGTATAGTAGTAAATAAATCGGCTTAAGGTGCAAATTAAGGCTAGCTGGTGAGCCTAGATGTCTGTGACACGCTGAGCTATCTTTAGTTAGCATATTTTAAACGTTTAGCTCATTTTATATAGTTACATAAGATATATTTAAATATAGTGTTGTTGTCACGTTGCTTCTAACAATGTCTATTTCCGTTGCGATAGAATTTAATTGGAGTCATATGACATGGAATTTGATAAGATTTCTCCAGCCTACTCGTATTATTATAATTTTTTTTTGTATCTACTAGAGAAGTATGAATTTGAATGTTTGTTCGTTACGCAACTCATTCGTGATTTAATATTTTGATAGCATAAATGATAACTTGAAGTTATGTGTCTTGAAAGTATGATATTCTCGATTTTTAAATACTTACAGTATATGGTACTAATACCATAGACTTAGGTAGTCACTAACCTGTTAGTTGGTATTAATATAACATTATTTATTTCACATAGAACCATTAAAAATATAACTAAAAAAGGTTAAGATTTTTATCAGATTTAGATTAAGAGTATGATTAGTATATAATTAGAGATTAATTAATATTTAGTTATTCTATATTATCTATAACATTTATATATTAATGGAGAATCTTGCTTATTTTTAAAATACACAATTTTTTTTAACGTTATACACGGAATCTTAATTGCTCGTGTATTTTTTCCAAACATTGATTATAATTTTATTAGTCCAGTCAAATTACGAAATAAAAAAACATTAAATACCACAGTTTGGGGATTCGACATAGGGGTGTATTCTGAGCTTAAATTCCAATTTGAGGGGTTCTCCGAAGGTCAGCTCAAGGTCATTTCGATGAAAACGCGTTTAACTCGATATCTCGAGAACGGTTAGTGTTAGGCAAAAACTTGTAAAATACCTTTTCTCTTCTCAATTAAATTTACTAACTCATTCATCTAAAACTTTTTTTTATATCATCAATACTTTTCAAATTATTACTTACTTCCGAAAGGCAAAAATTTTACTTTTTTTCCTCCCCATTTTTCATTTTTCGCCATTTTCTCCCCAACCAATCAATTTTATGAAATTTTACCCATTATCAAAGTTGTAGATCTTTAATTATGAACAACTTTTTCCTCAAACTTTTTTTTCTAACACCAATATCTTCGGAGTTATACCATATATCGCTTTTCAGCGATAAGGCCGCCCTTTGTACCTTATGATACTCTGTTAGAATAAATCTGATATGTATTATTTCTGTTTTGGTGTACAATAAAGTGTATTGTATTGTATTGTAGTCTTTTGTTTATTATATAGTTACTTATGCCAAATCACAATGGCAAGTTACACGGTGGTATGACTTAAGGGGATCCCAGAAAAATTCGGCCGTTTTCATGTGCTATCAAGTATACCTTAAAGTTACGTTAAAAATATCAAATAAATATATGTTGTACCTCGGATTTAGTTTATTAATGTGACTGAGAGATAATTGCATAAAACTCTCTAAATAAAGAGAAATAATTATTTACCTGGACCTCTTTTCGCGTACAAAAATCGTATATAATTATGTAATTTTACTACATACAATAGTGAATTTTTTTTTTGTTACTTAAGAATCATGTACTTAATAATTCTACAGAAGGGTTTTTTATTAGGTGCAGTATTTTATTAGAAAATCGTAAAAATATAATTTCTGGTTATATACGGGCACTCAGGCGAAGAAAATCAGTCGCCTCTCGGCCGTCGGACGAGGAGGCTATGTCGCTCACCGCGACGTGGCCGAATTTATTGTTTATACAATTGACCCTAAAATTTTGAATTAAAAGATATTGTTAATAGTACAAATATAAATACTACGTAGAAACTAAGTTTGTAAATATATATTTAAAGTAGTTTGTAATTTGTTTTGTTTTGAAGTTGTCAAAGAGTAAGCCCGATTATGCATAAACATAAAAACAAAAGTAAATTAAGCGTGGCCGAGATAATATCTCTTGCTAAAATAATAATACACATCCTAAATATTTCAATTACTAAAGTAATACTTACGTAGGCGAGGTGAATCGCTTATTTCAAAATAATCATGAAATAAAATAATAAATAAAAGATGTAGGTAAATCGTACATGATTTATATAAATAAATAAAATAGTATAATAAAAATATAATCTAATAAAAAATATAATAAAATAGTATAATAAAAAATAAAAATAGTCTCAGAGGGCGAATACAATAACAACGCAGCGACACATCTGTTTTCTTGCGTAATCTTCATCAGTTCCTTCCAATGTGTGGATGTTTTATAGTAGTAATTACGTACGCATTTTGATAGGTGGTGGCGCCATCTAGTTCTTGTATAAAAACGAAATCGCCAAGGTCATTGAGCGATGGGAGCCCCTTAAATAACTTTTGAAGTAAAACTTCTTTACCCACGCTTGACTTGGGGAGTAAGCTGGTTAATGCGTGATGAACGTGATGCGAACGGAAGTTGAAAGGGAGATATAAGTCAGACGGAGCTAAAGAAGTTTTAGTTCAGTCGTGTGGTCTAAAACTCACTCGTTTTTTTAACCATACTTTACTGCTCGGTATACTGTCAGTTTTTAATCAGCTGACGTCCTGGCATATATTATGTGCGTCAGTGTTGTCACTCGAGAGCTTAAAAAGCGCCATATTTGAATGTAGCTCGAAAAAGTGTGAGATTTTTCTGGAGATTATTGACTACGTGACTAAAACCTAAGACCACCCCTATGACCACCCCTATGACCACCCCTATGACCAAACGTGGTATTTTTAAAGATCCCTCCCACCTGGGTCACGTAGTATGGGTATGTTCCCTAAGGTTTACTTTTACATATCCTATAATAGCTTCATCTCGGTAAGACGCTCGACCGGCCCTGAAAAAATATCGATACATTTGATATCGTTTCCATCAATGCAACGCGGCGGGCAATACACGTATGTAATGTAAACATAACGATCCCAACAACCAGTACTAAACTACAATCTGTCAATCTAAATTATTCAGGGCCAGCTGTACTTTTTTTGAAACCGATGTCGTACGGTTCTAGAAGGGTAACGTTTAGGGGTAGGAAAAATAGATGTTGACTGATTCTCAATTCTACCCGATATGCACACAAAATTTCATAAAAATCGGAAGATTGTTCAGAAAAAAAATCCTTGCAAATAATCAATCTTAGGAGTCGTAGATACTATTTTTAATTTTTTACTTCCTTTTTTTATTAAATTTATAGAAACAATAATTACATTACGTCAAATTATTTTTATCATAATATGATCAATTTATCGTATTTCAAGAACTGTTTCATAGTCTGTGGTTGTTTGTTATGCACAGGATACTTCATTACCCGTCAATAAAGTACGACATTACTGCAGAATTTGATAGTACATTATTCTGAAGAAAAAAAAACTGTAACGGGATAAAAAGTATCCTATGTCCGTCTCCTGGTTCTAAGCTACCTCCTCACCAATTTTCAGCTAAATCGGTTCAGCCGTTCTTGAGTTATAAATAGTGTAACTAGCACAACTTTCTTTTATACATATACGTAGATACATACGTGTATAGGATTATAAAAGCGAATTATGTATTATTTAAATATCCTATCTTTCGTTTCGTTCGTTCGTATCGTTTCATCTTATCTATCTAACGTTTAAATTAATTATCTTTATTGGCTTGAATTAGTTTGAAATATAATAATTTTACTTGTAACTAGACACCGCTCACGATTTCCTAAGTGTTAAATTACTAACATAATTAGATTATTAATATTTTTATTAAATAAATGACTTATTCATTGAAATAATGACTGCTGTTCTTAATTATGCTATTTAACTGAGGTAGAGCACAGCAGGAAATTTCCTGCTCATAATATGGAGCAGCCCGACTGGGGTAGTACCTCGACCTTACAGAAGACCACAGCTAAATAATACTGTTTTAAAGCAGTATTGTGTTCCTGATAGTGAGTAAGGTGACCGGAGCTCCTAGGGGGGAATTGGGGGTAGGGTTGGCAACGCGCTTGCGATACTTCTGGTATTGCAGGCGTCTATAGACTACGGTAATTGCTTACCAAGTTACCACCAGGTGAGCCGTATGCTTGTTTGCCGACTTAGTGATATAAAAAAAAGGATCGTAGTGTGAAGTTTTATAGTATGCGAGTGTATAACCTCCTTCGACAAAAAATCTATCAAATGCAAAAATGCATTTTAAAAACCCGATAGCTTTAGTTTCAAAATTACAGTCATCGTAAGTAACGTAGAATCAAGTGCCCGATAGATACTTTCGAAAATTATTAATTAGTTCATACACTTACTAAACAATGTCAAAATGCCTATCTTGCAAGATGTTTATGCTAAGTCTATTTGACGTTTTTGTATAAATCATCCCACCAAAAACATAAATGTGAAAAATGACAGCCAAGTTCAATAATAAGAATATGTTGTTTGTGGACTTCGCCGAAAAAAGTATTGAGATCTAAATGAGCGCCAAGTTCTACAGAAAATATTAAATTAAGCTAAATATTTCACTTTGCCAGTTTTCACTAATAATTCATTTTTTATTTGGCTAATAGCTTTTTAACACATATAATGCCTTGTCAGCCACACATGGCTGACATTTTCCAAACCAATTGGGCCGTGTCAGCCATATGTGGCTGACGGAATATGCTTGTTTTGAAAGCACGATTTTTCGTCGTCAGCCACGTTTTTTATGTTAAACTATATGTAGTATGGTTGACAAGGCCTAGTAAATTATAACTGTAATGATGGCATTGACACTTTTACTTACATTTTGAGAAATATCAAGTTTGTAAGTGGAAGTTTCGAAAACAAAAGAGTGATTACAAAAATAGTTGGTTTTTGCAAATAAAATTTATAGGTAAATGTTTTAATTGCTTTTATTTATATTTAAGTTGGCATTGGCAAAATAATAAATCAATTCTACATCAATCATCATGTTCAAACACGTTTAAACTCAAACATATCTATGGTTTATATTGAAACAGCTGATACAATAGTGTGGCTCATTCGGGCAGTCTTCGCAGTATGTTACCACTCTTTTGGTTTTATTTCGAGCATGAACTCTTCCAAATTGGGCACAGTTTTCTTTATAACACCTAACACAATATTTACGACAGGCAGAGGCCAATCCTTGCCTTTTCTTCAATTCATGCTTTACTCGCCTAGGTCTAGAGGAGGCACTAGTTTCCGGGACTCCTGTATGCACGAGGTAGTCAACCAACGCGGTTCTAAACTGGACGACAGAGAGCTTCTTCTTGGTTGTTAATTTATATAAAATATATGAATTTACAATCGCTGTATTCAATAATAACTCCATCGCCAATCTTTTGGGCCATTTCGTTGTCTTCCGAAGAGGGGTTGTGTAAGAGGACATTTGGTCTGACAGATCAACCGCTGATTTTGCATGATTATAATCTACCACAATCTTCGGTTTAATTTTTTCTTTTCCTTTTTTAGTTATTCTTCTGAAACTTACGGAGTGCTTAGTAGACAGCAGCAGTACATCCCGCTTGTCTTTCCATTTCATAATTGTTATTCCGTCGTCATTTTCTTGAGCTGAGAATTCTCCTGTCTTCAGTTTTGTTTGGACAACTGTTTGAGGTAAACCTCGTCTGTTTTTTCTAAGTGTGCCTATGAGATGAGTTTGTCCCGCTAGTAGTTTTCGTGCCAGATCCAAACTGGTATACCAATTATCTGTGCAAACCGTATGTCCTTTATTTAGATAATCGTCACACAAGGCAAGGACAACATTAGTCGGAGTAGTATTGACATTTTCATAATTTTTGCCAGCATAAACTTGCACTTTTACAGTGTATCCTGGGTTTGAGCACAGCTTAAAAAGTTTTATCCCATATTTGTGTCGCTTATTTTTATTGTATTGCCTAAAAATAACACGGCCACGAAATGGGATTAGACTTTCGTCAACACACATTTCTTGATTAGGTGTATAATGACATTTAAAATTAGCATTTAGCATATCTAATAAGTGTCTAACTTTAAACAATCGGTCCTCCTTATTGTGATTTATTTCATTATTGGCAAAGTGCAACATCCTCAAAATGAGTTCAAATCGATTTCGGCTCATAATGGACTTGACAAATTTCTGTTCAAAACATTTGTTAGTGCTCCAGTACAAAGATAGTTGAGGTAGTTTCACTATCCCCATCCAAATTAAAATGCCAAAGAACCGTTTAATTTCATGGCAATTTGTTGGCATCCATTTCTGCATTCGGTATGATTTTGTTGCACTTTTGTTCAAGGTTTGTAAAGCAAAGCGATTTGTTTCTTCGGCTATGTACTCGAATATACTGTCAGGTACTAGCAATGAATAAAATTCTGCTGGTTTAGCTGAACTCATGCTGGATCGCAATGAAAATGGCTTAAGCCCAGGACATTCAGTATATGGAATAATACTTGGTTGCTTACCCAACGGATTGAACCATACTTCAGTATTTCGTGAGGTTGGTAACACGGGAATCTGATCATCTTCACTGTCGGATAAAATCTGGCGTCGATGATGATTTTTGGTCCGTGCGATTGATACTGTATCATCGAGATCAACGTCAAATACTTGTGTAGCATCACTATTTGATAATGTGTTACATTCTTGATTATACACTGTTAAATCTAATTGCGATAGTTCGTAGTCCAAATCATCATAAAAATCTTCCATTTTTTGTTGAAAATCACAAATCAGTAACTAATAACTTGCTAAATCACTAACTGAACAACTATTTACTGCAGTCTCCTTCGATGCACAGCGACAAATGACGCGCGGGGGGCAAACACAGGCTGCTAAACAATCAAAATGGCGCCGGCGGCGGCGAGCGACGCGTTTGTTTCGCGCGCTTTTGAAATCATATGGCTGACAAAATGGCTGACGCGGCCCCATTGAGAATTTTATTACAGTGGCGCCGCGTCAGCCATATATGGCAGCCACCATTATTTATTTATTTATTTCACTATTACATTATGTAAAATGTAACGAAAATAGTGAATTAAGACATTCCTCACATTCCATGACCGTATTTTACAAAAAAAAAAATACAGTTAGTTCATTTGTTAGTACGGCATTATATGTGTTAATGTTGTTTTTAGGTAAAAACTAGCCAAGCGAAATCTTTAGCTTAATTTAATATTTTCTGTAGAACTTGGCGCTCATTTAGATCTCAATACTTTTTTCGGCGAAGTCCACAAACAACATATTCTTATTATTGAACTTGGCTGTCATTTTTCACATTTATGTTTTTGGTGGGATATCATTACTTTTTGTAGAAATTTATTTGAAATTTATTCTTTTTTCTTGCTCATTCTGTTAACGGATTCGATGTCGAAGACCAACCGGATCCTCAGATATCGATTTTGAAAGCAATCTGTCAAATAACTAAAAATTTCAAGATGGCGGCTACCTTTTCTCATTCTGTTAACGGATTCAATGTCGGAGACTAACCTGATCCTCAGATATCGATTTTGAAAGCAATCGGTCGAATAACTAAAAAGTTCAAGATGGCGACTACTTTTTCTCATTCTGTTATCAGATTCGTTTTCTGAGACCAACCATGTCCCCAGATATCGATTTTATAAGCAATCGGATGAATAATTACAAGTTTTTTGTATGGGGACACTCTTTATTATTGACTTCATTTTGTTTTTATACTTGTTTTATATAGCAAATGTATTAATTCATATTTTGTGCAAGTTTCAAATATCCACTTATAACGGTTCAGACGCTACAATTAAAAAACGTTTTTTTTTTGTATGGGGACCCCCTCTATTTTTTAACTTTCTTTTGTTTTCAGATTTTTTCCTGCGCTTACACGTAATTACCTAGCTAGATGCCAAATTTTGACTTCCTAGGTCATCTGGAAGTGGGTTAGGTTTTTGATCAGTCAGTCAGTCAGTGGAAAATTTGCGACTTTTGAACCTTCATATTTTTGTAACCGTTTCAACTAGGTTAATGAAATTTGGGGTTCTAGTTGTCCTTATGGATATAAATAAATATATGCAATTTGATCTGTTTCTGTTGAATAGATTTTGAGTTATGGAGGGGTCAAAAGTCGCTCGAAATGGTTCGTGTAAATATACACACGGCGCTGAGTCGCCAGTTCTTTTGCTTGAACTTGGCTTGACACGCTGCCGCGTGTCTCGATTTAGGTTTAAAGAAAGGAAATATGTTAATTAGCCACATTAAATAAATTTATTATAATTTTAAAGCAACCGTTACAACATGAACTCAGTTGAATCAATTAGATTTGGAATTATTATTATAAACATTTGTTTTAAATAAGGGTTAGTTTGTTAATTTTTATATCTAATAGGGATAGTCTCTCGATTAAGGAGTTGAAACAATTACACTATTGAAAAAATAACAAACAAAACATTTAGCTTAGTGACACATAAACAAAAATAAAATTTTTAAGGCAGTATGTCAGACAAAAAACATTTATTTTATTAAATAATTAAAAATCTTGTTTGTTGTTTCATCAATCATCACAGATCACATACCTACTCGTACCTGTCTGCACGCTTATACACATGCACGATGGTGCACGTCACACGTGAATTTAGCTCCATAGTAACTGTTTAAAAACAAAATTTACATTAAGTATAATTAATGACTAAATTTGCAAAATGTTTATAAATTGTCATTTTATATAAAATAAATGCTTTAAATGGATTATTTATTATTCGGTTAAAAAAAATGTTAAATACCATTGAAGTAATATGTACTAACGTAAGTAATAATAGCTCAATGTTAAATACCTACCTAAGTCATGTTAATATTGCTATTCATCTATACTAATATATAAAGCTGAAGAGTTTGTTTGTTTGGTTGTTTGTTTGTTTGTTTGTTTGTTTGTTTGTTTGAACGCGGTAATCTCTGGAACTACTGGGCCGATTTGAAAAATTCTTTCAGTGTTAGATAGCCCATTTACCGAGGAAGGCTATAGGCTATGTGTCATCACGCTAAGACGAATAGGAGCGGAGTCCATGCCGACGAAGTCGCGCGCAGAAGCTAGTTTTAGTATAAAATGAGAAATCATTATTACAAGTTCTATGTTTTTTACATACCGTTGTGCAAGTATATCATTTTACTATAGCTACTTGATATGTTTCACGAAGGTTGTGTTGCCACAAGAGGCAGAAAATAATGTTACTATGGCGGAAGTAAAAAATACGTATACAACGTATTTTTTGTTTTTTATTTTTTTTAATTGTTATATAATTTATGTTTGGTTCATCGAAAAATTTGTTTTTAACCGACTTCCGAAAAAGGAGGAGGTTCTCAATTCGATTGTATTTTTTACGTATATTAACCTCAGAATTCTTGACTGGGTGAACAGATTTCGACGATTTTTTTTTGAACGAAAGGTGGTGTGTGTCATGTGGTCCCATTTAAATTTAAATGATATCTAACAAGTATTTTTCGAGTTATATGTAATAATGCGTATTTACTTGACTGTTTTTTGTCGACTTCGATTGTCAATAAATATGTTATTTCAGATCTAGGTTTTTACTTTTTTTTCGTTTCTGCACTGTCTTGGAAATCAGTGTTTGTTACTTGTCTCTGGCCTCCTTTCTCCAAGCTGTTTTCTTGCCTATTCTCCTGAGATCTTCCTCCACCATGGACGTGGTCCATCCACCTCTTCCTAGGTCTTCCTCGGGGTCTTTTTTGTTGCGGAGTCCACTTGGAGATGGTTTTCACCGCTCTGGTGTCCTCCATTCGTTCCAAGTGGCCTGCCCATCTGAGCTTCTGTGACTTGCAGTATCTGACGATCGTTTCTTTATGAATCAGTGCGTCCAGTTCGTGATTCATCCTTACATAAATAAATTTTAAGTTCATGACATTTTCATCTTATAATTAATACTCTGGTTACAGTAGCATATCCGATAAATAAAAAAGTACATGACGTAGTATTTGCAGCCAACAAAGAACCGGTTGTAGCAGCCCGGCATTTGACACTAACTATTTAAAGTTGATCCACACACCAATGGATTGACTATCAAAGTAAAGCTATTTTAAAATGGTCATTATTTTGCTCTTTTATTTTATAAAGAACTGTGTGTTATACGAAAGCCTCGCATAGTAATGACTGAAATTTTGTTCTTAAAAATTTCTCAGTTGTGATGGAAATCATAACATTGATATTAGGTAGGTACCTGGTATTTAATTTATAATACCTAATTTTTGTACATGTTTATTATACTTATAGTTTTGTTTTCATAAGTTTTAGGGAAATGTACAATCTTTAATTAGAACTCTAATAAAGGTAACCAAAAAAAAAATATGTATATCTTTCCTTTACTAGAAGACAAAAAAAAAATATTGTTATGCACGCAGACTTGTTGTTATTATTATACTTTTAAGAATCTTTTTTTCATAAGTGCGATATAGTTACAGGAAATACGTAATAATTAGGTTAAGCCGACTTAATAATCCACTTTGAAGCTGTTAAGGTCGAATACACTAATCTTATTTTGGCTTCTTATGTTCATGTGTTAATTACCACACTATAACTTAATTTAGATTTGTTGAAAACTTTTATAAACGTATATAATTGTATAATATTTATTGCTATTATTTTTTTCGTTTGTCTAAGATTATAAATATCACTAACAAGTAACAACATAGTCAACAATGTGGAAATGTAAATAATTAGATACATGAAGTTTTTATAATATTATACTACTTTAGTACATTTTACATTATAATGTTAATATATTTTATAAGAAAAATTGGTATATTGTATACGTATGTAGGTAGATAGAATAAAATTGTAGAGGCTTAGTAGTAATATTAAGTACCTAGTTAAAACAATTTTTATAATTTTTGTCTTTCTTAATCAGATTACTTAAACTTATTAGATAAGGTTTTATAACAAACTGATTGAAAAACTGTATAAAAGTTTAGTTACTCTTACTTACTTAAAAATTGTGTCTGAACTGAACATCATGCATAAGACACGCCAGTGGCGTAGCGTGGTTTTTACCACCGAAACTTTTGGCGGGGCCCACCACAAATTTGCCGCTCCTAACAATTCATTTCTTTTTTTTACCAAAATAATTTAAGACACTCGTTGCATGTAAAATTTTCATTATTTTCATTAACCGTCTTAAAAAAGGAGGAGGTTCTCAATTCTACTGTACTTTTATGCGTTACATGGTGGAGGGAATTATTTTTTTGTCAATTATAAAGCATGGTGATTTTCCCATCCTACCTTTCGTGTGCCACCCTGCGCCATAGCTCCCCCGACATCCCCCACGCTACGCCATTGCGACATACATAAGTAGAATAATTCTATTAAAAATAACGCAATTGCTATCAAATCCACGTCATAATTATAATCGTTACGCAACAGTTAAGCTTAGCGTAGAGTTGTCATCTGGCCAATACGACCATGGTATCCCAGGTTTTTAGGCTATTTATTTTAGAGCGATTGCTAAAATCAAGTTTGGTATTAGTTCGAAATTAAGTTAAGGGAAACATATTTATGTTAAAGATATCTTTAATATCGAATAAATAATAGATAATAATAGAATAATAGATATATTTATTAGATAACTAGCTGACCCGGCGAACTTCGTACCGCCTAACAGTCGATTCTTTAATTTTTTTCTTTTTTTAATACTTATCTTTCTCGGAACCCCTCCACTAACACTAAAACCTTATGTTATGGTATTAACGTCCAAATTGAATTTAATTATTATTTCGAATATTTTGTATGGGAATATAGAAAAGTGTTGTTTTTAGACTTTTAAATTTTCTCTCCGTAACAACCATCATCGTACTTCAAGGAATATTATAAAAAAAGAATTAGCAAAATTGGTTCAGCCACTCTTGAGATTTGCGCTTAGCAACACATTCAGCGATTCATTTTTATATATATAGAGATAATAGGTAGGGATCCCTAGTACATTTTTTTCACCTGATCAGTATCAAGCTAATTTTTTGGGAGTGGCTACATTTTGATGAGGCGAACAAAAAATTCCTCTTCGAAAACTCTCGATTGTGGTAGCTAACAGAGATAGCAGGAGGTAGAGCAGCAGTGAGCGTAGGACCGGGATAACGTACCACGCAATTTGGAGGACAATATTACCATCAAATTATATAGATATTAACTAACTAAAAGCAAAAAAAAAAAAAATCAGAATAAAAATTAATTTTTGATGACCTTACGAGGTCATCAACTTGATGACCTCGTAAGGTCATCAAAAATTATTACTAACCGCTGATTTTTTTTTCTTTTAGTTAGTGATTACCTATCTATATAATTTAAAAGTAATAATGTCCTACAAATTGCGTGGTACGTTATCCCGGTCCTACGCTCACTGCTGCTCTACCTCCTGCTATCTCTGTTAGCTACCACAATCGAGAATTTTCGAAGAGGAATTTTTTGTTCGCCTCATCAAAATGTAGCCACTCCCAAAAAATTAGCTTGATACTGATCAGGTGAAAAAAATGTACTAGGGATCCCTACCTATAAAAGACAGTCACAAAATAAGTATGTATATTGTATACGTAAGTACGGCACACTAAAGAGCTTTATGTCGGAAATGAAAATGCTGTGATGGATGTGTGACGTAACGCGAGACAACCGTATACGCGACTCCTTTATCCGAGGCAGTCTCGTGGTCCGTGACATAATTATCTGACAAACTCCAAGAGCGGCGCCTGGGGTGGTGTGGTCATATGTTGCGTCGGTTTGAGGATTACGAAGGAAGAGGTGCCTTAAAATGTCTGTCCCTGGAACTAGACCTCCCCGACGTCCAAGAACGCGATGGCTAGTCTAGCTATCGTGAAGCAGGACATGAGAACCAATAGTCTAACCCAGTACGATGCAAAAGATCGCGAAAAGTAGAGAAGCATTTGTTGGAAGGAAGACTCTGGCAATAAAAGCTGGGATTAATAATGCCAAGCAGAATAAGGAAACAAAATATACGTAAGAAGAAATTAAATTTTTATTTATATTAAGAATTCATTAAAAAAATGTCCAAGAAAATAAATTTCATCAAAATTTGTTAATTTTATGCAAATATTTGTCCGACGTATTACAGCCAATCTAGTTTAGCGACCCCGCATACGTCCGCGTAATGTAAAGCGGATATCACTCTCACTCTTACATTTTACACCAATCGGTATTATTGACTTGGGTTCTTCTACACTAATATTATAAAGAGGAAAATTTGTTTTGTTTTTTTGTTTGTTTGTACTGGACCGATTTTAATGTTTTTTTTTTTCACTAATAGAAAGCTCCATTATTAGGAAGTAACATAGGTAGTAGGCTATATTTTATTTCTTAAAAACTTAGACATGTGCAAAAAAAACGGGCTATGTTCACCAAGGTGTAAAAAATCGTCTCAAATAATATTTCTTTCCTTCGCGTGCGCTATTTAAATGGTTAAAGATAAGACAAAATGATGTAAGACTGAATTATAGGACAAAAAAGGTCTACAACAAAGTTCACAAAATAATTATTTTACCCAAGCGAAGCCGGGGCGGCCTGCTAGTTTGTTATATTTAGATAACACAGATATTATTAATCTAATTTTATTATTCTTTTACATTATAAAAATTGTAATATACATTTCACTTTTATGAGGATCTCGCGTAAGCTTAGGGCTCTAAGTAACTGTCATCTGGATTTTAATACTAACCTACGTCAATTTACATAATTATTACCTACTTATACTTACTCTTACAGTTTAGTCAATTTTATTTATATGTAAAGTTTTTTAACTTTACAACAACAATGAAAGCAAATTCAATTGATTTTTTTAGAATTTTTGAAGGCAAATTATAATTGTAATATTTATTGTAAAGCAATAATAGGCATATTTAAATCAAAAAATTATAATATTATGTACACTCAAAGCATTGAAATTATCGCGCACTTATGACTTAAGTTTTATTTAAATAAACATCATATTTTCCAAGCCATAAAATAATATAGCTATATTATAAATTTTTATTATATTATAATATGTTGAAATAGGTACGTTTTCAATTCTACAGCCTAAATTGCAATTTACATTTAATATCAATAAACAAAAATTCCGATCTACTATAAAAAAAAAATTTAAACATATTAAAATAAATTAGGCAGAATAGGCTTCGAAAATAAAATTCAAATTATGAATATTTTGTCTCAGATACCTTTTTATTTTCGTTAGTATCGTTTTATACATCGATAAATAGTTCCTAAAAATGGTATATGATAGGTATATGTTCCTATTTTTCATTTGAGTATATTTAAGTTTCTTTAGATAACAAATCTAAAAATGAGATCTGGATTTCAAATTAGCAGTTCAATTTAAGTGTATAGACATTGACCTAAACAAGTACTCGTAATTATATCTTCCACGTTTTTTTTTAATTCTTGATTTTATGCTCGTAGTTCGATTTTAATGTAATTTTTTTATCAATATTTATTTTATATATTATTAAATTTAATTATGAAGAAAAAATGAAATTAAACATTAAAAATTTTTTTTATGAAAATTAACTTTGAAAAAAGATTAGTACTTAGGTACTAGAGATTGCAACCCGGTATGTTTTTCAACGCGGCCGGGCCCGGTGGCATTCGTCGCCAACCAAGGGTTATGTGGTAGCTTTGAAACCTAAGTATTTTATGACAATTTTGTCTATATGAATGAAAAAAGACAATTATTCAAGGTTAATATTTATTTCAAACTGGCTTATGAACAATTATCACAATAATCAGCCTCACTCAAGTCTCAAAATCGCACTTAATACAGAATTTATTACTTTTACTTATGGACGGAAAAGTAACATTAGTAGATATTAGTAATTATTCATTTTAATAAGTTTAATAAGCAGGTTTTTCTCTTTACTCCTTATAGTGTCTATTTGAAAACATAGTATTTAAATAATTGTATGTGCTCGCAAACAAAAAAAAACCGACTTCAATTACATCGACAAGTAATACAACGTAATAAGATGAAAAAATAGTCAAATAAATTCGCGCTAACAAAGATTATTTAAAAAGTAGTAAACAGATCTCGATCAAATTTAAACAAGGCTACATGACAAGTATTGGCCTTCGATTAAAGTAAGAATCATGAAAATAGATATACCCAGTGAAAAGTTATGCGGTTTAATACGAGATACGATATAACGATACGATATACGGTCGACGAAAACGTAGTCAAGTAAATAGGTACGTATTATTAGATAACTCTAAGTACTTGTCAGATTTTAATTAAATTTAAATAGGACCGCATGACACGCAACACCTTTCAGTTAAAATAAAGTTCATCGAAATCGGTCCACTAAGTCAAAAGTTCTGATCTAACATACATTTTAAAAAATTCAATCAATTCAAATTCAATCAAATTGAAAACCTCCTCCTTTTTGGACGTCGGTTAATAATAAACTAATAACGCAGCTTAAGGTACTAAAAGTGTCATAAAGACTTAGATTATATAGATAGATAAACTTTGGTAGCTTTGTTATGTTATAAACAAAACAAATTCTTGTTTGCTAAAAGTAAAGTATGTTTTTTCTTAAACTTTGGCTATTAAGAGTTTAGACTAGTGAGTTTTACTATTACTAATTGACTAAATAGCGAAATCTTATATGTTAGGTATACTGTAACTGTAAACAACCAAACTTGTATAGTCGCGGTTTACGTACCGGGTCCGGTGACCGGGCTCGGTAAGAATGGCCGGGCCCAGTGGGTGTCTAAAAGGGCACCGGGCCCGGCCGGGCCGGGCCCGGTGCGGTTTGCAATCTCTAGTAGGTACCTAATTTAGAATAAGCATCGTTCCAACTACACAAGACAGGTTTAATACTTATACACTCTTAGCGATAGTTCTTTAATAATAACTAAAATATTAGATTCATAAATATTTATCTAAATTCTAACAAATCATTCACTACTACTAATCATTCACTGATGGTAAAAATGAACCCTGGATCCAACCCTGGACTATAATGCTTGTATTATAGGTAACCAAGGACGGTGATTTACTCGTAACTATATTCGATAAATATACATAATTATATACATAAAGACATATTTTACACAACCCTCGGAGCAGAAAGCTCTTGCACTGCAAACTGCGCCAACGGGCAATTAAAAATTTTATGCTTTTTGCTGTCGCTTCAGCGTATGTATTTGCGATGCTCTCATTTTCTCAATCCATACTAATATTATAAATGCGAAAGTATCTCTGTCTGTGTCTGTCTGTCTATCTGTCTGTCTGTCGCGCAATCACGCCAAAACTACTGAACAGATTTAAATAAAATTTGGTATAAAGATAGTCTAGAGTCTGAGAAAGGACATAGGCTACTTTTTAATGCGAATAAAAGGGTGTAAGGGGTTGAAAGGTGGGAATGAAAATTTGTATGGAACTATGTTCGTGTTTCGTAACTGTCAAACATTCAATGTTCATCCCGTCGATATGGTAAACTCTCCGATAAAATTAAAGAACGTATTTAAATAAAGGTTTCGAATCGACAACATATATCCACAATATACGGATAGTGGCGTATTTTACATTTTAAAAATGTATAATAATGTCAGTAATGAAAACGGATTGACATAATCTATATTGGTTGTCAAATATAAAACGTAGTGGTTATAATATACTCTTTGGTCAAATATTTATGCGTGCGTTCAGAAATTTATTTAGTGTAAACTAAGGAAAATATATCAAGCTAATAAAATCTTATACTATTGAAAAAAAGGAAAGCATTTTTTTCCCTCAAATCAACGCAGGTGAAACCGCGGGGCACAGCTAGTATTTTAATAAATAGAATGTATGATAGGTATACTGATTAGACCGTTGAAATTTATATATTTTTTTAAATTATAAAGTTAAATTCGCACCATTTTGATGTAATAAATAAATATTAAGATACAGACTATAATATAATTTAAAAAACACGGACTTTTCCATCGCTACCGTTTGAAGAATAAACTTATTCTAATCTCTGTGAGTTCTGTGACAAGTAAAATGTCGACCCATCGTGTCGCTCATTTTATCGATCAGACTGCAAACAAACAACAAACACACATTCTTGTTTGATCGTCTTAAGACGGATATAACCTTATTTAATTCGCATTAATCCAGTCATTCTAACGTGTTGGCTTGTTATCTTTCTATATAATACTTGTTGAGCTAGTTTGGCAGTGGTTGTTACTATACATAAAAATAATTAATGACTTTTTTGCTTGGTATTTAAAATTTTAAAAAATATGTTTCGTAAATATGTCTAGAATTGCTTTATAAACAACAATCTGTGCCCGCGACTTCGTCCGCGTGGAATAAAAAAAAATATTGTTCATTTCACAGAGTTACAAAATAAATAAATTTCAAAAATAGAAGTAGTCTGAGTTACTCCTTATTACATCAGCTATCTGCCAGTGAAAGTTTTGTCCAAATCGGTCCAGCCGTTTCAGAGATTAGCCGGAACAAACAAACAGACAGACAGACAGACAAAAATTAAAAAATGTTATTTTGGTAATATATGTACCGTGTATACATCCATATTATGCATTTAGTAAAAAGCGGTTATAGGTATATTACAAACAGACACTCCAATTTTATTTTTTGTATAGATGAAAGTGATGAATTTCTCATTTTGTTTCACACTTGTTAAATCGTATGGTAATTAATAACGTGTATTAATTATGCCAATATTGACCATTTTAATTACATTAAAGTCCTATTTACCTTTTGTTTAAAGTTATCTTACGTTATAACACTATTTGTGTTAGTAATTTATCTTAAAGTTCTATTTTATTAATTGAGATGAAATAGGCGTTTTGATGTATAAGCCATACAAATTTTTAATCGATTAACAAATCGCTAATAAATAATAGTAAATATTGATTAATATTCCATACGGGATTATCAAAATAATTTCAGGGTTGCAACTTACTAAACACCACAGAATGTGCAATTTAATTAAATCATTATCTATACTAATATATAAAGCTGAAGAGTTTGTTTGATTGTTTGTTTGTTTGTTTGTTTGTTTGTTTGTTTGTTTGTTTGTTTGAACGCGGTAATCTCTGGTTCTACTGGGCCGATTTGAAAAATTCTTTCAGTGTTAGATAGCCCATTTATCGAGGAAGGCTATAGGCTATGTATCATCACGCTAAGACCAATAGGAGCGGAGTTCACGCCGACGAAGTCGCGCGCAGAAGCTAGTATAATATAATAAAGCTGAAGAGTTTGTTTGATTGTTTGTTTGTTTGTTTGAACGCGCTAATCTCAGGATCTACTGGTCCGATTTGAAAAATTCTTTCAGTGTTAGACAGCCCATTTATCGACGAAGGCTATAGGCTATGTGTCATCACGCTAAGACCAATAGGAGCGGAGTCCACGCCGACGAAGTCGCGCGCAGAAGCTAGTTATTTATAAAATTTTAATTAAACAAGCCTTAGCAATAACAGTTGTTTATTCATTCATTGATCCACATGTGACACTTTCCAAGAAATTATTAGTGAAACGATATTAAAATATCGTATTTTATTATTCGAATATTATCTTGAATAAATTCTCTGTTTTGTCAAAGCACCTTACGCGCCAATTATACATGATATACATCAGACAAATAAAACAAGATTGCGATTTTATAACATGTTTGTAAAGATTATTTCTTCTTCTTATTATATTTGTACCAATGCCGCAGTTATTTTTTTATCATTTACTTTTTTTTACATATATTATCGAAGCAAATCGTTACGAAAGCTAAACTACACTTCAAACTTGATACTGACTCAGGAACTACAGCTGAAGTTATCCAAATATATATAGGTATATATACTCTTTTTGTGTAGTTTTCTAATACTAAAGTTATTATAACATATTCAATCGCTTATGGTCTAAGATCCGGGGTTAGCAAAATATTCCTTCATTTGTTAATTAGATGAAACAATTTTTTATAGGCTGATTTCAAATTTTGAATTTATAAAAATAACCTCTGCCACCATAAGCCTGCTGCAATTAATAATACTTAATTAATTAACTTTTTATAACTAATTCTAAAATTATTTTTTTTTAATCTTTTCCCCACACGTTAATTACATGTAGTAAGCTAAAACCGTCAATATTTTATATTATATACATTACTGTAGTAGACACCCACATCTATGATTGCTATGCTTACCTGCAGCCAGGTCAGTAACCTCAGTCAGTCAGTAACCTATCTGCAGGTAGGTATAGCAATCGTAGAGATAGGTGCCTACTACAGTAAGGTATATAATATATATAAAATATTGACGGTTTTAGCTTACTACATGTAATTAGCATGAGAGGGAATAGATAAAAAAATTACTGGCTAATTAAATAAAATTCACAGTTTTGAAAATTTTAACCTCTGGCGAGCCGCATGCGGCCCGCTGGCCGCGGGTTGCTTACCCCTGATTTAGGGCCATGCATGATTGATATGCAGTCATGTGATAGACATTCTTAGCGGACGTATAGGAACTATCAACTACTATCCTTCCTAACTTCATCTCTATACGTTAAATGGTTTTCGATATTTTGTGAGGAATAAACTATCTAGCGCTTTTATATGTATATGGGTACAGGGGATTGATGAGTTTGAGGTGTTTGGATGGTTGTTTTATTGATTAAAAAACTAAGTTCGTTTAATTTTAGAAACAAACAAAAGCCTACAGTCAATAAAAAAAAATTCTTGTGATAATAGTTTTAGTTGTGATTTGTATTCACAATTGTATATTTTTATTTCTTTGAATATTTTAGAACTATTTACTATTCAAATCAAACGACCTAAATGCTTTTAAACGAGTGATTAATCGACCAATAAAAAATTAAAAAACTGGAAGACAATTGAGTCATAATTTAAGCGATGAAATAATTAATATTACAAATTAATTAAACCATTTAACTAATAAGGTTAAACGACATTTCATGTTATTTAACAAAAACGTGATAAAATACCGCGAAACATTCTAAATATTAATGAATGTCTTGATTTTTATTTGATGCTTTAAAAATTTTGTGTCACTAAAGTCGAATTAATAAAACTAGTGGTCGCCCAGTGGTCGAAATTCGACCATATAATTAAAAAAAATAATTAAAAAGACAAAAAATAATGCAAATAAAGAAAAAAAATTCCAATTTGACTACAGACTTTGACAATCTTGACATTTTGACAATCTTGACACTTGACATTTTAGAGCTTGTGGCTGTTCATTTAAAATTAAAAAAATATATATCACGATCACGATTCACGATTCAGCCTGTAATATCCCACTGTTGGGCATAGGCCTCTTTCCCATGTAGGAGAAGGATCGGAGCTTAATCCACCACGCTGCTCCAATGCGGGTTGGCGGATATCATTCTGTGGTCTGTGGCGGATATATTCCCTACTATGAGTAACGATCGCTATCAGATGTACGTGATAACAAGCGGGACCGACGGCTTAACGTGCTCTCCGAGGCACGGTGGGGAGACCCACAAGGACTGCACAAACACCCAGACCACGGCAAACATCTGTATGGCCAATACAAATGTTGTCGAGTGCGGGGATCGAACCCGCAACCACTCGCGCAACAGCCAATCGCAATCCATTGCTGTGACCGCTGCGCCAACGCGGCGTCTAAAAAAATATAAATAAATATAATTATAATGATAATACGTTTTTTGACAACCTGCTGTGTTTTTTCTTTTAGATCTATGCAAATAAATAAAATTGAAGTGTCTGTATGTAATATCAAAATAACCGTTTTTTACTAAATGCATATGGATCTATTCACGGTGCATACCAAAATAACATTTTTTACAATTTTTGTCTGTCTGTCTGTTTGTTCCGGTTAATCTCTGAAACGGCTGCACTGATTTTGACGGGACTTACACTGGCAGATAGCTGATGTAATAAGGTGTAACTTAGGCTACTTTTATTTTAAAATATATTTTTTTATAACTGCGAACTGAACAATAACTTTTTTTGGTAATTTCCACGCGGACGAAGTCGCAGGCACAGCAGCTAGTCAAAAATAAAATTATGAATGAAATTAGTCCAGAGGATGAATTTTTCTCCACATCGACATTACTTTTTTCAGATGCTTGGCTTTGGATCGTCGAACGCGTTTGGTATTCTTTTCAACAATTTCTTCCTCGAACAAGACGGTGCTAGCGGTCTTCCGCTTGTCATTGGTGTATATAATGGAGCGCTATCGATTGCAGGTAAGTCAGTGGGATATACTATGTATAAATTTTTTATTTTGGATTATTTTTGAGAAAATTGTACTTAATTCACAAAATTTTAATTTAAAGAAAAATTACAAACCCAGTGCCTGTTTATCGTACAAGATTTCCTACACAATTATTTTTGTAATAAGCTTATTACAATTATTACTATGTGACATCATAGTACGCGAATAGTTGGTGTGTCTTGCAATGTGTAATACAATAGTTTGCCTTAAAATTGATATACATAATAATAAGATCTTACATTTAGTAATTTTTTATTACTTTTTCTAGCAGATATCGTGATACAAATGTGAGAATAACTTTTTTTAACCCCTCTCGATGAGTATCATTGGAGTCATCGTTTTATTGGTCTAGCTGTGGGTCTAGCTCAGGGATGGCGAAACCAATGGCACGCGTGCCACAAGTGGCACGTTTGAAAAATTTGATGGCACGCACAAAAACATTTTTTTTTAAATATAAGTTATCTTTTTTGATACAAATGTGTTCATGAATAAATTAATAAGATGTAAGACAAATATTACACGTAGGTACATATTTCTTGATTTTTTTTTACAATTATTTAATAAGTTTGGAGGAAATAAGATTATTTCTAAATGATGAGAACATTATTGACCAATACAATCAATGATTGGATGTAGAATGGCTAGCAAAGTTATATTTTTTCACTGATTTATAACGCTAACATTTCGAATTAAATTTTATTGTGGCACGTTATCTATTTAAAAAAGAATTTTTATGACTTTGTGGCACGGACATCAAAAAAGGTTCGCGATCCCTGGTCTAGCTCTTTTTATCACATAAAATCGATTAAATATTGATATTAAACTATTTCAAACAATGAACTATTTGAACAACATTAAAAATAAGTAGGCAATCTAATCTATCTGTGTAACGCGCATGTTTAAACTAAGTACTTCCTACAAATAGTTAACAAGAAATATAGACTTCACTGTTGTAAGTTTTAGGTCTTACCCCTATGTTTCTATTGTCATGGATATATCTATTTATTTTTTTATTTAAATCGATACGAAATTTATAATTATTCAAGCAAATTGTACACTTTCAGAAATTACTTAAAAAGAAGGACAAAAAACTCTTCAATCGATTCGATTGTTCTTCTAATTACAAAAGTAAAGAAACAGTTCTCAGAAATTAATCAAATCAGGTCAAATGTTAAATCTCAAGGCTTATGTTACCAATTCTGATTGATGAAAGACTATTCATATTTTAAGCCATTAATCTAAACGTAAATGGACCGATTTAAGATTGTCAATGGCGAATCCATTCAGCTGCCCCAGTTATTGATTAGAACGACATTTAAATGAAAACCATATCCAGTCTAATTCGAAGAAAGACTATTATAAATCATAAATGTCATTGCCGTGTGGGTATACTATGTTCCCGATTCAATTATTTAGAATTTGAGATTGTTGAGGGCACTTCAATATTTCGGCAATTTATTTGTTAATAAAAGAAGTAAAGGAATTTTAAATAAAATAAAAATAGAGTAATGTACCTGTGTCATAGATAAATAATATCAAAATCTTTTAGGTTATATTTTGATGGGTCATGTTGCGGATTGATTACTTAAAAACGTTATCTATTTCACATAACAAAACAAATTGCAGTTTAGGCCAAATAAGAAAAATAAAAGAAACAAAACATTAGTGTATGACAAAATTAAATATAATGAATTACAGAAGTAAGTATTTATAACCCACCGAAGTGTGGTATTTTTTTATAATTTTTTTAAACATAAATAATATGTAGTTATAATTTTGTTATTGCAGCAAATACAAAAACTTAAAGTAGATATTGTATGTACATAAATTTTTTTAATACGAAGTATCGTACGATATTAATCGAAACCCAAAAAAGTAACAAAGGAAAAATTATATAACAGAACTAGCTGCTGCCCGCGACGTCGTCTGCGTGCGTTCACTGCTCGTTCCCCGTAGGTGATAGCGTGATAATATGTAGCCTATGTTCTGACCCGACTTCTTAATAATATTCGTGCCAAATTTGAAGTAAATCCATGCAGTACTTTTTGAGTTTATTCCGGACATACATTTGAAGAAATAAAGGTTCACTGCTCATTCCCCGTAGGTGATAGCGTGATAATATATAGCCTATGTTCTGACCCGACTTCTTAACAATATTCGTGCCAAATTTGAAGTAAATCCATGCAGTACTTTTTGAGTTTATCCCGGACATACATACAGACAAACAGACAAACAGACAAACAGACAAAAATTCTAAAAACTATATTTTTGGCTTCGGTATCGATTGTAGATCACACCCCAAGTATTCTTTTAAAAAAATATTCAATGTACAGTTTTGACTTTTCTACCATTTTATTATATGTATAGATTATGAGTTTTGCGGCTGCATAAATTCATGAAATTATAATCTTAAAGGTTAAAATGATTTAGTATATAGGTATGTACTTATTATTTGGGTTGATTAGCGATAGCGATACTGACTTTTTATAAATAATAATCAGAGAAAGAGAATTAGGGAGCAGGATTTTGACTACAAATTTTTTAGAAACGAATGAAACGAACGAATTAAATTTAAAGCAAAGATATACCTAATATAATAATCATGCATAATACTCGTATGTTACGGAATTTAAAATATACCACTCAAAAAGATACTTATTGTATTTATGGTTTTTGTATTAAAATCCAACTTTAATTTATGTAAAAAAAAAATATCAAATTTATTGGCCGTTTCTTCATTCATTTATTCGTTGTCAAGGAAGATGTAAAATGTAAATGACCTACATTTTAGTCCATCACATTGAAAAAGTCATAGACATTTTTCAAATTTTGTTAGTTTTTTGGTGGTATTATAGACGAATATTAAAATAGCCTAATACATATACATATAATATTTTTTTTTTTGAGGAAGCGTTGACTACATTACATTTTTTCTGTTTGGGTGTGACATTATTTAACAATACGCTTTTTTTCGACTTATAAATGTCATTTAAATATACGTTAACGTAAATCTATATTCAGAAATTGTAATATTATAAAATGTCGTTGGAATGACAAATAAATAAGTCTAAAAGTCAAGAACTATAGTTTGTCCATTTTATAAGTATTGTATAATATGCATAATTAGTACAGTACGAGATGGCGCATGAGTTCCGAAAACTATTCCACCTCAATTTTTTTATGCGATCCTCTTCAAATAGCCCTACTGATGATATAAATGCATGTTGCCAGGGGGAAATCCGGGGCCATATTTTTTAAACCAATTTTTTTTTCTCAATTGCAAGGAACTGTTATTTTTCAACCGGACAATTTTTTTTATATTCTTTAATAAAATACAAATAAAAAAGGTCCTATGACTTTTCACGATAAAGTTAATATTTTTAGAGATATGAATTTTGAAAGGTTCGAAAAATCTCAAATTTGGGTACTTTTGACCCATGAAATATATATTAAAGACTAAAATAAAATATAAATTATATATTTTTTTAAATTCTTTATACACTAATTAATAGTTTCCTGATAGAGATTTAAAAAAAATTCATTGTTTATACCTGTTTTTTAATTGTTAACTTCGCGCGCTCACAAGTATTCGCTGCACTAGGCTCCCTGTGTCCTGAATCATTATTTATCATTTATCTTAAAAACTATTAACTGTATCAAGATTGTTAAAGAGTGTAATGTTATTAATAATTAAATTCTCTATAATTTGTTTTTAACAAACTTTTTTCTGGAATAAATTTAACAAAAGTTATTTAAGCATGAATCGGAACATGTAATTAAAAGGACATTTTATCAGTTTATATTACTTTTTTGTTATTATCATAGTAATTTATGCATTTTTAACAACAATATAAAGATATAATGGTATTTTAAGGAATCACAGCTATGTATAAATAATAAAAAGATATTGGTATGTACTTAACTTAACTTGAAGATGAATGTAAAGAAGACAAAAGTGATGGTTTTTGAAGGAGATGCGGCAGTGACAGACTGCAATATCGTGATTGGAGATGAACAAATTAAACAGGTGAATGAGTTTGTGTATCTGGACTCAAAGTTTACAAGATATGGAAAGTGTGAGAGTGAAATTGAAAGAGAACTGAATGCTGGAAACATGGTGAATGGAGCTTTGCATTCCTTTATGAACAGTCGAAGGGTGTCTAACAAGGCTCGTTTGGCTGTGCAATGGGGGGGGGGTGTTGGTTCCGACACTCATGTACGGAAGTGAAAGTTGGGTATGGCAGAAGAAACATGGAAGTAGAATAAATGCAGTTGAGATGAGAGCGTTAAGAAGTATGATAGGAGTTAAACTGAGTGACAGGATAAGAAATAGTGAGATAAGGAAACGTTGTGGTCTGAAAGAAGATGTAGTGAAAAAAATTGAGAAAGGTATACATACAGAATGAATGAAGAACGATTGACGAAAAAAGTGTATAAGGCGAGTGTGAATGGAAGTGTTGGAAGGGGTAGACCTAGGCGGAAGTTTCGAGATCAAATTAGGGACGTCCTGAAAAAAGGCCAGGTCAAAAGTACCCTAAACTGAAGAGCATGTATGAAAGGAATAATGAAAGTGGACGAATCGAAACAAGTATGTAAGGATCGTAGCAAGTGGAGAAAAGTGGTCTCTGCCTACCCCTACGGGTATTTAAGAGGCGTGATTATACATATATAATTATGTTTAATGTTCGAATTGAAATATAATAAAATAAAAAATACCTAAAGGCATATATGTATCATGGTGTGTAAGATTGTCTAAGTAGGTACAGAAAAGATTCTTTTTTGTTTTTTTTTTTGAAGGTTTCTGACTTTTACATCTATTAACTTCGTCTAAAGAAGTTATTCAATGTAATTACTTTCTGCTTTAATAACAAAAATGTAATATAAACTGATAAAAAAGTACTTTTAATTACATGTTCCGATTCATGCTTAAATAACTTTTGTTAAATTTATTCCAGAAAAAAGTTTGTAAAAAACAAATTATAGAGAATTTAGTTATTAATAACATTACTCTCTTTAACAATCTTGATACAGTTAATAGTTTTTAAGATAAATGATAAATAATGACTCAGGACACAGGGAGCCTGGTGCAGCGAATACTTGTGAGCGCGCGAAGTTAACAATTAAAAAACAGGTATAAACAATGAAATTTTTTTAAATCTCCATCAGGAAACTATTAATTAGTGTATAAATAATTTAAATAAATATATAATTTATATTTTATTTTAGTCTTTAATATATATTTCATGGGTCAAAAGTACCTAAATTTGAGATTTTTCGAACAACATAAGCAACTAACGCACTACGCAGTAACTACACGACAATAATATCCACAGTCCTTTCCAGTCTGGTTTCCGCCCTGGGCACAGCAATGTTTTGGCTCTGGCTAAAAATTAATTAAAAATAGTCAGTCCAGGATTTTTTTAGGCAACCCATTTTGAATATATTATCATATACTAAAATTATTATAAAGTATGTTTCATTCTGTTATCAGCTCGGTAAAGATCGACTCGGTTCGGATCTTCTACTATAACACTGTTGATCATGACTTTCTCAATTTTTGAACACTTACATTTCTCACTAGATGCTGTCAATTGGTTCCGTTCCTATCTTTGTGTCGCGCACAATGCATCCGAACCATTGACAAGCTCTCTTCATGCAGCCGTCTCAGAGCTGGAGTACCTCAGGGTGGTGTTTTTTCCCCTCTTTTGTTCACCATATTTATTAATTCTATAACTTATATCCTCTCTCTCCCTTTTCATTTATATGCTGATGACTTGCAGATCTATCTGACAACTCCTGTTGACGATATAGTTGCAGCAGTTGGTCTTGTTAACCAGGAACTTGCAGTTACATGTTCTTGGTGTAAATCGTATGGTCGATAAATCCTAGTTAGTCGCAGATTTCATAATAGGTAATTCTATACAGCTATCTAAAGTGAATGTTTCATGTTTTCCTCCTGTCTGTTTTGATGGCTCGAAATTAGAATTTTATAACCCTATTCAAAATTTAGGTCTTATTTTTGACAGCACACTTTCGTGGAGATCTGATATTTAGTATGTACACGTTTAGTTTGGATGACAATGAATGGTTTTGGTTAGCTGTATGATATTATTCTAAAATCCAACATGGCGGAACACCCAAGATTACGGACTAGTTATTTTTAATACACTCCTACAGTATGGGTATCAAATGAAAAAGCTTGCTAAGAATAAGTCGAAAAATAAAGTGACGTCACTGTATTACTTAAAATAAAGTCAAACTAAGTAAATACGGATCGTTAAATCTCGCGACAATGTTTTAAAGCATATAATTATATAAATTGTGTAATGACGTTATAATATATTAACAGTTAGAGCTTTAAAGGAAATGTTTATTTTATTATTTTTAGCGCATTGAAATATGTATAGCTTGTATTTTTTTTGCTTTCAATTTATTTCGTTTGTTCAGACTAGGACTAGTAACGAATTTGGGTTGAAACGTGTCATCTAAATTGATAGACAGCGTTGGCTACTATTACTTTTGAAATTCACTCAAAATTAAAACAGCAGTTTGTTGTCTAGCCTTAACATAAATTCTGTTTTAGTTTAATTTTTTATAATAATCACATCGCGTGTGTCGCAAATAATGTTTTAGACAAAATAAAAATACATTGTATCTAATCTACGTAACATTATAACATATTAGTAGGTATATAGTAAATGTAGTTAAGACTAACTGACATTTTTAAGTACGATAAAATTAGATATTTTATTAAAAGGAAATCGTTGTCCGACAACAGCGTATGTGATATTTACCATTGCTCCTATTATACCTATTACTCATTACAAAATATGTTAATTGAAAAATAGAAGTGTTTTTGAGTGAATTTTCCCATAGTGAATGTCGTTTTGTTTATAAAAATAATCATTGATTCATGAATATTTAGAATGTATCATTAATTATTGTATTTGTTTTTAGGGTTCCTGAGTGGAATAGCTTTAAAAAAATATTCCTTTCGTCAAGTTGGTTTAGTTGGAGCTGGCTTATTTGTTTTAGGAGATATATTGACTATATTCGTACAAAGAACTTACCAGCTTGTGTTCACTTTTGGAGTTATACGAGGTATATAATTTATACGTATTTTACGTCTTAGCTAAGTATTAATTTATTAAGATAAAAGTGTCAATTTACATAAAATGGTAACATCTTACCTTCAACACCAGTTGTTACGCGAAAATAGCTTGTCCTAGGACAAACTAGTTAGAGTCGTGCGTAATCGGTATATAAGAACCGATAATAAATTTTTAAAGCTCAAAGCGGACATAATTTGAATATTGTTTACGACTGATTAAATTATTTATTCCGTTCGAAATTATATGTACCTATTATAACTTATAACGTTATTATTTCAGACCTGTTTCATATATTTGGTGTACACATGTTTGTTTAGATAATGCTTGTCGTTCTTATGATCTCTCAGTCAGATCCAAAAAATAAAAATTGCGTGCGTCAGAAGTGAAACTTCTTTAGCAAACTAATTAAGAAAAAAATGAATTTAAAATACACAAAAAAGTAATTGAGAAAAAAAAAGCCAACGTCACCCGGTGTTCCCAGGCGGTTACCCATCCAAGTACTGTTGTTCAAATTTTACCCCTCATGCGCCTAAAGAAGTTTCACTTTAAAAACTCATGATTTGAGTAAACGAATCATTAGTACCAGTAAATCACTAATCCTGGTTTAATGTAGAATGAAAGACTCTTGCAATTCCTTCCTAGGTGCAGGTTTTGGTGTAATGATACCTGTGAGTTTCACAGCGTTCAATTGTTATTTTACAAAAAAACGAACAGCAATGATGAGCGCAAATCAGACAATGAGCAGTATGGCGTCTATAACTTTTCCAATATTAGTCACGTTCTTGTTGTCGGAATATGGTTTTCGTTGGACCTTAGCTCTGATAATGGCCGTTGATCTACATCTACTACTCGCTATGATAGTAATGCATCCTGTTGAATGGCATATGATTAAATCTCCCGACTGCCCTGAAACAGGTAAGTGTACGTAATAACTATAGAAGTTAGTAGTTGTTGTGACCGTCTTGTGTTTCTTATACCTACTTTGCTTTTTGTGACGAGATAATACATCCATTATTCCATTCATTATGTGTATATATTCTTAGTTTGAAGGTCCTACGCTTTCCTAACTATTCCTTAGGGGTGCATTTTTACATTTCTGTTTTATTTTATATCATTATTAATATTCACATGTAGTCATATAAACTATTCTTTCTTTAGAAACTTTAACACCATTTGTGAGTTGTCTGCAATTAATTTTCATTTTTATGTATTTTTAGAACTATCAGCTTCTGAACTTAGTCATAAAATAAAATGTAAGATCAATAAATCAGAGGTATTCGACGAATCAATAATAAAAATGTTACCAGGTGATGACAATGTAATTGAAATGAAAAAAACACAGGTGAAGTCAGGTCGGCACGAGTCTATACAAAAGAGTATAATGTAAGTAAAAAAATAAATAAAACAAACTCGTTATGTAATCGAAAAATATATAATTAAGATTCTACGAATAAAATACCTATTTATTTAAAATTTTAAATATAATAAATTTTACCCTGCTTTTTATCATGAGCCTGTCTGTTGGACCATTTATTTTGTCACTTTAATTATATTTTTAAAAAACTTAAAATAAGTATCAATACTATATATTATAAACCATTAAATTTAAATCCATTTATATTAATTTAAATGTAAATATTTTAGTAAAGTCATCTACGACAACGTCGAACTAGACTTATTGAAAGATCCTCGTTTTGTAAGCACTTTGGTTGGCCTTGGGTTTGCTTTCGTCTCTGATGTGACGTATTTGGCTATGGAGCCGATGTTATTATTTTCATATGGATATACACAGGTAAAATATATACAACATATTTCTTTTATATATAAAACTAGCTGACCCGGCGAACTTCGTACCGCCTAACAGTCGATTCAAATTTTTTTAATACTTATCCTTCCCGGAAACCCTCCTCTAACACTTAAACTTTATGGTATGGTATTAAAGTTCAAATTGACTTCAGTATTATTACGAATCTTTTGCATGGGAATACAGAAAAGTGTTGTTTTTAGACTTTTCCAGGGAATTTTTTAAATTTTTCTCTCCGTAACAACCATCCTCTTACTTCAAAGAATATTATAAAAAAAGAATTAGCGAAATCGGTTCAGCTGCTCTCGAGATTTGCGCTTAGCAACACATTCAGCGATTCATTTTTATATATATAGAGATAGAGATGTCAGCATGAAGTTTAAAATGCTTATAAAATGTAAAGAGTATGTACATAAATCTTAATATATACCTACTTATAAATTACGCGATTGACTCCTAAACTACTTAACCGATTTTAATAAAATTTTCATACCGTTTGCAGTTTGATCCAATTTGAAAGATAGGCTTTATTTTATTTCTATATATATAATTATTATATTCAAGAAAAAAATAAATAAAGCGGTACGAAGTTCGCCAGCTCGGCTAGTAATTTTATAAAAAAATAACCGCAAAAAAAGCAATGCTCCGAATTGCTGTAGTATTGTGTTAGGAGCAATGAGCTATACTTTATAATAATTTGACTTAAATAGAAAAACAATATAAGTATCATTACCATAGCCATCAATTTATCCACGTTTATTTATAGTGTAAATTTTCAATAGATGATTAAATTTTGTCATTAAAAGTAACTACACAAATAAGCAATATAGGAAGTTCATATATTGCTTACTAGCTGACCCCGCAAACGTTGTTTTGCTACATATGTTAATAACCCCCGCAACCTCTTCTTGTGGGAGAAATTTCGTAAAATCCGTTCTTAGCTGACCTCTACTCAGCGAAAGGAATATTCCTACCAAATTTCAAGTCTCTACGCCTTATGGTTCCAGAGATACCATGATGAGTCAATATATGGGTGGAAATCTCTTTTATGTATATAGATAGACTAGCTGACCCCGCAAACGTTGTTTTGCCATATATGTTATTAACCCCCGCAACCCCCTCTTGTTGGTGGAATTTCGTAAAATCCGTTCTTAGCTGACCTCTACTCGGCGAAAGGAATATTCCTACCAAATTTTAAGTCTCTACGCCTTATGGTTCCAGAGATATCGTGATGAGTCAATGGGTGGAAATCTCTTATATATATATATAGATTTGTGTAGTTAATTTTATAGAATATAGGATATTCCTATTAGGTTTAGAAACTGTCAATGTGTGTAAATTAATGTAGAAATGATTTTTTGTCATTCCTGAGTAAATAAAGAATTCAAATGTAAAATGAATTTTATTTTTCAGATGCAAGTAGCAACGTGTGTCATGATTGGTGCCATAGCTGATCTAATCGCAAGGTTCAGCCTAGCTGTGTTTACTTATTTTTATAATGTTGATAGTAAAATGCTTTTCTTCGCCGGTACTTGTGTTACTATGGTTTTAAGAATAGGTAAGCCACGTTCAAAATTTAAACCATTTTTGTAATTTTATTTCTGTACAGTGTTTAATATATAAATAAGTTTACATGACAATTTTTGTTTTATAAGTATTCTTTTCCGGTGATTTTCGTTTGTAAAAATTATGTACTCTTAGTTTTTTTGGTGTGATCTTAAAAATGAAACTGCAACTGTCTATTAAGTTTTCGTTATTATTGAGGTAGGGCACAGCAGGACATATCATACTTAAAATGTAGAGTAGCCCAATTGGGGAAATACTTTGACCCTGGGGAAAATCACAGCTAAATAATACTACTTTCAAGCAGTGTTGTGTTCCTGTTATGACTAAGGTTGCCAGAGCTTCTGGGGAGGATTGGGTAGAGTCGGCAACGCGCTTGCGATGCTTCTGCTGTTGTAGGCGCCTATGAGCTACGGTAACCGCTTCCTATCAGGTGGACCGTACGCTTGTTTTTCGACCTAGTTGAATAAAAAAAAACTGATGCAAGAGCCTCGTTTTCAGTATATTATGTGAAGGACTTAATTCATAATTTAAATATCATAATAACCGATTGGCTAATTGATTAATATCCGATGATCGGTATCTTAATAGCAACTGAGATCGGCGGCTTTACGTTCTCTCTGAAGCATGTTGATTTAAAAGGTAGAGACCGAAATCATTCAAACCAGAAAAACAAAAAATGTAATTTATCATAACTACATCAGAATGGTCCCTGTAACTATATAATTTTGTTTATTTTGATCATTTTTTGTTTTTAGTTCTCGTAACATCTGACAATTTGAGCTTCGTGATCGCGATCACGGCCATCTCGGGCCTGGTCAGGTGTTCTGTGCAAGTTCTATTTCCTCTAGTACTTGTGACGGCGGCGCCGGATCGTTTTCCGGCCGCTTTAGCATTGCATATCCTATTTTCTGGATTCCTGATGCTAATGGCCGATCCGTTAATAGGTAAGATTGATTAAAATTAATTTTCTAGGTACGTGTATAACCGTATATTTGATAAATTTTTTTAAATCATATCAAAAAAATTCGATCCAGCGTGGGTTTGAACCCGCGCCTCCAAGATACCGTGTCAGCGCTCTGAAAATTGAGCTATGGATCCACATCCCGTTGAGTCGAAATTTTCGATATGATATTCTCATGTGTGGTCAACACAAAAAAATAAAAATAATACGAATATTTATATGATGTACAATTTTATTAGTTTTGATTACAAAAAAAAAAATGACCAAGGTGCATACAAACTTATCCCACCTTAAGCTATAAACATCGAAAAATCCTTTCTTAAATGATGCCAACAGTATAAAAACAATGTCTTCTCAGTATTTCAAATTTCTATCATTAGTGGTTTAGGCCGAGTGATATGTCATACTAGCTTCTGCGCGCGACTTCGTCGGCGTGGACTCCGCTCCTATTGGTATTAGCGTGATGATACATAGCCTATAGCCTTCCTCGATAAATGGGCTATCTAACAGTGAAAGAATTTTTCAAATCGGACCAGTAGATCCTGAGATTAGCGCGTTCAAACAAACAAACAATCAAACAAACAAACAAACTCTTCAGCTTTATTATATTAGTATAGATTTTAGAAGTACATATTATTACTCGTTTCCAACACTGAAATTCCATCACTTAATTTCTGTCACGTGATATGGCTAATAAAATAGAGTTCGAAGCAGAAAATAAAAAGTTGTTAAATGTATATTTTGCAACATTGATATATTAGGTATGGTGAATGGTCATTCACTCATACACTGTGTAATTATGAAATTTCGATAACTACTATAATTTTGAAGTTCAAAGGCACAGAGTTTGATAATGAATAGGAGACGACATTAGGAACGGGGTTTTGTAATCAGTTTTAAAGTGATTTTAAAGTTATGAAAATTTCATTGTAGCATATTGTAATTTTTTAAATTTCAAAAATAGGGTTGGGGTTTAGAAGGCTAGTTACAACATTTACAGGAACTTTAATGAATTAGAATACATCAATTGTTTATAATTATTGTATTAAATATTTTTTGTTTCAGGTGTAATTTACGAAATGACAGGCAGCTATGTCAATTGTTTTCTGGCTATGAGTTTCTGTTGCTTAGTTTGTGTAGTGCTTTGGACTGTAGAATATTTTGTTAGTCGTAGAAATAAATCGTAAATGTTAATTATTATAGACCAAGTATTATTGACTTTAATAATCACATATCAATATAATAAGCACAAGGAAAGTTTGTAACTCTGTTAAGTTCTGTTTCTTCCTCGTGTTACCTTACGCAAGAAATATGTACAAGACTCCTAGCTTGGATGCCAAGAGGTACTAGTTCTAGTTCTTGAAAAAATGTATAGCGTAATTTTTGATTTATTTTTAAGACTCGCTGTAAATTGTTGTTGCTGTCATTCACATTATTATTTTCTGAAATGGTACTGAAATCGTTGTTTCACTAGGAGTTTAGTTAAAAGAAAAAGATTGCAGAGCAATTATAATAGTACAGTCTACTAACAGTCACGTTGGATGTCTTTTATAATTAAATTTATGATAAAACCATTTTTGTACATTTTTTAAAATTAAGAATACAAACTTCTTCTCTTCTGATACGCTTTATTGTAATATGTTAATGTGTGTATTGTAACATTCATTTATTTTAGATATATATAATTAATTTTATAAGGAAATATTTGAAATACAATACTTCGAATAATAATGAGATACCGATCCCATTTTATTTAAGAATAATTTGTAAAAGTTTTTGAATTGTTGTAAGTATTGAAATGAAAGAGCTTTTTAATTGTTTTGAAAAGCTGATATTAGGCTGATATTAGGCTGATTCGAAAAAATGTAAATGTGTGACTCAGACATCAATATGACAGTAATTCAGACATCAAATTTTTAGTTTCAACGAGCGTCGAAAGTCGGGGGTTTGTACATGTTCAAATTGTATGGTATAATGTTTTTTTTTTTGTTTTTTTTGAGGTAGTGTCTACGTAATAAGTGGTCTGACAAATTGTATATTATTATTGTACACGAAAAGTAAATAATGTAAAATAGAGTTAAACAGATCCATATACAAAGTATCGTATTTATTGCAGCTGGAACTTAACGCCGCATTTCATAAATCAATTGTCGAGTACAAACATGAGAAATAGTGATTAAGTATTTTAATTTTAATTCATTTTACTTGGTCTATAATAAATACTAGTATTTTAAGTTTACAATCGTCATTAGTATACAATAATTAATGTACCTATAAATATAATTTAAAACATTTCATAAGAAACTCAAAAGTTGAGTTAATCACATAAATGTTCATATATTTTATGATTTTTTTTACTTGTTATATTTCAGAGCTTTAAAGACGACAAATAAGTTATGTTAATTTATCTAATTCATAGCTTTGTTGTATTATACAAGCACCAAAAGTAGAAAAATTCTAAACTTAATTTGTCAATATTATTGTTTGATTAAATTTTACAATAAATTTTTGATGTTTAAATTGAATATCTTATTTAAAAATTGTTCAACTTCAAAAAAGGACTTTTCAGATCTGAACTAAATTTGAATGAGAACACATGATAAGTACCAGTATTTGATTAAAAATAGAATCATGAAAACCGGTACACACAATAGAAAGTTATAAAGAACAACCAATACAAGCACATAAAATAATTGTCTTTGTCTGCAAACGAAAAAAAACCGACTTTAATTACATCGACAAGTAATAACAACGTACTATAGATAGATGAAAAATTAGTCAAGGAAATACGCGTTATCAAAGATTACTCAAAAATTTCTAATCAGATTTCGATAAAAATTTAAATGGAACCACTTGACAAGCACCACCTTTCAGAATTATCGAAATTGGTCCACCCAGTCCCAGTCAAAACTTCTGAGTTAACATACATAAAAATACAGTCTCAATGAGAACCTCTTCCTTTTATGACGTTGTGATCGAAAATGTAGAAATCCTTTTAAATTATTTAATAGCAAGAAACGAGAAAAATTTCAATGACATTTTGGTTTGAGTGTGAATATTAAAAATTTGATTTTGAAAAATGTGTAATTGAAATATAATTTTCGTTCGAATATTTCCTCAATTCACTTTTGATTTATTGAAATCGAAAGTAATTTTTTTAAAAAAAACGAGCTTATGATCCACAGAAATAGTATTGGGGTATTAAAATATCTATATAGGTATAATGTATCTTGTGTTATGATCACACAAGATACATTATACCTACTCGTATGTATGTATATTAGGCTAAGAAAATAAGTATCTTGAATGTACGCTAATTATTCGGTTCTGGTTTAGTAGTAGGTATAGGTAATTTCGGGAATATCTTAGCATACAGTTTTCTCTATTAAATTAAAATTAAAAATAATTTTGTATTATGATTATATCAGTATTTTAAAAGTATATATTTTATAATATACGCCTACTTACTTGTAACTCACGTTCAAAAAAATCAAATAAATTTAACAGAATCATTTCATCATGTTCCAATAATATTACCAATAATTACCATATAATTCCTTATATTAGCCCCGGCGGACTTTAATTACCTGGCGATTAAGAGTTTTGAGAAAGACATAATTATAATATGTTCTGGAGTTGACAAGTTGTAACAACTTGTACTACTAAAAGGTGAGTTAGGTATACATGTTAAGTTGAACAAATAGGCTGGTGGTGATAAAAATAAAGTCAACTGAATAGATACTCTTTTAATTATTTTAGTGCTAATTTCTTTACCGTTATTAGTGTTGGTGTCACAGCGCTGGATTTTCATTTTTATAGGTTTTTGTGATTTTGTTGGGTGTTGCAACTTACAGTACGGAAGGAAAGGCTGAGGAGCTTTATTCATTTACCTTTCATTTGATTTGACGCTGTAAGAATCAGAACTATTACAGTATCAAATGAGGGTAAGTAAATGGCTGTGAGCATGTTTAATTAATGTAATACAATTTTAATTTCAAGATTGCGTATTTTTTATGTATAAATTAAATGAAAACTAAAAAAAAAACAAGTTTTGTAACATTTTAATATTAATTAGGTAACTTAAATTGCAAATTCTTCTTTGACGCAAAATAAGAAGTTGTAAAATGAATAATGCATAATTAGTTAACAATTATTTAATTAAAAAATAGTTTAGTTTAATTTTATAAAGGCCTACAATGTTAATGACTATTTAAAATTATATTTATCACAATAGGATCGCGTGCCGTGCTGAGCCTGTTTATTGTAAATTAATAATTCATTTGACGGACTAATATGAATATATTAAAATATATATGAATATATTAAAACCTGTATTAAAATCGTGACTAAACGAAATAATTTAAATATAATTAAAACTAGCAGACTTGACATTGACACATTATACTGTCTTGTGACCTTTCAAGCGCGTAAACTTTATGCAGTCGTTAAGTTTTCTGAAACTTTTAAGTTTTTGCGCAATTTTCTATTTTTTTTTCTTTTGCAAGAACCTTCTATAAAATAGTAGGAAATACAAAAATGAATTATGTGGAGCTAGGGAAGATATATCGTAGTAATAATTTTTTGAGAGTGTATCCCTAAATTATGATGAGAGAAGGAATGATCGAGTAGTAGTGATAATTCGTAGTCTCAGCCACTGTAGCTCGTACAGTAGTCGAACATTGATATAGCGCTGAACACTGTTACAATTCCACGCCTCTAAGCTACCATGAAATACTATGACCAAAACATATTTGTCTTGTTTTGTCAAACATATGTGTAGTGTCTGATAATTGTGTTTGCTCGCATACGAAAAAAAAAACCGACTTCAATTACATCAACAAGTAATACAATGTAGTTAGACGAAAAAATAGTCAAGTAGATACGCGTTGTAAAAGATTACTCAAAAAGCTGTAATCAGATCTCGATAAAATTTAAATGTGACTACAAGATAAACATCAGCTTTCGATTAAATAAAAAGTTATCAAAATCGATACACCCAGTAAAAAGTACTGAAATAACTAACATACATAAAAATCAATCGAATTGAGAAACTCCTCCTTTTTGGAAGTTGGTAAAAATTGCATACTTAGCAGTGCCCGAGGAACATTATTTTAGGTTTTGTACAACAGTCATAAACAGTTACTAACTTTTGTAAATGTTTTGTAAAGTATCTACTATCTATACATTTACTAAAAGTTAAGTTTACTCAAATGTGTCATTGTTAACTGAAACATGTACCTATATTAATGGCGAGCAATACAAGTTAGTTAGATATAGTTCATAGAATAACCTTACGAGCACTCGTTTGAATTTTCATAAGTAACATACAGCACGACGACTTGCTAAATCGTTTGACATAGGTACCTACTGTCAACATACTAGGGACTACATCGATGTTTACAATCCGATATTTTGAAAAGCTACCGATATACTCGATGCATCGATGTTTTTTCATAAAACATCGAAACATCGAATCGATGATAACCAGTTAGGTACTTTGACAAAAAAAAAAAACAAACAAAATCGAGTTTGACCACTACAATTTCATCTAAAATCTTTCTTTGTTTTCTATTTGTTTGTTCTAAAATATCTATAGACTGACAATATATTGCCATCGTGGCCAACTTGTAGTAAGGCCTTATGTCGAATTCAGATTCAGAAATTAAAAATTAGGTAGATTAAATGAGAACCCTTTAGAAATTTGGAATGATCTCAAGATTCAGCTTCCTTAAAAACAATATTATTATACCGTTGTAATGAAATTAAAGCTCTAAATTGAGTTTATAGTACATATACTTTATTTAATATTTACAAAAAATGACATGAAATTATAAAAAAAAAATGGATAATGAGATATTACCAAGGAAAACATAAATAATATTCAATTTATATATTTAAATGTAAATATGGTTGTTAATGTTTTGTAGAATACATAGGTATTATACATATATGTACGAGTACGTTTACAAGTTTATAAAATAAAATAGACATGTAAATATAAATTATTACTCGTTATATAATTTAACTCATAGGTAATATTATTGTTAAATAAAAGCTTATTATTATTAATAGTTTTAAAAAATAGATATTATTAATGTACTTATGATACGTGGACCAAATTAAGCACTCGTTGGGACCCTCTTCCTCGGTTCAATCTGGACCCTGAATCCGTCATTCCTTTTAAGGATGATATCTGCTTGAAGTACAAACTGATCTTCAGTGATGTTTGATACCATTTTGTAGTTACGCAGAATGGTAGAGATTAAAATTTTCAGTTTCAAGATGGCGTATTTCCGTCCTGCGTAAAAAATAAATTAATATCATCTATGTTTTGAGGTTATATTCGCTTAAAATGTATTTTTTGTTACAACTGTTTAGTGTCATCTTCCTCTTTACACAAAATATTATGTAACTGTAAAAATAAATACAAGCAAACTCGTGGGTACTCGCTAGTGTCAAATATAAATAATTATAATACGCAATCTGTCTTTGCGTAGAGAACATCGGAATTCATCAAACTTGTTTTATATTCGTCGTTACTAAGAATATGAAAAAGCGTATATTTTATTTCACAAAATGTATTTAAATTGCGTAAGATTTAAATGATTATGTGACTGTAGAATTGTTGCACAAGTATATATGTAATGTTTATGGAACACATCAACACAATACTGAAATGGTTTTTGAATAACGCAAAATATTATTATGACGATTAATTATAAACGGAGGTTCTTTATGCGTAATAGAAGGTTTTGACTTTTTTTGTAGCTTTGATTTCTTGAGAAAAATTTTCTATGACTACAAAACATACCTTCAATGTATTATCATAGACACACACGATGTCCATGTTGACATTTAAGTTATGTTAATATAAATAATAATAAGACTAACAATTTTGGAGAGCAGAATAGTTCGACTTTTGCTAAAATTATTATTTTATCTGATTTTTTACCATCAGAATTTAGTAGATACTAAAGTTGCTGGCTTTATTTTAGTGTAGTTTTTAAAATAAATCATAATCACTATATTAATAATAATGATTTATTTATTTAATTATTAAATCTTAGTGATAGCATTTTATAGTGTACTAGCAGACCCGTGCCCACTTCGTTGGGCGTAAAATCGTAATAATATCGTGTATTTATTATTTTAAATTACAGAACCAAATAACATACTATAAAGAACAAATTTTAAACCACTTAAATAAATAATATGTTGCTCCAACGCCATCTATCAAAAAGCGTAAAAACTTCGTCATCGATAGATTCAAATAGACAGTAAATAAAATAGAGTATTAAATAGGTAAATCTAACAGCGATAGATGGCGTTCGTTTCTTTGTCATTTTCATAATATATTTTAATATTTTTCTTTTTTACTGAATTTTTTTGTACAATTACAATAAAATATAGCCTATGTCACTCCTGAATAGTGTAGCCTCTCACTATTTTCAGCAAATCAGATAAATATAAATGTTTTAAAATCACCAATTAATTTCTAAGGCAAATAATAATGCTTGATTAGCGTCAGAGGGCGCAGGTTCAAATCCTGCTGATTTAAAATCTTTATATATTTTTATCTTTTTCCTTTTATCTTGTCACTCCTGAATAGTGTAGCTTTCTGTGAGTGAAAGAATTTTCATGATCGGATCAGTATTTGCGAAGATTACCCCGTATATACAAACAAAGTTATAAACTTTACCTCTTTATAATATTAGTATAGATTGCTATAAAATTTTGTCATATCAATTACGATGAGCAAGTCTGCCTTCTCAATCTAAGTTGCAATCCCCAGGAGCTCTGGTCACCTTACTAACCACAGGAAAACAACACTACTTGAAACCAGTATTACTTAGCTGTGATTTTTATTTATTTTTATTTATACTTTATAGTACACCACAACTACATTTTAAACATTAAATACATTTAAAGATATTTACAGACTGTGTGTAGCCATAAGTCCGCCCATTGTATGTACTTACAATAAGCGGACTTATGGCTATTTAGCCATTTCTTCCAGACAACCCATGATTTTCTGTAAAGTCGAGGTATTTCTCACTTTGGGCTGCTTCAGATTTTACCTCACCTTACCTCGGTTACTGACTGTTTGTTCGAGTTAAATACATTTTAATAATGACTGTGAATTTTGTACTGTATTATGTAGATTTATTAAATCATAGGCTGTACTAAAAGGTCTTATTTAAAAAACTTTCACTGTGTGTTTTAAAAAAAATAAACGTTTGTTTACTTAAAAAAAAAAACAAGCACGTACCAACGCAGCTTCTAGGTCCAGCGCTGAACGGAATATAGCTATAGTAGTGTCTGTTCTGAGTATTTTCTGGTAGGAAATTGTCGGGATTAAATACGTTGGGATCTTTGTAGTATTTTGGGTTTCTATGTATTTGGAAAGTTCCAATAACAACAGTTGCGCCAGCCGGAAGTACATAGTTCTTAGTTGCTGAAAAAGTGATTAATTAATTAAACAATTACCTATGTTTAACACACACACGGTCGTCTATTTTTCGAGTAAGCATCTTCATACATGTTTTTTATTTAAAAGTTGAAGAATTACTGATATGGTATTTTTTAAATATACGTAGGTACTAGGTACCTATACGTAATACATAAAGATGGAATAGCAAGCAGGGTCAATGTCCAATGCGTCAATGGGCTAGTCAGTGAGATATACTGTTAACTAGTAATAATATGAAACTTATTTATAAGAAAAAAGTACCTACACAACAACAACTAAATACAAGTAATGGACAAAAAAAAACAAAAACAAAATTGGAGTGATTTCCACACTAGGATTTACTGTTACACAAATATTTTTCGAGAATTTCTTTAAAATGAAAAAAAATTTAAAAAAACTATATTTAATAGAAGTCGACAATATAATGTATTATGGACATCACATCATCATAATCACATCAGCCTATCGCAGTCCACTGCTGGACATAGGCCTCCCCAAGTTCGCGTATATAATAACTATTGTGGACATACCAATATAATAAGTATTATAGACATACCAATTTTAACATCGCGTTGCAACTTCCTGGCGATAATCGGTACAGGTGGGTACATCCTCAAGCCTTCGAAAATGACTCTCTCCAAGTATTTCATCTTAAGAGTGTCTTCGAAGGTTGCGGGACGGTCGGAGTCACCGAAAATGCTATACAGCTCATTGTATACTCTCTCTTGGATGTCTTGGTGGACGCCGAGGAGACATAGAACGAAGCTGGAACCGGCAGCGGTTGTGTCGTGGCCCTAAATAATGAATAAAATCTATACTAATATAATAAAGCTGAAGAGTTTGTTTGTTTGATTGTTTGTTTGTTTGTTTGTTTGTTTGTTTGTTTGTTTGTTTGAACGCGCTAATCTCAGCATCTACTGGTCCGATTTGAAAAATTCTTTCAGTGTTAGATAGCCCATTTATCGAGGAAGGCTATAGGCTATGTATCATCACGCTAAGACCAATAAGAGCGGAGCGGGCGGCGGAGTCCACGCCGACGAAGTCGCGCGCAGAAGCTGAATGATGAAATGAATGAAAATGGGCTATCTAACACTGAAAAAAATTTTCAAATCGGCCCAGTAGTTCCAGAGATTACCGCGTTCAAACAAACAAACAACCAACCAACCAACCAAACAAACAAACCCTTCAGCTTTATATATTAGCATAGATACGATGTTACGAAAAAAAAAACATTTATTTGTGTTTACCTCAAACATAATCGTATCGACTTCTTCTTTGATTTCATGATCAGTAATTTTGTTGGTACCATTTTGAGCCGATTCAATCATAAGGTCCAAGAAAGCCAAACGTTTCTTTGCACCTTAAATAACAATCATATTAATTTTAGTTATTAGCCTAAAATTTATAACATTTATCAAAAACATTTTTTTAACTCGATACACAATATAAAACTTAAAACTCTAATAAGTGAAAAGTGTAATAAGACAATTGTTTACTATTAAAACATTTTTATGAATATTGGAAACTCAATATACATAAATATGAGGATCGATAAATAATGAGAAGTAATAGTAAGCCCCTAACACGCAACAGTACTCTGTAGGATGAAGATCTTTTGTCAGGGATTCAGAATGACACCAACACAAATTCAAATTCCTAGACTGAAATAAATATCAGTATGGCTTTTATAAACATTTTTTATGTGTAGGGATCGAACTCTATAGTTTTATTACTCTTTCAAATCAAAATTACTGAAGTCATCGCGCTGAAAGTCGATGCTTAGAATGTATTCCGTTTTCGTTTAAAAAGTGATATTAACTCGTTAAAAGTATAAATAGTAAAATTAAGAACCCGATTAAAGAGCTTATAGACGCTGTATGTATGTAAAAATATTTTAAAATACATACCAACATCGTTTTCATCATTGAAATCCAAGTCATCGCGGTAACCCTTGAACACAGTATCGGCAAGAGTTTTTTCGTTTGCGAGCGTAGCTTCACTTTCAGGCGCCGACCTCGTTACTTCTTCAATTGTAGGTGGAATTATGCCTTTTGCTTTATTTTGCTGGTATACTTCTTTTTTAAGTTTAATGACCTAATGTAAAATTGTTAAAATTTGCTTTATTAATTCAATTATTCAAAAATATTTTTATCTACACCTAAGTATGTTTGATCTACATGAAGTAGGGGCACATCAGGAAATACATTGTTCGAAATTTCTGAGAAGCTCGAATTATGTTCCTGTGACAAGTAAAGGAATTAGGGTCGCTGGGAAGTGTCGCGTATAAAATCAGCAACGCGTTTCAAATATTCCCGGCGTTGCATAGGCGATGGTATCCGTCTACTATATCAGGTATAGCTAGAATTATAGCATAGTGGTATAAAAAATAAACAAGTCCCGTCATTATTACCTTATTTGTTAGTCCGTGAATAATTCCAAGAAGCTTCTTCTGTTTTTCAAAGAATGATGTTAATTTGAAAATAGAGTCAAAACGCAACCAAAACTTGTAATGCCTTTGATGGATAATATCACACATCCTGAAAATAAAAATAGGAAAGACTTTATTTTATGTCTTTGCCTCTGCTTGTTCTTGTTTTCGGTAATTATGCAAAATATTATTAGGTTACATACTTCTGAACCAATTGTTATTTCTTTGCAGAAGATAGGTTAATCTTTTCTCATGATTACAAAACATAAGCTGTGTAAAATTAACTATTTGTAAAATAATCCATTGTTTCACAAGTCTGTCAGACTTATAGACGATCATATTTACGTTTTTTTTTATAGACATCAATTAGAACTTTAGCGTTTTTTTAAATGATTAGAAGCAATATAGTTTACGGTGACTTTATAAAATGATAGTGACAACGGAGTCGCTGATATAAAAACATGAAAACAAATAATATACATACAATCTGGCGAAACAGGCCCTGAGACATAAAAACGATCGACCTCAATAAGTTATACAATGAACTGCCTCATTGTAAAATTTTAATCGAATTGTGCAAATTTACTCAAGGTTTTAATTTGTAAATTACTTGATATATTTTATTAAGACAAGTTTTGTATTAACTAATTAGTAATTTAAATACAATAAAAAATGTATACGCATATAATAGTAAGTATGAATTCTTCTAGGTTACGCTCAACATATTCAAATGTGAACACTCATAATTACTAGATCGTTCAATAAGTCCCGAGACTAACCTGGAAATGGCGCATATATTAAAAACTCTTTTGATTTTTAAAAAGTACTGCCTATCAATACAAGAATATGTGTCAAATTTTTAAAAACAGAACAATAAAATTATTGATTTTGAAACATTTAAGTGACGCTACGGTTGTAATTTCGATACAACGGAAAAAAACGAGTTTCGCGTGTTGATAAAACATTGTTTTTTAATGGAAAAAAATACCATTGAAGCACAGCAATGGCTTTTAAAATGTTATGCAGGATCAGCTCCCTCTAAAGCAACCATTTGTCGATGGTATGCCGACTTCAAACGCGGTCGCATGGACACCAATGATGGGGAACGCTCAGGTCGTCCAAATGAAGCAGTGACTCAACAAAATATTAACCAAGTCCTCAAAATCGTATTGGAAGATCGGAAGGTAAAAGTGCGAGAGATAGCCGAGATAGTGAAGATTTCAGCTGGTAGTGTTTTCACTATTTTACATAAAAATTTGGCCATGAAAAAGCTTTTTTCTAAGTGGGTGCCACGTTTGCTTACAACTGATCAAAAGGAACAATGTATCAATGATTCAGAGCGATGTTTGGCGCTGATGAATCATAATAAAAAGGATTTTTTACGTCGGTATGTAACAATGGATGAAACCTGGATATACCATTTCACTCCGGAATCCAATCGGCAGGCAGCGGAGTGGAGAGCGGCTGGTGAAAGCCGCCCGAAGCGTCCAAAGACTCAGAAATCGGCCGGTAAGGTTATGGCGTCTATATTTTGGGATGCGCATGGAATACTTTTCATCGACTACCTTGAAAATGGGCAAAATATAAATAGTGACTATTACATGTGCTTATTGGAGCGATTGAAGTACGAAATTGCGGATAAACGGCCTCACATGAACAAAAAGAAAGTGGTGTTTCACCAGGACAACGCGCCTTGTCACAAGTCCGTGAGAACGATGGCCAAAATTAACGAATTGGGCTTCGAATTGCTTCCTCATCCCCCTTATTCGCCAGACTTGGCCCCCAGCAATTACTGGCTGTTTGCAGACCTCAAAAAATGCTTCAGGGTAAGAAATTTGACTCAAATGAAGTTATCGCAGCAACGGAGGCTTATTTTGAAGCCAAAGACAATCGTTCTACACACATGGGATAGAAAAGTTAGAAAAGCGTTGGAGGGACTGTATCGCTCTTGGAGGAGACTATGTTGATGAATAAAAATTAATTTTATAAAAAAGACCTTTTTTTAGTTCTTAGTCTCGGGACTTATTGAACCACGTATTATAACGCATTAACGTATATGCACATACAAACAGAATCATGATCACGTACGCACGAAACACTTTTCGTATGGTAAACAGTCGTTAGTGGTTACTAAAAATCTACTTTAACGGAGTATTCAGTATAGAGTAGAAGACAGTATTCGTAAAAAAAATAAACTTACTTCATAACTGCCATTGCGTAGTCAAAACCCGCATCGTCCTGTGTGTCCTTTGTGATGCCCATGGCGGTTTCTGTAAGTTGTATAAAACTTGTCTAATTATAACTATTTAACTGGGGATAATATTTTTAGTAATAGTAAAACTTTAATAATAGTTCGGCTTGTTTAAAAAAAAAACTACTTTCTTTTACATCAGCGAGTAAAAAAAAAAATCCGAATAGGTATGTACATAATTATGTTACTCGCTCACTTTATCAAAATAAAAAGTTACGCGAGTTAACCTGCTCCTTTTTTCAATTGGTTTGTAGCTGTTGCGCTGGCGGTTGCAAATGACAAATTTTTTTATTGGACATACAGATGTTTGCCGTGGTCTGAGTGTTTGCGCAGTTCTTGTGGGTCTCCCCACCGTGCCTCGGAGAGCACGTTAAGCAGTCGGTCCCGATTGTTATCATGTACACCTAATAGCGATCGTTACTCATAGTACTCATAGGGGTAGTCCTCCAATCCGCATTGGAGCAGCGTGGTGTATTAAGCTCTGATCCTTCTCCTACATGGGGAAAGAGGTCTTTGCTGAACAGTGGGGTGTTACAGGCTAAATGCGAAGTACGTATGTATTTATTTATAGCTACAATTTTTTAAATCGCTAAACTGTTAAATGGTCGTTAATTTTGTTATCTGTATATTCTATTAAGGTCGGATAACATCATAAAATAGATTTTAATGAATATCCATAATTAAAATACAATACTATAAAAATATTTAGATTTTTTAAAATTAATTATTCAAATAGTCTGTTAATTTACTGTGGTTTGTTTTCAGATTTGTTTATCGTTTTGTAAGTTTGACCTTGTTTTTTAAGTTAAATATTTTAAGTTGCGTAAAAACAAAAATGTTTTTACTAAGAAATTTCCATTAAAACCGAGGGTCGCAATTTCGACTTCGGCTCGAATAATATAATGATTTGTTTTTGGTCTGATTGCTTGTTGATACTTGTGGGTACTTCGGAGATGTCCTGAAGCGATCTGTCTCGAATGTTATCATAAGCACTGCACACTATGAATGGGGATATGATGGTATCGTTAGGTTTAAAATTCTTTTCTAATATTCTCACAAATGGATATAAGGTAAATTAATTTATATCATGAAAAATATCTTTATTACAAAGGAAATATGACTTGAACAATTTTACATACAACAACAACAATAAACACTTAATAATTATTGATACCACGTACGTATAGAGACTGCACAGTTTTAGGTAGACACTAATTCACATAGTAGTGGTAATCCAGGTCCACATAGGAGGCTAATGGCCCTAACCTTTCGCCAGTATGGTGAGCAATGATTCTATAACTGTGACAGAAGAAAAAAATTCTAAGGCGTCTTACAGCAATAAACTCACCTAAGAGAATGTCTACAGTGACGCCGCTCATGTAGTCGTGGACATCAAAATATTTACCGACTTCACCCCTCATTTTCTCGACAACATTCTTACTATTCTGGTTGAAGACACCAACAAACGACTTGAGAATGTTTATATGGAATGTGGGTGCAATCATTTTACGATGTGATCGCCATTTTTCACCTAAACATATAAAATTGCAAATTAATCTATAAATGTATTAATACGTGAAGCAAAAACTTTGTAGGTACAAAAATTGCGTGAACGGAGGAGTACGAAATTTCGCACACAGAGGAGTGCAGAATGCTAATATTTTTATAAAATTATGCATTAAAAATACCATGTATTGTGACACACACACACACAAACACATACATAATTATATACTCTTTTGTTTATGTAGAAGTATAGTCTTTGACAACAGAACCTGAATAATTTTCAAACTTATAATAATTTAAATAAATTATGTTCGAATTTCGACCACTGGGCGACCTAGTAGATATTTAAATATTTTTAATTTTATTTTATTTTTAATTATTCCGTGATTTTTTACACACTTCGTTACTGAAAATGTTCGCTACGTCAACTAAACTTTTCAATAACGTCCTGACATTTGATTCAATGACATTACGAATTTTGGTAACAGTCTGTTATAATTGGCGTAATTTGGTATTGAAATATCTTTTTTAAGGCTTAAAGTACCTGAACTGATTAGAAGACCTTCGCCGAGCCAGGGTTTGAAGAATCTATATTCTGAGGCTTTGTCGATGTGTATGTGGCTATTCAGAATAACTTCAACATCGTCAGGGTCTGACAAAAATATGATTAGCTTTGTACCAAGCCATCCACGGACCACAGTTCCGTATCTGTCTGCGTATTCTAACGCCATTGTTATGAGTTCTAAAAAGACATGTATAATATATAATAGATATAAAATATTAAGATTCTAAATTATTAAAAAGTAACGTCACAAAAACAAGCGTAATTAGTAGCGAGTACAAAAGCCACACGTTCGAAGTCTGAACTGCCAGCTGACAGTCGTTTATTTTTCTTACACCTAATGTTTGTTCTATTTTGTTGTTCAAAATGTTAACTTGAAATTACAGAAAGATATTTAGAAAGAAAAAAAGCATGTAAAACGAATTATAATAATCATTGTTAAAAAAAAACAATAGTCAAAATAACTGTTATTTGAGTTTTTGTCGGTTTGTTTCTAGAACTGTTCTTATTTCTGTATAAAAAATTGTAATGAAATTCTAACGACGTCGATTTCTACACAAACTTATTACGTTAGCAGCGAAGCACATTTGGTATTAAATATTATAGTCATGAGAATTGCAACTTTATTAAAGAATCAAAAGGATAGATTGAAAATAAGTAAAATAAATAAGTAGTAATATTTGATAGATTTTACCAGCTTTTTTTCAATTTTAGCACACTTGATTTACCGATTGAAGACCCGAATCGGATTAAAAAGGTGTCTTGAGAAGCAATTAGTATAAAATTAAGTTAAGTCTAATCATTTAAGGTACGGTCTGATGTGGTCTTACCTTCAGGTTTCTTGCCTAAAGCTAACAGTGCGTTTCCGAATAGCGGTACTGGTAAAGGTCCAGGTAGTTTGTTGCCTAGCTTGTGAAGTTTCGACTGTTGCTGCCATCTGTATAATAACCACAGGCCAGTGGCGAGTAAGACTAGAGGATAGAAGAACAATCTCGTCGAGTATAGAGCACCTGGATTAACGTCTTCGACGACCGTCATTTTCCTAGATGAAGTAAATTATCACAGTAAATATTGAGTTATTATATACAAAATAATAATCTTTAATTAGTAGGCAGAATATAATATAAAAGAAACAATAAAATGGACATAAAATGTCAATAAAACTCCATAATAGAAAACCTTGACAGATACTTCGGTTATAGGTAATATTGTAACTATTTTATTACATACATAAATAGTTACTTTATAAGCCTAAGTAAAAGAAAAATAAAAAATATGCACAAAGAGGGAATGATTTGACTTATCCTTCAATTTCATGTCTCCGACTGCATATTATGTACAATGTTGCATACAATTTTGAAGGACTACCGTATTAATATTTATAAGTGTATAGTACATAATATTTGATATTGTTTCGATTTGTTTCGCTAGCTTTGTGTAATTTTGAATTTTTTACTTGTTCCAGTCTTTTCAGTTCATTTTCTATTAGTTGTTTTTTATACAGGCGGGTTTTTTGTTTTCTTTTAATTATTATTTTTTTACTCAACTTTTCTTAGGACTGCCTATCTGAAGTAATGTTTTATATAAAATTACATTACGTACCTATCTCATAAAAAGTGAAAGGACAACTAAGAACTCGTTAATCTATCTTTACTCTATTTTTAGCTCTAGCTAGCTTTATTTTATTTTATTTCTTTTGGTCAGTAAAACGTTTAAGTTTTCTTGTTTGTTTGAGCGCGATAATATCAGGAACTACTAGTTTGAGTTGAAAAATTATTTTTGTGTTGGATAGTCAACTTACCAAGGAATTATATAGGCTATATCAAGAGGGGCAACCTGCGGCCTGCGAGCCACAAGCGGGTCTTTTAAGGCCTATTTAGGGCTCTCGATAAATGGACTCGTGTTCCCTTTTTATTTTTGTGTTATTACATTTAAAAAAAATATTGTTCCATATGTGTTTCAAAATAGCCGACCGATGGCGGGATAACCAACTTCTGGCTTGGAAATACACAGGCCGAAGACGGGCAGCAGCGTCTTCGGTGCGACAAAGCCAGCCCAGCGGTCACCAACCCGCCTGCCCAGCGTGATGACTATAGGCAACAGACAATATGAGTTGTTGCGCGATATTGTGGAGGCCTGTGCCCAGCAGTGGACTGCGATAGGTTGAATTGATGACGATGATGTGTTTCAAAACGTCTTTTAAATTACTGACAATAAATCTGAAAGACTAGTGCTGGTCTCCCCGGTTGTGGTTACGCTATTTGACGGATGACGATATCTAACATATAAGATGAATCTAAAAGCTGTAGTTTATTAATTGATGTGAAGCTGGTCCTAATGGCATATTCTACTTCCTGCTAATGAAGTCCAATCGTAATATTCTAACAAATTTCATTTTCGACCAACTTAAGAATTATATATGTAGGTACATCGATAAAAGTAAAATTAAAAATTTAAAAAACCCCCCGACACAAAGTAAACTCTAATCAGGTCATGGTTACCTCACCATATACTTTCAATATCATTGAAGTAACACGGTACCAAATTTCGAATCGATCAGACTTAAGGAAGTTAGTTAGATCCCCTTATCAACTAGATAAGAGTTTATGATCTTCAAACGGCTGAACAGATTTTCATGAAACATGGCTAAGAACACTCAGGATAAAATTATATATGACACAGAAAAAACTAAACGAAAATCGGTTTGTCCGGTTGGGAGCTACGATACCACAGACAGATACACAGACAGACAGACACGTTAAACTTATAACACCCCTCTCTTTTTTGTCATAAACAGTGGCGTAATCGCGTAAATTACTATTTTTGGAAATTTGCACCAGAATCGAAGAGTATCTGAGTCAATACAAATCGACATGATTATGTATACAACATCCATTTAGTACAATTCATTACCATCTACAAATAGTGTAAATTTGAAAAATTTTAAATTATTACTTACCTGTGTTGATTATATTTTGCTTAAAATTATTAATTAATATGTCTACGTAAAATTATTTCTTCCGTACTTCACAATCTATCACAAAACTTCTAAAATGAGACACTTGCGTATGCTTTTATGTGCACCTTTTATATATTGACCTTTGCTAAAGTTTATATTAATATGCAATAAAAGTAAATACGTAAAAATAATTAAGGCGAATACAAAGTGCTGTTTTTTGTTTATTGAATTTTTGTAAAAATGAATAGGTATTTGTAAAAATAATCGTAATGGTAAAAGCTTAAAAAAAATATTAATTTTGTAGTGTATTAACGTACTGTAGCGTACCTATTACTTATAATATATAAGCGTATATTACGTGTAGCCTAAATGTAAGTATATATTACGCGAGTAATATTTTAATAAAGCAGTCTTACTACAGCATTCGACATGGTTTGATTTCCATCTCCCATTACAACCTTTATATGGCGACCGTGCTAGGACCCGCCTATGCCGTGTGTCGCGTGTGTTATAATATAAAATGAAACTTTATATTATTGAACTTTGGACTTTAGTTGTGAGCAGTTACTTATTGTGTTTTTTTTTCTAATATTTTCTTCTGAGAATGTGCCAATCCAAGGTTGAAAAAGAAGATGTGTTCATCACTCAAAATGCTGCTGGAGGAGCAATTTCCGCGAATAACGAAATCGTAAAATATCACTTATCGACAATAAGCATCGTGCTGATAGCGATATGTACAATTTTATTTCTGGGAATTTGTTACTTTTTATACAAACAATACAAGAATTGCCACCAATCCTGGATTCGAGCGCAGATTTCAAGAGATATACTTCGACGTACCCTGAACAGAAACAGAGGTCATGGTGAAGTGTACGAGTGCAACATCCGAGGCAGTGATTCCAATAATACCACTACCAGGGCTTCGCAATAAGAAATAAATGAAAAGTATTATGCGCGCATTGTTATGGACATTATATAAAAGCATATAAAATTAACTATGTTTACATTTTTTATTGTGAGGTAATATTTTGATTTTATTATTATTATTACTATATTTTATTGTTAAGACTTATGTTTTAGTGAAATATTTAAAATGATATGACTGAATCTTATCTAAATCAATTGTATACACAGTTAAAAGATATTAGAACATATCTTATTAAAATAGGCCCAAGTAGACGAAAAGGTGAAATTATAATAAAAAAAATTAAGGAGGCCGACGATTTAGTTCATAGATTTAATTCAAATTTGGAATTATTAAATAAGTTATCTGATAAATTTAAGGTCGATGAATGTTTAAGAATAGAGAAATTAAGTATAAATTTTTTTGAATTGTATGAATCCATCATAGATTTATGTAGTAGCTTGCCTTCGGTTAAGATAAACAAAAATATGGCTAAGTTCGATCTTAAGATTGCTATGAATTTATTACCAGTTGCATCTGATGATGAGATCAGTATTAAACAACTTATTGACAGCATAGAATATTACATGTTAGAACTCGACGCGGAATCAAAGAAAAAATTAATTAATTTTGTATTAAAAAATCGACTCTCGCAAAATGCAAAATTAAAATTAGAAACTACTTACGACAGTATTGAAAGTCTAATTCGGGCAATAAAATGTAATTTGTTACCTAAAAGGTCCGCTCCCGCTATACAAGCTAGATTAAATCAGTTTAAACAAAATAATTTGTCAATTGAAGATTATGCTAGGCAAATAACAAATATGTTTGTAGACTTGACGATATCTCAGTCGGAGGGAAACGAATCTGACTTTATAGTTTTAAAACCGAGAAATGAAAAACAAGCTATTAAAATATTTGCTGACGGGCTAAGAAACCGCCGTCTCGGTACGATTGTTACAGCTAGAAACTACTCGTCCTTGAACGACGCGGTGCAGGCGGCCCTGGACGAAGACTCCTCATCAGTTCACTCCGGAGACGTTTTAACAATGCGTCATCAAAATTATAATCAAAAATTTAATCAACATTACAATTACAGAGGTAAATAAATAGGAATTTTCTTGTTAGATTAATAAAGATTAAGCGTTTACTTTTTTACGTAAAAGTAGGTAAATATACAAAATATTTTATCGTTTGATGTAACATTTAAAAGCAGACATCCAGACAAGTTTCTTTTATCGATCTATGTCGATTATGAATTCTGTAAATTCTCTCTTTGTAAAAGTAGACGGTGAACAAAGTTATGGTTTCTTTACATATAAATAGCTACTAAAAGTATAAAAATAACTAATAATTAGACCAGCAAAGCCGAAAATAGCGTTACAATTTTTGTAAAATTATCTTAGCATCATATTTTTTATAAATATTGGTATTAGGTATATTGTATTTGGTGAGTATACTTCATTCATTATTTTATTAAAGTACCTAAGTAACTCACTATTTTAACCTTTTTTATTATTAAAGTGAAACTTTTATTACATCGTCTCAAACTTTTTCGTCCGTGTGTTGCATGTCGCGTGACGTTCGGCCGCGCGGTAAGATTGATAAAGCGATTTTTATACCTACCCTTAATGGAATATTAATCTAAATTTTTTTTGTTAAATGTCTATAATGTGAAAAAAAGTTTCACTTCTAACGTGGTTTCATAAAACCACACAGGTTTTCTTCTACCTTTTTTTTCATCTATCATTAAATTTTTATATCACTTCTCTTTTGTAGCGGCCTAAAAATATGTATGTGTTTTTTACCCTTAATGAATATTTTAATTGATTGTTATAATGAGTAACTTTTGACCCGAGATTTTTCATTGTTTGCTAATCGGTGACAATGGCTAAAAGAATTGCCAATAAAATGACTAGCATTAAAATAACAGTTGCTCTTCAAAACAATAGCGTATTTTAATAATTGTTTTTATGGAACTGGCTAGATTAATAAAAAAGGTTAACAATTTTTAGTTATATATTTATATATATATGACTATCTATTTACATAATTATTTTAATTAACAACATTAAATAATATTTCTCTATTTTTAAATTACAAAAATATAATTATTTAAAAGACTGAATAAAAAACATTATGCTTCATAGTATTTTTCAGTAGATGGCGTTAGTTTCTCATGTTATCGCTTAATGCTATATTTTTAGCCAACTTCAAAAATCGAGAATATCAATTTGACTGTACTCTTTTTAACCAACCTTCAAAAAAAGGAGGAGCTTCTCAATTTGATTGAATTATTTTTATGTACGTTACCTCAGAACTTTCGACTGGTTGGACCGATTTTGATGATTTTTGTTTAAATTGAAAGGTGAATATGCCTGCCATGTGGTCCCATTTAAATTTAATTGAGATCTTACAAGAACTTTTTGAGCTATATCTAATAATCCCTATTTAAAGAAATCCCTATTGAAAGCTGATGCTTGTATTGTAGTCCTATTCAAATTGGATTGAGATCTGATGACTACTTTTTGAGTAATCTTTTTCTTTTATTTGATTACATTTATTTGACTATTTTTGCGTCTGCTCTCGTTGTATTACTTGTCGATGTAATTGAAGCCCCCAAGCCAGAATTGTCTCTGTTGTGCTAACGTATCGTCAAAATGTGTGCAAGAGGATGGAAATAGTAAAAGAGATAAATAGGGAAACTGCATTGTAAGTCTTTACATACCAATTTCAACTGTTTGCATGAATGCTATATAATTTGTTCAGGCGCTTTGAACGTATAGTGTAAAAATTGCAAACAATAAACGTTGGATTCTTCATTTCAACATAAAATTACGTTAAATAAAACTATATCATATCAAATGTAAATGTTAGATGATTGCTTAAATTGTTACATTTCGCTGGAAATTTCCTGAACAAAATATGTAGCAGCGCGACTGGGGTCGTACCTTAACCGTACAGAAGACCACAGCTAAATAATACTGTTTTTAAGCAGTATTGTGTTCCTGTTGGTGAGTAAGGAGACCTGAGCTCCTGGGAAGGGATGATTGGGGATTGGGTCGGCAACGCGCTTGCGATGCTTCTGATGTTGCAGATGTCTATAAGCTACGGTAATCGCTTACCATCAGGTGAGCCATACGCTTGTTTGCCGACCCCGTTATATATATATATATAACAACTATATCATAAATTTATAACTCATATTTTTTCAGCTTCATTTACTTACTTTTACACATAATTGAAACTAAAACTTTAAACTTAAAAACAACCTATCAATGTACATCACACTGCTTGAGTCAATCAAGGTATAAGTTTATTTAGTATTTAATTGTTACAACTGAATAGTTCTTTCTTATAACGATAAAGTAGGTAAGTTTTTATCATTTAGTATTTAGATAATAAAAATATAATAAATTTTATTTTATTTTCAACTTATTGATATCATTACGAAATGCTAGCTGTACCTATAGCTTATTAAGTTATTAGTTTTAGAGCAACAACATAGAAATGACTTATAAGTTGGCATTAGAACTAATTAATTAACTATCGCTCGCTTCAGCCTGTTATATCCCACTGTTGGGCATAGGCCTCTTTCCCCATGTAGGAGAAGGATCAGAGCTTAATCCATTACGCTGCTCCAATGCGGGTTGACGGATATATTCTCTACTATGAGTAACGAACGCTATCAGGTGTACGTGATAACAACCGGGACCGACGGCTTAACGTGCTCCCACACAAACACCCAGACCACGGCAAACATCTGTATGGCCAATACAAATGTTGTCCTGTGCGGGGATCGAACGCGCAACCGCCACATAAACCAGTGCTGTGACCGCTGCGCCAACGCGGTGTCTAATTAACTAGTCACATGTTTACTTATTAACACTAAACAACTTTTAATCAGAGTGCACTTCCTTCCACAGAGCATCGAATGTCATTTTCGCCCCCCGGTAGCCGGGGGGCGAAAACTTTGCATAGATGGAATCGTAATCAAAAAGTGTAGGCGTATGAACATTGGTTCATATTGATTGCAAATATAGGTTAACAAAGTCAGATAAATAGTTAAAAGTTATTTTATTATAATTTTATTACTTTACTTATTTTGTCAGCTGACTTCCAATAAGGAGGAGGTTGTCAATTCGACTGTATTTTCAACCGACTTCCAAAAAGGAAGTGGTTTTCAATTCGACACTATTTTTTATGTATGTTACCTCGGAACTTTTATCTGGGTGGACCGATTTCGATTTTTTTACATTTTAGATTAGCCCGTTGGCGCAATTTGTAGTGAATTGGGAAATTTCGTGAGTCGCCACGAAACTCATACCTATTGATTTTAAATTTGGTCTATCTAATGCTTCCACTGAAGTTTTGTTCGACTAGGTTGCTTCTCTTCTTCTTGATTTTATAATTTAGCGTAGACTACATGTTAAGATATCAGTCCAAGATCAGCTATCTCAATCTCTTAGAGTAGAAATCTACTATACTTATTATAAAACGTCATTAGCATAATTGTAAGTCAAAAACCTTTTAACTATGCTAATTATTGTATATCTCAAATGCAGTAAATTACACCTGATATCAATGCCAAAGCCAAGCCAAGTAGGTACTTGGCTACATTCCACTGAAAATATTATGTGAAAGAGAAATGCTATACTGTTCTTAAGTGAATGTAAAAAGATGATTACGATTATCTTAATTACATTTGCTTTTGTGATGTTAACCGGAATTCGTTCAGTAGACAGAACACATGATTTTAACATAAATATGGTAGGTTCTAAACTAGGGAAACACTGCTGTCTCCGTAGGTATAGTTATATTTGGTTGAAAGTGTTTAACATTAAATGAGCTATTTCCTGAAATCACACATATTTTCCTTTCTTTAAATTAAAGATATCTATCTCTATCTCTATATATATAAATGAATCTCTGAATGTGTTGCTAAGCGCAAATCTCGAGAGCGGCTGAACCGATTTTGCTAATTCTTTTTTTATACTATTCCTTGAAGAACGAAAATGATTCTTACGGAGAGAAAAATTTAAAAATTAAATTATTTAATTCTAATGCTAGCAACTTATAAGTCTTTAATCAGTTAAATAAATGTATCCATTTAGCATATATTTTACATACTAAGTGACATTAATGGTCACTTATACTGTTAGGATCAATTAATTGATCCCATATAAAAATTCACTACATCATATAAGCATAAGAGCACTAACATGTGTACACTGCGTCGAAAATCATCTAATAATGCGGCAGTCGTTAAAAGGAAATCCAATGATAACGTTTCGTCATCATAACCAGACACAGTAAATAATAGATAAAGAAATAGAAGAAAAGAGAAAAAGTTACAACGTGATTAAGTTGTAATCTTACAATTAGACTTATATATTAAAAATTTGAGAAAAACATAAATATGTCTGAACGTCTTATTACCATCAAAACAAAACGGCATGTACCTTAAGAAACGAGTTGTGATGCTTATAAGTTAAACATTTGAATGTCATTGACATCCAGAGTTGATACTACAAATAATAAACTTTTAAATAGTAATATTGTCTTGATCTTGACAATGACAGTTTATTTGAAAAGTCGAATGACTGTAGATGCAAGTATTTACGAAGTAGTGATAAGATAGTAGGCCATCAAACATTGTGATTGGAGTTTCATACAGTCCTTGTTTCGGACATACGGAGCAGTTTCACCACTGATTCGATACGCGATGGACCGCGCGACAGCACAGGAATTAGAGAAAATTAATCATAGTGAATACGAAAATGGAAATGTTAAGAGTAGTGAACAAAAAAGATACGATGAAGTACAATCTAGGCATTCGCCGTTTTGGAGACAGGTGTGTTAAGTAACGTTTGTGTATAATTAGTGGTTAAGATTCACTTAGGAGCTTGTGATTAAATTAAGAAAAAACGTTATGTGAAATTCTTACAATAAGTAATCTGATTTCTGATGAAAATCAATAAATGATAAATTAAATTTAATAAAGGTGTTACTGCATATAAAAAGTAACTGGTAAATTATTGCTAAAATAAAAAAACGCAAATTCAATGTTTACACAAATTTTGAAATAGACTTTTTATTTTTACCTTTAACAACGTTACCTTTAAAAATTTGAATTAATTAAAAAAAATGGACAATAACACGGTTTAGGCAATTCTAAGTTGCGCAATATGACGTCTTTCAAATGTTTTAAACAATGAAATTAAAAGGTACCTACCTATATAATTCAATGGTATACAATTAGTGTAAAAATACAATACATACTCGTAATAACTACTTTAACCGTATGTAATAAATTACTCGGTAAATCTGGTTTTGTGATAACTTGATAAGTTCAAACAGCTACCATACAAAGGATTATGAGCTACTTTAATTTTAAAGTTTTCTTTGTTCTTGTATCTGTCCATTGTGTGTCCATATTCATTATGTACTAGCGACCCTCTCCAGCTTCGCATGGGTGCAATGCTGATACTAAATATAAAATAAATATTTGCAATCCAAGCTCAAAAAATGTGTTTATTTACGACATCACATTAGAAAACTTTAAAACTATCAGTGTTCCTCTACTATATTATGCATGTATTATACTTATAAACCTTCCTCTGGAATCACTCTATTTACTAAAGAAAACCGCATCAAAATCTGTTGCGTAGTTTTAAAGATCTAAGCATATATACAGACAGACAGCGGGAATAGACTTTGTTTTATAATATTTAGTGATTAATATTTGGAGGAAATTTTACTGATTTATGAAATGTTATTGTTGCATGTGCTTATGTGTAATAAGTATTGTTTGTTTACCAAATAAATAAATAAAATAAAATATTAAAGGAAGTTTATGTCTAATGGATTAATGTTTTCATAGAGATACTTATGCTTATTAAGCGCAAGTTCGAGATAGCATCTTCGTAAAACATTGATCTTAGAAGAGTATCAAAATTCTGTAATATACTTTTTTTTTGTTTTTAGCTTGAAAACAGAAAGCTATCTACCTAAAACTTTACAAATTTGAACCATTTTTTGTAGTCGACGACTATTCAGAAATAAAAGAAAAATAAATTAAGAGCCTTTCTTAGTAAAAAAGACACAAAATCTACATTTCATTTCTAATGATATTTATATTAAAGTAATAATATGTTGTTATATAGATCAGAAATATATGTACACAAGCTTTATAACAGAACAACAAATACGTATCTTGGCATTTACATTTTGTTTTTTAAGTTAAAAACTGGTTATGAATTTGATCAATAATGTTATTAAATTTTTATATTATTTTTTGTTTCAATAGTATTGACCGTTTTATTACTTTCATCATATAACTTAAATATTAAGATGATGATGACTTACGTAATGAAATAAAAACTATATCTATCTATTTATATAAACACGCCCTCTGTGTCAGCGCTCTTCCTTTGTTATGAGCAAAGGTCAGATAGCGTCTCTCTGGAATCAAACATGCAATATATTGCAAATATAACATAATTAATAATAATAATAATAATTATAAAACTTTGTCCACTTTTTATGATATTTACAAAGATTGTGGTCAATGACATCGTTCGCGTGGGTTTCTTGAGAATTTTTATGGAGTAACTTTTAGGGAACATTATATTTTGAATGTTGAGGACATTCAAAATATTTTATTTCAACGTCTAAAAGTTGTTTCTAAACGTTTTTTATTTTTAAATGATGTATGTACATATATTAAGTTATATTTAATAGTACATAAATATAAATTAAATCGATTTTAATAGATTCTGCATCGATGATAGTTTGTATACCTTGACATCATTAAGTATTTATATGTATATAATATGACAAGACTGAAGTCCTTAGATTAGTAAAGATTGTATGCACGAGTTCCTTCGTTCTGCTCTGTTTGTATATTCAACAGTCAAACAACTACCTCAGTAGGTAATAAACAAAATATCTTTTCAAATCTACGCTTTTACTTCAGAGATTATTAACTTCGAACAAACTTTAAATTTTTACTGTTACTACAGATGTTTTAGTTTTAATGTTCACGTTGAAGTCTTAGTTTTTTTTTTATAGGTATGAATCATGTTTATGATAGGTGCGGAAGTAATTAAATTGCTGAAAGTCGGAATTGTTTAAATTTTTTAACTCTTGCATTATTCACAAAATATGTATTACTAATTAAGGAAATTTTTGCTTCTTACTAATACAACTAAATTAAAATTTTGTTATGAAGAACTCACAACCTGTCCTCTCACCTACCCCAAACTGGTGACCCGTATACGTAGATATATGTAGACCATAATATTTGAATTATATTTTGATGTAATTTTAAGTTTGAATAATGTTTATTTATTAATTTATATGCAAGATATTTTTGTTACTTCTAAAATAAACGAATTTTGTTATTGTTACAGGCATTTATATCTCTTGGTTCGTTCCTGCTATCCTTTAGTGCGGGAGCGACAGGAGGATTTTCAGCTATCCTAATACCACAGCTTCAACATGATAAAGGAAAACATAAATACTCTACGGAAATGGTTTCATGGGTGGGTACGTATCGTTTTTACAATATTTTTGTCGGTGACAGCCCTTTCTGTGTCACCAAAGAAGAATTTTTTTTATTGTACATTTCAAAGTAATAATATATTACTTTGAAATGTACAATAAAAAAAACTATATTATAGTGGTAATATATTACAATTTTATCTCAATTTATTAATTTTTTATTTTATTTTATTTACAGCGGCCATGGCATCTTTTGCTTTATTATTTGGAAACATGATATCAGGATACTTGATGGAAAGACTGGGAAGAAGAGCATCGCAAATATTATTATCAGTTTTTTATATAGGCGGTTGGACAATAATTGGTTTCGCTGGTAACATACACTTGATATTACTTGGAAGATTCATCACAGGATTCTGTCAAGGCTGGCTCGGTCCTTTGGGGCCCGTTTTTGTTGGAGAAATTAGTTCACCAGTGTACAGGGGTCTATTTTTAGCTGGCCTCTCCCTATCCATAGCCGCAGGTGTTTTTATGTCCCACTTGTTTGGAACATTTTTACATTGGAGAAACGCTTCCTTTCTTTGCGGGTTGTTTCCTTTACTTGGATGTATTATACTCTACTTTGCACCAGAATCTCCCGCTTGGTTGGCTTCTAAGAATCAAATCGATAGATGTGTGCAATCTTTTTATTGGTACAGAGGTACTAGTATAGAGATGAAATCTGAACTAGAAAAAATGATAGCTGATCAAACTCAGAGGAAAGAACAGAAGAGTAAATTTGCAACATTATCAGAAAATATAAAGAAACCTGAATTTTGGAAACCTTTGGGTATTATGATTGTGTTCTTCTTAGTAACACAACTGTCAGGAATAAATGTCATCAGTGCTTATTCGACCGATATAATGGAAGCGCTTATTGGTAATAATTCAAAAACTTATGCAGCAATGTTGGCAACAGACCTATTACGGGTTTTTTCTTTACTGTGTGCTTGTTTTATACTGAGAAAAAAGGGTCGGCGTCCTTTAGCTATATTTAGCGGTATCTTCACAACATTGTCTCTTATAGCACTGGCAATATACTTATATTTAGTGGATGTACGTGTAATAAGGCACATCTCACCATTTATATCCTTAAGCTTAATGTCAATTTATGTTTTTGTATCAAACCTAGGAATATCGTTACTACCTTGGAACATGGTAGGAGAACTATTTGCAACTGAAACTAAAGGTTTGGGTTCTGGCATAAGCGTGATGATGACATCCATTGCATTTTTCGCCACGATAAAAACTGCTCCTGCAATGTTCCTAGGAATAGGGTATCATGGTACATACTTATTTTATGGATTGTCAACTTTGGCGGGAACTATATTTTTATACTTTTATCTTCCCGAAACAAGGGGTAAAACACTATTACAAATTGCAGAAGAATTTCGATATGGCCGTAAAGGAAGAAGAAAAGACATAAATGACAGTGAAAGCACTTTATAATGTTGTTAGGTAAAAAGGTATTTTGAAGTGAATGTTTTTGAAATGCCAGTGTAAACGTATTTAAAAAAATATCGTCGCAAAGTCGGTGCGTAGGTAATGTAAAAGATAACGATTTTTACTTGCTTGTGAATACGTAAATAAATTTATTAGTAATATTGATATGACATTGAAGTTCTTTAGGAGGGGAAAATATTTAACCCAGTAAGATAATATATTAAATTTTATAGAGGACACAACTTCAATTATCCATTAGTATTATGAAATAAGCGTTTATTAATTACTCTATTGATAGTAGTAGGTACAATATTTGTATAATCTCTTTGCGATACATCGAATCACTTATCAATCTGTTTCTGTGATAAGAATTCAATACAAGAAATAAGTAACATAATTATAGTTATTAGTACAATTATTATTGATCTTGTATTACGTAAAACGGAGGCAACTAGAAAAAGTTTGTTTATGTTAATTTATAATCGTCATATCATAGTAGAACAAAGCGAATTCGTGCCGCATTGATGCACCCTTGTTATAAAAACTTGAGGTCTATTTCACATGAGACGGACAAGTGGCACGCGTCGTCGCTAAAATACATACGTCTTCCTGTTTTGACACGTGGATATGACTTTTCGAAGAACAAGGCTCTCAATGATTCGCTAACATCTGCGACAAACTTTTTCGGCGATCAGAAATTCCCACGTTGGGACGCGACATATTTCTGTAGACAGCAAAAACACCAGGAAAACATCTGGGGAATGGATATGGTTATTAATAGAAAACCACAGAAAGTTAAAGAGCATCGCGTACATTGTATAATATTGCATAAAAGATACGACGTTTATTGAAATGATAAAATTTATGAATTGTTTTATAGACTGCTAAGTAAATTATCCATTAAGTCTGACTATTATAGTCTTCATTTGTTTAACGAACAAATGTAATTTTGTGACATTCATTTAATTACTACAAAGCTATTAAGCTTTGTTCGTTGCTGTAATAAAAATGTATCTGATGATCATTTTATAAACTTGCCACAATACTGTGATAATACGCCTGGCTTAAATATAGCATTTCTTATCATATATAGTTAAGAAGTATGTATTACACAATTAGATTTATTAAATGAGTGGCATATATCTAGGCTAGATCGAAAGTAGATAAAGAGGCTAATAACATTGACACAGGGAGCTCATGTCGAAAATGTAGGGGTAGTGTGGGGTGAGCGTCAAAATTGCCTTTTATTTTCACGTCAAGTAGTTCCTGCGCTTTCATTTGTTTATTTCATTGTGCACCACTTGTACTCGTATAATCATATCGTAGTCTGTGGCGATGGTGCGCTTAGAGCGGAACGAATATTTAATAACTTACAATAAGACACGTGGCAGAACGGAAACTGTACACGTGGTATCAATTAGAGAGGTAAAAAAAGTATGAAAATAATTCAAAGGCTAACCCTTAGTAGGAGGAGTTGTTAACATAGGTACGGTAAAGGGATATCTATCTATCATAGAAATATTTTTATTAATCTATGAAGTTTTTTTTTATGGTTGCAATGTTTGTGTTTTGTAAATAAGATTTCATAAATATCAAATACTAGCTTCTGCGCGCGACTTCGTCGGCGTGGACTCCGCTCCTATTTATTGGTATTACCGTGATGATACATAGCCTATAGCCTTCCTCGATAAATGGGCTATCTAACACTAAAAGAATTTTTCAAATCGGCCCAGTAGTTCCAGAGATTACCGCGTTCAAACAAACAAACAAACAAACAAACAAACAAACAACCAACCAAACAAACAAACTCTTCAGCTTTATATATTAGTATAGATATCTAGTCACGAGAAAAATTATTACGAGTCCATAAACATAATATTTTTCGATCACTTTATCACAGTATCTATACTTACATTTATTTTTAAACTAGCTTCTGCGCGCGACTTCGTCGGCGTGGACTCCGCTCCTGTTGGTCTTAGCGTGATGATACATAGCCTATAGCCTTCCTCGATAAAAGGGCTATCTAACACTGAAAGAATTTTTCAAATCGGCCCAGTAGTTCCAGAGATTACCGCGTTCAAATAAACAAACAAACAACCAAACAAACAAACTCTTCAGCTTTATTATTAGTATAGATTTAAGGTTAACGCTTACGATACAACTTTATATTGTGATGTAATAATAGCGATATTTTGGTGATAAAAAATTATTCCATTAATACGAAAATTTTCCTATACTGTTTGTTATAAACACTGATAAAAATAAGGAACATGAACGAGAAATAAAAAGAATTTTTATAGTAGGTACTTACGATAAAAAAGGTTAAAGCAATACTTTACTTTAACTAAATTATGTACTAATTAACATGTTTTGCATAAATTTGCTTCATTTATTTAAAAGTAATAGAATAGTATTTTTATTTATTTTAAAAAATCAAAACGGAAAATATGTTAAAATGTTTGTTTATGAGATGTGATTATTATAAAAAATGTTGCAATGTTTTGTTTATTTTAGTTAAGCAAACAATGATTTAAAGGTATAAAAAATTGTAACACATTTTACTTAGCCTCTAATAGTTACTAAAATGTAAACTTTATCCAGTTACGATTACTACAAATGTTTGCGCTGTCTTAGCTTCTCCTGACAAGTCTCCATACAGACCCAAGTACTAAAAAGAGCACTATTTATTAGCCAGATTTGCTAAGCTGTCATTCAAAGTCCAAGTCTGGTAGTCATTTATTATATGGCCTATGTACTTAAAATGGACACAACGAATAACAAGTGCACAATGGAGGACAAAAAAACATACTCATTGTATATTTAACATTAAAGTTTAACTTATAATATAATTTTCTTTGTATAATTAAAAGTATATTGAATAATTTAATATATTATAGTCACGCCAAAATAAATGTTACATTGTTCGGTCCACATGCGTGTTGAATAATTTAAGGGGCTACCGCCCGAATTTACTGCTTTTACATCGCTTATAGTATGCTTCAACGTTGAATAAACAATAAAGTTCTGAAGACAATATTTTAGCTTGATAATAGATCTGTAATCGTGTGTACTGATATATCGAAAAAAGTACCTTATCACGAGAAAATTAATTTTCCGTGAACCCTTTTCTCGGTCTAAAATCCGTATCCACTCGCTTATTATTCAACGCTTAAACATGAAACTTAAACCAGTTGTGAATAATGCAGTACTCTTCAATACTGTTTGCCGATTTTTCAATTAAATAGAGAATTTTTGAGAAATCTGTAATATTGAATTTCGTGTGTATGTTTCGCCTGCGCGGGGGACGAGACGCATTCGCCTATCGGCCGTCGGACGAGAAACCTGTGTCATTTGCTGCGCCGATTTTTTATTAAATTATTACAATAATTGATCCTACAATTTTGAAATTTGTGTGATAGGATACTGTTACTTGTTGGCTTGTGCAAATACTGTTTATTTATATTTATAAATGAGCGAAAGGACGCAATAACTACTTTTTTACTTCTTCAAATTCAATATTCCGAAAATGTCAAGCGAGTTGAAATGCGCAAGGTCATTCAGATAGGCAACGCCCTTAAATTTTAAACTTTGTGACATGTGTCTGAGCGAAGGCGGAATCATAGTTGAATTGTGCACGTAAATCTGCGCTCACGTGTGCTTCCGTGATTCCGGTTATAGTAATGAGTGTTTTAAATATTTTAAAGGATTTTTCTACTGTTATTTTGTTATAAATTACGAATTCAAGTTATCTTATAGTTGACTACACCTTTGCAGTTTGCAGTTACCCTATTTCAGCAGCAAAAAAATTGGTTGCCTGTAAAGTTGGTTTACGGACGATAGTTTAACGTGACAACGTCATAACGAAACATCTCCTCTGACGTATAGGCCAAACGAGTGATAGTCTCATCATCTATATTCTCCTATATCTATACAATGAGTCATCCTTTTTCGTGCATGCCGCCGGCGTTCATAAATTTATTAGATGTTGTCACGTCAAAAGTGAATAAGTAAAATAGAGTAAATAATAATTAAAGGCAATCTATATAATAATAATTTGTACGGTGGTACGGAATAATTGATCTGCAAACTTGATCCGTACTTCTACGAGTATAAGTAGTCACGACTCTTCATAACACTACTAGTAATGTCTTTGACTACACCTATAATATTACTAGCTTCTGCGCGCGACTTCGTCAGAGTGGCATGGGATCAATTCTGTCATACATGATTTGTGCGAAACTTTAACCGTTTACGCAGCGGAATCTCTCAAAGGAAAAAAAAACCCCGATTTTGAAACATTCTTCATTGGTGCTACCCTCCATTGGTCTTAGCGTGATGATATATAGCCTATAGCCTTCCTCGATAAATGGGCTATCTAACACTGAAATAATTTTTTAATCGGACCAGTAGATACTGAGCATTAGCGCGTTCAAACAAACATACAAACAAACTCTTCAGCTTTATTATATTAGTATAGATTATATTCAGAATGCACTTTTATCTTGCATTTCCTGGTTGAATCACACATGACTCTCTGTTCTATTTTCGTACCTCTTAACTGTGGGTCTTATGCAATGCATATGTTTGAAAGGAGCTATTAACTGCGTAGTATTCAAATTTCTTTTATGACAAAAATGTGCTTATCAATAGAGTCAATCTACAAAGATTTACTGAAATAACTCAGTTAAATGCTGGTTTTGAAGAAACAAATAGAAACTTTATTTATGTTTGTATAAGTTAAGCTAATTTAATGTTAATCATACACAGTAATAGATACTATGTATGATTGTAGAATCAACGTATTTTTAGATTCTATGTTATTCATGCCACATTATTTACGATATGACATGAAAAAACGTCTGAGGTAATATCATAAGAATTATATAAAATAGATAGATATCAGTAGTAATATAATAACTAAAGTACATATTTAAAACAGGAGGTAGTTCAATTATATTTTTATCAACTTAAGCTAAAATGTAGGATATATACGTATCAGTTTAAACTGAAAAACATTATTATTATGATGTCAGATAGCTGATATGATGTATCAAAAATGAATTTTTGATGTTTGGAATGTTTGAAATAGGTATGAACTTGTCTAGGAAAAATGTTATTTTTTTAAGAAAGCTTATAAACACAAGATTTGTTTATAAGCTTTCTGTTCGAGAGATGCTTTAAGGTAAATAAAAACTTTTATTAAATTGCTACAAATATTATATTAATTATTGTATTGTTGCTAACGCATGTGAAATTGTATGAATTTAAACATTTATTTCTAGATATAAGTAATTAATTGTAAAAAAATATTTATTAGCCTTTCTCCTACATGGGGAAGAGGCCTATGCCCAACAGTGGGATATTACAGGATGAATCGTATTTATTAGCATAATTATTTTACGCGTATACAGTGCAATTTGCTTATTAACAAAATTTTTGATTTTAATAATTTTTTAATCATATTGTTGCTGTTTGAATGAAATCTTAGTTAAAGAAGTTGGGAAGTTGCAAGTCATTCCCACATCAAGTATCCCCGATAACTTATTGGGAAGACTCAGTGTAAGTTATATTGTAGTCAGATTTCATGAGTAAAGATAAATGAAACAACTTTTTCGGATTTTATCGTGGTTTATTAAGTTTTTTTTAGATGCCTGACGTTTCGGATACTTTACAGCAACCATAGTCACGGGTAGACCTCCCGATAAAATCCGAAAAAGTTGTTTCATTATAATGAGCGAATTTCGCGTAAACATTGGACAACAATAAATAAAGACGTTACTATTATTATGATGTCTTTTATTTAAATAATTTAATCTATTTAAGCAAAACTGTCCTTTGAATCCGACCCTCGATCCAACAGTCAAGCGAGAGTTTCTGGTCAAAACTCTTCGTTAATAAACCATTGACCAACACAACAATGGGACCAATTATAATTGTTCCTATAATTATTGTAGAGTAATTAATAAATAAAATTATCATAGTCTTTCTCTAATGGTCCAACGATATCTAAATAAATTTTATCAAAAGCGCTTTTAGCTGTTGTTGTTATTTCCATAGGTTGTTTAGTTGGTAAGGAGTGCTTTTGCTTTTGACAGCTATCGCATCTTCTTACGAACTTTTTAACATCATCACACATGTTTGGCCAAAAATAATATCGTTTAATATTATTTAGCATGCGCCTAATGCCTGCATGTCCACTTGTGGGTAGTAAATGAAAATCATTTAAAATCACTCTTCTATCGTTGACGTCATCTATTCTCATTACTCCATTAATAACACAAAGTCGTGGTCCGGACCACTTTGGATTATTATTTATTTCTTTGGTTAACCATTCAATCAATAGATTGTTTTTATTATTTTTTACAATATACAACTCGTCAACATTTATTTTTTTACAAAATGACTCTAAGCCCCTCACGAATGCGGCTCGCGCAGAACATGATCGGGTGTCTACATCGCTATAAATTGTATACTTCGATGGTAAATATAAAAATTGTTTATCTTGTATACATACATCATCATGACAACTAGCTTTATATTTTTCGTATCTAAATTCGACTCCCGAGTTTGGTTTTTTAAGCAATTCCACGACATTAGGGTGATCAATCCTGCAATCTGTGGAACTGTTATCGACCAAATCGGTATCTTTACATTCATCGCCTTGCATTCTCCTCATCCGTCTAGTCATTATAGACGCGATATGTTTATTCATCTCTTTCAACTCATCTGATGTCACAACTATGCGAGATAATGCGTCTGCAGCCACATTATTCGCTCCTTTCACGTACTCTATCTTATAATCATACTCTTCTAAACTTAGCCTAAATTTTAATAAACGACTGCTGGGACTGTTGATATTAAACAAATATACTAAAGGTCTGTGATCAGTCCTAATAGTAAAATTTTTACCAAATAAATAGGGTCTGAAGTAACGTACTGACCATACTATAGACAACAATTCTTTCTCTATTGTGGGATAGTTAATTTCAGATTTGTTAAGTGTGCGACTTGCATATGCTATAGGTAGATTATTTTTATTACATAACATTGAACCGATTGCTACCCCAGAAGCGTCAGTGTGTAAAATAAATTCGTTATCCTTTGAAAAGTCTGGGTATTGTAATATGGGTGGGGATGCAAGACAATTTTTAAGTTTTAAAAATGAGTTTTCACATTCATCCGTCCATACAAACTCAACTCCTTTACGACTTAATTTATTAAGTGGTATGGTGATTTCAGCAAAATTAGGGATACATTTTCTATAATAGTTGGCAAAGGCAACAAACCGCTTTACCTCATCATTATTACATGGCCTAGGATAATTTTTTATTACTCTTGTTTTTTCAGGGTCAGGACTTACACCTTTCGCTGAAACTACATGTCCTAAGTACAATAGCTCTTTTTTTAAGAAAACACATTTTTGTGGATTTAGCTTTAGATTTACCTTCCGTAGTCTTTCTAAAATATCTATTAAATTTTTGTTATGTTGACCTATATTTCGGCCAAAACATACAAGGTCATCCAGGTATATAAGACATTTTTCATAGTTTAATCCAGACATTGCCACTGTCATTGCTCGACTAAACGCACTAGGACTAGTTTTTAGACCCATTGGCAATCTTTTTAATTGATATTGTTTATCGGTTGTGAATGCGGTTACCTTTCGACTATCTGGATGAAGGCCAAGTTGATAATAAGATTGTGTTAAATCGAGATGACTAAAATATACGGAACCGGATAAAGCGTCTAATATGTCATTGATATTTGGTAAAGGAAATTTGTCGTCTTGTATTCTTTCATTCAACTTTCGATAATCAATTACTATGCGCCACTTCTTATCGCCTAAAGTCTCACTTTTTTTCGGTACAAGAAGAAGGGGACTAGACCATTCACTTTGACTTTCTTCTATTATATCCTCTTCCAACATTTTACTAATCTGACGATCTACTATGGGTTTTAATGATTTTGGTATCCTATACGGTTTACTATAAACTGGCATTACATTGTCTTTAAGATGTATAGACTGATTGTATATATTAGTTACTCCTAACTTATCTCCATCAATATAAAATACATCTGAATACTTCGCGCATATATTCTCAATAGATGTTCTTTCTTCCTCATTTAAATGACTTAATTCTAATAAGTTGAATAATTTCATTACTCGATTCGCGTTAATTAAGTTTGGTCTAAAAGAACAAATTTCATAATTACTTAATAAATCAAATGTTGGTGTAAAAAAACTTAATTTTACTACGTCATCTCTAGTGTTTAAAATTTTTAACGGTATTTTTCCCTGTTTAGGCGTTACTAATGTACTAGCTAAATAAATTCCATCGCATAATTCTTGTGGTAATATTACGCAATCCTGATTTATATCTGTGTCAATATAATGCAAGGATTCACATCGAGGTGATAGTATTAAATAATTGTTATAACCAATTTGACCCATCTGTAAATTTAAAACAGTAGTTCCGATATCTGTGCTAAGTAATAGGGTATTTAATTCAAAATTTAAAATACAGTTATATTTACTTAAAAAATCTTGACCTAGGATTCCGTCGGTTCGACAGGGTAGATTTTCAAATACGTAAAATTTATGCGTTAATTCAATATCATTTACTTTTAACTTTAAATAAACATATCCCTTGGAATGTATGTTGCCACCTATACCTCTGATACAAATTTTCTCAATTTGGAATGGAATGTTAAGCGCGATCAAATTCTCATACTTCACCGCGGACAATGAGGCGCCGGTGTCAATTACCCAACTCTGAGGAACGTCTAATACGCTCATAGTAACAGAGTTAATATTGTTACATATTACGTTATTTTTGTTATGCACGAAAAAAATGATCAGTTTTAATGTTATTGCAGTTATTTTCCTGAGGGGTTTCATCAGCCGATTGAATAATATTCATATGATTTTCACGACCTTGAACCCTATGGCCTCGATTAAAAGTATTTGTATTGCTATGGTTCCCGCGACGAGAATATGAACGACCCCTATTGTTAGTACGAGTACTATGACGTGAAAAATTTGTTACCGTACCTCTACCGCGAACTGTAGCCAACGCCGTTGAAGATGTATCGGGGCGTCTGTTATAACTGTTAAAATATCTCTGTCTATAACCACGACTATTGTGGTTATTATAAACTGATGACCTACCTCTTGTGTGTCCATAACTCATAACTGTTCCTTCTGGCTGCGATGATAATTCCTCGTCCATTGCGCCTCTAATTGCGTCTTGTAATGTGACATAATTTCGCGCCGCTATAATAGTACTTATTCGACTATTTCGCAGGCCGTCCGAAAATCTTTTAATAGCATTTTTCTCATTAATAGTTTTCAAAATTTCGTATTTTTGTGAATCGCCGTCGGCCTGAGAAATAGTTAAATCAACAAACATAGATTCAATATCCTTACCAAAGTCTTCTATAGTCCTCCCGCCTTGTTTTGCTCGCTGCAACTGCGATTGGATCGCAGTATCAGACTTTTTTGGTAGTAAAAAAGACTTCATATCCTTTATTAAGTCTGAAATTGATGTATAATTTTGACACATTCGTAGCTTAGCACTCTCTGACAGCCTAGACTTTAAAATAAAAGTTATTAGGGAGGTTTTTCCGCTTTCATCAATCATACCCGAATACATTTCGATATTACTAATTAATTGCTTTGTGACGTTTTCGTCACCTGTCATAACTGGCAGCAAAGATATTGCAGTTTTTAAATCAAATTTTTCCATGTTGTTAGAGGTGTTTTTACATTCAACGACAGTGCAATCAGTAGAAATTGAACACAGTTCCTTTATTCTAAGAAAAATATGGTTTATTTGTCCATATGTTAACTCTAAATCTTTTAAATCAGAGGATTTAATTTCCTCCTTAGTTACGCCCTCTTTTATATTCTTAACAATACACAAAAAATAATCATATAACTCATGGGCCTTCTTATATTTACCACTTATATCTTGTGTCGACCTCCGAGAAGGTCCTAATTTAATAAGATAATTTTTAATTGACTTAAGTTCATTTAAAATTTGATCAAGTTCTTGAGCCATTAACAATAATATATTATTATATCATAATGCTATATATCATACTGGTATATATTAATGGTATTATCATAATGTTATTTATATAAACAAAAACTAGTTTTAAACAATTAAACTAAATAAAATAAAGATTACAGTCCACTAAATATCTTCATACCTCCATATGCGCACTGAACTACACATTATAAAATATAACTACACATTATATATAAATGTGCTTTTATATGTATTACTCACTATATATTTAAAAAAAAACGCACTTCACAAATTCACTAATCACTTGCTGCTTGCTGGGTCCGCTGGGCTGGGTCAAAACTCAAAAGCTCGCATACATGGGACGTTCCGGTCTTGTCTACCAAAATTCCTCGAACTTCTAAACGTCGTTGTAAATAATTCTTGTCTTATCCATCGCGTATGGCATTTTTCGTATAATTTGTACACATCGTAAATTAGTATAATGCCACTCAAATTGCTAGGGTTAGAACCGGCTGCGTTCTGGTTTAGAAACACTTCTTCTTTATTTTGGGTTGATAGGCACATTTTAATTCAATATTATTTGCAGCTTTAATATAATTGCGCAGTTGCACTCAGTAGCCACGAGCATTGTTTTTTATTACTCACTCCACGTAAGGTAAGGTATGCGGTGCCCGAGCGCGCTGATCTCCTGTTACAGGCAGAGTCGCCATGTACTGTGCAGATCAGTGGCTATCAAATTAAACACGTCCGAAGGCTTGAAAATATACTTTATTACTACTGTAATAAATGGATTACATACTGTTATATCATAGGGACACTACAATTATTACAATAATTATTGTAGAGTCTACATTCCACATGCTTGTAATCTCTTAGGCAATATCCTAATTTACTTATGGAAGAGGAATTAGAGGTTGAAGAAACACAATTAAGGCGCGGGGAACAAATAGCGAGAGCACGGGTGCCACTCGGGCCCCCGGCTTTTTATATATTATATAATTAGTCGGCAAACAAGCGTACGGCTAACCTGATGGTAAGCAATTACCGTAGCTTATAGACGCCTGTAACACTAGAAGCATCGCAAGCACGTTGCCGACCCAAACCCCAATCCCCCCAGGAGCTCTGGTCACCTTACTCACCAACAGAAACACAATACTGCTCGAAAACAGAATTATTTAGATGTGGTCTTCTGTAAGGTCGAGGTACTACCCCAGTCGGGCTGCTCCATATTTTGAGCAGGAAATTTCCTGCTGTGCCCTACCTCAGTTTACACTCCGGCTTTACTCATTTTCGCTCTGCTGCGCTGCTTCTATAGATAAATGTGACAACTCATCACCTACCCACCATAAAAGCTAAGCGGAGAAGAGATTTGAAAATAACGAAATTTAAATGGTCTCCTCTCCTCTCCGCTTTGGTGGAAACCGGCCCGTTCGCTTGTTTGTCAACCTAGTTGTATAAAAAAATAAGAAAAGTCTAACCATAGTGACAAGCGGTGGTACCTGAGAATGAGATAAACTCTTGAACGATTTAACTAATCTTTTATTCATTCGTTGACTTTTGACACGTCGCGTTACTAAATATTCACGATGAAAGCAGTGTAAAATACCTATATCTTATTTCAATAATTAAAATGCAATGTAAAAATTTAAAATAAATAAGATTTTGCGTTACAATACGTACCAAAACGATTAAAAAAAATTACGTATAAACAGATTCAAATATTTTTAATCTCAATTTTTTAAAAGTGAAACTTTTATTACATCGTCTCAAACTTTTTCGTCTGTGTGTTGCATGTTGCGTGACGGTCGGCCGCGCGGTAAGATTGATAAAGCGATTTTTATACCCTTAATGGAATATTATTCCAAATTTTTTTAGTTAAATGTCTATAATGTGAAAAAAAGTTTCACTTTTACCGTGGTTTCATAAAACCACGCAGGTTTTTTCGTTATTGTCTTTACTATTTTTATTAGAAGCAGTAGATTTGTGTAAGTATAATTTTTGTATATTAACTCCTTAACATAGAATATACTCGTATTTACCTATCTATTATAATGCTCTTTGTTTGGAGTTGATATCGATAGTCTTACTTTTTATATATTATATATATAAAAGAGATTTCCACCCATTGACTCATCACGATATCTCTAGAACCATAAGGCGTAGAGACTTGAAATTTGGTAGGAATGTTCCTTTCGCCAAGTAGAGGGCAGCTAAGAACGGATTTTACGAAATTCCACCCACAAGAGGGGGTTGCGGGGGTTAATAACATATATGGCAAAACAACGTTTGCGGGGTCAGCTAGTATTAATACATACGTGTACGTAGCTAGCATATACAAAATTATGAAGCATTGTTAAATAATGTAACAGCCTTTATATTTGAGGAACATTTAAGCAAATATATAGAAAACAAAGATACAGATGACGTATAACGACTTACGTATTTAAACTCTAGTATAATAATTATATAATGACATCTGCGATAGTCAAAACTGCTATTAAGTATGTGATAAAATAAGCTTTATAATAAAGTAACACTCACAGTAGTGTGAACAAAGACAATTATCATAATCAATGTTGAAATATGTACTTTAATTTGATAATAATATCAAGCATAGGAACAAGCGGTTAGAATCGTTAGGATACATTATCACTGTCATTTTCGCTATTTACTTGAAGATTCATTTAAGTAAATAGTGATGATTGATGTATTTGGTTTTATGCGTCTTTATTTACAGAAATTCTTAACCTACATTTGTATGAGACACATGTCAACAATAGTTTACATTATAAGCGCAGACTTTATAGCTACGTGCAAATATTAGATAGAATTTTTATTATTTTTGTACACTTCCTGTACATGTAATACAATTGTGACTGCCTGATGTCTGTAGATAAGAGATATTTAGGAACAGTGAAGTAAGGGAGTAGGGGTGTTAAGGGTCTGTTAAAGTAAAAGAAGCCGAAACAGTTGTTTTTAGAATTTTTATTGTCTAAATATATAAAAAGTCAAAGACTAAGTTTGTTGATAAAAGTTGTTCATTCGTACGTCAACATTTTAATACTAAAATTCTAAGAAAGTCACACAATATTAAAGTTACATCAGTATTACATAATTACTTCAATCATATAGTAAAATACACTGATTCCTCTTAAACTTGATTGAGTTTTTTACGTTTAAGTAGCAAATAAAAAAAGTGTGTGTGTCAGCTCCGACGCACGATTGGAGTTTACTTCTTCAGATCGACTGTCTCAATATGCACAAAAAAGACTTTATAGTCTAAGAAAACTATTGATACCTATCAAATGGTAAATATATGAATCAAATAAATGTCATTATTAGAAAACGTCGTAACCGATACCGTCGTAACCGTCGTAGCCACTACCGTCGTAAACGTCGTAGCAGATAGATAGCGCACAAAAACGTAACGAGGTCATTCGTTCAGTAGATTTTACTCCTCATATTATTTTTTCATACCGGGGGCCTTATATGAAAATTGATTCTTAAGGACTAAACTGCAAAAAATGCGTGCGTACAAAGAAGTACACAATACATGTCTGAAGTGAAACTTCTTTGGCAAACTAATTTTTAAGTCTCGTTTAAATTTATACTAATCTAAACCTTTAGATGCGACGATCGCTCTATCTTTCTCACTCGCTTGCTCCCTACTTTCGCTCCATCGACAAAAACGTTGCACATCATCGTGACGCTAATATTATTATTACTGCGTTTCATCCGTAAAAAATTTACCCTCATGCGCCTAAAGAAGTTTCACTTCAACAATTAGTGCGTTATACTTGATGTTGTGATCTCTGCTGTCGCTCGCAGCACTTTAACTCCGACACATTTTATCAGCGTTCAAAATTCTGCTTGTTTCTTTTACGCTAACAAACCCTGTAAGAGTCCGATATAGTATCTGCTGAATGCTGACGCATTAAAATCAAAAAAATATTTATAGTTCAGTCATATTTACATTGTTTACTTAGTGCGTGTAATTTTAAATAGAAAAACACTTAATACTTTGTTTGAGAGTAGATTAAGTTTGCCGCCAATGATGCAACTAAGTAATAGTATTTGAGTGTGAGTAATCCACGTGTAGAACTGCTTTACCGTATATAATTAAAATGTCATGATACAGATACAACAAACGTATTATATATTTATGTACATGTTGCTAATTATTATGAATCATAAACGGATTGTTTACGAGCTATGTTTCGAATCAGCTGTTTGTTATCACGTCATTTATGCTTTGAACTTTACTAATCTGAGTAAGTGCTCTACATTACTGACGACTCATTTAAAATAGAATTATTTATAATAACAGTGGAAAATCAGTACCTACCTACTTATGTTTTTCTTTGTTAGTTTATACTTTGTTATCGCTAATTCTAATTCATTTAATAAAAAGGATAATCTGATTTTAGATAATTGACTTAGCGTTGTCGTGTTATTATAGGTATATAAATATATACAAATTATATTCAAATAAAAGCATATGCCACCGTGACTTTTGGCGTAGTGTAGTTAATTTAGTATTGGTTTTTGTAACAATCCGAGTTGTGCCAGATGGTTGTTGCCTTGTGTCGCTCGCATGCCGTATGGCGGCACCAGGCTTTGGAGTCTGGCAATTTCTCTGTCTATCTCAGATAATCTGGTGTACGTCTGTTGTAAACAGTTTGAAGCCTACATTAAAATACGAATGAATAATATATCAACAAAAAAAAAAAAAAAAAAAAAAAAAACAAAAAACAGAATAGTTTCCTGCTTTAAGTATTTTTATTCATTTTATAATATTTCCTCAAATTGAGAAATTCGTGTTGTACGATTGTATTTATTAAATTTAGTTTATTTAACTATTTAATGGCTTACTTTTATGTGTTTAATAGAAAATTAGTAATTAAAAAGACACAAATAAAAATGATTCCTTTTTAAAAGTTATAAAACTTTATCGTTCCTTTTCTACTTCTTTAAAATCCTTACAACCAATAAACAAACATGTTTTGTAATTTATGTATGTATAAGAACCAAAAGGTCTTCGCATAAGACGTTCAGATTATATACGTCATTCTAATCTCTGAACACGTGGACTCATGCAATGCGTTGAAAAAGTGCTTATTCAGTTCTGTACGTTGTAAGTTTCAAAGCAAAGTCCGTTTTTTGCCGGTTCCCATGAACCCTGCGACAATGGAGTCGACCTCGATGAAAGACTTTAACGAAGATCCACGCAAGAATAAATATTACAACAATAGGGTAGCTTCTTTGACTTTAGTTCGCGTGAGTGTAGATGGAATAATGCGACTTGATACTTTTAAAGTGTTTCGTATTCATAATTATTTATTAGGTTTTATGTGAAAATTAATGAATTGTAATTTTAGTGTAGTATGGATTGTTCATTGGTAATTTATTCATTATTATCACTGAGTGCAACCATAATTTGTGTATGAGGTGTTAGCCTGTAAGTGTTTGTTACATGTAAATATGATTTTTTTCTCATTTGAATATGTTAATGAATTAATGTAAACAATCATAGGTTAACCTAATAAAAAAAAATATATATATATATATATATATATATATATATATATATTTTAATATTCTCAATTTAGTTCGATAGGTAGATTAGTAGATGAATATTAAGTAATATTAGAACTTAATATAAGTATCTTTTTTAGTTCTTTTTTAGTTTAAAGTAACATAAAATCAAGCACTACTTATTACTCGTAGCTTAATTAAAATATATTCTATGTAAAAATTTATAATTTGTAATCATCTGCAATAATTTTCGCTGTGGTATTAAAATAGAAATAAACTTGTTGCTATGAATAGTAATAATCAAGTAAAAAAAAAAATCTTTCTGAAGAATAGAAAAGTATGAAGACTACGTATTCCTGCTCCAATACCCAAAACAACAAAAGATATAGTGGATTCTAACGGACTTTTTGATGCATCGATCAAGATTTTTTTCTTATGTACTGTATACAGATTTTAAATGCATTTTGTAAACCAAATTATTTATTCCCACGCCGTACTATAATTTCACAAAGGTTTAACTTTGTAATTGCTAATTTTAGTAATCAATTATTTACAAAAAATAATAGTGATTTTACTATGCGTCTTATAAAAAATAAAAACATTTGTACCTAAATGAAGATAAAAACATAGTACGTTAGTGATACATTTTAAGAAGTTTAAAGTAATTAGCTAACACTTTATTTGAAGAGCTAGTACTTATGTTTTTAAAACGCTTGGCTTTTAATGACGGTAGCAAACACATTACCCCTTAGGCATTTTTTACGTAAACAAAAACTACGTTTAAGATAACTTTAATACTTTTAAACCTACTGTATAGTCTGTATAAATTTTATTGTAATAATAAAAACTGCTACATTGCCAGAGTAGGTTACTTTATAATAATGTACAATGTTTTATATATTAGAAAATAACGCTAATTCACAAAACAAATGTTTTAAGAAAATAGTTTGCAATATTGTTTTCTAATGTGTAAGCGAATTTCTCTCATTATAATTATATAATGATACAAATTTTTCGGATTTAACCGCGTTTTATTAAGTTTTTTAGATACCCGACGTTTTGGATACTTTAGGTACAGCAACTAAACAGTTTTACAGTTATGACTTTACACTTATATACAGTTTTTTTATACGGATATGACTTGTAAAGCGTGTATGGTATGTAGAAAATAAGAATGTAATCTGCTACCTGTTAATCCATAGAAAAACAACGTAGTAAATTAAAATCAGTATAAACACTTATAGTAATCACGAGAGAGACCTTTACTTAGGTTTAATTAATTAATAACTTATTCCAATTACTGAGGATATTATGCTAATAGTAAATTTAAATAATGCACCGTTTTATTAAAATTTATTATCATTAATGAAAAATATTACTGTGCTTCGTAATTGAAACTGCACATTTGTTAGAAGCAAGGCTATCTTGTTAAGATTTTAATAATTATTTTATTTTAGCATAAGTTGTTTGTGTATGTTATTGTATGAGTACATTTAATTGACCTTAATTAAAAATGTGATATGTTAAATATAATGTTTTTCATTGATTATTTTGTTTGTATTTTTTGTTTTCATTGGCTTTTAACTAGGTTCTAGTGTCTATTGATATTATTCGTGTATTATTCATATATGTATTTACATTTGACCCTGCTTTTTGCTACAGACTTTATTCCCGCCCCGAGTCTGGATTTATTTATATATTCTGGATTTTTTTACGTATTTTTTCAATATTTTTTTCATTTCGAAATTTTATAATATTATTATACATATTCTGTTGTGTGGTTACGGCAGTAAAGAATATAGTCACCATCTTTCTTCCCGTGGGTGTCGTAAGAGGCGACTAACGGATAACACAGTTCCATTACCACCTTGGAACTTAAAAGCCGACCGATGGCGTTCTAACCATCCAACTGCTGGCTTTGAAATACACAGGCCGAAGACGGGCAGCAGCGTCTTCGGTGCGACAAAGCCAGCCTTGCGGACACCAACCCGCCAGACCAGCGTGGTGACTGTGGGCAACAAACACGAGTTCACGCCATTTTTGGCGCTAACTTGTGGAGGCCTATGTGTGGCCTTCAGCGGACTGCAATAGATGAGAACTAAATATTTACATATAATTACGATATAAGTCATAATTATGTATTATTTACATGGCTTAATTGGCTATCATTTATAACACAAACATTAATTCCTATTTTATCATTAGTACCAGACGAGCGTAGGTATGTGTAGATTAAATATACCTTTTTATTTGTTTACCTGGGTAACTTTATTGGAAATGGAGAATTTAGTTCGCTCATGTGTGTCTAAAACACTAATCATAGGGAACAGCGCTTGACGAATGAAGCGGAAAATATTTAAATGGAAGCCAAAATAGCGTGCAACGCTGAACCCGTAAAATATGACGATATTTTGACGAAGGGAAAAAAAATGAAAGAAATTAAAATTCTTAACGCTCCCGGAAACCGGACGCATGCGCAACTTATGTAATTAAAGTCTAAAATCTTTTACATTTTTCGCGGGTAAATAGGAACTAGGAAAAATAAAGACGAGTAGTAGGAGTTACTTATAAAATAAGTCGGGAAAAAAGTATTTTCGTATTTTCTAATATAAAGTTGCATTAAAATCTATTTGGTTGTATTGTTTGTAACTGAAATGAAATTATTATTAACTAGCTGTGTCCTGCAGTTTCACACGCTTTAATTTGAAAAAAAGGAGCCTATAGCCTTCCTCAATAAATGAGCTATCTAACACCGAAAGAATTTTTCAAATCGGACACAATCGATTCGGCTTTCTACTGTCAACAGTTGATGAGACTTAAGCAAGAAATCGAACAAAATGGTACGTATACCTATGTATTATAATTAATGTAAATCAATTTTGTAAAATCTCACCTTGAATTTATACATAAAATACGCAGAAACTTTTTCACCGACCTAATATTATTTATGTCTGTCTCCAAATGAAAACGATTTTTTTTTCTCATAAAATAAGCTGATAGTAGTCAAGTAATCTTATATCTTGTAAATGATTAGGTAATCATAAATATTTGTTATCAAAAAATATAAAGGCAGTTCGTTTCTTAGAGCAACCTTAAAACAGACGAGAATAACAAATGTACAAGCATAATACTTACAAGTTAATAATTTAACATTGTTTTACCACAAAAAAAAGTTTTATAAATCCATAATTACTTCAAGCATTTAAGATTTACTCTATTTTTTTCTTTACGTAACGAAAACAAAAATTATTCCTTTCACAAATTAAGAAAAAGTTAATTTACATCAAAAGCAAGTTCGGAAACCCATTCCAAAAATGCCCCTATTCTTTTCACCTCCCTTGAAATCTGGTATTTTTTAGAGTAACGGCGGCGCATTACAATCATAATGGCGCCTACCGTTAACGGTCCAATCTCTGGGACCAGTGTCACGAAATAGAAAAATTTATTTTGTAGTTTTATTAATTTACTACGTCAATGATTTAAATATATGTTGATAATGTAAACAATAAATGAATAATTCTTTATTAATCAATAGTTTGATATAGTGATTTATATCACCACAGTTTACACTGTCGTGGATGTCTATTTTCTACTTATAGATTTATCTATAAAAGTATAAATCAGATTTATACTTTTATAGATAAATACTACTTATCATCCACTCATGCCAAAAACCAACAAGAAATTTATTGACAAGAAATTTAAGCAACCGGTTAAATTTGATCTTAACCGGCAGTAAGTTAATGCAGTGGAACAGGCTCGGCGGCTTTTTAAACACAAAGCTTTTTAAGTAGGTCATTTAATGTTCAACAATTTGGCTGCATTAGCATAGGGGTTTGTTTCAAGGGGTTGCTATTCAGGAGATGTGTCGTTAAAGCGTGATTAAGATTATCGAATAACTAAAATTAGATGAAAATTTATATGTAGCTATTATTGGAAGGTCGCGTTATAAATTAAACAATGTGGTGTCGATAAAAGCATTTTATTTATTGTATTTAAAATTATTATCTAACATCACATTCTTTTTAGTTGAAGGCACAGTATTAAGTAATTATCATAATTTGTATTTTTATTAGGTGCCCTATTTGACCTTTATGTACATTCTAAAATAATAATACAACCTATGATTAAGTGTCATAAAATAACACGTGATCATTTATATAAGATTAAATTACAATAAAATAAAGTTAAAAGTTACTACGGAAATTGTTTTAACTAAAATATATGGAACGTATTACTTAAAGCAACGCTGTTTAAATTGTAAAAACATTTAATTTAATTAATATTAATAAGTTATTCAATACTAAAAAAATAAATATCTAACTCTATATTTTTTTAGTTAACGTTATTTCGAGTGACCGTTACAGAACACCTTGCGCCCCCGTCGAGTACACTCTTTGGCAACAACAGCTGTATGTTTTTTGTTATTAAATAATTGCAATATATTTACATTGAGAATAATTTCTTTAGGGAAATTTTTCTAATTATTAAATATTATTAAACTAATTATTGATTTTAGACAGCACACGAGTTTGTCTTGTTTTTTCTTGCCACCATTTAAGGGTTTCTTCGAATTGCTCACGATCTTCAGGAGTTACTTGGATCTCTGGAAGTTCCTTCTTTAAATCCACGTCGTTATAATGCTCGTTATCGAGGTATGTATTTGTTTCCTCTTTGAACTGATTGTTCGATAAAATTAAATCTGGATTAATGGCATCTAGATGCATTTCAGATTCTTCGTCAAAATTTGAATTGATCTGATGGTGGATATTCTCTGCATATTTTACTTCAAAATCTTCTTCACTTATGGGAGCATCCGCTTCATTACAGAAGGTTTGTTCAGGGATCACCGTAAATTGTTCTGCTGAATTGGGAAAAGGAAAATGAGTTTCCAACACATGCGAATTCATTTCATCTTGGGCCAGAAGATCTGACGAAGGGGTTAGTGGTTGCCCAGTACCATCTTCTTCTTCGTACAAATGAGGTGTAGACACTAGCTGAAATGTTTCGGAAGCTTGTAGGTCAATGTATTGCTGTGGTGGCATCTGGTGTAACGAGCCGTCTATTTCATCTTCATCAACATCTTCATCATCCAAAGCTGGCGAGTTCAACGAGTAGTAACTTCTTTCTTGACTATTATCTCTAGGAGATGACGATGCAGGTGAAGGGAAAGATTCAATAGATGGCCGTGACAAATTTTCTTTGTCAGCATGACCAATGTTGAGAAGACTTTCTAGATTTCGAATATATTCTACTGCCATACGAAGAGTTTCAACTTTGCTTAATTTCTTGTTTGGTCCTCGATTAGAATTAGCGTTTTCAAAAGCAGCAGCTACTTCTTCTGGTATGTGACGACGCAAAGCAGCAAATCCGTCATTCACTTGACGCACTCTATTCCGTTCCCGCGCATTTCTTCGCGCCACTGCTAAAGGTGTCGGGGTCCGTGAAGACTCCTCGAGAGAATTCTCACGTAGGCGAGGTTTTTTTGCGAAAACATTTGAATTCACAGGTTCGTTAGCACGCACTAATGATGTCACTGAAACTGTATTTTGTGGTGAATGAACTTTTGATTTTTTTCTCACTATAATGATTTCACGTTTTATATTGATCGCATCGTTATTATTTATATTGACAGAATTATTCACGGACTCCTGCAACACCTGCGCCTTTAGCGGCGAGTTACGGAAAACGACAACACCGATAGAACTCATTATGAAAGGATAGCCGGTTTTTTTAACATGTTATAACTGTTTATTTTTCATTAGTTTCGGTTCGGACATTAGATGAAATCACGTAGCTAGTTGAGCTAGACTATTATACGTGGCTATCCTTGGATTTAGGTGGTTTCAGAGCGCCGGCCGTGGCAGGAATGGCGCGTGCCGTGCAGCCGCACCTGGGGTGGCTCGCGGCTCGCGGGGGGATTAACAGGGGTTGTACTTACGTGTACTAGTTGCACACATGTCTTTCAAAGAATGGAATGGAGTAGCACAATTTTTCAACTTTGTTTTTAATTTTTGTTATTTTATCTCAGATATTTTAAAACTCTGTTTTTAGTAAGTTTTTACTTTTGTTGTATTGCTACTGTAATTTTTTTAAATAAATTTTAATGAATTACACTTTTGATATTAAACATTAGTTAATTTTCAAATTAATTATTATTGTAGGTAGGTACTATAGGAAATAAATTAACATTAGGTTTTCTAGGTCAAATATGTAAAATGTTTTTTTGTAAAATGATCATTTATGTTATGATATAATTATATAATTTTTGCACAAACAGTTTTTGACGTAGTTGTAGATTTGTGGTTGATTCATCAAAAATATTTTTAGGAACTACAAATAATTTAACGAAATTCTACTCCACTAACAACTAATGACAATAATTTCGTGGGGTGTCGCACCCAACTACCTTGTTTGTGTATGCGTGTATGTAGCACTCACACATCCCTTATTTAGATGAAATGTGTATTGATACATATACATTTATATGTGAAATAACGGGCTCAAACCGTTCGCGTGTAGTAATGGAATTTCGAATGCGCTAGCGCAGGGGATGCTTAATAGAATTGGGATAAATTATTACGCTGAGAGCAAAATTTTGATTCTCTAAAAATTCATGTTATTTCATAATTATGATATAATTTGAAATATTTAGAATTTTTTCCGCTTTTATTTATTTTTTTCTTAATAAATGTCTAAATTTCAGCAGTGTTGAAAAATTAAACTGTTCACGATGATTGATGATGATTTCTTTTATTCACCATCGTTTTGGTAAATTAAACAAGTAGATTGTCACGTGTTTTATTTTAACGGAAACGTCTTGTTAGCAGATTACTTGAGCGAATTAAGACAGAAATTATTAATTAATGTATGTTTTACTAGATGTTTCGGTGTTATGGTAGGTGGACACACACACAAACAACTTTTGTACACACACGTTCGCCTACGCCAGCTGCCTGTCTGCTTTTATGCTTTGTATTGTGGCACGCGCCAGTTTTCTATGACTATTATTCACTATCGTAAGCTATAAAACTAGGTATAATTATGTCGTCTATTCAAATACCGCTTCTATTTACTACGGTATTAGGTTTATTTATCCATTTACAAATTTTGAAAGTGCGAATAACGTTTAATGGTATATGTGAGGGTGAGATAAAATATTTACAGTGAATCGGTAACAAAAATATTTTTATTATTATTATAAGACCAGCGCCTGAGTCTCTCTAGCAGCAATGTTTTAAAATGTTAAATGATCCGATAGAGCCTTTAAGGCGTATAGTATTAGTGCCGTCAGGTGCTAAGTCACTTGCACTGACTCTATGTATATATTACACAATAATATTAAAACACATACCCTTATTAAATATAAATATATGGCAACTAGTACTTTAGCATACTTGTATTTTATTTTTGCATACCTACTTGTATATGACAAGCCAGTTGGCGCAATTTGTGGTGGCCCCGCTTTCTGCTCCGGCGGTTGTTGGTTCAACAACCCTCAAATGCTGTTGGGATAAAATCTATTTAATTCTTATATATTTTTTTTACTTTGCTTAGAATAGGTAATTTAATTAAAATTCTTTTTAGCTGGAAAATCATTATTAATTGATTCAGGATACTAAGATTTTATAAAAAAAAAGAAAAAAGGTACACGCAGTACACATAGGTAGGTACTAAATGGAAACATACATACATACACCTATAATGTATCTACGCATTTTTAAAAGTAGACAAATTTCATCTATAAATTTGGTACATAAGGTATTTTAAATCAATAATTTTACTCTTGTTTTCAAAATGAAATCAAATATTATCATTATAGTATAATAAAAAATAACAAAATAAGATGCCTGCAACACCAAAAGCATCGCAAGCACGTTGCCGACCCTATCCCTAATTCCCCCCCAGTAGCTCTGGTCATCTGACTCACACTCACCAACAGAAACTCAACACTGCTTGAAAACAGTATTATTTAGCTGTGATCTTCTGTAAGGTCGAGGTACTACCCCAGTCGGGCTGCTCCATATTTTGAGCAGGAAATTTCCTGTGCCCTACCTCAGTTGATGTCAGAATGACAGAATGAAAATTTACTATCATTTCAATATGTTAAGTATGATCCCGGGGGGGATTGAGGATAGGGTCGGCAACGCGCTTGCGATGCTTCTGGTGTTGCAGGCGTCTATAGGCTACGGTCCTACCATCAGGTGAGCCGTACGCTTGTTTGCCAACCTAGTTACCTACATAAAAAAAAAGATCAAATATAGTTTCGAGGATTGCCTCATTCAGCCAATTGAAGTCCACTGCTAGACATAGGCCTCAATAAGTTCGCACCAAATATTATGATTTTTGGCGCGAATTCATGTGTTTTGCCCATAGTCACCAGCCCCGGATCTTCAATTTTTTTAGGCGGGGCAAAAACTGAAAAATGCCGCCCCCGCCCACTTATATTTATTTTATTTTTACCTTTATCATGCTTATAATTTCAGCGATCAGATGTCCACTATTTGGTTGAAATTTGGACATAGCCTACATAGACCTTTCGGAAATAATGCATCCATCGCTGTTCTTTCTGTGTTAAGCCTATTTATTTACACATACATAGGTACATAGACATAAACGTGTAGGATATATATTTTATAAACAGCATAGATTTAAATAAAATGATAGGATTTAAAATAAAAATATGTATAATAAAAATAAAAATCAAATATTGTATTGCATTTGTGAATTGAAATTACAATTTTACTCTTTTGCACTCTTTGTACTCTCTCTTTCGCACGCACGGTAACCAGACGCGTGCTGCCGTGATCTGCGATTTCTGCGGGCGAGCGGGCGCGTATTTTTAACCCCCGACGCAGAAAGAGGGATGTTATACGTTTGACGTGTCTGTCTGTCTGTGTCTGTCTGTCTGTCTGTGGCACCGTAGCTCGCGAACGGAGGACGCGATTTCAATTTAGTTTTTTTTTTGTATGAAAGGTAAGTTACGGGCGAGTGTTATTAGACGCATGTTTGATGAAAATCGGTTGAGTCCTGAAAAAAATCTGGGGGTAAAACCGAGGAAAATACCCAATATCTGCAAATACATGTGGTGGGGAGAAAATGAGGATGGAAATCCGAATGTCAGCAAATCTATCCAAGTAGGGTTGCAAATGAAATAGCATCGCATGCACTTTACAAAATTAATAATAAAAATAAATGAATGAAAGTATAAAATAAAAATTAATTTAAAAACAAAAAAAAACCCGACACAGTAACCTGAGTTCCCTTTAAAAGTAAAAAATAACGCTTATTTTGGAGTAATTTTATAAATGTTGCTTAGTTAAGTTAGGTTAGTTTTAGTAGGTACAGTCATTTGGTGCTCAAAAAGGGGGTTACCTGGTTCAATTACAAATAGTCTAAATAGTCCAGTCATTTGATAGTTTTACCTGGAAAGTTTTCCAGTAGTTTTGAAAATTGGTGATTTTATAGATTTCGACATGCTCTTTTCGCGCGCGCGCGCATGGTTCTTCCTGGCAGGTCGTAGGGCCTGTCTGGGTACGGGCATCCAGGCTATGCCTGCTTACCCGGGCCTTTCCTCTCTGGCAGTATCCACTGCCGGGTCATTTGTTTTCGCCCCGATGGGCCGAGGATACACCCACTTAAAGTGGGCTGTACCCTGTAGTCCAGATATATGGGTTGGCTGTTTCTTTTCAGTCTAGCTTATTACGCAGTCTCCCCTGCGTCGTCCTCCTCGTCGCCACTGTCACCTTCGTTGGTGATCTGCTGCGTCGGCAGCAGGAGCTCACGAGGTAGTGGACGCCCGTCCGGCGGTCTTGCGTGTAGCGGGGTAATTCCGTGGAGGTGTACGCACGCACCTTTGTCCGCGCGAGCGAACATAGTGCGCGCTAGGTTGCGGACATACTCCTCCACGGTGGGCGTCCTGGTGTCTCTATGTATTACATCGTTCCTGACGTACCTCGGAGCTCCTACTATCAGACGCAAGCAGTGGTTCTGCTGGACCTGTAGCCTTCTGGCCTGGCTCGCAGAGCAGAGTGCGTACCAGGCCAGGCCCAGTTTTTTGAGAATAACTCCGTTCCAACTCATTTTACGATAAAAATAGTTATGTAATAAATTAAACTAAAGAAAATTTCCTACAATTTATGTAGTAACCTTTTTTGTAAAATCTATAGTTTCAGCGTACGAGAGCTGCAAAGTTCACTCTAACACGCGTTTACGTGTCATAATTATATTTCGTAAGTCCAGTTGACAAGTTTTGAATATTTTTTTTTTAATTTGAAAAAATATGGTGTAATCTAAACACTATAAACATTTAATTCCCGTTGGAAATTTTACTTAAACTTAATTTTTTAACAAGTTAAACGATTGTTAACAAACAAAATTTTCTCGAAATTACGTCTCAATTGTAAATGAAAAAAAAAATTTTTAAAGATTGTCGTAAAAAATTTTCGCTTCGTAGAGCCTTATTTATATACATAATTAACAAGATCGCGCCATGAAAGTAAAAAAAATATTCATAGTTTGTTTATAATAATTTTTATAGTTCCAGAAAAATCACCACTTTTTGTAAAAATCACCAGTTTTTGTTCAAGTACAAATATTATTATAAACAAAGTATGAATATTTTTTTAACTTTAATGGCGTGATCTTGTTGATTATGTATATAAGAAAGGCTCTACGGAGCGAAAAATTTTTACGACAATCTTTAAACATTTTTTTTTTCATTTACAGGGGTCGTTCAAGTATTACGTAACGCAAATTTTGAAGATTTTTGACCCCCCCTCCCCCCCATGTAACGCGCCGTAACGTTTTCCTGCACCCCCCCCCAGCCCATAAACGTTACGTAACACCCCAACTGACCATTTTTACCCAAATGTCACAACATTGTTGCGAAAACTACCGAAAAGTCGCTTAAAAAAAATCGCGTTTGCGGTAAGTATAAATATATATATACAAAAAGGGATATAAACGAAAAGGGTTGCCAATTTGGGAGATTTTAGTACACTAGTTTTTTTTATTTAAATAAAAAACAACGTTACGTAACGCGTTGATCGAGACCCCCCCTCCCCCCCTTGTAACGCAACGTAACGTTTTACAAGACCCCCCCTCCCCCCTAATAGCGTTACGTAATACTTGAACGGCCCCACAATTGAGAAAAACAACAAGAAAATTTTGTTTGTTAACAATCGTTTAACTTGTTGAAAAATTAAGTTTAAGTAAAATTTCCAACGGGAATTAAATATTTATAGTGTTTACAACATACCATAATTTTTTAAAATAAAAAAAAAATTATTCAAAACTAGTCGACGGGACTTAACGAAATATAATTATGACACGTAAACGCGTGTTAGAGTGGACTTTGCAGCTCTGGTACGCTGAAACTATGGATTTTACAAAAAAAAAGGTTAATACATAAATTGTAGGAAATTATCTTTAGTTTAATTTATTACATAACTATTTTTATCGTAAAATGAGTTTGAACGGAGTTATTCTAAAAAAACTGTATTTCAGCGCCATTTTTCCAATATGGTGGCGCGAGCGGCAAAGATACGAAGGTGGCAAAGAGAAAATTCGAAAAGAGCACGTCGAAATCTATTAATTCACCAATTTTCAAAACTACCGGAAAATTTCCAGGTAACCCCCTTTTTGAGCACCAAATGACTACTAAAACTAACCTAACTTAACTAAGCAACATTTATAAAATCACTCCAAAATAAGCGCGTTTTTTACTTTTTAAAGGGAACTCAGGTTACTGTGTTCGGTTTTTTTTTTAATTTTTAATTTAATTTTTATGAACTATGCCTACGCGCTTCGCGAATAATAAATGTTCGTGCAGCATGTCTCACTCTGCGCTCTGGGTATCGGTAGAGTTGATATGGCCATGAAATTTCTGTACTTGTAGGTACTATTATTTATTCCGTGGTCAAAGTTAAGTAAATGATGAGTTGTCCATTCGTCTGTAAAATGTGAATTTGGCCGCCCCCTGAACTTGCCGCCCGGGGCATGGGCCCCGGCTTGCCCCCCCCTAGATCCGGGCCTGATAGTCACCACGCAGGGCAGGCGGGTTGGTGACCGCAGGGCTGGCTTTGTCGCACCGAAGACGCTGCTGCCCGTCATCGGCCTGTGTTTTTGAAAGCCAGCGGTTGGATGGTTATCCCGCCATCGGTCGGCTTTTTAAGTTCCAAGGTGGTAGTGGAACTGTGTTATCTCTTAGTCGCCTCTTACGACACCCACGTGAAGAGAAGGGGTGGCTATATTTTTTACTTCCCTAACCACACAGCATTGAGGATTGCCTACTAGTGTTAATAATTTTTAAATTTTAGAGTTGCATTAAAAATGTTATTAATAATAATATAAACATATTAACGAAATAAATTCCAAATCTAAATAAAGGGTTATTTTATTTGTTAATAACTACTGATAATCTAACATTATGTAATTTAAGCATAAAGCGAATAAATCGGATTAGTTATTATGTTTTTAAAACGACTTACGCCTTACTTAAAGAGGGAAGTCCTCCTTATACTCTAAAAGTGCATCCTGTAACTCAAGATGTAATTTTTTCGCTCACAATCCGCTCAGTAAGGTGAGTCCCACCATCTTGCGAACATGTGGGTCCCGTACACGAGGGATTAGATCTATATTTAGTTAAACCATATGTAAAATAAAATTAATAGCCTCGTAGAGGAAGGTGTAGCAAATCAGTTTTGAAACTGCATGTGAGTTGGAAATGCTGTCTAAATAATGTAACCCTTTCTGCCTTCTTTTTTGTTGCACACTTTAGTTATTTCATAGCATAGTCACGACTGTAGGTACCTATGTTTAGCAAAGTTGATTAAAATACAGTTTTATAAAAGTACTAGCTGACCTGGCGAACTTCGTACCGCCTTTTTTTTTCTCTTAAATATAATAATTACATATACCAAAATAAAATATAGTCTATCTTTCAAGTTGGATCAAACTGCACACGGTGTGCAAATTTGATTAAAATCAGTTAAGTGGTTTAGGAGTCCATTGAGGACAAACATTGTGACACGAGATTTATATATATTAAGATTAAAACTATATGTTAAATATTTGTTTATAGATAGATTTCATTATATTGATATATTATCTTTATTTTAGTGGTATGCAACATTTAATATTTATTATTTTAAATTATATTCTAATTTATTTATTTTTGAATTTGCATTCAAAATTAAACACTAAGTTATATTTAACACACATGGTTTCATTTATTTGTAATTCAAAGGACAAATAAAATTACACAGCGTTGTTATACAATAATCCCTACAAATACATCTAACCTGCTATACTTCTAAACAGCTGTAATTTACAAGGGTCCCTCCGACCGAGTTACCTTCAAATGCAATAACCTATCTCAATACAGGTCGCCTTGAAATAGTTTAGCTATTGAGACTTCAGCCAGACGTGCCATTATTTCTTATTAGAATGCAAATAAAAGGGAACCTTCAACTTGGAAATAAAATAAGCTAAGGTCAGTAGCACAAAGCAGGTATAATGTATAGACTGCATCCAGATTACTAGACTGTAATGATTGTTCATTCGGTTGCTATAGGGGGAGCTCTAAAGGCTGTGTATCCGGCTTCCTACATTGTTGGTGTGTTTTGGATTATGATTTAAACATGGATTTTTATACAACACGTTCTAAAGCTATTTTATGTTTGAGAAATTCGTACAAATAATTTTTGGTACATATGTATTTTGAGCCACATTTTTCTTAGTTACTCCTCGGGAGATTATAATAATAAATCAAAAATATGTTGCTATGTATAATATTATTAATTTTCTTAGTCTTAATCTCTAGTGTTTCTTATTCTTTCTTCTATTATTGCATATTTAGTTCTATAAATAAAATTCTTGTATATGTTTTTTTTTATCATTTATTCATTACATTTTGAAATACATATCCGTAGTGATATCTCAAAATTTATAGTTTATTGAATTGGGCTTATCGAAAGTAAAAATACCTTACGAATGATTTCCCATGGTTAGCTTCGCGTTCCCTTTCAACATATTTGGAGCAAAAATAACAATAATAACATCGAATGCGCTTTCAATTTGTGGTCCAGACACAAAACGCTTTTCAAGTTCATTGTTTCTCTCCAGACGAACATTCAGATTCTTGTTCCCTTCCTCGGGGAACTTCTCACTGCTCTCGTTTTCAATGAACTTCTTACATACTACAAACTTAAACTAGTGATTTCCAAATACTCTTGCCATACAAATTTGTCTCTACAATCCAATAACATAAGAGTGCTTTGCCAATTAATCTAGTAAGTTTTGTATGTGGCGAAAGAACAAGATCGAGTCTGGTAGTTGTTAAGTTCAATTATTTAGTATTTTCAATAGAAGAAACCGTTACATGCTGATTGCTTGCTTATGTAGCGTACAAATAAAAATCAAAAATTAAAAACTGAAAACTTTAAAATGTTATTTGTTTGTTTATTTATATTTCAATGCTAATGTTGTTTAAAATTCTGCTATATTTTGAATATGAAGAAAAATGTAAGTAAAACTAAAAATCATTTCATAGTATAAAACAAAGTCGCTTCCCGCTGTCGGTCTGTCCCTATGTATGTTTAGATCTTTAAAACTACGCAATGGATTTTGATGCGGGTTTTTTTGATAGATAGAGTGATTCAAGAGGAAGGTTTACATGTATAATACATACACGCATAATAGAGTAGAGGAACACTGATAGTTTTTGCACCCGTGCGAAGCCGGGGCAGGTCGCTAGTATTTAAAATAAAGAAGGCTCTATCGTTATTACGGTTTAATCGTCCAAAAAATATCAGGCCTGGCAGATGTTCGAGCCCGCGCCATCTTAAAAACACAATCAAGTACGTCATATATTTTGTCTTTATCTACGTAAGCAGTTTCGAGGTATAAGGAAAGAGAGAAAATATCGATTAGGGGTTGTGACGAGGGTTTTGCCACGTGACCTCAGTTTCGTTCACTCACACACGTGCACCGTAGATTCCTCGATTATTTTATTGATATAATGAAGAAAAAAACCTGCGTTTAATGATATTATTTTTATCTTACATTACTTATATGTTTATAAATAATCATAGCAACGTTTTATCTCCAACTTTATGTGACGTATGGCAATAATGCAAATATATATATGACAATTTCAAAAAGATCACCAAATCATTATTATTATTTTGTGTTACTTTTAAATGGAAAAAATATCTAGAAAGTAATATATTCGTGTTAACGAACTAAAGTATATTAAAATGAATATAAAAGTAAAATATTTAAAAATATTCGTTACATTACATTCGTACAGTAAGTGCGAAGAACAAAAAAAAAATGAACAGACTTAAATATTAAAACATTTAAATTAACAACAGCAAATGACAATAAGAAGCGGCATTCGTAAACAGTCTATTAGTTCAGGGTGATCTTTAATATAATATCATCAACTCACTGGCTTCCGACAATTTGGATCGTGTAAGAAAAACAAACTACTGGACTCGCGTATCGTGTTACACTACTTAAACTGTCGTCAGACGCCACCCACACAGTGTCGATTTTGTTTTTTTACTAGATTTTTTAGACAACAAAATAGATTTCCTGTTATAAAAACAAACAGAGACGTTTATTGACTCCGGAATTTTTCATTTTAGTATGTCTTGTTATGGATGAATGATGGATTTAGAACGACTTCATCTTTGACGGATGGCGCTTCCGATCTTTGAAAATTATACACATTAAACATAAATTATCATTATTCTGTGCTAATATTATCCGCTATTATCGTAAAGGATTGCGATTCAGGAAATTTTCATTGTGTGAGGTCTTAACAATCAAAATTTACGAATATTTGTCTGAATGAGGTTAACTTGGATATCAAATTTATCTGTTCATCAAACTCCATTTAAGAGAAATATATCAACTTCTATAAAATTTTAGGGTATACATCGGGTTGACGGAGCGTATTCGGTGATCACAATCGTGGTTGGTCTGCGGGAATTGCTTTCATAGTCCAGTAGCCATGGGTGAGACAATAATATATGACTATACGATATCCTATTACATATCCAAATTTACATACGAGAAATACAATCAAATGTTTGGAAAAATAATTAATTATAAAAAATTATGATTAACTTACCTACACACGTTTGTTCCTGAGGTAACTCAATGTCTGTGTTTTAGGTAACGACTGGCTGAAATAGCTACCTACATATTACTCAATTTGTAATTTTACATAATATGAATAACACATATATAAATAAATACATATTACACATAGACTCAGGACGGAAATCGAACCCGTAAACTCTAAGGCAGAGAATCCTAAAAAAGCCTAATTAATGTCACCTATGAATAAATTAAGTAATCACATTAATGAAATACTTATTTAATATACAGTAAACGCATTTATTGCATACTACATACATTTTAAAAAACGAATTTATTAATTATAATGCTATATATTATAAATTTATAATAATATATTTCTATAATTTAATTTCTTTATTTTTTCCCCAGTACTAGTTTTTTCCTATTACTAATGATGTTATGGATGTAAAAAAGAGATAGATAACTATCTCTCGCTGTAGAATATTCGACCAAAAATGCACAAGGACCGCAGGACAACTACCGTGGACACCGCTTTGATTTACGAGAAATAAAATTTTGGGACGATTTAGCGGCGCAATTAAAATATTTAAAAAACCACCCTCAGTGGGTGGTGGGCGACAGTTCTCACAAGCCTATTAAATATTATTTTATTTGTTTTTGTCATTCTTTTTGTGGGCGGATACTGTCCTCGGATTTATTGTCGTGGACATGTCGGCGTACTTTGATGTGTTTTATGACATGCGTTTCTACGGTGGCGCTACGATGTCACTTCCTATACGGAATCGAAATAAATTATTCACGTGCTATTTTTTGCTAACGCTAAACAAAAACGACTTTTTCTGCTATTGAATTTATTACCTACTCTTTGTATGATGATTATTTTTTAATTATTTATGCACTTTGTTCTGCGATGTTCTAAAAATCACCGTTAAGTTGTTATATATTTCCGTACTGTGCACATTACAGGACGCAGCGGGTATTCCGCAATTATGTACTGATTTATAAATTGGAAACCGACAAGTTATAATATCATGACAATTAATTGCCCGTTATTCAAAGAATTAACCCTTTAGAGTCGAGTGGGCCGTTTGTCCAAATGTCAACATTCATAACCGCGCGATGTTATCAACGAGGCATATACGTGTAGTGTCAGTTTTAAAATAAATTCTATTATAAACGATTTGTGAAATGCGTTGTCAGCATGACGCGCTCGGCGCTTAGTGAAATCAGACTTTTTATTCAACAATAGGCATAATAGTTTTGTCCTCTGACAACGCTGATGAAATGTCTTAGTGAATTCACAGCATGAGGCTCGCGGCCGCTCACTGTTTGGAAGCTGCCACCCGCTTTGAAATGTTGCTCGAAATTAACATATAACATTCATTTTTTAGCTTTGCGTTAAGTGAATGTCAGTTGAGATAGAAAGGATCAAATTAAAATAGCTTATCACTAGGGTTCGATGGGGAACGGTGCATGTCATCGGTTAGAATGGTATGGGTGGGGAGGTCGTTAGCATAAATTGAGCACCAGATAGTACAACAGCGGTACTAGAGCTTTTAAATCAAATGGCAGTGAACACGGAACGTGTGGTAATAATCTATTGCAATAATTTCTGAGGCGTTAAGATGAGCCCGGTCGAGGTCGACTCGCAACTGAACAATTTAATTGAATAAAATTAGCCTATAAATTACATTTTTCGAAGCCTACAATGGAATGCCGTATTCTGAACTCGTAAAATACTTTTATTTACTGGAGCCTTCTTCGAGAATCCACATTACGAAACCACAATGGTCCACTTGAAATATTTCACGATTCAGCCTGTAATATCCCACTGTTGGGCATAGGCCTCTTCCCCATGTAAGAGAAGGATCAGAGCTTAATCCACCACGCTGCTCCAATGCGGGTTGGCGGATATATTCCCTACTATGAGTAACGATCGCTATCAGGTGTACATGATAACAACCGGGACCGACGGCTTAACGTGCTCTCCGAGGCACGGTGGGGAGACCCACAAGGACTGCACAAACACCCAGACCACGGCAAACATCTGTATGGCCAATACAAATATTGTCATGTGCGGGAATCGAACCCGCAACCGCCCGCGTAACAGCCAATCGCAATCCAGTGCTGTGACCGCTACGCCAACGCGGCGTCTTCATCAATCTTGAAATATTTACATATGTTTTAATCTTAGGAAGTAAGTTAGTGGATAGTGTGCTGTACTAATTTAGCATTATTTCATTGTAAACATTCTATTGAGAAAAGTTTTTTCAGTGTTTTAAGTTGATGTAGATTATTACTATTCATTAAACAATTACGTATGTAGGTAACGTAAAAGATGTTTTAGTCATAAGGGTTTTTTCCAACTATTTTTCTAACATGTAACTTGTATAGTATGTAAAATAAAGTAATACTTACTATAAAAGAAATTTGCAGTTTATTTATGAACTAGCTTCTGCGCGCGACTTCGTCGGCGTGGACTCCGCTCCTATTGGTCTTAGCGTGATGTCACATAGCCTTCCTCGATATATGGGCTATCTAACACTGAAAGAATTTTTCAAATCGGCCCAGTAGTTTCAGAGATTACCGCGTTCAAACAAACAAACAAACAAACAAACAAACAAACAAACAAACAAACTCTTCAGCTTTATATATTAGTATAGATTATTTAAGCAAAAAGGAATTATAATGAAAGAATATTTTTAATTACGTGGTAAGCAGTTGTTTCAAATCTACTATTACAGGTGCTCAGGACACGCAAGGCCGCAGTGGTGCCACCAAAACAAGCAGAAGTCTTAATCAGGACCTGTTTATTTCATTTTTTACTTTAGTGATAACCAAGATTTAGAATGAGTATCTATCGATATAAATTCTCTTGTATTGATATTTCGATAAAGATCACAATTGTGAAATTTTGTGAAAGTTTTTTGTTATTTTGTTTGTGATTTGTGAAAAATTATTGCGTGACACTAACTACGCTTTCCGCTGAACTAAGATGATGAAATAAAAGTATCTAAATTAGTAAAAGTAAAGGTAGTCACTGAAAAAATATTCCTTTGATTAACAGCTATATTTCTTTGAAGCGAGATCACGATTCAGCCTGTAATATCCCACTGTTGGGCATAGGCCTCTTCCCCATGTAGGAGAAGGATCGGAGCTTAATCCACCACGCTGCTCCAATGCGGGTTGGCGGATATATTCCCTACTATGAGTAACGATCGCTATCAACTAACAACCGGGACCGACGGCTTAACGTGCTCTCCGAGGCACGGTGGGGGAGATCCACAAGGACTGCACAAACACCCAGACCACGGCAACATCTGTATGGCCAATACAAATGTTGTCGTGTGCGGGGATCGAACCCGCAACCGCTCGCGCAACAGTCAATCGCAATCCAATGCTGTGACCGCTGTTCCAACGCAGCGGAGATAATGAAAATGAAATGAAGCGGAGCTAAATAAAACATTATATATAACCTCATTAAAATTATGCATTTATATCACTGTAATTGAGAATGGCTTGTTTAATAAAAAAAAATGCATATCATAATCACCGAGTGACTTACTCTACCAATTATAATATGAACGAAACGAAACTGCATAAGAGATTTCGCTATTAGCGATACTACCGACCGTGTGACAAATGTTGGTCGGCTCTTTGTCGGCGACCTAATGAGGCGCTGCGTGAGCCGGGGACAAATTTATCTCATAAATAATCCGATACATCGATCTAAAGGTTTAATTTACTTTCGATAATTATATCGTAAGTCATTCATGTCTTCATTACGTCATTTATTCGAATATAATCGTTATGATTTGTCATATACTCTATTCAGAGAATATGGTACTTACTTATCATTGGTGTAGTGGTGATTGTTTTATTCATATTTTAATGCGAAAGTTTTCAATTTCAGACTATTGCACAAATTTTCGAAAAATTTAGAGAAATAGGTAGTTTAAACTAAAAGGGTGGAGACATAAATAATTAGTACGAATAGTTGTTTTTGTAAAATCATTCCTAAATTTACTATTTAAGTAGAATTATTTCAAGAGAATAATAGGTATTTATTACGTACATAAAATAATTAAAAATTATATTTCACCGAAAATTGTAATGTTTATTTAGTGGAAAAATTGCGCAATTGACAAAACAGTAAATGTAAATAAAATTTAAATTGTGTTTATAGCAAATGTACCCACTCGTTATAAAAACAAAATTGTAATCAACTTTGTGATGTCATTAATTAATTATGTATTTAATTTTACATTGTTTAAATTCTAATATTGTCTTTTTTTGTTCTTTTATAATACAAGCAGTGACACTCGTAGTTAGTATCTATCTAATTTATTTATTTTTTAAATTCAATTGTACAAATTGTTATGCAGTTTGGTAAAAAAAAATCTTTATTATTTTGTTAATGTACATTGGATCCGTGCACTGTTGCATTGTTATTAAAAAAACTATTTAAACACTTTTTTCGTTTTTATTTCAATTTTAAATCTCATTCTCCTTCTTGTAGAAGTTATCTTACTTTTTTGTCGGCTGCCCGTTTAATGGTCAGATAAATTACGCCTCATTTCTCACTACAACGCGCCATAAATTAAAAGTGCAGCGTCTATTTCATTAAATCCGATAATCGTAATGACGCACTGACCTTAATCACTGCTTGCATTGCAGATTGCATTGATAGAATTAACCTGCACGAAATATACTAATAAATTCGTATCATAATTTATCCATCTCTTTCACTTGTATGTTTTATAAGCGAGACAGAAGTAGCTATTGGATTTGGTCAACGAAGGGGTTCCAATGAGCAATGATCGCTCACAGGCACGGTAAACATATTTCCTTAACGATTGCTCCTGAAACCTTAATTTTGCTGATGTATGTAGACGCAGAAGCGTGCCACACGCCGTGTTTCGGCCTTAAATCCTTTATGCAAATAGCAACTATATTATAAGAAGATTTAACCATCATGTTAAGTGGGCGTTTGTACATGTCATACTAAAGTATGTTTAAAGTTTTTTTATTTATTTAAGCATACAGAGTCAATATGGCCATAGCCCCGTAGGTAATGGTGTGATCCGGCGATGCGTTGGAGCCACGTCGGGTGGAATAGATGAATCAAAAATAATTATAAAATCGATAAATAAAACAATAAGTTAAAAAAATTAATAAAAAGTAATAAACTTATTAATAAGGTTACTAATATTATAATTACTATTTATTTCGTGTAATATATTTTAAAATATTGTCTTATGAATGAAAAAAGAAGTCTTAACTTTTAGATAAACAAAAAGTTAAAGGTTATTTAAATGTAATCAGTTAAAAACTTCTGTCACAGTTATAACCGTGTTAGCGAGTTGTTAACAAGATCACAACCACTCATTGTTTACAGAACAAACAGCGATAACAAGCTCGAAGATTCTCGGTCTACATTTTGAGATTTGGCAAGAAAACCTTTTTTATTCACCTGTTTCGTTGAGATATCTCAAAAGTTTCTACCACCCGTGTTCTAACAAACACTTATCGCAACTGGATCACATGTAGCAAAGAATTATGGCATATTTAAACAATTTATTGCCGCCGCAGAACAAGGGAAACTTTGATAAGCCTCTGGTTTTGCGATAACGTTCTTTAGTTTCAAATCACCAAAAATATTGTATATGGTACTGGGTAAATATTGAAGCTGTCATTTTTTTTAAACCTACTTCCAAAAAAGGTGGAGGTTCTCAATTCGATTGAATATTATTAGCATGTAACCGCATAACTTTTTACTGGATGTACCGATTTTGATGATTTTTGTTGAAATCAAAAGTTGATGTTTGTCTTGTGGTCCCTTTTAATTTGATTGAGATCTGATAACTACTTTTTGAATAATCTTTGATAATGCGTATTTACTCTTTTATTTTTTCGTATACCTACGTTGTATTACTTGTCGATGTAATTCGTCGGTTTTTTTTCGTTTGCGAGCAAACACAATTATGTTTTTATTTTTTAGTTTTGTTTTTATTTTAAAATATGCTTTTAAAATTCTTTTGTAAATTGGTTATTATTATATTAATGGAGACATAGCTTACGATGAATATTGCTGTTTTAAATATTTAACGAGAGCTAATGAATAATATTTTAAATATGATTGCAGAACTAATGTTATTAGTTGCATACGAATTGTTTGATTCACATTGTTTTCTTTTTGTGGTTTTTTGTTTACAGAACGATGGAGGAAATTGTGAATTTGTAAGGTTCGCAAAAAACTATATTAACATAAATAAATTGTGATTTTATAATATCAATAATATTATTACTTATCTATATAGAGAACAAAACGTGAATACGAAATCTCTTTTCACCCGACTGCAAAGGAAGGGTTATTAAAAGAATTTAACGACATTGCCATTTATTTATTTATTTAATTATCCTACCAACTAAATACATGTTACATTATTTCTATAGTTTAAAAATATGAATAATAGCATTTAAAATATGAACATCCATTATCCGCCAACCCGCTGTAGAGCAGCGTGGTCGGTTAAGCTCCAATCCTTCTCATACTAAATGCCTGATAAAGAGGCCTATGCTCAGAAGTGGGATGTTTACACTGAATCGTGAAATTATGAACAAAAAAAAAACTTAATTTACAAAAATTATAAATTTTTTTTTTTTGTTTTATACATACTACCTTAGATTTATTTAATTGATTTAAAACTGCAACCATTTTTGTTTTTGTCGAAGTGTACCCATATAAGGCACTAAAATTGTAGGAGAGCATGGCAAATTAATTTTTTCCCTCCTATCCCTCATTAAGCATTTCAAAATTAAACAGTAATAATCGAATACAACGTGATTCCATAGCTTCCCAACTCTACAGACTATCCCACTGAGTATCAATATCAAATTAATAATAGATTGTAATATAATCTTTTTTGCGGACCGTAGCTTCAGTGCACGCTTTGACATCTTAATCCAATCATCGAAATTTGTTATTAAGTTACAAAGATTGTTGTTTAGCAAATTACTTACAAATCAATGATCTCTGAACACGTGCCCTAATCATTAACATTCGATGACTTAAGGTAGGTCAATAATAATTTGTTGAAATTTATAATTTCATTTTCTTAGTTATTTATGTAAATTGGTATCAAATGAGTTAATTTCATAACGAACGAGTTTCAAGAATCCTAATTTAAAATTGATTATATTGCGACGACAATGTTTATGTTGCTTTGATAAAAAAAACAATGACTGCCCGAAACGACTTAGGGCCGAGTTCACCGACTATCATTTAATCAATGTTTGAGTAATCAGCCGATGAATTTCTAAACATCGGTTATAGACCCAGTCAAGTATTAACTGTTCACCACGAATATTTTAACCGTGGTTACTAAATCAGGCAATCACCATACGCTCAGAGTGAATGAACGAATGCTATAAGTCTACTCATTAGGGAAGTAACATAGTTCTATTTAGTCGACACGAGTTTGGATGACATCTATATTTAGTAGCATAAAATAAAACGCCTTCAACTTGAGAAGGTCGAGAACGCATTGGAAACTGTTAATTTAGCATGTAGTGTCCAATTTGAATGGGTAATAACGTCATGGCACGGCGCTGTGATTGTAAAAAAAAAATGTTATTGTTTCTTTGCACGTGTTTATATTCTCCGTGTTGATTATTATTTTGTTGTGTTGTGAGTGTTTACTTTTTAAATTACGGTTTCATCCCAAATTAGATTAGCCATTTTGAAAGAACAATTAAAGCAAGAAGAAATAAAGACCCAAAAACTTATGGATAGTTAGTAATTTTTTTAGGTGTTATACCTGCATGTATATTGTATTGGTAATAAAAATGTTCAGGGACAAGAAAAAAATTATTTTATTGTTGGTATTATATTTTATTTGTTTATTGTTACATACATTACATACTTTTTAAACAAGACTTTGGTAATAATTTGATATTAATGATCTCCTGCTGGGATTTAAATTTCTAACATTATTACATACAGAGCGCTGTATTTTTCCCTGGTGTAATGTTTCTTCCCATGGTACTGGCAAGTCTAGACTCAGGACGTCTAAAGGCATTAGATCTCCTCTCATTTGTAGGATGTTGTGTAATACCTGCTGTATTGAGACCAAAGATTTAAATCTTTTTTGAGACTGCATGTTTATCTATTATCAAAAACTCTTTGAACTAATAACGTAATGTTGCGCTTGCGACTGTTCTAAAGTCACAGCAATCTGTTGCGCAGATGTTAAAATATGGCACTAACGGACCGTTAAACGATGCTGTAGAGCTCGGTTATAGTAATCGGCTGTTTAAGGGCTGTAAACACTGGTTAACGTGTGGTGAACATTAAAAATGATTTAATCAGTTGCTTAAATGATAAACGGCCGTTTTAAAAGTCGGTGAACTCCGCCCTTAATGTGTGATAATTTATATGTATCATAACATGAATATTAACACTGTTTTTAACCTTACGGTTGTGTGTAAATCCGCAACACTTACCGTCAGTATGATTTGGCATTTTATGTGATTGCGTAAAATAATTGTATTTATTACTCATACATAACTTTTCATATACCAATGGAAACGATATGAGTGTCTATTTTTATTTTTGGGAAACGATAGCGCCGGTTAAGATGACCAGCGATTCAGGAAGGATTGCTATCGAGCTATTATTATTAATACATACTTTTTTCTAACCGCCTTGTTATCTGACGCGAGAATCCTTTCAATCCATCCATACTATTGTTTTTGAATCACTTTTTTATGGTGATATCAATATTTTTTTCGATGGGAGTAACGATAAAATAGTGATTTGTTCGGAACAGATATCGAATGAACGAGATGCCTTTAGGCCTCTTATGATGCGTATATCATTCGGCGGCAACCTTTCTTTTGTATGTAAATGTTTTATTGTTACATTTTTAACTAGTTTATTTTCGAATATCCGTGGTGTAAGATAAATATATTTCTTTATAGTTAAGTATTTAAATTACTGATTGAATTTACAATCTCGTAATTAGAGGGAAGGTTCAAAAACTAATTTGTTAGGCTTAGGTCTTGATCTGACACTAATTTTACATTAATGGGTCCTTATAAGATCTAGAAATTTATTTCTTTTATTACAAAATCGTTTGCAGAAACGGACATCGATATTTTAACAATATGGGATACTGCTAAGTAGACCATAAAATATCATCGATTTTTATGGCGGCCGCTTTTGCTGTTAGTAGGGGCAATGTAATATTTTTCTTTTATAAGGAGATATCGTTACGATCTGGTGGTCGCATTTTAGGTATTTAATGATTCTCGTATTAAATATCTAGCTTTGTACATTTTATTGAGACATTTTGAAATGAAGTAGCATGTTCATTTTATGAGACAATCTTTTACAATTTGTGCTTAAATATATTTAAAGTGTATAAGTGTGACATAGCTGTATTTTTTTTAATTTCTATTACTTATTTAATTTAGCAATTAAATACGATGTATGACTTGTATTTATCGGAACATTAAAGATAAATATAAATATTTATTTCATGTAAATTTTATGGTCGTATAATTAATATAAATTAAAAAACGATAGATTTTGTCATGTTGAGATTTAGTTATAATGAAATACTAGCAGGAGATTCTTTTAAACGAGTTTTGTAAGGCAATAAAAAAAAATCTTTGTTTTTTTTTTCTATTCGAAGATCCTGCGATATATAACACGTCGATTAAAAATCGTGTTAGATTATAAGTTTAGACATTCAATGATTAATACTGCTCCCGATTTTAAGTTTTTCAAAGGCTCAAGACAAATTAATAGATATGTTTGTTTTTGGTGATACGAAGCATCCGGCGCCGCGGGCGACTAAAGTATTCCAATCTTTAATGGAGTGTTGGTCGGTTGTTTATGAATGTGTAATATGACCTTATTTTGTTACTCAGTATGTATTTTTGATGAAATCTATTGGAGTCTATTATATTAGACATTTATACCTTCGGCGAATTTGCTGCGTGTTCGGCGTAAGGCTAGAATGTTATAATGACGTGTTTCGTACTCACGATGCATCCTCTGATCGTCTGTGTTGCTTATTAAAAATTTGTTTCTTAGGTAAATCCTAACGAATTGTCTCAAAACTCTCTGTGAAAATAAATATAATTATGTACAATAGTAATTGTCCTTAAAACTTTTCTGTTTTCCTGCTTAGTAGGTAGATATATTTACAAAAAATTCCAATGCATCCTAACATGCTTGTCAAAGCCATAAATCCTCAAATTTTATGTCATAGGTTATTTATACCATACACATTAATACAACACATATAGATAGGAATTCGAATAATTATGGAATGTATGTCAATATATTAACGCTAACGGGAACAAAAGCGAAAGTAGATAAGCGTGATAGACACCATCAACTGATAGTTTATGGTGTACTAGCATTAACACCGCTTCTGGATTTGGTTACCGATCATGAATAATCGAAGACTTACATCGCGTTAATGACAATGAGTGTAGTTGAGTGAGATCGAATAGATGATAAGGCGAGCACCCCGCGGCCGACAGATACATTGCAGTCAAGATACAGTCACCAACAAATACTTATTCCTATTTAAATCCGTGTCCTGCTTGGATATTTAATTTTATCATCTGTCTTACATCAGCCGCATAATGTTTAAATATATTTAGCAAGTTTAACTAAGAGACAGTTCTTATGTTACAATTACCTACAAATATATATTTTTTAATAATATTACATTGGTATGCTATCATCATTTTGCCTTAAAAGTGTCTTACATATGAAACGGGTATTTTGTTAAAGTTAAATATTAAACAATAGGTATACGTGATTCCAAAGCTTTAAAAACTGATTAAACTTTAAAGAATATTTATATTATAAACCTTAAAAAAATTATGAAAAGTTAAATTATAAAAATGATTATATTAGTAACAACAGCTGTGGTGGTGGTGTAGTGGTGGGTCACTGCTGCGCATAGGCTTCTTTCTCCGTGTAGGGGAAGGATATAAGCTTAGGGCGCCTTCAAATTTGTCGCGCGGTGGCAGCGCGGCCGCAGCGATGCTGCCGCGCTACTTTGTAAATCTATGTAAATAACAACGCGTAACAACAAATGGGAGCCGTGGTGATAACAATATTCACATTTACTGACTTTTTTTTTTATCACTAGTCTGGCAAACGAGCATAAGAACCCCCTAATAGTAAGAAACTACCGTTTTTTTTATATCGCAGGGTAACCCATTTACGGGTGATATCCAGGACGCCCGGGTAGGCAGTCCTAGACCGTATGTCGCACTCAGCATTTGGGGGTGCCACTACCGCACTAAATCCCTGCGGGAGCCTTCAGCCGCTTTAACTTACAATTAATTGAGGGTCCCGGATCTGCAGGCAATCGGATCCCTCCAGCGACAGGCTGGCCTCGGCGAAAAGGCCAGACTTCTCCTCCATGGGGACTGTCCGGCTCACCTCTGAACAGTCCCGACGACGCCGTGTCTAGCAGGACCGGGTTCCCATCCCGGTCCGACACGGGCACAGGGGCGTTATCTACTGGAGGCGCATTAAGTAGAGTGTAGCGCAGCTTATGGATGCCAACAGCACAAGGACCATCGACAACGCGTTGAGGACTATTCCCTTGACACTAACCTGGAGCTCTGTCTTTCTTACTCAACACATGACTTGGCTAATATCTTCTGTAAGATGAAGGCATCTCTCCAATCAGGTTGCTCCTAATTTTGAACAAGATAATTTATTGCATTTGTTGCATTAACGTTAAGTAATCGAAACATGTTTCCGACTGTACTTAAAATCGTCGACCACTTTACGGTATAATAATGAATTTGTTTCGTTCTTTCACAGTTAGACAGTTCTCATTTATTTTAATAGAATAAGTAAGTAGATAATTTGAATATTATCGTTTGTATATTAAAAGGGTCATGAAAGCTATATGATATTATTTATTAATTGAAAGCTATCGCATTATGCATTAGATAGGTTTCTGTGGGAAAAAATTTTGAGACAAAATTTTAGTTTTGTATAGTAGTTAAATTATTGTAAATATTGTAATAGCAATAAATAAGTCATAATATATAAGTTACTAATTTTATATTCTGGTTATTCTCATAATTAAAAATTTTGACACTTATCTGGCTATTCATTTCTACATATTTTATACTTTAGCTAGTTCTTGGATATGGCTTTGTATGAAGGGAAATTAAAATTAAGCTCAAAATTTATTACATTAACTATTTTACTGTATAAACTAAAATACAAAGTTAAAATATAAATAAAAAAATTAACGTAATTTTATGAGTTACTACTATACTACCCTTGATTGTTCATCAAAATGCCAAATACAGCAAATTTCAATTACGTCTATAATAGCCCAGTCAAATTAGTATTTTAGATTTACAAAAATTGGAAGCAGCAATTTTCCTTCGGTTGGGGGGGTTGGGGGGTGTCACTTGTAGTTTAAATTAAAAAAGTATGGTACCAGACTTGTTGCTTCATCCGCCATCTTGTTTTAAGGTGTTAATTTTTGTCTCTTGAATAACTCGTTTATTTTCAATTTTACACGAAAAATTGTTATTACAAAAGTTATTTGAAATTAAATTTCCTACAATTTTGGTTCCTATCAATTTTTTCGTAGGATTAATATTTTACGATTTATACCTGAGAAGAGTTGGGGATTAACCTAAGTATTGTATTAACGCGTATTAATTAGTAAATCGGTTAGAGTAATAAGCCCATTTTGGTAAAATACTGATGTTAGAAAAATAATTTAGAAAGTATTGTGATACTTTGGCTGTGATGGTTAATGGTAGGTTTTGCTTATAGAAACCTTTTTTATGAATTTAAAAGCAATACCGTATCCATTTAGACTGTATGCCCCGATATTCCCTAATATTTATTAATATTTTTCACTTTTATGTCATAATTGTTATAGATTAGGTACTTTTAATGAATGGACAGCTGATGGAGATCTTTCTTTTTGATTTCTGTACAGTTCACTCACATCTAACTGTTTGACTTTTATTTATTTTTAATTGAAGAAATTATTTCTCATTATTAGATTCGAATAAATATTTTTTTGTCATTCCAGCAGCATTTTTTGTAGGCATACGCATGTATTTATATAAAGCCTGTTTTTTTAAAGTATTTATATTATACAATAAACAAAAGTTAAAATAGGCTTATACTAGATCGTTCAATAAGTCCCGAGACTAACCTGGAAATGGCGCATATATTAAAAACGCTTTTGATTTTTAAAAAGTACTGGCTATCAATACAAGAATATGTGTCAAATTTTTAAAAATGGAACAATAAAATTATTGATTTTGAAACATTTATTGACGCTACGGTTGTAATTTCGATACAATGGAAAAAAACGAGTTTCGCGTGTTGATAAAACATTGTTTTTAATGGGAAAAAATACCGTTGAAGCACAGCAATGGCTTATAAAATGTTATGCAGGATCAGCTCCCTCTAAAGCAACCATTTGTCGGTGGTATGCCGACTTCAAACGCGGTCGCATGGACACCAATGATGGGGAACGCTCAGGTCGTCCAAATGAAGCAGTGACTCAACAAAATATTAACCAAGTCCTCAAAATCGTATTGGAAGATCGGAAGGTAAAAGTGCGAGAGATAGCCGAGATAGTGAAGATTTCAGCTGGTAGTGTTTTCACTATTTTACATAAAAATTTGGCCATGAAAAAGCTTTTTTCTAAGTGAGTGCCGCGTTTGCTTACAACTGATCAAAAGGAACAACGTATCAATGATTCAGAGCGATGTTTGGCGCTGATGAATCATAATAAAAAGGATTTTTTACGTCGGTATGTAACAATGGATGAAAACTGGATATACCATTTCACTCCGGAATCCAATCGGCAGGCAACGGAGTGGAGAGCGGCTGGTGAAAGCCGCCCGAAGCGTCCAAAGACTCAGAAATCGGCCGGTAAGGTTATGGTGTCTATATTTTGGGATGCGCATGGAATACTTTTCATCGACTACCTTGAAAAGGGGCAAAATATAAATAGTGACTATTACATGTGCTTATTGGAGCGATTGAAGTACGAAATTGCGGATAAACGGCCTCACATGAACAAAAAGAAAGTGGTGTTTCACCAGGACAACGCGCCTTGTCACAAGTCCGTGAGAACGATGGCCAAAATTAACGAATTGGGCTTCGAATTGCTTCCTCATCCCCCTTATTCGCCAGACTTGGCCCCCAGCGATTACTGGCTGTTTTCAGACCTCAAAAAATGCTTCAGGGTAAGAAATTTGACTCAAATAGTGAAGTTATCGCAGCAACGGCGGCTTATTTTGAAGCCAAAGACAAATCGTTCTACACACATGGGATAGAAAAGTTAGAAAAGCGTTGGAGGGACTGTATCGCTCTTGGAGGAGACTATGTTGATGAATAAAAATTAATTTTATAAAAAAGACCTTTTTTTAGTACTTAGTCTCGGGACTTATTGAACCACGTGTTATAATAGTTAATAGCTAAAGTAAAGTTTAATTTTTTTTAAAGTAAACAAAAATTAAGAATGTAGGTACCTAGTAATTAGTAGATTAACTAATTTTGAGTCAGCGCCAAACAATCAATGAAAAAAGATTAATTAAAATTAATAATTATTATTGATTAAATTTAATTTAAATTTAAAGAAATAACAAAATGAAATTAACAAAGAAACGTCAAATCTCCAGCGATAAACAAAAATGCTCTCCCGCACGACCACTCGCAACTGTGCCCTCACTTTTGTCCCGTTCGGGTTGCCGTCTCGCTGACACTCAGCATTTTCGGCCGCCACGCATCACGCCATATATGGATATATTATATACACACTTTGCATCACGTTTAACGCAATTAATTAATTTGCTTGTTTGGCACCCACTCAAAATTACTTATGTATACATACATAAGTGTAAGAACTTAGTTATTAATGTTAAATAAAAATTGTTCAATATTATTTTTTGCTTTTACTTTTTTCGGATGTTTATTTTTTTTTTTTTTGTTAAAAAGATTTTATTAATACTGCATATATTAATGCCATAGTTTACCTAAATATTATTATTAAAATAAATTTAAAAGAATGTTACAATGTAAGTTGTTATTTGCACAGGAATGTAATAACAACACGTGATCGCATAATATTTTTATTCACCATTAATGCATGGAAACTTAGCTCGACAACATTTCCATAACACGTCTCTCAACTATAAATTAATTTAAAAGCACTTTGAAAGTCACCTCCGCACATCGCTAGATAAAACTCACGCAGTGAAAAAATACTTTAATATTTCCAATTAACCCTAATAATAGGCTCTGGGCACAGTGGAGGCAGTGCGATTAAAAAGACAAATTCCTTAACCACTAGACTACAATAGCAGGTTGCGAGCATTCCCTTTGGTTCGAACCTCGCCTTTATTAATAGATGGCGACCGGTAGCCGCGGTCAATACTAGCGAAAGATATGATTAACACAAAGGCGAATGCGACCAGTTTGGGAGCCATGGTTAATATGCGACCGCAGCAGGTTTCGATCATATCCATTACAGGCTAATAATGTTCGTGCGACAAACGCGATTGTATGAGATAGGTCGGGAACATATTGCCAGCGTATTGTTTTAATTTTTATATTTTTTATATTCATAATACTTATAAAGATTTTACTTTTACGCTAAGCATGCGTAATTATTATAAGTTAAGTATTAAGCGAGAATACGATCTAAGGCACTAGATCTATGTTTGTGGTCATTTTCAGATCCTAATGTTTCGGTACTTATTGCAAGCGCTGTTCCCGGGTCCACTGAAAAATAATCAATAATAAATATTGTGTAAATATTCCGATTTATGTATAAATATAATATGGCCTGTTTAATATTAATTTTACTGATTGTGACAGCGTTTTTAAATTACATTGACAAAAAATATTTAATTCCTATTGCTTAAGATTTTACACCATTTTTTATACATACACATAACTTCCTAAAGAGCGATAAGGACAGCATTTTCGTTATTTAAGGTTTACATCGCGGAGGTACTTAAAACATACGTATTCGATGTTGTGTCCTTAATGTGTAACCACAGCCTTTAATTAACGAAGGCGCAGATGTCGATCTGGCACGTGACCATAGTATCGGACGAGAATAATTTTACGTGTGCTTTACGGCCCTAGTCCTGGTGCATTCATTTAAATTCATTTCGCACTCCGCTATAATTCAACTCATTTACTATTCTCTGTCGATGATTTGATTGCCATCGCCCAATTATCGCTAACCCGTTTGTAAATTTGATATTCATGCATGCATCATTAATCTTTATCTAGATATTCATATATTTGCATACGCTTTTGGTTTAAGAGAAACTTGCCTTTACGATCAGTGAAATATTCGTTTCTATGCCCATTGTAGGATGGCGGATTTTTTGTGCTTTTTAACAATTTTTATTTTTAACCAGTACGCGATGCAACCTTTACGATTAAGGCGATGAAAAGCTATTAATTAAGTTAACGACAAAGCCGTCCATCTCCCGTTTACTCGGACGTTTATTCGAGTGTAAGACGGCGAGAATAAGTCAACTAGTGGGACCGTCATAGGAGGGCGTTTTTGTCCGTCTGTGACGCAAGTAGGCGTTTATCGTTGCTGACTCCGTTCTCGCTTTTTCAAATGTATATAATAATAATTTACTTTTATCTCATGATAAATACACAGTGGCGATTGTAAATAACTTTCCAATGACAAGGGATGTAATTGGTTGCGCTTCGACATCGATCAGACGGCTTTGAAGTTATTGCTAAACGAAACGCTAGCGAAACTGAGGACGCGTATATTTATTTTGTTGACTTATTAAAGGCTCCAGGCTTATTCTATTTGGATTTAAAACAAGAAAGTACAGATTAATTATTGAGTTTGATTAGAGTTTAATGACTACTGCTTATAGACACGCAAACTTGTATTTTACCTACTCTATAAATGTGTAATACAATTTAAATTTAAATAAACTCTGTATCGATTTTCTGCATAATTAAAATAAGTAAAAAATCGCATATAAAATGCAAACAATTGATCTAACCTTGCAATACGTAATGACGAGTTTCCGCCAATTAAGGTGCGTATGCGCTGCGACAAAAACTTGCCTAAGAGCTTTCAGAGGCGCTACCGAACTTAATTGGACTCAGTTATTGACTGGTGGGTATTGTACTAATATGCCATTGCTATTTGAAGGTCGCTTGGCATATCTTGTAAATAACATTTCTGTAGACAGACTAGTCAACTATTTCTTGATGACCATTTAAAAATAAAGCGAACGAAATAATAATGGAATTCGATCTGTAGCCAAAGAATGTAGTATTTACGATAGGTACGAGTAGGTACATGCTATCACGTAATAAATACTATTATCTATTTATACATGAACTAGTTGGGAGTTTTGTTGGAATTTAAATAATTACAATACGCTTTAATCTTAATTATTTTTCATTTCAATGCTTTTCTTATGTACTTTGTCTACGGCAGAATTATTTGTGTATCACGATCACGATCACGATTCAGCCTGTAATATCCCACTGTTGGGCATAGGCCTCTTCCCCATGTAGGAGAAGGAGACGCCGCATTGGCGCAGCGGTTAGAGCATTGGATTTCGATTGGCTGTTGCGCAGGCGGTTGCGGGTTCGATCCCCACACAAGACAACATTTGTATTGGCCATACAGATGTTTGCCGTGGTCTGGGTGTTTGTGCAGTCCTTGTAGGTCTCCCCACCGTGCCTCGGAGAGCACGTTAAGCCGTCGGTCCCGGTTGTTATCATGTACACCTGATAGCGATCGTTACTCATAGTTGGGAACATATCCGCCAACCCGCATTGGAGCAGCATGGTGGTTTAAGCTCCCATCCTTCTCCTACATGGGGAAGAGGCCTATGCCCAACAGTGGGATATTACAGGCTGAATCGTCGTTCGAATAATGTTTTGTTTAATTTTCACCCTTCTTACACTTAGACGTTTGATTTTTTTGACTTATTAGTACCTATAGTAACTCATTTTTAAGCGACTTCCAAAAAAGGAGGAGGTTCTCAATTCGACACGTATGTTTTTTTTTTTTTTTTTATGTATGTTAGCTCAGAACTTTTGACTGGGTGGACCGATTTCGATCAATTTTGTTTTAATTGAAAGGTGTTGCGTGTCATGTGGTCCCATTTTAATTTAATTGAGATCTGACAAGTACTTTTATAGTTATATCTAATAATGTGTATTTACGTGACTACTTTTTCGTCGACCTACGTTATATTATACCGCATAACTTTTTACTCGGTGTACCGATTTCGATGATTTTTACTTTAATCGAAAGCTAATACTTGTCTTGTAGTCTTATTTAAATTAGATCGAAAACTGATTACAACTTTTTGAATAATCTTTAATAGCGCGTATTTACTTGACTATTTTTTCGTCTTATTACGTTGTATTACTTGTCGATGTAATTGAAGTCGCTTTTTTTTCGTTTGCGAGCAAACACAATTATTAAGGAGACTATCAATAATCTTAATTTCTGATAATTTTTAAATTAGAGGTTTAGTAGCTTTGAAAAAATAATAATAATAGACTTTTAAACTAATTAATAACAGGCTGTCCGGAAATACTGAAGAAAGTACCTACTGTTCGGAACTTGGTTTAAATCCTATTAAAGTGGTAGCAATAAAAATCAAATAATATCTGTATTTTTAATTTTTTTCTTTTCAATATTGGCAATTACTATAATAAGTTTTCATAATCTCATAATTTCCTTTAAATAATGAGATAAGATGAAATTGTTATTGTTTTTTTTTATATTATAAAATTAACTAAGTAAAGAAGCTACTTTCCAAAGCATTAGTTTGTTTTTCGATTATTCGTTGAGAAGTTAAGGTTGCAGTTATAAGAAAACAATTACTACTGTTTTTGCAGATCAAATTAATGAGCTTTTATAAGATCGTTTTTGGTTGATGTACTTAATTTCCGTCCATATTCTTAGCAATTTTCTTAGTAAAACGTTCCTTTGTTACATACAAAATACTTAATAGTTTTTGAGTAGAGAAGAAATCAATAGACTTTCTTGATCAATATATTTAGATAACCCTAGTGATAAATTTATTTTTTTAAAAGATTGTCTTTTCCAATCTTTTCGTTCTTTCGTCGTGTTTTAAACTTTTTAAGTAATTGGTTAAGAAAGCCTATTAGTCCATTGAAATGTTACATTTTTTTGGGCTTACCTTGCGTTTGTCAGAGGACGCAATTTTATTATGAAGGGGAGCTTAATCTAATGTTAAATCCAAGTTTGTGGGTTTGTAGTCCTTGTGCAACGGCCGCCATCTTGGAAAAAGAGGTTCAAATGGTTTTTATGGTTTATCTGCCAAACTAGAAGTCTCACAAAAAAATTATGCAACGTTTTATGTTGCAAGTAAAATTATCTACAACTTATGTTCAGTAACTTTTAGTCGTAGAATCATAAATAAAAAAGTTATAAGCGAAAATCCATAAAAATTTGAGAGAAAAAAATCTAATTGTTGATAAAACTTTTTTTCTTCATATCTAATTCCCCCCTTCATATCTAAAAAGTAAAATTGCGTCCTCTGACAAACGCAACCCCAAATGTAACTTTTCAATGGACTATATCTTAGTATTCATTAAGGGAGAGATAATACAATATTATAATATTTTTCAATACCTAGTTAAACATTTTGTCCAATTTTAAAATTTATTGTACTTAAAAGTTTTCCTAAAAAATTGTCCTTTTCCTCTGGAGAGAAATAAAAAATATTAAAAAGAACCCAATAAAATAAAAATACGTCATAATAAAATGTAGTCAGTCTACTATTGGCAGATGGAAGCCGATCTGGCTTTAAGGTATGTCGTTCTAAGTCGTCACTCGACGCAACAACAATTACGCTTAGCTCAAAATATTATATCATGTAAAATATTTTTTTTTTTTTTTTTTTTTTTTTAATATTATATTAAAGAAATAAAAACTTAGAATTTTACTTATAAAAATTGTTTTATTTTATAGTTAAAGTTAGATTTGTTAAATTTTATGCGTTGCTACTATATACATAATTTACCTTAACCTTAAAGAGGATCATAGCTAAATAATGCTATCAGAGTAAGATAACCAGAGCTCTTGAGAAAGATTTGCTGAGGAAGATTTGAACTTGTAGTTTAAAATACATTAAAAAATATTATTCGTGTAATCAGGTCATTAATACATAAATAAATGTTACAATTCTATTTAAAACATGTTTTTCTTTTTTCACCTCTTTTATTTTTGGCTAGTAACAATACTTAATTAAATCAGTTTTGCGCAGACCGTCAGGAATCACTTTTTCATAATTATTTAATTTTGTACTCATTATACTTAGACGAGAATATGATTAAGAGTTTTGAAAACCTTGTTTCAGAAATATATATAAACTCTTTCGTATAAACCTTTGTATCAGATATTTTAAACGTGAATTTTATACTACTTTAGTTAGTCTTCAATACAGTGACAGTGCGTAGGTATAATTTATATCAAACAGGTTGTATCGATGGCGCGTGGCACGTACATTATATACGCACTTGTGTACATAGATACGTATGTACATTTGATTGCATGTGTGTAGCCTAAAAACTCATGTACTTTGTAAGAATGAATTATTATATTAGACATATGGTTCGATCACATTAACACTGTGTTGTGTAGAATTTGATGTTCTATTTTTCATTTTTATTTATAGGTATTATTCCAAATAATATAAGATACATACAAAGTTACATGTAAATGACTAAAGTGAAATTCAGTCTATATTCATGTACATAGTTTGGGCAATAATATTAAAAAATAGTAAAAATGAATAAAAGATCCATATAATTTATTTTACAATTAAGATATGAATAATAATTTCTAACTAATTTCGCATAATTATAATCAGTCAATAATTTAAACAATAAAACTAGACACGTGCTGTGATTGAGTTGCGGAATAATAAAAGTTTTGTCATTCGATATTGCAATAATATGCAAAAGATTATTGAAATGCATACATAAAGTTTTCTTGTCAGTTCTTTTTATTTAAAAAGGTGCGTATTTCATTTATTTCTTAATAAGCGAGCAAGTGTCCTTTGGGTTTGCGGTTTAATTAAGAACTAGAGAAATATTCGTACTCAGCCTGATCTGCATAGGTATTTGTATTTTAATCACGATTATTTATAGATGCGATTTTATTTTGTCAGTTAATTTAACGGTGATTAATTCGTTACTTAAAGTGATGAATGCGCCATTTAATGTTTCTTATTTTCGTTAGCGCGATCTTAAGAGATCTCGCCTGAAAGATGTCGAATAAAAACGAACAGTAATAAATATATGGGCGGCGAAAATAATTGTAAGAAAGCGAAAGACAAAAGTTTAAAGTAACTGCGAAAGAACAATATTAAAAAAATATACAGGAGGTCGTCGCTCTTCGACGATACTCACATAATTCTCTTTTAAAATACTGAATTTATTAAAAATATAATTGGTACTAAAGAATAACACGCGACTGCGGAAAATATGTTACAACTTTGTCGAATTCAATCTATCGTAACAATGTAAGCGAGCTTTTAGCATTTCAGGAAATGCTTTACTTTGAAAGGGTTCTAAAAATGACGACTTGTTCATCAAGTTTACCAGGTTAGTAAAAAATGGAATCTTGTGTGTCCAGCGAAGGAGTCCATTCAAGAATTTGTTGACAAGCAATTAAGGGTGGGCCGAGTATTCGAAGTCGATCAAAGGACTAAGTGGCGAAATTCAAGTTTGACTGTTTTTCTTACTGTGAATATATCTTGAATTGAATTAAGATATGAATTGGTCAATTAGATAAAAACTCTAATGAACCTCCAAAGAGTATGCTAAAAGAAAAAATATAATTAGCTAACACATACATAGGTACGATATAATCAAACAGAGGAGACGAGCAATCAATTTCGTCTCGCGACAGAATTTTTTAACGCTTTTTTGACTTAAGAATATAATATGTTCACGTTCAATTAAAGTCATAAACACATCTGATCTACGTAATAAAATTTTGATAGTAAAGCACAAGCTTTTATTACGTGTGCACGGCGTGAGTGCATAAACGCTCTAATTAACCCTATGGCATCCTATTTAAGTGTCAATAAACCAGTACAAGATTAAGGATAATGAAATATTTGTACGTCTGCTTCAAAATTTGTTTTTGAGTCGTTATAATTAATTTCTGGTTATAAAATAGTAACTGCAGTGCTGTTAAATAAATTCAATATCACAAAAGAAGTCTTGTTAATTATCATTACATGCACGTTCTCCCAGATAATCAAATCTTATGTGTTTTCGAGATTGTGTTCATCTCTACACAATAAAATTGTCTGTTAGTTAATTCTGAGTATTGTATGATAAATTAATAAACCTAAACATAAAAACTACATTAGAACTTACACTAGTTTTTAAAATACTTCTGAGACATGCGGAATTTTTTTCACGGAATTTCGCAATAAAAAATCTGCATCTCTTAAGATCTATTATTACTTAAATAGTTAACAAGAATTAAAATTTTCATTCAAATTAATTGCTTTGTACCTCTTTATATAAAAAATAAAATAGCGATTGAGCGCCAAAGCTGTTACCAGCGCTATTATTAATAATTAAAACGATTATTTACACGAGACAGTTCAGCAGCAGAAAATAATTAATATTGTTAATAGCTCGCTAGAGGCTCACGTATCCATATTATAGTAGCGTGTAATGGACGCGATAGTGGCGTCGAAAACATACGAGAGAGAAAACATTAGTAGGTATTCAAAAACGCTCATTAATTTCTGAGAATATTTCAAAAAGACGAGTTAAAGTATTTTGTAATTTAAATAACTATAATTTTATATTCTCCGTTTAACTGCAAAAATAAAACAAGCAAATTCATTAGGTAAGCTTCACTGTTTTATATAGTGTTGTAATTATGAAACTGTATTTCTTTGTATATAGGTACGTCTTGAAAATGTAACTTAGTTTTATCTATACAAATAAAGTAATCATAACAGTCACTTTACTCCAACGTATTTAAGGGAGTTATATTTGAAAAAAAAGGAGTATATGATCCTCCATAGCCTTAAATACTTCACTGGCGGTTAAAAGTATGATAAAAATGAAAGTTTCGGATGACACATAATCCGTACATACATAATCCATTAAGCTACTTTACTCAACACCGTTCTTAATTTTTTTTCAATTTTTATTACTGAATTTTGACTTAATTTAAAATGTTTAAGTTATATTTGAATTCAGAGTGATAAAGTTCGAATTTCAAATTTGTGCAGACTATTTTTTTTTTCAAATATTGTAATGGTGAAGATGTTGTTTGTAAGTCACTTTAATCTCGGTATTTATCCATTCCATTTAAGAACATAAGTGAGAGTAAATTTGCGCAGGTTTTCCAGTATTGTAAACAAGTAAGTGTGGTGTGTAAGAATTTTGTTTTTCTTGTATAAATTCAAGTGTTTAAGAGTAATTTATCAATGCAGGTATGCACCGAAAGAAGTTTAAGTGAGAAGCTAGCTATAGAGTCACGCCAGTTCTTCTTGCCACAATCCACATTCCGGTAGTATCAACATGTTGAAATAACTGTTTTTTTTTTATATAAATAAAAATACGAATGTTAATAATACTGCAGCATTCTAGTCATCAGTCTTAATGTTTATTACCGTCTGTAAGTTCTGTAACTCTTGAATATTAAGTAGGTATTTTCTAATAATTATATTATGTACATAATATGTAATCATGATGCTATGAATGGGCTTCACATACCTATTCCATTATTTATGAATGATCCGCAAATATGACTCGTAGCGTATTTTAAGGGCCTATGCAAACCACGTTTTTTAAACGCGCCGTCGACGCGCGTTTTAAAAGCGCGCGTCGACGGCGCGTTTTTATCCTACAGAGCAGTTTGTTGGCGTTTGTATCGATACACACGCGCGTTTGCATCGCGTTTGTATCGCGTTTGCATCGCGTGACACGCGCGTTTGCATCGCGTCTGTATCAGTACATTCGGCACATACGCGCGTTAACGGCGCGTTTTAAAAACGCGCGTCGACGGCGCGCTTTTATTATACAGGTGTGCAAAGGTCTACAGGCTGCGTCTAACTCGCGTGTGTATCGCGTTTGTATCGCTACAAACGCGCGTCGACGGCGCGTTTAAAAAACGTGGTTTGCATAGGCTCTATGGTCTAGCGTATAAGATACAGCATATTCGCGGTAAGAACCTAGTGCACGTCGCTGTCACTTTGCTTAGCCACCACCCTTGTTTAATCTTATCTTATACTATTAAACGAGCAATTCTTGTATATATATATATATATATATATATATATATATATATACAAGAATATATAATCTGAATCTCGAAATCGGCTCCAACGATTTTCGTGAAATTTAGTATACAGGGGATTTCGGGGGCGAAAAATTGATCTAGCTGGGATTCATTTTTAAAAAATGTTGTTTTATCCCTGTTTTTAGGGAATAAAAAAATGGCTAAAATATCGTTAGATTAGGAAGGTAAATTTCGCGATTGTCAATTAAGTTATTATAGCTCGGTGGAACATCGGTCGCTAGATCAACCGATGAGACCATGGTCCAAAACCGTCTCCAATCTATTCTGTTTTTCTATTATCACTTCTAATTTTTTATTTAAATAAAAATAAAATATAAAAATACCGAGAAAAAAACAAAAAAAAAATAAAAAATACCGAGCTAGGCTCGGTCAACCAGGTACTTTAATTTTTATATATTAAAACACCCGTCCTGTGGGTTTTTTTAAGCTTTCAGCTGGACAATTTCAACACGATGAAAAAGTTTTAGACTTAGAAGTGATTTATCTCATATAAGTAACTCCTTCGAATAATAAAGTACAATTTTGATTTGACAAACTTCATATGATATAAATACATATAATAGTTAGTTAGGTAAGAAGGTATCCCGTATTATTTCATACCCTGACCACGAAGTAGGCGAATATCATCATCGTTTGGACCCATTATCATCAACCTGTTTACACTTTATTGAATAACAATGTAACATGCTACATCTTGTACATACGCCGACGCCGTACATGGGCATGTTATGAGAATGTACAAGTCGACTAGCTAGCGTTAATAGGCTATTTTGTATTAAATTTAAATATCATATTTCAATTATTTTATTGATAACGATGTGGGTATTGATTATAATAACTACGTTAATACACACATCCTTTTAATAGATTGATCTCTAATAAATTATTATCGAATAAACACGTGGATAATACCTATAAAATATTTTATTAATAGTTTTAGCCTTCAGAACTTGCTTGTATCATTTAAATTATATTCTCGAATTCCTATTAGTTGTTGCCAATTTTGATTAGACAATGAACTACTGTAGAAGTTAACCAAAAGGTATGGTAAGAGACTATTATAGGTTAGTCAGGATAGTGTAACCCACCAAACATTGCTCCTTTAAAAAAAGTCCCTTAACGTAGTAACCCTTCCAGGGTTGTATTGTAATAGGTATCGAATTTGCACACAAAAAATAATTCAAATCTACTATAGTGAAATAACGTATAACCAGTATAAAAGTTAAAATTATTGAAGTAAATTCAAAATTAACTGAATCTCCATGTGAACATTCCATTAACGGGCCCTCTTATTCATACATAGAAGAAGATTCTTAGTCGTACACTCTTGTCAGAGTGGTCATGGTTGCACTGACGAGGCACATGGTGGCACATGGAAGAAGGGCTGGTGCTTAATCCATCACGGTGTGGAGACCCACAAGGACATTTGCCTAAAATAAAATAAATTAATTATACAAATAAAAATATACCGCTAGCGTATTCTTCTTCTTCCACCACTACACCAGAACGACTGTCACAATAATAAATGTATATTTTTTTTTCTATGACAACCTACTACTTAATCGTGAGAACGTAACTATTTCATTAGTGAACGATAAACAAATTGTTTTTATTAATTTACGTTAGAATGAATTGATGGTTTGTCATTGTCAAATATGTAAGATAAAATGTTGAAAGTTAAAAACGCATTAACGATGCTCGATTAAAAAAACCCGTGTTTAGTGTTTTCAATTAACTTTATCGCACGGTTACGCAAACAATTTTCTTGATTTTTTAATTTTATTCTACTCACTCGAGTGCTGCTTTTAAAGTAATTGTTTTTGTAGTAAGCTATAAGACTTGCATAGTTACTCACTTACAAGAACGTAAGATGAGGCTTATATTTAGTAATAATTAATACTAACAAGTTTTAAATCAGCGATCTGTTCGGAGGTAGAAGAATCGTGGCATTTTATACCGTCTTTTGATTTACAAGTGATTCATAGAGGGATAAATTCAGCCTCATAATCGTTAAGATAATTGTTGGTTTAACAAATGCAATCTGTGGTATTTAAAGACGTTAACTACAGACGGGAGACAGTAACACATACTCTACACAATTTAATAGCGCTTCGTTGTTTTAAATGTAATAAATCAGCGCGAATATTGAAATTTATATATTTCTTTTTTATACTTTTGTATAGATCCTTAATGACTTTCTTTGTAAATGATCTGCGATCAACTTAAGTTTGCAACGCCCTCGACTAACGCACGGCAGCTAAAATTAATGGACACCTGAATTAAAGCTGCGGTGCGGAGTCGTAATGAAGATAACGTCAGTGTGGACGCGGCTCGATAAACAACTGACGGCGTTCCTGCTCCCAAGATAAACCTTTAATTATTGAGATAATGCCCTTTTCAAACTAGAGTGAAGTAGAGTTTAGTAGATTGAACCTTGTCTTGTCTCATGTCTGTTATCTGTTAGACTGAAACGTTACATTAATACTTAGTCATTTTTAAATATTTTCGTCAAGTTACTTAGAAGTGATTTAGAACATTTTAAACGAAAAAAAAAGCGCCTGAAAATATTCTGGAATATCAATTCCCTTTATTAACGCGCTCATATTTTGTGTATTAACACATGCGCTTAAAATTATTCACCGATATTAAATAAAACTCAGCCATATCATTTCATATTCCAGACATAATCCGTTGAGATATTCGAGTAATAAATTTATGCGAAAGTACTAGCAGGGCTGTGTTAATATTGATTGACGAGTCAGTTGTATTAACGCTTGGAAGGAACCACATCTTGTTAACGCTGAGCTAAGGGAAGAATTATTTCGGTACATTGAAACCATCAATCTCGTATTCATTACTTTCCGAAGCATTGATTGCTAAATCTCTCGGTCGCTCCGCCTACATTTCGCACTGACTAAATGTGTTTATAACGACGACGCCTCCAACATCCACAGAAGACGACACCGGCCATCCATTTCCTATTTCACTAATAGACAATGATTGATGAAACATTTGCGAATTTCATATACTTGCGAGAGAACCATATAATTATAGTGTGATTAATGTGCAAATGATATAAAACATGGGATTACTGTTTTTTGTACATTAATGTGGAATTATTTTTCAATATTTTGGACGGAAATGACAAATAAAACCAGTTGGATGGGAGATATTGTGTTTCCGCTATCAATCTTGATGAAAAACAATAAGTTGGGATTGAGGAGGTGATTTCCCACGCCCGTCGGCCAATCGCAACGTAGGTACGTACGAGGCCGAGTAATAAGTCACTAGGTTCTGAACACACAGCTTCATGTCTTGAATGATATTAATTTACAATGAATTGTACGAACTGAATTCAATAATGTATATAAAATAATAAAATTTATGACTATCTGACCTTTTTATAGTCAGTAGTATTTTATCGAAACTAAAACTGGTTCAGTACATATCAGAGACAGATCGTTCGTATCGTCCAGTAATTTTAATTCATTAGTATTTTTATAAGCATTGTTTATAATAACAGTAATAATTGATTAGATTAGAATTTTTTAATACATATATAATGTCTACAAAGATTTGTTTATTAAGTATTAATTATTCAAAAATAAAATATATTTTATATAAATGACGGTATGCTATAAATGCATACACGTATTTCGAATCTTTCCATGTTGTGTCATAATTCAAAAATAATTAAAATGTGCCGCGAACATCGTTAACAATATGTTGATAACATATTCGGAAGGTGCATTATGTAATAATTATAAATTATTTCACGGACGATTAGTGATGATTTATTATAATTGTTCTCGAATAACGACAATAAATTATTTTAAAATACGGTCATTATTAGTGATGCAACGGAAGTGTCTTAACGGAACCAGAAACGGAAACAGATGTCAAAAGTAAATTTTAGCAGAAACGGAAACGGAAACGGATGCAGAAACGAAAGTGTAAATAATATGAAAAAAATTAATAAATTTACAAATATATTTCTTTATTAAGTATTAAATACACACCAAGCCTAGATAAGAAATAGATATATTACAAATCTACAATAGAAAACAATATTGCAACTTAAAATTATTTTAATATTCAAAATTTAGTAGTGGTAAGTGAAACTTTCAACTCTCAACCGTCGTAAACTTCCGTTTACATTTCCGTTATAAAAGTTGCGGAAACAGAAGCAGAAACGGATGTTGAAAAGAGTGCGGAACTTCCGCACTTGCGGAAACAGAAACAGAGATCTGTTGCATCACTAGTCATTATGCAGACGTGCTTATGATGTAGTCTTAAAAGGTGAAAATAAAATATATTAAAAGTTCTAACCGTTTTATGTTATTGAAAATGTTAAGGTTAGTTACTTCAATCAAATTATTACAGGAATAAAAAAGCAATGGGTTTACTTTAGTGACATGCGGAGAAAATAATTATAGGGTAAATAAGCATATCTACTTTTGTCTGGGCTATGTAATGTTATAGATACATTTTTTATTTAAATTATATATTTTACCATATAAACAAAAACTGAGTTCAAGATATCAACTAAACGAATAAGTGAGTTCACTAAAAAGATCACATACCCACTCTACCCACCCGAACGACTTGTGCGACTCTGGCCCGCGGCGTCAAACCAATTTTGCAGTTAATATATTTGCACTGATTGCCGGGACAACGCTACGCGTATTTATTTACAACTGTACTCAAACCCGACTTGAGAAGTTTATTATTAAACTTAATAAAGCTCAAAGTTATTACGTCCAGTGGCAAGTCCGGTAATTGCACGTGGACTCTAACGATTTCATATTAAAGGGCTATCTATCATTGTCTCGTGTTACCTTTATTGTCTAGCTGTAATTGCTTGACAAATTGGCGATAAAGCGCTTCATTTATTTTTATCGTGTTTTACATGAAAAATTTAATAAAAACGTAAACTGTACTTTTTTTCTTTATAAAACTAATATTTATATCTTGAAATATTCAATGAAGATGAAAAGCTTAAGAAAAGCAAGTTTAATATTAATTTTTTTAACTTCTTAATGTATAAAACAAAGTCAGGTTTATTCGAACACTTACACTTACTCGAGAACGCCTGGACCGATTTTCATGGATTTTGATTTATCTGCGTCCTGATTAGCAGAATAACAATTAAAAACATTGGAAAATTAACAAAAAAAAAATTAATGAAAGAAAAATCCAATACAAAATGTTCATGGTTTTGTAACTGTAAAACATTTAAGGTTGATTCCGTTGATACGGAAAACTCTCCCCCCAGATTAAAGAACGTATTAAATAAAAATTCCAAATTGACAAGATATACAATCCACAATGTTCCGATTAATTATATTTGATGATGATGATGATAATGATTATATTTTAAAAATGTAGAATAATGTCAATATCTAAGCGTTCGTTCAGATATTTATTTAGCGTAAACTAAGGAAAATATATCAAGCTACTTAAATATACAACAAATGACAAATGGAGAAATTACTTATTTAAAAATAACTAATAATCTATACTAATATTATAAAACTAAAGTTGTTTGTATGTTTATTTGTTTGTTTATTTAAACGCGCTAATATCGGGATCTACTGGTCGGAATTGAAATTTTGTTTGATAGTCCATTTACCGAGGAAGTCTATAGGCTATATACCTAGTATTTTAGTAAGTTTTTTCTTAAAACTAACGCGGCTGAACCCGCTTGGCACAGCTACTTAATTGTAAAACGATGGATGTTTAAGAGTTCACCTTATTGTTATAAATGAAAATTGGTAAAAAGTATAAGGAAGAAAAAATAAATAAAGTGAACGTAAAAATAATTATACTATACTATTTAATTACCACAATATAATTTAATCATATCCTGAAGTCCATATAAAGTAAAAGTAAGTACGATCTCAGTATGCATAGTACAATTGCAGCTCTCGGTATTCCGGCGTCTACAATGAGGGCGGATACGCAAACAGCTTTTTGTTCTGTCGGTAAGTCACAGACAGCTTTCGGCTAATGGGCGGATAGAAAGGCGATTACGCTGTAGACCTACTTGGCATAACAGTTACGAAATTTTTGATTTCGTTTTTAAAATTTGGTTTTTGAGGATAATAAGTTTTCACGTCGTTTAAGAATTTCTTTGAAACGTATATCATGTGGAATTTGATACTAATTACATTTTTTTTTCTTTTTGTTTTAACATACACATACAGTTATCAATTACAAATATATGCAACTTAAGTCCTGTGTTTCAGGAAACAACCGGCCGATATAAGTAGATATATTTTTTAAAACGCTCATAAAAAATAAATATTTACAAAAATGTATATTACACCAAGTCGGGCATCAAAACCAACGTCCCCGGTGCAGGAAGCAGGCTCACTGCTAACTGCGCCAACGGGCTACTCAAATCTACGTACAGATGGATTTCTCATACATATGTTCCAATTTGAATAGGAAGTAGGAACCTTATTAGAACTGTGTATATTATGCGAAAAAACGTAAGAATGTGTGCATTTTAAAACTTAATCTTTACTTTAACTCATTAGTGAATTGTTTAACAAATATTTCGATTTAGCCGAGCAAGTATATTTAGTATTATTATTTTATTACAAGTTTTATTATTTTTAACCCATTAAAGATTTCTGTAACTATATTAATTGCTTTACGAAATTATTCATGTTTAGTTTTGTTTTTAATAAAATAATTTTTTTTTAAATAATTTTAAATATAAATTGTAAACACAAAAATGCTTGTTTCTAGCTGACTTCATACAGGTATTGTATAATTCTTGTATTATATTGTTTAATAATAAAAATTACAATTTGTAAAGGGAACGCGTGTGTGATAGACAGGTGTGCTCAACCCTCTGATACTGAGGCTCGGAGGGTCAGAGTTAAACTAAGCATTATTGGAATTTTAGTTTAATTCATTGTTATACGAGTATTATAAAAATAAAAACTTATTGATTTTGAAAATATATTTGATAGGCAAATTTTTTTATGAAGCAAATGAAAAGTAATTAAACTTAATGTAAACATGAACTTAATAGATTTTTGTAAGAAAACTATTAGTAACTATATAGCCACATCTTAGTATTAACACAGTCGTGACAAATTATTTCTTTTTTGATCACTCTCAGTGGTTATCAATGCAACTTGATTAACTTTTTTGAGTTTCATATCCTGTTGGTGTATAATATAAAAGAAGATACACAGGCTATCTATATACATATATCGCATTACAACAAATGTAAATGTGTTATATTGGTGTATAATGTTACACACCAAAATTAAACACATACCTATGAGTAAAATCACGTACACCTAGTATTATTACACAATCGTAATAATTGACCTGCCTGTTTCATACAAGTAATAATATCCAGGCCTAATAATAATGCACCCTGCGCAAATCAGAACAATAAAAAACAAGCCACCATAATATCCATTACCGTACGCATTTCTATACAAGTTCTGATTTAAGAATATTGTGTATGGCCACCGGCACCCTAATAGGTAAACCATTTTACATAGATCTTCGACCGTCATACTAATTCTTACGATGTAATAAAAAAGAGGAGGTCTGGTGAAGCTGGTGGACGGTCTTATGCAACATGCGTTAGCGTCGCGTGTCGCGAGGGCGCGGGGACAGGTGTGTTTCACCCCTTATTTGAGGGAATTTGAGGCCATAACGCATAACTATACTTGCACAGACAAAAAGAAGGGCGACCACAAATTACAATAGCCAAAGCAGCGTTTTTCATGTTTAACAAAAACTTTAGCAATGACATAAAATAGCTTAAGAGGAAACTTTATTGTTTTGAAATTTCTTTTGTCACGACACTGTTTTCTGATGATTACAATATTAAACCACAAAATCATAAGAATTACTACAGAAGACGTTTTTTTGAAATAAGAATAGTAGCCTGGTTGATTTTTTGAAAATCAATATTTTTTTAATCTGTAGCGTAAATTAATAGTACCTACTATTCAGAGAACGTTGAGTATAAAGATATGTCCTTTACAAGCATCGTACAATGGTATTCCTACACTCGGTACTCATCCACAGTAAAAGCACGTTACACTTATCGAATGCAAATAAACGTGTTATATTTGAATATAGTCAACCCCTCGGTTAAAATAAAAAATTTAAGTGAGTATGTACGTTCGTATACTGGGCGTGTATTCATTATTATAACAATATACTCGTAATTATTATGGATGATATCATAAAAAGACCAAGGTCAATATCAGGCTATCGCAGTCCACTGCTGGACATAGGTCTTCCCTAGTTAACACCAAGCGTTCCGGGTCTCACAATCCTCATCCAGCCTCCGCCGGCAACCAAACCGTACATTATCGTTACAGCGGAAAGGATCCGGAGGGCGTTCCACACTGGTTTATATAATCCAGGAAACGTTTGTTTCAGCGGCCATCATTCGGGACACATGTGACCAGCCCACTGCGACTTCAACTTGTTGATTCTAGGGATATGTTGGTTACTTTCCTTTTCTCGAGGGAAGTCTCACTTCTAATGCTTTTTAGGGTTCCGTACTCAAAGGGTAAAAACGGGACCCTATTACTAAGACTTCACTGTCCGTCCGTCCGTCCGTCTGTCACCAGGCTATATCTCAAGAACGGCGATAGCTAGACAGTTGAAATTTTCACAAATTATGTATTTCTGTTGCCGCTATAACAACAAATACTAAAAACAAAATAAAATAAATATTTAAGTGGGGCTCCCATACAACAAACGCGATTTTCTAGCCTTTTTTTGCTCGATATCAATAATGGCAACAGGTAGGCACTTGCAATATTCACAAATTATTAAAATAAAATTAATATTTAAGGGGCGCTCCCATACAAAAAACATCATTTTTGCCTATTTTTGCTCTCATAAAATAAAAGTGATTTTTAGTCGCTTTTTGCCCTATATTAAAATCAATGTACCTAGTCAATGGTACGGAACCCTTCGTGCGCGAGTCCGACTCGCACTTGGCCGATTTTTTGAGAGACACTCCAATCGTAGTCCGTTCCGTAGCACGTTGAGTGAGTTTAAAATTTTTTTTCCGAAATGATTGTTTCTGTTGGTCTTACTGGCCTTTACAGCGTCACCGGTGTCAGGGGCCGGGTACTATAGACACCGGCCGCTAAGGAAGATGTGGGCCCTTTTAGAGGTCTCGGGGAAGACGCTCGTCCCAGCGAAATCGCACCTCGGCTTAGAACGTCGTCGGAGTGGGTGAGTTTAAGCTTGTGGATAGAACTGTACTATCGCCAGTGTTCACGTCTCGGAATCGTATGTCAACACAGGCAGGAAAAATTGCTCGAAGAATATTTGTCTTCAAGCGTTGAAGAATCTTCGAAGTTAGGACTCGGTATATCCTGCAAGGGAACGAATAACATAAAAGCAAAAAATGTATTTACGATATTTATCAAAATCCGCGTGAAGACAGATAGTATCAAGTCATCTATTAAAGAATTTAATCTGTCAATGTTTGGATATTTTGACCGCAAGAAAAATCAAATCGCCATATATCTCATACAGCATTGAATGTTTTTTTTTTCGTGATCGTTGTGACGGCTTTTGTTGGAACGGCGTTACATTGAAAGTGAGTCTGCGAGTGTATGAGCCTGATCGCACGATAGCATTCATGTATTTCGTCACTATTATATCGTCTCTTTGAAACGGTCTACGCTTTTCCATTGAAATTTATCCGGCGATGATGGGACCTTATCATTAGGATCATTTTTTTTCTAACTACATTAATACAATATTGCTTACCGAATTCAAATTTTATTAACAAAGAAAAAGAGTCGGAGTTGCCTAATCCTGATGATTGTTATTGTGTACTGCGAATACTTGTATAAAATGTTTCATTTATTTCATTAAATAAAATTGTTAACCTAAATAAAGTAGGAAATTTGGTTATTGGAATTCTACAACATATTAAATAATTATTGCACAAAATAATATTCGTTTTGTGATTCAAATACATATATTGTATGCATATATAATTTGATAATTATGTTAAGTAGTACATAGGTTGATACACTTTTTTACTTATCTTTCTTACAGGTACCAAAATTTAAGCACAAATAAGTATTAGGCCTTCATTTTGTCGAAAACGTATTAAAGTGCGATAATATTGTTAATTTTAGTCATCAACTTCACGCTTCTCCTCAGAAATTCAATTTAGTGAGGACATATTTAGATTAATTCATTTTTAGTTTTTTAAAAGAAAGATAAAAAGGTTTCAAATATCAGGTTGATACCAATTCAAACTTATTACCGGTATCATTAAATTTTATAGTCGTGGAGGAGTCTCCGAAGTCCGATATGATTATATAGATTTTATTTCACACGGACGCGATACGGATTCTTGATACATCGGTTATTTCATACACCGCGCTATGAATAATAGATACTTGTATTTTTGCCATGTAATTGACACGGCGCAGTTCTTGTGCGAATAAACTTATGATATAGTTAAAACGATTAATCTGGCACGGTAGGTGGTAAAATTTACGAATAATGAGACGAAACATCTCCGGAGCACTTCGCGTGCCAATTATTGACGTAATTATTTTAAAAATATGACCATCCTTCTGCTATATTAAACACTTTAAAGTGGTAATATTTTTTAATCACCCACCGCGACCAATGTTTATATACTATGCTGATCGGATCGTTAATTGACTCTTTATTCGTCTCTCAGTTTCTCCACACATTCGTGAAGTTTTAATGATGAAGTGTCGTTTCATACTTCAACGGAGTCGAGGTCTTTATAAAGCCTGCGAGTCGTTTATTATCTGTGATGCGTTCAATGAAATTAAGTACATACGTTTAACCTGCAACATGATTGGAACTGGCAACCCAAAAATAATGTAAGCGTCGTAATGGTCCAGTGAATCACGCGCGATGCCATTAATGGAAGAAGCAAGTAAATCCTGGCATGAATTGATGGGATAATCGGTACTTAAACACGTAATTAGCACTTATTGAATGTTTTCCTGAGATAATACGGTTAAACGTCAAGGTGATTATATGAAAATAGTTTGCACAGATAAAATATTAGCATATTACAGTCATACATTAATTTTTGAAATTTATTACAACGAAATCGAAATTTATTTCCTTTTAACTAAAGACATATGAATAAGTATAGTACTCAAATAAAAAAAAAAAGATAAAATAGAAACAAAAATTCCAATAGTCATTTTTTTTTTCAATACATCTTCGTGTCGGGGAACATTAAGATATTAGCTAATGTGGCGTAAATTACCCGTGCAGCAAGTACTACTGTTAGATTCCTTTTTAATTTTATGTCCTAAGCAGTTTCTCAATCCACGATGCGGCTTGTATTACAATATTTATTTATTTATTCGGTACACTACAGACTACACGATTGTTAAAATGTTACTTACAACTTCTGTATAGAACTTAAGTTATTTGTGCTAATTTCACAATAAATTATAGGGACACACATTAAACTACATGCTGCAATATAACAATAACAAAAAAAAATAACAAGTGAAGGATATTAGACAACACGCATAGACAAACACATCATACCTACGAGTATAACACTAGCCGTTTTTATCAAGGGTAGAAAAGAACACTTGTAACAAATTCTCAAATTTTTGAAAAAAAAATTTTTTTGTTAAATCATTGCCAGAAAAAAAAGTAAACGTTTACAGGCGTTTAATTAGATTGCAAAGTAATCTCAGTTACTTTGCGTCTCGACTCGTTAAAGAGTAAGAGTTATCATCAGACGAGACATTTGAAAAGTGACTTCTGATTATCCGCCGTTCACACCACGGCATGCTATTAGTAGCACAGAGAGGATTCCATTTATTTCGATTATCAATTAATTAGTCCTTTACACTCAGATGTAAAATAAATCCACATTTTTAAACATAAACGACTAACTTTTAATTAACAGCGAATTAAAATGAAAAATTCGCCCGCAGTTAGTGTTAATAAAGCGAATAATATGTGCGAACTGCAGATTTTTCTGTATAAGAATTTGCCACCTGAATCCGAATGGTTTATAGCGACTTCTTGCTATATAAATTGTCTCAGAAAAACTGCTTTAAGCGGCAGTGACAAAACTCATTACAACTATTTATTGGTTATCATCGCATAAACAAAATCATGACATGGCTTTAATTGTGTTCATTATTTATAGCAAAAATTTATGTCAGTAAATACCTACTAGTATTTTAAAAACGCTGTTGCATTTCTTTTTGTCCATGTATTTGATTCTGCTAGGCTACTGTGATAAAAATAGTCGTTCGTAGAAAATGATAAATTTTTACTATACTTACCTAATTTTTTATTGTTTAAAAGTGACTGTATGAAATATGATGATACGTTAAAAAAATCATATAACCAAATTGCAACTGACATAATATTAACTCCTTTCACTTAATAGTATCATAAGTTATTTTAATAAGTAAAAACCTGAATTCCTACCAATTATGTAAAGGAATATGGCAAACCATGCATGTATTATAATATTTTATTTACATAGTTTCTTCTCCAGAAATTTATGGATTTCAAGTAAAGACTTTTAATAAAGCGTCTCTCTTTTATTTTCACTTGTAATTGCTTTAATCTTCGTATTAACAACTCATTGTAGACGCGAGCTATGTTGGGAATACAAGGATTTCGCACTAAAGCCGTTCTATTGCACTGTAGTGCATTAAGCTGTCCTGCGAGTAATGGATAGGGAATTTCATGCTCCAAAGGTCGATTTAAATTAATTTACACATTAAAAAGACAAGTGGAGTGGTCGTGAAACTCGGAGTAAATAGCCTTAATCCGATCCGCAACGAGCAGACGATGCTAGGTAGTAGGTACGACATGTATTAAAGATAATATTTATTTTAAACGATAAAAACTTGCATGTTATGTTTGTGTGCTTGTAGGTGTCATTACTTTTAATAGTAATTAATATTTCATTACGATTTTGTACAGTGAATCTTTGTTATGATAAGTGAATCTTTGAAATTTAATTTAGTTACGTATGTTCTTGAATGCATGTACATGTACTTTATATGGTAGTAATTCCGATATGAAGTGTTTTTTTTATTGTAATATTAAAAACAAAAAATATTTTTCATAAGAAATATAAAAAGACTGCATTTTATTCCTTTGCCCGTTGAATCGAACACAAAAGGGTTATAATTGATTTATGGATTATAAATAGGCTGCCACCGGATAGTAGGGGTGAGTTTTTGTTCATTTCTGCAAATGCAAAATCCTTTAATATTGAAGGCGGATACTTAAGATGTTTACAGACATAATAAGAAATAAACCGAATATCGAACGGAAGCAATTGTGGATATTGACCCTTTGAGACCCTTGCCCAAATACAATGAAGGATCAACAAAAATAGAGAGTGTCGAGCGCGCGCCGCCGCATCTGCCGGTCACTATCGAATAAATCTACTAAAATAATATTTTTATTTTGATTATGCATGCACGGGTTAGGCAGATGTTAGAAACATTTTACACTTACGTCTATTTCGTCGAGCAACACGGTATTACTGTCTGTCAAGCGACGAATAAATATCAAGTTGTTGGTTCTTCATTAAAACACGATAGAAATAAATTGGTTATCTCTTACATGTACCTACTCTGCTTTCAGATTAACATCATTTCCACTTCGAAAGGCGTAATACCTATGCGTAATAATAAATAAAAAAAACGAAACTTCCTACTGGTGTTATGTTCGATAAGATTTTATTAAATAAGGTAGAGTTCGCTGAACGTAAGAGCCGTGTGTCGTTAAAACTAAGGGCGGTTCAAGCCGCTAGTCACTGACCAAAGCCGCTTTTAATAAGATAGGGCATTATCTACATATTGACCCAGTACAAGGTGTGATCATACATCACGGTGCTTTAAAGATCGTTACAATATAAGATAATGCACCGCAAACGTAGGGGAAGACGAAATTACTATCGTTTTTATCAAATACAAGTCGATTTTTACATGTATTTTTCCGTTAGCTTTAAAATGTAGGTATATGTACTTGAAATTGATTTTAACACAAAACTTTTATTTTTTTTCTTTTTTAAATAAAATAACGAATACTCGCCAAATCATGCAGTTTTACTACCGGACTATAAAAGTAACCCGCTACTTATAACGCCTAAAAATTTAAGCTATAATTAGTTTAGATAGAAAACTCATACAAACAAAATATTGTATAGCTATATACTAATACGTGAGGCAAAATCTTTGTACCCTTTTTTACGAATATTACGCGTATGAAATTTCGTTCAGTTATAGTTTATATAGAGAAGGAGTGCAGAATGCTAATATTTTTTTTAAATAACGCATAAAAATATATTAAATCCTTAAAAAAAAACATTACACATACTACCATGTATTTGACACACACACCCTTATTATAACTCTTTTGTTGATTGTCAAAGTATGTAGTCTAACCATGGACTTAATACTGTTAGTAGGTAATAAGTCCATGAGTCTGTCTGATTGAATTTTTTTTAAAAAGGTTCTTTATTTTCATTATTTTTTGTTTTTCTTTAATTTAAATTTTTAAAAAACTGATGAGATCGTGACACATGCGTATATAAATAATTTGGAGTTGAATTCACCTCCTCGGGCTCCGCGGGAAACACGGTATTAATATTATGGTCGAATTTCGATACCACTATAGATATATATAATAAAAAATTGTTATTCAAAGTTATTAAGATGTTATATACAGATTTATATTTTAAATCTTATACTATTAAACGAGCAATTCTTGTATATAGGTATATATATATATATATATAGAATCTGAATCTCGGAATCGGCTCCAACGATTTTCGTGAAATTCAGTATGCAGGGGATTTCGGGGGCGAAAAATTGATCTAGCTAGGATTCATTTAAAAAAAATGTTGTTTTATCCCTGTTTTTAGGCAATTAAAAAATATCATTAGAATACGAAGCTTAATTTCACTACTGTCAACATAGCTGTTACAGCGTAATTAGGAAATCGGCGGGTGTCAAATCGTCTTGACCCGGGTTCGAATCTCAGTCTCCAGATTAATTTTTTTTCTTTTTTTTTTAATTTCACTCGTCATTTATTATTTAAATAAAATTAAAATATAAAAATAACGAGAAAAAAGAAAAAACAAAAAATAAAATGAAAATACCGAGCTAGGCTCGGTCACCCAGGTACTTGTTATTATATGCAAAAAATTATTATGACACTCTAGTACAAGTAACTTTAGTACGTAAAATTGCTAGATGCGAACATAGTTAAAAAAGAGAGTAACAGTTTCTGGATTTTCGAGCTTTTTTTACTACAAAGGCTTTGTAATTATTATCAGTGTACTTATATCAGATATAAATGACGACCGCTCTGGTGTAATAGCCCGTGTGCCGTGTCAACGGCGTCTAAACACCACAAAAGTTAATCACTATTTTGTGTTAATATCTGCACTTCAGCCTGTAATATCTCACTGCTGGGCATATGGCTCTTTCTCCATGTAGGAGAAGGATCAGAGCTTAATCCACCACTCTGCTCTAGTGCGGGTTGGCGGATATATTGCCCACTATGAGTAACGATCGTTATTAGGTGTACATGATAACAACCGGGACCGACGGCTTAACGTGCTCTCCGAGGCACGGTGGGGAGACCCACAAGGACTACACAAACACCCAGACCACGGCAAACATCTGTATGGCCAATACAAATATTGTCGTGTGCGGGAATCGAACCCGCAACCGCCCGCGCAACAGCCAATCGCAATCCAGTGCTGTGACCGCTGCGCGAACGCGGCGTCTTTGTGTTTATACAAATATTTATTTCCGGTCTGGTTGTTAGTCCTTGTGGGTTTTCCCACCGTGCCTCAGAGAGCACGTTAAGCTGTCGATCCGGGATACTATCATGTACACCTAATAACGATCGTTACTCATAGTGGGCAATATATCTGCTAACCCGCACTAGAGCAGAGTGGTGGATTAAGCTCTGATCCTTCTCCTACATGGAGAAAGAGTCATATGCCCAGCAGTGAGATATGACAGGCTGAAGTGCAGATATTAACACAAATTAGTGATTAACTTTTGTCTATATCTTTTTTTTACAAGCTTTTATTTAACTTGCAATGTATGTATGTATGTATGTATGTAACTTTAATGAATGTTTGTTCGGGTGAAATCTTGCAACTCAATTTTGAAGCAGATATCTTCAACCAATTGAGCTGAAATTTTGTATACAGGTTCGATTTGGATGACAATGCATGGTTTGTATGTATGCATGTATGTATGTATGTTTGTTCGGGTGAAATCTTGCAACTCAATTTTGAAGCAACCGATTGAGCTGAAATTTTGTATGCAGGTTCAATTTGGATGACAATGCATGGTTTGTATGTATGCATGTATGTATGTATGTTTGTTCGGGTGAAATCTTGCAACTCAATTTTGAAGCAACCAATTGAGCTGAAATTTTGTATGCAGGTTCAATTTGGATGACAATGCATGGTTTGTATGTATGCATGTATGTATGTATGTTTGTTCGGGTGAAATCTTGCAACTCAATTTTGAAGCAACCAATTGAGCTTAAATTTTTTGTGCAGGTTCAATTTGGATGACAATGCATGGTTAACTTTGTGACGTCATTCTAAATCCAATATGGCAGCATATCCAAGAGTGCGGACTAGTTATTTTTAGCGCACTTCTACAATATGGGTATCAAATGAAAGGGCTTGCTAAGAATAATTCGAATAAAGTGACGTGATAACCGACTAAAAAGTCAAAAAGAAATTAAATGTAAAAAACCTTTTTAAAAAACAAGCTTTTATTTGAATGCACTAAAACGAAAAAAATAAATTTTTACTTTAAAACTTTTACTATCTACTTATAAAGTCATTACACTTAATCTATATGATATAAAAGCTTGTCGCGAGATTTGCTTGTAAACAAGTAAATTAAATAAATTGATGTAATTGATTTTAACTATTAAAATTTTCAAAATAAGGAAATACGAGTACTCATATCTCGCGACAAGCTTTTCTATCATATAGATTATGTGTAGACTTTATAAGTAGATAGTAAAAGTTTTAAAGTAAAATTTTTTTATAATGAATAACAAAAATACTTATACAATAAAATTTGATACAAAAGTTAACAATCGTACTAAGGTTATTAAACTTTCTCGAAACTTCTAAATAGGTAAGCAGAATTTATAGATACAAAGTAAGTATATAAAAAAAATTGATTTCATGCTTGGATAACATGAGGTGTTACCGCCTTCATTGACAAAGATGCACAATTCCATAATTTGACAAACCATAAAAGAAACTAATAAATAAAATTAACATTGTCGCTTATAACGACAATGATCAAAGGTCGCCGCAGGAATTCTTAGGTACCGCCTCAACCATTCTTGACCATATTATATTTGGAAAACCTAAAAAATATAAAATTCGTCGTTTAGGAATATAATTTAAAGGTAATTAATTAATGACTACACTAAAACAGTACGTACTTGAAATAATCAATAACTTAAAATAAAGAAATTAAGAAACAAACTTTTTTTTCTTTTTGCTACAAGTCTACAAAAGAATATAACGTAGGCTAAATAAGCCTTTTTAGGTATTTACTATTGTTACTAATTCAAAAATTTTAACCATACCTATTATAAAAAAGACTGATTAAGTAAATTAAATATATATTTTCTATACAAAGCACATTCCTAAAGAAAGATAAATAGATTATAGAGTTACAAAAAAATAAATGTGACCCACTAACTCCAATGCCGACATAAATCTTTAACGCTTCGACACATTTTGACCACACGTCAAGTTATGATCAGTATAAAATACTTCCATTTGTAGTCCGCCCTTTACGCGGATCATACAATGGACAGACGTCTAACTTATAAATTTTAGTACGAACAAAGGCGCCATATCGACAATGTCTCTGAATATAATATCGATAAATGGACGGCCGGACGGCGATATTAAAATATATCGGCCGTGAGATCGGAGTAAATCAAAATTGATGATAGCTTAAATCATTTGCAGTCCAGTTGTTTACAGCGCTGCATCGCTGCAATAAAGTTGCTACTGAATGCTCGTGTAAATCCGTTACAAAACGCATGTATATCTATAATTATTTTGTATCTACAACTTATTTCATGTTGCAGGAAGAGTTTGTTGGTGGCATGTTTTCCTGCGTGTTAGTGTCAGTTCAGTGTTCGACGCATCGGTGTACGCTATTTCGACATTCATGCGAAATAATCCAACAAAAAGGCTTCCGCTCAATTTCCCTCGAAACGTCAAATGTTTGCTTTCGAGAAGTATTTTAAAATGCAACAAGTTTTTGTGTGTTGTAAGTATCCCCGGATTGCAGTATGCAAAGCGGCAACAGATTCTGTTCCTGCGCGTAACTAAACGCAAACCTTTTAGTCCGTAGACTTAAAGCACCGGTGCTTACAACCTATTGTAGCTAAACTTACCTCTGTAAGGTAAACGCAAAAGTTTGTGCTCGATTCGATGCGCGGATATCGACCGAGCTACAATGGATACTATTTGATTGCTTCATTATGCGAAATCGGAGTCGGTTCATTGTATATCATTTTGCATGTTATATCTGTTTGTATCCTAATTTAATCATCTTGAAGATTGGACCACCGGGAAAAGTCGTGTATCGGGTGGCCTTAACGTTATTATTATTTAGTTCTTTATTGTTATTTTAGTCAATTTATATCTACTTAGTTTCGTGACAGACATACGTTAAGTGATTTAAGACGTTACCGTTACAAGAATTGTAAAATAGCAATGCATCTTCGTATTTTATAGCTACTTTAATGTGTCGTGAACTTATGATAAATAAATAATTAATTATGGTGTCGTATAAGAAAACGATTTGTCTCAATAAATTTAGTCTGTGGTTTATGGATATAAAGATTTCGTAAAAACATATTAATAATTTTAACTAATTAATAATTTTACGATAGTAATTTGAAAATGACAGTCAATGTATTAACGACACTCCAGTTAATATTTATTAACGTTTTCAAATTATGTTTTATACAAATATATTAACAAAATTGATGTTTATTTAGAACACACTGTATAGTATTAAGAGTTTTAAGGTCTCGTCTTTGCGATATTGAAATACGACGGCGTATTTGGATTTATTTGCAGAAACAATCGAATCTAATGCCTTCGCAAGCATTCATTCAATTGATCTGTTTCAATTTATCTGATGTCATACGAAAGTTACTTCAGTCACGGTGGTCGTTTCTTCTCGAAAGATGTCTTTAACAAAACAATGGGATTTAAAATCAGTGCTTGGTACAAAAATAAGCTAACAGTAAACTTTTATTTAAAACAATGAAACAATTTATTACATTAATTTACATTAACACATATCACGGGTTTTGTGTCAAAATGTGCAAAGGTACTTGAGTTTCAAAAAAGTTTTGTACAATGAATACATTAGTAACGTGCCATGAAGAAGTGTAACAGTACACTCTGTAACAGCCTAACAGGCATAACAATGGTGTATCGTTTCTTCGAAGTCACGAGACTGAAAAGCGAAGCCGCCGACATTATACCGTCCGATGTTAAATTTAGCGTTAGTGATCCCATCTACATTTTAACCTTTTGAAACCTTTAAAAGTAAAAGTAGATAAACAAAAAATCGAATAGTACCTTTGAAAAAAAAAAACCTTAAGGAGTGTAACTGGATTAACAGTTATCATTTTGTACAACTGTGAAAGTAATGCTACATTGATGTCATCGTTTTTTTGTAACACTCATCAAAATAAAACGTTTTTGTGAGGCTTTGTGTTTAATCATACTAATAATACACTGCATAATATTAATAATACAAATTAATGTGATAAAAATCCTGCCTTATAGATATTTTTATAATACCTAATATCCTAATATAAATTAGACGGTGAATAATTCTAGTATATGTTATCCTTATTCTAGTATAAAGTACCTATATATTAACCTAGACGCCGCGTTGGCGCAACGTTCACAGCACTGGTTTGTGGCTGTTGCGCTAGCGGTTGCGGGTTCGATCCCCGCACATAACATACATTTGTTTTGGCCATACAGATGTTTGCCGTGGTTTGAGTGTTTGTGCAGTCCTTGTGGGTCTCCTTACCGTGCCTCGGAGGGCACATTAAGCCGTCGGTCCCGGCTGTTATCATGTACACCTAAAAGCGATCGTTACTCATAGTTGGGAATATACCCGCCAACCTGCATGAAGCAGCGTAGTGGATTAAGCTCTAATCCTTCTCCTACATGTTGAAAGAGGACTATGCCCAGCAGTGGGATATTACAGGCTGAAACGTATATTAAATGTAGGTACCTAATTGACGACGCGTTAGCGCAACGGTCACAGCACTCATGGTTTGCGGCTGTTGCGCTCGCTAAGGGTTGCGGGTTCGATGACCAAACAAATAATTTTTAATTTGTATCGGTAGTTTATAGACGCATGCAAAATCAAGCAATGCTAGCGTGTTTTCTACCCCATTCAATGGATTTGTCTTAATTATAGAGTTAATATAGAAACCATAGTTAATTATTTAGTGAATATAGAACACATATCAAACAAAAAAAAAAAAAAATTAACTGTCTGTCCTTATAAACATCGGGCATGTACACGAACATATAAAACAATACCCAATAAAGCCTATAAAAATGCTCAATTACAATTATCCTCTTCAAGTATTTAATGTGAATATACGTCACCGTTAAATTTTTATTGTATAGATATAATTCATGGCCGTACGATTAACGACGGTTGTTTTTCTGATACGAATGATCGCTCGAATAAAATATATGTCACAGTTGCTACTCAAAATTACAAGCGACAGATAAATATTTATTGGGCACCTACTTACGATGTCAAAAAATTGATAACAGGATTTTTGGTCATTAATTGAAGGTCTCCCGTTATAATCGATTGTATTATTTTTTTTCATAGTTTAAATAAGATATGAGAAAATTATTGACATTGTAGGAATTTCAATCCTTTTACACGGTACGGTTTATAGCGTAAGAGGGAAAGAAAGAAAATTTAATCACGAATATTTTTTGTTCAGTTTTATACAAACGCTTTTAAAAAAATTAGTTTTAATTATTCTTTTAATTTCAACATACATGCATTTGGACACATATTTCAAAATGTAGTATACTTATAATAGTTTGTTGTTCTTGCAAATATGAAGTTTACCTACAAGCGACCCGCTCCGGCTTCCTACGGGTGCAATGCTGATACTAAATATAAAATATAAAATAAATATTTGCAATCTAAGCGCAAAAAAATATGTTTATTTACGACATCAGATTAGAAAACTTTAAAACTATCAGTGTTCATCTACTATCTATATATTATGCATGTGTTATACATATAAACCTTCCTCTGGAATCACTCTATTTACTAAAGAAAACCGCATCAAAATCCGTTGCGTAGTTTTAAAGATCTAAGCATATATACAGACAGACAGACAGCGGGAAGAGACTTTGTTTTATAATATGTATTGATTACAATTTTGACTATGCAACTATTTATTCGATTAATAAAAAACTGTTTGTCTCGTCTTATCTTTACTCTTTATACACACATTATTTTATAATAATATGTATACAATACATATAGAATAATTAAAGTATAAATTGATGTCCATGTAATTTCTTTATAAACTAGGAAGAAGCCATGAAACCGGGTTAGTAAGAAAAAATATATATATTAATGCTGTCAAAAGGACACGTGCATTTTCATTCACACTGGCCGTCGAAGAACAAAAATACGTTAATGTGAAAGAATCATAATTGTTTCAATGGTTTATGAGAGTCATATCGACGCTCGTTTACATTTTATGATGGAGAGGTATGTACCAGGAGATCCAACGGCGTGCCTGCACTCGTCAACCAGAAACAAATTCTTATTTATATAGAAAAAAATTCCGTAGTCCGAGAAACTGCGATCGAGAAATCTTTGAATGACATGACGATATTATATATATGTATACGTTTCCATTGACGCTATAAAGAGTTGAGTTACTTATTCTCTCGTAGAAATACGGAAAGTTACTAATAAAAGGCAGATTTGTTACCAAAACTTATGCATACTTAATACGTATACAGTATAGTGATATATTTATCGACATTGTAAGGTATTCAATATATTCGTGAAATTGGCTAAAGTACTTTTGGGTAGGTAGTAAGTACATAATATGAAGTTAAACAAAAAAAAGTTAACTTTAGTCAATACATATAAAAATCAATGCCACTTTTCGTTGTAATTTTATAACTCAAGAATGGGCTCACCTATCCAAACCAAATGTTCAGGAGATAATTATGTATTAGACTATTTAGTAGATGGTGGTTTATTAGACTATTTAGTGGATGGTTTAAGTGAAGTTTGCACAAAATCGGTCGAGTGGTTCTTCATTTATCACATTTTTTGTAACAAATGAATTTAATAATTTTGGATTAAGTTTTAAAATAGCTAGGAATTAATAAAATATTTTTTTGTTTGAATAAATGGATTTGATGTTCCAATTTAATTTTTTTATTATTTCACTTTATACGTAGTGAAGCACGTACCTGGCCGCTAGTATAATATAAATAAATAGTCTTACGATCAACGAAAAACTACCCTTTTGATTAGTTGGAACATTTAAACGAGTTCTACCTTTCCCTTCCTAATCATTTTTTTTTTTTTTTTTATCATCTAAACATCATTTCAACTTTAATATTCATTCAATGTTACATCACAAAAATGATGTACCTACATGTTGTTGTAGCATATACGATGACTCTGCAGCGGTAAAAAGTGGTAAGACACCTAGCCGCCAACTTGGCCCGTTGCCTCAATCAGATAGTGCTCTCACGCACTACGCATTCATCTTGAGCATTTATCGCCGAAGAGCGGATGCTGTCTACAACTTTTATATAAAAATCTTGATGCGTGGAAAACTGGCGCACCACTAGGTTCACTCTTAATAGTTAGAATTCTTTCATATATTTTTTCTTGTAATGAAGAGCGGCTTACTGAATTAATTTTAATAGTTCAATCATAGGTAATGAATGAAATCGCCTTTTTTTCTAATGAGACTCTTGAACGGTTTTCACACTGCATTTTTGCTCTTATTAATCACAGTTTTTACGTTAATTTATTACTAACCAGTGGCGTAGCGTGGTTGTCGGCCGCCCGGGGCGGAAAAATTTTTTGCCGCCCTCTTATTTAGGTATTTCAATTTAATGTATACTATACATCCTTCTCCAACATTGGGAAGAGGCCTATGCCCAACAGTGGGATATTACAGGCTGAATCGTGATACATTCAGTCAAAAAAGTATCGGGAATGGATTATTTGTTTATGGTTTCAAATTATTATTTTTTTGTTGTTAGTATGGCGCAACTGTTTTCCATTTTGGCGCGGAGTTTGAGTTGCATCTGTTATTTATATTAAATACTGTGCTGTTTTTAGTTATATCATATCTAGTGTGTATTGTGGATTTCATAATGGACAAACAAATCGAACAAAGAGTTTGTCTTAAATTTTGCATCGCCAATGGAATTTTGTGTTCGGAGTCAATGAAAATGTTACAGAAGGCTTACGGTGAATTGACTTTATCAAAAACTCGTACTTATGCGTGGTACAAAAATGTTAAAAGTGGTCGAGATGTGATGGAAGATTTGCCTCGCTCGGGTAGGCCATCAACGTCTGTAACTTTAACATCGCAAAAGTGAAGGAAACAGTGACTGAAAATCCTCATTGAACTTTATTTTTATTTATTTATACTTTATTGTACACCAGAAAAATATTAAAAACAAATAATAAGGATAATTACAGACAGTGAAGTACAATGGGCGGACTTATGGCTACTTAGCCATTTCTTCCAGACAACCCAAAACTGATGAACTTTGAGATAGACAGCCACCGAAATTTCTGTATCTCACGAGTCGATCCGCACCATTTGAACTAATCATTTGGGTATGAAACATGTTGCCGCTCGGCTAGTCCCAAAGAGCTGAATTTTCTCCAAAAACTCAATCGCATTAGAGGCGCTGGGGACATGCTAGAATGAGTCAATTCCGACCCAACATTTATGAAACGCATTGTTACTGGTGACGAGACGTGGGTTTACGAGTTTGACATGCAAACTAGTCAACAAGCTTCGGAGTGGCGACTTCCAACTGAACCGAACCCAAACAATCCACGCCAAACTCGTTCAAAAGTTCAAGTCATGTTGAGTGTTTTCTTTGGCTGTCGCGGTGTTGTGCACTCGGAATTCGTCGATTTGAGCGTTATGCGGCGTTTAAGAAAGCAAATTCGACGAAAAAGGCCAATTTGTGGAAAGAAAATACTTGGATTTTGCACCACGATAATGCGCTTTCGCACAAGGCCATCACTGTGAACGAATTTTTGACCAAACACTCAACAAATACCATCGAGCAACCACCATGTTCACCAGATATGGCTCCAGCCAACTTTTTCCTTTTTCCTAAACTCAAGCTACCACTTCGTGGCACCCGTTTTCAATCGGTAGAAGAGATAAAGGAGATTTCGCGGCGAGAACAGAATTTAATTCCGGAAACAGCATTTAAAAAATGTTTTGATGATTGAATTATTCGTTGGCGTAAGTAATTTCTGAAGGAGCATACTTTGAAGGTGATAAAATAAAGGATGAATAACAAACAGGTTTTATATTGATGTGATATTTTGATCTTTCCCCGGTACTTTCTTGACAGAGTAGTACATTACATACATTATTATAGAGAAATTTTCGGCAAGAAAAGTCATCTTTATTTTGTACTGTTACAGGTTATATTTGAAACAAAAAATTGCGAGCGTACAAAACATGTCAGAAGTGAAACTTCTTTGGCAAAATAATTAAACAAAAAAAGTAATTTAAAAAGAAAAACAAACAAATTGAGTGTCTACAAAGTATACATGTCAGAAGTGAAACTTATATGGCAAACTAATTTAAAAAAAGTGATTCAAATAACTAATTTAAAAAAACGAATTTAAAATAACAAAAAAAAATTGAAAAAAAAATAAGCCAAAGTCACACGGTGGTCCCAGGCGGTACCCATCCAAGTACTTACTGTCCCTGACGCTGCCGCGTTACTGGTCGTTCAAATTTTACCCCTCATGCGTCCAAAGAAGTTTTACTTCAAAAGTTTATAAAGTTGTCCCTTACATGTAATTTAGTATGCAGGGGGTTTCGGGGGCGACAAATTGATCTAGCTAGGATTCACTTCAGCCTATAATATCCCACTGTTGGGCACAGTCCTCTTCCCCATGTAGGAGAAGGATCAGAGCTTAATCCACCACGCTGCTCCAACGCGGATATATTCCCTACTATGAGTAACGATCGCTATCAGGTGTACATGATAACAACCGCGACCGACGGCTTAACGTGCTCTCCGAGGCACGGTGGGGAGACCCACAAGGACTGCACAAACAGCCAGTCCACGGCAAACATCAGTATGATGATCTAGCTAAGATTCATTTTTAGAGAATGTCGTTTTACCCGTGTTTTCACAAACTATATGCCCCCGGTCCAAATCCACATGTCACCAGATCGATTATCTTTTTCCCTTTTTTTTTTTCTAATTGCACTCGTGTTTTTTTATCTGAATAACCATTCAATTTTTTTTTATTTTTATGTCGATGGAAAAATATTATTGATATTTCATAAGTATGTAATTGGGATGTAAATAAAATTTCCAAAAAACACGATATAAACCGAGCTAAGCTCGTTCATCCATAGGTAAGACTAACTCCCGTTTATGACTAAGTAAGTCACAAAAGGGAAATTCCCACAAGCATAGACGTTGCCAGTCGCTACAAAATAAAAGGGATTCACCGACTTCGTCACAAAATAAGTAAAGACAAATTCCGTGATCCTTTCAATCGGTCCGAATGTGTAATTCCGATAAAAATGATATATAATGGTTTAAAATTTAAATATTTTTATTTAAAAAAATAAAAAAATATTTTTAATATTTATTGTTAAATTTTGCCGCCCCCTAAAAAGTGCCGCCCGGGGCGGACCGCCCCCCCCGCCCCCCATACGCTACGCCACTGTTACTAACTCTTTTTTTTATACAAAGAGGTCGGCAATCAAGCGTACGGCTCACCTGATATTACCGTAGCTTATAGACTCCTCCAACACCAGAAGCATCTCAAGCGCGTTGCCGTACGTACCCCCAATTCTTCCAGGAGCTCTGGTCACCTTACTCACCACAGGAACACAACACTAGTTGAGAGCAGTACTATTTAGCTGTGATCTCCGTAAGGTCAAGGGACTTTCCCAGTCGGGCTGTTCCAGATTTTGAGCAGGATATTTCCTGCTATGCCCTACCTTGGTTAAAAGCTCAACTCAGACGTTTGAAGAAGGTCTTTGTAGTCTCTACACGTAACTACGTATGTTTTAAAGTACAGTTACCAGTGAATGTAAAGAAATTTATTTTTTAATTGACTTTAATACTTAAGCAATTAAATTTCGACACAGGAATGTCAATAACTAATCACAATCGTTTTCAATTTACTTAAATATCTTTAGAAAATGAATAACAATTTATATAAATGGCTTAAAAGAAGCTTACTTTAAAAAAATGTTTTTTATCACTATTTATATAAAAAAATACTTAAAGTGTATCGATCTGATAAAAAACTCTATAAACTAATCAACGCCATCATGTCTCCAGAGATAGTTTATCTATATACAACCTCACTTGAGATAAAATTTAAATTTTAGATTATGAAGTAATAATACACCTTAATAAAAACATTATTTTATTATGCCATCAATCTTGTAGGTTACTTTGGATGTATTTCCATCAAGTGTGATGTTAACTATGTCCTTATTATTTTCTATTATAAGCGATGATGAAGCTTGAAGACCTGGTAAAAAAGTCAATGAAATTAAAGTTAATTAGGTTGAGTTTACGAAATAAAGTGGATAAAAAGATAGAAAGCTTTTTTTTTGCCATAGAGAAAAAGTTAATTACAGTAAGAAATAAAATTACTTATAAGCTGGTGCTTTAAAAAAATTATCACACTTTTATATAGATTTAAGTTTTGCGAAGAAGAACATTAATAAGATGTGGAGGCTAATATTTAAGTAGGTAATTATAATTTTTTTTTCGTTAAAATACTGTTGTAGTTTAAAGTTTAAAAATTTAATAGCATTAGCATAACAGTAAGTATATGTATCTGATGTGTGATGTGTGATTATGTGCATATCTGTTTTTAGGAAAAATTTATGTTTTTAAGCTTTTTGCGATGAGTAATAAACAAAAATAATAAAAATTTATAAGCGATATCTAATTGCTTTAATTAGTGTTTTATCACTTTGAACTGGTTCTGGTCATTACCTTGTAAGATAATTACGAGTAATCATACACAAGTATGATTTTATCTGTTCTGTTTCCTAAATTAATTTTTGTCATGTCTACAAATTATATGTAGGTACATGAAATTAATTTATCTGGTAAATATTTTGACAACTCGAGACGAGGTCCTTTATCGGTTTTTTTAAGCACGGTAAATGTCAACTCTTCCTTATATCGTGAATACGATCACTTAATCTTATCTCTTAAAGTTTTTATCCTGTAGTTATTGTGTCGAGTTGGATTTTGAGTTGTTTAAGATAGGAATATATTAATTAATAAAAAAAAATATATAGGTGTTATATTTCACAAGCCATATTTTTATGTTACCACCATAACAACTTAATTCTCATATGAAGGTTAGCAGTAAGTTTTACGATAAGTCTAACAAAGCTCTTATAAGATATTCATACTGTTAATTTCACGGCGTGGAAGTTGTTAAACAACGAGATCGTTAACAAGACAAGGTGTCAATCAATCTGATTCCAATCCATTTTAGTTAGACAGAATATATTTCGCTAATGTGTTATAAAAAATAACTACGTACTTTGTTACCTAGATGAGAAAAATTATAATCTATTTAGCAACTTGTTGACAGATATTAAATAACATTATAAACATGTTATTTGGTTTCTTTCACTTTCTATGACGAAAGTAAAATGAAACTATTTAACGATCAGATTGTTTGTTTTCTTAGAAAAGGGTACAATTCTTTCGTGTAATCCTAAACTCTTTTTCCGGGAGTTTCGTCGAGGGGTCGAAAGTCAGGTCTCTGTTGACATCCGCTAGATATTGTTTGGTTAAAACGCTTAGTGGCTACCGATTTTTGAATCTCTATTGACATTTAGAGGTCAAACTTCCCACTCATTGTTTAACTTCGACCTTTTTATCAACATCCGATCCATAAAAATGTACGACTATTAGTTAAATCATTGTTTTATAATAAACATGTCTACTAGTTTTTTTAAAACTGTTTGAAGTGTCGACGCTATTCCTTAAATTGTATGAAATATGAGTATATTTTTAAAAAGGTCGGGATAAATCGAAGGCATATATTATATCCTAGGAGTTACCGCCATTAAAAAATGCGCGCCAAAATAAGGTCTACCATGCGACCACCGCCGCTTCACACATCTATCTCCATCGTAAATACCCACGCGAAGCCGAGGCGAGTGGATAGGATATAGGTATAAGTAGGAAATATTCGCTAAGCTTAGAGTTAGACCAGTGGCGGCTGTACCTTAAATGCGCTCGTGCGCTAAACCACCAATTCAAAAGATTTAACAATTACAAAATATTAAGTACTTACAAAATATTTTTGGCGGGAAATCGATTTGGACAGAAACAGGTATAATAATAATACAACAGGTTTGTTGCATTTTCTAATTTTAATATTTCAGTAAAGTGCACCACCAGTTCGATAACCCACCAGCCGCCACTGAGTTAGACACACCTGATTTAGAGAAAATATGTTAAAAACAAATACAACTGAGCACTGAAGTATACGATCCGCCAGATTCATAAGCCAATGTCACACAAGACAAGTTAAATAAAAACTATAATGTCATTGCGCAATCTCATAAAAAGGCCTATTCACACTAACCCCGGTAGATGTTTTTTCAATGTCAAGCCGGGACAGGCATGCAATTTTGAACAAAAAACGGCAAAATCAATAATGGCCTCGTGCACGTGTTGCCCAAGGATTATAGATTACGTTCTTGAAGATTTTCTCAGCGTTTCGTGTATCTTCGCGTCAGGTATGAGGATGGGAATCTGTAGAGTAGTAAGTATACGTTTTGTAACGTGTAAAACATTTAGATTGTGTAATACGTGCCTAAAGTTTGGTATAGTATTACTAGAAGTAATAAGATATAAAAGTAGAATAAGATATATAAAATATAAACGAAACAGAAAAATGTTGTTATTTTAATTTAAAAAAAACCTAGATGATTACTTTTAAAAGTGTTTATTCTGTAATTATGATAATAATTTTTGTCATTAAACGCATTTCCATTATATATAACACTAGCCGACCCGTGCCCACTTCGTTGGGCGTTATAATCCATTTCACATAAGAAGGGTACGGTGAAATTTGATATGTTCCAATACACTCTCACTATTTTCAGCAAATCAGATAAATATAAATGTTTTAAAATCACCAATTAATTTCTAAGGCAAATAATAATGCTTGATTAGATTGAATTGTTGACACGGCACGTCAGAAGGCGCAGGTTCAAATCCTGCTGATTTAAAATCATTATATATTTTTATCTTTTTCCTTTTATCTTGTCACTCCTAAATAGTGTAGCTTTCTGTTAGCGAAAGAATTTTCATGATCGGATCAGTATTTGCGAAGATTACCCCGTATATACAAACAAAGTTATAAACTTTACCTCTTTATAATATTAGTATAGATTTATACATTAACAATGAACGATAACTTCTTTAAATATAGTAACTAACAAAAATTATGTATACTCCACCGCTTACTCTGTCCCATTCTTGATTCCTGAGCTATATAAGCAATTCTATACAATTATAACGGCCGAAATTGTAACTGTCTCTTAACAAAACTCCGATGTTATACTTAAAGTAAATTCTACAAAAGCAGGTAATTTTATAAGAAGACGGTGTCTTTTGTGTTCATAAAAAAAACTATATACAGTTATTTCATTCAGATGTAACCCGAAGATAGGCCTAATAAATAGGTCAGCGGCACTGCGAACTAATTCGTGTTATTAACCTTTCGGCGAAAAGTACTTACGAGTTATTTATAGTTTTATAATCAATAGACATACACTTAAAACATATGACTCGGGACTTTCAAAATTACTAGAATTCAATTTACGAAATAGATACAATCTTCAGATTGTATAGTTTGTTATTAATAAAAAATTATATACGTGTCATTTCTGATCGGAATTTGTTTTTTATTCTTAAATTTTTTTATTGCTTTCCATTTGTTATATATATTCGTTTTAACTAAACATTTTATATACCTTCAATTATGGATTATATACAAAAATCAAACAAATTATTTGTAAAGCAATTTATAATATTACAATGAAAAGTGTGTTGACCTTTACGATTAGAAGAACATAAAGCGAAACAGTACAACTCATTCTATAATTTAACCTCATAAAATTTTATGATGCACAATTTTGACCCTTATTCTTATCATCTCCTTACTTAACCCATCATTAAACATTCCCATAAGCTCACTTCAGTAGTACAAAAGTAAATCACGTATGATTATTGTTTGTTTTTAAGTAGGTGTACAAAACGAATGATTGAAGATATCTAATATGTATCAAAACTTATGCATCGAAAATAACATTTCTAAAATTATATAAAATATTTGATATTATATTAGAATTTTTTTGTGGTTTATTTCAAGGTTTAAAGTTAAATCTTTTTATTATATTTTCGTAATAATACGCCGTCGGTGTAATAATTTAAAAAAAAATGAGTTGTTTTGAAGGAAAAAGCCATAAGCCCGCCCATTGTACTTCACAGGCTGTAACTTTCTTAGTAATATGTTCAATGTGTGAAGTGTAGTTGTGGTGTAGAATAAAGTGTAAATAGATAAAAGTTTAATTTCTACAATACCGAAAACAATTATTAATTTCGAGATGGTAGATACAAAATTTCGCTTCATCCTGCAATACCCCACTGCTGGCCATAGGCCTCTTTCCCCATGTAGGAGAAGGATCAGAGCTTAATCAACCACGCTGCTCCAATGCGGGTTGGCGGATCGGATACTACAAGTAGCGATCGCTATCAGGCGTACCTACATGATAACAACCGGGACCGACGGCTTAACGTGCTCTCCGAGACACGGTGGGGATACCCACAAGGACTGCACAAACACCCAGACCACGGCAAACATCTGTATGGCCAATATAAAATAATGTTTTTGTCATGATACAAAATTTGGTTTAACATAATTAGTTCAAATAAACATACAAACTCGACAATTTTTTATACATGTAGAGATATTAAACTCTTAATATTCTTTTAATTATAATAATACTAGCTGACCCCGCAAACGTTGTTTTGCCATATATATTGGTAACCCTCGCAACCCCTCTTGGGGGTGGAATTTCGTAAAATCCGTTCTTAGCTGACCTCTACTCGGCGAAAGGAATATTCCTACCTTTTAAGTCTCTACGCCTAATGGTTCCAGAGATATCGTGATGAGTCAATAAATGGGTGGTAATCTTTTTATATATATAGATTATAGGTACTTAAAATATACAAAAATGTCATTCAGAACATCTGCTACATTTTTTTTGAAAAAAAAATAATGTAATCTGTATAAGTACCTTGTTCTATTTTTATTACAGGAAGCGTCACAAATTTTTCCCAGTTCAAGGATACAGTTTGAAAATCCGTCTACATGTCTGCAATACCGTAAAATAACGTATCCTGTGTGTTTACTTTTGTGTCGTATCCACACATATACAAACTTTTATATCAGAATAATAATCAAACCTTATGTTTTTATATTTTTTACAAAAATTGTTTTTGATGGATGTGAAGAATTTGTATTTTAAATTCTTCTTTTTTTATATTTACAATTTACTCATTCTATTATATATTTTGCTACGTGCAGGTACGTGAGTTTTTGATTTTATTATCATTACATAGTATAAAACAAAGTCACGTCCCACTGTCTGTATGCTTAGATCTTTAAAACTACGGAACGAATTTTTTAAGGGTTTTTAGGGTTCCGTACCTCAAAAGGAAAAAACGGAACCCTTATAGAATCACTTTGTTGTCCGTCTGTCTGTCAAGACCCTTTTTCTCAGAAACCCGTGGAGGTATCAAGCTGAAATTTATATCAAATACTCAGATCTGCTGTCCCTTAGAGCTGTGAAAAAATGAAACTTCCAAGCCAAGGCAATCAAAAGATACAGCCGTTTATGCTGCAAATTTTCGACACTCGCAAGGGAATCAAAACCTACTGGGTACTTCCCGTGAACTGAGAATCTTGAAATTTGGTACGAAGCAACGTCTTAAAGCATAAATATAGGAAAAATTGCGAACATTATAAATTTTTAGTTAAATCGTATAATAAAAATATTTTTAATAATTTTAAATTTTTACCCCTTTTTTCATGAACGCGTAAAGGTATTAAATTGAAATTCATATCAAATACTCAAGTCTATAATACCTGTAAGCTGTAACAAAATCAAACTTCTATGTCAACGATATCAAAAGAAACAGCATATTAAGCCGCATATTTTCATCGCAACTAGTCCCAAAGGAATCAAAACCTACAGGGTACTTCTCGTGAACTCAAAAACTTGAAATTTGGTAGGAAGCAACGTTTTATAGCACAGATAAAGGAAAAATTGCGAAAAGTATACATTTTTAGTTAAATCGTATAATAAAAATATTTTTAATAATTTTTAATAATTTTAAACTCAATACCCCTTTTCTTATGAACGCGTAAAGGTATTAAATTGAAATTCATATCAAATACTCAGATCAATAATACCTGTAAGCTGTAACAAAATCAAACTTCTATGTCAACGATATCAAAAGAAACAGCAATTTAAGCCGCATATTTTCATCGCAACTAGTCCCAAAGGAATCAAAACCTACAGGGTACTTCCCGTGAACTTAGAAACTTGAAATTTGGTAAGAAGCAACGTTTTATAGCACAGATAAAGGAAAAATTGCGAAAAGTATACATTTTTAGTTAAATCGTATGATAAAAATACTTTTAATAATTTTTAATAATTTTAAACTCAATACCCCTTTTCTTATGTACGCGTAAAGATATTAAATTGAAATTTATATCAAATACTCAAATCTATAACAACTTTAAGCTGTAACAAAATCAAACCTCTATGTCAACGCAATCAAAAGAAACAGCAATTTAAGCCGCATATTTTGTATCGCAACTAGTCGCAAGGGTATCAAAAAATAATGGATACTTCCAGTCGACCTAAAATCTTCATGTATGAAGCAACGTTTTATAGCACACATAAAGGAAAAATTACGAAAACCTTAAATTTATAGTTACATCGCAACCATAGAAATAGTATTCGCATGAGCGCCCGGATGCTGTTCACGTGTGTACCGAAATAAATAAAATTTGTAATAGTTTGTCGTTAATGTTGTTTATTTCTGCTTTGTTTTTCAATTATAAAGCATTGTAAAGATATATTTATTTATTAACTCTTTTGCACACTAATACACAAAAGAACAATACATAGAATTTATAACAATCAACTTGCATCAGTTGCAACAGGCGGCCTTATCGCTAATACGGCGATCTTTGGGCAGAGGACTTGCATGTAAAGTAGGCCGTAGGGGAAGGGCGCAAAATTTTTAAAAAAAAGGAAGAAAAAAGAAAAATGAGATAAAAATAAATAACTATATAACAATAGATGCTATGTTTAATGACATATATATATATATATATATATATATATATATATATATAAGCTTACTCATATATATACATATAAATACATAGGTACATACATACATACATATATCGACACCTCCTACGCATAACTATGTATCTGCAAAAAGCAAATTTTACAGGAGAGCCATTTAAAGTTTTCGAAAAATTAAAATCGTCATATCTCAGCAACCGTAACGACTTATAACCTGAAATTCGGCAAGTACCCTTAAGTTGGCGTAAATTTAACATAAACAATGAAATTTTATTGTTAAACCTATAGGTTGTTGTGTTTTAGCACATACATACTTATACGTTGTTCCGAAAAATTTATTAAATCTTGTATGTGCCCTATACATATATTTACATTGGAATATTCTTAAATTTTAATGGTGAACTGCCAGGTACACAATTAAACTTAGTATAAAATCAGGAAGTATATAGTGTAACTGTAAAACCTGACCAATAAAAATAAAAAAACCTGCTCTGAGGGCGGTCTATTTCTATTACAGCATCATTACGAAAGCTCTCCTGTCAAATTTGGTTAAAATCTCAAAGTTTTGACATTATTGACATTTTAATTTACTTAGTGAATTATCCGAAATATTTCGAGTTTTTTTATATTTATGGTCAGGCTTTAACATACATACATAGGCCTTTGCGTCTGTTACAGACGATTTAAACAGTGCCTGAAGAGCATTTTTTCTGATTTTTGTACAAGCTGATACGGGAGCGGCAGACTCTACCACACACCGAACAGGGAAAAGATGCGCTAGTGTCATTATTATAGCTGTTTTGATGTTTTTGTTTCTCCTGTCCGATAAGTGTCCAAACCAGGCTTCATTATGATGTTTTTGACTATCCTTCACGCTCTTACGCCATTGGTCTCTGTTCTCGGCTAATTTGTCCCAGCTATTGTGGTTTATGTTAAAAGCCGCCATATTGCGCTTGGCGCAGTCTTTGAAACGAAGCAAAATCCTAAGCATGATCTGCCGTGGAAGTCGGCAGGTATCCATTCGGTGCACATGCTCCAACCAAGGCAGCCGACGCTGTTTAAGCATGGCAGTTAGACTGGGTAGCTGTGCTATTCCTGGAACCTTCTCGTTGGTCACTCTGTCTTTCCAACTAATTATACCCAGGATGTTCCGTAAGCAGCGCATATAGAAAGTGTTGATTTGGCGTTCTTGCTTTGCATAGGACGTCCATGTTTCCGCTCCGTACAAGAGTGTGCTCAAGACACAAGCCTGGAATACACTCTTGACTGAGCCGCCTGAACATAGTCGCCGCTTTCCCGATACGAGTATTGATCTCTGCTTCTAGTGAAAGATTGTTCGAGACAGCCGATCCTAGGTAGCAGAACTTATCAACCACTTGTAAGGTAGTGCTATCCAGCATTACTGCAGGTATATTTGCACTGCCTTGCGCTAGTACCACAGTTTTTAGTGGCTTATGGACATGGAAAACAGAGTGCATGCTTTGGAAAATTTGTCCATGATTGTTTGAAGCTCGAGAACTGAGTTTGCCACAAAGGCTGCATCATCAGCAAATAACAAAGAGTCAAGGTTGGCTGGTAGAAAATGCATGAATTAGCGTTAAGCCCGCCTTTTGTACACACTTTTTGTACAATAAAGAATTTAAAAAAATAAAATAAAGAGTCGACGAAAAGGTCATCACGCTTTTATTTAGCTTGAAGCAGTGAGATGTTGTATAGCTTTCCGTCTACTCTTGTATGAAGGTGGATACCCTGTTGGCTGTCGCCGAAAGCATTTTTTAGGATAAGCGAAAAGAATATACCAAACAGGGTAGAAGCTAACACGCAGCCTACGCATTTCGAACTGATCAGACGTTTGGCCATCAAAAACTACAGCGCCTTTCATACCCTCATGAAAGGATTGAACGAGGCTCAAGAGTTTCGGTGGACACCCAATGCATTTCAGTGCAGTATAAAGACCTTTCCTGCTGACGGTATCGAAGGCCTTATTCAAGTCTACAAACACCATATAAAATGGCGTTCTCTGCTCTCTGCACTTCTCCTGTAGTTGACGAAGGGAGAAAATCATATCAACTGTGGAACGCTAGGGAAGAAAACAACACTGTGCCTCAGGATATACGCGATTTGCAAGTTTTTGGAGCTTTCCTAATATGACGCGTCCAAATAGCTTGCCGACTAAAAGGGAAATGCCACGGTAAGAGTTGCAATCGCCGCGATCTCCTTTCCCTTTGCATAATGTGACACATACGTAAGTTTTAGAATTTCTGCTTGAGATTCATCACTACCAGGACTCTTACCGCGCTTAAGCTGCTTTACAGCAATATGGTATTCCCCTATAGTAGGTAGGTCGTCTAATTGACTCCAAGTATCCAGTTTAGGCATGCTCTGAACAGCCTCCGGTTCGATGCTGACTGGAATCGCATAGAAACTGGTGAAGTGTTCTACCCAACGTTCCATTTGACGGTGACTATGGTCTGGACGGTGGTCTGTAATAACAGAGCCATCCGCTTCCTTAAGGGGAGCTGTCTTTTTGGAAACAGGGCCAATGGCCTGTTTCCAAAAATTTTATATTCAATAAAGAATTCATCTTTTCTTTGGTTAACGCAGCGCTTTTTTTCTTTGATTTAAAGATAGGGGGAATTCTAATGATTGGTGTTCTGGTGGCATAGGTGAGCTAACTGATAAAGTCATAGGTGTTGAAGTAATTGTTGAGCCATTAGAGCCTAGTTGAGCTATTTCTTGAGCTATTAAAGTTGAAAAACTTGGTGAATCTAAGCACAAATCTTTTGTTTCAACGGAACTAATATTTTGTATGATAGGTGAATACGGCAATGTAGGGTCATTAAAATTACAGTCTGTAGACAAAGCTACTGAAGCTCGTAGTTCGCTTGGCGCCCCAGAAGAGCTACAAAACATATTTTATTTGCCGTCAGGCACAAAAGTTTGCTAAAAAAACCACCGCATTGAATCGGTTAAATGATTTATTTCTGATATAATTTCGATGTACAAGTAGGTAACTGCCATAATCTTTTTTCAATCTTACAGGATTCCAACGACTAAATGTTTAACTGTACAGGTACATTTTTTGATCTTACTGGATTCCAAATAATAACTGTGTAAGTGCTAAATACATATCAGGATAAAAAGAAACTACAGTGAATAACTGTGCATCTACGTAGTTACATACTTAAACATCGGGATTACATCAAATACAAATTAGCAGCATTGTTTATTAAAATTTACTGCAGTATGTGAATTACTTGTGACAAAAAACAGAAAACAATTGAATCATGACTTTTATAAATAAATTTAATCATATTTGGTTGAATACAACATGCCTTGCCTTGATGGTACCTACTCTTGTTGGTCTAATAATCAATCTTCTCCGACATTGCAGGAAGATTTATGCCTTTTTATTACATCTTCTTACAATGTTGCTAAAAATTGGAACCTATTACTCGACATTTTTGAAATTAAAGCTGATCGTCACGGAGCGCGTCCACACCCGCTCGATCGCCGTAGTACAACTGACTAACGGGTAGTTGCTCGTAGCCCGCGCACCTGTGCCCCCGCGTATTATAGTGCAACTGGTACTTACTTATTTTATCAGCGTCATTGTTTAGCAAGATATGTAGATACATACTTATACGTCTGACAAAAATCAATGTTCTGGTCAAAAAAAAATCTGATATTTTTTTACGTGATAGATATAAGTGCATAAATAGCAAAAATGTAATAAAACCGATTTCGTGTATCTGGCAGATACATCCAAATACGTAGGAGGTGTCGATATATGTTACTGTAAATGCACGAATTACGGTAAATCCTAAGATTTAAGAGTAAAACCTAAGATTTAACAACTCTTAATAGTAAAAGGCCGAACGATTTTGCGATTCGCACTTTTACCACCATTCACTTGGTAAGTCTTAGGATTTACATTAAAGGCACGGTAAATGTTGAAAAAAACATGTTATAACGTTTCTAGTCCTGAGATTAAGACCCGCGTCAGTCTGATTTTGAAGTTAGATAGGTTAGTTAGGGTTATTTTTTTTTTGTAACGAAATGAAAACGATAAAGGGTCTAATTTTGAAGTTAGATTTTGAAGTTAGATAGATTAGGGTTGTTTTTTTTTTGTAACGAAATTATGCCGATAAACGGCCTACGGGTCTTAATCTAAAGACTTATCAATTCAAGTGTTTGACTGAAATAAATTAAAAAGAATTAATCTTTGTTTTATTTCCAAAACCAACTTTTACTAGCTGTCAGTGGTAAAACCTAGCATGTACTAAATTCTAATAGTAAAAGTCCGAAAGAAATGTCCCATTTTCATAAATCATTACATTTACCAACTCATGTCGGTAAATCCTAAGAGTTAGTATTAAATCTTAGGATTTAACGTAGTCCGAGCTTTTACAGTAACATAAAGACCATATAGCCCAGTCGAATTAGCTCAAAAACGGGCTAAGATTTACAAAAATTGGAAGCAGCAATTTTCCTTCGGAATTCGTTGGGGGAGGTCACTGGTAGTTTAAATTTAAAAAGTAGGGGTACAGTTTCGATTTATACCCGAGAATATGTGCGAGGGGATGAAATCTTATCATTGTATTATCACGTTAATTGTCAATTTTACGACAAAAATTGTAATGAACAAAGTTGTTTAAAATATAAAATAAATTATTTTTGTTAATATAAATTAAAGGATTGCCTAAAAAAATGGATACCAAGAGACAGGTCAAAGAAAAAAGGGAGACCAAGTAAAAGGTAGAGCGATATCTTCAACCAGAGATGTGGACCGCTATGTATACGGAGAGCACGGGATAGGGATACATGGAAAGGTTTAGGAGAGGCCTACGCTGCAGAGGCGACTATTACTAATATTAATTAAGTGATGTTATAATTATGCTCCTCCAACTTTCCACATTGTAATGTTATGGATTTCATTTAGCAGCAAAATAGAATAACGTTTACTTATATACCTACAGGTTTGTACGGAACCCTCGGTGCGCGAGTCCGACTCGCACTTGACCGGTTTTTTTTTAGTAAACAGAGTGATTCCAGAGGAAGGTTTATATGTATAATACATGCATAATATAGTAGAGGAACACTGATAGTTTTTGCAACCGTGCGAAGCCGGAGCGAGTAGCTAGTTTTTTTATAAAAATAACTAGAAATGACAAATATATTTTCATTGCTTCATCCGTTAAATACCTCTTCGCTAAACTTTAAGCCCGTTTAACCAACGTTTATATTACATGTGCCATCCCTTGGATACCAAATGGCACTAGGAGCCGAGGACGTAAAGCAAGAAGATGGGAATGATGAACTGAAAATGACCTTAGGACCCTATTGGATAAGAGTAGCGGCAGACAGAAAACAATGGAAAGAGTTGGAGGAGGCCTTTGCCACAAGGCATACCGAAATACGAGACATTTTATAAGTGCAGTTATTTAAATTCTTTTTTAGTTTTTTTACACTTTGTTTTACTTTACCTACTAAATTTTGTTTAAGAATCTGTAGTCACAATATGTAAATTTCGGAAAATAAAGGCTTTATTATTATTATATTATTATTATTATATTACATGTAAAAGTAAGATAATCTTTATATATTATAAATGATAAATATAGTAAATTATAATATATTTAGTTTAAGGGATTGTAGAAATACTGTCACCAGGAATCTGATGTTTTTAATTCAATAATCTGTTACAGGACTGTTTTTTTAATAGTAATACCTAAGTTTACTGGAAGTTTTTAATAGCAAACAATAAAAATGAAACATAGCTAAAAAGAAAGTAGGTACATACATAACGTGACCATTTTTATTTCGGCTCAAAACGGGACATCGACTTTTTTAATTCAGCAGATTTATTTATTTATTAACCGACTTCTAAAAAAGGAGGAGGTTTTCAATTCGACTTTTTTATAAAATGTTATTTATTATCATATCAAAATTTCGATCCAGCGGGATTCGAACCCGCACCCTCGACATACCAACATCGGTAATATAAAACATTTTGAATAAAAATGTACCTATTTAAAATTACACTGTATTTTAAATTTAAAAATGTTATTTAATAAAATGTTATTTATTATCATATTAAAATTTCGATCCAGCGGGATTCGAACCCGCACCCCCGACATACCGACATCGGTAATATAAAACATTTTTAATAAAAAACATTTTCGAATTTCCTCATGTGTGGGAAACACAAATATAAAAATAATACGAATTAAGAATAGCATGGTGTCATCATCATCATCTCTCGTCAAAGACTTCATTGTAATATGAAATTGTATAGTTGGGTGCTGTAAAGGACTCACTGTAGACGGCTCCACGGTTGCTTAAAACCGAATAAAATCATATAAAATAATTGTGTTCGCTCGCAAACGAAAAAAAACCGACTTCAATTACATCGACAAGTAATACAACGTAATAAGACGAAAAAGTAGTCAAGTAAATACGCGCTATTAAAGATTACTCAAAAAGTTGTAATCAGATCTCGATCTAATTTCACGAAGACTAGATGACAAGTATTAGCTTTCGATTAAAGTAAGAATCATCAAAATCGGTACTCCGAGTAAAAAGTTATGCGGTATAATACAACGTAGGTCGACGAAAAAGTAGTCGAGTAAATACGCATTATTAGATATAACTCTAAAAGTACTTGTCAGATCTTATTTTAAAAAAAATGGGACCACATGACACGCAACTCCTTTCAATTAAAACAAAATTGATCGAAATCGGTCCACCCAGTCAAAAGTTCTGAGCTAACATACATTAAAAAAAAATACAGTCGACTTGAGAACCTCCTCCTTTTTTGGAAGTCGGTTAAAAATTTCGATTTGGCTGGTACATCGTTCCATAGCTTAGTTGGCTAGAGCACCGACACGGTATGTCGGGGTTGCGGGTTCGAATCCCGCTGGATCGAAATTTCGACTTCTTTGTGTTTGTTACCCCCTTTATTTTTATTAGGTGTACCAAATTGACGGTTCTTTTTTAATCGAAAGCTGTTGCCTGTCGAGTCGAATAGTTTTAAAGTTATCTTTAGTAATGTTTATTGTACCTACTGTACTCTAAAATTTATCTGACTAAATAGACACAATTTATGTTCCATTTCATAAAACGGGACATTTTTGCGTCCCAGGGCTATTTTCCGGGACACCGGGACACACGACCGAAAAACGGGACGGTCCCGTTCAAAACGGGACGTCTGGTCACGTTATACATACATAAAATGCATATGTTTTGTAGTGTTTTCGGTGAAGAAGGTATAAAGTGATACGGAACCCTACATGCAGGAATTCAAATCTTAACTATTTGGATTGTTAATCACATCATTACATTTAGGTAGGTATATTTATCACACACTTAATAAATTCATAAGAGTTTTACTTACCTGGTGGTCGATTCTATATTTCATGCTAATTTCTATTTATTCAGCCTTTTATGCAATTAAACTTTACTGTGTGCAATAAAGTAAATGAGAATAAGAACAGTATTTGATGCGGGAGAAGCCAATGGCTAAAACCTCAATTGGTACCTGATGTTTGCGAGCTTAAATCAGGGCTTATTTTTGCTCTGTTTATAATATAAGTACTCCTACTCTGTGCTAAGGGAAAATATTTTAAAGTACATGTCTCTAAGGCAATTTTAAAATAATTACTATCCTTGCAGGCTTCAATTTTAATCCTTCTTAGGAAAGGACAATGGGGCGACCTTCACAACCATGTTCAATTATTATAATTAACTGATCATTATCTTAGGATTATCGCGGCAAATAAAGAATTTCCATGGCTTCCTTTTCCTTAGCTCATTAGTAAAGTAATTATTTGGTTCAAAAAAAAGAAGAAAAAAAAAACAAATAAATAACAAGTTTATAATTAAGTCACTATATTACCTAATTGAAGACATAAATTTCAAAAATGACAGTTTATGTAGAGTATGTAGTCTTGAAAAAAAAATTGACATTTTACATATTTCATCGGTCGTTCGATTGAAAACGCTCAGTGTGCCAACGGGTTATTGAAATATCTCAAGTGAACAGGATAAGGTCATTGACATAAAAGTAGCAAAAATTTTTGGGAAAACGTCAAAGAGAACGAGTCGTGTCAGTTCGCGTGTGTCGCAGCAATGTCAGCGGCGGCGCGGGCGCATCTCCGAATAACAATAATCGTGAATGAATTGTAATGGCCGCTGGTTTAATTGATTCGGCGACCCGCCGGACCTGTCTCTGCGGTAGAGCGGAGAGGATTATTTTTACGACATCGATATTTCATATGGGAATTATTTATATTTATAGTGATTACTGAGATGAGAAATTATTTTGACATACGTAAGCTTATAGAATATTAATAAACAATCATATAAAATAATTTCGAGTTGGGAATAATTTAAAGTAAATATACCCCTTGTATGGTAAAATTTATTATTGCGGTATATTAATAGAAGAATTTTTTTAATTATATTATCTATATAATTTATTGAACAAACTTATAGTGATAAAAATAAAATAGAAAAGAATACTAAGTATTTCAATTCATTATGTTTGTGTATGGTGGATGATTTTTAATTTCACTTACTTTTTACGTTTAAATTGATTTATTACTAAAGGAAATTTTAGCTCTTCTTTTAATGAATATTTTTATTTTTTTATTTATTTGTAATACGTCTCGTGAATGACAAGCATACGGGATGACTTCATCTTAACAATCTTGAAAGAACCGGACTGGTCCTGTATGGCAAATTGTATTCCTTATACGACACGAGCGTCATACACCGACTGAGTCTTATCTATTTAGCTTTATTGACATTAGCATTAATAGCCTTGACACCTAATCGGAAGTTGAATCAATTGAAGGCGCAATTCTCTGCACAATAGTTTCAGGAGACAATTGCATCATCGAGTGATGCGTCGAGTCATCGGCCGGCCACTTACCGAGCGGATGTAGTTAACCGTGCCTTGATTAGCCGAGACGATCTTAAACGGCAGCCCGGGCAAGTTCAAACAATTAACTGTATACAAGTGTCCGACTCTAATGAATGATACAGACTTGCTCCATTTTATTATACAAATACCGTGACAAGACGCTGCTTACAAATTGAGATTAATTTCAGCCTAGGTTCAGCATAATTCTCCGCTCTATTAATGTTATAAGCGATTGTGCGGCTAGCAAACGATTCTGATTTTTATTTTGTTTGACATATGGATGACATTGAAGCGTACATTTACTAAGCGTAGTTATATAAGAATACTGTCATAATAGAATGAATCGCTAAATAAAACAATTTTACTTAGTATTCCTATGCCTTGTGGCTATTTATATAAACAGGGCACTTAAGAGCCCCTTTTTTAGATTGCAGCCTATTAAGATAAAGGAAGTAAGTTTTCTTTGTGACATTCACGTATTGTGAGTACGAAAACCTAAGAGAATATGTATTGTAACGATCGGAAGAATTCACGGGTTCGTTGATTTTGGAGTATGTAAACACTACTCAAGATATTATGCTTTTTATTATACCGATGTATTCTTAACGTATTGTAATTTTCGTTCTTGCCTATTGTGAGGTGTATCCAGGTATGTACATTGACATTTCGTTGTTAGTGTACACACTGGTGACGTTTTTAGTTTAACGAATTATTTTTTGAATACAACTATAATAATGAGTAATAAAAATATACCAATGTATTTGAAATGAGAAAAATTAAATGAAAATCAGGATTTACGCGTTAGATACACTTACATCAGGATTTTTATTTAATTTCTTTTATTTTTATTAATAAATTTGATTAATACAAAATACAAGTCAATCAGCAGCTACAACTAAAGTTATATTGTCTTATAGTATGTTATACCTAAACCGTCACAGAAAATTATTAAATAAAAACGGAAGCATGATAATAGAGATACCACACAAGCGCTGTTATTGTACATAAGTAATATATTTTGATAGTCATATTAGTGGATGTAAATTGTACAATTTGTCATGAGACCGAAATATAAGCACTTAGCAGTCGTGAAGACGGTCTTTAGTTGATAATGATTACACCATATCGACACTAACGCCCACGCTTTGTAAATATTAGTCCAAGATATCATACATGAGGTAGAGGAAGTATTACTAAGAATATTTCGATAAAGCTCGCGTTTTATTATGTTTAAGTAATTCTGGACGCCCATTCATAAATTACGCAACGTGTACTAAGAAGCGCATAATATGATACACTGTGCGCTTATCGTTACTGGAAAATAGTTTTATGAAAATGCAATTAAAATTATACGTATGAACGTATTTTCAAAAAAAAATTTATGGAAATAGGTACTACCATAATTGTGTTTGCTCGAAAATTAAGAAAAAAACTGACTTCAGCTTACATCGACAAAATTGTTAATTTAATACGCATTATTAGGGATAACACCAAAAGTACTTACTATAGATCTCTTTAAAATTTAAATGAGATTGTTCGATTAAAAAAAAGAAGAATAATCAAAATCAGTATACACAGTAAAAAGTTTTATCATCCTAATTTTTTTGTTTGTTTTCGTTAAAAAAAGGACAATTTTCGATTTTTTTGACATATAAAGTTTCTATAGTCATTAAAAGTCATTGTTGTAGGACGATATTTATAAACAAATATTATTAACGAAATTGTAAAAAAATCTATCTTCAGCTTTAATGTAATAATTAATTCTTAATTCTTTAATTTTGTGTGGTTATTTGCAGCGGAGTAGTGACCTTCAATACCAACCAATCTGATAAGTATCAGCTCGAGAAACCACGAGACGTCTAGTATTACACATTTAAGTTACAAATACAAAATATCCAAGATTAACGCATTATTATTAACTAAAATGTTTATTTTTTTTATTGAACATTATTCTTGAATGACTCGAGTAGTTTTGCGAAGTCAGTTTTTTTTAAATATCATCAAGGGTTTCTTCAGATGCTCCACTTGTCACGCGACAAAGCCTATTCATTCATAATTTAGTATTATAAGGACAATTACAAGGTGTTGACGAAAGAATTTAACACAATGCAATGTGAACCTTAAGTATATTATAGACATAAGATTGAGGATACAATTGATTTCGTATTTGTGGGGACAATCTCAAACAAACATTACATCTCTTCGGGGAGCCGCCTAAAGGTGATAATAATGGGAAATAAATGGTCAACTTTGTGGCACAATGGTAAGAATAAAGATAATGAAAGAATTACACGGAAATTTCGAGGCGTGAACCATTGTCGATGCCTTGACTAGGTAACAATTTGCACTTGAAGTGTCTACCTTTGTGTTAGTGACATTAGAAATAAACATTACAATGACTACCAGATGTGTGAAAAAGCTTTTACACGTGCTTCGGCGCACGCGCAAGCCTTTGAACACATCTCAAAGGGCAATGAAATATTGGACACTCGGGACCAACTGATAAACTATTTGTTACGTTTTTTCTTTTTGTATGATTAAAAATAGCAAAATTTTAACTTAATCTTAAGTACCCATATAAAAGTTATTGACTAGTCAATTTTAAATCGCGATCGATCACGATTCAGCCTGTAATATCCCACTGTTGGGCATATTCCTCTTCTCCATATAGGAGAAGGATCGGAGCTTAATCCACCACGCTGCTCCAATGCGGGTTGGCGGATATTTACATACCTATTAAAATGATTTATGGAGGATCCTAAGGGTGAAAGTAATGAGCCTTACCTAATATATTTTTAGATATAAGATTATTATATATTAATTTTTTTAAAACATATTATACACAGTATTTTATTATGTTACGTATTTTTATTTAAGGTACTCTATGGCCAGCAGTGAGACGCTAGAGACTGAATCGTATCATCAGGCCTGCCACTAGTTGTTTGATCGCTGAGTTTTGTAAAAAAAGGGTATTACATTTTTTTTATTATGGTGGGAAAAAAGACAACAACCATAACGAAAATAAAACTTTTATTTTGATTATGTACTTATTTATTTTTGTTTAATGGAATGTAAAGCCATATATTTTATTACCGCTTTATAGAATGATGTAGTAATGAGTCTTAGTAACAACTTTAGTTGATATCAATTGGGTACAGAACTCTAAAACAAATTAGTATCTACAAACAAATTTTACATAGGAAGTAGCACGGCCATATAATCTAGTTAGTAAAATCGGTGTTTTTTATATTGATCAATTTGAGGTACAATATCAAAAAAAATCAATTAAAAATATTTCTCTCTAATAGTTTTATATCATCAGCCTTACTTAGTAAAACTTGTTATAAATATCATTTTAAGTTTATCTTTCTCTTCTAAAGGCTTATTCTTCAATTCTGCACTTCTCTATAACTGATAGGTATATATGTACAATTATCATTTTATGAAATACCATTATTATAGTTCTGTTATTTACGAGTAAATTTTATAACGAAATACTTGTGTTGTCGATTGTATCGATACATTTTAATCGTAATGGTAACTCAGAAGTTAAGAGATGATTAAAAAACAACAACAGAATCAAACTCAATAATAGCTCGCATTCATTTGTTGAACGGAGATGAAGTTGTTTCCTCATTAACATCGACCAATCCTAGAGGCAATACAGTGTGTTGTTATTAATTTATAGAAAGTCATCGTGGGCCCATTAGTCGAGATAACCATATTGATCTCTCCGATAATATTTCGGGCTGACCACTGCTCACTGCCTGCTTCTTTGTATGTGATTGCTCTAATGATCACGTGCTGCTTGTTAGTGATGATCAGCGCTCATTATTACGATTGATTTTCTATATCGTTGATGCCGCCGTCGGTTGTTAGATTTATGGCGTTCACAAATTTTAATAGTGCAATTATGGATACAACTGAGCCCGCTTCCGACTAGGTTTATCTAGTTAAGATATCAATAACATCGTAGCGGCGTATGAAAAAAAAAACGCATCCAAGAACAGTAAATTGTAACTATTGCTGATGATTTATTTTTGAATATATATTAATCACCGCGGACACGATATCGGAAGTCACTCATTAATGTCACGTAAATGCACCCAAAGGAGTTCTGTTCATTCTTATCGTTGAAATCTCTACAATCTTAACGGTGATCTCACGAATTAATTCCTTTACACCTCATTAATGTCTTATAAGATTCATTAACAATAGAAATGCAAATCCGACTGATACTCAGGCGAGCATTTTGGTTCTTAGAGTTTCACTCAGTCCAATTAACATCTAGTATAATGTTGTATTTTATCGTAATTTCGATGGGTTTCCAACAAAATAAATTAGGAGGGAGGCTATTAGTTTGGCCGTTTTGTGTTAGCGGCCGAGCGGTCGTATATTTCGTTTCTAGTTTTCGAACGAGTAACTTTTTCTCCGGATACACAAACGTCTTAATTAAAGTTTGAATGTTTCGACGTATAAAATATTGCATCGTATCTTTTGGCTCGAAAAGTGGACACCGAATATTAATTCGACAATGTTTTGAGATAGAGACATCATTTTCATTCCAATAGACATTGAGATGTGTTGTAAAAAATTGTTGCGTTATCATAAAGTAAAAATAAGTATTGAAATTAAAATACCGAGTTAATGTGTTTAGTGCGGATACTTCATTTACATCGTGGATTGTAAGTGTTGATAAGTGGAGGTTTACATTTTTAATAAAAATTAACGCGACTATTAACAAATCAATGACGAGATTCCAATTAAGTAGCGAACGTTGTTCAGCGCGGGTTAGCAATTCTCGCCCTCTTGTCGATTATCAAAAAATTAAATCTTAATATTGGAACGAACGCGTTTTATGAATACGACATTAAGTCCCGTAGTTTTTTAAACTCGTCTTTTTCATTTGTTTATAGTTATAATATGTCAAGCTAAAGTAAAAGTATACGCAGTATAAAAAGTTTATTTTTAGGCTCGTAGAGCCATGAAATAAAACTAAAATGTAATAATTCCTTCAGCGTGATTGCGCTTCGTGAAGCCGTACAATTGAACAAAAAAGTAAAATGACCAGATGTTGTTAATCTGTTGCGAATATTTATTTATTTATTTATGTTACTAAGTCCACAAACAAGCGCACGGCTCACCTGATGGTAAGTGACTACCGTAGCCTTTAGACGCCTGCAACACCAGAAGCATCGTAAACGCGTTGCCGACCCTTTCCCCAATCCCCCAGGAGCTCTGGTCACCTTACTCACCAACAGGAACACAATACTGCTTGAAAACAGTATTATTTAGCTGTGGTATTCTGTAAGGTCGAGGTACTATCCCAGTCGGGCTACTCCATATTTTGAGCACGAAATTTCCTTCTACCTCAGAGATTTATTAGTATAAAACAGGATAATATAATACCTTTAAACGAGTAATTCTTGTATATATTGTATATGTGTATATATTGAATCTTTGAAATGGCTCCAACGATTTTCATGAGATTTTTAGAAAATGTCGTTTTATTTTTGTCTTTCTATTTATTTTTGATAATTGTATAAAAACTAAAAAGAAAAATAATGGTCGTTTTAGAATTTACTACCAAAAATTCAAATCAATTGTTTCGTGTTTGTTTTAGTTTTGCAAAAAAGTTATAAATATGGTACCTCTGCCATATACATTTTATTACTCTGAAGTCATCATGTCGTTAACTCCTGAATAATGTACTAGGGTTCTGACTTTGCTTGATGGGATGTGATGTGCACAGTCATCAAAATACCACGAGAACAGTTGGTGTGACTCTTTTTCCAGTTCAGCCAGAAGGTACTCCAAAGTTTAAATGAAACTGGTTTCAATCTTCAAAGACCAGGAACAGGTGGAACAAGGTTCATGACGGCGCAGGAGGATCGCTATATGGTGTCAACGATTTTGAGAAATCGCTTTCTTACGGCTGTTGAAGTAAATAATCGTTATTTACGAGCTGGAGCATTACGGATACCGTAATGCGCCGTCTTGCTAAGGCAAATTTAAAGCTATTGAGAACTGCAAATGGCCTAAAACTAGAAAGACACCACAAAACTCAAGATTGAGTTATGGTAGAGAACACGAGTTGATTTCAAACGACTCTAGATTCTGTTTATATAAGCACGACGGGAGGAAAAGGGTGTACAGAAGACCTGGAGAACGCTATAACTAAGCCTGTATAGAAGAAAACGTATCATACGGCGGTGGTTCTGTTTACGTGTGGGCTGGATTTTTTTTTTCCGATTGAGCTAGTGGTGATAGAAAATGTAACTTTAGCTAAACCCTATTGAGCAATCATGGGACAAACTGAGATGACGTGTACGTTAGCGGAATTCGAAGCCAATCACGCAATGTGAAATGAAGGAAGCTTTAATAGCGGAATGGCAGAATATTCCGTAGCATTACCTCAAAATGTATTAGAAAATATGCCAAACCGTATTGTACTGCTGTTGCAGTATTGCGAGGTCGCGGAGGCAACACAAAGTACTGAAATGCGTAGAAACGGCACATCTGTAACAAATCTACATTTATGAAAATACTGGAAAAACTCCGCATTTTTGTTTATTTTACATTTATTAGAAAGAAAAAGCTTGAATTCGTTCATTTTTATTTAAGCACATTAAAATACTCTTTAATTTAGTATTTATTTCATAAAGGTAGAGATATAGAGAGAAGAAATATAATTTTGAAGATATTGCAGATTTTCTATCCGAACTTTTCTCTTTTCAGTTTATTTATTCAAATGAGTTTTGCATGTTTCGTAAAAGCAGGTATGTTAAAATCGAATTAATTAAGATACCCATCTAATATATAAACATGTAGATACATTGAAAGATAAAATTAAAAATCCAAAAACATTCTATAACATAAATTAACAGAAAAGTAAAAATTGTATTAATGAATACACAAATATGTATTTATAAAATAATTTATTTAATACGAATATAATTATCATGATTTAAAATAAACATTCAAACTGACGACAGGTACCTAAATGTATTTCAGACAAATACTTGTCACGTTATAACCATTGACATTTTAACCTTAAGCCCAAGTTATTAAAGTTGACCTAAACATTGGCGGTTCAAAATATAAAAACGTACATTTATACGAGGATTTAAGAGTTATAATGTTGGGAAAATTTTATTTGGCTATACGTATAAATTATATTTTTAATATATATCTATATATAAATTTCTTCTCAATATGCATTTCTATATTTTTAAAATTTTATGGTTTCGTAGCTATAAATTTAACGTAGTTTTCGCAGTATATTTAAATAACTATTAAATGTGAAGCTTAGTTTTAGAAGCGGCGCCTCAAAAGGCACCTGTACCCCTAGCTGTTAAACAAATAAGCAAAAAATGAACGTTTAACGTTGCCATAAATATTAATAACGCTATTTCTAACCGTTAAATGAAAAATTAGAGTAACCATGGTTGTCTTGTAACAGGATAATACTTCAGATTGTATTAAGAATTAAAATTTTAATTTATTTCAAATACTAACAATAAAATAATTATTTTTTCTTGTGATAATATTCCAATATTGCTAGATAAATATTATAATACAACGTGTTGTTTATTATTTTCTATTAAAGTACTATTTTTATATTAAATAACTATATATGTAAATGTATAGTATTTATGTAAAGTATTTTTTTTTATCCACCAACCCGCATTTGAGCAGCGTGGTGGATTAAGCTCCGATCCTTCTCCTACATGGGGAAGAGGCCTATGCCCAACAGTGGGATATTACAGGCTGAATCGTGATCGAAAGTATTTTTTACCACAGACTACCTACTAAATTTAATAAATATATATAGATATATCGAATAACTACAAATTACGATTGATTGATTTAGCCCATAACGTCTTACTGCTGGGTAAATATTATATCTTTCTGTATATAGAAGAGTGATTGAAGATTTATATCATAAGTAGTTACATAAAATACCTAATAGAAATTAGAAATTTGTATATGTGTAAAAGTTATACACACTAATACGAGAAGTATGGTGCCTTTACGAATGCGATATATTTGCGTCAATTTTGACGATGTGCAACCTCAAATTTGATTTTACGAGGTTCAAGCGCATCGGGTTCGACCACAAAATTAATCAAAACGCCTATTTTTTCTACCTGTTTGTTTATAATCGAAGTATTTGCTCTTCTCTCTCTTTGTATTCGACCGCTGATTAAGATTTTATTCATGGAGTTATAATTTCACGTCAGTATTTTAACTTAAATGTTTAACACATTTATTGGACGGTAAATTATTACACGGAAACTTTTTTTATTTATTATCTTTTTTTTAAATTTCTGCCTATCGTTTATGAGCACGTAAATTATTTTGCTTTAACTATAAAATGTTTGTCTCTCTTTCCATGATAGACATAATTATTGTGATATTAATGAAACTTTTATGTTTTACAATACATTATTTTGTTTTACATAAAACTCTTGTTAAAAGAAAATAAATCGAATTATAAGCAAATTATTAATCCATATAAATAATATTCCTTATAGGCCAAAATTTGGCCAGCTGCCTTTGACCACAAGGACAAAAAATATCCTGATACAATCAGGTCGAATTACACTGCCCGGGCACTCGATGGTGGACGAAAAGTTACCGAAAAAAAAAAAATTGCCACAGTGTAAATAAGATGTTGTAACGAACTTGCAATTTCTACTTTTTATTGTTCTTGTTAATGTTGCTCTGTTTACAACTTTATCAAATATATCGATAGCTTTGCGCAGTTTTAGTTTCCTGTTTCAAAGACAATTAATTATTATTAAGTTGTCGTTTACGCAATGTTTAGATTATATTACTAGATGGGAAAAATACTAATTTTTGCATTATAGGCTTTATTCCTTTTCTAATTATTAAATAAAGTACATTTATATTATTGTCGAATTTTGAATATTGTCATAATTTGTATTTTAATTTAATTTTTTAATTTATTGTATTGTATTGCCGATGTAGTTCTATTCATGTGCCTTCTATAATTTATTAATTCTTTAAGGTTTTAAAACTATTTAGACGGTGTCTCTTTTGAAGGCCTATGTGAATTTGCAAAGTTCATGAAATATTACTGTGACTAAGGTTTATCGATTTTAACGGATCCTTTTATTCCAAGCATAAACTGGTATAAAATAAGAATCTAATATCGCCACCGCATCTTTCGAACAAAATGCATTTCTCTACGGCTTTTAAACTTGAATAGGACAGTATTTAGATGATATTTTTTGCAAAGTTCGTGGGTACTGTTCTCTTATTTGCCTTTTGTCGATTTGTGGGCGCGACAAAGCCACAAACATAGCCTGCTGTGCGACCCGCTGATTTTTTGTCGAAATTCCGTATTTTATTTCATTTATTGACGCTCAATACACTGAAAAAATACGCTTCGTACGTGTAGGTACGTGCTTAAAAAAAATTAATAGAAGATGCACATGATATATCGTCTTGTGGGTAGGTTATCTATTCTGTATGGAGGCATTGTGGTGAGTTGCCATTATCACCGACCGGACTGGTCAACCTCAAATTATTTGAGGACTTACGTAAGGAATATATTTAGAAAAAATATACTATAGATTCGCGAAGCGAATGTCGCTGGTTTTTATTTAGTTTCATTTGTTTAATACTTCTTATCATAGAAACCAAGTAGCGACTTTTCAACTAAAAGTTTCATAAATCCATAAAATTACAAAATAACACCGTGCACTTCAAAAACCGTAATACCCACATACTATATAGTGCAGGTAAGCCGCTGTTTTTGAATATACTTTTCATAATTCTGAAGGGGAAATGAATTATTTATAAAATTATGCGTTTAAATAAAACACCAGGTACATTAATTTTCAAGGTTATCTGTAGTATAGTCTGAAAATCGGAACAATTTAATTGAGTTAGGCTTTCGTAGTCTTTTAGTTAGTTAACGCTGATTGCAGGGGCGCGGGCGTGCACAAAACGTTCCGGAACACGTGCAAGTTCGCACAATGAGAGTTTGCATTTCCGCCCGCCATGCACTTCCTTTACTCAGGTTTTACTTTTTATTGGGAATGCTTTTATATCGCGGTCTGGACGCCTTTGTGAGCCTTCATTGTGAGTAGGACATTCAGTCACATAACGAATCCGTAGGTTTCGATTTCGTTAATGATATCGGAACGTTATTATCACACATGAAATCGAAAGGAAAGGAAATAAAAGAGCGAAATCGTTCGGTACGGCGAGCGTAATCGCCTGTTAGAGACGTTAGATCTTGTTTTGATTCGCGAGAGAATTTTAATCTGGTAACGTAGAAAACGTGTTCTGAGTCAATTTAACACCTTTAATCTCACTGATCGGCTTCGAGTTAAGATAAGACTCACACCGGCAGCATGCCCTTTTTCTGAAAAAGTCAAAACACCATTATTCACAAGAAACAATACGGGACAAAAACAAACGTAAGTAGATCAGATAGTACAAAAGGTTGTTTGGGTATGGGATGACAACGGTTTTTGTCGCAAACAGAAGTGCTCTAATGTTGTCGTTTTGTGGTGTCATGTTGCTAAGGTATAAGGGTTAGAATCGTTCGTTGCTAATAAGAGTAAGTTCGAAATTTTCGCATGAGGCTTTGTTGTGGTCAGTCTGATTATTTTCTATCTGTGCCGTATCTCTGATGGCGTCAAAACTCGTGTCCGGATCTCCGGGTGTTACAGGAAGGTGTGCTAGCAGGAGGTCGTTACCACACAGGGTGACATCTTATTTTCCTGTACTAAGGGTTGATAAAGTTGTGACAAATTATATCGTAAAATGAATGATAAATACGGGAGGTCGAATTTGTCTTCAATAATTCATGGAATTGACGTTTATATATCGCGTTAGATGATTCAATCATTTGGCGTAGGTACGAGTATAATTTAAAATTTTATTTTAAGACTAAATTCTTAACAATATAGAAAGGCACAAATCAAATAAACTTCTTTTATTCATTCGAAATGTTGCTAAAAACCTCACAATAATGCGCGATCATTCTAATAAAAGTTCTATATGTCCTGCATGAAATAAAGTGGCACTCATATCATTATCTACAAAATTTAGTCCATAGAAATAATAGTTTAAGCATTAAAAGCGTTTTATTAAACATATTTATATTTAATATTAATAATATTATACTTAATAAATAAATATTTTAGTAATTATGCATGGAGAACTACCGTTGACGAAACAGTGAAACAGTCTTGAATGTACTTAAATATGTAGATTTTTTGGGTACTTAATTTTTCACATTCTATAAACACATATGTTTAACACGTTGAGGAAAATTTTACTAGACGCTTTCATATTTATTTAAATATGTATATAATATAGGCCTTAACTTTTACCGTTTGCTCAGATCCATTAAGATGTGAGTACCTACGTTACAAATTAGTTATCTCTATATTCAGACGACGCAGCAACGGTCGAGTAAATTTTAACTAGTAACTCAAAACAGTTGTCAATTTTAACGGTTTCGTATAACGGAGGGACAGGTGGACACTTGGAAAAATTTAAATGCGATCAAATCTGGTTAATCTACTTTAACTTACTATTAGTTTTAGTTTGTACTGAAAAAGTTCTGTTATTCTGACACGTATTTATTGTTAAATATACAAAATATTTTTTTTATTTTATAATTATTAGGGCTTACAATTACCTACAATTTGTTTTAAAACTTATGCAAAATGCAATTGTATTTATTTTTAATAGCAACACTAAGTATTATGTACAAAGTACTTTAACGAAAATAGAATATAATTTATTTCAATATTTTAGAAATAATTAAAGACGATAAAATATAAAGTAACTATTAATGCCACTCATATTTTGAAAACGTAGCTACTGCGTCCGATAGTACTCAGAGAAGGTTGATTTATACTAACTCCGTAAGATTTGCCGCGGGATAGTACTTATATCGTTAGGTGTACTACAGAATGCAGTGACATTGCATGATATCTGCTATCAAGCCGTGCAATGGTCGTCGGTTAACGCGGAATTACACGAGTATCGTCATTATGCCGTTCAAATTATGGACCATAAAGACTGCATCTCATACTTTGTATTCAAGTAATGCGTGTAATCAGCTCCTGATTGGCTTGAATTAATCGTGAGCATGCGTGACCGCTACCAGCCGAGCTGCGCTTCATGAGGCTGCCTTTATGAGAAATTGTCCAAGACTCGGAGAGTAAATTAAAAATAATGGCATAATTAAAACTTACATCGTTCTTTGTGCTTACAGCGTATAAAAGCTCCGCTTGTGTTACTTTGTTTTAATTACACCTATTAGCGGTTAGTATATTTAAAAATCATTTACGTGTCGGCGTTTATTCGTTACTTCTGTTGTCGATATCACGCAATATATTTTTTTTCTATATTGTTAACGTTTCTATACTTTTTACAACGATATAACGGTCATATTTTGTGTTAATTATTCTGAAAACTTAAACACTATTTTATTTATCGAAATACAAATGTAAAACTTGTTCACCGTCGTGTTTATTTGAAACATAATCGTTACAAAGTTATGGGACTTTGGTGAAATTTACATCGTAAATTAATCAACTCTTCACTTTACACGCCGCTGAGATAAACAAATGAATAACATTCAATACTAAATAATTGCATGAAAGTTGATATTTCGAATAAAAGTCGAAAGCGACAGATCTTCAAAGCACCGAATCAAGTTTATACCTATTTACAGCGGCGACGACAGTGATAACGTGTCATTTAACCAGTGTTGCCAACCCCAGCATAGAGCTAAACTGTAGATTTGCCAGAAAAAAACTGTAGAAAACTGTAAATATCAAATTAAAAAACAGTAAATCTACAGGTTTATCTTTTTATTATTTAATGATGGTAAAACACTTACATATTAGAAAGGGAATTAAAAACAAGAAAAATCATGTGAATATCATAGTTTTAATCAAATGTCATAAAGATATGTACATCAAATCAAAATAGTAATATTTAAAAGCTAGTATTGCAACACTTCAGGAAATGTGATCAGCGCTTTTTGAGGAAGCTTAATTATAACAAACAGCTTATAAAGGTCCATCCATAACAATGAAATAGTAGTCAATCAGCAGCTGATCATTAGAAATTATTTTTCTTCTTTCTTGCTGGGTATTTGGTATTTGTCAACATCTGACTCGCCATCACTATATACTACAGCCAGAGTTGGGCAGTATTTGAATTACTTGTAATTAAAATACGTAATTGAAATACAAATACATATTTAGTTATTGTATTTCAATTACTTCCTTAAAATGTAATTTGTAATTTGTATTTCAAATACCTGACGCCGAGGTATTTTGTAATTAGTATTTCAAATACACTAGTATTCTAGTATAGTAGCTTCAAAATACATTTTAACATTAAAATACAATTTTATGGTTTTCGAGAACAGAGACAGTGATCAACCATGGACATCTGAAATGGAGTTAGAGTTAGTCAGCTTCCTAAATGACAGAAGCAAAGAGCTTTGAATTATTGAGCGCTATCAAAATGTGTTCATATAATTTAACACAAGCTAGTGCTCATCGGGCCCTGTCGAAAGATTTTTCTCTTTAGCAGGTTTTATTCACTATCCAACAAGAGGCTGTTTGTCTGACAGTACATTTAAAAATCTAGTGTTTATGAAAGGAAACTCTGGTTTTTCAGCCCGTGCTGGCCAAGATTATCTACTTATTTTGTATTTTGTATTTCAATTAAAAATAGCTAAAATACTGTATTTTGTATTTTATATTTTAAATACATTACTTAAAGGTATTTTATATTTCGTATTTTAATTACTTGCGATAAAGTATTTTTTAATTTGTATTTCAATTAAAGTAAAGCATGTATTTTGCCCAGCCCTGACTACAGCTATGCATATTCTAAACTTTTTGCTCAACTCACAACGTTAACGGAACAAAAAATAATCTGATCAGACGAATAACGGAATGCACGGTCAAGTAAATGTATCTGATAGTCAAGGTATCGCGGGGATTCCCCAGTAAGAAAAACACAATGTTGGTAAAACGGACATCGACCGAAACAAATCTACGAGTGTCCACTACTAACGCCATCTATTAAATCGATCGATGACCATAACCTCCGGTTCGATGTTGGTAGGTTTTACTGAAGGCTGAAGCTGACTTAGTGGACTACTAGTTAGCAAATAAAATAGATGGCACGCATTTTAAGGAAAAACTGTAGATTTCGAGGCCTAAACTGAAAACTGAGGGAATGTTCAAAAAACTGTAGATCTACAGTTAAAACTGTAGGGTTGGCTACACTGCATTTAACTCAAGTAAGACGTTGCATAAACTGATAAATGCTCCAAATACTTTAGGACGGAGCATTAAATCATTTGATCTGAGATCAATTAATCTTGCTATTATAGACACTTCGTGAAATTAACGTCGTATCAAGGTACGTTAGCACTCATTAATGGACGTAGTTAATTTAAAATTTTCTGATATGTTTAATACTAAAACCATTAAACTAATAGCGGTGGGCGGGTGAGCGTCCAATTCGTCACAATCATTACACCGATCTGAATGTAGAAACGAGGACCACCGACGAGCTTCCGACTTTTCTGTCGAAAGTATATATTATTGTGGACGAAATGATAACATTTGAATATAAATGATGGTGTTACTTTCTGTTCGAATTAATTCTACACAAGAATATCCATTATATTTTAATTTTTCGGGTTTCTAATATTCGTATTCGATCGTTACACTTTTAGGATTTATTACGTTTATGTTTAACATATTTTAATTAAATAGAAAATATGTTCCTATATCATAACATGTCTTCAAATAATTTTCAAAGATTTTATTGAACATATTGCAATTGTAAGTAATTTAACATATTAAATTTTGAGTATTCAAGTTTTCGTTAATCTTATGAAAGTTTAATGAACAACCGCTCCTGTGTGGTGCGTATAGTCGCCTATAACACCGAAGGTTCGCGGTTTCGTTTCCCGGTCGAATCGGATATTTGTATTTGAACAAATATTTTTTTACGGTTTGCATGTCTGTCTTTGTGAGTCTCACCACCGTGCCTTAGAGAACACGTTAAGCGGTCGGTCCCAGTTTCTTTCATAAATACTTGGTAGCGAACGTTACTCATAGTATGGCACATATCCTTCAACCCGCAGTAGGGCAGCGTGGTGGATAAAGCTCCAATCCCTCTCCTATATGGAGAAAAAGACATATACCCAGTAGTGGGATTTACAGGCTGAATTGAACAATCGAAAAGTTTAATGAATAAAACTACAGTATAATTATAATGCATTGCTAACGGAACAGTAATTTTCTTACCGTCCGCGCCATGACAATTGGTTCCATATCTTGCATGAAAGCTGTGATGTATCTGATTCGTTCTGCGACTACCGCCCATTAGCTACCGACTTTGATTACTGCTCTACACTTAATTCTCTATGGCTCACCACACTGTTACCTTTACCACAATTACAACGATTATGTGGGTTACGCCTCATTTTATAATTAAGACTTTCGCTTCGATTGAGTTTTTCTTTTATTTTAACAACGACAGTAAATAAAGTAAAACCAATCAGATCTTTAGTATGCAAAGTACACTAACAAGACACTCTTTTTTAATTTATTTAAGTTGACCAACAGTAATCACAATAAAGTTTTACATAAAAGAAGAGACTTACAATATAAACATTATTATCATAATTATTATCATTATCATTATATCATTACTAGCTGACCCCGCAGACGTTGTTTTGCCATTTTGTTATTAACTCCCGCAACCCCCTCTTGTGGGTGGAATTTGGTAAAATCCGTTCTTAGCTGACCTCTACTTGGCGAAAGGAATATTCCTACCAAATTTCAAGTCACTACGCCTTATGGTTCCAGAGATATCGTGATGAGTCAATGGGTGGAAATCTCTTTTATATATATAGATTTATCTTGTTATTATTAAATGAATAGAATAGCTACGATAATAAATAGAACGCTTATTATTTTATTTTTAAAGTAATACCCTACTGGTATGAGATATTATGGCAATCAAAAGTTACTTGGTCACAACATAGAAAATCTAACTAGTAGTGACAAATATGTATTGCTCCGACCATTTCTTAGCGAGCGTTCATGTTTATGACGTTCTAAAATTACTTTAAATGAATTTCTAACAATTCAAATCGATTTCAGTGTGTCAGGAGTGGTACTACTGTTTCATTGGTTGCGTGAGGAACCCTCGTAAACTTAGAAGCGCGGTGCAAGTGTAACATACGAAGTATAATGCCAGCAAATCTACCGAATTCACGCAGATATTCACCGTTTTATAATTTTTTATTTATTTTTTCGTTATTAAACTTTATGTAATTTACTTCATTGATTTATTACAACGTACGAACTTTTATTGTTGCTAGTCTTGCTAGTTTTCTTTAAATTGGTTTTAGTAAACATAGATATATGTTTCAATGACGGGATTTTAGTAGTATATAATTATAGTATTCACTTAATTATTGTCCTGCATTAAGTAATTGGAGTTTAATGAAGTTGTAAGGTTTTGTATAATATAATAAAGATTATACTATCTTAGACTGAAGAAAAAAATACTTAAAAAAGCATTCACGTTACAAAATAAGCAGCCCATGTGTGATTTCACAAGCAAAAAGAAAAAACTACATTCTATGTTAAACTGACTAAATAAAATGTCAAAAGTCAATTTCTAATTTTAATTTATTTCTAAGGGTTTAGCTTTAAGGTCTCAGCGCTTTAGAAGGACGTAAACAAACTTAATGGGTTCAAAGTTATCAAGTAAGTTTTTGTTGCTGTTATTTTATATATAAAAAAAATATCGAATCATTTCTTTGTCTATGTAGTATTGAATTCGATGAACTTTTCAGTTCAGTAACTTTGACTCGTGCTTTACCTTGTTCTAAGCAGTCAAACAGAAAATTGGTTAAAAAATTAATGCGGTCTAATCTCAAGACGATGACTTGTTACTTAGAAGTCAATAAATTTGAATGTTACTGACACAAATTGACCTAATCCGCGGCAAAATGATCTAAAAGAAACTAGAAATGATTCCTGTGGTCGGAAATACCAGAACTAATGTATTCGTTGGACAAAAAGAATAAATTGTAGGTCTTTTTTGAGACCTTGAGAAAATAAATTGTTGTAAATATGTTGCTATTGAGATTATAACGATTTACCAAGTAAATTTTTGTAAGTTATTTGTTTAAAATTCGACTAAAGCGTTGGCGCAGTTTGTGGTGGCCCTGCTTTCTGTTCCGCGGGTTGCGGTTTCGATTCCCGCCTGAGTCTGGGTGTAATATTTGTATTTTTATATTTATATATGTATTAATTCTATGTATATTTATCAAAAAAAAAATAATAGTTATAACAGTCGGCTGTTACCTGTAACACGTACAAGCATTAAGTTGCTTACCATAGGAAGAGACGATCGTGTGTGTATGTTATATGATACTAGCGACCCGCCCCAGCTTCGCACGGTTGCAAAAATGATCAATGTTCCTCTACTATATTATGCATATGTTATATATATAAACCTTCCTCTTGAATCACTCTATGTATTAAAAAAAACTGTATCAAAATCCGTTGCGTAGTTTTAAAGATTTAAGCATACATATAGAGAGACAGACAGCGGGAAGTGACTTTGTTTTATAATATGTATTGATTTACTTATAAGTAAAAATAAACACATGACAATACGATTTTATAAATTTAAATATATTTAAATTTATAAAATCGTATTGTCATGTACCTGCATATTTTTTTCAGATTGCTTTTTTTTGTTGCGTGCAAAAAGGACACGTTACCAAGATCAAATTAGTAAATCTTATCCCTGTATCAGTATAGTTAAATGGCATCTGGATATAAATTGAAGTTCACAGCCATTTAATAATAAGTAAAGAGCGCAGTGCGGTGCTACCTTTTAAAGGGATACATTAACAAATTGCTTACGGCCAGAAATTGTGATGTTATTTATTAAAAAAAAATAGTTTATCGACTCGTTAGCGGTTGACAAATGCCTCTTGATTCAGTGATTATAACGTACTTTGTCGATGTAATAGTTCTGATTAGCTCTGTGGGAATATTTTACTTTTACACTTTCATTTTATATAATAAAGATTCAGTCAATTTAAAGATTTATCTTCATTGCAGTGCACTCAGTAAGACTTGCAATTTATATTACACAATATATTTTATACAACACTAGCTTCTGCGCGTGACTTCCTCGGCGTGGACTCCGCTCCTATTGGTCTTAGCGTGATGATACATAGCCTTCCTCGATAAATGGGCTATCTAACACTGAAAGAATTTCTCAAATCGGCCCAGTAGTTCCAGAGATTACCGCGTTCAAACAAACAAACAAACAAACAACCAAACAAACAAACTCTTCAGCTTTATATATTAGTATAGATTTAAAACATCGAGTACCTGTATACTAGAAAATAACCTAAGACAACGACGACCTGAATGTTTTATATAATTGCATGTTTATGGAAAAATACTTCCTGTTCAGTTAGCCCTGTATCTGATTTAGCTCTATAATCGATCATTTCATCGCGAACGGCAAATCGATACTCCCAGTAATGAGCACCTACGAGAACGCCATCTTATAATGTACGAGAGTCCGTTACTGGTAAAGTGCATTTAGCAAACTTTGGTTGGCACTCTTAATGAGTACCGTGAAACAATTGAGCGGAACTAATGTTCGGGATTGCTAATACTGCTCAATTGTTGGTTATTATTCGGAAGCGTGTTTAACGCGATATTTAAGAGTACTTGGAACGATTGATTTTTTTCAGTTTAAAATTGTGTTCCTTTCTACTGTTCTGTATTTTTCGTGTGTATATTTAGAAAACGTTTTCCTAAAGTTATTGTATTTAATAAAGTTTTGTTTTTAATTGTAAGCATTGACACAAGTATTCATTGCTATTGCTTTATAAATAGTAATCACCCATTGACCTTCAATCATGTGTGGTCTTACACAAACTATATTGCATATTAACCTCTGATCTTTGGACTACCAAACACAACGATCTGCAGTAGTATCAATTATTACCATGGAAGTAATTCACATGCATATAGCCTGCGTAATGAAGGTTCGGTGACAGAGGACCACCGGCATCGAGTGGTTTTTTCCCTGCCTTAACTTCATTAGAGCGAAACATTGAGTGACGTGAAATTCTACAGTATCGTTTACGTAGCGTAGAAGAATAGATTAACCTTTTCAATTTGTACAGTACAAAAAGAACCTCCACTTAAATTTGTTGTTTTTACGTTTAATATTTACAAATAGGCAACAATGTGAAGTGATCAAATGGTGACAGAACGTAAATGCTCTAGGTACTAAATTTACTAAGTAAAGGTATAAACAATAATGATATATCATAAATCATATACATATGTATCGACATAAAATTGATAACGGTATTATATTCAAAGCTTTTTAATCACTTTCTATTAAGCCATTCTGAATATCGTTAAAACGTTTTATAGGTTAATACAGTTGTCAATCAACTTGACAGGTATTATATTAAATGACAGAATTAAGTTATTGATATGTCGATGTAATGTAATCTAGAGCGTTATTATGATAGGTTAGTTCCATAGAGACATCATTATCACTGCCATCGATTGTACATAATTTCTTCCGTTTGTTGATAACTTAAATATTTACTGTCACTTCACCTGGTTCGGTCAATGAACTCATATTGTGTTACTTTTGATTTATTTATCGACTTTTAAAACCCTCGCTTGTAGTTTTTGAAAGATATTCATTAAATTAAAAAAGTGATACGTATAGTGGTACGAAACAAAATAATAATAATGTGGGTATTACATTATTTAGTATGTGCCAATTACCCATCTGAGCATCCGATGTCACATTTTAAGATGTACAACACAGATTATCCGAAGAAATGTGCTACCAACTAAGGCCAATTTCATTCGGAAAAATTTTTCAATAATCGACGGCGATGGTTTTTGCAATTCTATAAGGCTTTATATGAAAGATAAATTATGTTGTTTGCTTACTCGATATATTACGATGGTATACGTTTTTGTCAGCGAACGAACGATTTTTATGTAGTTTAATTCGATGCCAATTGCAGGATCGGACGTAATTATTTGAATAGCACCTCTTTGATGTCCGCCGATAAATCGCGAGACGGAGAAGCTTGAGTCAACAATAATTATAACAACAGTGTTGTTCTTAGATTTCGTGCATTTATCTATTCGTGTCAATACAAATATATTTTTATTAATAGATAGACAATTTGATTCTGATCTTTTCTTGACACAATTATTATTTATTATATATTAATATTACAGTTTCTAACATCTATTTTAAAATTTGATTTGATTAGATAGCTATTTACGCTACAGCTGTCTGCAAATATTCCAGAGCCGGGTAAAGTTTTCTTGTACTTTTTTACTGAGTGATGTAGTAATTGATAAGAATACGGTAACAACTTGATGAACTATAAAAAATTATTTTGCTTTAATAAACTTAAAGAAAAAGTGCCATCCGGCATGACATGTATTTGGTATAAACAATAAATTAAACTTTTAAGGGTATTCGAAAGGACGACCGAAACACATAGAGGGAACATTTGAATTTTGGGTGACATAACTGTATGGTATTAGTTTGAAAAAAGTTCAGCCGAGTTATTTAGAGTATTTTAAAAAACCGCTACCTGCTACTGATCCTCAATTCATTAAGGAACATTAATGAACTTTATTGCGAGCTGAATGATAATTTACGATGCACCGGTTACTAATAAATTTAACAGGCGGCAAATGAGTGAATCTGACGACGTGATGTATACCGGCTATACCTATTAATAAATACAATATTGTATATATCCTGATTTTAATGTGGCCTCAAATGTTTTCCTTTTTTTGCAAATAAAAAAACGCGTGTATTTTGACCACATGACTAAAGTAAAACTTACGAAACGTAACTCTCTCTCGTTAGTGAAGATAGAAATCTTCACTATCTTATATCTCCCTCTCAACTTCCGTTAGCTTCACCCGATCACACTTTTCGTAACGCTCGCGTCACACATTCACTAGCTTACTCCCAAAGTCAAACGTGCGCAAAGAAGTTTTACTTCAAAAAGAAAGAAATATACAAACAATCCAATGTTTATAGTGGCACTTGAAATTACGAGAATGCGACACTCAAAAATAGCGTGCATGTGCAAGGGAATTAGGTCACACGACCATTGGTTGCGGCTCTCTGCCAAGGACAGCACTTATGTTGTACCGGCGAAATTGGTTTAATGTTTCCCAAGACGCCTGTTTTTTTTTTGCTTTAAATCGAAAATTTAGATTTGGGTTGTTCTGTGTGTTATTTTAAAATAATTTATCAGAACAGAATTCTAGTAGGTAATAGTTTATCAATTTTAACATACTAACTCTGTAGCGTTATAAAATTTAATAATATAATAATAATAATATATTCTTGATTGGACACCATTAAAAGATACAAACAAAGTAGTACAATTAGAGGAAGATGTACAAACTTAGATTAAAACAAAATAGCCCTTTTTGATTTAATCTATGTGTACAAAGGCGGTCTTATCGCTAAAAGAGGGATCTCTTCCAGACAACCTTTGGGTATAGGACAGGGCATAGAAAAGCGGTTAGGAAGTGTACAAATATAACTGTTATAGAAATTAGAATAGATTACAATAGAATATAAGATTATACATATATACATACATACCTACATACAAATACACATACATACACTCACAAGTCACATCTACACGTATACATATAAATAAATAGAAACAATTCATACATATTTATATTATCCAAAGGTGAAAAGACGTTCATGGCTCGTTTAGCGACAAATAGTGAGCCTTAAGATACTTTTTGAAGCTAAAGAGTGATTGAGCTTGTATTATAGAGAGAGGAAAAGAGAGTTTAACAGTTGTTACGGAGAAGGAGTTAGCGTAGAACGAAGAAGTGTGATGTGGAATCTTAAGAATCACATTTGAGTCAGATCTAAGGGACCGATCATGGGTGTCGCAAAGAAACGCAAAGCGTTCTTTGAGGTAGTAAGGTGTGTCAGGATAATGTAAGTGTACACAACACTATAATTAAGTAATATATTATATTATGAATTGACACTATTTTTTTTTGATCATTGAATACTTATTTATACCTATCTCTTAAAGGTTCAATTCCAAACTTTAAATGTATTTTGTGTTAGGTAAATCAGAAGAATCGTCCAAAGTTAATTAATATGCATTTTTTACTCTAAAAAAGTAATCGGCGCAAGCGGTTGGCAGCTGTCGCGCGTCTGACGCGTGCACAACGCACGAGTGGAGCCGAAAGCGCTCGAGTGCGCACGAACTTGCGCCAAGTAACCTTTGAAGGCAAGTTGTAAGGTTTTTCATAACCGAAACAATATCTTTACAGCACTTTATTGTTCTTTTTTTTTGTAAATTATGTACATATATCTTGAATATAGTCGTATTTATATAATTGTATTTTGTGATGTTATATTTTATAATCATTCCTAAATATATCCTTAAAAACAATCATTTGTATTACTTTTATTTCAATACAAAAATGATACAATATTCGATTTAAATATTACAGATAAAGACATTAAATTAGTTTATGTATTTTTAGTTTTTTAAACATTCCATTTAAACTTATAATAGAAACGAGATCCTGCTTATGACTGGAGCGATTAAGTTATGTATGATAAAATAATAAAATAACACATCCTGTTCAAGGACTCGTCGAATAATCATCCCTTGTCAATTGTTCCTTTCAATCAACTAGTTATGCCACTAGACGAACAACATAAAAAGTTGTTTCATTGCAAACGGATACCTACAACATTGAGTAGCGCCCAACAATTAATGTAAAGGCAATTAATGAGGTAGCGTACGATCGACAAAACTACGCGAATATATTTACAGGTGTGCTCGCCGCGTTTCCGTCGCATCTAGTCCGTCCCGTTTCTTAAAGAGCAACAAGTTTAAACAATTAATACCACCGACGGAAACATCCACCCATAATCGCCCGAGCTTCCCTTCCATTATCAAAAATTACTATTGCAATTTGAATTTGCTGGGCGGGTATGCGACGTGATCGCGTTGCAACCCACATTGTCTTTTTCAAATTAAATGCTACATCGAGATATTTAGGGTCCCTATTTGGGTATTTCGCGTGTGTTATTACGTGTTTCTTTCGCAAAACGTAATCGGAGTCGAGGCACGTGTAGTTTAAAGTACTTTTTGTTAATTTTTATTTAAAACTAAAACGTTACTACCGATTGAGCGTACCTGCGCATATTTCATGTTCACAGTTCTCGACGTGAGTGCCTATAACTCAATCTGTATTTTAATGATACCAGTAACATTCAATATTAATCATTAATCTATAAATTTTACTTACAGCTTTATAGCGACATAATGATAGTAAGTACTATGATTTTATTTTGTGGTTGAATCATATGATTGATTGGATAGTTAATGTAGTTCAGAAATTTCAACCGGAAATTAAAGTTGAAAACCTTGCAACTGACGACGCGAGACGACTTGATCTTAACAAGTACGCATAGTGAACAGGAGAAGATATTTTGATTGTTTAAATAATAGTCTGCTAAAATATGTCATTGTTTTATTATTTTATTCAACTAAATTAAAAACGAAACTGTTTTTTTTTTTAGTTTAAAAAAAATCAAAATTACAAATTGAATTTCATTTCTTGAAATAGAATTCAGTTACTAAGTACCTACTTACTACAATGATATTCACAGATACAATTGTATTGACTCGAAAAAGTTTAAAAAAACGGATGTAAAGTTTTATAATGAAAAATAATTTTAATCAAATAAATAGGAAATGAAATTAAAATAAAAACATAAATCATCATCTATACAAATAAATAAAATTGGAGTGTCTGTTTTTAATATTAAAATAACCGCTTTTTACTAAATGCATATGGAGGTACACATACCAAAATAACATTTTTTACAATTTTTGTCTGTCTGTCTGTTTGTTCCGGCTAATCTCTAAAACGGCTCGACCGATTTCGATGGGATTTTCACTGGCTGATAGCTGATGTAATAAGGCGTAGCTTAGGCTTCTTTTATTTTAGAAATTTTAAATATCTTTTTTGTTAAATTTCACGCGGACGAAATATACATTGAAATTTGAGTATAGTATATAGTTAACTAAAACGGTCCTAATTTTGGATAAAGTTTTGCGTTTCTGAGCCCGCTTTGCTTTTCAGCGGTATTAGGTACCGTCCTCAACAAAATACGTAGTCGACAATATCAAAAAAAAAAAAAAAAAACGAAAAGTAAAGATTTTGAAAGTAAACTATGTTATATTTATTTATATAAAAGTGTAGTGTATTGGATTTTGTGGTTAATATTAAATAAATTGAAGTCATAATAAAAAAAGTTTTAGTAAACAAACCACGCAGAAAGTCTAGTTTAAGTCAAAATTTTTAATACGGTTAAAAAAAGGTTTTGAAATGCTATCGTAGTGTAGTTTTTTATTTTACTATCTATATCTGGTTTTATTTTACTTTACTAAGTGTTTTATTTTAATTAGTGTTAAGGTATAGTTCTAAATTTCACTTTCTATAGTAATCTGTGCTTACATAATACGTAGTGATAACGTAGATTACCATATTTTTTATGTTAACTTTCAATATTGGCTAATATTAATTAGAAAATCTCATTTCGAATTTTCGCTGACTTCTTGTCACTTAAATTTTAATGAATCATGAATAAAATAAAAAAAAAATACGTAAAAATTATAAGTATTCTATTAATAGAAAAGGTATAAAGAAAACGATTATGTTTTATAAAAATATTTTATATATTTACTTATAGTCACAACGCAATCGGTTGGTTATTGAGGATTTTCACTTAACATTAACAACGACATATAAATCTTAAGTTATTAGGAATCTGTCTTAGGGTGCTAAACTTATTTATATACATCAAAGTCTTTGTCATAGTATAGTTAATAATCTTTTTTAAAATTTCATAAAAATGTTAATTCTATTATTAGCTGATTTGTTTTGTTTTCTCAAAAAGGATAAAAAGTACAAAATTGCCATATTCTTAGCCCTCTTAATAAATCTGAACTCTATAAACTATTTTAAATATAATGACTAGATAAAATATTAAAACTTAACCTTAAAACTTAATTACGTTGGAAGCTAAGAAAAGGCTATATTAAGGCACAGCGTGTTTTGAGTCTTTTACGATACATCTAAATGCTTAAATGGAACAAAATTATCGTTTCAGTCTTGGTACTGCTATTCCATCCATGTATGAAATGAAAGCAGTGGTCGGTTTCTCAGTCACTCGACGGAATGCATCGATGGGGTCGTTATAGTCCACCATTATCCCCTCTCATTAGGAATATACTGATTGCGCTTAATTAGAGGTTCTCTCAAAGTCTCTCGCGCTCCAACGTTCGAGTCCTTCTTGAAGCGAATACTTCTTTTTTTCACAATCAACAAGCCGCTCAATGGCCGCACTTTGATCACCGTAAATCACGATAACTGGAAAAAAATAAATTTTATTAAATAAAAATTGTAAAAGAAATCATTACGAATTGCTAAATATGATTTATTAATTTTAAATATATTTCCCATCAAAATCCAACTGGTATCACCAGATGTTTGCTCAGTGCTTAGCAAATATTGTAACACGTGTGCTTCCCTCACCGCCCTTCTATTTCCTCTTGAGATTTCGTCTTCCGGCACAATAAATTAATAGGCGGCGAAGTGGGCTAAGATTTTTTGCGAGTTTTAATTTAAGGTTTTTATATGGCGCTACTTGTTTTGTGAAATTTTCGAAGATGAAACATTTGGCGAAATATTGTGTCGACAGCTGTAACTGACCGGACGCATCGTATTGATTCGAGGTAAATAAACAAACCTTAAAATTGAAAGCTGTTTCCACTTGTTTTAAATCGGGCGATCTCTAAGAACCAGTATCTATTAGAATACGCTTCTTTTTATATGCAATTTTCTCACTACATGCGGGATGAACCACAATATTATTAGAAATAATTGTTAGGTAGTAGACTTGAGGAGTAAGTATGCGGGCACAATTGGTTCTATTAAACCTGATATTTTTTTTCTTGGATAGAGAAACTTCTAAACTTTAATAAAAAGTCTACTTTGCTAAAAAAATATGAAAGACATATTTCAAAATTCCTCTTTGTCAAAGACATTATTTTTTGCTAACTTTATTTAACAATGAATAGATAAAGTCTACGACGACGGTTCAATGCGCAGCTATAATAGTGTATATGTTTACCTTTTGGCTCGTAGCGCAAGGGGTCCTAAATCTCCTTTCAAATTGTGCAACATAAAAGCATAGACCTGTCCCGGTAGGTAACCGTGACTAACGAATAGCACAAAGAGCTTAGCATATTTTTAATATTTACCTGAGCTTTTTATACAAATCGGTATGTCACTAATAAATAAAAGCTAAAATATCCTTATTCGATAAAAAAAAAAACGATAATGTGATAACGCAATGTCAACAAAGTCGCGACAAACAATGCAAACAAAATGATAAGAATTTGGAAATATCAAAGCATAGGGGCTTTATACCAACTAAGTTAAAGAATACTTCAAATATTTAATAATATATAACTAGTTTATCTTTTTGTAACCTTGCTTTCTTATCGCTATACTGAATAAAGTAAGGAAGATATAGGTTTTCACGGCCATTCAAGCTTTTACATGAACTTAAAAAATATTACGTTTTAGTAATGGATTTCTCGTTTCAATTACTACTACTTCTTTTAATATGTTTAATATTGAAGTGTAACCAACCTTAATTCATTGTTGTTGCCACCAGGTAATGACATCAAGTAATTCTTCATCTTCAGGACTCATCGGTTCATAGGAATCATAAGCGTCGTGACAGGTTGGCCCTGTCGAACTTTCTGATACTAGTGAAGGTGCAGGTGAATGAGATTCATCTGAAGACGGAGGTGTTTGTGGTCCATTGCCACTTAAACCCAAACTCATTTGAGTTTCTGAGCATCCTTCTTCACTTTCATCTAATAAACGTTTCAAGCTTTTAATGTACTCAACAGCGAGTCTCAATGTATCAACTTTACTCAGTTTTCTGGAAGATCCTCTGCCACCCGCTAAAGCAGCCGTGACTGCGGAAGGAATATGCTGTCGAAGTGCTGCGAATCCATTGTTAACTTGTTTCACTCTATTCCTTTCCCTTGCGTTTCTTCGGGCCACAGACGCTGGTTGAATCGGGTAAGGCTGATGAATATAAGATTTCTTTTTACAGCGCGCTGTGTCCACTGGAGCCGGTGCTAAGCGTCTTGGTGCGGGGCTCTGCAGCTGCGTTAACTTTTGGTTAACGTCGAGATTTTGATAAGTGTGAATCGCCGCCATGGGCATCGCGAACGTAAAACTGTCGATATTAGGTCAAGTCGAGCGCACGTGTGCGTGCCGCGGAGGTTGCCGGTGGATTGGCGGAGGTGGCGCGCACCCCCGACACTAAGTAGTGCGCGGCGCGCGGCGGCGGTGGGGCGCGTGCCGGGCGCGCGCGCACGCACGGGCCGCGGTCCTCCCCGCCTGCTGCTCGGCTACTTGTTGCACGTTCATCAAAATACGTCGGCTCTTATTATGCCAGACCTAGCGCAACTCGCACCGCTATTGTTGCACGTTGTTACGCATAATTATCCTGTCGATTACCATGTTCGGTAGACGAGATTCGCCGGCATCATCTATTTAGACGTCGTTAGGTAGAATGGACGCTATAAATGTTGTAACTTATATTATGTTGACGATTTTAGAGCCTTTTTCCTGAAATAAGATAATTGCTGTTGAAATAACTATGATGCTAATGGATATAAGTACTAGCATGCTTAAAAAGTAATAAGTAATGGAACAGCGAGTAGATTTTATAATCATTATATCATAATCGAGTAATATTAGCTAAATTATCCTTTCTGGCAGAGAAACCTGTATACATAGACCTATACACCCAAGAGCAGGTGCGTGTGGGAAGATCCAAATCGTACGAAAACCATTTCTAATTCAAAAATAATTATAATTATTATATATTTTTATCTACAAAATCTTTTTCTCAAAAAAGAAAATTCACGCAGTATAATTTTTTAGCAAAGTTTTTTATAGAATAAAACGTATCACTTTAAATTATTTCGAATCTTGTTACATGTAGGTACAATCTATCAGCTTTAAACGTCATACCTACTAAAACGACTTGTCCAACACCCCTAAAGACATCTAGTGAAAATAAGTCTCGAATAATCGTAAAGGTTTTATACCAGTAAACATTGTTAAGTAATTACATACTATGATGTCTTTTACTAGCCGATGTGGAGTAAAATATATTGGCGCGATGGTTCACAGCGTTGGCTGGGAGGCAGGTGCTCGGCGTGTGCGTAACTATTATAGAATACGTCACTACTCAATCTCTCCGACTCAGATAATTCTTACCGAGGCAACAGAGGGTTTTTAAATAAAGAATATATTACATAATTATGGAAATATTCAGATTTCAAATAAATAACTTTATTGTTATTAACACTTTTACATTTTTAATAAAATAATGTTGTCTATTCGTTTAAAATTCCGATATAGTTAATACATTCACTTTTAATTTGTATATACAACTAATCACCTTAAGTGTTTACTCATGGTATACTTAATATATTTAAAAAAAATGCCATAGAGTAGCCAAACAATTGTATAATTTACAATTCATTCCAAATTCGAATTTATATATTTCTTTCATTGATTTCTCTTAATCGTTCTAATTTTAAATGCTTATAATCTTCTCGTTATTTCAAAATAAGTGCCATCTAACATTTACTTGAACTGGGGCATTGATGTCACGGATTTTCGATTAGAACAGGTGTAGGGCGTGTGCGACATTCTCATGTTTCTAGTCAATCTCAAATCTCAATAATTACCTTGGATCATACGGTTGAAGACTGGAAATATTACGACTGATTGATATAAATAATATTTCCCTCTCTTATTGCAGAGCTAAATATATATTTATTGGTGTGGAGTCAGGTTATAGGCAGGTGTGTGGCGTGTGCGACACTTCTGAACGTTCTACGTGTGACGTCAGAACAGGTAAATACCGTGATTTCTCTGATTTTTAATGCAATTAATTCGCAGCTTATAATGTAGTGGGTTTCATATAGGTATAATAACAATTAGGAATAAGAATATTATGTAAATTGAAATAGGACTTAAAAATATTTTGAAAAAGGACTTTTTATTTTTTTAAAACATTTACGGGCTCCTAATTGCCTGTGACAATTTTGCATCATGTATTTTATTGTAACGCTTATCCTACGTGCGATTAACAAAATTTTCTTCAAATAACAGTCCTAGCACTGTCCAAGAAGTTGAGTTATGGCCTGAAACTAACGATATTATTCTGTTTCAGATTTTTTTACCCTAGTTGAGCCCGTCCACGCAGTTTCCATTGGTCCGCTTTCTGCTCCGTGGTATGTGGGTTCGATTTGTGCCTCGTGTCTGGGATGTATTTATATAGCTACATATATATTTATTTATTACAAAATTATGTATCTACATATTTGAAAGCTAGCTGTTAGCTACTAAGACACAAGCATTAAATTAAGGTTGCTTACCTTGAGATAAAAGTTTTTTTTTAAATGATAATTAACAATAGCTTATTAAACAGTCTGTTGTTTGTATTTTAAAGATAATTATTTATATATATAATTTTTAATAATAATATTATTAAGTCTCGTAAGTACTCGATAGTAACTATGACAAAATGAATTTTATAATAAAAGTTCAAATTATTTTTCAACCCTTAAAAAGAACAGTAGTGCCATCTATATATACCACCCTTAACACACTCACTAAAATCGTTACAACAGTTACAACCCCGTAATTGATTCATAGAATCGTCTCAAGGTGGCGCTGTATACCTGCTACACTTTTTTTTGTAACGGAGTTTACAACGCTATAAGGTTTCTATGGCTTAGCACAGTGATATTTAATGTTATTCTAAGAATGTTTGAATAGGCTAAATTCAAGTCCGGTTATTCGGCAACATTTTTGATTCAATCTATTATCGTATGGTATAGTGAGAACTCAATCAAAAATAACATTAGGTACTTATAATCATATATAACACACTAATAGAAATCATTAAAGTAAAATTACTTTTAAGCACTTAATGCGCGTAGTGTGAAGCAACCTCGATTCGAAATGCCTGTTAAAATCTATAAGATAATACCATGTAGTTATTAAAACCGATCACGATACTTTCTTCGGTTCGAGAGGCAATATATTTTTATAATACGGTAGCTTACGATTAATTAGCACGAAACCGCCGGAGGGACTAATTCTGGGCCTCAAATTAACTATTAAAAATGCAATATTCGTAACACGAATGTTTCGATCTAATTCTCGAGCCATATATAACCGTTCAACGAATGAATTATCACACTAATACGTCGAAAAGATTTAAACTATAAGCCATAAATATTTTTAATAACCGTAAGAGAAACAGCCTGCACGTGTCTTAACATATTTGAATTTCATTAATCCGTAATTATCAGAGAAACATCTATGGTTATTTAGTGCATAAAACTCCGTATAAGGACGCCAATAACTTGCATAAACTATGCATTATTTATTACCGTAATATTCGACCCTTGCACATCAACGGAGATAAGACATTCTTTAGACAATGTGTAATTTTATTCTTAAATTATAATTTAATTGGATTACAAAGAGTCTGACTTAATGGACGGAGGTAACCGGCCAACGTTATCAGAGCTCTTTGATTATGCAGACGTTTTCAGTAAGCCTTCATTATAATTACGTTGTCATTCGCTGAATTTATTGATATCTTTAATAACCGTGTCGGTTACGCGTGTTCATTCGTCACAGCTTTGGAAGAGTATGATTCTGACAAAATTATCGTCAACTTTAAAAGCTACTTCTGCAATCTTCATTGATAATTAGATGATAAAAATGTATTTTGATTTTTGAAGTAACATTACGTTCTTATAAGTATATATTTTGTGATATCGTCATTTTCTTGAGATATTGTATTAATATATCAAAGGTAAAAAAATAAGAAGTCAACTGCACAAACCAACTCTCAACAGTTATATTAAATTAAGTACGATGTGAATTAAAACTGCGAGTCAGTTACAGTATATTACTTACAACATACAAGCCATATAAATGACAAAGCGTCGACAGCAGACACAGACAGATTCCGATTGTCATCGAAACAAACTGTGTACTACGGTCTCGCACTTTAAATTATGCTTAGTTACGGCAATAATTTCTGTAGCCTTCTAGAAGGCTATCATTTACCAAATTACAATCAAAAATAAAAAAGCAGTGCATTTATGTATATGGGTATTAGCGTTGTAGCGCGCAAGCGTCGCAGTCGAGTGTATAATTTTGCGTCTGCTGACACCGAGGCTCTCCGCCGGTGTTGCCATTCAATAATATATCACACGCGCACGTACCTGCATAGTGTATAATTCGTATAATTTATTGCATATCTACTAGGAGTAGTAGCAAGACACGGTTAATAGCTGGTAACCACGCGACATACGCATTCGTGTGTACAGTCGGGAGCGATACGCCCGAAGCGATATCCTAGAGTAATTTGCGACTCAGTCAAATGAACTGTAAATGCCTGCTTCAAACCTTGATTGTTGGTAATTTTTGAATGATAGTTTGACTAAGTATCTACTAGTGTGTACCTAGGAGGTAATTCACAGTTTATTTTTCTTTAATGACTGCTTTTAAATCTTGCAAGTGAAATATAAAGATACATACATACACATACAATAATTTTATAATTATAATTATCATCAAAATCGTTTATGTCATGAGGATTTTTTTTCACATATTTTTTTTGATTCGGTAAGAAAAATACATTTCTTTGTAACAATATCTTATTTCGATGTAACTACGGCTGAACAGCGCCTATCTATTTTATTTATTTTGATGGTAAAAGTAGGCGCTTTGAAGATGTTCAGTGATAGTTTAATGTATAATCCTCTGAGCTGGTTAATCATTTAAGTTGACATAAGAACATGTTATGGACATTGTTTTTTAGAAAAGGATCAGAATTTTTATCTTTTATCATAAATTCGTAAAGCCTATTGCAATAAGGCTTATATTTTCATGTATATAAATTTAAGTATCCGATGAAGATGGAAAAAGATTATAATTTTTCCTCATGGCTTGTCGAAAACTCAAATTAATTTAATTTAGAAATTTTACCTCTGAATATAATGATAGAATGAAATTCTGAAAAGGTTTCATCTTTCATTGAACTCACTCTTATTAATCACTCTACGCATCTTCAAGTGCACTCAATAATTAATTTAACCTGTCATTGCAATTAAGGATTAATTACTTAGCGACGTCGTCGCTTTGAAGGTTCACTTTTATTTCTTGTAGGAGCGCGTCTGATTTACGCCAACAATCTCAAATTAGACGACGTAACGATTATCCGTGTTTAAGGTGTAATTCAATTGACTCGAGCTCGCCACAATTTGCCATCAAACCATACCTTTGCCGAAGTCCGAGACACTTTAGTTCGTAAGTCAGCGGTGAAAATTTTCAACGAGCTACATTACGGAAACTGGAATCTTTGAAGAAGGTTGATTAATAAAACTGCTGAACTTAATTTATTGGAATCTTATTAGCAGTAATAAGTTGGTCTGTTGTTTTTATTGGACAGGTGTATTTCAGCCATAGTTTTTATGACTGTCCCGTTATCTTGTGTCACCGGAGCGACTCAAAGCGGCTACCGATTATAACGATGTTATAAATTAAAACGTTTTCCTTTATCGGTTACACAAAGTTTTGCTAACAGAAATAGTTATGAAACAACACGAATAATTTTGTATAACATTTTAATTAATATGATAATCAAATATGTCATCGGCTTACGATGAGTCTTAAATTATAGCATAAATTACTGATAAATAAGTATAACTGTGACATGATGTTTATATTTTGGAGGTCGAATGATTTAATGAAAGTGATCGAGAGCTTCGAATGTTATCGAAACAAATTTAGTTTAGATTGTAAAGGTATTTAGATCGTAGCTCAAGATTCTAAGTAGGTTTACGTTGAATTCAATTTCGCTACGAGCGTAGACCGGCCTATTGTTGCGCCACAGCCTGCTATTGGCGGCCGTATGCGTAGTGTTTACGTCTGTCCTCCAATCACGGCGTGGGGTTCTAGTTAGGCATAGACATTTGCTAGCGCTTATAGACCGCTACACGTATGGTACGGCTACGTCACTGTAAGGTCAGTTTTCTAATATGATTTATATATGTGTGTGGTCGGAATTAAAACAGCATTTATTATTAGATTATTCATATACAATCATAAGATTTGTATAAATGAATAATCAACTTATAACGTTTTGTCTGAAGTCTTCTCTAAGTAAATAAATTTCGAAATATTCATACAAAGATTAAATTTAATAAATTTCGTAAAAAAAAAAAACATTTGAGGTTCACTATCAGACCTTTATTTAGGAATTTTTTTATAAGTTACGTATTAAGTCGTTGCGAAAGAATTTGATTATCCCGTTGCACGTGTTAATGCAGTAGTGATACTGCTTTCTGATTGTAGGTTAAGGGTTCAATTCTAGTTTCCAGTTTGGCAAATATTGTATATTGTTTCACTAAATAGACATATGAATAATAAAAAAACATAAACATTTAAGTGCTAAAAATATATATTAGTAGATGATCAGTCAAATGCTATTTAAAAATTAAAAGAAATTTTTTTAATAAAGCATTTTATATTAAAGAAGCAGAAGCGTACTTCTTTGAAAGTAAATAAACGAAAAAATATTTAAATAAATGTATTTCCACCATAACCATGTAAACCATTACTTCACCGCCTTATCTCCGAAATGAGGTACCTAGGTAATAAATCAATGTTTAATGTTCAGTTTTTACTGTAGATTTATTCAAATCGATTAAACAATATCTTGTATTTCAATTATATATATTATAATAATAATTATTGATATTTATTAAATTACATGTTAGATAATTCAATTATAAATATGTTGGATATTAATTAAAATAATTAATTTTGGAATATAATTGTATGTATACCTATAAGAAAACATCTAATTGGACTCAAATAAGAAAATAAACTAGTTCTTATTGGATATTTTCGATTGCATACCAAATTCATGTAGGTAATAGAAATTTTTTCGTAACTAGATTGTTTTATAAGATTATGGAACAGTAATTACTCAAAACAAATTAATGAAAGTTAATCAAAAGTAATTTATCAAAATTAATTAGTATTATGACGTAGTAGTGAAAAATATCTAGATTAAGACTAAGACTTACACTGAGGTTGCGATCTCGATTCTAGTACATTTATTTTGGTCTACGCATTTTTTTCTGTTGTTCTACCTACCATGCTTGTGCAAAGAGATTGTAAAGGCAGAGGTTGCGATTGCGATCTATGTTGTTATCATAATTATTCTTATTCGATAACGCTTTTCTTAGTAGAGAAGATAATCACAAATCAATGTAAATTATGCAAAGCAGAGTGACGCATTAGAGTTTGTAGAAGGGGATTTCTTTATCTAGTAATTAAGTCCTGTTTTAGTTTAGTAGAACTAAATTAGTTTCACGTAAAAATTGTTTTACGACTATTCTTATGCTTTAAACAATTTGAATAAATCTTCACAGCAACAAAAGTTTATCAAACATTTTAAGCTATCTCCGCTACGTCTAAAATAAATAAAAGAGCTTGAAAATAAAATTAGCGTATTAAATTTGCAACATGATACTCGCTATGTAACGTTGCACCCCAGCTTTGTCCTATAAATACTTGCTGGGGTTCTCGTCTCATTAATTCATTCTCACCTTATATTTCTTACTGGTCTTATGGTGTTTTATTTGTCAAAGCAAGCGATAGCTATCCGGAGATGCGTATCTTAGTTTAACTCGCATCAACGACGCGGTATACGAAACGATGGAGATTTGTAACATTCCTTGAATTATTTTAGTTTTAATCATTCTATCTATGCCTTATTAAAATAAAATTTTAAATGTGAACATGTTTTTCCTGACTGATTGCTTTCAATATCGTATTTATTTTAGATTTTAGTGCATATAAATAATAAAAATAAATCTAACAAATGAAACAAAACGTAATAATTAATAACGCTTTTATTTAATAAATTCCTTATTGCTAAAATTCAAATCAATCGAACATCATCCCAAATATTTAACTTAAAGTGAATACGACAAGATTTGCCCAGGACGGTTACGAAAGACACAAAACACAAACACGCTCTTAGAAAACAATGGGGTTGACAATACATAAAACGTATTTCATCAAAAACAATTATGAATACTCAGAACTGGATCCATTCATAAAATATAATATTTAATTCAACTCACGACAATGTCTGGCTTCTGAATACGCGAGACTATGGGAAATATCGAAACTTTTACTTTTTTCCATAAAAAGTCAATGAATCGTCACGTATTTATAATTTAACGTCATTATTCTGAACGTGTGATAATCTGTTACAAGTTGGCGCCAGAATTTTATTGTTCTCGACCGTGGAGGTTGATCCTTCGTATTTCTACGTGATCGCTTTTATTGTGGACGGACGAATAAAGCATTATAAGTAATTTAAAGATACATAGACGACGCGTTGGCGCAGCGGTCACAGCACTGGCTATTGCGCTAACGGTCGCAGGTTCGATCTCCGCACATGACAAGCATTTGTATTGGTCATATGTTTGTCGTTGTCTGGGCGTTTGTGCTTGTGTATTGTGTGTGTTTCAGGATTCCCGACACAGGAGAAAATCCTACCGAGGCTGTTGAGTGTGAAGCATTTATCTACTATTTATTTATAAATGATTTGCTTTGTATTTTTTTTCTAAAGCGTTTTTAATAATAAATGTATTTTCGTATAGCCATCTTTAAAATAAATAGTCTTCCATTTGCATAAAATACAAATATTTTGAAATTAATTTTATGATATAAATAATATCTGGATATAAATGAATAAAATATATATTAAAGAGAAAAAGTAGTTATTTTAGTCACAAATAATTAAGAGAATTTTTTTGTATTTAAATAGTTTTTTTATTATTTTATTATAACTATTAATCTGCTCTTAATCATCATCACCAAAAAACGTTAATGTGTCGCGTACTAGCAATTATCAAAATACACAAAGTACATAATTACAGCAATCAAAGCAACAAAATTGACCAATATAAACATTTGACAATACAACAAAGACAATGAGATTGATGTTGCAATTACTCAAGCTACCTACTTATTAACTGAAAAAAGAAAAAACTTTTTGACAACACATTTTAAGGTCATTGACCTGTTTATATGTGTGTGTGTGTATACAATATTATAGCGATTTTGAACAAAATATTATGACTTAAAAGGATTAGATAATAGTACTATATTAATTATTTAGCTTTATAGCAACATCTATTGGTAGGAAGTCTCAAATTCTGTTCATAATTAAAAGTTCCATCCCTTAAAAACATGGTTTTGAAACTAATTAGTAATCTAAGGTTTATAGTGCTATAAATAAATAAAATGGATCCCAGTTTTTAAGTTCACATGCCTTTTATTGCCTGTTTTTGTCTTAAATCGATGAAGACGTGATTACTACTAATTAATTTTTCTGATCCTTTCATTTGCAGTACTTCACACTTATAAAAATCGTAACAGTAAAACACATTACTTACGCAATTAAAATCTAATTGTAGGTTAAATAAATATATTTATTGTATATATACATAGGTATAGCATGCTGCACTAACATTTACATTTTATCATAATTTTTTTTTATTTTTTTTTTCTATAAATATTATTACTTAGATACCATTATACCTATTACAATAAAATATTGCCTTTAGTTTATTTTTTAGATTCTGCAAATAGTTTTAGTATCCATGGGGCTTCCCTTCAGATTTGATGTATAATTTACGTATCTCTTTTAATCATTCTTCGGCAATAAAGGGATGAGGGCCGATTTCTTGCTTTTTAGGAACACCGCATGAGATCGCCTGATCAGCGGGATGTAAGCCAGGAGCATTCTCTGATGTCCGCATAATATGATTTTATGGTGTTAATGATTTGTTTCGAAAATAACCGTAAACAATTCTACAGTGGGTACATAAAATTCTGTCTATCAGATTCTACCCAATAGAAGTTTGTGTCAGTGTTTCTTCTTTGTGAAGTCATTTATTTGTTAAACGAATCGTAATATTTGAATTCGGAATAAAAAATATTTTGTCCAGTGTTTTTACACATCTAAGTAATTTTAACCTATATACTATATATACAATTTTTTAAATAGACACTTAATGCAAGAATATTATTCCGAGACTCGAGGAGGAAGTCGAACTCACGAACCCTGCAGCGAAAAACATGCTCAGCGTTAACTGCGCCATTGATTGGACCAGTCAAATTATATTACGTAAAGCCGACCTAGCTGTTATATGTTTACCTTTTTCTTCGCTGTATTTGTTGAGATTTTGTACTTTTTTTAGTCTTGGAGCTAATCCACAGAGAGAAGTACAAATTTCTTGTTCATTATCCCTTAAATTACATTTACCTACCCAAAAATACGAGAATTTTTTATACACATAGACTTTTTTTCTCGATTTAACACATATTTTATAAATGACCATTTAAATGGAACCTTAAAGCTTTCTTAGCTACCATAATTTAATAACATACATAAGTTTAACACTTTTAAACTAGGTATATATTTTATACTGCTGTGCAGATAATAAAGTTATTCCGCTAAACTGTATTATAAAAATATAATTTTTACCACATATCACTTAAAAGGTTTTATTCTTTTTGTTACAGGCAAAGATGTGCACTTAACAAGATTACGAATGTTATTTTACTCCGCAAAAGAAGAAGCCGAGACATTTAATACAGCAACTGTATAAAGTGGCAATGAAATCAACCGACCGCTTAGTAAAGATTCTTGCCATTATCTGAGTATAAAAATTCCTCACATAATAAAGAAGTAGCTTAATATTCAAAACAAGTAAGTGCTGGATTCAGTTCCGAAATGACCAGAGAGAATTTAAATAAGGTGCCAATTAGACACTGATATTCTTATGAAGTCTCTGAATAATTTTATCTTAGCGATACATAAAGATGGCGTCTTAATAATAATTCTACTTACCATAAAGTTTCTAAGGTACTATATTTTTATTGTTATAGTTTTTGCATACAATTTACACTATAAGGAATTTTAAACTTCTCAACTAATGGTTAAGTAATAATTCTACTTTACATACAATTTTTTTACTACCTCTTCTCGCATACGAATAAACGAAACTTGTTTTATAATTTGAAAAATCGATTTAAGAATATGTAGGTACCTTTATCTCGAGACCTTTATTAGTGAATAATAAAGTCCTGTACTGATTATACTCTTTGCCATATTGACATTTACGCAAACCAAAACAAAAGTCGTGAAACAGAGATCGACTTAATTTAAACAGAGATTTTAGTACCTAAAATGACGTTTCATATTCTCGTTAGTTACGAAGTGTTTTTAAATTAATAAAAGATTGAATTTTATATTTCAAAATTATACTATATTACAAGTCATACATAAAACAATTTAGTATAAAAATCGTTACCATATTTCGTAATAAAATTACTTACGTTTTGTACATGAATGATTACGTCAAGATAGTTATTACACGATAACTTTAAGGTGAGGGTATTGATTTAATGATTGCTTATATCAAACGAGCAATGGCTGTGTGTGGCGCGTGGTAAAAAACAAATTTGAAACGTGAAACAATAAATCATGTACAAAAAATACGTGTTACTGCAGACTGTTGTTTACACGTGGCCCGACAATGTCGCATGAGCTAAAAATGTAGACTTTCAACTTCGCCCTTAAGGCACATATGCATTTTAACATAATTTTTTATGATTAATTTAAATAGTGTGAACAATTACGCCTTGTTTATTTGTTTCAATTTACTGTTCACGCATCACACACAATGACACAACATCTATCGATTATGTTGGAAAGCACTCGTTAGTTAATATTATAAAAACTTTCCATGTCTATGTGTAGGTACTGAGAATACTAAAATTACTTGGCTATAAAATGGTTTTATTTCCAGAAATCAATTATAGAGAAATTACTGTAACTGGCTTTGAGTAAAGGTTTAAGCCATTTATACAACGAAAGTACTGTTTCGTTGTTATTGTACCTTAAATAAATTGAAATAAACACGTTGCTTTCTTCATTACCCTACCGCCCAAACCGACCAGAAGCAAAAACATTAAATGACATACACCAATATACGAACGAATTCACTTAGTAAATTGAGAAATGAAAACAGCATTTTTTCATTCGAAAACTGCTCTAATTGATATTTCATTCAACGCTCGTGCTCGTTGGGTGGCAGAATATAAAAATATTAAAAATATGATACCAGAAATGGAAAATATAGTGAAATATAGCCTTGTTAAAAATAGCCTTGTTATGTAATTTTAATGGTAAATAATGCATTCGTTCCTTCACTTCATAAAAAATGGTATGATAATTACTTAATTTCTATTTTTAAGTAACAATATTATTTACCTATCTAACAAAATCGTCGACCAAAACGTTGTATTACTCGCTCAATTAAAAATAACGATATGATTGATGCATAAAAACTCTTTGAAAAATACGTGGCTTGATGTCTTACTTTGAATCTATTAAATTATACGTTTCTATGATCTCTATTACTTTTGTGTGTATTTGTTTTTTCTTTATGTTGTTATATCGAGTTTGGTTAGTAGTAATAGATGGTTAATTGCAGTTATTTTTTATTCAATCAAAGAACCTTCCGTGACGTTCTTCATTAATGTTTCTTGAGGTAGCCGGATGGTGGAAATAAGAAGACAGTCTGTTGTCCTTATTAGATTTTTTATTTCGTCCAGATAATCGCATGCCTTTAATAAAAATTTGTTTCAACCCTTTCGGATGTCGGTGTATCGTTTTTATATATATTTCTTGCGGCCTAAGCAACCGATTGGATCAGTTTAACAGTGACAAAATACCTGGGCCCAGTGTTCCTTTGTCGTCGGTTCGGATTCAATATATACGTCGAGATGTATCTTGTGATATTTTAACCTTATGTCATTATTAAGACATCACTTACCCGGTGGCGCAGGAGATCTTTTTGTTGATAAAATTTTGATCATTTATTCAGTACTCCGGATGAGTGCTTGGGAAAAAGCGTTATTGTTGTAATGAATTTGAATATGTTTTTGATAGAGATACTTGGAATGACTTTTATATTAACTTTCTCACAGTTTATTTTGTATCGTATACGTATATTTATATTAAGTGATATGATTAATGTATTCCATTTCAGATAGTTTTTACACAAAATATGCTTAGTTAAACAGATTCGTAGTTGCCTTCTTGACGTGTTTGGCGTCCGAGTCAAAACAAACCGATGTTCAATCGCACGTTAAGCGCTATAGAGCGATGAAGGAAGTATTAATTAGGAGTCCGCTCTTAATTAAATTGTAACGTCTCAGCGAATTTCCCTGGGATCCTATCTCGGTGGTCTTGCAGGTAATCGATGGCCGCATGTGATCTTTATGTTATAGGCAATAAAAGTAACATTCAAATGATTTTTAAATTAAAGGGTTATTTCTCTTTTTTAATCGTTATTAAAAGACGCAGTAAGGCTCGTAAATTTGTGTGACAGTTTTATACGAATTTCAGATAGTTACGAAAGGAATAAATGAAGTCGGTAGACTACGAAGCTTAAATTATGAATATGGTTTAACATAATAACACTCCAATTTATATGTCAACGTGGCTATCTGTATGAAAATTTTTATAAGAGTGAGTATATTTACAACAAATAAGTTTGTATCATTGAAAAAGTTTTACAAAGCAGTTTCGTTTTTTTTTACCGGACGATGGTGTTATTATAGTTTTTTACTGTCGATAAGACTTTGTCAAAATTAGAACAGAATAATCATACTTACCTAATTTAATACTCGTGTAATTCATTTTTAGGAGTGACCTATGAGTTATCTAATGCTTGAAATTATTTCAGACACAGTTAAGTAGATAATATCAGCAAGAGTAAATCCATTAATTGCAAAGTAATTTTTCGCCAATATTAATAATTATTTGCTGTGTGGCTACGGCAAAGAATTTAGCCTCCCCCTCTCTTCCCGTGGGTGTCGTAAGAGGCGACTAAGGGATAACACAGTTCCACTACCACCTTGGAACTTAAAAGCCGACCGATGGCGGGATATCCATCCAACTGCTGGCTTTGAAATACACAGGTCGAAGACGGGCAGCAGCGTCTTCGGTGCGACAAAGCCAGCCCTGCGGTCACCAACCCGCCTGCCCAGCGTGGTGACTATGGGCAAAACACATGAGTTCACGTCATTTTTGGCGCGAACTTGTGTAGGCCTATGTCCAGCAGTGGACTGCGATAGGCTGAAGTGATGATGATGAAGTGATAATCATTATTACCTTCACTACCTCAGCACCTGGATTATTTTATCACACGTTTATATGATTTAGTTGTTTTAAAGAATGTGAATACGCGAATGCCTTAGCTACCATGTCGCTCCTGTAGCTCCCTTACGAGTCTAATTTTCTCAGCACGACATCCCTCACGCTGGGCTATTGTCATACCGACACTATTAATCAACTGCTAATCATATATCAGAGCATCTTCTTTGGCATTTAATTTGTTTTCAACGGTAGATAATTTTCTAATGAACCGTTACTGTAGTAGTTTGCCTTTTAAACGTACATTTTCGCTGTCTATATTACGAGAAAGTTTTCATTTGCCTTATAAGAGTGTGAATTGCCTTAACGATTTTCGTTTACCGATTCAAATTTTTTACACAACCGTATTTATTACTGATAATACAAAAACAGATGATATTTAGAGAGATATCTTTAACGCCATACTGAATAATTTCTTATTATGAATTTCGATTGAATTAAAAAAAAATCTGCAGTAAAAATATTTTATTCCTTGTTTTGTCTCGTTCGCCTCTGGTAATAAGAATCAAACCGGGTACAAAACGTTCATTGACAGCTTCCAATTGCCGGTTAATGACGATCGGAATAATAATGGAGTACCTAATATAGATTTGGTCTAGAACACGTTCCCAAATATGTTGTTGGATGCGGTTTGAACAAGACTATTGACTGCAGGGTTGAGAAGCTCGCACGTAGAATACTAATGAGCGGTAAGAACTATTTTAGACTATGTCATTAAAAAACAGGTCACATAAAGTAAAATGCAGTGGCTCTGATCTGGGTATCGTGCTTACGTAAAGTTTATTGGAATTAAAAGTGCGTGTTAAAAGAAAAGGATAGAAATATGATTTTGTTTATGCGTGAGAGGGATACACTAGTTTTAAGGCAGGTGTCACGATACATCTGCGCATGCGCACTGACCGGCACGTGCGTCCCCAAAGCCTTCAGTCCAAAACATTCTTGCTAAACATGTCAAAGATTTCTAATGACAAAATGTTAACCTGACGATGAAGGTTTTGGATATGCATATGTAACACGTGCTGTTTGCGTAACTAATGAACCGGTCGATAGGTAGCCGGAACTTTTCTGCATAAATACCGTTGACTGATACATAAGCTATAATTCTTTAATAGGCTTATTAATGATACTTGACACACTTACGTTTTTACTTTTAAAAACAATAACATTAACGGTTTAATTTGTTATTAGAAACATTAGAAACATCCGTGATATTTGTACTTTATTTTATTGCTGGATTTGAAACACCTCTACATACTCCTAAAAGTTAGTGTGGAATGTTTTAGAACATACAAACATGTACATATACAAGGAATAAATGTCAAATTAAATATAATCTTTATTAATTGCTTTACAGATTACACACTGAACTCTAAGACAAATTGAATTTCAGATTTATCGTGTTACATTGTATCACATGAATTTTTATTAATAACATTATACTTGCAAGACAAATTGCTCTCTATTCAACAATCTCGAAAGATAATTGAAAAATAAAGTCGCATCAACTTTTTTGGTATCATTAACAACATCGGATCGGCACGAGCGGTCGCCAATTTTGTAAGCAATTTCGAAGCAGGAAGCCGTGCGCGTGCGACAGCCTGATTTTAATAATAAATCGATAGCTTCACCATTCGACCAGCGCTCCGTTTGTCGCGCTCTGAAATTATCGATGTCAGCGTTGATTCCAAACCTCTCGAGGCGGAGACCAACGGTTTTCGACATTGCCTGTTTTTTAGCGATTACAGGAATCGCCGATTAAGGACTTTTAAAAATTGACACTCGATCATTGCCCATTATACTTAATTGTATGTCCTCACTGTCAAGTTGTCCGTGTCTATATAATTAACGGATGCAACGGCGTAACCAAGTCCGTGAAATCGAGATATGGAAGTAACAATCAAATGTTTAAAAGTATTTATTGAGTGATTTAAATCGTAATCCGTAATAAAGATATATGTATTATGTATACACCAAGCGAAATATGCTACCATATTTATTGAAATTTTCTAGTATTTTTTTCATAAAATTTTAAATTATACAACAATTTTGTAGATCTTGTATAAATATATTTTACAAGCTCTTTCAATAATTTCATATTTAATATAATTATACTGTAAACTTTTTGTTTATGGTAATATTGTGTTACAACAGACATGTAATTTAAAGCAGTCGATCGTTGAAATATTAAAAAAAAATCGTTTGAAATAGTTACCAAAACGAGCCGTCGTCGGCTTGTTAAAAAGCTATTAATTCAATTTTGACGTATTTCAATAAACGTTTTAACACTTTTCCCTAAAGGTATCATTAGGCTTACTATTTTATTTCAAAAAGGATGATTGGATATAGAATTTTATCTAGCTCAAAATGGTCATCAGCTCTGATCATAACATGAAGGCTGAATTATTCTTGGCCATTGTTATTCTTAAAATTTTATCATATATTTATAAGTATTATTTATTATCTTAATGAAGTAGATATATATTTGTTTTAATACAAATCTATTTGTTGCCATTTATGCCTTTTGTGTAATTCTTGTAAGGATTGTAATGATGTACTCTACGTTAAATACCAGTTTCGATTATTAAGAATTTAATAAATTGTTAGAAGAATTTAAATAAGGTATGTATTTCATCCCCGTTTCACATAACAAGCTAGTTAGTCGTATTTATAATATTTGTAATAGATAATTACGTTTCAAAAGAAATTAATGTATTCTTCTTCTTTTAACTTGCCTAAAATATATTGTAATTTACTTGGAAGATTGTAATGACATTTTATTCAGAAATAATAAGTGATTCACACAAGAAATGTCATTTGGAATATTTTTTATATTTAGTAACACCGTGAATTTTCTATGCATAATTTATAGTACGTTCCGTTCCGTCAAATTTAATTTTATTCGCTATTGGAATCTATATATTATTACGTGAGTAAAAACTTTGTACCCCTTTTTAAGGAAATTGCGCGTACGGAGGAATATGAAATTTCGCACACTTACACAAAGTTTATATAGAAAAGAAGTGTAGAAGGCTAATATTTTTTGAAAACATACATTATAATTATATACATTAAATTATTAAAAAAAGCATTACACACTACATTGTATTTGACACACACACACATTATACTATTTTGTTGATTGTCAAAGTCTGCAGTAGTCAAATTGAAACATTTAAAAAAAGGTTCTTTATTTTCATAATTATTTGGTTTTTTTTTTAATTTAAATTTTTAATTATGGTTGAATTTCGACCTCTAGGCGACCACTAGTATTATTCAATATATGAATAAATTAAAGTATCAGAAGACATTTATATTCATTAAAACCGACCTGATGACCCATTGATTAGAATTCGCGGATTGCGTGTTTTAATCAAAAGGAATTCGGTTCCAACTCGATCTTGTGGCGCTAATATTTTCAACTTTCCCGAAAAAATAGATTTTGACGTTTATTGATATCATAAATCTCTAGAAATTTGAGGCGCGTTGACATTTATGGCTGCTGTTACGTATGTTTATTGTTTATGTGATTGGTGTAGGCATATTGTTTCCTATACTTTTCGGTAAAATATCACAACAATAATAGACTCTTTACAGTCAATGCCCCCCCCCCCCCCCGTGAGCTCCTGGAGAAAGGTCGATGACGCGCTTGCAATGCTCCTGGAGTTGTTATATAAATAACTAGCTGTGCCCGCGACTTTGTTATCAGCAAAATAATTTATAATTTCTTCATGCGTGGGAAACACAAAAATAAAAAAAATACAAATTAAAAAAGTTATGGTTCAGTCATCACATCACATCAGCCTATCGTAGTCCACTGCTGGATATAGGCCTCCACAAGTTTCAAAAATGGCGTGAACTCATGTGTTTTGCCCATAGTCACCACGCTGAGCAGGCGGGTTGGTGACCGCAGGGCTGGCTTTGTCACACCGAGCTATATTGTTCAGTTCCCAGTTATAAAATAAATATTTTTTGAGATAAAAGTTGCTTAAGTTACTCCTTATTGCATCAGCTATCTGCCAGTGGAAGTCCCGTCAAAATAGGTCCAGCCGTTTCAGAGAATAGCCAGAACAAACAGACAGACAGACAGACAGACAAAAAATTGTAAAAAAATGTTATTTTGGTATATGTACCGTGTACCTATACATCCATAATTATGCATTTAGTAAAAAGCGGATATTTTAATATTACAAACAAACACTCCAATTTTATTTATTTATATAGAATAAAGGTCTCACATTGAACGGCCCCTACTAGGATTCCTATTTCGGGGGTCCAAAAACACGCAAATATAGACTGCCTAAATTGTGTGCTACAGTCAAGCGAACGTCAAAATGAAATTCACGTTTAAAAAATATTTCTCTGTTTGTCGCTATGAACTTATGATGAGATATATGAGATTTGGCACAAATAGCAGTGCAATATGTAGGTATATATATGTGTACCTATGTGTATGTAAACAATCTATCTATACATGTTTGTATGTCTATTTATTGAGTTGTTTCACATTATTTTCTATAACATGAAACTGTACACCTACACCTTCAATATATCATCTCCTTTGCCCTAAGGATACCTGGAAGAGATTGCTGTTTAGCAATAAAGCCGCATTTTTCTACTAATTATTGTTATTGTTGCTTGTTTATTTCTTGTTTGGTGTACCAGTTGTGTAGTGTAAATAATAAAATAATATATGTAACTATTTAACTCTTCCAGAGTTAATTACATAATGTACGCTTGTAAGCCTGCAAAAGAAAAAAAATCTTATTAGGCATACGGGTTCCGTACAATTTACAAATACTTTTTGATGTGACTCAATGTTTTATATACTACTTACCTTACACTCTCACACATTTTTACTTTTACTTTCATACTTTTAACCGTTCTGTTTATGGTTACTTTTGTATTATATGTTTGCCGTGGTCTGGGTGTTTGTGCAGTCCTTGTGGGTCTCCCCACCGTGCCTCGGAGAGCACGTTAAGCCGTCGGTCCCGGTTGTTATCATGTACACCTGATAGCGATCGTTACTCATAGTAGGGAATATATCCGCCTACCCGCATTGGAGCAGCGTGGTGGATTAAGCTCCGATCCTTCCCCTACATGGGGAAGAGGCCTATGCCCAACAGTGGGATATCACAGGCTGAATTGTAGTTAAATAATGATATAGCAACATGTATTTTTCTTTGTACTATCAAAATTGGTTCACACTTCTTGGAATCTACATGTTCACACTATGACATGTACAACAAAGAGATAAGATTAAGATCTTAATAAAAAGAAATAGTCTTAAAATATTCTGGTTATATTAGCCTTCGCAGAATTGGCCTTGATACGATTATGTTATAGGTAAGCATAGAAAATTTTTTTAGAATGTATAATTAAATTTACAAAATGTAATACTTATTAATATAGAGATATATCTAAAATATCATGGACGTTATCTTCTAAAGTGTTCATTAAGCTGCTTTAATTTTATCTCCCAGCTTAATGTTAGTCCACGCGCGGTATTTCTGATGCCAAATCGTATTAATTGGGACCTCTTACCAACTAATTAGAACGAATTGTGACCGCTTAACGTATTTAACAATCTGACCGTTTTTGCTTTTATTTTTATTTCAATGTAAGCTATGAATCACATTTTTTTTTAAATTAATTTAATAACTTTTGGTCAAATTTTTGGCTATTATTCAAGATAAGAGATAAAATTCTTGAATATAAAATGTAAATATTAGTCACCTCAAATACGTGTGAAGGCCGCTATTTGAGTATGAAATTTTTTTTAAATAAATAATAATAAATAAATGATATAACTATATGATGCTAACTATTAGTTTGCTTAGTGCAAGCAAAACTAACTTTGTAACTGCGGCTCCACCTTTACATACAAACATTAAAAAATATCCTTTTTATATTAGTATAGACGAAAGTGATAATGAAGAAGAGCTTATTTCGCCACTCTGTTTCACTTTTTGTTAAGGAACTTACATGTCCTAGGATTTTTTCTGAAAATACATTGGGGAACGTCTAGGATGAATTCTTCAGCATCGGAAAATCTACAGCACAAAACTGAATTTATCTGTTTTTTTTTCTGGTACGTTTCAGCTCTTATAGAAGATTTAGATGTTAGTGTGAAACTAGCAATGATAAATATGTCAACCCTTTCCATGATATAGTTGTTAATTGAAAGAAAAAAAGTTAATTATTAAGTAGTAACAAATTAACTAAAATAACTGTTTATAGATAAGAACGAATAAATATTACACTTATTCGTATTCACCTCGCTCTTAGTACAGAAACTCGAATTTAGATTGTTAAAGATTTAATACACGTTTAAAGAACCTGTTACAAATTACTATCATTTTTCTCAACGCGTGATGTGTGAAGAAAAACGACACTCATTTGTGACACTCAATTTTTCATTTTATTTATATGCGTTTAATTATTACATAACATTATAACATGTACATGTTGTAGCATACAAAGAATTATAACATGTAGCTTGTGACATAATTTGTGTCAAGTGACACTAACGACATGTAATTGAGATAAATATTGACGTTCGTTAATTTCTAAGTACCTTAAGTATATAATTAATAAATAGAAATAATAAATCAGAAATGATAAAGTTCTCATACAAACATTAGTCTTCCTTCTTTTACTCTCGTAGGAAAAATATAAAATATTTTTCTTAAAAAAGTTATGAAATACCCAATTGTGAAATCGTGTTTAACTTTAATTAATTTTGAAATCTCTTTTGGTGATGATGAATTCATCATAAATAAGTGATGAAAAAGTGATGATCAGAATAATAAGTGATGTACTGAGCACTTTGGAAGTCGGAGCTTATTATTTCAGAAGTAAAATTAATAATATTATAAAAACATAGATAAAGAACTGAAACTTTTATACACTCGTTCACAAGGTTGATTAAGTGTATATAAATTAATTAAATATAGTAGTAGACCTTATTATACACTGAATTTAGTAGGTATTATTTATTGTAAACTGAAAAATGTAACATGCATTTAAAAATACTAGTGGTCGCCTAGATGTCAAAATTCGACCATAATTAAAAATTTAAATTGATGAAAACCAAAAAATAATGAAAATAAAGAACCTATTTTTAAATTTTTCAATTTGACTACATACTGACAATTAACAAAAGAGAACAATATGCGTGTGTGTGTCAAATACATGTTAGTGTGTGTAATGTTTTTTTTTACTAATTGATTTAATATATTTTTATGCATAATTAAAAAAAAATATGTTAGTATTCGGCACTCCTTCTCTATATAAACTATAAGTGTACGAAATTTTATACTCCTCCGTCCGCGCAATTTTCGTAAAAAGGGGTACAAAGTTTTTGCTTCACGTATTAATAATAAATAAAGATAATATATTAATAAGAATTCGAAACTTACTCGAGAGAAAGTTATAGAGATGAACAGTTTTTACTTTTAATTATCAGCTGTGTCTGAAACTAGAAAATAATTATATCGTTAGGTTATGCCTTCTCAGAATTCTCACATCGGTAAAAAGTAGTTCAAAGCTAAAATAAAAATAATGGACGCAACAAAAAACCCGCATAACGACTATATAATATAATAAAAGTGACTTCACTGTAAAAGTATGTTAGGCCTACCAATATAAATGTTTTAAGTGCGGTCGATATATTGATTATATAAAATATCTTGTGTAAGAACTAGATTTGCGTTATTTATTTATCTTGTTGTTTGTAACAAAAGTGATTCTATATAAATAACGTTAAGGTTAACAACACTTACATACTATTTTATAAAACTTTTAAAGTTTTTCATTGATATACCAAAAGATACGAAATAAGTCTTTAGTTTTGTAATAACATATCACCCTTACATGTAAATACAAAAATACGTCTGGACATTTGAAAATCAATATTAAAAAATATTTGCAGATGTGTCAGCCGGCTAACAACTGCCTAAACACACAGATATTAAGTTACAGCCTACCTTAGGAATAGTCTTACGTGTTTGTGTATTAATAAAATAAATCAAACAAAGTAGAAAAGATAATGCGGCTAGTGCGGCTAATGCGGCGATAGCTAACTTCGTCACCGCCACTCTACTACTGTGCGAGTACGAGTCTATACTCTAACTCTATTATAAAAAGAAGTCCTACGGCCGCGTCTTTCTGTCCTCCTGTCTGTCTGAACGAGATAAACTCGATAACTACTGAACGGATTTTTACACGGTTTTCAACAATAGAAAGAGTGATTCTTGAGGAAGGTTTAGGTATATAATTTATTATGATTTTATGTAAATTAGCAGATATACGGCGATAAATGTTGGAGAGGTCGCAAAAAATTTCGCCAACTGGGAGCTTTCCACGCGAACACCGCGTAAACTAGCAAAGATATAGTTAAGGGGCCGTCTCCACGAGCGAGCGTCTCGCCGGCGATACGCCCAACTATCGTCGGGTCGTCTCCACGAGCGAGCGAGCGTATCGCCAGCGTATCGTCGCGTATCGCCAGCGTATCGTCGCGTATCGCCAGCGTATCGTCGCGTATCGCCAGCGTATCGTCGCGTATCGCCAGCGTATCGTCGCGTATCGCCAGCGTATCGCAGCGTGTCCGCGACGGATTTGACGATGCGTTGTTTATTGAAAGAGTTCAGTTAGATCATTAGATGCCAGACGAGAGCGAAATAAGTAGTGTATTTAATAAAATTTATAAAACCCCTCTTTTTGCGTCGAAGGTTAAAAATAATATAATTCTTCATTATGGATGTAGTGCTCTGGGGTGCTTGTGCAAGTACGCTATTGAATATGCAGTTATTATTATTAAAAAATTAATTAAAAAAAACTAATTAAAGAAACGAATTTATAAAACAAAAAAAAAACTAATTGAAAAAAAGAAACAAAAAGTCAACGTCACGAGGTGTTCCCAGGCGGTCACCCATCCAAGTACTGAGCGTCATGATGCTGCCGCGTTACCGGTCACTCAAATTTTACCCCTCATGCGCCTAAAGAAGTTTCACTTCAAAAATATCGATTTTTTTTTTCGATACGATACGAATTTCTTAATAATAAAAAATAAAAATAAAACAAAAAAATACATCAAACTCCGATATTGATATATTTAAAAATATCGATATATCGAGAATCTGATATTTAAAATAATTGTGTTTGCTAGCAAACGAAAAAAACCGACTTCAATTACATCGACAAATAATGCAATGGAAGTAGATGAAAAAAATTAACAAACGCACTAGTCGTCACTACGATTTTCGAAAGTTCTACTCGATTTCTCTGGGATTCCATCATCAGATCCTGGTTTCCTTATCATGGTACCACCCTGGGGATATCAACTTTCCAACAAAAAAAGAATTATCAAAATCGGTTCATAAACGACGAAGTTATCCCCGAACATACATTAAAAAAGATATATACGGTCGAATTGAGTAACCTCTTCCTTTTTTGAAATCGGTTAAAAACGCTGTGTTTGAGAGCGCGCTCGCGGCGATACGCCGGCGTGTCGCTGCGAGAGCGCGGCGAGTCGCTGCGAGAGCGCGGCGAGTCGCGACGCTAGCGCGGCGATACGCCGGCGATACGCTCGCTTATTGCCACTCGTCGCATCGCCGGCGATACGCTCGCTCGTGGAGACGGCTCGGGACGGCTCCATAGAGAGTGTATAGAAATAGGTGGCTCGACGATACTATCGCCGGCGATACGCTCGCTCGTGGAGACGGCCCCTAAGTAATGTACTAGCGAATACAAAATCTATAAAAATGCTACAAAAAAGTCCGCGACAGCATATCTCTATCTCTTACGGTTGACTTACAATAACCACTTCTATGTTCAAATTTGTAATTAAAAACATTACGTTATTTTCAAAGCTATTTTCTTTAGTTCAGTATTAATCCTTATCGAAATAAATATGTTGGTTAGCTTAAGAATTTAATGTAGATTAAAATTGCCCTTTACACTATATCAATCAGATGAATAGTTTTTGAGATATCGTCGTTAGAAGTAATTATTAAAAATAATTAATGCGCAACGAAGTGGGCACGGGTCGGCTAGTTATATTATAAAGAAATCCTACGGCCGCGTCTTTCTGCCCTCCTGTCTGTCTGAACGCGATAAACTCGAAAACTACCAAATGGATTTTTGCACGGTTTTCAACAATAGAAAGAGTGATTCTTGATAAAGGTTTAGGTATATAATTTATTATGATTTTATGTAAATTAGCAGAAATACGGCGATAAATGTTGAAGAGGTCGCAAAAAATATGGCCAACTGGGAGCTTTCCACGCGAACATCGCGTAAACTAGCTAAGATATAGCGGAGTAATGTACTAGCGAATTCAAAATCTATAAAAAATGCTACAAAAAAGTCCGCAATAGCATATCTCTATCTCTTACAGTTGACTCACAATAACCACTTTTAAGTTCAAATTTTTAATTAAAAAAACATTACGGTATTTTCAAGGCTATTTTCTTTAGTTCAGTATTAATCCTTATCCAAATGTAAATATTAGTTAGCTTAGGCATTGCAAATTAAATTATGCAATGCAGATTAAAATTGCCCTTTACACTATATAATCAGATGAATAGTTTTTGAGATATCGTCATTAGAAGTAATTAGTAGCGAAACAGCGTTCTTTCCTTGAGATGTTCACCGCGAACTGACCAATAAATATTTTGTTAAATTTCGACGCGGACGAAGTCGCGGGCACAGCTAATATATAATATATTTTAACGGACTTGCTAAAGTACTAAACATAGCCTTTAATGCCACCACGAACTGAACACGACTTAAACAATAATTAATTAATTGTTTTATATCGACTACAAAGTACAAGAAATAAATTAGTAGTAATAGCAAATTTAATCTAATTTTATTTTTCTTAAAATTAAAAAAATATACACGAAGTGTGTATATTAATATTTAAGCATATTGATGTTTTAAATGTTATAACAAAATTTTCTAATTTTTACAGACAAACAAGACAAAGTTCTCATGTCACTATTATATAAATTAGGAAAAAGCATTGAAAATTAGCAAGGTAATAAATTTATATCTTAATTGATAATAAAATTGCCGTACGTTTTTTTAATCGTAATGTCAGAGGTTTCTTAGTGGCGCTAATTTGAGTTAATGGCAGCTATCAATATTAAAAGATATATTTATCTAATTATCTTGTTTTTTTTTTTTTTAATAGTTTTTATAATATTCTATAATAAGTTGATTTATACATTGTAATTATATACTAATAGTACCTACACTATTTTCTACTAGAAAACTACTTTTATTAATGTTCAAAAATTCATACCTTATGAAACTCATCCTGAAAATACATAGCAATTAATACTTCATTTGTTAATAATAATAATAATAATAACGTTTATTTCAGAATAAATATTACAAGTTGTTTTTAAACAATACTTCTGCCAAACTGTTAGACAGTTTGTTGGCAGCTGTAGCTCCTCTTTTACGTTGTAGGTATTAAGTACTTATTCTTAATTACTATTGTTAGTTTATTTTACACTGTTAAATATATTTAATTCAGATAAGAAAAAAAAAAGTTGAGTTAGTAGTACCTACTTGAGCTATGTATGAATATGTGCAAATGTTTTTAGTTATTTTTTTTTTAATGTCAGTTAAGAGAAGCTAGATTATTTCTTGACATAAAATTTTTGAATGTTAAGAGTTAAAACTAAGCCAAAAAGCAAAAGTAGTTTTAAAAAAATGTACATTTATATAACTAAAGTCATTTAATGTTATTTTCACTTAAATGTAACATTTCTCTTTTGAGAAATCTCGGTAAAATATAAATAAATCTATTTCAGTATTTTGCAGCGAGCTCAAACGCCAAAGAAAGAGAATCGTAAATACTCAATAAATGTTGTCGTTGAAGTTGCCATTATAGCGAAAGCGGAACGAGAGGTCCTACAAACAAGACATCTGCAACGTCACCGAAATACCGGAAATTTCAAATAAAATAAAATTAAATGAAACAAATCAAAATGAAATCAAATGAAGACATTTATCTCGCCATAGGGGCCATCCATAAATTACGCCTTACCTTAAGAAGGGGTAGGGGGTCCACGAAGTGTGACATAGTGTGACAAAATGCGGGGAGGAGTCCAAAATTTTGTGACATTACATTTCAAAATGTAATAATTATATGTAATAGTAATATTTTAAAATGTAGTAAAATGTATTATAATGTATATATTGTTAGTATTGAAATAATTTTATTTTTCATACCTGTTGGAGTGATCTTGATTTTATTATTTTAATATGTCGAAACATATTAAATAAAACATTAATTTTATTTACAAAAATAACCATCACAACATGTAACACTAATTAAAATTGCAAAATATGTGACGTTATACTAGGTAAGGTGTTCTCACATACGTGACCATCTGTGACGAGGGAGGGGTAAAAAATCGTGAAATTCTTATGACAAAAATTTACGACAGAGATAAAAATTAGTATAATAACGTTTAAATGAAAAAGGTAGATAGGTTTACACATAAACAAACGTAGTCTACTACTAACTAATTTAACGACCGCTTCAACGCTATCTGTAACAAATTACGAAGATTATTACGGTTTTTTTAAAGCCTGTAATGTCCCACTGCTGGGCATAGGTCTTTTTCTCCACGCAGAAGAAGCTTATTATATTACGGTTAAAATTTTGCAATAAAAAATGGTATACTTACCATGTTTTTATTTAGCGTCGATTTTCTGTAAGGTTAAGTTACTTCCCAAAACGGACTAAACCATGTTTTGGAGCAGGATTTTTCCTGCTGTGTCTCCTACCTCAAAAAACATTAATAATTATGTACAATAGATACTATTACTGTGTCACTACGGTCACCTCTTTTCCCCTTGTCCATTCAGAGAGTTCAAATAATGATTGGTTCACACGCTTAGAAATGGCTGTCATTAAATCACAATTTGATGTTTGACCCTGACGTGACAAACGATCAGAGATCAGTAACGGACACACGGACTCGGTTCCTGTACATAATTACGAAAGCACACTAATCGTTATAAAATATCATATTATAATAATTATATAATTTGATATTTTATACTTTACAAACAATATAAGTATTTCATTTATATAAAATTACTAGCTTCTGCGCGCGACTTCGTCCCCGTGGAATAGGACCAATTCTCTAGGAAGCTCTCAAAAGGGAAAAAAACCCGATTTTGAAACATTCTTCATTGGTGCTACGCTCCTATTGGTCTTAGCGTGATGATATATAACCTATAGCCTTCTTCGATAAATGGGCTATCTAACACTGAAATAATTTTTCAAATCGGACCAGTAGATCCTGAGATTAGCGCGTTCAAACAAACAAACAATCAAACAATGAAACTCTTCAGCTTTATTATATTAGTATAGATATTAAAAAATACATGTTTTTCCATTACTTTTACACAAATGCTTTTGAATTTAATTGTACTATAATTTGAACGAAACATTACATAAGGTTAACGTTATAGGGTTATAGTATTGAATCTGATAAAATGTGTGCATTGGTCTATTAACAATACCTGTTTATTAAAAATTGAAATTAATTATAAATTTAAATTTTCTTTTATATGTTTCAACCTGCGTTATTATTCATTACATCTTTAGAATCAACAATAAAATGTGATAAAACAATCGAATGACATAGAAGCAATATTTTCGGAAGGTATATTATCTATAAAGCTCATTATTTCTTATCTCAAGGAATAGTCAAAAAATTAATTAAGATTCTCTTGACCACTAATTTGATACATAAATGATTTAGGAAACTTACTAATTAAACTAATGCGATAAATGTGTACTCTTAAATTTTAAGTATCAGTACTATGATGTATGATATCTAATTGGCGCTGTTTTATAACATATATTTTATTGCTAATTGCTTTTATAACTATAATTAGAAGTAGGCAGTTACACATCTAATGATTTAAATTCTAATGACGAAATGTTTTATTCCATGGCACCTTGCGTCACGATTTGAGCGAAATGTTTAGTCATTACTACTTAATAAACGATTAGCGGAATCACGTATAATTTTCTTCATGGTATTACAAATTTTACTTATGATATTATAACCTTTATCACATAACGAATTAAGTCGAAAATCCTATAAAATATACATAAATAATACGTAGGTTCCTGTTAATACACCCCTAATTATTATAGCGCAAAGGGTAAACAGTGTGGTCTTTTGCCATAAATTCCCACGCACGATACGGTTGACACGGATAACACCACATTGGCAGGGTGTAACGTTTGCCCACTTCCCATATCCGGTTATGATTTTGTCACCTTTCTCATAACTATTATTTACTCTTATAATTATGTTATATCGCTTTAAACAGGGAGCGTGATATTAAATTTGATGTTTTCTTATATTGTGATAAATGCCGCAGTTTAATTTAAAGGCTTTACGATGTGTAAGTTGTATGTAAAAAAATATATCAAATCGTAACTTAAATATACACAAATTGGCGGTATAGATAGCCTTACAGTTTATCACAACTACAGCTCAATGTACATCGTGTTCCAAATAAATTCTCTGTTCTTGTATCTGTTAAGATAACGACTAATTACCGATCCTCAATTGTCCTTTATTTTCCTGTCGTGCGGTATGTATCAGCGACGGACGTTCACCGCAAGGACCACCGTATTGCACTATCAACAATCCGGTCCGCAATTTGCCTTTGAAGCTGCCGGCGATCAAACTCTTATCTGTACATAGAAATGATAAAATCTCTGTCGGCTTACGAGTTTTTTATTGTCCCGCCCATTAACGCCCATTAAAACTGCAATCGATACCCACTTATTCATCTGTCGAAGACGAAAAGTCGCAACAATCTAAAGTCGAGTGTCGCATCTCTATCTCTCTTTAATTACACGAACTCATCTTGTCACTTTACAGTGTGGCTACCGATCACTAATTAAACATGAAATTACATTTCGATAGTTTCCTTTCGGCCCGACGTGAACCAATAAACCCCTGGTGATATTATGACTGTGACTGATTTTGTTAGTTTTAAGGTGGGATACTGAGCCGACTATGATAAAAAACTAAACAAATATTTCGTAGAACTAATGAGTGTGTAATTTCGTTAGGTGGGCTATTTGGGGGCGTCCATTGGTCAGTAATTAGCTTCCAGATGATATTGGTATAAAAATATGGCTATGGAAATACATTGAAATTTTTACTCTCGATCACAAACACGATCAAGGCAGTTAATTATGTTAAAAAGTAAAGTACACGTCCAGCATAAAACAAATCGAAGGGCGATAATTTAATTTAGAGTACCAGAACGTAATGCCTTGAAGACGGACTATAAAACTTAGCCGATTAAATTGCGCCGTAAAACGTTATATTAACCCTAAGTCGGCCTTATTTATCCGACGTAATTGATTTTTTTTAGAATGTTTTAACTAAAATTCCAGAATTTTATTTCTTATTTATATTTAAACGCATAAAACGAACACATTATTTTATAAGCTTTTATTTTTATAGCTAATATTATTTATATTCATATATAAATACAAAAATATAACTGTCATTAAAACTGTTTATTATAACATATATTTTGGTGCTATTTTTCGTATTATGTTATTTAGAATTGTTTTTTATAGTATCTTCCATGAACCAAAACACATAAAAGACTTCGTTGCATTTTTTATACCTAACGAGCTCGTGATCGGCTTAGTGAATACGAAAGGGTGCAATCTTAACAGACGCCATACAAAGGCGATTTGTGTTGGCAATGAAAGGTTTATTGGCTGCTGATACGACGGCGCTTCAACGTTCGCGCCTCGAGCGTGGTTAACGAGCCGTAAATGACATTACAGACGTTCAATCAAATCTGTGATTGCTCGATTAATAGGCTCAGCTCGATACTGCCTGAACGAATTCGAATTGCATTCGATACGCTTCAAAATTGGACGACTATGTCAATTAAATTTTGTTTTACTGCGAAACTTTCCGCTTCCACATACGATTGATTTATTTAATGTTTGGTTTTATGATCTTACAGATGTTTTTTAACTTGTAATTAGGATATGGAAATTACGTTTTAAATTAAGGAAAATTGGTACATTTCTACTACGATTTGACTGTATGGATCAAGAGTCGTAAAATGTTTGAATTACTAAATGTTGAAATAAGTACTCAATAAAATTTTAATCAGTAGGCTCTCTAAAACTCCATTGGTAACCTTGGTCACCAACCTCGGAACAACATGAGAAATCTTGAAATTTACAATATTAAGGACCTGTATAAAATAGTATTTATTTTATTTTTACTCAAAGGGTGTATCGATTCATTATAACATTCACATTCTTAGTAGAGTGATGTCTCTCTAGGTGTCACTTATCTTGTGAGCTCGGCAATTATTCTTTGAAAAACACTAACAATAACATTGGCACGCGTTAACAATGTTTTGGTATAAGTAAGTGGTCACGTCGGACATACGTAGAGAACACTGATTGTTCTCAGTTCTGACGGACGCATGTCCATCACCTAGCGTAGCGTTAACGAGCACATGCAAATAACGGGTACTAATGATATTCCTGTAAAACTAGGTGCTGCGTAACAAACGACACGGACGTGTAAGTGATCGGTGCTGTCTTGAAGCCTTATCTACAACCACTGCTACTGACAAACTGAATATTTTTTCTACAAGTAGAGGAATAGTAAATAATCTAGATTACTATGATATTTTGATATGTCTGGTGTGTACTTGGGGAGGTTTATGTCCAACGGTGGACTGCGATAGGCTTAACTGATTAACTGACTGACTATGATATTGACTTCCGGTACTCTCGCTGCTCGTAATAAAATGTAGCTGTTGTGTAGTACCCGTAATAGTGTTTAGTATTCATGACAACATTCTGTTAGGTTGTAGAGCTAGCTACGCGATAATCTGCTACTGAGTTAAGAAGCACAACAGGAGCGCTAGTTGAAAGCATTATAAAATAGCTACTAATATTGTTAAATCTAGTTTTAAATTTAATTTAATTAATTGTTTAATCTTATTGATAAATAAAAAATCGGCTTTATAAAAAAATTAATTCAAATAAAAATTTAGAACTAGTTCAATTATATTTCTTATGTATTTGGATACGCTGAATCTGAATCTCAAGTTGATTTAGCTGCTAGACCCTCTAAGTTGAAGTAAATTGCGAAAAATCGCTTCTAATCACTAAAAAATCGTGAAAAATTGCAAATATGCTAACGAAAAAAATAATCTTGAACTACACGAGAGAGAAACATACTTGGGATAGTTCAAAACAAAGACATTTAGATTTTTTTGCGATTATTTGCCATTTTTGGCAGTTTCTTATTATTTTCTTAAAATTAAGGTTAAGTAATACCAAACAGACCTCAAATTTAGATTTAGCGCATCGAAATACATAACCTTAGGTGAGTCTGATCAAAGGTATTTTTGTTGTAAGCTTTTAATTGACTAAATTTAAATACTTATGTACATAAATATTGTAATAACTATAGAGTTTATAGACATCTAAATATTTTAAAAATATGCGATTTTACTTTCATAGCCTATTCAAAAAGCAATCATTCCGATTCCAATGCAATTTGTTTTTGGCTCGACAACCTCCCTTAACAAGGCAAGACTGTCAAGATTATTTGTTACAAAAGAGACTAGAAGGAAATGCTATTTGAGAAATTTAACTATGATCGCCAATAGCAATATTTTTTTATGTAGGTACTTTTTATACATCTCAGATGACATTCGAGATTAAACATCCCTGCTTATAATATTACTAGTAGCCTGCCCCGGCTTCGCACGGGTATTTAACAAATTTCAAAATTAAAAATTATAATACACCCACATAAACCCTTCTATTTGCGTTAAGTTACAAAAAAAAAAGAAAATTATAAAGAAAGTTTCAATAATATTTTAATTGACTTTTATTTTTGCTATAATGTTTTTTTTTTTTTTTTTTGTAAAGAATATTTTAGTTTTTTTTTTACACTTTGGGTTACATTATTGGAGTTTTACTAAGGAACCTTAACTTTTTTGAAAATATAATATAGCCTATGTCACCCGGCGATAGTCTAGCTTCCCAGCAGTAAAAGGATTTTTGAAATAAGTTCAATAGTTTCGGGGCCTATTCAATGCAAACAAACAACCAAATCTTTCCTCTTTATAGTATTAGTATAGATAATATGTAAGTTTGTTTTTTACGCTTTAACGCGAAAACTACATAACCAATCATCGTGAAACTTTGTACACATATTCTTGGAGGGATTAGAAGTAGCATATGATAATTTTTATTTAAAAATAATTAATTATTCTAATTATTGAAATGAATCTAATTATTTGAAATGAACCTAATTATTTCAATGAATCTTCTAATTCGCCCGTCACCGCGCATGAAGTGTGGACGCACTTATTGACTCCAAATCTAATATTAATATACTTTATCGTTGTTTAATATAAAAGCTGATAAAAGTAAAATAATATCTATATCTATCTATACTAATATATAAAGCTGAAGAGTTTGTTTGATTGTTTGTTTGTTTGTTTGTTTGTTTGTTTGTTTGAACGCGGTAATCTCTGGAACTACTGGGCCGATTTGAAAAATTCTTTCAGTGTTAGATAGCCCATTTATCGAGGAAGGCTATAGGCTATGTACTATCACGCTAAGACCAATAGGAGCTGAGTACACGCCGACGAAGTCGCGCACAGAAGCTAGTACTAATATATAAAGCTGAAGAGTTTGTTTGTTTGTTTGTTTGTTTGAACGCGCTAATCTCAGGATCTACTGGTCCGATTTGAAAAATTCTTTCAGTGTTAGATAGCCCATTTATCGAGGAAGGCTATAGGCTATATATCATCACGCTAAGACCAATAGGAGCGGAGTCCACGCCGACGAAGTCGCGCGCGGAAGCTAGTTTTAAATAAGACTGGAAATTTAAATCACCATTAAAAACTTCAAATTGAATCTAACGAAGTATTAAACATGTAGGTACGTTATTTAAGTTCCATTTTCATTGATTATTCTTTTCAAAATTTTACTCAAGCCCTATCTCATTTCAATCAGACAATATAATTTAAATTGAAAAACTAACGGAATAATTTTAAATTTGTTAATTTAATAATATTTGAATAAATTATAAAATAATAGTCTCAAAAGTAGACATGTATGTACCTACGATTGAAAGTGTCAGCTGACATAAATTATTTTATATTCTTCCACTTTCTAATGCAGTTATCCCACGATTACTCCTAATCACAGAGTAATGAAATTACGTAATCAAAACTAAATTTGTAATTAGGTTAAGATAATAGCATGCATCATATTGATGTAAAATATATGTATGTATGGAAATATCGTTACAACACAACTGCACTTTATAGATCACACATCGATGAGTTTCCAATCCATTTTACCTTGTTTTGTGCCATTTATTCGAATTTGAAATCTATTTCTTTTTACTGATGGTCGTAGTGTAAATGTAAGGAAAATGCCATGATATCGTTTTAGTAATAATTTGATTTCGTTAGAGATCTCCACACCTCTGGGTGGGCGCCGACCGCCCGCTAACAACAGATTTAAAATCTAAGCACATTGCGTGGCTTGTAAACATATATTAATCGATATTTGTTTCAACATCGTATTCTTATAAAACTGCGTGAGTAAATTCGATTTAGCTTGTTATCATGCAATATTGTGGGAACCTAAAAGTTTAAGTTGATGAGCACGCTTTATTCAACTGGTTTGACATCTCAAACACGAGGAAATAGTGTCTCTATAAAAATATTCTCACATTAATCTTTGAATAAATGTATGTATTTATGGAATTTAAATTTATTAATTTGTATGTTTATAAATATGAAACTATTTTTATGCAAGTTAATCATTGCAAAAAAAATTACCAAAATATTTTATTATTTCAAAAATGCAATTAAAATTACAAAAATACAGGTTAACTTGTTTATTTAATTATTTAATTTTTACAGGAAAACTAACAGCTAAATAACATAGATTTAGATATATAAATAGGTACATAAAGGCCAATTAAAAGTTTCCACATATAGTTATTATGTAGAACTATTTGACATAAAACAAACATTTGTGAATAGCCTGTGTATACAGGAAAATTAGAAAATTTTCGCTTCGTCTGAAAACTGAAACGGTGTATTTAATTCGAACTCAGAAACTATAAAATCAACGATTACATTATTATTACGGCATACATGATAGAAAATTCAGACCGTCTTTTATATGTATATCTAGTTTTAAAATTTCTTTACAAAATCTTGATCAGTCTGGAGAAAAGTAGGCCAAATTTATGTCTATATTCAGAGATCGTTTTAAAGTATATACTACAAATGTAATTAATCTATTATTTATTGTTAATATACTTATCCAGAGGGATACATGACATTCAAAATATTTTTTTTTTATTTTTTTTTTTATGTAACTAGGTTGGCAAACAAGCTTACGGCTCACCTGATGGTAAGACCGTAGCCTATAGACGCTTGCAACACCAGAAGCATCGCAAGCGCGTTGCCGACCCTATCCCCAATCCCCCCCAGGAGCTCTGGTCACCTTACTCACCAACAGGAACACAACACTGCTTAAAAGCAGTATTATTTAGCTGTAGTCTTCTGTAAGGTCGAGGTACTACCCCAGTCGGGCTGCTCCATATTTTGAGCAGGAAATTTCCTGCTGTGCCCTACCTCAGTTAAATTATATCTATACAAATAAATAAAATTGGAGTGTCTTTTTGTAATAATAAAATAACCGCTTTTTACTAAATGCATATGGATGTATACACAGTAGGTACATATACCAAAATAACATTTTTTTTACAATTTTTGTCTGTCTGTCTGTTTGTTCCGGCTAAGCTCTGAAACGGCTGGACCAGGACTTTCACTGGCAGATAGCTGATGTAATAAGGAGTAACAGGCTAATTTTTTTTTATTAACAGGTAACTGAACAATATCAATTTTGTTAAATACCACGCGGACGAAGTCGCGGGCACAGAAGGCTAGTTTTATTATAAAATGAAAATAAATAATAAAAAAATTATATTTTAGATCTTATATATATCCATCAACCTACATAACAGAACGCACTCAATTATTTAAATGCATATTCACGAAAATATCACAGTTTCTAAATTACGCGTAACAAAAACTTAATGTAGCTGCACATCGATTGCGAGTACCGCGACGCTGCGAACACATATTTAGCATAATTTGCACTAAGGGTATAAAAATTAAGTACAATTACTATTTTGACTTTATAAAAAAAAGTGATACACATACCTATTTTATGTTACAGTATCAGTTGAAAAAAAAGTAATTATTCTACTAATGTACCCAGGCTTATCTCCTAAAGCGTAATCCACCACTCCTCCCCACTTTTGTTTATAGAGACTGTTAACATACTCGTATTTTACTACTAAAGCTTTTATATTAGCCATACCCATTGTAGATATCTCTGGAACCATAAGGCGTAGAGACTTGAAATTTGGTAGGAATATTCCTTTTGCCGATTAGAGGTAAGCTAAGAACGGATTTTACGAAATTCCACTCACAAGAGGGGGTTGCGGGGGTTAATATCATATTTGGCAAAACAACGTTTGCGGGGTCAACTAGTATTTAATAAACAGAACAGAGGTATCTATAAATAGTGACAATCTTGTGTCTCATAGCAAAGAAATGCGTTGATAAGAAATGTATTTTATTTTTTAGAACTTTACAATGTTATCAATGCGCTATTACAATCAACGATACTTTCGCGGTCCACTGTATAATTTCACAAAGGACTATAAGGAACAATAAATATTTATAGAGGCACTTTTCCATCCCGAGTAAATTGCGGCGTAATCGAGTCAACGTTTATCACAAGAACGTTTTTATATCGATTGCTCTGAATCATGTTCGACGAGCCGACTTACAAAGTACAGCGTTTAAAACAATGTCCGTGACGGATAAAGGGCCAATCAAGTTAAAATAAATTGTTTTATTGTTGCACTTCTCGAGTCTCATAAACTTTTAAGAACAGAAGCTTCGATACTTCTTTCATTAGGTCCGCGCTGGGCTCCCATACATAATACATCATATAATAAATACAATTAAGAAACTCTTATTAGTTTTTAAACGTTTAAAAAATAAAGAAAATTAAGAGAGTATAATATATTGTCGATAAATACAGTCATATTTCAAATTTATGTCCGCTTAAAAATGAAGTACTACTTACGTTTATTTAATAAATAAATACAGTAGTAGTGAACTTTCTATAGAGAAGCAACATTGAATCTTAGCTATAAAATAATTGCGAGGAACACATTTATATTCTATATTTATATCAGCACGTATGCAGGGAGAAATGAATTTAAAGTTATGATCATTAATGAACCAGTTTTAATTTACGATCACTTGAAGATAAATAAGCGAGTTCAAGAAGGTATGAAAAAAAAAATTTAACGGATGATATTTGTGATATTTTTTGTATACTTATATGTGAAACGTTCGCTAAATATTTTACTTCTAGTGGTAACATTTACATACGTGCATTGATATTATTTTCAATTAATACATTCAATACATACATTAAATTCATATTTTCACATCATGCTGAATATTTGAATATCATTTGAATATCGAACGAACGCTAGCATAATATGAGACATGACAATATAATATGATAGGTCAGATAAAGATAATTACTTGTGCACTATAATAAGTAACTTTCAATAACTACAATCTAAACGTCTATTTACTCTAAAAAAAACTTAAAAAATTGTAATGCATCATTACAAATTATTTGTTGTATAATACAAAGTACAATTAACCTTGTAAAGTATATGTATATATATATATATATATGTCGTTAAATAGTAAGTGTTGCTAGAGGTACGGATAATTAACTAACAATCCATCTTAGTTGAACACTATACATTGTTTCAATAAAAGAAAGACACAAGTTAATCGCTCACGATCGGATTGAGACTATTTGTCAGCGTGACGTTAAATTATCCGATAACATTGTAAAATTAACATAATATAGGATCGGGTGATTCGTCAAATCATATCGATCGTGTGTCATTACTTCGTCTTAGTAGTCTCTTGACGCTGATGACATGAGATAGGATCACAGTCGTCACCGAAGCTTTTTTTAAATATATGCATAAGAAAAAGCTAATATACCAACTTTTTATGAATACATAACACGTAATAAAAAGTTATTATTTTAAAAAGGAATAGACGATTTATCTTAGTGCAAATAGCGTTATCTTTAGATATAATCTCATGACATATGACTTTATTTAGTAAATAAACTTTTCTCAAAGCTATATTATTAAACACTACAGCTGAATCTTAAGTTATCCTTCTAGCAAAATGAAAGTCGATGAAGTGTGATTAAATCGAAGCGCGTCTATTTTCATAATATAATTAAACACCGATCAGATTTTAATTTATCTAACATAGATCGTGTAAGCGTTGCCCGTTTAATTATTCATACAAGACAATCTTCGCTGAAAGTTCCCACGAGCGGTAATGGATCGACCAGTACCACGAGCAATGGAACAGCGAGATCACATCGCAAAATCACCATGTCCTGTGCCGTGGTGCGTACACGCCGATGTGACAGGGTAGCTGGTTAATTTAAACGGACGTAATCAATAAACACTTTTATCTCAGCCATCGGACAGTGAGGCATTACGAGCTTTTAGCATTCTCTCGTATAGTTCACTTTCAAATATACTTTTCGAAAGTACTAAGTGATAAGTAACAAAAATTTTACAGCCCGATTCATTAAAAAAATACCACGTTTATTAAATACAGGTAGAAATAGCAGCCATTTCTAAGGTATCACCTTCAAATTTCTCTTTGATTCATAAATAAATGAAGCCGCGTCTTATTTCAAAGGAGTGAATTCAAATCAAACACGTAATAAAAACCAACTTTGCTAACAACATCATCACATCAACGAGCGTCACAAATTATATTTAAATCGCGGTATTGGATTCGGAGCATACGAAATCAATAATTGCACTGACACAAAGAGCCACGGCTTAGTTATCCATGGTGATAATATTTTGACTAAATTTTTGACACCTGCAAACGCACTCGTTGATGTGAAAATAAAACCGGTCGAGTAAGATTCCGTGACCGAATTTAACATTATTAACTTTTTCTATCAGTTTAGATATATATTCAGATTTCAGCTTAATTAACACATCGAGGTGAAAATCTTTATCGTTTACTTTAACTAATTAATATAGATTTTAATTCAAAGATTGACTCGTATCAGTAGCCTTTCTAAAGATTTTATAAAATTTAACAAGATTATAAAAAGTTAAAAGGGTAATTTCAGTGGAAGTTTTCTAAATTTTAGATTTGTGTACGTAGTTACGTAGTTTCTATCGTATCTCGTAACGGTAAGTACTAAAAGTAGCGATCTTCATTAGATATGTACTCAGTTAACTGAGTAATAAACTAAATGATTCATACTCGAGCCGTAATGTTCAGTTTTAATTAAGTTACTTAAAATTTATACGCTGGAAGGTTAACTACGAATAGGAAGCTATTGAGTAATTGTGGAGTAACGCTTCTTTCTAACATAAAAGAAACTCGTTAAAAGTTTATTAGGTGCGATGATATACGTTGGTACAGTACCGATTTTTTACATTCTAATTTCTTTATAGATTTGATATTATGTATGTTTTAGAATTATATCTGGAGTTATCTTTTGTCTTTAAATTTTCGCGAGCATCAGGTATCAATTTTTGTCTACTGCTAGACATAGGCTGCTTGCATGGTCTTCCAATTATTGCAGTATGTGGCTCGTTTGACCTAGCATCTTTGCGCAATAGGTTTGTCCATCTACCAAGCTGGTTAGGAATTTATACACGCTAGCAGCGTTCGTTGCAGAGTCGATATTCCAGAAATTTTGGACACTAAGCTTACACTACAGTTTTTCTACACTATTAGTTTTTCTCAAGTGACAAGCATCATTTGAAATTTTCATTGTCAAATCGCGTGATCGTTGAGATCCGAATCGCACTACGTTTCATATCAGTATCATCGTTACGCACGAATATAAAAAAAAAAAAATGAAAATGATAGCTTATGATACAATCTCGTTCAATGAAAATAAATTAAGGATTTTAAACTCTTTAAATTCTACTTTGAAACTGTTCATGAATATTCATTATATAAAACGAGTTTAAGTGAACAATTCGCAGAGTCATTTAATAACATAATAATACAGAGTATTTAATCTACATCAATCGCATCCCTCGTGTAATTTACCGCCGGAGCCGCTATAGAGCACTTATATCTCAACTTGAACACATATTGCCGATTACTTAAAAGACAACTGCAATTATCTCAGAATATCACTTTAGCCCATTCAAATTACGTCTGAGATCACATCAGATTGGATACAACCAAACTTACCGAAATTCGAATTGACTGGCTGGCTAATTTTATCATATGAGGAACGTAAATTTGCTTCGAAGTGTCATTATTAATTAACAATTATAGTTAAAATAATAATCAGAGTAATGAGTTTCATAAATACATAATAATCATCACTTTGTGATTTCATCATTGTAGAATGCCATTTTCCACTTTCTTGTCCCGTGTTGTGCTGTCTATCTCTATATTTTCTTCTATCTCTATATTAAATTATATCTCAATCGATCATAAATGGTTTGTCAGCATGCTTAACAAGCATACAAGAAATTTTAGATTGCTAATAAATACGTATTATTCATATTTGTATTACCCACACATGAGGGAATTCTAAACATTTTTCATATCATATCAAAAAGCGGGAATATTGCTATTAAATATTAGTATGGAAAATGGATTTTATTTCGTTTCACTAATGTGTCACTAATTTTGTCATTATTTTGTATTCTACTTTTAAAATCCTAATTAAAGATCAATAAATTTTGGAAGCAGTTTAGATTATTCATATTTTCAAGCGATCTCTTTACACCACATTGATTTACAATAACTCGCTGTCAAAATGAACCAATATTATGCAAATATTACATTTAAGATTCTCGTATGAAGTCATCATTTGTCATGGATCAAAGCCGATGGTGTATGAAAGGGGTGAACAGGAGGTGTTCCCGCAGACGCCGCCAGCATCAAAGCGGCGCGGCGGAGAGAGGCCTCATACAACACCCGCTCGCTGCATGCTTACGCTCATCTCTTTAATTGATGTCGGTTTTTGAGTGTACCAATAAGCCGCCTGCGCACATCGTTACCGCACCTCTGTTTAACTGCAATGTATGGAATTTGTATTCAATAACTTAAACAGCCGGCCGGTGTTTTGAGAATGCAGCCATGTTTATTTTCAACATTATTTATTGGTCTTATAAAACAAAATATTTTCTCAAATGGAGACTTTAAAGCATTTGGTTATGCGGGGATAATATTTTTATGTTCATGTCATTGGTGTATTACACGATGTTAGCATTCTTGTTAGTTAAGAATCTAATAAGAAGAAAAACCAATGTTGTTGCCTATCCAGTAGACACAACAACTTAAATTATTTTTTAATTGTTGTTAAATGTTCGGTTTGTATTTATTGTTTCACGAAAACTATTTTTATTTTCGCAGACGTCGCATTGCTTAAAATCTGATTGTCAAGATCCGTCAGCGGATACAGGTGTACTTTGAAAACAATCAAAGTCCTCCCTCTGAATAAAATCTCCGTAGTGTCCAAACGTCCACTTTCCCGAACGATACAGCCTCTATACGTAGGTAATTTTATCATTTTTGTAGGCATTTATTTACTAGCGCGTCACAAACAAAAATTTAATACACCATTTTTTATCCGATCACTGCGAAAAAAAGATAAAATATTTATAGCTATATAGGCAGCTAACCGTAACTTACAAAAATTTAGACGTAGAAGAAAATTGAACTGTTTAAATGGTAATTATATAGTTAAGGTGACATGAAATTAAAGTGCATTTCATGGAAGTGTAAAGCGTACTAGTATCAAATTATAATAAACACATTTTTGTTGTTTTGCAAAGGCTATTTGATTGTATGGACTTTGTCTGAAATAAACTAATTATTATTATATTATTATTAAAGGCGCCATGATAACACCGTCCTAAAAATCTTGGCACTAGAAGTTCGTAATGCTTTAATGTTCTAACACAGCAGGCAGTTAAGTACGCATGCAAATATATAGCAAAGTTTTCATCTCGCTCGCATTTCTCCGACTTGATTTACATCTCTATATATATATAAATGAATCGCAGAATGTGTTGCTAAGTGCAAATCTCGAAAGCGGCTGAACCGATTTCGCTAATTCTTTTTTTATAATATTCCTTGAAGTACGGGGATGGTTCTTACGGAGAGAAAAATTGAAAAAAATGCCTAAAAAGTTTAAAATCAACACTTTTTTATATTCCCTTACAAAAGATTCGTAGTAATACTTAGAAGTCAATTTGAACTTTAATACCATACCATAAAGTTTGAGTGTTAGTGGAGGGGTTTCGGGAAGAATAAGTATTAAAATAAAGAATCGACTGTTAGGCGGTACGAAGTTCGTCGGGTCAGCTAGTATATTATAATTTTTCACTTAATTTTTTGTTCAATAACAATTAAATATAGCCTTTGTCACTCCTGAATAGTGTAGCTTTCTGGTAGTGAAAGAATTTTCATGATAGGATCAGTATTTGCAAAGATTACCCCACGCACCAATTCGGGCCGGGAAAATATTATTTGTGCTTTTGAATGGATTTCATTTAAATATAAATATTTCATTTAAATGTAAACAGATAATGCAATAATTATTTTCGTGATATTTTATTTTTTGGTTAAATTAATTTGTTTTTCATAGATTCCCGAAATTACTTTTAGATTTTTTTTATGTTATAATTTATTGTTTTATCTCGGTACGTCATGAGGAATTGGAATAGAAATATCTAAATTGAAAGTTTTTTCAGCACCATTTAGTTGGCAAATACAAGAACAATTCACGTGTCTTTTATTTTATATTATCATGATTTAAAAATATCGTAAAGTCAGACTTTGCGATAATTTTTTTTTCTATATTAAAGGACTATAAAAAATGAAGTTACAAGTCCATCATATTTCCTACACTCTTTGCAAATAATCGAAAATCGACGTTTGCTAAAACAGCTTTAATTACACGTTATCACAATGTTGGATGAAATAAGTAATATAGCAATCTGTATTTTATTTATTATTCCGTAGTGTGGTCCAAAGACCGCCGGACGCAGGTGTACTGTAAATACGGATGTTACACACCCCATCTTATATCCAAAACGTGAAAAAAATCTCCCTGTTAACGAAAATTCAATTTGGATACGAAACTTTAATTAGGTGACCTCTTTAGTGACGACGGAAGATCAAAAACGTCTAGACGAGTTTGAGGACTCCATGTTTCAAAATGCTGTCTACATGATATATATATAACGATTTATTTATATATTTTTTTACTTTAATGTGTATTATTATATACTAGACTAGCTTCTGCGCGCGACTTCGTCGGCGTGGACTCCACTCTTATTGGTCTTAGCGTGATGATATATAGCCTATAGCCTTCCTCGATAAATGGGCTATCTAACACTGAAAGAATTTTTCAAATCGGACCAGTAGATCCTGAGATTAGCGCGTTCAAACAAACAAACAAACAAACAATCAAACAAACAAACTCTTCAGCTTTATTATATTAGTATAGATTCTACTCATACTGTGGAAATAATACAAACATAAAAGTATTATAGGTAATTTATTTACTTATTTTAACTGAGGTAGGGCACAGCAGGAAATTTCCTGCTCAAAATATGGAGCAGCCCGACTGGGGTAGTACCTCGACCTTGCAGAAGACCACAGCTAAATAATACTGTTTTCAAGCAGTATTGTGTTCCTGTTAGTGAGTAAGGTGACCAGAGCTCCTGGGGGGGGGGGATTGGGAATAGGGTCGGCAACGCGCTTGCGACGCTTCTGGTGTTGCAGGCGTCTATAGGCTACGGTAGTCACTTACCATCAGGTGAGCCGTACGCTTGTTTGTCGACTTAGTAACATTAAAAAAAAAATAGGTGAATCGTCTAGTTAATTAGGACACGTTTACATTGTTTTATTGACAACCATATTCTTCTAGATCGTGATTGATCATAAGTTCAATTGATTATAAAAAATCGGCCAAGTGCGAGTCGGACTCGCGCACGAAGGGTTCCGTACCATTGACTAGGTACATTGATTTTGATATCGGGCAAAAAGCGGCTAAAAAAATCACTTTTGTTGTATGAGAGCAAAAATAGGCAAAAATGACGTTTTTTTTTTGTATGGGAGCCCCCCTTAAATATTAATTTTATTTTAATTTTATTATTTATTATTAAAGTAAAAATAGAACTGAGTATTTTGTGAATATTTCAAGTGCCTACCTGTTGCCATTATTGATATCGAGCAAAAAAAGGCAAGAAAATCGCGTTTGTTGTATGGGAGCCCCCCTTAAATATTTATTTTATTTTGTTTTTAGTATTTGTTGTTATAGCGGCAACAGAAATACATAATTTGTGAAAATTTCAACTCTCTAGCTATAGCCGTTCTTGAGATACAGCCTGGTGACAGACACACGGACGGACGGACGGACGGACGGACGGACGGACAGCGAAGTCTTAGTAATAGGGTCCCGTTTTTACCCTTTGGGTACGGAACCCTAAAAAGTGAAATAAAACTACGTAACTAGTACATACTTTACACTCGTCTTAATGTAATAAATAACTTGACAAATATAAAGTAATTTAGTTCGATTTTAATTATAATGAAAACTTAAAATGTAATATCTATTCGATAGTTTCAATAAAAAAAGTTTAATTTATACGAATAAATGAAAATTGTAATTTTCATCAGAGAGCATTTTACATCCCAGTCGAAATAAAGAAAGAACATTAACTCACCAGGTTGCTGTGATGTATAATATAATATTATAATTCAAAAACAAAAATTAAACATTGAACACTTAAGAATATTTTTTTTCACGACCTGCATCTTCCTTCTTCGTCGCCATCTTGTCCAGTCCCTAACAGGTTCGTACTTCCTTCATCCCTCGCGTCGTCTTGTCGAGTCATCAAAGCGTCGTTCTCCTTCTTTTTCTCAATAAGAAAACGGCGGTCGCGCAATGTAATGGGCATGACGACAGTATCAAAAAATCGTCAATTTAATGATTTTAGGGGAACACTCATATTTAAAGAATTCAAAATACTGTTTTAGTTTCATGTAAAATAATAAGATTATTGTGATTTTCGATAAAATAAAACATTAAAATACTGCAATCGGCCATTTTGATTGAAACACAAATTACAGCGCTTGACGTCACAACATAACATAATACGTCAGGCGCGCTTCAAAGAGTAAAGTAAAAAGTAAGGCCCACTTTATATTTTGACGTCAAAGCCGACGCCATGACACCTGCAGCCGTTTTGCCGCTCTCATTGAAAACATAATAGAAAAATAGTTTTAAACATCCTTAAACTTATGTTTATTACCGAAATATAGGTATTTTCGTAAATAGTAAATGTGTACCCACATTATGAAAGAGGTTTTCAAAATCTTTCGTCATGCCCATTTTATACAGCCTAATATTAAAAAAATAATTTTAAGCAAATCATTATTAATTTTAATAGTAATCATATAATAATGTTACAATTATTATTTAAATCAATTAAAAATTTAAATTTTTGCAATGTGAATTGTAACTATTTTACAAAATAATAAGTAGTGGTACATATACATAGGTCCCTAACCACTTTTTTTTACGTGGGGAAAATCCATCATGGATACCCTCCGGCGCGGGGGCACCAGAGGGTTATGTCAGACTCCTACTGACCAAAAACCATCCAAGTGTGAGCAGACATCCGCCTGAGCGGGGCGAGATGGGGTCGCGTTAGCAGTCTCCACCCCGCCCCGGCGGTAGGCCCATCCGGAAACATCCGGGCCCCGCACCCAGAGGGGCGGCACCCACAAGACCACCCCTCCCGACGACGTGGGATCTCAAGCCAGCCGAGGATCCCCCGACCCCGACCAGTCTACCGTCTGCAGAATGGGGACACATGTCCAGGAGCGTCCCCCCCTCCAAGTCAGGCAGGCCTGACCTCCAACGCCCGGCATCATGGCGTTGGGGGTCAGGCCCGCCCGACCTCCAATGCCGGATCCGAGCAACCGAGCAAAGCTCCAGGGAGCCCAGCACGACCCGGCAACTACCCCACGGGTCCGCCGGACTGCACCAGCAACCGAGCAAAGCTCCAGGGAGCCAGCACAACCCGGCCGGCAAACAGGGCGGGCAAGCGAACCCACCCACCCCGTCCCTCTAGGTGCACTCACGGGTCGAGCAGTACCCGGAGCGCACCCCTCGAGTCAGTCGTTAGCCGCGACGTCCCGTTGCCCAGGGTGCACTACGAGGAGGTGACCGACATGCACCCCGACATAGGTCCCTAACCTGCAATGAGATTTTATTATTTTTTTTAATCTGTTCACAAACGAAATTATATACTTATTATGCTTATTATGCATCTGTGTGTAGGTACTGTTTAATATAAATAAGGTATTTCACGTTATTACTCAAAAATATTTAATCAATCAATTACTAAATAAAGTTCAATTTAACTTAATAGCGTAGTTACGAACTTTTAATTCGTCAGATTATATTTATCAGCGCAATAATGCATCAATTTTTGTTAAAACTCACAAGGCTTTAAAAATTAATGTACATTATTTAAAAAAAAATAAAAATCCTTAAAATTTGTATGTTTAAATTAATTTCTCAGTAAGTAGTTGCTATTCGAATTTTAAGAGAAAATGTATTCAGAAGTCGTATAGAAGCACACACTAGTCCGTTGGCGTAGTTTGTAGTGGCCCTGCTTTCTGTTCCGCGGTTTGCGGGTTCGATTCCCGCCTGAGTATGGGCTTAATACTTGTATTATATATCTATATATGTATTTTTTCTATGTATATTTATCAAAAAATAATAGTTACACAAAAATAGTTGGCTGTTACCTGTAACACAAGCATTAAGTTAATTAATATAGGAACAAACGACCATGTGTGTACGGTTATAAGATATTTATTTATTTATGGACATATTACATTTTTCATCCTAGTAAAATATTCAAAAATCACACATTTAGTTATACGTCAATTTTAGTGTATTTTATACAGACGCTATGTAATGGCTGAATGATTAAATCAGACCTAACCAGACTTATTATAAAGGATATTTGGGGGTTCCAATAAGAATTTTATTTTGAGGTGGTCTAAACATTTCTTTATAGGAAAACTGACCCAAACTGAGTAGGAAGTCTGAAGTTTATCCTTCTAAGTGATGTTGATAGAGAAGTGCTTATCTTCTATATATCTATATATATAAAAGAGATTTCCACCCATTGACTCATCACGATATCTCTGGAACCATAAGGCGTAGAGACTTGAAATTTGGTAGGAATATTCCTTTCGCCGAGTAGAGATCAGCTAAGAAAGGATATTACGAAATTCCACCCACAAGAGGGGGTTGCGGGGGTTAATAAAATATATGGCAAAACAACGTTTGCGGGGACAGCTAGTATTCGTATAAAGCTATAAACGTGTTATGTAATGCTGTGAAACTCCTCTTTGATTTGGTTACTACAAATTTACTACGAGTTTATTTCCTAACAATTTTGATGACCTTTTTTGGCAAAGGAATAGATCGTAATTTTAAAAACACACTTTGGGTATAATCAAACTACACAAATTCTAAGTTAAAATCGTTAGTGTAAAACTTTTGTTTGAATATGTATTATTAACTACTGTATATTTTTACACGAATCCAGTACCGAGGTGCGTTTTAATATAAATTTTTGTTTACCTGATTTAATTTTCTGATTAAACATCCACATCCTAAAATTTTGAAGACCGAAATTTGCGCACCCGATAAAAAAGTTGATGTTTTTGAAATTCTAGCGCTGAGAGAGTAAGATGGTGAAAGTTCATGAGTTCAATTTTTTTTACTATATTAAGGTGTCATTACAGAAGTATTATCTCAGGTAATTTATAGTGGACGATCACATTTTTTGTGTGTGTTGATCATTTTGAGTTACGCTTTTGATTACAAAACTATACCCAACAACGCGCTTCTGCCTATTTTGTTTTTATTTTGTCTCAGAAATATTAAGAATATAAACAGTTAATTAACTCTTTTATTTTAAATTTATTCGTGACGTACATTTGGGCTAGCAAAGAGGCAACGAATAGGTAGGTACCTACTACATAATAAAATACTGATTTAAATTCCTTTACAACCGGGCAAAACCGTAATCCCAAAACGTCATTATGGATAATCAGATTATGGTGAAGTGATTTCATATTAAAAAGAAATGTGAGACTCATTTTTTTCATACAAAAACGTGTCCTTAACCCCAAAAAAAACTTGGGAAACAAAATCTAATCCGAAACTAATAGCACCAATTTCTTATGGTCATATTAATTTTTTACTTGAGAATTTACCTCAATTCGTATTAAAAATCAATGTACATTTTGCCGTATGAGTAAATTGGAATTATGTGTAAATAAACTGTACCTGTAAGTAGTTAAATACAATAGTGTATGATATTATTGAGTAAGAAACGTAATTTTAATTGCATTCAGCCTGAAACATACCACTGACCGACACAGGTCTCTTTCTCCATATAGTAGAAGGATTTGAGCTTAATCCACCACGCTACTCCACTGCGGGTTGGCGGATATGTCAACAACAACATGAGATACCGAATAAATATACTACATCATGAATAAGTACCTAATTGAATTTAAGAAAAATATAGTCAAAATTTTATGTAGATAGTTTTGAGTTTTCTAATCGTACACAATGTTAATTAATATCTAATAAAAGTAAATGTGTTATACGTGACGCATAATACACGATATCATATAGCTATGTCCTCACATTGAGGAATATATGACTATACTGACTTATTACTAATGTAATACATCACATAATATTTTAGTAAATTCTTATTGTGAAGTAATGCAATCGTGACTGCAGATTGCTACTCGTTATGAATAATTAAGAAAATGATTTATCGAAAAGAATTACTTAGATCTTTCTTCAGGCGGTATTGTCATTCATCAATCAAAAAATCATAAAGGTATGTATCAACGTTCTCTTTCTATCAATATGAAAGAGATAAAGACAAAAAATATACTACCCTAGAAATTTATATCGGATCAACTAACTCACGTGGTTTGCTTCGGGGCTTGAAATCACTCAAGCGTATCTAGAATATAATAATTCGTATTTCTTCTGAAATTTAAATATATTTATTCATAAATTCCAGTAAGGGAATTCTTTATTTGAGGCAAAGATTCCTTATTAGGAATTTTTTACACGTATTTTTCTTAGCCTGACTGAACATAGCAATAAATAATTTTACTGAAGTTACAATGAACATAAAGTACCCACTTTTTGTACAATTTAAATAAAGTTTTAATAGTCTTTTTCAGTCTAGTGCTTAGCAATTTCAATAACGATTTTATGTGGATCGAAATTTGCGAGTCAAAATTAAGAAAATACAATCGAACTGAGAACCTACTCCTATTTTGCAAGTCGGTTAAAAATGACAAAAACTCGTGTCAATATATCAACTATGTAATATATACTTGTGTAATTTAAGTTTTATTAAAATAAGTAATGTATAAAGAGAAATATATTAATAAAAAAGTAAGTAGGTTTTCATTTTTATTACTGAAAGCAAATAATTTTTTTTGCAAGTTCTAACACCTAACGCGCACATTCCTATAATATATATTTTTTGAACTTTTCGACAGAGTTACTCTAAAGCAGTGTCAATTCCATCCGATTGCTTAGAGTCCCTAAAGAGGGTTGCTAGGGTTTCAAATATGACTCTTGATTTTTATATTTTTTCAGATTTCAGCCGGATGACTACTATTGATATAAAAAGCAACGTGTTTAAAATTTATTATTGTGCTATACATAATATTACAATTATAAAGATCTCGTCAATGCAAAACGTTCTTGGATTAATTTATTCTCATCGTCATCGGGAAATAATTATAATTAATAATGGATATTTCTGTGCTGTGTGGCTACGGCACTAAAGAATGTAGCCACCCCCTCTCTTCCCGTGGGTGTCGTAAGAGGCGACTAAGGGATAACACAGTTCCACTACCACCTTGGAACTTAAAAAGCCGACGGATGGCGGGATAACCATCCATGCTGGCTTTGAAATACACAGGCCAAAGACGGGCAGCAGCGTCTTCGGTGCGACAAAGCCAGCCCTGCGGTCACCAACCCGCCTGCCCAGCGTGGTGACTATGGGCAAAACACATGAGTTCGCGTCATAATGTCGGGCGCGAACTTGTGGAGGCTTATGTCCAACAGTGGACTGTGATAGGCTGAAGTGGATGGATATTTCTATTAATTTTGAAAATTAAGCTATGCCATAGAAAGCTATTGATACAATGTTATTATTAATTATGATTTTTTTTTATTTCAGGATATTCCGATATTTTCTGTTCCTGCCACCCAATGTTATGAAGGATTGCTTTATAAAAAATAAAAAATGATTTATATGGACTCCCGCTATTTTTGTTTACGAAGATATCGCCGAACAAAGCGGGTAGATCGATATCGCCTCTCATAAATGCGTTCAGCATGATGCGAGAATTTTGACACCAAACACTAACGATAACATCTTAAATCTCCTAATGTTTTAAACAAACTCCTTTATGTGGGCTAACTTAATTTCGTGAGAATAAAAGACAGCGCTTTATTAATGGATTTTTACTTTATTGTTTTCTTTCTCTCTAAATAGAAGCTCGTAGTAGTACGTGACTAAACAAAATCGAAGTATTAGCAACACTAATGTAATAAAGACTTGTAGGTTTAATTATTTATTTTGTAATTGATAAACTCTAAAGGTAGATAACTTATGTAAATAGCTGTTTACCTTTAGAAAACCTTTAGAAACAGGCTATAAAATATAAGGCTAAGGTGTATGTGTGCATGGGTGTAAGTAAAAAGTGAAGATAAGTAAAAAATATAAACTTACAAGTCCTTAGTAGGTGTTGCAAAAAAATTAAAAATGTATAAGAACGATGAATATCTTGCAAAATATCCAAAAAATATACATATTTTGTCACTAAGAAGGCTATCATTTTAAGCTTTAATACAAAACAGTGGATTCAATTAGTCATGCATACTTTACTATGATCGAAGTGTTTTATTTGGCGTGCGAGCTATGCAAATGTTAACGATAAACAGCCAACAAGGATCGATTCGCGTTGATGCACAGGTGTTCCTTTTTCATTTAAAAACATATTTCTAAGAAGGTATTATGTAAATGTTACTTTGTATACACATAGAGAGAAAATACATATGGTTTTTTTTGAAATATTTGCATAAATTTGTTGTCTATTATAGTAAAATAAGGATTCTATAAAAATTTGAACATCGGTTTTTTTGATAATTTAAGTTTAATTTAATTCAAAAGAATGTTCTTTTTATAAGCCTCAATTATCAGAAAATATTTTAATAAAACTGAAATATTTCGTAAAAAAAGTTGGTTTTTCAAACGTTGCATTTCCATCTTGTTCTTATTTTGAAAATGACACATTTATTAAAATTAGATCATAAACAACCGATTTTAATTAAGAAAATGTAAAACTTTCCGCTAATGTATATTTATAGGCGCGTTTAATGCGTGTCAAAGCTATTAATTGAAGCGTTTTCAAAACAAGTTTGAAGTCCAGGTATTTATTTATATATGCACAATTTTAGTTAATGTTGAAGGGCCAAGGAATTTCTTTTAGTTACTTGTTTGTGACTTTATTTTTAAATCAACATATAGCTTATTTATTACGTTTGTATTGTAAAATATATTCCTTAAGCGATCGTTATCACGATTTTTAATAAAATTTATTGAATATTTTATGACATTTTCAAGTGAGATAAATTTATGTTAGTAAAATAAAGATTAAATGTTCTTTCGTTCGACTAAGATATTATATTTATGATCTACTGATCGATCCTATTGTGTATTGATATTGGTTTTTGAAGTCTTTTCCATCTATACTTAGTATTTATTATTTTGCTTAATTGTATTTGGGAAAAAACAGTACAATAACATAATATAGTAAGAAATAATAATGATAGATGAAAAATGTTGAACGCCTTGCAGACTCGATGATTAAAGCAACTAACTATTGTTTTTATGGTATCGTGTTTGATCTCTGCTTACGAAAAATATTTGCATAGGATTCACCAATTTCTATCCGCTGGAGGTTTGAGTTTGTGATGTTAGTTGTATGCAAATCTGCTTCCTCAACGTAGAAACTTCCATGAACTGTGGAATGTGGTTATAATGCCAAATTCTAACCAAATTATATACTATATATTAATTTTATGGACTAAAATTATAAACATAAGTTTATTTACATTATTTTACAATTTTTCCAATATCAAATGACATTTTAAAAATTAAAAAGTTAGAACCTAATTGATATTCACTTATTACAAAATGTTATTAATAAAAGATGTTTTATAATTGAAAATATATCAGGTATAGACTCTAAAGCGTCTAGTAGACGCAATTATAATTTCAAACGAGAGTAGTGTGTTTGTACCAGTTCTGGCTCACGAGCCAGAACTGGTACAAACGGTCGGTCCTCTGATCGAGTGATCCTAAAAAAAAAAAAAAAAAAAAAAAAAAAAAAAAAAAAAAAAAAAAAAAAAAAAAAAAAAAAAAAAAAAAAAAAAAAAAAAGGTTTTGGGGTCATCTAAATCGATTGCACGCATCCATTTTGTGCTAACTCTAACGATTCGCGACTTAGGTTTCTACATTTGCAAACTCCAGTACCCTTAATTACCTCTATTGTCCGCTTATCTATCGTTCCTCGAGCATCGTCGCTATTGTGCTCCATCCATTGTTTCTCGAAAAAGGTCGTTGCCGCTCTTATCTGTGCTATTGTATTATATTATTATCATTCTTTGTTATTCTCAATGTATATATATATATAAAAATAAATAAAATTGGAGTGTCTGTTTGTAATATTAAAATAACCGTGTTTTACTAAACTCATATGTATGCATACTCAGTACATATACCAAAATATTTATTTATAATTTTTGTGTGTCTGTCACTGAACAGTAACTATTTTGTAAAGCTCCACGCGGATGAAGTCGCAGGCACAGCTAGTCATAAATAAAACTCATACTTTTTTTGTTACAATTTTTATTTCCAAAATGTTATTGCTGATTATATATAAAATAGGAGCGAAACATCTCATCCACTAAAATATCGTTGTACAATGTCTTCCCTGTAAAAATGCTCGTAAAACTGTGCATTGAACATCCCCGAAACTTATACAGCAAATACATTAAACAATATTCGCCACAAACTGAAGTCCACTCATTCTGAATCATATCAACATTCCAGTCCCATCTTTTACAATTCCTTTTTAAAAACTCTAGATGATATCGTGCAGGTGATCGTCCGTATGAATCAAAATATTGACCGATGCCATTCGTATCGATATGTAAAGCTATCCAATGTGAGCCTGGTTTATCATCTGTATCTAAATTGCATATTATATACGTTGGTACGTGGGTATACATGGGTAGTCTATTAGCAGCATAAACATTATTTTCTAGACTGGGGTGAATCTTTTTCAGATGTTGTTGTACATCTAGTGTATCCATGATATTACTGCTATTAGTAGATTATTACTGTACCAATCTATTCAATGGTTAACATAGGAATGATTAATTATATTGATTTCTAAATATTAAATCATATTCCTTAGTGATAATTTGTATGATTCATCAGCGTAGCGCGTCTCGTCGTGTCGTCAATACGAAACATACTTTCTAAATATTAAATCACATTCCTTAGTGATAATTTGTATGATTCATCAGTGTAGTGCGTCTCGTCAATACGAAAGAATGCGAGATAAGCTTGTTGACTCATAAAGTTACATCAGTTTCACTGTGGAAATACCTTAGATAAGATATATCCTATCGGTGCTTTATAAGGGCGAGCAGCTGCCATTATGGAATCAGTGTATAGTCGTTTGACTGCAGTGGATCTACCAATACTACGTTTGTATTACTTCAACGCTTCAATGGACCCGGACGTAAGTGTTTATTCTCTTGACAAACTTACTTTTCTTTCTGTTGTTTTCTTACGTGTGTGTGATTAAGTGTAAACAAATTGATATTAACATGATAACTGTGTTGTTGCAGAAATCATTCAACTTCGATGAAAATACCTATAAATATTACTACTCGCCACTCTCCCCTCAAGAAGAGAGTGATAACATCGTCATTAATAATGGTGAAAAAAGAAAATCGCAATCGATTGATCATTTTTTTGAAGCTCAATCAAAAATAAGAAAGAGGAAGCTGTTATCGTCAACCGTAGCACGAGCCGCTAGAGATGGTGTATCATACATTTCCAAGATCTAATCGCTAAACCACAATTTCATAGTGTTTCAATATTTTCGGAAGACCTTGTTGCAGTTCAGTTGCGAAAGACTAAGTTAATATATAACAAACCAATTTATTTAGGGTTTTGTATTTTAGATATTTCAAAAACATTAATGTATGATTTTCATTATAACTATATGATTAAAAAGTTTAGTCATATCAAATTATTGTATACAGATACGGATAGTTTAATATATCATATATTTACAGATGATTTTTACATTGATATAAAGCCTGACCTTTCCTCATACTTTGATACCTCAGATTATGATACAAATAATATTTTTGATTATCCAAAATTAAATAAAAAGAAGTTAGGTTTTTTCAAAGATGAAAATAATGGTAAAATCATGAAAGAATTTGTTGGTTTAAGATCTAAAATGTACGCTTTTAACTTAGAGAATAAGACTATAGCCAAGGCAAAAGGAGTAAATAAATGTATCACTAAAAAGATGACAATGAATAGTTATAAGTCTTCTCTATTTAATAAAAAAGTGCAATATTATAGTATGCTTAGATTTAAATCAATTAAACACACAATTTTTACACAAAAATTAAATAAGATTGGTTTATCGTATAATGACACAAAGAGGCATATTTTAGATAACAATATTGAAACATTAGCTTGGGGTCATTATAAATTGTGCTAAATGTTAATAGTTTTTACTTTTATGTCTGTGTGTGTAAATAAAATTTGTACTGATCATAAAATTATGTAGTTTGTACTGATTGTAAATAATGTGACATAGAGTTTATTACATATTTAATAATTGTTTGATTGTATATAACTTAAGATAATTGTTTAAAATTCTCATGTACTAATTGTGTTAGAAATAATATACAAATCATTCTGTTTTATATATATTAATTGTTTAAACCAAAACTTTCATTTTTTATTTCACCCCCTAGAACCTTAGACGTGTGTAATGTTTCACTTTATCCATCCGTTTACTGCTATTGTAGCAGGACCAAGTGGATGTGGGAAGTCAAATTTTGTAACAAATTTCATAAAATCAGTTACAGAAATATGTAATTGTGATTTTAATCAGATCACATGGTGCTTTGATGAAATGCAACCTTTATATAATTTACCAAATGTTAACTATCATCAAGGAATTCCAAATCTTAATATGTTTGATGGTGAAAACCCACATCTTGTTATTATTGATGATCTGATGAGAGAGTCTGATGGAAGAATTGTGGATATATTTACAAAAGGTAGTCATCACAGGAATCTTAGTGTATTTTATTTAACACAAAATTTATTTCATCAGGGTAAAGGTCAAAGAGATATTTCTTTAAACTCAAGTTATATAATATATTTTAAAAATCCTAGAGATAAAACTCAAATAAGATATTTAGCACGACAAGTGTCACCGGATAACCCAAAGTTCATTGAAGATGCCTACAGGGATGCAACTCTAGAAGCACATGGATATTTAATGGTAGATTTAAAACAGAATACCAATGATTTTTGTCGTATCAAGTCAAATGTCTTCCCATTTAATGGTTTCTGTACAGTCTACGTCCCCACAAAAGAGTTTAAATACACCAAGAATCAAACAATTCAAATCATTTCTAAATGATGCATCGTCGAGTCACAACGCATAAGCATTTGCTAAACGCTTTGCATACGCTTAAACCAAAATATCAAAGAGCATTACTTAAAACGTGTGACGAAGAAGAAATAAATTGTATTTGTGAATGTATTCATAACGTTTTACAAGGAAAGGTACCTCTTAAAGATCAAGATAAACAAAAATTGAATAAACATAAAAATATACTCCGTAAATTGGTGCGTAAGTGTAAACATAAAATAAGAAAAAACATAATTATACAAAAAGGAGGAGCTTTCTTACCAGTAATATTAGGTGCAATATTGAGTGGATTAGTAAGTGGACTAGTCAGTTAACATGGAAAATGCAAAGAAAATGATACTAATTGAACCTGGATTGATTGAAAAATTAAAACAAGAAAATAAGGTTAATAGTAATTTGTCTCGATTAGATATGGAAATGCAAAATATTATGAATAGTAAGATAGAAGACCGAAAGAAGTGGATGTTATATTTACAAACACTACAAAGATATCTTCACTTTGCCGAAGAGGATCGTCAACCACTCAGATTACCAATTTATTCTGATACATCTAATGAAGATTCAAATGAGTCTAAAATTGGATTTAAAAATAAAGATAGAGATTTAAAAAGTTCAGTTGATGCTGAATCTTTGTTGGAAGAGAATCGTTCCATTAAAAGTAAAGAAAATGATACAAAACCACTTTATACAACAGCTCAAATACTCAGTTTAATACCAAAAACTTATAATAAAAAAGGTGAGTTATTATTAAACTTAGTTGAAACAAGTAAAAGTAAAATAAATTGGGATAATGAAGGCACAGTCATAATTGATAATGAAAAAATTCCTGGAAGTAATATTGTTGATTTAATAAATGATTCACTAAGACCCTTAAAAAGAAGTGATCCGATAGGGTGGGATAGATTTGCTAAAGCATTAAAAGATATTAAAGTACCACTTACTTATATTGGAAATCCAAAGAGATGTGAGTTTATTAACCGGCTTCAAGTAAAAGATCTAAACAAATCCTCTGAGACTGAAGTTCAAGAGTTTTCTACACCAAGAAGTGGAGATAAAAAATCTGAAACTAAAATACGTAAAAAGTTTGATTGGGAAAAATGGACCCCGTACTAGAAGAAATTAACAGGATTTATTATGATCCATCTAACCCCGCTGGTTTTGGTAGTATTGATAAATTATCGAAAGCCATGAATGGTAAAATGGATAAAAAGCAAGTAAAGGAATGGTTACAATCACAAGAAACATACACATTACATAAACCCATTCAAAAAAAATTCCCACGTAATAGGTACATTCTATCAAATATTAATGAATTGTGGCAAGCTGATTTAAGTGATATGCGAACTTATTCTCAATATAATGATGGTTTCAACTATATACTTTGTGTTATTGATGTATTTAGTAAATATGCTTTTGCAAGATCAATGAAAAAGAAAAACTCAGAAACTATTAAAGAATGTTTTGAAAGTATATTTACTGAAAGTAATTTAACACCTACTCACATACAATCTGATAAAGGTACAGAATTTGTTTCAAAAGATGTACAAAAATACTTTAAATCCAAAAAGATTAATTACTATACCACTAACAATCCTGATATTAAGGCCAGTATTGTTGAACGATTTCAAAGAACTCTAAAAATGAAAATGTGGCGTTATTTCACTCATAATAATACTTATAGATATATAGATGTTTTACAAGATTTAATATATTCTTATAATCACAGCTTTCACTCTAGTATTAAGATGTGTCCATGTGATGTGAATTCCAACAATATTATGACGGTTTGGACTAATCTTTATGATAGACGATCAAACAAACTTTCCAAAATCAACTTTCAAAAACCAAATTTCAATGTGGGTGATTATGTTCGAATAACTAAATATAAACATGTTTTCCAAAAAGGATATGAATCAAACTGGAGTGATGAAATATTTATTATATCTTCAATAATTGATAGATCTCCATGGGTTGTTTATACAATAACAGATTTACAAAATGAACCAATAGTTGGTACTTTTTATGAAAGGGAATTACAGAAAATCACTTACAACCCCACCTCACAATATAAAATAGATAAAATAATTGACACTCGTTATTCAGGTAACAGAAAAGAAGTATTAGTGAAGTGGAGAGGTTATCCAAATAAATTTAACAGTTGGATTTTAGCTTCTAGTTTAAAAGAAATATGAATAAAGAAAGTTTTTATTTAACATTGCTCAGCAATAGTTCAATGGAATACTTTCCTGATAACAAGACCACAAATTTTTCAACGAAATTACCAAAAGTTATAAAATTAGAAGGTGAATGGTCGGTTGGAGTTGTTGAGTTTCAATATCCATGTACCATGTTTACTGTTCAAGATCATGAAAATGTTATATACATTACAAAATCCATGATAATGCCTAATGAAGATAAACCATCCACAGTGCACTACAAAAAACATATTCCAGCTACCAGCTATGCTAACGTTGAGCATATTTTAAAAGCATTAAGTGGTATCGGAGAGAGCATAAAATTTCGTTATGATGAAATAACAAAATTTGTTTCTGTTTCTGCTTTGGATAAAAATATAACATCTATAACATTATCACCCAAATTAAGTTTACAACTAGGTTATGAACCAAATAAAAATCTCCTAGACAGAAATTTCGGAAAGTGTCCTGCTAATTTACACTTAGGGTTACCATCTCAACTATTTCTATATTGCGACATTATCGATCCTCAGATTGTGGGTGATGTTATGACTCCCTTGCTAAGAGTAATTTCATTAGATCCTTCAAAATACATTTATGGAGCAAATAAAATGCACGTTTTCTCTCCACCTCACTACTTACCTGTTATGCGAAGAGAGTTCGATACGCTGGAAATAGTTATAAGATCGAGCACAGGACAGAAAATACCATTCCAGTTTGGAACCGTGTGTGTTAAACTACATTTCCGAAAATTGTGATAATGAATTCTCTTCGTGACCATCATATATGTCCATATGAAAATTATTATACACATCAAGCTGGTTCGGGGGTAGGAGTAATTTATAAGGGTTCACCATACCAACGTGGTCATGGTATTGGAAGCTTCTTAGGGGGGTTATTTAGATCAGTTTTACCTTTACTTTCAAGTGGGGCTCGAGTGGTTGGTAAAGAAGCATTAAACGCTGGAGTAGGACTTTTATCGGATATGATTCAAGCGCGTCCTATGGAAGCATCAATAAAAGATCGTCTAAAGCAAGTTAGTACGAATTTAAAACGAAAGGTTGATGGCAAAATTGATCGATTAAACATGACAGGTTCTGGGTATATAACTAAAAGAAAACGATTGACCTCGCTCATTCCAACATTAACTGCTAAAGTGAAAACCGCTAAAAAACTTGGTATAAATCCAAAAAATATCAAAGATATATTTTCAAATTAAATATGTCTTTCCTTCATAATAATTCTTGTGAGTGTGCTAAGTCAGAATTAGATTTGTTTGCACTACCGTCTACACAAACAAGCATTGAAAATGGATTGTGGATTCACTATAAACCAATTTCGTCTCTTGCTGATGATGGACCTATAGAGTTTCAAGTTCCTGGGACAGGCGATGACTACATAGATTTGTCTCATACATTACTCCACATAAAGGCAAAAGTATTAAATCAAGATTCAACTAAATTGACATCGACCACAGTAGTAGCACCTGTAAATAATTGGATGCATTCACTTTTTAGTCAACTTGATGTTTATTTAAACCAAAAACTTGTATCACCACCTAATAATACCTATGCATATCGAGCATACATAGAAACCCTTTTAAACTATGCTCCTGCTGCTAAACAATCTCACCTTACTTGTAGTCTTTGGTATGAGGATACATCAGGAAAAATGGATTCTACAGATGATAAAAACTTAGGATTTGTTAAAAGACAGGATTTGGCTAGTGAAAGTAAGGAAATAGAAATGATTGGACATCTTCATGGTGACATTTTCAACCAAGATAAATTTTTAATTAATGGTGTTGAAATGAGTGTAAAATTAGTTCGGTCAAGAGATAGTTTTAATTTAATTGCTGGATCAAGCGATGTAAAGATCAAAGTTTGTATTACGGATGCAACTCTTATTGTTCGACGAGCAAGAATTAATCCAAGTGTATTACTCGCACATCAGAAAGTTTTAGCTGCTACTACTGCTAAATATCCTATTACTCGAGCCGAAGTAAAAGTTTTAACAATTCCATCGGGTGTTCAAGGAAAAACTCTTGATAATATATTCCTAGGACAGGTACCCAAAAGGTGTATAATTGGATTTGTGAACAATTCTGCATTTAATGGTTCCCTTACTAAAAATCCATTTAACTTTGAAAACTATGGTATTAATTCTTTCAGCTTATATATTGATGGTCAACAAATACCTTCAAAAGCTTTGCAACCATCTTTTAATAGTAGTATATTTACATCAACATATCATACTCTATTCTCGGGAACTGGTATTCACTTTCTTAATGAAGGAAATGGAATCTCTTGTGAACAGTATGCCAAAGGTTACTGTCTATTAGCATTTGACTTAACTCCTGATTTATCAGCTAACTCATCAACTCATTGGAATCTCATAAAGCATGGTAGTGTAAGATTAGAAGTACGATTTGAATCCGCACTAATACAAACAATTAACTGTATAGTTTATGCTGAGTTTGATAATATTATTGAAATAGATAAAAACAGAAATGTTAATGTAGACTATAGTAGTTAAAGTTATAATGTGTGTTAGATTTATGTGTAATGCATTTTTTGTGTATGTAAAAATTATAAATTAAATAAAACAAATTATATGTAATATATTATTTTTTATTTCTTTATAAACCCCTATTAAACCTTATACAAAATCATACAGAAGTAATTTAAGTAAACAGAATCACACATGAATGAAGTAATTTAAGTAAACAGAATTCACTAATGATCAGCTAATGACTGTCATTGTTAAAAAAGTATTTTTTAACTTTTTCACTTTCTGCTATTGTCTTCGTAATATTGTATACGAGGGTGTTTGTGTTGTCGTAGATGCTATCCTCATTATTCTTCACATAATATTTAATCCTCGTGGAAGCATGTTTCCAATGATCAGTAGTTGGAATCTTGCATAGCTTCTTCATATCGTATATTTCAATTTTTATGAGATGCGTCGCTTGATCTCCGTCGTCGGAATTAGTAGAAATGTATGATACACCATCTCTAGCGGCTCGTGCTACGGTTGACGATAACAGCTTCCTCTTTCTTATTTTTGATTGAGCTTCAAAAAAATGATCAATCGATTGCGATTTTCTTTTTTCACCATTATTAATGACGATGTTATCACTCTCTTCTTGAGGGGAGAGTGGCGAGTAGTAATATTTATAGGTATTTTCATCGAAGTTGAATGATTTCTGCAACAACACAGTTATCATGTTAATATCAATTTGTTTACACTTAATCACACACACGTAAGAAAACAACAGAAAGAAAAGTAAGTTTGTCAAGAGAATAAACACTTACGTCCGGGTCCATTGAAGCGTTGAAGTAATACAAACGTAGTATTGGTAGATCCACTGCAGTCAAACGACTATACACTGATTCCATAATGGCAGCTGCTCGCCCTTATAAAGCACCGATAGGATATATCTTATCTAAGGTATTTCCACAGTGAAACTGATGTAACTTTATGAGTCAACAAGCTTATCTCGCATTCTTTCGTATTGACGAGACGCACTACACTGATGAATCATACAAATTATCACTAAGGAATGTGATTTAATATTTAGAAAGTATGTTTCGTATTGACGACACGACGAGACGCGCTACGCTGATGAATCATACAAATTATCACTAAGGAATATGATTTAATATTTAGAAATCAATATAATTAATCATTCCTATGTTAACCATTGAATAGATTGGTACAGTAATAATCTACTAATAGCAGTAATATCATGGATACACTAGATGTACAACAACATCTGAAAAAGATTCACCCCAGTCTAGAAAATAATGTTTATGCTGCTAATAGACTACCCATGTATACCCACGTACCAACGTATATAATATGCAATTTAGATACAGATGATAAACCAGGCTCACATTGGATAGCTTTACATATCGATACGAATGGCATCGGTCAATATTTTGATTCATACGGACGATCACCTGCACGATATCATCTAGAGTTTTTAAAAAGGAATTGTAAAAGATGGGACTGGAATGTTGATATGATTCAGAATGAGTGGACTTCAGTTTGTGGCGAATATTGTTTAATGTATTTGCTGTATAAGTTTCGGGGATGTTCAATGCACAGTTTTACGAGCATTTTTACAGGGAAGACATTGTACAACGATATTTTAGTGGATGAGATGTTTCGCTCCTATTTTATATATAATCAGCAATAACATTTTGGAAATAAAAATTGTAACAAAAAAAGTATGAGTTTTATTTATGACTAGCTGTGCCTGCGACTTCATCCGCGTGGAGCTTTACAAAATAGTTACTGTTCAGTGACAGACACACAAAAATTATAAATAAATATTTTGGTATATGTACTGAGTATGCATACATATGAGTTTAGTAAAACACGGTTATTTTAATATTACAAACAGACACTCCAATTTTATTTATTTTTATATATATATATACATTGAGAATAACAAAGAATGATAATAATATAATACAATAGCACAGATAAGAGCGGCAACGACCTTTTTCGAGAAACAATGGATGGAGCACAATAGCGACGATGCTCGAGGAACGATAGATAAGCGGACAATAGAGGTAATTAAGGGTACTGGAGTTTGCAAATGTAGAAACCTAAGTCGCGAATCGTTAGAGTTAGCACAAAATGGATGCGTGCAATCGATTTAGATGACCCCAAAACCTTTTTTTTTTTTTTTTTTTTTTTTTTTTTTTTTTTTTTTTTTTTTTTTTTTTTTTTTTTTTTTTTTTTTTTTTTTTTTTTTTTTTTTTTTAGGATCACTCGATCAGAGGACCGACCGTTTGTACCAGTTCTGGCTCGTGAGCCAGAACTGGTACAAACACACTACTAACGAGTAGAAGAATGCGGGTTCCCTTTGGACAGCTACCTGCATGCGTTAGGATTCTGCACGGCGCTTAGCTAGCCTCACCTACAAACCCGTTGCCCGTATTCCCATCCAAGCTATAAAAATAGTAGCTGGTTTGTTAAGATCTAGGTGTGACGAAAAAATTGCTAGAAATGTCACATATTAAATGAATTTTTTTTCAAGTAAAAATTATAATAATCAGAGTCGTATTATAAACAATATTCTTTTATATTTTATTATTTTTTAGAGACATAATAATTATGTTCAAGTTTTACACTGTTTTGCAAAAAAAGACGAATAAAAATATATAAACACAGATCACATTTTTATGTCAATAAAATTAAAATAAAGAAAGATTCTTATGTACCTTTGATTTCCTTAAAGTAACAATTTAATAAATTTTACAAATTCAATAAAATCTTCTCTCTATTTAATAATTTAGTAAATTCTAATGGTTTTCTATTTCTATAGCGAAAGAAGGCAGTATTAGCGGTCAGTGTGGTCAAATACAACCAGTCTAATGCAGGTGACACTCAGATAGTATTTTTAAGGAAACTATAATTTTGAATGCAAATTGTAAAAAAAAAACCGCAAACTATATAACTTGTAATGTTAGAATTAATCAATGCTTTCGTAGCGAGGTATAAGTTCTTCATAATCGTCTCTCATATTGAAACATGAGTTGTTTATTCATATCGTTCTGTCCAGTCGACGAGCTATTAAATATAATTAAAAGATGACTTAAACAGTGAGTATAATCTGTTGATAACTTGGCTGACAAGTACGTGTAAATATTTTCATCTGTTTGACGTACTGGTATTTTTTTTTTATTTGGCCGTCCGAACTCGTATTCTGTCATTAGGTCCTTATAATGATGTGACGTTTTTCTCCGGATCATTTTAATGTGTAGGTACGGCGTAGGTGAACTCGGTGTTGCAACAATTACTATTCGCTAAAGGAGTTGCACCTGCTAAAAGACAATAATTATAACTTCAATATAATTGTCTATGACTATTTTGCATTGTAGTTAGTCGTACAAAAGGATACAAACCTGTACTTAGTTAAAATTCTTTCGTAGATATTTTTATAAGTACCTAATAAATATTTATCGAATAATAAATAAAATAAAAATAAGAACACATTTAACAATAACGATACAATTCGATACAAATTGAAACCGTAGCTGGTTGGTATTAAAAAAACGTTAAATAACCATGAGGAGGACAAGTTAACGTTTTAATTATGAAAATAGGATATTCTAAAGTGCAATGTATGGTAGAGCCGTCCTTCACGAAGGCCGCGTGCTCAGTGAAGAGTGTGAGTGACCTGTCAACCGGGCGAGCGTGCGCCTCGTGCTGCGCCCGCGCCGCCATGCGCCATGTTAATTACTACGACCAGTAAGGCGCCCCGTCAACATATTTATTTTTTTAATTTATGACTTGCGCAGAAACCCACTTCATTAAGTAAGTGTATCGCAACTTTTTTTCAGGGGCCAGTATGAAACGCGACGACCTTGATCAAAATGCCAAGATTAATTCTTTACATTTATGGCACGACTACTGCTTTCGATGGCCATTTTTAGAATGATTCAAGTATTCTTAAAGTTTTTATTTTTTTTTATTTTGTTAAATAAAAATCCTAGAGTCGTCACCGAATTCCCGCAAGACCACATTTTAGTATCTAGTATTGAAAATGTACTCATGATTTTAACTGTCGACAAACTGTTCGAGCTTCTCAGAAAGACTCAACTCCAGGATTATATTTCCTTCATCAGTCATCATCATCATCAGCTCAGCCTATTGCAGTCCACTGCTGGACATAGGCCTCCCCAAGTTCGCGCCAGACATCCCGGTTTTCCGCAATCCTCATCCAGCCTACACCGGCAATCTTACGAAGATCGTCGGTCCAACAGGCCGGAGGACGTCCCACACTGCGTTTGCCAAGACGCGGTCTCCACTCCAGGACACGTCTGCTCCAACGGCTATCGGTCCTGCGACACAGATGACCAGCCCACTGCCACTTCAACTTGCTAATTCTGTGGGCTATGTCGGTTACTTTCATTCTCTCGCGGATAGTCTCGTTTCTAACTCTATCTTTGAGAGAAACCCCAAGCATAGCCCGTTCCATCGCGCGTTGAGCGACTTTGAACTTGTGGACCAGTCCCTTCGTCAGTGTCCACGTCTCGGCTCCGTATGTCAACACAGGCAGGACGCATTGCTCGAAAACGTTTGTCTTTAAGGATTATATTTCCTTATTGAATTATATTTTTACACTATGGAAATTCTGTGGATATTTTTATTGATAAACGGCAATTATTCTTCTGGATCTACAATAAAACGAAAACGGTAAACAATTTTAAAATTACCGTGAAAAAATTCACCCCGCCAATATTTTGAATGGTCGTCGAACTCGTCAACACACGAGATCAAAGCTGACCGCGCGACGCTCTTCCTATCGAGCCCTGAATCTTTGTCATTCGCGCTCGAGTTGACTTCGCGTCGTCGAAACACAGACGCCGCCGTTGGCAATTAATGTAACCGAAGATCATCAATAAACATCTTTATCACTTCATCGCCTCTGACACCAGGAGTACTTAACATCTAGGGACTTATAAGTTTTTAATAAATATTTAGTCACGCAGGCTTTTAACGATCCATACGATGCCGAATATTTTTATTTTGCTTCTGGACTCGAAATATTTGAAAGCGAGAAGGAGTAAACAACAATGAAACAGAACGGATATTAAAATCTTAACATCGAATGCATCGAGCGAGTCACGATTGAATCGGTTAAAAGCTATGTTCTAATGATCGAGTGCCGTTTTTAAGGCCCGCTTGACCAATTATGACCATTTAAACGAATGGTCGAGGCGTATGATGAACCGGCCTAGCCGTCATACCATGTAAGGTAATCCAGTGTTCGATCTACGCCGGCTCTTTGATATTGTTTTCCTTGGTAATTTAGACGCTACTAGATACTACTAAGAGCAGAAGCTACTCGTACCTTAAGCAGTACCTATTTGAAGAAAACGCTTAAAGTCGGCTTCACGATAAATATCTATTTGTATAAGTAATAAGACTTTAAAATAGCAGGTATAAATAATATTTGTAATTTATATTGTTTCTCCTTTAAACAAGTTATGAATTTTTTTACACAGCTCAGTAGGTAAGTATTTTAATTTTATAGCAGGTACCTTACAGCACCAATCAGATATTGCTTTCAAATTGGAATTTGAACTGTAACTATACTTTTCTGTCTATATTTCATTATAAACAACATACATAACAGTGCCAATAAACACATTGTTACTTATCTTCATTTTTAAAATTCTAAATCTACGTCTTAAAAATCTACATCTTAAAAAATAATTTCAGATAAATATTATTTGAGAAGGAAACTGACGTACACTATTGAAAAAAAAAACCACGAAAAATAACTCCTTAATCATTTTTAAATTCTATTGAAATATTCAATATTGATGATAATTACATTAAGGCTTAAATTCCTTTATAATAATAGTAATGTTTTATATATTATATTAGTATTTACTGTATAATACATATTTAAGAAAAAAAGGCTATAACTTCGGACGGAACATCGGATAGTGTCCTAAAGGTTTAGTTAGCGGTGAGAAACAAAGATCAGCATCTCGCGTGATCTGCGCAAAAGTACAGAGATACCAGATGCAGATCAAGCGCATTGATAAAGCAATCACGTGTTCGTACTTCGCTCGCCGAGTGTGGGAGTCTGTGTGATGGGTCTAAAAATAAGAGGACATTTATTTAACGCGGCTCCCTTAACAGTGATAATAACGGAGTTTGAAGTGCTTTATAACATTCACACGTTTAAAATGTACCGACGTACTGATTTATTTGCACGATATATTTAATAGTTGGCAATACGTTGGCGTAGTGGTCACGGAACTGACTCTTCGCTAGCGTTCGTGGGTTCGATCACCGCACATGGTAAACATTTGTATCGGTAGGTAATAGAAGTGTTTGCCGAGGTATTTTCGTTTGTATATGTGTGTACACACGCGAAGTAAATCCTAGTAAGGCGTTGTCAGGCGTTTAAAACTGTAGATAAAATGTTTTTAGGAATAACAAAACTTGCTGAACTTAAGCATTATTACAGATTTGGCTAAGGGAAATAATATCTGAAAAATATCTTCAGTCATGGCCAGACATTGTACCTATCATCTCACGCTTGGCCACGAGAACGCCGCGAGCAAACCCTCCTCCTGCCATTGTGTTGTACAATACGTTGTAACTCCTTCCTAACGAGACTTAAAAGTGATACAGGTCACAGTCGACAGCGGACATAATTAGAAATTAGGTTTTAACATTTTTATTTTTTTTTCCACAATATTGAATCATTTATCTCATTTATTCATATCATATTTCATTTACTATTAGGAGTATATAACGTTTTTCAATTGTTTTTAAAATCAAAGAAGTTCATTGTACCAAAACAACCCTCATGAATTTACTTTCGTTGACATTATTTTAACTTTTACTAGATAAGTAGTAGCTATTGTGTCTCTGCTACTAGTACTGCATTAATTACTAAGTAATTATTACTACATAATAATACTTCTGTCCTTATAGTATTAATATCTGTTTACAAATTATAATATTCATATAAATACGACAAAAAAGAATTTTTATTTTCTTTTCACATCAGTGTGTACCTCGTAGAGCAAGTTTTAGTTCGTAGTAATACTGTTTAATGTTTATTCCTAAATAGTATTTAACTATATTTAGCGCCTCATTAGCATGAGCATATTTTATTAGTACAAAATTGACATAGTATCGTCCTACATGTAAGTAGGTACTCGTTTCAGATAAGAATCTTTAAAACGTAGTTTGACGGAATGAGAACTTCGTTTTTATTACCTCATACATTGTAGTCTTAACTCGTTAAATTAAAGTAATAAATGATCATAGTTGTACCAATGAGCTCACTTGTGGAATCATTGCAAAGAGTTAGGTATGTTGTGTTCCTAAACGTATTATTAAGACTATTAGGTTATGTGTGAACTCATCAACCATTTCTTTCTGTATATTCGTTGCCTGTGTGATATAAAAAATAAAATTAAAATTAAAAAAAACCCCAACACAATAACCTGAGTTCTCTTTAAAAAGTAAAAAATGATGAATGAAACTCTCAATCTTAAAGTACCTAAGTATCTACGAGTATTAATAATTCTAAAAAAAAATACATCGCGTTGGGGGAAAGAGTAGTGTTATACCCCTTTTTGCGTCGGGGGTAAAAAAAAATATATTTATACATATTATATTTTTATCTAGGCACCTACCGCCGCACCACCTACAAATTGAAGTTATTTAGAAAACCGTAATGAAATGTACACTGTAGCATTGTACAAATCTTACTGGTTTTCTTTTACTTCTTATAATTGTGAAATTGTACATATTGTTTCCTCATTTGATTATTAAATAAATAGATAATAATAGTGTATTCATTATTATTTTGTTAAAAACTAAGTACAAAAGTATGTACGTGCGTAGCTTTTGAATGACTGTCCCTTGTGTTTTATTTTTAGGCCAAAGCTTATGTCAAAGATATTTAAAATAAAACCAACACATACCTATACAAAATAATGACGCTACAAAGTTCGCCGGACCAGATATTTGGATATAATATGAAAACTCAAAATGGTTAGGGCATTACTTACCCTACATATAAAGATGGTTCCACTTTTATATAAAAATTATAGTTTAACATTGGAACGTCACGTACCTTCTCAAACTGACGTGTATGTACAACAAGACTTATCACCAAGCTATTAATACTTTCAATTATTGATGGCTTATAAAATATGGGTAGTAAGCAATGTGGTATTTAGACATGTTTATACTTATGTAGGTAAGTATATCACTAAAGAAAATAAATGAAATACTCCTCAATTAAAATCGATGCTTGTTTTTATGCAAATTATAATCAACGTTTCATTTTTGTATATTTAGTTGACACGTAATAAATAATTTCAAGATTATATCGAGTTCAGATTACGCTTCCGATGTGCGACTTCTGGTTATATATTTAAACTTCTTCAGAAACATGCATATTTAATACAACATTATCGTGTCTCAGAAAAAATATATACCTATAACAGGAACATGTTATGACATGTACCACACGCAAAGAAAATGTGCTCGCATTTATAAAAAACATAATAAGCGTTCACTTTTGGCATATTGTATTGACACGAGATAAATATTTTCGAGATTACGTCGAGTTCAGATTACGCATGAGATGTGTTGTAGCTCCAGGTTATGTTTTGGCTTCCTTGGAACAAGTTTATTTGTTGTCTTACAAATAGAAATTATTGTACAACTTAATCGATCACATTATCAATAATAAACAGCGATGGCGATTACAAACGATTATGGTGTTTAATAGTAAACAAAAGAAACATCACAAAATTTTATTTGTTGTACGACGTTACACTTTTGATAAGAATAATTATTAGGTATATAGTGGGTATATATAATAAGCGAAAGGTGAAATTGGCAAATTAGGCAATATAGTCTAGTCGACAAGTTGAAAATGGTCGAAAATAGATTGCAAAAGTTATAAACAATAAAAAAATGGAAAAAATGTCCTTTCATTTGTTACCAATATTTCATAAACTATTAATATTTAAGAAATTTCATAAAAAAAAAACTGAAAAAGGAGGAAATTTGCAATAAAAGACTTCTAGCTCCCGGAACTCTATCTCCATTATTTTACTTTAATGCTGAAAATGGGTCTTCGCGTGACATTTTTAGGTTGACTTTGACATTGATTAATTTATTTAAGGTAATAAATATTTTTTTTTATTAAAAAAAAATTAATTATAAAATATTAATAAATTTTACTTAAAGTTAATTTTTTAACAAGTTAAACGATTGTTAACTAACAACATTTTCTCGAAATTCCGTCTCAATTATTGTAAATGAAAAAAAAAATGTTTAAATAATTGTCGTAAAAATTTTTCGCTTCGTAGAGTCTTTCTTATACAGAATGTCCCAAAATTCAACGATAAGCCGACACAGGAGGATAGACCTACCCATGACTACTTGGGAAAACAAAAGAAAAAAATATATCTCCATTTTTTTTAAGTTAGAAGAAAAAAAAACGAAATTCTTCAAAAATTTAGACTTCTTAAGATCATTTTCACTACCATGACCACAATTTTTTAAATATTTCTGTTTTTTTCTTTTTATAGGCAACCTGAATAACAATGCTATCTACCACAATCCTTAAAAATTCCAGAATACCACTAGTTTTTACATAAAAATTTGTCAAATTTATTTTATTCCCAAATTTTTTTTAGGATTTTTACTTTCACTGAACTTTAACTCATCGTGGTGAAAAAAAAATTATGAGCACTACTATGGCATGTTTTTTCAAAAACTGGCGCAAATAACTAAAATTCCAAAATGGTATAATACCCTAGGAAAACTAGCCATAAAAAAATAATATGCGTACTAATTCAAAACAAGAACCAAATTAAATAAATTGTAGTTTACAGTAATCACTTTTAGTACGTGCCCAAAACGGGTTCTAGTTACAATTTCGTGGAATTTGAACGGGATATACATGCCTAAAAAGTAAGTGAGAGAAAGGTAGAGTTATTTACGATAAAAAGAGAAAAATGAAAAATCTTATTCATCCGACCATAGAATTTTGTCAAGAAATTGGGGATCTTCTCTGTGCCTTGCAGCATCACAGGCAAAATCTGAGTCGTAGTGGATAGTCCCGCGGTAAAAGCGTCTGCACACGCCTGTAGTGATAGTTTTATTATAAAATCATTTTAATATTAAAGTTAATGACTAAATATATATTTTTTTATCGTTCGAGTTAAGTATGACACCGATTAACACTAATAAAGAAAGCAACAAAAAGACGAACTAACACGATAGCTAATAATAAGATAATTTAACGACGAGAAAAATTAAGTTTTAGTAGTCTTTTAAATGTCTATATAAGCGACGCTTAATAATGTTGCGAACATATCCCGCAAAACGACATCTTTTATTACCAGTGACCTTGTAGAAAGAACGTAACATTGTAATCTATATTTGAAGAACGCTAAGGCTGTAAAGATACATACCAACACGCCTCCTCGAAAGATACTAATTTTAATGAATCTTAGTGAACAGAAAATAAGCAATCTTAAAAACCATTTACACGTGCGCGTTTTAATAGCGACGAGTTCGTAAATTAATGCTTTTTTATTAATTATTTAATTTTTTTTTAAGCCAAGACTGAATATCGGAATGTAGCGAGCGCCACCCTTTAAAAAGCCTAATTTAATTTAACAGGTAGGCAGCGCTTCTTTAATCATAGGCTTACTCTAAATTATATGGTACAGTAATAGCTCCCGAGCAATCATCAATTTCTCATATTTGCTACCGCTTTTTTATATAAATAAAAAATATGCGCATCACTCTAGTTATTACTTCAAAATTCAAGGCTGCAAGGCAGTATAAATTACACTTTGATATAAATACGTAATAGGTAAAGTATACTTTTTCGTGTAATAAAAAATTCAATAAATAATAAAAAAAATATAACTGCGCACAGTAATATTAATAAATATTTTAGTAGGCATGTGGTACTCTGTGTTCAAAAATGATCATGCATAAATTATCATCATTATTTTTCTATGATTATCGAAACCAAATATCTATAAAAAAAGTATTTTTTACAAAAATTACAGAGCGCTAGCCATGGAATCTAAGATAACATTTCCTCATTAAAATCGAATGACGCTGCAAAAAAATGTATGACTATTATAAATCAAGAGTTATGATCAGCACGTAGTTCCGAGGGTAAAGTAATGTGGGATAGAACACACAAACTGGTGTACGTCGTCAGCACACGTCTACAAAATTACAGGGGGAAACACAAAACTTAGCACTCCTTAGGTGTTAAAATTGCCATAATTTTCAGAAGCGGTGTCCACCACGCCTCCTAAAAGTAAGCCGACTTTTTGCCCATTTCAAAAAATTTCAAACTCAATTTTTTTAATGATTTGTAGCCGCAACCGATACTTCGAAATTGGACGATCGGAAACAAAACCCTCATCGATCGTGTGAAAATTATTTTCGGATCGGACGATTTTTTCATAAACGATATTCCCTAATCGTAATTTCTCCGAATATCCGCAAGTCGTCTCGTAAACCACATTATTGTATTTGAAGTTTACAAGAAAAATACATATTTTTTTATATTAAAAATATACTTGAACAGAATTCCTTCGAGAAGACAACGGACTGGTCAAAGTTTATGATATATGATGATGATTATAGCATCATTTCATATAGTTAGATATTCAGATTAAGAAACTATAAATAGCTAGTTATCTTCGTTATTGATAGAGTCGTTTAGAATCATTGTGATGCGATTAGACTCGCTCTTGAAATATCTTTGATTTCAAACAATCGACCTATATTAGTAACTGACAAAAAAACTTTATTTATTATCTTGGTGGTCGCCCAGATAGCATCATAGAATATGTTCTTCCACTTATTTTATTTGATTTTATTACAATAACAAAGGATACATGATTGTTATTACAAATTTGGTTGTAACTAGAAGTTTTACAAACAAGTACCTACTAATTAATATCAAAAGCTTTGCCGAGTGTTATTCCATAAAGGTATTTAGGGTTTTTATATCATTTAATAAAATATAATTGGCGTAAAGTTTAATAAACCAAACAAAATCTATTATTACGTTAAATTTCTGTCGTTAGTGCTATTTTATGGCTACTTACCTATCCTTTTATATAAAATAGAAGCAATATTTCATCTAGGTAAAGTGTGCGGGGACAACACAGATTGCATGTTTTCAACAGCAAACCAAACGTGAAATTGGACGTCTTTGAAGTGTAACGGCAAGACAAGTGTGGCGACAACAAATGAATAGTCTTGTTGTCCGTTACCATGAATTGTGCAAAAAGGGTTTTACCTGCAACTTGAACACTCGACACCACAGCTCCTGTTTTAAGTATCTCGCCAGTTATACAATTTTGGGTCGAAACTCCTGGGAATGGTGTACGCCGTCGTCTCGCTACATTACACAATATTCACAATAGAACTCGTCGTTCAATCTTCTTAAGGACCTTTCGATTTTTTCATCAAGTTTAATTTTGTTGAGCGTCGAAGTCAACAAGGTGGACTTAGAGCACTATCGGCAAACTGGTAAACAATTGTTACGTCACGGTCAATAGAACACGGTTGGTTTTTGTCGTTTTTTTTTACCATATCTCAAATTAACAACTTGTGTTAGTTAACCAGTACAAAATCATGCAGTAATGCGCTTAGAGAGGATTAAACGTAAGTAGGATTACCAATTTCAAAACATTATTATAGCAAATTAATCTAGACGAAAAAAAATTATATTGAAGATAATTTTCTTAAAAGTTAAAAAAATTATTGTGAGAATTGTAATTGTAAGAGATAGTAAAAATATTTTTTCATTATTGTTGAATGTGTATGTTTGCCAAAAATTGTACTTTTACAAATAGGTACGCCTTTCAAAAACACAAGTTCCTTCATTAAAAAATAGAATAGAGTGAAAACAATTTATTTTTTGTAACAATTTTGACTCCTTTGTGCAAAACAGTTTTCTATAATAGATCAATATCATGCATGATGTTTAATTAAGCTAACGATGGCTAAAATAGCGTAAAAATGTTGCTTCGTCATTCAATGAAGATAAACGGATATCTTCTAAGTTTAAAAAAAATGTGTATAAATTATGGAACAAAATATTGTCAAATAAAATGTCACAATGAAATTGCAATAACTCTTGCTAATTTTAAGAATCTCGGAAAATTGGTGACAAATGCCTCTTCCGATACCAATGCCACAATTTACTATCACGCCTTCGTTTCATTTGATAAAGCTTATGCCATTATAAAGATTTATATCTGGACACAATGTAACTCGTAAATTTATACCGTACTTTAGAATTGCAAACAATAATAATAGATTCCCGGAGGAAATAAATGGCGTAGCAATTATTCACAAAGCAATCGTCCGGAAGTTTTCGAGTATTTTAGCGGTATGCCCATTCAACGCTCTGCCGATTTTAAACAAATATGTAACGCACGTAACATTTTAGACGATATTTAAGCCGATATGAATAGAAGATTACGTTGAAATCGTGTTATTGTTTGTTTTCTTTGCCGTAATTCTATTGTGAATAAACGTCTATGCTATTAGATTTTACTCTAGCGTAGGAAAACTTAAAATTGTTATTTCTGCTCACATTTTTTTAACCTAAATCGTTGATTTAAATTAAAAAAAAAAATGAAACCACAAACCTGTTTCCGTGTGAAATATAACAGACCTATTTCATTTTTTTTACATCAACCAATTTAGATGTTTAAATTGGTTACCTATAAGGTTGCATGTTTTGACCGCGATTTTTATCAATATACCACGAAAAAAGAAGAAACTTTTTCGTGAGTATTACCAAAGATTTCTTTTTGTTTGTATATATACATTATACGTATTGATTGATTTGATTTCAAACTCAAACTTTATCAAACCCCTTCTTTCGTTTTATTACTTTCTTCAATATAAGAAAGATATCAAGTAGTATAATGAAAAGGAATCGATATCAAAATCATTCGTACGTGAGTAATGTGATTTATTTTTCATCGTATCCTATGGTCCCAGTGAATTAAACTCTTAGATAGCAGCTAAAAGCATTGGCTTCTGTATCTAAGAAAAGGCGTCATATTTATCAAAATTAATTATATGAACGATCGGTACTAGAAGAAGTCAGACGATAAGCTGCGGTCAATGTGATTCATTTTCACTTGTTAGTGTTCCAATTTTTTACAAGTAAACGCATTATTACCAGTATAAATAGCTTACCTATCTTAAGTATCAATTTTATTCTCAATTTCATCGATATACATTTTTTCATATTTTCTTTATTATGTATATACGTTCCCAGGAGTCAAAAACTTTATAAGAAGTGTCGGTATTATCATCGACATTAATTTAACGACGGTTTATCGGTTTCATGTTAAGTAACATAGTTGACGCATTAATCGAACCACCTTACCTTAATTGGTGTCTTCTTTAAAAGTATCTCAAATTCAGTAACGAGGCGTATATAATTGAAGCATATGAAACAGGTAGGTGACTAGTTTTATGTAACAGTTTTAAATTTTCTCATTGGAATTTTTATTATTTTTAATTGTTTGTGATATACTGTATCATACCATAATATTTTAACAGTATTTAAATCTAAGAAGTTAATTTATTTAAAAGTTTTACTTAAAAGCTGTAAATTAAAAGTTAAGACCATAGATATACCCGCATGTTACCTGTTTTCGTTTTTATCATTTACTTTTTTTCTATTTTCGTGTTGTTGAAGAGTTAAAAATAATTTCACCAAAAATTACTATCACAATTGAAAGTAGCGGAATCAAACCTGATTGAACTTTCGGACCTTTTGTCCACTGGCCGTCATTTCCAGCCATATCAAAGCAACAACCGACAATGCACCCGTATCGTACCAAACGCGTGCCCATAATCTCTATTGATATAACGGATCTTAAGGAACCTTACGAACACCTTATACGTTTTTTATGCGAACCGTTCAGCAGCATTAAAATCCTAATAAAACGGTACATTTTTGTATCCCTTCTAATATGAGGGAGTCGGTAATGCACTATACCGTTACTACAAACAAAGAATCTTTCTCGGTGTTACAATTTTTTGACATAACTGTATCACCTACCCGCTTCCGAGGCTCTTAAGGGTCACGGATTGCTTCAAGGTGGAAGGAAGCAATACATTTTGCTCACTGATCAACATTATGTTATTGAATTACTTTTAAATATGAAATTTAGGACTGTTTGCAGTACGTACGCATCTGCTGCGTTCAATGTGTTTTTTGCTCGGCAGATTTTATAGAGGACCTTTTAGATGTGGGTGCTTAATTATGGTGAACTTTTACAAAGATAACGTAATATAATCTTCTTTGTAAACAATTGTGTTGTAGCAAGGTGATATAAGACTTTAGGTAGGTCGAAAGATGTATGAAATGTGTGCGTTTAAAGGACCATCTTTGAAATAATTACCTTTGTAGGTAATATTACTCAAGGTGGATTATTTTGGCACGTTCCTTCCTTAATTCTTATACTTCTCTTGGAAGTTTTACACCTTGCACTATGTAGAGAAGAAGCACCGATAAGTCTACTCTAATCTTTCATATTATTATAGGCGTAGTTTGATTCGTAACGCAGATGTAAAAGGGTTTCTGTAAATTATTATGATTTCAATAGACTGTCAAGGTGTACTTGACTTTCTTTAGCGGCATGCGCCAAATGTTTTTAATAAACGGTGACTTTGCTCAACTTCAAGCTGTCTTGATATTCTGGTTTTCTTGAGTTGATATTGATTAGAATTGCTCGAATGCATCGCGAGCAGTAGTGAAGACACTTGAATAATTAATTATGAAATAATTAAAACCTGTACTCGTTAATGCGTTATATGTCACCAATAAAGCTTGTTTACTCTATATTATGTTCTATGTATTTCGAGAATATTTATACAATATGTACGGAGCTGGGTATTTAATGAATTTATTGGGCCAAAAGATGCACGCATTTTAATTAATACTCGTTCTATCGGTTAGATCGCGTGTTTCGTAAGAGACGGAAAACCGCAGTTATCTTATAAGAGGTTTTACATCGCTCGACTTTTTAAATCGATGCTCACGTGTTATTCCCATACATTACCGAATGCGAATTAACATTTAAAACCACTAAACTACTGGTTTCATATTCAACTTAAGCCAAAGTATAGACAAGTCAAGGATTTTATTATCTGACTTTTATGAACGTTTTTTATTGGATATGCTGTTAATTAAGATTTCTTTCATTTTTATTAAAACAGAATCTTTAAAGTAGCTCCCTAAGTGCTATAAGCAATGTAGCAATTATTTTATCTTTGCTCCAGAGAATTTGTAATTTTTATGCATAGTACCTACTACATATACGTACGTAATCATTACTTCAGTCTGTGTACCTTTCTTAGATACACTTAGCAAAGCATTTACATTTTTATTTATGGAATATGCCTTTACTATACCTTTGAAAAATTGTGGATAAACACAGTAAAACGTAAAAACACATTTAAATAAAATAGCTTATAGAATTGTACTACGTTCTTTCGGTTGTAGATTTTTTTATTGATGTCCACACACTACGCCTGCATTCTTTGATTTTGATTCCAATGAATTGGCAGATATCGATTCATCGGCAAGTATTCAAAGGGCCGGCAGATGACATATCCGTTGCACAATACGATGACATAAAGGGGTTGAGTGCATGGCAATGCAATTCATAAGGGCACTTCATGGCCAATGTGGAACTTAACACTCGCTAAAAACCCTTCTCGATTTCAGCACGTGTGCTAAATCATCATCAATAACGTACTTTTAAAGTCAAGAATGAGGTATAGTAATAATATATTATATGTATAAGCTTAGTAAGAAAATTTTTAAAATTACTCAAGTAAAAAAAAAAATCCGGAATTATAATAGACAGAACACATGCCTCCAATACCATAAATTAGCATTGAAAGAAAATCAATTTAGAGCAGCGTAGCGTAAAATATTAAAAATAATGGTCATTGTAAAATAGGCCTAAATAAACATTGCAGTTTGCCCACTGGCGCCTGTAACTTGATAGGTATTTGACCAACAGCGGTGAGGGTACGCGCGTATTATTTACAAAAAAATATTAAAATCATAGTCACAATGGGATCAGTCAGAATACGAATTGCATTCGCTACTTTAATTACTTTTAGTGATAGTGCTAGAGATACTTCTACTGATGATACTGTACAATGGCATTATTCTAAAGACAAAAGATATCCCAGTAAGAAATATATCATAAAAACATACTAATAGATTAGTTTTATGCAAATACAAATTCATATAAATATTTTCAATGATTACTTTTCGATGTTAGGTTAATTTTTTTCATGTCGCATGTTAAATGTTGCAACTTTTTAATACATGCTGCATTATTAACATTCAACAAATTTATTCCATGTCATATGTTTATTTGAAAAATCATATGTAAAAATGTAATTGAAACATCGAATGTTCGTTCAAAGTTTATACTAAATACTGTTCAAGATAACTTAATCGTAAAAGAAGATTAAAAACATATTTTATTATTACTGCATTTATATTATAATTGAGTTTTGAAGTAATCTCCATAACATAAACAATTTCGCTTCTTACACCGTTTAATATACATCGATTTAAAATGTACGCTCTTTTAAAACATCTATTAAATATTTATTAGTACAATTTGGAGGCGATTACGTTAACGGGATAACGTGTTATTTAAAAATTATTTTCTGCTTACCTAATTAATATGTACTTAGTTATTTATATATAATAAAATAAACTTTAACACGGCTATGCGCCTATGCTATTAGTAGATATAGATGTATTAATTATTGCCTAGGGTTTATGTTTAGATTCCTCTATACAGAGGTCTATTACAGAGGAATACTTAAGCGATTAAATAGATAACACAAATTATATAAAACATTCACCCTTTTTAAGTTAAGATATATATAAGATTTATATGTCGAGTGTTTCGTTATTTTTTATATAAAAAATAAATAAAATGAAACATTTTGATTTTTTTACATAATCTGGAATTCATTTACGATGAAAGTCTCAGAGCAATGCACATTTTAATCAGCTCTCATACACAAAGTTGCAACTCGGGCAGTAAATATTAGCCTGGCTCTTATAGTATGTATTCGGAATAAAGGCAGGTACAAATTACTGAGACGGGGCTCGATCACTCGAGATGGTGGTCGGCGATAAGACGACACCGTCACGATAAAGACATAATTTAGTCAGGGAACAAAAAGTATGGGACAGAACTAGACGAACGATGTTGCCTCCGCGTTTTAATTAATGATACTAACATTCGATTGAAATGTCCTGCCGTTGGATTATACTTACGATTAGTATATACGATTCGCCAAATGACGTTGTGGTTTAAATTTGGAATACAGATATCACGACAAGTCGGCTTCTTTTATAAACTTTCGTTTTGATTTAGTATTTTTTTATAATCGTTGTTTACGTTGATGATGATGTTGATGTTGATGATGATGTTGATGTTTACGTTGATACTTAAAATGTTATTTAATCTGGAATATGTAAATATTATTCTGTAAAATTGTATATTAGTTATTTGTTTGATAATTAAATATTTTAAATTGATTTTTTAAAGTTTTATTTAAATTTTTTAGATAACAAAATGGAAAATATAACAATAATAATAAGCTGTAACGTTAAATATTTTATTAAGCTACGCTAAAAGCAGGTATTGTAAGGAGCGATTGTCGGCACAGTGAAAGGGTTTACATACACTCCAAAAGTTATATACGGCTAATGAAGCATGCTTACTTCCTATCTGCTCGAATTGAGATGTATCGTCAACCCGGAAATACCTTTGTAAAAATTTAATCCGACAAAATATGTATAATAAGGATGACATATTATCGTCGAGGATAATTGACACGCATGTAATTAACGCATCGCTCATAGTGTCAAATATGAATTATAAGGGAGAACATAGAAATTGATGTATGTAATGAAGCTTGAAATCATCTGCAACTTTTATTCACAGCTACATTTTTTTATCGAATTAATTTAACAGATTTTAAATATTAATTAACAGTATAAAAAACGGTCTTCGCATTAACGCGCTGCAGTTAAGTCGCTTTGTTACTGATTTTATCAATGTTAGCTCAATTCATTCGCTCAAGAAGGTATTTTCAAATCACTCTTTTGTTATATGCCGTCTGCGTCCAGAGATTAAGATAAAAAAGAGCTACTTTTCAAATATATTTTTGGCTATTACAACTAAAAGTTCTTTTAAATGATGTAACTACCTCATGTTTACTACAGCATTATTAGCTGAAAAATCTCTGTAACTACATATTAACTCAAAACGAAAATTGATAATAAAGAATATATAATAATGAAATTTTAAGCTCATAATAAGTTAACAGAGGTTGATTGACGGTTAAAATAAACACAGCTCTCTAAACATTTTTGTCTTAAATTTTATTGATGTAATCCATTTACGATTAGAATTATCGCAGTCTTAGGGTCATAAACTAGTTTCTGATCCGAATCTTAGCGGGGTGCGGCGCCCACCCATAGGTGTGGACAGCGAGGATATTAAACGTACTCTACTGTGATTAATTTTATTAAATGTATTATTTGTTTGGTCTCTTTTTGACGACGCCGCGCCTTTTCTAGTTTATATGCCGGTACATTTTTTTTCAAAATAAATTTTTAATCATACTTCTTATTAGTAATTTTAATATAAACATATTAAATGAAAAATATCTATCTATGAAAACATATTAAACGAACGCACGAACGATTCAGCCTGTAATATCCCACTGCTGGTCATGGGCCTCTTCCCCATGTAGGAGAAGGATCGGAGCTTAATCCACCACGCTGCTCCAATGCGGGTTGGCGGATATATTCCCTACTATGAGTATCGATCGCTATCAGGTGTACATGATAACAATCGGGACCGACGGCTTAACGTGCTCTCCGAGGCACGGCGGGGAGACCCACAAGGACTGCACAAATACCCAGACCACGACAAACATCTGTATGGCCAATACAAATGTTGTCGTGTGCGGGAATCGAACCCGCAACCGCCCGCGCAACAGCCAATCGCAATCCAGTGCTGTGACCGCTGCGCCAACGCGGCGTCCTTATTTAGTATTCCTTATAGATATAGCATTCCTTATTTAGTCAATTTTGTTTTTTTTTATTTAGATAATATATAAAAACATATGAAAATACTTCGTTCAAAATTGCAAAAAAAATTAGAAGTGACTCGACTCCTAAACTACATATTTATGTAGGTATATCTAAGTAGTCCTATTGTCATTTTTAAACTTATATAAAGCACTGCTATCAAGTTAGCAAGAAACACTAAAACCATTCATAAAACAATTGGATAACTCGTTTACATCAATCCGAAGGAGAATCGAGGACAGTTCTTGTAAATCTATCTTCGATAGCAATCTTGATGTACGCACGGATGCAAAACGGGATCCTCTCCGACCCTCAGTTTGATTTAAGGAAATTTAAAATGTTCGATCGACTCAAAAAGGGTAAATACACACTAAGCTAACAATTAAAATATTTTAAAATCTACCTTTGACAGACATTCTACATAATAACCAACGTACTAAGATAATTATGATTGAGAATTCCAGGTAATAAAAAAAATAAAAACTGTGTTATTAACGTAAACATCTTCTTGGACTATACTTGTTTTCTTATTAATAAACTTTACTATTTATAAATAACATTTAGTGTGTCTTTAACCTAAGCCGTATATGCAATCTAACGTTCAGTCAATTTGCTTATCATTTAGCTCAGTGATGCGAACGTTTTCAATAAAACTCAATAAAATTTGGATAACAATAAGCTATTTACAATCCTAAACAATTCCAATAAATCTCTCGTATCCATCGACCTGATCTATTTATCTTTTAGTACATCGATCTTATCATCGAATCGGATTATATTTCAAAAAATGAGCACAATTTTTTTTTTTTGTTATTGTATTTAAATAATTCAATATAATTTGAATTTTAAATTACCGCGGCTAATCTAATTTCTACTAAGCGTCCTATGGTGTGTATTCATCATATTAGCCGTTTGATTCTCGCCTCATAAATAAATAATACTCATGGGGAGCCCAAACCTAGCGAGTAAAATTTATAGAGGTCTAATACAAACAAGGGCAATGTCCCACTGAGACACTCAGTTAGATCCTTCTAGTGATGCAAATACTATCTTCTACGTGTATAAAATTTATTGTCAAACAATACATAATGACAAGCTTTAAAGATTCGTTTGGGTTGGATAATACATTCCGTTTAACTTTTTAACTAATCTATTTTACACTGACAAATACAAATATATCATTTTTAAATTGCATATGTCAAAATGGTTTTATTTTATTATGACAAAATGCGTTTCATATTGGGTTTGTTTATCACGACCAAAATTAAGTATCATCTTAAAGGCAAGGTGTATCGACACGGCACGTGTTGCGTGCATCATCGCGGCTCTACAAAAATGTAACACCGCTAAAAACAATATTTTGGCACGTCTGCTAACGACCGCCTCTGTTGGTTTGGCAGATGTTATTTTTGGTCATTAGAAGTAAAAAAAATCAATTAATAACCGCCGTTTGTACACAAAATTGATTACTCCCTCTAAAGTCAGAGCTCCGATGTACCCGGGGCATCCGTGTGAACCCTAAAAATTGTGATTGTGTTCTGCCTAATCAAAATACTATTAGTCCTTTCATTCTTACTTGTGTCTGAAATCGAAAGTGCGAAAGAGACAATGGATAGGAAGTAAATGGTGCTTCCACTCTTTGCGACTACATTTTGATTGATGAACAGAGAAAACGCCTCAAGTGAGTTAATCACGCCCAAATTTAATTTAAAAGGAATATGAAAATGCGAAGGCTATTAATTATATTTTGTTTGTTTTGGAGCGCTTTTTTCCTAACCCGAATTCAATAACATACTCCGTAATTTTGAGCCCAGAATAAAAACATAATGTAATACTACACCGATGCCTCAAGACTGTATCCAAGTACAGTTTAATTGAGAACAGGTCTTCTACTACTAAATATTTTTAAAGTATAATTTTCAAAGATATTACTCATTAATAGAATTATTTATGTTTAAGTAGCTGTTAATTTTCTTAATTATGTTTAATTAATTGAACAAGACTTTACTTAAAAAGTTTTGTTCTGTTTTTTAAATATCTATATACATATATAATTATGTAAAAGCGAAAGGTCACTGACTCATCACGAAATCTCAGAAACTTAGCCTACAAACTTGAAATTTAGCAAATAGGTTCGTTATAGGGAGTAGACATCCGCTAAGAACGGGTTTTACGAAATTCCACCCCTAAGAGGGTAAAACGGGGGTTGGAAGTTTGTATGAAAATCCTATGTTTTTGAAGTAAAAGAAACTTGAAATTCAAAATGTATGCTCTATAGTCTATAGATGGTGTGAAGGTGTACTAATAACGTATTTTTAGAAATCAACCCCTTTTAGGATCGAAACAGGGGGTGGTAGTTATATGTGAGCGAGATGAAAACTTAAGTATAAGTATATTATTTGCATCACAAAAATAATTAACGCCCAACGAAGTGGGCACGGGTCGGCTAGTTCAATATAAAATCGTTTTTATATTCAATTTGATTTTGTGTTGTAGAAAATACTTTTTTTGAGCCATGCCGTCATAAAGATATTATTCACATTTTTTTTAAAACTTAAACGTTATAATGGTCGCGTTAAACGTTTTGTGGAATATAAACTTAAGTTAAACGTATCCTATTACATCCACTTAATGCTAGAGCAATTCGGGGCTATAAACATAATACTTCTAATCATGGGACCTTTGACTCTGTTGCCATGGAGTCGGTCTATAACTCTTTTAAAAACTATACTTAACTATACAAATGATTTTATTTATTATTTTTTTAATACAGTTTTTATAGGTTAGTAGGAATAGGAACTAAATGTCAAGTCATCAATTTTACAAATAACAAAATTGTAAGCACATCTCCAAACAATACTTAATTTTCTTATTCTTTTTTAGTTTGTCCCAATATTGTGTAAGATTTGCCCATTATATTTATTTCTACTTATTTTTGCAGTGTTATAATGTGTAACATAAAATCTCCATTCGTTCTATGTTCCTAAACACAAGCAATCGGTCATCATTTTAAAATTACGCATAAATAAATAGATAATAAAGTAAATTGAATATCTTCTCAAAAGTGGTCCACGATGTGTAATGACACCGGAACCCTTTGAATTAGTTTACGGTAAAAAAAACGTCTGTTAACATGATGTAAGCACAGGCATTAGAGGCGCCTAAAGTTATCTTATATAGAATATCATAAATGTGTTGCCAAATCTATCAAAGACAGATGGATTAATTATGTATACACATTTTATTACGATATAGTAATTATCAGTTTTTTGTGTCACCAAATGATGCGAAATGAAGATATATTCTTGGTTAATTATCATTTCGCGGTAGTTACGAGTGATATAAAAATATATTTTCGAAATATTTGTAGCATGTAGTACATTAAAAATGGAGATCCAAAACTTTCTACTCATAATATCGTTCTCAAGATCTTCGAATGTAAAAAGAATTTTTAATTTAACATTAAACTTTCCATCAATTTAAATAGACATTGAATAGTTCAATTCCGAGCCATAATCCGGCATCAGTCACCGTCAAAACCGTATCTGTAACGACGTGACATAATATTCGGTGTTAGAATTTATGCGGTGATGTTATCTCAAACATTCGATCAAACTTGCTACTTAACTATATCAAACAGGCAGATGTATTCAACTTGTTATCTCGATTTGCGTGGGTGGACGGCACGCGACACGTTGCCAACGAACTGCTCTCAATGCTGCCCATTGTTGGTCACCCCTGCAACGATTAGTGGCACTCGCCATTACTACTTCCTTGTTTATATTTACCCAGGTACACTACACTTATGTGTTCGAAGAAGTACCCTTTCTTATTGAATTTCTTGAATAGTAGTTTTTAATTCTTATTATCAGATAAGATAATTATATTCTACCTAACGACAATAATAATATAATTTTTATTCCTTATATTCTTTCATATATTCAAAATTTGATTAGTGTAATTAAATTTTTAAAACAATATTGTTTTCTAAGGTTTACGTGAATTTCACTCATTATAATGAAACAACTTTTTCGGATTTTATGGCGGTTTATTAGGTTTTTTTGATTGCCCGACGTTTCGGATACTTTACAGCAACCATGGTCACAGGAGTTTTTAACAATAAATATCTAATTTCTAATAATAATTTAAATTTTATACTGTAATATGCATGTTTATAACAGATTATAAATAATGTATGAAGCTAATTTGACGTAAAAAATAGTAGCTATGTAACAATACATAGCAACTATTTATTTATGTCTATTATTTATCATTTTAATTTTTTTGAACTACAAATGTCTATGATTAAAAGCATAATATGTGAACAATATTTATCAAAATTATTATCACTCAAATAACAATTCATAAGAATTCATTTGAAACAAACAGTTACTAACTGAACTGGACTGTATTGAATCAACATGCAAAAGTCCTACGATTGAAGTCCTACTGCTCTAAAACCACTTTCCAATATGGGAAAAGGATTGCAAATCAATCAGCTGCGGGTTAGTGGATAATTTCCATGCCAGAACCAACGACTTCTCTCAAAAGTATACAAACAACCGGGTTATAATTACTCTACAAGGCACTATGGAAAGCTACAATGTCAATCACGAAGAGCAAAACAAAACATATTTTTTTGAAAATACGAAGATTCGTCCCGAGATTCAAACCCACGACCGCGAACTGACGTCCACTTCTCGCATTACTACACCAGACCGTTTGTAGTTACTAACTAATATCTTTAAGTTACGTGTACGCTAAAGAGCATCGCTTGAATGCGCGTGTCTTTAAAACGTCTAACATTTTACAGGTTAAACCAACCTCTAATAAGTCTGTTTCGCCATCGACAGTAGACAGCTTGTCGCATGATATTTCGATGATTATCTCTCGCTTGGAACATGATAAAAGAACGACATAGCATCTTATTAACATAATTATGCATTCAGATTTTATTATGATGGACGACCTGCCAATCTCCTAAAATCAAACAACCACCCGAGCAAACCGTAATTCGTATATTTAGAAACATGTGTATCATGTAATAAAAGAGGGCGTTCTACTTAATGCTTTATCCCGTTACTACCCAAAAATATAAATCCCTTTAAGGAAAATAATATAAAAATTTCTAAGCTTTGTTTATTACGCACAATCGTTCCTAGAAATATTCTAGTAAATGGCTAGTTAATAGTGATTGATATAATTTGAACACAATTTTGATATCAAAGTGGATAGCCGAAAGAAGATACTAGGCAGAACAGGAAGTTATTTAGGATAGCACTGGTCTTTGATTTTGCCGCTTGCTAATTTTAAAGTAGTTTTGATGTGTCGCAAAACAATTTAATGGAAAGAATTACAATTAAGAATATCTGCAAATCTATAATGAACAAATTAGTAGGTAAGACCTTTTTTTAAAAGAAAAAGAGGTGTTTTATTTATTCAAGAGTGGAATAATAATGCAATGTAAATTTCACGTATTACATTGATTAGATAGCGCGAATTGCTATCTGCGTAAAATTATAACTGATACTTAAGTTAAAATTGTCAAATTTTAAATTTGCTGTCTCACAAACAGATCCATATTTATTTCAAAATATATTCTTAAATGAGGATTTAAGATTAAAATTAATGACTTTTTTCAAATTAAAATTATTTTATTTGCTACATTTATTTATGTTTATTATTATCTATATATAATCACAGAAATATTTTTATACTGAGTAATATAAAGGTGCCGATGAATCATAAGATATGATGAATCACAACCCCATTTATTATAAAACATTTAACTAAATTGCATTGGGGTTGAGGTACTGAACTAAATGTTATACTATTACTTAGTACGAGGGCAGATGAAAATAATAAGTTATGCCTCTTTTCACTGTATTTATTTGTACGTCTAGCTGTTTTATTCAATGAGCAATGTTGGTTTAAAAATACTTTTTTCTTAGTAAAATAATAATCAAGATAAAGTCATCAGATCAACCTCTAGAAATTAACTTCGCTTTTCTATTTTTTTTTAAGTATAATTTTGTTTTCTTATGTTGTCTTTACGAAAGTTTTCTTGAAATCTGTTATATTTGTGATTTATTTTCTTATCAACATGAATAAACTATGTGGCGAAAGGACTTTTGTTAATTTGTGGGACAACTCTACGTGTTGTACCTATATCCAATAGCTTAAAGAATCTTTCTCACGTACTCGTAATATGATATCATAGAAAGAAAATGAGCCAAAGCAGGTAATAAACATACCTTTTAATACATAGAGTTTTTAAAGGTTATTAAAAATTAGTAAGTTTTAACAATTTTTTGTAGCGATACATAAATATATAGATATAGCAAGAAATATAAATCGTTTTAGTATTTAAATTATATTATTATATTTATATTTAATAAGTATCGTTAAAGCTTATAAAGGAAAGTTACCTAACTTATTTTTAGGTCCATTTTATTTTTATATGCGAAAGATTTGTATGTTAAAATTTAAAAAGAAATACATAATAATTATATTCGACCACTACCACTACAGCCTATCACAGTCCACTGTTGGACATAGACCTCCACAAGTTCGCGCCCGACATTATGACGCGAACTCATGTGTTTTGCCCATAGTCACCACGCTGGGCAGGCGGGTTGGTGACCGCAGGGCTGGCTTTGTCGCACCGAAGACGCTGCTGCCCGTCTTTGGCCTTTGTATTTCAAAGCCAGCATGGATGGTTATCCCGCCATCCGTCAGCTTTTTAAGTTCCAAGGTGGTAGTGGAACTGTGTTATCCCTTAGTCGCCTCTTACGACACCCAAAAGGAAGAGAAGGGGTGGCTACATTCTTTAGTGTCGTAACCACACAGCACATATTCGACATAAATTCCGAAATGTAAAAAAATTATAAAGCTATTTATAAATAAAAGGTAAAAAATGTGATTGTAATTTAAAAAGTCATAACCTCTCATTACAACTAAAAAAATGTCACCCCAATATCGGAGTGCATTTTACCCACACAACTTTTCGAAAATATCCTGTTGTTACGAAACTAACAAATTAAAACATTCTTTAATAAAGACAAATATATCTGATGAAATCAGTGTGATCAAACTACATTAATACTCGCCTAATGATTTCATGATGCCCTTCCAGGTAAGGGAAGATCGAGCCACCCCATGCGTCCGACAAAATTACAGACTCATTAACTTTTAATATAACAATGAATTGTTTTGTAACCCCTTTTTAGAGATCTGTACCCAAAAGTAGCCAATAGAATTCTATTCCTAAAGTAGTAGTTAGTACCCTACTGACTGTCCTTTTTAGCTGCTGTAGTTCCTAGTACCCTGCTGCCCGTCCTTCTATCTTTCTTTGTAATCGTAATAAGTTTTAGACCGTAAATGTTTATTTCGCATTGCAGTGCAGTCTTACATTGTTTTAAAAATATATTGTTAATGAATGTACAAGTATAATACAGGCACAATGTTCTTAAAAGGAGACTTTATGTACTAATCATAAAGTACTTTGTAGAGAAATAAATATTTTTTTAAAGAGCCCTGGTACGGAACGCTTCGTTTGCGAGACCAGTCCGTTCTTGATTGATTTTCATTTAAAACAGAACATCAGTGGCGCCGTCGTGGGATATACAGATTAGATGCTATCTTAGAAACTGCTCTGTAGTCGTAAAATAATATTCTTATAATTTGATTAGTTATATTAGTATCAAGACTACGTGTTTAAGACATATGTGATACAATTATTGTAGTGTGCAAATATTCTATTTATTGTTCCTACTATTTATCTTTATTATATTACTAGCCGACCCGTGCCCACTTCGTTGCACGTTAATTTTATTTTTAATATTTACTTCTAACGACGATATCTCAAAAACTATTCATCTGATTGATATAGTGTAAAGGACAATTTTAATCTACATTAAATGCCTAAGCTAACTAACATATTTATTTGGATAAGGATTAATACTGAACTAAAGAAAATAGCTTTGAAAATAACGTAATGTTTTTAATTACAAATTTGAACATAAAAGTGGTTATTGTAAGTCAACCGTAAGAGATAGAGATATGCTGTCGCGGACTTTTTTGTAGCATTTTTATAGATTTTGAATTCGCTAGTACATTACTTAACTATATCTTTGCTAGTTTCCGCGGCGTTCGCGAGGAAAGATCCCCGTTGGCGAGATTTTTTGCGACCTCTTCAACATTTATCGCCGTATTTCTGCTAATTTACATAAAAGCATAATAAATTATATACCTAAACCTTCCTCAAGAATTACTCTTTCTATTGTTGAAAACCGTGTAAAAATCCGTTCAGTAGTTTTCGAGTTTATCGCGTTCAGACAGACAGACAGGAGGACAGAAAGACGCGGCCGGGGGACTTATTTTTATAATAAGTATAGATTATGGTTATGTTTATGTTTGATTATTTTAGATATAATATGAAAAGCATATTTGGGAAAGTAATTAAAAAATAAGCGAAGAATCACTTAAACTATAAATTATTACATCCGAGCCTTAAGCGGTCATCTCCAGTATTTAATTTTGGCGCATCGAGACCTTTACCCCTTGCGTGTGAGTTGCTTTATTCATAGTATCTACCTGCGCTACAAATATCTTAAAACAACTTGAAAAATACACATAATTTTGCGTTTAAATAGAAATTAATGAATATGTCCTATCATTTTTTGGTAATTAGTATTCTTGATATGACTAAATGAGAAGATTTTTTGAAGTGCAAACTTCTTTAGCGGCGTTGAGCACTTTTGTGGGATGGGTAAAAACTGTGAAACTCGCGTCAGGACACGTGGGCTGAACGAAAATTCGTAAGACGGTTGGAGAGTTAGATGTAGTAATGATGGATGTAAGTTGATTTTTCTGAGAGATAAACTTTTTAATGTAATATAATGTATTTTAATGTAATATAAATTGTAATGTTTGTGTACGATAGCGCAATAAATAAATATTGTATTCTACCACATAAATGATAGTACTTTTATATTGATAATAAAAGCAATTCGTTCAAAATTATTATTCCCTAACTATTCCAAAAAATCAAAAATGCACAACGTTAATAATCAAGTTTTCACTTCTGCCGGCACTCCCGGAGTGCAACCCGTTTTAAATACTGACGTTATCAGAAGCTGGGAGACTATGAAACTTCATTTTTGAACTTATGGTTATAAATAAATAAATAAGTTCAGGCATTTTAGAATTCTATGAAACAATAATAGAAATAAAATTAAAAATGTAACCTTACCTTACCTTACCTTACCTTACTTGTAGAAGTCATCATAAATATTAAGTTAAGTTAAAAAGGAATATTAGTTATTAGTATTGGAGCAGGGTGGTGGATTAAGCTCCGATCCTTCTCCTACATGGGGAAGAGGCCTATGCCCAACAGTGGGATATTGCAGGCTGAATCGTAAACCGTGATTAGTTATTTAGGTTCTCATTTAATACAAAATTGTAAGAGAATGTATTAGCGTATTTTCGAATTGCGCTAGTAGAACAGGCTTTCTTCATATTTTTTTTGTTTAAATATTTTGCTTTAATTATTTATCTTTTAAACAAACTTTGTCCTAAGAAACAAAACAAAAAATGACAAAAATGGTGAGTCATTCTCAAGTCATATATCTTACAAACATTTTATTTTATACAGTTTTCCATAGTAGGGCAATATTATATCGTAATGTACCTAATATAGACGATAAAAAAGTAGTTCAGTTTAATCTATGGCTTTCTTCTCTCTACAAGTAAAGTATTTTAAAACATTTCGTTCTTTTTAATTAGATGTTTATTTTGTGTTTTTATAACATCACACAATGTTTGTTTGATAATGCGTAGCGTTTCTAAGTACATTACAGTAATTGATACTGATAAAGTTCACAGAATAGTAAGAAATTTATTACCTAGTCTAAGTAGTTCATAAAAAGTCGTTATATACCTCGCTTAGAGTTCCCGCGCTTAGAGGAAGATAGCGTTTACGGTTTTAGATATCATTAAAATAAGGCACTTTATCGCTATTTGGCTTTCAGTTTTGTTACCCTTTTTTATTTAATTTTATCGGTTTTTGCTTCAGTAGTTGCCTCTATAAGCTGATAATTTTTTATTTATATATATTTTAACCATATCACTAATTAAAAGTGGAAACTGATAGGTAATATTTGTTTATGAAGCGCTGCATTTATAGATATTTAATATATTTTTATTATTATTATTAACTGAGTTTGGGCATAGGAGGACATATCCTGCCCGACTGGGGAAGTGCCTTACAGATGATCACAGCTATATTAAGTAACTACTGCTTTCAAGCAGTGCTGTGTTCCTGTGGTGAGTAAGGTGACCAAAGCTCCTGACGTGATTGAGGCTAGGGTTGGCAACGCGCTTACGATGCCTCTGGTGTTGTAGGCGTCTATAGGCTACGGTAATCGCTTACGACGCAGGGGCCCCGCATGCTTTTTAGACGAACTACATAGTTGTATTTAAAAATCCTAATAAATAAATATTCTCACAGAGATTTACTTGAATTGTATTTGAAGATTTAAAATAACACACATATGAATGTAATAAAAATTTCTAATTATAATTGTTTCCATTTATTTTACTTTCATATAATTAAAACATAATTTTATTTACTAACAATTTATAAAAAAAAATTGGTTTACATACATATTTAATGTGTGTCTTTTCTGCGTATAATATTATGAATGACTACGAATACGTATTCCGAGCATCCTCACAGTGCAGATAATTTGTTCCGCTGATAATAATTAACAATATCTCGCTCGTGACCACCGAAGGGTGTCGTGACCGCGGCGTCTCTGACCCCTCAGATTGAGATATCAAAATTCGCATATCAATTCAACTATACGCGTTTGTTTTATAGTAATCGTTTAGGCCTTCAGGCCTGTGTGCGATGTTATACATTAGAACATAATGATAATGAAGTCTCATATTTTGCTTTTAATTTTATCATATTTAATTCCATCTATAACAATACAATAAAAGCGAAGAAATTGTTCTTTAAAAAGTTCCTAATAGAAATGAACGAATTCCTAGTAGAAATGAGAATGTTGAACATGTTTTTAATGTAGGATCACTAAACATTGATAAATCTTGGTCACCTCTATTAAATGGTGATTAAAAACAGAATGGTGATTGAAAGCATAAACCATAGCTATACTAGATTTAATAGTGACTTTGCGCAGAACAAAGAGAAAAAAATAATAATGAAGTAACAGTTATTTTAACAACAGTTTGCTTAAGATAAAAAAAATTGCGTGCGTACAAAGTACACAATATGTCAGAAGTGAAACTTCTTTGGCAAACTAATTTAAAAAAAACTAATTCAAAAAACGAATTTAAAACACAAAAACAAAAAGCTAACGTCACGCGGCGTTCCCAGGCGGTCACCCATCCAAGTACTGACCGTCCCTGACGTTGCCGCGTTAGCGGTTGCTCAAATTTTACCCCTCATGCGCCATACGCCTAAAGAAGTTTCACTTCAAAAATAGTTTTGAGAGATAATTTAAAAACATTACTATTTCTATCATTTACATTAATCTGAATGTATTAGTGATACCACAAAGACGGAGAAAAGTAAAGTGAAAGCTGTCATCAAATAGGTAGGTAGGTACTGCTGTTTTAATTAAGTAGCTACCAAAATATATATTAATTACAGTTTGGTAAAAGTATTATAAAACTAATGCTTTGTTATTTTTAATTTGCATATTAGTCCATAGTGTTGTAACTTTTAGAATTCGCCAAGATATATTTGAAAACCACTAATCAACGTCTTGCGTCAAGGATTACCACTTCTTGTTTGACAGTTAATGTGACTCATGACAGCTGTTGAACAGCAAAGTATATCAGATTTGGCGTCACCAAATTAAGCGTGACGTTGATTTATGTTATAAATATTTTTCACATTTTCGTCAATTTCATCCGAAATTTTGAAAAATATTGCTACGTTACCTTAATAGCTTTGTACTAAATAATTTCTTTTTTGAACTAGGTGCTATGTATCACATATTTTTAGATGACTGCGAGTTTTAAGGACATAAAAAACTCAAACTATTTGTATTGCCTTTCCTGTGTTTTGAATTTACACTCGTATTTACGCTAAGCATAGTACGCTATCATCTGATGATCAAATATTATTATCTTTCACCTTTACTAAGACGAGGAATTTCTGGACCCATAACACAATCCTTTAAATTCAGCCATAGTTAGAACAGAGACAATTATAATAGAGTAACAATTGATTGGGTTGATATTATCAAGGTCAAATAATCTGGCAAGAATTTAAAATCAACGTGCCTAAAATGTCACTTGATCATTTATCAAAAAGTTAAAATTTACTTTAGTTTATTGTCGAGGAAAATTAAATATTTACTTATTTTACCTATATAAAAATATAATTATAAAGTTTTAAATATTTGATATTCCTACCGCAGTAGTGTTATTACTTTTACATAACTATCATCAGATGTAAATAAATGTTCTCCGTAAATCTCTACAGGATACATTTCCATTCATAACACAATAACAGATAGCTGAAATTCCCACTGCTGTGACAGCGTCGTAATCGTAAACACTTGAACGCACTGATGTTCTATAATTTAATTCCGACGTAACTACTGGTGCTTCGGTGGAATTTCCACTTGTTTGCGAACCTCCCAGACACAACATTTACATATTTTTGATACTATCTTTGGAACATCTTACGGAACCTGTATCGTTACAAATGCCGCTAACATCGAAATGCGTGCATAAATTTTACGTTAATAAAAATTTACGCAATAAATTGTAGTATAACCTTTCCGAATAAATTATTGTATTGAATCGCGCAGAGGTACAAGTTGATTCTATTTGCACTTACTCGAGAAGCGGCCCTATCTGCGATCGCTACAGTAAACGCAGCTAAATAGCAAATGTTTTTATTTGGCCGGTACAAATTACAGTATCCGTTGCATAAAGCTCAGGCGCCTTCATCGATAGAGCTTGCTCTGATTTATATTTCATCGAGCATCGAGATACGAACACGAGTAACATTATTGCGTTCGGATGCTTTGCCCCATGTTTTAATTCTTGTTTATTTTTTGTTAGTAGTAATACACAATAGCAATATTAAAAGTAAAATATAAAATATGTTAAAAAATATTGTAACTAATAGACACGTAGGCTGATTTGAGTTTAACTGAAAAGAGATGTAAATATTTTTGAAGTGAAACGTCTTTAGGAGCATGAGGGTAAAATTTGAGTGACCGGTAACGCGGCAACACGGCAACGCGGTCAGTACTTGGATGGGTGACCGCCTGGTAACACCGCGTGACGTTGGCTTTTTGTTTTTTTTTCAATTAGTTTTTTTAATTCGTTTTTTTATTCGTTTTTTTTAATTCGTTTTTTTTTAATTAGTTTGCCAAAGAAGTTTCACTTCTGACATGTATACTTTGTACACACGCAATTTTTTATATGTATAATTCCATTATGTATAAAACGTATACTTAAACATATATCTTCAAACACATATTTGAAATTATGATTTAAACAGATATCGTATACATATATAACATATCAATCAAATATTTTAGACATAAATATAATTACAATTTTACGAATTATTAAATTTATTCATAATACGTTATAACATTTTTCACTATTCATTACACGTTAAGAATAATAATTCATACATTAAGTTTAACGAATCATGTGGGAGTTGGTTTTACCGCGAAGATAATCCAATATTTATATTAGCCCGAAGCTCAAATTTAATAATTTAATTTTACAAATAAAATCTAGATAAAGCGGTTCACTTCAACGCCTTCCAGTGCCTTATGGGCTCACCCTCGCTTTTTAATATTATGTTTCACATGACATCTCTACTACTTTGTTTGTACTTTGTATCTCTATCTTTTTTATTTGTTGTTCATTAAAACCGAACCACCCATTTATATGCAAACAAAGTTTCGAACTAACCAATTCTGTTTATTTTTATTTGTCGCCTTCACGCCGTTTATGTGACGAATAATATATGTATCAATCAATCAAAACGTAAACAAAAAGGAAACCTTGGAGTCGGCAGCTGCATTTATTTAAACGATTACATTCGTGGTTTACTAATAAAAGTTTAAAAATCACGCATTCATCGACGTGTCACTTGAGAGGTGCCGCACGCGCAAGATCTCTCATATATGTACGTGTAATAAAATAATAGCAATACATAAACAAGTCTATATTGCAAGAATAATCAGATTTAAAAAATAAATAAAACATATCCACCTACTACACTGCTACGTGAAGCTTAATAACAAAAAAACGGCTATCATCACAGCCCTATTTTAATTCTACACTCTTTAATATTGTTTTTGATATATAGTTGTAATATTTTTGTAAGAAATTTTCTAAACAATTAATAAATTAGAAATATGTTTATTTTTTCAACGTTATTTATATACTTTAACAGTGCTAATTAGTTAAGTGATATTAACTTGTTAAGTACCACTATAGAGCAATCGCTCTTCTTGCAATAAACCAATGATATGTTACGTACTTTTAAAACATTGACATAAATATTTAATTAACTCTGTATTAGAAAACTAAATTTGGTTCATTATGTTAATTGGTTTACGATTTGTATATCGTTGTATCAGAAACAAACGCTGATTTAATCATCGATTAATTGGACAACTCTCCGTTAATTAGTTTTTCGAGAAATATTAATGTGACAACTATAACTTAATGTGACATTAGTTAAAAACGTCAAAAATATCTATGAATAAAAAAAAAGTATTTAAAGTAATTCATGCAGTAGTTAACCGTGTTTAGTTATGTTACAGTTTAACCACGTGAGCCAAGATCGATATCGAATCTACTGCTTTACTTTTGGCAACATTAAATGTGCATCGAAAAACAATCTTGTAAGTTAGCTAGTACCCTATGTTAAGAACATAGAGTTCAATTTAGGTGAAGTTAAACAATTAGATATGTAAAACATTTTTGTATTGGCGCTTGTTGAAACTTTTGTCGCATTATCTGAATTGGATCTGCTCCTAAGTTTTACGGTAATCGTACTCGGAGTCTTAACACTCAGAGGCATTTATGTTTATCGTTATTTTTAGTAGCTGCATATTATTTTTTTCCTGCAGAGAGCTGATTACAGATACATTTATTTTTCCTCACGGCTAGGGCTAAAGTCCGCTTTATCCTTTTATGAATTGTTAGGGTTTGTCTTCGTATCAAAATGAAGATATTAAAAACATTACTTCTCTAGGACCTAAAAGCTCTTTAGGCTACTGCTTCTTTGTAAATTCATTATTTACTTCTTGTACACTTATTTCATTTTATATTATTATTAAATAAATAAAAAAAATATTACTTACTATACTTATATAACTTTCAGTCAAACCACTGAGCGACAAAAAATATAAAAAATATATTTGTTAAAAAGAAAATTGATAATATGATTATAATATAATTAGCCGATATAATGTGCCGAGTACGGCTTGACTTGAGTCAGACTCGATTTCTGCTTTGAACTCGTATACTCGAGTATCAATTTATTTTGACTCGAGTACGCCAAACTCGAGTCCAGGATTGGAGTTCAAGACTTGAGTTCACGGTTCGAACCCGAGGATATTCGATCGACGAGTTCGAATCTGATTTTAGACCAAAAAGAAAAGAGTAGCAAAAATTTTTTTATATAATCTACACAGCGACCGGTACTCTAGACGACGATCTGGGATGCGGGATGACTTTTTTTTACCATTCATGTTCTAAAAGCAGGCTCGAATTCATCGATCGAATCGTCTCGGATTCGAATCGTGGACTCGAGTCACGATTAGAATATAAAAGACGTATAAACCAACTCGAGTTGACAGGAGTCCACAAAACAGTGACTTGGCACGTCACTAGTAATAATTGACATTGTACGAAAATTGCGTTGGTTTAAATATAATAAGCGCTAAAAATTCAAGTGAGCATACGCAAAACCGTTTTCTCCGCCCAGAGGCAGCTGTGTCCTCACAGGATTGCTAAGCCTCTATTATGGTACCCTCTCGCATAAACACAACATCCCATAAAAGCCGACTGAGTCAAGCGTCAATTTATTTTTGAAATTAACCTGTCGCATGCACTTAAGGCGCCTGGTAGTAGGTACCTACGCTTATACCTTAAATGAATCGCAGCAATTTTCTGATGTCAATTGTAATTTTTATGTATTAATTATAATTGTCAGTGTTACATGTTTATTGTATGCACAAATAAAAAAGCTATAACGGAACATTTTTTGTTGATAGATTGTTATAACTGTAATAATTTTATTATAGCTATCATTCTACCGCAATAAAAATTGTAAAATGTGTTTGCCAACCCGCAGTGGAGCTGCGTGGTGGATTAAGTTCGAATCCTTCTCCTACATGGAGAAAGAGGCCTATGCCCAAAAGTGGGACGTTACAGGCTGAATGAATGAATGAATATGTTTTCCAATGAAAGCGTTACTACGATAAAATATCATAAGTAATATGATATTATTTACCCCGAGAAAGTTGTCTGGAAGAAATGGCTAAATAGCCATAAGACCGCCCATTGTACTTCACAGTCTGTAAATATCTTTAAATGTGTTTAATGTTAAAATGTAGTTGTGGTGTACAATAAAGTATAAATAAATAAAAATAAATAAATAAAATTAACGATTCATGAAAATTGTTGAAAATTCGGTAGGTACCTACTCATCTGAAACACTAACACGTATGTATATAGTCGCGGATTCTTCGATGCATTATTACGAAACTTCTTAGCCGTCTTATATTAATACTTACCATCTGGCTAAATTGCATATGCCATCTCATTGCATTAACTAAATAAAAAAATATCGAATTGATCTTTAAATCGATCTACATATAAGTAAATTTAGTGAGGAACATTACGGTAAATTATATGCGCAACCCATTTTTTTGGTAATTTAAATTAATTTTATCTCCTTACAGTTTGTATCGTTACTTCTTTTTCTTCAAAATTTAATGACCGTTTAATGACCGCTGCTACTGTATCGTGTCCTGTACCCAAAGGTTATCTGGAAGAAATCGCTCTTTAGCGATAAGATCGCCTTTGTACATCTAGTATTGTATCTCTCTTTGTTTGTGTCTGTATTTCGGTGTACATGAAGTATAAATAAATAAATAAAATAGACCGTATAATTTTCTACTTGTACTCCTTTTTATCCTTATTTTTTTAATAGCTTATTAGGTACAAAGTCAATTAGCTACTAAGGAAATGAGGAAAATGGTTGCAGAACGTAAATTTTGTTTTTAATACGGTTTAATAAATTTAATAATCCTTAGCAGTTTGTAAATCACGCCACTGACGTATATTGAAATCGTAACAATTTTTAGACTAATATAAAATTAAGACAAGGTAAGGGGGCATCAAGAAGGGGGCATAGACAGCGGGGCAGATGTATAGTGACACCTGCCCTTTGATAGTGTCCGTCTCTCTTTCCCCCTTCCATATATTACTTATTAACGTCCCTTTCTAGTAGCTAGTTTTATGAATAATTAATTAAACTCATTCCTAATCAAGCAAATATATTTGATACTTGTAAAATTTCTACTTACAAATCTTTTGGCTTCCGTTAGAAATGAAATCGCCAAACTTTGAGTCGTATGGGTTAATGAAACTAGAGCCATACATATCTGATAACGCATAATTTTGTATATTAATTTGATTCGAAATTTCCTTCATTAGCTAAACTATGTTGCCATCCGATCAGCTGTGAATCCGAAGCATCGACATCGACTACGCAGGTGTCTTTACTATTATAATTACAAAATATGAAGCTATAAACGTAAATTTCATGCGAGGTTGTATCGCGGCGTGCGTGTGTCAAATACGAAATTGAACGAATGTTAAGCATGTGTATTTTTTAAATCAAGGCATTTGTGTTGTTTTTTTTTTTAACATTGTAAACACATTTTTAGACGTAAAGTTCCACTTAAGTAATCGAAATTATTTGATTAATAACTTAAATTCAAGGCTTTTCGTAAACTTAAGGAAAATTGTTTTCAATTTTTTAAATCAATCTCAAATACTTTCATTTTAGATGTAATATGCATATTTCATACAATAAATCGTAAATATAATGAGAAAATAAAATAAAAACCAAGTGTAATCCGCAATTTTTAAGTAAACATACGCTAAAATGCAATAAGTAAACGCAAACATTTATGATAAACACTACTGGTCAGCGTAGTTTTCAGCCGTCTCGGGCAGGTGCTTGCCGGGCGCACACTTCTTTCATTAAAATTAATACCAATGTCGCGTGTGCACATTCTTACTCGATAACGCCTCACCGTAATTAAGGTATGGTTTAAAACGAGCAAACCCGTCTGACGATGCGCCCGCGCCGTCGCGCGCCCGCCACGCGCCTCCTTCTACCGCGCGGTTAGGCCCGTTGTACACTGTTCGAGAATATTTATTCACGTAACGCGACGCGGCAATTGCGCATGACATCGCGTAAAGACAAATATAAACAGAGTTATTTCTTTTATAACTTTTATTTATTTAGATTATATATTTCGTAAATGAATGTATAAAACGGTTGTTTGTTTAGTCAATCGTAAAACGTAGCTACGTGTTGTAGAACACGATAAAAAGTATTTATTTAAACAATAAGACATTTTTTATATCATTCTATTTTTTGACTAACGCAATTTTACTCATAAAGTGTAAACGATGTGATGATATTACTTCCGTGTACATCGACCGTTCTTAAATTTTTTTCTTCGAACTTCATTTCTTGCATATCGTATCAAGATTATATGACACAAAATATCGACTTTGTTTATTGGCAATCAGCGTTCGACATTTTATATATGTCCGTCGTCTCTCACCTGCTAACAGTGTAACCAATTTTTAACAGTCGCAATTAAATAATACGGACTTGAAAAAAAATGTGACAACTATATGAGACAAAACAAAGCTAATTATCTATTTAGGCTCATCTTATCGCCGCAGCTAACGAGGTACACTAAAACTATAAAATAGTCGTTTGTCGGTGAAAAAAATAAGTTTTTTAACTAGCTTTATTTATTGGACGTTATAAGGTACCTTTGTAGTCTTTTTCAAAAACAAAATAAATTAGAGCAGTCGAACTCATTAATAATAATAAAAAAATTGTGCGCTTACAAAGTACACCATATCAGAAGTGTAACTTCTTTGGCAAAATAATTCGAAAAAACTAATAAAAAAAACGAATTTAAAACACAAAAAAGTACATAATTGAAAAAAAAGCCAACGTCACGCGGTGTTCCCAGGCGGTCACCCATCTAAGTACTGAACGTCATGACGCTGCCGCGTTACCGGTCGGATCTACCCCTCCTGCGCCTAAAGAAGTTTCATTTAAACAATGTAAACTATATATATGATTTTTTTATTATTATTTTTTTTTTTGTAGTTACGTACCTTACACGAACATGTTTTAGGAAGGTCCTTTGAAAATTCGTTCGTCACCTCGACATTCAATAGAAACGAAACCAAGGCGTATCTGTCAGGATCGGTGTCGAGGTGTCGAGGTGTCCTCTAGCGTGACTTCCCGTCGATGTCACGATGTCTGACACAGACGTTGCGAAGTTTGAAGTGCTCTCGAACCGATGGGAGTCAAAGATAGTCTCTACTGTTTTACAAGCCATCTTGACAGGACATTTGCATTTCGGGATACTGAATACAGAGCGTGAGAATTGTCCTGATTTGTTTCTGTTATTTTAGTGTACAAATTTTAGTGTTTTCTTTAACCGCGATCAAATACATTTTTCAAATATTTTGTCATATTTACATAGAAGAATATTTAATAAAACATCTTCAAGAAACTCAGCTGCGAATAGGTGACTAACAAAAAATTTTATATAAAATCGTAAATGAATGATCTTGAATATACTTAAATGCTTTGATCAATCAATTAGAACCGCGTGCTGTGTGTAAGAACCGCAACTCACGCACCGCGTTGTCGATGTTGAATGTTTAACTAGACGAAACATTGTAACAGAACCGATGAAATGTATAACATTCTCTTTATTAATGCTTAATATCACCCTTTTGATGTTGCGATGAATAGCAGTCACTCAACATATCGTTAATCAAACTATATTGGATACGAATCAGGTAGTTTCATTGTGTGACCGATACCGACATCTTTTATGAATATGATTTATAGACGAACATAATTTTTAAATATGTAGCTAATGTGAGATTCATTCTTTGGTAAAGCTTGCAACCGGGAGCGTAATGAGCTACCGAACTGATCGGAATAACAACTCTTAAACACGCACCCGGAATATTTATGTTATTTGCTTTGAGCGTTATTTAAACATTCTCAGAAACAAGAAAAAAGTTAAAAACTAAAACCTTAACCTTAAAAAACTAAACCTTAAAAAAATGTTAGTACGTCACTTTATGTCCTCCAGGGTGCCACATTCAATATCTTGTGACACCATATAGCTTATAACCAGAGGACAATTAATACGGTTCTAATGATACCGAATTTGTGTAAATATGACTCGGACTTTGGGTCAGTAATGAGGGAACAAATGAACATACATACGTACATAGACTGCTAAAGTTATAGCCATCCTTTTTGCTTTGTCGTTGTCGGGTCAAAAGCAAAATTATTATAAATTAAAATATTTTTCACGAATACGATAACATTTTATTTACACATTGCAAACATGTTCCCTTAGAACATTTTCAATAAAACTAATATTTACACTATTTATATACATTGTAATCCGCTTCTATGACGGCTGCTATACCCCAAGGTTTAAGGTACAGTTCCGAGCCAAGCGACACTGACGCCGCGTCAGCGCGTTAGTAGACGCTGCGGCTCTGTCGCAGCGTCTCTGACGCTCTGTTGAATTCCGAGGGCGGCGACAGTATCACTGCGGCCTCCAGTCAATTTGCGACCAGTGACCTAGACAGTCAAATTTTCTTGTGTTTACTGAATGCATACGGTGAAACGATTATGAATCAAGCTATTGTGAAAGATTTGCAAAAACTATTTGAAGAAGAGGAAGAAGATGATGATCTCTTGCTTTTGTTTTTGTACTCTTCAACACTTAAATCAAACAATAGTGGATGTTGAGACACTAAATCTATAAGCAGCTCATCATCTTCTTCAGTAAAAGCCTCCATTTTCAAAGGAATTCCTCTATAACCTAAAAATTTTCACGTGTTGACCGTGCGATCAGCGCGACACGGCGACACTGCGAGGGGAAGCGCGGCTCGGCCGCTGACGCCTTGCGACAGTAGCGCCGCGGCAGTGACGCCGCGTCAAGTATCGCCGTGTTCGTACACGCCGTCATGTATTTATATAGAACCTTATACTATCGCTCTGTCGCGGCGATACTAACGCGGCGTTAGTGGCGTCAGTGTCGCTTGGCTCGGAACTTCACCTTTATCTGGAAGAGACCGCTCTTCTAGCGATAAGACTGTCTTTATAAATATTTTTACATACTATATTTTCTATTTTTTAGTTATGTGCAATTGAAAGTAAAAAATTATACAGTCAAAAATCGACTTCACCAGGCTCTAAAATTCTGTACTTATTTCTTCGTAAAATTTAACAAAACATTGTGTAAATCGAATTAAACTTAAAGTTAATTTATGCATGTAATAAGTTTTCGACAAACAACATTTTATTATTTGTTTTAGATCCCACACTAGTGAAGCGTAACTTAGCATCGACAGATGACATTTTTCCCATAATCATCATTTCATCCCTAAAATCCCACGTTGTTTTACATCTCCGTAATTTGTTTGACATAATTGTGTTATTCGCAGCGACTAATTGTATAATGACTTGATGTCACACGCCATAGGGTGATAAGTTGGAAAGAGATGGTGTTTGATAAACTTAAAATTATAAACAATAATACAATGGGTTGGCGCGGGGCATAGCATTCCGGGGCGAGGTGGTGAATGCTAGCGCGCTCCATCTCGCCCCACTCAGGTGGAAGTCTGCTCACACGTGGTGGTTTTTGGTCAGTAAGAGTCTGACATAACCTCTCCGGTGCCCCCGCGCCGGAGGGGTATCCATGAGGATTTTTCCTACGTTAAAATAAGTAGGGAATGCGCTCCAGTTACTTCTCTGGCCTTATCAGAGTAAGCCCGTGAGCTCATAGGTTTAGGATACGAAGGTACATATTGTGAGGGTGTGGCGCCGAGAAGGCGCGGAGAAGTGAGTGGAAGATTTTTCTCCCCGATCGAATGACACTCGCAGCAGTGCGTAAATAGCATTTCTCGTCTTTAAAAAAAAGTTGTCACAGCCCTGTGTCATTAAAAAGTATTTGTGTGGGTCATACATTTGCTTCATCCACTTTCATAAAAAAATATTATTTAGGCAAATGAGATGATTACCGTGGTCTCAGCATTTTTATTCAATTTGTGTATTTCCAAACATCGACATAGATTAAATACATAGAATAGATTTGCATTCTACTAGAAGGTTTTGTGTATGTAAGGAGCCTTAAAAATAGATACTCTTCAAAAAAAGCAAAAAAATATATATATAATTAATGAAAGTAATTCGTACGTAAACGTGGTAAAAACATAAAACAACAGACTATTTCACGCTTGTATTTCGTTAACAGAGCTCGCCATGAAATCGTCACATTATGTTCTGTGAGGGGAAATTAATTTCATCTTAATTACACAACGGGTGGTAAAGAAGCCGTCATTCGTTACGAAATTGCCATAACAACATCCGATCTGAATTATTACAAATTATGAGACTACACATTGATATATTATCGTTATTTTATGCAAACGAGAAAAGAAAGTAATTGCCGCGAAAATGTTTAAAGTTATAATAAATTGCGCTTGTATAGAGATTAAATAAAAACATGGTCATTTCAAAGAAGCCTACGTATTGGTTGGAGCACGGCATTAAATTCAATAAGTTTAATAAGCGATAATATTCGCTTATGACATTATTCTGATGACATGAATATATTTTTACTTATACACAGGAGTTACACACAAATAATATACACAGATATAAAATACACATACAAAAAAAAATAACAAACAACATATCTTACACACATAAGAAATAGAGTTACACAAATAAATAATTAATATTTAATATAGCCAGTTTTGTAATAAGTATCAATGAGTTTTAAATGTTCTACGGCACACACATAAGAATAAGATCATGGTTAATAAAAAGGCCACTGATTAAATTTTCAATGGTTGAAAGTCTAGAAACTTGTTAGGTACTAATATGGTCTAGTCTCTAGTAAAATATTAATAACTTAAAAAAATATTAATGAAAAAGGTTTTATTTTTATGTACCAGTATATAAAATAGACAGGCCAATGTTATCTAGATTCGCTCACGCAAAGTGTCAACAGTAAACAACACAGGTACATATTGGGTTCTGAAGACTGAAGCCGAGACGATTAACAGAAAATGTATTTTTAAATATTTTTTTGTCTCATAGTTATCGAATTTATACTCGTATCCCAATGTTTGAAAAAATTGCGCGCGTACAAAGTACAGATGTCAGAAGCGAAACATCTTTGGCAAACTAATTTAAAAAAATCATTGAAAAAACGAATTTAAAATACAAAGAAACTAATCGAAACAAAAAAACAAAAAGCCAACCTCACACAGCGTTCCCATTCGGTCACCCATCCAAGTACTGAACGTCATGACGCTGCCGCGTTACTGGTCGCTCAAATTTTACCCCTCATATGCCTAAAGAAGTTTCACTTAAAAATACATGGTAAACTATAAAATTTATACAATGAAGACTAATTCTAACTTATACGTTCCTACTTAATAGTAAGAAATTTTCAACTACATAATTATGACGTTTGTACTGTTAGCGGTGTTTTTAGTACATTTTCAAAGCATGCTCTGCAAAAAATGTAAAAAAAAATTGCAATTATTTTAACGCCAGCGGCGATATCTAAAATAATTATCTACAAAATTATACTTAATATTATTTAGTTGCTTAATCTGTTATCTCCTATCTCAAAAGAATCATGCGCCTTATGTATAATAAAATTATAAGACTCTTGAACTACAGTTAAACATACACGTTATGTCTGGTAATGAGAACAAAAATTATAATATAATTATGCTCTTTTTAAAAGATGTTTAAATAACTTAGAAATGTTTAAAACTTTTTTATTCTAAAATTATTTGAAAATTTTCTTAAACTTCTTCTTTAGACTCTCTTGAATCATCATTGTAGGTACTAAGTATCTAATATTATTCAGTTAATCAAGACACATGTTAATTGAAATAGTCCACCGATCGACCGTTATACATGGTGTAATAAAAATATTTGTCATCAGCGGGTATTTAGGGTGCCTTTCCTCCAGAGATTTGCGAGGAAAATGTGTTGTGCGAGGATGTCTTGCTATGCTGTGGAAATGTGTGGGCAATAATAATGGCAAACATACACTCATCCATCCTCACAAACTTTCGCATCTGTAATATTAGAAAGATGGCCGAACGGAAGGTGTCGCACGTGCCTGAGCTGCGGCCTTTTAAATATTTTTTCTGCTCAAGTATTTGCTCATAGCTTACAAACTCAGCCTCGGGCTATAATAAGCGTCATTTAATAATGAATATATTATAAATTTCATTTTTTAGATGTTTGTTATTATGTATTGCTAAGTGTAAGCTTTAACATAAAACATTTAAATGTAATGTTTTCCGAGTGATCAATTTTTTTATATTATTTTTAGTAGGTATCAAAACCTTCCGTGGATCTTACGGAACGGTCGAGCCCATCTCGATTTATGTGCTTAGCAACATTTATTTTTAATTAAGAAGATAATACTCAATTATTTAAATTACTAATATGTTGTAAATCTTTCGTTAATAGACGAGAATGTGTAATTACTTTGTGATTAATATATTTATAACTTCAACAACCTTTAATGCACTTCTAAAATATTTTCGTAATAGTTTACATGGTCTAAGAAGATAATATCGTAAAACTATTAAATAATAAGTCACACATTACCCCACACTTCAGTATCTATGGACACATCTACCCTAAATAGTTCGACTTGCATGTTGTCTCCGTTGAAAAATTTATTTCTAAAATATTCTAGAAAGATTCTAATACGTGTCAAATAGCAAGATTGAATGCACGTAAACACTTAGAACCTTTTAATAAAACGGCTATCACATTTCATTAATTAGAATTCAAAGACAGTAAATTAATAGTCCACTTTAAATTAATCAATTGGTATTTGAATTATTCGAGAAAGCTAAAGCAACAAGGTTTAAACGTTCTCAGCTAATCGATATTTTAACATTTCAAATATGTAAAAAATGCCCGTACAATCGTGAAGTATACTAAATATATGCCAACTTAGAAGTTAAATTTTTATTTATTCATATTATTTTAGGAAAAAATAAGGTAATGAGTAGAATCTATACTAATATATAAAGCTGAAGAGTTTGTTTGTTTGGTTGTTTGTTTGTTTGTTTGTTTGAACGCGGTAATCTCTGGAACTACTGGGCCGATTTGAAAAATTATTTTAGTGTTAGATAGCCCATTTATCGAGGAAGGCTATAGGCTGTGTATCATCACGCTAAGACCAATAGGAGCGGAGTCCACGCCTACGAAGTCGCGCGCAGAAGCTAGTGTTAAAATAATTGCTAACGAATAAAATACTGGACTATAGTAAAATATTAATGACAGCTGATGAATGATAATTGTTGAAATTAAATTTAATCTAATCAAACACTAAACTGTTTTGTTTCGAATTTTATGAAGCGAAATATAAGTTAAACTGATCTAAATAAAATCTTATTTAATCTATATTATACCTATACTAATATAATATAATAAAGCTGAAGAGTTTGTTTGTTTGTTTGAACGCGCTAATCTCAGAATCTACTGGTCCGATTTGAAAAATTCTTTCAGTGTTAGATAGCCCATTTATCGAGGAAGGCTATAGGCTATGTATCATCACGCTAAGACCAATAGGAGCGGAGTCCACGCCGACGAAGTCGCGCGCAGAAGCTAATAATATTATAAAGCTGAAGAGTTTGTTTGTTTGAACGCACTAATCTCAGGAATTACTGTTCTGATTTGATAAATTCTTTCACTATTAGATAGCCCGTTTATCTAGAAAGGCTATATATCATCACGCTAAGACCAATAGGAGCGGAACACCAAGGAAGAATGTTTCAAAGTCGGTTTATTTTTTTCCTTCTAAGAGCTTCCGCTGCGTGCCCTGCGTAAACAGTTAAAACAAAGTCGCGGGTTAAAGTTAGCGTTAGCCCAAAGTAACTATTCCACGCGGACGAAGTCGCGCGCAGAAGCTAGTGTTAAATATACAGTGAATATTGTATAACAATCGTGCATACTCAATCATTGCTTTTGTGTTACTGTTTTCAATAGTACAAAGGGGCCTATTAGTATTCTTCGAGGTTTTACTTTTTGTGAAGGAGAAAATAGTTTTAATTCGTTGCCTATAATTGGCACAATGACCACTGGACTGCAACGTCTGGACATATTGGCCACTACTAATTTGCTACTGAAATAAGTTGATAACTTGGTATTGAGCCAGGCTAATTGATGAGACAACTAAAATGCTATGCGTAACTGGTTTAAGCTGTTAAAGTATGAAATCCTAAACTCCTTGATAAGAAAAGCTAAAAAGGCGTTTGGTTAAATTTTTGATAAGGCCCGATCAAACCAAAGCGATGTTTTCAATCATTTATAACATCTTAATATAAGAAAATATTAATGTCAAACATTAAGAAATCATCAGATAAAATACTTAAATGGTTGATTTATTTAATCAGTCCAAATTTTTTGTTAATCGTTGTGATATTATCTTCTCACTTTTTGATAACCAGATTCTTATATAAAGTTGCATTCTTTCTTATTTTACAAGTATTTAATTTTATAATAAAATAATAGAATTTCTTAAATATTGATAACAATAATAATAATACTTTGTGTATTTTTTAAGCCGCACAATCACTAAATTTACCACTAGGTCATCAGAAAAAACTGGGCACGCGTTAGCCGCTCACTGCCCGCTCCCCTAACCACTTCGCCAGGTACGAACCCGTACGTATAAAGGGGAAGGGATGATGGAAAATAATAGGGGAAGAGAATTTTAAAATTTATATTTTTTGCAGCCGGCGCAGGTGATATAACGCGTGCGCGTGCGTCGGCGACTCACTTGTGCGTGAAGCTCCGTCGCCGTCGCTCGCGCTCGCCTAAACCGAAAGCTCCCACGAAGCCTTCCCTTACGCGCCGACCAGTGCTTTTCCGACCTCTACGCGGATCGGTTGTGTGCGCTTACATTTCGCGATCGCTCGCGTAACCACGTAAAATGTTACAAGAAATACAATTAGTTCAAGGTCAAACCAACTATGTGGTCGTCTCGTCCGGCTACCCACCCGCAACTGTAACAAAACCAACGTTGGAAAAAAGGATTATTCCTATTGCACCAGCCCCAGAAAAAAATTATGTCACTCACGATACACCGCCTAATCTACAATATAGAAAGAAAGTACATTTTAGAACGAATCCCTATACTGGACCTCAGGCTGCGTCAATTGCGAGGCGCAATGCCCGTGAACGTAATCGTGTAAAACAAGTAAACGATGGATTCAATGCCCTACGTCGTCACCTACCAGCTTCAGTGGTCGCCGCTTTGTCGGGTGGTGCTAGACGTGGATCTGGAAAAAAACTGAGCAAAGTTGATACGTTACGAATGGTCGTCGAATACATTAGATATTTACAACAATTACTAGATGAAAGTGATGCTGCTTTAGGAATAACACGTGATCAAGAAAATAGAGAAAATATTCCTAGCAGTAACTCACAAAATATAAATTCTATAGCAGATATGGATGATGGTTTCTTCTACGGAAGCAGTTCTCCATGTTCCGAGAAGGCGGATTCCCCTGCACCTTCAGAATGCTCGTCTGGGGTGTCATCTGCGTATTCAGCTGTTGATCGATATGAAGTTTCAACGCAACAAACCCTAGGCCCTATGGATGAGGATGAGCTCCTAGATGTGATATCCTGGTGGCAGCAGAAATAGCTATAATGTAAGTTTTTTACGTATTATTTTTATGATCAATCATATTTTCTTTTTTACAAACAATTTGAATTTTTTTTATTCAAGTAATAATAATGACTACACTTGCAAAATATTGTAAGATAAAATTTTAATATCAAAATTATATTGTTAATATGTTTTTTTTTTCTTCACAGGTAACTGGCGAGTTGAAAGAAGTTTTGACGAATCCCTCCGAGTTACTGTATTACACTTAATAGTGAAGACGAAAAGACTCTTTATATTTCTAGTCAAATGTTAGTGCCTTAAAATTAAAATATTAAGTTATAGTAGTAAGTAAAGTTAAGTGTTCAACGAAACTCTAGAGAAGTGAATAATCGAATTAAGTTTCATAAAATTTTGGACTTTCATCGATTTAAACTTTTAACCATAGTGAACATTTGAGGTCTTGTTATATGATTATGATAGAGCCTACATGTAAACACGTAGATCTAGTAATCGCAATAAATTATTTATTGAACAGTGTTTATTTTTTTATTCTACTTAGATGCCCTCATTTAAAAACAAAAAACAAAGGAATATTTTACATTTCTATTCATTGAAATAGGATTTCAAAAAAAAAAATTAAATACTTTGACTTTTATAAATAAATGTTAATTACAACAATAGAGAAGCTTACGATTAAAGAGAAATTTTAATAGTTTTTTTTTTAATAATCGGAATAAAAAGTCGAAGCCTTAATCTTTTAGGTAGTTTAATAAAAAAATACAAAATTATTTGACTGTATTAAAATTTTATAATATTAAAATTCTATTAAGCTATTTATTTGATTTTTAAATCGTTTAAGAGATTTTAAAAAATGTTTGATTGAATACATTTACATACCATTAAAATTATATTTAGTGAAACTAACTTGATTTATTTATTTATATTTAATGAAGATTGGTACAAAACCAACGTGTCCCTCCATTCACTCGCAAACATATCATTTATTTATTTATTTATACATATTTTATAATACTATTAGCTGACCCTGCAAACGTTGGTTTGCCATATATTTTATTAACCCTTAATCCTCCCCCCCCCTTATAACTTATGTGTATGAAAAATAGATGTTGGCTGATTCTCAGACCTACCCGATATGCACACAAAAATTCATAAAAATCAATAAAGTATTGTAACTAACATTGTGACACGAGAATTTTATATATAAGATTAATAATGATTATATGTGTCCTTATAATGTTTTGTAATTTGTAAAGCAATGACATTTTAAGTCAATGTATATAAATATTATTATATGCCTTTTACAGAACTTCATTTAAAGTGAATACGTAATAAACAGATGCTTGTAACAATTCAAGATGCTATAAAGGGTAATATACCTTTTTTCTGTTAAATACCTTTATATAGGTATAATTTTTCACATTGATACCTCGCATATGTGCTAATCTTAATATTAAACCCAGCAGATCTATACCTATAAGTATAGTTAAAATTGAATCGCCGAAATCTGTATTTAAGCGCAAAGCTTCTGAGAGACTGCACCAAATTGAACATTGACAAAGTTATAGTAATATAAATTACAAAAATAAATGTATGCATTCACGAGAAAATATGTCTGTATTAAGTTTGTCGAATCGGCTAGTCTATATAAGTAAAAATTAATAATAACTCGCGCAAGCGCATCTAAGCGCATAACCCAAGAATGGCTCGACCAATTCGGCTAATTGATTTTTTGTATGTTCCCACGGAAGGTTTTAATACTAAAAAAAATTAAAAACATTTTTTTATAATTTACTATTGGCAGAACGAAGTCTGTTCGGGCAGCTAGTATATAATAAAATTACCAAGTAGTATATATATACCTTTACTTTAGCAGTAGGGCAATATTAATGAGCAAAATCCTTTTTCTTAAGGAGAAGAAAAGAGTATAATAGTATTACATTAATTTTTAATATCCATGTGAATTATAAGGTATTTTATAATACATACTTTTATAATAATACGAGAAAAACGTTTATATAAATAATTGATAATTTGGATACAAAAAATCTATCTATTATTAATGCATCTAGTCAAAAGTAATCTAACTTAATTTTCGTGTATATCTACTGATACTTCACTACACTTAATCCAGGCATCTCATTACCTAAGGCCTCATTTACGGAGACGCGGGGCGTCGTGCGTAGCGTGTAGCGTGGTGGAACGCACTAAATTCAATTGTAGGGCGTTGGAAGAGATTTTACAGGCGTTCATTTTCATACATTTTGACATACGCGCGACGCTACGCCACAAGCTACGCGCAACGCCCCGCGTCTCCGTAAATGAGGCGTAAGGTTATTATGAAATTTTGTCTGTCATTACACTGGTTTATTAAACGTTGCTTGATAGTAAAAGATCATCAGTGGTCAACTACGATGATGATTCTAAAACGAATTAATGTACTCAATGAAAAGGTTCAAATAAAGATAATAATTATGTGCTACAACACATATCACGATTCAGTCTGTAATATCCCACTGTTGGGCATAGGCCTCTTCCCCATGTAGGAGAAGGATCGGAGCTTAATCCACCACGCTGCTCCAATGCGGGTTGGCGGATATATTCCCTACTATGAGTAACGATCGCTATCAGGTGTACATGATAACAACCGGGACCGACGGCTTAACGTGCTCTCCGAGGCACGGTGGGGAGACCCACAAGGGCTGCACAAACACCCAGACCATGGCAAACATCTGTGTGGCCAATACAAATGTTGTCGTGTGCGGGGATCGAACCCGCAACCGCCCGCGCAACAGCCAATCGCAATCCAGTGCTGTGACCGCTGCGCCAACGCGGCGTCAACATACGACTACAACACATATACTTTATACTAATGTTCTTAATAGTGTGTCTAGTACTTCAAAAATGAGAAGGTTAGACTTATACTCGATGATGTTGAAATTTTTTGTTTATCTGCTAGTCCGCACTAAAACAAGATACAGCTTAAGCATTATAGCCTCTTAAACTCTTAAACTAGGCCTAACACCAGTAGTAGGATGTTATATAAGCTGTTACTTCACTTTCTATATCAATAGCATAATTACATATAATTATGTTCATATGTTTATATCATAAATAATCCTCACGGAGTAAAATTCTGTATGTATTAAAATAAAAAGATTAGCGTCTACACGTAAAGTAGACTTAAGACTTACGAGTAAGAGGACTTAAAAGGACATGCGTACTCGTTTCATAGTATTTGACGTCTAGTATAAACAGCGATTATTATAAAATTATAAAATGTTCTGACATTAAATTAATTGTATGCTTGGAATAAACTAACTTCTTGATCCTGTGAATTTTATTTTAACTGGGTGTAATTAAAAAGAAGAGGTTAAGAATATATTTAAATATAAATATTTTTTTAAACAAAGAAGCTATGAACTATTTTATAATTATCTATGCTGGAGACAGCGTTTTCGCAAACGCAGTGTGGGACATCACCCGGGCCGCATCCCACGAATCGTATGTAAGAAAGAGTTTTTAACTTATAGTAATAACTAATTAACTAAACATCTATAAAGGTTAACAAGTTATTATAAATGATTTTTCTATTAATTTATTTACGAGAATAAAATATAAATAAGGATAGGGCCGTTATAAATAGCTGCAAGGTTTCGTTATATGTTTTTGTAAATTAATATGTCAAAATATTTACAAAAGTACTCGACACCTGTTGCTTACATAAAGAATAACTGTGAATTAATTTCAGTTAAATACATACTTAACTAGTAGTAGGCCGTTTTAAGTGAAAGCTTTTAATGTGCTTTACAAGCACTTATGGTCTAAGATCCGGAATATAACAAAATCTTCCCTCATCTGTTAATTAGATGAAACAATTTTTTATAGGCTGATTTCAATATTGTGAATTTATAAAAACAACCTTTGCCACCATAAGCCTGCTGCAAATAATAATACTTAAAAAAAATTTTTTTTTCTTCTAAAAAATCTTTTCCCTCTCATGTTAATTACATGTAGTAAGCTAAAACCGTCAATATTTTACATTATATACCTGACTATAGTAGGCACCCATCTCTATGATTGCTATACTTACCTGCAGCCAGGTTACTCTGACTGAGGTTACTGACCTGGCTGCAGGTAAGTGTAACAATCATAGCGATGGCTGCCTACTACAGTCAGGTATATAATGTAAAATATTAACGGTTTTAGCTTACTACATGTAATTAACATGAGAGGGAAAAGATTAAAAAAAAAAAATTGCTGCAGGCTTATGGTGGCAGAGGTTGTTTTTATAAATTCACAATATTGAAATAAGCCTATAAAAAATTGTTTCATCTAATTAACAGATGAGGGAAGATTTACCTTCTCGGATCTTAGACCATTAATGTTATAGCTTAAACGTCACATATTTTAAAATAGTTAAGAAACTTCTTAAAGTACTACTTCAGCCTGTCGCACACCACTGCTGGACATAGGCCTCCCAAGTTCGAGCCAAACATCCCGGTTTTCCGCAATCCTCACTTAGCCTTCACCGCCAATCTTTCGTAGACCGTCGATCCAGCGATCTTAAAATAACAATAATTATTAAAACGCTAAGAAGATAGCTATTTTCATCTATGGTATTATTTCATATTATAAACAAGATATGATTCGAAATAAAACATTTTCAAGATGTCATAATATTGTTTTATACGTTTAGTTATGACGATTAAGCAGATAATAATCAGATGGCGTATATACCCCTTGCTAGCCATAAATCATTGTTGCCCACATGGCAGAATTAGCGAGGCTAGATGCCATCATGAAGGCCTTTCCTAAAAAACGTAAAAAATACCTCACACGAAACCAATCAAGCATTATTATACGACAACTATAAGGGTAGATTCTATTAATTTATAGCCAATGTGGGAGGATACACTGACATTATTTTTTCTATGGGCAATGAAATAACTGTAATTTGATGGTATTTTTATTAAGGGTATTTCTTTATGTCTATGATAAAATACTATATACAATAAAAAGGATAAACAATTGTTTACATCTTAAATGTCCTTACGTTTGGTTTCATCTTATACTATTAAACGAGCAATTCTTGTAATATATATTTTCTGAATCTCGGAATCGGCTCGAACGATTTTCGTGAAATGTAGTATGCAGGGGATTTCGGGGGCGAAAAATTGATCTAGCTAGGATTCATTTGAAAAAAATGTCGTTTTATCCCTGTTTTTAGGCAATTTCACTGTTGTCAACATAGCTGTATTAGCGTAATTAGGAAATCGGCGGGTATCAAATCGTGTTGACCTGAGTTCGAATCTCAGTTTCTAAATTAATTTTTTTTCTTTTTTTTAATTTCACCCGTGATTTATTATTTAAATAAAATTAAAATATAAAAATACCGAGAGAAAAAAACAAAAAATAAAATGAAAATACCGAGTATTGTTGTTCGGAAATAAACAGCCTTTATATTTGTTAATCTTCTTTAATTAGGTATTCACAAACCACACACAAAGCCGCCTGTATTACTTGTCGTCGCCTTTTACCAACCTTTTACAAGAATGCCTTTTATTTTATCTTCACCCTTTTGGCGGAACACACAACTTCCATTGCTCGCACCGTCCAGTGTTACCAATCACAAAAAAAACATGAAAGAGGAAGTTGTGTGTTCATCCTCATTTTTTGTATTACAATTTTATAATATTTATTTCTTACTTATATATTATTACACATATATATTACTTATACTTATATATTAATTCTAATAGTTTCTAACAGTCGGCCTTTCCTGATACATTTCGCGTCCACGAGAAATCTACATATTTAGTATACATCATTAACAATAATTATATTCTTAAGTTAATGATACAATATACATATTTTAGGTTTCTTACTTTCAACTACATAGCTGTTGCATCTCTATTGTATTTTCGGCTACTAAGTCCTCTGTCACGTTGAGTTATACATTCTAAGATGGTGGGGCCTCAGACACATCCCGACACACCTGTCCCAACTGAGACCTCTGTCGTATTCTCAGCTAGGCCTATTTAACTAAGATGGTGGAGCCTCAGACACATCACCACACATCTGTCCCAACTGAGACATCTGTCATATTCTCAGTCAGGCCTATTTAACTAAGATGGTGGAGCCTCAGACACATCACCACACACCTGTCCCAACTGAGACCTCTGTCATATTCTCAGTCAGGCCTATTTAACTAAGATGGTGGAGCCTCAGACACATCACCACACACCTGTCCCAACTGAGTCCTCTGTCATATTTTCAGTCAAGCCTATTTAACTAAGATGGTGGAGCCTCAGACACATCACCACACACCTGTCCCAACTGAGACCTCTGTCGTATTCTCAGTCAGGCCATTACTTATGACTTGATTCCCCTTTCTTTTATACCTTCAAATTTGCAGAAATCAGTTACAAATCACAATGTTGTAGTTAAAAATCACAATGTTTTAACAGAATCTTCATCGTCATCAATTATACTTAGGAAAAGCCAACTAAAATACGATACAATCAACTACTTACAGCTATTAATTGTGTATGAATGCGTGCGCGTGTGTGAACGTGTGTGTGTATGTTTGTGTGTGTGTGTGTGTAATACCATAACCCTACGATAAGATCTTGGGATCGGTGCCATACCATTATGGTATCATATGTGTATGTGTGTGTGTGTGTGTGTGTGTGTGTGTGTATGTGTGTTTGTAGGTGAAGTATTATTACAATTATAAAGACACTTATATTATACATATTTTAATCAGAAGTCAACCTAACAAGCTTGTGTATCAGTCAGTGTCACTACTACTTGATTCGTTAGACTCTGAGTCTGCTCTATTAAAAACTAGCCATGGATATATTTTATCAACTGCAAAGATGCCACTAAACTTTCTATTGCCTTTACGTGAGAGTGGGGTATCTTCGATAACATATCGATCATTATCTAAAACCTCTGTAATACGGTAAGGGCCGCGAAGTTTTGGAACTAGTTTCCTACTCCTACCTAACGAAGGGACTTCCCTTTCTACTCTAACCAGTTCCCCTACTTTATATTTTTTTTCCGTTCTTGTCTTATTAAATTGTTCCTTTTGTTTTTCTTGATTTTCACTAATATACTCGGTCATTTCTTTTCTAGTTTTTTCTACAGGTACACATTTTTCGGTAACATCTGTGATACTTAACTCAAGTAATGAACCCGGAGTACCTACTAAATCTAACCCAAATAATGCTTGTGAGGGGCTCTTACCCGTGCCTTTATTAATTGTATTATTAAGTCCCCATTGAATTTCTGACACAGATTCATCCCATAAGTTTTCAGGTTTATTATGATTACAGGCAGTCAATGAACTTAATATGGTACGATTATACCTTTCTACCTGGCCATTTGCCCTTGGAGTCGCTACAGCGTTCAGAACGTGTTTAACTCCTAGCGAAGATAAATAAGTTTGAAAGCTCTTTGCAGTGAAAGAGGTACCCCTATCGGATATTACTCTTTTGGGAACACTAAATGTATGAAAGTAATGTTTCAATGCTTTAATAGAATGAATTGATTTAGTACTCTTTACTGGATTTAAAATGGCAAATTTTGTGAACGCGTCAATAATAACAAGTAGGTAAGTGTTCTTCCGCTTGCTGCGTACAAAAGGGCCTAAATGGTCGATATGTAGGGTATGAAAGGGTCGATCAACTTTTTCTATAGGATGTAGGAATCCCGCCTTTTTCCCTGTTGGTAATTTAGCATGAGCGCATTCTAAACACGCTTGAACATATTTTTTATAAACCTCCTCATTTTAGCAAACCAATAATTAGTTTTAATCTTCTCTAACGTCTTCTCAAAACCAAAATGACCTATATCATCGTGGTTAGACTTTAACACCTGCCAACGAACGCCCTTTGGCACAACCCAACGATCACCGTCTTCAGTTTTCCTATATAACAGCCCCTTCTTAACAATAAAATTATTTTTAATTTCAATAATATTATCGTTATCTTTATCACCTAATATATTAATAATGCGTTGTAGTTCGGGATCATTTTGCTGTACTGTAGCTACCCAATTAGTGTCAATTTGTCCAACAAATATATTAGCAGCTTCATCTGACGCGATAGGGTTTCTACTAAGCGCGTCTACGTGAGCCATGCTTAAACCTGGCTTATATATAATTTGGAAATCGAACTCTTGCATAACGTTCCACCAACGTGCTACCCTAGATAACGTGTCTTTCTTCTCAAATGTCGCCCTTAAAGAATTGCAGTCAGTAACAATGGTGAAGGGGATGCCTAACAAATAAACCCTAAACCTTTGTAACGAAGCCACAACGGCTAACGTTTCCAAGTCATAAGATGTGAATTTAGCTTCCTCAGGAGAGGTCTGCCTACTGTAGTAAGCCACGGCACTAAAGAGAGTATCTTTATTTGGTCTTTGCAGTAGTATACCTGCAATGCCAACCTTCGACGCATCCGTATGTACTTGGGTTTCATATTCGGGATTATAAAATGAGAGAATTGGGCGCTTTACTAACTCGCTTTTTAGCGTTAAGAACGCGGTCTCTTCCGCACTACCCCATTGCCATTTAACATTCTTTCTCAAAAGCTGAGTCAGGGGTTTGGCGATAATGGAAAACCCTCTTATGAACTTGCGAAAGAAACTGGCTAGACCTATAAATTGTCTGACCTTATGCTGATCATCTGGTCTCGGAAACTGTTTTACAGCGGCAATTTTTTTGACGCCCGGCTTTGTACCCGCTTCGCTTATTTCAAAACCGAGGTATTCGATGGATTTCTTGAGAAAATTACATTTTGATAAATTTAGAGTTATTCCCGAAACGCGAACTAACTCTAGAGTGTTCCGGAGTTTTTGAAGCCCTTCCTCTAACGTTGCAGATGGTATAATCACATCATCCATGTACGCAAACGCTTCTTTGAACCTTGCATTTCCTAATATATTATTAATTGCTCTTTGGAAAGTCGATGGTGCATTAACGAGTCCAAACGGCATCCGGTTGAACTCGTAATGACCATCCGGTGTTACAAACGCGGTCAGATGTTTAGAGGATTCAGCCATGGGTATTTGATAATACCCGGATGCGAGGTCCAAAGAAGTGTAGTACCTATGTCCTGACAAGTTATCAAGTTGATCATCGATGCGCGGAAGTGGATAGTGCTCTTTGACAGTTTTCTTGTTAAGTGCCCTAAAATCGATACAGAGTCGATAGTCGCCGCTTTTCTTTCGTACGAGTATAATGGGGGACGCGTATTCGGATGAAGACTGCCTAACTATACCCGACTCTTCGAGTTCCTGGATCATATTACGAACAACACGTCGTTCCGAATGCGCTAAGCGATATGGCCTGTAAACTACTGGCTTTGTATCATTAAGTTCTATTTTCATCTCGGTATTGGAAATACATCCTAGTTCTTTAGGAGAAAATGCAAAGCAATCTCTATAGTCATTTAACAATCCAATCAGTCTTGTCACGGTACATGAATCAATATCGTCATCAACTTGAATCATAGCGTTATCAATTTCAGACGTGTTAACATTACCATCGGGACACTGTCGAACACTATTCACCTCCATCACATCAATTTTATTTAAAGGTAAACCTCGGAATAGTAACTTACCCGCAACTAAATCCAACCCGGTTGGGTCACAACCCTTCACAACTACCTTCCCGATCCCATTAACCACTCTAATTACACTCTGTAAAACTTCGTATTTCCCTTTGGGATCTTGACACATACTAGGTTCGATAAATAGATCCCCAGTGAACTCGGAATTTGTGTGTATGTCGACTATTGTATATCCGCTAACCTGTGTTGATTGAAGAACGTATAATCCTATACTCTTTGACAACTTGCCAGATATTTTAAGTGCGTCGTTAGTTTTATAAACAATTACATGCTCTTGTTCTGTGAATGTTTGACCTAATAATAATGGGACTTGTAATAACTGGTCAGGCACTATAAGAGCTTCTACTGTAGCACTAGTTGAATCGACACCTATTTCCACTTTACATTTCCCTAAACAATTGACCATACTATCACCGAACCCTCTAAGTACCGGTAAATCTGACATAGACCAATTATCTACTAATGCCCTGGCTGTAGATTCACGTAACATTGTGCATTGGCTACCAAAGTCTATGAAACATTTTACACTTTGACCGTTTACAGTGGCGTCTTTATAATATTTTAAATCGTTATCTTGCTCTTTACAAATTTTCATAACAGACTTGGTACTAGTATTGCTAGTTTTTTTTGGACAGTTATCAACTAAATGACCTATTTTGTGACAGTCTGTACACCGCTTGAGAGGCTGATTACATTTAGAGAAAGGGTGACCTTCATCCCCACAGTTATAGCATTTGTTTGAGAACCTATTAGTACCTCTATTATTTCTACTGCCAAACTCTTGTAAGGGCTTGTGCATACGTGGCTGTCTGTTGTCGGACCTGCCTGACTGCAGAGATTTATTATCTACTTTCCCTGTCACTTTAATATTTCTAAGAAACACTAACAACTTATCCGGTTCAATGTATTGTGCCGCCTCTGCACTGGTTCTTACCGACCTATCATCTATTCCTAAAAGTATACAGTCTACTGCATTCTTTCCAAAAATATTACAGCGGTTCAACAAGACCATTTTTTGATAATAATATTCTTCTATTGATTCTCCGTATTTAGCTCTGCAGGCAAGCATATCCGTCAACAGCTGTCCATAATTTTCATTACTTGGAAATGCTAATTTTAGCTTATTTTGCCATTCATCCCATGAAAACAGTAAACTAGGTAATCCTTGGTACCATTTCTGCGCCAAGCCTTCTAATTTGGGTAGGGCATAGTGTATTATTTGTCGCTCCGTCCAGTTATACATTTTAGAACACTCATTAACTTTAGAAATCCACATGTCAATGGTTTGATTTCTCTTAGACGGATCAAATTCAGGTAAAACATTCATGACAGGATAACGTTCATTACCATTATCTGTTTTCATGGTTTGAATAAGCTCCATAAACGCCGAAAGCAAAACATTAGTATTAGAATCAGTTACTACTTGGCCTAGTGTAGTATTTGCTTCTACTGAAGCTAGCGGCGTTACTGGCTGTTCCATATTAAGGTTGTCCTGAGTCGCAGTCCCTGTCGTCGGTTGTGGTGTACCGCGGCGGTGGCTGGGGTAACTGGCAACACTGTGGCTGCGGTCTCGACGCCGTTTGCGACCGTGGCTACGGTCGTGGCTTCGGCTCCTGCCCTGGCTGCTCTCGCTGTCATCTGATGCAGCTGATTTCGATCGCCTTACGCGTCGTGCACGCTTAGAACCGACGTTGCTAGACGTGCCAGAGGCGCGTCGTTTCTGGGATTTACTTCTACGACCCATTTCTGAAACTTTTGGGCGAAAAGTCCTTCACGAGAGTGTGCTTACCACGTTCTTCGTTATATCCCTCTTCTGAACTATTGTTGTTCGGAAATAAACAGCCTTTATATTTGTTAATCTTCTTTAATTAGGTATTCACAAACCACACACAAAGCCGCCTGTATTACTTGTCGTCGCCTTTTACCAACCTTTTACAAGAATGCCTTTTATTTTATCTTCACCCTTTTGGCGGAACACACAACTTCCATTGCTCGCACCGTCCAGTGTTACCAATCACAAAAAAAACATGAAAGAGGAAGTTGTGTGTTCATCCTCATTTTTTGTATTACAATTTTATAATATTTATTTCTTACTTATATATTATTACACATATATATTACTTATACTTATATATTAATTCTAATAGTTTCTAACACGAGCTAGGCTCGGTCACCCAGGTACTTAAAACTGGTACGATCTGCGTACTACGTCGTCTATTTTTTTCTTTTAGCATCCTAAAACAAGATGTACCTACCTAGTGAAAAAGAAGGATAGAGATAACATTAATTTATACCCTAACGTAAATTATATTTTGATTCGATTGTTAACTTTTACAAATTCACTATAAATTTAGAAGCGTGTGACCAACGCGGTTATACAAAAATGTTATTGTTTTGATAAAAAATGACGTGCCATGAAGGTATCTGATAATAAACGTGGGCGGGGTTACAACAAAAGAAAAATTGGTTAGCACCGCATAACACAATACGGGTTGATATTTTGATTCGGGTGTAAAATTAAGTTTTCTAACAACCGACGTCTATTGTTTGTTTCTTAGTTTTTTTAGTTTATTCACACTTCCTGGATATTTCGATAATTCATTGTTTGTTAAGCAAACAAATTGACAGTAATAGTTCCTTTTACCTGAGACTATTAAAAACCTTCCAACTAAATCTTAACGTGTAAAAATTAATATGTTTTTGTATTACCTTCAGTGATATAACGAGAATGGATTGTTCCTTGACATTAATCAAGAGCTGTAGGTACGTATCTCAGCCTTTCCTGCGTGCTTCAGTGGAGGCTTTTAGGAAGTTTATCTTGCTAATGATGTTAAACGACGTAGCTCCACTCCACGTTATCACTAGCTGTCGCCTACGGTAGCCAATGCATATTTATTGAACTCGATAGTAAAACCAGACTCTATATTCTGTAATTTAAGATTTAATTTGAATTGAAGATTGAAAGATAGCGAAATAGTGGTAGCATTTTCTCGTCGGCCGTCCCTTTGTCGCCTTTCATATCTCAAAAGTAAATTAATTGACGGATTGCGGTAGCCATATTGATTACGGCCTTTTTGTGTGACATCCTACCTCTTTTGTCACGAAATTTATCTTGTAGATAGAAGGATACATCTTATTTTAAGTGAGAATAATGAATTATAGTATTTGATAGCAATGGTACTCAGCTATTGTACAAAATTAGTTAATGAAACTGTGCCCTATCCAATTTAAAAAAAAAAACTACCGCATAGACGAGATAGGTAGTATAGCTGCACGTTAATCACAGCCATTAGTAACCTACCAATGAAAACCTAAGTCAAGACAAACTTTACTTGGAATTTTGTTAAAGTTCATCATCTCATGCTTAGCGGAGGAGAAAAATGTCGCGAGTAAATCAGCACTTATAAATATATATATATATATTTACAATAAAAGAAGCATTTACCACTATTTAAACATTCTCAGGTGATAGGAGTAGATTCGCCTTTTTATTGAGATAAACAATTACTAATTTAAACGAAATTCATATATTATATATTCTTAAGAGAGTTCTTAAAATCAAATGTTCAAGCTTCTATGTATTAAAATTTAACGAGACGAGGATGCTAACTGGTATGTTGAGCGCTAATTGAGTGAAGGAAACACTGGGCAATATTCCAATTGAATATTTCGGGCACGGAGAACAAAGGCCGGCAACACGGCTGTCGGCCGCTTTAACGCCCTACTACAATAAATCCCGGAGGTCCGTCGCCACGGGGCTAATTACTCTGGATATCGGGTGATATACTGTCTACTTAGGACCTGTGATGTATGGTTGCACTCAAAGGTATGGACGCCGCGCGCCCGCGGCACGGATCCGATGCTACGATTATAATTATGCATGTTTAGGATAACTATCGATGGTATATCGGGAATCCAGTGCTTACGGAAGCAGTTAGAAAAATTACTTATACGATAAGACAGATTTATAATCTCACTCGCTCGGAAGCATGCATCGAGATAAGCCTACATTGACGTACCTACAATCACGTTATATACAGAAAAAGCTATATTTTGGTATATTTACTAGGTTTTTGTTGTGTTTATGATTATCTTTTTTAGAAACATATTAGTAGATAAATAGTGGTGAGTTTTAAGTCTTAATACCTGTGTAAAAATTTTATCCTCGAAGTGCTTATTATAAAATAGAAAACTTGGCAGTGACGTCAAAACATTAATACTTTTTCAGCCCGGATTTTTACGCCGGCAACTCCTCTTATGTTGCAGATATCCATGAACAACAGTAGCCATTTAGCATCAGATGGCTTCGTCTCTCGTGTGCTCGCGTATGTGTCCTCGCTCATACAAGCAATTTAGTGACAGCACGATAATGCTTGCCCCCTATGTCGTGAGCTCCAACAACCTCGTGTGGAGCGAGGCACGGGAGAAGCAGCGGATGCGCAAGCGACCCCGTAGCTCCTACAACTTCGTGTCGAAGACAGTCATCGCAGTGGTTTTAGTGGGTAATAATCCCACATTACACGATTATACCCTAAGAGCCGGTCCTTTTTTAAAGGTTTCCCCTGTGTTAACAAAAAAAAAGGAAAATAATAATAATAATGTTACAGTATTATAAACACAATCACATATGTAATTATTTTTGTAACTATTTTTGTTATTATTAGTTATTTTAAAATAATCTATACTAATATTATAAAGAGGTAAAGTTTATAACTTTGTTTGTATATACGGGATAATCTTCGCAAATACTGATCCGATCATGAAAATTCTTTCGCTAACAGAAAGCTACACTATTCAGGAGTGACAAGGTAAAAGGAAAAAGATAAAAATATATAAAGATTTTAAATCAGCAGGATTTGAACCTGCGCCCTCTGACGTGCCGTGTCAACAATTCAATCTAATCAAGCATTATTATTTGCCTTAGAAATTAATTGGTGGTTTTAAAACATTTATATTTATCTGATTTGCTGAAAATAGTGAGAGTGTATTGGAACATATCAAATTTCACCGTACCCTTCTTAATCTTCTTATGTGAAATGGATTATAACGCCCAACGAAGTGGGCACGGGTCGGCTAGTATAAAATAAATTAATTAATCAAATAGAAGTAATAATGTAAAGTTGTATAATGCTGTTGGGTTATGAAAGTCATAAAAATTTCTTTTAGTATTTTGCTTACAATTAGTGTGTAAAAATATACGAACGATACGATCCAGCCTGTAAAAGCCAGTAAATCCCACTGTTGGGCATAGGCCTCTTTCCCATGTAGGAGAAGGATCGGACCTTAATCCACCACGCTGCTCCAATGCAGTGCGGGAATCGAACTCGCAACCACCTGCGCAACAGCCAATCGCAACCCAGTGCTTTGACCGCTGCGCCAACGCGGCGTCGTGTAAAAATATAGTACCTGGGTGACCGAGCCTAGCTCGGTATTTTCTTTTTTTTTTCTTTTTTTTTTTGTACCCATTACAATTCCAAACTGATTTAGAAGTTTCGAATAACAAGCAAAAAAAAAACACTTTACTTTCATTGAACACACATCTCCGTTACATATTTCACAAATAAACTTATCTATCACTAATATATTGATATTTTCACTAATTACATAAAAAAACAACGCACAAACGAAAAATTCAAAGCGAATACTGACTACTGAAACTGAATAGAGAATTGTCATAATATTACACTGTGCCACTTGATTGGACGGCGGCAGCGATTGCGTAATCGATTACGCGACCGTGTCAAAAATCATAATTACCTATTGGTACAAAATGGGTACAAACGAGACAATTTAATTTGACAGGTTATTCTTTAGGCAGTGCCTCTACCATTGGTTAACCGACCAATGTTAAAAACACAATACTTTGTTCGAATTCCATATGACGCGTGACTTTATAAAATTGTAGGGTTATAATTATGTCATTCTGAAATTACTAAGATTTGTATGGGGAGTTTAACTTCGAGTTAGGCTAGTAGTTCATAGCAGGCCCGGCGCGCTGATATCGCATACATATTATAATTTATACGACGGCGTGTTTTTAAAATTGAAGGAGATTTAAATTGAATTATGGTTTATGTCTTTTTCAAAAATATTTAATGTTCATGTTTTATATATCATTTTTAGTAAGATGCCAGGGTAGGCAGTGCCTTTCTGCCTATATGTGATGCACGCTACTGCTTCTTATGTGAAATGGATTATAACGCCCAACGAAGTGGGCACGGGTCGGCTAGTATAAAATAAATTAATTAATCAAATAGAAGTAATAATGTAAAGTTGTATAATGCTGTTGGGTTATGAAAGTCATAAAAATTTCTTTTAGTATTTTGCTTACAATTAGTGTGTAAAAATATACGAACGATACGATCCAGCCTGTAAAAGCCAGTAAATCCCACTGTTGGGCATAGGCCTCTTTCCCATGTAGGAGAAGGATCGGACCTTAATCCACCACGCTGCTCCAATGCAGTGCGGGAATCGAACTCGCAACCACCTGCGCAACAGCCAATCGCAACCCAGTGCTTTGACCGCTGCGCCAACGCGGCGTCGTGTAAAAATATAGTACCTGGGTGACCGAGCCTAGCTCGGTATTTTCTTTTTTTTTTCTTTTTTTTTTTGCTCGGTATTTTTATATTTTAATGTTATTTAAATAATAAATCACGAGTGAAATTAAAAAAAAAAGAAAAAAATTGATCTGGAGACTGAGATTGGAACCCGGGTCAACAGGATTCGACAGCCGCCGACTTCCTAATTACGCCATTACAGCTATTATGACAACGGTGAAATTAAGCTTCGTATTCTAATGATATTTTTTCATTGCCTAAAAACAGGGATAAAACGACATTTTTTTAAAATGAATCCTAGCTAGATCAATTTTTCGCCCCCGAAATCCCCTGCATACTAAATTTCACGAAAATCGTTGGAGCCGATTCCGAGATTCAGAATATATATATACAAGAATTGCTCGTTTAATAGTATAAGATGTAGAGTATACTTAATGAGTACTTAAATGAGTATTTTGCAATAAGTATAGTAATAAAAAGCTTCTTATATATAAACTGCGTGAACATAATTACGTTATTTCAAATCATACACGCATTTTAACTTAGTTCGATTTAATTTAAAACACCAGTTTTCATTTATTTCTATGAATTTTCTCATAACTTTTAGCAATATTTGTAATAAAATCAATTTTTAACACATTTAATTATATTAAGAGAAATTTATATACCTATGTATCATAACATCTACCGGACAAAAGAATATGAAATTAGAAGAACATCAAATTTTGTCTGTAACCAGACATAACCACAATAGAACAGATAAGATCTCAGAAACTCAGGCTTCACTAGACAAATTGTGTTCATTGAAAAATGAAACGTGTTTACAAAACATGTCATTCCGAGAGAATTATATTAAAAAGTGTTTTGTACTGTGAAATTGATTCTAAGATTTTCTTTCGAAATGGTGTAAGGAACACGGTGGTTAAATTTTATCTTGCAATCTTGATTCATTTTAAACTATTGATATATGGTGGCCAATTCTTTTCAAGATTTTGTTGTTATTATTAAAGACTATGTTTTACTTAGAATTTTGAAAGGGTTAAATCTCTCTGACTTTTGATTTTGGTTCGTAGTTTTAAATGTACACAATTCTACGTTTTAATAAAATTTGCTAAACATGCCAACCCGCATTGGAGCAGCGTGGTGGATTAAGCTCCGATCCTTCTCCTACATGGGGAAGAGGCATATGCCCAGCAGTGGGATATTACAGGCTGAATCGTGAATTTTTTATATCCATTTTTTTTTCATATAACTTACTTAATAATTATGTTTCTATTTGTATTATACTTTTTAATTTATACCATTCAAATATACAGTACTATAAAAAGCCTTTATCAATGTTAATTTAGGGTAAATTACAGTTACAATTTATACACAGTACATTTTTATTTTATTTTATTTTATTTGAATATCTTGCAGCTTATAGTAACTACGAGTATAACTAATGCAGAAAAGAAAATTAAAAAGCTAAAATAAGCAATAATATTTGAAATTTTAACAAGAGTTCGAAGACAAAGTTATTGTTTATACACCAAAAATACTGTTATATGTATTTCTTTTATTTTAATCTAACCTACATCTACAATAATGAATCGTTATTTGTGAGTATAATCAGCCGTCCTGGACAGATGTCAAAGGATTGGGTACGGCAACTGGCAAGGTGTCTGCCTGTCTCAGGTGCGGTTTGCGGCACAAGCTACGAAATTGTCATTGTACTGCTAAGAAATGGCGTTCTTCTAAGATTTTATCTTATTTTATTATATTGAAGTGTTCGTATATGGGTTATATTTTGTTTTACATCAGTGATAAGTATCCCTTTTTTGCCTTTTTATTGACAAAACGCATTGAAAATAAGTTAAAAAAGACAATGTATAATAGTACCCGTACAAAGAAAGTTTATGTACACCAGTAAAAAGATTTGAATAAAAAAATATCGAGCTGTCGTCTAGTAAAAATAATTGTATACATATTAATATGTAGCTGTACCAAGTCGGCTGTTACCTATAACACAAGCATTAAGTTGCTTACTTTAGGAGTATTATTATTATATTTTATAATTAAAATTTTCAAGTAAGCAAAAAATAATATTTATATTTTTTGAAGCCTGTACCTACTCACAAAGATAGATTCACGTCCGCTCCCTTTATAAGTCATTTTATATGTTATGCGGAATATACAAAACTAGCACAGCAATTATATCCTTAAGTTTTTTCATAAGAAACAATTTTGCCATAATTATTTTGCCAAGTTTATGAATACAATTAATGTAATTTGTGAGGATAAATAAATTAATACATGGATGGATGGATGTTTTCTTCGTGCAAAACAATTGGGCTACTTTCCTTTTTTAAATTAATTTTATAATATGCAAAGTTTAGTGTATGGAAAGGATTATATTTTGAAATATTAAAATTTCACATCTCCAAATAAAAAAAAGGATTAAGCTATTGTTTGTATTCATCAACCGCACCGTAATACATTTACAAAATACATTCAGATATATAGCTTTATTATTAATATATAATGTATTTGAGTGAATCAACGCGGGTATAAAATTATTTTATAACTTAGAAAATCCATCAATTTAATCATAGCAAATAGTACTAAAGTTTTCCTATTTATAACGGAAGGAATGTATTAAACGCATAAGTACCTAGATGATAATCGTTAGACACGGGTGCTTTGCACAATAAATGCGAACGAAAGCTGCGAATCAAAGGATTTTAAGCGAGTATAGACGGTCAAACAAACCGCTCTATTTTGTGCAAAAACTTCTATACACTTTCTATTTATAATTTTTTTCCATTGCATAACCCTTGCGTATTTGCTTTCATAAGGTTCGGTTCGATAGAGAGAAAAAAAACAGCGCATGCTATAGCAGATGCGCAACATTACAAGCACTCATCATATACAAATTCGCAATTTTAGACAGAGTTTAGGCAAAAAAAAATTCTATTCGTATTTATTATACAAGAGAAGTGAACGGAAACTATAAAACTTTTTATGATAGTATAAGTTAAGTCCTAATATCTTTTTTAAACCAGATTAAGTGAAGTGTTAAAATATTTTGTAAAAAAATCTTAACTAAATATGTAATTTGAATATTTTAGTTTTAAAGCGATCATCGAGAAGTCGTTAAGACCAATAATATTTACGTTTTCCCTAAACTTTTAATACCTTAATAACAGAACCCAAGTTCGGAACCCTGTCATAATTTAGACGTATATTAAAATTTGAAACCTTCCAATATCAAGAAATTTAAATGACAATGAAACGAACGTTAAGTAAACAAGTCACAGTCCAAATATTTTATGGCGAGACGTTTACACTGGTGTTAACGAGGCTTCCCTCAATAAAAGTTTTGTGAACGAACATAAATCTTTTTCACTAGATCCAGAAAACGTTTCAATGATACAAATAAAATGTGTGATAATATTTAAGACATACTAAAATGATATATGTGTCGGAAATTTCCATTAAACTACGTATCTTAAAGATAAACTATCATTAATGAATACTATTAAAAAGAAATCTCAACTTGAATGACTTTTTTTGAAGTTCCCTTGCAAAATTTATCTCTTGCGGTCAACGCCCTAATGTCTTTTTCTTGTTGAGTGGATAGACCTATCTTGAAAACAAAATAAATGATATCTTAAGACTAATAGATGTAATGATGTGGTATACGCAATAAAATAGATATTTTCGTATTTTTAAGCAATATGCTTCAAAATGTTGTTAAAATATTTAACTAATTATGTAACAAAGATACAATTAGATACTCGTATCAAACTTACACATTAAGACTTAATAACAGCAATGCTATAAATGATTTGTAAAAACTTTACGAAGTCAACACAACTAACTAATTCCTATATTATTTTCGATTAAATTAATGTTTTAAAAATATCTATCTTTTCAATCGATTCCCGTTTAATAAACTGATATATTCCAACAAGTAAACGTTAAGTGCGTGTAAAATGTTTGTGTAGCTATCTAAAAATTTAAAATTTTAATGATTTTGAAGTGTAAAAATTGTGATAAAGGCTAGGTATCGTCGCAGCTTAAGTGGCCGATAAGGTTCGTAAGGAAGAAAAGTTGTTTTTTTAATTAACACATAAAGGCAAGATATCTTAATCTCTTTGGCGCCAATTCCTGAGAGAGCTTACCCCTTGATAACAGTCTCGACGTCTTTATCAAATATAACCGTAGGGCATTCCTATAGAACGGGATTCGTTATGCAAAAAAATCAACCGGTTTCTTTGTTAATTAATGGTTTAAGGATGTGCTTTTTAATATAGACCACCCTTGTTCTATCGACTCAGCAAGCATACATCTTTAATAATTCCTTTTATATGTATATTATTGATTAATTGCTATTAGAAGATACTATAATTAAAATTAATTATGATTACCATTTAATAAAGTTTTTATTTAATACATCTTTGTTAGGAAAATTATAACATTATATTTACAATACATACATTTACACTCATATAAACAAATTTCGTGATAATCTGTAGCAAGAACAGTAACAATTTTTGCCACCGAATAGCGATTTTATTAACATTTTATTCTTGGATATTAAGGCAGGGGTTGTCATTGCCGCTTATGGAATCCTGGTGTCTAACTCGTAAATGGTACCTTAAACCATTAAGTTCAGTTCAGGAATGTAATTAATCAAATAAATGTTTCATTATACTATACCATTGGTATAGTATAATGAAACTACGTAAGTACTAGTGTAATGATTCTACGGCAACCTAAAATAAAAATTCTAAATGTAACTGTACTAAAATTATTAATTTAGACACCCTTTTTTTTTAACGGATCAAATAATGAATATAAATGAACTATAAAAAATTACATTAATTACATTATTTTATGCTTGAATTACTAATGAAACAAAATATAAATATATACATAAAACAGTTACGTTTATACAGAATCATAATTGTGATACCTATATAAGTTTAGTATAATTGAAAATGTCTAGATTCTCCTTAAAGATTAAAGCTGTATAATGATCTCAGTGCAACGTGGGAATCCGTTCTGGCAGCGATCGCCACACACTCTATAATAAATCACGAGAAATACAGCAGGAGATTTATGCCACGAGTAATTATGTATCACTGAATATGTAGGGACGGTGTGTGTAAAAATTATCAATTTTAAATTTAAGTAAGATTAAATTACGGTTTATTTATCATATTAATAGCATTATTTAATTAAAGAAATTAATAAGAAATAATTAATTAAAATCAATTTGAATAATTTCTTAATATTATAATGAAATTTTTTTATACTGTTGAGTAAGTTTTTTATATATTTCTATCACATATTTGTAATTGTAAATGACATGTTAAAAAGTGTTTGTAGTAGTCATTCGTGTTTCCGATAGGCTAATAAAGTCTTTGATATATTACGGCAATTATAGAAAGGAAACAAGAAAATCATGAAGACAAAATCGCTAGCCAGCGGCTACGGTGCGGAGGGCCACTGTTTATTCCACATTTGGATATTTTTTGCTATAGTTTATGAGAAATGTACGCTATCCCAGAGATCTCGTTCCAGTGATTTATCGTCTGAGGCCGTCTAATCTGTGCCTCGAACACTTGTTAGTATTCAGAGCAGATTTGCATCTAATTAGACGCATTAGAATTTTGTATTTTGTGATCTACCGTATCAAATCACCTGTACGTTGTACGTACGTGTATCATAAAGGATTGCTTACAGTATTCATAAATTAGTTAATACGTTATACGTACCCTTAATCATTCTTCAAATGATCTTATACCAGCATATTTAAATCCTAATTAATAATTCAAAATAGCTTTTTTACCATTAACAGATGGTGCGATTATGTTTATTTAATTAACGAATCACATAAATGACAGTTTTAAACTATTTTTTAATATTTCACAGAAGCAACATATTATGCAGTTCAGAACAAATTAACAATAGGTCCTTAGTTCCCACTGTAGTTTTAAAATACACACAGGCCTGCAAATTAAACGACCAAAGAATTTAATTTTTACGAGCTGTTTATCCTTTAGGTAAGCATTGGTTATCTTTACAGATTTATATTAATATTATCTTTTTTGATTTATTTTTAATTGACTTCAAAAAAGGAGGAGGTTCTCAATTCTGCTGTATATGCGTTTCTAATACTACATTTATGACTCTAATCTTGTCCATGTTAATTGAAGTCGGATTTTTTCAGTTGAGAGAAAACTTAATTATGTTATATAAAAATATTCAAACTTTCGATGAAGAAAATAATTTTAAAAGAAAATTTTTATTCATTTACTTTGAAAAATGACTTTCAATAATGGCAAAATAGCACAAAATATTTCAACAACAGTGATGTTGTTGAAATATTTTGTGTAAAAGGTCGAGTAGAAAAAGTATAATTAGAGAAGATACGAAAGGGATAGAGAAATAAAATTTTATAAATATCGAGATAATATATCGTCTAAAAGGTTACTTCTTACATTTTTGTAGCTTTTAGATTAAAACTGTTAAGTATTTTTTGAAGCGAAACTTCTTTAGGCGCATGACGGGTAAAATTTAAGCGACCGATAACGCGGCAGCGTCAGGGATGGTCAGTACTTGTGACTGCCTGGGAACGCCGCGTGACATTGGCTTTTTGTTTCTTTTTTTCAATTCGTTTTTTTTTTTTTAATTCATTTATTTTATAAGTCTCTTAGTTAGTATTTCTGAATTATTTTTTTTAATTAGTTTCCCAAAGAAGTTTCACTTCTGACATGTGTACTTTGTACGCACGCAATTTTTTACTTCTCTGGTTACCAACAAATAGTGTTCTATTGCAGCAATCAGTGTGTCTCAGTTGCTTGCCGTCGGCTACCACCAACCGCCCAGGAAGCGCAACTCAACGTGCGAATAAGAAATAAATTTTCTGGCAAGCGTAACAAAGGTAAAGCAAAAGGAAGCTTTCTACCCTTAGGCTCTCAGTCCATACTTCACGAAAATGCTTTACGCTTTCTGAATCGAAGTTCATAGTGCTAGAATAGTTTGATCTGATATATATTATAAATAAAATATTTAAGTCCTGTCTGACATAAGAGTTGCGTAGCGAGACTTTTTTACTATGTTCTGAAATTAGTGTATATAAACATAAATAAAGATACGGACTACCAAATGCTATGTATAGATAAAAAATATTACATAGTGTACAATATACTAAGAAAAAAGTCGTAGGTCGATCGTAGAATCGAGATCGTAGTATCGAGCTAACAATAAACTATTCTAAAAATGAATATTTTGTACAACTTAAACTAAGCTAATCATATCTAGGGGTAAAATTATAACTAAATATTTGTAAAGGTATATTGAAAACAAGTCAACAAGCTACACATAATTATATGTTCTTTTAAACTATCAGAACAACTTGTGTCATAATCCATTTTATTAATTCTTACGAATAAATCCTAATTGCTCACGATTTCTTTTAACTATTTGAAAACAGTTCTGCGTGATACCAATTAACAAAACTGGTTAACTAATAAATCAGTAGAGACTGAACACTGACCAATGTTCAGTGACACAGGTTTAGGTGGAAGCAATTTGTCTTACATCGATAGATACTGATCAGTAACATTCCTTTACACGTCCACACATCTATTGACCCCTGATACAAGACCACAACACACAAACATAATTTTGAGCGTTGTAAATTTAATGAGTGCAATATTAAAGGCAGTTTAGATTTTTCAAAAGATAAAAAAAAAAACTTCAACTTATTAGCATTATTTTTTAATGTACGTTAATAGTAGGTACACATACAGAGCAAATAAGTACTTAATTAAATGGATATTTTCAATCATATTTAAAATAAAATAAAAATCTAAAGGAGCTTTATATAAATTTTACATATCAATCAATCAATTAAATCAGCCTATTGCAGTCCACTGCTGGACATAGGCCTCCCCAAGCTCGCGCCAGACATCCCGGTTTTCCGCAATCCTCATCCAGCCTACACCGGCAATCTTACGTAGATCGTCGGTCCAGCGGGCCGGAGGACGTCCTACACTGCGTTTGCCAATACGCGGTCTCCACTCCAGGACACGTCTGCTCCAACGGCCATCGGTCCTGCGGGCTGCGACAAAGATGACCAGCCCACTGCCACTTCAACTTGCTGATTCTGTGGGCTATGTCGGTTACTTCGTTCTCTCACGGAAGAAAAAAATAATTAAGAAAAAAAAAATAAGAAAAAAAGAATATAAAGAAATTTTACATAATTGCATATAAATCCTTTTTCAGATATATTTTTGAATTCGAATAATTTTATCTATTATTGTACTAATAATCATATTTAAAAAAAACTCAACAATTCAAAACACAATAGAAAACATTACGCTATAATTAATAAAAGAAGAACAGTCGCCATAAAGCAACAAGGAGTTTTTCTAGGAGAGACTTTCTACAACTTATTCCTTTTTATATTTATATTTTCTCAAGTATCGACTCAACAGTATCGTACATTTATACATAATTTCGAATAAGGTGTTAGTAGAATAACTCTTAAAGTGTTTCCCAAACAGCGATAAAAACCGATAAGGAGTTAAGCAAACATCGCGAGTACAATACATGCGACATACTTTTTCATGTTCATTCAACTTTTGTATTCGAGGTGTTAAATTATTTACAAGATAAAATCTTCTTTTCAATAAGAAGCTCTTACAGTGTTCTTTTTTACTGCAATGGTAAAGCCAAGTAAAAAACATATTGTAATTAAATATGACGACTGTTAAAAATTCGTAAGTTTTATGTTCTAATATTTTGATTTAAGACTTTAATTTACAGATATAAAATATACAAATATAAATTTAATTAAAATAACAATTAAAAATGAATTTTGAACAAAATTTTATAAAAAATAAGGAGTTCATATAAATCAATTAACAGTTAGATGGTTTCAAGTTAAAGATTTTCATGAGTATTATCTACATATCTAATAATATGTGCGCGAAACACAAAGTTTATTATTCCTATGTGTAAGAAAAATTATAAACATGCCAAAAAAACTTTGCTACAAAATTATAATTATGTACAAAAAGGTTAAATATTTTAAACACTTGGAATATACACGTCAAATAATACGATTCGTAAAGTTGATCTCCCGTCCGCTAACGCCCGCGGACAAGAAGTAATGAGCACTTAAACACACATGAAATCGCTTCCAATATTTCTACATAATGGTTAACAAAATTGTTACATTGACGTTAATGATCGAGCCAACGAAAATCAACTTGGATACAATAATCATTTTCAATTGCAATAAGCGTCATTACGACAAAGTTGAGTTGTCCGGGAGGTGGTTACTAACGAAACATCAGAATCATCAAATCTCATAAATTGAGTGTTCTGACTGAGATTCTGTGCGTAGGGAAAATACAGAGCGATAAATATCAGGACATAATATTAATTCAATCCTAAAGTCTAATTCTTATATAATTTAAATATTGCCTATGTTTTTTAATCGTAAGCAGGTGAAACGAAACTTATAAACACAAACCATGTCGTAAGAATTGTTTGCTTATTTGCATTTTAAAATATATTTCTATTGGTAATTTAGCAACTGATAATTGGAAAATTTATTGAGGTGCGTTGATCGAGAAATATCGTTTGACATTCTTTTCTAAGAAATAACAAAATAAAAGTAACTTTTCTAAGTACCAATCAAGTAAAAGCTGCTATTAAAGCAACATTTTTTATTAATTAACAAATTATTTATTATTTTTATTATCATTATGCTCCAGTTAGCCAGCTCAGTACCATTTCTATACGCTTACGCTTCAGCATGTAACATCCCACTTCTGGGCATAGGCCTCTTTCCCTTGTAAGAGAAGGATCAGAGCTTAATTCACCACGCTGCTCCAATGCGGGTATGGGCGATACCAATAAGAATACTATTTCTATAACAGGAGATAATCAACCATAGCTGGCACCCACATCATACCAACGCATGTAACAGAACACAATCGTGCCAACACGCGCTATAGAACGTGAGCATGCATAGTCACGTATCGCCACAATGAGTACGTTTGATCTTTCAATGATCATTTAAATTTCATCCCCTATGTGTACGTGTATTTCAACTAATAAAATTGATATTCTGCATGAGTGACTATTTAAACAATTATTATAACATTATTGTTGTAAAAATTCGTTACTACAACATTTATTTAAAAATTGTTTACACCATTGTTAACGTTACTCGTAAACTGCGTTGTAACATACATGAAAGTGTCACATATGTGCGTTGTTTTTAATTTTTTTAATTACGTAAGGCTGAAGCTTGACAACATCGAACACAGTCCAATGTTTATACATAGTAGCATTAGGAAGTGCAGATACAATATTTTTCATTTCCTGTTTGTAAAGCAAGTAAAATTTTGGAGAGTAGTTTTTGCATTGTTCGCACACATCCGTGGGAGCGGCTACCTGGCCCCCGCGGCGCAGTAATTCCTTATAAATCGACATCGAGTGAGATATCCAGAGACGCGGCTCTTTTCCTGCTGCGAGGGGCGCGGGGTGCGGACGCCGGCGAGCCGTAACAATGACACACAATAGTACACTGATCTAGATTAGTGACGCGTATTGTGTCGCCAAAGGGTTGCGTCCTTTATGCGCTACACAAACGCTGCGCCCGCGCATAATGCGAATAACCCGCAAACATCTCGATACTGAATTCGCACGAATTCTATGAATTTCTAAAGAAAATAAATATAACTTTTGACAGCGGACCACGCATCGATTCTATCTTTATTTGTCATTGTAAATTCAAAATACAGATATGAAATAACAATAACCCTTTGATTGTAATATATTTTATAATATTCAATAGAATGTATGATCCTTTGAATAGCTTTCGTTTTTCTACTCCGAGGTGATGTTAGTAATTAATTTTCATTTGGAACATAACTAATAATCATACTTTCAACTTAATTAGAGGCTAAGACGCGATATAGTAAAGCGTAAAACAGAAATCTACTCTTTGAAATATTCTAATAGTTTCTAATGACTTGATTCTTATTAACATAAGACAACCAGCAATTAAAGGAATTTGGTGTGGTTAAAAGATGTTATAATTATTATTTACTTCCAGAACTTTTAAGGGCTAATCTTTTTTACATCAACCCTTCGCTTGAAACGTTTTAGAATAGAAATTAAATAATAACCACATAAAAACAAATTTAAAAAAGGTAAAGGGCTTACATCGTTAATATATACAACACAAATTTTTACATTCTAGGTTATTTTTTCAGAATAAATCCAACAGTGATAATAATCGAATGAAAGAATATAAACATTTTAAATCTCATTTTGTCGGTTGAAGTATAAAAAACTCTCTAGGATAACTATTAAAAATACTAATATAAAAACGACTTGTCCTCTTAAGTCCAGTAAAAGAGCAGTCAAAATATTTTATGGATGAGAATGTTAACACTTTTGTCAAACGAGATCACCCACACTAAACACAAAGGTTACCGATGTAAATCTTTGCTTTTATACGCCGCTAAAATCATTTCGATTCGTCTTCAAAAAATATAGATATGAACAAAACGCTAAATGCAATAAATTTCTTCAACCTGTTTCCCCGACCATTCATGGTTACACTAGATTAAAAAAATTCTGTCCTACGTTTCGTATTAATTCAAACCTCGTGTCTATCGAACTTTTTTATATGCAACCTGACCGCTGTCATAGCTGATTGTAAAACGTAAGTTAAAAATTGTATAAATGGTCTCAGGCGCTGTCGTTTGAGCTCCCAAGGGTTGACAAAAATTGAGGTGATTTGTCTTACAAGTTTAGATTTCATCTCAATTTTGAAGAATATTTTTTCGCACCTCCTAATTGTAACACCTTTTTTCGATCAATCGACTTTTGTGACGTTTTTTATATGTATATTTTATTACACACCTGAAAACTTTTTTAAAGTTAAATTCGTGGTTTTATTGCAACTGGGTTCAAAAGATATATGTTTGTATAGCTGGACACAAATTGACCCCTACTAAATCAAGGCTACACCATTCATCACTAGTGCGACACTTATTTATTAATGCTCACTTTGTGTCACTCTGAAAGCAGCCGAATGGCCGCCTATACATAAGAGTTAGCCGCTCAAAATATACACTTGTTTTATTTATTTTTATTTAAATAACGCTGCGAGCTTTATGGTGTCATCAGTATCAAATTAGATAAAACAATTAATATTTCATCCATCCTCGTTCTCACCTTTGGTGGTACAGTATTCAGATACGGCTATCACATATTTCCGTATAGCTTTAGTATTATTCCAATCCTTAAGAACACATTAAGGAATTGATAACATGATATAAAAAGTAAAAATGTTTTAAATAAAGTGACTTTATCAAAACTGTACGGAGTGCAATGACGAGCAAAAAACTAGCGGAAGAGGATGGGACCTTCCAATATTAGTTTTATATCTGTCAAAAAAAAACCTGACACATGAGAGCGATTGTCGATCGAAAGAAGAATAATGGGAACCCTTTAAAATGGAGAATTATTTACGAACCCTTTCGGTAAGTAGAGCACCTGATACGGAAGCCTTTCGCGCATTTCGTGGGAAATATTGTCTTCATACATTTCGTCACGTTTCTTAGCAATTTTGTAAAATTTGACTTAATATTTTTTATTGATGTTGAATAATAATAACAACAAAATTTAAATGTTGTTTATATTATTACTTTAAAAATATGTTTGCTAGTGATGCATATCGATATCAAAATACTCATTTAATCTATGGAATGCAGAGAAAAATCTCTGGAAAAAGATTATAAATATGTCATAAGAAAATTTAAATTAAAAAAAATGCAAACCTATCAAACATTGTAGTTTTTTCTATACAAACTAATAACAAAGTTTCATTATTTTAAGAATAAGAAAAACTAAAGATGCAGTCGGCACAAGTTCAAGACTTGACAGTAGACAGTCACGTATCACTAGTAACGAATAAAATGTTAACTCTATAAAAAATAGACTCGATGTCTCAGTAATAAAGATTAATTTTAACTGCATAATTTTTGAAACCATATCAGGCATGCCCGCATGGTAGTATAGTGCAGACACGCGTCAGCGCATTGTTGATAGTACTATCTTTACACTTGACTCCAAATGTAACCAACCTTACTTAGATAGCACAGTTGATTAAGTAACATTAAGTCAAATGTTCAATTTACTTGTTTTTTTTTTTGTTGGTATTAGAAACATCAGCATATTTGAAAACCATCGAGTAGCAAGTTGGCAAAAATAACGCTTACTGTGTATAGTTTTATAATATTGTAAACATAGTAATAAAATCAATTAATAAGAAAATAATGCTGATTTTTATATTTAAATTAATTAATTTGCCAAAATTAAGTCACTAATAATTATATATTTTATTACATTAACATCATTATTTCAACATTTTCTGTATTGTGTATCATAAAACACATAAAAATAATTTAACTATAGTGTTAAAAAAAACTTAAACTATCATCACAAGAAGGTGATCTTATCGCTAAATAGCGGTTTCTTCCACAAATACTTCTATCGAGTTTTGAAACTGTTGTTTTAAAAGTAAAAGTAATGCATAATACCTACATTAAATACGCGGTGAAATCATATATTTAGACAAATGTATAGCAAATGAGAATTAAAGGTAAAACAAGGTTATATTTTAAGTTTAAGTTTTATTTAAAAATGCTTTTTAGTTATTAATGTATTTTTAGTCATCCCCGCGTACCTACTTTGAAAAAAAATTAACAGGCATTTGCCACCTGCAATCTATTTTGATTACATTTTAATAGCAATGTCTTAAAATGTAACTTTTAATAAATCACTTCAAACTCGTATTACTAAATCTAAGAATATAATATAAGAATATAAGATTATTACGAATATTAGATGTTACAGATTAAGGAACGTGTCTACGCAATACTTGCATATAGGTCAAAAACATAACCTTCTATTTGGATTTCACCGAAGCCTTATAAAAAAGAATTCCATTAACCAAGCGTCAAACGGTCATATCATTAATTCATGCATCATAATAATGGTTTTGTCACCTCCACAAGTGCCTAATGTCACGGAAGCTATATAGAGCTTAATAATTTGATCGCTGTCATAACAACGGATACAGGCCATTTAAGCTTATTTCGCCTAATTGAATCCTAGAGAATTAAGCCTTCCCTACTTATAATCTCCTTTATGGGAATCACGCCGACGCCGACGTCTTATGGATCACATACTCAACTGTCTCCCTAAGTATTATATTTTTTATCTACAAATCAAGAGCGGGTTATCTATATATTAATACGTGAAGCAAAAACTTTTTACCCCTTTTAACGGAAATTGCGCGTACGTAGGAGTATGAAATTTCGCACACTTATAGTTTATGTAGAGAAGGAGTGCGGAATGCTAATATTTTTCCAAAATTATACATAAAATATACATTAAGAGCGTGCATAAGGCGACCAAAAAATCAGATTTCACCCGCGCGCCCGATGAAACAAAATATACACAAAGCCTCGTGTCAGAGTGCGATAGACGATATAGTTTTGAGCGCATTACGAATGTAAAAAACGACAAATATGTTATTTTGTTTATAATTCCGAAACTAAAAGTAATTACATTAAATGCCTAAGCATAGCCTTTACTCATATTTAAATGTAATTAATTATCAAATTTTTGTCTTAATGGTCATAACCATATCGAGTATAAATAGAAAAAATATAAAAATTAGAGGTTACTTCGTGATTATATTTTATCGAGGAAATTTCCTTATTTTATGTTTTTGATATGGGTCAACCCTTGCAAATATCACGTAGTTTGTCATATATTTTTATTTTAAGATTTGGTCTGGAACTTTTCATGTCAAAACAAATAGAATATGGTAATTTTGCATTATGCGCACTCTTAAATTAGTAAAAAAAGCATTACACACACTACAGCACTCACACACGCATATTATACTACCTATTTGTTGATTGTCAGTCTGTAGTCATAGTCAAGTTGAAAATGTTTAAAAAAGGTTCTTTATTTTCATAATTATTTGGTTTTCTTGAATTAAAATTTTCAATTATGGTCTAATTTCGACCTCTGGGCGACCACTAGTAAAAGTGTAAATACGAGTTTTTCGTGTAGGTACCGTAAAAATTTTGTCATTCAATATTTCTAAATCAATAAGTTACTTCTATTACAATGAAAAAAATTGAAATAAATAGAATGTTGAAAAATTCTCCATATCCGCATAGAAACATTTTTATTTTACTTTATAATAAAAAGACGTAATACCTATTTGTTTGTTCCTTCATATTGATGTCCCCTAGGTTTAAATTTTAAAGTTTTAAGTTGAGCATAAAAAAGAAATCTACGACCTTTGTTTTAATTAATAATTAGTCATGTTTTCAATTTGTCTACATTTTCATCACCCCACGCAATAATTTAACACGTTAAGAGTTGTATTGGTCACTGGTTATCTCTACGTTCCATGACAGATGACCGCGCCGCTTGATACTGCAAAATACACACAGTAAACAATTTTAGTGCCGTCTTGTAATATGAAATATTGCTACGAAGTAAATAAACATTTTTTTTAAAAGTTGTCTTAAAGTTACCTTTGAAATATATGAAAATGACAATATTGTAAAATATGTTCGGTTATGAATATTTTAACGTCAAATAATTTGCATAGTATGAAATATTTACTTTTTTTTAATTGTCATAGAAAATATATTTTCCACTACATTATAAGAATTGTAATATAAACACGTATATCGTAATGAGATAATAACTATATTCATTATAATTTTTTTTCTGTATATATTAATAGTATAAAATAGTTATTTTTGTAAAGTACGTGATTCTAAATCAAAACAAGTTTTGTACTTTATATATTAATTTAAAAAACTATATAAGAAATTGTTACAAATCAAATACGAGTACCTATATCGGTACATCAAAGCATCACTGTCATTTTATAAATATTATTAAAACCCACAGAAGTGCCCTTAAGTGGTTGAAATTACTTTTTCTAAAGTAATTTCTATATTGAAATAAACTTAAAAGTCTCGAAAGTCTTCTCATCCTTAAAAATAAATACTATTCAAAGAGTAACCGCAAATATCTAAAAAGCGAGGAAGTACAAAAAAATTGTTGCAAATAGTTTATAAGTGTGAGTTATTTGACGTTGTTCGTGCGGAAATGATTCTCAAATTGCACATCACAAAATATCTTCCGATTACACAACTCGAGTATTTCTCGAGGGGTACGATTATTACTTTTTATGAAACAGTGAAGATTTTCACTAAAAAAAATTAATACTTCTTGTAGTTTCAAAGTATCGTATATCTCTAGTCATTCATAACGATGGTCGGTGTAATATAAAACTATGAGTTTGCGGTCAAGTGGTCACATTTACGGCTATAGATCTAATTATAAATCGTAATTAGATTTTGCAGCTTCCAGTCTTCAACAGATGCGTAAACACTTTTTTCATGTTTTCACTTTCTTAGTAATGCATTGTTGTATCGCTTTACTTGCAACATTAAAAAAAAATCTTGCATCGATATTTACACACCAAAATACAAATTGTAAGTTTATAATAACTTATTTCATTTTTATTTTATTAATTTAAGCAATTCTGTTTTAAGCCTTACAGTTTCTTTATCTTCCACGTCTTTTCAAAAACGTTTGATAATTATTGCTCATTATTATTTCAAAAAGAAAATAAAAGTTAAAACCGATTTTCAATAACGTTTCATCTATCTAATTAATAACATTAATTATTTATTTGTTATTGACAACTCATTAATTAATTTACGCATATATTTAAATTAATCTTTTCAATTCAATTATGTAAATAGGAAACGTCAATAAAATTTTCATATATTACGTTTTCGCTGATAATTATGTGCATTAATAAAGAAAACTTTTTCAATTCGTTGTAACTTTTTGTATCTGACCTCACGCACTATCACACGGTTCCCGCCGGCGGAGGAAGCCGGTATCCGACAATTATTTATATCGCTCGTTGTGGCCGTACTTCGACTGTTGCGCTAGCCCACGGGTGTAGGTAACGATTTCGCACAATGTATCACAATAAATAAAATTTTAAATGTGAAAATGAAAAGTAAATAAATTGCTACATTTCTATCAATTTTTACTAACTCTACTTTAAGACAATATAAGTAATTAAGTATGTAAATACTTACAAATATCTTAAATTACTTACAAAGTGCTAGTGTATGTACAATACACATTATAAAACAAGTACTTCAAGGTAATTTTTTTTTAGTTTTTCTATCAATAAATTGTAATCAACATCAATTTCATTTAAGCGATTAATAAAAGATTTTACTGTTTAAGCATGTACTTTGAATTATTTAAACGTTATTATTTAACAAGTCAACATCACCTTTACAAATATTCGTTCGCTAATAAGATATAATATGCAACGAATGTTACTAACCAACGGTAATACTATAAATCTCGTAGGGAGACGAGACAGAGGCTATAAAGTATTTGCATAAACGGCGGTGCTTGTCTCGGACTGTCGTTTCATTATATTTATGCGGAACTACCACGGACATATCAATTTGAAATTGGAACATCGTTCGATAAAATTTACATTTACTCCAACTATAATTGAATAACATTTTTAATTGTCTACTTATCAGTATCAACTTCGTTACTAGCACTTATTTCGATGGAATATAATGGAGAGTATAATTGTGTTTGCTCGCAAACGAAAAAAAACCGACTTCAATTACATCGACAAGTAATACAACGTAATAAGACGAAAAAATAGTCAAGTAAATACGCGCTATTAAAGATTACTCAAAAAGATGTAATCAGTTTTCGATCTAATTGAAACAAGACTACAAGACAAGTATTAGCTTTCGATTAAAGTAAGAATCATCGAAATCGGTACACCGAGTAAAAAGTTATGCGGTATAATATAACGTAGGTCGACGAAAAAGTAGTCACGTAAATACGCATTATTAGATATAACTCTAAAAGTACTTGTCAGATCTCAATTAAATTAAAATGGGACCACATGACACGCAACACCTTTTAATTAAAACAAAATTGATCGAAATCAGTCCACCCAGTCAAAAGTTCTGAGCTAACATACATAAAAAAAAAAACATACGTGTCGAATTGAGAACCTCCTCCTTTTTTGGAAGTCGGTTAAAAAAGCAAGATCATACAAATTTCATGAATGAAAGAATCTATTCAAGAACATAAAACAATAATGACTATTGTAAGACTCGAGAAGGGAAAAAAGCAATATCAAACTTCAACAACCTTATTAAAAAAGCAACTAATTGATTATATCGATTGCTTTTAATATTATTTTTAATGAAATTGTCGATATTTATATAGATGAGTAAAATATAATAAGGCGTAATACGTATCTATAGGTACTCTGATATATTGCTTCGACATTATACGCACTGTAACATAAAAACAACTCGAAGAGACTGTGTACGTAAGAGGTGAAGACAAACACAAATGGTGGTTTTAAGTACAGTAGTAATCCGCCTGTAGCTTGAGTTTATCGTTAACATTTCGCAAAAATCACGAACGGAACAAAGCTCACGTGCTCGTAGTAATAAGATTACAAATACAAAGTGAAACGAATTCGATACAATTTAATAGTTTCCGGAGTTTACCTAAACGATTTTGTTATTCACGATTTTTTGTTTGATAACCAACAAACTGGAAGTATAGAAATCTAAAATCAATAAATTTCACTTTTATAAACTAATCTTTATATCTTTATTGAGAAACACGCTTTATATTTTACTTTCAAACTAAGTGATAAAAAACAAAATCGCCTCTACGAATTTCATTTTTAATTACGATCGTTAATTTTCTTTTCTATCACAATATTAACCATAATCGTAAACTTAAAACAGTGATACCGAACAATTTAATTATAGTATACACACGGTTCAATTAGACTGCAAGCATATAAAAATAATCTCAAGAACAAGATGACGAAATATATCTAAGCATATCAATTTAGATTTTATTTTTGAATTTTTCATAATAATCTATCAACAAAAACGAACAATGAGAGTTTTAAATTTCGAACTTTTAAGTTAATATATTTAAAAATATAAACATATATAAATTATATCACCTCTTCTCTACGAAGGAGACGCAAATGTGTTATATTAAATAATATCATACGAATAATTATGATGAAGTGCCTCGCATATGAAAACACTATGTCGTGAAGTTGAATAAAGGATGGTGGGAGATATAATTCGATGCGAACTTCTTTTGTCGCTTTATCTGGTGCGCTTTATTTGCACATGTAAATGCATTTAGCTCCCACCTCCTTATCTCGCAGAACACCATTAATCTTGTATAACAATGTCCCGCAGTGTAACATCTACGACTTAATCAACAATTCTTTGGTGTAATTTCAGCACAATTTCGGCGTCTGCGTTGATAACGCTCGGTATCGGTCCAAAACTATAAAGACAAAAAGATTTATATCGCGTTTTAATCGAGCCGCTTCCGAGGTTAATTTAAAAGATCAACGGCTTACTATTTCTTTATTTGGAAACTTATCTGTTGCGAATGAAAAAGATAAGTAAAGGCATTGTAAATTTTTCGATATTCTCAGAATGCAGTTGTTTTGATAAATTCGAATAAGCATACCAGTATTTGTTAGTAAATCTTTAATATAATGTGCATCATGTTTTATCTTAAAAGAAAGTTTTACTTATTACTATTAGCGAACATGCAAAGCACAACTTTATAACTTTTTACAATTTCTATTTATTAGTGTTAACGTGGCTACAGCACTGACGGCTTGCTGTGTGGCTACAGCACTAAATAATGTAGCCACCTCCTCTCTTCCCGTGGGGTTCGTAAGAGGCGACTAAGGGATAGCACAGTTCCACTACCACCTTGGAACTTAAAAAGCCGACGGATGGCGGGATAACCATCCATGCTGGCTTTGAAATACACAGGCCAAAGACGGGCAGCAGCGTCTTCGGTGCGACAAAGCCAGCCCTGCGGTCACCAACCCGCCTGCCCAGCGTGGTGACTATGGGCAAAATACATGAGTTCGCGTCGTAATGTCGGGCGCGAACTTGTAGAGGCCTATGTCCAACAGTGGACTGTGATAGGCTGTAGTGGTAGTGGTAGTGGTAGTGTTAACGTGCGTAGCTAAAATAAAAATAAAAAAATATATAAACCTCACCAAAATATTCATTACAACTGAGTCCCTGTTATAGATGTCACAGTCAAAACTCTTAATCAGTCAAAAGTACTATTGACTAGCGAAATCAGTCAAAAGTACTTTTGACTAGACAAGTTGGTCAAAAGTGGTTTTGACTGAAAATTGTTGGTTATTAGTACTTTTGACTGCAAATTTGCGGTTAAAAGTACTTTTGACTGACGCTCTCCGTCAAAAGTAGTTTTGACTGCAAAAAAGCGTCAGTCAAAAGCACTATTAACTCTTAAACTCTATTAACTCTTAACTAGTTTAGTTTTAACTGCAAATTAGATAGGTTAAGGTTATTTTTTTTTGTTTCTGGGACAAAAATATTCCGATAAACAGTCTAATATTGAAATTAGATAGGTTAGGGTTATTTTTTTTTTTGTTTCTGTGACAAAAATATGCCGATAAACAGTCTAATATTGAAATTAGATAGGTTAGGGTTATTTTTTTTGTTTCTGTGACAAAAATATGCCGATAAACAGTCTAATATTGAAATTAGATAGGTTAGGGTTATTTTTTTTTTGTTTCTGTGACAAAAATATGCCGATAAACAGTCTAATATTGAAATTAGATAGGTTAGGGTTATTTTTTTTATTGTTTCTGTGACAAAAATATGCCGCGACCACCTTACTTTTTAAGAGTTTTGACTGATACAACCAGTCAAAACCACTTTTGACGGAATCATTTAGTCAAAAGTACTTTTAACCAGCTCCATTGGGTAAAAGTACTTTTAACTGTTATTTTAGTCAAAACCACTTTTGACCAACTTGTCTAGTCAAAAGTACTTTTGACTGATTTTTTGCAGTCAAAACTACTTTTGACTGATTAAGAGTTTTGACTGTAACATAGACATGTTATAAATATCAAAATAGCTGAACTTTCATTACACATGCTCTTTTATTGTAGTCATTGATTAGGAAATTGAGAAACCTGAACGAAAATAATGTGAACACCAATCATCCGGATTAAAACGGTCGGCGGGTATTATTTTACATTTACAACACTTACAGTTCGAAAGCAATGACGCAATCAAAATATATGACTTATTATGATTCGAAATTTTTCATTTAAAAACTTCCGGCAAATTAATACCATACCAATAAACCTTGAGCTTACATTTCATCAGTTTTAATTACTAAAAGGCACTTCAAATCAAATACGAGTTACAAGAAATTAATTAGAACACGTCCATAACAAACAACTTGTTACAGTTGTGGTTTAGCGTACTTGTAAATGTAAGCTTTAACCGCAGTTTATCTCAAATTTTTATCTCCTTGACGAATACTTTCACTTGTTTGTATAATTATACATCTTTGTTACTATATAACTAGAAAAAACTATAAACTTTTTGGTCAACTAAAAAAGTATTTTCAATTAAAATAGGTATATGTATATGTCACTAGAACAACAAAACTAAGCTATCCATTGACTATCCACTTTATCTTAAGACGATTTACATAAGAAATATAAATTAGAACCATGACTTAAGGGAAGAAGGAAAAATAAAAATTTGAACATTTTTTTAAATTATTTATTTTTAATTATATTACAATTTTCTATTATACTATTTTACTTTCTATATAATTTTATATTTACTACAATATTTCACAGCCAAGAACTATTTACACGTTTTTTACAAACACTATTACTACTGTAATTTGACTTGTAATGACTAGGTACACACTATATTTGCATATTACGAAAATTCTCCTATTTTTGTTGCCACCATGTAATAGCGTCTAGTAGCTCGTTATCATCCACAGTAGCTATTTCAGAGAAGTGGTTATTTTGATAGCAATCGTTGTTTGCGGAACCACTCGAAGAGATACCCGATGAACATTCGGAGTTTGTAGGCGAAGGTACCGATTCGGAGTAAGGTGACATTCTTCCGCCGAAAATTCCTTCATCAACTTCATTATGAAGAGACTTGTCCATTGCAATTTTACTTTCTTGTATAATGCCTATAGCGGCATCGCTCTCTTCAATTAAACTCTCCAGGTATCTTATGTACTCAACGACCATACGTAAAGTATCGACTTTGCTAAGTTTCTTACCGGAACCTCGACGTGAGCCACCGGACAGGGCGTTGACGATCGCCGTTGGCAATCTTTTTCTTAATGCGTTAAATCCGTCGTTTACTTGCTTCACACGGTTCCTTTCGCGAGCGTTCCTTCTTGCTATAGATGCCGCTTGTGCTCCACTATAATTATACTTATATGTATATTTCTTGCTTGTACAATCCATGTCCAAAATTTCCTCAGTATTCGGTGCAATTGGAACAAACCTTGGTAACTCGTTCTTGTAATGTGACAAGTGAGAAACGTTATAATTCTTGCTTTGAAGCATGACGTGTTTACGGTAACAATGTTAGAAAAACCTTTATCGCTCTCGACTACGAGGTGATGAATGAGGGCGATGGGCTTTTGGCGGCTATTTATATAGCTTACCTGAACAAAAAAATGAATAGGGAACACTCCCACCCTTATCCTTTTTTTTGGATTCGTACCTGGATTATAATTTTTTCGAAAAGTGAGCGAGTATCCCGGACTTTGTACACGTGCCGTTGAATGCACATTATTTATAATGTAATATTTGAAAAATATTTTATTAGTTATTTTGTTAATTCGTATCGAAATTAGTATCTAGATACAATATTAAAATAAAAGGCCTAAGTTTTATCAGGTAACTAATTAAGATTTATCGAAAGGAATATACCAAATTATTTATGGTATAGTTTCAAGATAATATACAAAATATTACATAAAATGTAATTGCCGGTTTTTACTTGTAAAGTTGTAAATCTATACGATTTTTATTACAGATAACTAAAAATAGCACCTCATTTAGAAAGAAGTAATGAATATGTATAGAAAAGTAAATACCTATCATCAAGTTCCACGAAAAAATAAATAATGCACATAATAGTTTAAAATAAGGTTAGTAACAATAAAAATAATATAATTTATGAATTATCATTATTGAAATTTTATTGTTTAATATTTAATTGTTTGAAAAATATTAATTTAAATAAAAGGTATATAAAGGTATATAGACTTTAGTTTTGAAAATGTCAATAAATTCATTGAGTTGACATCAATTTAATTTTTTTGCATTGTTTGATACGCCATAGAATGAAGATGAAATTAATATGAAGATTTCCTGCAGTTTTTTTTTTTTTGTTGAGAATTTGGCAAATTTAGAAAACGTACTACTTTGAACAACTCTTAATTATAATAATTATATTAATCACTTTTATGTGAATTTTGTTTAATATAAGACTTTAATATTACAGAGAAGAATAAACAGTATCTTAATTTATATAAATAAACTTTTCTTTCATAATAGAAAACCTCAAAGGTATGCTACTAAATAATAATTCACTTCTTTTTTCATTAAATTCTCTTTAAGTCAAGTGTAATTTTTACAATGGTAAACATAACAACGCAATGGAAAATTTATTACGGTTCTAAAACGAAACAATATATATTTTATGGTATTTGTGCCAATGACAAAAACCAAAACCAATGGTGTTACCTATGTTACCCCAAGATTTTACAATTCAAATTCAACTTTATTTTGAAATAATTAAAGTTCAGATTCCTACTATAGTTCATAGTACTGATTTCTGCGAGCTCTTTGGGCGGCATACCTTCAGTGAATTTTCTGAAACGGTTACGTTAATTTAGAACTAAAAGTATCAGTATTTTTGCTCTTGAATCGACAATAGCCTACTATTGTCACTGTTATTGTGCTCTAAAGAGAATACAAAAGGAATGTGGGCCAGCCATTGAGACAACGAAGAATGAAATGCTTAGAAGCCTTCAATCATTCCCATTGAAGTAGGCGCTTAACTTGAGTTTAATAGACTACGTGTCGCCTCGACAAGTAATTCATATTTAATTTTGTTCCATTGATTCTCTTTGGTCTACCTCTTTTTTTGGTCTTTTATATTCTTGTAATAGAATAAATTATATTCTTGAATCTTCTATTTTTATGGTTAATACTTTTGTTAAAATATTATTAGTTATATGTTTTAATAGTCAATATAATTATAATATTTTGTACTAAAAAGGTTGCATGATTTTATAAATAGATATACTAGGATTCAATTTTAGATTTTAACATTCAAATACAACATTAAGAAAACAGAAAAATGTTATGACTCGTCTATAGAAAAAAAATCATAAACATATTTAATAAACGATATTTTGTTACTAGCATTTATTTAAATACTGCTAACTAAAGGCTTCGTTTCTCATTAAGGTTGTTGGCTTTTTAAGAAAATTAAGAATCATCTCAACACATTATACGACTATTATTTTTATGTGAAATAATTAAAGAAGCTTTAAGAACTATAACAGTCTTGTGTAATAAACTTTTGCGAGCTATTAATACCTACGATATAGATATGAATCGCTTCTTTTAGCAGTGGAAGAAAATGCAAAGAAGATAATGTGTCCCTTGAGTCATATAACTTCGCGCATCGCGTCTGAATAAGCGCTACACTCATCCATCATTTATCTAGGCTCCTTCTTGCAATAATAAAATGTAATATAAAAATTGTGGGAGTGATACAGTCAAGTACAAAATGAGCACAAAAGCACCACGGGCGTGCACACAATGCGATCGTCAAATAACATTTAGCCAGCCCACACCTTAGAAAATCGCAAAATAGAGACATCGCCAGACAAAGCGTTATAAAGGAGCAAACGGGACCATCACCGATAATTACAACCTTTGTAAAATATACTTAAATGCGATCATATGACATGCGTAACAATGATCTTAAAGAAGGCCCTTCAAGCAAATTGGCAACACTATGATTGAGCACCAAACATTTTTTAATTTAAAAATAAAAATATATGTATTTTATAGAACATACTAATAGGCATTCAAGCTATAAAAGTACATTTTGATATATTTATTACTTGTTCATTTGTAATATAGGATTCCTGTCTCGATAAAGACACTCAAGTTATCTAAAATGCTATTCTGCACAATCAATATTGTCTCTATTTAAGGGAAAAAATTCTTCAAGTCTATCTTGAGCGTACTCACAATTGGATCGTTAATAAATGCGAGAAAAACGTAGGCACATTCTACTTTAGCATTGATGTTTAGTGCAGTTAACCGAATAAATACCGAGTATCGTATTGAATCTACATATAAGTGGGCAGTGCCCTCGCAATAAACTCATTGGGCGGATTATAGACAAGTACCGATCCCTTGACAGTTCCATTACCCAGGCAATGCGTAACTAATATTTATACACAGTATATACAATCCTCGCAAATTTGCGGCGCGGTGGTCTGCGCGTATTGGATAAGTCTTTTGATCGATAAAGTCGTTGTTTAATTACTAAACTGGAACTGAAACGACTTTCAAAGATACCGCACCGTGTCCTCGCAAGCCTCCTTTGTACGTTATTATTGATCTAGGAACTAACAACGTTATTAACGTATGATAATATGTACCGATCGTAAATCTTGTTTTTATTAGTTGGAAATAACATACGAATCTGATAAAGTTATAAATACTTATTAAAGGAGAATACCTAGCTTAAGAATAATGATAAAAATATTATCGGGCGCTGTACGCTAAAATGAAAACTACTATTTACATATTTGTCTTAACCAGATAGTTTTACTTTTGTTTAATCTTTTCCTTTTGTATCAAAGAGATTGTTTATTTAGAAAATAATACCTTTCTACTTATCTTAAGCTAATATCAGTATCTATAAAAAGGAATATAAAAAAGTTTTAATTACAAAAAAAATATGTATAGCTTATTATTTAATCTAATAATAATTCTAACACATCGTTAATCGTATTATTCTTTAAAGTTGTGAAATTTAAAGTACCTACATTGTCATATGTTTTTATTACTAATATATATACATACATATGTCAATCTATATAATTTATTTTATTTCCAAAAAAAGTACGAGGACGTATCGACAGCGAATGCCGAATAGGCAGATGAAATATCTAATATCGACTATTTATTAGTATTTGCATAGTTTGGCACAAGCCACATGAGTAGATCGAAGATACACACCTTGCCGGCATGTGTGCAATCCTTTCGCATCTGCCGATCTTGCACTGATTTTTATTTATGAATAATATGACGAATTATGGCTGGCCTTTTATTTGAGCTACCACCTTTCCGGATGTACTTCGGCAGCGGATGTTTCTATCATACAATGTTGCGAAACTATTTTGCTGAGTAATTGTATACCCGAAATTTCTAATAATTTTTAAATGAAACGAAAATATACCATATATTATTAAACACAGTTTATATAAATATGTTGTGTCGCTACTTATATAAATGTGAAAAAATATTTCAAATATCTTCAGGTTTCTTTTAATACTAAATCATCACAATCGATCAATATCTAAGGAAAATGCAATACAAAAAAAATATTGCTTTTTGTCATTGTATTCTTAAATATCTTACACAAAAAACATAATTTACAGCAATCAATCTTACGGTCCAAGAAGATGAAAGACATGAAGATGCTCAAAATAAACACACCCAAATATGACTTTATCCGCTTACAATAGTCACACACTTTGCAAAAAACCGGCTGCGATTAAATTACGAATACTATTGAAATACCTATCAATCCTCTACGCTTCCATTTAATAGTGCATTTTAATAGAATTATTCGCATGACAGTGCTCTAAGAATCGCATTGTTGCGCAACATCGGTCCCCTATTGACATACAAGCTTTTTAGTGGTCGCATCCCATTGTGATCGCCTCCTCGAATTAGTGGCTTAATGTATTTTTTCAACGGTGTCCTAGTAGCACGCGACATGGTACATCAATTAGATTTTATAATAATATAAATAAATGAAAGTAACCTCATACTATTATTTAAGGGTATAATAAGGTAAATGACATTTACAATATTACATAAAAAATACATAGTTTTAACATCTTAGCTACTAACATCGCTTATAATAAATTCGAATTAAGTATACTCTCCTTAAAAATAGACAGATTTACCTTTAATTAGGTGCGCGGGGTCTACGCGACCCTAGTTGGTCTTTAGTGGTTGGTATTTTTTAAACTGTTTACACTAGCAACTTAAAATTTCTGCTATATTTCTAGCTTGTTAGCTGTTACCACCTCTGTAACGTCTGCGCAGCTGAAGTAATTAGACATGGTGTACGATAGCACTTGGTGTCTTTGCGACTCCGCGCGACTACTAGTGTAGTTCAAATTTAGTTCGGTATATTTTTGTGTTTTATGGTTTTTGACATTTTTTGATTTAATATTATCAATTTGTAGAAAAAAAAACTGTTTATTGCTATATAATATATATAATATATATAATATATATCCGCCAACCCGCATTGGAGCAGCGTGGTGGATTAAGCTCCGATCCTTCTCCTACATGGGGAAGAGGCCTATGCCCAACAGTGGGATATTACAGGCTGAATCGTGTCGTGATCGTGATATACAGTTATATTCTCATGAAATGAAATAATGACAAATGAACAATATAAAGTATATTTGTACTATGTCGAAGCTTTTAATACTTTTCGTCGTTTGCCTTTGCTTTCAATTTAGTATTTTTTCGTAGGGTAAGTGAATACATATATAAAAAAATAGCTGCTAGTTTTTGCTATTGATTTGTATATAAAAAATCTAACATTAGTCTCTGAACAAAAATTACTATCAATTGCGTTTTCATGGTTGACTATTCCTATTTTAATTATTTATGTTATGTGTATCAAATAAATATCTGCTATTGTTAATCAAATAAATATCTTATCTTATCTTACAACCACACACGTTTTTCTACTCCTAAGGTAAGCAACTTAATGCTTGGGTTATAGGTAAAAGCCGACTGCTATAGCTAAATATTTTTGACGTAAAATTTATTTACGCATGTTTGTTGGATTGGGAAGTAAGCTGGTGAATGTGTTACGAGAGCGTTACGAAAAGTGTGATCGGGCGAGGCGAACGGAAGTTTAGAATGACCCATAAGTTAGTGAAGATAGAAAGAGAGAGAGTTACGTTTCGTAAGTTTTACTTCAGTCGTGTGGTCTAAAGCAAACTCGTTTTTTTATTTCTGTTATGAAGATATATTATGATACTTATTTTTCAAAAGGATTTTTAATAAGAAACTAGTAAAAGCACGTAAATTAAAACGCTTAGTGCAATCTGGTGAAGGTTCGTCTGATGGTCAAGTTCCAGATTTGCAAACAATGAAACAAGGAAGATGTCACGTCTGCCTACAAAGTTCCAGTTGTAAACTGTTATAAGTCTAATACTAACTCTAATATAGTGTAAATACTAACTCTAAAATTTTTTTTTACAAATGTTTATCAATTTTCGACTTCTGATTTTTTTTTGTAATATTGTTAATTTACTTTTAATGTATCTTACTATTTGCTAAAATTATAATAGGTAATGTGGAAAGAGGAAAGATTTGTATTTTTGTGTGTGTGTTTGTAATGAATAAACTCAAAAACTACTAAACCGATTTAAAAAATTCTTTCACCGTTTGAAAGCTTAGTTATCCCTGTATAACATAAGCTACTTTTTATCCCGGGTAAATAATGGGTTCCTATGGGAAATTGTTTGCGCACACGGGTGAAAGCCGTTGAGAACAGCTAGTAAGAAAATAAAGAGCAATTAAAATTAATTATACGTTACGTATAGTTGTTATTTACTACCATCATTTTGGGGTTACTGACGACTCCGTATGACCACCAACGTTAGTTTTTTGGCGCGCTTAACTAAAGGTTAATAACAATTACATGTTTTTTTTTAATGTCTAAGATACACAATCGGTTGTCTATTTCTAAAATAGAAAACTTTATGACTATTTCGCAGATATTTAAATGCTTAGAATAATTTTCTTTAATTTCTTATTTAGACAACACGTAAGTAATTAATTTTATTAAAATTATGTAATATCAATTTACAGTTTAAGCCTTTCAACTTTCCATCAGCCGCGACGCACCCCGGAGCGAAACGCAAATTGAAATAAAATTTAAGAAGCCTATAAAATTAAAGGTAGCAACAGGAAATAGAGACGACTTAATAAGACGTCATCTGTGACCATATTATAGATTCTGTGAGAACTATTCTCTTTTACGACACAGAAATAAAATAAATTTAATTGAAAACGTAGTTCATTAAACGACTATTTAAATATTTATTTTAAGATTACATTTAAAATTAATTAATAAAAATGTCATATTTAATACATTATATCTACTGTTGTGTTCTTATTACTATATACTTACTCGTACTGTAATCATTATTAATAACTATAATGCAGAAAACTTCATTGTAGTAACAACTATAATAAATTATATAAACGGTTCACACAATAAACTATGTACATTGTATGGTATTCGTAGTGTCAACAGATGTCCTAATTTTCAAATACCTGATATGGTATAGTGGATAAGTCCATACTGTTACAACCGCCAATGAACAGTTGTGCAGTGTAGTAGAATAAGTTCCAACATTATGAAGACGCTCGCTAAAAACATTTTTAATTCTACCAAAAATGCTTTTGCCATCTTAATTACCACTTTCTTGATATACTTGATTGTATTTAATAAACCAATACTTGTAATAAAGAGTTTTTCACTTATAGAGTTTTAATCAGCAAGTTCAAGTTTCAGTGGGTGGGTCACATGTGTTGCAAAATCGATGGTCACCACTGGATATGAGCAAAATCGTCAGCATTTGGTGCGGACTTGGAGAGGCTTATGTGCAACAATGGACTGCAATAGGCTGAAACAAGTAATTTATTAATATATAAATAAATACAATTTCCTTATTACCCACTAGTCGAACCTTTATAAGCTATTAACATACAGTACCACACATTTAATCAGGCGTGCTGAGTTAAAAAGATATCTTCAATGATTTAGTAACTTCATGAAATATAAAACATGTCATTTAACTGACCTTAACTGACCTTCTGGTTAAGGACTCTCATTAGGGATACTATAATCATACTTATAATATCATATTAAGTATTATACCCACTATTTAGACTCATTACTTTGTTTTTATTCAATTAAATGATTATAAAACTTTGCTATAAGCGTATTTATATGGACTGTTTATGAATATTTTATATTATTAGTAATAAACGTTAAAAATGTTTTAGCCATAATAGTTTAATTACGTTAATTTATACGTACTTAATACTTAATTTTACGACGAAATCACTAAAAGAAATTTTTATTACTTAAAAATAAGTACATAAAAGTATGGAAGAGCTTTCAGCACGTTGAATTCTTTTTTACGTTCGTACGTATCGTTCCATATAGTAAAACTTACAACTTGTCGATTGTATATGTGTCTAGAATTAAAGAACAAAAATTTCAAATGAATATCAATAATATTGACGTACATTTATGGTAATATTCCAAACGTGAAGCTAACAATTACAATCAAATCAATCTTGTTATTTGAAATTAATGAAAATAAGGTGAGTAATTCTCTCAAAGTAATCTTTTTATTAGAAATCTTAGCAAAGAAAATAATCATCATAGAATTATTTTAAATAAAATTACAACTTTCTGGTATTTATTAATTGTATATTTAATATGTGAATTCCTCTGGGTCGTTCGTAAAGTTACTGCACCCTTCCTAGGAGGCTGCTATTTACTCTCACACAATAAACAATATGGGAAGCTCTTACTTTTAAACCTCTAAATTTAATAAAAATGCATTAATATGCTTTAAAATGCACATTTTATATAGAATACACATCAAACTACAAATTGAATATCATTTAAAGTTTCTTTTACTACTATTATGTAAAAAGAATCGGTTAAAAATATTATGTCGGACGTCAACGTTTTGGATGTACGGATGATAGCAAAATAACGCGAGAACCACTTGACAAAATAAGTAGGTTTTTTGAGTTTTAGAAACTTCTTTAGGCGCATGAGGGGTAAAATTTGAGCGACAGCTAACGCGGCAACGGCGCGGTCAGGACTTGGATGATATTTCACTTCTGACATGCGTATTTTGTACGCACGCATTTTTTTATTATGTCAAGAAACTATTAACTAAGAAGCCTATAGAAAACCTGAAATCCATATCATTGTTCAATTCGCTACTTGACAATTTTCGGAAATATAATTTAAAATTTTCCTAGGTTTATTTTATACCTATTACAAGTAATCTTCTTTCCAAAAAAGCCTTATTTGATAGAGAAAATCAAAACTTACATTCATTGATTTTAAATTCGCGCCAAAACTGTCAGTCACGTGGCACTTGGGGGCTGTGACGTCATATTTCAATGAACGAAACAAGCTAATACGTTATACGGTTATACGACGCTTTAATCATAGCTCTAATTTCAGATTTTTTTAATCATACCTACTGAAATAATATTTGATGGTTATAATGAATGTATTATTTTTGTCACATCTACCTATATATCTATATAAGTAATACTATAGATAGCTGATGTAATAAGGAGTAATTTAGGCGACTTTTATTTTAGAAATTTGTGTTCCAGTGTATGCTTATTATAATTTGTAAGTCATAAAAATGCGTGAATTTATAATGTAATTTAGTATATCATTTAATTAATTTTGATAAAATAAACTTTTCTAAATAAAATTTCAAGTAATAATGTTTCGTATATATAGGTACCTACCTATTTTTTAAATTATTATTTAATACATATTTTACTTATTACCTATTTCCTGCCCGTTGTTCGTACCTCTGAAATAATATTATAACTGAAAAAAATAGCGTAAGACTCTCACGACGATCTGAAATTATAAACATTACCTACATGTAATATAAGTTATTTCACAAAATATTGACTAAATATTATATATAACTATCGCCTTTTACAAGTAAATTATATACTATTACTTTCTTTATTTCGATACATACACGCAATAGTCTATGCATACACGGAAGTTTTTGCATTCCGAAACTCGGCAGAGCAAGTCAGGATTGCATAAAAAAATTGGGACTATAAAAGAATCCAGTTTAGGCAAATTTTTACTAAGTATCAGCTTTTATATAGCCTGACTCCATTTCATGAATTCTTCTTACGAGTACAAATCGAAAATTCGAAATATTTAATGAATTTTCTCAGAAAATCGCGAACGATCAAACAATGTCAAACAAGTTTGTGAAATGTGACGTCACACGGGTGTCAATCATGGCTGCCCGCGTTTCTAACTGTGGGCGTCTTGCGTTACGATCCACATAGTTTATTTTCCAAAAATAAAATATTTACAATGTATTTTAATGCAAAAAAAATAAAGTGTAATTACTTTTTACTCTTAAGCTAGCTTATAAAATATATTTTATATTTTATTGTTACAACTGTCAAATAGCCAATTATTTACAATAAATATTTTTACATTTAACAAATCAACAAATCGAAATTATTATCGTTGTACGGTCGATCATTATTTACTAAACAAACTACTAGATCGCACTGCTAAGTATAAGCTGCAAACAGTAGTTTCAAAGAAGTGCGTGGAGGCGTACAGTTTTGGAATTTTCAAATATAGTTTTTGGCAATATATAAATATAAAGAAAGAGGTGGTAGCTTTTAAAAATATTTAAAACAAAAATTTTAAATGACGATTCAAGGGTGCTTTTGAACCCTATTTGAATAATTCTATTTTTATTTTGGTTTTGATTGTATTAATGTATTATAATGTTTAATATTCGTTTTAATTGTTTTGTATCATGTTACATAATTTTTATATAAGACGTACCTCGAACTCGCGGGATTTAATAATCGTCAGATATATTGATATTTATGATTATTTTTCTTTTCCTGTATTTCTCATATCGAAATATTTTTAGTAACGTTTTATATTTAACCATAAACGAACCAATAAAGCTATATATTATATCATTTTACCATAAAAAACAATTTAAGTTATATTAGCAAATGAACTTGGGGAGGCCTATGTCAAGCAGTGGACTGCGATAGGCTGATGTGATGATGATGATGATGATGATGATGATAGCAAATGAACAACTCAGTTTCATCGATTTTGTTCATTTTACATTACTTCTTCGCTCTCTTCAGTTTTGACGAGATACCTATCAAATTTTTATTATAAATTTCTCAAAATACAATGAAAACTATTGGAGTTTTTTCCTTTGATTATAAAAAACACTTAATAAACATTCCGCGTAGTTGGAAATTTGACTTTCTGATGGTAAAAGTTTGTTTGAAAACTATATCAATTTTAAGTCTGGGAAAAGACTAAAAATAAAAAGAAATACGCAATAGAATAATTATGTATATTTACAGCTGTATGTGTTTAGCTAAACAATCTTATTGAAATAACTTTGCTACTTACCCGGTGGCCTAAAAATTTATAAATAGCATTAATATGAATTAGACACACTAATGGTAATTAAACGAAACCTCATGAGAATCAACAACAAAAAAGGTAAATGAAATAGAGTCAGTGATTTACCGTGACAATTTATTACTTGAAGCTTCCAAGTCGTACGCAATTAAGGGCTACCACTCACACATACACACTCTTATTTTATACTATTAAAAGTTATAAAAAAGTTAAAGAAGAACAATGTCAACAAAAAAATAAATAAAACTATATGTAAATATAAACTAGTTTGAATTATTATATTTCTACAAAATCTGTAACATCAGTCTAGACTCTAGTACAATACAGTATATAAATTTAAATCAGACATTACATCATAATGTTTTTATTCCAGTATTTTGACTTAGAATTGTAGGAATTTTATTGATAAAAAAATACAAATAAAAAAATAAAGTATACATGCATGTAAAAATCTCACATTAAATTACTTCAAATAAATCATTTACTAAGGAACTTTGAAAACGATTGGATAAATAGACTGCATAATAATCACATCTGATTGTAATAAAATCTACGCAATATTACGCAATTAAAATAAATGTATAAAATTGAAAAATGTTACACTCCTGTATCGCCGCCCTAATCATTTAAATGCGGTTAAAGCGCATGCGGCTTCCTCTCTTGTGACACTTATATAACTGATATTACTAAAATACTGACGCATTTAAGATATCGCTGACTTCTAAATATCTTTAATCCGCATGTACGTACTTAATATATTTTTAATAGTTTACTCGCTACTGATAAACGAAAGTTACTTTTATATTCTTTATAACCGTTTTAACTCTGTTGATTTTAGTAATTTATGTTATAAAACTGAGTGTAAGATTAAAGAAAAATTATTACAAAAATTAGATCACCGTTAAAATATGAGCTATAAAAATAAAATTCTTTGCTGGTCTTTACTGAGACATTCTTTTAAGCTCTTACTATAATAACATTTACATAATATACTTTTAAAAATTGTTATTTTCAGAAGAATCTGTTCTAAATGGGTGATATGACGATATTAAGCTACTACATAATCAGTAGCACATTTACCAATAGGCTGAGTGGGCTGGAGCCTAGGGCGGTAAAATTTTAAGCGGCGGTAAAGGTCCACATTTTTTTTATTTTACAGAAGTTTAAAAAAAATTGTGCAGGTTGCAAGGTTTGTGCAGATTGTAATGAATATGATTGCGAAATAGGGTATTGTATTTCAGAGGTCAGCAGGGTTAAATAATTATATATTATAACATTGACACATGGTCTTCGGTTGATAAGCAACTTAATGCTTGTGTTATAGTTAACACTGCTATAGTAAAATATTTTTGAAGTAAAACTTCTTTACGCACGCTTGGCTTGGGGAGTAAGCTGGTTAATGCGTGACGAGAGCGTTACGAATAGTGTGATCGTACAAGGCGAAAGGAAGTTAAGAGAGAGAGATATATAAGTTAGTGAAGATAGAAAGAGAAATAGCTACATACTTTTCGTAAGTATTACTTTAGTCGTGTAGTCTAAAGCACACTCGTTTTTTGTTTTTGTTTTTGATAAATATACATGGAAAAATACATATGCAATCGCCCACACTCGGGCGGAAATCAAACCTTAGAGCAGAAAGTTGGGCCACAAACTGCGCCAACGGGCTAGTCCTCAGTCAGTTTTTGTTATTTTTACAAACACAAATACTCTTTATTGTACACTAACAGAGAAAATTTTTACATCGAAAGGAAAATATGTTTGTGTCAATTTCTGGGAAAATTACAATATTATACAGACGATACCTTCAATCATGCGCAATAACGAGAAAACAATTTTAATTATATCAAACAACAACATGATTGCTCACAATAATAAACTTCTAGAAACATACAACCAATTTCGCATACAAACAGTCGATAATTAAAAGGTGTGAAAAAACAACTCGTAAATTTAAGTTTTGCATTCGAAGTTCTTGTACACCTAAATCAAGACACAATTAACACGTCATAACTTATTGTGAACCACTTAATCTTCAAAACGCATGATCAACGCACTTGAAATCGATAGCCATTAATTATCTCACTGAGGATTAAAGTTTTAAATGAGATTTTTTCAAATGGATTAATGTACGTACTACTATTGCTACATAATAATTTTAATTACGAAATTTATTAAATTTACTATGACTGAGCGTTAATTATTAGTAACGAAATAATTTATTTATCCAGTTGGATGATAACGAAGTAACGCCGACAATCAAAGTTCAGTTATTAATTACGATTCAGCCTATAACATCCCACTGCAGCCACTGCTGGGCCTCTTTCTCCATGTAGGATTGTAGGAGAAGGAGGCCTATACCCAGTAGTTGAATTATTGATAATAAGCAAATATTATTTCTGTGTAAATACCCGTAGATAATAGATTAGCAAATTAGGCTCTTATCGTTCTTTTATATAAAAACAAAAATCTAAACTCCACCATTGAAAAGATGCAAACTATTTTGGTTCAATTTGAATTAAAAATATTAAGTATTTATATGTAGACAATTAGTATTATTGTAAACAAAAAAAGCATCGTAAAATGATACATTTCTATATTGCTTGATTTTTATATAGAGTGATTCTATGTGTGTGATGATGAAACTATGTTTTATCAGTGGTAACGGAAAATATTTACGAAAGCGTCTATTAAGACTTGCCACGAATCTAATCAGTATACTTAAGTAAACATTAACAAAGATAACGATTAGCAGCATTAGTGGCCAAAAATTGTTGAGATATAATACTTAATCAAACAAATATATTTACAAATAATTATTTATTACAGGTACGGTCTGGTGTAGGGGTTGCTTGCACTCGCCTATAACATCGATGATTTGCGGGTTCGATTCCTGTTTCGATGTCTGTCCTTGTGGGTCTCCACTATGTCTCAGAGAGCACGTTAAGCCGTCGGTTCCGGTTGTTATCATAATTACCTGATAGCGATCGTTACTCATAGTAAACATATTCGCCAACCAGCAGTGGAGCATTGTGGTGGACTAAACTCCAATACTTCTCTTACGAGAAGAACCTACATATGCCCAGCAGTGGCATTTTTCAGGACAAATGCGATTTATTACAGTAATCTTACGTTTGGGTCTAATATAAACATCATAAGTAACCGCAAATAAAATATTTTATATGTGCTGATATTGGATAAAAACCTAGACAAAATTCACTACAATTCACTACATTTTAAGGAAGAATAGATAGACGATGATAGACTATCGAAGTTTTAGGGCCTTTTATTATAAAAAATAGTTTTGCAACTTGTCATCAATGAACAATGGCTAGCTATAGCTCCAGGCGCCGTCTATATGTTTATAATGACGTCTTAAACAAAATATTGAGTGCTATAAGCGTACCATAAAGATCCTCGTGAATAAACTTGCTATGTTCGATAAAGCATTGATTGGATGAAATGTTGTAGTGTGCCAATATAACATAAATATGAAGAAATAATAATAAGAATGGAATAATTTATATTATTATTACTATACTTTTTGTAGATAGACCGAAAGCATTCTATGATCGACATTTTCAATTCATTATTATCCCACAATTGCAAGTATTTGAGTGTTGCGGTCTTCATTAATGGTTCAAACTTTACTGTAAATTATTTCCATACTATTGGTCTATCTTATACTATTAAACGAGCAATTCTTGTATATATATATATTTTCTGAATCTCGGAATCGGCTCCAACGATTTTCGTGAAATTTAGTATACAGGGGATTTTGGGGGCGAAAAATTGATCTAGCTAGGATTCATTTTTAGAAAATGTCGTTTTATTCCTGTTTTTAGGCAATGAAAAAAATGGCTAAAATATCGTTAGAATAGGAAGGTTATTTTCGCAATTGTCATTAAAGTTATAATGGCTCAGGTGGGAAATCAAACAGTCGAGATTGACCGAGAAAACCATGGTTCAAATCGTGTTCAGTCGAGATTACTACATTTTTCTTTTTTTTTTAAATTTCACTCGTGATTTTTTATTTAAATAAAAATAAAAAATAAAAATACCGAGAAAAAAACAAAATACTAAAATAAATAAAATAAAAATAAAAATACCGAGCTAGGCTCGGTCACCCAGTACTGAAGACATAAATTTTCTAATGTATGATTTGAGGGATAAGTTACAAAGTCTCTAAAATAGCATTGTAGTATTCCATAGCTTAGGGTGACTAGTTTTTCGTTGTGAAACCACTGGTCGCATTAGACTGTGGCACCTGTACATCTCTTATCTAATGATCTGGCTTTATTGGTATTTTAAGCAATCGCCCTAAAGGCTTAGTGTAGGCTGTACGCATAGTTAAGTTACAAACTATTTTTATAATAATGTGAATTTCATATTGATAATTTAAATTAATGCGGACGCAAAATAACTTTCACTGATATCTAGATTGCATTTTATTGTTCTTACTAGAAAGAAACTAAGTTTTTAAGTAACTTAACTAGTTGAGTATATAAAGATCGTGAATGACTATATCCTTCAACAACTCTTGTATGTTTTAAAGTGAAACCTATACCTCATTCATTGTATTTTTTACTACATTAACACGTATTACTGAGTAATATACCTATATCTTTGAAATATTAAATATAAGAAATAAATTAGGATAAAACTACTAGTAAATTTATTTATCCATACACACATATAAACAAACACAAAACAAAAGTAAAAGATATAAACACGATAAATACTTCCCATGCTATGCTATACACGCTAATGCTAATAATTCCATTCGTTAGGAAAATCGAAAACTTGACATCTTTAACGGTAAATACATTAACAAATACAGCAATATATAAGGTGCCAAATACCGACAATACAAATTATTCAACCATTAAAAATCAGTTAGGTACATATGAATGCACTTGGATGCCCATATAAAGGCTTTTCCTGCATAGTAAAGGGAAGGTTGGAGCATTATCCGCTATTCTACTACGGATTTCCATTTTTTCAGCATTGTAAATTAAAACTACTTTCTGAATTGAAAAAATCTACGAGTAGGTATAAATCAATCAATCTCAAAAACTCAATCGGCAAACAAAATTTGTATAAACAAATTCATTGTCAAATTCGTGATGGTCATTAATCGATCCTTATACCCCAAAACCAGAATTGTCTTCAATACGACTTAAACAAGATAATTTAAACTTTATCTTATGATTAGGATAAAATATTCATTTCCAATAACAGTTCATTAAAACAATATTATTTGAAACAAAAATAAGTAAATGTTGTTTACTAAAAAAACCTCCATCACAGAAATATACAATACTAGCTACTGCGCGCGACTTCGTCGGCGTGGACTCCGCTCCTATTGGTCTTAGCGTGATGATACATAGCCTATAGCCTTCCTCGATAAATAGGCTATCTAACACTGAAAGAATTTTTCAAATCGGCCCAGTAGTTCCAGAGATTACCGCGTTCAAACAAACAAACAAACAAAATCAAACAACCAAACAAACAAACTCTTCAGCTTTATATATTAGTATAGATTTCTAAATATGTCTAGTTAATTAGGCAATTAAATAATTTCAATAAACTTACATACAGATTACTTAATTATGAAAATACGTACTTATCGTAATTATCGTTAGAGCAGACAGTGCTTGTGCCTTACATGACACACACGAGCTCCTAACCACATGCCGTAAAGCTATAATATATACGAGTAAATCTTTAAATTTCACTTCAGGCTATTTGGATAGCAAATGATGCATCCATTTCAACTTAGATTATCTTTGAGATAATTTCTGAAACTAAATTAATACTCTCACTTTGATAAACAAACAGATATTTGCATATCTTTATCGAGTTTAGATTTTATTGACTGTGATTTTGATAGTTTAAAGAATGTAATATTTTGAAATTAAAACAAATTGTGTAGTTAACGTAAAAATGAAAGATTATAAATTACTACAAATATATCAATAGTAATAAAATATTCACATTTTACTAATGTTTAGTAATACTTTTATCAAACACTAAATTTTAGCGTAACATCAAATAATTTCAAGCAGGTTTTTAACTAATTAATGTCACACTAAAATGTAACTTATCTAAGTTATAACAAAAACAAATTATATTATTAAAGTTACGAAGTATCAATGTGCATGCATCGCTCTATATTGAAAAATGATTTGCCAAAACAAGCAATCTGTTGGGATAACTAATAGCTTAATTCTATGTTACATTCGCTAAGGTGCTTGGTTTCTCGGCTTCTCACTGTATCGAAAACAAGCTTCCCTTAATAAATATATGGTATTAACCGCAGACGTTTATAAATAACATACAACAATAGCGTTCTTCATCTTTGTTTGATATTCAAATTTTGTAATTATGCACGAGCAGGCTCTATTTTGATCTGTAATTGTACTGATACAGTCAAAATTCGGGAGGTTGTAAGGTTCAATGAACTAGTGAACAAAGTTGAACCAATTACAAAAAATACACTACATCTTGCAAGGCTAGCACGCATTTTTTTAATCCCAAAGTAAGGTACCAAATTTGTTATTGTCATTCAACTTATAAAAAAAACTTTTTTTATAAATACAAAAGGCTTGTTTTCCGAAACTGACTTTTTTAATTCTAAAAGGTAAAATGTTATCAAAAAAGTGGGAATTATGAGCTAAAATATGTAAGTAAAATAAAATAAATATTCGCAAAACTGCACTACTCTCATTTCCGTTATTTTCTGTTATTTCTACGATTACTCTTATATAGTTAGTATGTTAAAAAACTTATTGGTAAAATCAAGTACTTTATTGGGTTAGTCAGACGTCCTTCAAATATATTTTAAATTATTAACGCATATTAAACACAGTCAAATGGTTAGGCATTCCTGACTTTTCTTGCCTCATATATTTCGTCGAATTCTTTATCCACATACGATACTCCTTTAGTAAGATCATTTAAGGTTAATACGCGTTTGGCCACCCATCTAGCGCCCCACGCGGCGTCCTTGGCCACTGTGACGGATCCCAGACACGCCCCTCATTTGTTATACAAATTTTATACTACCCTCCGAGCTAAAGCTCAGCAGCGAAATACTGACGAAGAAACAATGGACCGAAAACTTTCGATTATGCAAGAACCTTGCGATTTTGTATATATACTTGCAATTTTATTTATGTTTTACGCATGTAGTCGTAAAAGTGTTTATAAAAGTATGTGATGAATAAATTAGAAGCTTAAAAACGACACTAATTACTTATTCATTATGCAAAGCCATGCTTTTTTCCTTTATTTCCATCTAAACATATATAATTTAACGTAACTCATTGCATATTATTTTTACAGCAAATGCGCATCTTATTCTTAAATTTGATATAACAATATAGATTAATTCTTTTATCTAATATTTAGTTATTAGTGTTTAAGTTTTATGCAGTGTACACTTCATAAGCGTAAATTTTATGGTGTTTTATTCAATCTCTGCAACGGATAATGCAAGTGCGTTCAGTAAAACAACTACTGACAGTTTCCAAATGCAGTCTGATGTGAGAGTGAAGAACTTCCATTTAATTCACTATCACCCGAGGATAACTTGCAATTGTACAGAGGCAGTCGAGATTGAGACGGCAGAAATGGATTACTCCGTGCGGCCGCGGGGTTTTGGGCACTACCTTGATTAAATAAACCTTCAAGTCAACGTCACGCCGCCGGCAGCTAGTGTCAGTCTTCGGCATATACCACAGGGTCCATACCGACTTTTTTTTAATTTGAATTCCAAATAACATTACGCTTTCATTCGTAGCTGAATACCGCAACACCTTTCAATTTATTGTTTTATTATCCATTTACATTTGCAATACACGAACATTGAATTAACATGCTGTTACAGCTGTTTACAATTAATAATATACACGATTATTCTGACATGAAAATAAAATCTACAAGTGACAAAGTTATGGTCAAGCAAAATGAAATAAAAGCTATCGAATTAGTAATGTTAACATATTTTCATTAGTTATCGTTTTCAATCTTCACACCATGCATATTCATTACTCGGTAGAAGCTATTGGAATTTTTCTTTAAGGTAAAGAAATAAAGCAACTGTCATCCCCAGGGAACACGTGCGTTATTTACAATTTATCTGAGTACAGGCCAAGCGATTTGTCTACAAGAAACCACATTTTTTAAACCGAACCTATTCAAACCTTTCACAGACTCTATTTCTGTTTACTAATTGATTTGAGATTGAAAATTTTTCAACGTGTAATATCACCCAAACTATTAATTTTATGAGCAAATTGCGTTATTATAGGAATTTGAAGTGAAATGGACGAGATATTGAATTTTGTAAGAAGTTGGAAGAAATAAAGAAATAGTCAATAAATACCAAACATAAGATAAAGTTCGAAGCCGTTTATTAAATTATGAAACATCATTTCGTTACGCCCTAAATTATGACTTTATAAAATATATCAAACCTCGTATTTCACGCCGTGATAAAAGAAGATACAACGCAAGCGGCTACTCATTACAATTTAAATCGGTGAATCTATTAACCGGACTCAAAATTCGACGTGTGATATCGAAATAGAATTAAATCAATTACCACACCATTTCCCTAATCAACATTTAATTTTATTAGCTGAGATAAAACTGTTTGATATGCGGTGGGAGTGATACTCGAAGCTTTATTGATATCCACCTGTGAATCGCTTCTACGCTTTCAAACCGCCAATTAGGGTGACATAATATCTCGACGTGATCGAGATGTATAAAGAAACGATTAATTCTCTGTATTAAAATCACATCAAAAACATTATCTATGGCGTATCGCGGCCATGCTGCTAGTAAAATAAGAAACGTTTACATTAGCTTTCTCTGACTAAAGTTTATCAAAATGACATTATCACGAAGATAATATCCACATCCACAAGATAATGAAAATAACTTAATACCAATTACTGTCATTCACATTATAAATAGGATATAGTTCTAACCATTTGAACAAATAATTTGCCTAAAAGTATTTAAATCAGTTTTTTCTCACAGTGCAAAAATAAAATCAATCATATTTCCCTTACCTTCTGTTCATCATTTTTTCGCAAAAGCTCCCAATCATAAATCACTCATCCAACAAATCTGGTACAATGGCCAGCGAGTCGAGTCTACCCTACGTAATAAATTCAAAGGATTGACTTGCGGAGTAGTGAGAACTCGTATATTTGCAGAAGCCGCCATATTACAAGAGTATAAATCTAACCGGAGTGTCGTTGGACATCGCCGACCATGAATGGAACCGCAATATGAGCGATGACCAGGCTTGAAGCGAACCAACCTATACGCATGTCAAGTACTGCCTCTTACAGGACATTTTGACAATCAACAATACGAGAATTGAAATATGGAGCCCTCTGAACGACGCGACTTTGAGCATGATGAATAAGATAATTAACTAATAAAATTCCGTTTTCCGTTAACCATGAATGATCCACTACTCTTTAAAGGGTAACGAGTTTGATGAGCATTTAAATTTATATAAAATAATATAATGTTATAAATGTATATATATGTACATAATATAATTGATCGGTAACATAATAGCAGTTATCAGAAGGTTTATTTTTTATAATAGACATAATTTAAAAAATATATTTCATACAAGAAGCACTTAACAGATTTCATTGATATTTTTAACAACAATTGTTGTATACTACGAGTATAATATGAAGGGTTACAATCATTTTATTTTGACAAAAATGCTATATTTAGATTATATTAGGAATAATGTAACTCTAAGGTCCAGTTAAAAAAGGACCTTAAAACCTAACTAATATAGCGTCTTGCTTTATTAAATATTAATTTCAAATGACCCTGAATTTATTAAAAGCGAATTTATCATTTTTTGTCGTTTCTTACGGCGAGCTGACGTCAATTTAGCGGCTTTAGGGATGGAGTCAAAGCTGAAGAAAAAATACAATAGGATTATGCGGCCTTAATGGTGCTCCGAACATGGGCATTAATCTCGTCATACAATATTGATGTTTTCAAAATTTATAGCCATTGCTTAGAGAAATCTTAAAGTCAATATGACTTATTAATGTGTGAAGAGTCACCTTTCCTGCAATCTCTCCTCTCATGACATATTTTTATAAATCCACCGGAGATCATTAGAGAAATATTTCGGTTTTCGTTTGCGGAATACAATTGAATGTGTTCCTTAAAAACTTGCCTCATAATTTAGTTAATATACAAAACTGTACGACTTTTCTTTCGATTCCACGTTGTAGATAATTGACAAAAACTTTTTAGTTTACAATTTTCAAAATTTTATAATCTTTAAAAGTATAAATAGACTCGAAATTCGACGCAAAGAAAATCACTTATATGTACTTCTGGACTTTATTTTAACAATGAAATAATTTGAAATTTAAATTTGCTTAATATATTTTTCATATAATAGTATGCATAGTTTTACATAATATGTGCAATATTTTAATGATTGAGAAAAAAAATTAGTAGAAGTATTTCAAGAACCATTTTATAAATATCGAACCGCGCTAAGTTTTTATGTCTAATATGTACTTGCTGACTTTTAACGACAACGAAGAAAGAATAACCTCTTGTGTAAATTTACGTAAGTTAAGAAAATTACTGAATATTTATATCCGCCAATCTGACTCAACGTCGCATAATATGTTACAATTATGGTCTTGCTAAAAATAATTTCTAATGATAATGCTATTCAGCTATTAAGACAGCTAATTTATGTATTTAATAAAAAACAAACCGGCCAAGTGCGAGTCGGTCTCACGGTTCTGTACAAAAATTATTAAAAATATATTTATTATATGAGGTCACTAAAAATTTATGCTTTTCGCAATTTTTCCTTTTCTGTGCTATATGACGTTGCTTTGTACCAAATTTCAAGATTCTTAGTTGACGGGAAGTACCCTGTAGGTTTTGATTCTCTTGCGAGTATCGAAAATTTGAAGCATAAACGGCTGTATCTTTTGGTTGCGTTGGCTTAGAAGTTTGATCTTTTCACTGGTTCAAGGGACAGTAGACCTAAGTTTTTTCCTTTTGAGGTACGGAACCCTGAAAATCCGTGAATTCACTTTGTTCCCACTTTTAGATCATTCAAAAACAATACTAATATAAATCATCCAAGAGGAGTATCATAAATTATGATCAACAACAACAAACAGGATCCGAAATAAAAAATAACAAAACAATATTAAGAATGAAATTTTGTAATATTCTATTGAAGTTGTCATACAGGATCTAATCTTAGAACTGTGGACATTGGTTTCCGAGGCACGTTCTGCGATTGAGGAGGTTTAATCTGATCCTCTTACGAATAGAAACCTCCTTCAATGGGCCTTTAATCGTTCAATAATACAGTCGTGCATGTTTATTGTTATTTGCATTTGCATGTCGCGCATACGTTAGCCCCCGCTGTGATCTGTAAATCGTAATTTGTATTAATATAATAAGGTAATAAAACTTAACCTATTTGCTATTCGAAGTAGATGTTACATTATATATTAGTATATGTTTTGACCGTGCTCTACTTATTTACAATTTTTTAGACGTTATGTTATTTATTACAATACCTAATTTCTAAGATGGTTTCTTTTGACCTATAATTTTTAATCCACAGACAATATTTCGGTGTATTATAAAACATTATAATATATAATTATGATAATTAATATGTTAAACATACCATCGTTTAGATATACTTATGAGCATATTTTATTTTAAAAAAATACGTAAAAAACATAGCAGCAGATGTATGAAAATAATTTATACGTAATACTTTAGCTGCGATAAAATGTTTTTTACAACTTAATGACCTATGGGTGCATCTGAAATCTGGGCGTTACATTATCATCCGCTTTGTTACGATTTAAACCAGTGCATTGCTTTTAATAAGAGTATTTAGATGATAAGACGTGATGACAAGCCTTGCGGCACAGCTCGAGACGCAAATTATGGCAATCTTGACACCTTCGAGGTGCTAACTGGGTGCACCCTGCAATTTGCCGAACGTGAAGTGTTACAAGTAACGTTTGCTGCCGGCTAATAATCGAGCCTCTAATTCCGTACGCGGTCGATTCACACAATTAAATATACCTCATTTTATAATCTTAGCACTGATATTATATTCCGAAGCAAATGCACTAAAGACTTTACCGAAACATTAATTTTAGAATATAAAATTTAATATTGCTGGAAGCCATACTCGAGGTTTTTAGTGGCAAATAAAGATGTTATCGGAGTGATAAGGCAAAAAATCCACGTGTTTCAGTGGCCCGATGAGCGCAACCGTGTGTAATACAGTCCGGATAAAGCGATCGTCTACCGGTCCGCAAAACAATAGCAACAACAAAAGGATACGGGCTATCGATTGTGCATGCAGCATCGCAATCTTTGTGCGGTATAATCTTGCAAATATTTATTATATGTCAAAACAATATGCCGAAATGGAACGCTTATTGTGGTTTTTACAAATGTGTCTGGTTCGCTCGGAGCGCTCGTTAGCGTGAAGTACGATGCATTGTGGGGGTACAATGGAGGGCGGAGCGGCCCGCGGCGACTGCAACACGGGAAAACGTGAACATCTCTGCTTCACGGTTAGCCAATGACAGTCCAGTTTTCTGTGCATAACGATAGACATCGACGCTAGGCGACGGATTTCAAAAAATTTGATTTTTACCATATGCCATACAAATTAGTTTCACTTTAAATACATTGAATTAAGTTCTTCGTTTTAACGAGGCTGCGCGTTTAGTACTTTTGAACACACACTTATCGTGTAAAACGTTAAACTTGATAATTAAAATTCTTCTTTATGTGGAAAATAAAGAAGAATATTAATAATTATTATTGGTCTGTTGGAGTCTGATAAAGAAATAATCAAAGAGTCCCGTTATGTGGATATCGAGGATGGCTCGTGGTATTTTAATATTTTATGTCGGTTTTATGACAAAATAATATACTTCAATTACATAAAAGCGTCGCGAAATAAAGAGGCGGTGGCGACGCACGCGACATCTGTATTAAAATTTAATGGTACATCATACGCACCTGCTTCGAACAGAAGTCGATCACACGGATTTCGGCTCTCCGGTATCTGCAAAGCGTCTAATTAAATTTTAATTACATAATTTCTAAACATCGACGGGAATCCCGTTGGATCGCTCTCGATCAGTAAAAGACACAGCGCGTAAAAACAGAATATGACAGACGTAAAAACGTATTAGAATAACTATTAAGTTTTGTGTATTTTTGTACAGATTATTGTATTTTTAACTTACTAACCAAAATAACTTAAAATCTTTGACCATCATCGTCAGTCAAAACTTAACTTTTTAAAATTAAATTAACGGTAACTATATATTCTTTTACTGTTCCATTCCCATTATCCATTCCTAGTTTGGATCCTAGCCACGAGAATTGCGTTTTAATAGGAAAGTGAAAAATATAAGGTTATTTTTTATGATATTAAAGAAAAATAAAAAATAAATAAAATCTGAAGAGAGCATAATAGAATCAATCGAATTTTTTTTCTTACAGCAAGCAATGCCAAATAACGTTAAGTGTATGATTTTCATTAATTATAAATAAACTATATAGTATTAAATAAAAAATCTTAAGAATTTTAAGTATTTGTGATGTTAAAATATCTTATTTATTTTTATAAAATTCTCGTGTCACAGTGTTAATGTAGTACGGTAGTAGGAGGTACTCCTCCGAAACGGCTGGACCGATTTTATGAAATTTTGTATGCATGTCGGGTAGGTCTGAGAATCAGCCAAAATTTATTTTTCATACCTTTGAGTTATAGGGGGAGGGGCATTAAGGGGGGTTAATAACATATATGGCAAAACAACGTTTGCGGGGTCAGCTAGTTTATTTTTAAAGTTTAATACTGAATAATTTTTAATATGAGATATTTAATTTATTTTACTAAAATTTATCCTTAACCCGAAAATTTTAATAGGAATACTACGTCAATATTAGCTAACTACAGTATTTGCATTGTTTTTTGAGTCATTATTTTACCATCCACATTAGATTTGTTACGCAAGCAACAGGTACTTTGCGCAATTAATACAATTTAGCTCTGGTCACTATAACTGCCACAAGGTCCATTCTAGTAGCCGTCACTTGTGTAATTTTTATAAGAATAAGTACATCAAGATAAGGACACATATATATAATTCGTTTGTAAATAAAAGTGATGGCTATAGTCGCAATAGCAGGTGTCACAACACATCTGCTGGCGAGGCACGTGGCTCAACCCTCTAAGCCAAGCTACGTGAACTTAACTACGTGAAAAAGAGAAATCGTTTAAAACCCTCCAACAACGTACTAAGTCCGCCTTAAAATTATTTTCTTTTGCCGAAAAGAAATGCGAGGAACATGATACATTCATCACACACAAGTAAATGGTTGGTAGTTTATTTCCTCACCAGAAATTTGTATAACCTTATTAAGCAGTTTGTCGTGTACAGTATTTTTATATCATATGGGTAAGTAACTGATGGTGTAATTCTAGATAATTCGACCATTAATCCTTTGGAATGAAACTTCAACTTAAAACAAGGTAAACTTCAACTACAGGAGACCTGATGTTGCGGCACATATTTTTTCTTGCTTAGATTACACTAAAAGTTGTAAATTATTTGACAGAATCATAATTGAGACAGCTAATGAATTAGATGAATGATGAATTATAGTAGGAATATACATATATACAAGTTTGTTTTGTTTGTGCCTGTATTTGTCTTGTCACACAAATGTTGTACAGTAAATATACCTATACCTACTCGTAGTATAATTAACTTAGACATCAATTTAAAAATAGTCGCGGTCCCATGTGTGAAAAGTTGTTAATTATTTTGATGCTTACAAGTTACAATCATTACTCTCATGATAAATCTTGTAGTATTGTAAAAACAAAACGCACCTAGATAAAATACCTATATATATTACAATTACGAATTTTAAAAGAAATTGTCCCTATTAAAATTTAAAATAAATTCAAAAATAATTATCACCAATTATTTCAATATTGTAAAATGATATGATAAGATTAAGCTCACCTTATTAAGTGAAGAAATTTTAACGACTACTTAAAAGTATTTAAGAATTATTTTTTTAGAACCAATTTTTTTTTTTTTTTTGTATAGCAGGTGAACTCATTTACGGGTGATATCCAGGACGCCCGGGTAGGCAGTCCTAGACCGTATGTCGGCCTCAGCCCTTGGGGGTGCCATACCGACTAAACCCCTGCGGGAGCCTTCAGCCGCTTTAATTGGAGGGTCCCGGATCTGCAGGCAACAGGATCCCTCCAGCGACGGGCTGGCCTCGGCGAAAAGGCCAGACTTCTCCCCCGTGGGGACTGTCCGGCTCACCTCTGAACAATCCCGACGAGGCCGTGAACCGCTACGGATACGGACCCGGACTGCTCTAGCTGCTAGTGTCACACACCCCTCCCCGTAATCCGCGGCTCTGGTATCCCTAACCCCAGATCCTTTTGTCACATAAATCTTTTCCACCTCTCCTTCTTCTTAGCCAGGAATTCCCAAGGAGGGTTGATGTCAGGCAGGCAGTCGGTCGTAAAATATTCCATGCCAAATATTTTACAACAGGATTTCCATGAGAAAAAATGTTGTGCCGACCCTGCATAAGTGGGATAAGGGCAGGGAGATGATGATGTACTCGTATAGTAGAATGATTTACTTCAACATTAAGTCCAATGTGTACCGTACCTAGTTACCTACTGTAATGCCTTGCCTACTGTAAATCTTAATAAATAAATAAAGATATTTATTAGCACAATCTGAAAAAAAAAACGAGTGTGCTTTAGACCACACGACTGAAGTAAAACTTCTTTCGGAATAGGCCTAAGAAGGCCTAGAAATATACGAAACGTAGCTGGCTATGAGAGAAAGACAGAAAGAAAATGTATGATCGCACCTCTCCCTCTTGCTCCGATCACCTCGCCCGATCACACTTTTCGTAACGCTCTCGTCACGCATTCACCAGTTTACTTCCTAAGTCAAGAGTTACTTCAAAAACCGCTTTTGTACAATAGTAGGAACAGACTAATTCTATACATTAATCTTGTGTTCTAGAAGATACTCCTAGATGCAGAATTTAAAATTTCTTGACACTTTATCATAATTACCTACTCGTATATTATATTCGTTACACTTAGTGCTTATTTGTTGAATGCTTTAAATAATGATAAGTTTAATAATGTTTCTAATAATGATATTTTTTTAATTAGGTACCTATAATTTAAAAAAATCTTTCAAAAATTAAAAAAATATTGTGTTTGCTCGCAAACCAAAAAACTGACTTCGATTACATCGACAAGTAATACAACGTAATAAGACGAAAAAATAGTCAAGTAAATACGCGATTAAAGATTACTCAAAAAGTTGTAATCAGATCTTGATCAAATTTAAACAAGACTACATGACAAGTACCTATTAGCTTTCGATTACAGTAAGAATCATCAAAATCGGTACACCGAGAAAAAGTTATGCGGTATAATACAACGAAGGTCGACGAAAAAGTAGTCAAGTAAACACGCATTATTAGATATAACTCTAAGGGCCTATGCAAACCACGTTTTTTAAACGCGCCGTCGACGCGCGTTTTAAAAGCGCGCGTCGACGGCGCGTTTTTATCCTACAGAGCAGTTTGTTGGCGTTTGTATCGATGCACACGCGCGTTTGCATCGCGTTTGCATCGCGTGACACGCGCGTTTGCATCGCGTCTGTATCAGTACATACGGCACATACGCGCGTTAACGGCGCGTTTTAAAAACGCGCGTCGACGGCGCGCTTTTATTATACAGGTGTGCAAAGGTTTACAGGCTGCGTCTAACTCGCGTGTGTATCGCGTTTGTATCGCTACAAACGCGCGTCGACGGCGCGTTTAAAAAACGTGGTTTGCATAGGCCCTAAAAGTACTTGTCAGATCTCAATTTTTAAATGGGACCACATGACACGCAACACTTTTCAATTAAAATAAAATTGGTCGAAATCGGTCCATCCAGTCATGAGTTAACATACATAAAAAAGGTGTGTGTGCGATTCACACACGATAGAAGGGAAACTTCTTTGGCAAACTAATTAAAAAAAAAACTAATTTCAAATTAGGGGCGTGCATTGCGGCCCGGCCGCGACCTTCCCTGTCGTTGCCTTCCGGTTTGAAATCACAACGATTCTAAAGAAGTTTGACTTCAAAAATACAGTCGAATTGAGAACCTCCTCCTTTTTTAAAAGTCGGTTAAAAATTAAAATTTATAACCAATTAAATTAACGCAAATATTTTATAGCAAAAGTGTTATCTAGAGCGACTGAGTAATATTCTACTACTACGCAGTATTTATAGTAGGTATACCTAATATTATTTTGAAAGAAACACACTTACGCCTTTTAAAGGTTAGCTGAGTTTAATAGTATTAAGAGAAAAAAAATATATACTTCATGTCAACATCATGTTTTAAACGTTCATACATGCTATATTTTATATTCATAAAACAAACCCTTTCCTAATTTGTTGGTGGGCAGACAACAAACCAGTAAATAAATTATTTAAACAAATTTTAACAACAAGGTCATAAATGCGAATTTTTATTCAAAAATTAATTAAAACAGTAATTAAAAGTGCAATTAATATTTTAACGACTCCCACCTCTTCCTTGTCAATTTTTATATCGTCGAAATAAAAGTTATGTATAAGCTATTAAAATTTTTGCTTTAAGCTATATTTAATAATACTACAATAACTCCTAAAAATTATTCTCAATAATAATTACGTATGATCTTCAATTAAGAAAATACTATTTTTTTCCATGAAGTTTGTAATAGGTGTTATTTTTATAGCCCTCCAACATAGACGGGAGGGAGGGCCTAAACTACTTTACTCTTCTGTAATAGTTCTCGCTTTCAAGCCATAATCGGTATCGCATAAGTGAATTGATAAATATTTTTGACAAGTTATCATTTAACGACGCGTTGGCGCAACTGTCACAACACTGGTTTGCGGCTGTTGCGCTGGCGGTTGTGGGTTCGATCCCCGCACATGACAAACATTTGTATTGGCCATAAAAATGTTTGCCGTGGTCTGTGTGTTTGTGCAGTCCTTGTGGGTCTCCCCATCTCGGAGAGTATGTTAAGCCGTCGGTCCCGGCTGTTATCATGTACAACTGATAGCGACCGTTACTCATAGTAGGGAATATATCCACCAACCCGCATTTTAGCAGTGTGGTGGGTCTGATCCTTCTCCTACATGGGGAAAGAGGCCTATGCCCAGCAGTGGGATATTACAGGCTGAAGCATACAAATTTATCATTTAAGAAACGATATTACCTACCCTTTGGTATGGAAAAAGTTTTTGTAAAATATGGGTATAATAGATAAACCGATAACCACAATATACCGATTCGAGCAAGCGTCAATTTATGTTTTCATTTTAGAGTTTTATTTTTTTGTAATTAATTTTATATTTAACCCTCGGTTGGTCGCGTGGGGTCTTTGAGAGCCCAGGTGCTACAGAAATGTAAAATGTAAACATTAAAAACCATCTCAGCGACTCCATATTTTAGGTACCTACCCTCCTTAGTTGGATTATACTTGCTGCGTATTGCCGTTAACTTCAGTTTGCGCGTAAGCGCCGTGAGATATATACGAGTTTTGTGCGTACGGGCCTTGAAAGACCCCACGCGACTAACCACGTAAGTAAAATTGAATGGATTTTTTCAGCTTAGATTTCTTTTGTAACATGTTTTTTACGTATTTTTTAGTTATTTTAGATTTAATTAACTGTTAAAATGGACGAAGACCGACGACAACCTCGTATATTAAGCTGGTTAGATGGTGAAAGTAATTATGTTTCCGGTGGTAGTGAATTAGTAATGATGAAGAAGGTAAAGTCGGTATATACCCGGATGAAAGGAGTGAGAATAGCACTTATTCTAAGCAGGAATGTGAAGATGAACCTACAGAACAACATGAATTATCTTCGGAAGAACTGCTTGAGAATACGGAATCTTTGCGTGAGCATCGTCAGGTTCTGGAATCGTTGGACGAACAGCATGTGGTTTTCGAATCGAATGAACAACACATAGATTTGGAAAGTTCGTATAATGATGATGATGAAGATCCCTTGATAAATGGGGGGCCACCTTTTCAAATTTGCCTCGAGAATTAAAACAAACTATGAGACGATTCATACCTCCTCTTCAGGATGCTCAACACAACGAAAATGATTTTTTGCCTATGAGAAAGCGTTGCATTCATTGCCCAAGACAAATAGATTGAAAATTCAAATCTGCCTGCCATTGTTGTAAGGGTAACATATACCCAAAACATATTAAAACGGTATGCACTGACTGTGTTCTAAAAGATAATCAGTAAAAAAATGACTGACTTCAATTGGTAAAAGTTTATGTCTTTTTTTGTTGGTGTTTTCCAAATTTTACGTAACTGTCTTCGTTATTTTAGTGTTATTGTATATAAATTTATTAAAATGAGAAGTTCCTGCATTTCGTTATATTAAAACATTTTATTTGTGATTGTGATCTCAAGGAGAGAAATTTATGTGTATACTTTTAGATTGTAAGTTTAAGGCAGAAAGAAAAGAATATTTTTACGTAACTTGTTGTAGTTAATTGTTATTAGGTTAATCACCAATAGTATGCCAAGATAATTAGAAAAATAATTATATTTTATAGATGATATTAGATAGATGTTTTTTAGGCTTTTTATTTTTGGGGTCTTCAGAGACCCCACGCGACCAACCACGTAAACAAAAAATGCGCGACCGACCGAGGGTTAAAGAGGATATTTAAGTTTCACAGTAATAGTCCTTAAGGAGTAAACTCTAGTCGCGTGTCATCTCGTACTTCTCATTATAGAGAAATACAACATTATGCTCGTAAATTACGACTTCTAATAATCTTATTTTTCACAATTATTTTGACGACGGGTTAGCACAGCGGTCTGGCGCTGGCTTCTGACCGTCACGCGAATTCCCGACACAGGAGAAAATCTTACTGGGGCCGTTGAGTGTGAAGCGTTTCTATATTTATTTATTTTTACACAAGATACATATCACGCAGTAACAATACATCATGATTAAGCCTGTTACATCCCACAGCTGGGCCTCTTTCTCCGTGTAGGGAAGGATCGGAGATTAATCCACCGCGATGGTCCACTGCGGGTTAGCGGATATAGGTATTTCCTATTTTCTTTATTTTTGGAGGTTGCCTGTTGTTACAGGCAAGCCTTAGCGGCCTTATTACTAATCAAGATCTGTTGATCTTGATTAGTAATAAGGCCGCTTTTGCACCTTTTTAAGGCATAATATTATATTTCCTCATGTCATTTCAAATGTGCAATAAAATGTTAAATAAATCTATATAAATAATAATATATATAATAATAATAAAATATAATAATAAAGATATAAATAAATATGAATGATGCTAAGGGCATAACTCAAGAATGGCTCGACCAATTCGGCTAATTTATTTTTTGTATGTTCCATAAGGCCCACGAAAGGTTTTAATACTTAAAAAAATTTCAAAAAAAAAAAGAAAAGAAAATTCAAAAATCAAAGTCATCACTCAGAAAACGTTATATTATTTTATTTAATTTTTACTATTAACTATATTGACAGAACGAAGTCTGTCCGGGCAGCTAGTAGTAATAAATAAATATGAGTAACGATAGCTTTCAGGTGTATATGACAACAACCGAGACCGATAATTAACGAGCTCTCCGAGGCACGGTAGCGAGATCCACAAGGGCAGACATCCAAACCGGAAACAATAATACAAATACGGATCTCGACCGGGAATCAAACCCACAAACTGCCGGTTTTTATAATAGGGACTAAAAATGTTTTCTATCACCTGTTTATGAATACTTGTGTTAAAACATTAACTTTAACTTCATGTTATTGAGATCATGTTATAATCGAAATATTTTCGAAGTGCGTTTTATATCATCTATATAGGTACATATGTATAGAAAATCATTAGGTCATTCACATGTGCATGGCTTTCAGTTGTGCCAGTATTCACATCAATCTCAAATCTCAAAATCCGCTTGACGTATGTAATGGAATTTTACAGGAAAGTAGATTATACGAGTAGTTATTAGGCATCCGCTAAAAACGGAGGAACGAAACTATTAAGGGCTTATACAAGATTCTATGATAATTTTGAATTTTTTAAACTACAAGCTTCAAAATTGGCAGTGAGATAGTTTATAGTTAGTGAACGTCCACTAATGACTAATTTTCTGACAGGGTCGCAATAAAGAAATCTAAGGGCCTATGCAAACCACGTTTTTTAAAAGCGCCGTCGACGCGCGTTTGTAGCGATACAGACGCGATACACACGCGAGTTAGACGCAGCCTGTAGACCTTTGCACACCTGCATGAATACGCGTTTGAAGCGATGCAAACGCGCGTGTCACGCGATACAGACGCGATGCAAACGCGCGTGTCACGCGATGCAAACGCGCGTGTGTAGCGATACAGACGCGATGCAAACGCTTACTTACAGACTTAATGCTTGTATTATAGGTAACAGCCGACTGGTCTAGCTACATATATATTTTTTTCGATAAACATACTTATAAATAATACATATATAAATATATAAATAAATATGTATATTACACCCAGACTCGGGGTGGGAATCGAACCCACAACCCGCGGAGTAGAAAGCAGGGTCACTACAAACTGCGCCAACGGGCTAGTCATGTCATAATAATAATTTAATAGTTAGTAGACATCCGCTAAAAATGGGTTTGTATGTATGTTGTGTAGTTTTGCGGCAGGCCCTGATTAGGTAAGGTCTAAGGACTCCCGCAAAGTAAGTATTAAAGTTCTTTTTACGATCTTAAAAAACGATCAAACTCCTTTAATACTGTCTTGCTATGTTACAATAGTAACCAAAAGCCGAAGAGAGCTCGTTGTATTATCTTGCTTAAGAAAAAACTATTGCAATACAAAATTCTTTAGACACCTCATAGACGACCCGCATCATGTGTTTTAATAACCTTTAGTTATGAGCTAGCAATGTATGTATGGTGGAGTTAAGTTCCATGTAGTGGTCGCAATAAACCCCCATGTATGAGATTATTGTTGTACCACTTACAGTAACAATTCATAAAGCTCATCAAAGATCTGACCTCATAATCGAATGTCATAAAGTGCAGTATGAATATTTATTATTAAAAAAAAGTGCAATTTAAACTATAAGAATAGCAAAACACCTATTCGATATAAATATATTATTATACTAGCTGCTACCCGCGACGTCGTCTGCGTGCGTTCACTGCTCGTTCCCCGTAGGTGATAGCGTGATAATATGTAGCCTATATTCTGACCCGACTTCCTAATAATATTCGTGCCAAATTTGAAGTAAATCCATGCAGTACTTTTTGAGTTTATCCCGGACATACATTTGAAGAAATAAAGGTTCACTGCTCGTTCCCCGTAGGTGATAGCGTGATAATATATAGCCTATGTTCTGACCCGACTTCTTAACAATATTCGTGCCAAATTTGAAGTAAATCCATGCAGTACTTTCTGAGTTTATCCCGGACATACATACAGACAAACAGACAAACAGACAAACAGACAAAAATTCTAAAAACTATATTTTTGGCTTCGGTATCGATTGTAGATCACACCCCAAGTATTCTTTTAAAAAAATATTCAATGTACAGTTTTGACTTTTCTACCATTTTATTATATGTATATATAGATTTTTATCTATATATTATTATAAAATAAATAGTTTACGAAAACCTGCAAATATGCGCACGCCATAATGCGCAACTATAAAGAATGCGCATTTGCCAATACAGTACATATGTATGTAATGTAAATACTATATTATTTTTTTATTATAAGGGTGGCAAGGGGGCAAGCCCCCGACCCTCACCTGGAGTTTTGGATATCTTACTCCCCACATAAACAGCACAAATTAAGACCATTACAATATGAGTGTGATCTTTTGTATGGTTGGCACAGAAAACATTTTCACTGATTTATCTCTTTATTATTTACTAGCTTCTGTGCGCAACTTCGTCGGTGTGGACTCCGCTCCTATTGGTCTTAGCGTGATGATATATAGCCTATAGCCTTCCTCGATAAATGGGCTATCTAACACTGAAAGAATTTTTCAAATCGGACCAGTAGATCCTGAGATTAGCGCGTTCAAACAAACAAACAAACAATCAAACAAACAAACTCTTCAGCTTTATTATATTAGTATAGATTTTTACACAATCTATTTATATATATATATATATATATATATCAATTGCTGTTCGTTAGTCTCGCTAAAACTCGACAATGGCTGGACCGAATTGGCTGATTTTGATCTTGAAATATTTGTGGAAGTTCAGGGAAGGTTTAAACGGTGAGAAACATAAATATTATGTAACGAAAAATACTAAAAACGACGATTTAATTTTCCAATACAAAATGTTCTTAGTGAGAAAATTTGATGTCTTTTGTCATAAACGTTGTCAATTGGTTGTCAAATAATTATAGGTGCGTTCAGAAAGTAAAATACGTAGGTGATACGAAGTTCACCGGGCCATCTAGTACCTATATACATAATAAAAATGTACAAGAAGGGCTTATTGATAAAATTCATTACTCGTCCTTATGCGCGATGCTAACTAAATATTATGCGTGTTTTGACAAAATGTAACTTTGGTGCTAATAACATTTCTATCATCATCGGAGACGTGTCCTCGTCATTTTGTTGGGTGTATATGTGGTGTATATCGTCAACGTAGTTGCCATAAAGTTTTATTTGACTTAATTTTTACTATTTATCAGAAAACCTAACGGTATTTAAATAAATAATTGTAAAATAAGTCACATTAAAATTTATTCTGTAAATTAAGAAAACTTTATGATGTCGAGTATAACGACAATTCTATAGATAAGTAATTTAAATAAATTAATGATGTGCTTAATTACTTAGACTCTAATGAAGATGACATAGGCGGAGATGTTTAAAAAAGTTCAAATTAGTTAAGATATTATTCGATTATCTTGATTGAATTTTATCAAAATGCATCGCGTGTGAAAATACTCTTAATAACCCGTCTCGGACTAATACAAGTTAATTAAATAAATAAATTCCATGGTCAATAGCTTACCATGTCATTATGGGTTAAGATTAAAAAAAACATACAATATGACCTTAACAATATCTTCAAATTTTATTTGAGCAGTATTTAATAACACCACGATGTAAGCCATTAAGATGGCGATCGATACTATAACATATAGACGCTCCTCGCAGTTTCACCCGCGTAATTTCGGTATACAAATTGACTACGTACTAGCTATACGCAGGATTAGATGTTGAGTCCATGTCACAAAATGTCATGTCAACGTAGCCTATAGAGTATCTAGACGCCTGCAACACCAGAAGCGTTGCAAGCGCGTTGTCGACCCTATCCCGATCCCCCCTCCTCCCCAGGTCGAGCTCAGGTCACCTTACTCACCAACAGGAACACAATACTGCTTGAAAACAGTATTATTTAGCTGTGGTCTTCTGTAAGGTCGAGGTACTACCCCAGTCGGGCTGCTCCATATTTTGAGCAGGATTATTAGCATAATTATTATTTGCTAGCAGATACCCGTGACTTCGTCTGCATGCAGCATTGTGTCTATGCGTAGAAAGATCAGAACCAAATATAAAAATAATATAAATATTTATAATTATTTAAAACGCATTATTATTAGTGATGCAACAGATCTCTGTTTCTGTTTCCGCAAGTGCGGAAGTTCCGCACTCTTTTCAACATCCGTTTCTGCTTCTGTTTCCGCAACTTTTATAACGGAGATGTAAACGGAAGTTTACGACGGTTGAGAGTTGAAAGTTTCACTTACCACTACTAAATTTTGAATATTAAAATAATTTTAAGTTGCAATATTGTTTTCTATTGTAGATTTCTAATATATCTATTTCTTATCTAGGCTTGGTGTGTATTTAATACTTAATAAAGAAATATATTTGTAAATTAATTAATTTTTTTCATATTATTTACACTTTCGTTTCTGCATCCGTTTCCGTTTCCGTTTCTGCTAAAATTTACTTTTGACATCTGTTTCCGTTTCTGGTTCCGTTAAGACACTTCCGTTGCATCACTAATTATTATATAGAAAAGCATCTCGATATCGATATTTTTAGAAAAATGCACAATGTGTAACAGTATAACATTTAAAAAGCTAATCTATTTAGTAATTTATTTCGTTATATACAACTAACCGTGTAGGCCTCTGTTGTTTTATTTATTTAGATAAGTACTATACTTGTCTTCTTAAACCAGCATTTATAACTTAGATTGGAAGAGATAATTAATTAAGGTATTATAATGTTACTTAATGTAAACATAGTTGATTAATTATTGAAGTAGTGTACATCATACCATACTATAAAACTTAAGTTTAATGAATCAATTATATTTAACGCCTGATAATTTTAAGAAGCAAAATTATCACAAGGTAAAAATGCATAATAAATATAAAAGGAGTGAATTATTAATATTACTAACATTGAAGCAAATATATAAAAAGAGATAAAGCCAAAAGTGAAAAGATAAAAATAAGACACTCACCCAGAGATACGATCAGTCAAGAGTAATCAAAACCTGTTTTAACTTTTGTTCCTATTCCCCACATCATGTTTAAAGTAAGCAGGTAATATATCTATCAAGTTTTGTTACCACAACTCTTCTGTCTATTTTAAGAAGGTGTTTATAATGAATTCTCCAGTAGGGATTGCCATATTGCAACGATAATTCAGGACTTCAAATCATAAAAAAAAATAAGTTGCAATTATTTAAATAATAACATTTATCAATACATGAACTATGAAGTCTTTGATCTAAAACATGCATACAAATTAGTTGTTTTATAATTATTGATCAATTATTATTATTACAGTAAAAATGTCAAATTTTTGAACAAGTTTAATATTTAGTTATGTGTGAAAGTTTTACTTCGGACAATCTTTAGTTAAAACATTTGCGTTAGAAAAACCCAGAACACCCAAAGCCTTTAAACACGTTTTTGTTATGTGCAAAATATTACGCATTCGACTTCTTTTTGTCTCGTTGCATGTGTACTGAATAAAGAGTATATGCTAAGAAGAGACAGCGGCATTATACTAATATAAATTTATTCTAAGACGTCCTAAATTCAAGCTCAGTTAATCTTTTAATGACAAGGTAACATTTTATATATACAGAGAAATGAGCCTGTACGACAAAAAGCCCACAGGGTCTGCATCAACATTTCAATTAGTTCTACATTAGTATAATATAAATGATATGAATAATTTTATATAATTATTGTAAAGGTTAATTTTTGTATATATTCAAAGCTATGATTGCAAGATAAAGTTACCATTTATCCGACTTCAGAAAAGAAGGAGGTTCTCAATTCGACCGTAGGTATAATATATATTTTTGTGTGTGTTACCTCTTAACTTTTTACTTAGTGAACCTATTTCAATGATTTTTGAAGTGAAACTTCTTTAGGCGCATGAGGGTTAAAATTTGAGCGACTTTAAAGCGGCAGCGTCATGACGATCAGTACTTGGATGGGTGACCGCCTGGGAACACCGCGTAATGTTGGCTTTTTGTTTTTTTTTTGTTTTTCAATTAGTTTTTTTTTGTATTTTAAATTTTTAGTTAGTTGTATTTTACTTTTTTTTTAATTTTTTTTTTTTTGAATTATTTTGCCAAAGAAGTTTCACTTCTGACATGTGTACTTTGTACGCACGATTTTTTTTTTTTTTGTACTTCTACACTACCTAATGATAAGACTGTTTTTATTTTATTCCTTTTTTAAATATTTTATATATTTTTATTACATGTAGGTACCTATCCTGTTTTGTACATCCGTGAATTAAATTTTACTCCTGTTGATTGCCTTTCAATATTACTTAATACCTATAGTACTACTTTAGTGACATTTTTTATGTATCTTCTATATATCAAGATATATATTTTTACTTTTATAATACACACATATCATTATATACATATCGACGCCTGAAAGGCAATAATTCCTAAGCGACATGTTGGCAACTTTACACTAGAGCATTTTAAAGTTTTTTTTTTGAAAAAAAAATTCATTAAAAATCGCCTATTAGTCATAGCTACTCGATTCTAACGAATTTTAAATCCAATTTGATAGCTTTATAAACTGGTATTTAAAGATTATTCATTTTCTCAATATTTTAAGAAATAGTGTCGGTTAGTAAAATTTTAATCAAAATCACAAACAGGTAAAAATTACTTAACGACGACAAAATTTTATCATAAACCATGTAAAATTAACTAAGTCCCAGTTTTTCATAATGGTGTTTGAAGCAAAATGACGCATCCAGAAGTAACAGATGTTTGATCCATAGGTAAAATGATCGAAACAAAAATCGAAAAACTTTTCTGTCAGGCAATTTTAACCATAGTACAAATTAAATAATGTAAGTGTAGGGCTTTTTGTACAAGTAACTAAGAATTTACACAACATTAAAAACTTTTGGATAAAGGCTTCCGATGGATAATTTTATCGTCTTCATCAATACCTAAACAGCCGTTGTAGTGATTTACAATCACTCACTACTGAGTATGGACCTCCATCTGACAAGGGACGAATTAGAGCATACTCCGCCACACTGTCGTATTGCAGGTTGGTGGAGTTTTTAGGCCTGTTACTAATCTAACAAGTTAACAAAGGTTAATGGACGTCTATGTAAGCCTCTAACACATGAATGTTGCAGTTAAATCTCTCAAAGAAGAAAATTGCTGTCAAAAACTATTATTACAAATAAATTAAAATTGGAATGGGTTTCTGGTTACCTACCATACTATTCATTATGTAATCAAAACAAAAAATCATCCACGTCAAGTATATGTTTCAGATCAGTTTTTTTACAAAATATATCTTTTTAGCAGGTAAATATTAACCACTTAACGTTTTTAAAAACAATTGCATTTAGGTAAAAAATTACTAAGCGACAATGAGTACATAATTAAGGTGTGTTAAAAAGTCTTAAACTACGAGAGAGAAAAAAAAATAATCAGGTAAAATTTCTTAAGCAATGTTTTATACCCTAGGTATGCAAGGAAGAAAATACTTTATGTTTAAACGCATTATTTCGAGTCTAGGCAAAAATTACTAAGTGTAAACTGTAAAAATAGAATACATACTAAGTGAAAGTTATTGATAAATCGGTAAAATTATTGTCGCTTGGACGCCGAAAACTGTGAAAATGTGTTTTTTTTTTAAGTTACCAAGCGACAACAAACTTCGTCCTAGCGCCATGAGAGTAAGAGCAATCGACGCAGAATTTTTTTCTGATTTCAACGGTATATATAACTCAATATCGCCCAAAATGTCGCTTGGTAATTATTGCCTTTCAAGCGTCGATATGATTCTTGTTATCCTGTTTAAATATCTTAATATAAGCACTAGCTTCATTTATAACAACAATTTAGATGACATATTGACGTTAGGTAACATATTGCCTAACGAGCTTAATAGTTTCGCCAAGAACATTAACTATTGCCATATTAACGCTCAAAATACCACGACCTAATTACCTACACTAATTCACTTAGTTACTTGCAATATTGATACTTAACGCATTATTATGCTGTTTAAAACTTTTTTAACTTTTTGCTTATTTTGGACATCGTTTGATGGAAAAATGATCCTGTGGAGAGAACGACGGACGGGATATATAACGGGATTTTAAGGAAGTGGTCGCGGGTTCGATGCCCGCTAATAAATTAATGTTTTTATGGGGCATATAGATATTTGCCATGGTTTCGACGTCTATGTTTCTTCCTGCAGGTGTTCACTGTTCATTGAGTGTAAGGCATTTATTGATTTTCTTTACTTTCTTTACTTAGTTTCAAATTTTAATTTTCCACAAAATAAAGTATATCATGGTAACTCCACAACTAGGCACGCGACTGAAGGGTTCAAGAGTGGACACATCGACAGGTTTCCTATAGCGGACTGGGTCTCAAGTAAGAATGCGTTGAAAACTAAAAATAAGAATCCTTTAGGTCGACATTCATCACCATATTACATGTTTTGTCTTTAAAAATTACGAATAATGTGCTGAATTTTTACATATGATTGTTTTTAGTTCTTGCCGCATGGAATCCACGACAAAATTGTATAAAAATGAATTGGTTACTACTTATTGTTTTAGAAGTCTATTTTTATGATCGCTTTATCATAACTACGAGTAAAAATCAATTTATATTGAGTTTCGCTGAACTGACTGGGTGACATTCATTTCTTCACACTATTCCCTTAAACTACTAACCTTAAAGTAACTTCTGAATTGTGTTTAATAATGCCAATATTGATTCATGATTATTATTGATTATTCAAATATTAGTATATAGCACCTGTTATTAGTTTATGAGAATAATGATTAATATAGAATAATCGTTATTAAGTGCTGTTCTCTTCATCTCCTATTACCTATAATGAAAATCAATCCCTATGGCTTCTTTTAAATGTCTCAATAAATCATTATACGTTTATACATATTATATATATACATTATACATATTATATATATAGATACGTTTACGGTATCAATTCAATATTAGGTGTAGTTAACTAAAAACATAATTTTATCTGACAAACAACGGAAGAACTTTTTTGAACGTTACAATGCTTAATAGTATGTAAAATAAAATATTTACGTCACGTTTATTTATACGATATAGGAAACATACAGTGTGACGTCATTCCTTTCGCTTACTCATGGATTCTGGCTGACCGACTAAGCAACAAAATTGACCTCCAAAAGCACTAAGATACAGTAGTTACAAGAACTGGTTGATGCCCTAGCGGTGGTGGCTTTTTAACTGACTTCAAAAAAGGAGGAGGTTCTCAATTCGATTGTTTTTTGTTTTTTATATATTACGTTTCAGCCTCTAATATCCAACTGCTGGGCATAGGCCTCTTTTACATGTAGAAGAAGGATCAAAACTTAATCCACCACGCTGCTCCAATGCGGGTTGACGGATATATTTCCTACTATGAGTAACAATCGCTATCAGGTGTACAAATGATAACCACCAGGGCCGTATTTTTATATATTATGTATGTTACCTCTGAATTTTTGACTGGGTAGACCGATTTTGATGATTTTTTTATACTCGAAAGATAGTATGAATCATATGATTCTATTTAAATATTATTGAGATCTGATAAGTACTTTTTGAGCTATATCTAATAATGCGTATTTACTTGACTATTTTTTCGTCAACCTACGCTGTATTATACCGAATAACTATTCAGTGGGTGTACCGATTCTGATGATTCTTATTTTAGTCTACTATTAATACTTTTTGAGTAATCTTTGATCACGCGTATTTACTTGACAATTTATTTGTCTACCTACATTGTATCTTGTCGATGTAATTGAAATCGGTTTTTTTTTTCGTTTGCGAGCAAACATAATTATGTGTACAAATCTATGACACCGTACCTACTACCTACTTATCCCATATCATCAGACCATTAAGACTATCCGAGAATATATTATTACTAGAAGGTAAAACAGACTCATAGAGCCTGCTTCATTTCAACTAAATAAACTGCAACTTTAAAATCTTAATTTTATGAATGATTGTCCTCATGCACTTTACTAAGTATCAGTGATTTTAAAAGTTCAGATTTTACTAGAATATAATTCTTATACATATCGATGTCCACCTTTACGCGCTATATAAGAATGCACAAACAAATTTTAAGTAATAAGAAAATGTATTAACGATAAAATAAATTACTTAACGTGCTTTGAATGTATAACACACGTTAAGATAGTTTAAATGCTTTTATATAACTTTTCTCTTTCTGATCAAAAAGTTAGAACGATTAAAAGTACTTCCAAAAATATCCTTCTAATTGACTAAAAATGAACTAATTACGTTTAACCTATATGTATAAAACAGATTTCCACCCACATGTTGACTCATCACGATATCTCTGGAACCATAAGGCGTAGAAACTTGAAATTTGGTAGCAATATTCCTTTCGCCGAGTAGAGGTCAGCTAAGAACGGATTTTACGAAATCCCACCCACAAGAAGGGGTTGCGGGGGCTAATAACATATATGGATAAACAACGTTCGCGGGGTCAGCTACTAGTAGTATATTTAAAATGTTAAACGAAGAACCTTATCCGTACATAACGATATACCGGTATATATTGGTATTTTATTTGTAGTTTAAGAAAATAATACCTAGTAAGGAAAGACTAGTAGGTACAGAATATTTCTTGTAATGGGATTTTATTAAAATAGACAGTTTTACAAAAACTAAAGCAATATTAGGTCTTGGAATTCGATTTACCATTTTGAAGCACCGGCTATTTATAAGGACCCTTATTTATTAATACATTTTATTGAGCAAGTCATTCAGCATCAAGAGGAATTTGCTAGTGTTTGTACTCCCGTATGTATTTATTTACACTGTTTTATGAACTTTGTAAACAATGGTTGCAATGGTGAGGGGCCTTAAATGGCTAAAGTGAATACATAAATCGAGTTTTATTGAACATTCCTGCTATATTTTGCTCGGACTTCGGACGACCTCGGGGTATTAACTGTTGTATTTAAAATCCAAGCTACGAACTACTACTACTAACAAAGCTACGAACAAGTAACTTAGCTATGAGACTGATTATTAATTATCATTATTACACTTTAAATATAATTTGAAATGTTAAGTTACATTTCTAAAAAAAATCCTTGTGTCAGCTTCTAACCCAATAGGGTTCCGATAGATGGCGTTACTAGAAACGTAACGAGATAATTCGTTCAGTAGATTTTACTCCTCGTATTTTATTCATACCGGGCGGGACCTTATATGAAAATCGAGAAGGAATAAGCTCCAAAAATAAAATAAGTACAATATAATAATTATAGTAGCCCAGTAATATCCGTTATAATGCAGAAACAATTACAAATATGGTAAAGTTTTAGTTTTTATATTTGATAATTTATTTATTTGTACTTACTTCAAAATATTTCGATAGTATTTAATTTAAACAGGCTTTTGTCGCAGACTAAATTAAAGATAACGCTGGTAGGCAATGGAACAGAGCAATTTGAATTATCTTCAACAAGCGTTTAATATGTATGTAATGTATAAAATATTTTTTCAAAACAAGTAAATAAGTAGGTACAAGTAATACAAAATTAATGTCTATAATTTTTTTCCAACCAAAATATTTTAATTCATAATCAGCACTTTTTCAATAAATTTGTTATTTAAAAACTAATAAAAACTAATGAAAATGACATAAAATACTGCTTTTGGACAAATGTTTTATTATAATTAAAATAAGTTTTTAGGTATTATTATGAAATAGAAAATAAACAAACCATCTGAAGGTAATGGCTAAGAGTTTAATGAGGCAAAATCTAGACAGGTAGAAAAGATACTAAGTTTTTCTGGAAATATATGGTACTACACCAGCTAAGCCTGTCTCAAACGTGTTAAAGCTAGGTTTTTTCAAGTTAGTTAGTTAATTAGTTGTGGGCTCGATTTTCCGCATTTAGACTCAATATTGGTCCATTATGCATGAAAAAGGGCTGACTAGTTCAGCCAGCCCAGCCAGCCCCTTAGGTTCTGTCAATAAAATCATCTTAAAAATCTACTTAAGCTTACCATTAGCTACAAGTATCATCATACCTTCTGATTAGTTGTACGGAATGAATAACATTACATCCATCCCTATTATTAGTTAATAGCTTCTGCGTGCGACTTCGTCCGCGTGGAATAGGACCAATTCTGTCATACATGATTTGTGCGAAACTTTAACCGTTTACGAAGCGGAAGCTCTCAAAAGGAAGAAGAAAACGATTTTGAAACATTCTTCATTGGTGCTACGCTCCTATTGGTCTTAGCGTGATGATTTATAGCCTATAGCCTTCCTCGATAAATGGGCTATCTAACACTGAAAGAATTTTTCAAATCGGACCAGTAGATCCTGAGATTAGCGCGTTCAAACAAACAAACAAACTCTTCAGCTTTATTTCTTAAAAAGCTTACCATTAGCTACAAGTATCATCATACCTTCTGATCAGTTGTACGGAATGAATAACATTACATCCATCCTTATTATTAGTTATATGGAATGAATAACAGTAAAATATTTTTTTATTGAAACGTAATTACAAGTCGTATAAAAACAATTAGCGTTTGCAACTTAAATCAATTGCTAAAACAAGATTAAGGTGGAGCATCGGATCGTTTGCAAATTAAGAACGGATTCGAAATATAACTTTTATTTATATAAAATTTTAACGCTCGGTTAAGAAATACAATATTACATTTCATAGCATTGGTCCATGACTGAATTAAAAATATTTAACAGTCCCTAAAACAAGTTAACTCGTTAAGATTTTTTTCGGCACAATCGGCGAAATTGCACAAATTCTATTTTTAAGAATTCCTTTCACTTTTACAAAAATAAACAGCACGTGCGCCGAACCAGTTAATAATGATCTGAAATATAAAAACTTTTATCAATGAATGTCCAAAAATACTTTCTGGGAATGTCATTGAATTTTAATCGCCGATCTCACAAGATACCCTTTTTACGCACAAACTCACGGCCTTTGAATATAATATTCCATTTCCCTAATTAGATTTTTGGTTCTTATATTAAAACATTTAACAATGCGAAACGCGTGGATCGGCTTCATATCTTCGTCATTCACCCATTGTCACTGAATGGAATATTTTTTACCGGTCATAGCGGTTATTTTAATTTCAAATAAGAGTCAACATTGTTCTTGAACAATGGTATGTTTATGTTCTGAAGTGAGGACGAGAACCTTTGAAGCTTCGCTCGGAAGCCAGCTAATTGGGTCCTGGCAATTTGAAAACTTTGTCGAACTTTAACGTCTAGGGTTCCCTGCAACTTATTAGTGAATCGCAGATCGCCTTTATCGATATAATTAGATAAATAATACAGCGTAATTCTAAAAATATAAAATTTAAATGATATTTTTAAAATTATTTCAACCCTTTTATTTTAAAAACTATAGCAATATTTGTGTCAAATGTTATTAAGAGAAGCCTACATTTAAGAATAATAAATAAATAACGTAAAAGAGATTTTAAAAAATATTAAAGGCACAAAAGTTGTTAGGTCTTATCTTGTTTGTGAGTCCCTAATTGAGTATTAAATCAGTGATCACAAAACACGAATCGAGAGTGCTTAGAAATCTGATGTTGTTCTTAATGAGCACCCAATATTAGAAATGTCTGAATAACAGGTGGTATGACTAATTTATACAGGGTTGGAGTGATGTTGAAGGCCCGAGTGGCATTGTGATTCAATCGAGGAATCTGTATAGATCTGGTGTAACGTTACTATCCCGTGCCACTCTGGTAATCTGGTGATGGTGTCGAAGAATCATATAATTATGAATTATGATAATCCTGGTCACGTGGACCAATTTGTAACGATCTACTACTATGGCAATGGTGACCATTCACCAAGCTTATGATAATCCTGGTCACGTGCCCCAATTTGTAACACTGGGTAAAAGTAGATACGACACTTTCAAACGTTAAATCACAAGAACTAGAGATAAGTCTGTAATAAAAATAGCAATAATAGAACTTTTTATATACAACTCAGTCGGCAAACAAGCGTACGGCTCACCTGATGGTAAGCGATTACCGTGGCTACCGTAACACCAGAAGCATTGCAAGCGCGTTGTCGACCCTACCCCCAATTCCCCCCAGGAGCTCTGGTCACCTTACTCACCAACAGGAACACAACACTGCTTAGCAACAGAATTATTTAGCTGTGATCTTCTGTAAGGTCGAGGTACTACCCCAGTCGGGCTGCTCCATATTTACAATGTGTTATTGGTGGGAAATATAATTAAGGATCTTTTCTGGTGTAAGTGAAACCGATAATTGTGCTAACTCGTGCATACATAACTTAGTATCCACCAACAACTTGCCCTTCGAAATGGTCGTGTAGGAAATATGTTAACATACTATAGTTGTAGCCTAAAATCACTTCTTGACAACGCATTGTTCGACTGGGATCCAAGTATTTTCACTAACAGGTCTATTGCAGGAAGTAATGATGATGGTCGACAGATCAGAGCGCCAAACAGTTATTTTTACGTCTTAATTCAACCTGATAACAATCTCGTAAATAGGGAAAAGGAGAACCTATGACGTCAAAACTTACTCCATTAAACGAAGGTATTTGAATAGCTGCATTTAGTTCAGGTCAAAGTAACCAATTACTATCTAGTTAAGTTCAACCCTCGGATATAAAGTATATTAAAACTTAAAATTATAAAAATAGTAATTTAGTATAAGAACAATTATTCATACTGCAAAAGATCAGTAAACAGAGTATCTACGTGTCTTGAAAGTATTAAACATTATTATGTTATCATAAAATAAACAATGAATATGTAAACTCTATTTGATCTTCAATAACGCACATTTTATATAACCTTCGCTTCATACTAATTCACACAATCATAATAATCATAAAAATATTACCATTAACCGCAATTTATGATATTTCTATTATTAGCATTTAGGTGATAATGATACGGATACGGAATTATTTTAATCAATTTCTGTAACACGTAAGATTATCTCGAAGCAATTCTGTTCACTTAAACCACTAAAACTACTTCCTACACATAATCTACCAAACAGAAACGTAAGTATATACGGAATAGCTTTCCCTACTACATAACTATTTTTGTAAGTTGGTCTCTCTGGTTCTTGGTTTTTCAGCTTGCTAGCGTTTGACACCTAAACATTATTTTTATAGTAGTCAAAACTATTTTACTTCCTACTCTGAATTTTGACACATTCTAGGACGTAGAATTCACGTAATGATTTTTATCATTACTCGCAGCGTAGGCGTGTAAACGGCTTAGGTGGAATTAAGAATTGAATACAAAATTAAGTATTACGGTTGCGGTGTCTTGCGGTAGGTAACTACTATCAGAATCACGTGGAATGTGGTTATCCGCGAGCTCGGTGGCCGTCATTCGCGCACTATAAGCTTGGTTAGAGCGCTTGACAAATAATTTAGTTTAATCTTAAATAACCGCTCGACTTACTACCATCTGCTTACCAGCGACTTACTGCTAAACAGCTTGAAGAACTCTTCGCAATCTCTAGCTACCGCGGACATAATTGTACGTCGTTATTCTGAATAAAATCAACGCTAGCTATATTTTTACAATTATTAAGTATGTACTACACTACATTTACAATTATTTATACAGTAAAATAGTAATCCAGTAGAATGCAATTGTGCTACAACTAATTTCTGCTCTTATTACAAGCAACTCTGTATTAATAGAGACAACGACTTTTAGAATATCAAAAAATTGTACTAACTACGAGTATAACAACATATAATAAAATTAAATGACCTAAAGGTAACTTTAATTAATTAAAGAACTTTAATTAATAAAAAAAGTCATATCATATCACAAGACATACAAACCTTGCCAAATTCTTAAGTAATTCGTTGCTGTTAGTATTTTTTCATTTAATTAACTGATAGCTATTTACGAAAGTAATGGGCATATAGTTGTACTCTGTGGTTAACAAACTCATATACAAAGGTTACTTGGACAGGTCTATCCACAAGTTTAAAGTATTACAAAACCATATCCGGTTCCTGTCAATATATAAATCGTCATAGAAAAACTATCAATAATTGCAATCAAGGTGGCTTAACGAATGTTAACCTGCTTTTTGAAATCCGAAATTGGGAAGCAGTGCTAAGCGCCAATTTTAGATCAAACAAAAATTTAGATCTTTCATTCTATGATAAAGAAAATTGTTTGTAAGAAAATTGTCAGTACCTATTGACCAATCTTACGTCTAATCAAAAGTTTAATCTTAGCTACCTCTAGTGATCTGCACATAAGGGTCATCAGTTCGATTCTCGCCTACAGTCTGCTTTTTAAATTTATATATATAGTATGTCTCTATTATGCACTTGATAGATAATTATTAATTTTACTACATATTTTCTTTGTATAATGTTATTTTTAATTATTTTTATAATGTTTAATTTAATATGCTTAGTTTTTCTAGTGGCAACATTTCACTTGATTTATTATCTTTAAAACAGTAAAATATAATGATTTGACATTACGGCTCATACTAGGTTATAAATATCGCATGTCCGTGGGCTAGGGCCTCTTTCTCTGCCGAGCAGCCGACCAGGACAAAGTTAAGTACTTTATATATAGTATTTTATTAATTAGTTGTTCTGCTGATATTTTTCCTTGTAACCTATGTTATATATTTCTTCATATATACGTATTTCTATAATTTTTATAATGTAATGTAATGTTGGAATTCAAGTTATCCAAATTATAACTATGTTGTGACTTTGTAGCTTTGTAATAATGATGATAATTATTATTGTGACATAAAAACATTACGATAAGAAAAAATGATATTAGTCCCGCTGAGTTTCTTCCGCCAGTTCTTCTCAGGTCAGAGGCTTCTTCTTTCCGAACTGGTAGTAGACTCATGATGATGATAATATAATTTAATGGTTACCATTTCCTTGTCTTATTTACCTTATTCTTAACTACCTACATATCATATATAAAGTAATAAGTATCATAAATGTGCTTTTTTTGACATTAAAGCAATGGAGGGTAGTTTGAAGCTATTTGATTAGGTATTATAAATGCAGTTCTTCTAATAAGCAATAATTATCATAGATATAGTTCTTTTAATATTAAAGTGATAAAGGTTAAATTGAAGCTTTTCAATATATAAAGTAATAATTGTTACAAACATAGTTCTTTTTTTAATATTAAAGTAACCGAAGGTAGTGGTAGCTTTTCAAAACTTTCTCTCTTTCTTAATAATTTATCTATTAATCTCTCTAAATTTATCATCAGAAGTGGGATTGTGTCCACTGCTCTAATATGTATCGTATTTCCAGAATGGATCTACCGGATTTGCAAGAATTTCTCATCGCCATCAAGGATGCTGTCTTCGGGAGTCTGAGTAAAGATGATAGATAATTATTAATTTTACTGTTTTAAAGATAATAAATCAAGTGAAATGTTGCCACTAGAAAAACTAAGCATATTAAATTAAACATTATAAAAATAATTAAAAATAATATTATACAAAGAAAATATGTAGTAAAATTAATAATTATCTATCACACTCGTAATTTATTTTAAAAAACCGTATTCGTCAGCTGTTACTTAAAACACGGGCAGGATAATTTGCCTATGTTTGAAAAAGATAGCCTCTGCCGTCTAACTCTTTGTCATGTACTTTTCTTGCTTGAAGTTGTCTGTAATAGATCGCTCTTTCAGCGATAAAACCACCTTTTGTACATGTTTAAGTTCTCCTTTTCAATCTAAAAATTTCCTCTCTTAGTGTGAAATAAAGTATATATTTTGTATTGTATTTTATTGTAAAAAGACGACCTTTTTTATATGTTCAAAACATATTTACACTCATGCATTCAGCCTGTGTCATCCCACTGTTGGACCTATGTCCAAGAATGCTGAATGCCTTTTTATCCACATGGAAAAAGGATTGGAGCTTAATCCACAACGCTGCTCCACTGTGAGTTGACGGTTCCCTACTATGAGCATCGACTGCTACCATGTATTTATGACAACAACCGGAACCGACAGTGTAACGTGCTCTCCGAGGCACGGTGGGGAGACCCATAAGGATAGATATCCAAACCGGAAAGGAATATTTATAAAAATATAAATATCCATCCCGAGCGGGATTCGAACCCGCAAACCGTCAGTGTTTTAAGCGACTACTCGCACCACTACACCAGAGCGGCTGTTTGTTAAACATAATTACTTAAATTTATTTATACATATATCAACAGTTGCATAATCATCTATTTATAAACCACTAAAGACAAATATAGGCACTGGTACGGTAACTTATATTTTGTACATATGATACTGTTTACCCTGGAATATGAAAGTATTCTCACGGTGTTAAACAACTTATCTCCACGAGGTTAAGAAAGGCGCAATAACTTTTGTTTATAAATAACTCTTTTATTTTTTACATTCTCTTTATAAAAAAAATACCTTTTTATAGAATACTAGCTTCTGCGCGCGACTTCGTCGGCGTGGACTCCGCTCCTATTGGTCTTAGCGTGATGAAACATAGCCTATAGCCTTCCTCGATAAATGGGCTATTTAACACTGAAAGAATTTTTCAAATCGGCCCAGTAGAACCAGAGATTACCGCGTTCAAACAAACAAACAAACAAACAAACAATCAAACAAACTCTTCAGCTTTATATATTAGTATAGATTATGTAATTTTTTCTAAGTAATATGCCGTCCTTGAGGAGTGCGAACTTCTATAATTTTAAATAAATTAAATTTTAGTCATTTAGTTAATAAAACGACTTTTTTATGTATTATAGGACAGTTTATACTTGAACCTATTACGACTTAACATATACATATACGGGATAGAACATATACGGGAAAGACAGACGGACCGATAGACCAGAGCTTTCTTTTACTTAAGACGAGACTGCTTTTTTGAAACCTTGAGTTAAAATCTGCTAGTATATTTAAAGTATGTAATTTAATCGAGATAATTTGATTAATTATTTTTCTGATAAAGTTATTTAAAGTTTTCAATAAGTAATAACTTTAAGGACTTTATACTATCGGATGATTTCCACATAATTTTCACACATTTACTATGTTATGGTTTTGAAAAAACTAGTATTTCTGGCTACGCTATGCTACCATAGTCATTATTAATTCAAAATAATATAAAACGTTTGTAGCTAATTTAGTGCTTAACCACAAACAAAAATAATCCAACACGGACCAGTGGATATAGCACGCATTTAATTGAAAAGTTGCGGATACGAATTCGGGTTGAGTAATCTGGTAATACGAAAAACAGGTAATAAAAAAGGCCCGCAACAGTCGCTTAGTTAGTCGATTATTTTATTGCACACAGTCACTGACAAAAACCAACCAAGTGTGGAAAACGATATGGTTTCAGCAATTAACTAAAGTAATTCATGCATTACTAGAACAACATGATACTTTACTAGAAAAAAAAACTAGTAACACTTCATCAAGTATAATTCGCTTGATTGCTCATTCCAACGCCTCAAAAGATATTTTCACAACGATTCGCGTTAAAACAATAATAAAACTATAATTTATTTTAAGTTGTCTCTTTTATTTTATTAATTAGTAGACCAGAAATGCATTATACGAGTAATATATAATGCATAGTTTTAAGATAGTTACAGTTTGTGTAGTACAATGGGCGGACTTACGGCTAATTAGCCATTTCTTCTAGATAACACAACAAATATTTTAAAGAAGCTATGAGATTGTTGATCAACATATTACTCGATTTTGTTTCTGTATCGTGTACTCATAACAGGCGGGCTAGCCGTCACTGTGTCATAGTAGCGTGGCAAAGCAATACGTGGCGCTTTACTATATGACGGTAAGGGTACCGATGGCCTTTAGTGGCTATTTTGGCTCGTTCTGTCCGTGCCGGATGAAAAAATTTCCACACTCTCGAAAGCTTCGTCGGCGGGATTTGTAAAAGTTTTTCCCAATATCAAAAAAAAAGACAAAGTAGGGTATATCCTGCTCAAAATGCACCAGTGCAGCCCGTCTGGGGATGTACCTCTTCAACTTTACTATATACTTCACAAAATATCACAGACCACAGTTAAATAACTCTGCTCTCGAGAATTTTTGTGTTCCTGTGGTGAGTAAGGTGGCCAGAGCTTCTGAGGAGAGAAAGGGGTTGGGTCGGTATCGCGCTTGCGTGGTTGACCCTACGCTCGTATTATGGTAAGCACCATGTGCTTATTATGTGAGTCGTACGCTTGTTTACCAGTAGCGTCCTATTTGTGTTTAAAAAAATTTCCAGACTTAAAAACAAATTCTAACAAATAATTAAAACATTTTCTGTCCAAATATATATATATATATATAACATATCTTTCTTTCTTGTGTAAAGGGATATAAGTAATACATAAATGTATTGTTTAAAATAATGATTGAAATTAATAAGTTACCAAGAGCACGGTCGATAATAATGGTCTAAGATCCGAGATAGCTAAATATTCCCTCATCTGTTAATTAGATGAAACAATTTTTTATAGGCTGATTTCAATATTGTGAATTTATAAAAACAGCCTCTGCCACCATAAGCCTGCTGCAATTTTTTTATTTTTTATCTTTTCGCTCTCATGTTAATTATATGTAGTAAGCTAAAACCGTCAATATTTTACATTATAAACCTGACTGTAGTAGGCACCCATCTCTATGATTGCTATACTTACCTGCAGCCAGGTCAGTAACCTCAGTCAGCAGTGACCTGGCTGCAGGTAAGTATAGCAGTGGCAGAGGTTGTTTTTATAAATTCATAATATTGAAATCAGCCTATAAAAAATTGTTTCATCTAATTAACAGATGAGATAATATTTTGTTATATCCCGGATCTTAGACCATAAAGTTTATTTATAAACAATAAAATTCATTGACAAGTCGTTATAACTTTATTACTTTTATTATTACATACAAATTGACTTAATTCTTCAAATTCAAATTCTTGGTATGAGTTGTAGCATTGCACTTCATAATTGGGTAAATAGCCAATAAAATTATTGGTACTGCGAGCAAGATTGTAAATTTGAACCAGTTTTAAGCAAATATTATTTATCCCCGCTTATGCTGAGCATTTATCCCCTTAAATAAATTAAATGTAAAAAACCTTTTTAAAAAACAAGCTTTTATTTGAATGCACTAAAACGAAAAAAATAAATTTTTACTTTAAAACTTTTACTATCTACTTATAAAGTCATTACACATAATCTATATGATAGAAAAGCTTGTCGCGAGATATGAGTAGGTACTCATATTTCCTTAGTCTGAAATTTTTAATAGTTAAAATCAATCACATCAATTTATTTAATTTACTTGTTTACAAGCAAATCTCGCGACAAGCTTTTATATCATATAGATTATGTGTAATGACTTTATAAGTAGATAGTAAAAGTTTTAAAGTAAAAATTTATTTTTTTCGTTTTAGTGCATTCAAATAAAAGCTTGTTTTTTAAAAAGGTTTTTTACATTTAATTTATTTTTGACTTTTTAGTCGGTTATCACGTCACTTTATTCGAATTATTCTTAGCAAGCCCTTTCATTTGATACCCATATTGTAGAAGTGCACTAAAAATAACTAGTCCGCACTCTTGGATATGCTGCCATATTGGATTTAGAATGGCGTCACAAAGTTAACCATGCATTGTCATCCAAATTGAATCTGCATACAAAATTTTAGCTCAATTGGTTGCTTCAAAATTGAGTTGCAAGATTTCACCCGAACAAACATACATACATACATGCATACATACAAACCATGCATTGTCATCCAAATTGAACCTGCATACAAAATTTCAGCTCAATTGGTTGCTTCAAAATTGAGTTGCAAGATTTTACCCGAACAAACATACGTACATACATGCATATATACAAACCATGCATTGTCATCCAAATTGAACCTGTATACAAAATTTTAGCTCAATTGGTTGCTTCAAAATTGAGTTGCAAGATTTCACCCGAACAAACATACATAAATACATGCATACATACAAACCATGCATTGTCATCAAACTTGAACCTGTATACAAAATTTCAGCTCAATTGGTTGAAGATATCTGCTTCAAAATTGAGTTGCAAGATTTCACCCGAACAAACATTCATTAAAGTTACATACATACATACATACATACATTGCAAGTTAAATAAAAGCTTGTAATGACTTTGTATTACAATAATTGTGGTACGCAAAAAAACTAAAAAAATGCCCTCAATTTACATCAACAAGTAATATAACGTATACGCATTATTGACGATAACTCAAAAAGTTCTCGTCAGATCTCGATCAAATTTAAATGGAATCACATGACAAGCAGAAGCTTTTGATTTTTTTTTTTTTTTTAGTTAGAATTAACTTCCACGGGCTCAAAATGCCCATGCCTTTTGATAAACATGCATTATAATTATAATATTACATTTACAGGCAATATGACTACAAATCGACAGTCCTGTGACTGCCTAGTAAAACTAGGACGTGGTCCGACGCTGACGGTTTTTTTTATTTTTATTAATTAATACATATACATGCATATATTTAAATACATATATATATATATATACATATATATACTTTTTTTTATAATGCTTACATGCTATAATATACATTTTCTTAATACTATTTCAAATAATTTTTTTTTTTAGTCTCATTTCACCATGTCCAAAACAGCATCCGCTGCCAGCTTCGCGAGCACATCCTCAATAACGACGGCATCCCTATTATGGATTGCCATTTTGAGGCTGTGCTCGAGGATCTGCTTACTGTTTGCCTCCACCGCCCTTCTGACAAAATGTCCGATCGCGTCGTCCTTGTTGTCACTGTAATAGACACAGGTGTTTGTGTGTCTAGTCACAGCGACCACCGCATGCGAGACACTATCGTAGATACTGAGCCTCTCTGCCCTTGTCTGCACGACAATTACATTTTCACTTGTCTGTCCCTGCGCCTCGTGGATGGTCATGATTCTCGAACCCTCCCCGGCACCGTATCCCCGACTCAACAACGCCTTCTTCTCCTCTTGCGTGAAAGTCAGGTACAGGGTCCGGTCCTGTTTTACTGGGATTCGTGAGCCGGTGAATCCTTCCATGCGCAGGGAGTGGATGATCGGACTCGAGCTGTAGATCACGTCGTACACCTCACTGATGGCGAAAGCAACGTCTTTTGGGTTTCGATGCGTGCAAGACAGCTCACACGAGATACCCACTGTCAGGTTAGGTCGGTCTGTACCGTATCTTGAACAGGTTTTCCCTGTCGATGTACGGCAGCTGGTTAACGTCTCCGATGAGCACCACCTCCTCCACCGCCGATAGCCGGGCAGCCATGACTATGGCTCCGAAATGATTCATGAGGGCTTCGTCCACCGTTAGTCGGTTTATCTTAACGCCCTCACGAAAACCATTTGCCAGTATGGAAGCCATAGTGCGCACCTTCGTTTTGGCCTTATTACCATAGCGATGCGCCAGCTTCTCTTTAAGGTCTTTCGCTGCCTCGATGGTGGTCGTGGCTACGACTTCACTGTTCTCATCGAAATTCCTGACTATGTGAGTTGTCTTGCCGCACCCAGGTACCCCGTTTGTCCATCTCATTGTCGGTAGCCTCCAAGCCCCGAAAGCCCACCTGGCGTCTGGGTCGCTCATGATGGTTTTAGCCATCCCGATTACCCTATCGCCCAGCATCACTCTCGTGCACTTGGCCACTACAACCACCGGGTCCCCTTTCGGTGTGTGAAAGATCTGGTGCTCGTCGTTCTGCCCCTCTTCCTCGATTGCATTCACGAAGCCTGATGTGATGTTGTATGCAGCCATATACCTTCCCGACATGTTTCCCTTGAGGACTTGCCGGGTTTCGTTATTATAAATGGCTTCTTCGGCTTCTTCGAGTTCCACCTCCAGCAACTTTTCATGGTTGTACTGGTAGGCCTGCATGATTTTCTTACATGTGGCCAGGCTTACCTCGCGGTCGGCCTTAGTTATGGCCAGGAACTCGATCAGCGCATTTTCCGCATGCTGTAGTGGTGTGGAAGCTGGTTGAAGTCTGGGTGGTGTTACTTGCCCCCAGTTCAGCCCTCGTCCGAGTGGCTGGTGGTGCTTGAGAGTAACTCGGACTTTCGTCCTTGGTGAATCTACTTATTGCTTTCATTTGCAGCTCACTCGGTTCCGCCAATTTTGGGGAAAGGTGGGACAGTCGTTTGCCTCTTTTAGGGGAGATGGTAGCCTGGACGAACTTTGCTATCGCCATCAGTCGGGGTTTCACCTTTTGAGTATTGTCTTCGGGGTCGCGCCGTCTTTTTGCCTCGGTATTTTGTTGCAGTCACTCCGAGCCGCTGAGAGCGGTCTCTTCGAGAGTCGGCAATGCAGGGGGTAATGGTGGTTGTGGTCTGGGCTTTAGCCCTAGATCCTCCCCCCTGTCCTCATAGGCTATGATGTGGTGGTGTCTTGATGCTAATAGGCAGCCGTATCTGTCCGATACGCCACCCTTATCATAACCGACTCTCATAGAATCCACGCTGACTCTTCCAGGGCCCCCCCCCCCCGGAGGTTTCACCCAGCCATTGTAACCACGAGCTGGCCTGCGCAAAGGCTGACAAAAAGGCTGCAACCGCACCAGACGGCAGGTCGAGTCGTCCCCGTATTTTTGCGCAAGCGCATCGATCTTTGATTTTTTGAGGCTCGTTTTTTCTGTGCTACCCTTTAGCAGCAGGGCGAGCCCCGGGGAAACCACCAGTCGATTCGGCCCCTCGAAGCGACAGAAACTTACTCCCAATCTCTCCGCTTCGTTGTCCATGAAGAGGGTCACCCATCTGGTGCTTATGCCCACTTCTCCGCGGCCGTGTCCTTCTCCAAGTAGGGACTCTATCGTCTTGCTTGGACAAGGTGATTCCGGAGGTGCGTTTTGTTTGACTCTTCTCTGCTTAATCATCTGCAGAGGAGTTTGGATGGCTTGGGTGATGTGGCCCAGCAGCGTTCGGGTTTGTGGGCACTGAAGGGCAGGCACGGCAGTCGACTGAACTGTTTGTTGTGTTTGTGTATTTGTAATTGTATCTATATTTGTGGTGACTGTGTGTATATTGGTAGCTGTGTGTATTGTGGTAGCTTGTGGTACGTATGTCACGGCTGCGGGTAGAGCGGTCGAGCCGTTTCTTTTAGCAGCCGTCGATGCGGCGTTTCTCGCGTATGCGAGGAAGGCGGTTCTTTCGGCGTCATTCTCCATGATTGTGTGGAGCGAAGACTGATCTAGTTTCTTCTGGAGTTTTATTTCCAGATCCAGTCTTCCTTTGCCGAATCTCGGGCATTCCAATATGATATGTAGAATTGTCTCCTCACGATCCGGGTCGCAGATACACGAAGGAGAGTCCCGGAGGTGGAATCTGTGCAGATACGCCGCAAATCCTCCGTGGCCGGTCAGAATCTGAGTGTCGACAAATGTTAGCGCCGATTTCCTTACCAGTTTGCAAGCGGTCTTTGCATCCGGTAGGAATATTTTCGTGACCGATCCAGTTTCCGAAGAATTGTATCTGTCCTGCCGCAACCTGACAGTCTCTTCAGAAGCTTTTGATTAAAAAAAAAATGTATGTACGCACATAGCTTCCGAATGACAGAATAAACTTGGATAATTATTTTTTTCGTGTTTGTAATAGTCAGGAAAAGGTTTGTATTAAAAAAATAGATATATTAACGAAAAACAAAATGCTAGAAGTAGTTGTAATTATTTGTGGGCCCTCCTGTTCTTTATTTAATAATTGAACAAAAAAATTAAATTTTAAATATAAGATTATTATAATCTAAATATATTATATTAATGCGAGAATACGATTGTATTATGACATTCATAAATTATCTAATACAATAAAACTCAGCAGTAGACTTTGACAATTAAGTGTTACGAAACATGAATGGCTAGAGTGCTAGACAACAATTTAGTTTAACATTGAACTCAAAAGCCATTCACAATATTTAGATTTAGAGGCACATATGTTATAACATATTATTCACGTTGTAAGTAGATTATCTACTTTATGAAATTGTTATTAATGTTTACATTACAAAATTCTTAACGCTATGCGCTGGACCCTGTCATTGTGAAAAATGTCTCAGTTAAAGTGGCATATAATATATAATGTATATTGTTGACAGTAAAATTTACTGTAAATGGCAAACATTTGTGAATGTCAACTAATTATATACATAGAAAAACCTTTTTAAATCTTAGCGCTCTTATTCGTCTTAGCCGGGAATAGTGGCACTGGCAGGAACTGAGGGGAACCGGGAGCTGCACAGCGAGCTCATGAAGGCTTATGCCCACAGTCACCACGTGTGGCAAGCAGGTTCGTGCTCACGGGGCAGATTTTGCTTGTGTTACTATACAAATTTCTATAACTTTCATTTTGAAATCTGACATAAACCGTTAAATGTTAAAATACACCAAAGTACCGTATTGAATTTTAATAAACGAACATTTTCCTGTCTCTGGTACTCCGAGATGAACACCTTGTTTATAAGCTCGTTTACCCAAACGTTAAGAGATTTAAAAGATTAGATTAAGACTGGTAACCTCTCACTATGAAATTATAAAACAAACAAGAATAACTATTTTATATGACTGTCAAAATTTTGATTGACATATCGGCATGAGGTTAAACGGGAAATTATAATAATAATTATAGTTTTTAACATGGGTTCTCTTAAGTCTTTTCTTGGTAATCATTCTAGCCTTAAGTACTGAATAATAGTATAATAATTTAGCAATTTATTACGTACATTATTTGTAATCTTACAATAAAATATAATCTAGAATTTAATAATAAATTTTAGTAAGATAAAATTTCACAATTTACTAAAACATTTTTATAATTACTCTAGTACGAATGTAACACTAATAAATTTATTCAAAATATGTTTTGATTTTCTAGTTGTTACGCCATATTTTCAAACTAGAAATTCAAAAAACCCATGTCGAAATATTGCTCTACTGGTTTGCAGAATGTAAATAAGTCCAGAGACATTCGTTCAATTCAATCAATTCGTTTGATTTCAATCTACTTTCATAATTCAATAGTGCTCATAAATGAATAATTACAAATATTTTTAATAGGCAATTAAAATAATATACGATTTATGTCATGAATATATAATTTATAAATCGTTTGTATATTTACATTATTTTGTTACTTATGTTAAACAAAAACACGGTAACACTTATTTTTTTCAAGAAGTGTGCAGTATAAAGAAAAAACTGCGTTGAAAATATAAATTCATATACTTTCCTTACATAAATAATTTTCTATCAATAAAAAGATCGATTTTACAAAAATTACAACAGTAACTGACAAATTCGTGACCTACTTAATACAGACATGATAAAATGTTAATTGACATGAGGTAGGTAATGCGCTACTTACCTCATGTCAATGCGCTACTTGGGGTGCAAGTCGGTCACCTCCTCGTGGTGCACCCTGGGCAACGGGACGGGCAACAGTTGTAGCGGTACTGCTGCCCGTCGCGGCTAACGACCGACGGGGAGGGCGCGTAAGCGCATTGGGGTGCCGGGGCCTTTGGGTCGCGCCCCAGGGAGGCGCGAAAGCGCATAGGAGTGTCGAGGCCGTTGGGCACGCTCCTAAGGAAGGGAAGGGCCTCTGGGTCGGTCCCGGATCACCGGGGGGCGGGTCTCGCGGACTTATGGTTCGCGGACTTGTCTTCCGCTCCGGGGGTGGGTCTCGGACCCGGATCACTCCGGGTTCCGGGGATGGGTCTCGGCCCCGGATCACCAGGGCCGGTTTGCGGACTTATGGGGGTCTCGCGGACTCGTCTCTCGGCCCGGGGCGGGGCGGGTCTCGATCTCGGATCACCGGGAGCGGGTCTTGCGGCCTTATGGTCTTGCCGACTCGTCTCCCGCTCCGGGAGCGGGGTCTGTTAAGCTCGTCTTTCGGCTCAGAGGTCGTGCGCGGTGCGGGGTGGCACGTAGGCTGCCGACGGTGAGGGTTTGGCGCTGCGACGCGGCGCGGGGAGAGGACGGGGTGGGTGGCTTCGTTCGCCCGCCCCGTGGCGCGGAAGCGCGGGGGTAGGTGCGCTCCAGGTACTTCTCTGCTTCTCGGAGTGGACCCGTGAGCGCAGGCGCTGTAACGGCGCGAAGACGTGGGGGTCGGTTTTTCCTTCCCCCACGCTGGGGACGGGGTGGGTGGGTTCGCCCGTCCGCCCCGGGGGCGCGAAGGCGCTTTCCCTAGTGCCGAGGCCTCGGTCCGCGGGAGTACAGGGCCGTCGCCACCCCGGTCTTTGCTGACTTACGTTGGCACTGCCCGGGCGGTACGGGGCAGCCTAAGCGCCAGGCAGAGGACGGTCGACTAGGGAGGGGGCTGTCCGACCATCAAATCTGCCCGGGTTGGTGCGCGCGGTGCCTCCGCGTGCCACCTATAAGGAATGGGCCCGTAAGGGCAACGCCGCCGGGGTTTGCAGAGGAATTTGGACTCCTGCGACTCCGGCACGGGTGACGGAGGTGGGCACCGCTGGTTTTTAGTGGGTAGTCCGGCATTGCACCACCGCCGGGAGCCCCACACTCCCGCTGCCCAGCGCGGCGGCGGGGTCAGTGCGTAAATGCATTTTACCAGCGTTAAAAAAAAAAAAAAAAAAAAGGTAATGCGCTACTTCTACTACGAGTAGTTTTGAAGATAACTTACGCCCGGTTTCCCAAAGGCTGATCAACGCAAAAATTAACTAATCATCTGTTAAATAGTCCGGGTTCCCTAGTGCATTTTTTACACTTGATTACTATCAAGCTAATATTCCGGGAGTAGCTTCATTTTGATGAGACGAACAAAAATTTCCCTGTACGAAAACTCTCGATTGTGGTAGCTAACAGAGGTAGCAGGGGATAGAGCAGCAGTGCGCGTAGGACCGACGATGACAAAGTGACGAGTGACGAGTCGTAAGGTCATCAAAAAATGATTTTCTTTTTCTTTTAGTTAGTTAATCTATACTAATATATAAAGCTGAAGAGTTTGTTTGTTTGTTTGTTTGTTTGTTTGAACGCGGTAATCTCTGGAAGTACTGGGCCGATTTGAAAAATTCTTTCAGTGTTAGATAGCCCATTTATCGAGGAAGGCTATAGGCTATGTGCCATCGCGCTAAGACCAATAGAAGCGGAGTCCACGCCGACGAAGTCGCGCGCAGAAGCTAGTATTTATATAATTTAATAGTAATATTGTCCTTCAAATTGCGTGGTACGTTATCCCGGTCCTACGCTCACTGTTGCTCTATCCCCTGCTACCTCTATTACCAACCACAATCGAGACTTTCCGTAATGGAAATTTTTGTTCGAAATGAAGCTACTCCCGGAAAATTAGCTTGATAGTAACCAAGTGAAAAAAATGTACTAGGGAGCCCGGACTATTTGACAGATGATTAGACAATTTTTGCGTTGATCAGCCTTTGGGAAACCGGGCGTTAGTCTTGAAAACTGACACACGTATTTGAAGATGTACGGGGATCACCACACATTATTTTGACTATTTGGTTTAATTACATACATACTACAACTAAGATAAAATTAAAATCTTTAGTTCTAATATAAATTAAAGAACAGCAAGAATGTTTTGTTATGATAAAACATGAATAAGTTGTTATAATTGTAACTTGAAAGCTTAAACTATGGTTTACAACCTTGGTTGATATCTACCGTTTACGTATTAGCATACTCTGATACTAAGCCCTTGCTATTATGTTAATCGAGAGTTTGATAACTGATAATTTTCAAATTAGGTTTATTGGATATTGGGACAAATATACAAAGTTACTTTTGGTCATTGTTTAGTTTCATAAAAGAATGGAAAATTTGTCATACTTATCCTCTATTAACCCACATTTGTCAAGCTTTGTTGCTTGGTTTGATTTTTGGAGCAACACGTAGGAAGAAATTAACAAACTACCTTAAAATTTCTAAAATCAAATATTATAACCCTTAATTTCACTGCGTTCATTAGGATAATCATCTTAAAGAAAGATATATTGGCTGATAATTATGTGTATAGTACAAATTTTGTTTCTTATATATTATATAAAAAAGTATATCTATACAAAAAAAATGTTTTGTGGTGCTGACCATATTTTTTCTTGACATTCGTCGTGAGAGAAATACATAATTATGTGAATAATATTGTATAGGACGTATGATTTCAGTTTATTTAGGCTTCAAGGAACATACTAAATATGTGTCCTATAGAAAAATATTATTAGAATGTATGGGGTTGTGTACTCATTTACAAAGTTTTATTACCTAACAAACATTCGTGTTCGTCACAATGAACAGTGTCAAATTACGTACATTGTGCCTACTTATCGGTGTATATATTAATTGTAGGGATGAACAGTAAGTACCAAATAACCAGTGAAGTTATTTTTCATAATGTTATTTATTTTATGCTTATTTAATTGAATTATTATTGCTTCACTTTTTTTTATTCATTTATATTAAAATCTTACGTTTATAATTTGTTTTTTGCAAAATATTACTATGTTATAATATGAAATTTATTTTTCTTATATTTATTGTTTTCCCTACCAATAGCATAATTTACAATAAAACGTCGCAATAAAAATGTAATTTTATTAAATAAGCTTTAACGCTAAAACCATTTAAAATTTAACCGAAAGTTCGAACACATTTTCACAAACAAAATATTGCGTTTTTGTCCTTCAGTAGTATCTCATGTTAGCAGACGTTCGCCACCTGAACACATTAATTACTAAAACTTTTTTCATTGCAGACGACCTTCTTTCAAACTTATAAACAGGGTCATTTCTATACATACATTATTTTTCATAATTAAGTAATTGTAGACACTATTCATAAACAATAGAGTTTAGTTTTCATTACATATTGTAATTAATATTTTAAATATAAAATTTATAAATTATTTAAAAAATATTAGGTATATTATTTATGTTTTTTCCTTGGTATTTATTTTGTGGAATAAAAATATTTTTTGTTATGAATATGTAGGCTACCTACGCTGTTGTTGATATTCACCTACCCTCAATCATTCTATTATTCGAGTCGTTCTGACGTGTATGTCAGTACCTGTGATTATTCGAGTCATTCTGTCGTCGGCTAAGGCATTCTTGGCTCTGGCGTGGTGCGGTGCACTTGTGTATCCTGCTAGTAGCTTAACCTCGACTCTTCTAATAGTTAGTTTGTGTACACGAATTAATTGTTACTGATTGGGCAACTCGACCGGTGGTGGTGAGTGCCAATGCGCATTGTTAGGCGGCGCCGCCGTAAACCAACACTCGGGTCACAAGTCCCGGGCACTGTGTCGAGTTGTCTCTCTGCCACGCGATAGACGGTACCCGCTCGGTGAGTCCATTGAATACTAAGTAGTGTAATTATCTTGTTTTAAATTACATTGTGAATTAACCAGGCCATCCGTCCTACTCCTCACTTCTGATTCCTACATCAGAAGTGGGATGCAACCTTAACGACCCACATCGCGAAAGCCGTGCGCCGAACAATAAGCAGTGTGCAATTAAGTTGCAATATTCCGTAGTGATCGTAGGTACATCGATATTTTAGTTCTTTTCGGTCGTTCTGTTGTGTTCTTATCGGTGTACAAGGGTTTTATTCAGTGTTATTTGTTGAATTTAATTTTATAGTTAATGATTTTTGCTAATAGATTTTGCGATTCTGTTTTTATTTCGATTCAGTTACAATATTAGATTGTGAGTGTGATTGTAGTGCAAGCTTGCAGCGCGTTCTAGGTCCAGATCTAGCGAAAGGCAAAGCGTATCAAACGGATTCGTTGCGTACTATCCGAGTTTTTAAGAGTGAATACTCATTTTTCATATTTCGCGACAAGGTCCACCCTCACTTTAATGACTCTCTTCGCTTACGGTATCGAAGCTATTTTTCGGAAACTAGAACATATCTGTTTCCATAGGGTAGTTTTAAATAATTGTAATTTGTAGTATTCTGAACTCAGTTCAAAGTTAAAATATTAAATGATGCAAGCGTAGTTGTAGTATTTAGGTTGTTAAAGTTTTTGTGGTTACCCACTTGTTTGTGATAAAGTGGTAATATCGTCTTAGCTTGAGTATTTCCGATTATCCGAATATTTTTTTGTGTTTGTTACACGATATATCTTACACGATATTTTAACTAATATTATTTGTCGAAGTACCGAAAGAGCGTAAAATTAAAGACTCCATCTTCCGAATAGTTAATACTAATTTTCTGATTTAGTCAGTCACCATTTTTATCATCTACTGGCGGGATTGTTATAATTTGCAAGTGAATAAGCAGTTATTGTTTAATTACGTAGTTTTAATTATTACGTGGCGTATAAGTGATTACTGTGATAATAATAATTAATTCGATATAGTTAAAAGTGTGTATCGTGAACTACAGATTTGAAGTGAGAAATGAGTGTTTCTTTGAGTTTTAGTCTTTTTCTACCTTTGATTGATTTATAAAACTGTTTAAAAGTTGTTTTAGTTGTTCTGTTTAAGAACGTTTAAATTACAGAGAGTTAATTGATAACACCTTGGTATAATCGTAAACCTATTACAACAATAGTTATAGGTAGGTCACCTAAGATTAATAATTTTGTTTATGAGTAGGTAACTATTGAAAATTCTTACTATATTCGTTTGTTTTCTTTTAACAGTTCAAGAAAATTTGAAATTAGTGACTCCCTCACACGTTACCAATTTGATTTGAAATCGATTTTAGTTAAGAAGAAATTTCAATCGATTTAATGAAATATTTTTAGTTAAAAAAAAAATTAATTGTTCCTTTATTAGTTATTTTAGTTAATTACGTAGCTAGTTTGTTAAATAAATGAGTAGACAGGTGTATGATTTTCCAACTTGATTTCGACTTTATTAACCACGCGTTTTAAAGTTAAATGACACTAACGCGTGAGTAGTACATTTTAAGGCAGTCGTTGTAGGTAACTGTTGAAATTCTTATGTTTCCATCTGTGCTAAAAATTGTTGAGTAACTTTGCGAAGCAAGGGTTGTAAATGGAACTGTATGATTTCGATAATTCCTTCATAGAGACAGCTAGGCTTTTTTAATATCCTATTGGCGATTTTGTTCTGTTACAAAATGAGGAGCGTAATCAAACGAAACTTGATCCGAAATATTGAGGCCCTTTTCACGTAATAAAAGTTCTCGAAGGTAATCGGTATACCCTTAAAGCTTAAATTGTCAACGTACCTACAAATTTGCTCACGAAAGGTTAAGAAAAATGCCAGCACGTCATGTACCAGACGATATTGATGTAATTTATGATCTTGTTGATAATGATGATGTTCAAGTTTAAGTAGAGGGAGAAACTCGATTGATCAATTCTATCGACTGTATAATGTGTTCAACCGTACCAGTCTAGTTATTTAGTAGTCGTAGCCCTGTAGAAGGTGTCTCTTGGGGCAACCCAAGAGTTCATGGGTGTGCGTTGTGCGTTTAACTCTGGCGGAGGTAGTGGTGTTTGATACCGTAGCGTGTAGTCACAAGAGGTGACTGACACGGGTGATCCATTCGATTGATATGCGTACTGAGATGTATGTGACTGACACATGTACTGTGATTATTCTTCGCCTAGAGAGCCGTGGTGTTAGAAGTCTTTACTCGAGGTTTTCGCAAGCTTGTTGTCGAAGTAGAGTACGTCTATAGTTTTGGCTGTGATGATTTCGATGGTACATGGCTGTGGTATTTGAGTGAAGTGATTAGTTATAATTGGTTTAATGACAATATTATGATTCAGATTATTGTAAAGTTCTTGAAACAAACTAAGTTTTGAGCGTAGAGTTTGTCTACTTTCCCCTTTTACGTAGAGTTTGACTGAGTATAAAGTACTGTTGCGGCCTTTCTTCTACTCCAGGTTGACCATGACACAAGGGCGTGTGCTAGCAGGATGGTCGTGACTTGTCCTTTGTTACTTATATAGTTTATTAATTGAGGTGAAAACGGTCCACACTGACCTATACTGGCCTATTCTGGTAATAATTAGTTAATTCTTGGGTTTAATGGCTTTCAGTTATGCCAAAGAGCACTGTCGATTTTGGATAATTAGCAATCCCAGAATAATTCAGATACTATGGCTGCCAACTCTGATACTATGACTGCTACATCTGATACTATTTGTAACAACTATGATACTATGATATTTTGTGCGATCTGAACCTGTCAACATTATGATACAAGCTGATGTTTACAGAACTAACTACAGTACTTAAGAGATGAATGGTAAAATGGAAAAAAAAGAGACAATTAATTTCAGTAAATGAGATAAGTTTAAGAAACAAAGGTGGCAAATTAACTACGAGTATATAATAAGTACTAAGTGATTAGTAGAACCGATTTAGTAGTAGTAGTAGTAGTACTAACTTGTGTAACTTTTGCCTGGTAAGACTGAGGAAGAGACTAAGTTCTATAATGTTTTCGACCTCATTGACTTGATCTCATGACTCTTACACGATGTAGAAATTCACGCTGAACTAGACAGAGCTGATTAGTAGGTGAGAACGCTTTTTGGTTTGCATTGGTCGAAAGGACAGTGCCATCCGGGCCATACCGTGCGCGGTTGGTTGAAGGGATGCACCCGTCCGAGCCATACTGTTGGTTTGCGCTGGTCGAAAGGACAGTGCCATCCGAGCCATACCGTGCGCGGTTGGTTGAAGGGATGCACCCGTCCGGGCCATACTGTTGGTTTGCGCTGGTCGAGGGGACAGTGTCATCCGGGCCATACCGTGCGCGGTTGGTTGAAGGGATACACTCGTCCGGGCCATGCTGTTGGTTTGAGTTGGTCGAAGGGACAGTGTCATCCGGGCCATACCGTGCGCGGTTGGTTGAAGGGATACACCCGTCCGGGCCATACTGTTGGTTTGTGCTGGTCGAAGGGACAGTGTCATCCGGGCTATACCGTGCGCGGTTAGTTGAAGGGATACACCCGTCCGGGCCATACTGTTGGTTTGTGCTGGTCGAAGGGACAGTGCCATCCGGGCTATACCGTGCGCGGTTAGTTGAAGGGATGCACCCGTCCGGGCCATACTGTTGGTTTGTGCTGGTCGAAGGGACAGTGCCATCCGGGCTATACCGTGCGCGGTTAGTTGAAGGGATGCACCCGTCCGGGCCATACTGTTGGTTTAGGTTGGTCGAAAGGACAGTGTCGTCCGGGTCATACCGTCCGCGGTTGGCTGTGAGGACACACCCGTCCGGTCCAACTTGCTTGTTTGTTGTTGAGAGAACTAACTGAAGACCAGACTGTTTGTAATGATGAGTGATGCGCTGCTGGAATCTCACCTGCTATAGTGGGTGACGATTTAGACCAGCAGGTTTGAATTGTAGGGGTTTTCCTATTGTAAAACTAGACTAGTGTTACTTACCATATTGATATGACTGTAATGATGATGATGTTAACCATATTCAGACTGGTGTGACTGAGTGACTTACTAACTGAAACCAATTATTTCTAGTCGGAATGTCCAGCTTGGACGGAATCAGATATTAATATGTTGGATAGATTTTTGTCAGGATAGTCGAGCGATATTTTGTTTTTGCTTACAAATACCTAAGATTGTAAAAAATAGCGCGCGAGGACGCGCGCAAATCAGGACGGCCGTGTAGGCTACCTACGCTGTTGTTGATATTCACCTACCCTCAATCATTCTATTATTCGAGTCGTTCTGACGTGTATGTCAGTACCTGTGATTATTCGAGTCATTCTGTCGTCGGCTAAGGCATTCTTGGCTCTGGCGTGGTGCGGTGCACTTGTGTATCCTGCTAGTAGCTTAACCTCGACTCTTCTAATAGTTAGTTTGTGTACACGAATTAATTGTTACTGATTGGGCAACTCGACCGGTGGTGGTGAGTGCCAATGCGCATTGTTAGGCGGCGCCGCCGTAAACCAACACTCGGGTCACAAGTCCCGGGCACTGTGTCGAGTTGTCTCTCTGCCACGCGATAGACGGTACCCGCTCGGTGAGTCCATTGAATACTAAGTAGTGTAATTATCTTGTTTTAAATTACATTGTGAATTAACCAGGCCATCCGTCCTACTCCTCACTTCTGATTCCTACAAATATTTTAAGTAATTTATTTTTGTTTCATTTTAAATTTTCGCCAATACTGTGTATGATTATACTTATACGGAACTTACTGCTATTTTCATTATCATACTTGAGATATTTCAGCGACGTTACAGACGCCCGTGACCTTGACGTCGTAAAAGCGTTAATAACCTTGAAAGCTTAAAAACTTATAACATTTTATACGTTAAATACATACTTCTATGTTAAAGTTTTAATTAAATTGTTATTTCTGGTAATGTTCATAGACAATAATTGAAAGTAGGTAAAGGCATTATAAACGAATTTTTTTACTTATAAACGCTTAAATTAAGATAGTTGTATACTCATTGTATTAAATTTTATGCACGCTACAATAAATCCGTCTCAATTCTTAACCGTTACTACGTTGTTGGATTACTATAACAAAAATTTATGTTGCAAAATATTTTTCAAATAAGTTTTTATTTCATAGCAACTGTAAAGAAAAAAATAGAATTTGAAGTAAAATATTGTGACAAAGCTTTTATTTGATATTATTAACGAAACAAATTTTCATTTGACTACTAAAATTGTCATCAGAACTAAAGCTGTATTCCAAATTTCAGGTCAATCTTTGATTTCGGATTTGCCCTGGTCTGGGAGTTTGTGCTTGTATATTGAGTGTGTTTCCAGACTCCCAACACAGGAATAAATAGGTACTACTACTAGGGTTGGTCATTGAGTGTGAGACACTTACTAAAAAATAAATAAATTTGATAGCATACTTGTGTAAAAGACTAATACTTTCCATCGCATTTTTTTTTTTTTTTTATGGCTAATAGACAGGCATTTGACCGCAATCTCACCTGATGTTAAGTGACGATGCGGTCGAAGGTGGAGCATGCCTGCCTAATAACAGCCTATTCACTCTGGCCTTGAAGACTCCCAGATTGTATCGTTCGGGAAACACAGACGCGGGCAATGAGTTCCATTCCTTAGCCGTGCGCATCAAAAAAGTATTGGCAAAGCGTTTTGTACGCGTAGGTGGCATATCAATGACATAAGGATGGAACGATCGACCGCGCCTAGTGTCCCGATGGCGGAAGGTTGTTGGGGGAATTAGATCGTGCAATTCCTTCGCACACTCTCCGAAATATATTCTGTAGAACACCGACAGACGAGCTACCCTACGCCGATGATCGAGACTCTGCAACTTGGTGTCTGTCAGAGTAGGGTCACCTATGAGTCTCTTAGCTCGTTTTTCCACCGAGTCCAAAGTTGCCAGTTGGTATTTGGCGGATCCATCCCAAAGATGGCAGCAATACTCCATACAAGTCCGAACTTGTGCTTGATATAGCTGAAGCAGCTGTTCTGGAGTGAAGTATCGCCTGACCTTAGAGAGAATACCAAGTTTTTTTGCTGCAGTTTTTGCTTTGGACTCGATATGCTGCCCAAAGTTCAGATTGGACGATAGCTCTACACCGAGGAGCTGTAGGGAGTCGGTAATTTCTACAGAAACATTCCGGAAAGTCGGAGCCAGGTGTAAAGGGCTCCGTTTAGATGAGAACACACACGCCTGTGTTTTTGTAGCGTTGAACGTGACCAGATTGGCATCGCCCCAATCGGAGACTGCCTGGAGGGCGACATTCAAGCGGCTGACCATATCCTCTCGACAAGACTGGATAACATCCTTACTAGCCTTTGCACTCGAAAAGTATCTGTCCGTCACTGTGCTGTCGTCAGCATACCCAAAGGTACCGGGGACGAGCAGATCGTTAATATGCAACAGAAAGAGGGTAGCGGACAGGACTGATCCCTGAGGAACACCGGAGTCGATAGCTTTTTGGTCCGACGAGTACCCGTCAAGCACAACTCGTATTGAACGTTCGCTCAGGAAGTCAGAAATCTAGGATCAGAAGGCTAGGTGGAATACCATATGAAGGAAGCTTGCTTATAAGGCTCGCGTGCCAAACCCTGTCAAAGGCCTTCGAGATATCGAGAGACACGGCAAGTGCTTCACCGTGTTTGTCGATGGCCTCACTCCATATATGTGTGGCATACACTAGAAGGTCCCCAGTCGAACGATCTTGGCGGAAACCGTACTGCCGGTCGCTGAGGAGATCGTTACCTTCCAAGTGGGCCAGGAGTTTGTTGTTTAGTGCACGTTCCATAGTCTTACAGAGTATGGACGTGACCGAGATGGGACGGTAATTGACAGGGTCTGCACGACTACCTTTTTTGGGCACAGGCTGTACATTGGCAAGATTCCAAGACTTCGGCACTTTGCCAGTCTTAAGTGACAGGCGGTACAGGCGTGTAAGAGGTGGAGACAACTCAGGGGCACATGTACGCAGGACTATCGCTGGTATATCATCAGGTCCGCTGGCCTTGTTCACGTCTAGAGTTTGCAGGATTTTAAGGATCTCTTTTTGGCGTATGCGTACTTCTGCCATAATGCAGTCAGCACGAGTTGAGATTGGTGGAGCTTTTCCTGCAACATCCAGACGCGAGTTCTCAGCAAAAAGAGATGCAAATAAATCCGCTTTCTCTTTTGCAGAATGGGCCAGTGATTCATCAGTCCTCAGCAATGGTGGAAGTGACGGCCGACAAAAGTTAGATTCAACGGCTTTTGCCAGGGACCAAAACGCTTTGCTCCCAGAAGGGTAAGAAGCTAGTTTGGCCCCAATGCGGCTGATATGGTTGAATCTAGCCCTGCGTAACGTCCTTTTACATGTCTTGGCGGCTTGGTTAAAAGCTTTCTTCAAATTCCGAGAATTTGGAGACTTATGCGCTCGGGCTTCAGCCCATGCAGTGTATGCCATCCGCTTTTCGGCTTCTGCACGATAGCAGTCCGTATCAAACCACGGGCGAGTTTTTCCATTCGTCGCTACGTCAGAGTATGGTATAAAATATTCCATCCCCTGGCGTATAACCGACGTAATGGCTTCAGCACAGCTCGACGGATCCTCAGAAGAAAAGCATACCTCTCGCCAAGGATAGGACGAGAAAAAGTGACGCATCTCATCCCAATCTGCTGTCTTGTAACGCCACACACGTCTTGGGCCACATGGGGCTTCTTCGGGTGGGGAACAAACGGATATAGTCTTTACCAGACAGTGGTCAGAAGTACCCAGTGGTGCAGAAACTGTTATTGAGTATCTGTCTGGATCAGTTGTTAAGAGCAGGTCTAAGCAGTTGGCGGTATGAGAGTCTACGTCTGGTATCCTGGTAGCACAATTTACAAGCTGGGTGAGGTCTAGCGTCAAGGCTAGTTTACGTACTTCTCTCCCAGCATGGTCGGTCACCTGGTATGGGTACAGCCACTCCTGGTGGTGGGCGTTGAAGTCCCCCAGGATGACTAACTGTGCCGAAGGGTAACGCTCTCGAGCCTCATCCGCCGTTAAGGTAAGATGGTCACATAACTGAGTTGTTTCCACGTCTCCACTGTGCGAACGGTAGACACAGGCATACAGGATTTTCTCCTGTCCTGTGTCCATCAGAACCCATAGGATGGAGTAACTGGATGTCTCAAGGTGCTTGAGACGCTTGATGCAAATGTCATCACGGGCGTACACACAGACTCCGGCACGAGGTGTGAACCTGTGCTCCAGAGAATACCCGGGGTAGCTGAGGTACGCCGTGTCAGCCGGACATCTGATCTGCGTCTCAGTGAGGAACAGCAGCTGCGGTTTTTCTGTTTCTAGGTGGTGGTGGACAGATTCGAGATTAGAGTGCAGGCCTCGGATGTTAGAGAGGTGCACTTTCAATGGGAGGACGTGCAGCCGCTGTGTATATCTTCTTTTTCTCTTCTGTGCTCTCATAGGGAGTGAATAGGTGCTGGGGAACGCGAACTGGGCGAGGCGGCACCCTACCTACCAGGTGTCGAACTCAACACCGCCGCACGGAGGGAGCCTGACGCGGAGACCGCGGGGACGCCCGAGCCCCCCCAGAATGGCTACCTGGTCCTCCCTTCCGGTCGCCAACCGGCAAGGTAGATCATTCTGGGATTTTTCGTCAGGTGGCGGGGCAGCCTTTCACAGGTGGCTATCCTACTACTTGGGCCCCCAACTTCCTACGGTCGGCCAGCGGCGGCACCGTGCCTCGGATCCCGCTACCCTCCGAAGCCAGGCACCCGATGCGGCAGTGATGGGCAGACAGAATCGGTCACATAGAGTGCCACAACTACCCAGACACATCCCCCAAATGGCTGCTCTGGGACCCGCTCCGGAACACGGCGGTTGCCGTTTGGCGGCGCGACTCTACCCAGAGAGTGGTAATCAAGCCACGGCCGAAGCCTACCACCGCAAGAATTTTGTCGGCTCTTACGACAGGCCTTCTTGCCGGGCCGTAGGAAATCGTATTCTACTGCCCGTCCCTACACGGGGAGGCATTGCACCCATTAATAAAACCTATCAAAGAATTTTATAATTAAGTTATTGTCAAGTGTGCTCAGGTGATTAGAGATAAATGAAATCTTAGTCTTAGATGCACTTGAGTTTTATTTATTTATAATACTCGAAAAATACACGATTACGTTATTTAACAACTATCTAATTAAGTTAGACTTAGCCTAAATTGGAATAATTGTTTTGATGAATAGATAATAACTTTAATTTATTACTATATTTTACGACTAATGTATTTTTGTCGGTAAATACTTATTTAGAATGTAGTTATTATATATAACGCAATCACAAACAATTAAAACTGAATATTACATAACTAACATTGTTCTATTTAACTTGTTTATTTTAAAGGTTTATCTTTTCGTCTTATACTTATATTTAAATTCTGTTTTAGTAATATATTGTTTTAAGCTAACGCGATTACTTTTCATATTTTAGTTTATATTTGTTCGGGTGCTTACCACGTTTATTGTTTTGTTGAGATCCCTATATTTCGGCAATGTTTCATTTGCCATTATCATGGGGAGACTCAACTCAGTTTTAGTAGTAATCAGGAGCTGTTTCAAGGACGTAGTATGTTATTGGTACCTTGTATGACATAAAAAAATTATGCTTGAACATGTCATAAATATAGTGTTGTTTAGTTAGTTTATTTATTTTATCCTAACTGACCCGAGCGTTGTCCTGCCTTTCGAACTATTAAACACGTGAACTTTAAATAATCGATAATTTATGTGAAATTTTTCAATTTTCACACAAAGAATTATTTATTTCTTCATTCTGTAAGAATCTTCTACAAACCGATATTGATGGTGGTACCGATTACCAAGAACAAAACAGGTGATTTGGCGAATAGTTCGAACTATAGACTTATATCATTAGCAACTATTATAGCCAAGGTACCTAACAGTGTATGCTGAACGCTCGGTTAGATTGTAATTTGCCCATTCACGATTGTCAATTTGGATTCAGATCTTAGTTATCCAAGGAAATTGCAATCAATTAAAAACTGTAAAGTTATACCTATAAGAGAGAACATATTGTCTCGCAGATTTGCTCGTTACTCGACTCATCTAGATCACGTTTTTTAAAGCTGCACCTCTTTTTATACGAGTAGTCGTTGGGTCACCTATGTCATATTACGCCCTGCGTATTTAATACAACAGTGCCGTCAGGGCATTGTTGGGGCTGCCGCGGTGCTGCTGTTCCTCTCGTATGTTCACACATGCAAGCTATTCTATACATATAAAATTGTTAAGTCATTCACTCATCACAAAATATCATAAGACATTTATGATTTGCTTGTATTAATAACTTTTTTATTCTTTGTGTACAATACACCAATTTTTTTTCCTATAAGTGCTGTACAGACCAGTGCTTTTAGCTTTTAAAAATGGTATAAACCAAAGAAAATTATATGACACATTGGAAATGAAAGATAATACAACGAAAATGAAAGGAAAAATAAATTACGGTCTATCTGAGGTCGGGAAGTGCTAGGGTAGTGGTAGGGAAGTAGTGGTTTTAAGGGTAAAAAACGGTTTATCTCGATTTCTGGCTAAACTGCAAATCCTATGGAAAAAAGTTCAATAGCAAAGTTATAGGTAATAAAAAGATCTACAACTTTTGTATTAACACTTTTTTCACATAACCTCAAAATTTATGTCAAAAATTCAAAAAACCAAGTTTTTGGTTTTGTATTTCTTGTACATTTTTTTTTTTACGAAATTCGATTAAAACTTACCTTTTTATGTCCCAAATACACTGTAATTGTTTTGATTTAAAATATTTATTTTTCACCTTAATTTGACCTCAATATCGAATAATTGTGTTTGCTCGCAAACGAAAAAAAAACCGACTTCAATTTCATCGACAAGTAATACAACGTAATAAGACGAAAAAATAGTCAAGTAAATACGCGCTATTAAAGATTACTCAAAAAGTTGTAATCAGTTTTCGATCTAATTTAAACAAGACTACAAGACAAGTATTAGCTTTCGATTAAAGTAAGAATCATCGAAATCGGTACACCGAGTAAAAAGTTATGCGGTATAATATAACGTAGGTCGACGAAAAAGTAGTCACGTAAATACGCATTATTAGATATAACTCTAAAAGTACTTGTCAGATCAAAATTAAATTAAAATGGGACCACATGACACGCAACACCTTTCAATTAAAACAAAATTGATCGAAATCGTTCCACCCAGTCAAAAGTTCTGAGCTAACATACCATAAAAAAAAAAAAAAACATACGTGTCGAATTGAGAACCTCCTCCTTTTTTGGAAGTCGGTTAAAAAGCACCCTCATTTTCAATCGCAAATTCTCACGTCAAAATATCAGCTTTTTTATAAAAGTCGGTCGGCTTTTTGTTCTTTGAAATCTCTAGTTTTTGATGATGTAAAAAAAATATAAATAAATAAATATATACACAATACACACACGGTTGTCTGTTCCTAAAGTAAGCAACTTAATGCTTGTGTTATAGGTAACAGCCGACTGGTATAGCTACTTTTTTTTTTTCGATAAACATACTTATAAATAATACATATATAAATATATAAATAAATATGTACATTACACCCAGACTCGGGGTGGGAATCGAACCCACAACCCCTGGAGCAGAAAGCAGGGTCACTACAAACTGCGCCAACGGCTAGTCAATTATACATTACTATGATATTATTACTATGATAAATCTTTTCAGAAAATGAAATTATTAAGTGACTAGCCCGTTGGCACAGTTTGTAGTGACCCTGCTTTCTGCTCCAGGGGTTGTAAAAATATGAAAATATGTGATTTATATTAACTTTGTTATTTTATTGTGAATGCTTAGATAGTATAATTGGTATTTTAATTATGTGTGTGTACGGAAATATTTTTTGTAACAAAGACAAGGACGCACAGTAATGTATTAATTTATTTGTTTAAAATGATAAAATTAAGCAGAGAAATATATAGTTGGTTATGAATTAAAGTCTTAGGTATGTAGGTACTAATTTTTAACTTCTATTTCATCCGTCTAAAGCAATACTCTCAATACACAACAATGACAATTAAAATTAGTTTAGTTAACATGGTGAATATAAAATGAAATTAATATTTAAAATGCAGTAAAACCCGCTCTGATCTGAATTAAACACACTTCACTCAACTATTAATTTGATTGAAGCTTAACATTAGCATTAGAAAATTTATTATAAGAACAAAACGTTCTCGTTGTTAATTTCGTTTAATTTAGATTGTCGTATTTCAAGTAATTTCAAGTAATTTATTCAAGTAAATTACATTTGTCAATAAAAACAGTAATTAATAGCGGGACCCAAACTAAGCTATGCTTGTATCGTGGGCCCCCATAATTAAAAAAAGTAAGTAAAAAAGTAAGTATTAAAGTAAAAATCGTCATCAAAGTCGTAATTACACTTCAATACAACTTTTGAATATTTTTTTATCTATACTAATATAATAAAGCTGAAGAGTTTGTTTGATTGTTTGTTTGTTTGTTTGTTTGTTTGTTTGTTTGTTTGTTTGTTTGTTTGTTTGAACGCGCTAATCTCAGGATCTACTGGTCCGATTTGAAAAATTCTTTCAGTGTTAGATAGCCCATTTATCGAGGAAGGCTATAGGCTATTTATGATCACGCTAAGACGAATAGGAGCGGAGTCCACGCCGACGAAGTCGCGCGCAGAAGCTAGTCATTAATATAGCTTAAAAATATTTGTGTAAATAATGGTGAATCTATCTATCGGTACCATTGCAAATCGTGAAATTTCTTTAAATATTACGAATAATGCTTTTTTGCACACTTTATTATGCTACATTCACTCTAATTTTATTTTTTAGTTTAATTCAAAATAATAATGTGGATTATGGGAATTGGGAGATTGAATTACGAGTTAAAAAGCTGATCTCCTTCGTGTAAAAGAGAAAGTAATTAATCACTTGATTAGATTTTATATTTCAACACAATGTACCATTATTTGTAAATGTAAATTTATGCAATCGGTATTGATATATTCATTGACTGTAAAATTAAAATATAAACCAGTCTTTTTGAGTTTAGAAATTATTACATTAAATGAAATGGATCTCAAGGTCTTTTTTAAAGAAATAAAAATAACCCCACAACAAGAATATATGAAAAAATATATTTTATAATCAGGATACGATATTTAAAATTCGTAAAATTAAAACTGAATATATTATGAATATTTCCTAATATATAAAAATTTCCTGTCAGTGTTTGTTATCGAACTCCTCCAAAACGGCTGGACCGATTTTTATGAGTTTTTCGTGTATATTTGGTAGATTTGAGAATAAATCGTGACTATTTTTATACTCCAAGGTTATAATGGTGTGGCAGAAAATTTGTCGGGTCAGCTAGTATTACTATATTGATTCCTTTGTTCTCAATACAAAGCTGTCAGGATTATTTTTGTGATAATTTGATCTTATAAAAAAGTAAGTTTTATGTATTTATGTAAACCTTCTAAAGATTTGTAGCTTACTTTTGGAACTATTAATTAATATTTTATTCGTAGAATACTACGTTATTCCTAAGTAACACAGAACATATTTTAATTCCGTAGTAGGTATGTTTTAAGTCAGAAAATTTATGTTTATAAAGTAAGTCGAAAGAAAAAGCTATTCTGCGCTACTTTATTTGTTTACGTTTCCATAACGGTAAGAAATACTTAAAAACAATGTACTACAATACTTGAAAAAAAAAATTTAGGTATGTATTCTTAAAGTTCTCAGGAAAGTGGTCATAAGGTGCCAATCAAACTTCTAATCGCAAATTCAAATCATCAGGCTGATGAAAATCAAATAAACGAAAGAAACGTCGCATGAATTTGCAATTAGTAGTTGGGGATAGGCCTCTTTCTCCATGTAGGAGAATTAAATAAATATTTCACAAATTTATTTAAAAAAAAACGGTTAGGTATAGGTAAATTAGTTTGAGGTCAGTATTTGATCTGATTTTAATATTAATTATTAAATTTTCAACGACGTTAAATTCAAAAATTACTCTCATAATTTTTCCCTAACGCGCCAAAAGAAGTAGGTACCTATAACTTTAAAAAAAATAATTAAAACAATAAAGTGCTACTTACAACAAAAAATGTTATAGAATAGGAAGTTGTAATAGGTCAGGTGAGAAATCGGCCGGTCGGGATCGACCGAGAAGACCGCGACGGTTCAAATACCCATGTCTCCAATCTATTATTTTTTTCCTTTTTTTTCTAATTGCACTCGTTATTTTTTATTTAAATAACCAATCCATATTTTTTATTATTATGTCGGTAAAATCGAAAAATATTATTCATATTTTATCAATATGTAATTCGATTTAAATATGATTTCCAAAAAACATGATGTACTAAAAAATACCGAGCTAAGCTCGGTCACCCAGGTACTAATAAATTAAAATTTAAAAGTCGTATGTCATTTATTTTTAGATTACTACTTCACTGGCAAGTGACAACAATAAATGGTCGCACGAGCCAATACTAATCAGACGCATATATGTTTTTATATTGCTGTTATTAAGTACAACTATTAGCGCGAATAATTTAAGTACATACTGAAAGCCTATATTATATCAGAACTTGTAAATCTATGTAAATAAAAATGAATGTTGCTAAGCGAACTCGACGAAGCGAAGCGAGCGTTACTCGAGAACGGCTCGACCAATTCGGCTAATTTATTTTTTTGTATGTTCCTTAAGGCCCACGGAAGGTTTTAATACAAAAAAAAATTAAAAACAAAAATTGCATGGACAATTATTATCAACTATTGACAGAACGAAGTCTTCCGGGCAGCTAGTTATAAATAGATTCAAATATCTATTTTGATTTGGTTGTGTATATACCTACTACAAATATACTCCAAATTATAAAAAAGTGCTTCAGTAATTGCAACTTCGTAGTAGGTACGTTCAGTCCGCATTTTGACAAATTGGTACATTTTAATTGCTTAACATCAAGGATGTATAAATAATGTTTATAGTTTCTAGTCTCCTCGACTTCCAGCAAAATGGGCCTAGACTCTAGGCACATTAAAAAAAAAAGTTAAGGTCGTTGCTCTAGGTCCTAAAGCAAGGACCTTAACTTTTACTTTTTAATTACACTCCTAAACAAACGTTTAGATTTTTAGTTTTTATCTGATTATTGTTTTTTATATATAAACATAAATTTCTTTAGGTAATTTATTGATTTTAAATAAGATTTGCAATAAAATACCTGTCAATTAATGTCAGAACAACAAAAATATGTAGTACGTTTTCACGGAATATCGCGAGCTAGTCGAATTTCTCCTTTTATTGGCAATTTGGATTATATTGAAAAAAAATTAATCAGGTTCTCTGAGGACTTACAACCTTTTTCGTCAGCCCTTGTAATTCACCGACATGACGTGGAGGCAGTGTGTTGATGCTGGCCATGCAAAACAGCACTCTTTCCTTTTCTCTTCATCACCAAGATAAATATCAGCTTGCCCAAAAAATAAAAATGTCGAAGGTGGCAGGAGTTCTTTTCAATGTTTTGATTACGAGGATCCCTGCGGTAAAATCTTTCTTAACCAAAAGTTTTGAAACTAAAAGAAAAGGACATACCTACTATACGTTCCAAGAAAATCTACTACTACTATCCCGTACGGTTAAATTAAAAAAATCTGAATATGTCATACTTTAAATAACAGGAATATCCAATATTACTCGAACGCGTCCCGTCGTAGCGGGTCCCGGACTTAAACAAAAACCATAACACAATCAAAAGAATAAAAAACACAATCCGAAAGAGTCAACTATCCAGTGCGGATAACTGTGCTTAAAGTTCTTAAATAAAAAACCCGTACGCATGTAGCAAAAACACGTATCAATTTTAAAAGTTCATGCTAATTTCATTCATCACTTGTGAATTGAAAATATCACGAGACTAAGTGTGGGTCAAACTGTGCGCTAAGTACCTAACTCATAGACGCTTCACGTGAGCTAAATACCAGAGACCTACGAAACATTAGATTTTACCAATAAAAGAATTCAAATTAAACTTTATAATAAAATAAACTTATAACATAAATTTATAACATATTTTTATACGTGAAAAATATCAAAATAATTGAGGCGCATTATTGAAGGACATTTATTTCACAAAAATTAACATAACGTTATGTAAAAAAAACCTATTAAAGCATTAAAGAAAACGATTTTCGTATTTCTAATAAAGCGAAATTGGCTATTAAAATTTGGACTTTGGTTTAGCATTTTTAGATATGTAATATAAGGTGTAATACGAATTTTTTAACACTAACGAACGCAGGCTATTAGGTAATTATTAAAGTCTGCGTTCATTCCCTCTACAGTTTAACGTTGGAAGGAGAAGATGGAGGCACGTTTATAATAGTAGACGTCCGTTGATACCTTTCAGTGTGAACCCGACGGCCAATACCATTGGCTTGACCGGTATTAGTGCAATATGTACGTAACCTCAAATTACTAAATAGAGTATAAAATATCTGCTTCACAAGAATCAATTAAAAAAAGGAAATACTAGATTTCACATGTAGTATTTATAGATATAGAATCGAATTAAATAGTTGCAGGGTTTTGATTTATATGCTTCAAACATTTTGGATATAACCCAAAAAAACCATTATACGAGTATGTTTGTTATTTTATCAGAAGTTTGATCGTATCGCACATATGAGATAGGATTTACAATGATGCGATTTTTTATTGAACTCATGTTTTTAAATTTCAGTCTTCGAGATGGTGGGGAAACTGTTTTTACTTTTTGGGTTGGTAGCTGTCGTTTCAGCGACGGTGAAGCTCCAAGAAGTGTTTTCATGGAACGTTTTGGATTGGAACTATCCAGACGAATACCAAAAACAGCAAGCACTTCAAAGTGGTGCCCTCATCAGAGAAAACGCTCTTCCGGTTGGTATTGAAAGATGGAGGAACAAGCTCTTCGTGAGTGTACCAAGGTGGTTCCCGGGTAAGCTAATATTTTTTTTTTAAATTCATTCAGTTGTACTATATCTTCAACAAAAGTAATCCATACATTCATATAACGTCCTTGATTGATTACTTCTTTTAGTTCAATTATATCTGGCATAAAATTAATCCTTAAATTGATATAAAGTCCTTAATTTTTTTAGCATTAACATTAATTTGTAATGTAAAACTGTGATTACCAGCTTTATATGCGGTAGGATAGTATATGTTAATTTATTATTTAACTGTATAATAACGGCGTCTCGCATCTTTATTTTTTGTTGATAGTTATATAAACTAAATAAAATTCCATAAAACTAACATAACAAAGATCGCCTCAATTTTTTTTTTGAAATATAAATTGTTAATAGTAGATAATAACCATAAATTACCAATGAGGATATCTTTTAAACATATATTTTTTGCGAAATGGAAATCAAAATAAGGAAAATATAATATTGAGTAAAAAAACTGGCCAAGTGCGAGTCGGACTCGCGCACGAAGGGTTCCGTTATTCCGTACCATTGACTAGGTAAAATATTTAGACTAATTTTTTGTATTAAATATTTTATAATTCAATTTTATTCTTTATTATTAAAGTAAATATGCAATTAAGTATTTTGTGAATATTTCAAGTGATTTCATCTTGCTACCAATTATTGATATCGAGCAAAAAGGGCATAAAAATTGCGTTTGTCATATGGGAGCCCCCTTAAATATTTATTTTATTTTATTTTATTTTTAGTATTTGTTGTTATAGCGCCAACAGAAATACATAATTTGTGAAAATTTCAACATTCTAGCTATCGCGGTTCTTGAGATACAGTCAGGTGACAGACAGACGGACGGACGGACAGACAGACAGACAGCGAAGTCTTAGTAATAGGGTCCCATTTTAACCCTTTGGGTACGGAACCCTAAAAATCAAAATAAAAAACATCACACAAAACAAAAATTGAAGTCATTAATATGTTCAATTATATAATTAAAAAAAAAAAAACTATACATTTTCCTTAAACACATATTTTTTACGTACTGAATATCAAAACAAAGGTGATACTTAATAAAAAGACATAACAGAAAATAACACTAAAAAGCTGAGTGTAATTTTTATCTAATACATTGCCAAAATATGAGTATCAAAATTGCACATAAATTCTTAAATCACATACGTTATAATTAACTTTCTGAAATAAATAATAAAGTTTAAACACGTACTCGTTGAGGCTGCTATATCGCCTAGGTGACCTGTAATTAAATGGGCAATTTACTGACCAACCTCAAGTTATAAATTCTTAAAATTGCTAAATAATTTTAATTTCAAATAGAGAAACTTCACTCGTACTAATTTAAATAAAAAAATCTAATCAAACGACACTTCCTAGGCATTTTTAATATTTGCGTTTAACTGGGTCAAAATATCACTTATGTAAATCAAAAAATTTCAAACGTAATTCGAAATGAGTCGCCAAACTTGTTGTCTAAATATTTCGTAACGTATTATTTGGCAATTTTGAAAAAAGAAATAGCATTACTTCATATAATTATTCATACAAGTTTAGAATTAATTTTTAAACTTATACAATTTATAGTTTAATTAACGTGGTATGCGTAATAAAGTACGAAATTTATGAATACTTTAAAATATTCACTTTTCGATTTTATTGGACCAAATTTTATGTGTTTAGAAATGTATCTATTAGTTTGAAATAATTAAAAATTCTTACCATAATAACACAAATTATTGACTTTAAATAAACGTTATAGATTATTTACACGTTATAGCCACAACATATACAAGTTTTAAGCGGATGCTTCAATATTAATCGTTAAAGGTTTCTATTACAAATAATACAATTAATGAAAAAAATATATAATCAAACCTCGTCGGTAAATAATTCCTTAGGATATTTTGCGTAAGAAATATCAATTAACATCGCGCAGTAAAGACAGCATAGCACCAATTTAATGTTTATTTGTTCTACCCCGAGTTAAACTTTGAAGATTTGTAGGCTTTCAAGGATCACCTGAGTTCGTACTACGGAAAGCTAACGTTGTAAATATGCTCGTCAAAAGAAACACATCATTTAAACAAATCTGAGTAGCATATTATTAGTTGTACCTACCTATATCTAATTATAATATGGTTCATTAATTTCCTCAGAACAACATTAATTTGTCCAAAGCCTTCGGGATTTGGATAGTGACTGATCTAAAATATAATATATAAAAGTAACAAATTTTAGGATTTCCCAAACGTACATCAACTAAATAACCTATTTTTTAGCTTGCATTTTAACCATTCTAAGACTAAACTCAACGATAGTTCCTATCATGAAGAAAGCTGCGGAAAATATAATTATAATCTGCATCTTGTCTTTTTTTTAGTCTATTTCCAACCGCAAATTAGCTTTAGCACAGTCATTGAAAAAGATTACCAACACTTTAACATATTTAATAATTATATTTACGATCTTCACATGTAAAGAGTTTTCCGTCCTGGTAACGCCTCTATTAACAGTTTAATAGAAAAAGTGAAACTATACTTCTTATATTAGAACCACTTTATAAGAAAAAATAGAGTTATAATACTATTACTTCATTATGTTATTTTTTTCTTTCCCTAATTATTCTAATGAAGGAATAAAAAGTGTAATAATTTAATAACAGCATCGCAGTTACGAAATTACGTGATAACTAGTTACGCCCTGCTGATAATTTTAATCAGTGGTTTAATATGCGGTTATAACAATATGCAAAAAGTTAAACGCCCATCTTTCCGCTAAGGAAATTTAAAAAAAGTGTTATAGGTGCGAAGGTCACCTATTTAACTGTATTAGAAATTTTTGAATAATTCATTATCATAAACTATAATACTACCACTTATTGACATTTTTTTTATTATTAGAACCACTATTTTTTTTTTACTTTGCGTATATATTACAGCTACAATATCTAGACATTACGTATGTTGTATTCATTTACTACAAATTTATGACAGCATATGTTAGAGTATTTTATTAGTTTAAACTATTGCTCCACATAATATTAAATTGACGAAACACGCACAAACTCACATAGTTTAAGTTTATAACCACATACCAAGGTTAAAGGGTAGGCATGTATGAAAACTATTTAGAAAACCGGTACCGAATTGACCTTGTTACAATAGAGGTAAGCCATAATTCTAAATCCACATAAATTATAAATTGATACGATAAATCAACATAGGTTTTTTTTATGCAGACGGAAGTATCGTAGTAGCACGTTTCGCTTTACAGATTTCAACATATAGATCCTTTAGAAAATACACTACGCTTAGATAACGTGAAATTTCAATTTAAATTCATTTGGACAAGTTACGAGCTTATAAAAAGGATCACGTATCTTTTCACATATTTTTGCGGAATTGCTGTAACATTAAACGTGCTTAGTGATTTAGAAAACTGGTCAAAGCCTAGGTATTTTGTTAGGAATGTGTATAGTTGCAATTTTTTTGGAACACCTCAGCATCACGATCATAAAACTCATTACGTACTCAGATACTCGTCTAGTATTTTTTGATAATATTGTCTGCAATAATTTCACTAGGATCAGATCCCAGGATTTTTTTAACTGTAACGCAAGTGAGAAAGATAATACACGTGACATGTTTAATTGCTAAATGCTCTAATAACCATTTGTACTAATAAACTGACTTGTGAGCTTATAAAATTACTACGCCAAAATCGCAGTAAAAATAATTCAGGAATGTTTAAAATTTAATCTACGAACCTAAAGCAGCACAGATACATTATTTAAATTTTTATAATAGCGAGCCATCTAAATATTTCAACGTATGCGTGTTTACTGATAGTTACTGACAACACATTTATACAGAGTTTTATCAATTTTCCATATTTAAACTATTTAGGATATTACAAATATATAATGATATATTATGTATGATTGTTAATTTTAATGCGTTTCTCACTATCATTGCGATTCCATCATAGTATAAAATAATGCATCCACATAGTGACGTGTAATTATGAAACTAAAACAATTCAACTGAAAACATGAAACCACGCCCGCGAAAAAATGTTGATTTACTACATTTTTAACTAAGTTACTCAAATGAAATGGTAATATAACCTAAATACTGAATTGATTAACACTTTACTATAGATAGCTGTTATGTATAGTATTTTAATACGACTCCAAAAAAAATCTATGTTTACACAATATACGATAATTTCGGTGTATCTCTTTTGGATACTGTAGTATAGGATTATTTACCTTTTTAACATATATATTAATAATATTTGATTTGTATTTTAAATATTTGAAAAATATTTTTAAAATCGAGATATAATTATTAATTATATATAATAAAATACATATTAACCGTAAGTCTTAAATTACGGTAAAATATTTAAAAAATACTATGTTTCGAAACAAGATTTTGTTTGACATACATTATTTAAGAATGCTCAAAAATATACTAAAATGTTATATGCCTATTAAGATATTAATGGTTGTTTTCCGCCGTATATGGATTTTACGATTCGTTGCTAATTCTGATTCCATAAAAATAAATTTTTAAATATGTAAACAAGTTATTTATAAATGAGAAATGAATGTTTGTGGTAATCTATAAATAATTTTGATGTACCTACGATTTTTTATATAAGCACAGTAACATGTACAATTGTAAAAACAGGCATATATTGTGTCACAGTACACTATTACTAATGCACGTAACTACATCTTTTCTTCTTTTGTGTATTACACAGCGATGTGACGACGTGTGGGCACAGCTCATCGCAGCGGTACCATCGCTGGTTGTTGCGCTAGCGGTCGCGGGTTCGATCCCCGCACATGACAATCATTTGTATTGGCCATACAGATGTTTGTCGTGGTCTGAGCGTTTGTGCTTGTGTATTGTGTATGTTTCCGGACCCCCGACACAGGAGATAATACTGGTGGCCGTTGAGTGTGAAGCGTTTATTATTTATTTATTTATTTATAAATGTGGGTAACAAACACATTCAAATTTTGTAATTTTGAAAATATTACCTAACTGATGTTCATGGTTCAGATCGTTGCCATTTGTGGGCAAAAGTCTTTCCCTACATGTAAAAGATGCGTCCCCTACGTTGCTTAAATAATTCAAACTTTAAAATGAAAGCTACTAAACGCATATATAGTAAGTTGTTTTTTACTGAGACATTACAACTCAATAATATTTCGATCTGTTACTTGTCCCTCAACTTTGTGACAACTATTATGTAAGCAACAACAACATGATATAATTATGTAAACATAGTAACTTATGTAGCTTGATTTTTTTTTTGTTTGAAATAGTTCAAACTATTATATTGAAAACATTTAATCTATTTTTAAATTGTATATGTATAAAAAATTGGATAGGTATGAAAATAGATCGCAAAATTTATTCCATACAGCTAGGAGATAAGGGTGTCCGTATCCAGATTTTGTTCTTTACGCGTTTGACAGAACGTAAGACAGGACAACGTTTGCTGAATCAACTATAATAAAATAGCCCTACATAACCTACTACCTAATTGACTAGTGTTTGTGCACTCCGTGTGGGTCCCCCCACCGTGCCTCGGAGAGCACGTTAAGCCGTCGGTCCCGGTTGTTATCATGTACACCGATAGCGATCGTTACTCATAGTAGGGAATATATCCGCTAACCCTCATTGAAGCAGCGTGGTGGATTAAGCTCCGATCCTTCTCCTACATGGGGAAGAGGCCTATGCCCAACAGTGGGATAATACAGGCTGAATCGTGATCGTGATAGTGACTAGCCCATTGGTGCAGTTTGTGGTGACCCTGCTTTCTGTTCTGCGGGTTGCGAGTTCGATTCCCGCCTGAGTCTGGGTGTAATATTTGTATTTATATATTTATATTATTTCTTAGTATGGTATTAGTACCCCCAAGTGCTGAGTCCGACATACGGTTTAGGACTGCCTACCTTGGCGTCCTGGATATCACCCGTAAATGGGTTCCCCTGCGATATCAAAAAAAAATTTTAAAAAATAAAAGACTAGTTCTATAGTGTATATACTATATCTATATTTATTTATGTTAAGAGCTTAATATTCTTAAGCCCTAGAAATTGAAAATACATTCATTTTCAATTTTCTTCCTCTGTAACAAGATAATTCATGTAAGTTAATAAGTATCAATATTAAAAAGAACGTGACTGAAGGTATTTACATATTACATAACGCAATATTTATTAATTGTAATAAATGAAAGGTCGACCTTAAGAACTTGTACAAGTAGAGCAATGGGTCGAAAATCATTTAAGAGTTTTGAAACTAGTACCACTGCCTACCTCCCTAATGATTAGTTTTATGGTATAAAAATAATTATCTAATATTTTAACGACTTTAGTCAACACTCAATAATAATAATAGTAAATGGAAATTGATAAACACTAAAGTTTTTTTTGACAAAATTGTAGTATAATAAGAACCCTGATCATTCACCACATACCGAAAAGTCTCTGGTATTCGAAATATAAACTCTTTTAAATTTATAGTTGATTGTCCTGAGCTTGTAGGTGCAATATCATATTGTGCGCCCAAGCGTCGTACGGCGTACCCGACATACACCACTCCTATATGTGACAAAATGTAGCACCAATTACTCAGCCAATTCTGTTCTGTCTAGATTGCCGCGTCTGTTTAATGATATGCCTGAAGGCATAGATCTATTTGTAAACTCAAAAACTCAGTTAAAAAATAGCTTAATTGAAGTTTTTAAAAAAGTAAATTAGGAACTCATAAGCAATCATTACAAGTGAAATAAATGTAATTAGGTACATACAAGTTATAGGTCTGCATGTTTATGTTATTGTGTTTATTATATAACAATACAAAGTTTTATTATCTAGACACATAGGTAAATAAAATTGGAGTGTCTTTTTGTAATTAAATTTAAAAAATTATGTTACAATGGCTACTATTTGCATACGGTTGGACTCTCTGTACTTATTCTACGTCTTGTTGATAGTCTGTAATGTTTAATGTGATGGGTCACGTATTTTTTATGTTACTATCCTATTAACTTAAAAAAATTTTAGTTTTGTTTCTTAAGTAATTTTAATATCGGCTTTCAATACATCCCTTTTGTGACAGTACTAAGATGTATAGATAGGAAAACCTATTATTGGCCTTATTATTGTTAATATTGTATTAAATTTTATACATATACGAATTGTAACGCTGTTGGTTTTCAAATAAAATAAATAAATAAAAAATTATAGAATCACGTATCCGTTATTCCGTCATTTCAATGTACATTTTCCACATTTTCAGTATTTATAACTCGGCTAAAAGTATTTTTATTCCTTGTATAAATTGTTTGTTACGTTATACCACAATAAAAATTTCTCACTGAGATAATCGTTATATTTTAAAAAGGCTAAAAATTAGTTTCATACCAAAGTTTACTTAATTACATCGAGTATTCTTGTTATGGTTCATAATAACATATAATAAAATCCGTATCAAAGTCGATGGAATTGAATAAGACATTTTTAAGTAAGAACTATGGGTAGTGCTGTTAAAATAAAAACGAAAAAATACTTTATCGTCTTTATAATTCTTGAAAATTTTAATTATATAAAGAAAGAGCCCAAAAATAAAAATAAAATTATATTTATCTCCAAATCTTATCGGAACAAATACATGATCACAACTCATGTACCTACATGAAAAATTAAGTTTCGAAGTTTATTTTTGATAAAAATAAAATTGTTATTGTTTTGAGGCTGAAAAGGAATTTAATAATTTAATCCGCGCTTGTAATTTATGATGGAAGGTGTAGTGAAAGGTGTCGGAAATCAACTATTGCGAAATCGGTGCTCGTACTAGTAAACAAATGATACGCAATATTGCAAACATATTATGATCAAATTTCTCGAGATTTTACAAATTGGTAACGAATGACATGGCTTGTAGTAATGAAGTTGCATTTTACATTTTTCACTGTGGTCTTGTAGAGCTAACTTGCCCAGTGACACTACTATTATTGTCGAAATAATAAAATCATGTAATTTGAAAGTAATTATGTTTCAATTCTACATAAGAAAATAATATGTCACAAGAATAATTTAAACATCAATTTATTTTATATTAGGCGTACATAGAGTACATTCTAAAAAGCCATTAAAAAGACATATACCGTACGTACGTATAATAACAGTTTTAATAAGAATTTCCACGCGTTTAAAATAGCATTATATACTGGAAACGGCTCGACTGGCTTGACTGATTCTTTAATACCTCCTAATATGTTCCTAGCATGTCAAGTAGTGTCAATGTAAATAGGTACTCTGTTTATCAAATACATACCTTTAAACGAGCAATTTCATTTATATACAAGAATGAAATTTAGTGTGCAGGGGTTTTTGGGGGCGATAAATCGCTCTAGCAGGGATTCATTATTAGAAAATGTCGTTTTATCCGTGTTTTCAAGCAATGAAAAACTGCTACAATATTTTTAGAATACGAAGGTATATTTCGCCATCATCTACAAGATTATAATAGCTTAGGTTGGAAATCGAGCGTTACCGAAACCAGAAGACTCCGGTTCGAGTCCAAGTGTCTCTAATCCGATTTTTATTTGCCTTTATTTTCAAGTTCTTTCTTTTGTGAGAAAAACTATTATTAGGATCCCTTAATTAACGTATCTAAGTATAGTTAAAAAAATGGGGGTAAGATCGAAAAATATTTTATTATACTGATGAACAGTATGTAATTCGTATAAACATGATTTACCAAAAAAAAACGAGCAAAGCTCCAAAAACACTCTCAAAAACCTATTGATTTAAAACTGTTGGTAATTATTATATTTTTACCATTTTACATTTTCTTAATTACTAAATCGTTGCGTGAATGCAAAGTGGATCTTCTTTTGCTACTTTTATATTTAACTAGTGTTCGCCCAGTGGTCGAAATTCGACCATAATTATTTAAATTATAAGTTTGAACTCTTTTATGGTTCTGTTGTCAAACTACAATACTTACAATACTTCTATAATAATAAACAAAAGAGCATATATGCGTCTGTGTGTTTCAAATACATGGTAGTGTGTGTAATATTTTTTTTTTTAATATTGATTTAATGTATTTTATGCAAAATTGAAGAAAATTCTCTACATACACTATAGGTGACTCCTCCGTCCACACAATTTTCGTATAAAGGGGTACAAAGTTTTTGCTTCACGTATTAATATATAGATTACATCACTCAACTAAGTTACAATTTCGATTAAGAATTACTGCTTATAAACAGAATGATTAAAACACACTTAGGTTGAGGCACATAAATTTCACTAAGTTTACGTAAGTAACTTTTCAGGATTCCAGTTTCAGATTAGTTTCTTTAGAAAGTCAATGACTATACATAATTAAGAAATGCATAATAATGAAAACTTTGATCCTACAAAATAGATGAAATGCGTATGTAGATATCGCCATGACATTAAATTTCGTTTCTATTGTTATAGGTATTCCCGCCACCTTGAACTACATTCCTTTAGATGCAACATACGATCCTTCACCAAAATTAACTCCTTATCCTAGTTTCAAGGGTAACCAATTAGGAGATTGTGAAAACGGTCTAACTACAGTTTACAGAATCAAAGCAGATAAATGTGATCGACTCTGGGTTTTGGACGTTGGTACTTATGGATACGGTAAATATATTATTTTTATTAAATTTACGGTTATCTAGCAGCAACAATTGTACTTAAATACTTGCATATAAATAATCTTTCATTTACCTGTATTTTTTTTTATTTCAGATCCTAACGTTACCAATATTTGCCCTTACGCCTTAAATGTATATGATTTGCACACTGATCAACGTATCAGAAGATACGTTTTCCGTCCTGAAGACATAGTACCTTCAACTTTCATCGCCAACATAGCTTTAGACGAAGGACACACATGCGATGATACTTTTGCCTATTTCTCTGATGAACTTGGATACGGTCTCATCGCTTACTCATGGGAACAAAATAAATCATGGAGATTCAGCCATAGCTACTTTATGCCCGACCCTCTCGTTGGAGATTTTAACATCGCTGGCCTTAATTTCCAATGGGGTGCCGAAGGTATTTTTGGAATAAGTGCTGGTCCAATGGGTGCTGATGGTTTTAGAACGCTTTACTTTAGTCCTATAACCAGTTTTACTGAATTCTCAGTTTCCACTAAAATTTTAAGAGACGAATCTAAAGTTACAGGATCTTACCATGACTTTAACGTAGTTGGAATTCGTGGACCCGATACACACACCACAGCCAAAGTAATGGACAGTACTGGCGTTCAGCTATTTGCCTTAATTGATCAAAATGCTATTGGTTGCTGGAACACTGAGTTGTCTTTAAAACCCCAAAACGTTGGTGTCGTAGACAAGGATGATGTCGCCCTTATTTTCCCCTGTGACGTTAAAATTGATGACAGCAGAAATGTTTGGGTAATATCAGACCGAATGTCCACATTTTTGGAATCTCAATTAAACTACGGTGAAATAAACTTCAGAATTTTCGTGGCGCCTTTTGATAAACTTACTGAAGGAACTGTCTGTCAAAGTACTGCTCCTGCAGTTCAAACTCCGAAACTATTCCCAAATTACGCTCCACAGTCGCAATTCTTTAACCCGCCCCACTTAGAATCAATTTCTCAAATTCCATCACACATTTTCCTTCCAGCCACATCTTCGAAAACCTTAACTTCACCGTTTAATTCATTTTCTTCCAAATATGCATTTCCTAAAGCGACAACATCATCAAAATTTTCTAAGCAACCTTCCCAACCGTATTACTTCTCATCATTGCAGTCACATACCACAACCCAAAACCCATGGTGGCTGCAGAATAATTACTAGATACAGATTTAGGTAATTCTCATCGTAGGAGAAAATAACCTAAATTAATATATATATATAACCACACTATGGTTTTGTTATGTATATGATCATTGAAAGAATTTCTTTCAAGAAGATACATATGCTATAAACATCGATAGCTTTTGTGTACCTTAATTTTTATATAAGTGTTATTGAATTGAGCTAATATTATTTATATGTAGTGTGTGGATGGTGATTTTGTTATAAAGATTATTGTTGCTAGTATTCATTACGCAATATGATTGTGTGATTTTTTTTATATGAGAAATAAATGCGAAAATTGTGTTTTGTGCCTTTTTTAATTTGCTCCATACTTTTCATTTATTTTCCTATATAATAAAGATTCCTCGTTCGTAGTATACAGTTGCTTTTTTGTGAGCCTGTATTTTAGTTTAACCGATATCAACCGAATTAAGCAGACATCTTGTTGTTTTCATTAAAATAAGATATTAATATGCAGTGAAAATAGATGAAATACAAATAATTACTTATGTGATATTTTTTAATTATTAAAATTTCCAAAACCTAATAGTTTCTACTAATAGTATTAAAATTTAAAGAAAAAAACTTGATACTTACATCTTAAAATATTTAATATGAGTATTATGTTGTACAATAATTGTGTTTCCTCACAGACGAAAAAAACCGACTTCAAATTATATCGACAAGTAATATATACAGCGTAAGTAGCCGAAAAATTATCAAGTAAATACGCGTTATCAAAGATTACTCAAAAAGTAGTCATCAAATCGCAATAAAATTTAAATTGTAATGCAAAACAAGTATCAGTAAACAAGAATCATCAAAATCGGTATACTCAATAGAACTTTATATAGAACTTGATCACTTGTCTTGAATAAGGGGTTTTGTTTTTTTATACGCGTTGACGCAGCGGTCACAGCACTGTACGTTATGCAAGCGGTCGCGAGATCGATCCCCGCACATGTCAAACATTTAGTATTGGCCATATAGATGTTTTGTCGTGGTCTGTACTTGTGTATTTTGTCTGTTGGATGGAGGACTCAGGGGTGGGATGTTACAGGCTGAATCGTAAAGTTAGACCGTAAATATTTTTTCATATTTGACACAGCTGTATTTAATATTCATTTGCATAATAAAATATTTCTATGACTGTAAATTAGCTAAGCCTTTACTAAGGATATAGCTTGTGAACTAAGAAACAGTTTAAACATGATCGAAACGTAGAATTTAATTTACATTTCAACCCATTGAATGACAATTATACCTACATGCTAATCAATTAAGATGTCAAAACAAATCCGTTGATAAAGTTTACGTTTTCAAATTTACAAGATGAGAAGGCTTAAGATCACTTAAATCATCTTCATAAGACTATCCCTACATAACTTTATTATTACGTCAGTTACTTATTCAAAGTATGTCACATAAGTTAATACCGTAACAAACTAAAATTTACTTATTTCTAATTAAACTTCGTACATATAATAAGACGAATATATAAAACTACTAGAACAGTGTTGAAATTCATATTTACATTAAGATAACATTATCAAATTAACTTTTTTGTTTGTCATACGGCTCTATGTTTTCACTGATTGTTATAAAAAAGTATGATATAAGGAAAGCATGCAGACGATTTTTACATCTCAACAACATGAAGTTAAAATGAATATACAATGACTTAGCTGTATTCGGTACCTACCCGAAAACCTATATTCATTAACAGCAATACCAGACATGACATTTATACAGAGTGGTGCAGTAGAACGTGCACATTTAAAAAATAGATTACGAAATAAATACAAAAGGCTAAAATAAAAATAAGAAATTGTAAAGTAATAACTAAAGTTTATTTTTTTTTCTAATAACAATCTAAATGATGACTTACTCTACGACCGCACTCTTCTAAACGTAAACTGAAATTATTGAAAACTTTCTTCAGTAATTTTGATGTAATTTATACTGCCATTTCATTACGGATATTCTCCTTGAGCTAACCGATGTTTCTCTGATTATTACTGTAGACTTTGTGTTTGAGGTACTCTCATAATGAAAAGTCTGGAGTCAAATCTGGACTACGAGGGGACCATGGGATATCATCTATTTTTGAAATCACTATGCCTGGGAACATGTTTCAAAACCACCATGAAGTTATTTAACGTATGACTGGTAGCTAGGTCTTCTTGAATTCAGTATTCTTGAAGTTTCAAGTTCTGGAGCCAAAACCTTCCAAAATCGCAACATAGCGTTCGGTATTAATAACGACGTTAATTTTGCACCCGAGGATTTTTAAAGAAAAAAGGACCAATTACTCCTCTGCCCGAGATTACTGCCCATACTGTCACTTTAGGACTATGCAGTGGTTTCTGGTGTTTGAGTTTAGGATTCTCACTGTACCAGTAACAATAATTTTGACAGTTTATGAACCCATTGATATGGAAATGGACTTCATCAGAGAAATGGATATGGTCAAAATTGGAAAATCGATTAGGCATTTTATAAGCAAATGCGAGCCTTTTTCTGAAGTCACACTCTTTCAATTTTTATATTAATTGCAGCTGGTATGGATGCAGTTTAAGACCCAAGATTAAAAATCGTTAGAAACTTAGATAATCGTGGATCTTCTCGTACAGACTGCATAACTCCCTCCATATTTTCCTCAGTCCTAAATATTCTAGGACGACCTTTTGTTTGTGGTTTAAAAGTTGAACCGATCTCTTCAAAACGCTTTACCCATATTTTAATTAAATGAGCACTCGGAGCTTTACTAATCCCCGTAGTCCATATTCAGCAAAATCTAGTCGCCTAGTAATAAAATATAAACGATAGTTCTCACAAAATGCACGACGGTTCACATCAAAATAACTCATGGTAACTAAAACTCCATGAGCGAGTCTACCCAAGGGTAGCTCCCCCCGCTCACGCACTTACTGCCATGCAAAAAAGATGATGCACTATGCACGTTCTTTTGCGCCACCCTGTATTTAAAAAAGATTTCGATGTTTACCTTATTGCAGTCTGATGTTGAAGTAACACGCCGTTGACGCCGCGTTCGCGCAGCGGTCACAGCACTGGATTGCGATTGGCTGTTGCGCGGGCGGTAGCGGGTTCGATCCCCGCACACGACAGCATTTGTATTGGCCATACAGATGTTTGCCGTGGTCTGGGTGTTTGTGCAGTCCTTGTGGGTTTCCCCACCGTGCCTCGGAGAGAAGCCGTCGGTCCCGGTTGTTATCATGTACACCTGATAGCGATCGTTACTCATAGTAGGGAATATATCCGCCAACCCGCATTGGAGCAGCGTGGTGGATTAAGCTCCGATCCTTCTCCTAGATGGGGAAGAGGCCTATGCCCAACAGTGGGATATTACAAGCTGAATTGTTGGAGTAGCAAGCAGCAGAATATATAATTAATTTGGATTTTAAAACAATTCAATTAATAATACAGTTAATGAAAAAATATAAACATAATAACTCGAACAAAGTCCCATAAAAAAACTAGTAACTGTCGGATAATTATATCAACTACACAAAAATATTTATAACTTATTAACCTTAACATACAAAGAATGAGATAAACTGACATTAAACAATTCCTTATACTATACTACTAAAGAATTTCTAGTTTTTACCATTATCATTGTACATCCAATGATGAAGGCTTGCACGATGTGTTTGGCTTATCAGTTTATCAAATAAAGTGTTTTGGTATTAACTTAAGGCTTAACCACAATTGTTATTATAATATACCATACAAATGACTGGCCTCGAGAGTGTGTATTAAACGTATATAACTTATTTTTAAGAAAATCTTCTAGAATCCAGTAGAACGTATTGTTTGTCTTCTCTTTTAGAACATAAAATAATAAATTTTACGCCATTGGTTTCGCTGAATTTACAATAAAATGTACATTCGGAAAGTTGTTTTGAGAGAAATGTGATTATTGTTTTATCTTAAGTGTTAAAAAACGTGAAAATGGATAAAGATTATAAACAAGAAGAATACAATCCGTACGAACATAGAAAAGTTGAAAAACCAAGTTCGTAAGTATATAATTATTTATTGTGGTGAATTGAGAAAATAGGAAAATAAATTAACAGCTGAATTTAAAGAAAACATATCTGTAGATTACAATTAATGCTATATATGATATAACTTACACGATACAACAGTCATTTAAACATTAAATATTATTTTAGAGATATCAGAGCAACAGCAAATTTAATAAAAGCTTCCTTGGGATCAGGGTTATTAGCTGGTCCTTTAGCATTTTCCAACTCTGGATGGGGCTTAGGTCTTATTGGAACCCTTTTAATTGGATTTATATGTGGACACTGCATACACATACTGGTAAATATACATAAAATATATATTTTTTGTACCTAATTAATTAAATTTGTATTTAAATTTGTTTTATTTTATTATTTTTTAATACAAGATTTTTTTTTTATTTCTGTCGACGTACATAAAAAGGTCGTTAAAGAATCAAACATTTATTTCGAATTTTTACGACATTATAACAACTTAAGAACTAAATATTACAGATGCCAAGAATACTGGCAGCATTTCCCCAAACAAAAAATCACAAACCCTCTTGTTACTTGTGGAGGCATAAAGACGAGGAGTTATTTCTTTAAAAAAGAATTTAGCACTGCTATTCTAAGGTCCTCGTGTTTCGTCTGAAATACGGCACAAGGTTGTAATTTGGAATTAGAGTTACGAACGTTTGCGCCGTTTAGTAATTTCAGCTTTTTTTGCATCGTCTTCGGCTGTTTCCCAGACATGAGACGGGGCAAGAGTGTCAACGCAGGTCGCGTCCCACAAAAGTGCACGTCTCCTTTCCCAGAGAACCAAAGTCAATCCATCAAGTCTCTTGCCATTATTGTGACTAATTCCAGTAGGCTCGATAAGAGCGGGAACGTTGGTGGCGGCAAGGGCTCTTTTAATGGTTTAATTGAGGGAATGGTTTAATATGATTGTTGACTAATGGTATATCCTAAGGTTTTGGTTTTGTAACATCCTTGGGAATATCACCATTAGGACATCTTAACTTCCAGTTTTCTATTGCACCTGTAGCATCTTCAATTATTATTTAGACTGAATTTGATTTTAGGAACATAGACCCTTGATACTACTATACTTATTTACTATCAAATAATCTTTGACTTGTACAACAGTTATGCGTTTCATTAAATCTACTTTTATTTATTTAATGTTATGCAGAAATGTTTACAAAATAAAATCTATTCAAATATATATATTTTTTTTTTTAATATTTAAAAAACATACTTTTTATAATTAAACAACTTTTTCGGATGTTAACGCGGCTAATTAACGGGAGGACCTCCCGTGACCATGGTTGCTGTAAAGTATCCTAAGCGTCGGGCATTAAAAAAAACTTAATAAACCGCGATAAAATGCGAAAAAGTTTTTTTATTATAATGAGTGAAATTCGAGTAAATATTAGAAAACATACTTTATGTCACGCACAAACAATTACTGTGTCAACCTTGATTCATACAAAACATTGTAATCCAAAGTAACCAAACTATTTATTAAACGCAACGTTAATCCATGTATATAGGTATACGGTCTTTAAAAATCTGTTTATGAATTTTTATTTTACAAATATATTTTTTTCTAATTATCTCAACAAAGGTAAATACAATTTAACACGAGATGGGAAGGAAAATTTAATATCACAAAGTCAAGGTCTGCTTTTTGGGCAAGTTTTTCCTGTTTCTGTGAATCGTCTTTTGATTGGTAGACAGATTAGTAGACAATGTTGGAAGACACAGTACCGCAGCGAGCATAATTGCTTTAAATTCATGGAAAATTTTAGCTGTATCTGTGACTTCTTTTGGCAATTTATCGTTCTTTAGCAGTTCATTCATCATTCATTTCAGCCTATCGCAGTCCACTGCTGGACAAAGGCCTACACATGTTCGCGCCAAAAATGACGTGAACTCATGTGTTTTGCCCATAGTCACCACACTGGGCAGGCGGGTTGGTGACCGCAGGACTGGCTTTGTCGCACCGAAGACGCTGCTGCCCGTCTTCGGCCTGTGTATTTCAAAGCCAGCAGTTGGATGGATATCCCGCCATCGGTCGGCTTTTTAAGTTCCAAGATGGTAGTGGAACTGTGTTATCCCTTAGTCGCCTCTTACGACACCCACGGGAAGAGAGGGGGAGGCTAAATTCTGTGCCGTAGCCACACAGCAGTTAGCCCTTATATTAAGGTTATAGGATAAATTGTTTAGTCCAGCTTAATATTAGCCGTACATTCAAAGGTTTCTCTCTGTGTGTGATACATTCTGGCTTTCACACTTATTAATCCTTATACTGAAGGTTATTTATCTATAGTTAGTAAGTTAACTAAGGAACAACGACCTTTTTTCCAAAATAGCTTGTAGGATAAACTCTAATCCCGTCCAATTTTGACATCCATTCAGAAGCTCAGACGAAAAATACAAAAATATAACTAAGTACAAAGAACTCGTTTAGTTCTGTAAATCAGGTTTATTTAAATTTAAATGCTAGTAAATAAAACACGTGCCCAATACGTCAGATATAATGTTGTGAAACGTGTTTTATGACACAAAAGAGTAGGTAACTCATTTTGTCTGTATAATTGTAAATTATTATATTTAGTTATGTGTTAGATTAGTTCTATGACTGAGACAACAGTGTCAGAAGAGAATCCGAATTCGAATTAGAAATATAGTGGCCTTAACTAAAAGAGGAAAATGTAGACTCTCAAATTCCTTAAGTAGGTATAATTTATTGTGATGATTAAATTAACAAGGTTTTTCTGTAGTTCAAAATAATATATGTGTTCATATAATTTTAAATACAGGTTAAGACATCTCTTGGTTGTTGCAAAATAGAACGTAAACCCCTTCTCAGTTACGCTGAAACATGCAAAACAGCATTTCAAAATGGCCCTAAACCAGTTCGACCCTACGCAAACGCTGCCAGGTTAGTTTTGCACTACATAATTATTTATTGCGAATATATTATTGATAATATCATTTACATTCAAAATAGTTAAGACAGGTTAAGCAATAAGTATATTACTTTTTAACATACCCATTTCGATTTAAAAAGCTTTCTCTTTTCTCAGTACTCACAACCGTGACAATGAATGCATAAAAATAAAGGCATATTTCTATATTTAGGTTAAGGTCTTTGGATATTTCTGTATCAATTAATGCTTAATATAGAAACATGCCCAAATTTTTATGTTACATATTCACTGGTCATTTATAAGTAAAAAGTAAATTAATGATAAATGAGGATTAAAATTACGTTTTCCCAAAACAGAAAGATAAATTATAAAATATCAGTAGTATAATTACTAAGTAGTATATTGTACCTAATTAAGTTATTTGTTGCAGTGTTTTTGCGGAATTTTCATTATTATGTACATATGTAGGCGTTTGCTGTATTTACACAGTTCTCATATCAGACTCCATAAAACAGGTTTGTGATTTATACATTCCGAAAATTTATAAATACATTATTCATTTGGATATCTAAGTTTTACCTTATTTACTTAATACAACTCTTCCTTTCCAGCTTATTGACAAATACGTACCAAGTGTCAACCTTTCAATAGAAATGTATTGCTTGATAACATTAATTCCGTTATGCATGCTGTGTCAAATTAAATATTTGAAATGGTTAGCGATTTTCTCGATATTGGCTAACTTATTCCTATTCCTAACGTATCTCATTTGCCTATATTACATATTTAGAAATGAGATTAGTTTGTACGATAAGAAAGTGGTCGGCAACCCCGCAAGGATACCAGCATTCATATCGTAAGTACAAATTAACCTGTCAAATAAAATAAATATCAAAGTTTTGCCCCTTAGTTGATTCTGAGTCAATGTTATCAGTATTATTTGTTATTTTACGGTATATTGTTTTGACACATGACATAATATTGAAAATACGAGTAAAATATTAATTATTTTAAGTATTCAAAATATTGACATTATTATATTATGTTTCTGCGACGATTTTATAATCGTCGACCGAAGTTAGATAAGGATAGTAAAGCCTTAAGTTGACAATGATAATAATTGTAATTTAACTTTTTTAATATAAGAACAACAATAAAAACATTAAAACACTTATCTCGCAATCAAATAAAATAAACCTCGCATGCCTAACGAACCTATTAAAAGCTAAAATCGAAGTGAACGCTTAACTTAATAAATATAAATATTAACGTTTAGCATTTGGTCTATTTTATATAATTATTAGCTGACCCGGCGAACTTCGTACCGCCTAACAGTACTTATCCTTCCCGGACCCCTCCTCTAACACTTAAACTTTATGGTATGGTATTAAAGTTCAAATTGACTCTTAAGTATTATTACGAATCTTTTGTATGGGAATATAGAAAAGTGTTATTTTTAGACCTTTTTAGGGATTTTTTTAAATTTTTCTCTCCGTAACAACCATCCTCGTACTTCAAGGAATATTATAAAAAAAGAATTAGCGAATTCGGTTCAGCTGCTCTCGAGATTTGCTTTACACATTCAGCGATTCATTATTGTATATATAGAGATTACGCTTCACAGTTAATCGTAATAATTACAAACGCTACTCGATCATCTCAATTCTCACGATCAACTAGATAGATGACATAACACATTAACAAAATTTTGTGTCACAATTAATTAACACACAAAGTGGTTCTTTTATCTATACTAATATTATAAAGAGGTAAAGTTTATAACTTTGTTTGTATATACGGGGTAATCTTCGCAAATACTGATCCGATCATGAAAATTCTTTCACTAACAGAAAGCTACACTATTCAGGAGTGACAAGATAAAAGGAAAAAGATAAAAATATATAAAAATTTTAAATCACCAGGATTTGAACCTGCGTCCTCTGACGTGCCGTGTCAACAATTCAATCTAATCAAGCATTATTATTTGCCTTAGAAATTAATTGGTGATTTTAAAACATTTATATTTATCTGATTTGCTGAAAATAGTGAGAGGCTACACTATTCAGGAGTGACATAGGCTATATTTTATTGTAATTTTACAAAAAAATTCAGTAAAAAAGAAAAATATTAAAATATATTATGAAAATGACAAAGAAACGAACGCCATCTATCGCTGTTAGATTTAACTATTTAATACTCTATTTTATTTACTGTCTATTTGAATCTATCGATGACGAAGTTTTTACGCTTTTTGATAGATGGCGTTGGAGCAACATATTATTTATATAAGTGGTTTAAAATTTGTTCTTTATAGTATGTTATTTGGTTCTGTAATTTAAAATAATAAATACACGATATTATTACGATTTTATTCATCGCTGTAGGCGCCCGCTGCCGTTTATTTTTTATTTTATATATTTTCTCTTTACTTTCTGTTTTACTTTATCGGTACTCCGGACGTAGTTTTGGTCAAAAGTTTTCTTCAAAACTATTTTTGCATTTTAATTTCTACTAAGTACTATAACTACTTCTGTTTTAATATTTCTTATAGTTATTATTTGTTGTTTAGTCTTTTCAGAAATAATTCTAATTTGTGTTTATCATAATTTTTTGTTTCTTTAGCTTCAGTCTTACTTTCTTCTCTTTACTTTCTGTTTTATTTTATCGGCTTAGATACATTACTTACAGGTAATTAAAATTTCGGGATATTTATTTCGATTTTTCAATATTACAATACAAATATTTCTCTATTTTATTTTTGTCTAACACTTCGTCGATCTGAAAGCAAATTGCATTATTGAAATATATCGTCACGTGCACTATACCCCGTCCGGCGACTAATTAGCTTTTTGACAGCTCACGCCTATAAATTACAGTTTTTTTTTCGGAATAACGTACTAAAAATTTTACAGTAATGTCATACTTTATTGACGATTTGATTGATTGAGTGAAGCACCCTGTGCATAAGAAACAACCACAGACTATGAAACAGTTCTTGAAATAATAAATCGATTATAAATCGATCATATGATAAAAATAATTTTACGTCATGTGATTATCTATACTAATATTATAAAGAGGTAAAGTTTATAACTTTGTTTGTGTATACGGGGTAATCTTCGCAAATACTGATCCGATCATGAAAATTCTTTCGCTAACAGAAAGCTACACTATTCAGGAGTGACAAGATAAAAGGAAAAAGAGAAAAAAAAAACTCAAAAATGGTAAATGTACTACCATCTCTCGCCGCCATCTATCGCCATTAGAAGACTATTTATTAGTCTATCGACGTCGTTTTCGGGATTTTTGATAGATGGCGTTGAAGTAACATATTATTTATTTATACCCCGTCCGGCGACTAATGATCTTTTTGACACTTCAAGAAATTTTGACATTAGTGACTGCCTCACACGTTATTTATTCGATTCGAAATAATAATCGATTTTATTTAAGAAGAACTTTCAATCGAATTAATTAAATACATTTAATTTAAAAATATTATTTATTTATGCGATTATTAGTTTTTTAATTATAAATGAAATATATAAATAATAAATAAATGAATTAACAGAGTTATTGCTCTATATTCTTGGTTTGCAATTAAATTTCAAGATTTCGACTTAATTCCTTGCAAGTAATCAATCTTGGGGGTCATAGATACTATTTTTATATCCTTTTTTGTATTAAATTTATAGAAACAATAATCACATGACGTAAAATTATTTTTATCATATGGTCGATTTATTATTTCAAGAACTCTTTCATAGTCTGTGGTTGTTTGTTATGCACAGGGTACTTCACTCAATCAATCAAATCGTCAATAAAGTATGACATTACTGTAAAATTTTTAGTACGTTATTCCGGAAAAAAAAAACTAATTTATAGGCGTGAGCTGTCAAAAAGCTAATTAGTCGCCGGACGGGGTATAAGTGCTATAAAATTTAGTATGTTATTTGGTTCTGTAATTTGAAAATAATAAATACACGATATTATTACGAGTGTATACGTCCAATACTTGCTATAAACAATGAACCTAATAGAACTTAGTAAATACTAAGAACTACACAACATAGGTAATGCATCACAAAGAAAAAGATAATTAACGCCCAACGAAGTGGGCACGGGTCGGCTAGTTTCGCTAATAAACCTAAATGTCATGTATAAAAAATTACTTTATTACCTTTACATATACACATAATATGTAACGGTATGTTGCGATGAGATGTTGGAAACGATGAATTCTGTTATTTATAGTTACGTTGTTTTTATAGCAAGCTTAATCCGACATAATAGTCATTACTCGCAAAAAAAAACAATGTAGGTATACATAAACTTATGCTTCATACATAAATTCCTATAAAATCTGTTAGTCATCATATTCCCATCTACAAAGGCAAGAAAACTAATTTTGCATAAATTATTTAAATTTTTGTGCCCATTTCACACAGGACAGTAATATTTGCGATGGAAGGTATAGGCGTGGTGATGCCTGTTGAAAATGCCATGAAGAAACCCCAGCACTTTCTAGGTTGTCCTAGTGTTCTGGTCGTGTCAATGTCGGCTATCGTCTTCTTCTATAGCACTCTTGGCGTCTTCGGATATCTACGATATGGAGACGTATTGCGCGGATCTATAACTTTAAATCTTCCTATAGACGACTGGTAAGTTAAAATATACAAGTAAAAGTATTACGTAGTGTTGCTATAATAATGTAATGTATAATTAAAGTAGATAGACTACTTCCTATGAGACCTTTAAAAAAAAGTATATATTGTACATGCATAAATGTTAGACTAAATAAATACAAAACGAGGATTTTTTAAGACAAGCTAAACTTTGCAGATAATCCCTAAGTTCTCATTATCAGAGTACACCAACATTTTAAATTAAGATGACATTCTTGTTTTTGATTACTTAACATTATAACTTTGCAAACCAAAATAGTAAACAATTTTTAAATACAAACACAACGTTTAACATATATCATTATGTAAGCTCATAAATTAACTTGGTTTGTTTTCACCCGCAAGCTATATGATTTACGTAACCGCAAAATAATATAGGTATATAATAATAATTTTAAACCAATGTCTCTTAATCAATCTTTATATCATAAACAAAATGTTTATTCATGTTAGTATAAATGTTACACAATACTTGTTCTCAGTAAAAATTAAAAAATTGACATGGGATTAATTATTTGCGTCTAAATAAAAGTTTGTTTTGTATAGGAACCAATAATATTTACCTGAAAAATGTTCATTATATACATATAAAATGAAATAGATACTGATTCAGCCTGTACATCCCACAGCTGGGCATAGTCCTCTTTTTCCATATAGAAGAAGGATCGGAGATTAATCCACCACGCTGCTCAACTGCGGGTTGGCAGATACATAATTATATTCTCTGCTACGAGTAACGATCGCTATCAGGTTGTCTATGGTAACAACCAAGACCGACTGCTTAACTTGCGGCACGATCCCTGTTTGGAATGAATACGTGTACAAATACAAATATTCACGAATTAATAATAATAATACACTTTATTGTACACCAAAGACAGAAATAATACATAGCAAACAAAGAAATTTTTAACAATATATCATTAGGTACAAAAGGCGGCCTTATCGCTAAAAAGCGATCTCTTCCAGGCAACCTTAGGGCAAAGGAAATGGTATAGCGTCAGCGTAGGTGTACAGGCTACAAACAATTATTACGATAAATATTCACGAAATCTCGAATTTTATTCATTGAAATGAAACAACTTTTACGGATTTTTTTGCGGTTTATTGTTTTTTTAATTCCCGACGTTTCGGATACTTCACAGCAACCATGGTCACGGGAGGACTGTGAAACGTCGGGAATTAAAAAAAAACTTAATAAACCGCGATAAAATCCGTAAAAATGTTTCATTTCAAAGTATAATCTATGACAACAAAACCTTAATAACGTTCTAACTTATAATTTAAATTAATTATGATCGAATTTCGACCACTGATGAGCGACCACTATAGTATATAATAAAACAAAAAATAAAGTTTAGTATTCGAACTTAAATTTAAAGAGATCTGTCATAAAAGAGATTATAAATAATAAATGTTTAAAAAACTATAAACTAAAAATATCTATAGCTAAGTTAAGCGATTTATTTATAATTAAAAATAATTAAGAAGTTTTCACAATTCAAACATTACTAATTGTTTGTGTGCAAACGAAAAAAAATCGACTGCAATTTCGTTGACAAGTAATACAACGTAGGTAGACAAATAATAGTCAAGTAGATTGCATTATTAGAGACTCTAGTCGACCACTTCGACCTTTTCGACCACTGGTCGAAATTCCACCATAATTAATTTAAATTACGCGGCTGAAAAAGCTGAAACGACTAAACGACACAAATATTCGTCACTAATTCCAAATCACATCTTTGTGCCGTTTGCAGTCGAAACACTTGGACCTTGGAGTAGCAGTGCTAAAAAATTCTTAAATGTCATAACTCCTCGCCTTATTGCCTCCACTGGTGACAAGGGGGCTGGTGCATTTTTTGCCCAGAGAATCGGCATACGATTCAACGGGGAAATGCTGCCAGCATTCTTTTCACAATTCCACACGGACGTGATTTGTATCAAAACTATCTGTAAATATTTAGTTCTTAGGTTGTGACTTGTAAATAATTATGTATAATTTTTAATAAACTACTGTAATATAAAATATTTAAATTATAAGTTTGAACATTATTAAGGTTCTGTTCTCAAAGACTGTACTTCTATATTATTAAACAAAAGAGCAAATATGCGTGTATGTGTGTGTGTCAAATACATGATAGTGTGTGTAATTTTTTTGATTAAAATGATTTAATGTATTTTTATGCATAATTTAAAAAAATATATAACTATCCTTCTGCACTGCACACAAATTTTATACCTACTCCTCAATCCGCGAAATTTTTGTAAAAAGAGGAACAAAGATTTTGCTTTACGTATTAATATATTATAGAAGATAACTCAAAAAGTACTTGTTAGATCTCGATCAAATTTAATGGAACCAAATGACAAGCGCAAGCTTTTATTTTAAAAAAATCGAATCGAAAACCTCCTCCTTTTTTGAAGTCGGTTAAAAATAACACAAATTCATACACCAAATCAATACGATCGAATCATAAATTTTAGATCTGATTTGAAATTAGTCAGCAAAACAGTAGCAATCAACTGTTTACATTATAAAAGGCTACTGCTGTTATTAAAGTATAATGTTACTAATGATAACAGTATTCACACATAATTCACACTCAATAAATTGTCGTAAAATAACATTATCATTATCATTAAATATTAAGCCAACACTTCACATGGGTTATTTATTTGATTGTATTCAACCGCCTGCACTCATACTCGTATATGGAGTAAACATAATAAGTGCTTACTAAGGCTAATCTTACTAATAATAAGTTGGCCTACATATCAAATATATTAATATTTTATTAGAAATTGTATCTGTATGTATTTCCCGTATTATACAAAACTTACCTAACTCCTAATGAAACGTGAGTGAAGTCATAGAAAAATGCAGTCATAATCATAGTACCTACTAATCATTCAAAGCGTCAGTTAGGCAACTGTTTTAATTGGAGCAAACGTGTAGAACATAAAATGTATTAAATAATATGCACATAAATAATAATTAATTATTATTACTTACAACTAAATGATCGAACAACAGCTTGTATCAGAGATAAACGTACTAAAATGCGTTTAAAAACAGTCTACCTACCGTATCTTCTGTTACTTCAGAAAGACAGTAAACACAAAAACGAAGAAGACACAAAACAATGAAATCAAAAAGATGCAGTTTTCCTAGTAATAACAAAAATATTCAAAACAAGAACTTACGTATACATATAATACAATATGCATATACCCGCACGAGTACATAGTCGCCTCTCATGTACACACCTACATGAACACACATTCACCTTTACATGCATACACTTCTAATTACCATGGATAATATTGAACCTAACCGTTTACTGGTTCAATAGAATGCTTAAAAGTAACTAGTTATGTAGTTCATAATAATTAAATTGTTCATATCAGTGTAATCCTATTTTGACTATAAGAAATAGAATTGAATAATTATATTTTTTACTATATATTATTGTATCATTACGCTGGTGAAATACCTAGTAAAATTTAATAAATAAAATAAATAAAAAATAGACATTGCTGTTATAATTGGATAGTACAATAATGTTTAACACTTTATAACATAATATAAGACGCTTTTAATAGGTATACTCCAATAATTATTGAAATTATGATCCTTGTTTTCAGGCCTGCGATATTTGCAAAAATTTTTATTGCCTTATCAATTTTCTTCACTTACCCTCTGCAGTTTTTCGTTGTTTTCGACATAATTAAAAAATATACAGATGGTTGCATTAAAGATAAATATCGAACTCCAATTGATATTGTTTCTAGATCACTAGGTGTCTGCTTCTGCGGTAAGTAATGTTAATGTATGATTTTTTTAAGTGAAACTTCTTTAGGCGCGTGAGGGGTATTAATTTGAGCGACCACTAAAGAGGCAGTTTCAGGGACGGTCAGTACTTGGATGGGTGACTGCCTGGGAACACCGCGTGACGTGGGCTTTTTGTTTTTTGTTTTTTTTTTTTGTATATTGTATGTTAAATTTGTTTGTTTTTTTTAATTAGTTTTTAATTAGGTTTTTCTTAATTAGTTTGCCAAAGAAGTTTCACTTCTGACATGTGTACTTTGTACGCGCGCAATTTTTTTTTATCTATAACTAACATTCAATTCTCCTGGTCTTAATAATTAATATTCAATCAATATTACGTAATAAATAGTTAAACAAGTAAACATCATTTTTTTCATTAATAAATAAAGTTAAAGTAGGATTTGAAGATTTTATGTCATACAAAAACAAAAAGTTCAAAAAGTATGTACTGTGATTCAAAGAGTGTGACAAAGATGACACGTATTTTGTAGTTCTGGCTATTGTACAAAAAGTCCTACAAATAAATATTGAAAATCTAACTTTCTAATTTCTTACCAATTGCTTATGATGAGGAAATTTCAAATTTTTATTTTTAATTATTATTATTTTCATTATGATAACGATGATTCTAATTTTTGTTTAGTTTTACATTGAATTGATTTTTTTAATATCTTGATTATAATGATAGTGTTTACATTTTTTTTAATTGATTTATATTAGAAAAAAATCCTATTAATATGTATGTATGTCCTTTAACAACCATTTGTGACTTTTTGAATGTTTTGGTTAATGAATTTAAAAATGTTATGTGTGTTGACGACACGTTGGTTCAACGGTCATAGCATTGGTTTGTGGCTGTTGCGCTGGCGGTTGCGGATTCGATCCCCGCACATGACAAACATTTGTATTGGCCATACAGATGTTTGCCGTGGTCTGGGTGTTTGTGCAGTCCTTGTGGGTCTCCCCACCGTGCCTTGCAGAGCACGTTAAGCCGTCGGTCCCGGTTGTTATCATGTACACCCGATAGCGATCGTTACTCATAGTAAGGAATATATCCACCAACCCGCATTGAACGAGCATAATGGATTAAGCTCTAATCCTTCTCGTAAATGGGGAAAGAAGCCTATGCACAGCAGTGGGATATTACAGGCTGAAGCGTATGTGTGTTTCATATGTATGTTGTAAGTGTGCTTTTACAAATAAAAAAATAAAATCTTCAATCTGTGTTTTTGCAGTTGGAATTGGCGTGGCTCTACCGTTATTGGAACAGATAATAAACATCGTTGGTGCTTGCTTTTATTCTATACTTGGTTTGATTATCCCAGGAATCATAGAAACTGTATTCAGGTGGCAGAATCTCGGAAAATATAATTGGATTCTTTGGAAAAACATCCTTATCGTGCTTTTTGGGGTAGGAAGTTTAATATCTGGCTGTACAGTCACAATAATGGACATTATAAAAATATTAAACAATAAAATTGAGTGAGATTTGTCGTAATCTTGACGCCTAATAAGATGTTACATTAATAATTATTGATATGATGTAATAATGTTTTCTGTAACTTATTAAATTTTGAAATCTATTGCATTTGTTTTATTTTTATCTTTTGTAAATAATACTTGTTTTATGTAGGTAATTGTTTTTTTTTTTAAATTATTATTATTGATTCAATCTGTAAAATCCCACTATGGGGCAAGGGCCTTGTCCTCCATGTATAGAGAAGAAGGGTAGGAGCGTAATCCACTACGCTGATATTCTTTTGGTGTAATATTCCCCGCTATGAGTAGCTCGCTATTAGGTGTCTTTGATGACAAACAGGACGAACTGCTTATTTACTCTCCGAGGAGTTGCGGGGAGACCAACAAGGAAAGACACCCAGACTACAAACAAATATTGGTACAAATACACTGCTAATTACATATATATTGTCACATAATGTTTTACTAATTAAAATTTTCGAGTGTTTTATTAATTTTCCACCGTTTACTCATAATTACGTTTGAATTATTTAAAACATTAACTTATCGTGTAAGGGCGCGTTCCCACTCTGTCGTGACGATTAATTATCGTTTTACGACTGTCGTCTCTAGCTGTTCCCATTATAATTTATAACGATTGTTTGTCGTCAAAATTTTTTTTCGTTTCGCAACTATCGTATCTAGCCGTTCCCACTGTCACGACAATCTGTCGTCACTGCAAAGTGTCGTAGACGACAGTTAGTCGTGTCGTTTTATATGTGAACACCTCCATTTAAACATATGAGCCACGACACTTAAAACTACACGATTATCTGGCGTCACGACAGAGTGGGAACGCGCCTTAAGTCATTTAATCATTGACACCGTGACACGAGTAATAAACTCAAGTTTGAAATGCCTATATAAGTAAGCAATAAAATTAAAAAATCTAGCTCATGTTCTGATTTTGTTTATTAGTGATTACCTGTGCCCCGCGGTTTCTCCCGCGTTAATTTGAGGAAATAAAGTACTAAAATATTTTTTAAACCATTACTGTGCAACCAACATACACGGGCGCGCGACGCGACGCGGCATCGTTTCATTTGATTTTACATTCACCTAAATTATGCGACCAAATTAAACTCTATAAAAGAAAAGTTTATCTGCATAAAATGGTCTTGTTAATGAAGAATTTTTCTTTTGAAAGGATTCATATGCCTGGCTAATAATAATGCAATAAAATCACAATTTTATTTTTTGTGACCATTAATTCGTTACAGAGTTATTTCTTTATTCTATTATCTTGAATTGAAATCTAATAATGTCAAGGACAATTTTGTTCAAAAATAAATAATCGTGATGAATAACGTATTTATTTGGACAAGGATTTAACAGGTCGGGGGAAGAAGTCTTTTTGTAAAAGTTTTTGTCTTTCTGGCAAAGAGTTGCAATAAAATATTTTTGGTTGTATTGTTTGTAGCTGGCAAGTTTTGATACCATGACATTTTTAAAATTAAATTAATAAGTAAAAAATAGTTTACCGCCACTTTTCATTTGTTTTTCTGTCCGCCAAAATAGGTAAATATAATGAAGAAATTCGATACATTTTAAAGTTTTACATTAAAAGAGAAAAATGCGACTCGAGCCGCGAAAAAAATCTGCGACATTTGTGGACGTAATGCAGTGTCAGTCAGAGTAGCACAAAATTGAATAAAGCATTTTTAGTCAGGAAATTTTGATTTCAAAGATGCATTTCGCTCAGGTCACCCAGTTACGATTAAACGTGAAGACAACAACAACAACCGTCAACAACGACGGGTATGGATGTGACATGGGATGGGATATGTAACATAATCTTCGTCTTGTCCATGTTCATCTTAAGACCCACCCGTTGAAGGGCGCTATGGAGGTTACATAGTGCTGAGTTTTTCCAGGGACTCCGCCAGGACTTATCATCTTATCATCTATATCATCGGCAAATCGAAAGCGTGTGATGTGTTCGCCATTGATTTGTCAATTCGTACCAGCAGTTCCTGAGATTAGCGCGTTTAACCAAACAAATAAACAAACAGACAAATTCTACAGCTTTATAATATTAGTAGATATGATACATCATTTGTCTTTTTCTTATCTAGGTGTTTAATGCCTTTATTGTTTTCATAAGACATTAATATTAAGATAAAGCTTGTTGAGATCAACTCGATATGTCTTCTCGAGATAACAGAGCAAATGACAAAAATTAATATTTACCGTGAAACATTTTTTGTGAGTAACATATTCTAATACTGCAAGATTAGAACACTGCTGTACTATATTCAGTCAATGGAGCAAAATCACGCACTATTGTTTGTCTCGGAATTACTCAAGTTTTATGTTGAATTTGAATTAAGTTAAAATGGAAATAAAACAAAATGAAATAGAAGCACAAGTTTCGGATTATAATCCGTTTGAGCATCGACAAGTTAAGAAACCTAATTCGTAAGTGTGTTTTCATTTATAATATTTTCTGTATTTAAAAATAATTTAATTTATTTTTGTAAATTATTTCAGTGATATCAGATCGTTGGCAAATTTATTAAAAGCGTCATTAGGGACTGGCATCCTGGCTATTCCTCTGGCATTCGCAAATTCGGGATGGGGTGTTGGAATTGTGGGTACTGTCATTATAGCATTTATTTGTACACATTGCGTTCATATATTTGTAAGTACAATGGGTTTAATAAATATTTTTATATCGTTAAAAATACGCAGGCAAACTGTTTATTTAATTTACTTTATCTTTTTTATTATTAATAAGTAAACTTATATTAATAATTGTGTTTGCTAGCAAACGAAAAAAACCGACTTCAATTACATCGACAAGTAATACAACGTAAGTTGATTTAAAAAAATAACAAACGCACTAGTCGTCACTACGACTTTTGAAAGTTCCCTTCGATTTCTCTGGCATTCCATCATCATATCCTAGTTTCCTTATCATGGTACCACCCTTGGGATATCACCTTTCCAATAAAAAAGAATTATCAAAATCGGCCTACTCTGTAAAAAGTTATTCGTGGTCATACCTTACAATCAGTGAGTGAAAAATCAATCATCCCCTGTTTTCCTACCCTTAGGGTTAGATTTTTATTTTCAAATTTATATGGGGCCAACTTCGGGGTATACTCACTCTAATAAAAAAAGAATTATCAAAATTGGACTACTCTGTAAAAAGTTATGCGTGATCATACATAAAAAAAATATAGCCGTCAAGTTGATAACCTCCTCCGTTTATTTCGTCGGTTAAAAAGTAACAACCGCTCTGGTTTAATGGTGCGTCTCTGGTTTCTGGTGTAGCGGTTAGTGGTCCCGGTTGTTATCAATACCTGATAGCAATTGTTACTCAAAGTAAAAGGAATATATCCGCCAACCCGCAATGGAGTGGTGATAGATTAAGCTCCAATCCTTCTCCCACATGGAGAAAGAGGCATATGCCCAGTAGTGGGATGTTACAGGCTGAATCGTATCGTATTGTATATTATGATAACGTTTTAATAATCACAAATATATCAATGAAAGTGTAATGAGAGCTAAACAATAACAATGGGAGCCATGGTAATAACATAATAGTATATACATAGATTTCGGCCCACATAGTAAATAAAGTTACATGAATTCTATTGTTTTCATTATTTTCTGCTATTTCTACGTTTATAATGTTCTCTATAATCGTAATAAATTACGAGAATAGTTAAGAATGCATGCGTATAATGAAATAATTAATGCATAGCTAAAATATATTTTATTTCACAGTATTAATAATGCAATAATTCAATTTCAAAAAACGTATAGCAGTTCTTATTTCAAATGCACTGATATAACTCCAATTACAATTAAATATAATATTAATTAACTTAATTTATGTACATATTCGTGTGTACATAACACATAACTATACATTTTTTGGAATAATTATTTTATTTAACGAATATTTATAACTTTTTTTATTTATTATTAAAATACTACGGAGTGTTAACAAGGTAACTGAAGAGTTTCTCTTCTCTGTCGAATTTACATTCTGAATCAGTGGTAACATAACTTTAAATACAATTAATTTATTAAAAGCTAATATCATTTTAATTTTCTAATTTAAATTTGAAATGTTCTTTTGGATCCTATTTTAAGAAACATTCATTAATTTTGAATATAATGTTTTTATAGGTTACAGTGTCTAGAAATTGTTGTAAAGCAGTAAGAAAACCTTTATTAAATTATGCAGAAACATGTGAAGTAGCCGTTGCTATTGGACCCAAAAGGCTTAGACCTCTAGCCTCAGCTGCTAGGTAAGTTAAATACAGAATAAGTTAATTAATAAATAATTAAAATTTATTTCAATTTAAAAAATTATTAGTTAAGTTAAACATTTAAAATTTATGTATATAACTATATATATTTCACTTCTAATAAAGTGCCTCTTTACTACTTAAAATGCTTTAAAAATAAATCTCCGTATTAATAATCTCTAAGCTTAAGAACTAATTTAAAAGAATATTTTGTAAACTTTGCAGGGTATTTGCAGAATTTTCTTTACTATTCACATACATAGGAGTTTGCTGTATATTTACTGTATTGATAGCTGATTCACTTAAACAGGTTTGTTTATAGTCTAATTAAAATTTTATTATTATTAGGCGGGTATTAAATGATTTAGATTTTTTTGACTAAACTTTTTTTTTCTTATAGAGTCGGCAAAAAAAACGTACGGCTCACGCTCACCTGATGGCAAGCGATTACCATAGCGTATTAATATGCCTGCAACAGTAGAAAAATGACTGCGTCCTAACAACAAGTAAACAACAAGTACAAAAAAAATCTATATTAGTGTATGTTTTGTAAGTTTTTCTACTAAATAAATAAATAAAAAAGGTAATCGCGATTTTTTATAATATCGGTAAATCCATATATAAGTAAGAACATTTTGCTTTTAAATGGTCTAGGGTAAAACCGGGATAGATGCCCTACTTTTTGAAAAAGCCACCTAATTTAAAAAATATGAATTTTATACGAATAATTTTTATCAATGTACCTAGCTCAATCTTTATCTTGAATTATTATTATGTTTTTTTAACCTATCAATTGCACATTTAGCAGAAATTAGCTTTTCGTGAAACCTTTTTTTCGAGGATAGATGCCTACCTGTATGGATAGTTGCCCCACCATGAAAATACTGAGAAGGATAGATGCCTGCAGTGTAGGATAGATGCCCTTTATACCGTGTAAACGAAAAAACCCAACCAAATGCTAGGTAGTTCTACTCCTAAAATTGTCTCCTAGAAACATGCGTCTAATGAAAAACATTTTGTGGTTTTTTAAATCTTTAATTGTTATCATTAGAAGAAAATTCTAATATCACACAAATCACTATAATAAAAAATTTTAGCCGTTTGTTCTAATAAAATATCAATTCTTAATAGTTTCAACATGCATTGGTAATCATATATTTTTTTGTGAAATTAAATTTTACAAGCATCGTTCAACAAAAATATAAATTAATAGATATCAAGTTTCAACATACACATTGCACAATCATACTTTTTTATAATAAAATAATACAATAAATATATTTTCATTACTTTAACCAAGTTAATTGAAGTTGAGTCTAATAGTGCTTTTAATTTTCCACATCTTGAGCAATAATTCCTGAAAAGTGTACAGCTTTCATGTAGCCAGTTCTGACACATTACACATTGAATCCAGTCGGATTGCAACTTCGTATTTTTATAGTTTTCAAAATATTCAACGAAGTTATCTTTACTTGTATCTTTAGGGTTATCCTGTCCATCTCTCTTAGTTTTCTTTACGGTAAAACCTTTAGTTTTCTTTCCTTTGATTTTAAAATTACGTGGATTGTCTTCATCTTGGAGGCTTGCACTGTAAATAATTTGTCTTTTTAATGATGTTCGGTCTTGGTATAATTTTAAATAATTATCATTTTCTTTATCAGACAAATCAGCTAGGTTGTCATCGTCATTTTCACTAAAAGCATTAGTTTTATTTTATTTTTTGTCTTCTTCTTTATTGGTGCCTCTTTTCTTTGTTTTCCTAAGTTCTTTGGTAGTCCCAGTCTTGTTTTCCTTTCTTTCAGCTACATCCTTCTTGTGTTTTATATGTTCCTTTGAATTTAAAATATCTGCTGATTGTTTCGCCCTCCTCTTAGCCATGGTCAAAGGTATTTTCGGAATAGGTAATGATTCCATTAGAATTTTCGAAGGTATTTCTTGTTCTATATTAGCTCTCATTTCTTCCCTTTTTTAAATTTTCGTGGCATACTTCTGCTAGAATCAGTAAAAAATCTAAATATAAATATACGAATATACATAAAAATATAAATGACACTAAAAATATTTAAAAAATATACAGTTACTCCATATATTGTGTATGAAGGGATAGATGCCCCTAAGGGCATCTATACCTCGAAAAATCAGGGCATATCCTTTTTGATAGGGATAGATGCCCACGTATTTTTTAAATAAATTATAAACAAAATATCATCTATTTACATCTAGATGCAGACTCAATGAACCAGTATATTGACGTAATAAAAAATATAACCGAATTTATAACTAACTATAAAGTTATACAACCTCAAATACTAACCTTTAAAAATTTTACGTGTTCGTAAATTTCGTGGCGGAGATAATTAAACACACTAGCAAAACGCGTCCTCCTCGCACAACTGTCCGTGGGTATCTTTGCTACGGGGTGACTGCGGGTCCTGCTTACGCGATTAATTTTTAGTCACGAGTTTGGGAAGTTAGGTTTTTAGAACACGAGGCATCTATCCCGTTGCGGCATCTATCCCGGTTTTACCCTACTAGAGGCAGCACGCTGTTCTGTTTTCGGTATACAAATTTAAATTTCGCTGAATGCAAGTTACGTAATAGCTCTGCCGATCCATCTCCTTTATGAAGAAGGAGGCCAATGCCCAACAGTGTCAATTTTCTATAAAATGTCTCAGTATTCTGTACAGTTACTTGGTGATTACATATATACGAAATGTTCTATAATAAATAGAAAATTAACATTAATACAATAAACCAAAAAATACGGGTTTTTAAAATAATCTTATTATTTATTACGTTACAGCTCTTTGACCAATATGTATCTGGATACATATTACCAGTGGAATACTACTGCCTGATATTAATTGTACCTCTCTGTCTATTAGTGCAGATAAGGTATTTGAAATGGTTAGCTCCTCTTTCGCTGACTGCAAATATTTTACTAGTAGCCACATTTTTAATTTGCCTCTACTATATATTTAGAGATGAAATTAAAGTAGCAGACAAACGAGTGGTTGGCTACCCGTCTAGGTTTCCAGCATTTCTTTCGTAAGTACAATTTATGTCGTGATATTTATTACATTACTAGCTCCTGCGCGCGACTTCGTCGGCGTGGACTCCGCTCCTATTGGTCTTAGCGTGATGATATATAGCCTATAGCCTTCCTCGATAAATGGGCTATCTAACACTGAAATAATTTTTCAAGTCGGACCAGTAGATCCTGAGATTAGCGCGTTCAAACAAACAAACAAACAAACAAAGAATCAAACAAACAAAATCTTCAGCTTTATTATATTAGTATAGATAAAAAGATCAACACTGTTTCAAAAAGAATCAAATTTTATTTACTTACTACCTACTCATATGAGTAAAAGTTAAAGTATATAATAATTATTGTAACATTTCTTCCGAAACCGTGCATCACGTAGAAAGTACCTATAAATCTTGTTGTGAAAGTAAATAAAATAATAACCCCTAATAAAATAATGTAGATTTGTTTTGTATACGATATTGCTCAGTTGAAACTGTATTGAAATATCGAATAGAGGCTAAGTTTTAAATATTTGCGGCTTTTAGAGAGCCTTAAACATCCCACTGCTGAGCATAGGCCTCTTTATTTTCTGTGTAGGAGAAGGGTCGGAGCTTAATCCACCACGCTACTACACTGCGGGTTGGCGGATATACCTACTCTCTAATATGAGTAGCGAACTAGCGAAGCGATCTCAATCAGGTGTCTATGATAACAACTGGAACCGATTGCCTAACGTGCTCTCCGGTGGAGAGACCCAAAAGGTCAGACAACCAGATCGAAAAAATATATTTGTAAAAATACAAATCTATCCCGAGCGGGAATCGAACCTGCAATCGCCAGTGTGTGCGGTACACGGTATACCTACTACTACACGAGAGCAATATCGAAATACTCGAAGTATGAAAAATCTCGTTAATCGCTTCCTAAATTTTAAAGCAAAATATATAGTTTTATTCTTTTTGTTGCACAAATATCAGGCGCTAAAATATTTTCATTGTAAACACTATACACACAAGAGTACATAAAAATTAACAACCTCCTCTTTTTATTAGTTAAGAAGTTTCCTTGAATTTTTAGGACAGTGATATTTGCCATGGAGGGAATTGGCGTGGTGATGCCAGTTGAAAATTATATGAAGAAACCAGAACACTTTCTCGGATGTCCAAGTGTTTTAACAATAGCGATGACATTTATCATGATACTTTATGCGATTCTAGGACTGTTTGGATACTTTCGATATGGAGACGATCTGAAGGGATCTATTACATTAAATTTACCTTTAGACTCCTGGTATGTAAAACTCTTTTCGGTCAATCCTGTTTAAATAAAATTGTTAATAACACGATTCAGCCTCTAATATCCCACTGTTGGGCATAGGCCTCTTCTCCATATAGGAGAAGGATCGGAGCTTAATCAACCACGCTGCTCCAATGCGGGTTGGCGGATATATTCCCTACTATGAGTAACGATCGCTATCAGGTGTACATGATAACAACCGGGACCGACGGCTTAACGTGCTCTCCGAGGCACGGTGGGGTAACCCACAAGGACTGCACAAACACCCAGACCACGGCAAACATCTGTATGGCCAATACAAATGTTGTCGTGTGCGGGAATCGAACCCGCAACCGCCCGCGCAACAGCCAATCGCAATCCAGTGCTCTAACCGCTGCACCAACGCGGTGTCAAATTGTTAATAGTGACCGTGAAAGCTTATATATATATATATATATATAATAAATTAATATTTTAAGTAAATAGTTTTAAAAAAAATTAACTTATTTTTATTTTACAGGCCAGCTATTTGCGGAAAAGCTTTTATAGCCATATCTATTTTCTTGACGTATCCACTTCATTTCTATGTCGTTCTCGATGTACTAACAAAGTATGCAGAACCGATTATTAAAGAAAAATATAAAAATTCAGCACAAATTTTCGGAAGGATAATTATCGTATGTTTTTGTGGTAGGTTACATTTCCACCAATAATATCCAAAAAATGTTTAACTAAATACTAATCGCTTTTATCTAAATTATTGATTACCGATTAGCTATCTATTAGCTTTATATTTTATGGCTGCAAGCTTCTTTATTTTCTCTTAAAAAAAACTCAAATTCGAATGGTCCATCTTGTGGCGTCATGTACCATTAAATAAACTATTTTGCGTTATTATTGAAAAATAGTCTATTACTAGATGCCTCTTAACCAGATAAACCGATTCTATGAATTTTCTTCAAAGTTTTTATGTAAATTTCAGGAACATAAAGCCGTTTGTAAGTTAAATGTATAATTAGACTTTATAACATCGCTACAATGAACTTCCAAGTTTTTTCAGATAGGACAAACTTTGTCCACAAGAGTTATAATTGTGTTTGCTCGCAAACGAAAGAAAACCGACTTCAATTACGTACATTGACAAATAATACAACGTAATAAGACGAAAAAATAGTCAAGTAAATACGCGCTATTAAAGATTACTCAAAAAGTTGGTATCAGATCTCGATCTAATTTAAACAAGACTACATGACAAGTATTCTTTTCTTCTAAGTAGTTCTTTCAATTGACCTCCTCCTTTTTTGGAAGTCGGTTAAAAATAGATTTTAATCGATTTTTCAGGTGGAATTGGCATAGCATTGCCAATGTTGGAGCAGATCATTAACATAGTCGGAGCTGTCTTCTACTCTATATTGGGACTCATTATACCAGGAGTTATTGAGACTATTAATAGATGGGACAACCTTGGAAAATATAATTGGGTTCTGTGGAAGAACATATTAATTGTATTATTCGGAGTGTGTAGTCTCATATCTGGTCTCATTGTTACAATATTTGATATAATCGAAAAATTAAATAAAAGAAGTAGTTAAAATATTTAAAAATTACTTGTCTTTTAATTTATTTATTAACTAGCTTCTGCGCGTGACTTCGTCGGCGTGGACTCCGCTCCTATTGGTCTTAGCGTGATGACACATAGCCTATAGCCTTCCTCGATAAATGGGCTATCTAACACTGAAAGAATTTTTGAAATCGGCCCAGTAGTTCCAGAGATTACCGCGTTCAAACAAACAAACAAACAATCAAACAAAAAACTCTTCAGCTTTATATATTAGTATAGATATACCTATATGTACCGTTTAATTATAGTTATATTTACTACCTATACGTACCATTTTTTCATAATGTAACTGTAATTAGTAATTACGTAGTCCGCAGATAGATATTGTATCTGGCAACGCTGAGATTCTATTATTTTTCCGGTCCGATTGTTATAGTGCCCGGCGATAAATATTGCACATCTATCTTTGGAAAAAGACAATCAGTTAATTTCAGCTTCGTAGAGCGTTATTTCTGGCGCACACTACCTATGTGACGTTTTGTCAGTCGTTGTTTAAATGTGATAGAGTACATTCCCAAAAGTTGTTGTTGACTTGTTAAGGTCCCAAAATTTTAATAATTTAAAGTTGTGCTATTGCATCTTTAGAAAAAAGAAGGAACCTTTTACAGAAGGAAATGGAAACCTTTACAAAGTCAATTACGAGAAAATATTTTCAATGTTTATAAACATTTTTTTACCGAAACCGTAATATTTAAAAAACAAACAAAATGATAAGTAATAAGTACATAATAATTTTAAAAAGGTTTAAGAGCGAGTTGCAAAAGGTACTGGAATTTCAAGAAGAACTTTGAACAATATCATAAGCGCAGTTATTGTTGCAACCACAATCCACTATAATTAGGAATAGGTACTAGGCAAACCAACAGTTTCGCCTTGGAGGTGTGGACTGGTTGGTTTCTCAAACGCAAGCGTTCGTTACACACCACCAATCCCCCCACTTTCCAACATGAGTCTGTCATACATATAGAGACATATAATCCACCATGTTATGGTCAGCTGACATTATTTTTCCTTCAAGATATTAGGTAAACTATATCCGACAAATTTTAAGGTGGGAGGAAATGACTAATTTTTTTTTCTCGGTGCGTGGGAGGCTGCCACTGCCCACCCAACCCACGGAGTCACAAATGACAAAAATGAATATTCATAAAAAAATCCCTTATGCATTTTACGAAGTTTCGATTGGGACGAAATCGGTCATGTAAATCTGTCACTGGCTCCCGGACCAAAGGGGGGTGTGGGATCTTGGACCATAACGGTCAACGAAGGCGGAATTAGCCGACTGTCTCTTTCCAAAGGTCAATGTGCAACATTCGACGGGTACTGTACGTATATTTTTATTTTTCATATACAAATAGGCAGCTGAAAAAAGTCCACTCATTTAATTTTATATTGAGGAACCATGCATCAAACTTGTCTCAATTTTGAAAAAAATTTCATCGGGTAGCTTAACTCCTAATTTAGAGTAAGTAGCTTTATATGGCTACAAAAACGAAAATTCCTTTATAATAATATTCATATAACAGCTTACAAAAGAGAAAGACCTTGCTGAAAGAAAAAAATCAGTGCTTTACTCACCTAGCTCTTTCATTTCTGATAACACTTCTTTGTGCTTCGTATTTCTTTTTAAATAAACTTATTTATAGCTGAAAAAAAAACAGTTTTAGTTAAAATAATATAACCGAATACATACTTTTTTTTCAAGCGTACGTTCAACTCCACGTGTACAGACAGTTATTCATTGACAGTTCACATTAAATTACGTTGTGAGTGATTGGGCCAAATGCGCAGTATCGCATTGATAGATGTCAAGTATCTATAATATAGCTGTCGACGGAATTATGAAGTTCGGCAATACCGTTGAGTTTTAATAATACGAAAGATATTATTTTTATTAGTATTTGCCAAATCTGCAGAACTATAAGTAGGTAGTGTATAAATCAATACATATTATAAAATAAAGTCGCTTCCCGCTGTCTGTCCCTATATGTGCTTAGATTAAATTACGCAACGGATTTTGATGCGGTTTTTTTTAAATAGATGGAGTGATTCAAAAGAAAGGTTTATATGTACCTATAATACATGCATAAAATAGTAGAGGAACACTGATAATTTTAGAGGTTTCTAATGTGATGTCGTAAATAAACACATTTTTGCGCTTACATTGCAAACGCTGGCTGAACCCTACGAGATAGATCAAAATAATGTACTACAGTATTGTACACCTAAAAAAGGTCTACAAAAAAGTTCGCGATGGTATACATATGTCTAATGACAAAAAAAAACTGTGGACTTTGTATGTATATTCTGTAGTACATTTAGAATCAGTATTTCATGCGTGCGAAGCCGGGGCGGGTCGCTAGTCAATATAATAAAAGGTATTTCTTCTCTAGGTGGCACTTACTCAACAGCTATTACAACATATGTTAGAGGTAGGAGGAAACCAAAACGATTGACTGGCGCAACTTTGATCAAAATCGTTGTTATCTAATAAATTTATTGAGATCCTAGACGGTTTATTTTCATAATTGGACCAGGCAGACTGTTTAATAAGTGTGTAGTGGCTGCAACATCGTGTCAAAAACATTTAGTTATAATAATAGCAGTGGTGTGAAAACCTGTAGAAGATGATGAGGGATGGAATTACCAGAAAAAAAGGTTATTATCGGCAAAACTTTGATTTAGCCATCTTTCAAACACAAAAGACGACTCATATTTTTTTAGTACATTCATTACTTTAGATTAGTGATGTGTCGTTATGCCTTTTTCAAATAACGAAACGTAACCGCTATGAGCCCGCGAACAACGTTGTAAAAACTATCTATTTTGAAAACTATCTATTTCCATACCGTCAATCAAATATGGCTCTTATCCGTATTGATATAAAGACTATAATTGATTGATATTATTTGACGTTACAAAACGTTTACAAAGAACTTCCCTTCGTACTTTTATAGTCTTGTGATAATGATTAAATTATATTTATAAAAATATTTAAATTTTATATACAGGCGTACTTAAAATTTGCTCCTCATGCGCCTAAAGAAGTTTCACTTCAAAAATAAAAAGTTACTTAAAAAACCGATTGTGCTTTAGACTACAGTATAAATTACAGTAGTACTGTAATGTATACTCTAAGACTTTTGACCACACGACTGAAGTGTTACGAAACTTCCTTTTGCCTCGCCCGATCACACTTTTCGTAACGCTCTCGTTATGCACTCACCAGCTTACTTCCCAAGTCAAGCATACGTAAAGAAGTTTTACTTCAAAATATCGAGTGTCGAATTGTCGATATCTACATTTCAATATCGAACTATCGATATATTATTATCTTCCAAAAAAGTATTTATTTATTTTATTGTTAAGGAACACAAACAGTTAAAATTAACAAAATAAAATTAAATTTACAAACATAAAACATTAAACCAAAACTGTGCTCACAAATAAATTTAACACAATCAGATTTCGCTAAAACTAAAGGAATTTGTTTAAAAAATTAAACATTAACAATTAAAAAAGTAAATTCTAGCTACAATTACAAGCAAACGAAGAAATATTACGAAACAATATAAAACAAAAAATAAAATTACTAATAAATAATAAATAATAAATAGTAAATATTTATATTTCTAAATAGCACTAAATAATTAACTATCGTTGTCGCAACGAATACAGTGTTCAAAACAAAATGGAGACAGCGGTCGTTGTTCACGTTGTGAAAAATAGATAGTTTTGCTTCGTTGTCGCAGCGACTGGTAGCGACAAAACGGAGACAGCGGTCGTTGTTCACGTTGTGAAAAATAGATAGTTTTGCTTCGTTGTCGCAGCGACTGGTAGCGACAAAACGGAGACAGCGGTCGTTGTTCACGTTGTGGAAAATAGATAGTTTTGCTTCGCTACATAACTAGCTATCGTTGTCGCAGCGAATAGATAGTTTTACAACTATCTGTGCTATATAGCGCACATAACTACTTTAGATCCTACAATGCCACAGGTCTAGTCTTATAGTACCTACCCCTTTTTATATCGCAGGGGGTACCCATTTACGGGTGATATCCAGGACACCCATAGTACGTACCCCTACATACACAACCCCTTTTTTAAATTCAACATCACGATTCAACACACAGTGGTGTAGTATCCATATATCTACGTCAAGGCATGTAAAGACAGATAGGACGTCTAGTTTTAGGAAGTAAATTCTTTAATAAATATTTATTCTTTTCAATATACAAATTTGTAATTATACAAATAGAACAATTATTAAGGAAGTTTATTATATACGCTGCAGCACCAGAAAAAAAAGTGAACATAATCACTCTGTGGTGTGATTTAAATCCACGGCTACTAATTTTAGTACGCCTATTTATGTGAGTAATTAATTCCTCTAGTGTCAAAAATATTGGTTTACATCCGTATTAGAAAACCATCTTATCTTATCTTATCTAACGCGTTAGAAAATAAATTTAAAATTTTAGTGATTAAATGTTTTACTTAAATGAGTCAATAAATTAATTATTTATCTGTAAATATTTTCACTGCTCATTTATTTATTTTTAAATTTTAACTTGAGGTGAGATTATGATGTATAATAAGAATAACAAGATTTTGGTATTTTCTTTTCTGTTTTAGAGTAACACAAAAACTTCAACACTAATTAACATAGAACTTTCACGTACCTAATACTAGCTTTTACAATCTAGGTTGACGCTAAATATCGTTCTTATAATTTTATGATACCTTTCATATTTCAATTGGTTAGAAAAAAATCGTAATAAAATTATTATTTATTAGCTGAATTAGAAAGAAGTAGATTCACTTTCAAAATAAAACCAAAGTAGGATATCTAGTATAAAATTTCACTGTCTTCAAAAACTTCGAAAAGTATTGCTAACGATAATTTAGAGTTTTGTTTTATTCAAGAAAATCTTATATAATTCCTAGAAGTCCTATTAACATCATATATTTTAATAGGCCTTCTAAAAATAAAATAAGATTTTCTTGTCGTATCCTTATTTCTTCCATAAAAAATCCAAATATTGATCTCGAACCGGAAGGCGAAATATTAGCATACCCCCACCGGCACCGGGTAGATAGATGATCTAAAACAAACTTACCTTTCTCCTTCGTAAGCTCCTTCCTACTTTCGTTAAGCCCTTTAACAGAGCTTTGTGACGTCTAATGCTAATCGACAAAGTTCATTTAATATCTACTTGTGTTTAATTATATATTTACTTGTTATTTTTGGAAAGAAACTCATAACACTATTTATTGTCACATACTTGTTTTATTATTTAAAAATAAAATTTTATATTTTGTTAAACATTAATTTCTATGTAAACAACTTACCTACTGTTAGTTTCGTTTCAAATTTTGAAACGTTTTGAAATTAAGTTTTTTTTTATTTACTTTTCTTGCTTTTAAAATTACGAATTCAAAATTTTCAATCGAAATAAAACAATTGTTTACATATTAAGTACCGAGACGAAAAATACTGAACGAATAAAATAAATAAAAACAAAACGTGACCTACTTGATGTTTTGTTTTTATTTATTCATTCAGTATCTTTATCTTGCCAGACACAGGTCATCTGCGGTAGAAAATTAAAACCTATTTGCCGTAGCAGACTGCTTCAGATTTTTTTTTTATTATTTTACACACACCGTTTAGTGTTTAGAAATGTAAGCTATTATTAATAATATATACAATAAATAAATAAAAACAATAAATAAAATAAATACAATTCCCCCAGGAGCTCTGGTCTCCTTATTCACCAACAGGAACACAACATTACTTGAAAACAGTATTATTTAGCTGTGATCTTCTTTAAGATCGAGATACCTCCCCAGTCGGGCTGCTCCATATTTTGAGCAGGAAATTTCCTGCTGTGCCCTATCTCAGACAAACTGCTGAAGGGTCGTAAGGTGGATCGAGTATATCATTTTTCTGTCTAAACTTTTGAAGAGTTTTTGAAGAAATTTCTTGTTCCCCGTGAGAGTAGCCCCGATTATATAGGCATTAGACATTTTTTGCCTAAAATAATAAAAAAGTGATCTCGGTAGACCTAAGTAGTAGATAAATATATTGAATGCCAATTTTCGCTAAAATGGAAAGAGATATCTTCTTTGATATGATATCTACAATTAAGAACAAACTGTATAATGAGTTCAGAGTTTCGATTATGTATTGCTTTATTGTAAGTTTTCATTGTTAAAATTTTAATTAAAAAAAAGTATTAAAATTAAATAATCTCAGTTGATTTTTTTCTAATATATTTATAGATTAAAATACTAAGTCACACATTATAAATACATATTTCTGTTTTTAATAATTTATCTTCTATGTAAATAAACAAAATTTTAATCTTTAAGAAAATGCGTCGACATCTCATACTATCCTTGACCCGCATAACAATGTAACTATTACTGAAAATTTTCGTGACGCTCACGTGTTCAGCGTGTATTTATAAATTAGATATTTGTTTCGTGCGTGCCAATGATTGAAATGGAATACTTTTCAACATCACAAGACACCATTGTCTTTAACCATTTAATTAATGAATAAAATATTAGCATGAGCCTTTATTTCTCTAAAATTATATTTTTAGTAATTTTTTCAATGGTTATACCGACTTTAATAAACAAAAAAAATTTCAATTAAAAGCTGGTGCTTGTCGTGTAGTCCCAGTTAAATTTCATCGAGATCTGACAAGTATCTTTGCTAATATAATCCTATCTTTGCCTCGCGATCATACTTAAAGCCTCGAAAATAAAATTAATAATAATAATTTTAAATTAATATTAATAATAATTTATAATAAATTAAGTTATCTCATCACTACTCAGGTCGTATACTCAGTTCGAACTAAAACATACGTCTATACGGTCAACAAAAAAAGCCTTTTAAATCATAAAGCCTCAAAGTGCGTATTGTAAACATAAAGCTATCTCAAATACCAAAATTATTAAATTTTTCATCATGTTTTTTTTTTTAATATTATAATAATGCTGTACATTTTGAGCATCTTTGTGACCGACTTGCGATCGACTTCCGACAACAAGACATTAAGCAAGTTATTCAAGATTTTAGTTTGCGGTTTCTTATCAAGAATTCCTATAAGTATTCATGTTATTGAGAAACGAATTGGTTGTCTGTAAAGTTGGTTTACGGACGATAGTTTAACGTGACAGCGTCATAACAAAACATCTCCTCGGACGTATACGCCAATCGAGTGATATGGTCTAAGATCCGAGAAGGTAAATCTTCCCTCATCTGTTAATTAGATGAAACAATTTTTTATAGGCTTATTTAAATATTGTGAGTTTATAAAAACAACCTCTGCCACCATAAGCCTGCTGCAAATTTTTTTTTTTTTTTAGCTTTTCCCTCTCATGTTAATTACACGTGGTAAGCTAAAACCGTTAATATTTTACATTATATACCTGACTGTAGTAGGCACCCATCTCTATGATTGCTACACTTATCTGCAGCCAGGTCAGTAACCTCAGTCAGAGTAACCTGGCTGCAGGTAAGTATAGCAATCATAGAGATGGGTGCCTACTATAGTCAGGTATATAATGTAAAATATTGACGGTTTTAGCTTACTACGTGTAATTAACATGAGAGGGAAAAGATTTATTAGAAGAAAAAAAAATTTTTTTAAGTGTTATTATTTGCAGCAGGCTTATGGTGGCAGAGGTTGTTTTTATAAATTCACAATATTGAAATCAGCCTATAAAAAATTGTTTCATCTTATTAACAGATGAGGGAAGATTTTGTTATATTCCGGATCTTAGACCAATAGTAGATCTAGTCTATCACTGAGCAACACGGGAGAATGAGCGCGTAACGCAATGAGTCATCGTTTTTCGTGTATGCCGTCGGCGTTCATAGATTTATTAGACGTTGTCACGTCAAAAAATGTTAAGTACCAAAAGTGTCGTTGTCTTAAAAGAAACTTAAAATACAAAGTTAATGTAGTACATTATCTGGCCATTGTCTCCAATACCTGAGTTGTACAGATTGCCTGTAACATTTATAAATATTATTGCTTCGTAGACGCTTGCTTAATTCATAGGATCACTACAGCCGCCAGTCACCAGTGCACATTTAGAAACATGTCGTACTCGTGAACGGTTGTAAATAAAGCTAACAATAATAAATAAATGTATTTTTTTCACAAGACTAAGGACAAACTGAGAACATGGCAAACAGTTATAATATGAAGGAGTTTAGTTCAACGTAAGTTAATAAATAAGTTTATTTCTTAGTTTCATTAATTATTTAATTATACTTCAATTAAATTTTATAAAATTTTCTATATTATCTATGGATTGCTGTTTTTATACCATTATGATAAGTGTTTAAACGTGTTTTCCTTTTAACAATTATTTTAAATGAAGATTTCAAGTGGTGCGAATAGATATTATATAAGGTATATTTTAGTAAAATTTGAAACCGGTTTCCTTAGTTTAGTTCCTCGGTATAGCAACTCGGGTGTAGGTAGGTACTAAAAGTCCAATTAAGTGCTACACGGACTGGCTTTGCCGTCTAAAACCCGTTTGTGAGCACTTTCAACCTGACATGTTACTTATTTTAGCTTGTTTACTGCATAATTTTTATATAAATGCAAAATTTATTATCAAAAAACGTCAAGAATCTCTTTCTTTCTGTTTAGGTAGTTATATAGCAAAAAACTTTCGTATGAACTATTATAAATTCGACGGAGTCTCGCAAAAACTTTATTTGGTAAATATTTTTGTCTCTAATCCGAGAATCACAAATTAATATGATACTTATTTAGAACATTTGCGAAAGCGCATTTATATTTTTAGACGTTTAATCTTGTACTATTAATTAATTAAACAATGTAAAGAAAATTATGGCAATGCTCCAAAAACCAAATGTGACATCTAGTTGATTACGATGTACCTACGTTTATTTTGTATCTCCTTCCTTAATCTAGCTATTATATACTTTATATTACCTACATATAACACTAATTGAATAGGCTGGTCTTTTACATTAACCACATACGAATATCACTTGTTTTAGAAATGTCGTCTACAAACGGGTATGTCGTCCTGTCTAGGAAAGGTTCTTTCATTGTTTATCAATAGAAATAATGACTTAAATTTTTAAGAAATGTTTGGTCATTATTTCTATTGATTTTTATTACAAATTTATGCTTATAGGTATTATCTTTTATATTCGTATGTCTAATGGATCCTCGATTTTCTTAAACTGTTTCCTAAGTAATAAAGACACTCACTAACTAATAGTTATTTTTAACTGAATTAAATAATTCAAAGAATTAGAAGTAATACTTTAAGACATTTTTAGTATTTTAAACAAAGTATCCTACTTATATCAATCACATATAAAACATTACCAAAATGGTATATCTTCATTATATTATCTCTGGATAAAACAATTTGTACAGACATACACGTTTATTAATGTGTTTTGGACTTTAACTTTGTTATAATTAAGTTTTCATATCTCGCAAAATGAGCGAGAAACGTGAATTAATGTCATTTGACTTTATTTAAAATATTTAATAATGATATAGATAATGATAAATTAAATGGAATTCTTGAATAATTTCTACGTGTAACTAAGATATAGAGACTATATAATTTTCTTATTAAGTTTAGATAAAAATTTAAAATGTAGGTATGTACCTATACTATGTATGTCGTAAGATATCTTTTATTTATTTAAAGAATTTTATTGCTTTTATGATCGCGATTATGATTGTAGATTATTTTGAAATCATTTAACATATAAAATTTTGACATAAGCATATTTGTAAATTATTTAAGTAAAAGCTACGTCTTTGTAGTTTTAAATAGAAACCTTTTTTTATTGCTGATTCATGTATCAATTACCGATAATTACAAATCTTAGCAACTAAAATAACGTTTTAGGATCAGCTGACATGTGTAAAGAAAAGCATGACACGTAATTACATAAACGACAATCATTATCAAGAACAACACCTTGAACTAAAAGAACTTCAACTACTCTATATAAATAATTTATAAAATATAGAAATTAATAAAAATAGCTATTAATAAAAATTTAGAACAAAGCTTAAGAAATTGATAAAAAGATTATTATGTAATCGTTATCTGCAAAACGGCTTTATTAAATATTTTAGGACTATGTATGTGGTAGTCTAAGAACGAACGAAGGCCTGATCTTCACCCATCTGCTTAATGGATAAAAATTAAATAATTATCTTAATTAGTACGTTAAAGATAAGTCGCAAAAAATCTGGCTGGAAAATTCCTAATCAGGCTATATTATATTCGACAACCGCTATTCAAACCAGATTTTTAGCATGTAACCATATTTGCAATGGTTTCATTTTGATGTAAGATTTATTTATTAAGCATGTGGGTGAAAGTAACTAGAACAATATAAATTAATATACCTGTTTATACCTGCCAACCCAGTAGTTATGTCAGGAAAATAATAGACAACCCAATGTTTGTATTTTCTAAAGGCTTCAAACTGTCGGTAGTTATTAAAACTAGTTAAACTCGTAGGTGCATTTTTAAATAAAGATGAAATTTTTATTTAAAACCTGGTCAGCACTAACACAATTAGGTATTTTTCTAATATACTAAAACTAATATAAAATAATTTTCATCCATTAAGCAGATGGGTGAAGTTCGTCTCTAGTTCGTATCTCCTACCATAATTTGTACCAGTCCAGATATAATTGTATAATAAATTATTAACTACGTACTTTTTTTTCTATCCAAGTTTTAGAAGATAAAATCTCTGTAAGTATCAATTTTTTGTTTTTGTCAGAAGCAAAAACAACAGATTTTTATACTTATGTGAGAAATATAGTTACCCACACACATAGGTAAATATTACGTCAGGCAATTCTTATTCAGAGCTTTGGAATGCCAATATTTCGTGGTGTTATTATAAGCATTCTAGGATTCAGACAAAAACTATAATATGAAGTCATCGTAAAAAGATAAAAGCTAATTTTTTTAACCGACGTCCAAAAAAGGAGGAGGTTCTCAATTCGATTGTATTTTTTTTTATGTACCTATGTTAGATCAGAACTTTTGACTGGGTGGACCGATTTCGATGATTTTTGTTTTAATTGAAAGGTGTTGCGTGTTATATGGTCCTATTTAAATTTAATTAAGATCTGACAAGTACTTTTAGATTTATATCTAATAATGCGTATTTACTTCACTACTTTTTCGTCGACCTACGTTGTAATAAGCCACATAACTTTTCACTGGGTTTATCGATTTTGATGATTTTTACTTTAATCGAAAGCTAATACTTGTCATGTACTCTTTTTTTAATTTGATCGTGATCTGATGACTACTTTTTGAATAATCTTTGATAGCGCGTATTTACTTGACTATTGTTTCGTCTTATTACGTTGTATTACTTGTCGATGTAATTGAAGTCGGTTTTTTTTCGTTTGCGAGCAAACACAATTATCTACAATTCAAAATTTATAGCCATAAGTACATTTAAGGTTCGTTAACATTTTTGATTATTGCTATGCTGGCAGGAGTTCATTACCTTCCTCAATAAACAGGTTTCCTAATAACACATAAAAATTAGAATATAATTTTAATGGAACCGGTAGATCCTAAGGCTATCGATGTCAAAGAAAAAAAAATTTAATTCTAATCGTCTGAACTGTCACATCTTTTGTTTTCACTCAGCAGTAAAATATGTGAGTGATGAAAGAGATCCGTTTGAATTACGTTTCTATAAGTCATTAAACTCCTAAATGCTAAAGAGCCTTTTATACCAACGAATCCGCTTCAAAAGGCATTTACTTCAGGGTCACCTTAATAAAGTTTTGGACGCTTACCAACTAAGAAGTTACAATAATATCAATCAGAAGACAATTTAATGTCATTGAACTGTCTATTTATACAATAACCATAATTCATAATTACAAAATTACTCTACAGTAATCGATTACATTTAAAAATAATATCATCAATAGGTACGTATATATAAAATTAGATTTAAAAATATATATGTATTAATCATCAAATTGGAGTGTCTGTTTGTAATATTAAAATAACCGCTTTTCACTAAATTATAATATGGATGTATATTATATACACGATAATACACGGTACATATACCAAAATAATATTTTTTTACAATTTTTGTCTGTCTGTCTGTCTCTGAAACGGCTGGACCGATTTTGACGGGACTTTCAATGGAAGATAGCTGATGTGATAAGGAGTAACTTAGGCTGCTTTTATTTTAGAAATTTATTTATTTTGTAACTCTGCAAACTAAACATATATACCTATTTTTTAGTTCCACGCGAAAGAAGTCGCGGGCACAGCTAGTTAACGATATAATAAGACTATGTGAAATTATTATTATGGTGGTCAATAAGGAAATAAAAGCGATATTGCAGAAATTATACTAAATTATAATGTAATGCAAATTCATCATATTATATGTAGGTACATGAAACAGCACAATGACTATCAATGTATGCCTATAATCTCTGACAACAACTTAATTACTATAATTCTTACTGTTAAGTACCTATTTAAGTTTAAATAAGATAAATACTTTTAACACAATCAGTAAGGACTACGAAGGTATTTTAGATTGTAACAATTGTCAATCCAGACAATATCTTTAGCTTGATAATCAAGTTAAAAAATGTACTAGGGATCCCGGACTATTAATGGATCATAAACATTAATTTTGCTGTAAGTTAATAATTTATCTATCCTTGCCAGTATTCTTGTGGTAGTTTTTAAAACGGTTTTTTCTCATGTTTATTCTTGTTGCATTTCCTTTTTTAAATTTTTATTTACTACTAGCTGACCCCGCAAACGTTGTTTTGCCATATATGATATTAACTACCCCCCCCCTCTTGTGGGTGGAATTTTGTAAAATCCGTTCTTAGCTGACCTCTACTCGGCGAAAAGAATATTCCTACCAAATTTCAAGTCTCTACGCCTTATGGTTCCAGAGATATCGTGATGACTCAATAGGTGGAAATCTCTTTTATATATGTATATAGAAGATATACTCAATTATTCCATTGAACGTCACAATTACCATTAGCTGTATTTCTCAACACAAAAAAAAATTAATAACTAAATATATAGACAAAATCCATAACATTGGACTACGTTATTTTAGTGTCTACTAGCAGCGAAACCCGGCGTTGCTCGGCTTAAAATACATCGCAGAAACTTTCTAGACCATTACAGAAATTTTGAGATCCTTTCAGATGTCCTAATGCGTTAGAAAAAGACAAAATTATATGTTTTAACATTTTCACCACCCAATTTCACCAACCGCGACCAAACTCCCTTACTACCACCTGAAGACCAAGGGGTATTTACCACACCAACGGGAAGTTGATTGGGTTTGGTGTAGAGATTGCAACCCGGTATGTTTTTCAACGCGGCCGGGCCCGGTTGCATTCGGCGCCAACCCGGCCGGGCCCGGCGGGCCCGGCCGGGTTATGTGTTAGCGAAGAAACCTAAGTATTTTATGAAAATTTTCTCTATATGAATGAAAAAACACAATGATTCAAGGTTAATATTTATTTCAAACTGGCTTATGAACAATTATCACAATAATCAGCCTCACTCAAGTCTCAAAATCGCACTTAATACAGAATTTATTACTTTTACTTATGGACGGAAAAGTAACATTAGTATTAGTAATCATTTTAATAAGTTTAAATAAGCAGGTTTTTCTCTTTACTCCTTAAATAGTGTCTATTTGAAAACATAGTAGGTATTTTAATAATTGTGTGTGCTCGCAAACAAAAAAAAACCGACTTCAATTACATGGACAAGTAATACAACGGAATAAGACGAAAAAATAGTCAAGTAAATACGCGCTAACAAAGATTACTCAAAAAGTAGTAATTAGATCTCGATCAAATTTAAACAACTACATGACAAGTATTGGCCTTCGATTAAAGTAAGAATCATGAAAATAGATAAACCCAGTGAAAAGTTATGCGGTTTAATACGAGATACGATATAACGATACGATATACGGTCGACGAAAAAGTAGTCAAGTAAATACGCATTATTAGATAACTCTAAGTACTTGTCAGATTTTAATTAAATTTAAATGGGACCACATGACACGCAACACCTTTCAGGTAAAATAAAGTTCATCAAAATCGGTCCACCAAGTCAAAAGTTCTGATCTAACATACATTTAAAAAAATTCAATCAAATTGAGAACCTCCTCCTTTTTGGACGTCGGTTAATAATTAACTAATAACGCAGCTTAAGGTACTAAACGTGTCATAAAGACTTAGATTAGATAGATAGATAAACTTTGGTAGCTTTGTTAATTGTTATAAAAAAAACAAACTATTGTTTGCTAAAAGTAAAGTATGTTTTTTCTTAAACTTTGGCTATTAAGAGCTTAGACTAGTGAGTGTTACTATTACTAATTAACTAAATAGCGAAATCTTATATGATAGGTGTACTGTAACTGTAAAAAACCAAACTTGTATAGTCGCGGTTTACGTACCGGGTCCGGTGACCGGGCTCAGTAAAAATGGCCGGGCCCGGTGGGTGTCTAAAAGGGCACCGGGCCCGGGCGGGCCCGGCCCGGCCGGGCCCGGTTTGCAATCTCTAGTTTGGTGGTCATAGAGAAAACTGTGTATTTATGTACTAACAAAGCATTATATATATATATATTAAGATTTAGATTAATATGACTACCTACAATTTAAGTACTTAATTTCGAGTAGATATATATTTACGACCTTAAGTATTTGTGTACCTATTTAAAAAAATTATGCAACTAATACGTAGTATAATATTTACCTTAATGTGATGAAATAAAACGTGCTGTATTTGCTTAAAATATTGTGATTACATAACCTTAAACGAGAATTATCTCATGGTTAATAAATACTAGCCTAATTCATTTTATACCTAATTAGTAATTACTTAGGATTCTTCATTCGTCATTCATAGTAGGCATGTAGACAGTATTTGCCCACTTTAATTTAATTAGGTTTCACTATGAGAGTAAGAAGATTAATATGCCTACTTGTCATGTTAAGCGTATTCTTAAAAGAGACTAATTTCTATACTGAAATGATAATAATTTAGTTATCTGGTGACAAGAGAGATAGTGCATTTTTTGTCCGGAGAATCGGCATACGATTCAACGGGGAAATGCTGCCAGCATTCTTGGCACTATTCCACGCGGACATGATTTGTACCATAACTGATCTTAGAAAAAAAAAAGATTTTTCTAAGATCATTGACCTAGATAGTTATCTATAAATATTTAGTTCTTAAGTTGGGAATTGTAAATATGTATATTTTATTTATAATTTGATTTACGGTTTATTTTAAATTAATATTACTTTAATTATACTTTTATAATATACTAGCTGACCCCGCAAACGTTGTTTTGCCATATATGTTATTAACCTTCCTTAATCCCCCTCCCTTATAACTTAGGGGTATGAAAAATAGATGTTAGCCAGTTCTCAGGCCTACCCGATATGCACACAAAATTTCATAAAAATCGGTCCAGCCGTTTCGGAGGAGTATGTTAACTAACATTGTGATACGAGAATTTTATATATAAGATATAGTATATAGAAATAAATATTTTGTAATTTAGTTTAAAGATAAATATTTATTTATTAATTCGAGGATTTATTGAAGTGACACTTCTTTAGGCGCATGAGGGGTAAAATTTGAGCGACCGGTAACGCGGCAACATCATGACGGTCAGTATTTGGATGGGCGACCGCCTGGAAACACCGCGACGTTGGCTTTTTGTTTACTACTTTTTTTGTATTTTAAATTATTTTTTTAAATTAGTGTTAATTCCCAAAACCTTGTCGAACACTACCGGGAATACAAATAAAACCGGTACCTACTAGAGATGCTTCAACTTAATATATTGGATTGTTCAATAATTACACAAATGTATGGTGGCCTTATAATAACAAGAAATAATTTTGCCATAGCGATTTAATCTACTACTAGCGCCATCTAGTCGTAGAGGATAAAGCTCCAATAAGCCCGTACCGCTTTTTTACGGCGTATTGTCGTTTTGTCGACGTATGCGGCCCCAGCCTGGTACGCCCTCTGCTCGGCGAGCCAGGCCAGACGGCTCCAAGTCCAGCAGAACAGATCCCTACGATTGATAGTAGGAGCTCCGAGGTACGTCAGGAACGACGTCATTCACCGCGACACCAAGACGCCCACCGTGGAGGAGTATGTGCGTCGCCTCGCACGCGCTATGTTCGCTCGCGCGGACAGGAGCGCGTGCACACACCTCCACGGCATAGCACCACTGCACGCCAGGCCTCCAGACGGTCGTTCCCTACCTCGTGAGCTCCTGCTGTCACCGCCGGCTCCCAACACCCCCGCTGGTGGCGACGACAGCGAAGATTGCGACGAATAGGACACCCGGGACCCCCCCACGCGGTGTCCTTTATAACCACAGAAACAAGAAGTACCGAAGCATTGGACAGCATTAAGCAAATAAGAAGACAAGGCCATAGCCTACTTAACTAGGTATGGCCCTGGCCCGGCGGGCCAAAACACAAGACCCAGGGGACGAAGTCCCCCTGTGAGGAAATGCTCGGGCGGAGAGGCGTGAGCCTAAGACCCGTACCCGGACTGACTTAGGTCAGTCTGGATGAGCCCACGAACGAACGAACGAACGCTTTTTTTCTTGAAATTTCGTATAATTATGTATTTTGAATCGTTGATCACGAATATCATAGTTAAAATTGGCGCAAATGTAATTTTCAAGGTCAAAACTCGCAAAACTTACCAAAAAAATATTTATTAAAAAACCTAAGCTAAACTAGTATTGCAAAAAACAATAAGCAAAATAAGTAAAAAAAAATACAAAAACGAAAAATTAAAAAAAAAATCCTAATCTAACCTAACCTAGTATTGAAAAAATAAACTAAACAAAAAAAAACAAAAGACGAAAAATTAAAAACAAAAAAAAACAAAACCTAGCCTAAACTAACCTAGTATTGAAAAAAATAATAAACAAGAAAGTAAAAAAAATACGACGATCACGATTCAGTCTGTAATATCCCACTGTTGGGCATATCCTTCTCTTCCCCATGTAGGAGAAGGAACGAAAAATTAAAAACAAAAAAAGTAAAAAAAAACAAAACCTAACCTAATCTAGTATTAAAAAAAAAACAATGAACAAAAAAGTAACATAAACGCACTTTGAAGCTCGCTTTGAAGCCAACCTTCCCGCGGTGATGACCCCCGTCGTAGACGTGGTAAACCTTGAACGAAAAACTTAAACAAAAAAAACTTAAATAATTGTAAGTTGCGCAGCGTTAACGATTAGTTTTTTTTTTTATTAGCTTGACAAAGAAGTTTCACTTCTGACGAGTACATTGTATTCTATAATTATGACTATGAGATTAAGTTTATTTAATTTGTCATTCATTATATTAAAATTAAACGCGTTGATACAAACCGGTTCCAGTTAATTTCTTATTGTTAAAGGAAAAGAAAAACCAATTCTTACATTCTACTTATTTAAAAATCATACCGTAACCATACGTGGGAATCTATTAATATTCATATATGCTAATTCTATTAATATTCGTAAAATATTCATTGTTTACTGCAGAAACAAACGTTAGGAAACTTAGGAAGGATCTATACATATATAAACATAGTTTTATTCTTAGTCTTCACAATACTCAATCACCGTAAAATAATAAAACAGGACATAATAATTATTATGTACTTATTTTCATCTATGGGCAATTGCATTTCAAAATCACTTCAAAGTGTACTAACGCTTGGTCTTGCTGAAGTAAAATATAGGAAGCAAGTAATGAGATGTATAATTAGGTTGATGACTATGACAATAATATTCGATTTTCAAATAAATTTTAATAGGTACAAGTTTAATTAGGTAATAATTAAAGTATTTACGTTTTCTTATCCGATAGTATTTGTTTCGGAAAATTTTAAATAAAAACAATTTGTGTTGCATTATTAAAATATAATTATAACACGAATTTATTAAATAGAGAATACATAATTTGCGAGTTAATTTTTAGTCAATATATAGTATTACAGTTCAAAATTCGTTGCTTAGGAAAATTTTAATTAAGTATAATTATTTACTATATATTCAAAACAAATGATTACCCAAATTAAACTTTTATTATTTATTATACTCGTACAACTGTTTTTAATTTTCAATATTTGCGTTGCAGGGCTGTCATCACAGAAAATGCAGTATTTCCGTCGACAATATCCATCAACACAATGAATACAAAATATAAAGAAAATGAAAATGAAAAGGACTACGACCCTTTTCAAAATAGAGAGCTGGAACATCCCAATTCGTAAGTCACAATAGGTTGTTATTGTTCCTTTAGGTACATTTCCATCTTAATAACCATGTTACATATCTGGGATTCCTTACGAAAAATGTTAGAAATAAACCCCTACAAGATACGACTGGTCTTGTAATGGATTTTGGATATTTCTGAATATACATCAATGCCCCATGATATTAAGTTTGACAAATGAAAAACATTTTCTCTGTCTAGGGTAAAACCGGGATAGATGCCCCAGCGGGATAGACGCCTCACATTCTAAAAACCTAACTTCCCGAACTCGCTACTAAAAATTAATCGCACGAGTAGGAGCCGAAGTCACCCCGTACCTAAATTACCCACGGACAGTCGTACGACGAGGACGCGTTTTGCTAGTGTGTGTAATTATTTCCGCGGCGAAATTAACAAACACGTCAAAGTTTTAAGGGTTAGTATTTAAGTTTGTATAACTTTCTAATTAGTAAAAAATTCTGTTATATTTTTTATTACGTGAATAAACTGGTTCATTGAGTCTGTATCTAGGTGTAAATAGATGCTATTTTGTTTATAATTTATTTAAAAAATACGTGGGCATCTATCCCTATCACCATGCTACATATCTGGGATTCCTTACGAAAAATGTTAGAAATAAACCCTTACAAGATACGATACGATACACATAGTTGCCCTGATTTTTCGAGGTATAGTTGCCCTTAGGGGCATCTATCCTTTCATAGACCATATACGGACTAAATGAATATTTTAAAAATATTTTTATTGTCTTTTATATTTTTTATGTATTTACGTATATTTATATTTTACTAGTGGTCGCCCAGCGGTCGAAATTCGACCATAATAAAAAACTTTAATTCAAGAAAACCAAATAATTATGAAAATAAAGAACCTTTTTAAAAAAAAACTCAATTGACTACAGACTTTGACAATCAACAAAAAGTATAATATGCGTGTGTGAGTGCTGTAGTGTGTTATGCTTTTTTATTAATTTAATGTATATTTTATGTATAATTTTGAAAAAATAATAGCATTCCGCACTTCTTCTCTATATAAACTATAAGTGTGCGAAGTGTCATACTCCTACGTACGCGCAATTTCCGTAAAAAGGGGTACAAAGTTTTTGCTTCACGTGTTAATATATAGATATTTAGACATTTGAGTTAATTCTAGCAGAACTATACCACGAAAATATAAAAAAGGAAGGAATACGAGCTAATATAGAACAACAAACAGTTTCGAAAATGCAAATAGAAGCTTTACCTATTACAAAAATCCCTTTGACCATGGCTGAGAGGGCGAAACAATCAGCAGATATTTATAATTCAAATGAAAATATAAAACACAAAAAGGATGTAGCTGACAGAAAAGAAAAACAAATAAAAATTAAGTTAGACCAGAAAAACAAGACTGAAAGTACCAAAGAACTTAGGAAAACAAAGAAAGGAGCCACAAATAAAAAACAAGACAAAAAAATTCTTTTAGTAAAAATGACGATGACAAACTTAGCTGATTTGTGTGATACCTAAAGAAAATGATAATTATTTAAAACTATACCAAGAACGAGCATCATTAAAAAGACAAATCAAATAGAAGCTTTACCTATTACAAAAATCCCTTTGACCATGGCTGAGAGGGCGAAACAATCAGCAGATATTTATAATTCAAATGAAAATATAAAACACAAAAAGGATGTAGCTGACAGAAAAGAAAAACAAATAAAAATTAAGTTAGACCAGAAAAACAAGACTGAAAGTACCAAAGAACTTAGGAAAACAAAGAAAGGAGCCACAAATAAAAAACAAGACAAAAAAATTCTTTTAGTGAAAATGACGATGACAAACTTAGCTGATTTGTGTGATACCTAAAGAAAATGATAATTATTTAAAACTATACCAAGAACGAGCATCATTAAAAAGACAAATTATTTACAGTGCAATCAGCGAAGATGAAGAAAATCCACATAATTTGAAAATTAAAGGAAAGAAAACTAAAGATTTGCTCTTAAAGAAAACTAAGAGAGATGGACAGGATAACCCTAAAAGTACAAGTGAGGATAACTGCATTGAATGTTTTGAAAACTATAAAAATACGAAGTCGCAATCCGACTGGATTCAATGTGTAGTCAGCCAGAACTGACTACATGAAATCTGTAACTTTTCAGAAATTATTGCTCAAGATGTGGAAAATTAAAAATACTATCCGGCTAAATTTCAATTAATTAAATGTGTTATTTATGACATCACATTAGAAAACTTTAAAACTACTAGTGTTCCTCTACTATATTATGCATGTATTATACATATTAACCTTCATCTGGAATCACTCTATTTACTAAAGAAAACCGCATCAAAATGCGTTGTGTAGTTTTAAAGATCTAAGCATATATACAGACAGACAGACAGCGGGAAGAGACTTTGTTTCATAATATGTAGTGATTAATTAATAATTAAACGATTTAAAAAACCACAAAATGTTTTTCATTGCTATAACGCGTGTTTCTTGGAGACAATTGCTGTTTTAGGAGTAGAACTATTAGCATTTTAATTGGGTTTTTCGTTTACACGGTATAAAGGGCATCTATCCTCCACTGCAGGCATCTATCCTTCTCAGGATTTTCATGGTGGGGCAACTATCCATACCGGTAGGCATCTATCCTCCAAAAAAAGGTTCCACGAAAAGTTAATTTCTGCTAAATGTGCAATTGATAGGTTAAAAAAACATAATAATAATTCAAGATAAAGATTGAGCTAGCTACATAGATAAAAATTATTCGTATAAAATTCATATTTTTAAAATTAGGACTATTTCAAAAAGTGGGGCATATATCCCGGTTTTACCCTAGGTGTCTGTAAGGGGTATCCAATATGGCAGAGATCTGTCCTTGTTACAGCGTGAAAATGTCCCGTTAGTGGACAACGACCTGTTTATGAGTGCAAATAGGTTTTATAACAAAATAATACGAATAGACTGAAATTAAATACATATTTAATCATACCTCATAATACTATGCACTTGTGCATTTTTAATCACAATTCTTTTTTTACGGAACTCTTTGGAGCAAGTTCAATTTGCACATGACCAGTTATTCATTAATACTCTGATTGAACAAATAAAACACTGTGATATATTTATTCAAATGTATGAGTTGAATATTGACAACATTTTTTTTATATTTTAAGAGACGTGAGGTCATTCGCAAACCTATTAAAATCTTCCTTGGGATCAGGTATTCTGGCAATGCCGGCTGCTTTCAAAAACGCAGGAACAATCGTTGGAATTTTTGGCACAATCATCTTGGGATATATTTGTACACACTGCGTATATTTATTGGTAATATTCTCACCCTCCATAATTATTCTTAAAAAGTAAATTAAAACTAAACTAAACAAATGACTAATTCAAATGCCAGGGAAATGTTTGTTTTAAAAATTATCGAATCGCTATTAAAATTCGAACTAAGTTTTTAATATTTCATCATACCTATAGATGACACCTGAAAATTCTATGTTTTATGTAAATAAGTCTAAAATGTCATAATTTATTTTTAAAATTGACCTATTTTAGTATTTTTTTTTTGTTGAGCTATAATTACTTTTAAAATATTTCAGGTTAAAACATCACAAGACGTATGCAGAGTATCGAAAGTCCCGTCGTTAGGCTATGCAGAAACAGTTGAAGCAGTTTTTGCAACAGGTCCGCGGTCATTGCGAAAGTTTTCTAAAGCCATGAGGTAATAAAAAAAATTATTAGGCATAAAACCTTAAACTTTTGTCTTATAATTTTTTTTAAAAAAGTAATGACACTTTTATTCCGTTCCTGTTCTATTAACTTCTAATACATTAAAGAATATTAATCTTAAAGAATAATAACTGATTTTAATCAATTCATATACGCAAAAGGGGAATCACGAACACGCTTATTGATGGAAAGTCGATCTCCTTGAAATATGACTCGTCATGGAATGAAATAATAAGTATGAGCCGAATGAGCCTTGCAATCTCAATGTGTGAGAATGATTATAATTATGTCAATGTCATAATAATTTAAAATTATATTTGTTTTGGAGCTCGTTTAACAAATTGTATCAATACAGTGTTTAATTTTTTAAAGATTAGGAAAACTAGGATGATAGTTTACTAAATATCTAATTTAAATAAATGATTTAAAATAGAATGTTGCATTAATCTTTTTCAGGATATTTATAGATTGGGCGATGGCTTTCACAATTCTTGGCGCCTGTGCGGTATATGTCATCCTACTCGTGGAATCCGTGCAGCAGGTATTTTGGACAGCTGTCAACAACTTAAATCATATTTAGTCATTTAAAAAAATCAACGTCAATAATATTGCTACTTTTTATTACATTGAATGTATGATAAAATAACAATATTTAGTTGTTTCAATAATATCGGAAGAAGTCTGCCAATTGTTACAAACCTTAAATCACTTCGTCGTTCGTTCGACTTCAGTTTATATCGACAAGCAATACGACGTAGACAGTCGATAAAACAATCAATTAATTAACTATTATTAGGCATAACTCAAAAAGTATTAGTCAGAACTCGATTCAATTTAAATGACAAGCATCAGCATTAAAATAATAATTGTATTTGCTCGCAAACAAAAAAAAACGACTTCAAATACATCGACAAGTAACAACGTAGGAAGACGAAAAGATATTCAAGTAAAAATACGCGTTATCAAAGATTACTAAAAAAGTAGTATTCAGATCAAATTTAAATAAGACCAAAAAACATGCGTCAGCTTTCGATTAAAATAAGATTCATCAAAATCGGTACACGCAGTAAAAAGTTATGAGGTAGGTAATACGTAGGTCGACGAAAAAATTGTCATTATTAGATATAACTCGAAATGCACTTGTCAGATCTCAATTAAATTTAAATGAGCCCACATAACAATTACCACCTTTCGATTAAAAAAAAGAATCATCAACATTGTAAAAAGTTCTGAGTTAACATACGAGAACGCCTCCTCCATTTTTGGAAGTTGGTTCAAAAAAAAAGAATTATCAAAATCGATACAACCAGTAAGTTATGAAAAAATTCCGTTGAATTGAGAACCTTCTCCCTTTTTTTAAATCGTTAAAAAAATTATGGATAAAAAAATCCTAACATAAAAACTTAAAACGTTGAATTGTAATTTTTTTTTTCAGATTGTCGATCATTTTTCTAAGGACAATAGTCTCAACACCACTCTATACTGCCTAATATTTTTGGTTCCGATACTGATATTTACTCAAATAAAGAACCTAAAATATATTGCTCCATTTTCTGGTTTTGCAAACATCTTACTAGTACTAACATTCATCATATGTATATACTACATATGTAATGATTTCCCGAGCTTTGATTCACGACCAATGGCAGTTCCAGTCGGCAGATTACCACTATTTATCGGGTAAGAGCTTAATTATTTTATTAATACTAAGAAAAAAATAACGGTACACATCATTTTCACGTAACGACCGTACTAAGATTTACTAACAAATAAGCCTTTGTCATCACAAACGAACAATCCTTTGATCTCTAATTAGTAAAATACTTATTGTTTTTAAATAGTAATGACAAAATAATAGGGTAATGACGACGCGTTGGCGCAACGGTCACAAAACTGTTTTGTGGCTGTTGCGACTTGCGCTGGCGGTTACGGGTTCGCCGTTCGATCCCCGCACATGACAAACATTCGTATTGGCCATACAGATGTTTGCCGTGGTCTGGGTGTTTGTGCAGTCCTTGTGGGTGGGTCTCCTCTCCAACGTGCCTCGGAGAAGTCGGAGAGCACGTTAAGCCGTCGGTCCCGCTTGTAATCATGTACACCTGATAGCGATCGTTACTCATAGTAGGGAATATATCCGCCAACCCGCATTAATCCTTCTACTACATGGGGAAAGAGGCCTATTCCCAGCTGTGGGATATTACAGGCTGAAGCGCAATACTTAGGATATGCGAATGTAGTAGAATGTCATAAAATACGAATGACAAGTCAAATGTGTTGTAAATATTTTAATATTTTAGAATAAAAATCTTATACTATTAAACGAGCAATTCTTGTATATATATATATAGAATCTGAATCTCGGAATCGGCTCCAACGATTTTCGTGAAATTTAGTATGCAGGGAATTTCGGGGGCGAAAAATTGATCTAGCTAGGATTCATTTAAAAAAAATGTCGTTTTATCCCTGTTTTTAGGCAATGAAAAAATTTCATTAGAATACGAAGCTTAATTTCACCAATGTCAATGTAGCTGTAACAGCGTAATTAGGAAATCGGCGGGTGTCAAATCGTGTTGACCCGGGTTCGAATCTCAGTCTTCAGATTAATTTTTTTTCTTTTTTTTTTAATTTCACTCGTGATTTATTATTTAAATAAAATTAAAATATAAAAATACCGAGAAAAAAAAACAAAAAATAAAATAAAAATACCGAGCTAGGCTCGGTCACCCAGGTACTATTGTTTTACTTCTCAATAATTGACATAATTATATTCTTATTGACAAAACATAATTCAAAATATAAAAAGAATATAGAACACATGGGCTTGATAGCCAGTACATATTACAACAAGATGCCGGTGAAAACAGTAAAACAATCAACTAGATTTACTATTTTTTAAATTTTCATGATTTTGACGTGACGAAAGAATAAAAATATTTATAGTCATCGCAAAATAATAGGCCTGTTTGGACATATTTCATCGAGACGTAAATAGGGAAGTAACCATACGACTCGGTATTCGATACTCAAGATAAATCGATTCAAGTTTGTATGAGTATTTGATCGACTCGATTATGTAGTGTAAAGTATATTGGATTAAATTTCTGATTAGAAAATTTAACTTAAACTTTAATATTGTAGGTAAATTGAAATGATACAATCAATGGTACAAAACATCAATTTGTCTTTAATCTAATTTATTTTTTACTTTTTCTAATGTTTACGCCAATTTCTCTCATTATAATTAAACAATTTTTTCAGGTTTTATCGTGGTTTATTAGGTTCTCTTAACTTTTTTTAAATGTAAATAGGTCGTAGTTAGGTAATCTTTGATATCGCCTATTTAGTTGATTATTTTTTTGTCTACCTACGTTGTGTTACTTGTCGATGTGATTGAAGTCGTTATTTTTCGTTGGCGTGCAAATACAATAAAATTATTTTCAGTAAAGATCACTCACACAATATCGATTTACTATTAAAATCGAATGCTGCTGGTGAAATTCAGTAATTAACTAGTTACAACACTAGTATTTAAAAACAAAAGGACTTAGAACGTAACTGTTTTTGAGACGTTTCGTAATAATTAGAAATTGCATGCTACTATAAAGTAAGCGCGAAAAGAACACTCCCAATATATTCTATTATATTATTTAACGCGCCAAAAAATTTATGTATATTTTAAAAACACTTTATGTTATTAACAATTATTTTATTGTATCTTACAGTTTCGTACCAAGTTAGGTTCTAGGATATTTGTTAAATGTCCAAACGGGCCTCTTATTTTGTGACAACTATAATTAAATTAATGTACCTACGATACAAAATAATACTGAGTTCAAATTGTTTCAGTACAGTTATATTTGCAATGGAAGGAATTGGCGTAGTTTTGCCTGTGGAAAACACAATGGCTAAACCGCAACATTTTCTGGGCTGCCCCGGAGTTTTGAACATTACTATGAGTATTGTAGTCCTCCTTTATATGGTCATGGGTATTCTGGGCTACTTGAAATACGGTGACAATGCTGAAGGGAGCATCACTTTAAACTTACCTACCGAAGAAATGTAAGTATTAACAATTAATTAACACATACACTAAATACCCTCGAGTCTTAATCACGACTACGTTTGTTTAGCTACTTGAAACGTTGAAGAATACTGTTCTATACTATATAAACGTCCTCTAAAAGTTAAATATGAATTTTCCTTGTAATTTAATTTCCTTGCATATCTACATATATAAATCTATAGATATAAGATAGCATATAAACTTCCTCCATTAATTAAACATATCCTAAAGCAAAAAAAAAGTTTCAAAATCGGTTGGATCCGGATTAGATTACTTGTGCTTAATAGCATTGGAAGAGAGGAAGGATTGCAATAAATTTTTTTAAATTTTAAACCTTAAAATCAGTGAAGTCATTATTTAATTTCCTTGTTTATCTACATAAATTAATGTTGCGACAAGCTTTTATATCACATAAATTGTGCCTGTGACTTAGGTACTATCGACATAATATGAAGTCATTAGACTTCATAATTATGTTAAATCTTGGTAGTTAATGTTAGTTATCGCTGGACAGGTTTTTTCAGTGTATTATTCTCAGCAAATTCTATCATTTGATACCCATAATATACGCTATATAGGGCATACGCTGGCGGTTGCGGGTTCGATCCCCGCACATGACAAACATTTGAATTGGCCATACAGATGTTTGCCGTGATCTGGGTGTTTGTTCAGTCCTTGTGTATCTCCCCACCGTTACTCGGAGAGCACGTTAAGCCGTCGGTCCCGATTGTTATCATGTACACCTGATAGCGATCGTTACTCATAGTAGGGAATATATCCGCCAACCCGCATTGGAGCAGCGTGGTGGATTAAGCTCTGATCCTTCTCCTACATGGGGAAAGAGGCCTATGCCCAGCAGTAGGTTATTATAGGCTGAAGCGTAATACAGGAAATCATAAAAAACTTAGTCCGCCATTTTAAGAAGTCCTCTATATTAAATTTAGAGTAGTGTCACTTAATTTTTCGAGTAACTCTCAGCAAGCCCTTTCATTTGGTACCAATATTGTAGAAGTGCATTAAAAATGACTAATCCTCCATCTTGGGTGTGGACGTCATGTTGGATTTATATTAACGTCACATGGCTAAGCATGCATTGTCATCCAAACTAAACGAGTACCTATACGAAATTTCAGCTCAATCGGTTGAAGATATAGGCTTCTAAATTGTGTTGCAAGATTCCACCCTAACAAACCTGCATACATACTTATATACATTGCAAGTTAAATAAAAGCTTTTAATAAAAGAAAAGAAAACACTGACACGACAACTATAAAAAGTTAAACATCAAAAATAAAGGTATGACTGTCGCATCTACACCAAAGTTTTGTACGATCGTGCCGGTGACGCAATAAACACATTTACAAACTAAACTAAAAACGTCTGACAGTGAGTAAATAACATCGTCTGAACTGCTGCTGGTCTACTAGCACCCACGCGTTTGTATGTCTCCTGAATCCCGATACTATTTTTGCGTTGCGTGGCACTTACTGCACAAAAATTCTAGCACACCATGTACATACTTTGAAAAAATCGGAAACCTATTTATTAAGATTTTTTGAACTGAATCTCCTTTAGAATCGTTCTAATTTGTTTGCATGACGCTTACGACCTTTTTCACGAAACCGTGATCATTGTAGATAAGACATATTGCAACGGCCTACCTTCCTGCGTTTATAAAGTTGCATAAGATATAACATTAATTCAAACTGTTTTTCAGAAGTTTCACTTCTGTTGTGTGTGAATTGCACACACACACACACACACACACACACACACTTTCTAATTTTTTTAATGATACTTTATTATTTCAGACCAGCATTAATGGCTAAGGTTTTTATAGTCCTAGCTATATTTTTCACCTACATTCTACAATTTTATGTACCGATGGAGATCGTATGGCGCAACGCAAGGGAACACGTACCGTTGAGGTACCACAATATTGCTCAAGCCGTGATGAGAGCATTTTTTGCAATAATTACTGGTAATTTACTATTTACTACTCCAATAGTTCTACGTTGGCGTTGGTACAACGGCCACAGCGCTGGTTTGTGGCTGTTGCGCTGGCGGTTGCGGGTTCGATCCCCACACATGACAAACATTTGTATTGGCTATACAGATATTTGCCGTGGTCTGGGTGTTTGGGCAGTCCTTGTGGGTCTCCCCACCATGCTTCGGAGAGCACGTTAAGCCATTGTTCCCGGTTGTTATCATGTACACCTGTTAGCGAGCGTTACTCATAGTAGGGAATATATCCGCCAACCCGCATTGGAGCAGCGTGGTGGATTAAGCTTTGATCCTTCTCCTACATGGGAAAGAGGCCTATGCCCAGCTGTGGGATATTAGAGGTGAAGCGTATATCCTAAATGCTATTCTAGATATTCTATTTACATACCAATCTTTAAGCAATTTGTTTAGTTTTAGTGTAATATTAATAAGATTAGGATAAAGGTTTCGACGTTTTAACTAAATCTTAACACAAAATAATACTATATTCTATACCTCCTCATTTTATATTGTAAATTAACTAACTCTTTTGAACTCTATTCTCTCTACTCTATTAATAGAGTTAGTTAATTTACAATATAAAATGAGGGGGTATAGAATTAAAACTAAATACTTATTTATTTTAATTTTTTTTTTTTTGTAATACTCGTAGTACCTTTTCCAGTGAACAGATATACTATGTCTATTTTGATATAAATTTTTGGTTCAATGTAAATATAAAAAATTGACACATTTTGATTTGACGTTTGATATACTACGCCCCAGCAAAATATTAACAACAAACTTCCCTCAGTTGCAGAAATTTAAAAAAAAGGTGACAGAATTAAATTTTATCGATTTAGGTAAAAAGTTTTTATAGATATTTTTCTTTTAATTTTACAGTGATAGCCGCAGCTTCATTGCCAAGATTAGAACAAGTGATAGGACTAGAGGGAGCGTTTTTCTATTCCTTTCTTGGATTAATAGCTCCTTCTTTAATGGAACTCATCTTCCGTTGGGAGAGAGGTCTTGGTATATACAAATATATCCTTATTAAAGACGCAACACTTATTATATTTGGACTATTTGTCCTCGTGACGGGAGTAACGCAAAGTATTAGAGAAATTATGAGGACTAGTTAGTGATACAGTGTTTAGAATTAAATACTAAATTATATTTTAATTATATATTTGTAAATAATTGAAAAATAAAATACTTTTATAAAGTACATACTGTTCTAAGTTTTATTTTATCTTCGATGGAACAAATCGCAATGGCCTCCCTTTCTACGAGTCGTAGGAATGTAATGACTATTCAGAACTTTCACTTTTGCCGTGTGAATTGCACATTCACACTTTTTTATTTTTTGTTTTCTCTTCCTTCCTATCAGGGCTGCCAGATGTACGATTTAAATCGTACTCATACGATTTTTTAGCATTTTTACTCTTGTACGATCGCTAGACCAAGATCGTACGCAAAATGTACGATTTTTTTTATACACCTATTACCTGGAAACATTTCATAATGAAACAAACGTCATCCACCGGCAAGCATGAATTTCGGGGAATTCTCCAACTACCTAACGCGTGACTAGATGTTTTACTTGAATGAAGACTCTTTAAACAACCATGTAAAGGCTGTATATTTTTGCATTCTTACGGAACTCTCTTTCGGTAATAATTGCGACTTGTCAAAAACCTAATATTTTGGATAAAATTTATATAACTATAAATACCAACAAGTTTCGGGGCGTTTTAAAAAAACAATTTGAAAATTATAAAACACTGGCTCAATTTGAAATTTGTTATGTTTGCCCCATTCTAGTGCAGATTGTGAACGAGCGTTCAGCGAAGTTAATTTAATCAAAACAAAACTTACAAACAGTTTATCCAATGGTACACCTAAAGGGCACATTATTAGCCAAGCAAATTAATAAGAAGGAACGAACCATAAAAATTCTTTTGTAAAAAATATGACCACAGAAAATTTGTATTAATCTAACAAATACTTTTATTGCATTTATTTTCTAAAACTAAACTAATTTTGATAATTTATAATAAGAACTTAATACCTAAAAGGCTGTACGATCTTTTTATTTCAAAACTTTCTTGGCATACGATTTTTTTGTAGTTGGCGTACGATCACACTTTTTTTGCATCTGGCAGCCCTGCTTCCTATCCTTTCCTATATTGAATAGGTCGAAAATATTATATTATACATAAAGAATAATGTCTCACTTTTCTGATTCGAAAAGACATTACAGAATTTACTCCTTAAGTGACGATATGACAGAAGTCGATTTATGGTGTTTGGGGGGAGAGTGAGGGAGGGTTGGGTGTTTTACCCTCTGGTACCACTTCCACCATGTGCGGAATCAATTTATGGGATTTCGGGGGAAGAGGGGGATGAAGGGGGGAGGGATACTCTCTGGTACCACTCGATTTATGAGGTTTTGGGGGGATAGTGGAGGAGGGGGTGGTACCAGAGTAAGTGGTAACAGAGTAAGTGTGGTACCACTCCCACCATGCGAAACCCCATGGTTATGGAGATATCTTTGGTTAAAGTTTTGAGGTTAGGATGGTCTAAAGACTTCCTCGGGCGTTGATATATGGGGTTTTGGGGGGAGTGGGGTGGGGGGCAGTGGATCTAGACCTGATGGATTCAAAATAAATATGGTAATAAAATGAGGGTAGGTAGGTAATTCAAAATTAGCTAGCACCTTTCTTGTTACAAAATTTTGTTGACCAGTGTTTCAGCATTAAATTAAAATTATAAATAATGGAGATAGAGTTCCGGGAGCCAGGAGTTTTTTATTAGAAATTTCCTCTTTTTTCATAATATATTTTTTTAATTCCTTAAATATTAATAGTTTACGAAATATTGGGCAAAAACAAAATGCCATTTTTTTCATCTTTAATTGTTTATAACTTTTGTAATTTTTTATGTGCTAATACACGCTTTTGACACATTTTTCTAGGCGTCATTCCGGATCCAATGAGCACACAATTTCAAGAGCAGTAAGTATCTCTATTTTCGACCATTTTCAACTTGTCATCTAGACTACATAGGTATAATAGATTAATTAATTAAAAGTTACGATTGATTGATTACTTTGTAGATATAATAATCATTTAAGTATTCTTATCACATTATTTTCGTATCTGATGAAAAACGTAAGGAATTAAATATATTTTTATTCAATAGTAACTTACTATTCGTCTCAGCACAATGAGTTTGGTTAGTAAATTGTCTACACAATTTTCCCTTTCGAATCATATTTAAATTAAGTTAATTAAAATTGTCGCTACCATCATCTATTCAATATTTTTACGACGTTATTTAAGACTTCTATTGCTGATGTGTTTGTTATAAGTGTAAAGATTTTAACTGAGATAGGGCACAGCAGGAAATTTCCTTCTCAAAATATGGTGCAGCCCGACTGGGGTAGTTAGTACCTCAACCTTACAGAAGATCACAGCTAAATAATACTGCTTTCAAGCAGTGTTGTGTTCCTGTTGGTGAGTAAGGTGACCAGAGCTCGTGGGGGAAATTGGAGGTAGGGTTGGCAACGCGCTTGCAATGCTTCTAGTGTTGCAGCCGTCTATAAGCTGCTTGTTTGCCGACCTAACCGACCAAACCGACTTACAAAAAAGGAGGAGGTTCTCAATTCGGTTGTATTTTTTTATGTATGTTACCTCAGAACTTTTGAGTAGGTGGACTGTTTTCGATGATTTTTATTATAATCATAAGGTGGTGCGTGTCATGTGGTCCCATTTAAAATAAATTGCGATCAAACAAGTACCTACTTTTCGAGTTATATCTAATAATGCGTATTTACTTGACAATGTTTTCGTCGACCTATGTTGTATTATACCGTACAACTTTTCATTGAGTACACCGATTTTGATGATTCTTATTTTATTCTGAAGCTAATACTTCTCTTGTACTTTAGTTTAAATTTTATTTGAGTACCTAATCTTTGATAATGCGTATTTACTTGACTACTCTTTCGACTACTTACGTTGTATTACTTGTCGATGTAATTAAAGTCGGTTTTTTGGTTTGCGAGCAAACACAGTTATAATATCCACAGTTTGGTTATCACTCATCATATAAAGGCATTCTATAATTCAATGAATATTTTGACTTAATTGCAAATAAAGACGCTAATGCCTGGATGTTTTATATAATAAGTGATTTAGAATGTTTAAAAATATAAATAATCGTTTAATGTTTCTGGTCTAAATATAAATTTCACATTCAGTGTTCATGTGTTACATTCATCAGTCATCACCATCAGTTCAGCCTACTGCAGTCCACAGCTGGACATAGGCCTCCCCAAGTTCGCGCCAGACATCCCGGTTTTCCGCAATCCTCATCCAACCTACATAAAAAACATATCACCAAGTTCCTCATTAGTTCTGGACTTGATGTTCAAATTTTCTAAGGGTTTAAGGTCTGAGTATAATGTAAATTCTCTTCCCATAAGCCAGTGCTGCTAATATTTCACAGCTTCTTTTATTTCCAAACATTCTAGGTACCTATATAGCCTATTTCTACTTTTGAATTTCAGCTTTTTTTTTATTTAAAACAGCAACCGGTTTTTTGGCTCCTTTTTATCTTCTTGTTTTCTTGTGTTACATTCAGTAGTTATTAAAATACACATATTTTTTGTGTAACAAAACTGATACAAGAATTTTAATTATTTAATTGCATCAATACTTGCTCCATTGTAGCTTGGTATAACATCATTGAACTTCATTAAAATTACTAATAAAAAGTTTGTACTCAAGAAATATGTATAAGTAGTAATTCATTAAAAATATTCTAAAACATTTTTCTCACAGGTACTTCCAATTGTGTTCGGGGTTGGCGCTGTTGTTGTCATAACATCAGCTTTCGCACATTGCGTGTGGGGCAGGAAGCCCAAACCTGCTAAAAATAAGAAGCTTGTGACTCTAGTGGATCCAAACATAAAATATCCCTTACCTCTCATTGAACGAGAAGAGCTAAACCATGATACAAGACGGTTTAGACTTGGTTTGCCTACTCCGGAACATGTTCTGGGTATGTAAATGAAATATACTTTTAATTACCTTGTGAAATAATTCTATTCGTCCAGTCCGTTCTAACACCAATAATGACATTCATGAAAATGTCTTGTAGTTTTAATTTCATGTTCAATTAAGTCCATTTTATGTATACAAATTTCATTGTTACAAATCACTAGTGGTTTTAGTGTATTCGACCATAATTAAAAATTGAAATTAAATCAAACCAAAAAATAATGAAAATAAAGAACACTTTTTAAAAAATTTCAATTTGACTACAGACTTTGACAATCAACAAAAGAGTATAATATGCGTGTGAGTTTCACATACTTGGTATTGTGTGTAATGTTTTTTTTATTGATTTAATGTATAATTTATGTATAATTATGAAAAAATATTAGCTTTCGGAACTCCTTCTCTATATAAACTAAGTGTGCGATATTTCCTACTCCTCCGTCCGCGCAATTTTCGTAAAAAGGGGTCCAAGTTTTTGCTTCACGTATTAATATATAGGTATAGATGCTCAAAATTTTGACAAATCTATGAACTAAGTATATTAGGTATATTATACTGATAAATAATAAACTTAAAACCTTTTTCCAAAATTTATATTTTTTATACTTTTTACATTGTATTCGGTAATAGAGGCATTACATGTTATTTCATATTTACTTCAGGTTCGCCAGTAGGCCAACACATTCATTTATCTGTCAAGATAGATGATGATCTCATTATCAGAGCATACACTCCAATATCGAGTGATGAAGAAAAGGGTTATGTTGACCTGGTTGTCAAGGTAAATGTTTTAAAATTGATTTTGTAATGTAGGTATGATTAAATGTATTATGTACATTAAAAATTAATATAATATAATACTCAACGGCCCTCGGTAGGATTTTCTTCTGTGTCGGGGGTCCGGAAACACCCACAATACACAAGCACAAACGAACAGAACACAACAAACATCTATATGGCCAATACAAATGTCTGTTGTGAGAGGGGATCGAACCCGCGACCGTCAGCGCAACAGCCTATGCAGTGACCGCTGCGCCAACGCATCGTCTTATTTGATCATTAAGTATAAATAATTGTGTTTGCTCGCAAAGAAAAAAATCAACAATTCAATTTTATTACATCGACAAGTAAAACAATTTGGAGACACGAAAAAATAGAGACGTTAATGATGCTGATACACCTCTCTATTAAAGGAACGTGTTAAATAAACTTAATTACTTATATTATGTGGGCTATGTATGTCACATTGTTTCATTATATTCTATTTAGTAAAATCTTGTACTGAGCCCTAAAAAACTTTAATAAATATTCAAAAGTATTTTCTTCCCTAAATGAGATGGATTAAAAGTTTTGCAATTGTAGGTGCGTACTTTTAATCAGTAGAATATTTAATTATATTTGAGCAATAGTAAGACATACTGTGCCAGAAATCTTTATGTAAGTAATTAATTTTAGGTATACTTTAAAAACGTCCATCCAAAATTCCCTGAAGGTGGTAAAATGTCACAATACTTGGATAACATGAAGCTCGGTGAAACAATTGACGTCAAAGGACCATCGGGAAGATTACAGTATGCAGGAAATGGATTGTTTTTAATCAAGAAGTTGAGGAAAGACCCACCTATTAAAGTACCTGTTAAGAAGTTGAACATGATTGCAGGTAAGATATCAGTGATATGACATTAGCGTTAAATCTGTTGAATACCTCTAGGCTAAAGTTATGTCAACTGTAAAGATGTCTCAGCTACTAGGACTCAAATATATTTAATCCTTGTGAAAAATTTACTATTTTCTGAATAAGTAGAAAATCTCTCAGACCTCTGATTTCTCTGACCTTTTCTAATACTTTAAATTATTTCAATTTTGGTTTCCCTAGTCATAGTAGCAGTTAATTTAGTAACAAACAATGGAGTTCACAATTTTGTTAATGATATCAAAATACTACAATTTTACGTCATACATAGAGAGTAATACTGTAAAAATAATTCACTTATCCTATTTCATTTGCAACATTTATAGTTTTCATTGAATTGAATACATTTAAGATCTCATTCTCTAATCTAATCAGATGATAATGAAATTTGATGAGTCTAAGGGAGTGATACATAACACAATATTTTTTATAACTGTTATTATATTGTAATACGTCGGGGAAAAGTCAAAGATATTTTATTTGTAACTGGCTGGTTTTGATACCATGAAAGGATGGCATTTTAAAAATAAAATTAAATAGTAAAAACAGTTTCCTGACACTTTTCATTTGTTTTTCTATCAAAATGCCAAAATGGGTACATCTAACGAAGAAATTCGGTCATTTTAAAATGTGACTCAAGCCGCGAAAAACATTAGTGATTTATGGGCCTAATGCAGTGTCAGTAAGAGTAGTACAAAATTGCTTTAAGCGTTTTCAGTCAGGAAATTTTTATGTCAAAGATGTATTTTGCTCTGGTTAGTTCTGGATAAACGTGACGACATTTTTTTTAAAAGTGTAGCTAATTGACCATAAAACAGTTTTGACCCATTTGAAAAAGGCTGGCTACACAAGAAACTTTTACATACATAGGTGCCACATGAACTCACTGGTAAAAACCTAATGGACCGTTTACTCATTTGGGATTGTCTCTTAAGACGAAATGATATCGAACCATTTTTAAAGAAATTGATCTGAAACGGTTATTGGTAGTAGTTTCTCCACTCTTCAAAAATTTGGTCGAGCTCCGTAACCAAGGTTCTTTCGATGTTTTCAATGGCAAAAGATTTGGATTACAACATTTTTGTGATGATTCGAATCTTACGGTAAAGGCCTCGAGATTCGTATTTAGCAGCATGCGCTTAAATCTTTTCGCAGATTCCTTGAAGGTAGGTGCTGTTGTCTCATCTAATGCTCGCTTGATTTAGCGCCGAAACTCTGTTCGTTTCAGTTATATTCATTCCCTTTGCTTTCATTTCACGCCGCTCATTTACAAGAGAAAGATTAACATCGTTCATCCAGTTTTGTTTCTTGTGTGGAGTTGTTGCTGGCTTAGATTTTTCCACCACCTCCGTAATGAGGTGTTTCACTTTTTCCCAGAGCTCGTTGGGAGTTTGTTCATTTTAATTGATGTTTCTCCATTATTCTTAGTTCTGTTCTAAAGCCATTCTGAAACTCAAGATGTCCCTTACGTCCATCATCTTCTGGTTTTCTTACTGATGTTAGCTTCAACTTTTTCTTTGAAATAAAGAGTTGGTGGTCTGACCCATAATCAGCCCAAACATAATCTATTTGGGTACGGTATCTTCCATTAGGAGAAGTACAGGTATACTGTCTGCGCGGATGATGTTGGAATAGTGTGTTAGTTATGACCAAGTTTCGAACTGCATCAGACGTTCGCCTCTTTCTTCGATTACACGTACATGTTGTCAGGTTTTGATAATTGGCTTCAATCTCTACATAAAAAACACCTACGATTATAAGTTCTCAGTTAGGGATTTTGGTTATAGCGTTTTCTAACGCAGAATAAAAATTCTCTATTTCGTCGTTGGAAGCATCACTTGTGGGTGCATAAATTTGCACAAGGTTCAGGTTTATTGGTGATGCAGCTGGAAAGCAATGAAGCGGTCGTTTATTGGTTTGTAACCCATCGTGTGGTTATTTCGATGTAAAGGAACTAAGAAAGTCACTCCGTTTCGGCTGTTACTATTATTGCCAGAAAAGTAAATCATATGGGTATCGGTGAACAAATGACCACTTCCTTTCCAATGGGTTTTGCTTACTCCGCGACTGTTTATCTCTCTTTGCAAAATGTATTATTTACCAGTAAACAGCAACCCTCGAATATTCCACGTTCCCAGAGTACTAAATCTGTCGTAGTTTGAATGAGAACCCAGTAGCAGGACTGGTTCAGAGACTGGTCTCCCACTCCATCATGGCTGACAACCCATTTCACACCGTGCGTTTCGGGACTAGCGTGGCGCCGAGCGTTAGTCGGTTCGTATGGTTTTTGTGGTTTGTCTAATTGCACTTTCATAACAATTCTCTTGAGAAGTTAACTGCAGTGGTTTCCCCTTGCCTTATGCACCAGACATTTTTAGGATGACTTAGATCCTATGGCCACTGAAGCCTCTTCTGACCAGTCGCCTAATCAGGTATGTGGTTATTCCACCCAGTGGCGGATTTACCAGTAGGCTGAGTAGGCTGGAGCCTATGGCGGCATATTTTAGGGGGCGTCAAATCTGGCTTAAATTTTTAATCTTTTTAAGAAATAAAAAAAATATATATTCTTTATTGCACTAAGTAATTACAACAACACATTATAATAAAGGAAGTAGGCAAGGGCGAACTTATCTCTAAAAGAGATCTCTTCCAGTCAACCCATGGTGGTGAGAGATGATGTGAACGCGGGGCAAAGTAGTGCAACATATAGGTACATCTAAAGATGAGTTTCGAAAATTGTATAGTAGGGGCGGCAAAAATTTAAGAGCCTACTGGCGGCAAATTTTTAAATCCGCCACTGATTCCACCACTGCTCATTGCCCCGTCAATTATCTAGCAGGGAGCAAGCACCACGGAGTGCGTTTGGCACTCTGTCGCCTTTCGGCGCGTGCTGGTGGGGTCGACAGTTGTTGGGTAGCATAGATCTTAGTTGCTTTCCCCCTTACCTACGTCCCAATAAACATATAGACAGACATATAAAAATTCGTTTTATAATTTGTCTTTTCCTAAATATCTCTAACTAGCTTCTGCGCGCGACTTCGTCGGCGTGGACTCCACTCCTATTGGTCTTAGCGTGATGATATATAGCCTATAGCCTTCCTCGATAAATGGGCTATCTAACACTGAAAGAATTTTTCAAATCGGCCCAGTAGATCCTGAGATTAGCGCGTTCAAACAAACAAACAAACAAACTCTTCAGCTTTATTATATTAGTATAGATGTATTGACTGTCACTGCTTACAATTTTAACATATAAACATATAGACAGACATATAAAAATTCGTTAATTTGTCTTTTCCTACATATCTCTAATGTATTGACTGTGCTTACAATAGCTTACAATTTTAGTAAAGGCATAGGTACATAGATAACTAGATAATTATATTACGTACCTAAGTATTGAGGCTAATTCTTTTTTTTTTTTTTGGTATATAAAACACGTTTCATGATAAAGCGTATTAGCAGTAGACATTGATAATAATTATGACAATACAAATAAATGTAAATAAAGTGGTTTTGTGATAATTACTCACGTATTTCACGTTATAGATATTCAAATGCTACGTGTTGATAAACATGTAAATTATCTCAAGTGCGGTGTAATACATCACATTTAGTATCATTATAAAAAACTGATAAAATGTGACAGACAACTAACAATTTTAGTTGACACAACTTAACTTTCTAATCTTTGATAGTAAGAGTGCAACATCATCTTCATCTACAGCTGATGTTGCACTCTTACAACAACTGAAGTTGATGACGATAGATAGCATTCTTCATATTAATCTCAACCCCATAAATTCTCATTTTGTACGTCATCGGCACTTCTTTTAAATTTTCTCTGCTACTGAAGCAAACGTTATGAAATCAAAATTTACCTTTGTTATTAAAGCGTCTTCGAATAAATATTTTGCATTAATATATTTTATACCTAATGATATAGGTATTGTCACCTAATTCTGAATAAATCTGCTAGAGAGAACTATGAAGAAATTTAGCAGTTAGCCTTTAAAAAATTACTTTTTTTTAGCAGCAAAAAAATTAAGCATTACTAAACTCGCACGTCTTCATCATTTATATTATTTCGTGCTGAATAATAACTATGCTTCGACATTAAATATTTTTAATATAAATTTTAAATTAATTAAATATCGATTGTAAAATCGTTTGTGAGAATTTATTGTATACGTACACGAGTGCCTTGCACTTGAAATGAAACATTTATTTTGCTAAATTAGATACTTAGAATAACAGTTTTATCATTTATTTATTTTTTTATACATTAATACAATGTTTATTGCTGTTGTTTGGGTCGTAAGGCGTCTCTAGCAAATTTCGTAAATCTATTTTGTCAATTAATAGAGCAGAACGTGAGCAGAACAAACTCCACTAGACCAAGACACTAATAATGGACATGCTTGATTTGAATACATTATTAAATCGTTTTTATTCGAATAAGGGTTTCTATATTCGTTTTCGTCTATTATTCTGTGTTAAGAACAGGCAGGTTTATAGGTTGGGCGTCCAATATTTTCTTTAGGTTTTAAAATTATTAATATTATTATAGATTTATAACCATTATTATAGATTTATAATCATTATTATAGATTTATAATCATTACTATTACCTACTCTTGCACTACTTTGCCCCGCGGTAAGCCGGTAACATCAATTCTCACCACCATAGGTAGACTGGAAAAGATCTCTTATCTCTTCATAGTGAGATAAGTTCGCCCTTGCCAACATTATTTGTAAATATGATTTTTACTTGTTTCTTTTTTAAGTGCAATAAAGATTATATATATAATATTTAAAAAAAGAATTAGACTAATCATATTGGTTGCAATATCATTGCTTTCTATTTTGTTGCTCTCTTGTTCATGCTATAGTATTTTTTTTTTTGATAATTTTTCTAATCTGTCTAGTATGGATTAGAAAAATTCTCAAGATAAAAATTAGCGCGATTAAACACAAAGTTTCCAGATTTTCTGAATGACGTCCATAGATCGGCAATCTGTTCTTTAATTTTATTGTTATCGTCATTAGATAATAAAAAATATGTAATAAACCTTGAAAACTTTTGATAGCAAAAAATTTGTGATAAGATGAAATATTTGGAAAATCCAAAAGCGGCGATGTTTTGGAAACTAGACATGTTAGAATATTATAAAGTCAGCGTATTTTTTTAACACGCTTTTACTAGCTAAAAACAAAAAAAAAACTTTGGAAAAATCACCAGCTTTTGTTCTATAGTATCTAGTATTTTTTTCTGAGCTGCCACTACAGTAGACGAAAAACTCGAAATCTACTGCAGTAAAAAAGTTTAGCGTCTGGGCATGGGTCAGCTAGGTTAAAGATTTATAATTACCTATATAAAGGATCTAGCCGGTTAAGCATACGTAAACTGCACTCGTTTCTGATGAAGATTTCTTAATTGTTTTCCATCTAAAATAGCCATACACCTAATCTCACACACCTAATAACCCCTATAGTAAGGGAATAATAGGGGTAACGACCCTGAACGTAATTTTTTTCTCAATATTCAGTATTCCTATTGAAGATATCTTCATGAAATTGAAACTGTACCTAAATGACTATCGATATACTAATTATAATATATATTTATTAAAATTTTTGCTGTAGGTATATTAGAAACCGTAAAAAACGAGAAGTATTATTTTTGGTGGTGGTTTTTTTATACCAACCCTCAAAGCGACACCTACTAAAAAAACATATCTTATTTGTTAATTAGTTAGCTGTTATAAAATCATTGTTTACTAAAATTTTCTGTGAAGTTAAAATTATGGAAGTGTGGGCTTGACTAATACTTTTAAGAATTACCTTCGCGATTATTATATATTTTTGCATACATACTAGAAGCTACTACGATCTCTTCAACAATAGACAATGCGTAGAGTCAAAATATATTAGTAGAAATACTAATTAGATCGGTTGGGAACTTGGGAACAAGTGCTAATAATGTTGCTCGTATTATATGTAATTTCGCAGGTGGAACGGGCATTGTGCCAATGTTACAACTCGTTAGACGCATTTGTAGGGATGCTAGTGATTCCACGGAATTGAGACTGATATTTGCGAACCGGACGGAACAAGATATTATATTAAGAAATGAACTGGAGAAGTATCAAAGTGAACAATTCAAGCTATGGTACACGATCAGTAATAAAGGAAATGAAGGTAATTTACTTAGTTAATTATTTAGTTCTTAAGTTGTGAATTGTAAATATATATGAATTGTAATTTTTCTTAAAATACTTAATTTAAGTAGTTTAAATTATTAAATGCTTTGTAATCAAATTCTTCAGAAATGAGAACAAACAACTTTAGATTATACTAGTTGTGCCCGCGTTTAACAGAAAAGTTATTGTTCAGTTCATAGTTATTAAATAATTAAATTTCTAAAATAAATGTAGCCTAAATTACTCCTTATTACATCAGCTATATGCCAGTGGAAGTCCCTTCAAAATTGGTCCAGCCGTTTCAGAGATTAGCTGGAACAAACAGACAGACAGACAGACAGAAATTGTAAATGTTATATTGGTATATGTTCCGTGTATACATACATATCGATCACGATCACGATTCAGCCTATAATATCCTACTGTTGGGCATAGGCTTCTTCCCCATGTAGGAGAAGGATCAGAGCTTAATCCACCACGCTGCTACAATGCGGGTTGGCGGATAATATATACATACATATGCATTTAGTAAAAAGCGGTTATTTTAATATTACAAACAGACACTCTAATTTTATTTACCTATTTGTGGCTAAGATTAAGCATTAAAAAGTTATAATTTTCATATTGTAGGATGGAAGTACAGCGTTGGTTACATCAATGATGAAATGATCAAAGAGCACCTATTTCCCCCCGGGGATGACGTCATCGTGCTCATGTCCGGACCCCCACCTATGATAAACCTCACCTGTATCCCGGCCTTAGAAAAACTAGGCTATCCAGAAAATTTACGTTTTGTTTACTAAGTTAAAAAACATTTCTAGTTCAATATTTTTATTTTATTAGATCTTCAAGTTTAACATTCAAATAACGCATATTTGAATGTTAAACTTGAAGATAACCATAGTTGCTGTTAAGGACAATAAATTTTTTTATATATATGTTTTTAATGTTTCTAAAAGACGCCTGCAACACCAGAAGCGTCACAAGCGCGTTGCCGACCCTATCCCCAATCCCCCCCCCCCCTCCACCCCAGGAGCTCTGGTCACCTTACTCACCAACAAGAACACAATACTGCTTGAAAACAGTATTATTTAGCTGTGGTCTTCTGTAAGGTCGAGGTACTACCCCAGTCGGGCTGCTCCATATTTTGAGCAGGAAATAACTTTCATGAATCAATTTTTTCAATTAATATCCTAATCCCTGGTATCCTGGACCTATTTATTTTATTTCATTTTATTTATATAAGGTTTACCAACAGATATACATCAAATATAGTATTAGGCTATTAAGAGTACAGTGTATATAAATCATCATGTTAGGATGTAGATCCAATTTCAGGCAAACACAGCTTCCTCATTTTAACTAAATATTTAAAGGGGAGAGAATAATAATAATTATAGGTTAATTCTTAAAATATTTGACTAATTTTTTATATCCACTAAAACTACTGTGAAATATGTCTCTCTTAGTTTTTTGATAAAATAGATAAAAGATATAAAGATAAAAGTGACCGACTGTATGTAACGGCTAGGTACTCACTCACTCACTTCAGCCTATCGCAGCCCACGGCTGGACATAGGCCTGCACAAGTTTGCACCATAAATGGCGTGAACTCATGTGTCTTGCCCATAGTCACCACGCTGGGCAGGCGGGTTGGTCACCACAGGGCTGGTTTATCGCACCATGTATGCAGTGGCGGACTAAGCCCGTCAGAGGCCCGGGGCGGCAAAGCTGAATGAGGCCCCCCCCCCCCCACCCCCAGGTTTAAAAAAAATTGCGTGCGTACAAAGTACACAAGTCTGAAGTGAAACTTCTTTGGCAAACTAATTAAAGAAAATAATTAAAGAAAAAAACTAATAAAAAAAAGAATTTAAAATAAGTACAAAAAACAAAACTAATTGAAAAAAAAGTCAACGTCACGCACTCGCGCGTCAGGCGGTCACGCATCCAAGGACTGATCGTCATGATGCTGCCGCGTTACCGGTTGCTTAAATTTTACCCCTCATGCGCCTAAAGACTCGCAACGGTCACAGCACTGGATTGCGATTGACTGTTGCGCAGGCGGTTGCGGGTTCGATCCCCGCACACGATAACATTTGTATTGGCCATATAGATGTTTGCCGTGGTCTGGGTGTTTGTTCATTCCTTGTGGGTCTCCCCACCGTGCCTCGGAGAGCATGTTAAGCAGTCGGTCCTGGTTGTTATCATATACACCTGATAGCGATCGTTACTCTTAGTAGGGAATATATCCGCCAACCCGCATTGGAGAAGCGTTGTGGATTAAGCTCCGATCCTTCTCCTACATGGGGAAGATGCCTATGCCCAACAGTGGGATATTACAGACTGAATCGTGCGCCTAAAGTAGGACACCGCGTTGGCGCAGCGGTCACAGCATTGGATTGCGATTGGCTGTTGCGCGGGCGGTTGCTAATTCGATCCCCGCACACAACAACATTTGTATAGCCTCTTCTTGTTTTAAGCAATGCTCTTTCAACACCGGATCATAATATTTCGCTAACAGTTGTACTAATTATAGAAAATTTCTCCTGTTTTTCGAAGAAATATCTTCACGGTGGCCTCGGAAGGTCAGATTTTGTTGGGCTAAGAATAGCGTTACATTAAAAAGCTTCTAAAGGCATCTAAAAGTTAAAAGAATATTAGTGCCGTGTAAAAAGTTAAGATTTCTGTAGTGTTTTGATCTTGATGAAATTATATAGGTACTAAGCGTATTTTTAAAGTCTTCTTTACGATTTAATCAGGGGAAACGCAGAGGCATTTGGGGCCCCCTAAGACTGGAGGCCCAGGGCGGGCCGCCCCTTCCGCCCCCCGGTTAGTCCGCCACTGCATGTATGTGTATTTTAAAGCCAGCAGTTGGATTCGTTTTTATTTTTATTTTTGTGTTACCCACACATGAGGAAATTATCAAGAATTCATATCAAGAATTTCGACGCGGCTAGATGAGGACCCATAGCTCAGTTGGCAGAGCGCTGACAGCTGACACGGCACGTCATAGGGCGCAGGTTCAAATCCCGCTGGGTCGAAAATTTTGATATGATTTAAAACCAGCAGTTGGATGTTTATCCCGCCATCGGTCGGCTTTTTAAGTTCCAAGGTGGTAGTGGAACTGCGTTATCCCTTAGTCGCCTCTTACGACACCCTCGGGAAGAGAGGGGGTCGGCTATATACATTTATGCTTTATTATAATGGGCATGACGACAGTATCAAAAAATCGTCAATTTAATGATTTTAGGGGAACACTCATATTTAAAAAATTCAAAATACTGGTTTAGTTTTATGTACAGGCACTGGAGCTTTCCGTGCGGGGCGGGGGCGGTAGCTGGTAGGTAGGTAGTAGGTGGTAGGTAGGTAAATGGAATACAAAAATTAATAGCCTAACTACAGCACAATTTAGCAAATATATTAATAAGTAATTTGGTGTGGATAAATGTAGAAAGCTTCACATAAAACTAGGCAAGAAACGACCGGGCCATTGTGCAGCTAATGATACTGATATAATTACAGCCATGTAACCAACCGAATTGTAGAAATACTAAAGATATAAAGAACTTAGAGGATTTTTTAAGTGAAACTTCTTTAGGCGCATGAGGGGTAAAATTTGAGCGCAATTTCATTACTTGGTTGGGTGACCGTTTTTTTTGTCAACTAGTTTTATTTTTGTATTTTAAATTCGTTTTTTTTTTTTTAAATTAGTTTTTATTAATTAGTTTTAATTCCTAAAACTTTGCACAAACACAACCAGGAGCACAAATAAAACCTTAATATATTGGATTGCTTAATAATTACACAAATGTATGGTGGCCTTATACTAACAAGAAATAATTTTGCCATCGCAATTTAACTTGCTACTAGCGCCATCTAGTCGTAGACGTGGTAAGCCTCGAACAAAAAGCAAACAAAAAAAACTTGGCTGGATAGGTGGAGGATGGCCGTCAACGTTGGGAAGACGGCCGCTCTACTTACCGGCGGCTCCAGGCCGCTGCGCCAGCTCAAACTCCGAGGTCAGGACGTAGAGTGGAAGACCTCAGTGAGGTATCTGGGGTGCCACATCGACCGGAGGCTGCGCATGGTTCCCACGGTAAACCGTGCGATGAACCACGCAGCGGCGGCCCGGTCGAATGGAAGAAATCAGAACTACCCCAAAAACTTTCTTAATACAAACACAATTTAACTGAACTAAGTATACCTTTATAATATAGGTACCTACCCAATGGCGGATCCAGGGGGGCGGATCATGGGGTCATGACCTCCCAGGGCCGTAGCTAGGGGGGGGCATTGAGGGGCAATGCCCTACCTTAAAATCACAAATGCCCTACCTTAAAACTGCCAAAAACTAAAATAAAATATTATAATTAAATTGTTTGTTCAACAAGTTGAGATAAAAAAAAAATTGTAGCCAAAATAAACAAAAACTAGAGATTGATTATGATTGTTTGTAGTTTGGTTAAGTGAAGTGCACGATTAAAGAGTGTTTTGTAATAATGTCAGCTATGGTATTCCTTCTGCTATTGCACAAATCGGAGAACCAATAAAATAAGTTGTTTTAAACACATATCCTAAACAACATAACAGAGGGCCTTTGTTTTCGATTGGTTCAAGCGTTAAAAATGGTTGCAGTATTCTGTCGAGAAAGGTGGTGCTTTTTGCTATCTATCCAGCCATTTTTACCTCGTGGAAGCAAACAGAAGCGTACACTTCCGCAGGATTGAGAAACTGAAAAATGCCATTGATTCTAAAACTGGTTTTCCAAAACATGGAAATTAAAATTATGTCAATTATTATAATAAGTTTGCAAAAACAATATGATTTAAAATAATTCTAAGTGGTATTTTTAGTCGTATCTATTTATTCGTATCACCCCACCCAACAATTAATTTTATTACCTCAGTCTCACTCAGACGTGGATCTCTACATACAAATCTGGAAGTTCAACCATCTTTTTCGATTGTTGTTCATCATTGAGGATTTAATAGTTCGTAGACCATGCTCATGTTCTATCACAGAAATTATTTGTCTACGAATAACTAGTCAATGTACAACTCTGACCTAGTAGTCTAGTCAACAAGTTCAAAAACGTGTTAAATAGAGATAAAGCTCCTAAAAATATGGGCGATAGCAAGTTCGATTCGGAATGATGTCTAGAAAAATGTTTTTTAAGGGTTTATTAGCACATAAAAATATTGCGATTGTTATTAACAAAATAAGAAAAAAAGAAGGTATTTAGTTTGTCGTTAATAATTTCTAAAATAATGAAATTGAAGGAATTTTAAAAAAAGATCCTGAAAGAAGAGGAAATTTCAGATTAAAATGTCTCAATTTCCAGAACTCTATCTTTGTTATTTATAATTTATTTTAACGCTGAAAATAGTACTTCGCGAGGTCGTTACGCCATAGGCGTGCCGTCTAAAAAGCCGGTATTTCACCTAAAATAATTTTTTTATAGTATTAACTAACAATTTAAAAATTTGAATAAATTATAGTTAAGTGTAATCTTGACACTTGAAGGAATTTTTAAAAAAGTTACACCATTGTTAATTAACTACTTATTTTCCAATCTCTGTTTTTATAAATTACGGCATAACCGCATAAAAGTTTAAATAATTGGTCTAAAATTTTTGTCGCTTCGTGGAGCTCTTCTCATTTAGATAGGTATCTAATAAAGTTATGCAATAAAAAATTGTTTATTATTTTGCTAATTATAATTTTTTTAAATTAACAAAAAATTAAATTTCTAAAAATTGTTATCAAAAAATGTTTTTTTTTAGTAATATTTTATTACGCTGTTTTTGCATCTGATATAGGTATTAATTAACATTGTAAAAAAAACATATTTTTCCCAATTATTTTATTTTTATTGGTGAAATCTTAAAAACTATAACGTACGGATAAAAGGAAATTATTAATTACACATTATTTTGTTTAAAGAATTGAAAAGGGTCAAAGAAGATTTTTAAGAATAAAATAATTTTTTATTTATATTATAAGATTATAAAAAATGAAATAAAAAATTTAAGAATTTTTTTTAAAATAATAATTATTTCACCTATGCAATACATATGATAGTAAATTTCTTTGTTATTAAATCGCAAAATAGTCTGTTTATAAACAATTTCTTAACAAATGACGTAAAAATTTTTTTTCCAATGTTAATTAATACCTATATGGCCTATATTAGATGCAAAAACAGCAATAATAAGATATTACTAAAAAAAAAACATTTTTTGATAACAATTTTTAGAAATTAAATTTTTTGGTAGTTTAAAAAAGTTATAATTAGCAAAACTATAAACTTTAGTAAAGGTTATTGGGCGGAATCCGACCCGGTCGCGGACACGAATGAGAATGGTATAAAATGAAAGTAGGCTAGTAAAAATAGACGTTTTTTTTGGTCAACCTCGCACTAAATATCCGATCCAATTTTAGTTTTTTATTAGGTTAAGGGTCACTTGCTGACCATAAAAACATAAAATGCTGACAGATCCAGGTGGAGCTTCGATCGCAATCTTAAAGAAAAGTTTTTGGCCGATATCTCGAAAACTATCAACTTTATGGCAAAAATTATTTAGACCTTTTTTGTAGACAATAAAATTTTGCATCTTTTATTACCTGTAAACTTTTTTGTAAAACTTACCGTTTACGATTTATAGCCCATTTAATGAACCCGTTTTTCATTTTTGGCCAATAACTCTTCAAATATTGGATTAATCAATAAAATTCATCTATCCATTTTTTAAGATCACTTTATTTTCTACAACTTTTGATTAAAACGTTTTTTTCTAATGTCCATACTTTTTGAGTTATAAAATGTTTAATTTAGAAATGCAGCCGCTCGGCGGGTGACGCGGCAGTTAGTTGTACGAAATATAATAAAAAAAATATATTAAAAAAATTACTATTGCAGGTAAGGAAATGTACTATCAATTTTTAAGTACAAAAATAAGCGGGTTATTTTTTTTTAATTTGTTTGTTGAATTTGTACCATTATATTCTATGCGTACCTTGAAATTTTCGACTTTACGCCCGGTAGTCCAACATTAAACGTTTTATAACTCAAAAAGTATGGACATTAGAAAAAAAAGTTTTAAACAAAAGTTGTAGAGAATAAAGTGATCTTAAAATATGGATAGATGCGTTTTATTGAATAATCCAATACTTGAAGAGTTATTGGCCAAAAATGAAAAACGGGTTCATTAAATGGGCCATAAATCTTAAACGGTAAGTTTTACAAAAAAGTTTACAGGAAATAAAAGATGCAAAATTTTACTGTTTACAAAAAAGATTTGAATAGCTTTTGCCCTAAAGTTGATAGTTTTCGAGATATCGGCTAAAAACTTTTCTTTAAGATTGCGATCGAAGCTCCACCTGGATCTGTCAGCATTTTATGTTTTTATGGTCAGTAAGTGACCCTTAACCTAATAAAAAACTAAAATTGGATCGGAAATTTAGTGCGAGGTTAAATGCTTTATTGACTGGCCTAAAGAGTGTAAATTCACCTAACATTATGTATAGTTATTTTATTTTGAATCCACGAGACAACAAAGTTTGAGCCAAAAATATATTTATTCAAAACATCGAATACTTTTAGGGTTCCGAACATATATAAGGAAAAATCGGAACACTTATATGAAGAAACTAGCTTCTGTCCGCGATTTCGTTTGCGTGGAATATTTACTTTTGGCCAACGTCAACTTTAACAAAAAAAAAGTCGAATTTCAAACATTCTGCATTGGTGCTCCGTTTCTTTTAATCTTAGCGTGATGAAAGCTTATAGCCTTCCTCGATAAATGCGCTATTTAACATTGTTCACCACCCACATTCAAATCGGACCAATAGTTTCTGAGATTAGTGTTCGTTCAAGCAAACAAACAAACTCTTCAGCTTTATAGTATTTATGAATTTTAGCTTGAGAGGTGTCGTTAGCTTCGTCTTGACTATGAGGGTGACACTGGGTATATAAAAATAAAAGCAATAGATTTTTGGCGACTTCACTAAGACGAGGAAGGCAATTACCATTTCCGCGTTTCTCAAAAGAATGCAGGGAAGTAAAACGTTATTTTTCATATTATACATTTAATTTAACTAATATTAAACGTTTTAAAGTGTAATATTAATTACATTAATCATATTGGAACATTGTAGGAGTGTTGTAATGTTCCAAACTCAAAAATATACACGTGTATACACGGCCGCCGTAGCGTCGGGAATTGTGCGCATATTGCCAGTATAGTTTATTTTTTATCCTGGGCTAGGCACCAAAAGCAAATTGAAGCCCCAGCGGCATTTTTAGATGAAATAACGGTAGACATTGATCAGGCCGAGTAGGTGACAATGTAAAATGTGAATTTTCGTTTTCCTTTTTTTTTCAAAATTCCCACAACCCACAAGAAAGCGACTCTTACCATGATAAACTAGATACATTTGTCTTAATATCCTCAAAATTTCATGTCTGTCCGCCGTGGGTTTTTCTCCCATACAATTTGCCCATGGTCTTTTTTATTGCATATCTTTATTAAGTATCTAATGAGAAGAACTCCATGAAGCGAATCAAATTTTAAACAAATTATTTAAACTTTTATGCCGTAATTTATAAAAACAGAGATTGGAAAATAAGTAATTAATTAACAATGGTGTAACTTTTTGAAAAATTGGCATAAACCTTTTTTTTCACCGAGGTTTTATTCCTTCAAGTGTCTAGATTAGGTACACCACAATTTATTCAAATTTTTAAATGATTGTTTAATACTATAAAAAAATTATTTTAGGTGGTATACCGGCTTTTTAGACGGCACGCGACGTAACGACCTCGCGGAGTACTATTTTCAGCGTTAAAATAAATGATAAAAAATACAGATAAAGTTTTGGGAGTTGGGATTATTTAATTGGAAATTTCCTCTTCTTTCAGTATCTTTTTTTAAAATTCTTTCAATTTCATTATTTTAGAAATTATCAACGAAAAACTAAATACCTTCTTTTTTCTTATTTTGTTAATAACAATCGCAATTTTTTATGTGCTAATAAACCCTTAAAAAACATTTTTCTAGACATAATTCCGAATCGAATGAGTTATCGCCCATATTTTTAGGAGCTTATCTCTATTTAACACGTTTTTGAACTTGTTGACTAGACTATAGAGGTCAGTTATATAAGTGCATTTATAATAGCTTTTCATGGTGATTGATTTAGGAGCCCATGCTTCGGAGCAGATCAATTCTGATAATTTTTTTACCGCCCTACCTCTAACCAATGCTGCCCTACCTTAAATTCGACTCTAGCTACAGCCCTGTGACCTCCCCATGGGCTGAGTCCAGGGCCTAGGTGGACCACTAATTAAATTGTTAAACATAATAAATACCTACTTTTTACCTGTTTCTGTTATTATCAAAATTAAATTACTTTTTGTGACTTGACCACGACTATTATATGTGACCCCCTGGCGCCAAAGCTGGATCCGCTCTTGATTATACCCAGGGCCGGATCTACCATATGGCTTTTTGGGCTTCAGCCCAGGGCCCCTTGGATTCAAGGATTCAAGGGGCCCCCAGCTAAGTCAATTCAAAGTCAAAAATAGACACGATAATGCGAAAGAATCAATAAATTTATTAAATTCTTTATTCTTTGTTCTTATATTACTTTGAACTGACAGTTAAAATGTACGGCTCTAAGGTTCGGCTGCCATAACACATTCAATCGTAGTCAAATTTGGTGGGCTCCTAATTAGTATTAGCCCAGGGCCCCCTGACCTCACGGTCCGGCCCTGATTATACCTACTCTTTGTACTTTGGCTACTGCAAATTTATGTTATCTTGTTGGCTGTACCTATATTCATACTTATTAATTGAGCTTCGTCTTATTAGATAAAGAAATTGTTAAAATAGAATCACTTAGCAAGTTAGCACTTAATAAAAACAAAGCTTATAGTCGTATACCTACTAGCACTAAACAACGTAACGACTTTTGTTTTTTTTATTAGATATTTCTAATACCTAAACTAACAATAAAGAATTAATTTAATGTACCTAAATCTTATAATGTACATACACAATTCCCATTATTATTTAATTCTCTCCATCCGATTATATTTACTACCTTAAATAGGTACTAAGTTTGTAAATTTTGTACAGTTTAAAATTAATACTTCATGGAGATATCGTAATGATCTATTTTAGGAACATTTTAAATTGTTTACTCATCTGAGAAAGAGAGAGAACCCAGTTCGTTTAAACGCCAAATGCCCAAATCTAAAAATTCTAAAATATCTCGCTCGCAGCAACACAAACGCGTACGGCGTAAGTGGTTTTGCCGTTTTGCCTATGTATGTTGCACCGTGCACGACCACAAACCACATCAGACCATCAGTTGGAACACAAAAATTGTCATTTTAAACATGTGTCTGTACTCTGTGCTGTGTGGGTAAAACTCTATGGGGTAAAACAAAAATAATACGAATCAAAGATACGAATTGTCATTTTAGTTAATAAAATAATATTATGGAATAACAAAAGTGATTAAAATACGCTTTGAATAAAACTATAAAAAATACAAAATGAACGTTGGTGTCAGAGTGAATCCTAAAATCGTAAGTATTTTTCTGTTCGTTAATATTATGTAATATAACTTAGATAAATATAATAGAATATGTAGTAAAAAAGCGTTACTTTGTATAATCATTGAAGTATTCTTATCATATTATTTTCTTATCTAATACAAAAGGTAAGGTATTTAATATACCTATTTTTATTCAATAGTAACTTACTATTCGTCTCAGATAAAAACGTTTGGTTAGTAAATTGTCTACATAAATTTTCTCTTTTGAATCATATTTAATTTAAGTCAATTAAAATTGTCGCTAACATCATCTATTCAATATTTTTTACGATGTTATTTAATACCTATTGCTGATGTGTTATGTGTGAAGATAACTAAAGTTCAAGGATCATTTTAATATCCACAGAGTGGTAATCACTTGTCATGTACAGTTCAGTGAATATTGCAAAGACGCTAGTGCATTGACGTGTGATAACATGAGTAATTTAGAAGTAGCTCTTTCTCAATTTTTTGAGAAAATAACAGTATGTGGTTGTATATGTATTAAAAATATTAATAATCGTTTAATGAGGAGGGGTCTAAACTGATCGAAAAATAGCTCACGTACCTAATTAATAGATGCCCCCTAACATCATTGAACTTCATTAAAATTACAAAAAGTTTGTATGCAAGAAATATGTGTTATTAGTATTTTATTAAAATTGTTATTAAACATTTTTCTCACAGGTACTTCCAATTGTGTTCGGGGTTGGCGCTGTTGTTGTCTTAACATCAGCTTTAGCACATTACGTGTGGGGCAGGAAGCCCAAACCTGCTAAAAATAAAAAGCTTGTGACTCTAGTGGACCCAAACACTAAATATCCCTTACCTCTCATTGAACGAGAAGAGGTAAGCCATGATACAAGACGGTTTCGACTTGGTTTGCCTTCTCCGGAACATGTACTGGGTATGTAAATAAAATATACTTTTAATTACTTTGTAAAATAATTTTATTCGTTCAGTCCGTTCTAATACCAATAATTACATTCATGAAAATGTCTTGTAGTTTTAATTTCATATTCAATTAAGTCCCATTTTTAAGTACGAATTTCATTGTTACAAATCATATACTCAAAATTTTGACAAATCAATTGAAGTACTCATATATTATACTGTTAAATAGTTTTTCTATACTTAATTCTGGCCAGTAACAATTTACTACAAACTTAAACCCTTTTTCCAAAACTAATATTTTTATATTTTAAACATTCTTCTTCATTCATAGACCATTCATTCAGTAATAGACCATTACATATTATTTCATATTTACTTCAGGTTTGCCAGTAGGCCAACACATTCATTTATCTGTTAAGATAGACGATGACCTCATTATCAGAGCATACACTCCAGTATCGAGTGATGAAGAAAAGGGTTATGTTGATTTGGTTATCAAGGTAAATATTTTATAAATTGATTTTGTGATGTATTATTGTACATGTACATTAAAACACTACAGTTTAAAAATAGATTTGAGAATGATAGCAAAACTTTATTTGATCGTTAAGCATAAATAATTGTTTTTGTTCGCAAGTGAGAAAATCCAACAATTCAATTACATTGACAAGTAAAACAATGCAGGTACACGAAAAATTAGACAAGTTAATGATGCTGATACACCTCTTGATTAAAGTAATGTGTTAAATAAACTTTATCTTATATATAAAATTCTCGTGTCACAATGTTAGTTACAATACTCTTCTGAAATAGCTAGACCGATTTTTATAATATTTTGTGTGCATATGGGGTAGGTCTAAGAATCGGCAACATCTATTTTTCATACCCAGAAGCTATAAGAGGTGGGGGATTAAGAAGGTTAATAACATACATGACTAAACTACATTTGCGGGGTCAGCTAGTTACTTATATAACTTATATTATGTGGGCTATGTAGTATAAATAATATTGTTATACAATAAACAATTCACATTGTTTCATTATATTCTAGTAAAATCTTGTACTGAGTTCTAACAAACTGCAATCAATGTTCAAAAACCTTTTCTTCAGTAAATGAGATGGGTTAAAAGTTTTTCATGTACATACTTTTAATTAGTAGAATATTTAATTATATTTGAGCAATAGTAAGACGTACAGTGTCAGAAATCTTTATGTAATTAATTTTAGGTATACTTTAAAAACGTCCATCCAAAATTCCCTGAAGGAGGTAAAATGTCCCAATACTTGAATAATATGAAGCTCGGTGAAACAATTGACGTCAGAGGACCATCGGGAAGATTACAGTATGCAGGAAATGGATTGTTTTTGATCAAGAAGTTGAGGAAAGACCCACCTATTAAAGTACCCGTTAAAAAGTTGAACATGATTGCAGGTATGATATCAGTGATATGACTTTAGGATTAAATCAGTTGAATACCTCTAGGCTAAAGTTATATCAACTGTAAAGATGCCCCAGCTACTAGAACTAAAACATATTTATTCCTGGTGAGAAATTTACTATTTTATGTATAGGTACAAAATCTCTCAGACCTCTGGTTTCTGTGACTTTTTCTAATATTTTAAATTATTTCAATTTTGCTTTTCCTAGTCATCGATCATGATTCAACCAGTAATATCCCACTGTTGGGCATAGGCCTCTTCCCCATGTAGGAGAAGGATCGGAGCTTAATCCACCACGCTGCTCCAATGTGGGTTGGCTGATATATTCCCTACTATGAGTAACGATCGCTATCAGGTGTAAATGATAACATGTACATGATAACAACCGGGACCGACGGCTTAACGTGCTCTCCGAGGCACGGTGGGGAGACCCACAAGGAATGCACAAACACCCAGACCACGGCAAACATCTGTATGGTCAATAAAAATGTTGTCGTGTGCGGGGATCGAACCCGCAACCGCCCGTGCAACAGCCAATCGCAATCCAGTGCTGTGACCGCTGCGCCAACGCGGCGTCAGTTTATGTTCATCTTGTATTTCTAAAACAATGAATTCAAAAAACATACTACTTAAAGCAAAGTCAAGCATCGCACAATAATCTTGATAATAAAGTATCTTTCATTCCTGATGATTAGTAATGCTACACTCATTTATAACACACATACCTAACTTTTCAGAAATTAATAGATATTTGATACAGAACTATATTCAGGATTTCAGCTTCTTGATATTTTTAAGCGACTAAGGGGCTGTTTCACCAGGTGTGGAAAACGCTATTTGACGGATGACAGTATCCAACAGTAAAAAGTTTTTATTTTATTACACTTTTTTACCATCGAATTCTACTAAAAGTATTTATGAAATATCACTATTCGCATTTACTAATCTTAAAGCTGTAGTTTATTAATTGAGGACAGTAAAATTTTTCGTTCTTTTCGATTCCGGTATAAAAAATAGGAGTTCAAATTTTAAAAAAAAACGAGGTTGACCTTGAAATAACCTTGAAAATGAGGTTCAAGGTCAAATCAGAGGTCACCGTTGGGTTCCTCGTAGAAAGTTACTTAGGTTATGACCTATGGTTTACGACTAACCCGTGCGATTTCCAAATTTTCCGGGATTTCCATACTTTTTACTCACCCTATATATACTATGAAGAAGCTAGTAGCTATCAAACTAAAGTGCTATTTCAGCAAACACAGATTGAGTCTTTTTTTTTCAAGTATACGGATGACGTCTTTATTTAAATAATGATTTATTTTCAGCTTTCTTTTAATGATAAATCATAAAACTATCATACATTTTAAGATAACAACTAACAACAGTTGAGTATATCGGTAATATATGAATAAGTATGTAGGTACACTAATGTAGGTACATTTAAGTATATGGACAATTTTACTACAGCAATATTAATCTATACTAGATCAACAAAAAAAAGTCCGCGACGCTCTGTGTCTATCATTGGGTATCCAATAATATACAATTACTAGCGACCCGCTCCGGCTTCGCACGGGTGCAATTCTGATACTAAATATAAAATATAAAATAAATATTTGCAATCTAAGCGCAAAAAATGTGTTTATTTACGACATCACATTAGAAAACTTTAAAACTATCAGTGTTCCTCTACTATATTATGCATGTATTATACATATAAACCTTCCTCTGGAATCACTCTATTTACTAAAGAAAACCGCATCAAAATCCGTTGCGTAGTTTTAAAGATCTAAGCATATATACAGACAGACAGACAGACAGTGGGAAGAGACTTTGTTTTATAATATGTAGTAAGGGTCGACCGAGATCTCGGTCTCGGTCTCGGTCTCGGCATTCTCGGCCAAAAATTCTACCGAGATCTCGGTCTCGGTTCTCGGCCAAAAATCGCCGAGATTCTCGGCCAAACCGAGACCGTTGTAATTAGGTACGGTATAGGATAATGGGATTCAAATCTACCGCGCGCGTCCACATTTGTCACTTATGTCAGTGCGAGAGCGAGCTATCGATTGTGATTGGTCGGCTGGCAACGAGCGGGTGCGGGGTGTTACTTACCACTGCTGCCGCCACTCCGCGCCGTTCGCTCATTTCATTACTTTTTAACCGACTAAGCAAAAAAGGAGGAGGTTCTCAATTCGACTGTATTTTTTTAACGTATGTTAGCTCAGAACTTTTGACTGGGTGAACCGATTTCGATCCATTTTGTTTTAAATGAAAGGTATAGTGTGTCATGTGGTCCCATTTAAATTTAATTGAGATCTGACAAGTACTTTTAGAGTTATATCTAATAATGCGTAACTTTTTCGTCGACCTACGTTGTATTATGCCGCATAACTTTTTTCTCGGTATACTGATTTTGATGATTCTTAATTTAATCGAAAGCTAATAGGTACTTGTCATGTAGTCTTGTTTAAATTAGATCGAAATCTGATTACAACTTTTTAAGGAATCTTTAGTAGCGCATATTTACTTGACTATTTTATCGTCTTATTACGTTGTATTACTTGTCGATATAATTGAAGTCGGTTTTTTTTTCGTTTGCGAGCAAACACAATTTTATGTAAGCAAACAATTATAGTTAAACTGTAAAAAGGAGTTTGTTTGAATTTTGTTCGTAGTAGAATAATTAAGTCTCTTATTGTTTTGATTAATTATAATTACTAGCTAGAATAACTACATAAAGTAGTTAAGTGACTATTAAGATCATTATATTATCACGTATTATTTTATACGTATGGTGAAAACCTGGTAAGTGTACGAAGATATTTTAGATTCAGTGACCACATTCATCAGAATACGATATATCGATTCGCTGATTTATATGTTCGTTGCTGTTTTTCAACCGACTTAAAAAAAGGAGGAGATTTCTCAATTCGACCGTATTTATAGGTATAGTATATCTTTTATTCATGTTCGGGGATAACTTCGTCGTTTATGAACCTATTTTGATAATTCTTTATTTGTTGGAAAGGAGATATCCCAAGGGTAGTACGATGATAAGGAAACCAGGATCTGATAATGTAATCATCATCCTATGGGCAGCATAATCTTATGGGCAGCTCATGAAGTCATAGACTTGGTTGATGACCCAAAGACAAGTTACGAAAGCAGTTCAAGTTCTGTTATAGAAATAGCGCTTGACAGCTTTCTTAGAGAGCCAAGACTCCAAAGAAACGCAAATATTTTTGAATATTGGTATTCGTCACCATATGAAGTACTTAGGCCTGCAGCAAAAAAGTTTCTATCAGCACCGCCTACTAGTGTAGCAAGTGAACAGCTCTTTAGTAGAGCTGGTCAGTTATAAAATCTTTTTCTGTGCTACAACATCATGTTGTTTAATTTTTAGTATTAAAACTATAAAAAAAATATTATGACATTCTTAAATATACTATATTTTGCAAAAATAGCGCATTTTCTTTTTTTTCTTTTTTATTTATCTATTCTCGGTCTCGGTCTCGGTCTCGGCCGAGATTTTAATTTATTCTCGGTCTCGGTCTCGGTCTCGGCCGAGAACGAAAAACCTGTCTCGGTCGACCCTTAATATGTAGTGATGTGACAGAATTATAATAAAAACTTTGATAGTAATTTAGGAGCTGTGCTATCACTATATTAGACAAAAACTCGAAACCTATAACAGTAAAAAAGTTTTTTGACGTCCAGCGAAGGGGGCATGTGTCAGCTAGGTTAAAGATATATAAATTTGTGAAATGTCATCATGATTAGTCATTACCCGTGGTAAAAATACTTTAGTTGTATGCGGCAGTTGGTCTTAATATTTCACTTTATCGACGTTTTTGGAGGCTAAGAAATATAGTATTAGATGGTTATGCAGAAGTACTTTGCCAGAGTAGCTTGTATATTAAGACAAAAAAAAATTAAAAAGGGCTGACTTTTTATTTCATGTGGAACATGAGCTGTTTACACCTACAGAACTCCCCCCAGTCCCCATTTGAACGAACGTATTTAGAAATCGAACGCTCTGTATATAATGGAAAATTCCTGAAAGATAATTTTACATGTGTTGTAAAATCATTGTTTACTATCAAATGCTGTTGAAATTAAAATTATGGAAGTATGGGCTTGAGAAGTTATAATAATTACCCACCTTCGTAATTATAAGAGATTTTTGCATACATACTACAAGGTACTACGATCACATATCTCTTCAACAATAGACAATGTGTAGAGTTGAAATATATTAGTAGAAATACTAATGAGATTGGTTGGGAACTTGAGAACAGGTGCTAATAACCTTTGTTCATATTATAATTTTGCAGGAGGAACGGGCATTACGCCAATGTTACAACTCGTTAGACACATTTGTAAGGATGCTAGCGATTCCACAGAATTGAGACTGATATTTGCGAACCAGACTGAACAAGATATTCTACTAAGAGATGAACTCGAGAAGTATCAAAGTGAACACCCTGAACAATTCAAGCTATGGTACACGATCGATAGAGCAAATGAAGGTAATATACTTAATTTAAGTATTTTACACTTTACATTATTCAAGGTTCATTAAAAGGTAATTTAAAAATCGAAGATGAATGTGATTTAAAAGACGACGCGTTGGCGCAACGGTTACAGCACTGGTTTGTGGCTGTTGTACTGGCGGTTGCGGGTTCGATCCCCGCACATGAAAAACATTTGTATTGGCCATACAGATGTTTGCCGAGTCTGGGTGTTTGTGCAGTCCTTGTGGGTCTCCCCACCGCGCCTCGAAGAGCACGTTAAGCCGTCGGTCTCGGTTGTTATCATGTACACCTGATAGCGATTGTTACTCATACTAGGGAATATATCCGCCAACCCGCATCGGAGCAGCGTCGTGGAAAGAGCCACCGCTACCTGCGCTGCCCAGCAGTAGAATATTACAGGCTGAAGCGAATCATTTAAAAAAATAACAAACAAAATAGATATTTTTAGACACAATGGCAATACATACATATCAACGCAAGTTTTTGTAGTAAATGGCTAAATATTATAGACAATCTTCGTTCATGTTTTAATTTATAATTAGATTTTAAATTAAAGAAATGCTTTGTAATCAAATTCATCAGCAATTCTTTGTGTAGTAGAACAAACAACTTTAGATTAAATTAAGTTTTAAAACGTGGTAATTTTCATATTCTAGGATGGAAGTACAGCGTCGGTTTCATCAATGATGAAATGATCAAAGAGCACCTATTTCCCCCCGGGGATGACGTCATCGTGCTCATGTGCGGACCCCCACCGATGATAAACTTCGCCTGTAACCCGGCCTTAGAAAAACTAGGCTATCCAGAAAACTTACGTTTTGCTTACTAGTTAAAAAACATTTCTAGTGCAATATTTTTATTTTATTACATGCGCTATTTGAATGTGAAACTTGAAGATAACCGTAGTTGTTGTTAAGGACAATAAATGTTTATATTACTTTCATGAATCAATTTTTTCAATTAATATCCTAATCTAGAGGCGGCTTGTCCTAAAGATCGCTGGTGCAGTGCACTCCCACGAAAATTACACAGGTAATCTTAAATCTATATTCCTTTCTAATACATAGGTACTATTGGTGCATTACGTTCTTTCTATTCTATTACGCCTATACCAGAGGCGACTCGTGACATTTCTTAATGGGAGTTCACCCAAAATTTAACGAAAAATTTAGAGTTTACCATTTATAGAAAATCCATTCCGTCCATGCAGATTCACCACCACTACCTGCGCTAGCTCCAAAGACTAGACACAGAAAACAAAATGGTTTATTGCTTTCTTCACATCCACACAATCAAGGTGTTTTGAAATATTGTTCAGATTTAAAAATACGCGTAATTAGTTTTCGTACTACATTTAAGATTAAGTGCAATTTCAGGAAGTGGTGGCCTCTTTCAATTCGAGGCGCATTATTTCGAGATATTTTTCACACTGTTTAATAAAATAACAATACACTGTATTGTTTCATTTTTAACACAAAAGGTACATATAACTAAATATTATTTTTTGTCTGTCTGTCTGTTTGTTCCGACTGATCTCTGAAATGGCTGGACCGATTTTGACAGGACTCCCACTGGCAGATAGTTGATGTAGTAAGCATCGTAACTTAGGCTACCTTTATTTTAGAAATTTATTTATTTTATAACTCTGAGAACTGAACAATACATTTTTTGTTAAATTCACGAGAACGAAGTAGCGGGCACAGCTAGTCTAAAATAAATTTCGCTCGACCGTCTTTGCAACACAAAGGCGTAAACTATGTTAGGTTTTCCTTATGTTGCACGACCACAACATTTGTCATTTTAGTTAAAAGTGATTTAAATTATACAAAATACAAAATGAAAGTTGGTGTTAAAGTGAATCCTAAAATCGTAAGTATTTTTCTGTTCGTATTAACTACCATATTTTAGATACATAATATATGGGTATATTAAGTAGTAAAATAATTGTGTTTGCATGCAAACGAAAAATAACCGACTTCCATTACATCGACAAGTAAAACAACGTAAGTAGACGCAAAATAGGTAGTCAAGTAAATCCGCGTTATCAAAGATTACTAAAAACTAGTCATCAGATCTCCATCAAATTTAAATGGGACCACAAGACAAACATCAGCTTTCGATTAACCGATTCAGTGCGGTGGTAGATTTATCAAACTTTAGTGCCTAGCGCTGGCGGCGAACAAATTTTTCGTGTCTCCTCTGAGGCTTCTAGTGCCAGGGACTTTTATGGATCCTCTCGTGCGCTATCCGCTATGAAGTGTAACTTTACGCTTCTTCATTGGTTTCCCCTTCTTTTTCCCATGGTCGCAACCCAACACCGAACGGGAGCGATTTAATAGTTCGTTTCAAGTGTTTAAAAGTGACTATATACGTGTATAAACCGAGATAGAAAATAAGAGACTTATTTTATCAGGTGTCGTAAACCTTTTGTTACATGTTTGGATCGATTGACTGATTAATTAATTTTATTTTATTAAGGAATGGGATATTACCGTGCTAGTCTTGTAGATCCTAAAATGCTCATGCACCTATTTTATAGTAGTATTTCATAAACAAATAAACATCATATGGTCTAAGATCCGGAATATAACAAAATCTTACCTCATCTGTTAATTAGATGAAACAATTTTTTATAGGCTGAAAATATTAACGGTTTTAGCTTACTACATGTAATTAACATGAGAGGGAAAAGATTAAAAAAAATTGCAGCAGGCTTATAGTCCAGTAAAATGAGGATTTAAATTGCCAAAAAAAGGCAAGCCTGCATTTTTCAATATAAGTTTATTATAGCATACATTTAAAGGATTTATAGTTAAAAAATGTTGAATTTTATTCAGGGGGTAGAAAATAATTAAAAACCACCCCAAAAATCACTTTTTTGAAAATATCTCAAAAACGTGAAAAGATATAAAAAAAAGGTCCAAACAAAAAATGTAGGGAATAAAATTTTCTATAAAAACGTCCTGAATCACTTTTAACGTTTTTGCAATAGAAACCGAGATATTTGCAAAAAACGATCGAAAATTGCTCAGTCGGGTGAGACTACTTCTGTCTCGCACTCTCAGTACGCCGCCCCCGCCTTGTTTTGTCTATGTGTGACTATCGTGGTGTTAGTGTGCGTGTCGATTCGCCCGCGATACTTTTGACTAGCGATTTCGAATTTTCGATCAATTTTGTTTTAATTGAAAGGTGTTGCGTGTCATGTGGTCCCATTTTAATTTAATTGAGATCTGACAAGTACCTTTAGAGTTATAATCTAATAATGCGTATTTAACCGCATAACTTTTTACTCGGTGTACCGATTTTTATGATTCTTTCTTTAATCGAAAGCTAATACTTGTCATGTAGTCTTGTTTAAACTAGATCGAGATCTGATAACAACATTTTGAGTAATCTTTGATAGCGCGTATTTACTTGTATATTTATTCGTCTTATTACGTTGTATTACTTGTCAATGTAATTGAAGTCGGTTTTTTTTTTCGTTTGCAAACAAACAATTATTCTGTATTTTGCTTGCTTTGTTTGACTAGCCCGTTGGCGCAGTTTGTGGTGGCCCTGCTTTCTGTTCTGCGGGTTGCGGGTTTGATTCCCGCCTGAGTCTGGGTATATTTGTATTTATATATTTAGTACCTGGGTGACCGAGCCTAGCTCGGTATTATCATTTTATTTTTTGTTTTTTCTCGTTATTTTTATATTTTAATTTTATTTAAATAATAAATCACGAGTGAAATTAAAAAAAAAAAGAAAAAAAAATTAATCTGGAGACTGAGATTCGAACCCGGGTCAAGACGATTTGACACCAGCCGATTTCCTAATTACGCTGTTACAGCTATGTTGACAGTAGTGAAATTAAGCTTCGTATTGTAATGATATTTTTTCATTGCCTAAAAACAGGGATAAAACGACATTTTTTTTAAAATGAATCCTAGCTAGATCAATTTTTCGCCCCCGAAATCCCCTGTATACTGAATTTCACGAAAATCGTTGGAGCCGATTCCGAGATTCAGATTATATATATATATATATATATATATATATATATACAAGAATTGCTCGTTTAATAGTATAAGATATGTGACAGACGCCGCGTTGGCGCAGCGGTTACAGCGCTGGATTGCGATTGGCTGTTGCGCGGGCGGTTGCGGGTCGATTCCCGCACACGACAGCATTTGTATTGGCCATACAGATGTTTGCCGTGGTCTGGGTGTTTGTGCAGTCCTTGTGGGTTACCCCACCGTGCCTCGGAGAGCACGTTAAGCCGTCGGTCCCGGTTGTTATCATGTACACCTGATAGCGATCGTTACTCATAGTAGGGAATATATCCGCCAACCCGCATTGGAGCAGCGTGGTGGATTAAGCTCCGAACCTTCTCCTACATGGGGAAAGAGGCCTATGCCCAACAGTGGGATATTACAGGCTGAATCGTGATCGTGATTTATATGTGTATTATTTCTATGTATATTTATAAAAAATATACATATATACATATAGTTAGTTATAAGGTTATAACAGTCGGCTGTTGTTACCTGTTACAGTCAAGTATTATAGACCGGGAGCCAGTGACAGGTTGACATGACCAATTTCCTCTCAAACGAAACTTCGTAACACGATTCTTTCCCTATGCACCAGGGCCCTTGTCCCCTTAGCTACGCCACTGGTAATTACATGGTTGAGGTGTATGTAAGAATGGGTTTTGAGATACATACATATGTAGTGTAGCGATACATACATAGTAATTAATATGTTGGCTTAGTATAATAATAATATACTTTGCTGCACATTTAAATAAAGAACAAAATTTACATTACAAGCAATTATAGTCACAAATTGTACAACCAGGCGATCTTATTGCTAAAAAGCAATCTCTTCCAGACAACCTGATAATGAAAGGGATATTGCTTTTCAGATGGGCAGGTGGTATATAAATATAAATAATTAAAAAAAGAATATATAACAATCATACATAGGTACATACACACAAGTAAAAAATTTACAAAAAATAAAAAAAATGAATTTTTAGACTTTTTTATTATTGAATATTTTTTACAATTGAATTTTTATTACGTATTTTTTTAATCGAAAATTAAAAATTTTAATTCCTAAAACTGTTTTAAACCAGTACGCTTAAAATTTTTAGTATTTTATGGCAACTTATTTAGAGAGAGATGGATGATTAAAAAATTCCGAGCACCATTACAATTTGTCATTTAAAAAATCTTTTTTTTACTTAAAAAACAAAAATAAATTATTTAATATTTTTTTTTTGTTTTCTTCTTGGTATTTTTATATTTTATTTTTATTTAAATAAAAAATTAAGTGTATATTGGTCAGAGACGGATTTGAACCGTGGTCTCATCGGTTGATCGAGTGACCGATGATCCACCGAGCTGTTATTACTTAATTAAGAAACGTGAAATTTACCTTCCTAATCTAACGATATTTTAGGCATTTTTTCATTCCCTAAAAACAGGGATAAAACGACATTTTCTAAAAATGATTTCTAACTAGATCAATTTTTCGCTCCCGAAATCCCTTAAATAAATAAATAAATATAAATATCGTATATAATATCGTACACACACGGACCTCTGTTAATAAGGTAAGCAACTTAATGCTTGACTGTGTTACAGGTAACAGCCGACTGTTATAACTAAATATATGTATATATGTATATTTTTTATAATTATACATAGAAATAATACACATATAAATACAAATATTACACCCAAACTCAGGCGGGAATCAAACCTGCAACCCGCGGAACAGAAAGCAGGGCCACCAAAAACTGCGCCAACGGGCTAATCAAACAGAACAAGCAAAATACAGAAAAATAGCATTCGGACGCGGGCGAATCGACACGCACACTAACACCACGATACACACACACACTTAGACAAAACAAGGCGGGGCCAGGCGTGTGGCGGCGTACTGAGAGAGTGCGAGACAGAAGTAGTCTCACCCGACTGAGCAATTTTCGATCGTTTTTTGCAAATATCTCGGTTTCTATTGCAAAAACGTTAAAAGTGATTCAGGACGTTTTTATAGAAAATTTTATTCCCTACATTTTTTGTTTGGACCTTTTTTTTATATCTTTTCACGTTTTTGAGATATTTTCAAAAAAGTGATTTTTGGGGTGGTTTTTAATTATTTTCTACCCTATGAATAAAATTCAACATTTTTTAACTATAAATCCTTTAAATGTATGCTATAATAAACTTATATTGAAAAATGCAGGCTTGCCTTTTTTTGGCAATTTAAATCCTCATTTTACTGGACTATTATGGTGGCAGAGGTTGTTTTTATAAATTCACAATATTTAAATAATTATATATATATATACAGGGTGTTAGGGGAATGGTTAGCCATAGAGGTATGTTGGGTAGGGGGGGTCATTTGGAACCTATTTAGGCTAACTTACCTATATGCAAAGTGTTACGGATTTTTTTTTATGATTATTTTTTCATTTTTCGAAAAAAGTGCCGAAAATTAGTGATCTGACCATCATATCTTTTTTGTTTATTGATATATCAACGCCATTTCTTTTTTGTTTTGATCATCAATACATTGCGCATGTAAAATAAATGTGATTTAATTTAGAAAACATCTACAAAAAAAATTATGGGCCAAAGAAATCTTGACAGAGACAAAAAGTAAATCAAACCTACAAGTTTAGGTATAAATTAAAAAAAAAATTAAAGCCTCCAGACAATTTAAAATAATTTAAAAAACTACTCTAGTTAACACTGTTTTAAATAATATTACTTTCATTCACCTAGCTTACTTACTTTTTTTTAAAATGATGAAATAACGAAATGGTTTCTACCTGAACCCGCACTCTACGCTGACAATTATAACAATAATTGTTATTACGCAGAGCGGTATATCCCTGTATAGCACATGGTAAACTACCATCTTGACTTTGGCGACATGTTGGCGCAGCGGTCAGAGCACTGGCTGATGCACTGGCGGTCGCGCGTTCGATTCCCGCTCACGGCAGATATTTGTATTGGTCATATAGATGTTTGTCGTGGTCTGGGCGTTTGTGCTTGTGTATTATGTGTGTTTCCGGACCCCCGACACTGGAGAAAATCCTAGTGGGGGCCGTCGAGTGTGAAGCGTTTATTATAAAAAAAAAATCTTGACTGCTCTCATCAGGCGAGGATTTACATCCTTATTTGAAGATCATCCTTATTTCTAGTGATGTAGATTATGAAAATTCACGACCGAATTCACTGTATTTATAAAAATAGAATAAATTTGTTACTCGAATTTATGATTTGTTTTATTTTGATACCTACCGGCATTAATTTCACCCTATGAGAGACATTTATGGTGCCCGTGGAAACTCATACCCCAAATTCCAAGATAAAAAGAGACAGCAAGTAGTTTACCATGTGCCGTACAGGGACATATCGCCCTGCGTAATAACAATTATTGTAGAAATAAGGATGATCTTCAAATAAGGATGTAAATCCTCGCCTGATGAGAGCAGTCAAGATTTTTTTTTAAATAATAAACGCTTCACACTCGACGGCCCCCAGTAGGATTTTCTCCTGTGTCGGGGGTCCGGAAACACACACAATACACAAGCACAAACGCCCAGACCACGACAAACATCTATATGACCAATACAAATATCTGCCGTGAGCGGGAATCGAACGCGCGACCGCCAGCGCATCAGCCAGTGCTCTGACCGCTGCGCCAACATGTCTCCAAAGTCAATATGGTAGTTTACCATGTGCTATACAGGGATATACCGCCCTGCGTAATAACAATTATTGTTATAATTGTCAGCGTAGAGTGCGGGTTCAGGTAGAAACCATTTCGTTATTTCATCATTTAAAAAAAAAGTGAGTAAGGTAGGTGAATGAAAGTAATATTATTTAAAACAGTGTTAACTAGAGTAGTTTTTTAAATTATTTTAAATTGTCTGGAGGCTTTAATTTTTTTTTTAATTTATACCTAAACTTGAAGGTTTGATTTACTTTTTGTCTCTGTCAAGATTTCTTTGGCCCATAATTTTTTTTGTAGATGTTTTCTAAATTAAATCACATTTATTTTACATGCGCAATGTATTGATGATCAAAACAAAAAAGAAATGGCGTTGATATATCAATAAACAAAAAAGATATGATGGTCAAATCACTAATTTTCGGCACTTTTTTCGAAAAATGAAAAAATAATCATAAAAAAAAATCCGTTACACTTTGCATATAGGTAAGTTAGCCTAAATAGGTTTCAAATGACCCCCCCTACCCAACATACCTCTATGGCTAACCATTCCCCTAACACCCTGTATACAGGGTGTCCCGCGATAATCTGCAACCCCGAAAAGGGGTGAAACTAGACCATAAATTATCGCCAAAAAACAGAAAACAATTAAAAAAATTAAAAAAAAAAATTTTTTTTTTATTGACGAATTGAGATTTTTATATAGCTTACGTAGCCTCTTTGTACAAAAAATGATGATTTTTGTACGTGTTTTTTGGGATACAGGCGTAAATTTTTTTTTATTTGAATGGAAATATGGTAAGAAATAATAATAAATCATAAAATTTCCTGGTATTAGGGGCATAATTCTGAGAAAATTAGAGATCATTGAAAAAAACAGTCATAAAAAATGGATTTTTTTTCACAAGAAGCATAAATAAAGTCATAATGCCACTTTTTTGCGAGCTAATTTTTATTTTATCCTTACCGCCAAGTACGTGGCGTAATATTTTATTTTATTTTAAAGTAATCGACCCACTAATTTGGAAGAAATCATCATTTTTTGTACATAGAGTCTACGTAAGATATAAAAATCTTAATTCGTCAATAAGAGATAAAATATTTTTTTAAAAAGTTTTTTCAATGTTTTTTGTCGATAATTTATGGTCTAGTTTTACCCCCTTTCGGGGTTGCACTTTATCGCGGGACACCCTGTATATATATACATATAATATATATATAAAAAATTGTTTCATCTAATTAACAGATGAGGATTTAGCTTCAGAGGGAAGATTTAGCTTCTCGGATTTTAGACCAATATTAGTTATAGCTTTTGAATAGAATGTGTATTACACACACACTTTTTGAAGTGAAACTTCTTTAGGCGCATGAGGGTAATTTTTTTACGGCAACCATAAATGTAAATAGAATAAATAGACCAAGTGAATCTTTTGATCCAAATAAATAATTTCGTACCCAATCTATACTAATATAATAAAGCTGAAGAGTTTGTTTGTTTGATTGTTTGTTTGTTTGTTTGTTTGTTTGTTTGAACGCGCTAATCTCAGGATCTACTGGTCCGATTTGAAAAATTCTTTCAGTGTTAGATAGCCCATTTATCGAGGAAGGCTATAGGCTATATATCATCACGCTAAGACCAATAGGAGCGGAGTCCACGCCGACGAAGTCGCGCGCAGAAGCTAGTTAAGTATATGGGCATTTTTACTTTTAAGTGTACCTTGATAAAAAATACGAATATTTTATTAAACTGTGTTCTTAAGATGTTTAAAGGTCCTAGTTTGTACACCATAGGCTGGCGGACAGGGAAGAGTATTTTATTTCGAATAATTAATATATTTTCCTTATTAAAAATGCAAAATAAATGGACATTGTAGAAAATAGTGGTCAGTTTGGTGACAATGTAAAAATCATCCTGTTTTAATATTTTACGTAATACGACTTAATTTTTCGTTTCTATTAATAGAGAATATTGCAATCCATCGAAAATAAATTACAATAACCATCAATTGAAATCTAATTCTTCTAAAATTAGATTTTAACTACGGTTTTGTGACAAGTGACGCTACCAAGATCGCTTTTCTTTATATATTCATATGATAATGTGGTTAGTCTTCGTTAATATTTTTAGTGTTTAATGTAGTTACTAGTTAAAACAATATCCAAACAGTTACTTAGTAAAAAAACTAAAAATAAATATGTAAAAAATATTTTGTCCACCTGCAAATTGGGACAGTCACTGAACTGACACATCGAAAATCCTTAGGCTGAGGTTACATGGTACAAAGAAAACAGCATTGGTAATTATTATTTTTAATGTTTATAAAACATATGGTTTTATTAAAGTTATCTAGCGACTATGAAATAATGTAATTTGAATATTAATCAATATACTAAAGGAACATCCTCCATTAAGAAATAGCTGCGCAATTAAAATTAAAAGTAATTCAGTCTTCTATAGTTCTTTTATAAACGTTGCTAAGCTTTTCGCTCTTTTAGTTTAGATTAATAGATTTTCAGATTGCCTTTTGACTAGTGGCGTTTTAAAAAAAAATGATATTCCTCATTGTCGATGTGATCCCAGCCTTACGTGTCAGTTTAGTGACATTTGTAGTCAGTCTTATAAGTGACGGAATAAAGACGTCACTGAACTGACGTCAAATTTACGGGCAAGTTTATTGGAAAAATGTTTTTTAATTACAGTTAAACATTTTGCACTAGAAAAGTATGTGAAACTATTTCTAAATATATCAGATTCGTTTGAAACAGCTGGAAGATGTAAAAAGTCCTATATGGAAAAAGAAATAACATCACATACCTGACAAATAAAGTGGGGACAGCTACTGGCACCAACAAAAACCCCCTTTTACTCGAGACGCTATGGCAATTCTGATAATTTAAAATGGCGGAAGTGATCTTCTTTACAAAATGTCACCATTTTCGGTGACATGACATTCTTTATTAATATTTTTTAACAATAGGGACCGTCACTAAACTGACATGTCCGACCGGCATCAAATAGGAACATTTTTTGAAAATGTATTTTGAGCTTGTCTCATTAGAGTTACATTGCACAAATTTAATCTATGTGACGATAATGATGTATTTATAGTCGTACCAAAATTACTTGTACAATATATGTATTCGTGGTACTATTTAAATTTCGGTTAATTCCATGTACGTAAGGGGTGGGACATGCTCATAAACAGTGACTCTTGATTTTAAAATATTCGTCATTTAATAAGTTGAACATATTTTACCAGGATCGCAGATGAATTCGTAAAATTAATGTAATGATTTACCTTTATATTCCAAAAATTAGAAAATATGGCACTTATTAAACTTGAAATAAAATTTTGAATATTTGGGACAGCCTCAAATCGGCGGGTACACTTAAAAAAAAATGCCCTCATACCTGTAGTTTTCTTTTTGATTGAATTGATTTGTTAGAAATAGATATTGTGTATACTTATATGTACCTACGCACCATTGATCTATTTTTATAGGTACATCAATGGTTCGCACGTTTATATACTTCATTGGCTAGCAAACTTCACGTTGCTAACTTCTTCATCGTTGACTAGCTAGCTTCAGGATGTCAGTTTTTGTGAGGGTGCTGGGTGTGCGCGCGCATCGTATAAAATTTACTCTCGTCATTTTTCCCTAACGCGCCAAAACAAGTATAACTTCAAAAAAAATACAATCGAAGTGAGAACCTCCTCGTTCTTTGGAACTCGGTTAAAAAAACGATTACTTTGATATAATAACCATTTAAGTATTCTTATCATATTATTTTCGTATCTGATAAAAAAGATAAGAAATTTAATATTTTTATTTTTATTCAATAGTAACTTACTATTCGTCTCAGTAAAATGAGTTTGGTTAGTAAATTGTCTACATACTTTTCCCTTTTGAACCATATTCAATTTAATTAAAATTGTCGCTAACATCATCTATTCAATATTTTTATAACGTTTTTAAGACTTCTATTGTTGATGTGTTTTAAGTGTAAAGATAACTAAGTTCAACTGTTCAAGGATCATTTTTAACGGACTTCAAAAAAAGGACGAGGTTCTCAATTCGATTGTATTTTTTATTTATTTATACCTACTTACCTCGGAACTTTTGACTGGGTGGGACCGATTTCAATGATTTTTGTTTTAATCGAAAGGGGGTGCGTGTCATGTAGTCCCATTTAAATTAAAATGCGATCTAACAAGTACTTTTCGAGTTATAATGATCTAATAATGCGTATTTACTTGACTCTTTTTTCGTCGACCTACGTTGCATTATACCGCCTAACTTTTCGTTGAGTATACCGATTTTAATGATTCTTGTTTTATTCAAAAGCTGATGCTTCTCTTGTATTTCAATTTAAATTTTATTGAGATCTGATTATTACTTTTTGCATTTACAAGTTTGATTGCAAACAATTAAAGGTGATTGAAGTAAAGCATCGTTGTGCTTTTTTTCTTTTTTTTTTTTTTGTGGAAAGGGTCCGTGGACTCTTTGAAATTTTTAAAGGGGTCCATCACTAGAAAAATGTTAAAAACCCTACTATAGGGGTAGGACAGACCAAGACCACGTGGATAGGGGGTGCTCCGATTCGGTTTTGGGTATTTTTCGCAACAATCTTACTAATCTTACACAATCTTACTAATTTTATTAGAATATCATGTCATTCTAATCAAAATGGCGTTTGCGCCAATTTTCGTTTAAGGGTTAGGGGGTTATAGGTTATGGTTATTTTTTTTTTTATTTTTTTTTATTAGCGCTAATTTTCGTTATGATACCTATTCGTGATTAGGAGGTCAAAATACGTTAGTATACCAAATTTCAGATCGATCGGCGGTAAAAGCTTTTCGAAAGTACCTACACCCATTTATTAAAATAATACCTAATTGTTATTAAACATTTTTCTCACAGGTACTTCCAATTGTGTTCGGCGTTGGCGCTGTTGTTGTCTTAACATCAGCTTTAGCACATTGCGTGTGGGGCAGGAAGACCAAACCTGCTAAAAATAAAAAGCTTGTGACTCTAGTGGACCCAAACACTAAATATCCCTTACCTCTCATTGAACGAGAAGAGCTAAGCCACGATACAAGACGGTTTCGACTTGGTTTGCCTTCTCCGGAACATGTTCTGGGTATGTAAATAAAATATACTTTTAATTACTTTGTGAAATAATTCTATTTGTCCAGTCCATTCTAATACCAATAATGACATTCATGAAAATGTCTTGTAGTTTTTATTTCATATTCAATTAAGTCCATTTTTAAGTATACAAACATTGTTATTAATTATAGGTACTTACCCAAAATTTTGACAAATCTATGAACTATATTATACTGCTAAATAAATTGTTTTTCTATATGTAGGTACTTAATTCTTACCGGTAATAATTTACTACAAACCTAAAACTTTTCCAAAATTAATGTTTTTATATTATATAGGTACATACATTCTATTCAGTATTAAAACATTACGTATAATTTCATATTTACTTCAGGTTTGCCAATAGGCCAACACATTCATTTATCTGTTAAGATAGATGATGATCTCATTATCAGAGCATACACTCCAGTATCGAGTGATGAAGAAAAGGGTTATGTTGATTTGGTTGTCAAGGTAAATGTCTTTTAAATTGATTTTGTGATGTATAATTATATGTATATAAAAGTTTAAACACTACAGTTAAAATATAGATTTGAGAATGGTAGCAAAACTTTATTTGATCATTAAGTATAAATAATTATCTTTGCTCGCAAGCGAAAAAAACCGCCAATTAAATTACATATTGACAAGTAAAAAACAATATATTATTATTTACACGAAAAAATAGACAAGTTAGTGATGCGATTACTTATATACTGTGCCAGAAATTTTATGTAATTAATTAATTTTAGGTATACTTTAAAAATGTCCATCCAAAATTCCCTGAAGGAGGTAAAATGTCCCAATACTTAGATAACATGAAGCTCGGTGAAACAATTGACGTCAGAGGACCATCGGGAAGATTACAGTATGCAGGAAATGGATTGTTTTTGATCAAGAAATTGAAGAAAGACCCACCTATTAAAGTACCTGTTAAAAAGTTGAACATGATTGCAGGTATGATATCAGTGATATGACATAAGCGTTAAATTAGTTGCATACCTCCAGGCTAAAGTTTATATAGGAGGGTTCGGTTGGGCTGGGTGGCGTTTGGTAGGCTTCGTCCAGTCTTTACTTCGAAGATTCCGCAATGCTTGAAAACAAAAGTCTTCCAACAATGCGTCCTGTCTGTTTACACTGACGAAGGGACTGGTCCACAAGTTTAAAGTCGCTCAACGTGCAGTGGAACGGGCTATGCTTGGGGTTTCTCTCAAAGATAGGATTAGAAATGAGACTATCCGCGAGAGAACGAAAGTGACTGACATAGCCCACAGAATTAGTAAGTTGGAGTGGCAATGGGCTGGTCATCTGTGTCGCCCGGACCGATGGCCGTTGGAGCAGACGTGTCCTGGAGTGGAGACCGCGTCTTGGCAAACGCATTGTGGAACGTCCTCCGGCCCGTTGGACCGACGATCTACGTAAGATTGCAGGTGTAGGCTTAATGAGGATTGCGGAAAACCGGGATGTCTGGCGCGAAGTTGGAGAGGTCTATGTCCAGCAGTGGACTGCAATAGGCTCAACTGACTGACTGACTGAAAGTTATATCAACTGTAAAGATACTACAGAACTAGAACTCAAATAGGTATATTTAGTACTGGTTCGAAATTTAGTATTTTCTGAATAAGTACAAAATCTCTCAGACCTCTGGTTTCTGTGACCATTTCTAATATTTTAAATTATTACAATTTTGCTTTCCCTAGTCATAATAGCAGTTAATTTAGTAAAAAGTTCATAACAAGTTCACAATTTCGTTAATGATATCAAAATACTACAATTTTACATCATACGTAGAGAGTAATACTGTAAAACTAGTTCACTTATCTTATTTCTTTTGGCACATTTATGATTTTCATTGTATTGAACATACATTTATGGTTTCATTATCTAATCTAATCCGGATGATGATGAAATTTGATGAGTCTAAGTGATGCATAACATACAATATTTTTTAAATTATTTTGTAAATAGGTTGAGGAAAAAGTCTTTTCGTATTTTCTAGTAAGACGTTGCAATAAAACCTTTTTGGTTATATTATTTGTAAATGGCTAGTTTTGATACCACGACAGGATGAAGACAGGATGATATTAAATATAAAATAAAATAGTAAAACAGTTTCCTGCCACATTTCATTTGTTTTTCTGTCCGCCAAAATGGATGAATCTAACGAAGAAATTCGGACCTAATGCTGTGTCAATAAGATATTGTGTTAACGTGTTGGTATATTACGTTATTATTAATGACAATGGCAGATTTGAAATTTTACTGGACATTGGATCAAATTCAGCAACAGTTTTATTACAAAATAAACACTATAAGAAAAAATGAGACACGTTAAATTGAACCAGAAGAGATTAGTAAACACAAAAGAAAAGACCATAAAGCAATTGAACAGAAGTCAGGAATGCAAACATATTGTCACTGAGCTTAGAAAAATCTAAATATAAAAATATCCTGATGAGGATAAAAATTTACTAGAAAATGAAGATAATCAACATGAAAAGGGAAACACATTGCAACTTGACGAATTATCATAATAATGTTATTAACAAATCTCATTATTGATTTTCTGTATTATTCTGTGCATTCCCAAGGAGGGTTGATGTCAGGCAGGCGGCCGGTCGTAAAAAATAACATGCCAAATCACTTACAACATGAGTCTGAGGAAGAGGAGAACATGTTGTGCCGACCCTATATAAATAGGATAAGGACAGGGAGATGATGATGATGCTGTGTCAATAAGAGTAGCACAAAATTGATTTAAACGTTTTCAGTCAGGAAATTTTAATGTCAAAGATGTATTTCGCTGTGGTCGCCCAGTTACGGATAAACGTGACTACATTTTTTTTAAGTGGAGCTAAATCGACATTTGGTAGTTACGATATAGTTGACGTTCTGAGAGTTGACCCTAAAACAGTTTTGACCCATTTGAAAGAGGCTACACAAAAAGCTTTTATACATGACCGTGTAGTCATTTGCGATTTTCTCTTAAGATGCAATGATATCGAACCATTTTTGAAGAAATTGGTGATTGGTGACAAAAAATGGATCATCTACGATAAAATGTACGAAATGAATCGTAATCAAAGGTCGGTCAAGCTGCATAGACTATCGCGAAACCCAGGTTGACACGCAATAAGGTGATGTTGAGTGTATGGTGAGATTGTAAAAGAGGAAGAAAGAAAAATATTTTATTGTTCACAATAAAAAAATTTTTAAACAAAACAAAACAAAGAAGTTTTACAGAGATTGCGAACAATAAAGGTAGCCACTCAGCATTTGCCACACCATTGCGACAATGGTGAGACGCTGATTTTCAGTAACTCCTCATAGTCACTCGTTTGGAGCGACATTACTTACAGTGCGAGTACTTAACTAAATATACAATTATACAAATTATAGCTTACTTAACTAACTTAACTTAATACTAGCACATGGAAGTTTTTGAATGCGGATGGATGGTGGTATTTCTGGTTAAACTACAAGTCCTATGGAAAAAAATTTAATGGCAAAGTTGTAGGTAATAAAAAGATCTACAACTTTTGTATTTACACTTTTTTCACATAACCTCAAGATTTATGTGAAAAATTCAAAAAACCAAGTTTTCGGATTTTTATTTTTATCTTTTACAGTTTTGTTTTTTACGAAATTTGGTGAAAACTTACCTTTTTATGTTCCAAACACACTGTAATTGTTTACAATGAAAAGGTCTCTTTTTATATAGAATTTGCCTCCCAGTGATTCTAATTGGACTCGGGCCTGACTATTGGCGTAGATCGTTTTAATTATATTTATGTATGTAGCTGGTATTCCTTGTTGGTTTAAGGTGCTCCATATATTCCTATGGTTAAGACCATGATAAGACTGTCAAAAACTTTAGTGTAGTCAATACAATCAAACTTATATTTAAAAGCAAAATATAATGTATTCGTTACTGGGTGGATATGGTCAATTGTGGAAGAACCCTTTCTGAATCCTGCTTGCTCAACTGATTGCTATTCGTCTAACATTGGAGTCATCCTATATAGTATGATATTAACAAATACCTTATAAATATTAGACATCAGACTTATGGGTCTATAGTTTCCTATGTCCTGTTTGTCACCTTTTTTGTGTATCAGAATAATATCCGATTGTGTCCATGTTCTGGAATGCGGTTACTTGTTAAAATGCAGTTTAATATATTTGTAAGAATTGGGGATATTTCTTACAAAGTTCCTTTAAGCAGCTCGTTTGTGATTTTGTCTGGACCTTGCGATTTTTCCATCCTCTGGATCTTAATTGCTTTCTCAACCTCGAATTGTTAAATTTCCGACACAGGTTCTAATAATGATTCTGAAAAGTTTGTATTAGTATACACGCTAGTAAGTTAGCTTTCATTTGGTTCCTTATTTTCGTATTATTGTCTGTAGAAATTAGTAGCTAAGTGACTAATCTTTTTGCACTGTGTTATTGTTTCCTCTTTCTGTTTTATCTTCGGTATCCATTGTTTACTAGCTTATTTTAGTTGTTTTAGGACTTTATTTACTCCTCCTGTTTTTTTTATGTGATTTTCAATAGTTTCGAGACTTTTAATTTTTCTGTCCTTTCTGATGCTTTCTTTTATTTTCTTGCTCATTTTTGCTATCTTTCGATCACATATCTTTTCAACAATAGACAATGCTTAAAGTTGAAATATATTAGTAGAAATACTAATGAGATCGGTTGGGAACTTGGGAACAGGTGTTAATAATATTTTTAGGGTTCCGTACCCAAAGGGTAAAAACGGGACCCTATTACTAAGACTTCGCTGTCCGTCCGTCCGTCCGTCCGTCCGTCCGACCGTCTGTCACCAGGCTGTATCTCAAGAACGGCGATAGCTAGACAGTTGAAATTTTCACAAATTATGTATTTCTGTTGCCGCTATAACAACAAATACTAAAAACAAAATAAAATAAATATATAAGGGGGTCGATAATTATTTTTGTGTTTTATTAGTCTTTGGGATGTCTAACTAAGTGGATATAAAGTAAACACCCCAAATCTTGTTAAACGTGTATATTCAATTAGTAATAAATATTACAAAAGCGATAAAGCGACTACAAAGCTAATGCAAAATTAGTAAGGCGAGAAGCGCGGGTTTGGCGTTCGGTAGCTAGGAGCGAACTATGCGACGTCCACAGATGACTGGGCTCCGCTGGCTGCAGGGCGAGCGCGGGGGATGCGCGGGCGCAGGTGCAGAGGCGAGAACCAGTCATCGAGCCGGCGGGGCGGTGCGCCGCGGCGAGCGTCCGCGCGTTCGAAACTATATTTTATTAGAGGAGAAAATATTAATAATAATTATATATTAGCATTGTGGGTCATGCCACATGACCCCCCCACGAAAACGGGGGTTACGGAACGTAACGGTCCGGGAATCGAACCGTACGACCTGCTCTGGTGGTTTTTGCGATCATCTTTTTGCCGTCTTCTTCCTCGTTCAGTACATATGCAGGCTTCACCCTGTCTAAGCTGACCTTAACTATTCTATTTCCGATTGCTAAATCCATTGCCTTGTTTGCTCTTGAAATTACTTTGTAAGGGCCTGCATATGGTGGTTCTAAAGATCCTCTCAGCAAATCTTGTCGTAAAAACACGTGAGTTGCGTCAGATAAATCTCTATGTACGAACACGTTAGGCTGTGCATGATTAGAAGATGGTGAGGGTCGCAACTCAGATATTTTGTGACGAAGAGCTCTAATAAAGTCTGGATACTCCACCTTATTCGGACTAGAAGTCATGAATTCGCCAGGGATACGGAGTTGTTCTCCAAATACCAACTCTGCAGACGAACACTGTAAATCTTCCTTCCAAGCCGCTCTTAAACCAAGAAGAACCACTGGAAGAGATTCGATCCAGTCCTTACCACCGTGCGTCATTAATGCAGCCTTGAGAGTGCGATGAAATCTCTCGATTATTCCATTAGCCTTGGGATGGTACGCAGTCGTTCTTGCTAACTTCACGCCGCATAACTTTGCTAAATTCTGGAACAACCGGGATTCAAACTGCCTCCCTTGATCCGTTATTACCTTTCTAGGACAGCCGTAGCGAGAGATCCATCCCGCCAGGAACGCTTTAGCTACGGTTTCAGCTGTTATATCGGGAAGTGGTATAACCTCTGGCCATCTGGTGTACCGGTCTATGACAGTTAAACAGTAGCGATTTCCACAAGAAATCGGCAAGGGACCAATTAAGTCCAGGTGAATCTCAGAGAAACGAGCATCTGGAATACCGATGTCACCTAAAGGAGATACAGTATGTCTTGTTACCTTCGACCTTTGGCATGCCACACACTCTCTGACCCAGGCTCGAACGTTTTTCCTGAGAGACGGCCAAACAAAACGCTCGCCTATCAGCTTAATCGATGAAGCAGCTCCGGGATGACTCAAGCTGTGCAGAGAGTTAAAGATATGTCGCCTGTGGCCAGCTGTGACGAAAGGTCGAGGCTTGCTAAGAGAAACATCACAGTACATGGATACATCAGAATCAGGTAATGATATTTCTTTTAATTTAAGAGATGTATTACCACCGATAAGTTTCAGCAGCTCAGGGTCATCTTTCTGGGGGGCAGCAAGTTCGGCCATGTCCACCGGCATGCTCACTGCTTCTATCCGGGAAAGCGTGTCTGCCACCTGGTTATCTTGCCCTGAGATATGCTTTACATCCGTAGTGAACTGCGAAATGAAATATAATTGATTAATCTGTCGCGGCGAACCTTTGTTTTCTTTTTGTTTAAACGCAAAAATCAAAGGTTTATGGTCGGTGAATACGGTAAAATGTCTTCCTTCTATCATATGTCTGAAATGTTTTATTGATTCGTATACCGCTAACAACTCTCGGTCATAGGCGCTGTATTTTTGCTGTGTGGAGCTCATTTTTTTAGAATAAAATCCTAAAGGTTGCCAGATGTTATTGACCTTTTGTTGAAGTACACTGCCAATTGATACATTTGAAGCATCCGTTACTAGTGCCAGCTCTGCATTCGGGACTGGGTGGACTAGCATAACGGCTTGTGACAAACTCTTCTTGCAACGCTCAAATGCATTTAAAAGTTTTTCATCCCAGTTGACCGGTTTTGATCCTTTCATATTTGAACCAGCTAGTAGGTTGTTGAGAGGGGCTTGCAATTCAGCGGCATTTTTAATGAAACGCCGGTAAAAATTGATCATGCCAAGGAACCTTCTCAAGCTTTTTATTGTTTGAGGTGGGGGGAAATTTTGCATTGCTCGAACCTTATCCTCTAGGGGGCGGATGCCGTCGGCAGAGACAGTATAACCAAGGAAAGTTACCTCTGGTAATCCAAACTTGCACTTGGCTGCATTGAGTACGACGCCATGTTCTTCCAATCTAGAGAAAAGTTCCCGTAAATGTTGTCTATGCTCTTCCTCATTGCGTGATGCGACTAAAATGTCATCGATGTAAGGAAAACAGAAAAAATCCAAACCTCGTACAAGCTCGTCCATAAATCTCTGAAAGGTCTGGGCGGCGTTCCGCAGACCGAATGACATGAAAGGGCACTCAAAGAGCCCAAAAGGTGTCGTAATGGCGGTCTTCGGGATATCTTCTGGATTCACGGGGATCTGTTGGTAGGCTTTAACTAAGTCTATTACAGAAAAGACTGAACATCCATGTAATTGATGTGAAAAATCTTCAATGTGCCGCACCGGGTAACTATCCGGGATAGTTCTTGCGTTTAAAGCCCGGTAATCTCCACACGGTCTCCAGCTATTATCATGTTTAGGTACCATATGTAACGCAGAGGCCCATGGTCCCCTAGAATAACGCACCGTACCATCTTGCAACATCGCCTCGAATTCTGCCTTGGCTGCTATCAAGCGATCTGGGGCCAACCTCCTAGGACGGCAGAAAACAGGCGGACCTGGTGTGGTGTTAATAAAATGTACCGTGGTATGGCGTACCTCTCGTGGAGCACCCGGCGGCCTAGTGATGGATGGAAATTCCCGTAGTAGATCCTGGTAACCCGATGCACCGACGATAGCCTTGACGCTAGGGATGTCAGAAGAACCAGCAACTGCACATATAGAAATTTTCGTTAGCGAATCGAGTAATTTTCCATTACGACAATCAACCAACAGATTATAAAATGATAGAAAATCAGCCCCAATGATTGGTTTGGGAACATCTGCGACTATAAACTTCCAGCGAAAATCTCTTCTTAATCCTAAGTTGAGCAGTAGGTGAATATACCCGTATGTAGGTATAATAGTACCGTTCGCTGCCGTTAACTCGAAATTGACTCTGGCTCGACGATCTCGCAAGAATGAATGTGGGTAGACGCAAACATCAGAACCTGTGTCAATAAGAAAAGTTTTCTTCGATATTGCATCTGTTACGAAGAGACGGCTGGAAATATTACAACAGTCACTCGCCGTCGTTAGCGACTGGCTTTTAAGTTTTCCGAAGCGTAGTCACACGGCGAAATACACCTGTCAGCCTTCCCGCGAAAATGAAAATGGTACCAGCATAATCGCCGATTTCCATCTACTCGGTACGGACGGTTGCGTGACCTGCTTCTTGAACGCCCAGGTTGACGGCTATGACAGTGAGTGCGGGTGTTTTTTCTTCTCGCATGAGTACGGTCTAGTTTAATTGATAGGCCTTTAAGCTGTTGAGATAGTGCGGAAACTTCATTACGTACCTCCTGTCTAATTAGCTCTGTCAAATTACTCGCCGACGATGACGTGGCGCTGGTCACCTGTGCCACCGCAGGGTTGCCCGGGACAATTTCAGCTACGCGGTCCACCAATTCGGCCACAGCTTCCAGCGGCCGCTCACTTTGCTGCACCACGATTGTCTGTAAATATACTGGAAGGCGACTTGTCCATATAGTGCGTAAAAAATCATTAGGCATTCCAGGACCAGCTAGATCCTGCAGGTGTCTCAAAAATGCGGACGGTTTTCGGTCCCCAAGCTCCTCATGGGACAATAATTGCATTATTTTTTGTTGTTGTGAGGCAGACAGACGTTTAATAATTTCGGCTTTTAATAATTCATATTTCCCGGTAGCTGGAGGGTTATCAACTATCTCTTCTACTTTTTCAATAATATTCAAATCTAAATTGCCAATAAGTGTATAATATTTCGTAGTATCAGAAGTGATACCGTTTAATAAGAATTGCGCTTCTAATTGACAAAACCATAGTTTTGGTTTCTCTTTCCAGAAAGGAGGCACTTTTACACTGACCTTTGCAGTTACCGCCGGCGTCGTACTCATATTCTCCGCCTGCTGCGCTGCGTCATCGCTGTTTTCGAACTTTCCAGACACGGTCCGGTCCGACGACATCTCTCAAAAAATGTATGAATAAATGCGCCTACACCACGTATCACGTCGGGGTCACCAGTTTGGTAAATGTTCGTCCACCGAAAAGGGAGGATCCTCCAACCAGACGGGTCTTGTGTCTGGTAGGGCTACTGCCCCGACGGTTGATGTCGGGTTCTTGTATATATAGTTCATTCGCTTTGGAAACTTCGATAGCGTGATCTAGAACCGTCAGTTCGTATGTGGCTCGATAGATGTCGCCACAAGTCTAAAATGCCATCTATCAGAAATTGGGAAAACTTCGTCAATAGACTAATAATAGTTTTCTAATAGCGGCATAGATGGCGTCAGAATTAAATAAACATTTTACAGAAAATTTACTCATATTTAGTTTAGTCAATGGTACGAAACCCTTCGTGCGCGAGTCCGACTCGCACTTGGCCGATTTATTATTTCATATTAATTTCGCAGGAGGAACGGGCATTACGCCAATGTTACAACTCGCTAGACACATTTGTAAGGATGCTAGTGATTCCACGGAATTGAGACTGATATTTGCGAACCAGACTGAACAAGATATTCTACTAAGAGATGAACTCGAGAAGTATCAAAGTGAACACCCTGAACAATTCAAGCTATGGTACACGATCGATAGAGCAAATGAAGGTAATTTACTTAATTGAAGTAGTTTACATTATTCAAGATTCATTAAAAGGTAGTAGGTACCTAAGTAGGTAAAAGCACGCCGCGTTGGCGCAGTGGTCACAGCACTGGATTGCGATTGGCTGTTGCGCGGGCGGTTGCGGGTTCGATCCCCGCATACGACAACATTTGTATTGGCTATTGGCCATACAGATGTTTGCCGTAGTCTGGGTGTTTGTGCAGTCCTTGTGAGTCTCCCCACCGTGCCTCGGAGAGCACGTTAATCCGTCGGTCCCGGTTGTTATCATGTACACCTGATAGCAATCGTTACACATAGTAGGGAATATATCCGCCAATCCGCATTGGAGCAGGGTGGTGGATTAAGCTTCGATCCTTCTCCTACATGGGGAAGAGGCCTATGCCCAACAGTGGGATATTACAGGCTGAATCGTGATCGCGATTAAAAGGTAATTTAAAAAATAACGTAAGAGGCGACTAAGGGTTGACTAACACAGTTCCCCTACCACCTTGGAACTTAAAAAGTCTGCCTTCGCCTTCGGTGCGACAAAGCCAGCCCTGCGGTCACATACCCGCCTGCCTAGCGTGGTGACTATGGGCAGCACACAATCATGAGTTCACGCCATTTTTTGGCGCGAACTTTGTGGAGGCCTATGTCCAGCAGTAGAACATAATTATAATAGGCTGAAGTGAGTGATCAAAGCAACTTTTTCTAATAAACGGTTAAGTTTCTTACATGTTTACATCTTATAGACAATCTCCGTTCATGTTTTAATTTATAATTAGATTTTAAATAAAATAAATGCTTTGTAATCAAATTCCTCAGTAATTCTTTGTGTAGTAGAACAAACAACTTTAGATTAAATTAAGCTTTAAAAAGTGGTAATTTTCATATTCTAGGATGGAAGTACAGCGTCGGTTTCATCAATGATGAAATGATCAAAGAGCACCTATTTCCCCCCGGGGATGACGTCATCGTGCTCATGTGCGGACCCCCACCGATGATAAACTTCGCCTGTAACCCGGCCTTAGAAAAACTAGGCTATCCAGAAAACTTACGTTTTGCTTACTAGTTAAAAAAACATTTCTAGTGCAATATTTTTATTTTATTACATGCGCTATTTGAATGTGAAACTTGAAGATACCCGTAGTTGGTTTTGACAATAAATGTTTGTATAACTTTCGTGAATCAATTTTTTAAATTAATGTCCCAATCCCAGTCTGTACCGGCTGTATACATTTATGCTCTATTATATTGACATTAAGGAAATTACAAACTCCGTAATTATGTCCCCTAGTGTATTAATGTCCCTGAAGAACTAATTTTGGACTTACAACATCGGCTGTAAAGAAACTGTACATAATTTAAATTAAATCGCTAGTGACAGCCATCGGAATAGATATCCTATACACCAGTCATGGCGGCAAATTTAGAGAAACTATCCGCTGATATTCTGGATAAGGATTTCAGAAACATTTTTAGGCCGATTTTTGTTATTCAAAGAGCACTCGGTAGTCTCAGTGTGGAAATTAAACACGGTTTCGCTACACCAACCACGAAATTATATAATTTTTATTCAATTTTTGTTTCTTTAGTAAATATATCAGCCCATATATGTTTACTTTTTTTGTGCGAGTGTACAAATTTTTTGTTTATAAGCGATTTTACGTTAAAATTTTTTGTTATGTACATTAACGTCGTTGATACAATTTCTTTCTTATATGAAAAATTTAGCAGCAGAGCTACTGAGCAAAGCAACTTTTTTGTGAAGCTGCAAAAAATAGATCGAGTTTTTTACGTGAACTGCGCTAAACAAGTAAATTGTAATCTTTCAAAGTTAAGTACCCTTATCTCTGTCAGTACCATTGCAACGGTTATTGTTTGGACAGGGTTTCATAATAAATATCTATTTAAAGAATTATGTCCATTTGGTATTTTTATAAGTTTTTCAAGTATGTTAAATTATTACAACGTCGCAGTAATGTTTTTTATTCTGATATTTATATTCATTCGAGTATACCACATTGAAGACAAATTGAAGGAAGTAAAGAGTATGGTTAAGAGTGATTTCAAATCAAACGATATTCAACAACATTTATTTAAGGAAACTGTAAACGTCAATTTAGATTTTAATCTGAAAAACTTAATATCGGGTATTCGCGCTGTTTTAACAGTCGTCTCAGACTTTGAACGTCTATTCCAATTCAGGGTAAAGAGTAACTTTGATCGCTTAAATACTAAACCTTTAATTTGATTATTTATGGTTGACATTATTTATCCCTTACAGATATTTTATTTTACGTATCAAGTGATAATGTGGATGATTCTGGTGGTCACATTAACAATAGTTTTAGTTCAACATCAAGCAAATATTTTTGTTCAACTGGTAAGTGAAAAATTTATTCGTGAAACGTATTCTTGAATAATAACAGAAAATAAAGTTGTTCAACTGAGGGCCTGTTTCACCGGTTTCTGATAAAAGTTATCTCGCACATAAGTTACTAATGGGTTTTATCAGGAGAACCTTAGGGCTTATATTTTCATCTTACCTAATAAACTACTGACGCCGCTTTGGCGCAGCGGTCACAGCACTGGTTTGTGTATGGCTATTGCGCTGGCGGTTGCGGGTTCGATCCCCGCACACGACAACATTTGTATTGGCCATACAGATGTTTGCCGTGGTCTGGGTGTTTGCGCAGTAAATGCTACCTAATCAAAAATATAGACGCCGCGTAGGCGCAACGGTAACAGCACTTGTTTGTGCCTGTTGCGCTGGAGGTTGTAGGTTCGATCCCCGCACAAAGATTTATATTGGCCATACAAGTGTTTGCCGTGCTCTGGGTGTTTGTTCAGTCCTTGTGGATCTCCCCACCGTGCCTCGGAGAGCATGTTAAGCCGTCGGTCCCGGTTGTTATCATGTACACCTGATAGAGATCGTTACTCATATAGGAATATATCCGCCAACCCGCATTGGAGCAGCGTGGTGGATTAAGCTCTGATCTTTCTCGTACATGGGGAAAGAGGCCTATGCCCAACAGTGGGATATTACAGGCTGAAGCGTAAGTGTAATAAACTACAACTTATGGTTTCACAGGTTGCCAATAGAAATACTTGAAAGATAATGTGGAATTTAATCTAAAAAAAAAAATACCTATGTCATAAAATTTTATCTATTTGAAACTTATCAGAAACTGGTGAATTAGGCTCTGAATATATCTAATTAATATTAAGAAATCCAAAGTGACTTGCAGACCTTATATTATTAAAATAAAATTAAATACATTTATTTCAAGTTAAATAAAATACTCATAGTGACAAACAGAACAAAACTTGAACAATAAATTACGTAACAACATTACATTTTAGAAAGATATTTTTTTCTAGTAAAAATTAATTTTACGTTACAGAAAATCACACACAAGGAATTGTATGTAGTGGTGCTTTTGATATCTTTATTCTATTTTATAACGTTAATTTCGGTCTGCATTGTAGCCGATTTAATTTCATCAAAACTTGACAATTCCAAAAAAGTTTGTATCGACATTATTCATCATTCATACAGTAACAATGGTAATGGTAAGTTTCAGTGTACGAGTATAGAATCTGAGCACACTACCGTAGTACTATTTACTAATCTGTGACACTACCAAAAATATTTACTTATATCTTATAATAATTATATCAATTTTTATGTCTGTCTATTATTTTATCTATTAATAACCACAAATTAAAAATTAACTCTCCCTCTCTCTCTATAATCGTGCTACCTGTTATGATGTTGTCGTGCCTTAGGGTTGTGACTATAAATTATTTAAAAATACTAAAACATGTTACAATAAAAACATTTAAATCAAACAAAGACCATACAAAGTGTTATGACTTATGAACAAAATTATAACTTAACCAACAAATGGAAGACAATACACAAAGTCTGAGCACCCTGCACTGGGGCACTGCACAAGACGATTAATAGAAATTAGAAAAACAATATTATAAAAAAATAAAATCGGCCAAGTGCGAGTCGGACTCGCGCACGAAGGGTTCCGTACCAGTGACTAGGTACATTGATTGTAATAACGGGCAAAAAGCGGCTTAAAATCGCGTTTGTTGTATGGGAGCCCCCCTTAAATATTTATTTTATTTTGTTTTTAGTATTTGTTGTTATAGCGGCAACAGAAATACATAATTTGTGAAAATTTCAACTCTCTAGCTATAGCCGTTCTTGAGATACAGCCTGGTGACAGACGGACGGACGGACGGACGGACAGCGAAGTCTTAGTAATAGGGTCCCATTTTTACCCTTTGGGTACGGAACCCTAAAAAAAAGAACAATCCGTAAGAAACATAAATATCAATGAGACGGTTGAGGTTGGTGGAGTTTTATCAATTTGTTAATGTCGGGTTTCAATTTAGTTAACATAAGTCGCAAATTTTCGCAATTGTCGCAATATCTATTCCTTTTCTTTGACAATAAATTAGCTACTGCACTAAACCCACGTTCAGCCAAATATGATGGAGGAAACGCAATAAAAAATTCTGTGCTATTTTACACAATCCAGGGTTAAGCTAATATTGATTTTTGAAGCTAAATCTCTTGGTATCCATTTCTGAATATATATATAATATTTCTTTAGCCGAGTAGACAAGAACGGGTTTTATGAAATTCCACCCACAATAAGAGGTTTCGGGGGTTAATAATATATATGGCAAAACAACGTTTGCGGGGTCAGCTAGTTTACTTATAATTCTTCATTAGTTGTGAATTCTATGAGTTCTTCTAAATTTGATTATTTGCAAAATGGTACCCAGATTGGTATATATTAATATTTAAAATATCCTGAGATTGCTCTGTAAAATCAGCATGAAATACGCCCATGTTATTGGCAGTAAGCAAATCTTCCTGTTATACCGATAATACTGATAATGTTTGAATGTGGTTGTATTCATCTCTTCTTAGATTTCGTTTGAATAGAAGAAGTTTTCCCACAAAAGCAGCTGTGACGTTTTTTGTTGGTTTTATTAAATTCAAGTCATCCGCTGCAATTATAAATTAACATCATTAAATATTTTAAAAAGGTTTGTCAAATAAGCATCTCCGTTTTCAAGGCTGTCACGTAATGAGTCAAATAGATTGGAAAAGCGATTCAGACAAATGCCTTTTGAGAGGCATTACTTCTGTGTGCAACAACAAACGATTATAGTTTTCATCATTTTTACTACAAAGTTGCCCAAATAATCTTTCATTTAATAAATTGTTTCTTCCGGTAGTCTGTGGTTGCGGTTAACGCATGGAAGGACGTAATGTTAGTATACTACGTCCATGGGTTAACGCACGTGTCAGAGATTTTCGTTGGATTTCTTCTAAAATTGTTATAGTTGTCACAAAATAAGAGGCCCGTTTGGACGTTTAACAAATACCCTAGAACGTAACTTAGTACGAAACTTTAAGAAACAATAAAGGAATTATTAATAACATAAAGTGTTTTTAAAACATAAGTACGTAAATTTTTTGGCGCGTTAAATAATAATTAATATGATAGATTATATTGGAAGTGTTCTTTTCGCGCTTACCAAGCGCTTACTTTATAGTAGCATGCAATTTCTAATTATTACGAAACGTCTCAAAAACAGTTACGTTCTAAGTCTTTTTGTTTTTAAATACTAGTGTTGTAACTAGTTGATTACTGAATTTCACCAGCATCATTCGATTTTAATAGTAAATCGATATTGTGTAGTGATCTCTACTGAAAATAATTTTATTGTATTTGTTCGCAAACGTAAAAAAACGACTTCAATTACATCGACAAGTAACACAACGTAGATAGACGAAAAAATAATCAACTAAATACGCGTTATCAAAGATTAAAGTTTTACAGGTACCAATATGGTCACGGGAGAACAATGTCCTTGTGTAGAGAACCTAATAAAACGCGATAAAACCTGAAAAAGTTGTTTAATTATAATGAGAGAAATTGGCGTAAACATTAGAAAACAATAAAAAAATAGATTAAAGACAAAATGATCTTTTGTACCATTGTATTATTTCAATTTACCTACAATATTAAAGTTTAAGTTAAATTTTCTAATCAGAAATTTAATTCAATATCCTTTACACTAGATAATTAAATCGATCAAATACTCATACAAACTTGAGTCGATTTATCGTGAGTATCGAATACCGAGTCGTATGGTTACTTCCCTATTTACGTCTCGATGACATATGTCCAAACGGGCCTATTATTTTGCGATGACTATAGTTAATAAATATGTCAATATGTTGTAATGTTAATAAATATGTCATATATACAATCTTTGCCTTGATGATAATGACCCTTATTTTTATTGGGAAAAATGTGCATTTATTTATTAAAATTCTTTTTTATATGCTACATTTTACTCCTGTTTTTACATAAGTCGTGTTTAATGCTACTATATACAAATATTATTATTTAAATTAACTTTAATCCTATGTCCAAAACAGCATTTGTGTAAAAAAAAGTTTAAAAGAGTCAGACAAAGTCACAAGCTTTACTCTACTTTCTTTAGTTCTTTATTTATCGCTTGGTGCTTATCAAATAATATGAGACTTTTGAACATTAAATTAATTGCTTTAATATTTGTCTAATCCAATAATAATAATAATAATTCAATACTAATCCAATACTTATATACATATAAGTAATCAAGTTGATGGAAATTCTTGAAAGGGTAGTTAAGTTCATTAAAAGACGAGTATTCATATGCGAAGTACCTATGTCATTTATATTAACAGTTAAATTTACTCTTCTGGGGTACTTAGGACTGGGGTACAATGATGTAGGTTCTTACAAAATAATCTTGTAAATGCCTTCTTACTTTGATAAGTAGTCGCCCAAAAATATTTTCTTAGTTTTTTTCGATTTGACAAACAACACGTGAACAAAAAATAATAATTGCGTGCGTACAAAGTGCACATGTCAGAAGTGAAACTTCTTTGGCAAACTAATTTAAAAAGTAGGCGGTATCATAATTAAAAAACTAATTGAAAATACAAAAAAAAACTAATTGAAAAAAAAAAAACAAAAAACGTCACGCGGTGTTCCCAGGTGGCCACCCATCCAAGTACTGATCATCACGACGCTGCCGAGTTACCGGTCGCTCAAATTTTACCCCTCATGCGCCTAAAGAAGTTTCACTTCAAAAAATATGTATCGTGTCAAGAAGTGACATCTAAACCCATTTATTAGGTCGGGGGAAATGTTTGCTGGTATTTTATTTACAAATTCAAGGTAAGATTTTACAAATTTATTTACGTTAATAATAATAACACACTATAATAATACATACGTGTGTACCATTCTGTTCGATTACTCGCCGCCATCTCGTATGTAGTATCTGAATTCTGTTACTGTAGAAATTTTGCGACTTCTCAACACATACAAGTAGTTTTGAGCGTCCTCTTGATGTTAGCTTTACACTACATAAAGAATTTAGAAGAGACCGACACAGAAAGAAAATCTGAGGGTGCAAGATCGGGGCTATATGGTAAATGCAGTCACTCGCTCAATTTTTGTCGAGTGGCTAAAGACGTGTATGGTCTTAATTTCAATTTTCAAATGTCACCTTTTCATGGTGTCAAAACCAGCTAGTACAAACAATAAAACCTAAAAGATTTTACTGCAACTTTTTTACTATAAAATACAAAAAGACTTTTTCCCCGACCTATTTATTATGCATGACTTTACATCTAAGTAAAAAAGTTAAATTTTTGACATAATTATATACAGGTGGCCCGTTTACAGTGGTCTAAAAATTTTTTTCAGCTTGAGAGCATCATGAGTGATCAATGATCATTTAAAACAAAACTTATGGTTTAGAAATTATGATTTTTTTTTAAATAATCTGAAGTTTCAATATTTTTGACTCAATATATGAAAACTACTGGACCGAATTGAATGAATTTTGGTATAGGTATAGCGTAATAACCTACCTATGGCGCTATAGGCTCATGTAGTGTAAATTATCAGACTGCATTTTTTTATTTTACTTTTTTTTTTAGGTTTTTTAAACTTTTCAGCAAAATATTGATTTTCGAAAAAATCCTGTGAAAAAAAATTGTACCACCTAGGTTTTGCTAGTGCTGCTAAAGAGTACCTTAACATAGGGTTATTCTTTACACAAAAAATCATAGTTGTCCGTCGATTGTAACATCTTCAAAAACAACATCATGTACATTAGCACATGAAAAACGAAAAATTACGAAATTTACCATAATTTTAATTTAAACCTATCCGTTCGTAATTCTTCAAAAATAACATTATTTTAGTACTTATTAAGTACGTACGAGCTTCAGTTGTCGTTTGTCGCTTGCGCTTACTGCAGTTATTCTAGAGTTTGTTGTATTTTAACATTTTGGCTTCGTTTATTGACTCGTATCTGATCGCTCATGTGACTACTTGGCTTACGTGAGCTGGACTTATTGATTGTGCTTTTGATTTAGACATTTTGTTTACAATGGATGGAAATCGTTCCAGACGTGCACCCTACTCACCGCGTGAATACGCGATGATGCATTATTTTTATGGTGTCGCACAAGGCGTCGCGCGAGAAGCGGCCAGGCTTTATCGGCAATTTGCTGAACGCCAGCCAGGTCCGGCTGTGCAGCGCTTTCCGGACCATCGCGTTTTCGTGAGGCTTCATTCCTAGAAGGAGTTATCCCTGGCTTCCGTGGTCGTGAACCTGGACGCGTAAACAGAGATGATGAAAATGTTATCCTGGAGGAGTTGCGTCGTGATCCAACTACAAGCCAAAGACAACTGGCAAGGCGTACGGGTATACCCAGGAGTAGAATTCATAGAACTATTCCAGCTAACCAACTTCATCCCTACTGTGGCTACCACATCAAATTATTATTACGTAAGTAGTAATAGTAAGTTGATGTGTTAGCACAATATTACTTACCTTATTTACTTACCTATAAAACCGTACCTTGAACAATACCACCTTACCTTCAAAATACCAGTTTACCTCGAAAACCTTTACCATGAAGCATGACGTCTGCTAGAAACAAGAAGTAGGTAGCCCTGAAAAGGACTGTTTTAATGTTAAGAAACAGGAATTGTTAATGACGTCGTTAGCTCTGAAAAGAGCTGTTTGTAAATAGATATTTCACAGCACGCCATGCACGAAGCGGATGTACAAGCAGTCACAGTTCACATAACTTCACAAATCTTCAAGCAAGCTTCTCTCTTCGTGTATATCTTCAAGATTTGCAGTCACGCCGCGCCGCTGAGTAAAGAGCGCGCGACACGTCCTCGCGCCGCGTCGATTGCCGCCACAGAGTACATTGTAATAGTAGATTGCCGCCGAATGAGGAAGCCGCGGGGAGCGCCTCTGTTATTAATAGAGTTTCGCCCGCGACGCCGTTCTACACAGCGCACGAGTAATTCCGACGAAGCACGAATCACGCTCGGTGAAAGAGAGACGGAAATAATGCGGGAAAGAAATGCATAGCACTAATTAGAATCGCTTTCTAATTGGTTAAAAAACTAATTATTTTATTGGTTTATGTAATTTTTCCTTGTAAATAATTTTGTATAAATATTGCGATTTTTGCCCAATAAATGCATTCGATTCGATCGACACCTTCTGAAGAAGTCTTTTATTTAAATACTCTCCGAAGTCTCCAAACTACCATTATCAAAAAGTTCAAGCTTTGAAACCCGAAGATTATCCTAGAAGAATGGCATTCTGTACAGAAATGTTGAGGAGAGATCGGGAGGACCCAGTTTTTTTGATAACATTTTGTGGGCCGATGAAAGTCGGTTTCAGCGAGTTGGATTGGATTATTTAATACGCATAACACGCATCATTATGCAGTATGACAATCCCAACTTAGTGAGAGAGTCAAATTTCCAGGAACGCTATAGCATTAATTTGTGGAGTGCAATTGTCAACAAAGAGTTTGAGGGCCCGTTCGAGTTACCGTCAAGGTTGAATGCTGACATTTATTTAAATTTCATTCAAAATGAATTACCCGGTCTGTTGAGTCATCTGCCAGAGACTTTAAGGGAGCGCATGTGGCTACAACACGACGGAGCTACCTGCCACTTTGCTCTGCGGGTAAGGAACCATTTAAACGTTGCGAATCCGGAGAGGTGGATCGATCGCGGTTGCACCATCCACTGGCCAGCCCGTTCACCCGACTTGAACCCCATTGATTTTTTCATTTGGGGATACTTTAAGGAGATTGTGTATGCACGGGAGAACATATCGGAGGGAGATTTAAGAAGAAAAATTCAAGTGGCTATAACAGCCATTAAACGAAACCGGCAGCCATTTAATAGGCTGCGAAGAAATTTCTTACGCAGATGCAGATTGTGTTTAGCGAACGGCGGACGGCATTTCGAAAACCTTTTGTAAAAATAAACAATATGTTAATTATTTATGTTGTTTTATTAATTCTCCAGACCTTTTATTAAGATAATTGGCCATTCCAAATGATTAAAATTATGGTAAATTTCGTAATTCGTAACTTTTCGATTTTCATGTGTTAATCTACATAATGTTGTTTTTGAAGATGTTACAATCGAAGGACAACTATGATTGTTTTGTGTTAAGAATAACCCTATGTTAAGGTACTTTTTTAGCAGTACTAGCAAAACCTAGGTGGTACAATTTTATTTCGCAGGATTTTTTCGAAAATCAATATTTTGCCGAATAGTTTAAAAAACCTAAAGAAAAAGTAAAATAACAAAATGCAGTCTAATCATTAAACTACATGAGCCTATAGCGCTATAGGTAGGTTATTACGCTATACCTATACAAAATTTCATTCGATTCGGTCCAGTAGTTTTCATAAAAGAGTGCTTTTATGTCAAAAATATTGAAACTTCAGATTATTTTTAAAAAAAATCATAATTTCTAAACCATAAGTTTTCGCTTAACTAAAGTTTGTTTTAAATGATCACTCATGATGCTCTCAAGCTGAAAAAAATTTTTGGACCACTGTAAACGGGCCACCTGTATATAACATACTAAACCTACCTTTTAACTAATTAAATAATGGGTCAAAATTTTTTGAATAACTAAAACTTAATGTAAATATTTCTTGGTTCAGATACGGTCCGGCGATATACTAAGTGTATGTTATTGTTATTGGATGTCAAAAACAACATATCTATATATAATATTTTCACGCTAGACACTCGACTAATCGCAAAGACTGTAGCCGTAACGGCTACTTACACGATTATTGTACTTCAGTTCTATGTATAATATAACGTACATAAACACGTAAGTATTTCTGGCTCTTTTTTTTTTGTTAATAATGACGGATATGGGAGATTATTACCCGAGGTAAGTAATGTTTCTAACTTTGTTAGTTTGTGGGGGGTAATCTTCGCAAATACTGATCGGATGATGAAAATTCTTTCACTATCAGAAAACTACACTATTCAGGAGTGACATAGGCTATATTTTATTGTTATTGAACAAAAAATCACGTGAAAAAATAATAGTATATGTAAAACAAGTCGGAGAAATGTGAGCGAGATAAAAATTTTACTATATTTTGCATCAGAATAATTGAGTTTGCTCGCACACGAAAAAAAAACCGACTTCAATTACATCGACAAGTAATACAACGTAATAAGACGAAAAAATAGGCAAGTAAATACGCGCTATTAAAGGTTACTTAAAAAGTTGTAATCAGATATCGATCTAATTCAAACAAGACTACATGACAAGTATTAGCTTTCGATTAAAGTAAGAATCATCAAAATCGGTACGCTGAGTAAAAAGTTATGCGGTATAATACAACGTAGGTCGACGAAAAAGTAGTCAAGTAAATACGCATCTATACATATAATAAAATGGTAGAAAAGTCAAAACTGTACATTGAATATTTTTTTAAAAGAATACTTGGGGTGTGATCTACAATCGATACCGAAGCCAAGAATATAGTTTTTAGAATTTTTGTCTGTTTGTCTGTTTGTCTGTTTGTCTGTTTGTCTGTATGTATGTCCGGGATAAACTCAAAAAGTACTGCATGGATTTACTTCAAATTTGGCACGAATATTGTTAATAAGTCGGGTCAGAACATAGGCTATATATTATCACGCTATCACCTACGGGGAACGAGCAGTGAACCTTTATTTCTTCAAATGTATGTCCGGGATAAACTCAAAAAGTACTGCATGGATTTACTTCAAATTTGGCACGAATATTATTAAGAAGTCGGGTCAGAACATAGGCTACATATTATCACGCTATCACCTACGGGGAACGAGCAGTGAACGCACGCAGACGACGTCGCGGGCAGCAGCTAGTTATTAGATATAACTATAAAAGTACTTGTCAGATCTAAATTAAATTAAAATGAGACCACATGACACGCAACACATTTCAATTAAAGCAAAATGGATCGAAATCGGTCAACCCAGTCAAAAGTTCTGAGCTAACAAACATTAAAAAAAAATACAGTCGAATTGAGGACCTCCTCCTTTTTTTGGAAGTCGGTTAAAAACAATTAATACCCAACGAAGTGGGCACGGGTCAGCTAGTAATTTATTTATTGGTTTTAACCCGCAAACCGTCGGTTTTTTCGGCGACTACTCGTACCACTACACCAGAGCGATTGTTTATGTAAGATATAGCTTTAATAGTATACCAGCAATTAGGAATAAGGTACTTTGTTAGCATAAATTATGAATTAATGACAGATATGTAATATTAGCAGTTTCAGAAAATGAAGGAATTTATAGAGACAAAATAAGTTGGTAAACATAATATGTTATACATATATATTGTTTTTTTTTTTCAGACTTTTATCGGTTATCGTTATCAGCACTACTCATAGTTTAAAAAAGTGTTTCACATTGTAGCAGTAATATTTACTTAAATAGATATTAATGATGAAATCAGAATACGTCTCAAGAGACATATTAGAGGAGAGCTATCTCAAGATGTTTTCACCATTTCGTGTGATACAGTTCGTACTCGGATCATGTAGAGTAGATGCCAATAACAGATTTGTAACTTCGCCAACGAAAGGACAAAAGATATACACAATTTTTTATTTACTAAGTATTTTATCGCTTCATGTATTTTTTAATTTTAAGTATTCGGTGAGACTTTATCCGTATCCCTTTGCATACTATTTAAACGTAATTGGGACTTTATTTCATTGTGGAATTTTTGTATGTAGCATTATTCACGTTCGCTTTATAAATAACGACATGAATGTTAAATTTTACCTCAGAATGCAAGATATCGATCGAAAATTAAAAATCGAGAAAATCAAAGTTGTCAACGACTTTATTTTTAAAGCAAATTTAATAACCTTTATGGTTGAGTTATTCATTTTGTTTTTGATATTTGGCGCTGTTATAATTACGGATAGTCATCTATTTTACTACCTCATGGGCCCATTACTATCTGAATTGACAAGTACAATAGAATGTTTGTTTGGCGCGAACCTCCTTATATATTTCTACCTTCGCCTGAGTTACATAAACGCCATTATGGTAAATTATATAAAAGGCACGACAGATATAAACATCGAAAAAGTTAGAAACAAGAGTATTCCTACGATGAAAGTATTACGTTACTTAGCGTCTAAGACACATGATTTTCAATACAGCGATGTTGACGTATATCTGAAAAATATATTAGAAGAGTTATTAAGGTTTCAATATCTTTACCGATTTCAGGTAAGATGATAAAAAATTAGCTTTATTGTACCTATAGACAAAAAATTAGCTTTATTGTATATATTTTATGCAAATATCCGTGCTATTGATGACTTAATTTTCCTTATCTTTTTCCAGTTCTTTTTATTCTGTTTCAAGTTCGTTGTCTCATCGCTTATGTTGTTTGAATATGGACTACAAGGATTACAAAATAACGTAAGAAACACATTTTACTAATTTATAAAGTAATGCTACCTAATCAAAAATATAGACGCCCGCGCCGCGTAGGCACAACGGTAACAGCACTTGTTTGTGCCTGTTGCGCTGGAGGTTGCGGGTTCGATCCCCGCACATGACAAAGATTTTTATTGCCCATACAAGTGTTTGCCGTGGTCTGGGTGTTTGTGCAGTCCTTGTGGGTTTCCCCACCGTGCCTCAAAGAGCACGTTAAGCCGTCGATCCCGGTTGTTATTATGTACACCTGATAGCGATCGTTACTCATATTAGGGAATCTATCCGCCAACCCGCATTGGAGCAGCGTGGTGGATTAAGCTCTGATCCTTCTCCTACATGGGGAAAGAGATATATGCCCAGTAGTGGGATATTACAGGCTGAATCGAATCAAAAATAAGTAGAACATTGCATTGTGTAAAGAAACAAAAATAAATTGTTTTTAGTAAGTATTTAAATTATCGACAATATGTATTTACTTCTACAGTCCTTCATTAACAACCTCCAACATTAACTTTTCAGTTTTTACACTGGTATGAGTATTTTCTTTTACCCACCTTAACCGTGACTTACTTGATAATAGTAATTGTTGTTTGCATACGACTCGAAGCCTTTTATAAACAAATTAGGCGCACAAAATATCTATGTATAAAAGTTCTGTCTCGTGTTCATAGAGGTAAGTGCCATCATAATTATATTCATATCTATACAAATAAAAATGAATTGCAAAATTTGTTGCTAAGTTCGAAAACATAGTGACCAATTCGACTATTTTATTTTAAGTTTTTCTTATACTTTGTAGAAGTTTTGCGAAATAAAATATTGAGAAGATTGTTCAGATAATTGTAAAATTTTAACCTTAGAAACGTACCTAATGATTGCTTAAACTGAACGCATTGGACATTTCCTTGAATAAAACAAAGCCTGTCTGATCAGATAGTAGGTAAATCTACGCTAATATTATAATTGTGTTTGCTCGCAAACGAAAAAAAACCGACTTCAATTACATCGACAAGTAATAGGTACAACGTAATAAGACGAAAAAATAGTCAAGTAAATACGCGCTATTAAAGATTATTCAAAAAGTTGTAATCAGATCTCGATCTAATTTAGAGAAGACTACATGACAAGCATTAGCTTTCGATTAAAGTAAGAATCAAGAAAAAACACAGAAAGAAAAGTTATGCGGTATAATACAACGTAGGTCGACGAAAATGTAGTCAAGTAAATACACATTATTAGATATAACTCTAAAAGTAGATACCTACTTTTCAGATCTCAATTAAATTTGAATGGGAGCACATGACACGTAAAACCTTTCAATTAAAACAAAATTGATCGAAATCGGTCCACCCAGTCAAAAATTCTGAGCTAACATACATTAAAAAAACAGTCGAATTGAGAATCTCCTCCTTTTTTGTAAGTCGGTTAATAAAGCTGAAGAGTTTGTTTGTTTAAACGCGCTAATCTTATGGCGCTAATTTATTATTATATCTATCTGGGTTCACTATATGCCTGAAACGTATCGTAGACGTCAAACAAACATTACACACACACACAGTAATATTAATTTTATCATAAATTTTCAGGGCCTTTAAGACGAAAAGCTATTAAAATGTTAAAGATGATTAAAGAGAAACCGCCTCAACTATCAGTTTATGGCATGTGGAAAATGGAGACATCTACTATGATTAGTATGATTAACTTGGTCACTACACTTATGGTCACTCTTTTACAATTTACTGTATTGTAATTTTCTTCTTTTTTTTTCTAAGTAGTAAGTAGCATATCTTGGTCATTATGACGTGCGTGTGTTATTTCATGTGGCATTCAGTGAATTGAAATTATTACACGATTGCATATTTTTGTGTAAAATCTAATATATAAAATAAAACTTCGAATAAATTAATTACGTGTTGTTTTATTTTCAATTTTTTATATGGTTGCGTAAATGTGATACATTACTATATATTATACCTAAGGTGGTACCGCCTAAAAAAGGCCTGTTCCAGTCCATCACTTTAAACTTCCCACACCCAAAAGGGGTATCGCGTGTTCTCTCCCTAGTAACCATCAATTACAAAAGTGTACCATAATTCATTAATTTCGCGCTGGCCATTTTGATAAGGATTGTGCATAATCTCAAGGGCGATCAACGTGACTCAATTTATAAAATATGCCGATACAATTCTACGTCGATTAGTACCTAATAAAATCCGATTGTCATTTAATACTTCCGCAATAGTAATGATAAAATACGATATCAGAACGATAATCGATAGGGTAAGCTACGAATATTATTGCTCGCTTTATCTCGATTTTATTTTATTTTATGCTCGCTTTATCTCGATTTTATTTTATTTTATGAGAACATGTCTAATTGCCTAACAAGATCCACTTAACTACCTTCAAATAAGAGCTGGAAATTATTAGGGGTACCTACGATGACTTAAAATCGGTATGATGTTAGTTTTAGACATAAAAAATTAGCTTTATCACCATTATAGTCAAACAGTGATATAATTTAATTGTCTTCAGTAAAGATCGCGAACTTGGGGAGGCCTATGTCCAGCAGTGGACTGCAGTGTACTGAACTGATGAAATAATGATGAAAGATCAGAATGAAAGCTTCGCAAAAACCCAACATGGCTTAAGATGGTCTCAAATTGATCGTCATATAATTGTGTTTGCTTGCAAACGAAAAAAACCGACTTCAATTACATCGACAAGTAAAACAACGTAATAAGACGAAAAAATAGTCAAGTAAATACGCGCTATTAAAGATTACTCAAAAAGTTGTAATCACATCTCGATCTAATTTCACGAAGACTATATGACAAGTATTAGCTTTCGATTAAAGTAAGAATCATCAAAATCGGTACACCGAGTAAAAAGTTATGCGGTATAATACAACGTAGGTCGACGAAAAAGTAGTCGAGTAAATACGCATTATTAGATATAACTCTAAAAGTACCTACTTGTCAGATCTTAATTTAAAAAAAATGGGACCACATGACACGCAACACCTTTCAATTAAAACAAAATTGATTGAAATCGGTCCACCCAGTCAAAAGTTCTGAGCTAACATACATAAAAAAAAAAAAAAACAGTCGAATTGAGAATCTCCTCCTTTTTTGGAAGTCGGTTAAAAATACAATTTATCATGGAAATGTTTATTAATTTGATTTTTGACACTTGTTAATAATATGTTTTCCTATTAAGTTTAATTTAGTTTTACTTTTTAGTTAAGTATTTGATAAATTAACTATTATTGGGAGTAAGAGGCCATCGTTTAATTTATATGAGTTTATTTTGATTGCATTTATATTGATTACTGAAAATATTAAAAATATGAAACAAGGATAAATAAAAATATATATTACTGTAAAAGCTCGAACTACGGTTAAATCCTAATATACGAGGTCTAGTCATACGAGGAGTGCATGCCAATTTTTCCAGAGTGTTTTTATTACAAAAACTTCCATTCTTTACATCGGCATGCAATTTGGAAACACGGAATTGCCCTTTTATTTTTTTTCAGGTTTTCAGAACCCTTTGATCATCTTGGGCCGCTGCGGGATGCATGGCATCAATTATTAGAGCTTCAATTTGCTTGAACTTCCGTATATTACAATGGCATGCAGTATAGGGGGAGTCCGGGAGACTTTAGCCGCTTTTCACTAAAATGCTCATAAATCTTTCTATACTTACAAATCGCTATTTTTTATAAATTGTATCTTAAGCTGCATTATTTAGCTATATTTTCTCTTAAGAAAGTTTACTACATCATTAATAGTTAATGAGTAATTAGCGATTTCTCCGAAAGTGGAATTCGGCTAATGTCTCCCGCCTGGGCGGGAGACTTTACCCAGCAAGTAGGGAGACTTTAGCCGGGTATAAAATAGGCAAAATAATATTACAAATTGTAATTCAACAAATAAATTTAATCATAAAAATACGGCACATACCTAGTATTACATAGCAAATGAAAACACGAGGAGGGTACCTACTTTGAGTATCTTTAAGATACATAAGTGAGGAATCAACTATTATCACATTGATTTATACTTCATAGCATACTTAGTTACTTATGCAATAAGCATAGATAAGCAAGTGTTTGAATTCCAATAAACTGGAAACTTTTTGGAAGTAATTGTTTCATATTCATATGGCAGCTTCATAGCCGCCTGTTTGGTTAAGTCTCCATAATTCCTTTTGGTGCAAGTTAGAAGATAATTGACAAGTGTTCTTTCTCGATTGTAAATATCAGAGCTGTTTTAAACTGGATTCCTTGTTCATTTATTTTAGTCAATTTGAACTTGTCTCTTAATTAATTTCATGAGGTATTTCAATCAATTCCATATTCTAAAGCAACACCTCTAGTAGATTTTTCTTTACCAATGTCAACTAAAGCGTTTCTTATTTCTGACTGATCAAAATTGCTTCTGTTCCTAGTTGTTTCTTTTTTATATTTGAAAGACATTTTGGATGATTATCTGAAATAAAATAAAATATTATTGCAGGAGAAACTACCCTGATTGCAAGAGAGATTAGTGGCTAAAGTCTCCTCCCGACGCCTGGCTAATGTCTCCCACCCCACGCCAAGCTGTCCGTTATTACATTTTCATAAAAAACTATGACACTTAAGTAAAAATTGTCTACCGTGAATGTTACTAGGATAATTATACTTACGATGTATATAAATTACGTCCTAGAATCTATTCACAGTAAATAACAGAATTCAAAAATCGGAAATTGAAAAATTTTACTAACCGGGTACGAAAATGTCTTGTTACTTCTCACTCCTAAACCAAACTGCCGATTACAACGTCGTCACGTGAGCAAGGTGAGGGGTGCCTATGGAGACTAAGATGTGTGGCAATGTCTCAAAATCTAGTACTACAAAGATTCTATAAGCAGTGGCTATTGTCTCCCACCTGCTAAACTCTCCCGGACTCCCCCTACTATCACGGGAAAACACGAAAATTCGCTACACAAAGAAAAGCGCTTTTCCTTATGAAGAGGACGCGCGGGGGGGCTAAAGTCCCGACAATCTTTGATATTTTAGGGTTAGTTATCAAGCCTCAAAAAGGCATGCACGACAAAATCGTGGAACGTCACCTGTCACCAGCTCCCGGTGTATTGGTAAATGTAACTATGTAAGGATTTATGAAAATGGGACATTTTTTTCGGGCTTTTACTATTAGAATTTAGTACATGCTAGGTTTTACCACTAACAGCTAGTAAAAATTGGTTTAGGGAATAAAACAAAGATTAGGTAATTCTTATTCATTTATTTCAGTCAAAAACTTAAATTGGTAAGTCTTTAGATTAAGACCCGTAGACCGTTTATCGGCATAATATCGTTACAAAAAATAATAATAATAACCCTAACCTATCTAACTTCAAAATTAGACCGACGCGGGTCTTAATCTAGACTAGCCACGTTATAAAATGTCTTTTTCAACATTTACCTATTTACCCATATTTGTTTTAAATTAGTACCTATAGTTTGTATTAATTTCCCTTAATACAGGTTGCCGGTCAATTGACGTCATAAAAAAAATTTAGGTCCGGTATGTTGTGGGGTATCCGAATCACCCCCATGTATGTTCCGCGATTTTTAGGGTTCCGTACCCAAAAGGTAAAAACGGGACCCTATTACTAAGACTTCGCTGTCCGTCCGTCCGTCTGTCACCAGGCTGTATGTATCTCAAGAACGGTGATAGCTAGACAGTTGAAATTTTCACAAATTATGTATTTCTGTTGCCTCTATAACAACAAATACTAAAAACAAAATAAAATAAATATTTAAGGGGGGCTCCCATACAACAAACGCTATTTTCTTGCCCTTTTTTGCTCTATATCAATAATGGCAACAGGTAGGCACTTGAAATATTCACAAAATACTCAGTTGAATTTTTACTTTAATAATAATGATAAATAATAAAATTAAAATAAAATAAATATTTAGGGTTTCTCATACAACAAGTGATTTTTTTGCCGCTTTTTGCCCGATATTAAAATCAATGTGCACTGTTGTTTACCTAATCAATGGTACGGAAACCTTCGTGCGCGAGTCCGACTCGCACTTGTCCGATCTTTTATAGTTTAGGAGTTATGAATTATTTTTCGACTTTTTGAGAAATTTCGACTGGACCATCTTAAAAAATTTCTAAAAAAAAAGCAAGACGAGTTTTATTTTTTGCAATATTGAATTCGCATAAGTTCTACTTTTATGCATAAAATAATCAGCTTCGTAGCTTTAAATGTGTATTGCTTCTGGAAGTGGCCACGTTGAAAACTTATTTATTTTATTTATTTATTTATACTTTATTGTACATCACAACTACAAATATCATTTACAGACTGTGAAGTACAATGGGCAGACTTATGGCTATTTAGCCATTTCTTCCAGACAACCCAAATATATATTTCCTACTATGAGTAACGATCGCTATCAGGTGTAGGTACACGATAACAACCGGGACCGACGGCTTAACGTGCTCTCCAAGGCACGGTGGGGAGACCCACAAGGATGGCACAAACACCCAGACCACGGCAATACAAAAGCAATACAATATGTATGGCCAATACAAATGTTGTCGTGTGCGGGGATCGAACCCGCAACCGCCCGCGCAATAGCCAATCGCAATCCATTGCTGTGACCGCTGCGCCAACGCGGCGTCTTATTACTAATTTTATCGGCGTTATGGCGTCTTATTGCGAACTTATTATAAATTTTAAAAATATGAAATGATTTTTACATCATAATCTAGTTCTTACTTAAAACTTTTCTTATCTAACCAACACGATTCTTATTAGACGCAATGACCTTATATGTGAAATATATTATGTGAAAATGCTAAATTATGATTTTTAATTAATAATGATTGATCATTGTGATTATGATGTATTAAATTAAACCACTTACTAATTCAACAGATTTTAATTTATTTTTAAGACATAGCAGCACAGATTAAAATAATAATTAACGATCTGATGTATGTACGTAGGTAATGATAAAATTTATTTCTTTACAAATCCGTAATCAGTACTTTAAAAGCAGCAGATTTCGGGTCTGATAATATGACTGTCACAATTCAGCCTGTAACATCCCACTGCTGGGCATAGGCCTCTTTCTTCTTGTAGGATTGGAGCTTAATCCACCACGCTGCTCCCCTGAGAGTTAACGTATAGGTATATTGTCTTAGCCTACTATGAGTAACGATCCCTCTCAGGTATTTATGATAGCAGCTTAACCCACCAGTAAAGACAACCGGACCGGACACATATTTGTAAATATTACCTATATACAACATGTCCCAAAATTCAACGATAATCTCGACGAAATTTTTCAAAAATTTAGAACTTCTATGATCATTATCACTTACCATGACCACAAATTTTTACATATTTCTGTTTTTTTTTATATGCAACCTGAATAGCATTGCTATCTACCACAATCTTTAAAAATTTCCAGAATGCCTAGTTTTTCCATAAAAATTTATAATTTTTCCCTAAAATTATTAAGATTTTTACTTTTACCCAGCTTTATTTAGCTCATCGTGGTGTAAAAAAAACGAACACTACTGTGGCAAGTGTTTTCAAAAGTATAATACTCAAGGAAACCCAGCAACAAAAAAAATTGTGTATTTTATTTAAAAATTGTGTATTTCATTTATATATAGCACTTTATTTAAGATCATACAAAAAAATCGTTAATTTAACAGATTAAGATAGTAAAAAATTTATAAAATGTTTACCTGGTAAACAGGTTGCATATTACAAATAAAGAATATAAAAATTTGTTAAATATCAGATCAATCTAAAACTTTACAAGTCCATCATACATATTAAATAAACACTTGTAAATTGATCTTATAACAATAAAAATGTTGACACTCACAATAAAATAATAATGGAATTAAAATGGACGGAGTCTTATGATAACAACTTAAAATTAATTCTTATATAATGTTATATAATGCAGCAAGGCACAAAATTGACAATCTTTTTTCAAATTATGATTTAAGAGAAATTTAATACAAATCTGGAAATATTTGTCAATTCTTAAATCTCTGATATTTCATTCTATCAAAGTTGTAAAATCATTTAACTTAAAATAAATAAATATTGCATAAAAATAATGTATAGTTTTAAACTTATTGTTTAATCTATATAAATTGATCAAATGCGCAATTATCAGACTATTTTATCAATCAATGTCATGTAATGTCTAAATATATTGTAACTAGTGACCCACCCTGGATTCGCACGGTTGCAAAAACTATCAGTGTTCCTCTACTATATTATGCTTGTATTATACAAATAAACCTTCCTCTGGAATCACTTTATTTAATAAAGAAAACGGCATCAAAATATGTTGCACAGTTTTAAACATGCATACAGACAGCGGGAAGCAACTTTATTTTATACTATGTAATGGGATGTATATCTATATATATATATATATATATATATATATATATAGTTACTATATTCGTCTTCTTCAAGTAACCCAATGGAACTTAACTACAGTTTTCAAAATGTAAAAATTATAATTTTACCATTCTTGACTTTGTAAAATATAAATAATTTAATTTATTCTTTACATAGAGGTGTGGGGGGGCGGGGGACTTCTATTGTAAAGGGCCCCGTAAACGATCAAATAATTTGTCAAATTTTACATGTTTGTCAAATTATTTGATCATGTGTGCGAGCTTGTTTCATTTGTTATATGAAAACATTAAGTTTGACAAACAAGTTTGACAAATTATTTGATGTTTACAGTGCCCTTTACAGATTTTTAAATGTTCAATCCTGAGGATATAAAAACTATATTTTAAAGCAGTAAATATAGTCAGATCTTATAAACTACAAAATTGTTTCCCTATTTTTACAGTCTGTTAACAATGTTCAGCTGATTTTGTGTTGCATGAGTGAACATCAAAACAATACTCTTTTTAACAACAGAAATAAACTCGTCAAGGCTAACATCACCATTGAATTAGATTTACCTGATGCATCGTTACACCTGTGATCGAGGAAACAGAAACACCATATTGTCTGGTCGTACCAATCTCTGAAATAATACATAACAACATGAAATAAATATGTAATATAAAATCTATACATATAAATAAAAACCGGCCAAGTGCGAGCCGGACTCGCACACGGAGGGTTCCGTACAAAAATTAATAATTTTTTTTTATTATATGATGTAACTAAAAATTTATGCTTTTCGCAATTTTTCCTTAATCTGTGCTATAAGACGTTGCTTCGTACCAAATTTCAATATTCTAAGTTCACGGGAAGTACCCTGTAGGTTTTGATTCCCTTGCGTCTTGACAGACATACGGACAACAAAGTGATCCTATAAGGGTTCCGTTTTTCCCTTTTGAAGTATGGAAACCTAATAAATTAATAACCAAAATGTATGTATGAGCAAAACTTTCAAACTCTTCCTTAAACTTCCAAATTTTATTTTATTTTTATTATTTTTCAATTTCAAAAAACTTTAAAACTTTCAAATTCTTTTGTGTTGCCAACTAGTAATAAATATTATGTAATATAATTTCACAGTAACTTATGAGTTACTGTTAAAATTGATCAAAAACCAAGCCTTTTTATTACACAATTAGCTAACATGGTTTAAGCTCAACATAATCTATAATAGTATAGTTAGACAATAGTAGACAATGCTTAGCATATTATAAATATAGGGACAGTTGGGGAACAGTGGAACACGGGGCACTATGGAACAATGTCGATAAAAATTTGAATTTGAAACTAATTCGCGCGGTACCGCTTCGATATATCACAGCGCGTTTTGCGTCATACGAGGACGTAGTGAAATATGGCGGTGAGACAACGATGGAGCTGTGAACAGAAAAATATTGTTTTTTATGTTCAAAAGTTGAAATTTCTTTTCAAAGTACTTTCGTTTTTGGTAAAAAAGTTTAAACAATAGGTAAGTGATATTTTTTTTCATAAATCTTAATCATTTTGTCTATTTGAGACAACTGTGTATAAAGTTCAAAAAGTAACGTAACTTTTTATAAAACTTGTTTGAAACTTCGGCCACCTTATGGGGCACTATGGAACGGGGCACAGTGGAACACTGTTCCAACGAACCCTACTAACTTGACTTCATTTTTGGCAGATTTAAAAAGTCAAGAATGGTGAGACACCGCGTAAGAAAAAGTGACAGAGGGCTTCACAGCGAAAATTCAGATTCTTTGATGGTTCGGCACCCAAGACAGACTTTGACTATTTATAATATGGCTGAACTTGTAGGACAGGCATTTGATAAGTCTATGACACCATGTCACATCAAATCTGGATTTAAAAAGACCGGAATTTTTCCATTTGACCGAGATGTCTTTATGGAAGTATGAATACTGGTCGTGTTCCAATGTGCCCCATACCCTGTTTCATTGTACCCCAGACCTGGGGCACAATGGAACAAAGGAAGGGGTTCACAAAATCAAAGATAAATAGGTTTAAATTTGACTATTGATCTCTGTTTTGCTGTGCAATCATTAGGTTGAAGAATATTGTTGATTTTCGTAAGCACAAATTATAAAAAGAATAAATACTGTTTTTTTTACAAATAAAAATAACTTTTTTGTACCATTGTACCCCAACTGCCCCTATATATATATAATAAAGAAATATCTTTAACATACACATATGGTAATATTTTCATTTCAGTTGTCTGTTCCCAAGGTAAGCTACTTAATGCTTGTGTTATATTATTTAGGTAACAGCCAACTGATATATATATATATATATAAATATATTTTTTTTTTTTTTCGATAAAATATATAATAAATTTTTAAATAAATAAATATATTATTCTTAGACTGGGGGCAAGAATTAAATCCACTACAGCCGTAGCAGAAAGCAGGGTTACTACGAACTGCACCAACTGGCTACTTAAATATACTCAGAATGTAATTGACAGATTAATTTTTACATATCTAAATTTATTAACAATTTTTAAGAATTTTTTTATTGACTAAAATACCATAGTTGGAAGTAGAAATGTGAACTTCTAAAAATTAATTTTGATTAATAATTTCTACTTCGGAACATCTAACAGAAAAAGCTACTTGAGAAATTTTATAGAAACTAAAAAATTAAATATACCTTCTTATGTCCAATTCTTTTACAGTGTTGTTGACAAAATTTGCCAAATTGACATCCTTAACTGCTGGACGACATCCTTCATATGTATCAGCTGGTATGTCAGTTCTAAATGCTTTGAAATTACTCAAGCAGTCTCTTGTTATTACTTCTCTAGCTGCAAATAGATTCAAAATAAAAATATATATTAATAACAACTTGGGCAATTTGTATATAAATTTATTATACATTGGTGCTATATTGCAGTTGTAAAAATGCTTGTAATGATGTATGTGATTTTAACTGAGGTAGGGCACAGCAGGAAATTTCCTGCTCAAAATATGGAGCAGCCCGACTGGGGTAGTACCTCGACCTTACAGAAGACTACAGCTAAATAATACTGCTTTCAAGCAGTGTTGTGTTCCTGTTGGTGAGTAAGGTGACCAGAGCTCCTGGGGGGATTGGGGATAGGGTCAGCAACGCACTTGCGATGTTTCTGGTGTTGCAGGCGTCTATAGGCTACAGTCTTACCATCTGGTGAGCCGTATGCTTGTTTTTTGCTGACCTAGTTACATTTGTTACATTATGTTCTTCCTATATTTCAAAAGCCAATGTATCATACCTCCTTTTCTCTCAATGAGTTTTACACACACATCTTCATTTTCTGGGCAAGGGTTGCCCAAGTAACCAACTCCACGCCAATCAAATGGTTCTGTACAACCAGGAGTGGCCGCTGTGCATTGATAGCACCATATTGCAAAACCTGTAGTTTGTTTTTTATGTAATAAATAAAAATTTCTAAGTCTAAACTGAACTATTCTAAACTATTTTGTATTGTTATTAAAAATAACTGAGAGGAATTGTAAAGAAAAATATTAGTAAATAATTAAATTTATTGATAAAAACAAAAAATTAAATCAACATTTCTTTGTGTTACAGCCACACCCACGCTGCAAGCAAACCCAGATTTTGTAACTATGACTATCAAACACTTACTTCCTTTAAAACTTGCTATTACGAGCAATACAGTAAAAAATATATGCATCGTCGAAATTTAATTTTGTAACTTTATGGCAAATATATACACTTTATAGTGTAATTGCGTTTCTTTATTAACACCTTGATTAACACCGGTTAAAATTGTTCGATAGTTTACAATACAAATACAACAATTAATGAACAAAGTTTGATCAACTTGAAATGAAATGTCATTTGCACGTCATTTGTCATTTTCAATTATTTTTTTGTTACAAATTTAAAATTTATTAATTTATCCCTAATAGGGAAAGGCAAGAGACATTAAGTCCATACAGCCAGGTCTGATTTTATAAATTTCAACTTCTTTCTTCTTTCACTTTATTGAGCAGCAAACCACATGGTTTCTGCCCTAAAGTGATCCAATAAATATATTAGGTATTGATTCACGATCACGACGAATCACGAATCCAAAATGTCGGCCGCGGTAGCGGCGGCGGTAGAGGGCTCTATGGCAGACGGCGCGAAACTTTTGTCATTTTCAAATACAGCGTCAAAGATGAAAATTGAAAGAATTAATTCACGGTCTTATATACAGGTCAGGAAACTAAGCTCAATTTTAATGGTGAGAGATTAGTACGATAAAGGGTGCATTCGGTTTGGACGTTTTCACGCTTTTAAGTACTAATTTTTAGTGTTCGTGTTGGCGTATAAGCGCTGAGAGCAATAACTAAAAAAAAGTAATTTGGAAAATCAAAAAGTGCACGCCGCACACGCTCATTGTGTTACGAATTGAAATAATTAATAATATTAATTGCCTAAAATAGAAATCAACTGAAAAAATTATTATTATTTTTTGTGTCGATTTTGCAAGATAAAATCGTTCTTATATGTTATGTTAGGCACTAATTTATTAAAAAAAGGATGTTTCGGAAACTAGTCATGTTAAATTATTAAGTCAGCTTTTATCCATTTTGTTGTTTACCCAAAAAATCTTTAGAATTTCGTTAATATCTTTAAAACAGTTCGAATTCGAGTTTTGAGTTTAACCATAATAAGAAATAGCTCATAATAAGAATAGCTATACAAAAAAGCTCGATTTATATGAAACCTAGGTAATGGACCGTGTACTCATTTCATTTGCGATACTCTCTGACGTAATGATATCGAAACATTTTTGAAAACATTGATAACAAATAGTGGATTGTCAAAAAGTGGATCACCTACGATAAAAATGTACGAAAGAGATCGTAGTCAAAGGTCGGTCTGATAAGGGTCGACCGAGATCTCGGTCTCGGTCTCGGTCTCGGCATTCTCGGCCAAAAATTCTACCGAGGTCTCGGTCTCGGTTCTCGGCCAAATATCGCCGAGATTCTCGGCCAAACCGAGACCGTTGAAAGTAGGTACGGTATAGGATAATGGGATTCAAATCTACCGCGCGCGTCATTTATTGTCAGTGCGAGAGCGAGCTATCGATTGTGATTGGTCGGGACTACTTTTTCGTCGACCTACGTTGTATTAAGCCGCATAACTTTTTACTCGGTGTACCGATTTTGATGATTCTTAATTTAATCGAAAGCTAATACTTGTCATGTGGTCTTGTTTAAATTAGATCGAAATCTGATTACAACTTTTTAAGTAATCTTTAATAGCGCATATTTACTTGACTATTTTATCGTCTTATTACGTTGTATTACTTGTCGATGTAATTGAAGTCGGTTTTCTTTCGTTTGCGAGCAAACACAATTTTATGTAAACAAACAATTTATTGTAGTTAAACTGTAAAAAGGAGTTTGTTTGAATTTTGTTCGTAGTAGAATAATTAAGTTTCTTATTGGTTTTGATTAATTTATAATTACTAGTAGACCGGGAGATAGTGACACAAAATATTTGGTCATTTGTACCAGTATGGCGGTTCGTCAGGGGTCTAATTACGTAAAGGCAAAAAGGAAAATGATGGTCATAGCGCTCGCACCGGCGGCCCAATCGCGTGGGTGTTAATCGAACGCGTCGGATAAATAACGAGTGTCGAACGATTTGTTCCACAAAAATGCTAGTATTTTCAGATAGTCGGAAAAAAAAGAAGTAGGCGGTAGCGGAATGCCATACTTCTCGGGTGTGACTTACAGCCCGCCATACCGACGCGAATACATTAATTTAAATAAAACAATTTAACCATTTGTACCAGGCTAATTTTTACAAAGCTAATCATCGTCGAGTAGCCATTCACGAAAATCACCTTGCCATACTTTTCCGACAGTTCCTAATGGCCGCCATACCACTGCAAAGGAGTAATTTTTTTATATTTCGCCAAACGATTTGTACCACCCTGAAACTTTTTTTATAAGTTCCCTGTATGATCATAAATAGAAGTCTGATAATGCCATACCTGTGGGAGGTGGCGAATGTGAACAATATTTTTTCAAAATCCTAAGATTTTATTCGTAATTCGAGTTTTTTTTCAAGTATGGCGCCACTTTTTCCCTCTACTACAAGTATGGCAAATATAATAATGGTCACATTGTATCGTATAATTTCCAAAAATCGAAATGCCATACTGGTACAAATCGTCAAATATTTTTTTTTTTTCACCTTTTAGCTCAAGTCATCCGCCCGATGGTTACAATCTGTAATAATTTTTTTTAGGTGCAATTGCATCCAAATGACGAGAATACAATGATGCCATGATGTAAAAAATGATTTTACGTATTTTACAGTCGTATTTTAAAAACGTGTCAAATCAATAAGTATTTCAAGTATGGCAGCACTTTTCCCCCTACTAGAAGTATGGGATAAATAATAACGGTCACATTTTGTCAAATACTTTCCAATAATTCAAATGCAATACTGGTACAAATCGTTTGGCGAAATATAAAAAAAATTACTCATTTGCAGTGGTATGGCGGCCATTGGGAACTGTCGGAAAAGTATGGCAAGGTGATTTTCGTGAATGGCTACTCGATGATGATTAGCTATGCAAAAATTAGCCTGGTACAAATGGTTGAATTGTTTTATTTAAATTAATGTATTCGCGTCGGTATGGCGGGCTGTAAGTCACACCCGAGAAGTATGGCATTCCGCTACCGCCTACTTCGTTTTTTTCCGACTATCTGAAAATACAAGCATTTTTGTGGAACAAATCGTTCGACACTCGTTATTTATCCGACGCGTTCGATTAACGCCCACGCGATTGGGCCGCCGGTGCGAGCGCTATGACCATCATTTTCCTTTTTGCCTTTACGTAATTAGACCCCTGACGAACCGCCATACTGGTACAAATGACCAAATATTTTGTGTCACTATCTCCCGGTCTATAGATAGAATAACTACATAAAGTAGTTAAGTGACTATCCACTTCCACTTCCACTTCAGCCTATCACAGTCCACTGTTGGACATAGGCCTCCACAAGTTCGCGCCCGACATTATGGCGCGAACTCATGTGTTTTGCCCATAGTCACCGCGCTGGGCAGGCGGGTTGGTGACCGCAGGGCTGGCTTTGTCGCACCGAAGACGCTGCTGCCCGTCTTTGGCCTGTGTATTTCAAAGCCAGCATGGATGGTTATCCCACCATCCGTCGGCTTTTTAAGTTTCAAGGTGGTAGTAGAACTGTGTTATCCCTTAGTCGCCTCTTACGACACCCACGGGAAGAGAGGGGGTGGTTACATTCTTTAGTGCCGTAACCACACAGCACTGACTATTAAGACCAGTATATTATCACGTATTATTTTATACGTATGGTGAAAACCTGGTAAGTGTACGAAGATATTTTAGATTCAGTGACCACATTCATCAGAATACGATATATCGATTCGCTGATTTATATGTTCGTTGCTGTTTTTCAACCGACTTAAAAAAGGAGGAGGTTTCTCAATTCGACCGTATTTATACGAGTAGGTATAGTAGGTATATCTTTTTTTTTTTATGTAACTAGTTTGGCAAACAAGCGTACGGCTCACCTGATGGTAAGACCGTAGCCTATAGACGCCTGCAACACCAGAAACATCGCAAGCGCGTTGCTGACCCTATCCCCAATCCCCCCCAGGAGCTCTGGTCACCTTACTCACCAACAGGAACACAATACTGCTTGAAAACAGTATTATTTAGCTGTGGTCTTCTGTAAGGTCGAGGTACTACTCCAGTCGGGCTGCTCCAATTTTGAGCAGGAAATTTCCTGCTGTGCCCTACCTCAGTCTTTTATTCATGTTCGGGGATAACTTCGTCGTTTATGAACCTATTTTGATATTTTTTTATTTGTTGGAAAGGAGATATCCCAAGGGTGGTACGATGATAAGGAAACCAGGATCTGATGATGTAATCATCATCGTATGGGCAGCATAATCTTATGGGCAGCTCATGATGTCATAGACTTGGTTGATGACCCAATGACAAGTTACGAAAGCAGTTCAAGTTCTGCTATAGAAATAGCGCTTGACATTTTTCTTAGAGAACCAAGACTCCAAAGAAACGCAAATATTTTTGAATATTGGTATTCGTCACCATATGAAGTACTTAGGCCTGCAGCAAAAAAGTTTCTATCAGCACCGCCTAGTGCCTACTAGCTGTGTAGCAAGTGAATAGCTCTTTAGTAGAGCTGGTCAGTTATACGATGAGAGGCGACACTCTTTGAAGGGTGAAAATGTAGAAAAATTGCTTCTGTGCTACAACATCATGTTGTTAAATTTTTAGTATTAAAACTATAAAAAAAATATTATGATCATCATCTTAAATATACTATATTTTGCAAAAATAGCGCATTTTCTTTTTTTTCTTTTTTATTTATCTATCTCGGTCTCGGTCTCGGCCGAGATTTTAATTTATTCTCGGTCTCGGTCTCGGCCGAGAACGAAAAACCTGTCTCGGTTGATCCTTCGACCCGTCGCGATAGTCTGTGCAGCTTGACCGACTCGGTCAAGCTCGGTCAAGCTGCACAGACTATCGCGAAATCCAGGTTGACACGCAATAACATGATGTTGAATTGTTGAGGGTATGGTGAGATTAGAAGGGCATCATTAATGAGATTTAAACAGCCAGAATTGATCAACAGAAAAGGTGTGATTACCTACTTTTGTTTGTCAACGACTTCATTAACGCAGATTGCGCCTACTTTAGGCAGCATTTTTAATGCTTTAGGTTTTTCATTTTGCAAAAAAATTAAGTACGTTCTTATGTTGTACCTAACTCGATAGTGAAAAGTTCAAAAATCCTTACAAGGAGTGCTAAAATTGCATATTTTATTTAACAAAATAAAAAAAATTATTTATTGAATAACTATAGAACCACCTAACAAAAATTATTGCGGCCCTATACGAACCTAACTTAGACCTATCGATTAAGGTCATTTTGATTTTAAAAATCCTTGGATGGGGTGCTAAAATTGCATTTTCTTTACCTAAATTTAAAAAATTATTTATTAAAAAACTATAGCAGATCTAACGAAAAATTTAGTGGAACTATACGGACCTAACGTAAACCTATCGATTAAGGTAATTTTGATTTCAAAAATCCTTAGATGGGGTGCTAAAATTGCATATATTTTTTCCCAAAATTAAAAAAAATATATTTATTAAAAAACTATAGGGGACCTAACAAAAATTATTGTGGACCTATACGGACCTAATGTAGACCTATCGATTAAGGTCAATTTCATTTTAAAAATCCTTGGATGGGGTGCTAAAATTGCATTTTTTTTACCTAAATTTAAAAAATTATTCATTAAAAAACTATAGCGGACCTAACGAAAAATTTTGTTGACCTATACAGACCTAACGTAGACCTATCGATTAAGGTCATTTTCGACCCAAAATTCCATCGATGAGGTGCTAAGTTTGCACTGCTGGGATATTATCACACAAAATTAAATTACACTTTATAAACGAAATTACCTACATCTCAGTATTTAGTGCATAAGTTTATGTTTTAAAATCACATGTGAAAGAGTCAAAGGGACTTTAGTTAGTTATTTTCATTCATATTATATATTTTTATTTATTTTTGTTTAAAAATAAAACGAATTTTTTAAATAAATATAATACGAATTAAAAGTAGCATGGTATCATCTCTTGTCAAAGAATTCATTGTAATAATTATGGAACTTTGAGTAGTCGGGTAAGACTCGCTAATTCGCTATAGACGACGCCAAGGTTTGCTTAAAATAAATAAAAATCATCATATCAAGAATTTCGACTCAGCGAGGTGTGGATCCATAGCTCAACTGGCAGAGCGCTGACACGGTATTTCGGAGGCACGGGTTCAAACCCCGCTGGATTGAAAAATTTTGATATGATTAAAAAAAATAGTTATTTTCAGTCGTGCTGTTATTGATTTTTATCAATTTTTATGCCTTCTTATATTTTTTGTGCGTCGACGGAATTTTTTTAGACATTTTTTTAAAAGTGTAAGTATAGTAGATACGACTAATGAAACGGTTAAAATCGGATTCTTAAATAAATTTTTAAAGAGTTAGTTATTTAGTATGTCCTTTTCCTAACCATTACCATACTTACATGATATACAATTCGTGAATTAAATGATCAACATATTTTAAATAACATTTTAAACAATAAAATATATTCAAAAATAAAGCTATAATAGTCATAAATTATTTATATTCTTTTATTTAATATTATAAAATATTTTAAAATGCAATACAGATCCAAACGAAAAACAGTAGGTATAAAATTACCGCGAAGAACGTTGTCGATTTATTCATCATAGGGAATGTTTACTAGTCTGTTCTTCTGGTGGATATAGAGACGCCTTTAACATCAACAAATCCTCTTTATTAAGATCTATACACATTGTGCCAACAACGTCTTCGATTCCAATGGTCCCATCATTAGCTATATCTACTTCTTTTATCAGATTATCCAACTGTTTCTGGGGCATTTTATGGCCCTGTTTAGCTAGTACTTCCTTTAAGTACTCTCTATCCACTAAACCCGTTCTCCCTGGGTCATATACTTGTAAAGCAGAGCGCAATTCATCTTCAACCGGAAAATCTCTTTGTCGCATTGTAACCATTTTCAAAAATTGTTCATAATTTATGTGACCCTGAGGATGCGATGGTCTCACACAAAATGCTATCAGTTCTTGCAATTGTTCAGGGGTGTGAGTCATTAAAAGAAGAGATTTTAACATATACACAAGTTCTTTTTCTGTTATGTATCCATCAATGTCTGTATATGCAGGTGTATAGTTCTGATATACCTCCCAAAGTTGTTCTACTTCTACTACTTGGTCAGGTCTCAATTCAAACGGAGGCTTGAGAGCTTCTTTAGAATCACTCAAATCAAACGGAGCAGTTGGATCCGGTGGTGGTTCTTCGACGTACCCTTCCTCTTCTTCTTCAAGCTGTTCCGGTTCTGGTGATTTCTGATTTTCTACTTCCATTACTTCTTGTTCATGTGTTTGTTTTTCTTCGTCATTTTCTTCTTTAACTCCCTCCATGCCTTCTTCTTTGTCACTATGTAAAGAATCTTCTTGTTCGTGACCTACAACATCGATTTCTCCTTCGTCATCTTTAAGTACTATTTCTTCATTGAGATGTTCGTCCGATCCTTCTTCTAGAACCTCTTCAGCTTGATTTGTAGTATTTTCTTCACTTTGCTTATTGTCTAATGAATCGTTTATTTTGTTGTTAGATTTTGTTTCGTTTTTGTTTGTAATTTCATAACTAGTAATCATATTTTCATCCATCTTTTTTAATTTACACTTGCCGAATTTTCGTTTCTTAAAATTATATTACAACTACGTATAGTTCATACCAAGAAGTTGTCTTTACATCTAGATTTGTTAAGTTGGGATCTAAGTATGACCATTAGGTTTTCAGTAATTTTATCATATAGGTTAAGACTCCCATAAGCTATCAAATCAAGGACATCAATAAATTCACTTAAAAGTTCATTACGAAAATTATCTATAAAATCAAACATTGATATAAAAAAAATGATGTCAAAACAGAATCGTACTGACAGATCTTTTTTAAAACAGACAGATACAATTCAATTTCAATTCAAATACAATTCATTCAAAGCTTTTAAGTTTTTTTTAATTGGTGTTGTCTTAAAACCTTCATGCCGTGCCATTCATGTAAATCTATATATGTATATAATATCTACTAATACGTGCAGCAAAAACGTTGTACCCCTTTTTACGAAAATTGTGCTGACGGAGGAGTATGAAATTTCGCACAATTATAGTTTATATAGAGAAGCAGTGCAGAACGCTAATATTTTTTTTAAACTATGCATTAAAATATATTAAATCAATAAATAAATAAAAACATTACACACTCTACTATGTATTTGACACGCACAGTGCACACTCTTTTGTTGATTGTCAAAGTCTGTAGTCAAATTGAAATATTTAAAAAAAGGTTAGATACCTATTTTCAGAATTTTATGGTTTTCTTTAATTTAAATTTTTAATTGTGATCGAATTTCGATCTCTGGGTGACCACTAGTTAACTTAATTATGTAAAAGTATAGAATAATAGCCTAAAATGTTTAAGTAGTACATTTTTTGGCAAATAATTTTAATTTGTTAGTTGTTAAACCATAAATATAATTATAGTGATACCTAATATTAAAATGAGTGCTGTAAATAACAAACAAAAAATGTTAAAAAATTCTGTTTACAGTCAATAAATATCAAGTTAGTTCGAAAACTAGCAAAACATTGAAACTTGGTAAAGATGGAAACTTCATTATTGAAAAGCCGCAGGTCATAATTAGCAGCGAACTGTTTCCCGCATCGATACCCGACCAATTAAACTTGATGCAATGCAGTAAAGTCAATTTTGTCATCACAATAGAACGTCTCACGATTATTACTAAAACACTTCGGAAATCAAAACTGTTCTATCGTAAAAATATCAAGTTCCATCGAACCACTGCAAATGCTTTCAAAAGGCGCATCACGTGCTTTGGAGAAAGATGCAGTTACGATGGTGAGCGGTGGTGCGCGTGGGCTGTGGGAAGTACAAAATAGTCCGACTACAAGCAGAAGGTAAATCGCGCGGGAACATCGCGCATGCGCACATATTCAAATCATTTTCTACGCAAAAATTCGGTTCGCAATACTCGTATTATATTGAGGTGTTAAATATTCAACTATTCGTCAGTCGATTTGGTTTGAATGGAATTTATAATCGTGCCAAAAGTGTGTCGTTTCGTTAAATTATATTTCGAAAAATGGTAAGTAAACATTAATAATATTGTTTTTTTTTTTAAATAAAATTAAAGTAAATTGTCCAGTTTAAAATATATATCAAGAAAATATTTTAACGAAATTTTATAACAACCACTGAATAATCCTTCAATGATATACTAGATATTAGATAATAAAAATAATATAGGCACAAAAACATCACATTTTACAGACTAAAAAAAATTGAAATTTGACAAAAAAAATCGTAATGAATAAAAAATATAATTTCATAGTCTAAATCTACTAAATTTTTGACGTAGACCGGAATAAAATTAATAAGTATCAACACATATGTATATATGTATAAAAAAATAAAAGTAATATGAATAGCTAATTTGATTGACTACCCTCAAATAAATTATTTTGTAACTAATGACTTAATCCTGTAGGACGTTGCCTACAATTAAATTCAATGAAACCAAATCACCTGAGCACAAAATAGCAAAAAACAATAATCTATGATGTTGCGTACCTACTATATAAACACAATATTCTATCCAGTCCAAGTATCGTTTTACTAATTTATCGATATCAAAAGTCTACACCAGTAGGTAGGTACCTACTCGCTTTACAGTGGAGCAACAATAGCAACATAGGTACTTAATTTTATATTGTATACATTATTTTACATGGGACACATTATTTCTATCGAGAAATCATAGCAAATTTTTCTATAAGTACTTTTACTTATTAAACAATATACTTAAGCACCTATGGGGTCATTTAAGTATTACGTAAGCAGATTTTTAGACATCTTTAACCCCCTCACCCTACCCTTCCATACGCTTACGTAAACATTAGTGTAAGTATATATTTTTAATCTATTCAGAAATAATAAATAAATATTGCTGACGTAACCACCATCTAGACCGCTCCCCCCGAACCCCATGTCTTCAAAATAAGCAACACATAGAATCGCCTCCCCCAAACCCCCTTCGGTATTTACGTAATACTTGAATTTACTACTTTTATAGCGTGTATAATTTAGTTCCCATAGACATATATAGATATTATTTGGGCACACGAGATTAGACTAGATTGTTTGCAACAATTTATGTTCTATTGGACTACTAAATACTAAAATATTTAAAAATGTTAATGTGATAGCAAAACATTTTGTAAAATTGCTTGGATTTATAATTAAGTTGAATCTCGCTGCCACAATGCATTTACTTACCCAACACAAATTACACAGAAATAATAGCTTACATTTTCGAAATATAATCTAGATGTAGTACCCAAATTTGTTCTTATAATTGACAAAATTAAACTGTTTTGCAACCAAAGCAATACGGGTATAAAGCATAGGTACTTTAATTGGGTTGTCTGGAAGAAATGGCTAAATAGCCATAAGTCCGCCCATTGTACTTCACAGTCTGTAAATGTCTTTAAATGTGTTTAATGTTTAAAATGTAGTTGTGGTGTACAATAAAGTGTAAATAAATAAATACACTATAAAACTTGAGTTATAAACGAGTTTTTTATCGATCTTAAAAGGGTGACGTTTTTGGGATTGTATATTTTTAAATTTATAAGGGAATCTAGGGTAGCTTTGCGATTTTTTGTAATCAGTCCTGTAGTTAATAAAACATATTATTGTCCTGCAAATAATTAAATATATTATTGACGCTTGACGCTTCAGCGACGATCACGATTCAGCCTGTAATATCCCACTGCTGGGCATAGGCCTCTTTCCCCATGTAGGAGAAGGATCAGAGCTTAATCCACCACGTTGCTACAATGCGGATTGGCGAATATATTCCCTTATCCCTACTATGAGTAACGATCGCTATCACAGGTGTACATGATAACAACCAGATCGGAAATAAATATTTATATAAACACAAATATCCACTCCGAGCGGGAATCGAACCCGCGACCGTCGGTGTTTAAGGCGCCGCCGACACTGCATTCGCATCATTACACCAGACTGATAATATATTATTAAACCGAGTTAACTAAAATGTAGTACGAGTATGTGTGAATTTATAGACCTGGGTACCTAATTACCTATCTATTGTTCTTCGTTTCCATTCGTTTTTTTTTTTTTTTTGAAACAAAATATGTCATGTAAGCCCAACACTGGGCCAAGGTTTTTTAACCTCTTATCCACGAATCAGTATCATAGGCCACAAGGCTATTTCGTGGTTAAAAGTATCTTATACAATTACAACTGTATTATTAGCCGGATTAAATGACGATGACATGCGGCAAACATGCGGCTTTTCGTATTTATTAATACGGGCTGTATTGGGTGTTACTTTGTGACTTTTAGTCAAATTTGTCGGTAATTATAAATACAATTTGTGTATTATTTTGTACAATGTTGAATAACGGACACGCGTTGGCGCAACGGTCACACTCACAGCACTGGTGTGGCTGTTGCGCTGGCGGTTACGACTTACGGGTTCGATTCCCACACATGACAAGCATTTGTATTGGCCATACAGACGTTTGCTATGGTCTGGGTGTTTGTGTAGTCCTTGTGGGTCTCCCCACCGTGCCTTGGAGAGCACGTTAAGCCGTCGGTCCCGGTTATTGTCATGTACACCTGATAGCGATCGTTGCTCGTTGTAGTGAATATATCCGCCAACCCGCATTGAAGCAGCGTGGTGGATTAAGCTCTGATCCTTCTCCTATATGCGGAAAGAGGCCTATGCCCAGCAGTATATTACAGGCTGAAGCTAAATAACGGTTAAATTTTGTCACAGTAAAAGTTTTAATATATGTAGGTATATAACGTAAATTATTAACATTTTTTAAACTTATCATAATATTCATAATGACACTATTATTTACTAATCTGTGCTCGTGGTGTCTAAACAAACCTTATTCTTATTCCTAATATTATCTTACCTTATCGTTTATATATATATAAATCAATTGCTGTTCGTTAGTCTCGCTAAAACTCGAGAATGGCTTGACCGATTTAGCTAATTTTGATCTTGAAATGTTTGTGGGAGTTCAGGAAAGGTTTAAACGGTGAGAAACATAAATAATATGTAACGGAAAATACTACAAACGATGATTTAATTTTACAAGCTTTTATTTAACTTGCAATGTATGTATGTATGTATGTATGTATGTATGTATGTATGTAAATTTAATGAATGTTTGTTCGGGTGAAATCTTGCAACTCAATTTTGAAGCAGATATCTTCAACCGATTGAGCTGAAATTTTGTATACAGGTTCAATTTAGATGACAATGCATGATTTGTATGTATTTATGTATGTATGTATGTTTGTTCGGGTGAAATCTTGCAACTCAATTTTGAAGCAAATATCTTCAAGCAATTGAGCTGAAACTTTGTATACAGGTTCAATTTTGATGACAATGCATGGTTTGTATGTATGTATGTTTGTTCGGGTGAAATTTTGCAACTCAATTTTGAAGCAAATATCTTCAAGCAATTGAGCTGAAACTTTGTATACAGGTTCAATTTGGATGACAATGCATGGTTTGTATGTATGTATGTTTGTCCAGGTGAAATCTTGCAACTCAATTTTGAAGCAGATATCTTCAACTAATTGAGCTGAAATTTTGTATATAGGTTCAATTTGGATGCCAATGCATGGTTACCTTTGTGACGTCATTCTAAATCCAATATGGCGGCATATCCAAGAGTGCGGACTAGTTATTTTTAGTGCACTTCTACAATATGGGTATCAAATGAAAGGGCTTGCTAAGAATAATTCGAATAAAGTGACGTGATAACCGACTAAAAAGTCAAAAATAAATTAAAAGTAAAAAACCTTTTTAAAAAACAAGCTTTTATTTGAATGCACTAAAACGAAAAAAATAAATTTTTACTTTAAAACTTTTACTATCTACTTATAAAGTCATTACACATAATCTATATGATATAAAAGCTTGTCGCAAGATTTGCTTGTAAACAAATAAATTAAATGAATTGATGTGATTGATTTTAACTATTAAAATTTTCAAACTAAGGAAATACGAGTGTCTCGCGACAAGCTTTTCTATCATATAGATTATGTGTAATGACTTTATAAGTAGATAGTAAAAGTTTTAAAGTAAAAATTTATTTTTTTCGTTTTAGTGCATTCAAATAAAAGCTTGTTTTTTAAAAAGGTTTTTTACTTTTAATTTATTTTCCAATTCAAAATGTTAGGAACATTTTGAACACACCTATAAATATTTTGTTGTCAAATATTAATAGGTTCAGAAAGTGTTCTGTGTATATTTTTCACAAATATATTTAGGTGATACGAAGTTCACCGGGCCATCTAGTTCCATTTTATAGATTAAAAAAAACTGATTCATAGTTCGATATAGTTTGACGCTTTGACGATTGTGTCGAAATTTCAGACGAGTTGCGTAGTTGTGGTGGAGACATTCTCGTGAAATTAAATTTATTTATTCTGAGGTGGGAAGAATGCCAGCCACTACAGCAATATTAATTTGTAAATTTAATAATATAAGTATACAAAGCTTAGTTTAACTGTGAAAATGTTTGAACTTCTTTCGACGAAAAACAGACTATATAATACTCCCATTATTTTGTACAATATTTGAATCGATAAAGTACTGTGAACAAAATACCTAAATCACATAAACAATCACCGGTATTAATCCAGATTAGCATTGCTAAATTCTTATTTACTATACTTACTCTTTTTGAAAATGCCATCCAAGCGATGAATAACATTTATTGCATTACAATGGAAGAAATTATTTCAGCCCTAGCTGTACGCACGGATTATTAGGTAATATTCTAATTCCTTTTTTCAATTAGAGGCCTTTACACAACTTTGGGACATTTGCAGTCATTGACATACTGTTCCTTATATAGTATGCTGCGCCATTTTCAGATCTCCTTTATTATATGACATTATTCTTCCCCAACCTTCACTTCATACCCTTTACAATTCATCTTAAGATTAGCGATCTTACTTCAGTTTTAAACCGTGACCTTTTATTATGATCCTCGTTACGAATTTTACTGCCCATAAAATTTGGCTATATAAGGATATCAATACAACAGATTACCTACATCCTTAAACTCTATACACCTAAGTTACAAAAAGTTTTTGTCATTTCTGTGTTATAAAATGTTTATTGCATGTTTGATAAATAAATTTAATATCTGTATTGTTGTCGTATATATTGTCCCTATATATATTCATAAACTTATTGTTTTAACACATTCGTCACACATAGAAAAAGACCTGTGAATTAAATAATAAATAATATTACGAAAATGATTACTATACTGAAATAAATTTATAAAATGACAATGTACAACCTTTATATACCTATTGTTCAATAGTGTTCAATAATTTCCAATCTCTTTTTTATATGCACAGGCTTTACCATACCAGGCATTACCATAAAATATACCTAAGTGGCTAGGTACTTTCTTGAATTTTTGATTTAACATTATGTAGGTACGTTTCACCTGTTTTCTATAAAAATGATATCTTAATCATTTTTCATTCATATTTCATCACAAAAAATTATCACTAAGAAATTAAGAATTTTCTTGAATTTTTGGGCTTTTATACACAATGTTTTCTGGTAATTTGATTTCTATTCTTGGCATATTTTGGTAGGATACTAGGTAGGTGGGCTGTAACATCCGGTGGCCATTCCACTACTTTTTTATTTTATTTAGAGTAGATAAACATCCGCGGGCTCAATATGCCCATGCCTTTTGTTAATGTAAAATCAGTATGCATTATCATACTACAGGCGATTTATCATTAAAACTACAGATGGACAGTCCTGTGACTGCGTAGTAAAACTAGGACGTGGCTCGACGCTGCAGTTTTTTTTTTTTTTTTTTAATTGGAAATAGTATACACCGCTCATTCACTCGTAGTTTCGTAGCATATTATTATTTTTATTATCTATGTTTATATTTACACTTATTTGCTAGTTATCATATATGACATTCATTCCACTACTGAGCTCAGGCCTCTTATTTGAAGATGATATGAAAATTATTAATTCGCTGTACCTACTAATAAAGTTCAGGTTAACGGGTATTGATTATCCAGCTTTTAGGTACCTGCGACACCGTAAACGCGGAATTTCTAATCCGGTATGTTTATTTTCCTTTGTTTGCATGTACCTAAGGATAAGCTGATCTAAATACAAAATATACCCTGTATAACAATTCGGACGATATTAACTTGTCTGATTCACAGCTCCTACCTACATAAATATATTAAAGGAAGCCTTGGGTTCCTCATCAGAAAACTAAGAGCCAAAGAAATGAAGAAATATTATTTATACCATTTAGGTTTACAATTTAACTTTATTAAAAATAAATATTACCTAATTACTGAACATAATATTAATCATGATAAATGTACTATTAAATGAATCTAGACTAGAGTTGCCAGATAGTCGGGATTCGTCGGGATTGTCCCGACATTTCGTATGATGTCCAGAGTCCCGAAAAAATACTAAATGTCCCGACAAATAACAACTAATCAAAAATCTCAAACTATCGCGATAATAATCATCATCATCAGTCATCATCAGTTCAGCCTATTGCAGTCCACTGCTGGATAGGCCTCCCTAAGTTCGCGCCAGACATCCCAGTTTTCTGCAATCCTCATCCAGCCTACACCGGCAATCTTACGAATAATATGTAATCTGAAATTCCGTAAAAAGTGAGAATCATTATTTTCATTACCACTTAGTCTAGTCGATAAGTTGAAAAGGGTCGAAAATAAAGATACTGCTCTTAAAATTATGTGTGATAGCTTATTGCATCAGGAATGACGCCTATAAAAATGTTCTAAAAGCGTGTATTAATATTAATGTATTAAGCACATAAAAAAATGCATAAAGTTACAAACAATTAAAAAAAGGAAAAAAATGGCTTTTCGTTTTTTTCCAATATTTCATAAACTGTTAATTATATTTAAGAAATTTCAAAAAAAAAATTCTGAAAGAGGAGGTCCAATAAAAAAGTCCCAGCTCCCGGAACTCTCCATTATTTATAATTTAAAAAAAAATGGGTCTGCGTGATATTTTTAGGTTACGCGCACGGCGTCAAAAGCGAGTTTTCGTTTTTTGAAAAGTTAATTTTTCAACAAGTTAAACGATTGTTAACTAACAAAATTTTCTCCAAATTCCGTCTCAATTGTAGTTCCAGAAAAATCATCATTTTTTAGAAAAATTACCAGGAATGAATATATTTTCTACTTTTGTGGCGTGATCTTGTTAATCATGTATATAAGAAAGGCTCTACGAAACGAAAAAATTTTACGACAATTATTTAAACATTTTTTTTTTCATTTATGTACAATTGAGACGGAATTTCGACAAAATTTTGTCAGTTAACAATCGTTTAACTTGTTGAAAAACTAACTTTAAGTAAAATTTCCAAAAGGAATTAAGTATTTATAGTGTTCACAATACACAAAATTTTTTTCAAATTAAAAAAATATATTCAATACCTTAAATAAATTAATCAATGTGTGGTACTTGCTTATGACGCCGCGCGCGCAACCCATTTCACATTTAACCCCATTTTCAGCATTAAATTAAAATTATAAATAACTAGCTGCTGTGCCCGCGACTTCGTCCGCATAGAATTTAACAAAAATTGTTCAGTTCGCAGTTATAAAAATAAAAATCTAAAATAAAACTAGCCTAAGTTACACCTTATTACATCAGCTATCTACCAGTGAAAGTCCCGTCAAAATCGGTCCAGCTGTTTCAGAGATTAGCCGGAACAAACAGACAGACAGACAATAATTGTAATAAATGTTTTTCTGGAATATATAAAGTGTATAGATCCATATACATTTAGTAAAAAGCGGTTATTTTAATATTACAAACAGACACTCCAATTTTATTTATTTGTACCTATAGATATTTGTATCTTCATGATTAGTTCCGGGAGCTGGGAGTTTTTTATTGGGAATTTCCTCTTCTTTCAGAATCTTTTTTGAAATTTCTTAAATATTAACAGTTTATGAAATATTGGCAAAAAACGAAAGGCCATTTTTCTCCTTTTTTTAATTGTTTGTAACTTGTGCATTTTTTATGTACTAAATACACACTTTTAGAACATTTTTCTAGGCGTCATTCCGGATCCAATAAGCTATCACACATAATTTTAAGAGCAGTATCTTTATTTTCGACCATTTTCAACTTGTCGACTAAACTAACTACTATACGCGGAATGGAACATGCTTGGCGAGTCTCTGCGCTGTGATCGGCAGAGCGGGGAAAAATTTTTATAATAAAAAAGATTTTTATATTTCGTAATATTTATTTGTACCGTTGGTCCCGACCATAATCCCAAAATCCCGACTTTTTGAAAATTTGTCCAGACATTTTAGTCTTCCCATCTGGCAACCCTAATCTAGACAAGCGGCAGCGTGTCAAGCCAAGTTCAAGCAAAAGAACTGGCGACTCAGCGCCGTGTGTATATTTACACGAACCATTTCGAGCGACTTTTGACCCCTCCATAACTCAAAACCTATTCAACAGAAACAGATCAAATTACGTATATTTATTTATATCCATAAGGACAACTACAATCTCAAATTTCATTAACCTAGTTGAAACGGTTACAAAAATATGAAGGTTCAAAAGTCGCCAATTTTCCACTGACTGACTGACTCATCAAAAACCTAACCCACTTCCAGATGACCTAGGAAGTTGAAATTTGGCATCTAGCTAGGTAATTACGTGTAAGCGCAGGAAAAAATCTGAAAACAAAAGAAAGTTAAAAAATAGAGGGGGTCACCATACAAAAAAAAAAACGTTTTTTAATTGTAGCGTCTGAACCGTTATAAGTGGATACTTGAAACTTGCACAAAATATGTATTGTTACATTTTCTATATAAAACAACTATAAAAATAAAATGAAGTCAAAAAATAAAGGCTGTCCCCATACAAAAAACTTGTAATATGCGCTAAACAAACGGCTAACGGAGTGTGTCGGCGCGGCGGCTGGCGCGCGTGGCGCTACAATACACAGATATAGTACAGAAGTCAATCTAAAGTATAAACGCAAGAAAAAAGAATAAATTTCAAATAAATATCTCTACAAAAAGTCATGATATTATCCCACCAAAAACATAAATGTGAAAAATGACAGGCAAGTTCAATAATAAGAATATGTTCTTTGTGGACTCCGCCGAAAAAAGTATTGAGATCTAAATGAGCGCCAAGTAGATATCACTTCGATTAAATTAAGCTAAAGATTTCACTTGGCTAGTTTTTACTTAAAAACAACATTAAAAGCTATTAGCCAAATAAAAGATGAATTATTAGTGAAAACTGGCAAAGTGAAATCTTTATCTTAATTTAATCGAAGTGATATCTACTTGGCGCTCATTTAGATCTCAATACTTTTTTCGGCGAAGTCCACAAAGAACTATTCTTATTATTGAACTTGGCTGTCATTTTTCACATTTATGTTTTTGGTGGGATAAACTTTTCCAAATATATTTTATTTAGCTATTACGTCATTACTATGGCAATGACCTTGTACCATCAACGGCATCAACATAACATGGGAATAGCCTTGATCATAGCCGTCTCATCAAATTATTGATCACGTTTTACAAACAATTCGGTTAATTGGACCATAGACGTATTTAAACATAATTAAAGATCGATTTAGATGCGTGTGTGTTTTAAGCCTAATAGATTTACTTTATATTTACCAAACATGTAGAACAAGTTCAATAAACATAAATTCAATATATTTTTTGTTATGTTTATGGCCAAAAAAACCATCTCCTTATTAGAAATAAATTAAAAGAAACAAACTAGAAAAACAAGCTTTTAATTAAATGCGCTAAAATAAATATAATAAGCGAGATTTACCTGTGTAGAGAAACAAGTAAATTAAATCTTGGGTGTTCATCCATGTTGCATTTAGAGCCAGCGCAACAGCCACAAACCAGTGCTGTGACCGTTGCGCCAACGCGTCGTCAAAAGATAAAATTAAACATTAATTTTTTCCTAAATTTACGATAGGATGGAGAATTGGAGATTTAGACGAATTTAACCACTAAAACGCCTGTTTTGGAAGCGGGAATTATTTATTTGTTCTTTAATTCTAACAACTTACAGCACGTATTGCACGCACAGTTACAACTGCATAACTTAGGTACATAAAACGTTTAAAACTTACAATAAAACTTGATTAAAGATCGTAATCGGATATCATTTTAATTAGTCTTGATTGATGTACAAGATAAAAAGATTAAGATTTTAAATATAGTCAATAGCTTAATATATTATATCCTGGTAACCTACACCGTGAGATACAAATGAAGCAATAATGAATTTGTAATAAACCCATTTCTATATCACGCATAGCGTGATGATCCTTGAGTATGAAATATATCGAGTAATTGCAATTAAGATCTGTTACTATAGGTATATTATATTTATTAATACTTTACTCAATATAAGGCACTTATTTGAATATTTCCGTATTAAGACTAAACTTCAATAAATTAATTATATACCATCTTATATGTATTATATTAAATTATTAAAAATCACAAAATGTTAATAATTAGTTTTTTTTTCAATCTGAGCCCTTGGTTCTTATTAGGTAGGTACTACAGTATCTTTAATCACAGTCTGGACCTGGTCACTGCACCAAAGGTTAAAAGATAAATATGCACAAATAGTGTCAATATGAAACTTATAGGAGAACATAATTATAACAAACTAGCTTCTGCGCGCGACTTCGTCGGCGTGGACTCCGCTCCTATTGGTCTTAGCGTGACGATACATAGCCTATAGCCTTCCTCGATAAATGGGCTTTATAACAGTGAAAGAATTTTCAAATCGGCCCAGTAGTTCCAGAGATTACCGCGTTCAAACAAACAAACAAACAAACAAACAAACAAACTCTTCAGCTTTATATATTAGTATAGATATAAAATATCAAATTAATTAATATCTCTATGACATGTTGTAAGTATTTTAAAGCTGCTATACTCCCAGACAGTTTGAATGTCAGTTAAGACCATCCTAAGCCCTGTTGTGTTTTTGCGAAGGTTTTTAATTCTTATCTTTATTGAAAGCAATCAACATAATTATATCAATGTATGACTATAATGATGATAAAGCTATTTATTTATGTCAAAAGCTAACTAACTAATCCTAACGATTTTTAATCATCCTACTTTTAATAATTTCCGGCTATTATTTGCAGGTAGTAAAGTGGACCTTATTAGACAATTAAACATTTCCTCGAAATTTTTATAAAATCGAGATAAAAAGCAACAAAATTGGTAATTTATCCAATCGATCCACACTGGTAGTATTTTACTATTACTATTGCGGGACATATTTAATAGAAATTTATTACAATGCGCGACGTAAAACGGTAAAATTTTATAATATAGGCGTTATTTATAAATTAAGTCACATTGATTGATTGATTGCCCCTTGATTGACGCCGCGTTGGCGCAGCGGTCACAGCACTGGATTGCGATTGGCTGTTGCGCGGGCGGTTTCGGGTTCGATACTTCGATCCCCGCACACGACAACATTTGTATTGGCCATACATCTGTTTGACGTGGTCTGGGTGTTTGTGCAGTCCTTGTGGGTCTCCCCACCGTGCCTCGGAGAGCACGTTAAGCCGTCGGTCCCGGTTGTTATCATGTACACCTGATAGCGATCGTTACTCATAGTAGGGAATATATCCGCCAACCCGCATTTGAGCAGCGTGGTGGATTAAGCTCCGATCCTTCTCCTACATGGGGAAGAGGCCTATGCCCAACAGTGGGATATTACAGGCTGAATCGTGATCGAGATTTCTACAAGGCAATTATGTAAATAAAAACTATAAATAGTTGTAACGTATTTTACAGATATATACACTCACAAATAACAATAGGTAATATATGCATAATATGTGCCCAAACAATTCCCAACATTGATATTAATAATTATTAGGTATACGGTATGGGAAGTACCTACCTACAACTATAACTCCAAATAACATGTAAATCAAATTTAAAACTTTGATTGAAATTGCTTGCATTTATATAAATCTAACTTAATATATTTTATAACATATTAATACCATAAAATAGCAAATTAGTACTCTACTATTGACAAATGATAAAGATGGCAATGAAAAAAGGCGAGTTGGTAACGGATCTAAAGTTCAAAGAACTTGCATAATACTCAGGTCATCAATGAAATCCGCTGCATTATGCTTCAGTTACAACCGATCCGACTAACTAATGGAATTCGAACGTACGTGTATCACGATCACGCTTGTCTAATTATTTTACATTAACCTTATATCGATTGTGAAAACTAGTTCAACTTAGAAATAATTTAAAACTTTTAATTTTACGGGTTACGGGTGCTGTAAAGGACTCACTATAGACGGCGCCACGGTCGCTTAGAAACGAATATAAAATCATTATAATTATTAAAAATTTCAAGTTCCATAGCTTAATTGGCTAAAGCACCGACACGGTGAGTCGGAGATACAGGTTCGATCCTCGTTGGAACGGATTTTTGATATGATATTAAAAATGTTTAGAATTCCCTCGTGTCGTAGGTAACCGTCGTCGTGAGTAACACAAAAATAAAAAATACGAATTTAAAACTTCTTCTTACAAAAACATATTTTCAAAATAAAAATAAAAAATTAAACCGATACGTAGAGTCCTGGAAGGATTTTGACAAAAAAATCTTAAAAGACCACTGCACCGAAAATAAAATAATTATTTTAATCTGTAATTATTACTATACACTTATCTTGTTGTTTAATTTCTTTCTTAGCTTTCAATTGAAATAAGTCATTATAGCTATCGGGTAAAGTCCCCATATAACACTTCATAAGCTTCTAAGATGGCCTGGGCCTTTATCGATCTTAAAATATCTTAGTTGCTTTAGAACCCTTAAGAGAATATGTATATTTGTGGCTAATTTAAAACATATAAAGTTACTAACTATTATTGTAGTAGACCACTGAAACTTATTTTAAAAGTAAGTAGATACCTACCAAGTTTTTATTTCTTTTTAGGTTTGGCAAAAGTGAATCAACCAATATTAATAAAAAAAATATAGTGAATGGACTTATGGACTGTGCAACAGCTTAAATCAGCTATTGAATCTGAAAAAAGTGTGTGTGTGCAATTCACACACGGCAGAAGTGAAACTTCTGAAAAGTTGACTACGAAAGATTTTTTTCGCTGAGAATATAAAATACTGTGTAATGTACATACTATACATTTATGTGTTTGTTTCTTTATTGTGACGCATTTTCGTCTATGCAGATATTATGTCATAAGTATTTGTTTGTTGTTTATTCTTTTTTGTGGTACCACGAAGAATGTGTTGGGCTGCCTAAAAAGACGTAGAAGAATATTGATACCCAGAATCTAGCTAAGGGAATAATATTAAGATGGAAGCCTCTATTTCAATATATTTTTTTGTTCATACTCTTAATAAGTCCCACTGAAATTGCGAAGATTTTTACGCATAAGTGAAAAAGTTTTTGTTATCTCCTAAAGTGATCGTAAAAGAGACAACACGAAAGTGTTTTTGTTCATTTTTTCAGAGATTTTTGTTTTGTAGGAAAATTAAGTTTTGCTAAACCTAAGTTGGCCTTCTGTCCAATTTACAACCAAAAAAAAACTATTTTAACAGACTGACTACCTAAGAATATCTTACGTTAGGTTAAGCTTTACGTATATTTTACGTTTATAAATGACTTCATTAATTTTGGGCCATGATAAGTACCTACATAATTATGTTTCTAAAAAGACCCACTTTAGAGCTTTTTAAAAACTATTATTTTTCAACAAAATTAAGTATAACAAATATTAACTTGTAAGTTGATTTTATTTACAAATGAACGAGTAATATTGTGATAAGGTTTGTTTTTCTAAATTATTTTCATATTTTTATTTATCCCAATATTCCAAAAAATGGGCCTTACAAGGCGCGCTTACCTCATACAAACAAGTATTGGAAGATTGAGTTACATCTGCCTTAGGATCACTTTGATATACTATGACAATACGTAATTAGTTCCGTAGTCTATGCAACCAGTAGAAAGTTTTAAATGAGCTGCCCGTCATAGGCTCTATGCCAAGAAGCGTATTGTGTTCTCTTCTTATAAGATAAACAATAATAAAGCACGACAATTTGCTTGTGCATTCGATGGTAGCAGTTTTAGAGACAATGCGCGTATTTAAAACATTTTGCGTCATGTAAAATATTTATTAAGAAGAACTACAAATAAATAAAAACCGGCGCGCTAGTCGGACTCGCGCATCGAGGGTTCCGTACAAAATTATTAAAAATATTTTTATTATACAGGTGTCCCGTAATGATTGGATAATCCTGAACGTGCGTATGCGGAGGGGGAGGTGGGTTATAAAACCAATAATTTTTTTTATCTCAAACAGTTCGCGGTCTATGCCATTTTTTGTAAAATTTAGAAAAAACCCAGTTTTTCTCACATTTGTGGGCACCACGTCCGCTATTTGAGGCCTAGTTCGGATTTTTTTTCTTTAAAGTGTTTCCTAATAATGCTGTTCCTTAAAATATATGTTTCAAAAAACTCAACTACTATGAATATTAGTTTACAAGAAGTCGCTAAACTTAAATTTTAATTTTGAATACTTAACTGCTAAGTTTGAGCACCTGTGGTGTAAAAAAAATGTATCGGAGTTGTCACGGCCAACTTCTTAATAAAATAGCCTACTTCATAATAATTCTAAAATAGTACCATACTATCTACTTTATATCGTAAAATTATTGAGATATAGCCATTAATATGTAAAAATAGGCATTTCATCACAAAATTGCAAAATTATTTGCAGATATTTTTTTTGAGTTTTTATTAAGTAAGCAAAGCTGCCGACCCTAAAAATTAGATTTTACTACCTGCTCGGCTTATTCAGATGAATTCTAAACTGTGTGAGGGAGGCAAACAGTGCTTGGGAAATTTTTCTGAAAAAATTTTGATCTTCGATTCTTCTTAACATTTCTCTGCAGAAAACTATTCGTGCTCGGCAGTCGCGTTGTTGCAGCGTTTGTACACGTGTAAGGTGATACGGATGAAGTCCAAATTTTTTGACAATGCGATGTGCTGTAGATATGGATATTGTAGGTACTGGATTCCATTGAATTTTGTTTATTTAGTGATAGTTGCGACGACTTGCCATTCTATTGGACATTTTTCTTGTGCTTATGTGCGTTTACTGCCGACCACGAATGGTTTTCTGCAGAGAAATGTTAAGAAGAATCGAAGATCAAAATTTTTTCAGAAAAATTTCCCAAGCACTGTTTGCCTCCCTCACACAGTTTAGAATTCATCTGAATAAGCGAAGCAGGTAGTAAAATCTAATTTTTAGGGTCGACAACTCGACAGCATTGCTTACTTAATAAAAACTCAAACTCGCCCGGGTCGTTACGCCATTGGCGTGTCGTCTAAAAAGCCGGTATATCACATAAAATAATTTTTTATAGTATTAAATAACAATTTAAAATTTTGAATAAATTATGGTGTAATTTAGACACTTGAAAGAAAAAAAACCTTTATGAAAAAAAAAAGTTTACGTCGATTTTTTAAAAAGTTACACGACTGTTAATTAAGTACTTATTTTCCAATCTCTGTTTTTATAAATTACGCCATAAATGTTTAAATAATTGGTCTAAAAATTTTCCGCTTCGTGGAGCTCTTCTCATTTAGATACTTAATAAAGTTATGCAATAAAAATTAATTAAAGTTTATTCTTTTGTTAATTATAATTTTTTTAAACTAACAAAAAATTAAATTTCTATAAATTGTTATCAAAAATATTTTTTTCGTAATATCTTATTATTGCTGTTATTGCATCTAGTCGTTTTACAAAGTAGTACATAGGTACATACTTACATATTTTTAAATTAGATTTTACAGTTCAACTTTTAAACTTTCGCGTTGCATTATTATATTTTAATATTCACACGGGGAGCGTTAGCGAACAAAATTTAAGGTAAAATATATTACCTTGGGGTCTGACGTTTGGGGTCTCGTGACATCCCTGGTTCAGTCTGCCTGTGACCACGGCTAGTGTAACCTAGCCGAAACGTCAGGCCCCAAGGTAATATATTTTACCTTAAATTTTGTTCGCGTTAATCCCCGTGTAAATATTAAAATATACTTAAAGACAATTATAAAATAGAATAAAGGAATACTTTATGCCAATCTATATATATTATATACACACGAAGTTTTGTCATTAAACAAATCAGGCGATTACCTAACACGTCAAAGTTATTTATTGTTTATATACATTATTATTTTTAAAAATAGGTTAGCGTCATCTTACTACAAGATAAAAAATATTTTCATTAGAGACAAACTTTCACTATTCATTAGCTTATAATGAGATGTCGATAAATCACATTATCCTCTGTTTCATTAGGTGCTGTCCGCAGTAATGTTTCTAAGACGTAATACTCAAAGGTACGATTACTGTACCGGTACAATTAGACAACTGCGCTTATATTCCAATAAACGCTTGAAGACCTTTTACGCTTCTTGCACCTGTTAATGTGTGTAACATGGTCGACAAGAGATTTACATAAGAAAATCACATTTATTTTTTGTTTTTAATACTACAATAAGACTTTAAATTGCTTGTGATAGGTACTGAAATTAGATCAAAGGCATCAAATTTCGTATAATATTTATTTGTAATTTTAATAGTTTGTTAATTATTTATAAACGCTACATGTACTTAGGTACCTATACAATTATAGACAGAAATAAGGCACAAAAACTATTGATTACTGCATTATTTTTGTAATAGGTACAGGCAGTAAGAGTTACAATTTAAAAATAGATCTATGTACGAGTATATAGATATTTTTAAAATGTCAAGTAAAATCTATCTAGTCTATCTCATCATCACATCATCATCATTACATCAAATTGAGATTAAATATTATTTGAATGGTGTATTCAACTATGTATGTAATTTCCTCAGGTGTGGGTAACACAAAAATAAAAATAAAAACGAATATCAATCAATATGCCATTTGACTAATTTCGTCAATCGAAACTGATAAACAGTCTTGGGCTAAACTTATTTTATAGTAAAACAGAGCATAGCCAATATTTGTAATCCATATTGAATAGAAAGGGCGGAAAAATTGTTGAAATTTTATTTAAATTGTTGAGATCTTAATTTTTATGTACCTAATCTTATCACGTGCTACACATTGTACCTCTACTTACATACACACTACTTATAGATAGGTACATGATGGACAAAAAGTTCATTGTTTCGTTTGGTGACGTTATAATATTTTTGATCTATTTTATTTTAAAAACAGAATACATAACAGTGTGAATGCACGAGGAAACTATAGACATTAGATTATCCGGGTGAAAGTGAAGCAATGGTCTCGAGGTAGTGTGGACACTAGAGATACCTTCGCTCATACAATACACGAATCACACATTCTCAACAAATTGTGACGACAATACGTTGATACTTAATTCTTTGCGATAAATTTATTTTAGTTAGACATTCAGCAAAACCTTATATATTTTAATTGGTCAAAAATTGTATTTATAAAAGAAAACATTAGAATTGTACTAATAGGAACCGACATCCTTCTGTCTTACAAACTGTTCCACGCGTTAAGTTTGTTGGTTTTCAAATAAATAAATAAATAAATAAATGACAATTGATAAATTTTAGTAACTAAGTGGTGTTAGAACGGAAAGAGATTGGGAAGCACTGATTCTTGAAAACCACGCACTTAGCCGATTTTCTAAACTTGTTGCACATGCACTTGCAACAGCTTGATAATGCAGCGATCAAACAAATTGGTTAGTCGACTTGAATAGAAGTCATGTCCTTGCTTAAATCGGCGATGGCTCGTGACACGCTTAAATCAAAATGACAAAAGATCGTGATATATTCCTGTCGCCTACAGGCTTATTTATGTATTAATCACCACACCACTATTATTTTAGAGTGTTTATATCTGTACTTTTTTAATTACTCAAATGATTAAATTATTTTATTAAATTGGAAGGTTTATATAATTATATATTAAGATTCCTATGCCCAACTGTGGAATGTTACAGGCTAAATGTGATTTATTTTTATGAAAAACAAATAATAAGCGTTATTGTTTAAAAACTGACTCCCTATTCGGACGCAAATTGAAAATATAATTTAAAAAATGGTAAAAAAAGTGGTGGTTTTAAAAATACTTAAATATATGTTTATGTACTTGTCATCAAAAGCCTAACGATAAATTTTCAACGGACAAATGGCCGCATTCTTTGCTTAACAAAACCACATAATTTATTTAATTAAGATTAATATGCCAGAAAAGCTAATTGATATTTCGTAATAAGAACTTGGCTTAAAAACAAAACGTAAACGTAGGATTAATCTTCTTTACGAGCAGAAGATCGGTAATTAAAGGCACTTTGTTTCAGTCACGTTTATTAGGTACAAGCCTTCAAATGATGTGATCGTTTGTGGGTGATTTATGGTCGGTTATCTACGTAATAAAATGCAGGCGTTACAATATCGGCAGTCTATTATAGGCTAACATTATTAAATGACAGTCCTTTGTTTAAGATGTGTTTTAAATATGGTCTAAGAGACGTGGAAGAGCGACCTTCACCGATCTGATAACTCGATGAGACATATTTTTTATCAAATATAATTTATGAACAAATATGCCTATGATAACGTGCGTGTCGAAAAGTGGTCATAGCTACTTTTAATTTAATTAATTTTTGTTATTTTATTTTTTTTCGTCACCTTCACTCATAATTATGATAACCGATGAGTTTTATCTCAATTGATAGTTTTTAACACACAGAATATGCCTAGGTTGGCTTGCCGTCTCCTCTACTAAAAGTAAGTGGGCGTTGTTAATTTTCGTGTTGGCTTAGGCAGATTTAAATCAATTTGCAATGTGTATCAAAAGGGTCTAAATATAATAATTATAATTTTATATATTAAACGTTATAAATATTAGCTTTTTAATATTAAAACTAACTGATTATCGCATTGAAGCAACTTGGTGGATTAAGCTCTGAGCCTTCTCCTACATGGAGAAAGAGGCTTATGCTTATGGTTCGGGAGCCAGGTAAAAAATCGGTCAATCATTTCCTCCCAATCGAAACTTCACCCACGGAGTGGCAGCTGACAAAGACGAAATTCATAAAAAAACCCTTATTCATTTACGAAGTTTCGTTTGGGAGAAAATTGGCCATGTCAATTTGTCACAGGCTCCCGAGCTATTAGGAGTGAGATGTTACATAAGATGTGCCTGAATCAATCAATAAATCAATTAATTTCGCTACAAATAAATAAATATGCTCTATAAAAATATAAAGAAAAGAAAACAAATACCTACGTATGATTTAATATCGCGTATAATGGAAATTTTCGTTCTTATAATGTTTTTTTTTTAATATCTTTATTTAGGGACTTTTATACATATGTACATGACAGTCCTATACTAACTTATCTATATAAAATTGACAATTTTAAAATTTTTAAATAAACTAAATTATAACACTAAATTATTACTAGATCTTAACTTAATACTACTAATAACAAACTCTCGTACAGTTTTGGCACATTGGGATGTTGGTTCAGACAAGATCTGATTGAACAAGCCGACTTCCAGTTCTTAAAAGTTATACTTATAATTTTTTTTTTTTTTTTTTATGTTATTAAGTCGACAAACAAGCGTACGGCTCACCTGATGGTAAGTGACTACCATAGCCTATAGACGCCTGCAACACCAGAAGCATCGCAAGCGCGTTGTCGACCTTATCCCCAATCCCCCCCAGGAGCTCTGGTCACCATATATTATTTAAATACCTACATAACATAGACACTATACATATATACATATAGATGTTATATCAATAAAATGTTTACATAAATTGAATACCTACAGAAGGTACCTACTGGTAGCAATAATTGTACTCGACATTCACCAATTTATTTAAAATAGGTCTGATGCTGTACATGAGATTATAGTGTTACGAACATCCGAATCCACGATTTGGACGTTCAACGTGACTGTACGTCCACTTCTAATTTTGCAACTTAGGGCCTATGCAAACCACGTTACGACGACACGCGCGTCGACGGCGCGTTTTTATCCTACAGAGCAGTTTGTTGGCGTTTGTATCGATTCAAACGCGCGTTTACGACGCGTCTGTATCGATGCAAACGCGCGTTTGTATCGATACAGACGCGCGGTCGACGGACGCGATGCAAACGCGCGTGTGTCGCGACGACGTCGTCGACGGCGCGCTTAAAAAACGTGGTTTGCATAGGCCCTTAGAATTCATGCCTTAACTTTGTTATACATAAAAAACCAGCCTTATTTTATTCCCGAATCTTCTGAATTTTAATAATAACGTTTTGTTACTTTATTTGGTTGACGCGTTTTCCTCGAGGTACCCTAAACGATAAGAAACAAAATGTTTTAATAATATTGTTTATATTATTAGTTTAGGACTTTAAAACAACATTATTTTTCTAATGTTAACATCACAGCCAGCCGTGAAACGATCTTTAAATCATTAAAAAATGATAGGTTTCGTTTAACAATTGGGCACATTTTTTTAGGATAGATACCTATTAGGTACCTAATTACCCACCGACAATTAATTTCAATTATATATTTAGCCCAAACTTCAAGAACCAATTATTATATGTAATCGACTTATATTTATCTATCTTATTATAGTTTTCATTATAATCCTTTAATGTATCTCTTAATATCTTTTGTCGAAAACACAAAGAAGATTATTTTCGAATTGTAATTTCCTCACCTTGAGCTAACTTGAAATTCGATTTCATTATTACAGATCATTAAGAGATCTATTTATTACGTACCGATGTCTTCTGGAAGGCTAAAACTTATATCGACACATTACCATTGAAATTTATGCATTTACTAACTGATGCCCGCGACTTCGTCCGCGTGGTATTTATTATTCCTTCAATTAAAATGTTACAGATCGCAATACCTTAAATTGCTTCTTTATAGACGACATTCAATGTAAACTGATTCGGAACATGGACAAATAGGTTGGTTGGCTGACTTAAGCCCGGGTGACACGCAACTAGCCGGCGACCCCCCGTGGGAACTCGTGGCGGAGGTTCTTGCCGAGACCTACTCATACGTCTCGGGTATGAGGGCTCTTGGTGAGAACCCCACGTTGGACGGGATCCTACGGGTGCGCCGGATAGGGCAGGAAGCGTTAATGCAGAGGTGGGGGGCGGCTGCCCTGCGCCCGGTCCTTGAGCGGTGGATGCGTCGAAAACGCAAGCCCCTCACCTTCCGTCTGACGCAGGTTCTCACCGGGCACGGTTGCTTTGGTGACTACCTGTGTCGGACGGCCCAAAGGGAGCCGACGACTGAATGTCACGATTGTGGTGCGGCGGTGGACTCTGCCCAGCATACCCTCGAGGTGTGCCCGAGATGGGCGGCGCTGCGTCGCGATTTAACGACAGTCCTCGGAGGGGACTTGTCACTCCCGAGCGTCATCACCGCGATGCTCGGCAACGACGAGTCCTGGAAGGCGATGGTCTCCTTCTGCGAGACAGTTATGTACCAGAAGGAGGCTGACGAGCAGGTGAGAGAGGAGGCCGCCGACGTGGCTTCCACCCGCGGGCGACGAATGGGGGTGCGTAGGAGGCGCTACTTAATGCGCTTCCAGTAACGCCCCTGTGCCCGTGTCGGGCCGGGATGGGAACCCGGTCCTGCTAGACACGGCGTCGTCGGGACTGTTCAGAGGGGAGCCGGACAGTCCCCATGGAGGAGAAGTCTGGCCTTTTCGCCGAGGCCAGCCTATCGCTGGAGGGATCCTGTTGTCTGCAGATCCGGGACCCTTCAATTAAAGCGGCTGAAGGCTCCCGCAGGGGGTTTAGTGCGGTAGTGGCACCCCCAAGTGCTGTGTCCGACATACGGTCTAGGACTACCTACCCGGGCGTCCTGGATATCACCCGTAAATGGGTTACCCTGCGATATAAAAAAAAAGGGTGACACGCAACGATAAATTGTAACAATTTATTGAACGATTTATCGATGTCGATGTCACTCCATACTCAAATCCCAATAAATCGTTACAATCTCCCGTCTACACGCAACAATAAATTGGAACAATCTGCAGATTTTTACAATTTATCGTTGCGTGTCACCCAGGCTTTACACGGGAGAAAGCAACATAGAGCTGGCCGTACGAGAAACAGCTGACGCTGAAGTCCACGCCTGCAACACGCAGCATCTGCCCTTGAGATTTGTTTTTGTCACGACTCACGAACGAATAACCAAACGACAACACTCACACAACAACCTTTTTTTTCACCATGTCGATCTCGATGTAGAATAGAATACTGTCAATGCCATCTAGTTTATTTAGGTAATAGGTACTCCGTACTCGTATGATGATGAAATATAATTTTTAATGTCCTAAATTGTTTTACTGTATGATGATACCGGCAATATCAATACTTAATTAGGTGCGAAGTTGTTTAATAAGCTATTTAAGTAATTAATGTTTCTTTAACTATCTCACGGAAACTTTAATTTTTCGGGATCAAAAGTATCCTATATGTTGACCAGCCACCAGGGATATAATCATATAATGTACCACAATACAAAATTTCATTTAAATCGGTCTAGTCGTTTCGGAAATTAACCCATACAAAAAGACAGACAAATAGTTAAACAGAGAAACAAAAAAATGAAAAAAATCTAAAATAGTTCTACTTCACTTCTTACATCCTCCTGATTGGTTTTTAGCATTGTTTTTTTTTTTATTGTAAAGAAATTGACCTCTACAGTTTTATTATATGTATAGATAGTCTTCAAATTCTTAATTCAAATAAATGCGTGTAACCACACGTAGGTATATAGAAGGGTCTTAAAAATGTTTTTTAGTTTTTACTAATGTCTACTAAGATGTCTAATGAGAAGTTAAATCAAGTAAACATATTATTATTAATGGCAATTTTATGTTAATAATGGTATTGTTAACAAATTCACAATAACTCATATATTGCAATACATGAAAAAGTTTCCATAGACTTCATAAAATATAGTAGGTATAGCCTATAGGTATATTAAATTGATACTCTTCCCACGCGTGTCGTATTAATTTATATTGAAATGAAATATGAATAGAAAAAATATTTCTTATGTGAATTATTCTAAATGGTGATAAATAAATGAAATTTTTGTGAGATTGCTTGTGTTTTAATTAATCATTTTAAGATTCCTCATTATAAGCAGTGGTTTGCAGTTCTCACGATTTTTTAATTCGATTTTACAATAAAATAAATGAATATTCGATTTTGTTCGTCAATTAAAAGCGACTTACATTATTATTGTAACTTTGTAAGTATTAAATAGTTGGTATGTTGGTATCTATTAAATCTATACTAATATAATAAAGCTGAAGAGTTTGTTTGATTGTTTGTTTGTTTGTTTGTTTGTTTGAACGCGCTAATCTCAGGATCTACTGGTCCGATTTGAAAAATTCTTTCAGTGTTGGATAGCCCATTTATCGAGGAAGGCTATAGGCTATATATCATCACGCTAAGACCAATAGGAGCGGAGTCCACGCCGACGAAGTCGCGCGCAGAAGCTAGTAATTTAATATATTAATACGAGAAGCAAAAACTTTGTCCCCCTTTTACGAAAATTGCGCGGATGGAGGGGTATGAAATTTCGCACACTTTATCTATACTAATAATATAAAGCTGAAGAGTTTGTTTGTTTGTTGGTTTGAACGCGCTAATCTCACGAACTACTGGTTCGATTTCAAAAATTCTTTCAGTGTTTCAGATTAATTATGGTCGAATTTCGACCACTGGGCGACCACTACTACCCTCCCTGGTGATATGTGGTTTTATATTACCCCCCCCCCCCCCCAAAATCATTTTTTGCATTAACTATATTAGAATTTTTAGAATTATCTTTAAATACAGCTATAATCTTATTATATTATGGAAAATTAACCATCGTGATACTGTAGATAGACATTAGGGTTGCAAGGTGTTTTTGGTCGTTTGTTTAGTTTAGCCACTGTTAGGGAAATTATTATTTTTTTTTGAAGTGGTTTAGTTTAGAAATCACGCCCTTCGAGCCTCACGTGATTAATTGACGACCCCTTATACACAAATTTAAAAATTTAAAAAGAGTTTAAGAGATTTTTTATTTTTTTATTGTAAAATATTATGTATCTTTGCATGAAATGCCATTTTTAAGTATACAATACAATTATTATGATTAAATTCCAGAGATCGGCACTTATGATTTTGTATTCATCATTTCGCCACACTGCACACTGGTCTAATTCAAACTAAGTATTCAACACTGTGTTGCAACTGCACCGTGAGAGTATGCGCTACAACTCCACTAAAGGACTTTTCACATAAAAAACATACATATAAAATATTGATTTGAATTATCGTACTATTAGCATAAGTTTAACTTTTATCATAAAATTATGATGGAATTTTATTTACTTAAGGCGAAATGTTAAAATAATAGTTAGATAACACTCTTTAGGTAATGAAAAGTTTCGAATAAATTTAGAAGGGATTCAGTTACATTGAAATCTATTATTATTAAATTTTAGGTACTTTAAGTCAACAATAATTAGTGTATAAGCCAAATGAATAAAATTAATACATACCAAATAGTGTTATGTCATGAAAATCAATTAAACAAATTAAAACCGTGGGAAACAAACATCATCACGCTGAACACGTATTTACGGCAGGTACGTTAGGTTTTCTATGTCAAGTTTAAAATATATTGCAGAAAACACACAATATTCCTTATCGCTTTTAATATTTAACAAATTTTATTTAAAAAAATATCTACTAAACAATTTAAATATAACAAAAGCCTATATGTATAATTATATATTATAAGTATGTATGTCTCTTCTCTATATCATCGCTATAATATATTCGTGTTTTCGTATTTTCTAGTAAAAAGTTGCAATAAAATCTTTTCGGCTATATTTTTTGCGACTGGCTGGTTTTTTTTCTAACTTTAAAAAACTTTAGCTTTAAAATTCGATATATTTTAAAGTTTTACTTTAAAAAAGGAAAAAATGCGACTCGAAACGCAAAAAAAAATTGTGACAATTATGTACCTAATGGCATTAGGTACATAATTGTCACAATTTTTTTTTAGGCATTAGGCTAATGCAGTGTGACTAAGAGTAGCACAAAATTGGCTTAAGCAGTTTCAGTCAGGAAATTTTGATGTCAATAATTGTGTTTGCTCGCAAACGAAAAAAAAACCGACTTCAATTAGATCGACAAGTAACACAACGCATAGGTAGACGAAGAAATAATCAAGTAAATACGCGTTATCAAAGTTTACTCAAAAAGTAGTCATCAGATCTCGATGAAATTTAAATGACTCTTCAAGACAAGCATGAGCTTTCGATTAAAGCAAGAATCATCAAAATCGGTACACCCAGTAAAAAGTTATACGGTATAATACAACGTAAGTCGACGAAAAAATTGTCAAGTAAATACACGTTATTGAATACAACTCGAAAAGTACTTGTTAGATCGCAAAGAAATTAAAATGGGACCAATTGGCACACATTATATTTCGATTAAAACAAAAATCACCGAAATCGGTCCATCCAGTCAAAAGTTCTGAGTAACATACATATTTAAAAAAAATACGTTCCGAATTGAGAACCTCCTCCTTTTTTGGAAGTCGGTTGAAAATGCATTTCGCTCTGGTCGCCCAGTTACGAACAAACGTGACAACATTTTTGAAAAAGTGGAGCTCCACTTTTTGAAACCCCCATTTTCGAACCCCCACCAGTGACGGATTTACCAGTAGGCTGGAGCTAAAGGCGGCAAATTTCAAGGGGCGGCCAAAAATTTAATTTTTGAAACATTACTCTATGCTTCAGCCTGTAATATCCCACAGCAGCAGAAGGATCAGAGCTTAATCCACCACGCTGCTCTACTGCGGGTTGGCGGATTATTGCCTACTATGAGTAGCGATATGTTGTCTGGTTACGGCAGTAAAGAATATAGCCACCCCTTCTCTTCCCGTGGTTGGCGTAAGATGCGACTAAGGGATAACATAGTTCCACTACCACCTTGGAACTTAAAAAGCCGACCGAGCGATGGCGGAGTAACCATCCAACTGCTGGCTTTGAAATACATAGGCAGAAGATGGGCAGCAGCGTCTTCGATGCGACAAAGCCAGCCCTGCGATCACCAACTCCCCTGCCCAGCGTGGTGACTATGGGCAACACACATGAGTTCACACCATTTTTGGTGCGAACTTGTGGAGGCCTATGTCCAGCACTGGACTGCGATAGGCAGAAGTGAGTGAGTGAGATGAGCAACGATTGCTATCAGGTGTACATGATAACAACCGGGACCGACAGCTGTATAAACACTAATATCCACTCCGAGCGAAAATCGAACCCGTGACCGTCGGTGCTTGGGCATCGCCGACACGGCACACGCACCATTACATCAGAGCTGTCGTCTACATTATTGTATATGTACCACCAAATAAATCCACAAAGTAAACACGCATGTCCAATAGAGATTATCTATACTTACTTAATATTATAAATAGGAAAGATTTGATTGTTTGTTTGCATTGAATAGGTTCCGAAACTACTGAACCGATTTGAAAAATTCTGTCACTGTTGGGAAGCTACACTATCCGCGGATGACATAGGCTATATTTTTGTTTAAGAAATTAGGGAAATTATTTTTTTTAGAATTTTTTGTTAATATGGGCGGGATGCTAGTACCTAATATACATACATATATTATACTATATAATTCGATTACATTAAATAGGCATCAACAACACAGGAAATAAGACGCTTTTGCTTGTAATTCAACATACTTTTTTTTACTTCAATAATAAGATTCCACACAATAAAACATCAAGTAACTGCTTTTCTAAATATTATCTTTCACAGCATTATGTCATATGGTATATTATTATGGGGTAATGCTGCGGATATAAATTCTGTTTTTGTGCTGCAGAAGAGGGCTGTTTGAGCTATTTATAATTTGCGACCAAGAGAGTCATTAAGAGATAAATTTAAAGAAATTAATATAATGACAGTGCACAACCAATATATATTTGAAAATTTAGTATACGTGCATAAACACATTGATAAATTCAAGAAAAAAAGTGATTGTCATAATATCAACACTAGAAATAAAAATAAACTTGTAATGCCTGCTTCTAGGCTTAGTAAAACGAGCAATTCATTTGTTGGAAACAGTGTCCGCTTCTACAATAAGCTCCCGGAAGACATGTCAAAGATGTCTCTGAATAAGTTCAAAGTTAATGTAAAACGAAAACTCATTAAAAATCCTATTATCATGTAAAGGATTACTTAAATGACGAGGAAGCTTGGCAATGATTTGATCTAATGGCTCTGATAATTCCTTAGATAAGATAATTTGTAAAATGGTGATAATAAAAAAAAACCGGCTGAGTTTGTTGTGGGCTCTTCTCAGACCAGGGCGCGTTTGGAACCCTCGCAGCTTTAGTTTTAATATACCGTCACCAATTATCACCATTATAATTATGTTTTATTGTACAAATAACAGGACGTCAATAAGTGTAGTTTACCTACCTATATTGAATAAACATTCTTTGACTTTGACTTTGATTAAAATTGTTTTTTTTTTTCAGAATCTCCAGAGCGATATATATAAAATTGCTTACGTGTTAATCCTGTATACGATTCAATTAACGCATGGTGGTGCGGGGACGCAATTCGCATCACATGTTATCTTCAAGTCGCCCGCACGCAGTTTCACTCACGGGGTCGGCGACCCGATACCAGTGTTGGAACGACGGGTCTACCAGCGTCAACAGAACCCATCATTAAAGAGATTGCGAAGTAAATGTTTTCATATTGTATTGGTAGATATTGTTTAATAAGAGTATCCACGTATTTGTATTTTATTATAGAATCTAAATAAAATAGTAGAGCACTATTTTTCAAAACTTTTAAAATTCACTATTTATATTCATCATCATTTCAGCCTATCGCAGTCCACTGCTGGACATAGGCCTCCACAAGTTCGCGCCAAAAATGGCGTGAACTCATGTGTGTTGCCGAAGACGCTGCTGCCCGTCTTCGGCCTGTGTATTTCAAAGCTAGCAGTTGGATGGTTATCCCGCCATCCGTCGGCCTTATAAGTTCCAAGGTGGTAGTGGAACTGTGTTATCCCTTAGTCGCCTCTTACGACACCGACTGGAAAAGAGGACTATTTATGTTCGTTGCTATTATTTTATAAATGAAAAAGAATTGTGCATATCCGATAGGCGATATGGCAAGTGTTACAAAAATGTGTCGATTGTTTTCGAACGTTATTAGTTTACTCCTATATGGACCAATTTACAAAACTATTTATAGAAACTATAATGCATTCAAGTTCCGTTATATGTTATTTACCTACTGTTAAAATGAATATTTACAGGACCAATATCACAAACGCATGGCGGCTACCCCCGACAGAAACCAACGATACCATTCCAGGCCGAAGAACTGCCACACGGTCATAATGTAGGGACTCCTTACCATCTAAATGACTATATGGGTAACAATTGGTTTCTCATTATTTTTTCGTTGCTTCTTTTTTACAACGAATATGACTTAATTTTATTATTACATATTTTGTAATGAACTAGCTGTGCCTCGCGATTAACACGCGTTAATATGAGGAAAAAAATAGCCTAGTATTCCTCGATAAATTTATTATCCAACACAAAAATAATTTTTCATTTCGAACCAGTAGGTGTTTCCTGAAATTAGCGCCTTTGACAAACAGACAATCTTTTCAGATTAATAATAATTATTAGATAGGTACTCAGTACAGCTTTGTGACTACTTTAAGACAAAAATAGTAAGATATAATCTATATAAATATTAATTACTTAACAAGTTAGATATATACATATAGTCCTCCTCATCGATTTCAACGACGGCGACCCAGGGAGTCATGACTTAATTTTCTGATGGGCCCTAATATGGCTAGCTAATCCGCATTTAATTTTAAATGCCCTAGACTCTAGGGCTAGCTTTACTGCCACACTTGCTCTAGGGCCTAGAGCAGGGGTCATCAACTGGCGGACTGCGGTCCGCATCCGGACCGCCGACCCATTTTGTGCAGACCGCGAGAACACAGGAACTTACACTTCAGAATACATATAATTTAATCAAAATAATTATGTCCTACGCAACTTCAAACTTCAGACAGATAGTCCTCAATAAAAATAATTATGTCATTTTTCTCATTAATGTGTAAAAAATACCTTTGTTATTTCGTTTGTTTAATGAATATTTTTGTCTATAAAATGATGTGCGGACCGCGACGGTCATTTCATTTCTTCAAACGGACCCCGAGTGAAACTAGTTGGTGACCCCTGGCCTAGAGCAAGTGTGGCAGTAAAGCTGACCCGCAAAGTTGTATGTGTAAGTATAGGAGGGTTTGGGTATTTGTTTATTAAGATGGCGTTTTGCATCTAGCGCTAGCAGTCGATTTTCTTCAAATGATTTAATTTTATAACTGATAGTAGATCGCCAAGATGACCTAAGTATTTAATGGTCAAATTAGATAGTACCTACCTACCTGTTGGTACAATGGGTATAATATTATATTTATATAACTTTATTCTATCTCAAAGCCACTAATATTTGCAACTACATTCTATACAAACTTTCATTTCACTTCTAACTCCAAAAACCCTAATTCCAAAATTGATAAAAAAGTGTCGTTTCTATAATAAATTATTGTCTTAATACTAATTTTCACACTTCTAATCCAAAATTACGTAGTTAAGTTCTATGAAAACTTCAATACCCCATTAACCAAGACAACATTTCTAAAACTATTTTCGTAAAGTTCTAAGCTCCTGCGAAATTCAATTACATTGATCTACTTCTAGTATTTTTCAAGATTTTTAATCAGTAAACTTATGAGTTGGCGACATTTCGTTTACATGTATATAAACGTACCTACATAATTAACTTATTAATTTATTTAATGACTAGCTGTGCCTGCGACTTCGTCCGCGTGGAATTTAACAAAATAATAACTATTTTGTTCAGTTCGCAGTTTATTTTATAATAAAAAAAAATCTAAAATAAAAATGGCCTAATTTACTCCTTAATACATCAGCTATCTGCCAGTGAAAGTCCCGTCAAAATCGGTCCAGCCGTTTCAGAGATTGGCCGGAACAAAACAGACAGACAGACAGACAGAAATGATAAAAAATGTTATTTTAGTATAATACTTATTATGTCGCGTGTATACATACATATGAATTTAGTAAAAAGCGGTTATTTTAATATTACGAACAGACACTGCAATTTTATTTATTTGTATAATATATTGTATATAGGTAATTATACCTACTTAATATAAATTTTCGTTATTATTGTTCATGGTTTTTCCATTGCTGCTACTTATGTAATGATTTATTTAACTTTATATGTATTTACCATAGATAAATTTATTTTACACAACATAGACGTACCTAATAATTACCTATAGGTGAAAACGGTGTTATATATTTTAATAACATTTTCTGCTTTTGTTACAAAGGTGTTCCCATACAAGTACTGCCGCCGTCACCGTATAAAGTGGATTCGCCGGATCCGGAATCTTTATGGCCAATTGGATTATTTTTACCACCTCTGATTCCTCTAAATTATGGCACTCTACGGAGGTCTGATAAAGAAAGTATGATAAAGGCTGAAGGTATGAAATTACTTTAGTGTTTAATAACTTATTTTCTCCAACAGTTTACTTATTATTTAGATGTTCCCTGAAATCCTCGAAATCCTCATCTTGTTTACGTTTTTCTAAATTATGTATCTTACTTTGACCTGTATAAAGCCGACGTAAGACGTCGCGTTCGCGTTGGCGCAACAGCACTGCACTGGTTTGTGCCTGTTGCGCTGGCGGTTGCGGATTCGATCGCCGCTCATGACAAACATTGTTTTGTATTGGACATACGGATATTTCCCGTGGTCTGGGTGTTTGTGCAGTCCTTGTGGGTCTCCCCACCGTGCCTCGGAGAGCACGTTTAGCTGTCGGTCCCATTTGTTATAATGTACACCTGATAGCCTGAGTAACGATACTCATAGTACGGAATATATCCGACAACCCGCATTGGAGCAGCGTGGTGGATTAAGCTCAGATCCTTCTCCTACACGGGGAAAGAGGCCAATGCCCAGCAGTGGAATTTTACAGGCTGAAGCACAGACCACAGAAATACTAGGCTGAAGCGAGCAAGCGAAAGCCACGCCGCTAGACCAATTAAATCATAGTAGGTAAATTAGAACGCCTGTTGGAATGACTTAAACTGATCAATATGAATACGATATTCTGGTTGACTATGATTCAATTAGCGAATTATAGACTATATTAAGTAAAATTGGAGATAGATTATTCTTACTAGCCATTAGGTTATCTTAAGCTCTGACAGCGTTTTTATCGTATTTAAAATTTCGAAAAAGTAGGTATTAACTGCAATTTGATATTTTCCTATTGATACATTTTTGTGTTTTGTGCTACCAAAAAGAATGTTTTCCTTATGGACTTAATTTGTGAAAAAAAATTGAAATAGCTTAATAACTTTGGCTTGTTTTTACAGATTCGAATAATGAAGATCCATATCTTCTGGAGGGCTCTGAAGCCATCGCAGCAGTTGTGAAGTCTACACGTCACGGCCACCTGTACTTTCACGACATTCCTCATATTAATTCGCTAATCGCTAATCAAGAACTTCGAATAAAAAACAATCTGAAGCCTCACCGAATCGCAAGCATAAGAAAAACGTGGCCATATAACAGACCTTAGTAGTTAGTACAAATAAAATAAAATAATATCTTTACTATTGTATATTTGTATACTTTTATACATTGTATTGTAAAATACTCATTCTTATAATTATCTACTATACATAATTGCATTTATAAAAATATATAAAAAAACCTCAACTTTAATTGTTATTTTATTTGAGCATTCATTTGACCAGATCTAATTATTACATACATTAAGTACTTAATAGCCAAATACAAAACTTTAATTACTATAATTTTTATGCGCATACTAAACAATATAGGTATTAGGTAAGATTTGATGATACAATTACCATAACATTAAAATCACATTAAAGGGACGGAACATTCACATTGCTAAAATCACATCTTTCCTAATTATTATTGAGTATATTAAAATATACATAAAACTGACATTTCCAATCATCAAAATCTAATACAAATGTAAATAGAAAGATATGAATTACAAAAAACAGTAAACTGTAGAAATACTTTCATATCACAAGTTAAATAACACAGATCCAAAGTTATAAGACATTATTGCTAGTATATAAGTACTTATATAAAGTAACTAAAATAGAAAAATAGAGTAGAGGTGGTGTTGATATTTTGTAAGATGAGTTGCAAAGATCTCCATTACAGAAACACATGTAGACTTTTCTATGATTCCACATTGTATAGGCACATCTTTCTTCATCATCACTCGGTGATCTTTGAAGGCACATTCTTTGTGTTGCTGCCCCATAATCTGTAGTTTCAAATTTATTAAAATTAAAAAATATATAAGATTTTTAGTGTTTGCAAATGAAACACAATTTTTAAAATTTAACTTTAACTACAACTACCAGATCTACTTTGTTGTTTAAAACAATCACCAATACGATTTGCGTTGAAGAATAAATATATGAAAACATTTTTATTCTTAATTAATAATTTAATACCAATAAAAATAAAAATGTAATCAAACTGAAACTAGTTTTTAAAATTCAATATTTCATATGTTAAATAATGTGGTATCGATTACGATTCAGCCTGTAATATCCCACAGTTGGGCATAGGCCTCTTCCCCATGTAGGAGAAGGAATGTGGTGTTCATAAACAAAACAAATTATGTAATTCAATATACCTTTACCAGTCCTGTTCCTTAAAATTACTTCAGGTACATGAGTACCTACAGGTTAGGGTCATTCATTAATTATGTAAGGATGATTTTGGCAAATGTGAACGAGTTAATTTAAATAAAAAAAAAAAAAAAAAAAAAAAAAAAAAAAAAAAAAAAAAAAAAAAAAAAAAAACTATGATTCAAAGGAGTGGATAATTGAAACAATTAAAAGCATCAAAACTAAATGCGGATTATACCCAAATGTAGATCTATTTTAATTTCATTTTAGAACTTATTTTTTTTTGATAGTCAAGTTTTTATTATGGAACTTCAAATTTATTTTGGAAATGAAACTCAAAAAAATTTTAAGATCTTACCATCAGTTCTAAAGGCTCCAGTAGTTCCTTCAATCATTTTTCCGCACCATCCAGAGGGACAAGCAACCACATGAATGCCTGCTTCTACTTCTGGCTCAGTCACATTAAATGGAAAAGGGTCTCCACAGGACCCCAATTCTCCTCTTGACCTACATTTAACACATCGCTTGTGTAAACCTAAAATATTTTTTTTTAAGTAAATAGTGTAAGTGTAAAGTAAATAATTTTTAAAACACAAAAATGTAGAAATTTATATAAAATTATATTATATTTTTGATAAGATTATTTTTATTTTGGTTTATAGAAAGTAACGTTTATGATAAGTTTATGTAATCAGACTTTATTTAATAAACATAAGAGTAAAAAAAATCTTTTATTTTTTTAAGGTAATGTGAGTAAAGACAGTAAAAAATTTCGCTTTCAAGTCATATTAACTCTCACTTTACCTTGAAAATATATCCGTGTCAAAGAATTACTAAAAACTTACAACTAACTTCTTCAATCAACAAAACTGCTACAATTAAAAAAAGAAATAAAGTTTTATAATACATTTTTCCACTAGATGTGTACACTTCTTTAGCTATTAAAATTTTAAACATTAATATAACTTTTCAAAACTTTTCATTTTGGTACATAGCATACGTCACACGTTATGAACTCTAAACAACAAATCACGAATGAGAATGACCACAAACAAATTACAAATGACAAGTGTTGTGTGCACACTGCACAGATTACTGCTAAAAAATTTAAAAAATTTTATAGATAGTTTTGCTTCGTTGTCGCTAGAGTTGTGTCCATGGGTTGTGTCGTACTAGGTACATGGCAATACTAGTTGTCACAGTGACTGTTACTTTAAAATATCAGTGACAAATACCAGTGACAAAATACTAGGTTCTCGAATACTCGATATTGGTATATTAAAAATACTAAGTTTATCTCGCCTCCTCTTACTGTAAACGCTTAAGCACGAGCGAGATGGTGATGATATTTTCTTGAAACTATAGGAACGAGAACAAGATGGCGCTGTATGAGTGTATGCTCAGGTATTAAAAATACTAAGTTTGTCTCACCTCCTCTTAGCGTAAACGCTTAAGAACGAGCGAGATGGTGATGATATTTTGTAAAAACTAACGTTCCTTGAAATAACGGAGACCAGATGGCGCTGTTAAATTCATACTTAAAAATACTACGGTTGTCTCACCTCCTCTTAGTGTAAACGCTTAAGCACGAGCGAGATTGAGATGATATTTTCTAATAACAAGCGTTCCTTGTAACCACGGATAACAGACAAAATACTAAGCTTGTCTCATCTCCTCTTAGTGTAAACGCTTAAGCACGAGCGAGATGGTGATGATATTTTCTAATAACAAGCGTTCCTTGTAACCACGGATAACAGACAAAATACTAAGCTTGTCTCATCTCCTCTTAGTGTATTCGTTTAAGTACAAGTGAGATGAAACTAATAATTTAATCACAGTAATGAGTACAATCGATCGATCGTTCGAATCTAGTCACAGTGACAGACTGTGACTTTTAAATAACGAGTATTTATACCAGTGACGATAAATACGCCTCATGCCTAGTTGTCGCCAGTCGCAGCGACTGGTAGCGACAAAACGGAGACAGCGCCACAGCGGTCGTTGTTCACGTTGTGGAAAATAGATAGTTTTGCTTCGCTACATAACTAGCTATCGTTGTCGCAGCGAATAGATAGTTTTACAACTATCTGTGCTATATAGCGCACATAACTATAGCGCAGCCACTAGCACAGAGTACAACTAAGATTAAATACCCTGGCCACTAGCAATATCGCTCTCGGTAGAGACTAGAGAGTACTATATTCTTTACACTAGCAAATGGCAGACTATATAACTAAATAATTGGTTACATTATTTTATACAATGAATTCTATCGAAAAGCCTATACCGTTCCGACTCCTTCCTATCTATAGTTCTATACTTCGTGATCCCACAGCTGGGCTGGCTCGACTGGCTGCTGATTTCATTCAACAATAATTTTTTCTTATATTATTACTTCGAATTCGAAGCAGTTTCGAGAGAGAACTTAGAAAAAACTTAATGTATTTCGTTAGGTATTTAGTTACCATTTTTAAAAAATAACGTTATTATAACATTCTTTGCATAATTTCGAAGTAAAATTGTATTCACATTAACTACAAACAATTCAAATTTATATTTGTGAAAGTGAAATCTTTACCATAATGTAAAGACCTGCATTGTCATTTGATAAACTTGGCGCTCTCAATCTTCAAATTGAATCAAATTTACGACATCAACATGGCGGATAAATTGCAAAGTAAGTTTGTTTATGTTATTAAATATAATAATTCTTTGTTTTTGGCAAGCGTTTAATATCTAAATAAGTCTGAAAAAAAAATTGAAGATAGATCTTTTTAAGCCGCCTAGAGTCGCCTACTTTAAATTGTAAGATGAATATGGAAGTTCAAAATTTGAAAAAATTCAAATTTGTAGACGAATTGTCACTTTATTTTTAATATTTATTTTAAATTTGATAGTGAATACTTGTTAGTCACTTGACTTTTTTAAATCTAAAACTCATATTAAACGAATCTGACAATATTGCACAGCGTGCTAGTAAAATATTCTTTCTTAATCTCCAGATATTCAAAACGATGAAAAAAATTCAAGCAAATTTCAATACAGAATTAAAGATGAGCCAATGGATGCCGATTTACCCGAAGAAGATGAAGAACCTCCTGCGTTCGGACCCGCTGCATTGGGACTTCACAGAGTTGGCACAAAATTGCCGCCAAAACCAGCACCAAGTGAGCCTGTTCAAAAATTAAATGCCAGAGGGATGCCTGCCCGCATAAGAAAGAAAAATAGATTTATATTTGTTGATGATTTTGTTAATACTTCACCACCTAGGCAATCCCCTAAAAGAACACCGAAAATATTAGCAAAAACCCCAAACAAACAATTTAGTGGTAAAAAGCAGAAATCTCCAATGAAGACACCAAAAACCATTGAAAAAATTGAGGAGAAGGTGAATCATCAATCACCAGATCGTAAGAGTGGTCAGCGAATAGGCATGAGACTAAGAAATTTATTAAAGTTACCAAAAGCTCACAAATGGGTATGTTTTGAATATTTTTATAGTAACATTGACAAGGCTCTCTTTGATGGTGAGAATGATTTTATGATTTGTCTTAAAGAATCATTTCCGCAATTGACTAATAAAAAACTAACTCAAGTTCAATGGGCTAAAATACGGCGGATGATGGGTAAACCACGGCGTTGCTCTCAAGCATTTTTCGCTGAAGAACGCAAAGAATTGGAAAGAAAAAGGAAATTGATTAGATATATTCAGCAAAGAAAAACTGCTGATATATGTGTTAAAGATTTACCAAACGAAATACCTATGCAGTTAGTTGTAGGAACTAAAGTTACAGCAAGGTTACGCAAGCCTCAAGATGGTTTGTTTACAGGATGCATTGATGCAGTTGATACATCGAATAATACATATAGAATAACCTTTGAAAGGCCAAAACTAGGAACGCATTCTGTTCCAGACTACGAAGTTTTATCTAATGAACCACCAGACACAATATGTCTGTCTAGCATTACCCAAAAATTCAGACCACGCTATGTAATGCAAGAAATATTCAATCTTTATCAACCATCTGCACCCAACAAAAATAATAGCCAAGGTGATCCTATGATTGGGTGTAGTGAGTTAGCACAACATTTTGATTCAAACACAGGTAATTATCCTTATCAATTTCTGGAATTAATAGTGAAATTAAACAAGATATTGCAGGCTAAAAGGAGTAAAATTAATAAATTAAAAGAGTTTAATTGTGAAGCAGAAAAAAGAAAATCATTTGGACAAAGGATGCCTGAGGATTTTGAAAGAAAATATGCGGCAACTGTTATTGATCTTGAGAGAATGAATATGGATTTGCAAGAATATATAAATGAAATCCAAGTGTACTGTCAGCAAATTGCACCAGGTCCCAGTTTAGCTGCAATGTTAGCACCATCACATCTCCGAGAAAAATGTCTGGAAGAAGCTTCTGCTCTAGTAGAAAAGAATAATAATGGATCTGTCAAAGAATCAAATGTCTTAGATCTTATAACAGACCTTACAGCTTTAATGTTTCAGGTTAAAAGTCTCTCAGATTCTGATCAAAATGCTTATGAATTGAGTGTTCTACAAGGAACAATGGACCAAATTAAAATTAAGTTAGAGCCTCAATATCAAAGACTATTTCAGAATAATGTAGAACTTCACATGCAAAGAATTCAGATGGGCCTAGGTCAAATGATATCTAGTAGTTATGTGGCTGGCACATAAAACTACAAATGTAGCTGAAATAAAAATTATCCAATTATAACTTGTTATTGCTTTATGAATTTATAAACATGTGCTTAATGTTAAATAAAATTAATAATATTGAGATAAATACGATTATGTCTGTAATATTTATGGTTTTTGTTAAAATTTCATCATTTTAATATACATGTGTATTTAAATTGTCATACATTAAAATGAATAAAATTAAGCTTAAATAACATAGTCAAATATTTTAGCTTATTTTTATGGTTCACCTTAAATTTTATTTTAAACTTGAAGGTCCTATCACTTCTATGAAGGATGTAATAAAGTTTTAGAGTTGTTAGAAAATGTGTAATTGATTTTTAATAAAATCTCAACATAGATTTTTACGCTTTTATTGGATCCTAATCATTGAATCCTAATTATAGCATTATTCTGTTTACAATAGCTATACTATCTATACATATAATAAAATGGTAGAAAAGTCAAAACTGTACATTGAATATTTTTTTAAAAGAATACGTGGGGTGTGATCTACAATCGATACCGAAGCCAAAAATATAGTTTTTAGAATTTTTGTCTGTTTGTCTGTTTGTCTGTATGTATGTCCGGGATAAACTCAAAAAGTACTGCATGGATTTACTTCAAATTTGGCACGAATATTGTTAAGAAGTCGGGTCAGAACATAGGCTATATATTATCACGCTATCACCTACGGGGAACGAGCAGTGAACCTTTATTTCTTCAAATGTATGTCCGGGATAAACTCAAAAAGTACTGCATGGATTTACTTCAAATTTGGCATGAATATTATTAAGAAGTCGGGTCAGAACATAGGCTACATATTATTACGCTATCACCTACGGGGAACGAGCAGTGAACGCACGCAGACGACGTCGCGGGCAGCAGCTAGTATGTAAATATAAATATCATATAACATACACAAACGGTTGTTATGGTAAGCAACTTAATGCTTGTTACAGGTAACAGCCGACTTATAACTATATGTATATATTTTTTTATAAATATACAGAAATAATAATTATATACCTATTAACAATTTAAAAATACAAATATTACACCCAGACTTTTAGGCGGGAATTGAACTTACAACCCATGGAACAGAAAGCAGGACCACTACAAACTGCGTCAAAGGGCTATATAGATATAATTACGTTTATTTTTGAAATTTATTTGTGCAATTTAAATTGAAATGCTTTTATTATATTCTTAATACTAACAATAACTATGTTGTTTAATAAACACATAGTTATTGTTCAGTTTGCAGTTTCATTAAAAAGAAACTAAGTTACTCATTCCATCAGCTATCTGCCAGTGAGTCCCGTCAAAATCGGTCCAGTCGTTTCAGAGATAAGCCTGAACAAACAGACAAAAATTATAATAAAATGTTATTTTGGTATATGTACCGAGTATACATACATATGAATTTAGTTAAAAGCGGTTATTTCAATATTACATAGACACTCCAATTTTATTTACTTGTATAGATAATATTTGTAACCTGATTGTAATAAATGTAATAATTAGATTAATAAGAAGCCTTTACAAAAGTATTGGCTAAAGTAGGATTCTATAATAAAATAAATTAGATGTTTTACTATTTATTTTCAGATATCATGTTATTAACATAGCTTTCACTAGCAAATGTGAAAATATAAAGAAATTAATGATTTAATTGCATGTGGCCAAATAGGTAAAATAAAACAGTAAGGTCAGGGTGGCTAATTCCGTCTATGGGGCGTAACCGTCTACTTGAAATTATGCTCGTTACAGTCGAGTTGCAGCGTTTGTAGAAGTGTCGGTAAGACAGCATTGCTTTTAACTTCAAATAAAATTCCTTAGATGGCGGTAGTCGCTATAAAAATGGGTTAAAACAGTCTTCAAAGTTCAGTTGCTTTTTTAAAGTGAAATGTGAGTGTCACACGCTGCTGTATTTTCGAAGGTAAGTTTAAAATTATGCTACATACAGTGTCGAATGAATTCTATATATATAGTGTAAGGTTCTTGTAAAGGTTTCGTGTATTCTTTTGCAAGATAACGCTGCAAATGATTAGATTATTCAGCGTAACAAATTTATACCCTCGAAATCGTTAAGTGCATAATTCCGTCTATTTTGAATGGGGCTAGATCGTCATATGTCGAATTTGCCCCATTTCAGAGATCGTAAACCTTTTCTGTCCCAACTTTTTAAAAGAGAACCATTCAATATTCAGTATATGTACTTACTTGGAGTTCTTTTAATGTTTTTTTAATGATCACAAATAGTCGTTGTATGTATATATATAGTGAATTTAGATAATTCGGTTGGTACTAAATTGAATTAATTAAATTGTTTCAGTTCAACTAGACGTCGCCGTCATTCATTATGGTACGTAGGTACATATACAAGACGTACAAATAGAGGTGCTTATGATAAAAATCAACTACGTGAAGCCGTATTAGCAGTGCGTAATGGTACCTTAAGTGGTTACAAAGTTGCACAAGTATACAAAATTCCAAAATTGACAATAATGGACCACGTACATAAAAAAGACGCTCCAATTTGATTGGGAGGAAAACCACTCTATCTTCCGAAGTTGAAATGAATCTTGCATCCTGTCTTCATATTGTGGAAACATATGGCTTTGGATTGTAGAAGTGTTAAATATTGTTGGAGAATATAATTTATTATGACTGATTGTTAACTTTATTAAGACTAAAATACCATTTGATTTTGACAGGTTTTAAGTTTGTTACTGAATTAAAACTATTTACGATACCAAATGTGTATTTTTATTATATGAAGGTACCTTAACTTTATCCAGATAATTACATATTTTTCTGTGTGCTTTTATCTTAAGTTTGCTAAATTAAAGTGTTTATTTCATCCGCGACGTCGTCAGCATAAATTTGTTTATCTCACAAGAATATTACGGGAATGAACATTATATATGTTAATTTAAGATGATTTTAAACATGTAAGTTACATAAATAACATGATTGCACTCTATCACCCAACTCACTCAAATCGAATATAATAAAAATATTTAATAACGCTCCACTAAAATATGTTGACCACCCCTGCTTCTTTAGATATGCCGAAATAGCCCCGAAAAATGATTTTTACCTATTTAACCTGATAGAGACATTATTTTTAAAGTCGTTAAGCACAGAATTGACTGTCTCTTACGAACGCATGTCATTATTACGTGTTTTCTTAAAACAACTAAAGATTTCAATAAATTCTTCCAGTATGACGGATTTTCCCGATTTAGAAGGAAAAATCCGTCTACTGGTCAAGTTTTAAAAAAAGTTGTATATTCTGGTACTGGTGATAGTTTAATTAAATAAGATCACTGTATTTGAAAGCTTACAACATTGTTATTTTCATGAGACCATCACATTGATCATAAATCAAAACGTTCATCGGATACGGGCACTCAAATGTAAGTCGAAAAAAAACTATGCCGGAATTAGCCACCCTGACCTTATTATAATCAATATGAAGTGCACATTCTGCCTTTAAAATAATATGATTTCACAGGAATGTAAAGAAATATTGTATTACTAAATATTGATATGCAAAATTGCATTTTAAAATCATATACAAATAATAAATGTTACTAATATAACTTTTTATACTAATTCACATTGACACTTAAATTTATTTAAGCCTTATATTTGTTTAATGTTTCCAGTAACTCATCTGCTTCTTCTGATGTTTTGACTCGTACAAGAATAGATGTTGGTGGGGGTTTTGAATCTGGAGTAGGGATACAAACCATCATTACATTGTTTTTACCCATACGTTGAGTGGGTATTGATGAGCCCAGTATCAAATTTAATAACACATTTCCTAAAGCAGTATTTGCTCGAACTAGTAGTTGATGTTTCCCACTCTCATCTATTTTCTTTATGTAGAGTGTACCAACACCTTTATCAATGAAATTGCCATCTTTCTTTACAAATATTTTACATTTTTTGTCATACACACTATTTTCCTCTACAATTGGTGTATATTCAACTTTTGGTGGCTCATCCTCGTTTTCTTGCCCTTCTGTAGGCGGTTCCTCATTTTTCTGAACATTTGAGTTAAAACTGAAAGGTTTTCCAATACCAAATGAGAAAGGTGCACTACTATTACCATTTGTTGTTGCAGTATTGTTACTGGCAAAAGGTGAGTTATTTGTGGTTAATGGCTTTATACCAAATGAAAACCCACCGCTTGGTGGACTTTCAGTTGAAAAATTATTTGTTGATGCACTAGTAGAGCCCAAACCTTTTGATAAATCTGGAGTTTTTTCTGGTGAAGTTACATTGTTTTTATTATTTGTAAACATATTTGTCGATGTTTGAAATGTTGAGGAACCTATGTTAGTAGACCATGGTGAAGAAATGGCACCTACAGTATTTTGTTTATTATCAGAAGTGGATTCAGTTTTAGTTTTTTCTTTACTTTTTTCATATTCATCTTGAATTTCCTTAAGATATTTCTCGTAATCCCTAAATATAGGTGTTAAAATACACAAAGGTGTTTCTTCAACATGTTTCTTTATCCAGGCTGACACACTTTCATTTAAGCCTTTCAATTTGTTGTAGTATACTAACTTTTTATCATCCTGAGTATCTGTTTTATTAGTTGATTTATCACTGGCCTGGGAAGATGAAACAATCTGTGTTTTTTCAGATGAGGCATTATTGCTTGTAGTAGAAAACAAAGATTTTTCACTCTTTGCAGTTGTAGATGATGCTCCAAATATGTTTGAAGATATAGGAGTAGCTGGTTTATCATTACTAGTATTTGATTTTGATGCTAGATCAGTATTAAAGACTGGACTTGTAGTTGATTGAATTTTAAAGGGACTTTCATTGGCTGACTTGGAAGTGGTAAAAACTGACTGTGAAAATACTGAACTAGTTGTGCCTTGCATTGCACTGCCTCCAAATATAGAGGATTCCCCTGTTGATTTGCCAAATGTTGACTTTGCCAAGGGTGTTGATGATCCCGATATACTTTCAATTCCACTGCTCGGAGAACTTATTGGAGGTTTGGTAAAGTTTGCTGCTGCTGAGGTCTCACTTTTGGAAGTGAGTATGTTATTAGCATTGCTGCTATTCGGTAACTTGGCAAGAAAATCAAAGGACGATGGTTGAGTCTTATTAAAACTAGCAAAGCCACTAAAAACACTCCTTTTTGTCTGTAAATAAAAATAACTGTCAATGATAAAGCAATTTTATGTGATAATCAATTAATTATAATATGTAAAGTTTATGACAAATTTAAAAAATCAATTATAGTCATACCTCGTCGCTAGTAACTTGCGATCGTCTTTTGGCGGTTCGTATAACACGTTTCTCCAGAACTTCTTTCGAAGCCATTTTAAAACCACCTGTTTCCGCTTCTTCGTCTACTGGGTCGTCCTGGTCCCAATTTTCATGATTTAATTGCGTCGTTGCCTGTCTTTTCACCGACATTTTTAAGATTGACGGTGCACCTTTATCTAATCATATGAAATCACAAAGCACATGTGTAAAATGTTAAATATGTCATAATTTCAGGAATAAACGATCGAATTACCAATCTTTGTAATAATTTAAACTTTTCCGCAAATTAAGCCAGATTATTAGAAGTAAATGCGAGCCATACTTTAACTGAGGTTGTACATAATTGTAAATTTTAATCAAACAACTCAACTGTAAAATTCTTAAGAATTATTCAATTCAATACTGTTTGATACCTGCTTAAATAATTAACTTGAAAATTGAAATTTGAACTGGCATTAAATGGCATTAAAATTATGAAATTATGATTATGAATTTGCCAAAGAGAAAGATAGAGTCAAAAACTCAAAATTAAAAGCTTATGGTGCGTCCCCACTTGGCTATATGTATTTGCTCAAAGTCAAAGGTATTTGCTGTTCAGCTTCAGTACCTATTTGTTGTTTTTCGTTTTTGACAAAATATTTGACGTACGCGCAAATAGACGATACGACCGTCTACACATGGAGCCAAAAATATCAAATATTTGCCACCAGAAAGTTAATTTGCTGCAGAAAATGGACGTTGCACTTGCAGCTGGATTTTATTATTTGAATGCACGTTATTATTATATGCTATGTGTAAAAAAATACAAAGTGATGAAAAAACGACCAAGAGTAAGGCGATGGTGGATGCTGACTATACATAAAAATCGAACCAACTAAGTGATTTCCACTAAAATAAATTAAAAGTAAAAAATCTTTTTAAAAAACAAGCTTTTATTTGAATGCGCTAAAACGAAAAAAATAAATTTTTACTTTAAAACTTTTACTATCTACTTATAAAGTCACTAGCCGACCTGTGCCCACTTCGTTGGACGTTTAAAAGATTTTTACAGAATAATAACGAATTTTTAAATGAAGTATACTTTGGTAAACGTCGTGAACACAGTCGTTGGGCGTGGATGTTTATTTAGTTAGTACCTACAGTTCGTCAAGAGATGGCGCGATTCGTAACACCTACTATTATTTTTACTGAATTTTATGTTCAATTACAATAAAATATAGCCTATATCACTCCTGAATAGTGTAGCTTTCTGTGAGTGAAAGAATTTACATGATCGGATCAGTATTTGCAAAGATTACCCCGTATATACAAACAAAGTTATAAACTTTACCTCTTTATGATATTAGTATGGATTATACATAATTTATATGATAGAAAAGCTTGTCGCGAGATATGAGTACTTGTATTTCCTTAGTTTGAAAATTTTAATAGTTAAAATCAATCACATCAATATATTTCATTTACTTGCAGTTAACAAGCAAATATCACAAGTTTTCACCAATTTTCAATTTTCAAATAAATTATAATCAGTTGACAGCTCACACGCTTGTATCACCATGTGTGGCCAGTATATTTGTGTATTTGCTTATTTGTTTCCTATGATGTGCCTTGAGAAACTGACAGAAGTTTGGTAAGCCGTATTTGTTATTGGCCCTATTTGCCAAATAGGCAAATACGGCAATAATTTTGGCAAATACACTCTCCACACATGGAAGTTGTTTGTCAAATATGGCAAATTATACGCAAATACGAATAGCCAAGTGGGGAGCTAGGGTGACATAAAAGTATGTGAATTGTGATGTGCAAAAAAGTGTTGCCAACAACTCAGGAGTTCAGGAAATCAGGATCTTATTTCGCCATTTTCCAGAGTTTGAGTAGCCTAAAGTAGCCGAATTGGAGCTGAGGTAGCCTAAAGTAGCCGAAAGTCCTACCAAACAGTAAAAGCCACCAAAAGTAAACAATTCTAAGAATGGCAAACAGCATGGGTAACTGCATTCTATTTCTTAATTTTGTCTTTATCGTACCCATCACGCTGAAAATTCTTTCCACGAATGCAATTCTTAAAGGTAATGAGAGAAAACGCGAGGAAAACTCCGCTTAATCTTTGAACATGTGGTTCGCCCCAGCACTCTGCCTTTTCAATACCCCAGCATCATGTTTTCACTATGCCACCATATTGTGAGCACACAGCTGACACCTAACAGCGCTTAAATATGCGCTCCACTTATAAAATTCGCTTACAAAGTTACAACCATGTTACAACGCCCGCGGCGTTTTTTACGTTCAAAGAGCAACTCCATGTTGCTCTTTGTTTCATTTTGTTTACGTTAGTGTAATGGAAATTTCAGCGGTCGTGCTCATGCCGTCGTCGTCAGTGGCGTTGCGGGCCTTTGGTGGAACGCGCTATATATCATAGACAATATATACCTAACAATTCAATATACAGAATGTCCCGCGATCAACCCGCGATAAAGTGCAACCCCGAAAGGGGGTGAAACTAGACCATAAACTATCGACAAAAAACATAGATAAAAATTTTTTAAAAAAATATTTTATTTCTTATTGACGAATTAAGATTTTTATATCTTACGTAGACTCTATGTACAAAAAATGATGATTTCTTCCAAAGTAGTGGGTGGATTACTTTAAAATAAAATAAAATATTACGCCACGTACTTGGCGGTAAGGATAAAATAAAAATAATAATTAGCTCGCAAAAAAGTGGCATTATGGTTTTAACTATGCTTCTTGTGAAAAAAAAAATCCATTTTTTATGACTGTTTTTTTCAATGATCTCTAATTTACTCAGAATTATGCCCCCAATACCAGGAAATTTTATGATTTATTATTATTTCTTACCATATTGCCATTCAAATAAAACAAATTTTACGCCTGTATCCCAAAAAACACGTACAAAAATCATCATTTTTTGTACAAAGAGGCTACGTAAGCTATATAAAAATCTTAATTCGTCAATAAAAAAAATAAAAATTTTTTTTTTAATTTTTTTAATTTTTTTTCTGTTTTTTGGCGATAATTTATGGTCTAGTTTCACCCCCTTTCGGGGTTGCACTATGCACTTTATCGCGGGACATTCTGTATAGTGTATATGTCTTGTATCTTGTATGTACATACCTATTTAAGTATTTATATATAACCGACACCTTATATTATATACTCTCTGGGTCTCTGGCTCTCTGGAGCTAGTTCCATTAGTTCACATTTCACAAAATAAATCTTTTATCTTTGATCTTTGTTTGTTAAAGTAGTTGTGTAGTTGTGTACTTGTGTATAAAACTGCATTTTACTTCTACTTAAAAGACTTGTTACACTTACAAAAAATTAACTGAAAGTAGAAGAAGAGCATGTATATTTTTATTTTAGTAAAAACTTCGTTTATAGCAATTGTAAATAAATATTCGGTTGGCGATGTTTTAGGAGAGTTTTTGAGTTGTAATTGAGTGGTTTCTTAATTTTTATAAAACAAAGTGCAAGTGCTAATAATGCGTTTAATATTATTGTCAAATATTTCTTCGGTTTCTGTTTTTCTTTCTGATTTGCTAATTTAATATAAGTTATTAGAATAAAATAATGGAAGTATCTAATGAAATAAAAGAAGACATACGGAAAATACAAACAGAATTTAAAAACGCTATACGAGTACATCAGGTAATTTAGAATATTTCTCTTTAAAATATTAGAGATGGTTTTTTTTATTCTTTGTTGTCTAATAATATAAACAAGGCCGTAAAATGAACTAATTTCAATTTCAGATATGGGTTGCGCGATTGCAGGACGACCAAAGTGTAAGAATTAAACTCGTTATAATACTTTTTTTTGTAAATAACGTGTGTAAAAATCATATTTTTTTTTTAGAATGCTCATTTGAAAAATAAAGTTTCGGAAGCCGAGAAAGAAATCGTGGTTATTGGTCAAGCGCAAGTAAGTATATTCTCATATTATAATATTAATTGTAAAATTAATACATAAAAGGTTTTTTTGTAAAGTATAGAAATATTCAGTTTAGCTTTTTGCTTCAAATTTTCTTTTTAATTTATTATATCAGAATTGAATTATTAAAAATATTGGTGATCTACTTTTTTATATGTAGGTACATATCTATGTTTAATTGATTTCATTATTAAAAAAAATATATTAAAATTTATTTCAGAAGTTGGTAGTGGACAGACTTCGCAGAGAATTAGAATTGTATCAGCAGCGCTTAAGAGCTAGAAACAAGCAAATCAGTCTTGAAAATGATAATAGATATGTGGCTCAACAGTTAAGAGATCACCAATTACAGTATCGTCATAGAAATCGCACTATATCACTTTTAAAGCCCTCGGTCCTTAATGAGATTCAAATCAAAACAGAGAATGTTAATGATGTGTCTGATTCGGAAAATGAAAATAAATATGATGCTAAAGTAAATAAAAATAGTGCAGAAATTGATAACAAGATTAATTATATGAAGAATGTGAAACAGTTACAGAATATTATGCAAGATAGCAGAAGTCATTTTGCCAATGCTTTAAATAAAGTTAAGAAATCTTTAATGTGAGTTGTAACTTTTTATACTTAAAAAGTTTTTTGCTTTCTTTATATTAAACTAGCTTCTGCGCGCGACTTCGTCGGCGTGGACTCCGTTCCTATTGGACTTAGCGTGATGATATATAGCCTATAGCCTTCCTTGATAAATGGGCTATCTAACACTGAAAGAATTTTCCAAATCGGACCAGTAGATCCTGAGATTAGCGCGTTCAAACAAACAAACAAACAAACAATCAAACAAACAAACAATCAAACAAACAAACTCTTCAGCTTTATTATATTAGTATAGATTATTCTGGTTATGTAATTTAAAAGAATTTATTATGTGGAATACCTCAAAGACATTCTCGATAATAATTTCCAGACAAAATTTCTTCCAAGCAAATATTAAAGTGATCTTGGTGGCTAAATGCAAGTCCAGCCTCTAAGCAGTAAAAAATCTCTTGGAGTCTGAACGAGTGGTTGAAGTATTCAGACTAATGTAATCTATGCACAGTCTGAGACATTCCTTCTTAATTTTATACAATTTATTTTGTTTCTTATGAGAATTACTCCTATTGAGAGATGCTTGTCATGTGAGGGTCTACTTGATTCTATATTAATAATATTAAATTGAAACAAATTAGTCAAAGCCTATACTATAAATATATGTATATTATATACATTAGTAATTAACCACAGATCACCCCCTATAGATACCGCATGTTGAACATTTTGTTCCGTTTCGATTTCACCAAAGTTGGCGGAACGTGCGGGTTAAGCGGGGTACAGCTAGTGCAATATGATTGGCTATTTCAAGGTCGCCCTTTGTCGTAATGATGGGACATGTCGATATTTAACTGTCGATATATATTAATATTAATGTTCGCTAAGTAAAATATGTAATTGCAACTTTCTAGCTTCTTTTTTATTTGTCATAACATAAATGTTCAATAATAAAGGATTAAAAATTAAAAAAACCACAGCATTTTTACAACAACAATAAAATAGCCTTGATTATTATACATCTTTTTACACTTATGTGTATATTAAATACATATAAGTGTATATCGATAATAACCTAATAACATTTTTTTAAAAGTACGTAGGTACTTAATAACAATGTCATCCCAATAATTACTCTATATTTAAAGTATTGTTTTAATTAAAAGTAATTATACTATATAATTTAAAAAATTTACATGAAATTCCACATTAATTATAAAAAAACCTTTGTAAATAGAATAATTTATAATCAACTTGCATTGCAAAATATTTGACAATCAGAACTGAAACAAATTCTCATTTAAAATTTATATTTAGTTTAAAAAAAAGTATTAATTTCCATTAATTTAATTTCAAATTGCACTTGATATTCCTAAAATATCGATACTATTCGATAAATGTTAAACGTTCAGAAGTCACAACGCTATTATTTTTGTAAGACGAAGACAAATATATCATAAACGCTAATGAGTGAAAGAGACTTTTCAAAAAGACATCAATGCGAGTAGGGCACGCCTTTTGTGATTTACTTCTAAAAATCCATTATAACTTGAGCTCCACATGGCTAATTGTTTTATAATTTCTTAACTTCCTGTGAAATGTTATACCATAATTTTTATAACTTGAGCTCTTTAAAGTCTTCCCTCATCATTTAATAGCACAGGTAGTCATTTTTTTAATTTTTCATAAACAAAAACGATTTTTTTATATTTGTAAAATACGGAAACGTATACGTCGTCACAGGTCTAATGTCTGGTTGACACTAATTCGTAAATTTGAGCGCGTAGATTACATCAGTGCAAATGCACCTATGTGTGGTGAATTCATGTCGCCTTCAATGCGGAATCTATTGGGGGTGATCTGTGGTAATTAACTATATAATAAGTAAAAGCAATTTAGATAAAAAATATCCAAATATGTATACTCTCATATGAAAAAAAAAATAAAAAATTAAAAACTATTATGTCCAAATCAATGTCGCTCCACACAAGACAAGAAGAGTTCAACAAATTTGAATAATTAAAACAAAACTAACTTAAAATAAAATAAAAAAACTAATTGAAAAAAAAGCCAACGTCACGCGGTGTTCCCAGGCACTCATCTAAGTACTGACCGTCCCTGACTCTGCCGCGTTACTGGTCGCTCAAATTTTACCCCTTGTGAGCCTAAAGAACTCATTTTCTCATCATTCATTTTACACTTCAATAAAAAAAAAACTATTTCAAAAATTGTATGGTTTGATATTTACCTTGTATATTTCAGTGAAGATAAAATCGACAATGATGACAACGAGTGGCAAGAAAACCAGTCGGATTCTGATTCTTCACCAGGAATGGATAATTCTCCGACACCATCTCCCCCACCGCTTCCAGAACCAGGAGAACATATACCTAAAGAGGTTTTTATGAGGTTTGTACAATTATTGTGTAATTTTGGCTCAGAGATACCAAAATTCGATATTATTCCATTGGCCACAGTTCAAAATTTTGAGTGCATAGATTTTTCATCAGAAGAGTTTGTACTTTCTTCTACAATACATAACTTAAAGTGAAAGCTATAAGGATATTTTATTTTTATCTCAGCTCTATTTATTGTTAATATTAATCTCGTGTACTTTTCATGTTTCCTCTTAGCAGAGGGCAGCGCTGAAAAGATATAAATTATAAAAAATAAAAATATATTATGAAACATTGTTTCAGGCTGATTGGTTTGATAACATTGCACCAAAAGGATTTAATAGAAAAAAAACGGAACGAACGTCGCAAGCGTTCTATGAATGGCAGTAATAAGAATGAATTCATCTACAGCAATTATGATATGATACCGGTAATTATTAAAGTTTCCTATAAATTTTTATTGATTAATTGTTTATTTTTTATACAGTAAAGTTTAGCTGTAGCCGTATTTACCTTATATAACGACATACATGCCTGATGTTTAATGTTACAAAGTTGTGTTACCTGTCAAGATATTACGTATTAAATAGCTATTATAGTGACAATTGGTGTGCAGAGCCAGAAGTCAACATTTGCACTTTAGTCAATTATAATGAATAATACATCTGTGAACAAATTCATAGTTTTAAATGTTTTTGTTTTATGGTTATTTTTATTATAAAAAAAAATGAGTATGTATATTTTTTCTAATTGAAAATTATTAATTTTCGTCTTAATGTCAACATTTTAATATTTATAATTCTAAGAACTATAACTCCATCAACTTAACTTGACACCTGGCCAGAACGACGGTACCGACAGCATAAAAAATTAAAATATTATATGTACCCGTAAATATAAAAAAAAAAACAAATTTTTTAACATATTTTTTTATTATTAAATTAAAAAGAATCATCACTGCTAAGGTCCATAGGTTCCACCCCAGACATTTAAATATTATATAAATATATAAATAAAATTATTATAAATTTATATAAATTATATTATATAAATAACATTTTATATAAATAACAAACAGTCGTACACAGACACAAGCAATCGCCAACAGCAGTATAACAAAAACTGAAATATTCAAAAACTCGAAAGTCAAATGAATCACGCATGTATTGCTAACGCTACTGAAAGGGCGATGGCAGTGAGGTATGGGGAACGGGAGGAAGGGCCACATTTCGAGCCAGGTGTCTAGTTAAGTTGACCGAGTTGTATGTTATTGTTATTCTAAGAATTATGAAAGTATGTTAGTGAAATTGTGTGTATCAAGATGTTTGAGTTTTAAAAAACGTAACAATGACAATGTAAAATAAAATACTTTTTTTTTGTAAACCATGATTGTCAAGGCTTAAAATGTTTTTTCACTTAATGAGATGATTAAATTATTATTAAATTAATAAATTAATATAATAAGAAAAATTATGTTACATTCATAAGAAAAATATACATTAAAATTTTCTTTCAGAAACGCAAAAAGTATAATCAATATCCATATCTGCAGTCACACAGCGATCCACCGCAGACACGTTCTGCGAAATTAAAAAAGCAACAGGTAAGTTATAAATATGTATGAAACATTGATTTTTATCAAAGTCAATAAAAAAGCGCTAAATTACTTCGCGCAGTAAGAAATTAGTATCGACAATATCAGTAGGTAAACATAAATATTTTTAAAAGTGTACATATAAAATTACAGATAACAGATGCGTCTTTACACGTGTATACAACATTTCGAATAAAACTAAACAACATAAATAAAACTTAAGCATAAATTAGAAATAAAACAATACAATAAAATAAAAATTGAAAATTAAAGTATTTTACATTTTCTTGTGAAAAGTCGTTCGGAGTCAACTGAAACTGGCCGAATTTATTATTTTATAAATGAAAAAAATATTTACAGAATCAGAATAAATCCTCCCGCGAAGGTTCTCCTTCAGGCTCCTCATCAGAAAATAAAGGAGGTAAGGTTTCTATCTTTTTACACTTTGTTTCATCTTTTTCAAACTACCAGTCTTATAAATATGAAGTTTGTAATCATTTTATTTATCTTCTTTGGCTTAGGATATTCACCTAGTGTAACGTCACATATTTTGCAATTTTACATCTATAAATTATTACTTATTAAATTAAAACATCAGTATCGACATTATTTTTATTTCCTTTTAAAATATTTTTCAATAAAATCAACATCAATCCAATGTAGGTATGAAAAATAAAATTATTTTAATGCTAACTCTGTACCCCTCCCCACCCCTTGTCACACAATGTCACACGTCGTGGACCTCCTACTAGGTGTGACAAAGCTTATCACTAGCTTATGGATGGTCCTTAATTTGAAAGAAAGAATTTTTGATTTCTATTCTTGCAAATATTCATATTATTTCATTTATTTAAAAAAATATTTTAAGTAAATTCATATGCAACAGGTTGGGGCAACACCAAGCCAGCATGGGTCGCATCTTTACCGGCGGGACTCTCAGTAGAACCGGTGTATTCACCTACAAAGAAAGTCTGTCACGGATGTGGAAGAAACGGTGATTATATTATGTTTTAAGTTGTAGTCTATTAATATTAACGTTAAGAAAATAGTTAGTAGTTAGTCATTGTGTTTGTCAGTGTGATTAATGAATTCATAGTAAATTAGAACGCTGTGTTCTCAGAAAGTTCAGAACATTCTTAAAGTGAAAATTTATACAACTTCCTAATTTTTTTACAGTGTTCTTTAATTTTCAGGATATGTATGGTAATATCTAATTAAATTATTTAAACAACTGTCTATATAATATATAATCATGCAGTATTGTTAGAAAATGAATAAAAAAAAGTTTAACTAAAAAAAAAAAAAACGAGTGGGCTTTATACCATACGACTGAAGTAAAACTTATGAAAACTCTCTCTCTTTCTATCTTCACTAACTTATATCTCCCTCTCAACTTTCGTTCGCCTCGCCCGATAACACTTGTTACTTAAAAAAAAAAAAAATAATAAAAAAATAAACGGGTTGCACCAGAAGTGAAAACTTGAATAGTTGTTGACTGTCAGTGAAAGTAAATTTGATATTTTGGTATATCTTTGGCCGCGTTCCACTAAGCGACCGCAACGTCCACAAAGCCTTTTAATCGTTTCACTTAAGGCCCGTGGTAGTCGCGAGCGATCGCTTGACGTCGTAGATGACGTCACTATTCGTGACCACTTCGCCCACAAAATATGGGTGGGTCAGAGTTGGCTTTCATCAAAAGGAATTTAAACAAACTTCGCCTCCAACGCTCGCGGCGTTTTATACGTTAGCGGAACATCAATTTCAGCGGTCGTGGTCGATGGCGTTGTGTGGCGTAGCGACACACTAACGACCTGGGATATTATAAAGCGTGAGACTGGCAAATATAAACCACGTGACAACAGCCTGACGCTTAAAATTAATGACACCCAAATAAAGTCAGAAAAGGAAATAGCTGATATTTTTAATAACTTTTTTGTAAATATACCAATTGAAACAACGTCTAATTTGAATTCTTCAACTGCGTCTGCGGTCTTAATGCTCCAAAGACATGTGTCCGAATGTAGTTCATTGTTTGATTTTAAAAGCATTAATTTCACTGATATAATCAAAGCATTCAAATCTCTTAAAATGAAAGGTACCAATGATTTATGGGGTATATCTGTTACTATTCTTAAAAGCATTATTTACACCATTGCTCCATATCTTGCTGTTATATTTAATGATTGCATTGCTGAAGGAATTTTTCCTGACTTAATGAAATTTAGCAAAATTATTCCATTATTTAAATCTGGGAACAAAGAAGACCCAAGTAATTACAGACCAATATCCATTTTACCCGCCTTGAGCAAGATCTTTGAAAAAATAATACTAGAGCAATTATTAACCTTTTTTAATTTAAATAACCTCTTGCATAATAAACAGTTCGGTTTTACGAAGGGTAGGTCTACTACTGATGCCGGTGTTGCACTTCTTAAGCATGTCTTTGGGGCCTGGGAGAGGTCGCAGAATGCTCTTGGCATATTCTGCGACTTGTCCAAAGCTTTTGACTGTGTAGATCATCAGACGCTGCTGTTGAAGCTAAATCATTACGGTATAAAAAATAATGCCCAGAAACTATTACACTCGTATCTTAGTTACCGGACTCAGACAGTTGATATAAATGGTGTGAAATCAATGGGTTCCGATGTAAAGCTAGGTGTACCCCAAGGGTCTATCTTGGGCCCTTTCTTGTTTTTGGTTTATATTAACGATTTACCTTTCTTTGCAAAAAGCCTATGCGAGATTGTCTTGTTTGCTGATGATACTTCTCTTATATTTAACATTGATAGAAATAAATCAAATTTTGACGATGTGAACAAAGCACTCTCGGAAATACTCACTTGGTTTAGTTTTAATAATCTACAGCTTAATGCAAGGAAAACGAAATGCGTTCTATTCTCTTTACCAAATGTAAAATCTCCACCCATAGAAGTTGTAATGAATAATGAAAAATTAGATTTAGTTGAATCAACAGTCTTTCTGGGTGTAACTATAGACAGAAAACTTCAGTGGCATTCGCATATTGCTGCATTAGCTGGTAAGCTTAGCTCTGCAGCTTACGCTATTAGAAAAGTTAGACAGTTAACTGATATAGATACTGCTAGGACTGTTTACTTTAGTTATTTTCATAGCATCATGTCATATGGCATTCTTATGTGGGGATTAGCGGCTGACATTAATGCTATATTTATTTTGCAAAAACGAGCAGTAAGGGCTATTTATCAACTAAGCTCTAAAACTTCTCTTAGGGAGAAGTTCAAAGAAATTGGTATACTGACAGCTGCATCTCAATTTATATTAAATTGTATTCTTTTTGTGCGTCGAAATATTAACTTATATACCAAACATGCCGATTTGCATGGTCGCAATACAAGGAATAGGAATAACCTTATAATGCCTCTGTACCGATTAGAGAAGGTACGTGGGTCCTTCATGGGTCAAGGTATACATATATTTAACAAGATTCCAAGTGATATCTTGGAGTTACCCTTTGAAGAGTTTAGGAATCATATAAAAAATTGCCTCCTCAAGAAGGGCTACTATACTGTCAATGATTATTTAAATGACACAGCAGCTTGGTCATAAGCTGACAAGGATTTTTACTTGTAGTTGTAATTGAGAGTCGTGTTTTACAAAATAAATCATGTACTACATCCTTCTTACTTTATGGTTTCGGCGTTTTGGGATGGGTAGTCTGAGTATGTCATGCTCTCTATAAACATTTCTGCGGTGGTGTCGTGTGAGGCGGGTCGTTGCGTTCCCTGAAATATGGTTGAGCGAAGCGATGGCTGGTTCATGCGTCATGCTCGTGAACGGGTGCCACCAGTGGGTTGGGTCTGCTCCTGGCTTCTTGTCTCAAAATATGCTGATCTCTCATGTTTATTGTTATTTTATTTTGTCGTGGCTTGTATGGCACTGCTTATTATTGACTATGTTCCTAAACTATTCAAAGTTTTATTACTTTTGTTAGGCATCTATTTAAGTATTTTATTCGCCACGTCTAAACAATTACTTGTCTATTTGTTTAGAGCGCATTTTAAAGAAACTACCTTTTAGTAGGTGTCTAGTTTTTAATTGAAAATTATTTACTGCTATGATTACCGGGTATTTTATTTTGTTTATAAATTTAAGATAAATTTGTGATGGAAAGTGACCTTACATATATTAAGTTAAAGTCATTTTTCAATTTGACGACTCTGTATGAAATATGACAGAGAGAAAAAAATAGCCCTTGACGAGTTTCTTGCCGGTTCTTCTCGTTACAAGGTCTCCCGCCGTAGGATTTGCGAACCGATGGCGTAGCTTCATTGACGTTCACAAGTGCTGTATCAGCCTAAAATGAATAAATGATTTGAATTTGAATTTAGTGGAACGACCCTTTATCTTTACGAATTTTCGATTAGGCCACGCCCCCTGACGCGAGTTTAATATTTTTTACCTATCACAAATAATTTTATAAAAGAGCACAACGCCGCTAAAGAAGTTTTTACTTAAAAAAAAAAAAAACTAGAAACTTTACGTATACCTAATAGAAAAAATCTAAGAGATCGAATTGGACTTATAAGAACACGGCTGAATGCAGCTCTGGTCCGCTCGATTCCTCTCAGCTCTACTCCGCCCTGGTCCTCTCCGCTTCAATGGAAACATTTGCCACTTTTAACTGCTGTTCGCCGCTCCACTCCGCCCAGCCCAGGAAGCATACCCTAAACCTATAACAAAGTGACGTCAGTTATGTTCGTGTGTTCTCGTTGCAGACGTGCCGTCGCTGCTGGTGTGGTGCGGCTGGTGCGCGCGCTGGTGGCACACGGGCTGCGGCGCGGCGGGCCGCTGTGCGTGCGGCCGCGCGCTGCCCGAGCCCGCCGTGGACGCCGCGCGCCGCGACACCGACATCTACCGCGGTGAGTGCTGGTGTACTGCTGTGCTGGTGTACTGGTGCACTGGTGTACTGGTGCGCGCTGGTGGCACACGGGCTGCTGTGCGTGCGGCCGCGCGCTGCCCGAGCCCGCTGTGGACGCCGCGCGCCGCGACACCGACATCTACCGCGGTGAGTGCTGGTGTACTGCTGTGCTGGTGTGCTGGTGTGCTGGTGTACTGGTGTACTGGTGCGCGCTGGTGGCACACGGGCTGCTGTGCGTGCGGCCGCGCGCTGCCCGAGCCCACTGTGGACGCCGCGCGCCGCGACACCGACATCTACCGCGGTGAGTGCTGGTGTACTGCTGTGCTGGTGTGCTGGTGTGCTGGTGTACTGGTGTACTGGTGCGCGCTGGTGGCACACGGGCTGCTGTGCGTGCGGCCGCGCGCTGCCCGAGCCCACTGTGGACGCCGCGCGCCGCGACACCGACATCTACCGCGGTGAGTGTTGGTGTACTGCTGTGCTGGTGTACTGGTGTGCTGGTGTACTGGTGTACTGGTGTGCTGGTGTACTGCTGTGCTGGTGTACTGGTGTACTGCTGTGCTGGTGTACTGGTGTGCTGTTGTAGTGCGGCTGCTGGCACTCTAACGCATGTTTAGTCACAAATAAATATCAAAGATTTAGAGCCCCTCGCGCAAGGGATATGAACCAATCACGAAAAGGCTCACGAGTGATAGTTTTGTCGCAAAGTAATATATTAATGATTACCTCGTCATGTGCCACATTTTTACGAGCCAAGAGACTCGAAATTCGTTTCTGCGCGGGATTAAGGTCAGCGCTGCCGATACCTTTACTAGCTTATATCTCCATAGACATTGAGCTCCGATATTTCCTTCATTCAATTCTTCTGATTCACAGAAGAAGCCTTTGTTCAAAATATAATGTGGAACGTGTCCGAGCCATCTAATACGGTAGAATTCACTTGTCGAAAAAACTTAATTTATGAATATCTATGTCACAATACTTTGTGACATAAATCATACGAGTATATCTGACGGTCGAAGACCAGAGGATCTTTCTATTGTAATACTATCTACCTAAACATAACGAAAAATTACATAGATATGTTTTCGGACATAATAATATGTAAGTTTATTATTTTCAGATAAACTAGCCGAAAGAAAGCGTCTGCAAGAAAAAAACATAGAGTTGTGCGTGGAACTCCGAAAATTAGAAGCGCGAGCTGCGACTCTTAAAGAAAATTTAGATGAGCATAACGCAGAGAAACGTCAGTTGCTGGCCGACCAGATAAAGACACAGAGAAATCTTCAGAAACTTCTGGACTTCATCAGTCATTTTAAAGACACGTCCCTTAGTATCCGGTCCACATCAGTGAGTGACTCTGGTAGTGAAGTTAGTAGAAGTAATGAAGAATAAAATGGTAAGTTTGATATTGCTTACCATATTCACGTACTAGACTACTACTCGTAGTTATCAGACAGATCCATATTATAGTTATCAGAACCATCCCAAGCGCGTTGCTGACCCTACCCCCGACTATCCCCAGAACCTCTTGGTCTTACTCGCTACAAGAACACAACACTTGTTGACTGCAGTGTGTGTGCAGCTGTAATCTTCTGTAAGGTTGAGGTACTTCCCCAGATAGGTTGCTCTTTTTCTTTTAGATTTGAGTTGGACATATCCTGCTGTGACCTATCTCAATAAAACTGTTAAAACGAAACTAACAAGCAAGCAAAAAAAAAAATTGCTTGTTACTTGTTACACATATTAATCAAATACATTAATTGAACTTGAATAAACCTTAATATTCCTTTTGTTGTTTTGTTGATTGTTCCTATTATTGATGTTTTAGCTGTAATAATTACTCCTATTTTTAAATTCTCCATCCAGCTCTACATTTCCGACCATGTGGAAATATGTCCAAATAATTCCTCTACTTAAAAAATTAAATCCCTGTACTTATTCAAATTATCGACCAATTTCTATTCTTACAATTCTGTCAAAAGTCTGAATGTCTTATTTATCAACAAATGATTCCTTTTCTTTCTAAACAAAACCTTCTTAATCCATTTCAGTCTTGTTTCAGCCATGGTCATAGTACGGCTACTGCTTTACTAAAAATAACGGACGATATCAGAGCAGGTGTGAATAATAATCAATTTGTCACGGTGTTAATATTACTAGACTTCAGTAATGCTTTTTAATACTCTTTTATTTTGACATACTACTTACCGTACTTTGTTCTATTAACATATCCAGACATGACCGACTGGTTTCAATGTTACTTGCGTGGTTGTCAACAACGCATACGTTTTGAGGGATACTCCTCTAATTATTATTGTACGATCAATGCTGTCATACTGCAAAGTGGCGTTTTGTCCCCTCGTTTAATAGGGTCCTTACTACTTGATACTTGAAGAACGGGCCATTTTCCGCAACTCGAGGTCTTTGTGTGCCTATTTTGCGTGATAATAATAATAAGGTCCTTATATATATATATATATATATATATATATATATATATATATATATATATATATATATATATATAAAAGAGTATTCCACCCATTGATTCATCACGATATCTCTGGAACCATAAGGCGTAGAGACTTGAAATTTGGTAGGACTATTCCTTTCACCAAGTAGAAGTCAGCTAAGAACGGGTTTTACGAAACTCCACCCACAAGAGGGGGTTGGGGGGATAATAACATATATGGCAAAACAACGTTTGCGGGGTCAGCTAGTCTATATATATATATATATATATATATATAAGAGATTTCCACCCATTGACTCATCACGATATCTCTGGAACCATAAGGCCTAGAGACTTGAAATTTGGTAGGAATATTCCTTTCGCCGAGTAGAGGTCAGCTAAGAACGGATTTTACAAAATTCCACCCACAAGAGGGGGTTGCGGAGGTTAATAACATAAATGGCAAAACAACGTTTGCGGGGTCAGCTATACCCTGTTTTTTTTCGGTACGGACTAAATTGACACATGCAAATGTCAATTTTCGAAATAATGATACCAGCTTTTTTGTAATAGTGTTGTATACCGATTTTATGAATACAATACCGGTTTTATGAATCGTAACTTTTTACTTTTACCACATAATTTTATTATTATTTGACAATAGACGAATCTTTTAAAAATCATGGTAACTATGGAGCATCACAGATAAAAAAATATTTATTAATATATAATAAAGCCGAGGATAAAATAGATAGGTAATGTCTACCAAGACAGAAATTTTGAGTAATTTAATATTTTAACATTTTGACTAATAGTACGGAATCCGTAGTACATATTTTTCACCTGATTACATAGTATCAAGCTAATTTTCCGGGAGTAGCTTCATTTTGATGAGACGAACAGAAAGTTCCTCTTCGAAAACTCTCGATTGTGGTAGATAATAGAGTTAGCAGGAGATAGAGCAGCAGTGAGCGTAGAAGCGGGATAACGCATCACGCAATTTTTTTTTTTTTTAGTTAGTTAATATTTATATAATTTGATGGTAATATTGTCCTACAAATTGCGTGGTACGTTATCCCGGTCCCACGCTCACTGCTGCTCTATCTCCTGCTAACTCTAATATCTACCACAATCGAGAGTTTTCGAAGAGGAACTTTTTGTTTGTCTCATCAAAATGAAGCTACTCCCGGAAAATTAGCTTGATACTAATCAGGTGAAAAATATGTACTAGGGATCCCTACCTATAACTTAAGGTTGCTTAAAACACTAGGTACATTACCTAAGTTTGTAATGTACCGAATGTTAAGATAAAAAAATATATATTTTTATTTTATTTTATTGTTTGAGTATTTGATGTTTTGCTACCTTAACTTTCTTTTATTATTGTTTAGTTTTTTTTTTGTAATTCACTTTTTTTTACTTTCGTTAAGTGTGTGTATCACCTTAAGGCGAAGTAAATGTTTTCATTTCATTTCATTTCATTTAAAATTGCATGTCATTTAAAATTGCAAGATTAATAAATACTTTAAAAAATAAGTGTTTTTCATTTATCATAAATCTATACACTAGCCATACAGGTATATTATATAGGTATGCCTATAGGTACATTACGGTTGTCGCCACATTCTAAAATTTTAAAGACAAAGATTTTTGTAATTATTACTAAAAAACAATACTAGATTGTAAATTACGTAAAGTTACGGTAGTGGCACATCACTATTAATGATTTGCAAAAAACTAGCAACACAGCTTATGTCAATTTAGTCCGTACCGAAAAAAAACGGAGTATAGTGAGTATATAAAATTAGAATAAAACATTCGGTTTGAAAATCAATCCTTCAAAATCGCAAGTTATTGTCATAGGCAGCCACAAATTAATATCACGTATTTACTGATCACAACTCCCGTCAGTGATTGTTAGTTATTTAACACGTGGTTCAATAAGTCCCGAGACTAAGTACTAAAAAAAGGTCTTTTTTATAAAATTAATTTTTATTCATCAACATAGTCTCCTCCAAGAGCGATACAGTCCCTTCAACGCTTTTCTAACTTTTCTATCCCATGTGTGTAGATTGTAGTTTGTAGAACGATTTGTCTTTGGCTTTAAAATAAGCCTCCGTTGCTGCGATAACTTCACTATTTGAGTCAAATTTCTTACCCTGAAGCATTTTTTTGAGGTCTGCAAACAGCCAGTAATCGCTGGGGGCCAAGTCTGGCGAATAAGGGGGATGAGAAAGCAATTCGAAGCCCAATTCGTTAATTTTGGCCATCGTTCTCACGGACTTGTGACAAGGCGCGTTGTCCTGGTGAAACACCACTTTCTTTTTGTTCATGTGAGGCCGTTTATCCGCAATTTCGTACTTCAATCGCTCCAATAAGCACATGTAATAGTCACTATTTATATTTTGCCCCTTTTCAACGCTCTCCACTCCGCTGCCTGCCGATTGGATTCCGGAGTGAAATGGTATATCTAGATTTCATCCATTGTTACATACCGACGTAAAAAATCCTTTTTATTATGATTCATCAGCGCCAAACATCGCTCTGAATCATTAATACGTTGTTCCTTTTGATCAGTCGTAAGCAAACGCGGCACCCACTTAGAAAAAAGCTTTTTCATGGCCAAATTTTTATGTAAAATAGTGAAAACACTACCAGCTGAAATCTTCACTATCTCGGCTATCTCTCGCACTTTTACCTTCCGATCTTCCAATACGATTTTGAGGACTTGGTTAATATTTTGTTGAGTCACTGCTTCATTTGGACGACCTGAGCGTTCCCCATCATTGGTGTCCATGCGACCGCGTTTGAAGTCGGCATACCACCGACAAATGGTTGCTTTAGAGGGAGCTGATCCTGCATAACATTTTATAAGCCATTGCTGTGCTTCAACGGTATTTTTTCCCATTAAAAAACAATGTTTTATCAACACGCGAAACTCGTTTTGTTCCATTGTATCGAAATTATAACCGTAGCGTCACTTAAATGTTTCAAAATCAATAATTTTATTGTTCCATTTTTAAAAATTTGACACATATTCTTGTATTGATAGCCAGTAGTTTTTAAAAATCAAAAGAGTTTTTAATATATGCGCCATTTCCAGGTTAGTCTCGGGACTTATTGAACGATCTAGTATTTGTTTATTTAGGTGTTTTACGAATATGTGTTATATTTATATATGTATTTGTGTTTATGTAAGTTATTACATATTTCGCGCTCTCACTAACAATGCTAGTTTTCTGCCCAAAGGTTCTCTGGGAAAATACCTTCCTTAGCGATAAGGCAATTAACTAATCCAACTTGATTACTTTTCTTTACTTTATTCATTTTTTGTTACCTTTTGTGTTGGTGTAAATAAATAAATAAAATAAAATAATCCTTTTGAATCATAATAAATATTTACCTATATATTTTTTATCTAATAAAAATAATTTTATTTTTTGTTTCAGATTAAGTAATAATTTAAGAGGTTTGTAAATGTGTTTGTTGCAAAATTTGTATATAGATCGTTTTTAATTAGTAGTAAATTTTATACAAAATGTGAATTAAGTGATGTGAACAAATTAAATAGATGTCGCCAGTAAGAATGATGTTTAGGATTTGTTGTTTAAATTTTATTGGTTGATTTTAAAATATTGTATCTTTTATTAAAAATTATTTTTTTATTGGTGTAGTATAATGCCAGTATGTCAATTTTAAGTTATAATTTCATGTATTTTTAAAATTAACAAATCGTAACAACATTTATCATCAAATGTTTTCCAGGAAATTAATTGTAATTCCTTAAAAAAATTAACTTTTTTTTTAAATTAAAACGATTATAAAATTACATAATTATCATATTTGATTTTTTTAATATTAAAATCTAAATTGAAAACTTTGTTTCGTTAAGTATTATTATTAAGTTTTATTTTGATTTGTGTTATCAATTTAGATTATGATAATGATTTTTAAATCATATGTTGAAATGAATTGATTCGTTCATTGTGAAAATTTAGTTTGATTACGCAATGTCTATAATTTTATTGGAATGTTTTTTTTTTAAAGAAGCGAGCAACAGAAAAAAGGCAAAACTGACGAAATTCGTTCAAACTTGTCCAAGCTTTCCTGGTCGTTGTTTTAATATCATTCGTTTGTTGCTATCTCTATTACAAAATAATGAAGTTTACATTAATGTTCCAGAACTAGAGGGTTTGACCATGTATGAACGAATTTTGTTCTTCATTTAACGCTTTTGTGAAAGTCTCCTATGTTTTGTGATTTAAAGTGTATTTAATGAATCAATACAATCTAATGTGATTTAAACATATAACTGAAACATATGTTACTGCAGACTTATCTCCAAAGAATATCTAAAATGTCCGGTAAATATTATATGTAGAATAAAAAATGCAACATTTACCTAATTAAACAACTATTTTTACCCAAAAAATCCAAAAAATATAGCTTTATAATTAAATGGAATCGAACTTTTTGACAGTATTGCTTTGTGTTATTGTTAATGCATTAACAGCACTAACATTTTATTAAACTTTACTGACGTATTTTTATTCTTTTTATACCTAAAATTGTTCAGTATGGGCATGACGAAAGATTTTCAAAACCTCTTCCGTAATGTGGCTACACATTTACTATTTACGAAAATACCTATATTTCGGTAATAAACTTAAGTTTAAGGAAGATTAAAACTATTTTTCTAATATGTTTTCAATGAGAGCGGCAAAACGGCTGCAGGTGTCATGGCGTCGACTCTGACGTCACAAAATAATCTGGGCCTTACTTTTTACTTTACTCTTTGGAGCGCGCCTGACGTATTATGTTATGTTGTGACGTCTGCGCTGTAATTTGTGTTTCATTCAAAATGGCCGATTGCAGTATTTTAATGTTTTATTTTATTAAAAATCACAATAATCTTATTGTTTTACATAAAACTAAACCAGTATTTTGAATTTTTTTAATATGAGTGTTCCCTTGAAATCATTAAATTGACGATTTTTTGATACTGTCGTCTTGCCCATTGTGCTAAAAAATAATATTAATGGAAATCCATAAATGTTTAATGTAGAACGTAGTTAAAAAATATTTTTCTACTTTTTAGTTTTTAATTGTTTCTGTGATATGATTATTTTGTCTCGTTCATAATAAACAATTATTTTGTTAAACGTCATGTTTGTATGTGAATAAATCCATAAATTGATATCGTCTTATTTTATTCTCCTTTATTAATGTTATTATACGATATCTTTTAGCTAATATATTATTTGTAATATATTTTATTTTCGGTACATAAAATATACATTACATTGCTCTTTATAAAGGCCAGTTATGCATATTCCAAAATTTTTTTACCTTTAGCAACATCTTTTCTTAGTTGCTCAATACTACGTTCTAACAAATCACATTCAAATTGTGATAAATTAGAGTATCTTTGCATTTCGCCAGCTCCGTTTTGATCTACATTCAATAAACCCGCGAAATAGGATGTACCAAAGTCATTATTTTCAACATATGCATGTAATATAGTTGGTCGACTTTGTAGAGCATTACATATTCCTTGAACAAACTCCGAGGCACCGTAGACAGTAGATAATGTTGGCGACCAACCTTTCATTACATTCCTAGTAAGTTCTTCACGAGAACGAAATTTAGCTGTAAATTCTTCTATTTTCTTCTGATCCCAATTACATGAGGGTTTTACTTGAGATAGTAAAGGAATAACCGTTTCTTTCGAATGACCACCTATAACAGGTACGGTGCAATTTTCTGGATTCAAATTATTTTCAGTTGCATACAAAGCTTTTGCTTTTAAGAAATCAGCGCCTGAGATTCCAAATAGTTTTTTTGGGTCATATTCGCCGTTGTTTCTCATTACTTCAGCTGCCATAGGAACCAGAATATTAATTGGTTCAGTTACAATTCCAATTAAAGGTACAGGAGTAACTTTTGCAGCACTTGCTGCTAATGTCTTAATAAATTGAATATTTAAATTGAATGCGGCAGTTGCAGATAATCCGGGGTTTTCTGTGACACCAGTTGCAATAATAAGATCAGAATTCTGTATTGCGCTTTCTAAAGTATCAGGCCCAACATAACCTTCGATTGCAGAGTTTGAAGGTATATGAGACAAATCTAATACAATTCCTGGTAAATGTTTAACTGTATCATGAACAATTAATTTACTGATTAATGGTTGAGTTCGCAGCAACAAAGCAACGCTTTGTCCAATTTCATTTCCTCCTCCAACTATTGTGACATGATAATTTCTAGACAATATTTTACTGGAGTAAAAATACAAAAGTGTTTTTGGGTAAAATCTTAAATTTTTTATCTGATAGATAGTCATAGTGAAAATTATTATTTATTTTATAAAATAAAAACACTCAAATTTGACAAATTTTGGTGACATTTTTATAAAGAAGCTATAATAAACTCGATTGACATAAAAGTATCTACAAATTGCGCGACAGTATAAGCGCAGAAAAATATACGTCAACAAGAATTGTCAACAATCTCTAAATTTTTTAGTACCATGATATACAAAAAATCACTATTCAAATCAAAGAGTATATAACCATTCAAATAGTTATTACATACACAAGTGGTATAACATGAATACTCGTAAATTATCTAGCGCAATGTTCTCTAAGTGTCTTTACTACATCAACAAAGTACAGTTTAAATATATTCAAGTATCCGTGATTGGCGCTGCGAATGGTATTGGAAAAAATGTTGCATTACTTTTAAAACAAAATCGTTTTATAACAAAACTGCACCTATATGATGATGATGATAGAGTACTGGGTATGGAACTGGAGTTGGGACAAATACCTGGAGGACCCATAATTAGCTCCTTTTCCGGAGACGCATTTTTATCACCTGCTATTCGATATTCACATCTTGTTTTAATGCTTACTAGAATGCCACGGAAACTTGGATACACCCGGGAGCAAATGTTAGCAACTAACGCGTTAGCTGTTCACAGAATTTGTAGAGCTTTGGCTTATGAAAATCCTGACGCATTTTTTGCCATTTCATCTAATCCTATAAACTCTATTGTGTCATTTGCTAGTAAGCTTTTACAAAACTACAATGCGTATAACAAGCATAAAATATTTGGAATTACTCATATCGATACAGCAAGAACAAGAGCGCTGCTTGGTAAAACTTTAAATATCAATCCTCATCATTTACACGTTCCTGTAATTGGCGGTCACTCCGACGAAACTATCATACCATTATTTTCAAATTTATTACCAAGTCACTATCACATCAAAGAACACCAAGCTGAAGCACTAACTCGTCTAGTAAGAAAGTCTGGTACTGAAGTATTAAATCTGAAACAAGGTAGAGACTCTGCTACTCTCGCTATGGCGTGGTCTATTAGTGAATTTGTTGAAAGAATATCAGAAGCATTTTATGGAAGCTACGTGATAGTAAACAGTTTTACAGCAAATCCTTATTTCGGTACTAAATTTTTCTCAGGACCTACTAAAGTGAGTGAGTGTGGTATCTTTGAAACTTGTAGTAATTTTGTTATGAGTGAATATGAACGTCATCTTTTGAGTCAAGCTGTGCCTCTCATAAATCGGGATATTGCCCGAGGAGAAGAACACGTTCAAGTTATTGAAGAGGGGCGCAATCTGTAGGTACTGAATATTATTTTGTAAGATTCTATTCATACATTTAATTCGAATAAATATTTAATAAAAATATTAAATAATTAAAATTTTTGTTATGTTAATTTTGTATCCTCTGGTTTGTGAGTGGATTTTTCGCTGATACCTACTTAATAACTATTGTTTTAAAATTTTAAACGTAAAATATTTTTCAAATTTTTTATATCCCAATTAGCTTATCTGAAAGATCTAAACGTCTTCGAGCAATGCGTTCTGACTATATTAGCACACGGAGCCGAAACGTGGATACTGACGAAGGGGTCCACAAGTTTAAAGTCACTCAACGTACAATGGAACGGATTATGCTTGGGGTTTCTTTCAAATCAATCAATCAATCAATCAAATCAGCCTATTGCAGTCCACTGCTGGACATAGGCCTCCCCAAGCTCGCGCCAGACATTCCGGTTTTCCGCAATCCTCATCCAGCCTACACCGGCAATCTTACGTAGATCGTCGGTCCAGCGGGCCGGAGGGCGTCCTACACTGCGTTTGCCAATACGCGGTCTCCACTCCAGGACACGTCTGCTCCAACGTGTAAATCGTTCTATAGCTTAATTGGCTAAGAGCGCCGACACGGTTAATCGGAGGTGCGGGTTCGATCCCCGCTGAAACTATATACTTTATAATTTCCTCATGTGTGGGTATTATACAAAAATAATACAAACAGCTGTAAAGGACTTACTATAGGCGGCGCCACGGTCCCCATAGGATCAAATAAAAATTCATAATATCAAAGATTTCGGCCGGACGAGTAAATCGTTCCATAGCTTAATTGGCCAAGAGCGCCGACACGGTTAGTCGGAAGTGCGGGTTCGATCCCCACTGGAACGGTCGGTATTTTTGATATGATATTTAAAATGTTTAAAACGATTGTGCTTTAGACCACACGATTGAAGTAAAACTTCTGCACTGTGTCTAAAGCCCGGGTTACACGCTACGATAAATTGTAACAATTTATTGAACGATTTATCCGCTCCAACAAATCGAAAGAGTAGAGCACGCGGAGGCTTTACACGCTACGATAAATTGTCACAATTTATTGAACGATTTATCGCTCCAACTTTTTACGATTTCTTATCAAATGTCACTTACCGCTATCGACCCCAGTAAAGCTTTTAACCATGGAGGAAGTAGTGTTGCTGTCGCTGTACATCGGTTGTTTAGTGAGAAAAGTACGCAATACAAGTTACAACTTACGAATACATACGGGTATGCTTTCTTTCGTTGCTTTTACTCTATTGGACACTGAGTGAAATCGTAGCGATAAATTGGTGCAACTGTTACACGTTCTAACATATCGCTACGATTCCCAGAAATTGATGCCGCAATTCACTCCAACTCCAATCCCAATAAATCGTTACAATCTCCCGTCTACACGCAACGATAAATTGGAACAATCTGGATCGTTACGATCAATTTATCGTAGCGTGTCACCCGGGATTTAGACTTACGAAACCTAACTGTTTATGAGAGAAAGAATACGTGTGCTCGCGCCTCTCTCTCTCTTTCTCCGTTCGCCTCACCAGATCACACTTTTCGTAACGCTCGTCACGTATTCACTAACTTACTCCGCAAGTTAAGCGCACGTAAAGAAGATTTACTTTAAAAAAAAAAACGACCGTGCTTTAGACTACACGACTGAAGTAAACCTTACGAAACGTCTCTCTCCGTCTATCTTCACTAACTTATATCTCCCTCTCACCTTCCGTTCGCATCGCCCGATCACACCTTTCGTAACGCTCTCATCACACATTCACCAGCTTACTCCCCAAGTCAAGCGTGCGTAAAGAAGTTTACTTCAATATCTACTTATAAACAAAATATTGATATATGTTCCTATTTGTAACTCAAACAACTACCCATTACAATATTCTACTTACTGAATATCTATTTGCAAAGAAAACAAAGACTACACTTTGAAAACATAATCGTAGATATCTCGTGCAGAACGTAGAGGTTCAATATCGGACAAATAGCATGGCGCGGCACAAAACGGCCATCGGCGTCGCATCGCATTCGAAAGACAGTGTAACTACCTTAGCGACGCTCCGGTCACTACTAGACTAATATAAAGCGTAGTGTACACGAACTTAACTAATATTTTTCATAATACATCAATTCGCTACAGTTATTGAATGGAATGTATATCTTCCATAATCGTTATAGTTCTAAGTTATATACATATTTAAGTGATAAAATATTGTTTATATTTTCTCCAATTGAATTGAATATAATTATGTATTGAAATAATTAGGTATACTTACTTTCCTTTTAGCGAAGATACAGTTTGAGGAATGAGATGGTCCACAAAATATAACATGGATCGACGACACAGAGTAAAGTTATTTTAATGTGGATTTTGGGATAGAGTGACGTGAATTTTCGAGTACTTATATATTTTTTATGAAGGTGTAACAATATTCGTGATGTTGACTATTTTTAAAACAATTGCGCTATATCATTATCTAGGAAAAGGTACAGTATTTATCTTTTATTTAATGTCCTTGCTGCTTACTCTCCAAAATATTTTTATTTTTCTAATAAAAATTATAAAATAAATCAACAGACTGTGCCTAATAATCTAAAACTAGATATTAAATTATCACATTTATTTAATGAGTGTGTTATTAGCCTAAATTTAACCGTTTACAGCTCAGAGCAACCGCAAATAAGGTTCGTAACGACAGGGTTAACTTTAAGATAATCGCCGTGTGGCCATACGAGGGTACTATAACGTTGCTCCTAATGTAAGGCTTCACTGCCACTGCTTGCTGTTTGAGGGTTAAGGGTCGTAAGACTGGTGATTATGTGACCTTAACTTGCTTGATAGTGTGAAACTAATCTTTGATTATGTGAAGGCGTTCTGATTGTCTATCAGATTGATTTCGATTCGGATAGTATTTAATTTTTTTTATAATATGTAAAGATTTTTTTTATTATTTGAGTGGTAATATTTTAAATACATAGGTCATAGGATATTTAATTACGTAAAAATAAAAATAACAGAAAACTATTGATTTCGAGTTTATTATCTAGCTGCGGGTATAACAGACCGTCAATATTTTACGTAAGTTTACTTTACTCCAAAAGGGTTTAAATAAGAATATCGAATCCACTACATAAAACTATTGATGCAATTTTTGACTCTTTGTATTTTAAATGAACTCAAAGTCTCTCTCGCATATTAGGTAGGTACTCGCATATCCGTTATGAAACAATATTTTCAAAAATTTTACTACCAAATCTTGAACAATTAATTTTTTTCAACTAAAGTACTTTAATATAAATAACAAGAAAAACAGACATAAAAAACGATTGTACTTTTTGTACTCGAACTTGTAATCGACGTGAACGTTATCGGCAAGTTGTTTGTTAAACCCGCCAAGAATTGCAAATGGCGATAATTCCAACTACGTCAATAAATCAGCAACACCCGTTCAACTTTTTTCTCGAGGGTGCACCTCGGTCCCATTGTTGGTGATTGATCGCTCGTTTCTGTACTTAAAACTTTCTTTAGCACAACTTTGCGAACTCTACGAGCATGTGCTCCCAAAAGAGTTTGCACGCTACGGCATATATGAATGCGTTGGCGCCAATTTATCGTTTTTTAATTTTTTAATAATATTTTAGTCTTTCCAACGCAAGATTTCCATCCTTTTCGGTTTTATATCAAAGATAATTTAAAATATAAATTATTATTATAATAAGTTACAAAATAATCAAATGATACGCAAACGCAAGTAATAATTTATTTTTGTATATTATTTTTGTATAAAAATATAACGACAAAATAATCAAATGATACGCAAACGCAAGTAATAATTTAATAAAATTATTTTTGTATAAAAATATAACGAATTTGAGAGCTATCATTAAAAGCAATTGCAAATAAAGCGTAAATTGGCTTTTCTTAGTCTAAAGAACAGTAATAAATTACATAGTGATGACACCCCCGGGAGACGGCCAGCAGAGCTAGTGATGTAACGTTGATTTATAACCTTAGCTAATTGCCCTTAATTTATATCCACCAAGTCATTGTATCTTCCAACTACTATATAAGGACAGACGTGTGTAGGCGACATCGTATCGAAGTATAAATTAGTCTGGCTCCAATTAAGTTCATATTTAATAAAAAGCTTCAATTTCAAGTCATTATAGAACAGCAAACTGCGGCTGCCGTTTCGAGCGTGTAGACTGTAATTCGATCCCCGCAATAATTAGCGGGAAGCAATCAGGCAATTTTATGGCAACCGCCTGCATGACAAGGACTGTATAACATGTTTAGACCATAGTGTTTCCGCCTCTTAAAAGGACATGTCGGTGTAATTTTCTATCTAATATTATTTTCCTGTCGGTGTATTTGGCTAAAACTACTTGAATAATTAATAACATACTTACACAAATCTAGTTATTTAAATATAAACAGTTTGTTTTTTAAAATCCTAATGGTCGAGATTAAAATTCCAGAGAAAATAAAACTCAAGCAAGACTAATGTCTATATTTGATTATGCGCTACGCTTCAGCCTGTAATATCCCACTGATGAGCATAGGCCTCGTTCCCCATGTAGGAGAAAAATCAGAGCTAAATCCACCACGCTGCTCCAATGTGGGTTGGCGGATATATTCCCTACTATGAGTAACGATCACTATCAGGTGCACAAAATAACAACCGGGACCGACAGCTTAACTTGCTATTATATTAGAGGCACGGTGGGAAAACCCACAAGACTGCACAAATACCCAGACCACGGCAAACATCTGTATGGCCAATACAAATGTTTGTCATGTGCGGAGATCAAACCCGCAACCGCCAGCGCAACAGCCACAAACCAGTGCTGTGACCGTTGCGCCAACGCGTCGTACGCTAGTACGCTTAACTACAGGAAACATGTCTGAAACACTGGCGGATCCAGGGGGGGTGGTCACGGGGTCATGACCCCCCATGGGCTATGTCCAGGACCTAGGTGGGCCACTAATTAAAATTGTTAAACAAGATTTTTGTCACAATATAGGTATTTTTAAGTATATTACCTACATACATTAATAAAATACCTACTTTTTACCTGTATCTATCATTATAAAAATTAAATTATAACTTCTTTTTACTTGACCACGACTTTGTGACCCCTCCTGGCACCTTGACCATGACTGTGACCCCCCCCCCCGGCGCCAAAGCTGGATCCGCCCTTGGTCTGAAATGCATCATGCACAAACAATATCATCTGGTTTGAGTTCATTAAAACACGTCCTACGCGCAAGTAGTCGCTGTCTATACCTAATATAAAAAAATTGTAATGAGTTTTATAATCATAAAAAAATAGTAATAATCAACACTATAGCACTATACCTATGTACATTTATGTGCGCATATGATTTTTCATCCATACATAATTAATCACGTTAATATAGATATAATTAACACAAAACCTAAAGCAAACAGTTATAGTAGGTAATAAAAAGTGGAGCATAATCTGTCCGTGACGCGTCAGGTTCGCTTTGGTAATCGATTTAATTGAGCCAATGAACAATTTAATTAAAATTCTAAAGACACGGCGGGGTACGATTCTGGGCCGCGGGACGACTGATGTAGCAGTTAAACACTACGTTTATGATAAAATCATTAATTTTAACCCAAACCTGTCTTGACAGACTGACTAAATTTTTTTATAATAGGTAATAGTTTTTTTTTATTTAATAAAAACTGTATTTATTATCTTTATCTTATCAAATTGTTTCTTCCTACATGCATGTTTTTATTTCAATACTAGCTGCCCGGACAGACTTCGTTCTGTCTGTTATGTTTTTTTTTTTTGGTATAAAAACTTTCCGTGGGATTTTTAAGGAACATACAAAAAAAAATTAGCCGAATTGGTCGAGCCATTCTCGAGTTATGCGCTTAGCAACATTCATTTTTATTATAATTTTTAGTATAAAAACCTTGCGTGGGATTTAAGAAACATACATAAAAAAATATGCCGAATTGGTAGAAACATTCTCCAGTTATGCGCTTAGCAACATCATTTTTTATTAATATAGATTATAAAGCTACAATTTTTGTTTGAAAATTGAAGGTTTTTGTTTTTTGTTTGGAACAGCAGCTCGTCTAACACAATATATAAAATATTTTTAGATTTTAAATATGTATTAAAATTTCTTCTTTAAATTAAAATAATTCATTGTTTTCAAGGACTATTAGATAATGTCAATATTCGTGTACCTGGCTGTAACACTTAAGTATAAAAATATGCGATTATTAAAATGTTGGAGCACAAATGAGCGTTAGCTATGCAGGTATTTACGGTACGGGTTATTCGAGATCTGGGGGATGACACTCATCCTATTTTCTCATTTTTCTAGCAGTAAATCATATTGTAAATAATTTTCATTCATAGTTTTATGTACCTACTAAAAATTGTATATTTTAAAATGAACTCTTAAGATTTTACACACTGATTTAGATATACTCGTAGCCCGTAGGTACAATATACTTACTTTACTCCTATGGCCCTGAAACCACAAAGTGGGTCCTCCGAGACGAGAACTCAGCTCCATCTTGCCCGGTCCTGAGCGGTCTTTTGCCAATTATTATTGGCTTGTAACGCGATACTTAGGTCGTCCAACCGGGCGTCGGCCCGATGGTCGGCCCAAGTAAGCTTTCTTCAGTCCTCGTTTCTCACCCATTCGTTCTACATGACAAAGCCAACGGAGTCGTTATACTTAAATTTCTCCAAGTATATTTGGCTCGGCCATAAGTTCCTGTAAATCGGTGTTCTTTTGGACTCTCCAGCTTTCATCCTCTCGTCTGGTAGGACCAAAGATCTTCCTAAGAAGCTTTCGTTCGGTGACTAAAAGGTTACGTTCTTCATTCTGGGTTAGTGTTCAGGTTTCACAAGCATATATCAGTACCTATAGGTCTTATAACTGTTTTACGGACACGAGCACTTTATGCAAGGCTGCACCACACTTGAGGGTATTTTGGATGCGGATTTTAATTTCTTCCTCTTTAGAATATGAGTCCGTTATCGTGTAATTTGTATTCCTGTCTTGAGTTTTTTACGGAATTCAGAGGTAATATGATCATATTTTCGAAGTCCAAAAATGAATCGTTTACATAAATTCTGGATGCGCTCAAGTTTATTAATCTGTTAGGTACTCAGTAATGTCAAGATAACATGTATAATCAAGAATAATTGGTAATAGGAGACTATGTGCAAGAGCAATTTTTGTGGAAATAGGAAGTATATTATGCAGCCTGCGAAGGGACCCAGCCGAAGTTTGCGACTGACATCACATATCAGCGGGCCCCAAGATATGATTATGCCCCATGTATGATTTAAAACAGGTAGTGTTTTATTACTAAATTTTTTATACAGTACTAAAAGTTTAGGCATAATAGTATGTAATCGTACGGCATTAATTTTAAAATTCTTGCTTGAGATATCTTATTATAATGGTTTGCGGGTATGAAAAAATGCCTTTCGGTTAAGTTAATATATTCTTGATGATATCGAAAAGATCAACGCGTAATTTCATGGGTGCTCAATGAGATCTGACCTATAAATTGCACAAATCCCTTAGTTTGATGTCACACGCACGCGTAGCTGCGCCTATAGATAAATCCAGAGAAATGAAGAGGCGCGTGCGCGGCGCGTGCGTTCATTTCATACCGTATGTTTTGTGGTGAATGGCAATGGGATTGTGAAAAATAATAGAAATGACAAAGCTATTCTTTTTATTTTAGTCTATTCATTTATTTTCGCAGCCTGTTTTTATCTTTATTTCTAGTAGTACATGTAACAAATAACAATATGGTAATCATTGGTCGACGTCATTGCATATTAGATCAGACTGTAAACATTCACAGTTATAAAAAAACAGATCGAATTTTTTACAATTATGACTATATTTAGAAAATATTGTTGAAGATACTCTATATTTAAAACTAGAGCTATAAATATTGTATTTTTAGTGTTTGTCTGACAAAAGTGCATTTTTTAGTTTACTCCTTAAGAAACCATCTAAGGGCCTATGCAAACCACGTTTTTTAAACGCGCCGTACACGCGCGTTTGTAGCGATACAAACGCAATACACACGCGAGTTAGACGCAGCAGCCTGTAGACCTTTGCACACCTGTATAATAAAAGCGCGCCGTCGACGCGCGTTTTTAAAACGCGCCGTTAACGCGCGTATGTGCCGTATGTACTGATACAGACGCGATGCAAACGCGCGTGTCACGCGATGCAAACGCGATACAAACGCGATGCAAACGCGCGTGTGTATCGATACAAACGCCAACAAACTGCTCTGTAGGATAAAAATTAAAAACGCGCCGTCGACGCGCGCTTTTAAAACGCGCGTCGACGGCGCGTTTAAAAAACGTGGTTTGCATAGGCCCTAAGGCTCATAGTATGAAATAAATATGTGGAGAGAAAGTGTGTGAAACAACTGACACATGACAGTGACGCTGAGAGTGACGCTTTACAGCGCTTTTGTGCGCGCAGTGCTTACAGCTAAACTCTTACATATAAGATATACATATTATACCAATATTTATTGTACAGATATAAATAGCAAGCGTCAATTTATATTTTTATTTTAGAGTTTAATATTTTTATTAAGTATATCTTCATTCGTATAATAGAAAATTTTAATTTATAAATATCACGGTAATCGTTTTTAAGGAGTAAACTCCTGTCGAGTGTCGGAGCTGACACACACACACATTTTTTGTTTGTTTTTGTATGTATATCTTTGTTTCGGTTGCACTCTAATAAAAAGATCTCAGAAGAACTCTTCAAATATGTAGATTTCTACGTGATAAACTTTTTTATAAAAATATATTTTAATTAATATGGAAAACTGAGTAAAACTGTTTCTACGTTAAAATCTTCAGTTACGATTAATTTCTCAACGCTATCTAGTCATTGTGTCATCTTTATTTCTAAAATATCTGTTATCTTATATGACTTTCTATAATAATCTTTGAGATTCTATTAATAACAATTCTTTGAAAGAAGTATTTTGTAAAACTAGTCGAAATAGTAGCTGCCATGTCTAAATTTTGTTCATTCTGTGTGCATTTTTCGTAGGGCTCCTAATATGTGCTTGTGAATTTTGGAAAGCGATCAATTAGCACGCGTCAGTATTTATATCATACAAGTCACACAAAACGGCTTTTGCAATTACAAAAGAAGTTATATATAACTGAGCAGAGGCGTTTTTTGTTACATTTTATGTAAAAGCTTTTTTAATTTTATACAATTTTAATAAAAGTACAATAATAGAAATCTGAGTGTTTTATGTCATGAAATAACATTATATATAACTTATAATAATATACTTTAAATAATCTTTGATAAAAAAATAGATAGACAAAACGTTAGTAACTAACATATAATACAGTTAAATAAGAAACTTACTTAACAGCCTAATTTATGTTAAACTATAATAAATTAAATTTTTTATAACCTTTTTAATAAAAATTGTAAAAATAAAGAAACCAAGTATAGTTCTCTCGCTGAAAGTCCAGTAACGCAAAATTCTGGCGTGCGTGGCTTAAACCGTTAGTAAAAATAACTACTACTGTCATGATATGGCGATCACAACCCCTAATCATTATACTGGTGTTAATACCAAATCGGCATTACGCTCCATTAAGTTCTGTGTAAGAAATGTGAGAACGACTTTAGCCAATAAATCTTGCATTATCGTGACGTGACAATGTGTATTGTTTACTTGTAGGAGTGTTAGACCTATTTTGGTGATGTATAATATATCTAGTTAATATAGGTATATTTTGTTTGCAATTTTTATACAAAAATTCTATATAGATACAAAAAAGAATACACACATATACATTAAAATACACGTTTCTCAAACTATTGCATACCTCCAAGGTGGCTGTGTTCTACTCTCACAAAATAAAAAAAATACGGGAAGCGCTTACTTTTAAATCTTTATATTTTTATAACAATGCACTAATATGCTATAAAATACAAACTTTTAACCAGAATACAAACTGTAAATTAACTATCATTTGAAGTATTTTTTTATACTATTACTAGCGACCCGCCCCGGCTTCGCACGGGTGTTTATTATACATATAAACCTTTCTCTTGAATCACTCTATCTTTTAAAAAAAACCGCATTAAAATCCGTTGCGTAGTTTTAAAGATCTAAGCATACATAGGGACATAGGGACAGAGAAAGCGACTTTGTTTTATACTATGTAGTGATAGTAAAAATAATCGATTAAATAAATACTAAGTTGGACGTCAACAATTTTTATGTACGGATGATAACAAAATAATGCAAGAACCACTTGACGAAATAAGCTAATTAGCTTAATTCGAGTCCAATGGGCCAAGGATATTCCTCCTGACGGAGGTAGTGGCCTTGTGGGTTTCTTTTACTTCATTTTCCTATGTTTGTATATATATATATATATAATTATATAAAGAGATTTCCACCCATATATTGAATCATCACGATTTCTCTGGAACCATAAGGCGTAGAGACTTGAAATTTGAGAAGACCTTTCGCCAAGTAGAGGTCAGCTAAGAAAGGATTTTACGAAATTCCACCCACAAGAGGGGTTTGCGGGGGTTAATAACATATATGGCAAAACAACGTTTGCGGGGTCAGCTAGTATACATACATATATATCTTAAGGTGGTGGTGATTTTACGGTGGTATGTAACTTTTATGGCGGGTGTAAATCCGCTGGTGTCTCCTCCACGCTTTCCACAGTCATCGTCGATATAGGTCTTGGCCCTACCGGGCGGTGACAGTAGGAGCTCCCGAGATAGAAGGCGACTTTCCAGCGGTCTTGCATGTAGCGCGACGATACCGTGGAGATGACGTAAGTGGAGGTGACGCGCCTTTGTCCACGTGAGTGATTAGGGCGCGTGCCAAGGCTACGCACGTACTTCTCCATCGTGGCTGAGGCCGCGTACTTCAAACGTGAGCGGATTTAGGCACCGTAGACCTCCAGTTTTGCACGTAGAGGTATTCTGAAGATGAATATGGAGTGGAGCTCTCCCGGGACCCCGCTGCTTGGTTCACCACCTGATTCACGGTAGGTGCCATTCATGCATAGCTTCCGGTTAAAGTGACACCCCAGATACCCATCTGAGGTTTTCCACGTCTACACGTCCACACTCTACGTCCTGTTATCGGAGAGTGAGCTGACGCAGTGGCCTTGAGCTTCCAGTATGCAGAGCGGCCGTCTTCAACGTTGACATCCATCCTCCACTTTTCTAGCCACTCAGGAAACAGGTCTAGCTGTCATTGCCTCCTAATAGTTTCAAAGATTGGGTGATAACACGAAGCGAAGTATGCGCTGTCATCCGCACAAACGGCCAGCAAACCTTTTTCATCCGTTCGCAGATGATCACTTATTATCGTTGTATTGTATAAATCGATCGATATAATTATGGTCAATCAATAGACAATAGTTTTAAAAGAGAGAGCGTAGAGGTTGTAGTTTTGGATTTTTCAATTTTTTTAAAATCTAATCTAGAAATTATAGTACTAAGATTTTTTTAGATTAAGATTGTAATTGTACATTAATACCGATTTTTTACATACCTATTCCAAGTCACTTGACAAACATTATATGTCAAAAACGACACACGAAATACAATGTTGCTAGGTAGCTGTAAAGTTACAGCATCATAAAATCTTATTTAAAAGCTAATTAAGCAACGATAAATGCTCTACTAACTTAATAAGCGAGTAACTTAAATAAGTTCTCATTCATGTTTAATGAATGACCAAGAGGAGAATTCAAAATATTAAGCATCCTAGTCTCTGATCTTTTCAGCATAGGACATTAATCTAAGATCGTACTTATCATTTAATTAGATCCAGCGAGCGCCCTTGCGGCTTCAATTTTATTTTATAACGTCATACACACGTTCCCCTGCTAACTAAATTGCAAATAAATTTCAACTGCCTAATATTAGTTTTCTGTCTCGTAGATGCAAGGTCGAAATTTCCGTGGCACAAAATAACAACACGTTTTGTAGTTTCGATAGCAGCGCCCCTACGTTTCGGTTGTTGTCTATTCGCTACTGGCCAGTTTTTTTTTTTTTTTTTTTGATCTGGCAATTCTCGTACATAGTACATTTGCCATTAGCAAACGGGAGAAATTTTTCATGTAATATTAAAGGAACGGGGGAAGTTAAATTTAGGAATCATTCAGGGCAGGAATATATATAGGATATTTATGACATTTAGATAATAAATATATAAAATAATAAAATGTATAATTCAAATATATAATAAAGAAATAAAATTACATTCAAATAATATATTAATATTACCTATTTTATGCATGTATGACACACTTAATATAAAAAAACTAAATCAAATATATATTTAATGAGCTAAATATTTAAATTTCTATATTATTAGTAATTATATAATCTGAAATTATCTTATATATGTAATATTTTTTTATATATAATAGACAAGTAATTGAGGTTGGAAAAGGGATTTGATATTCTAGTAAGGATTTAAGGAAATCGATACGATCATATAGAGGACAAGAAAAGAAAAAATGATTTGCATCGCCTGTTTCACAACCACACAAACAAGAAGAGTTGTTAGTAATTTTAAGTTTAGAAAGGTGAGCAGGAGTACAAGTATGACCAAGTCTCAACCTTGAAATGATACTAGAGCACCTCCTATTAAAATTCATTGAGGAGAACCATGGTTTTGATAAAATATCAGGCTGAAGGGAGTAATAATAATTACCCTTTTCTTTACTACTTTTTTCCCATAATGTTTTCCAAAATGTGTCAAGATCGAGTTTAGGTATTGATAACAAATCTGAGCAGTAAATCTTATACGGAACAAGGTCACCACATGAAATCGCTTGATTAGCAAGAGAGTCTGCAATAACATTACCTTGTATTCCAGAATGACCAGGAATCCAAGAAAATTTAATATTATAGTTTTTTGATAAGCATATAGATAGTAATTTTCTTATATCAAATATTATGGGATTGTGCTGCTTAATTTTAAACGGGTTCTTTTCTAAAGCTTGTAAAGAGCTAAGAGAATCAGTAAATATTATTGAGTTATTGAGCTTAGCTAATATTATATATTCTAAGGCTTTAAAGATACCCAAGCACTCACCAGAAAAAACTGAAGATTCTGGTGGGAGTTTAACCTTCTGTACAATATTATACTGACGGTGAATGATTCCTACGCCTACTGTACCGTTAACATCATGTTTCGAAGCATCAGTAAATATCAGATGGGAGTTTTTAAATTTTTTGTTAATAATTGCATTAAATTTTTCGTTGGCTATTAAGAAATCCGACTTGGATATACCAATATTCAATATTTGTGGCGATAGAATGAGAGATTCGTATGGACAAGAAAACAAAGGTAACATGTTAGATTGATGTAAAGGTGTAGAAAGAGATTTGAACTTAAAATAGCTGTTGACTAAACATGGATTAGATTTATGTATCCAGTACGATGAATTCGACACAAAGTAAGCTAAAAGATGAAGTTTTTCAATAAGAGGATGATTAGAAAGCTGTAGACGGCGAAAAAGAAATTTATCAGACAAATACTGACGTCGTAATTGTAACGGGGGATCGCAGCACTCGATTTGTAAAGCGTTAATAGGGCTAGACTTCATTGCTCCACAAATTATTCTTAAGCATTTATTTTGAATTTTGTTCAACATTTTAAATCCAGAAAGAAGACCCGGTTCTAATAAGAAGGATCCATATTCCATGACACTCCGTATGAGAGCATTATACACAAGTTTCAAATAAAAGGGATGGGCACCCCACCAAATTCCTGCTAAACACCTTATGATGTTAATTATTTTTTCACACTTACTTGCGATAAAATTGCAATGAGGAATGCCTGTAAGTTTATTATCTAAAATAACGCCTAAGAATTTATACTCATCTTTTTGTGGTATAATGGTCTCATCGTAATAAACGTGAATTGGAGTGGTTGATCGTTTACGGGAGAATAAAACAATTGAGCTTTTAGATGGGGACAAATTTAGACCATGATCATCAAGCCATTTTTTTAAATATTGAAGAGATGTAGTTAACTCTGTACATGCTAATTCAATGTTATTACTTTTTACATATAATAATAAATCATCCGCATATTGTAAAACCTCAATCTTTCTATCGATACTTAAATCTAGATCATATGTGTATATATTATACAATATGGGGCTCAAAACGGATCCTTGTGGAAGTCCTTTAGAAAGTACTCTAGAATATTTTTGATCACCGTCAATAAGAGAAATCGATCTATCACTAAGCATATTTATAATAAACCGTATAATTTTTTTGGGAATCTGTAGGTATAGAAGTTTTTGTTTGAGAATTGGGATCATAACATTGTCATATGCGTTAGATAAGTCCAAAAATGCTGCAAGAACAGAATTATTAACAGAAAAGGCTAACCTGATATCAGTTGTAAGTAAACTAATATTATCTATAGAGCTTCTGTTTCGTCGAAAACCAAATTGAGATGCTGAGAGCAAACCGTTGCTTTCGACGTACCATTCGAGACGATTCTTAATTAATTGTTCACAGATTTTTAGAAGAACAGATGAAAGAGCAATAGGACGATAAGACGAAGCAGAAGAGGGATCTTTATTAGGTTTTAATATTGGAATTATTATTTGAGATTTCCAATTTGAAGGAATGTGACCAGAATGAAAAATAGAGTTTATTAAATTTAAATAAAATGACATGCTTCTGTCATTTAAATGAGCAATGAAAGAATAATAAATACCATCTAGTCCAGGTGCAGAATCTGATACATGTTTTAAAACGTTCTTTAATTCCGACATTGAAAAGGGAGAGTTTAATTCAGATGATTCATTGTAAAAGGCATCATAATCATTTAAGTTATCTTTACAGAAATTAACAGTTGGGGGAGAAATTCTATCAAGAAAATCGTCTATTAGAAAGGATGGAAAAGTTGGAGATGGGGAGGTATTATAAGCCGATCTAAATCTTCTAATGTTTTTCCAAACAGCGGATGAGGGAGTATTGGGAGATAGAGATGCGCAGAATTTTTGCCAACTGTCTCTTTTTTTTCTTTTAAAAAGTAATTTTGTTTTGTTTGTAATCTCCTTTAATGATAAGAGGTTCTCTATAGTCATATTATTTTTAAATATTTTTTCAGCCTTTTTTCTTTTATTTAAATATTCTTTACATTCGACATCCCACCATGGAGGACTTGGAATATAGGAGCCCCCATGATTTATATTAAATACCTCATTGGCACTCTCAGTTAATGCATCCAAAAAAATTTGTGCGTCACAAGAATCCTTAATTTTTTCAGATATTTTCTGATTAAGTTTAATGTCAACCTTATTACTAAATTGATACCAGGTATCAGAATTGGCTTTAGATATGTTGTATCTAGGAGGAAGTTTGGTACAATTTTTAATTAATTTACCGAGAGGAAATGAGGTTATAATGGGATAGTGATCACTACCGAATGTGGATGATAAAACAGAACTTGACAGCTGAGATGTAAATTGCGGTGAACAAATAGTTAGATCAACTACACTACTTCCTTCGGATAGGTTTGTACGTCTAGTGGGATTTCCATTGTTAATAACACATAAGTTGTTTCTGTCTAATATGTCTAAAAGTTTATTACCATAACAGGTTGACACGGAGCAGCCCCAAGACTGGTGATGACAATTAAAGTCACCAGTTATAATTAATGGTTTAGGAAGAGATAAGAGGATATCCCCAACTTCATTTAATGTATTGATAGAAGTATGTGAAATATATACAGAAACAAAACAAATTTTATTTACAATAACAGCTAAAATAGAAATTTCAGGACTATGTACAGGAATGGATACTATATTAAAAGGATAGTCTTTCTTAATGAGAAGAGCTACCCCACCATATCCATCTAATCTGTCTTCTCTGACAGTATTATAATTTTTAATATTTAATGTAAAACCTGGTCTAAGCCAAGTTTCACATAATGAAAATAAAAATGGTTTATATTTATTTAATAAATAAATAAGATCACTTTTCTTATTAACTATACTTCTAGCATTCCATTGTATAATTTTGTTGGCCATTATTTATTTTAAGTAAATTTACAAGTAATTCCATTAAAGGGGCAGCGATGGACGGTATATTATTATTGGTCTGGGCAAAGGTTTGTAATAAAGATATAATATCTGATATTTTTAGTGGTTCTTGTGTGGAGGGAGAATCATTTGTAATTGGACTATAATTTCTATCTATTTCATTAAAGCAAAATTCTTTTATGATATTGTCATGTGCAGTTTTGTCATAACCATTTCCAACTTTTATAGGACGGGAGGATTTAGATATTACTGTTTTCTTGTAAGATTTTTGTGGATAATACGAAGTTGTAGAATTACTATTAACATTTTGGAAAGATAATTTTCTTTGAGGACTGGACAAGACTTCAGCAAATGATTTATGTAGTGTAGGGAAAATTTTACTAGCTTCTTGATACGAAACACAATTTTGTGACATATAAAGTTTTATTTCTTTTTGTCTCTTAAGTTCTGGACAAGATTTACTGTTTGCCATATGTTGGCCAGAACATTGACAACAGTAATAGTCATCTACGATATTACATGTGTCGCTAACATGATCTTGGCCACACTTTAAACATCTAGGTTTGGAACGACATTGCAACTTTGTATGTCCATAACGACAGCAGTGATAACATTGAATGGTGGGAAAAACATATAGGTCTACGGGCAGGGAGTTGTAACAGATAAATATTCTTTTTGGAAGTACCTTACCATCAAAATACACCACTACCGACTGGGTGGGTTTCCAAGTTGGAGATCCATCAACAATAGTTTTATAATTTAAACGTCTAATTTTAACAATTTTACCACAGCCAACAGGGGTTGAGATATTCGACATTATTTCCTCAGGAGACCAATCTGTTGGAACTCCTTTAATGACACCTATTCTTAAAATGTTAAATGAAGGGACGTATGCTTTATAATTATTTTCTGTTATAATACTATTGTTTATAAAGGAGTTGGCATCTAGGTAATTAGTAAAAGAGACAGACATACGGTTACGACCAATTCTTTTCACACTGCCATTGACTACGTTATAAATCTTATTTTTCAAAAGAAAATTTCCAAAGGTAATTGGATGCAATATAGTTCCGTCATTATCGGAGGATTGAATCTTCTGTACATGAATAATGTAAGGAGGCGCGTCTAATTCATTATAAAGATTTCGACTAATAGAAGAATTTGGTTTACTGCGCGAATCAACAACTTCTGGATTATCAGATTGTATTAAAGGCTGCTTTGTAATTGAAGGATTTGTTATGTCTTTACCATCATCAGATTTATCTGACTCTACACAACAACATCCAATGTCCTTTTGGTTTCCAACATTTTTCCTTTTCTTTCTGTTACAATTTTTACATATTTTATTTAAACGACGTTTTAAAAATTTTTTTTTTGATGATTGATCAGTATCCATGCTAGAGTCTTCATAATTTTCTATAGTGATATAACTACCAGGTTCCGGAACTTTGCATGTTCCCCCGGGATCGGGTGGCTCATTCATATTAGAATAGAAAGAAAACTTACCAACTAAGACTGCTAACTAATTATAATATATTATACAAACTAAATTAATAAAAAAATACTATAGAAAACTGATCTGAATGAATAAATTATAAAAAACTATTAATTAATGAAGAACTCAAAAAAAGACAACCGCGCGCCTTGAAATTTCCCGCCGTTTTTTTTTCTACTGGCCAGTTGATGCGGCAAATTAGCAGGGTTGTCATCATTGGAGTATTATACCGGTCACTTTTTTCGATTAACTGTATCTCTATGTCTATATTTTATCTGTATTATTGTATCTTTAAATTCTAGTACGAAACGTATTTTTATTAAAAGTTGAATGGCGTTTGAATAACGTATTTAATTTCACCTTTGTGTTTAATCGTTAGTGAATATATCTAATAATAACAATAAAAATATACACATATCTATAACAAAGATTATGTCTGTAATATGTGATTGATAGCCCTGATTGGACCAGCAAACTGCATTTTATGTCTTGTGCCTTCCCGCCGGATATTAAGCCCCCAAACTTAATCACGTCCCTCTTCTCTTACAATATTGTACAGTGGTAGAAATTTTTTACGCCACTCATTACACCGCAAAATTCCCACGAATTTAAATTTTTTTATAGTCACCGTTCTATTATTTTCAAAATTACTTTTGGATGCAATGCGTTCACGCTGCATAATTTCTACATCATTCTTTTCATTCAAATATGTCTTCACGTTCCATTTTTAATTGAATGAATGAACACATTATTGCATAGGATTCGCATGACAAAAGAGCTAATACGTACCTATTTAATTTATCTGCACCACATTTTGATATTCTACTCACGTGTTTCAAACATTCTATTCGAATTTAAAATTTAATGAAATAATTAAATAAATATATTTATATTTCATATGACAAATAAATTAAATTTTCGTTGAATAATTTAACCTAATTTCACATATTTTGTTGTTATTATATTTAATGGTCAATGCTAAACTATCACAACTTTGCAAATAAGTATTAGTATGATAACGCTATAGTTAACATACCTATCAATTATATAAGTATTTCTAATATTTAACTTTCGTAAACGAACTTATTATATCAATTATTTTGTGTTACATTGTTAGCGCTGTGTATGTATATAGTTACTTATATACTTATTTTTCGTAAAAAATAGAGGAAATGTTTATGTTTATACGTGTATATGCAGCCAGTAACATCTGCTGCTGTAAAAAATCCGGCGGTGGCGTAGCGAAAAAGAAGAGTTTAAACTGTATTTAAATTTGCATCAGAGCGGTTCTGATGCAGATGAGTGACGTCACGTGGTCGCTCTTCTAATTGACACCATGATGGGGCCTTGTGATATTAGTTTTTCTTTTTAGGTGTATGTGAAGCTGTGTAAACTTTTAGTTTTTTCTTATTAATATATGCATAATATGCATATCGGCGACGCATTGGCGCAATGGTCACAGCACTGGATCGTGGCTGTTGCGCTGGCGGTTGCGGGTTCGATCCCCGCACATGACAAACATTTGTATTGACCATACAGATGTTTGCCGTGGTCTGGGTGTTTGTGCAGTCCTTGTGGGTCTCCCCACCGTGCCTAGGAGAACACGTTAAGCCGTTGGTCCCGGTTGTTATCATGTACACGTGATAGGGACCGTTACTCATAGTAGGGAATATATATGCCAAACTGCATTGGAGCAGCGTGGTGGATTAAGCTCTGATCCTTCTCCTATGTGGGGAAAGAGGCCCATGCCCAGCAGTGGAATATTACAGGCTGAAGCGATATGCATATCAAAGAATGTATTGGGTTGCCTGGAAGAAATGTCATTAAGTTCACCAATTTTATAACTTTGTCTTATTTTGACAAAAGCGTTTAGTTTTTTTAATTCTATAAGATCGTCCATTAATTATAAAGTACTTATTTGTCATACTTTTAAATAAAGTGATAATATCTATTAGAAACTAATATGAAATTTCATAATAATACATTGATATAGATAAAAAATAATAATAATAATAATAATAATAATAAAATAGTTTATTTGCTCAAATTAAGTAGTTTACAATATCTAGAAGCCCTGCGACCCGTGCTAGCTTAAAAAAGCTGTGTTACGGGCCACAGTGTCTTCCCCGAAAATTAATTTATTGTTACATAATCAGACTGCGTTCAGATAGCAAAAACATAAATGCAACTAATCTGTATACAAAGATGACAACAACACAATAATAAAACAAGAAATACAGATAAAAAGAGACCAAAAAAAATAAAAATAAAAAAAAATAATATTAAAGTATGGAGAAAATAAATTTTTTTTTCCATTAGTGTTTGTTTGATTGTGATTGTGTGTATGTGGGTATGTGTGTGTGTGAATGTATGTGTATGTATGTGCGTATGAGTATGTAAATGTGTGTCTGTATTTTGCTGTGATTTGGTGTAGTGAGTTTGACCTATTATTTTATTGTTACGAATAGATTTTCAATGTTTTCATAGTCTTGTGTTTTAAGCCAATTAGTTACTATTTTTTTTAAGTCACGGGATCCTAATTCTTTAATTTTAATTTTATCATTTATAATATTAAATAGTTTTGGGGCATTGTAATCGAAATGTCTTCTGGCGAACTGAGTTTTACAAGGTGGCAATGGTAATCTTGCAATCCTTTTGTTGTTATCTATATGCGTAGGCATAGTGTTAGGGTGATATCTACGCAAGGATTGTAAGATGTATAATTTTCTTACAGTAAGTACTTCACATTTCTTATATAATTCTGTTGTCGAGAATCTGTATGGTAGGCCTTTAATGACTTTAAGTAGTGCTCTTTGTGCTCTTTCAGCTTCTATGAAATGTGTTTTAGAAGCTCCACCCCACGAGCTGATACAGTAAATAATTAGACTTTCTGCAAGTGCCTTGTATATACTCATCATGAGTTTTTCGTGCACATTCTCTCTCAAGTTCTTAAACACATATATTAATTTTCTTATTCTATTTGAAAGATTAGATATTTGTAATTCCCAAGTTAACTTATAATCTAATATAATTCCAAGGTATTTAATATTATCAGTTCTTGACAGGTGTGGACAGTTACATAGCTTTGGATTTAGTAAATCTCTATTGCATGGGTAGGTATGTATTTTCAAATAAAGAGTATTACTAGGTTTTGTAGCATCAGTTTTACAAAATGTAATATAATGAGTTTTCTTAATATTTAAACTCAAGAGATTGTCTTCTAGCCAAGCAGAAATTTTTTTTAGACCCCATTCAGCATGTTCAAATACCGTCTCCCAATCATTTCCTCTAAAAAGAAAAACTGTATCATCTGCAAACATAACAGTATCAGTTTCATGATATAGCAAATTGCACAGGTCATTAAAATACAATATAAATAGCGTTGGTCCCAACGTACTGCCTTGCGGTACGCCATACGTACAATTTGAAATATTACTATAGTGTTCTTCTATTTTAACTCTCTGTCTTCTGTTTGTCAAGTAATCCCGAAACCATTCGAGTGAAACACCTCTTATACCGTAGCCTTCCATGCGTGCTAACAGTATAGGGATGGATATTGTGTCAAATGCCTTCTGCAGGTCCAAGAAGACGCCTAAGCATTTTTGCCCTTTGTCAAGATACTGAACAATTTTTGAAGTTAAACAAAGAACAGCGTCATCAGTGGATTTATTACGCCTGAATCCAAATTGGAATTGTGATAAAAGATTGTATTTCTCAATATATAGTGTAAGTCTTTTGTTAACAACCTTCTCTATTATTTTACTGAGTGGTGTAATTAGTGAGATAGGCCTATAGTTAGAGGGCAAAGATTCATTACCGTTTTTGTGTATAGGTATTATTATAGCAATTTTGAATATTTTAGGAAAGATACCAGTCCCAAAGCTTAAGTTACAGAGATGAGCTATAGGTCCAGCTAGGACATCTTTACATACATTTAATACTCTGGTAGAAATACCATCCCACCCGGGAGCACTGTCCCTGTTAAGACCACTTATTATGTTACGGATTTCCAAGGGATCAGTTGGAAGCATAGAATAAGAATTACATTGGTTACTGAGAGATTTCACTTTAGCAGCCAAAAGTATGTCTGTAGTTTTTAGTTTTTCCAAAATGTTACTGGCCAGATTTATACCAACAGAAGCAAAATATGTGTTAACATCATCAAGAGATTCATTGTAGTTTTCTTTGAATTTTAGAAGTGAGCTCGGTAATTTAGGACATTTTGTAAGATTACCAGCCTCTTTGATGAGCTTCCATGTCATTCTATTATTCCCTGAAAATTTAGTAAATTGTGTTTCATAATACTTCTTTTTTACATTTTTAATTATTTTATTACATAGATTCCTATATTTTATATAATGATCTTTAATATTTTCACTATCCGGACTCATTTTGAGTTTTCTATGTAACTTATTTCTATTGCGTATTGATCTTATTAGTCCTTGTGTTATCCATGGCTTCAAAGGTTTTCTTCTATTAGGTATTTTTTTAATAATCTGGTATTGTTCTATTGTTGATTTTAGCTTACGCGTTAAAAATTCTGCAGCGTTGTTAGTATCTGTTATTTTATAAAATTCGTCCCAATTAGTGATAGATAATGCATTTTTAATACTTTCATAATCAATTTCTGTTTTAATATGAATTTTTTTTTCTGTCTTAGTCGTTTTAGAGTTGTCTATGATGATCGAAATTGGAGAATGGTCAGTTAACTCATCAAATACAAAAGATTGCCATTGCTTGCGTGTTTTTAACATGAAGTGATCTATACATGTTTTCTGTTTTCGAGTCGGTTTATCTATAGCTGGTATAAGTCCATAGTATGCCAGTTGTGATAAATAGATATTCGTGTACCGATCATTTGTTTGATTAGGTAAAATGTTAATATTAAGATCGCCAACTATTAATATATTTTTTGTTTTAATGTTACTTAAGATGCTATTTAAAGAGTCAATAAAAAAGGTAGGGTTAGTAAATGAGGGTGGTCTATATATACATATAATAGTAAAGTTGTCCATAATAACAATTAAACAGTTGCCATCCTGTATTAATTCTTCACGTACGGTTACATTAATTGTGTTACGAACGTATACCACGACCCCGTCATTCTTATTTAATTTTCTTTTTGTGTAAAACAATTTATAGTTTATTATTTCAGGAGGTTCTTTAAGTTCTCCTGTCCAGCATTCTGTTAGTACTAGAATATCAATTGCTTCTTTCATACTTTCTAAAAAGACCAAAAATCGATCAATATTGCAATTAATGCTGCAAATATTTAACGTTAAGACTGTTAAAGGTTTAGTATATTGCAAGCTATTAATAATATTATTATACTGTTTTGTATCAGATATGTATTTACATGTAATTTTAGTGCTGTTGTCTACATTTTCTATGTTGATAGGTGTGAATTTTATTTAATTATAAAAACCAGCGACTTGTTCAAGTGTTTTTTGCATCTGTGTAACATTACATCCAGTGTGAATAGTTTAAATGAGATTTGGTATGTGTGTATATATGTTTTTATGTGTGTTTTAGGTTTAGTGTAATTAAAATACAATACTATAAATATAAATGTATACGTTTTTAAGAGGTATGTAAGAGCTATCATTATAATTGGAATTACATTTTTATAATTATAACAAACAACAGAAAATAGTCAATCTTCATCTATATGGAGGTTCTTTAGGTCTTGCTCAGTATTAATGGAGATGTGAGATTGTCCTTCATCTCTCCGTAGAAATACTTTTCCACCAGAAGTCCAACAAAATTTAAATTTATTACGTGCAGCAAACCCTCTTGCCAGGAAGAGCAATCGTCTACTCTTTGAAGTTAGGCTTTCACTGACATATATATTTTGAATCGGAATATTACTCATTTGTATGTGCTTCGTGTTCAGTTTTTCGTTGCTATGTTCTCTATTAAATTGCTTAGTCATTCTTAAAACTCTTTCCCTAATAATAGACGAGCTGAATTCGACTACAATAGGATGTTGCTTAACTGAGGGTAGACGGTAAATTTCCCTTAGGTCAGTCGCTTGCAAAGGAGTTTTAATGACCTTACTCAAATTCATTACAACATTGATAAGATCTTCTTTAGTTTCAGTTGAATTTAGTGGTACATTTTTAATTTCCAAACACGAAGTTCGTAGTTTTTGCTCCAAAAATTCAACCCTACCCTCTAACAACTTAATGTTATTACGGTCTTCTTTTTTGTCTCTCTCAAGTTGTTCAATTTTTTGTGTGAATTCGTCATATTTGGCTGAAAAAAATTCAACCGACTCCTTTAATTCCAAATTTTGGTTTTTTAATTCGTCAATTTTAGAATTTAATGAGTTGAATTGACGTTCTTGATTATCCTGGAGATTCTTTAACATAGACATTAATTCTGTTTTTACATCGATAATGCTGATATCAGTGTCATTCGTTTTTTTGCGTCTACAGCGACTAGTTATAATTTTATTGGGGCTGACACTTTCAAGTTGGGTTGTTATATTAGGTTCTGATTGATGTTGCGATGGTGACTCCATCTTCTTAGATTGCGGAGGAGATCGGTTTAATGGCATTATTGTGATGATTTGTGCGCGCCACAGGTGTTGCCTTTATGACACTTTTTCGATATGAATAGTTTCCAGTAATATTAAATGTATTTGTTGCTGTTTTATAAAATCGTAACAAACAAATCTCAAAACACGTCCGCACTCGATCGAGATCCGAGAGGGGATGAAGGATGAAAAAGAAATATGATTTAATAAGCTATACGCATGTTACACAAACACTATAAAAGCAACGAGTCCTGTTAATACAAAGGCTGTAAGCCATATTATTTGTCAACGCCGAGCCGGAGCGGGGAAATCTTAAAATCAATTTTCATTTATTAGCAGATTATCCTCTGTACTTCGTCTTTGGATAGGATGTGTGAAATCTAGAGAGGTAAAAAGTATATCTACAAATGTAATTTTAATTTATCATTAATTTCAATTACGAAATTTAATAAGCTCCAGATGATAATTAATAAAATAGTTTTATCTGCTTTAACTTTTATAGTTAATGTTTTCGAAAGAGCGTGTGAGACTTTTATAGCCTGCTAGCTGCACTCGCGGCTTCACCCGCATAATATCAGATTATGTGGAAGCGTTGGAATAAAAAGTAGCCTATATGTTATTTTTGGACCTCCAGTTTTCTACGTACCAGTTTCACTACAATCACTAGTTTTTACGTAAAATAATAACAAACGTATGTACATTAATCATTCCTCAAATACTTTCAAATTTTTAATATTAGTACGGTTAGCTTTCTTTAATAAATAGGATCTATGTAGCATTTTCTCGTTCTTTTGTATTTTTATTATCTTCATTAATGTTAATTACACATTACATAATATATACCTACCTACATACTTAATGTAATTTGTTGATTCAACGAATACTTAAGTAAATAATTTTTGTAATAGGTCTAAATTAAATCTGAATTTTCCTTCGTAGCTCCGTGACGCCGTATGGCCACAACACAGTCGAATAGTCTTGGGCGGTAGGGCTCGCAAAATCTTTACAAATGTGCGCCGTTATCGCGCCGCACTGCCGCCCGATTGACCGGACCAGTCCGACCGCACATTTCTCACTCTGAAAAATAACGGATTTATTTAATTTTATGGCCACGCCGCGTGCTGAATGGACGATTGGGCCACGGCTGAGATGTGAACTTATTTTGTTATTTCATTTGATGAAATAGCAAATTTATAGCTTTTGGTGAAATTTATAGTTAAGTTTGTTTTTTTCCGAAGCGGGCCAGTGAATAGAAAACGTGGGTCGAAACTCACAGGATCGTGTTTGGATTTGGAAGACACGCCTAAATTTTGTAGAGGTAGGGCTTAAAATAAACTTATAGCAATATAGAAAACATGTCGAAGAAAATGTAGGTCTCGATAGATATTCGGAATTTTTTTTTAATGTTCTGTGGAAAGGAATCACGCTTCGCTTTATCATTGTCATAACCAAAATCGCTTGTGTACCTTTATGTCTTACTGCAGCACTAAGTAAATAATTTCAAGTGAAATAGTACCTATGCTTTTATTTGATCATTGCGACGGACAAAAAGTGCTTGTTATGATAAAAGCAAAGGTTCTAAAAATGAGGACGCGACACACAAGAATAAGCCTAAAATATTGTCAAATAACTCCAACTGTGCAATAAATGTTTGATTTATATAGCGTCAAATTGTCAACACTAAAACGTTACGGATACATCGATTATTTTTTCGTTGTCTGTTTACTAACTAATAGTGTACAAGTACAATGCTTCTTCCCCCGTGTTTGCTTTTCCCATGGCGGTTGAACGACTGGGTAAGTATGATCTCATTAATTTAATCCCGGTTGATAATATAACGATTCGTCACGCTTTGTTGTCCTCGTTTGGGTTTAAAAAATAACAAAAAAGCGGCCCTATACTTTTTAATCTTGTCATATATTTACGTAAATATGTATTAATTTTTTAAGTGTTCGTGAAAGTGTTAGATGGTAATAAATGTTTATAGCTAATATTTAATCTTTACTTTATTTTATTTATTTTTTTAATTTAGGGACTGTAGTTTTTAATAATAGTTAAAAGATTAAACTTATTTGAAAGTGAATTTGTAAAAATGTTGGTAGTGTCTTGTTGATTTTAAGTTTCTTATTATTAACAGTAATGACCAACAACAACCAATCCAACTGCTGGCTTTGAAATACACAGGCCGAAGACGGGCAGCAGCGTCTTCGGTGCGACAAAGCCAGCCCTGCGATCAACAATCCGCCCGCCCAGCGTGGTGACTATGGGCAAAACACAGGAGTTCTCGCCATAATGTCGGGCACGAACTTATAGAGGCTTATGTCCAGCTGTGGACTGCGATAGGCTGAACACTAATGAGTAATGACTAATAGCAGAACAAAAATTGAAAAAATAAGTCAATGTTGCAATCAGTACGTTTGTTCGTAATAATAGTGGATTTATAAAATCTAATTAAGCGTTACCCCTGGCTGTATTGCGTAACAAAATCGACGAAAAAACAGCAAGGCCGAAAAATTATTGTAGCGTGAAATTGTCAAAGGCGACTTAGAAATTAAAGTAAAACAAATTAAATAACAAGTTTTCACTTACTTTATTAATAGAAACTGCGTAAACACAATACTTATTACTTACAAGGATACAATGCACAATTTTGCTTCATTAAAAAATATATGTTATTAACTAAAGTTTAATATTAGAAAAAAAAAAATTCCGTAATTGATAATGTGACGAACCTTGTTTTGCTGTACCTTTATCTTAAAAAATAAGAAAAAATGAATTAACTTCGAAACAAATTTAATAATTGTATCCAATTTGTAATTTATAACGATTATCACAAAATTCACCATGACTGCTACGTTTAAAGAATATTTTATTGTGCAATTTTATTTCACGGTTGTTGAGCGCGCAGGGTGCAGTAGGTTGCCAATAGTTGTGTAGTTTTTGCATCTATCCGTTATCGCAATAAAACCCCGAAATTAGATTTACTCTATTCTTATACGAATCTCATTATCTTTTAAGGTTCTTGTTCCAATTTCTTTTAGCCTTATTTTTTTACACATTTTTTTGTTGTTTAATTAACTTCCAAGCGAGACTGTTTAAATGATAATGATACTTATAACTTTTTCTGCATAAAAGTATTTTTAAAGGTGCCTCGAAGATTGTTCAGATAGCAATTCGGTGCCACCTGCTCTGGCAAACAAAATTATTGTAGACATTATTTTGAAATTGCCGTCTTTAAGTTAATTAAAGCAGCGAATTAAAATCAACTTAATTCCTCGTTGGAAGGCATGTTATTAAAACAACTCGAGTAAACAAAATTTAAATAAGTAACGCGAACTTGGCAGCATAGGCCGTTTTACATGCCTTCATTTGCTTATTACGGCCCGCGCGTCGCTCCTCTGATTTTAAGATAAACGATAAATTATTCAACTTCCAAAAAATATTATAGATAGCCGGTATGTACGTATATTTTAAATTACCTTTTTATATTATTTTATGCATTATTCCAGATAATACTTGCGGCGCAGCGGTTATTCTCGGCCAGTGTAATCAGGTGATGAGTTTGTAATCTGAGGTAAATTAAACGGTTTGATCACATGGACGTGCGTGTTTAACATTAAAAAACCTTTTGTGTTTTCTTGAAATTGTTTTAAAATCATTTTCTCGGTCTAAATTACTTGTAGTAGATGTCACCTTTAAAGTTTTTGAATGTACACGTGGCGTCACTTGATACCGAATCTGTTCGCGTGTGAGCTTTAAGCCGCCATTAGCACATTTTGTAAACTGACGAAAGATGCCGGATTAATTTATGTAAATTTCTCTTTCCTCGTTTTCTTTGCTAGGGCTTAGTAAAAGAGGCCAAACAAGGAGGTGAAGATTACTTTGGATCCGTTTAAGACAATTACGTTGTATTTGGAATCAAATTATCCGCGACATAAAGCTCTATCAAGATCTTTTAAATTAAAAATTTTAATTAATGGAAATAATTTTAAGTAGTTTAGCTATTATTTAATAAACAATTCATACTCAATTTTTATTTTTAATCTATTTGAATAAAAACAGATCTTTTTGATGAATTAAGTCTGATTTCTTAAATCTCTTGGAAGAGTAATCGGCAGATTTATACTGCGCGGTCGGCGGCATCATCAGTTTACAGCACAATGGCTACCAACAATAGACCAAAACGGCTCACAATAGTACCAGTTACCCTACGATATTGGCTCAATGGTCAGCCGACCCTTCGTTGAAAAACTCGAGGAAACAGCCCGATAAGAGTGATTAATTGGCTTAAGTCGAATTCAATGAAAGTAAATTCAGAAAGCCTTCTTTAAAAAGAGTAGTAAAATCTTTTTCGAATGCCGTTTAGCGAGTTAACAGCAGGAAATTTTTATGTCATCGTAAAATTATAAAATAAAATAAAATAATAGATCATTAAGAAACGTTATTTAAATGGTTAGTAACTTTCAAATTGACATTATTTAATCTTCTTTAATTTCATTTTATAGACGAAATAATCTTAATTATGTTTTAAACATAAAAGTTATTTTTTATAAGATATTGTTTAGCCTAACACTTCCACAGAATCGAAATTTAGGCTGGTAAAGCAGTTAGACAGGGCTAGTATAATAGAAAAGGAATAAAAAATTATATTGTTGATATGATTTCTGAGCAAAAATATTTCAAGTGCCTAAAAAGCAATAAATTATTCGATTGTAGCATATAAATGTATCAATCTAAACCGTAGATTAAGTCGCTTGAACCTAAGTGATGTACTTTGATTTATCGACAACTGACGAGATAACACTTATGATGCATTTAAAATACTCTATTAACATCTCATCTTAATAATTGCGTGGCTTAAGTGAACAAATTGCGTTAATATCTACATGTATTACAAAATTTGTACTTGAACAACAATATTTTCGTTTGATAATTTAATTTTTTGTCGATATTTAAAACGTATGCATGTTCGCAGCCTTAATGTCGTCAGGGACGCGTTGAATGGATTGCAAATTGATACAGAAACGCAAGGCGTTCCTTCGATTTATTTAGGAATTTTACGAATTCATGTCATGTGCGTTTAAATTGATCTATTCTACTGTACCTAATAGAAAATCAAATACCACTGTGTCATTTCTTATGATTTTATTTCATGTAATATTATTATTAATTATGTTGTATTATTTCTTTCAACACAAAATTTATGTATTTTTTTTTTGTTAAATCAGTTATACAAAAATTTAAAGGTACCAAGTGTGGTGTGGTGTGTACCTGGTCTGGTATAATGGTTCACCTACGCCTACACACAGGCGGTCTGGGGTTCGATTCCCTTTCAGGATGTATATTTGTATTTGTACAGATATTTGATTACAAACATGCTGATTGTCTTTTTTAAATTTTCTCTCCGTAACAACCATCCTCGTACTTCAAGGAATATTATAAAAAAAGAATTAGCGAAATCGGTTCAGCCGCTCTCGAGATTTGCGCTTAGCAACACATTTAGCGATTCATTTTTTATATATATAGAGATTAAAATCCCAATAGTTTAATGTAATTTATATTCTTTCGTGTATCTTAATGATAAATACTAATAAAATAATAAAAGTATTTCTACCACACCCGGTTCAGTAGTACCTACATACAAATGTAGATTCAGTAGAATTTATTTTTATAACGAATGTAAGTAAGTATACCTACTGGTAATGGACCAGTATGCTCTATATGAATTACAATTTTATCACAATGTTATATCAAGTCACTTGAGATATTAATTAAGAGTATTGTGGTCGCTAGTAATAAATCATGTTTTATAGAACCCTTTCACTGTGGCCTAATTGATTCAATACATGAGTGTGAGTAAGAAAAGATGGATAACAAGACATAACTAACAAAGGGTTCGTACTGCCCTTGTTTGACGCGTTTTTATGATATGAATTTTAAATTTAATATTATCTACAAGGGCCACATACAGCATACGATCATGTGAAAATAATAAAAAAATCAATTTAAAAAAATACAATTTATATAAAAGTCTTAATAAAATTTAATTGTGTTTTCTGATATTTTATTATATCTTATATACAAAACTCTCGTGTCACAATGTTAGTTACAATCTTACAATACTCTTCCGAAACGGCTGGACCGATTTTTAAGAAATTTTGTGAGCATGATCTAACAAGAATTTTACGAAATATGAATAAAGAACTATAAATATTATTTTATTCATTTGTAATAATAACAGCTTACAACAATATCAAAGAGTTATGACATAATTATGTTTTAAATACATACTAGCTTTTACTCGCGGCTTCCCTCGCATTGACTTTTTTTTTTAATAAAAAGTATCATATGTTACTTCTAATACCTCCAAGAATATGTGTACAAAGTTTTATGATGATCGGTTAAGTAGATAATTTTTGCGTGAAAGCGTAACAAACAAACTTACATTCACATTTATAATATTAATGTTATTAGGGATATACTTTTTAACACCTATATATTGTTAAAATAGCATTTGTATATCAATATCTTTATATTTGTCGTTTTTTCACCGTCTAATAGCTACAAGTTGGACTTAAATGTCGTCTAATACAAGAGAAGCCCCTCGGTCTGGTCTGTACAATAATGAGTGAGGTATCACCACTATTTTTTATCAACGATGAATGGGTGCTTTTTCACTCGATTGCGGTTTGCATAAAATGGAATTTGTATGGTCACGCAACTAAATGTTTTTTTATAGTCACGTTTTGTAATTTTGTTTTCAATATTATTGGTTTTGTCATGTAAGTTTTATCAGATAGGTAGGTAGGTATTCGTGATCAACTTAAAAGTCTCGTTCAAGTCTGAAAATAATTTAAATACTTAGAAAATAATATAATATGAAATTAATATTGAAATGTTGTCATACATATTTTTTCAGCTTTTTTTCAGCTTTGACATGACTTTTTCCATATATATTTATGATAGTACAATTTAAATACTAATAATAATAAATAAACGCTCAACGGCCCCCAGTAGGAATACACGTATATAGTTACTTCGAAATTTTTTTTTTGATTCATACAATAATTTAAAAACGCTTTCATCAAACAATTTGATTTAGTTTCGCTTTTATTTAGGCCTAAATACTATACCGCAAAATCTGCCCACTTACGGCGTTAAGCGTCGCTTCAGCGTAAGAAAAGCGTATGTGACGGTGCTGGCTTTGTGCGAAAAGCTCCGCAATGGTAAAGCTTTCGTACGGGAAAAGGAAGAGCATCACTCCCCGCCTAATAGCGAGCAACTCCTGTTCATTCGCTTCCCGACCGCGGCGGCGAACGTACGTCTCTGTAGTTGATATACCGTTGATAATACGATCGCGGAAAAACTTTTCGGTGCGGTATGAACGATATTCATACTTTTAAAATATGAACACGGTTTAATTGTGCTGTGATTTTTAACTAAGTGAAAAGAGACTTAGCTGCAGCAGTGCACTGAAGAGGCTAATTACCGGCTAGGCTAATTGGCGGGGCCGGCGTTTCATGAAGGTGAGCCGACTTTTATTTCCGTTCGGCAATCCCTCTAATTGCGTCAATTAGTGTAATGTGGCGACAGCTTTGAAGAGTCCGCTTAATGATCTCCATAGTAGCTTGTATAGCCTTTGAAAAACTATTAAAAGTAGCGCGAATTAAATAGCGATTGTATGTGAAGAATAATTGGCTTAATAATTTTCCTCCTTCTTGTTCTGTTTATATCTCGAATTAACTTGAAAACACAATACAGAATAAAGGATACATTTGTTTAATAATACCAATTATGTATAAAAATAATGAAAATAAATTATTATCCGTAATTAAGTTAAAGCGAAACGAATATAAAAGAAAATGTAATATCCTTAATTGGAACAGTATCGTATATCTTAGCTAATGAATAATATTGAGAATAGCCGTAATCACGCGAAGTTAAAAAAAGTAGATGCGGTATTTTTATTGCAAACTTATTTATAATTTACAATAATATTTCCTGATTGTGTTGTAATTAAAAGATGTTTGGATATTATTTAAAACAGTACACAAAATTGTATTATACAAACTAATGGCCAAAATGTAATTGAAACGATACAACATGTTATAAGTCAAAGTTAAGGTTACGTTAAAAATAATAACTTTTTAAAATAAGTATTTACAATATATTTTTTTTAACATTCCCAATATCAAAAGTTATAATGAACAACAAACTAAACATGCAGTGTAACTTACCTAATAAATAAAAAAATTGAAAGCCTTTCAAATAAATTGAAGATAATAAAATATGAAATTGAAAATTGTTACGATAGTAGTTAAACAAGTTAAATATAAAACCTACTTCAAAAGTCTTTTCAATTTATAACTTAAGAGCGCGACATGGTTGTCCCAAAAGCCAATTAGAATGGCGTATCCGCTTGTTCCTTCTCTAATTAGCAAGTGGCTCATTAGAGCTACATCACTAGACCAAAGAGTGTAGCAATGCTTCATTCGTTTTAATTATAAACACGGCTTCTCTTCTTATAATTACCGAGCGCAATTAAGGGACAACATTTTATTGCTTATCTAGATAATGACTGTTTATAATGAATTAGCTTATAGGTCTGCGTCCCTAGTACCTTTTTGTCGGGTCATAAGTATCAGGCTGAAACTTTCTAGATCGCTTCATTTCAGTGAGTCGGACAAACTTTTTATTTGACAAAAATCTCGGTAGTGGGGACTAATTTTGCTAGAGGCCTTGAAACATGTCGATAAGTCCGGGTGCCAAAAATTTGCTAATACCAAGCCGATTCTTACTGAAAATTAAAGATTAATTTATGAGAATGTCAAAAAGTAGATTGTCCGACAAAATTAATGGGGACTATGCTCCAGTCGGACATACTGAAAATGTTGGAAATTCCAACTCAAAGAAGTGATTAATATCGGGCTAAATTTTTTTTTATGGGTTCATAAAAATTAATATAATACAACTGTAACATTGTCCGACAAAATTTATGGGGATAAGCGCCAGTCCGACACTCGAAAAATGTCGAAAATACCAGCACAAAAAAGTGATTAATACTTGTCGGACAAACATGAGTAATTGTAGATTAGATCATTTATAACCGAAATATAGTGATATCCGACAAAAATAATGGGTCATATCGCTAGTCCGACAAGATTAGCCTAACCGCAAAGAAACTATATCTATATATACGCTCTTAGAAACGCTTTTCGCTTTCGAGAGCTCGACTGTTAGTGTATCTGTCGCACTATATAGTATACATGAGGTTTTAACCTCTCTACCACAATAACAAGTTTGTGAATAAATGTAGCTGTACTTGGCTCAAGTTTAATGTATAAACTTTTTTTTTAAGCTACCCTTTACGCTACGCTTTTGTTTCTAATTAGATAATCTTAGAAAAATAATATTATGTTGTTTGATAAATAAAATATTAGTTTTATTATCACACATTTAGAAGTTTTTCATAAGGGCCTATGCAAACCACGTTTTTTAAGCGCGCCGTCGACGCGCGTTTCTAAAACGCGCGTCGACGGCGCGTTTGTATCGCGACACACGCGCGTTTGCATCGCGTCTGTATCGCGTGACACGCGCGTCGACGGCGCGTTTTTATCCTACAGAGCAGTTTGTTGGCGTTTGTATCGATTCAAAGGCGCGTCGACGGCGCGTTTGTATCGATACAAACGCGCGTTTGCATCGCGTTTGTATCGCGTCACACGCGCGTTTGCATCGCGTCTGTATCGCGTTTAAAAAACGCGGTTTGCATAGGCCCTAAAACTTGACTCAAAAAAATTGGCAAAAAATAATGACTTCTCAAATTTATCAATTTTAATTGATAATATTGAAAAAACTATTAAATATCTAAGTAGTATATGAGTCGTATAGAAGCAAATATAGCAATCTCCAATCGGAGTGGTTTTAAGAAATTTAAATAAAATATTTTTCTGTAATTAAACCTATGTTTTTTTTTTTGAACCAAGTCTATTTTATTGTTAAAATGCATATAATTATGCTAGCCTTTAGAATTTAGATGATAAAAATAATAAACGATAATGGTAAAATATTGGAAAAATGACAGGATATTATTGTTAGGTCTGTTTGGCAAAAAAATGGATATTGCTATATTTGCTTCTATACGACTCATATATACAACAAATGGTTTAAGAAGGCTACGACTTCAACCGTGCGTGGTTTTCACACGCTCAATTTTTTGCTAATACGTTATCTCATGGAGTCAAGCGATAAAATTTTTCTTGTTTTCTTCTAAATCATACATAAGACGTGTCACAATACGAGCTTACAGATTTTTAAAAAATTACAGATTAATAATATAATAATAATATAATTATTACAGATTTTTGAAATCGATTAATCGAAGAATCGATTTTTCGGACCAAATAAATCGATTTTTTAAATCGATATGTTGTACTGAATACACATAAAAAGTAACACATAAAAATTTTTTTATTGTTAAAACTGAAAGATTAACGAAAGATTTGTTTTATATTTTAGTTTTGAGACTACAGCGTAGTCGTTTAGTTTTTGAAGTAAAACTTCTTTAGGCGCATATAAAGGGGTAAAATTTGACCACCTGTTTTTTTTTTCAACTATTTTTTTTTTTGTATTTGAAATTCGTTTTCCTTTTAATTAGTTTTTTTTAATTAGTTTGCCAAAGAACGAAACGAAATTTTATTTAATTATCGTTTCGTTTTTATTATTTTATTTAAAAAAATATTTATGCTAATTTTTTTAAGTGAAACTTCCGTAGGCGCATGAGGGGTAAAATTTGAGCGACCGGTAACGTAGCAGCGCCATGAAGTTCAATACTTGGATGGGTGACCGCCTAGGATAACCTCGTGACGTTAGCTTTTTCTTTTCTTTTTTTAACTACTTTTTTATTCGTTTCTTTTTTATTATTATTATTTGTTTATTTAATTAGTTTACCAAAGAAGTTTCACTTCAGACAAGTGTACTTTGTATGCACGCGATTTTTTATTTTATTTTAGTTTTTGAGACAATAAGGTTGTCATTTTGTTGGGATGCTCATCGTTTTATTTTTGTTACAACAAAACGTTTAATTTTACTGAAAATTTGTATTAATAATGATATTTGGTTACCTTATTCCTCACCTTGAAAGTTTAAAGGAACTTTCACTTTGATTTTTAGTTTTGAATTGGTTATTTTTTAATAATACTTTTTATTTGATTTTTAATCTGATAAATTCTAATATGAATTTTATTGGAATATGAAAAGCACGTAGATTTTTGAATAATAGAAAAAAATCGATTTTTTCTCAAAAATCGATTATTATTTTTACTAAAAATCGACTAATATTTAATCAAGAAAAATCGATTTTTATTTATTCGATTTTTTTACATGAATGTCACATCCCTAATATATATAGGTATACTTAAATGCTGTAAACAGAACGAATAATTTTAATAGATATTTTATAGATTTTTATTAGTATTCCCCACATTTCTTGTCGGACAATCGTAGAATCACGTTTGAAACATTATTTTATTACTGAAAAAATAAAAATTAGGTTGATATCAATCACTTTTTTGTGCTGGTATTTTCGACATTTTTCGAGTGTCGGACTGGCGCTTATCCCCATAAATTTTGTCGGACAACGTTACAGTTGTATTATATTAATTTTTATGAACCCATAAAAAAAAATTTAGCCCGATATTAATCACTTTTTTGAGTTGGAATTTCCAACATTTTCAGTATGTCCGACTGGCGCATAGTCCCCATTAATTTTGTCGGACAATCTACTTTTTGACTTTCTCATAAATTAATCTTTAATTTTCAGTAAGAATCGGCTTGGTATTAGCAAATTTTTGGCACCCGGACTTATCGACATGTTTCAAGGCCTCTAGCAAAATTAGTCCCCACTACCGAGATTTTTGTCAAATAAAAAGTTTGTCCGACTCACTGAAATGAAGCGATCTAGAAAGTTTCAGCCTGATACTTATGACCCGACAAAAAGGTACTAGGGACGCAGACCTATTACGTACTTGTTTGTATGGTTCTTTGTTTACCCAGTCCTGTTCCTAATAAAGTAATTTTTATTTTTATTCGAAGAACAATCTTTATTGTAAAATATTAAACACAATTTTCAATAAATTAATTTGTATACTTTCTCTTCATTGTTATTATGATATAATATCATTATTTATACGAACTATATTTTATTGTGACGAGTTTCGAGTGTAAAAAAAAACGTATCATCAATCATCTCAGAAATAGTTTTATAAAAATAATGTGTAAACTTAATCAAATATCTAAAATATATTATATGTGTCATATCCATTAATTCATTCGAGCTAATTAATAAAGCTGCTTTAATTAACGAGGCTGTTAGTACAAATTAATCAACGCTGATTGGTCCATAGCGATGACCGCGCGTCTAATATTAATTACAACTAGGATTATTCAATTTTGTTTCATAATTTTATATAGCATTAATATTAAATAATGATGAATGTGTCATTAATATTAACCCGTCTCGTTAAATTGTTATTAAAGTCATAATAGTGTAATTTAACTTTATTTTTAAAATATGATATGTGCGATTGAATCAAAAGAAGCAAGTATGTGAAAATGGCAGATGTTGTCTTGTATATTATTGTTTTCAGTGTCTTACCGATGGGCAATGCTTATTGCACCTATTAAAACATACGCGTGTTTATATTACTTACTAGCTGACCCGGCGAACTTCGTACCGCCTAACAGTCGATTCTTTATATTTTTTTAATACTTATCCTTCCCGGAACCCCTCCACTAATACTTAAACTTTATGGTATGGTATTGAAGTACAAATCGACTTTAAATAATTATTACGAATCTTTTGTATGAGAATATAGAAAAGTGTTGTTTTTAGACTTTTTCAGGCAATTTTTAAAATTTTTCTCTCCGTAAGAACCATCCTCGTACTTCAACAAATATTACAAAAAAGAATTAGCGAAATCGGTTCAGCTGCTCTCGAGATTTGCGCTTAGCAACAGATTCAACGATTCATTTTATATATATGTATATAGAGATAGAGATAAGGGCTTACACCATGTTAAAATCTAAATAAAGAAGAAGTTTAAATAATTATAAAAACGTTAGAACTTTCGCGATAGTTAAAATGAAGTTATTAATTTCGAGTTACTATATATTTATCTAATAATTTAAGTATAGTGTTAAAATATATAAGAGACTAGCTGACCCCGCAAACGGTGTTTTGCCATATATGTTATTAACCCTCTTACCCCCCCCCTCCCTTATAACTTATAGGGGTATGAAAAATAGATGTTGGCCAATTCTCAGACCTACCCGATATGCACACAAAATTTCATAAAAATCGGTCCAGCCGTTTCGGAGGAGTAGTTACTGACATTGTGACACGAGTATTTTATATTTTCTTAAATTAACGATAAAATTGATGTTAAGATTGAGGAGTTATCATAAATTTCGACCTAAATGGTACATTGTACCATAGCTTAATTGGCTAGAGCACCGACACGGTCAGTCGGAGATACAGGTTCGATCCCCGCTGGAACTGTCGATTTTTAATATGATATTAAAAATGTATAGTATGATGTTTTTATAGCCTGTAATTTTTAAGTCGAAGGATATGTTAGAGGTTGAAGCAGATGTCGTTGATTTTTTTTCTTTTAGTAAGTTAATATTTATACAGGGTGCCCCGTAATTAATGGATAATCCTGAACGTGCGTGTGCGGAGGGGGAGGTGGGTTACAAAACCAAAAAAAATTTTTTTATCTCATCCTGTACATATATGTACTCGTAATTTGATAGTAATATTTTCCTACAAATTGCGTGGTACGTTATCCTGGTCCTACGCCCACTGCTGCTCTATCCCCTGCTACCTCTATTACCTACCGCAATCGAGAGTTTTCGTAGAGGAAATTTTTGTTCGTCTCATCAAAATTAAGCTACTCCCGGAAAATTAGCTTGATAGTAATTTAGTGAAAAAAATGTACTAGGGATCCCGGACTATATCGTTTCCTCTTGTACATTTATTTAATTTATCTAAATTTACTTTTCTAAAGTGGTTCATTATTATTCTGTCATTGATGTTATTATATTTTATTTCTTATCCAATTTTTGTATACATATTTTTTTCAAAATACTAATATTTCCTATTATTGTGTATTGTGAAAAGTCTATTTTAATCTAGAAAAATAACAGTAAGTCGTATAAGATACACTAATTGTGTTAATTTTAGGATGAATTCTTATTTATTATTTTAGGAAAATAAAATCTATAATATATTTAAAAAAATAAAATAAAAAAGGAATGACATCAGTAGAGGATATCCAAAAATGATGCGGATCACAGGTTTTACACAGTGTAAAACAAAAACGGGTATCAGTGCGCGGGCGCCGCGCCGTGACGAAAGATTTGCTTAAATTGATTGGTGATTCTATTATCAGTATCCGAATCAAGTGCAGTCTGTTTCTTCATACGCTATGGATTATGCGTTATTTTCAAAGCTGTTTATTTTTAATTTTTTTTTACTCTACTAGGTCGGCAAGCGTACTGCTCACATGATGGTAAGCGATTACCGTAGCCTATAGATGCCGACCCTACCCCCAAAAATCCCTCAGGAACGCTGGTCATCTTACTCGCCATAGGAATACAACACTGGCCAAGAACGGTAGTTTTATTTAGCTGTAATCTTCTTCTCTTATTAATTATGTAAACTTTACGTACGTACGTAACTTACGTAAATTATATCCAAGTTCCTCATTTTGTTCTAAATTACATTCTTACATTCTATAATTCTAAAAAACGATAAACCTATATAAAATAAATGTAGAAAAAATGTTGTTGTTAGGTAATCATTACTGCAATATTAATAAATCAGTTTTGGTAGCTTTCGTCATACATAAATTCACTTAAAATTAATATTAGGTTGTTAACTTAGATTTTATTACTTACGTTTATCTGATTATGTAAAGTAGGTACTATAACAAGTAATATAATTAAAAGAAAACAAAAAACCCGCCTGCGTAAAAAACGGAAAGAGCAATGTCAACATTTTGTAAACTTTCTTATTGTATTTCTTTATTATTATTACGGTAATAATAATCATAATATACATTTTTGAAATCCTTGTATTGAGCCCTTTAATTTGACACCCATACTATAGTATTCTAAAAAAAAATTTATTTCTTCACTAACTACAATGGCTTCGCACAGCCGCCATGTTTGTTTTTTTTAATGTCACCTATCTAAGAACACTTGGGCTGCTAAGACAAATCTAACGATATCTCAATTATGCAAATCCGTTCAGCGGTTCTAGAGAAATCAGGTAATTAAGAATATTACATACATACATACATACAAGATACGCGCGAAAAACATAACCCTTCCTTGGCAGTCGGGTAAAAATACTCATGCTTATGATAATAATACTATACAGCCGAAATAAGTCTAAGAACTGTATCTTATCAGTCGAGTGAAAGTTTCATGTGATAAGTATACAAACAAAACTTATAATATATAAACTTAAAAGATCGTTATGTTCTTTAATTTAATTTTAAATGTACTGTAAAGTGTAAAATAAATATAAAAAAAATCTGTGTAAAATGTACGATAAAAAATACAATTACAAACATAATAACTAGGCATATCGATTAACTTATGAATAGTACCTATATCTATATTATTGCGTTGAGCGTCGTATCATTATTAATTAAATAATTATTTATTTTAGTATTTAATTAACCCTACAAGAGATTTTTCTGATTGAATTTCATTTCTCTACATCGATGCAATTTCTTAACTTAAGCTAACATTAATCGAAATTGTAGTGGGTAGTTAGTTATAGGTAGGGATCCCTAGTACATTTTTTTAACCTGATCAGTATCAAGCTAATTTTCCGTGAGTAGCTTCATTTTGATGAGGCGAACAAAAAGTTCCTCTTCGAAAACTCTCGATTGTGGTAGATAATAGAGTTAGCAGGAGGTAGAGCAGCAGTGAGCGTAGGACCGGGATAACGTACCACGCAATTTGGAGGACAATATTACCATCAAATTATATAAATATTAAGTAACTAAAAGAAAAAAAAATCAGCTGGTTAGTAATAATTTTTGATGACCTTACGAGGTCATCAACTTGATGACCTCGTAAGGTCATCAAAAATTGATTTTTTTCTGATTTTTTTTCTTTTATTTAGTTAATATTTATATAATTTAACAGTAGCATTGTCCTACAAATTGCGTGGTACGTTATACCGGTCCTACGCTCACTGCTGCTCTACCTCCTGCTAACTCTATTATCTACCACAATCGAGAGTTTTCGAAGAGGAACTTTTTGTTCGCCTCATCAAAATGAAGCTACTCACGGAAAATTAGCTTGATACTGATCAGGTTAAAAAAATGTACTAGGGATCCCTACCTATTAGCACATATACAAAAAGTGTGTGACACTTAAAATTAATTTAAATTTAAATTTTTAGTTTTTATGTTTTTGCTCTGCCTTTACGTTTTCCTGTGGTTACGCTAGAATATTAAAACTAAAATCTTAAAAGTGATGTTTATTCCATGTCCGTATTAGTGCAGCAGTATGCTGTAACATAGTCTCCATGCACTAGAATCAATTGTACTTAAATATAAATAGAGAATAGTAATTAGAAAGTCTTGCCCCTCCACCCCGGTTCACTCATTAAGGCAGATAACCTTTAGTGGCGTGACTAATGACGTGCATTGACGTTTTGTTTTTGTGACGAATCTACATAATAAATACAGTAAGAAGTGAATTACGATTCATTTATCTGAAAAATGTAAATAAAGTTCTATAAATGTATATACAAGGTCACAACCTTGTATATACATTTATAGACTTCAAATTAGTAAACCTTTTTCTATCTTATCATATTTTGTCGTATCTACTAACATTTAAATTTAAATATAAAATTATATTATGTGTAATGATTACAATAAATTATAAATAATAACTATTTTATAAACTATTTTTACAATGGGTATCTAAAAAGTAAAATTATTATTTGTAACGGATACCTACTTAGTGGTGTATAATTTTTTAATAAAAATCAATAATTTTGTTCAATTTCTTGCTCTACCTAATTGGTCGTACTATGTCGGCGGCTAGAATGCAAATACTCTGTTATTAGGCAGGTTAATTAAAGAGTTATCGGTCGTAATTAACCCGTTTCGGTACTGAACGTGTGCCCATGACTCGTACAAACACCACTAATTAAGAAATTCCTCTTCATTAGCTCAATTAGATTAATTCACGTCAGAAAATATATCAAAACATATTACAAATAGAGCATTTTATTGTTTTTTTAATAATTATTATTAAACCAATAATCATATTTCCGATTTAATATATTATTATGTGGTCCAATAAAAATTAAGAAATATTTAGACTGTGAATTTTTGTAATACGAAAAAAAAAATAAAAAAATGTGTAAAATAATGGAGTCAGTATGTAGTAGTTGACATTTCAATTCTTAAGCTAACAGTTTAACGCGAGGATTTTTGTATGGAATTTCTTGACTGAGTAAAAAATGGTATAGGTAGGTACATTATACTTTTTATGTTAAATTTAAAAGACATTATTTCTGCATACTCTAACACACTGTGTCCAGAACAATTTTTAGCAGACTGCTTCAGAGTTAACTTTGTCAAGTACGTAGGTTGTGTAACACAAACATTATGTACTTTCTTGACAGTTTTTTAGGGCTTCAACGGCTAGGTTTTTAGTTATTACTACCAGTCCAATAACTCTTAACTTATATATTAAAGAATTATTGTACTGTATATGAAGGTATTTTGTACAATTTTATACCTAGCAAAACCTTTTTCTGTAATTACACGATAAACTACACAAAAAAGTCTTAAGAGTTCTCTAACTATGATTTTAGGATTATTTCATAGTATTAATTACTCCAGATTGAAATAAAGAGAAGAGACAAAAAATAAAATGTGATCAAAAGATCATTACAAAATACTATTATATAATTTCTTTTTATATTGGAAATTTTAAAACAAATAACAAGCAGGTGATTAATCTATATTTTGTTAACGCTACATATTTTTTGAAATTTAAAGTGAAAAGGAAAAAAAAGTATAGTGGCATATTTAGTAAAGTGTTGTTGTTGTGTTAGCAATAATTTAATCTAATTACTTTACCTTGTTTGAAAAAAAGTTTAATCAAAGAAGCCTCAATTGTGCAGTAAGCCTGTAGCCAGCTTATGTTACTTGACGTTGATTATGAAAGTACAATACGTGAAACGACTAGTAGTTTTAGTCATAGAAATATTTGTAGATTGTTAACTTAAAATATATTTGCTTAGTAATTTGATTTAAATTTTTATTTTTTACTGGCCGGCCCGGTGAACCTATTTTTTTTGGAACGAAGTTCCTTATGGGGTTTTGCGGAGGATTTATAGGGGACCTAACAAAAATTATTGTGGACCTATACGGACCTAACGTAGACCTATCGATTAAGGTCATTTTGATTTTAAAAATCCTTGGATGGGGTGCTAAAATTGCATTTTTTTTACCTAAATTTAAAAAATTATTTATTATAAAACTATAGCGGACCTAACGAAAAATTTAGTGGACCTATACGGACCTAACGTAGACCTATCGATTAAGGTCATTTTCGACCCAAAATTCCATCGATGAGGTGCTAAGTTTGCACTGCTCATGGTTTTTTCGTGAATATATCATATATTTTTTTAATTTCCTTTTATACCTGTCCTTCATCTTTTTTCATTCCCTTTAAATCTTTTCCTGATAATAATGAAAACCACTAAAAAGGTTTATTCAATTTGGTACTATCGTTTTGTGGTACTGAAGTTATGAGCTCATATATATTTCGACTTTTCATTTTATTTATTATTTACTTTTAATTCTTTTTAATTAAAGTAATCAATAACTAATCCTTAATCGTATTTTATTAAAAAATAGTTTTTATTTTAAATTTGTTGTTGTTTTTGAAACAACGATGTCATTTCCTCTACAGTCTTGTTAATTCTATTGTTGATATTGTAGGAAGTCGTGACCCGCAGCGGGTTATCGACAATTAAGAATGAATCGTTGACGTCAGCTATCGTATCGTATCGGTAAAGGCTTTAGACTGCCTGTCCATTAAAGCGGAACTTACAACATAAATAGATATACGATCCCTCTCGCTACAATATACTACATATATAGAGCTCTATCATTCTATTTAACTCGTGTATCTTTCGCATTCAGCCTATAAAATCCCACTGTTGGGCATTAGCCTCTTTCTCCATGTAGGAGTAGGACTGTAGGATGTGTATCCGATATCGTGTATCTTTAGAACACGAAACATTTCAATTGTATATTTAATTCGAGCATTAGAGTATCTTTCTGTCTGTATGATTTTAGCATAAAGGATCAAGATTTTTCTTTAAGTTAGTTAATATTTATATAATTTGATGGTAATATTGTCCTACAAATTGCGTGGTATGTTATCCCGGTCCTACGCTCACTGCTGCTCTATCTCCTGCTAACTCTATTATCTACCACAATCGAGAGTTTTGGAAGAGGAACTTTTTGTTCGTCTCATCAAAATGAAGCTACTCCCGGAAAATTAGCTTGATACTAATCAGGTGAAAAATATGTACTAGGGATCCCTACCTAAATCTGTTAAATCTTATATTATCTGTGTTGAGTTGTAAAAGATAAGTCTAACTTTGTTATAACTGTCATAGTTTTGAAACTATATTTTGTTTACTTACTTTTCTATAACAATTTATTTCTTATTCGAGTATTATAATATAATTAAAAAGAAAAAAAAATAATATCGTTTTCTTATTAAGTTTCAGTGGTAGATAGACCTTATCCACTTTTAATTTGAGGCTCGTCGAGATAACCTTCATAATGACAAAATGTAGAGCTTCATTAATAACACACTTATCAGTCATAAATTTGTATCTTAATGAGTAAATAATATTATCACAGTGACGTAATCGTCGTTAGTTTTAATGAGTCCTGTATAACATAACAATCGATAATTATAAGTAAATACACTTAAAATACAAAAAAAAATTTGCTTCATTAATTTTACTAATACTTCGTTTTGTTTTTTTTATTATTTAGCATTCCAGATGTTCTTAATAAAACTAGTGTTTTAATACTCTGCTGTTAGGGTGTCGTTTGATAGTGGCGATTATAATTATGTTTTGGCGATATAAAGAAATATTGATGGTAATTAGTAATTTCTTATTGATATTATGATTACAGTAATTACAAAATGTTACGCATTACCTTAATGAGTAGAGCAGTAAGAGTGAATCATCATAGGTTTAAATATCGATATTTAACATCAAAACAGTGAATCTTTAGCATAAATATATGCGACTGTTAAATAGGTACCATGGTAGAGAAGAACATTGAATTGTAGCAAATACTTTCCATAAGTAAACGTTATTAAACCGCTTATGCGCTTGATACGAGAGTTTTGGATATACTCGTATGTGTGAGTAATACATAATTATTATGTCAGTAAATCTAAAGCTAAGAGGTTATCGCTGTTTCATAAAATTAAGGAATAGCTCTATAACAGTTTGCTTGAAATACACACATGATAGGATACTTATTTATTATTATGTTGACGGACGATGATCTCGAAATAACAAATATATAATTAAATTCTATTTTATAACTTGTTTATTCTCATTCAATATGAATATATTAAATAAATGTTTAAATCAAACTATGAATAGCTTCAATAAAATATTACCCGTGATTTGAATTCGTACATTGACAATAATTATTATATATTACACGATCCTAATTAGCGATTTTATACATGTCCTAATTAATTATTTCAATATGCGGTTTGACTAGTATTGTCAAAAGAGGTAGCAATAATAATCTATACTAATATAATAAAGCTGAAGAGTTTGTTTGTTTGATTGTTTGTTTGTTTGTTTGTTTGTTTGTTTGTTTGTTTGTTTGAACTCGCTAATCTCAGGATCTACTAGTCCGATTTGAAAAATTCTTTCAGTGTTAGATAGCCCATTTATCGAGGAAGGCTATAGGCTATATATCATCACGCTAAGACCAATAGGAGCAGAGTCCACGCCGACGAAGTCGCGCGCAGAAGCTAGTATATAATAAACGCTTTACACTCAACGGCCCCCAGTAGGATTATCTCCTGTGTCGGGGGTCCGGAAACACACAATACACAAGCACAAACGCCCAGACCACGACAATCATCTATACGGCCAATACCTCCCGTGAGCGGGAATCGAACCCGCGACCGCCAGCGCATCAGCTAGTGCAGTGACTGCTGCCCAACGTGGAATATTTAAAATAGAATAAACTAAACAGAAATAGTCTGGCAAGTTTCCACCTAGATAGGCGAAAGGATAAAACTTAATTTTTATAGCATACTGATATAATATTTAAAAAAAATGTTTTGTAAATGAACATTTTGATACATGTATTAATGATAAATCGCTTTTATTCTTGATTATTATTATTTTCGTATCGCACGGCAGCATCGTTAACTTTGAAGTGTTTATTGAATGTCGACTCATCGTTCCGCCGGGTTTTTTACATGTATTCGATGCTGATATGAAAAAAGTTAAGGCTATAAAATAAAACTTTTTTTCGATATTATGCCAATGAGTATATTACTTTACAAAATGAAGGTAAAACAGTAAGAACGATGAGATTAATTTTATGGAAGAACTGACAATCTTAAAAACTGCTGCGCGTGTGGTGGAATGTAGTAATGTAGCTGAATTTAAATTTACACAAAGTTCAAAGTATAGGTAATTTTAAATGTAGATTTATTAACGTGTTACGAAAAAATTGCAATGTATAAAAGCAAAAAATGTGTATAATAACGTGATCCGTGTTTGACGTAAAATGTCTTAATACAAAAATTGAGGTCGTGAATTTATTGGCCATTTCGATTTAAGCGCTTTTCAAGTACAGTCAAAAGTTTGCTTCGATGGCGCCGTTCGGCGGATTTTATGCAAATTTTGACAACTTAACATTAAGTAGGGAACAAACTGTGTCTACGTTTTACTACTTTATCTTATAAGACTCATTACCTATATAGGTACATTGTTCTTACAAATTCATTAAAAGTTTATGAAGTAATATATCATTTCATAAATAAAGAATGTACATGCTTAAATTAATAGAATACAAATATAAGAAATCGTATATTAGTCTTGAATAAATACTTACATGAAGTTAGTGTTCTTAAGCGAGTTTTTTTTTGTAAATTTCAATTTTAATTTATAATTATTATAAGTCATTAGAGACTAATTAAGCAAATTGCGAGTATTCAGTATTATTTGTAATAGCTTCTTACTTGACGAGTACTCGTAGTTCCCTGAGCTGAGCGAACTGACCGGTCAACAATGAAATTCACAACGAGGTTAATACCCCTTCATAGAAAGCGTTCATTTCCTCTGCGTACTTCATTCGTAGAGTAGCAAACATCGCCTGTAATGAACGAGCGGGAATAGCGTCCACCGCTACGGCAATTTGAACGCGCAGTGGGCCGGCGCGCACCAACAGTCCTCGAAATTAGTACTGCTCGATACCTAGTGCTTACTACAGCCACATGTGTATAATGAGCATTTTAATATATCGCACTTCGGCTTCCTAATGATTTTTATATGTATAAATCTTCATGGATAAGGTATCCAAGCACTAAATTATTTTTTAATTTGTATTGACATTACAAAGTCAATACAAATTAAAAAATAATTTAGTGCTAGTAAAATAAACCAATACAGAACGGTTACATGTCCTAATTAGATCGAATATTGATTCAATAATCATAATATATTAAAAATTATTCAAAGGGGTGACATATATAACAACGTTCATATAACGGTTATATTTATCTTGTACGGTCCAGTAAATTGAATTGATTTCAAAACTGCTGTCCACTTTAAACTTACGTAGAATTTTATAAACATTTGTAATTCACCCACACGTTGCATTGTTTCAATATCGTCTGTCACATTCACGGTGGCCACAAAGTTAGAATATGACACCTGCGTTTATCCACAATCAGCCTATAGTTACGACTCTGTGGTCAGCGCGGAGTCAGATTTGCGCTGTTATTAATTCCGCTAAATTGAAAGCCGACCCGGTACGCTGTTGACTCCAATGATTACCCATCCAGTTTGAAACTTTACCGAGTGCTCTGAAATAGCTCTACTAAATTAAGTCGTTCGAATTTGGCTCTTGTATTCGTCTTTGTATTTGTTTTGTGTCTATAATATGAATTTGAACGAAATTAGTACGTTTTGTTACAGTTCTCATATGTTTAAAGATATTTTTTTAAACATTTGACTCTATAACAAGTACTTCTTGGTATAGCTGGTTTACTGGGAATTACATTTAGAATTATTACGAGACAAAGACATGAACTTATATGTTATATGTTTTGTCATCTATGAGATATATATAAAATGTCGAAAATAATCCGTTCACGTTTCGCGCATGAAAACGGAGCAAACTCCCGCGATTCAATTACAAGCGAGCATTTATCATCGAAGTTGACAAACGATGTTAACTTGGCATTTCAACGACAAATGTTTGAGAACTATTGCGTATTGAACCCTAATTTCAACGACTTTTTCACGTTTTGCGGATGAAACAAATTTGGGTGTCAAAATTTTAAATAGTACCTAATTGGCAAATTTTTTAATTATATCTCTGATCTTTGATATTTTAGGGTTAGTTATCAAGCCTTAAAAAGGCATGCACGACAAAATCGTGGAACGTCACCTGTCACCAGCTCCCGATCTATTATGTACTTATTTGTTTATATCTACAACTTAAACTTATATTTATAACAAATCGGATTCAGATGTTTTGCATTCAAAATATTATTTTTTTCATTTCTATGAAAAAGTTCATATTGATTGATAGTTTCATTACAAATATAAATTGGTTCTGAGTATAAAAAGATCTTAGTATTACAAAAACAATTGGCTTAGAAGAATGCATAATGGGCGGAAAAATGTCAAACGTAAGTGTATTAAAGTTGGGGCGGTGTTTCCACTGCGTGCCGCAACTGATGTATGGTCGCGACCGACAAATTGAAAACAGTAGTAAATGGCCCGATCGCGGTCCCAGGACCCTCCACAATGGTAGCATTTGTTTAACTCTGTCGTCGTGTTAGAGATTTGTATACAGAAAAAAAAATAATGTGACCAAACAATTAAATTCCTATCTACAGATAAATATTCATATTTTGTCTCGGCATTAATAAATATTTATAAGTAAAAGTAAATTCAAATAAACTGTGTTTAATGTCCACAAATAAATCATACGTTTTTTGCTCTAAAACAATTCGTATCAAGTTTTGTTTTGTGCCATTTTAAAACAAATTCTTTGGGAACATTGTGGAAGGTGATATCTATTAGAATTCAGTTCAATATAGTTTCGTTCGCCCAGAAAATGGCTGTGGAGAGGCATGGCGTGAGCTGTGTTTCAGCCTGTGCCCTATTCCTACCTGAATTATTTTACACTGGCGAATTCGAATTCTCAAAACAAAACTATTTCTAGCATATTTAGAAGGGCGTGTAAGTGGTCCAATAAATCTATTTTAAGTAAGGTTGTAACTGTTCTTATTGTTAGATCCAATTTTGTAACCAATTTTTTACAAGTTTTTTATAAAACCTAAAACAGAGGAAATAGTATAATAAGGGGTACTTGTCCCTCACAAATAGTTAGATTATATAAATAAGGCGCTCGGAACAGTTTAGACGATAGCAATCTGCGGCCGGACGGTCGGATGCGAGCGTCTCAACTCAAATCAAGTAGGGTTTACGAAGATTTTTTTTTTATTTCCGATATTCTGCACACTTCTACTCTTTTGACCTTTTGTCTTATATCAGTAAATTTATATAAATTTACATATTATTAATTTATTATGTTAATATCAATAAAGTGGTACTACACAATCGTTGGGTAAAGTATATTTTGCGGTTTGCATAGTATCGTGGTAACGTGATATTACGAGACGCTTCGCCAGCCACGGATAAACTGGCTAAAGTTACGTTTCTATCCAGTTTACTGATACGTTACAAATTGAGCCGTCGACACTCGATATGTACGTTCATACATAGGTACAGTGATTTATTTAAATTGATTTTTCACTGCGTTCATTCTTGATAATTTAATTATCAGACACGGAGCATTGTTAACACAACAATACATTCGCCTGAAGCCAATATGTGTGTGTATTAACTGTGTATATATAGTGTCGATTTTAGTATTTCAATACATTTGCACTATTAAGTAAATTTGTAATAAAATTTCTTAATAAAATCATTTGATATAAATGTCAATACTTTGTTTATTTTTTGTTCTAAGTCATTTGTTAAAATTCATCGCTCTAAAAGTTGTGTATGGAAAGAAAAGATAATAATTTGTTTTACGCTACCAAAGAAAATCATGTTCAACAAATGAAGAACCTTTCGCAAGGGTTAGATTCCGTAATACTGACGTTCAGACAAAATCTCGACGGAGAAAATAAGAAATGCAATCTTTTAACGAAATCAAACAAATAGCGGAGTTTGTGCAGTGACCAATTCAAATTGTAAGAACAGTCGGGCTCGTAGCGGGATGGAATCCAATCAGCGAAACTAGTTTCACTGATGCCTATCGCTAGTTTCACATTCTAAGATTTGTTTCTCGAGATTAAATCAAAGGCGAATTACAGTAGCGGCGAAAAAGAAATATGGTGAGTCCGGCCCCGCTCTAGGGCGGGGGTGTGCTGAAATTGCTTTTCAATCCCTCGGACTTTGGACTTGTAAAGAAGTTATTACCTTCCGAGGAGATAGCGGCGGGTCCGGTGATACGGATATATGTCTTTTTCATATGTAATATTCCTTTCTCGCGTTTTATTAATGGAAAATGTTTCGTGGGACAGTGCGGCTGGCTCTCGCCTCCGATATTAAAAATGCCGCTTTGATACAGTGTGGCTGCTTCTTTTATTAGATTGTCGTAAATAAGTTTACGTATCTGAATAGGGATTACGTGTTACGTGTTACGGTGTTGTTGTTTTTGTATTACTACATGGTCAATTGTGATTGTTATAGATAGTTTTGCACTTAGAGCAATTTGCAATCTGTTCAAAAATACTACGTAGTTATATTTTTATACATAAACTTTAGTATAATTGAATAACGGTGTAACAGTTATTAATATCATCCATCCATTGTTTCGCCGGTATACCACCGTGTGCAGTGTCCGTTTAATAATGATGCCTACTCTAATTAAGTCCACTACACCAATGTTTGGAATTAATTAGTGTATTGTTTAATTGGCATCTATTGTTATCTGTTTGTTTGGATTATTTATTCATTAGTGGTGTTTGTGACAGCTGTTGCTGAGGTAGCCGCTTACATCGGTCCATGTTGTGTAATTACGTTGCGATATTATTGTATAAATAAACATTATTGTTAATAAAAATAATATTAAGTTTCTCTACGATTTGAAATTTTTAGCAATTGTGTGATTAAAATAGAACAAATAAAAATAATGCAGGTAATGTTGTTAAATACATATAGAGACGACACTCTGTATCAGTGATTTGGATTTTGTGGCTTATTGCGTTTTTTATTATTTTCAATTGAGAATTTGTTAGTGAAATTTCACCTTTATTATGAACTAGCTTCTGCGCGCGACTTCGTCCCCGTGGAATAAAAGGAAAAAAAAACCCTGATTTTGAAACATTCTTCATTGGTGCTACGCTCCTATTGGTCTTAGCGTGATGACACATAGCCTATAGCCTTCCTCGATAAATGGGCTATCTAACACTGAAAGAATTTTTCAAATCGGACCAGTAGATCCTGAGATTAGCGCGTTCAAACAAACAAACAAACAAACAATAAAACAAACAAACTCTTCAGCTTTATTATATTAGTATAGATTTGGATGTTTTTGGTGTGTTGTGCCGGTTAGATAATATCTTTTTTCATCAATTAGAAAAATTTCATCGGTTAATAACTAATATGATTTAATATGAAATAAAATGTCTGTCGACAATAAAATTACAGTTATTTATAAATTGATAATCAAAGAATTAAAGTTTTATTAAGATTTTAAGGATCGTGACCAGTCTAGACAAACTTTAGTAACATTTCATAATACCTATACATTTATATTAGATAATACATGAGGTAATTTTTGTTAACTATTTAAAAATTTTTTTACAGTAACAAGCTACTATCATTAATTGAATGTAGGCTTCTATTCTTTCTATTGTTGCGTTCCCATTAATATTTAGACAGGGGATTTATTAAAAAGTAAATACGTGACACCAATGGCGGTCGAACACGATACAAGTAACACGGGAGTCAGTTTCAGGGGCGTCATCGTCACACGCCGGTCAGAACAATGCGGGCAACAAGCACACTGCTTGATTACACCTGTCCGTCACGATTAATAGAATATTGTGTGTGATTCAAATTGAATTAGCCCGCCATTGTGGAATTACCCGTGTATGTTTCGTACGGAGTATTGGTTTTGAATATTTAGTAGCCAATTTAGATCGTGTTGCTATTGTGATTTGGTAATAGAATACGGCCTGGAATGTTTTATGCTACCTAATTAAATTTGCATTATATTAATTGGATATAGATTAAAAATTAGATATTCATTTGCGAGGTAAATTAGTGTGTGAATTATACTCATTGTGTAACGGTTTTGTTATTTGATTAGAACTAATCTGTGCGCGTGACAAAAGCAGGAAATATATATAATTATGTGCTTTATTTTATAGGAAATTCGTAAATAAAAGTTTAGTGAACTATTTTATAAACTATAACATTTTGTTGTAGTTCTTCTATAGTATCACCAACTCACACAAAAACTGCATAATGTGTTCTCACACGTAATTGTATGGTGTATTTTACCAATGCTACTAAGAGTTAAAGCCATATTCTAATAAACTTTTTTTCTAAATAGAATTTTTATAATATCGAATAAATTAATCGCGCTTTGTTTCAATATTGACTATTTAAATGTAATTTACTAGCTTCTGCGCGCGACTTCGTCGGCGTGGACTCCGCTCCTATTGGTCTTAGCGTGATGATATATAGCCTATAGCCTTCCTCGATAAATGGGCTGTCTAATACTGAAAGAATTTTTCAAATCGGTCCAGTAGATCCCGAGATTAGCGCGTTCAAACAAACAAACAAACAAACAAACAAACAATCAAACAAACAAACTCTTCAGCTTTATTAAATTAGTATAGATTTAAAGTCGATAATAATTTTATGTGCAAATTTCTATATATTTTTTACATTTTTATGTACAGCTATACGTATACACGTCTTGTTTGCGTGAATATCTATTTGACTTTGTCTTTGTCAACGTTCCCTATATTTTCCGACCAATTGACCACGAATGTGTTCCTTTACAACCCAATATTTACTTAGAAATTACGAAATACAGCTGTGTCTGGTTTGTTTAGTCAGCTGCTATTTGTAACTAAGTAGTTAAGAGACGTTACCCATTTAAAAAATAGAGTATACACAATTACACATATCAATTGTTGTTTTACATTTGATTAGCTTCGTTAATTTTTAAATTAAATTTATAGGCACATATAATAAAATTTTAAATATCAAGTGCTTTTTATTTACATAATTTTTTAATGAAAATCAGTGTAGGAGTTCAAACACTAATTTATATAAAAGAAAACACTAATTACATTGCTTAGGTGTATAGTAAAATCATAATCCGGAAACTCGTTTTTTGGTGTTCCTAGTCTCTAGTGGTAGGTAGTAAAAAATAATAATAAAATAAATTAAACCAGGAAATAAATTAATAGATAATAACGATGCCGCGGGCACAGCTAGTAAATAAAATTAAATGATCGTGCCCTGTCCAGCCTTAATTCGTTTTATTTTTGTGATTTATAAACTCTATAAAAAATATCCAGTGTAGTATAAAGAGTATATTTTCTTGACAATCAGAATCCATAAATGCCCCCCATTTAACTGATTTTGATACACAAGTGACACTGCGAAAGAAGTTTAGCGTTAGATACTAATAAAGTCTCGCTTCATAGCCAACATATAAGGCATTCTCAAAGTAAAGCAACATGTAATATAATATGGTTGTTAGACTAATTTAGGTGGAAGATCATCCACGTAATTAATCCACTTATCAGAAACCCGTCTTTGAAACTAGATGCTCAACTTCAGAACTTGGGCTACCTTGCCAACCTCGCTACTGTATCCTATTATTCACAAGTACGTTTCAAGTCAATTAATTTGAAAATGTATAATTTTGAATACTGCGTTTGTTAATCAATTTATTATTATTTTAAGCAAACATTTTTTGTTTTTATCCCTGTTTTTAGGCAATGAAAAATAACTAAGAATACGAAGGTAAATTCGCCATTGTTTATACAGTTGTAAACTTGTAATAGCTCAGGTAGGAAGACGGCCGGTGTCAAATCGAGTAGACCCGGGTTCAAATCCTCACGTCTCCAGATCGTTTTTTTTTTCCTTTTTTTATCTATTTACACTCGTGATTTTTGATTTAAATAACGAGTTTATATTTATTTACTAAAAATACCGAGCTAAGCTCGGTCACCCAGGTACTACTTTTATAATTAGTAACGATTATTTATTATTTCAACTTCACGCATTTGAGTTAGCATTATATGACATAATTTGCTGCGTCAGCTATTCTGGACCGATTGATGGATTCAGCCTGTAATATTCAACTGCAGAGCATAGGGGTCTTTGGTTGTTCTCTATGTAAGAGATGGTTAGGAGCTTATTCCATCACTCTATCTGTGCCACTGCGGGTTGTCGAATAAGCTACTATAAGCTAAATATAGCTAATAAGCTAATAATAGCCGCGGTTGCCGCCGCGCTGCTGTCGCGCTGCAACCGCGCGTTGTTATTTACATAGATTTACAAAGTCGCGCGGCAGCAGCGCTGCAGCCGCGCTGCCGCCGCGCGGCAAATTTGAAGGCGCCCCTAAAAAATAAACATGTAAACTAATTTTACATCTAGGAATATAATTTGTATCATAAAGTTCATGTGAATGAATACCAATAGTTAATTTTTTATGTTTATTCTAAAGTTACATTCAATTTTATTTCAATAGAGTAGGTAATAATAAATATTTGCCGGAAATTTAATTTCAGATTTCAAATAACTGCTAAATTAATATTGCATATCTACGTTTCTCTTATTAAATTATATTAAATAAACTATTCGGAAATACAGTATGTAATAAACAGAATACCGTAAGTGCTAATAACTCAGCGGTATGAACGTTAAAGCTTTTTAATAACATTGTTAATTGCGAATAGTTATGACACCAATCAACAGTCTATCAATACTTGTTAGGGTTCCGTACCCAAAGGGTAAAAACGGGACCCTATTACTAAGACTTCGCTGTCTGTACGTCCGTCCGCCTGTCTGTCACCAGGCTGTATCTCAAGAACGGTGATAGCTAGACAGTTGAAATGTTCACAAATTATGTATTTCTGTTGCCGCTATAACAACAAATACTAAAAACAAAATAAAATAAATATTTAAGGGGAGCTCCCATACAACATACGCGATTTTTTGCCCTTTTTGCCCGATATTAAAATACCTACTGTTGTTTGCCTAGTCAATGGTACGGAACCCTTCGTGCGCGAGTCCGACTCGTACTTGGCCGATTTTAATAAAACTATAATAGATCTTATTCTGTACACTAAAGATTTTGAAAATACTTTATCTTCTACGAGGACCTATATTATCGACTAGCTTCTGCGCGCGACTTCGTCGGCGTGGACTCCGCTCCTATTGGTCTTAGCGTGATGACACATAGCCTATAGCCTTCCTCGATAAATGGGCTATCTAACACTGAAAGAATTTTTCAAATCGGCCCAGTAGTTCCAGAGATTACCGCGTTCAAACAAACAAACAAACAAACAAACAAACAAACAATCAAACAAACAAACTCTTCAGCTTTATATATTAGTATAGATAATGAAGCCAAAACTGGTTTTTTTTATATATTTTTGTCTGCATGTTTGTGTGTCATGTTGTTTGTCTGTATTTTAGAAGTGCTTCACGCCGAGTGTATTGAATAGATTTGAATAAAACTTGGCATGGTTTGAATTTATTTTATTTAATAATATGAGAAGTATTAGAATTTTATTACACTATGGTACTCAAACAGTACAAACTGTTTGAGCACATAGTTGTATCCCAACAAAAACATAAATGTGAAAAATGACAGCCAAGTTCAATAATAAGAATATGTTGTTTGTGGACTTCGCCGAAAAAAGTATTGAGATCTAAATGAGCGCCAAGTTCTACAGAAAATATTAAATTAAGCTAAAGATTTCACTTTGCCACTTTTCACTAATAATTCATCTTTTATTTGGCTAATAGCTTTTTAATGTTGTTTTTAAGTAAAAACTAGCCAAGTGAAATCTTTAGCTTAATTTAATATTTTCTGTAGAACTTGGCGCTCATTTAGATCTCAATACTTTTTTCGGCGAAGTCCACAAACAACATATTCTTATTATTGAACTTGGCTGTCATTTTTCACATTTATGTTTTTGTTAGGATATCATTACTTTTTGTAGAGATATTTATTTGAAATTTTTTCATTTTTCTTCTCATTCTGTTAACGGATTCGATGTCGGAGACCAACCGGATCCTCAGATATCGATTTTGAAAGCAATCGGTCGAATAACTAAATAGTTCAAGATGGCGGCTACTTTTTCTCATTTTGTTATCAGATTCGTTTTTTGAGACCAACCATGTCCCCAGATATCGATTTTGAAAGCAATCGGATGAATAATTACAAGTTTTTGTATGGGGGCATGGGGACACCCTTTATTTTTTGACTTCATTTTTTTATACTTTAGATTGACTTCTGAACTAAGTATATCTGTGTATTGTGGCGCCACGCGCGCCAGCCGCTGCGCCGACACACGCCGTTGGCCGTTTGTTTAGCGCGTATTACAAGTTTTTTGTATGGGGACACTCTTTATTTTTTTACTTCATTTTATTTTTATACTTGTTTAATAGCAAATGTATCAATTCATATTTTGTGCAAGTTTCAAATATCCACTTATAACGGTTCAGACGCTACAATTAAAAAACATTTATTTTTGTATGGGGACCCCCTCTATTTTTTAACTTTCTTTTGTTTTCAGATTTTTTCCTGCGCTTACACGTAATTACCTAGCTAGATGCCAAATTTCGACTTCCTAGCTCATCTAGAAGTGGGTTAGGTTTTTGATGAGTCAGTCAGTCAGTGGAAAATTCGCGACTTTTGAACCTTCATATTTTTGTAACCGTTTCAACTAGGTTAATGAAATTTGGGGTTCTAGTTGTCCTTAGGGATATAAATTAATATATGTAATTTGATCTGTTTCTGTTGAATAGGTTTTGAGTTATGGAGGGGTCAAAAGTCGCTCGAAATATAATTTGGAATAAATAATTTGGACTTCAACGTATAATGAATATTTTTATAATCACTTTAGAAATAAAAGGTATTTTATAATTATAATTTTGAATTAAGCAACATCGCTAATAAATTTACTGACAAAGTAATAAAATTAGTATTGGTTATAAAATTAAGAGTGATTTAATATTTCACAAGTCATAAATTACCTATATCTTGAATAAAGACATGACTATTTTATACAAAATATAAAAAGTATCAATAGACTCTCCAGTAAATTTTAGGTATCAGCGAAACGTCTGACATACAGCAGGCAGATAGAAGGAAAATTAAATTTAAATTATGGGAAATCAAATTAATTTTGTAACTAATTGCCGCGTTCGAACGCTTAACATACCGGTGGCAGTCGGCACGCATCGATTTAATCAAACGACCATCACTGATCCAATATTGTGAGTGTTTGGGTTTTAATTATAATTATACGGATTGTGACGACCTGGTCGATTGATATGAGGGCCATATGTTTGATTGTGGCGGCATACGCTTTTTAGTTTATGAATTGGATGTCCTGATATGACCTTTGTGTTGTTTAGTGCTGTATTTCTTTTATTGTATACTAACCGAGCCGTTGAACTTGGTACCGCAAAACATTTTTGTGATATTATCTATGATCATTTTAATTGATACAAATACTGTACCTACTGTCCTGACAGTAACGAATACAAAAAATAAGAATTATCCAACATGGTACAGTCTTTCGGGAGTTATGCTCGTCCATACATTTCGACGGTTCATTTTTAGGGTTCCGTACCTCAAAAGGAAAAAACAGAAAACTTAAATGTCTTTTGTTCCGTCTGTCTTTGATCCTTTTTCTCAGGAATCAAGCTAAAGAGCACAGAGAAAGGAAAAATTGCGAAAAGCATTAACTTTTAGGTACATTATACCAATACTTAATAAAAATATTTTAAATAATTTTTGTACGGAACCCTTGGTGCGCGAGTTCGACTCGCACTTGGCCGGTTTTTTTTAAATATAAACACGCTAAAGTTCGATCGTAAAATCTAAATTAGGTAAGAGTACCTACTCGTAGTTAGTCTGAAAGTCAAATTTAACATTAGGTTAGACTAGTTCACGCGTGTCAAAACTGTAGCTTGTTTGTATATAGTTTTCTTTTAAGTGATACGTTTTTTTTTACATTATATTTTTTTACGAATTTTATATATATAGAAATTCCTACAAGGAATGAACAACTTATACCTAAATACGACCGATTAACAACGTAGTTCATTAAAATATTTTGAACCGATGATGCTTTATGAGCGTATATTACGATTTGAAAAGAAAAATATAAATAGTCTTAATAATTTTTCAAGAAAAATGTTAAATGGAACAAAAACATTTGTTACAATTACGACAATATTATTAAAAATTTATTATAAATATTTATTGTGTCTCCCAAATCGTTAACATTTAAAAATACTTTTACAAATTTTTTCCAAGTATGTATGACAAATGGTGCCCAACGGACAGAATATCTTAGCTGAAAGAACAGAGAAAGCGTCACAGAAATTTGTTTAAAAATATTTCCGAAGATAATTAAATTCATTCTGAGGGTATCTGTATATTAAAACAATCAGAGTCAGGTACTTATTTTGTTCAATTCCTAGGAGAATAACGTGAAGACCTAAGCTTGAATATTGGCATTAACAGGAAAACAAACCTATAAGTCTAATGGGATATTTATTTTGTTTTTCCTAAAATACAATTTAAGTTACCCACATAGTTGGTCAACTTTTTGGGTGGAAGTAGTTATTATACTATTTATTTGTATGTAGGTATCAAATGATACGCAATAGACAGCTTGCATGGATATGAGCTTTACAGCGTGATTAGATGCGTCATGTTATGCACTCAATTAATCAGTCACAAACCAATCCCTAACACTAATAGTATCAAGACACATCAGTTCGCTATGATTAATTAAATGTTCTAAGGCGTGTGATACATATTTTTTTATGTTCATATGACTGTAGTTTGTACACAGAAAACGTAATAATACCTATATACTAAGATGTTATGTAAATAAATGTAATGTAATTAAATTAATAAAATCATACTTTCAAAGTGACGCTAGAGGCTATTTTGTCAACATATCATACTTTTATATTAATGTCCTATACTATTACATACTATAGGTATATCACTCGGTAAAGACTTTCAATTGAGGACAAATGAAAATTGATCTGCAACGTTGACATATTAAATGCTGTTGTTGACGCGTATAATAAATTATACACACTACTACAGTTTTTCATGCATTAATTATAATTTAAAATATATTGCTAAAAGTTATGTAGTTTTTGTCATAACCTTAAGAATTTGTATTGCTTAGGTTTCTGAAGCCTTTCATGTTTAAATGGACTAACGTGTTAGTTTTTTTATAAAGAAAAAGGTTATTTAAATTAATCATTTTGATGATGAAATATAATATGAACTTTATTAATAAAATATCATCATAATTAATTTATTTTACAACAACGCGTACACTGTACAATGAATTAGTAGATATTTGAATAGTAATAGAAGTAATAAAATAAAGGTTTCTTTAAACAAGAATTATCACTAAAGACATATAAACATACAAATACCTATCAATAACGCTGTTTATGCCCTTCTGCCATTATGAAGATCCATTATTAGCACTACTCTGATCAAATACGGTTTGATAGATATACATGTCTGTAATGTCTGTTACTTCCGAAATGTGTTTTTTTCACGATGTTTACCTTTACTTGCATAATGAGACTTATTTTAAAGAGAAAATTCAGCGCTTGAAAACTTATTGGACCGAGTATAAACCCGTGTTGTTGATTCACCTATTCTCGATACTTTAATACACTGGTATTTATTTTATTATTGTTTTGTACGTTAGTTCTAATTATTAATTAATGATCTTATTTTCTTAGAAGGTAAATAATCTAGTTATGTAGGCGAGGTCACAAGAAACTCTTAAGTCCTATTAATGAAAATAGCTCTGTTAATTAATTCCTAATAAGTATAAAATTGTTTAAAGTTTTATTAAAACAAAACTTACATTTTAGTTATTTTTATCTGTAATAAAGTAGGTAATTATATTTAAACTGTTATTGTTATATGTTCTTAATGAACTATTCATTACAAGTGGATACTAGAACGTAAATACCATCACTCATTATTTATTGTAGGTATATTGTAGCGTAAATTTATGAATGAGTGACGTTTCTGTTTTTCCAATAATTATCCTGTTCTATTTTTGTTTTTATATAAGTTGACATTTTGTGGTTTTATGTAGTACGAGTATATGTATAAAGTAAATTATAGACTATTTAATTATCTACTTTATTTTAATAAATAATTACTGTTTAATTTTACATCGTAAATTGTTTTTAATCGCTACGAATTTAAGTACCTGGGATATGAAGATCTGCATGTGCATTCGTTCATGACTTGAATATTATTCCAAAAGATATGTGGACCTATTCTCGTAATATATTTCTTCAATGCCTTAAAAGAGATAAATTTAAGCGCATGAAATTTAGTGGTATTTATTACTCTGAGTCTCAAACTTTCAATGTCAATCTACGTGACCACTGGGACATTTTGGTTCAAAATAAATAATTACTACTAACACTAGAAAACTTTTATAAACATTTACCAGCAGGATTCGACATAGAACACACGACTCCGGGTTTCGCAGCAACATATCGCAGTCAGTCACTAAACTATGTTTATACATTGTATTTGCCTAGACGGAACTCAGAAAACGAAGATTTCAAACGATTCTAAGATTTTAATTTACCAGCGGCAGCAGCGTCTTCGGTGCGACAAAGCCAGCCCTGCGGTCACCAACCCGCCTGCCCAGCGTGGTGACCATGGGCAACACACATGAGTTCGCGTCATAAGATCGGGCGCGAACTTGTGGAGGCATATGTCCAACAGTGGACTGTGATAGGCTGAAGTGGTGGAGTGAAGTGGTGAAGTCGTCTCAAAATTAATTTTGTCTATATTCTTATACGAATATTATAAAGCTAAAGAGTTTGTTTGTTTAAACGCGCTATTTTCATGTACTACTAGTTCAAATTGAAAAATCATTTTTGTGTTGGATAGTCCATTTACCGAGGAAGGTTATATACAATTTTAGTACTTTGTTTTCTCAATTTAACAATTAGTATTGAATATTTCTTTAAAATGATAGATATAGTTCAATATATTTTATAGCAACTTTTTAGATTCGATGACTCTATAATTATTGTTTTTATATACTAACAAATATGATCAGACACACACAAATAGTTATTGTCGAAACCGCACCGACCAGGCGCTGCACCAATAATACGCTCAATTAATTAGCGCACCGACTGACGTGTTCGACGTACTTACCTAATTAATGTCCCAGAACCGAGCCAACAATAACGCTGTTATTATAATACCACTGACTGCCACTGATTAAGTTACCTCAGACCAATAATCTAATGAACATTTGAAATTGTAGCAGAGCTTAAAGTTTCTGTGAATAAATGTCAAAGTAGACGGTCAAGGCGCAAACAGTTGTTAATAAACAATTTCTTTTTAAGAGCAAACATCAAATAACTGTGTTAGCACTAGTATATAAAGTCAATAACTCACCTTCGACCTACGAAATTCAAGGGGAGAGAGGGGAGCAATTTAGCAGCAATTTTAATAATAAGACCCCGGTATTTCTATTATAGCCGGGAGGCGATCAGGTGGGACGAACTGAGGGGCTTAATAACTCTCGATTAGCCTATTGGATTCGCTATGAATGTTTGCTATTTTTTCTATATCGTTCTACGCACGTTTAAATGAAGCGGAAATTAAAAATAGTTTGTTTGTTCAATGCAGACTTCTATTCCATTATTAAATCGCAGTCGTAATATGTGGAGTGCATCGAATAAACTTGGCAGACATGTTAATGAAATAATGTGGTTTCAATATCAAAGGATGACATTTAATCTCTGATTGTATCGTGATTTTAATTATCATTATTGACATGAAATGTGATTTAGTGCATCAACAGCTTTAATACTAAAATTAAACTTAAACTTGAATATGAGAAACTTTCTTATATCAATCCCGTTTGATTATAATACCATAATTTTTTAGTTATGCAAGATATAAAATACATATTAAAAGCACGTCATTGTAAGGCTCGTGTTAAATTTTGAACCAAACGCATTCATTTCTTTTATATCACATAACAACACTTGAAAAAAGAATCACAAAAATAGTTAGTCATAAGAATTTTTAATTAAAAGTGTTAAAGCGTAATGTGCAGTGTGTTCCCTATGTGGGTGGGGTGATTTTTAATTATTAAAATTTCTACGCCAACGACGTTCGCCAATATAACTTTGATACCAGTCCCTTCCAGATATCGTTATCTATTAGAAACGAAATTTAATAAATATAATCGTTAAATGATAATCCACTATACGGATTATTTTTTAACCTGTGGGCTTTTAATACATTTCTTTTTTTAATTTTAACTTAGGTGTAACTGATGTACTATAAACAAAACAAACTTTTTGGTGACCTAAAATAAAATGGAAACTAAAATTATTATAAATGTTTGTTTTAATATCTGTTTATATAATATGACAATCACGTCGTAGGCAACAAGTATTTATTTAATTACAGCTGTATCTGTACATGACCTAAATTAATAAAAAGTCTGAAATTGAATAAAATTAATGTTGTAATTAAAGGATCAGAATAGGCCGTCGCAATCGTACGCGGGTAGCGAATTGAAAATAATAACGGAATGTTTTAATTTCCCTGCGAGTGACGGGTCACGTGCGCGCCGCCCCCTGCCCGACTGTCATCGTCACTGCCGCGGACAATTAGCCTCTTGCTCATGAGATTAAACAAGTACAGAGAATGTTTGCCCGATTTTTTACATCATAGCTTCCAGCGAGCACTGTCAACTTAGACATAATAGACGGCTGGGAATGAATACTGCCATAATAAATAAGACAAGCATAAGCAATATGGATATATGGTTTCGTTGATTTCAGTTCGAATACATTTACAAAACTCATTAAAGTTATGTTTAATTAATGTTACAATATGTATACGTAAGAATATATAGGCGGCATCGCATACGCGAATGAGAACTTTATCTGATACACGTATTTTTAAATCCTATTAATCAATCGGACGTTGGATATTTTTCCACGATTTTTTTGATGGAGCAACTGTAAGCGAAGTCACACGAGCGGAAAATTATAGCATTTGTTGCAAGTGTGGACGTATTGCATGTGGCAGCCCTGAATGCGGCATAATGCACGGATTAGGAGCAACCGTATTCAAAGTAGCACGATCACTGATATCATCTACTGCATTGTATTGAATTATGACGTAATACGAGATATAGGTTTACGAAATTCAATAAAGGGAATTCATTACTAATTAAAGTTCATCCCTTGTGAGCATGTAAAAATTTCCGGAACGTTCGATATACGAGGAAATCTCAGTGTTTATTATGAGCTTATTTCTAATAAGATTAATTTGAAATACGAGTAATATAACGAGTTGAAATTACGATGCGTCCAGAGCTCGGGGGTCAAAAGTCGGGCACACAATAGATGCATTGCGATCCAATTAAAATTAATTAGCTTCAGAACACACTGTACAGCCAAGGCAACAAATCAACGAAAGATACAACATCGGATAGCGGTGTCCGTGGATAAGAGCATGGCTGCGATTTAAACATCGCTACTGTGAAATAAATTCTAAATATTCTTTGGTAGTGTTGCGATTTCCGTAGTGACGTTATGACTCATTTTCGTTTATTTTCTCTCACTGTATTATATCAGATGTGAACTTTTGTTACTCATGTCCTTTGTGATATATTTTTGTTATATTTCTTGTACACTTACTACTAAATCTAGTTTAAACTTTAATAAAAAAATTAATTCTCATAATAACGATGTAAAAAATACGCGTCTCTAATATTGATCTCAGAGTTGTTTTTTATAGCGTTACAGTATAAAGTATAAACAATTATATTGTTACAATATGTCGGTTGTCAATTTTTATCTGTTGTGCGCGGGAGGAGACGTAGTTTATCAAAGACGTAGCAATTGCCAAAATAACCGGTGTTCGTAGTCAATGATTAATGATACGCTATGTAATTACAATGTATATGTGTCGTTCGGTTCATTCGTAATTGACTTCTTAATAATGAAAGCAGCTTGTTACAGCTGTGGAAATAGGGCGATAAAAATAGAAAAAGACCACCTACCTACAACAATGTGACAATTTTTTTCAATTTAAGTAATACAAGAAATAGCTTTTGTCACATCTCCGAAGTTAGTAGTAAAATGTAAATTTTAATTTTTTAAGAAAGTTTGAAGTACTTAGAGTTTTTTTTAGAAAATTGATTTTTAGAAAATACGACAGCCATATTAAAAAATAACAGGTGTAGGTATGTAACGCTACCCATATTGAAATAAATGTTCTTTATGTAAGCTTTTTCTAAAACAGTTCATAAATAAATCATTAGGTTATGTACTAAATTGCTACAGCACAAATAAAAATATAAGACATAGGTACACATAATACCAACTTAAATTTAATGTGTAATAATAGCTACTTTAATTTTTAACCGAAAAAATGAGTCAAAGTAATTTTTACTATACCATTACCATCTAATATAGATAAAACGTACATCTAACAAACTCTTCAGGTGTTACCACATATAAAAATCCGAGCAATTCAATTAGTAGGAAAGCTGTGAGGGCGCGCAGGGCAGGGCCTAATAAACATAATATAAATAATCTGTGGCGATAAATCTGCAGCGCTTTATGGCAGGAGTGGGTTGTCACTCCGTCTAATTAGCGCTAGTGCTGCTGCGAGTGGGATCTGAACAGCGCTGCAGCGCTAGAAACTCGAATTTGTGCTTCGATTATATTTTTGTCATTTTTACAGATATATTAAAATCAATAGATACTACAATTATATTTAAATAGCAGTATTTTATAAAACATAAAACTATTTTTCATTCTAGGCCAATACAATATTTTGTTTTATACCTACCTACAGTATTTTATTCAAAGAACAAGTAAAATAATTTGATATTTCTAAAATTAGGTTCAAATATATAATATAAAAGAGTCGTAGATATTTAAAAAAGACGCATATGAAGAAAGTATAAAAAATGAAAAATATATATAATGTTACCCCACCAACGAAGCGCTTAAGCTGCTTTTTTGTAACTTGCTCTCGTCACAGCACTCTTCATCAGGCTTAGTTAATTATGAGGACATATCAGCTTTATTATAATTACTCATTTTAATGTCGCTGCGCCTAGGCTGCCGTGCCTTTTACACCGTTACGACACTTTCATGTCCACGTCGTGGGAAATTGAATATTAGCTAGTTTTTTTTTTGTAATGTTTTGAGGGACAATATTAAAATGTGAAATAGTTGAATACAGTGGGCATCCTCAAATTATTTTTTTATAAAATAAAACTAAAAATATTATTGCCAGGAACGTAAGAAATGATATAGATTAAAAATAGATGAGGTAGTTCAATAAACACTTTCTCTGACCTAAAACATTTGCTACATTTTGCGACAATACTCGTACTATCCAGCAATGACATAGATACGAATAAAAGTTTAATTAAAACATTAAAATCTAAAGCATCGCAGGTGTTACACGCACTAGTCCGAACTCTCGCGACCGGTATCACATGCATGCACCATTACCTTCATAATTTAATTAGTTTCGAGTGATCATTTCATTAATAGAGGCGATATTTGGTAAGCGCTCGCATGCCCGCGGCTTTGTCAATTTTAATTAATACCCGATAGGTGGACCGAAATGTTGGAATTCTTCGTTAATTAGCTCGGTACGAGATTTCTAATAATTTAATTAAAGGAGAGAGTTAATAAGCTGGTCGTCCTAATGGTATTCCGGTTACGCGACGGTATTCGCGCGACCGTTATCTCTATATCGCATTCATTATAGCACCCGAGTATAGATCCAATATTATTAGCGTTATTACTCTTACCTAATGATTATTGATTTATGACTACTCAGCGCAATTGTGGTTTTACATATTCATGTATTTTATATAATTACAGTTAAAATTTTATTAATATTGTTATAAATCGATACAAATAAACTATTTAATGGTATTGTTAAAGTTTTCCTAACTTACTAATTTATTTGTACCTACATATAAAACGGTTTCATATAAAGAAACAAAAATACCTAGAACTAACACAAATGTTCGTTTGAGTAATTGAATTCTATTGTTATTAATAAAAGTTTCTTTACCAAGAAACAAGAAACACCTTTCCATGTGGTCTGGATATTCATCGTCGTTTTTGTCCTTATAACCTTCCACCGTGTCTTAGAGAGCACATTAAACTATCTTTTTCAGTTCTTTTGATAAATAATTGACAAGAGTAACCACTCTTGATATGTAAATTATATGCCAGTCCATACCTATTAAATTACCTGAGTAGCGGGGCGGATTAAGCTTCAACCTTTTTCTTTTAGACATAATATAGGGGAGCCTCTGGCTAGCAGTGAGTATATTTATAGGCTATAGCTCAGTTCGTAGGTAATAAAATTAATTCTATGTACGTATTTTTGAAAATGGTAAGAAAATTATAATACCTTTTATACTACATTAACATTTGTAATAGGTACTTCGAAATTAAGATAAAATATTCTTCATTCGTTTCTTTGTTTCCAACTAAATTAAAACGAAAAAAGGGTTCCTAACCAAAATTATATACATAAAAACATCTAATTATAAACTCATTCAATCGTTAAAAATGCATCTCATTTTATTCAAGTTATTTACGAGTATATAGCATATTTTTTAAGAAGTAAAAATTATTATTAGTAAAATGAATGTAGATTAACATTTGACACACGTAAAACGTTTAAAAAAAATTACTATCACTAAAGATACTTATGCATGGGCCGGAGACAATGCATTGGTTGTAAGCATCCAACCCTTTATCTGCCGGCGGCGTTTGAAGTATCGTCTCAAAGGAAGCTCGAAGCAAACACGCGTAATAAAATATGCTAATATTTAAGTTCCGTGCCCCACGGATGCTTTGAAAAGCAATTAAGATAATAACACAATGAATATGTGTAGTCAAAGTATGGACAGCGCTTTATATGTATATTTTTTACATTTACGATTAGACATAAAAAATAATAAAACTACTAATTTAAAAATATAAATTTGTAAATATAAGATTTTTTTAAAACAAACGAGATATTGTTGCCGTTCAAAAAATTATAATAATGTTAAACTTTACTTACTTATCAATTATTATCGCAACTATTTTTGACCGACTTCCAAACAAAAGGAAGGGGTTTTCAATTCGATTGTATTTTTTTGCAATGTAGATACGTTGTTACCTCAGAAGTTTTTACTGGGTGGATCAATTTCGATGATGCTTTTTTAAATCGGAAAGTGATGCTTGTCATGTAGTCCCACTTACATTGAGATCTAACTAGTACTTTTCTAGTTATATCTAATTATGCGTTTTTTCTTGACTATTGTTTCGTCGACCTACGTTGTATTACCTCATAACTTATTATATGTACAGATTTTAATGAGCCTATTTTAATTGAAAGCTGATGCTTGTTTTGTGGTCCCATTTAAATTTGATCGAGATCTTGTAACCAATTTTTGAGTAATTTTTGATAACACGCATTTACTTTACTATTTTTCATCTACCTACGTTGTATTACTTGTCGATGTAACTGAAGTCGTTTTTTTTTCGTTTGCGAGCAAACCAAATTATAAAATTTCTGATATTTCGGCGACCTTGTAGGCGCCTTGGTTGCGGATGAGCCACACGAATTAAAAGTGTTCAATATAAAAATATATAATATATAAAAGACGAAGTTAGTAGGCTAAGTTTACATGAGTTAAAAATTAAAAAATATTTACAGTACCAGAAAGTTTTTTTTCTGGCACTGAAAACATTGTTTAAAATCGATAAATTAGTTTCAGAGTATTGAATATAAGCAAATAAATCTTTACATTTTACAAAATTAGTGTATACGTAAATTAGTAATGCTGTAGTTCCAATGGCCAGAGATCATGGAAATGAATTGAAAACGTGCAGCACGATCAGCGATGATCAAGCGCAAATTATCGTCTCTACGACGATTTGAACCGCTTGATGCTTAAGAAGGCAGATTAAGCTTGCGTGATCTGCGATTTAGACGACTGCTTTTGCTACGCTTAACGGCTTTTTAAATGAAATGTTATCGCTGTCATTTTTGTGCTATTGAAAATGTATCGTGATTTATATTTTATTAGATGGAAGTTTTAAATATAAATTGTATATTTTCATGTTGTTACATTCGTCGAATTAATTAAAACGATATTTTGTGAAAACCACGATTCGTCATTTTCAACAACGTGGCGTATTTGATAATTTTAGATTTGTGGTTAATATAGACCAACATTTTACTTAGTGTTAAAAAAGGTGCACTAACTCTTACATTTTTTTTTCGCTTTATTTTGTGTAACTATTGATGAATAATATTCTGTTGATGTATTTTTAAGTTCGGTCGATAAACTGGTTGTTTCTTTAAAACTATCTGAGGTTAGTGTCGTTGTTTCACATTCTAATCCTGCGGCCGATACGGCGGGAAAATGGCTGAAATTGAAAATAAACATTTCATCTGCGCCCCGGCACGCACTGCCCAAATTGACAATACAACCAATTTGCCGCCGCGCACCGACCACCTTTGTATGGGAATTGAAAAATAATATTACCTACTCTTTTTTTTACTACCACGAGCACGAGCAATCTCGAAAATAAACTATGATCCCTCGACAGTTCACATTTTATTTGAAAACTATGAATGTTCAAAGCAACAAGTGACTTAGATATATCTGAAGTACCTACGCGAAACCTTTGTAAGGTTAAAGTTTTATTGGGTAAAATGCGTAAGAAACTTTACGTAAATACTACGTAATAGAACTTGACGCCTGCAATGCATGTATACACGTATACTGCATATACTATGAGAATGAACTTAAAATCTTAATTCTGCGTCACTAAACCACACTTGTATTTTCCACTTACTATCTACTAGGACAATTTGATGAGTAATATATTCATTGACTGAACTCTGTGTATCAATATTTCTTCATTTAAATATTTATAAAACTACATTGAAAAAAAAATAGATAACAGTTCTGCATTTTTAGTAAATTTAAATTTTGTTATAGACGAATGTTTTATCTTTTCTAAATTGTAGACAAATTAACAAAGCAATTACCATTACATAGTTCAATTATCAAAAATATAATTACCTAGCCATCATCGTTAATTTGTCGGGAACAAGTGCAATGGGACAGAGTCGTCAAGGGTGTTATCAAACAGGAAGCCGCGATAGAGCGCGCTGCTATGAACACTTCCATTCGCGTTTCATTCAGTTTTTACTGGAATATTACTTTGTAAACACGTATTTATTGTGTTTGATAACTTAATATTTTTAATTATTTTTAATTATCAAAGTTCTTGAAAAAGTGTTATTGTACCGCCTCATTTTTTTATTACAAAAGAGCACGCCTGTAAGTACATTTTAAAATTATTTTAAACTATTATATATGTACCTACTCTTAATGTTAATTACAAACATACATCAATCATAAAATTGTTATATCTTGTTCATGGTTATCATATAGATTTTTTAATAAATAATTTTGTTAGACCTATTTATTGTGACATAATAATACAATTAATTTAAAATAAAGCTAAAAAATGTTGGTTGACAACAAAAACATTTTCTTTTATTTTTAAAATTTGTGTGTGTCGTAGTAAGTCATAAAATATTAATTAATTTAAATTACGTAAATTATTCTAATTAGATGTGCGTTACCAAAGTATTTGGCTATTTTTGTACTTAATTTAATTGAACTTTAAAACCCCTATATTAATTTCACTCGCTTTAAAGAAATAACCAAAACTAATCGAAAAATTATTTTTGTAACGGCTAACTCCGGGTATACCATAATCTAATGATGACATATTGATATATTGTCAAGTATGAAACATAAAAAAAAACAATTGGTGCTGTTGGATAATAATTATTTAAAAATCGTTAAAATGATAGTAACAGATAATGCAACATTTTTCATGCAACTTTCAGTCTACTGTCATTAAATACTGTAAACAATATTGCGCTTGTACTAATTGTAAATGATCACATAACTTTGTTTTGATGCGGAAGTCTAGTCTCTATAAATGCTAACAAGAGTATTTACATTAGTAAATAATCTTGTTAGAATAATTTTTTTAAAATCTTGACTTAAATAAGTGTAGGATCAGAAGTGTTTAAATTTTAAAAGAGCAAAAAAAAATGAAAATCATATTTCAAAAGGAGTAGGTAAACTGTATTGTAATAAAGCTAATGTTATTACTTCTTTCATTATTATTATAGAAAAGGCGGGTAACTTCTAATTAAATAAAACTCCACTCGCAATTGCCGCAAATGGATGTATGAAGGACTTATAACAAATAAAAGTAATTTTCTGTAAGTCCTGCCAATGGTAAATTTAATCTAATTAATGCTTCAAATCACACTGATTAAACTATTTCTAATTTAAGACTAGTGTGAATTGTGAGATCGAATTCCTACACTTTGATTTTACTTCCCGCTGCAATTGAACAAAACCATATTTAATGCTGCAAGACGGTAAAATACATCAAAACTAGATATTTTAACATCTATAATCGAATGTAGAACTGCTTCTAAACATAACTTGCTTGAGGAAATCTCTCGAACCTGAACTTCTAGCATCGTATTTGTATTGTCAGTTCCACGTGAAAATTGTAATAGTATAAGGGATCATAAATAAAACATTACCTCGACTATCTTCCGATAGCTTTCGTCTTAGCTAATAAATGTTTAATAAGAATTAGGTAAAAGTGGCACTCCCTAGATAGCTAGGGGATGTTCATTGTATTATTAGTGGGGGCGACTGCATAATGTCAGTATTGACATACGGCCGTAGCTCTAGTAATATTGTAATATTTTTAATGGAACCGAGACTAATCAAATTACTTATTTACTTATTTTTTATTCAATTATTGAATATTTATAGTTATTGAAACATGCGATCGATCTTACAGATAAGATATTTAATGGCGCTCGGAAATGTAATTGAAAATGTGAGATTAATCTATACTAATATAATAAAGCTGAAGAGTTTGTTTGATTGTTTGTTTGTTTGTTTGTTTGTTTGTTTGTTTGAACGCGATAATCTCAGGATCCACTGGTCCGATTTGAAAAATTCTTTCAGTGTTAGATAGCCCATTTATCGAGGAAGGCTATAGGCTATATATCATCACGCTAAGTCCAATAGGAGCGGAGTCCACGCCGACGAAGTCGCGCGCAGAAGCTAGTAATGAATAAATGTTACCGAGTGGCGCGTATCCAGTTTCTTTCAAGATGGATACGCGAGTAGCACTTATCTTGAGAACAATTTACTTGATTACTTCTGCCAGAAAAACTCGTTTTCTAATAGATCTACATCTCGATTGAATTTTAATTGAGGTAACGAGGGAGTGCACTTCAATAATGGAGTAAGTTAATTATAAAAAGCAATTGATTTAAATTGAGCGGTGTCGAGGACGCGGTATGAGTAAGAGAAAAAGTTTTCAATTTCACTAAAAGGGACTGGTTTGTGTCTCAGAAGTCTCGTCTGGTTATCGGCTTGTAATGTATGAACTTACTCGCCGCGACTTTATTTTATAACTCACTTCACGTAATAGGCTTCGAGTTGCTTTAATTCACTCTACCCCTCACCGCGCGACTCGTTTACTAATTTAGCTTTGTGTTCATCTCGAAACGTGCTAATCGGAACTGTCGCCGCCGATTCGCTCCGTAACTTTAACGCAATCTTTTAGTATTCGGAGAATATAGAATTTTATCGTCATAAAATTATCCATAAACATGCATCATAAATTATCATGACAACGATTTGGAACATTTTACAACTGCTATCAAAGTTTCTTTACGATCAATGACGATGGTGACTGTAGTATGTTCCATAATTAATTTGAGACGTTTGTTTTATAATATAATAAAACGTCAGCAGTATCGGCTCGAGCTAATATTATTACATCCTACGTTACACTCAATACGCTAACTCGCTCCATAACATTTAGTATCTAATCGTAAAACGCTTTCGATTTTATTAAAACTCGATAAGATGATGACATGAGAGGATCATTCGAAACCTTGTACCACCGGGAGTTGAACCGGACGCATCATTCTATATCGACTCGCTTTGAATATTTAATGAATACACAGCTTAGTAATTGATATGATATCACCTTATTAAATTTTATGGTTCAAACACTTAAGTTAATTAGGATTATTTTAATAATATATTCTCTCATAAATACTAATGGCTAATATGTTACTGGGAATCGGTATTGAAATGTTATTATAAAACAGGATCAAGAGAATGTAGAAGTCGAGTCAGTTATAAAAGTGGAGTATCTCGATCCAAATTGAGTTCGACATTTCAAATAGATAAACCGATATCTACCCGTTATAAAGCAAACTTTATAGTTTTGTTTTTGGCAGTTCTGACACCGCTACCATCTACTTATTTGTTCTTCCATTGCATCGAACTAGTGCGAAACTTTTAACTTTCAAAACGTATATTCCACCTGAGCATCATACTTTGGCTTTCACGGGAATCAAGTTTATTATCTGCCAGAACGCTTTCGTATAACCAGGTCTAATAAAATATTGTACGTAAAAATAATTTCGTCTCGCTGTCATTGGTATTAATTCAAGTAATTGGTATTTTAGATGCTTAAATTTAAAGGATTCAGTAATATTGTTACATCATATGTCGTCAAACTTAAGTGTTTACACTAACATTTTATTGGACAGTCATACCCAGAGATAGGATTCGGGTATTGTGTAGCTCCTTGAGCCAGTTGACGGAGACACCTGAAAACAATAAACACGAAATTGCCACAATAATCGGCCCTCATGATCAGCGCAACGAGCGACAGACAATGGGGCAGATTACGTGATAGGGGTTTAGCCGAATAGCAGCTAACTCGATTATGCGGCCATCCGTGATTGTGTTTGAGCCTATTAATGTTTGAATTTCGTTATATTATTGCGGCAGTCGGCTATCGCCAGTAATCCAATACGGCGGAGTATTAACGAAGTTTAGCTTTTAACTTTTAACGCGAATTTCCTTACTGGAACATGAAAATATTGAAATTGTTTAAAATATTTACTATTTACATCACTATTAAAAATATTTGTTGTTAAAATTTTCTTACTTCTATTAATTGATACTGAGTTTCAAAAATACGGTTTAATTTCAAAGCAATAGAACAATCAAAGCAAGGACTTAACAAGCACCATTCTTAACATAGTCGCAACAATGGTGTTTAGGTACTCACAAATGAGGGTATATACGAGCGTCGAGACGAGGGTGCAAAGCCTACCATCGCTAGATTAAAGAACAACTTAAAGGAAAGCAATCTGCTAAATAAGTGTCACTGTATCCGCTCTGCGGTGCAGGGTACTCTACTTTATTATTATTTACTTTTTAGCGTTTTCGATGTTAAGAGTTACAGTAGTTTTATTAAATAAGTTAAAAGTACGCCCCTCCTTTAAATATCTTTAAATTAAGACTTTTACTAAAAACTCTAATTATTAAAAATTAAAAATGCTTGTAAAATATTGCATTTAAATAATGAGCTGTAATGATTCATACTATATATTGTATTTTTTTCGTTTCATTCATATTACAGACGATAACCCTCCTTTTGTTTTCGGACATTCATAAATTGAGACATTGTCAAAATAGTAATGTAAAGCATAGCTTGAGTTACCGTAAGTTGGTTGAATTACTTAGCCCGTCTCGTTACTTTAGCCGTTTCCGCAGGTGTGGCAGTCATATTGTGTCTCCCACACGGGGGCGCCAATCTCCCTCGCCAAGCTTATTCTTTAATCTCGCTGATGAATTATGATTAGCAGAGTGCACTCAATCCTATTAGTCTGCCTTAAAATGGACTCAAAGATTTGTCTTATTAGCCACACTCGTTCCTTTAAGTGCACTAATTACAATACACAGTACGAGTTCTTTACCTTTTATAAACGTAAGTATAAAAACTATATACATCGATTGTATTTTCAACATGAAATGTAATTATTTTCTATATAGCTTTAAAGCCGTGATTGCACGGCTATTATTTCTCATATATAAATTAATTTGTTCGACTGCAACTTTTAGCATTGCAGTTAAATGCATTCGAAACATGCATTAAAATTTTCCGACAGCGAAACAAAAACCGTTATGGCCCGTACAGCCACGTAATAGCTCGCCGTGGGACCACAAACTCCGATTATCCAAACATAGAGCTTCCGAAACAGCGCTGTGAAATTTTAACGTGTAATTGATTATGAAGTTGGCCACTAATGGTTGAAAATAGTTTCTAATTTGGAGTGCGGCGGCAGCGCGTAATTGGTCTCGGACCGCGTCTGTGTTAATCATTTACGTCGGTGCGGAACGCGCTGTCCCTCGCGACTCTCGCACACAGCGCAGAGCACAGAGCAGCCTTCAATTTACTTGCATCACTGTGAACAACAACCCATCACTCTAAATAGCGCGATACGTTTCTGACCAAACTGAATCAATAGGGTCAAACAATCTTCATAGTTTTATTTCTTTATCGAGTAACCATTCGTTAAATCCGTAATTCGTGCGTATTGACATTTGAAAGTCAATGCTAATGGAAGGCGTGAGCTTTTTTGCGCCTAATCTCGGTTGACTGCATTTGCCACGGGTTGTTTTCGAAGTGGCATGGCATGTCGCTGTCACCTCTCGGCTGGTAATTATTCACGAAGGCTCGCTTCACGGCTTGTCCACTTCAAAAATGTGGTGTGAAATGTGACTACCGTTCGATATTAAGTTTATATTTTTACACGTATATAATTTAACAGCAATTATTATTAAAATGTCTTTATTAATTAATTCAAACTTAACGTATGGTAATGCTTTTATAAAATGTGCAATAAATTGCAAAAACAACTACCTAATTTTTAGTAAAATGTACTTCTGTTAGCAATTTTCTGTTATGTAATTTTTTATCTTTTTATTTTTTATTTTTCGAAAATTGTATATACAAAAGTTAAAATATGTTTTGTTTAAGATTATGTTTATATACGTAGAACTATATGCAGTAAATCGAACTCTCCCCTTTTTATGAAAGGCTCCGATAACCGCATTATCTTTCATATTGTGATTTACATCGAGCCTATGTCGCGCGACATTCGGCGACAGGAAGCGACACAAATTGACGCGACTGTCCGCAATCGGCCAAAATTAAGTTAACGTTCGTACAAAATTAAATTCTTTTCACTCGAACATAATCGACGGTCTTATTCATCGAACAATGAATACGTTCACGAACGTCAAAAGAAAAATATAAAAACATGCAAATATTTTACGTTACACGTGCTATGTTAAATATTATAATTTGTGACTTGCAATTAAATTAACGATGTCACTGATTTATAATATTCAATTTCAACATCATGAGCATTATTTACACGTGTCGTTGAAATATTCAAAGAGTCGTTACGTAGACATTTATTTATATTCAACTCTAATTAATGGCACTCTGTATTATTGTAGTTTTATGTTAAAAAATGTTTTACAATGATTTTAGCGAAATCGTTGAATTAGTTTTCGTATTTACAATTTAGGAAACAGTGTGCATGCTTCCGCTCAATATCAAAACCATTATTTATCGCCTGATCGGTCCAAAACATACAAAAGTGACCGGTTCCCGTCATTCGTCACGGGCTCACAATACACCGTATTGTTTCAGCCAGTTTGTTCTTGACTAGATTGGCACTGAACTAAAAAGTATACGAACTCCTGAACAGACGTGAACATGGTATCAATAACATTGTCTTTGCTGTTTATACTTTTTACTTTTTCAATTTGTAGCATTATATTCATCAAATGTAGTTTTTTCAACTATGATTATATTTATAGAGATTTTACATAAAAATGTTCCGTCGCACCGCAGTGGGATGATCGGAGGGTGCGTTAAAATAATAAAATGAGTAGCAGCACCTGTGCACGCCTGTAGTCGCCAAATTTAATTGAAAAATGTTCGTATTTAAAGTGTTAATTAAGCGTGACGACGCTACTCCGTGCTTGACTTTATTGCTTACCATGGGGCAGTTTTTTGATCCGAGTGGTTTAAATTACTGTTTTTTAGTATTTATTCGATATTTTAAGGCTCATAATTTGCTATAGTTCGGAGACGGCGAGTCGTGTTTCATGTTCTCATTTATCGGTTGACTAGTCGTGCTAATTTTTTCGTGAATTATTTATTACCTATAGTAAAATTCTGTTATTATAGAACGTGAAAATGTTTTTTATCAGAACAAATAAATCTAATTTGTTTTATTTTGAAGTTGTTTTTCCGTAACATTATATTTTACTTGTGCTACTATAATAAAAAACACAGTTTATTTATTTATTAAAATTTCCTTAAAAGAAGATTTGTAGCTGCGATATTGATTTTTGTGTTGAAATTAATTTGAATGAAATTAATTTTTGTTTAGATAGTGAGTTTATTAAGGAATCGTAGAAGCTACGTGTCTATAGGATCCTGTTAGGTAAGCAAATCTGAAAAAAAATCTAAAGTTAAAGTTGTACTGCAGAGGAATATTAGTGTAATATATGTATGTTTGCATATCAGTTACACAACATATAACGGATTAATTTAAAAAAAATCTGCGATAACAGTAGGTATATCGTTTTTGTTATTCTGAAGCATCAGTACGTTACTGACTTCGTTGACTCAAAATCCGAAATTCAAACATCTACAATGAAACTGAGTAAGCTTTTTTATCTATACTAATATTATAAAGAGGTAAAGTTTATAACTTTGTTTGTATATACGGGGTAATATTCGCAAATACTGATCCGATCATGAAAATTCTTTCGCTAACAGAAAGCTACACTATTCAGGAGTGACAAGATAAAAGGAAAAAGATAAAAATATATAAAGATTTTAAATCAGCAGGATTTGAACCTGCGCCCTCTGACGTGCCGTGTCAAGAATTCAATCTAATCAAGCATTATTATTTGCCTTAGAAATTAATTGGTGATTTTAAAACATTTATATTTATCTGATTTGCTGAAAATAGTGAGAGTGTATTGGAACATATCAAATTTCACCGTACCCTTCTTATGTGAAATGGATTATAACGCCCAACGAAGTGGGCACGGGTCGGCTAGTATCAAATAAAGCGTTTCAATTGTCAATAGTTTCAATCAGGGATATTAATCGCTAGCTTTGTTTTTTATAATTTTTTGTCTAAAATTTTTGCATTGACCTCATTGTAACCTACAAAAAGCCTGCCGTAGTAATAAGACAGCGTAACAATCGTTAAGTAATTATATGTATATTAATAATTGTGTTCGCTCGCAAACGAAAAAAAAAATCTGACTTAAATTACATCGGCAAGTAATGCAACGTAAGTAGACGAAAAAATAGTCAAGTAAATACGCGTCATCAAAGATTACTCAAAAAGTAGTCATAAGATCAAAAAGTTTCACAGTAACGTAACTCGATGCCTTCTGTTCTTCAATCAATCAGGGCAGCTTAAAATTTTACGCCTTGCAATGCTATGATCGGACTGAAAAGAGGATTTGGTACCTACATGATTTTAATAGTGTGATCTTGTATTTAGATGTTCGATACGACTTAAAATAAGTGAGGTACTTAACTAAAAAAATCGTTTTAGATAGATATTTTCGTGATTTTTTTATTTTCTGTAATTGCTCATTATCTTATGGCGTCATCTTTTGCCATGTGGTCAAATTACACTGTTACTAATAGCTTTTGCACCTACAAAAATAAATAATAATCTTTAGGTACTAGTCCTAGGGAGCTGGTGATCCTAGACACAACGCAATTGTATTAATAACCACGTATTGCCATAAATATCGAAATCAAATCAGTTGAACTCGAGCAATTAATTAAAGTGTTACAGATAGGTAAGTGTAACAAAGTAATAATAGCAATTGTAAATTTGGTGTAAACAGTGCGAGAGGCGGACGCCGCAACGATCAAGCGGCGGTAGTCCCGGCATCGGCACGCAAATGTTAGCCATGGACGTGACGAAGGAGGCTCGAGCGTCACCGATACCTGCCGGTGCACAGACCGCCACGGCTACCTCTACGCAGCCACCTCAGCCACAGGTGAATATTATTATACTAACTCTTAGAAAATAATAAAAATGTTATATAGAATTGTTAATTACAAGCAGGAAACTGCCTAGTTTAAAACTCGAGTATACCGTATTGCACTTTTTCTGTTACTTTAAGGTTTTTAGTTTTTGATTGTTAGGTATTTAAAAAGAAACTAGCTCTAACATGACAATATGATCATTATCATGATAGAGTTTTATGTGTGCTCTTTTCTGTCCGATAAGTACCTATTGAATATATTATATACCCTTACTTTGTATCCTTAACAGTGTATATTTCTTTTATATATAAAGCTGAATAAGTATATATAAAAGTTGTAAATCAAAAAATTAAATTTATACCAGATCTGCGCGGGATGCAGCAAGGTGATAACGGAAAGGTACTTGCTGAAGGCGTTGGATCAGCTGTGGCATGAGGACTGTCTCAAATGCGGTTGCTGTGACTGTAGACTCGGAGAAGTCGGGCACACGCTTTACACACGAGCGAATCTCATATTATGCAAACGAGACTATTTGAGGTGAATATTGATTATATCAGATCCTATTTTTATAATATATTTAATATTTATTTATTTATACCTTATGATATACCACAAATAGATTACAGACAAAGCTTAAAGATAGTGAAGTACAATGGGTAGACTTACTTAGCAATTCCTTCTAGACAAACTAAATATTTATATTTTGCCTCTCGGCTAAAAATAATTTTATCTGAACTTAAAAAATCTAAATATATTAAGTATACATATTAAATAAAGTATGAATTTTTCATTGAATATGATCTGTTACTTTTTTAATAAGAAATTTAGATACGTATTTAAGAAACTAGACAATGAAAATGATTTATTTGGCGTCCATAATTACCATTTCTTCCAGGTTAAGCGTTTATAACAAAAAAAAATTAAAATAGGAGTAGGAAGTCATGAAGCGCATATTAACTGACAAAGATAATTTTCAGATTTATACAAAATTTATTTGTAATGTAGTGTTAAGTCGGAGTGAAAACCTTGAAAACACGAAAACCCTTTATGTTAGACATAAGTATTCTATTTTGAAAAAGTCGTCATTGTTGTATATTGCTAATAACAAATAATTTGTTATTGTTATAACAGGCTTTTTGGAAATACCGGGTACTGCGCAGCTTGCAACAAGGTTATTCCCGCGTTTGAGATGGTTATGCGTGCACGCAGCAACGTTTATCATCTCGAGTGCTTTGCATGCCAACAGTGCAATCATAGGTAAGTACATAATTACCATAACATCATATTTTCACAGCTTACAAATTAATATAGGGAATGATAAAAGAACAATTTTTACACTCTATCTTTTGTTTTAGTTATAACAGACCAACGTTGATAATTCAATGTCAATGTTAACTTAAAAAAGAAGTACGTTTATTAGACCTCACTCGACCTCCAACGTGAATCTTTAAATTTACTTCACACATTTATCGCTTCAAAGAGGATTTACGACGCGAGTTCACTTAATTTTCTCACCTGTCAAAAGCGATTGCGTCCGTGAAAATTGAGCAGGGACGCCTCTGTATTGAATACAAGTCCAGTTTGGGACTTATTCTGCGAGTGAGATAAAATATTTACAATAAGTTGACGAGTGAGGGAGACAGGTGTACTATCTAGCGGTAGCTTTTGTATGGTTTATTCAACTCACGAACGACAAACAAAGAGCACGATTAAATTTTCCGCTACATAAGAAGCAACATGCAAAGGAAATTTGCTTTTAAAACAGTCGAGATTGTTTTTGTGCGTTGCATAAATTTAGTGTCATTTATAAACACATCTCATGCATAGGATAGGATGAGGTTTTCTTAATAAACTATGTTACGTTACTTAAGTGTTTATACTAATAAACACTTAAGTAGTTACAATAATATACTATTAGCAATTTTACTTACAAGGTAAAGTTGAAGTTAGTTTAATTTTAAAAGAGAATTGTTTTTTTTTTTAATTGTACTTATTAAAAGTATTTTTAAATAGATAAACTTCACAAAATAGGCTTAAGCTTTCAGTATTATTTGACTAATAGTAGATACATATGTACATAGGTGCGTTATTGCTGGCAGTGAGTAAACAGAGGTAACTGTGCTTGATTTCCCCGTGCTCCCTCAGTTATTGAGCTGAGCGATGATGCATCTAGCGATATTGGAACTTATTAATGAATCACTCGATAAAGTTTGCTCAAAACGATTATGAAAATAATTGTTTTTATTTTTATTGTTAAAGATTCGCGTATGCAACGTTTAATTAAACGGAAACTTTATGAAATAGTTTATAAGAGCAAATGTGTTTGTAGATTTATATAAAAACGTTAAAAAAAGTCGATCCGTTTGTGTGTGTCATAAACAACACTTTTTTAAGGGATAAATAGAAAAGTTATTCTTGTTAAGGATTTGTTGTTTATCTGTTAATGTTCACACTAATCGTATTTAAATAAATAAATTTGTCAACCTACATAAGCATGAAACAAATTTAAGAAAATGCATTTTATAATCATCTGACCAAAAGGATTGTACTTCGAGTAACTTTTATCTCGTAACATACAAGTGGTCTTAAAATATCGAACAAGATAGTAGACGCGAAAAGAGCAATCTTCGTCGCAGTCGTCCGTTTAAATAATAGAAAGGTCGCGAGATTGGAGCTACTCCGAATAGTTTATACGTCACTTGTGGACCTTTGTCCTGTTGTTCCTCGCGTGTCGTCGCGTATTGTATATTCATTTGACTTAAACTCGTATGACCAAGGCGAAGGGATTGAAATATAGAATATTCTAAGAGATTACCTTTCAAATTAAACTTCAACTTTATTAATTGAAATATTAAGACGCTCGACTAAAGTAGAATTATCTTGTAAAAGTTTACTTTTGACGTAAAACTAATTTTTAAAATGGTGTACTTGGATGTTTTGTGCTATAAGGTCTGGGAAAGTCTCTTCGTTTTATATAGAAATTCAAGGTAATAATAATAATAATACAGCTTTATTTATTCCTTACACACAATACAGTAATTATACATATTAATATTATTATTTTACTTATTATACATATATATTAATATTATTGTTAGTATACAGTAATTTTAAAAAATTATTTTAGTGTTAGTATTAAAGTATAATAAAGTTATTCTAGTAGTAATAGTAATAAGTTATTCTAGTTGTTAGTATACAATGTTATTAAACTGTGTTATCGCGTTCTGTGGTAAGGACCGCTCTGGCGGTAAAAGCCTCCTCCATTTCCTTCCATTTCGGTCTGTCTCTTGCCAGTCTGCTCCAGGTATTTCCCACAGTGGCAACAATGTCGTCACTCCATCTTTTAAATGGCCTTCCTTTCCGTCTTTTCTTGTGGATAGGGCACCAATTAGTTACAATTTTGGACCATTTGTTCCCTGGTGATCTTTGAACATGTCCAGCCCATTTCCATTTTTGGGTCATAATGGTTTTTGCTATATCTTTTACCTTGGTAATTTTCCTGATGTCTTTATTTCTCACTTTATCGCTTAGCTTAAGGCCCAGGAGACTCCTTTCCATGCTATTTTGGCACACTTTGACCTTATGAGTCTGTTTTGTTGACAAGGGCCATGTTTGGGAGGCGTAAGTGAGACAAGGCACCAAACATGTCTGCATAGCTTTAGTTTTCAATGTAACTGGTAGATTACTCTTGAATACCTCTTTCATTGCCCAATACTTGTTCCAGGTTATTTTGATTCTTCGCTCTACTTCTTTATCATTGCATGACTTGAAGGATAGTAAATGTCCCAAATAAATATAGTCTTCGACGTATTTAATTTCTGTTGAGTCAGATTTTATAATTGTGTTTTGCCTATTTGTCATTAATTTAGTTTTCTCCCAGTTAATTTCTAAACCTACTCTTCTGCTTTCTTTGCTGAGTGACTGTATCATGAATTCCATTTCTTTTGAGTCTTCCGAGAGCAGTACTATGTCATCCGCGAAACGCAAATGCGAGAGGCGGTTGCCATATATGTTTATCCCTCTATCTTCCCAGTCAAGTGTTCTGAATATTTCTTCGAGTACAGCAATGAAGAGTTTTGGTGATAAGGGGTCGCCCTGTTTCACCCCTCTCCCAATTTCAAAGACTGAGCCATAGTCATTTATTTTAATTCTAGCTTTACTTTTGTTGTATATTTCCTTCAATATAATGATATAGTCATGGTTCACTCCTTGCCTCGATAGGGCTCGCCAAATTGCACTGTGGAATATAGAGTCAAATGCTTTGCTATAGTCGATAAAGCATATGTAGAGAGGTAGGTCGTATTCTTTGAATTTTTCAATGACAAGTTTCAAAGTATGGATGTGATCTATTGTTGAAAACCCCTTTATAAAACCTGCCTGTTCTACTGGCTGATGTTCATCTAAGATACTAGTAAGACGTCGGAGTAGAGTCGATGCAAACACCTTGTAGACGCACGACGTGAGGCTGATTGGTCTGTAGTTTGATATTGATTTCGGGTCTCCTTTTTTGAAAAGCAAAACGATATCTGAACACGTCCACTGTTTAGGTATTTCTTTTGTTGATAGTATTGAGTTGAATAGGTTTGTTAGTGGTAAAGTGAGAGCTTTTGTACCGGCAATTAGCATTTCGTTTGTAATACCATCAGATGCTGGGCTTTTTTCTGGTTTTAATAACTTTAACGAGCATTCGATTTCATTTGTATTAAATATTGGTACTTCATCATTGTTATGAGAAACTCTTTCCTCGGCTAGTTTTTCCTGGTTTGTGATATCTTGTGATGCATACAGTTGCTGGTAAAAGTTTGTGGCTAATTGCAGGATTCCATCGCTGCTCGTAACTGTGGATTTTTTCTCGTTTTGAAGCTGGTTCATCACGTGTTTTGAGTTGGTTAGGTATTTATACGCCCTTTTAACTGCTCCAGATTTTCTGATGTGATTTTCTATAATATTGACTCTATATTGTCTCATGTTTTTCTTAATCTGTTTATTTATTTGTCTATATAACTTGCTTAATTGAGTTTTTTCACTTTTTGTTTTATTTTCCTTGTTTTTTAAGTAGTGTCGTTGTTGACTGAGTTCTATAATTTCTGTTGTTATTATTTCTTTCTTCCTGTTGTTGTAGTTTGATGATGCAAGCTTGATGGCCGCACGTTCAGCGCTCTGTAAGATTGTATTCTGTATAATGTCGTAGTAATTCTGCACAGATGTTATCGTGTCTGGCTCTATGAATTTGTTTATTTCTGCGGTGTAAATTTCGTAGTCAATTTGTTTTCGTGCTGTTGTAGAGAAGTTTTTACGTGGTAGGTGCCTGCGCTCAATATTGATTGTTATTCTAACCATGCGGTGGTCACTTGGGTGGTGTATGCTATTTATAACACTGCAGTTTTCTATAATGTTCGGTTTGTTTGTGGCAATGAAGTCTATTTCGTTTCGAGTATAACCATCAGGTGACTGCCAAGTCCATCTTAATTTCCTGGGTTTTCTAAAGAGCGTGTTAGCTATTTTTAAATTATTCTGAAGGCAGAATTGAACAAATCTTTCCCCTCTCTTATTTCGTTTACCGTATCCGTAGCTGCCCATAACTCTGTTCTCACCTACTGATGGTTGCCCAATTTTGGCATTCATGTCCCCAAGAAATATAAAATTTGTGTTGCTTTTTTCCAATAATGTATTCAGGCTTGTGTAAAACTCTTCAATTTCTTTTTCACTTGCTTTATGGGTAGGTGCGTATGTTTGACCGATACTATATAGCTTTCCATGTAGCTTAGCGTGAATTAAGGCGACTCTATCTGTTATACCTATAAAATCAAGGATCTCCACTGACAGTTGTTTTTTAACTAGGAATCCTACTCCATATTTGCCTTTGGTGTGGCCGTAGTTGTATAGGTAGTAATCGTCTCTGTCTTCTATTGTAAAACCTTGTCGTCTCGTTTCACTGATGCCTATTATATCCCATTTTAGTGATGATAGAGCGTGCTCCATTTCAAGTATTCTTGATTCATTTGCTAGGGACCTTACATTGAAGGTTGCTATGTAGAGCTTATTCTTATTTCTTGTTTTAGTTATTGGAGGGTTATAGTCTTTCGCCCCCGCGGTGACCAGCCGTATTGGGGGACGTAATTCGTTTTTTCTTTTTGAATTTGTGGTGCTTGTTCGACTTGCGAGAGGAGGCGGCGTTGATTGCTATACTGCGTTTTGATCATGGTTGTCCTGCTTGTTTGACGGGTTGTATGTGTTTTTGTTCACTAAGTAATTTAGCATACTAGGCTTAAGGACTCCTTCTGTAATGCTAGATGATCTTTGCAGTGATGAGTGGGCAGATTTAGGGTTATTTTTCCGCTTTTCTTGTGGTCTTCTATCTGCTACTTTGTGAGGGTTTAGTTGGTTAGTCTCGGGAGAAATGGAAAGCATTTTCTTTTTGTGTTTTTTGTATTTAATAATAGCTTTATTTCCTTTTTCTTTTTCTATTTTAACCCTTTCCTGTAATTCTTTCCTTTTTTCTAAGATATGTTTTGGATAATCCTCTTTTATGTAGTACTCAGTATTATTTAGTAACGATTTTTGCTTGAATATGTATATTTTCGTACCAAGTGTTGTAAGGGTTACTGTTATCGGCCTAGGCTTTTCCCTTTTTGCCTAATCGCGTAATCGCCTGTATATCTCTTTTTTCGAGCTTAATGCTGAGGTGTTTATCAATAAAGTTTATGAAACTGTTTTCTAAGTCAGAGTAAGACGATTCTTTTTCTTCTAATCCAAAGAGTACTATATTTCTCTGTCTTGCCTGTTTTTCCAGAAAGTAGATTCTCTTCTCTTGGTTTTCCACTTTTTCTTTTAGATAATTATGTTTTTCTTCCCATATTTTGAATTTTTCTTCAAGAATTATGTTAATATTTTTTGTTACGTTTGTCGTGACATCTTCTCCATTTTTAAGGATTGTTTTCTTCTGTTCGTCTAGCTCGTTTTGAATTTTTTGAAGTGCGAGCATTACCTCTTCCATAGTTGAACAATTTTTATTTTTATTTTATTTGGTTTTGTTATGGTTCAACTTCTGCCCTCTATTGGTAGTAGCCTGAACTAAGCAACTCTGCAACTCGTCGGTAGGTGGCGCTAATTTTAACAGATGCTTAACTAAGCTCTTCTGCAATTCGACGGTAGATGGCGCTATTTTTAAGAGATGATCCAGTAATGACTTTCAAATTTACGCTTTAGAGGTTATAATTTTGAAAATAATCCAAAGTTAACACTTTCTGCTATCTTTTGCGCTTTTTTTGTTGACTGACCTTCTGTTTAGGGTGTAGTAACTTCCTCTTCAATAAACTTGGTGGAATTCGAACGGTATTGGAGCGGTTGAAGAAATCCGCCGCCGTTGTTTCGATCACAGTTTTCCACTCAAAGGTGGCACCCTCACGTTTGAAAACGATAATCCTGGTGTTTCACAACTAGTTTCACTCGAATGTTGCGGTTTGCGTTATATATGTCGTTGTTTTATACTTTTATTTGCTAAAAATAGCGGAGCCGATGTAAACATGAGGACAACAGCGCCCTCCTCACAAACTCAAGGTAAGGTTCAACAAAATTTATTTACATCGGAAAAATTTTTTTAGATAGCTTGCCACCATCTCTTAAGTGGATACAGGATTCCTTTGTTGGACAAATTTTGAGACTTCTTATTAAAAAACTGCAACAAGTAGTTTTGACTGTCCTCTCTTAATGTTAACTTTACACCACTTAAAGAATTCTGAAGAGACTGAAACAGATAGAAATCTGAGGGTACAAGGTCGGGGCTAAATGGTGGATGCATTAAGATTCCCCAGTCAACGTCTCTCTATTTCTAAGTTTATCTATTTTTGTTGAGTGGCTAAAGATGTATGTGGACGGGAGTTGTCGTGATGAAAGACCACACTTTTTCTGCTGATCAATTCTGGCCGCTTATTCTTAATTTCTTGTTTAAGTTTCATTAGCTGTTGTCAGTTGAAATCCGAATCGATGGTTTTCCCCGGCGGTAAAAGCTCATAATGAATGACGGATGTCCTTTTAATTCCACCATACACTCAACATAACCTTATTGCGTGTCAACTGTCAACCCACGTTTCGCGATTGTCTGTGTCTGTGCTTGACCGACCTTTGATCACAATTTCTTTCATACATTCTTATCGTAGCTGATCCACTTTTCGTCACCAGTGATCAATTTCTTCAAAAATGGTTCGATATCATTACGTTTAAGAGCGAAAAGAAAATGAGTACAAGGTCCATAAGGTTTCTTTCAGTGAGTTCATGTGGAACCCATATATCGAGCTTTATTGTATAAGCATTTTCAAATGGTTGACACATATAAACTGGTTTAGGGTCAATTGTCAGATCTTCAGCTATATTGTAAATGTCGATCTAGCTCCACTTTGTCAAAAATGTTGTTACATTTTAAAGTAAAACTTTAAAATTAACTTAAATTTAAGATTCACCCATTTTGGCGAACAGAAAAACAAATGAAAAGAGGCGGGAAACTGTTTTTTTTACTTTTTAATTTTATTTTTAAAAAATGTCATCTTTTCATGGTCTCAAAACCAGCCAGTTACAAAAAATATAACCAAAAAGATTTTATTGCAACTTTACTAGAAAATTCGAAAAGACTTCTTCCCCGACCTATTATTTTGATACAACTATTATAACTTCATTTATTTAATAGCTATCTCTATATTGGGATCTGAATCTATTTAATGATGCCTAGAGTTCTGTTTCAGACAGAAAAAAATACCATTTCTAAAGTTAATAAAAAATACGTAAGAAATGTGACGTACGTAAAAATATATACGTAAAATACATGTTTATCTAACAACGTGCTCAGGTTATTAAATATCACGTACAAATCAATTTCCACCGGGTAGAAATCTGAATCCAATTTGCGGGCTGTCCGATTGGAGCGCCGGACGGCAGATATCAGGGCGAATATCGCTAAACGGCTAAATAATTTAGTAGCAATCTGCCGGCGTGCCCGCGGCGGACGCCACGGAAGCGCAGCTCGTGCGAAACTTAAAGACTCAACCCACTGCAGCGATCTCTACCATCCGTGCTAAATGTTACTTTAGCATGTATGCAAAAGCTATATTTTTTTATTAGGTATTATTAAAATTTGAAAAGTATACCTATTTTGGAGTTTATTATATGTTTTAAGGGTTTTATCACGTTAATACTTCACGCTCAATGATTACTAGAAGGACGAAATACTATCTTGGGGGCAGTTGCTGTGACTGCGCCAATAGATACGAATAAAATTTTATGTTTGTAATTTAAAAAAAAAAACTCAATTTGAATTCATTTTTGATACGTTCTAGTAGGCATCGTATCTGTAGCGTTTTCTTTTTTAAACGTAGTTAATAAATTTATAGCGCAAACATGATATGTAACAGTGTAGTGGACAGACAAGCTTATGAAGTGTGGCCGCATCTGCCTCGCCGTGTTGTTGTGTCGAGCTGTTTGTTTATGATTTCACGTATTTTGACGTCATTTTTAACTTCTATTTTCATAAACGTAGTTATGCGAGAAAATAAAATCATTTTGTTTTTGCTTTCTGATAAAAGAACTGTGTTAGTCTCTCCATGTAGGAGAAGGATTGGAGCTCAATCCATCGCGCTGATTCATTGCAGATTGGCGTCTCTACGATGAGTAATGTCTGGTGGTCTGTGATAACTATCAGTACAGACTGCTTAACGTGATCTTCTAGGCACCGTGGCGTCCTTGTGAATCTCTCAAAGATACATAATAAATGTTGTTTTTCTAACTTGTTATGTAATTACTGTATCATTTAATTTTTGCATCGTCCTAGTAAGTCAAGAAAGAGTATGAGCTTAAAGCACCCATCAACAAATATTTTTGCTTCCGTTATCACTACATAATATTATAAAACAAAGTCGCTTACCGCTGTCTGTATGCTTAGATCATTGAAGCTACCCAATGGATTTTGGTGCGGTTTTCTTTAGTAAATAGAGCGATTCCCGATTAAGGTTGATATGTATAATACATGCATAATATAGTAGAGGAACACTGATAGTTTTTGCAACCGAAGCCGGGGCGGGTCGATAGTATTTAATAAAAAAATAATGCTTACTGTATTGTAAATTTTTAGTCTTCGTCACTTTAGACGTTAGGTTAGGTTAGCGCTCGATAACTATTTTAATCTAGTCAAAAAGTTAAAAACGTCTTAAATAGAGGTAAAGCTCGTAAAAATATGAGCCATAGTTCATTCAATCTCTAGAATAATTGGACGAGGGATTTTCTAGCACGCAAAAAATTTACAAGTTATCAACAAATTAAAGATCAAATAAAAGGAATTTAGTTTTTTGTTAAGCCAGTTAAAAAAAGTAGGAAACTTCCAATAACAAAATCTTAGCTTCCGGAGTTCTATCTCTATTATTTATAATTTTAATTTAAAGCTGAAAATAGGTCTCCGCGCGGCCGCAAAGTCATGCGCTTGCCGCCGCCAAAGCCAATAGGTTTTTTTGAGTATTAAATGTTAATTGAAAATTTTTAAAAATTAAAGTGTTAGACATTTGAATGAATAAATTTCCATTATAAAAAAGTTTTAAAGTCCATTTTCAAATAAAGAGGGCTGTTAATTAACATTTTTCTTCATTGCCGGTAATAAAAGATGTTTAAATAATTGGTGTTTTTTTTTTTAAATAATTTTTCGCTAATTGGAGACTTTTTTATATATAATTATACTCAATAGGATCACGTTGCTAAAGTTTTTTAAAACGTGTATTTTGTTTAACCTATGTATATGTCGGAGAGTCAATGCAGATAGTTATTAATGTCGGTACCTGCGTTGTTATTGATATTCATCTACCCTCACTCATTATATTATTCGTTATTCTGACGTGTATGTCGGTACCTGCGCTATTGTCGATATTCACCTACCCTCACTCTATTATTCGAGTCGTTCTGTCGTGTATAAAAGACCGACGCGGTCGCAGCTAAGGCAGTCTTGGCTCTGGCTTGGCACGGTGCACTCGTTGTATCCTGCTAGTACCATTAACTTAAGACTCTTTCGATAATTAATTTGTACCACCGAATTAATTGTCACATATTGTATTACGATCTATAATTTGTCTAAGGCATTACGGGCAACTCGAGCTGTGAAGGTGAGCGCTGATACGTATCTTTAGGGAGATCTCCTTAAACCTACACCCGTGGTCGCAAGTCCCGGGCGCTGCTCTGAGTTTGTCCCTCTGCCACGCGATAGACCCAGCACCCGCTCGGTGAGTTTATTGAATCCTGAGTAGTTCGTCTCCACCCCATTAACTAGTCTCTGTGTAACTATCTTGTATTAAATTACATTGTTAATAAACCAGTCCGGCCGTCCTTCCTCCTTCTTCTGATTCCGATATATATAAAAAAAGTAAATTAAATAGCTTGAAATAACTGATATTCATTTTTAAAATTTTCAAAAAAAAGTAAATACTAGTATCTACTTAAACCTTGCGAAAAGATTTCATATCATACTAGATGGCCCGGTGAACTTCGTATCACCTACGTATATTTGTGAAAAATATGGACAAAAGTCTTTCTGAACGGACCTATAAATATTTGACAATCAAGTGACAATTTCGTGAATGACTATTATGTTTTACAGCTAGGAACATTTTGTATTGGGAAATAAAATCATTGTTTTTAGTATTTTCCGTTACATATTATTTATGTTTCTCACCGTTTAAACCTTCCCTGAACTTTCACAAACATTTCAAGATGAAAATTGGCCAAATTGGTCCAACCATTCTCGAGTTTTAGCGAGACTAACGAACAGCAATTGATTTATATATAAGTATATATATAGATAAACTCCGTAATGGCGTTATATGTTGATAGTAAGAGATTTAAATGTAAATTTTGTTTAATTATTATTTTTAGCGCATTATAAGCTTGTTTTATTTAGCTTTTTTTACTTTTGAATATATTTATTTATATATGTGTTTTTTCAATACATTTTGAGATTTAACTTTCTATCACTCTCAAGGTGTTATATTTTTCTCATAATATTAATAAAAATATCTATTATTGAAGATAGTAATACTATTAATAAATAAATATGCTATAATTTTCCTTTTTCCAATAAAAAATATATAAATAGACGTCTCTAAGTTCCATACAACCTTCAATCACGCGAATGAACAACATTTTCTGTAACATAGTGTGAGTGTGCACAAAAGCATAAAATACATGAAAATAATGTTTGTCACTTAACATGAATTAAAATATTTAAAGTTTCTAATATAGTAATACCCTTTTAAATCGTATACATCTTAATTTACGTCCGGTGTACTGAAAAAAGGTATAGATGTAGTAAATATATAAAACCAATTGTATTACAGTTACGTGATATTGCCACTTAGGTAATCGTACTATTTCACTGCAAAGATAAAACAGTAAATAGACACGTCCTATTACACAAAACGTCAAACTTCGCGTCGCATTCGACGCGTCACAATGGCGTCGCACAAAGCTTAACTTGCACCCAGTCATTAAAATTTCGTTCTACATCTTTTCCATTACGCGACTGCAGACAAGAAATATAAAAATAAAAAAGACAACCCCAAAAACAAAAGTCAGAACGGAGAGAACAGGAAATAAAGTTAATTAAGAGCGGCGAAATCGACTGAGTTGCGGTGGAAATTGGCCCCTTAAAAAAGAGACATTTGTAGCCGAGCTATTGCGCTTAATTTTTGTGACAAGTGAAACAAAAGAGTTGGCGGGGTGTTGGGGTGTGCGGGGGGTGAAAATACGTGGGGGGGAGAGTGAAAAGATAAGGTTCGGTGTTATCACCGGCGGTTCCGGGCGGCCAGTGGCGAGTCGAAGGCGATACCTTTTGTTTTGCCACATTGAGGGATGCTCGCTCGCTTGACGTTATCTGACTCCTTGTTCACGTTGACCTTTCCACTCATGCTAGTAAATTTTATTTTCTAAGACATTTCGTGTTTTTTCCGGTGTCAGTTCAACAATGATAAGTTCGCGATAACGTCAGGCCATTTAGGTTGCTATTGAGAGATAAATGTAGCTATTAAACATTGTATCTAATAAAACCGTAATTGAAATTCATAAGATATTGATTTTTATATATATTTGAAATAGGTAGGGATCCCTAGTACAAATTTTTCATCTGATTAGTATCAAGCTAATTTTCCTTTTCCTTTTCCTTAAGAAATCAGAAAAAAAATCAATTTTTGATGACCTTACGAGGTCATCAAGTTGATGACCTCGTAAGGTCATCAAAAATTATTACTAACCAGCTGATTTTTTTTCTTTTAGTTCATTAATATTTATATAATTTGATGGTAATATTGTCCTACAAATTGCGTGGTACGTTATCCCAGTCCTACGCTCACTGCTGCTCTACCTCCTGCTAACTCTACTATCTACCACAATCGAGAGTTTTCGAAGAGGAACTTTTTGTTCGTCTCATCAAAATGAAGCTACTCCCGGAAAATTAGCTTGATACTAATCAGATGAAAAAATTGTACTAGGGATCCCTACCTAAAAGGTGCATTAATAACTAGTTAGGACTAAGTAGTTATTCTACTTAGTTTTCCTCACATTAACTTTGATCCGTTTGTATCACAAAGCGTCATATTTTTAGTCTTAATTATAGTCACCAAAAACGTCAAATATTTTCGATAGTGTTGCCCAAATTCAGTCTTGGTCTTGCAGTCTTGGTCTTGTTCTTGCGTTTTTGCAAGACCAAGACCAAGAACAAGACCGCGTATTTTTAGCAAGACCAAGACCAAGACTGACCGTGCAAGACTTGAGCAAGAACAAGACATAGCCTGCAAGACTCTTGCGTCTTGCAGCTAGGACTTAGCGCTTTTTCACTGAGTAGTTAGGTGTAACAGTTCGGTGTATAGGTAGGTACGCTTAGGAATTCTATGAGACGCAAAAAACTGTATCAAAGAATATGAAAAACTGGACCTATGCGCATTACGACTAATACCATAAACATAGCGAATAAAAAAATATCTATTAAAATCAAACTGAGTGCATGCATAGTTATGTTTTAACCATCGGCACTTTGATAATGCGGCATCAAAGGTTTTGTACTTACTTCTCAAAGAAATTTGCCGCTTTTCGGAAGTACATGGTTATGATACACGCGCCGGCGGCTTCTTTTGAAATCTAAAACAATCGTTGCCGCCACGCCGAAATCATAACATTTGACACTATTTGATTGCCGCCATAGGGCGTAGGTATACTCATGCAAAATAATTTCGAATTTTAAGAGTACCTACAGGCGTTCCAAAGAATAAATAAGTTTCAGAGTGCTTAGAATGAAAATGAATACATTATACTGATCACGCAAGTAGTATTATGATTAGGATAAAATGGTAAGGATAGGTAGTAGATGTCATATTAATTCATTCTAGTAAGTATATATTATAATATTGATTACTTATATGGTTTTAAACTAATTACTTAGGTACTAATATTGTACATTTAGTCATTATATTTCTTAAGTTTTTACAAGAAAAAATAGCAAAAAGTGTTCAAATATCACCCGTTTAATAAATATTGTAGCCACTTTTAAATATACTTGAAACGTGTAAAAAAATTCTACAAAACTAATAAAATAATATAAAAAGCGTAGGTAGGTACTTACCTACTAATAAAATAAAAAGCCTGCGATAAGAGTTTTGTATTACTTACCAGCCCGAATATCTCTGAGAGAGATGATGAGAGTAAGTATTTACTAGCTGTGCCCGCGACTTCGTCCACGAGGAATAGTAACTTTGGAGGTATAGTGACGTTCAGGACTTATTTATTTATTTTAAAACTTCTGTCATCAAACATACAAACGAACTCTTCAGCTTTATAATATTAGTATAGATGTACGCCTCTTATAAGTTGAGGGTTCAATCTCTTTCTAGACAGATAAGTATTGTTCTTTAAAATACAGTCAAGTTATTGTAATTAATTTGTTTTTTTACATGTTTTAGCAAATGTAAGCTTATAAATCATAAATGTTTATTAAGAAACAGTTACTTCCATGGAAAACGACATATAGGTCAGTTGATTTTTCGAATTTCTTATCAAATCTTCAGTTATTTATTAATCTGCTTGATCTTTACTATGGCTATGTTAATTCAAGCTCACAATGTTCCAATTCTAATACGTTTTTCTAAGATTTAAAGTAAACTTTAATAAATAGTAATAGACTAATAGGTAATTGCAAGACTTGCAAGACTCTTGCTGCAAGACCAAGACCAAGACCAAGACTGGGAGCGCAAGACCAAGACCAAGACCAAGACCAGGTGTATTGGCGCAAGACCAAGACCAAGACTGGCTAAGTCTCGTCTTGTTCTTGCATTTGGGCAACACTAATTTTCGAGACTCGAGAGAGTAAATACAAATAGACACACAGACAGATATATCGCACGTAGGTTGCTTTGTTTGTAAATTAATTATTTTACAAGAAAGTAATAAGACCTGCCTACGTGTAAGAATATACATACCTAAGTAGAAGTTAAATTACAGCAAGTAAGTTTACGAATATTCAATGAATTTTATTTTAAGGTAAATATTTTTTGTTTAACAGATTCTGCGTGGGCGATCGATTTTATTTGTGCGAGAACAAGATCTTATGCGAGTACGATTACGAGGAGCGTTTGGTGTTCGCAAACATGGCGTACAACCCGCCGCCGCTTGCGCATCTGAAGAGACAGACCACTCACCTACCACCACCGCCGGTGAGTTTATTGGATAACATAGATATAGTAGCTTGAATATTACTGTTTTAACTGCTCAATAACACACACAAATTAAATAAAGTGGCTTTAGTATGCTGCTGGTGTAGGTTCGCAGTTGGTTGTTATATTACCTACTAGACTTATTTAATCGATCTCTTCTTTCTCAAAATCCTTTAAGAATACTTTTTTTAAATCTTTTTTCGGGATTATTTTATATGCTTCAGCCTGTAATAGCCCACTGCTGGGCATAGGTCTCTTTCCCCATGTAGGAGAAGGATCAGAGCTTAATCCACCACGCTGCTCCGATGCGTGTTGGCGGATATATTCCCTACTATGAGTACAACCGGGACCGACGGCTTAATGTGCTCTCCGAGGCACGGTGGGGAGACCCACAAGGACTGCACAAACACCTAGACAAACATCTGTATGGCCAACACAAATGTTTGTCATGTGCGGGGATCGAACTCGCAACCGCCAGCGCAACAGCCACAAACCAGTGCTGTGACCGTTGCGCCAACACGTCGTCGCGTATTATAATATGACATGAGTTAAAATTTGATTTTTGTTAATAGGCGAACAGCGCAATGGGAGGACTTATGAACGGCTCAAGCCGCTCTGGCGACCTCAACAACAATATGTCGGGCTCGTCTCCCGCGCCCTTCGCGCCTCCGCACCTTAAGCCTCTCGGCCTCTCCGCATCCAGCTGAGACTACCGCGTGTGAGACATGGCTCATCCCTACGTCAAGTATCAAAACTGAGCATTTTTGTGAATTTGACGCTCCTACAAAATAAATACTCAGTGTTACTTAATAACGTGACAAATTAACAATGCGTACGACAAAATTAAGTGAAGCCATTGGGGTTTTCTCTTAGTTGCAGTTTTACTATAAAGCGCTCGAAAGTATTGTCAAGTATCAATACTCAATAGACTCAGTGTTACGAGCTATTGGTGAATCTAATGTAGGTATGTTTTAATATGGTAAGCGTATTCATTAAAACGCTATTTTAAACTAAAGGTGACAATTAAAATTCAAACTAACGGTATAACGTGTAGTTTTGAATAGTTGTTACGAAGTTAATGCCAAAATCGGATTAGACAATTATACTTCCTATGTGGATGATGTTAGATAGACTTTTAAAATATAATGGATTTTTAATCTCATAAGATGATCTCATAAAGCAATCTCGATTTAGTATAATCTTTAAAGAAAACTAAATAAAAGGTTCGAACTAAATAAAATGTAGACTACGAGTAAAGACGCGGGCAAGACTGCTTTCTGGGACGGATTCAAAGAGTAATTAATTACATTAAGATGTGAATTCATCGTATTTTAATTATCTTAACTTTGTAGAATTAATTAAAATTAATGTAAATATGAAAATTATACGTTTAAATTTTCTATGTATCGAAATTAAGCGAGCAGTGTCGCAAGACGTGTGGTAATTTTTTGTGCTGTTTTTTTTTAATAAAATTTTGTTATTAATACATTTTTGGCTTGGCCATAAATAAAATTTAATTTTACCATGTAGCGCTCGCCACATTGTTATTTCGTTTTGTACCTAAGTATATTGTATATTATCTGTTAAGTTTATCATGGACATTGTTATAATGTTTGTATTATTTATGTAAATAATATATAATCGTAAGTAGACTTATTGTATCGTACATTAAATAACTATACATTGATGTATATTAAATATTAAAAATATAGAGAAATGTGAAAATACATGTTGAATACAATTTTTGAATTTCATGATTATTCAGAATAGTTCAAAGTTAGTTTATTTAGTGATATTATTAAATCTTTCTCGTATTATGTACTGATAATTTATATTTCCGCATTTATGTAGGAGAAGTTTCATGCATTCCTATAAATTTTGCTATCATGTGAACAATTAAAACGTGTCAGACTCTTTCCAAACCAATGATATGACCAAAGAAGTAGCTAATTAAAGCCTTGTTCAAATGAAATGTTTTTTTTTTCTTATGTTTCTCAACCAAGCACCCTTTTTTTGTTAATTGATTATTATTGTTATTATTTATATCTAATTTTTTATGATAAATTAATAAGATTTAGTATATTTATTTATTTTTATTACCATCGTGAAAAATAGTTATAAGCAAGCTCAATTGACAAACAAAAATAAATCATCGTCATTTCAAAGGTAAACTAAATTTCAAATATGTGTAACACTTCTTATTCAATTAAATGCACATTTTTAAAACATTCTTTAAAATCAAACACAATTTAATAATTTGTCAATAATTGTCCTAACTAAAGCATTAAAATTAAATATGCTTAATTGTGAAAATAAAAAATAGTGTACTTAAGTAAAATTCCAATCGTATTATTAATGTCTTCGCTAACGTTACGTTTCGCCGCCGGACGTGCAAAGAGAAGAAAAATCACCCTAATTTTCAGGCGGGGGCTGCATTCATTGATGGTTGAAAATAGTCTGATAGAAACGTTATCAATGCCATCTCTAATTTCATCAGCAAACAAGATCATTTTTTATATTATATTCCACAAAATACATGGTTATATCATGATTTTTATGTTTATACATTGATGAATGTTTATTTGCGAATTAATGACAATATAATCTAACTATATATTTGATGTTACTTGAGATACTTCATACATCTTAGATCTTTAGACAACAATATCAATTGTACTCTTATAAAAAAAATTATTACCTACACTTTGCACCGGATAGAACGTGCTTAGGATATGGCACATATTAATATATATCTGTAAAAAAGTATTAATGGTGTATTCAAAGTAAGCAAATCAAATAAAGGTGTGACGGGTGAGTAGACCTTTGCAGCAGACTTCCCCGACCATGAACGACACAATGAGGCGCGTGAAAAATGGCACCGGCCGACGCGACGGCCCACAAATCAAAACTGTGAAACCGTTCGACAAAAAATAAAATAGAAAAAAAAGAAAAAAAGCGTAAGCCGAGCGCACACCACTGATGGCTTCTTGCAATAATTTCCGTTTTCAATGAACGCGTTTTTCTTTTTCTTATCACCGCACGAACTAGGATGGTTGGGAATAAATTGAAATACAAAATTGATTGTTGACTTTTCCCGGTCGCTTTATTACTGTCATAAATAGAAAAGAGATTGAAAATTGCCTACCGAGGCGGTGTCGACAGATTTGACGATTCCGTTATTCTTTCACAGAATAGTATATTCAAGTATAATATTCGCTGCTTTTTATTATTTTTTTCTTGATTATGAATATCGATTTTTGTTGACAAATATGATATACTAGCCGACCCGTGCCCACTTCGTTGCGCGTTAATTTAATTTTTAATATTTACTTCTAACGACGATATCTCAAAAACTATTCATCTAATTGATATAGTGTAAAGGGAAATTTTAATCTGCATTAAATGCCTAAGCTAACTAACATATTCATTTGGATAAGGATTAATACTAAACTAAAGAAAATAGCTTTGAAAATAACGTAATGTTTTAATTTAAAATATGAACATAAAAGTGGTTATTGTAAGTCAACCATAAGAGATAGAGATATGCTATCGCGGACTTTTTTGTAGCATTTTTATAGATTTTGAATTCGCTAGTACATTATTTAACTATATCTTTGCTAGTTTACGCGGCGTTCGCGTGGAAAGCTCCCCGTTGGCGAGATTTTTTGCGACCTCTTCAACATTTATCGCCGTATTTCTGCGAATTTACATTAAAACATAATAAATTATATACCTAAACCTTCCTCAAGAATCACTCTTTCTATTGTTGAAAACCGTATAAAAATCCGTTGCGTAGTTTTCGAGTTTATCGCGTTCAGACAGACAGACAGGAGGACAGAAAGACGCGGCCGGGGGACTTATTTTTATAATAAGTATAGATACACCAAGAACAAAACGATAATACAAGAAGTTCTATATGTTCTTTGTTCAATTCTGCGACAATTTTAAAATAAGAATGATACAAGCACAGCAGTTTTAAATAGAAAATTACACAAAAAAGTTTGAATAAAATAATGAATATCTAAAACAGGAAAATGAAAAAAACAAAATAGCTACGCAAGGCTTAAAACGTTTAACTGAGGTAGGGCACAGCAGGAAATGTCCTGCTCAAAATATGGAGCAGCCCGACTGGGGTAGTACCTCGACTTTACAGAAGACCACAGCTAAATAATACTGTTTTCAAGCAGTGTTGTGTTCCTGTTGGTTAGGTTAGGGAATTGGGGTAGGGTCGACAACGCGCTTGCAATGCTTCTGGTGGTGCTGGCGTCTATAAGCTACGGTAATCGTTTACCATCAGGTGAGCCGTACGCTTGTTTGCCGACCTATTTGTATTTAAAAAAAAAACGACTACAAAGTAAAAAACATGACCACTTGTACGCAGTGGCGTAGCTAGGCAACCGAAGGCCCTGGGGCAAAATATAAACGAGGGCCCCAAGTAAACTATTTAAAATCGTTTGTTCTGTATTCGTCCTGTTCCGAATTCGACGTACTCCAAATTTTTCGTAATACAGTCGACTTCGTAATAAACTTTGAAACCAAATACAAATTTAACTTATTTTAGTGAACAAATTAAAACTATTTTATGAAAATAAAAGAAAATATCTACCTGTTACCGTTCAAAACAGTACAGTACAGTCCTGTAACAGTATGCAGATAGCGGAGGTACGTTAATACGATCCCGTTGAGCACCCTTTGGATCTGTCAAACAATCAGTCCAGCCTATTGTAGTTCACTGCTGGACATAGGCCTCCCCAAGTTCACGCCAGACATTCCGATTTTCCGCAATCCTCATCCAGCCTACCCCGGTAATTACAAATTATGTAGTTCGTCGATCCAACGGGCTGGAGGAAGTTCCATACTGCGTTTGCCAAGACGCGGTCTACACTCCAGGATACGTCTGCTCCAACGGCCGTCGGTCCTGCGACACAGGCGACCAGCCCACTACCACTTTAACTTCCTATATCCGTGAGCTATGTCGTTTATTTTCGTTCTCTTGCGGATAGTCTCATTTGTCCTATCCTTGAGAGAAATCCCAAGCATTAGCCCGTTCCATTACACGTTGAGCGACTTGTGGACCAGTCTGTTTGTCAGTGTCTACGTCTCGGCTCAGTATATTAACACAGGCATGACGGATTGCTCGGAGACTTTTGTCTTCAAGTAATGCAGAATCTTCGAAGTAAAGACTCGACGAAGCCTGCCAAACGCCATTCAGCCTAACCGAATCCTCCTATCAGCCTCCTTCTCGTAGTTGTTGCGGCCTAGTTGGATAGTATGGCCTAGGTAAACATAATCCTGAACAACTTCGAGAAGGGTATCTACCATCGATCGATATGACTTAGTTGTTAAGCATAACTTTCGTTTTCTCCAAGTTCATACCGAGACCGACTCGTCGGAAGGACTCGTTTAGGCCAGCCAGCATTTGGCCTAGCTCTTACAAGGTCTCCACAAAGATGACGATATCGTTGGCGAAACGAAGGTGAGAGATGGATTCGCCGTTGACGTTGACGCCTCGTTCCCCCCAATCGAAGGTCTTAAAGATATCCTCCAGCGCAGTAGTAAACAGTTTAGGGGGTATTACATCTCCCTGTCTTACCCCACACCGGAGGAAAATGGAGTCTTGCTCTCTGGTCTTGGATATGAACGGTCATCGTCGCCGCATCGTACATACATCTCAGTACCTCCATATATCGCCAGTAGATATGAAATATCTGTAGAGAGTTCAGGACAGCCCAGGTTTCGCCATACACAGCGGCTGATTATATTCTTCTGTCTTTTGTATAATCTACCGAACAGTATGGATGTGGTTGACGGTGCTGTAGCCATTTCGAAACCCAGCCTGCTCTGGTGGTTGGATTTCATCAAGTCTTCTGGTGAGACGATTCGTAACAACCCTCGAAAACAGCTTATAGACGCGGCTCAGAAGTGAAATCGGTCTGTAATTCTTTAACAGCGACTTATCGCCTCTCTTAAAGAACAGTACCACCACACTCCTGGACCACGCCTCCGGTGTGATGTCTATCGGTGGATGACGGCGTTAAAGAGTCTCGCCAAGAATTTTAGGGCAGGTCATCCTGCTACTTCAAGAAGCTCAGTCCTAACTCCGTCATCCCCCGGAGCCCTTCCGTTTTTAAGCTGCCCGAGTGCCGCACTAATCTCATCTGCTTCAATGTCCGAGATGGCTTCCAAATAATAGCTCAACAATGGTGCACACGGATCTTCAGTGTCCCAAGTCTCAGGCTTGCGTGACGAGTATAGCTATCCATAAAATTTCTTGACCTCTTCTCGGAGGCGAGAGCAAACGGTCCTGCCATCCGCTGTTTTGAGCTTCGCAAAATGACTTCACCCCAATGGTCTTTGAAAAACTTTTAACCCCATATTCTGCTCAATAAGAGTAGTAATCTCTCTCGTATTTGAGCAGCGGATGTCTCGGCGTACAAGTTTCCGTATCCTCTTGGAAAGAGCCTTAATCTGTTCTGGTGAAACTGCTTGAGCAGTGAGCAACTCGCACCTCCGCCGCATCAGGCTTCGGGAAAAAGTTATTACTGCTTCGTTGACTTCAATTACATCGACAAGTAATACAACGTAATAAGACAAAAAAATAGTCAAGTAAATACGCGCTATTAAAGATTACTCAAAAAGTTGTAATCAGATCTCGATTTAATTTAAACAAGACTACATGACAAGTGTTAGCTTTTGATTAAAGTAAGAATCATCAAAATCGGTACACCGAGTAAAAAGTCATGCGGGATAATACAACGTAGGTCGACGAAAAAGTAGTCAAGTAAATACGCATTATTAGTATATAACTCTAAAAGTACTTGTCAGATCTCAATTAAATTTAAATTAGACCACATGACACGCAACACCTTTCAATTAAAACAAAATTAATCGAAATCGGTCCACCCAGTCAAAAGTTCTGAGCTAAAATACATTTAGAAAAACTGTCTAATGAGAACCTCCTCCTTTTTGGAAGTCGGTTAAAAATGTCTGCGATCCAGTATACACACCGTCTTCACCACGTTGTCGGTCATCTCGTCCACGTCGCTAGTAGTTTCCAGCAAATCGAATCGCTTTTGGAGTTCCAGTTGGAACTACTCGGAGGTATTTGGGGCAGCGTAGCTCGAAGGGTAGATTTCATCAAGCGGGTCCGCTCTTTTCGGAGACATATATTCAGAGTGCCAAGCAATAGTCGGTGGTCGCTGCCGGTGTTAAACCTATAAACTATTGAGACATCTCTGAATATAAGCCTTTTATCTGCTATGATGAAATCGATGTCGTTCCACGTCACAGTGTCGAGGCTTTTCCATATTCACTGCCTTTGGGGCTTCTTCTCGCAAATGAATTCATCAAAAGCACCGCCCCCCCCTCCCCCGCTTCGAGGATGTTGACGAGCATCTACCCTCTGCGATTCCTGTGCCCCAATCCGTGTGGTCCGATTCTCGATTTGTCGCGGTCTTTTACTCCTACTTTAGCGTTGAAGTCTCCCATAAGAACGTTGTAGAAGGCCGAAGTAGTGTCATATATGGCCCTTGTAATATCTTATACTTCATCGCCAAAAGCCAGCTGTAAGATGACTATCCCGACATCGGTCGGCTTCTACAGTTCCAAGGTGGTAGTGGAACTTTGTTATCCCTTAGTTGCCTCTTACGACACCCATGGGTAGAGGGGGGGTGGCTAAATTCTAGACTGCCGTAGCCACACAGGAAAACCCCTTCAATTACATCGACAAGTAATACAACGTAACTAGACAAAAAAGAGTCAAGTAAATGCGCGTTATCAAAGATTACTCAAAAAGTAGTGATCAAATTTCAATAAAATTTAAATTGATACAAGACAAGTATCACTTTACGAATAAAACAAGAATCTTAAAAATCGGTATAGGTACTTAGTGAAAAGTTATGCGATATAATAATTATAACCTAGGTCGAGGAAAAATAGTCAAGTAAATATGCATTATTACATATAAGTCGAAAAATGGTTGTTAGATCGCAATTAAATTTAAATGGGACCACATGACAAGCACCACCTTTTGATTAAAACAAAAATCATCGAAATCGGATCGAGACCTCCTCCTTTTTGGAAGTCGCTTAAGTTGGTGTTGTAAAATTGATTATTTAACTGACTGCAGAACGTGCATTTAACTGAGTTATTGTTGTGTCTAGTACATTATTGAAAAGAGTAATTTATTTGTTTTGCAATCGATAATCTGAAGATAATTCTTCAAAATATTTTTTTTTTCCGTCGAGTGTTTCTCATAGGTCCTGCCATGCATCAAGCGCGTGCTTTTGAAACGCGCTGGGGACAGGGGAGTTACCTCCAAGTTTCAAACAAAGATTTTCGAGACTTGTTGGGAATTCCTGTGTTATTTTTCATATAAGTTACCATTATTAATTTCGCGTTCATGGAATCTGGTTTATTTATATTCCGAATGTGGGAGAAATTTTCATAAGTTAAATTTATAGTTTGTAAGTCAGAGTCCGAGGGGCCCCCTGAGCTTGAGGGCCCCGGGGCACCGCCCCGCCTTGCCCCTTAGTAGCTACGCCACTGCTTGTACGCACTATGTTTTATAGTTTATACCTAGTTGCTGAAGCTGCAGTGGTTCAATCTTCAATTAGAACTCTCCAGCATGAATCTGCCATCAAACTCCTGCTAAATTATAAACTGATGAAATTAATGCATTCGTCTACGTTCTCTTTAGGAATTGCAGCTTTGGTGACTTTGGAATCTTAAAGTCGCTTAGCTGTATGGTCAATGTATAGGTAGGCGTACCTTAATTATTCTAAGAATAAAAATTCACACGCCACAAGCATATATATAATACGGTATTATACCGTAACGAAAATGACAAATTTTGATGGGACATAGTAGTTACACAGTAAGCTATTAAACATCCTGCAATAGTAAAATTTTTACTTTAAGATTTTACAATCACAATTAATAACATGAACATCAACTATTCCACTAAATATCTATGTCTAATTTCCAAAGTATATTTAATATGTTTTCTATGCTATATCTCGCCAGACTTTTTCCTAGACAGCAAAATGGACGTTTTAGGTCAGACCCTATGAGCTCAGATTTATGATTTAGACTTCCTCAAGAACCTCTTCAAGAAGTTGAATGCGCCACGTAAAGTAGACATTCAGACGTCATTAAAAAACTCTCAAAGAGCTCATTTAACTGAAAGATGACGAGAGAAATGAACAAGATGACTTTATTTAGTCGTCAAAAAGAGAGACTTTCATTAGTTCATTAAGAAATTTGAAATTTTATTTAATTTTATTAATTTTATTTAAGAAATTTGAAATCATAAAGAATTCTGAGGTCATAAAAATTAGCTACTTAAGACGTCACATTAGAACTTCTATTAGAGGTCTTCTTAAAGACTTCATACTGAAATCTTTATGATTTGGATGCTGATTGGGGTGTGATGTGGGCCTGTCAAACTATCACCAGTCAAAAGATTGTTTTCAATGTTATTAACTGTATTCCAACTATCTGTATAAAAATGATATATTTTTTTTGGTAACGTAGTTTTTTCTTATTAGAAGACGTCCTCCTACACCTGATTTGACAATTAAGATGTATTGTTGATATAGGTACGAGTATACATCGAATCATTGTCATCAACTATTTGAGAACAACAATAACATTTACTCGATATTATGGGGTAAATAAACACGCGATAGCTGCTTATCTGTACGGTTGGATGTCTATACCTATATATAATAATTTATGTAGTATTAGAGATAATTAAACCTAAACCTACTTCTTCTTCTTAAAGTGCCATCTTCTTACGAAGTTCGGCAATCATTTTGGCAACATGTACTCTTGATACCGTGGCTCTGAATAATGAACGGATGCGAATCCCTAACCATTGGCGTAGGTATATTTTTTAGCCAAGATGTTCTTCTATGACCCACACTGCACTTGCCTTGAATCTTGTCCTGGATAATAAGTTGAAGCAGCTAGTATTTTGAGTTTCTCATAATGTGGCCGAAGTATTCAACTTCTGCTTTCTTCTTCACGTGACTTATCACCTAGCTTACACACTACAAAACATTCTAATGAGCTTCAATGAATAAACATTTTAATACCTTAAAGCAAATTTTGTAATTAAAATTTTTGCTATTATACTATTACTATAAAATTATAAAGCGTGACTATATTACAAGAGATTTTAATGTTTATATCCCTGGTGTTCTAATATGTTTTTTCACCGCTAATAAGAATGTATACTACATATATATTACCTATTCATGAAAATTATAATGATACATTTATACCGTTAGTACTTTAACGCCCGTAAATAATTTCGTAGGCTATTATTTTTATGGGATATTTTCCCATTTACAGTCTTCAATCGGCAGTCAGAATAAGTTAACAAGTGTCGTTAGTTCTAACAACCCCCCTCCGGCTTGGGATTTACAAATGAAAACGACTCCCAAAACGTAACCATCTAAAGATGAGCCCCAACAAGTGTAAGTCAGATAATTCTTTATTCTATTTTTTTGTAAAAGGGGAGAACTCGGATGTCTACTATAACTGGCGTTGTCTACCCTGGGTGTTTTATTTTTATTCGAGTTTTAATTATTAAAAGTTTTATGAACTGCTTATTTCTTTTTATGAGGTTGTTGAATTAATTCCTTTTGTTTGTTAATTCATTGCCTTCGGTGTTAATTGCTAAAATTTCGCAAAATAGTCTTTTTCGTACTCCTGTTTTGTAAACAAGTACAAAGTCAAATTATTAACTTATACGGCAAAGCTATTCATGTTATATATTGCTATTTTACTCTTGGAAGGCGTTTTAATTCTTGTATTAGGTACAATTTATGGTAATTTACATACCTGTATAAAAATACAAAATATAAAATTCTAATACTAATATCAAACACGAGCCCTTTTAAAGAAAAACTATACTTATTAAATTTTTATTTTCATTCTCTCAATTAATTAATAAAATACTTTCTAAGTACTTACCAAGTTTATATATAAATCACGATGAATTGTCAGTTTAGTTTTTAATTTAAGGCTGTCCCATATACGAGTTTATTATATTTTTATATAGTTTTTTATCTTTATACATTATGTATATTACTGCAATAAGATACATTACAAAAGTTGATTTAAATATTATAAAATGATTTAACGGATCTTTATTCAAACAACCTCTTATCACGTACGTCGAATATCATAAAACATTTTAAGTTCACAAAGAGGCTACTCACGGTGAATTCTCATTCGACGCGGCAAGATCGTTGTAAGTAAATTTAACTTTAAAATATGCATAACAGTTTTCCAATGCGATCCCCTTTCGGAATTTAAACATGTCGAATCCTATTAAGATACATTCTGATTCCTGCTGCACTTCGAAGCTTGGGAAAGAAAATTCACTTAAATATTGTTATCATACTTTACTCAACTATTTATTTTCGTCTTTTTCACGCTAAGATTATGAAAGGAAGTATTTGTCTCGTTTCATCGTTTCAGCGTGTAATATCCCACTGCAGGCCTCTTTCTGCATGTAGGAGAAGGGTCAGAGCTTAACCCACCACGCTGCTCCAATGCGGTTTGGCGGATATATCGCCTACTATGTGTACAACCGGGACCGACGGTTTAATGTGCTCTCCGAGGCACGGCGGGGAGACCCACAAGGACTACACAAACACCCAGACCACTGCAAACATCTGTATGGCCAATACAAGTGTTTCTCATGTGCGGGGATCGAACCCGCAACCGCCAGCGCAATAGCCACAAACCAGTGCTGTGACCGTTGCGCCAACGCGTCGTTCGCGAGTATTTGTCTATAAATAGTTTATTTTAATATCTAATTTTTTTTTTTATAAGTTTATAGCTTTTTTTATAAGAAATATAATGCGTTGGATTATTTTTATCGTTAACGCGGGAAAAACTACGGCGTTTGTCTATTATAAAATCACGTTAACGTCATATGTCATACAACTGTACCTACCCTACCATTACCCTACTAAAAATATATTTCCTTGAGACATTCACATTTATTTAAATGTAACTCATATTCTTAGATATCGTATCTTTTGCATTAGTTATTTAATGTGTGTGTGTGTGCGTGTGTAAAAATAGGCATATGTATGTAATGTATACATTACATGCATAAAAGGATTTAACTACAGTTGTTAATACTCCACTTCTAGACGGTTTATACATATGTTTATTTATTTAAACTACTGTATATCTATCTTAAAACCTTATTCACTGCCCGACCATAAATAACGCACATCGACCTAAAAATAGTATTTCTGTGGTCTGTGACCTAAAAATCAAGAGTAAAAATTAGCCGATTGTCTCATACCAAATGTCGATGTGCATTATTTATGATCGGGTACTGTAATTTAATTTATACCTCAAAGATGACACACTAAAAATCGCATCCAGTTTACTGTAATAGATTATAATAATTAAATTTTCTTGATGCTGGAACATACAGACATCTCTATGTATGTTTGACTCTTCAAATGGATATTTTTTTAACCGATTTCCAAACACGAGAAGGTTTTCAATTCGACTGTACCTTTTATGTGTGTTAACCTCAGAACTTTTACTGGGTGACCGATTTCAATGATTCTCTTTTTTAATCAAAATGTAGTGCTTGTTATGTGGTCCTATTTAACTATAATCGAGATGTGACAAGCTCTGTTTGAGTTGTCTTTGATAATGCGTATTTGCTTGACTAGTTTTTCGTCGACCGTCGTTGTATACTTCATTTTTTATTGAGTGGACCGAATATGAATTTTTTTTCTTTAATCGATAACTAGTACCTACTTGTCACATGGTCCCGTTTAAATGTGATTGAGGTCTGACGAGTACTTTTTTCGTATTTACTTGACTAAATTGTCGTCTACCTAAGTTGTATTACTGGTCGATGTAAATGAAGTCTTTTTTTTTGTTTGTGATCAAACAATTATTTTTATAAATTTACCGGCCATATTGTTATCTTACAAACCCATACAACTCCTTTTTCCTAAATATCTCTAATTGATAGATTTAATTCTCTATTTAATATTCAAATTTGACTATAATATACTATCGATATACGTTGATAATTAAAATTGCATCGAAAATGAGGAAAATAATTCAGTACTTAAGTAAGTTACTATAAGACGTCAGACCAAGTGTTAAACTTTTGCAAATAAGTAGAATTAAGTAAGGTTGCAGGCTTAACGCCTCCACAGTTTGCTTTAATAGTATTATCAAGTTTCCAGACCGTATTGAAGGAATCTTATACATATTGTACTGAAAATTTAAATAACTGGGTACATTATAAAACTTCCTAATAAAAACGTTGTATTAGTTAAATATCATTTGATCAATGAAGTATATAAAAAGCTTGTAAACAATTTAATAAAGTTTAATGAATTAAGAACATAAATAAAAACTAAACCATGCCTAGTACAATAAGGTAAATGAAATATTTGAATGAACAAAATGTATTTATGGTTGCATCACTCCGTAGTACTTGTTGTTTAGCTTCAACATTGGCCTTTCTTGAACGTTCTTCTTGTACATCTGCCATCTCCCTTTCTGTATGTTCCTTTGTTTCAGTTGTAGTATCTTCAACCGTACTTAAGCTAGTAACAGTTGTAGTAGTTGTACCTCGTGTGTCTCTCACAGTAGTAGAAGTTGTTTCTTGTATTGTAATTTCACTGGTTTCCGCTGTCGTTGTAAGAGTCGGCACTGATATTGTACTAATACTTGTTTCATTAATATACGCATCAACAAGCTTAATTTTTATTTCTTCCGTAACCGACGAAGTAGATGTTGTCATTTTCGTTATGGGGTCTTTATTTATATAAAAACACATTTTGGCACACTGTTCCTCTTCACATTTTTCTTCTATTGCACATGATATCATATCGTCCCAGGAACTCAATAGCTGATACAGGTATGGTTGATTACAACCATTGATGTATGTTTGTATACCAATTAAATCGTTATCACACATCAGAGGACCACCGCTATTACCCTGTAGCAACAAATACAATAATTAATTTTCGTCTATATGTTCTCTTAAACTATTGAATATAACTAATCTATAATATCTCTCACCTCACAAAAGTCTGAACTCGCGGAAATGTTACTTTTTTCATCAATGGTCGCGCAAACCATGGTGTCATTACTGAAGTTGCTACCACATTTATCTAACGAAGATGGTATCAATTTAACAAATATTTTCATTAAAATTCTTTCTTCTATTGTTTTTTGGATACGTCTCTTAAACAAAAAAGAAAAAAATATATAGCTAGAATTAAAATAAAACATTTAAAAAATACAAATTACTTACGGCATAAACAAGCATGAAACAGTTATCACCAATCATTTTACTGGACCTTATTGGAAACGGCTTCACTGTTGCAGTGATGTTAAAAGGCAAGAGTGTCTTCAATAGCGATATGTCGCTGTACCACCATTCCGTTCTATTGAAACCATAGGGACAAACAACACGAATTATCTGTGAAAGCAATGTGTCATTTTTATCGAAATATTTCTGCAGATATAATGTTTATATTTGAAAATTAGAAAGTTTGGATAGATTTTGTTACCTCTCGTTCTTGCTCACTTTCGTCTTCATTAAAATTAAAATTGGCATCAATGCTAATAGCTCCGAGTCTAGCTAAAAGAGTTTTTTCTGGAAATGGGCTCAGAAAATTGTCAGTTTCGAGAGGAGCAGTGATCAGCCAATTATTTTGTATCAAGACGGCACTTCGTGTAAATTTTCCTCTTAAGCCGTCTTCTACAGGTTGATCCGGATAGTAAACAAAAGCCTAATATAACAAACAGAAATTAGCGATTAGTTAACGTAAACAATTAAATGCTGTAGACATTATAAATCTTACCATAAAAGGAAAGGTACCCCTTTTGATACCTTCTTCTTCGGAAGCCACATCCCTAAGTAATAGTGCTAGAAAAATAGGAATATGTTTATTATATTTTATCTATTACACATAACTATTTGTACTCATATACATATAAAGATTTCTTGTCTACAGTTATTATTAAAAAAATCTTACCAACAATTGCTATTATTAACGTTAAAATATGCATATTATAGAAAATTACAAACAAGAAGCTCTTAGTAACAGACGTTTTAGTTTATATCATAAATTTTTGACGTTTACGTATTTTGAAAGAAGAATATGTATTTTGCTTTTTAAAACATGTTTCTATCTGCACTATCTCAATTCAAAATATAGCAAAAAGTTTTAACATTTTTAATCACTTAGTCGAATAAAACTCGCATAAATTTCTTTACATTTTCTCCTTGTAAAAACCGAATTAACCGAGTCACGTCCCATTCTTTTCGGCGTTATCTCTGACAAAGTTGCGTCGAATCTAGTCGAGGGCATTAATCAGAATCGCAACGGAGCTAAGATGTATTATCCTCAATACGGCGAAAAGAATGAGTTTGCAAATTTAAAACGCGTGTTTTACAGATAAGGTGGAGAATAAATCCGGGAAACATCTAATTATTCATGTAAGGGGTGTTTAAGGACGCGTATTAATTCGCTTGGAACGCAGCTCTGCCGACTTTTGAAAAATATGCTAAGCATATAAAAAGTGTCGTTTATTTTAAAATATTGCGGACGGCTACACGACTTGGGCGGTTCTGGGTTTCGCGTCTTTTCTCTCTTGAAATTGAATAAATACATGAAACATTCATCTTGTCTGTGATACTTTTTAAAGGGTTAACTAAATATAGCTGAGATTTTATAACGATAGACAACTATTTTTAAACACGTAACTTTTTTATTTACGTCTGTTAAAGTACAAAAAGTGAGAATAATAAAACTGTGAAATTCCCCTCAAATATGAGCTTAAGGATAGCATCTGAACCGCTGATGTGGCGACGTCAGAACGACTTGTTCAGACAGTTATTACATGACCAATTTAGTGAGAACCGTTCGAATGTGTCGTACCCTTATAAAATCATTTGTTTTCTACATCTTCATTGGAAAGAAAGTGTCTACAAATATTGGCATTGCTATAACGACACGAATGAACGAGCTACGTGTTTTGGCGACTTCCCACAATTGCTTGCAAGTTCTGCAGGTTGCTTTACTTATTTTAAAATAATTTTTGTAACATCATTGGCTTAGTTTCATTTTCATTCTTATATAAATATAGAAGTATTTAGCACGCCTATGGTCCATAATTATGTTTACTATATTTATAATAATAAATACAAAGTACACATGTCAGAAGTGAAACTTCTTTGGCAAACTAATAAAAAAAAAACGAATTTAAAATACAAAAAAAAACCTATTTGAATAATTGTGTTTGCTCGCAAACAAAAAAAAAAGCGACTTCAATTACATCGACAAGTAATACAACGTAATAAGACGAAAAAATAGTCAAGTAAATACGCGCTATTAAAGATTACTCAAAAAGTTGTAATCAGTTTTCGATCTAATTTTAACAAAACTACAAGACAAGTATTAGCTTTCGATTAAAGTAAGAATCATCGAAATCGGTATACCGAGTAAAAAGTTATGCGGTATAATATAACGTAGGTCGACGAAAAAGTAGTCACGTAAATACGCATTATTAGATATAACTATAAAAGTACTTGTCAGATCTCAATTAAATTAAAATGGGACCACATGACACGCAACACCTTTCAATTAAAACAAAATTGATCGGAATCGGTCCACCCAGTCAAAAGTTCGGAGCTAACATACAAAAAAAAAAAAAAAAACATACGTGTCGAATTGAGAACCTCCTCCTTTTTTGGAAGTCGCTTGAAAAAAAAAACAAAAAGCCAACGTCCGAGGTGTTCCCAGGTGGTCACCCATCCAAGTACTGATCGTCATGACGCTGCTGCGTTACCGGTCGCACAAAATTTTACCCCCCATGTGCCTAAAGAAGTTTCACTTTAAAAAACTTGTGGATCATTGATATAATTAATGTGTGTTATATATATAACTGTGTGTATATATAACGTGTTATATATGAATTAAATAACCAAAGCAATGACCAATATATTATGCACTATATACCTATACATAATACAGTGCGTGTTAGTTTCACAAGAGATAAAACTCATAAATTAATTGCATGGTAACCAAATTATAATTCAGTGTAGTGTAAAATATAGAATACTATTAAATCTTATCAACGTTTTTCAAACGTGTCGTAAACGTTCACACAATCGAAGAGTCAAGAGTCGTTTACGATTAGCAACAAACTAAGGATTTTACCACAATGAAAGTGACCGATCAGTTTTTAAGATTAAAACTTTCAGTGCATTGAATGCTATTATTAACCGACTTCAAAAAAGGAGGATGTTCTTAATTCGATCTTACTGAAATCGACTGTATTTTTTTTTGTATGTGCGTTACCTCGGAACTTTTTATTGGGTGTACCGATTTCGATAATTCTATTTTCAATCAAGCTTAGGTTTTTGACATGTGGTCCTATTTATATTTAATCGAGATCTGATTAGTAATTTTTGAGTTAGCTATAATAATCCGTATTTGCTTGACTAGTTTTTCGTCGAACGTTATAATTTTTTAGAGGGTGCGGTCCACCTAGATAATATTTTTTATTTTATATCGAAAGTTGGTGCTTCTCACATGATTAAGTTTATATTTGATTGAGATATGACAAGTACTTTTTGAGCTATCACTAATGATAAATATTTTGCCTATTTTTTCGTCTACGTACATACGTCGTACATAAGTCGATGTAAATGAAATTTTTCGATGTGATTCCGTTTTGCGAGCAAACACAATTATTTAGATATGATAAATTTAAACTAATAAAAAGTTAATAATGTAAATAGCCAATAAATTTAACATAAATGATCCATAATGAAATGAGTTAAAGAGATTCAAAGTCGATGTGCGCTCTCGCGACTCTCTCTACAAGCGAAGGTGATATGAATATTAAACGCTCGAAGAATTAGAAGATTTATACAGCGATTCGGAAGTTAGAACCCCCACTTAAATGAATGTTTAACATTATCTGCAGAGTTTTGAGCGAGTTGAGCCTCTTAACAACTTTCGAAGAAACTTTAATAGACAGCGGCTCTCGGGCGATTAATTCGGAGACGTGGAAAGGTGGACGAGAATTCTTAATGTGAAAGGGTGACTGTCTTTCGATATTATCGATGTATTACAGTGTACAAGGATTCATGAGATAATTGAAACTAAGTTGTTCTCATCCCGAGACTTGATAATATTATAAAGTAATGGTAACCTACTAAAAGATACCTATTAATATTTTGATGGAATAATAAATATTATTTTTAATCAATTGGCTTAAAATGCAAATTTTGCTGTGTAAGACTCTAGTCATTTATTTAACTGTAGTAATAATTACAAGGGTGGATCCAGCTTTGGCGCCAGGGGGGGGGGGGGGGGTCACATAGTCGTGGTCAAGGCGCCAGGGGGGGAGGGGTCACAGTCGTGGTCAAGTCACAAGAAGTTATAATTTAATTTTTATAATGATAGATACAGATGAAAAGTAGATATTTTATTAATTTATATAAGTACTGTACTTAAAATTATGTATATTGTAACAAAAATCTTGTTTAACAATTTTAATTAGTGGTCCATTTAGGTCCTGGACCCAGCCCAAGGGGAGGTCATGACTCCCATGACCCCCCCCCCCTGGATCCACCCCTGAATAATTATTTATTCCATAGATGAGTAAAAGCGAGTTTTATTGATCCTAAGAAAAATCAATAAATGCAGGAGAACTACAAGCATAAGTCTATAATATAAATTTGATTGGGACGCATCGCGAGCACATCGAGCAGTCATTGTTTGACGGCGTCATTTTCCGAAGTCTGTCCCACACTATTGTGCAGGGCTTTATTGAATTTGATTTACGCGCCAATTTTTGTAGGCTTCGGTTTTTATTAACTGACCTCGGCGCCGATGTAAACTTAATTGAATCCGCCAACAAAAGGCATCGAATGAAAAGAGCGTCCAGCAGTGTGCAATGCAGATTATAATAGATTTTTCCGAATTTGCATGGGTTTTAAGTTACCCGATATTGGATTTTTTCACGGTGGTCGAACTATTGTTTTCACAACATTTAATAACTCTAAAATAACCGAAATGCATTCTGCTTTTTTTGTCTGATGAAGACTTGTAATATCATAATGTTGATGTATCAATATACCCTGTATGCATAACTCTCAATGCTAATTGACAGAGCTCTTGAATGTACTGAAATTATTGTATTCTATTAGTTCAAATTACTGAAACATTTGAACGTATTAATAGCAAATATTTGCACGTTGAAATGCTGAGAGAAGAAAATGGCATAAATCAAAATAGAAGATAAAGTAATAATGTACCTACTATGTAACAAAAAAAAAAAAAAAACGATTGCTTGTTTTACATGACCCACATTTTTTCTTTATATTTGATTTAATATTACTTTAACTTGGCCTCTAATAATTTTCTTGCAACAAAAGCGAATTATATGCTGAGAGACCGTAATCTGAGTTAATTATCTAAAATTCGGTCGTATTTAACGTCGTTTCAAAACGAGTTTTCACAATAATTGTAGTCGAGACGAAAGAGATTTGTAAAGGAATCGCAAACACAATTAGGAGCAAGTTGTTGTTTGTTGAAATTGTCTGGTATAGAGTGTGCATGACGCGTTGGTTCGCCGTTAACGATGCGAAGGTGACATTTTTGTCCTACGAATACTCTTTAACGTTTTATTAATTAATATACTTTGTATTAATATTATATGTGCTGTGTGGTTACGGCACTAAATAATATAGCCACCCCCTCTCTTCCCGTGGGTGTCGTAAGAGGCGACTAAGGGATAACACAGTTCCACTACCACCTTGGAACTTAAAAAGCAGACGGATGGCGGGATAACCATCCATACTGGCTTTGAAATACACAGGCCAAAGACGGGCAGCAGCGTCTTCGGTGCGACAAAGCCAGCCCCGCGGTCACCAACCCGCCTGCCCAGCGTGGGGACTATGGGCAAAACACATGAGTTCGCGTCATAATGTCGGGCGCGAACTTGTGGAGGCCTATGTCCAACAGTGGACTGTGATAGGCTGTAGTGGTAGTGGTGGTAGTGGTATTAATATTATTTTATTTATATTAATATAAAATGTGTTATAAATTAACAATGCTATTTGCGCAATTATTTATATATTTTAATGTTATTACTTTATTCTGCATTACATTAGTCTTCTTAGGTTGCTGTTTGTGTATTTTTTGGATTATTTTAGATTATATTTTAATCAAATTAACATTTTCAGGAATTAATGAAAAAATTAGAAACGCGTTACGTTATGTATGAAATTTGTACGTCTAGTAATGATATAAAAGTTTTTATAAATTAATTTGACCTGTAATATATAAAAAGATTAAATAAATCTAAATTTTTTAAACATAATAATTACGATTTCATTGTAAAACTCAGTTTCGTAGTTATGACGCGGCACAATCGCTCGGCCACTAAAGCGCGTTATTATGATTGTGCCTACAGAGACAGAATCAAATCAAACGGAACAATAGCGGTGCAATTAAACCCACGAGGGGTAGTCTTGTAAGCGACTCCGAAGACAGATTTTCCTTACACTTTTTCACTTGAATTTACTTACTCTTGGAATCATGCTTAAAAGAATATTTCTAAAAACCACAAAACCATTAATTTATTTACCGTAAAATTTTAAGTTTCTTTTTACTGTTGTAGGTTTTGACTTATTATTCAGTTAAGAAATATATCGATCGATGATATTGATATTTTACTAACTTAGAAGCCAAAATGTATGATTATGTCGAAATGTATAAAAGTTTTCTTTCATTGTCAACTCCAATGCAAATTCTTGCCTGAATACGGTCTGTTTATTTCTTTGCCCCTTTGTTTTAGCCGTAACGAGCAGAAAAAGGACCCATTCAGAGCATCCGAACCTAATTACCCTACCCTCAGTTACAAAGGAGGGTTTCTAATTAACGACATTATGTCAAATAATTTGTTTGAGCCGACGACGTCTTACTTCGTTTCACTCGCGGATTGGATTAAGTTTGCTTTCGGTCGGGTTCGTTTGTTTTATAAAGAAAGGCTGCTCGATTGAATCTATTCTTAATTATTTATATTGTAGCTAAATCTTTGGTTTGATTGACCTTTCATTCGAAATATCCAATACAAAGGTTACAGAATACTTCACGTTACAGATTTAAGGAAGAAGTAAAAACTTAGCTATTCTAATTGTCGATGTCATGATTTTTTTTATTTTTATTATTTAGTATATTTTTTTGTTATTCATATTAATTTAAACAAAATATACTGTATTTTTTTTTGGTCACATAACTATGGTCGACATAATAAAATTAGTCTGTGTAATATTTTAGAGACACATAGTCACATAATTATGTAATTATATGTATATATGTATATGCTACAATGGTTACAAGGTACGATCTTTGTAATTATGCTGATGATGAATGATTTCAACTGTAGTTACCAAGTAGAACACTTCTTGTCTTGTCAGCTGTTCAAGATAGCCTTATTCTGGATTTTATTAGCGAAGTATTTACGTTATAGGCCTTTTTCGCTAGTAAAACGTTTTAAAAAGTATTGCTAATTTAGCCCATGTTAGGAACAGAGTTTTTTTATTGATTAAGTTAAACCATTTTATATATTATGTTTGCTATGATAATATATTTCTATGTAGTTTTATAATTAGTTTTGATTTATATTGTGGTTTATAATTTCTTAACCAAATAACTGACTTTTGCGTTTTAAGTTATATCACTCAAAGATGAAATCTATAAAAAATATTTCTTTGTAAATTATATGAGATGTAAAGAAAAGATAGAAAAACTAATTTTCAATATAATTTCTTTTTTTTATACACAGTTTAGTTTAGTTAAGTAGTAACTGAGGTAGGGCACAGCAGGTAATTTCCTGCTCAAATATAGAGTAGCCCGACTGGGGAAGTACCTCGACCTTACAGAAAATGACAGCCAAATAATACTGCTTTCAAGCAGTCTTATGTTCCTGTTGGTGAATAAGGTGACCGGAGCTACTGGGGGGAATCGGGGATAGGGTCGGAAACGCGCTTGAAATGCTTCTGGTATTGCAGACGTCTATAAGCTACGGTAATCGCTTATCACCAGGTGAGCCGTAGCGTGCGTCCACACTGCATGCGCGGTGACGGGCGCGGAGGCGGTTGTGGCGGCGGAGGCGAATGGTGGCCACAGTGACGCGCGAGCTCATGTAGCGATTTGACGTATATCAGGAGTTGCAAACAATGGACGAGGATTTATTATTTTTACTAGACAGTCCAATCTTGAGATGGGAGGTGTTGATCATTAGATATGGTGTGGACGAAATAAATAATAACAGAAATAAGTGGTGAATTTTTTAATTTATATGAAGAATTGAGATTATACCCTACAAAATTCGTATAGTGTATACTGCTATTTTACCACAAGCAATAATAATACAACTTATACTCGTCCATTCGATTATTTTCTTTTTGACAGTTCAAGATTTGAAATTAGTGACCACGAATTATACATACAAAGAGTCCGGACGTAATGTTGAACGAATTGTCTCAATTTAGGGGACAGAATTTTAATACTAATTTTAATTTCCCCACGTAAAAAAAGGTATAAAGTACAGAAAGCGCATACATATATAGCGACAAGACCGAAATAGTTTGATACCCCTGCCACCCGCGCAATAGATCGCTTGCTGACTAGGCCCGTAGTGTGGACAGAACGCGCGGATAGGAATGTTTGAAAACTACGCTCGTTGTATCGCTCAGTCGCTTCCGCTTTAGCCACTGCAGTATGGACGCAAAGACGCGTTTCATATGTTCGATATTTCGCGCCCGCCGCCGCCACCGCGTTAGGCTCGCAGTGTGGTCCTAACCGTACGCTTGTTTGCCGACCTACTTATGGTATATTAGCAATATTTATAGTTTGCATACTCTGATTGTATGTTGTACACAAATATAATATATTTTTTAACGTGCCCTAACGACCAAGAGACGAAATCTTTTATTACCTATGTCTAGAATAAGACCTCGTGTTGCCCTAGTGATCTGTCATTGCTATCAATGCATTTGTCGGTACGATTGCCACAATTAATTGAATTAACGTTAATTACTTGTCTGTTCAATTTAATGTCGTTATACATTACATATAATATAGATTATTACATAATTAGGTTTTGATACGTTATAAATAGCTACGGTATAATAATTACGCTACTATTACAAATTTAAGTTGGAAAGAATATCAAAGATAAATTGCGAAGCATATATTAAAATAAATAGATAGAAAGAACTTTAGACTGTGTAGAAAAACAAGGCACTATCTAAATCCCCGAGGACTGACCATTCCTAATGCCAGCCGGCTTTAGGACGGATTAGCAGACATTTGAATGCCGGGCCGGCGCGTCTCGTCGCTAATTGAGTTAATATTTGGTTATCGGCAGCGCACACTCGCTTCCGCGGCTAATCCTCACGAATTAATGACTCAAATTTATCGTTATTAATGCCCACATGAACCCTACCTGCACCTGATATTATAAGTTACAACGTGTGTTCTAAGCCCAAGGTTTGTCCTTTTTTATACTAGAATAAATTTATACAATCCCTTTTTCATTAGGCCTACGATAGCTAGGTATACTTAAATTCGGTACATAAAAAAATGGTAATTCCAACTCCCAAACAACTCCTACAATCAAAAGTAGACTAATTCGTTATCTGGTCATACCATCATAATATTGTATTGTTATGATTTAAAGATCTTAAATTCAATATTATATGCAAATCAACAATATATAACAATTTCATCTTTTTAAAAATTGTATGATTGATGGTAAAAATTAAGAAAGTTAATAAAGTTGCCGAGGTAGGTCGGAGTGCGCGACTGATTGCAGCGCAGCCGGTCAACTGCGTCCGCCGTTCAATTCGACAGTTTTACGACGAGCCACTGCTTTTATTTGCACGTTCCGCTTCGTTTACGGCTTTATGGCTATTTTTTATAGCGCCACTAGTTCATATTTTGGCAGGTTTAAAGGATTAAGGGATAAACTAACCGTGATAGAATACTGGCTGTAAACATATTTAAAATTCAATTCAATTTTGATTTGTTTTTACTTTTCATATTATGATCTGACTGATTGAAGTAATTACTTTTATGAGTATGGGCAAAACATTTCCCTCTTGTTACATTATTTCAACTACGAAATAATTTAAAGTCTAAAGTGTGAAATTTAAATGAAATGTAAAAAACATACACAATTGGTTAATAATACTTATACACATATACTTATTACCTAATCAGATAAAAATAAATAAATTATAGATAACCAATTTGTTTTCAGTGACCTAGGTTTATTTTTAAACTGAGATGTTCACTACAAAGTAATTATAATTTTACAAAGCCCAAAACACATACATTTCTAAGTTCTTACTGTTCAAAATGACAATCAGATCATTATAAACAAAATCCCAGTAGAAATCGTAATTTTGAATTATAATTTCAAAGCAAACCTATTCCGGGTTTTTATCGCGGTCATATCATCGTAGGGACGTGGCATATTCATGAGTGACCATGTGACTTCGCAAACAGCCGGTAACGAGCGATCAATGCGCAATCACACTCGCTAATCACTCGCGATTGACGGCCCTCGTTGTGACGTGAGCGAGCGTCGCATGTGACGGCGCTCTAATGAATTAATGTGCCAATATTATTTGGTTTAGGTACTGGTCACCGTTATTAGAACGGTTATGGATTTTTTAATACTGGGTGTATTTGGAACGCTTTGTAAGATTTAAACCACGTAATATACTATTTATATACTATATAATGCATATAACCATTTATCCCAGAAACGTTTTTTTAAGAACATTTTACGACTTATGTATTATGTGAGGCAGCAATGTATCATACACATTGTGAAGCCGCGCGGGGCGCGGGAGGCGGCGGAACGAAAATTAAACGTGCGCGCGGCGGCGAGTACGTTTGCCTCGTGCCGTTGACCTCTGTCAGCTGATGGCGCGTATGAACGGTTTGCATTACATTGACAGTTTGTTCCAAACACGATTATTTTAAAGCATTATCTTAAAATTTCTGTTTCATTATTTTTCCCAAACCGGATTATACCAAAAAAAGTTATGAAAACAGGCAAGAAAAAAAAATTTTTTTTCGCGTTTTTTTAATTGTATCATGTCAGGTTATGCCAACACTATCATACCTCTTCGTTTTTCAATGCGTTCCAAATACACCCAGTATATTTGAAAAACTAGCTGTGTTAATTTCAGAAAAAAGCGTTTTAAAAATTTGTCCAGCCTTCTTTGGTAAATGGAGTACATATCCAACACAATTTTTTTTAAAACAGTTTGTCAAAGATTGAAGAAACAAAATCTTCAGCTTTGTAATTATTTGACAGATGTCAGCAAACTGATTATAATATCTGTAGAAAAGATTATGCAATTTTAATATTTTATTGAGAACAGCAGGAAATAGGCTAATCAAAATCAAGAGCAGCCTAACTGTGAACGTACCTCAACCTTATAAGTGTATAGAATATCACAACCAAGTAATAATGCTCTTAAGTGTTGTTTTCCTGTGATGACGATACGTCTCTATGTTGACCGCACCTACGTATATTTGCCACTCTAGCTGTATAACAATATTAAAAAAGAAATAATAAATCATGGTAAATATCACGGTACACGCGAAAACTACTTAACCGATCATCATGAAACTTTGTACACATATTCTTGGATATATTAGAACACAGGAAACTTTTTATTTTTGAAAAAATCAATGCGAGCGAAGCCGCGGGTAAAAGCTAGTATTGTTTAACATGCACTAGTTTTCTAGTGCATAAATAATTAGTTAATATTTTATCGAAATTTTTTCATATTACCTATAAACCTATTATTGGAACATAGTCGGAACTAACTAGGAACGTAGTAGTAGAGTCGAAGTAGAAATTATTTATTTATTTACTTTATTGTACACCACAACTACATTTTACACATTACACATATTTCAAGATAGTTACAGACTGTGAAGTACAATGGACGGACTTATGGCTATTTAGCCATTTCTTCCAGACAACCCAAGTAAAGGAACTTAAAACGATAGTACACATCACTTCAGCCTGTCGCAGTCCACAGCTTGACATAGGCCTCCCTAAGTTCGCGCCCATTATGGCACTAACTCATGACGTGTTTTGCCTATAGTCACCAGTCACCACGCTGGGCAGGCGTGTGGGTGACCGCAGGGCTGGCTTTGAAAACGCTTCTGCTCGTCTTCGGCCTGTGTACATCAAAGCCAGCAGTTGGATGGTTATCCCACCATCAGTCGGCTTTATAAGTTCCAAGGTGGTAATGTAACGTTGTTATTCCTTAGTCGCCTCTTACGACACCCACGGGAAGAGAGGAGGTTGCTATGTTCTTAACTGCTGTAACCACTCAGCGACGATAGTACACATACTTATATAATTATATTTGATTCAATAATTACAGCTATAACAAAAACGTAAATGTATATAAGATGTAGGTATGCATTGCGCTTACATCAGAACGTGCCTATTCATAGTAACATTACTGTGACAAATTGGATCAAATAACACATAGGAAATGTATAATAGCTGATATATAACAGACACGACGTTAGTCTGCATAATGACGTCACGCATGCACCATGACCAGTAATTAACGACTGATTAACGCACAATTAGGCAAGTAATCATTGATAACAGATGTCGCTAGCCACGCTTAATTGACAATATTGTGCCGGCTCCTAATGATTTCCTATAGACAACATTTAAATAGGTTACGTTTATATAGCCAACTTCGAGAAGGATATTTGTCAGAGAAATATAATAATTGCCTACCTTTTTAGTAATTATAGTGGACAAACTGGTATTCAAAATACTGAACTCAAATATAATTGTTTTTAAACTACTTCAAAAAAGGAGGGGTTCTCAATTCGACTATATTTTGTATGTGTTATCATTTAATACCGATTTTGATATATTTTTTATTAACTGAAAGCTGGTGTTTGTCCTGTGGTCTCATTTTTTTCAAAATCATCGAGATCTGACAAGTAATTGGAATCATCCCTAATAATGCGTATTTTAATAGATTGATTTTTTTTTCGACTACATTTTTTTTAAATGTAACTAAGTTGGCAAACAATCGTACGGCTCACCTGATGGTAAGACTACGGTCTCTTCTACGGTCTGATGGTAGGCTACGGCCTATAGACGCCTGCAAAACCAGAAGCATCGCAAGCGCGTTGCCGACCCTATCCCCAATCCCCCCCAGGAGCTCTGGTCACCTTACTCACCAACATGAACACAATACTGCTTGAAAACAGTATTATTTAGCTGTGGTCTTCTGTAAGGTCGAGGTACTACCCCAGTCGGGCTGCTCCATATTTTGAGCAGAAAATTTCCTGCTGTGCCCTACCTCAGTTGCACCTTCATAATTACGTTGTATGTAATGTCGATGTAAATTTATTTCGTTTGTTTTTTGTTTGCGAGCAAACACAATTTATTAATATTGTTGTATATGTGTAGTAGGTATGGCTATTTTTCATTATACAAATTATTTTTCATGGTACATCACAATAATTGCTGGGATATCCAATTTAAATAAATGCTGCCAGCATTCTTGGCACAATTCCACGCGGACATGATTTGTACCAAAACTATCTGTAAATATTTAGTTCTTAAGTTGTGAATTGTAAATATGTATAAAATTTTATAGTATTAAAAAAATTAAAAATAATTTAAATAAATTACACTTTTATTTTTTAATTATGTGATTGTTAAAAGATGTTGGAGTTTTGTAAAGAGATAGAAAAGACATCAAGAAGAACGAGAAAGAAAAGCGAAAGGCTACCATGTTGTTGTAGGTATGACAGAAAAGTACAAATAATAACATGAGATTATAATGTAAAATTATTTTAATTAAAACATAAATATTAATTGAATTATGGAAGGACATAACAGGAAATTTGAAGCAGTCTAACTTGGGAAGCTACTCAACCGTACAGAAGATAACAGCTAAATAACACTGCTGTCAACTAGTACGGTGTCCCTAAGATGTAAGGTAATGCCAGCACTTTCACGCGGTCCAGTCAAGATGACAAGACGTCGGTGCGTCGCACGATTGAGGAGGTGAAAATCTTTAAAAAGAAGATTATGGCATTTACGATGTAATATCTTAGCTCGATTATCCCACACTTCGCCCACATGATGACAATAGTTACAATAACGCTGTCTTCGAGATATATATTATATCTAATGACCTATTATTTACTTCTTACTTCTATCACGGGCTATTACGGCAGCTCGACGACTGAAGCGCCTATTCTGCCTGACCTATTATTATTTATATGACATAATTATGACATATTGTTGTTAACTTGTTATCATAAATACCTAATAGTGATGTTACTCACAGTAAAAAACATATCATGAATTGATTTTAAAAAAATGTGTTTCAGAACGTTTATATTTAACACTAGGTGTGCTCGCGACTTTGTCCGCGCGTAAAAGTAGCCTAAATTACTCCTTATTACATCAACATCGTCTATCTACCAATGAAAGTCCCGTTAATCTCGGTCAAATTCTCAATTTAGCCGGAACAAACAGACAGGCAGACAATAATTGTAAAAATTGCATATGCATTTAGTAAAAAGCGGTTATTTTAATATTACAAACAGGCACTACAATTTTATTTATTTGTAAAGAATAGATTTTCCTACCTCAGGCAAAGACGAACTATGTTAAAGTATATTATTATTTGTAATAGTGTGAGACAATAATGAGGGTACTTTATTATGACGTTACTGAAATGAAATAACTACGATCACGGCATCTCACTGGATCTACCAGCGAGATGCCTCACATCAAAGGGAGACATTAAAGGAATATCTTAGGAACAGTCTCCATTCTTGTGAACATTTATACACCATCCATCGGTTAAGACTATTTGTACACTGATATAAAGTAAACAATTATTGAAAGATTTATGGAATACAACTAAGTTTACCTAATATGATATTTACATTGAGAGTATTAGACGAGATTACATAACATTTAATTGATGAAATAAAGCTTTTTGAAGTGAAACTTTCTTAGGCGCATGAGGGGTAAAATTTGAGCGACCGGACGCGGACGGATGTAACGCGGTAGCGTCATGACGATCAGTATTTGGATGGGTGACCGCCTGGGAACACCCTTATTAAAGTGAAACTTTTATTACATCGTCTCAAACTTTTTCGTCTGTGTGTTGCATGTCGCGTGACAGTCGGCCGCGCGGTAAGATTGATAAAGCGATTTTTATACCCTTAATGGAATATTATTCCAAAAAATTTTAGTTAAATGTCTATAATGTGAAAAAAAGTTTCACTTTTACCGTGGTTTCATAAAACCACACAGGTTATTTTTAAAAAAAAAATTTATTAGATTTTTTGAATGAGTTTTTTATTTAATTAGTTTGCCAAAGAATTTTAATGTGTACTTTGTACGCACGCAATTTTTTTAGTTTAATTGTTTTAAGTAACGTGTTCTAAATTACATTCTAACCTTTTCTAACCAACTAAAAGCTAGTACAGTAGTAGAAAAATAGTATGAGATGGTAGTAGAGGTATTATAGTAGAAAACTATTTGCTACACAGCTCATTAAGACTAGAAAAACTAATGATACAGTTTAGCTACCTACAGGGCTCTACTTTTTACGCGTCTGTGTGTTCTCATGCGTCTGTAAGGTCTATGACCGTAAAAGCTACAATACTATTGTATAAAACGACAATAAATATTTGGTTTTTAATTCTGATTAATGAAGTATATCGCAGGTACCTAGAAGTGCATGTGAAAAGTGAACACAATCTTGAGACTTTTGTACAAGAGTGACAAAATGTGCTCTCAATACTCAATAAATGGTCAGAAATAAAATTATAATTAGCAGTTATATGAGAACATAACGCAGGCGAAAACCTTTTTTAATATAAAAAATTTTGTAAAAAAAACAACATAACATAACAATAACTTTATAGCTGTATAAAAATAAACAAAACTCTTATTCGGATTACGTTGTGTTTATTTGTTACGTGGATTTTTGTGTGTTCATCGGGTAATACGCATTTTATTTATATTACTAAAATACCATATACCATTACTAAAATACTATAAGTATACAAATATTTTATCTCTGTTTGAACTTTTGAAAAAAAATTCATCTAATTAATAGATGAGGGAATATAATAATAGGTACGTGTACCTATATGCACCTATATAACGTATGTATAAATTTTGTAGATGGCAAATAATATTATCTATTTTCATAACGTTAAATATGCTCAACGCGATTCTCAAGGTATAAAGCGACCTCTTGACATTCCCAAAATATTGTAACACAAGCGTATGAACAAGGTGCCCTTAATTAAATTTTAGCTTAAGCAGTTAAATGCCGTCGCTGTTTAGCAATGGCGAAGGAGTAATGTCAACAATTTTCGCAAAGACATTCCGCGAACGCCTCGCCCCGCTACGCTTTGATAACTCTTTAGAATAACTCAACTTTTTCTTAGACATCCGTGAGATCAGAGCTGTTAAATACCACTTTAAAGAAAAATATGCAGTGCCTTTTTTGTATAAATGCTTGTTATTCTATGTTTAAAACAAGCGTCTATTTTTATACTTATAATAAAACTGTAATAGGGTAACTGTAAATTCTCAACGTTGAACGTATTTTGAAAATTTGTTTTGGAAAGCTATCTATAAAAGGTAGATAGTGAAGTTAAAACTGTAATATTTAAAATGGGTATTGCTGGATTGGTATTTATTATTTCGTAAATAGATAAAATTTACATTGATAAATTATAGAATTATTATAACGTAATTTATTAAAAATAATAATTTTAATTACTTAATATTATTTTTTTACATTCGGCTGCATAAAATATACCATTACCTGACCGCAATTTTCTTATTGAAAAAAAAAACGCATCGGAAGACTGGAAAAGATGTAGCCGAGGAAGAAAGGCGTGAACCTGAAATAGGAAATTTTTTAAGTGTTTAATGTCTAATTAATCTATACTGGTCTAAATCGATCTGGATTGTTTCAAAATTAGCATTCGAATAATTTAAAACGCTTAAAACAAAGTGCTCGACGCACCGCCATTTAGGATGCGTCGACATTGTTTCAATTTCATGTAAGAATAATTCATTTATTAATTTGGGAATTTTCTTAGCTATTTAATGATTAGTCTTCGCTTTGAACCTATAAATACTGTAGGTAAGTACCCGTACAAGTAGGTACAGAACTTATTATAATTTAATCTCAAAAGCTTATATTTCGCATACTTAATTAAAACGCATATAATTCGCATAATTGCATCGATATAAGTGCTGCCATTCGCGTTAAACAAACTCTTTGTCTTGTTGTAAGTATTACTTACGTTCTCGAATAACTTACCCGCGTTTTATTAATTTTTCGTTTAAGAAGTTTTTCTTTCTTTTATTACACGAATTTACATTTGTCGCACTTTTTAATATAGGTGGTACATATAAAAAAATGAGCGTAGCGTAGAAAATATATAACAAAGCAAAATTCAAACTTTCTATGAGATAAGAACGATAAATAAATTCAGTATAATATTAGATAACTATAACTCTTTACTTATATTAATAGATTCCGACGACAAAGTAGACTTATATAATTCTTTGCAGGTTGGAAGATATGTTCTTATATTATGCGCATACGCTCATTGTGTAATGAATTTGTAACAAAAATTAATAAAGGAAAATCTTTAATATCGAATTAAAGATTTTTCTTTAGTAAATTTTTACCGCCAATGGAAATTCCTTCCTTTGACGGTGGCATTCGAAATTGGTCTTTGTCTATACAAATAAATAAAATTGCGAGTGTGTTTGTAATATTTAAATAACCACTTTTTACTAAATGCATTTGGATGTATACACGGTACATATACCAAAACAACATTTTTTACAATTTTTGTCTGTCTGTCTGTTTGTTCCGGCTAATCTCTGAAACGGTTGGACCGATGTTGACGGAACTTTCACTGGCAGATAGCTGATGTAGAACAGCACAGGAAACAGTAACTTAGGGTACTTTTATTTTAGAAATTTATTTATTTTATAACTGCGAACTGAACAATAACTTTTTTGTTAAATTCCACGCGAACGAAGTCGCGGGCACAGCTAGTTTATATATGGACCATTCCATGCCAAATCGAAAAAAATTTTCCCTGACTCCTTCGATTTCGCTAAAAAAAAATTATCTTTTTCTACCCCCCCCCGACATTTTTCAGAATTTTTCCTATTTTTTTCCCGACAAAAAAATATACAAAATTTGAAAAAAAAAACCACTTTTTTTAGCTAGAACTTTTTCAAAAATTACACGTTTGTGACCTTTTATTTGAAATATTTGTTTTCAAATGTAGTTAAAAAAAATATGATTTTTTTTTTTCAAAAGCCCAGATATATAAAATGTTTTCCCAAAGTCCGAATGTATTTTTGTCTTTTTTTTGCTCTTTTCTTCATTTTCAAGTTCTCATATTTTAGTAAACCAATACGTGTTATAGTCGCGGCCAATTTTAGACCATTTTAATTTACAAATTCCTTCAAGAAATAATAAATTTATTGATGACGATGACGCTTTAGTTGTTGATTGCATTACAAACAGGCTATTAATAGATTACGTTGATGCGTCTGTGGTGCAGCTTGTAGTTAACGTTCCGCTCACAGACCCGCACTCCACTGCTAGCCATAGGCCTACCCAAGTTCGTGCCAGTCATCCCAGTTTTCCGCAATCCTCATCCAGCCTACACCAGCAATCTTATGTAGATCGTCGGTCCAGCAGACCGGAGGACGTCCCACACTGCGTTTGCCAATACGTGGTCTTCACTCACACTGTGCTGTGTGGTTACGGCACTAAAGAATGTAGCCACCCCCTCTCTTCCCGTGGGTGTCGTAAGAGGCGACTAAGGGATAACACAGTTCTACTACCACCTTGGAACGTAAAAAGCCGACGGATGGCGGGATAACCATCCATGCTGGCTTTGAAATACACAGGCCAAGGACGGGCAGCAGCGTCTTCGGTGCGACAAAGCCAGCCCTGCGGTCACCAACCCGCCTGCCCAGCGTAGTGACTACGGGCAAAACACATGAGTTCGCGTCATAATGTCGGGCGCGAACTTGTGGAGGCCTATGTCCAACAGTGGACTGTGATAGGCTGAAGTGGTGGTGGTGGTGGTCTTCACTCCTGGACACGTCTGCTCCAACGGCCATCGGTCCTGTGACCCTGGCTACCAGCCCACTGCCATTTCAACTTGCTAATTCTATGGCCTATGTTCTCTCGCTGATAGTCTCATTGATAATCATATTGTTGAGAAAAATCTGAAACATAGCCCGTTCCATTGCACGTTGAGCGACTTTAAACTTGTGGAGCAGTCCCTTCATCAGTGTTCACGTCTCAAACATTGCGGAATCTTCGAAGTGAAATGAAGTGAATATCGATAGAGAAACCATTTACAGAAACGATATTTCATACCGAATCACGCTGTCATAAGACATTATATAAATATTACAAGTTACAGTGTTCAATGTTGTTACTGAAAAAAGGTCATGTGAATTGCCTTTTGTCATACTGGTGCTTATTTTCTTAGTTCAACTATTCGCCAATCAATAATAATGATAACACACACAGACACAGATAAGTGAAATTAAATTACCAAGGAGTTTTGAGGAATTTGTAAAGTCCTTTAGGAGGTACCTATGCTTGTAGACGTTTTTATGACGATTCAAAAGTGTTTAAGAAGCCAGCTTGAATAAAATAATTTTTGCCTTTAATTTTGCCTTTAATTTTGTAGTTAAGCATAAAAGGTCTCTTACACTAAAACTAATTGTGTTTTAAATGTCAATGCCAATGAAAGGGCACTGAAATACAAAAGGCCAAATAAAAGCACACACAAAAACAATGCTACCTATAATTAATAAATAGGACGTGCATAAATAATAAATTGTGTTTATTATAATTATGACATTATACTAACTACTTAATAGCTGGTGTTTAATTTTTGAAGCATCAAAAAAATTTTGCTAGAAAAATTTTGAATTCATAAAAATTTCTAATAAAAAGTTATATTTTTATATAGTTTTTATAATATGAACAAACGTGTATTTCAGTTAAAATTAAATACCTATAAAATATAATATGACAGCGTTAAAATCTTATATCAAATTGTTTGTATAAACCGTTAAATCTATCAAAGTCAGTCTGAAAATAAATTTTAAATCGACATTAATGTTAACAAATTACTTGATGAAGTGTCCACAATGATACTTCAGGTTGCCCCGCCCACCTGCCACGTTTTGCTCCAAGAGGCGTGGTCTGTTGTGGGCGGGTCTTGTTTGATGCGTGGAGGACCCGCCCACTGTCCTGCCACGCCCATTCGCTGATGTCTCAGTTCCATGCGAAACGTCGCATCGAATGAATCTCTCTAGGACGTCACGATTGACCTTTACAAAACTTTCTGATTAAAATTATAAAGAAAATTATGTTTTATTGCAGTGTTAAATGTTTTTAAAATTATTTTACGTAAAAATACTACATAGCGGTATATTCTTTTTATTTTAGGCACTTATTTGATAGAGATAAAAAGTGTAAAAAATCAATAAATGTAACCGTTACTTAGCAAAACAAATATTTTACTTACGTTAACAAGTATTTATAATTCTTAGTAGATTTTTTATTAAATAACCGAGTCACAGAGTCATTTTAAACATGTTATTAGAGTAGAAATGTTTTATATGAAATATTTAAAAAGATATTTTGATAAAAAATAGTGAATAACCGTTTATTTAACGTAGGTATTAGGTATAGATAACTGGTACGAAACTCTGGGTTTTATTTTTATGAACTGAAACGATAGCACTCGTAATAGCACTGGAGTCGTATAAAAATAAAATATTCTTTATTTAAATAAAATGCTAAGCTGAGCATAAACGGTAGAGGCTCTCGGAGCAAATGTAGGATTATTCAGATTGTAGCGCGTCCTACGACTCATTTCCATAATTATTATTTCATTTAACTTTTACACTTTCTTCTAAGTACTAGATAACAAAAGAAGAATTAATTTGAATAAGTTTTTGTTATTTTATTGAGTAATATTTGTTTATTAGTTTCTAGCTGTGGCCCGTGGGTTTACACACGTTAATAATTAATTAAGTTCGAACCAGCCCCCCTTAGCCAAGTTGACAATCTACGTTCGTCGAACAACGTCGAACGCTAGTGTCATTCTCATTCCCAGACATTTGTTAGTTTTCTAATAGCGTTATCGATTGTAGATTGTCAACTTGGCTAGGGTACTTCCTGAGATCAGTGCGCTTAACCAAACAAACAAACTTTTCAGCTTTATAATATTAGTATGGCTTTAGTAGTTTAGTTTAGTATGGTATTTGAATTATAGTAATTATAGGCTCTCTAGAAGAGATCACTACTAGGCGATGAGATTTTAAAATTGTCTTTATGTAATAGTATTTTTAAGTAGGTACCTATGTAAGTTTCCTGTGGTGTGTTAAAAATAATATGGTTATTTTTAATATTAAGTAACGCATATATCACTTGCCTTATCGTATTTTTTAAATAATTAAGTATTGCTACTGTAGTTTTAATGAAGAACATTTATTTACCTAATAATTTTATCAAACTTGTGTAGACCCGAAAAGTAGGTACCTACCCTACATACATACGAAAGTACCCCACATACATACGTATTATGACTGAACTACGTACTTTTAAATCGAGCGTATGACACCGAATAAACACATGACATATTTTTTTATTACAAGGGATACAGTTATTAGACACACAAAAATGCCACAAAGCCTTAAGTCCAGCCAGTATATTTTGGTTACAAAAAACTGCGACAAAAATTATTTAAATTCGGCTGCATTTTTACTAAGATGGCATTTAAAGGCAGCACCACAAAGTTTCCTAACGCGAAATCTGTTTAAAATTCATCGCATGGTATGCTTGAACAAATTCTTAAGGTAGTATGCATGTCTCAACAAAAATTTTAAGATATTTAACCATCCAAAGTGTAGAAGTGTTGTGTTTTCGTTCGAATACAATTTTTTTCAGTAAATTAATTTATACTCTAAAGTGTCTATAGTAAATAACAGCACTGTGAAGAAGTTCACATATCGGGAGAAATTCTGAGTTTGGTACATAGTTGATAACCGTTCTAAAGTAGTATCGAGGGTTAGATTTTCGTTTTCCAAAAAGTATTAAATTAATTAAAAATTAAATTCGTTAGCTCGTGTTGTCAAAATGTGTCGTGATATTTATTATATTACATATTGCCTTTTTTCTTGAACTTGCCCTTGCAATTTTTTATTCAAGTTACATAGTCACATTAGCGCATTAATAAAAGACACAAAAATTCTAAAATTCTCCTTAATGTTATACTTTTTTTACAGAAGTAGAACATAAGTTAAACACATGAAAAATATTGCTCTGAAATAAACTTTAAATGAACATTTATGGTCTCACTACCATTTTATCATTTGTAAAGAGAAATTTTATCTCTACAATATTTATTCACTATATTTTAATTACTTTCGACTCGGCTTTGTGTACTGTTGTTGTTTTTAAAGCGACTAAAATGCTAGTTATATTCCTACTGTATTTCGTTTCAATTGATAATCTTCACTACATAGTATAAAACAAAGTCGCTTTCTCTGTCCCTATGTCCCTATGTCCCTATGTCCCTATGTATGCTTAGATCTTTAAAACTACGCAACGGATTTTGATGCGGTTTTTTTTAATAGCTAGAGTGATTCTTGAGGAAGGTTTGTGTATATAATTTAGTATACTTTTATGTAAATTAGCAGAATTACGGCGATAAATGTTGAAGAAGTCGTAAAAAATCGCGCCAACTGGGAGCTTTCCACGAAAACGCCGCGTAAACTAGCAAAGATACAGTTTAGTAATGTACTAGCGAATTCATAATCTATAAAAATTCTACAAAAAAGTCCGCGAGAGCATATCTCTATCTCTTACGGTTGACTTACAATAACGACGTTTATGTTCAAATTTTTAATTAAAAACCTTACGTTATTTTCATAGCTATTTTCTTTAGTTCAGTATTAATCCTTATCCATATAAATATGTTAGTTAGCTTAGAAATTTAATGCAGATTAAAATTGCCCTTCACACTATATCAATCAGATGAATAGTTTTTGAGATATCGTCGTTAGAAGCAATTAGCAGCGAAACATTTAAAGTTCCTAAGGCGCCTACTATGCTATGCCTACTGCGCGGCGAGTCAATCCCCTCTGCCCCGCATGACGCAACGCTCGACCACCAGTACATCTTTATCTTTATACATAGTATAAAATTAAGTCACTTCCCGCTGTCTGTATGTTTAATTGTTTAGAATTTAGATCTCTAAAACTACGCAACGAATTTTGATGCGGTTTTTTTTAATAGATAGAGTAATTCAAGAAGAAAGTTTATATGTATAATACATGCATAACATGGTAGAAAAACACTGATAATTTTAGACTAGAGGTTTCTCGTTAGAAACTAAAAGATATAAAAGAAAATAAAAGATACGTTTATCTTTTATTGTTGATAGTATTAAGTATCATCATTGCACCCGTGCGAAGCCGGGGCGGGCCGCTAGTTAATAATAAAATGTTGCCTGGAAGATATTGCTATAAGCGATAAGGCCACCTTTGCATACTTATTTGTTTTGTATCATATATTTCTAAACTGTATCTTTCTTTTTGTGTGCAATAAAGTTTTAATAAATAAATAAATAAAAACGTTTAAAGCTTTATCACCGTACCATATACCTATTATGTAATATGGCTTTTAAATAAAATTAATTTATATATGCTCAATTTAATAAAACTTGTAACACAAGTTTTTTAATGGGGTTTTAGACTAGACTTTTTTTATAAAATAGTACATATACATAATATTATCTATCGTCTTCAGAAAGAGAGAGAGAGAGAGAGAGAGTAGTAAACCACTTTTTTAAGCTGGTTTAAACTAGAAAAGTTAAAAAAGGTGAAAGTAATAAACCGCATGAAATTTGTATAATTTTACATGTGTGATAGGTATATATATTAAAACTATGCAATATAAAAACTTCCAGGCTTTTAATTTTAACGTTAATTGTATATTTTATACTTAAATTCATTAATAGAGCGTTATAATGTTTTGAAACTAGAACTGGTTTTAAGAACGCTGTTTTCAAGCAAACAAAATTTCTTTTACACCAGAAAGTAAAGACTACGTATATGTAACAAGAATATGAAATTCATGGACAAGTTGCAGTTTACAACAAAGTAAGGGTTTTCCTATAAACTTAAGTAATAGCCAGTACCTACTCACATAAGTCAAGAGCTTAAAATTTAAAATAAAAAATAATAAATGTCAAATATAATATAGGTATAAAGTTAAACAAAAAAGGACAATCAGATTAAATATATTTTTTTACATTTCTGTAATTAAAAACATTAATAAAATTAAAACAAGAGTAATCTCTTCATGATATCATGTTTTTCGTGCATTGTAATAAAGTTCACCGTCCCGATATTCTACAGTTTAATTAAGAACTTTTCTATTCTATTAATATTATCAGTAAAAAGTCTGAAGATAGCAATCGGCGCTCGTATTTCACGTTTAATCTTCAATGATTAATTAAGAAGCTGCCGAGGGCCGCGAGACCGCGTATACATCATAATATTGTCTCGACTGCATTTCATTATAATGCCGGGAAGTATTTAGAAAAAAAAACAAAATTAAAGTATTTATATTTGATCAAAATGTGTATTATTATCTTACACACTAGCTTCTGCGCGTGACTTCGTCGGCGTGGACTCCGCTCCTATTGGTCTTAGCGTGATGATACATAGCCTATAGCCTTCCTCGATAAATGGGCTATCTAACAGTGAAAGAATTTTTCAAATCGGCCCAGTAGTTCCAGAGATTACCGCGTTCAAACAAACAAACAAACAAACAATCAAACAAACAAACTCTTCAGCTTTATATATTAGTATAGATTAATATTAGAAGTAAAATTACGGATTTATATTTATAAATCCATAATTTTATATCGTTTAATCTTTCTAAAACTTTTACTTACTTAAATAAATAATTTAAACAAAATCAAGACAGATTCCGGCCCTTGATGAAAAATTAGCAAAAGTAATTCATTAACCGCTTACAAAGATCCTAAGTTCCTTATTTCGAGCGGGCTCCGTTCAAAGTATTTTTTAATTCCGCCGCATTACCATTGTCTGCCGTGATTTATGGGACGCTGTACGCAAATAGACCGAGATAATGGCCTTTTCACACCTTAATTAAAAATTCTGCTTAATTGATGAGAAAACGTGCTTAAGAATCCTTGTAATTAAAGAAATACTTTTTAGTTAATATTTTTTCCGTCAAGGAATATTTTTAAAAAAATTACTTAAAATAGCAAAAGCGATCAAGTGTTTACAACTTAGTTCACTTCTGGTATATACATGACTAGCTTCTGCGCGCGACTTAATCCGCGTGGAATAGGACCAATTCTGTCATACATGATTTGTGCGAAACTGTAAGCGTTTACGCAGCGGAAGCTCCCAAAGAAAAAAATCCCGATTTTGAAACATTCTTCATTGGTGCTACGCTCCTATAGGTCTTAGAGTGATGATATATATATAGCCTATAGCCTTCCTCGATAAATGGGCTATCTAACTCTGAAAGATTTTTTTTTAAATCGGACCAGTATATCCTGTGAGTGTGAGTGATTAGCGCGTTCACACAAACAAACAAACAAACAATCAAACAAACAAACTCTTCAGCTTTATTATATTAGTATAGATAAGAGACAATACATTGTAATTAGGTGTGTTTTACATTCGTTGAAGCTATTTTTAAGTAAGTATTAGGGTATATTTCTTATAATTACTTCCAACTCCGACACACTATGTAAAGTTTGTCCAAAAATGTAAGAGAAAGATATTTAGACACTAAAATCTAACTAAGTTCGTTATTGGTTGCTGTTAAAGAAGTGAAGTATTTTTTGAACATTAATACATGTTCATTAAATAATAATTATACAAATTGCCTCACAGTCGTACTAGGTATGTGAAATCTTACTTTAGTAAAATATTTTAATTAATAAGGAATACCTACATGTTTTGATAACATTAATAAATAGCATGAACGAATAATTTTAATTTCTTTTAGAATATAATTTTAGCATTAACTTTTCTTCTAACAAAAGATACCAAAATATTCGATTAAGTTGCAGAATTGGAAAGCAAGCATTGCTTAGAAATTATTACCTACCACATCCTCGTAATCCCGAGGTGCTGTTTATGTGAAGCGATATAAGGTCGGTCCAGACCCATCTTATTCACTTTTATCTCAACAGTGTCTGCTCTAAATTTACGATTTTAAAGTGAAAAGTTCATACTCATTTTTTACGTTGAAATATCAGATTGTTGTATGTATGATATCGTCTTAAAATATAATATCTAATACTTTTCTTTATAATTTCGTAATTATTTTAGATATAGATTTTTATTGCAAGACAGAGTACCTATAGTTGATTTTTTTGGGTTCCGTACCCAAAGGGTAAAAAAGGGACCCTATTACTAAGACTTCGCTATCCGTCCGTCCGTCCGTCTGTCACCAGGCTGTATCTCAAGAACGGCGATAGCTAGACGGTTCAAATTTTCACAAATTATGTATTTTAACAACAAATACTAAAAACAAAGTAAAATAAATGTTTAAGGGGGACGATAATTATTTTTGTTTTTTATTAGTCTCCAACGCCATCTATCAGAAATTAGGAAAACTTTGTCGATAGACTAATAATAGTTTTCTAACAGCGGCATATATGGCGTCACAATTAAATAAATATTTTACAGAATAAATATTTTACAGAAACTTATGTTTAGGTTAGTCAATGGTACGGAACCCTTCGTGCGCGAGTCCGATTCGCACTTGTCCGATTTTTTAATGAATGTTATGATATTTTTATATACACTTATTTTTTGTTTACCTCCACTGCTATCAAGAGGCCTGGTGCATTTTTTGCCCAGAAAATCAGCTTCAACGGGGAAATGTGGCCAGCATTCTTGGCACCATTCCACGCGGAATGATTTATACTGCAGCTAGGTATCTGTTAATATTTAGTTCTTAAGTTGTGAATTATATTTTATTATTTCACATTTTCAATATTTAGACTATTGTACAATTAATTTCAATTAATCTCGTAGGTGCATTTTTTCAATGAAATATTTTTTTTTAATTTTGAATTAAATATAGTATGGCCAGAATTTTTCAGCCAAACCTTTCCTGATTATTTTTCTAATATACTAAAAATAAATATAAAATAATTTTTAAGCTGAGTAAAGTTCGCCTCGTGTTCGGATCTCCTACTGTAACGGAATTTAATTGTTAATGGAATATAAAAAAACTTCGTTATTAAAGTTTCATTAGCTGTTAGTTTTAAAAATAAAATGTGCTCAAGAATATTGTTTATTGGAACAATTGCAAAACGCAAAATTTAGTGGTCTAATTTTAACATTTTTTTGCTTCACAAAGAATATCTTTTTGAAAATATCTATGCTGACATATCTAGGAAGTATTTAAATAATATTCATTAATAAAAAAAATTGTATAAAATACCGAAACTTGATACACAAACGACAAAATATCTACATTGTATATTTTTTTTGTAATATATATTCTACTCGTGTGATGGTTAACATCTCGACTATACATAGAAACATCTCAGTTTCATATTCGACATTAATTGCCGGCGCAGGCTTTTCAGTCCTATCGACAAACATAGTTTAGTAAACAGCACTCGAGCTGTGTTCGTTCCTGCATTCTAATTGTCGCATTCAAAGTGGACCGCCGATTTGCCGCCAGTTGCCGTCACAAGCGCCCTCTGAAAACTCTAATTACGATAAATGATGTTTATAATTAAAATAACACTCGTGATTCTTGAGCCAAGAATCAAAGCGACAGAATAGCTGATGCATAAACAAGCCACTTCACTTTGTGCTATTTTGCTGTGCGACTGCATATCTCTTGCGGTATTTAGGGTTGGATTTTTAATTAATATATCTTTTTTAATATTATACTTTTACAGCCTTCTTAGAGGATACAGACATATTATGTGAGGGAAACGCCGTTGCCACGTCTTTTAGGTATTATATTCTTGTGATAAAATAATCCATATTATAAATAAATAAATACATACAATACGTTTAATACGATTTTTTCATATCCAAAAAAAAAAAACTAACCAGTGTCATAAAAATTATAACAAAGTAGTAAAGTGTATTAAGCTCGGGTTTTCACAAATGTAATACTTGCACATCAAGGCGCATATCAAGTGATCAGTAAGTACAGACAGGCACTAGGCAGCCGGGGCGCGCCGAGATACGCACGGCTTAGCACGGGGCATCTAGCTGGGGCACTGAGAATACTAATTAAGGGTTGAGCCGTACAATGATACCAACGGAATTAGTGGGTTTTATTTAGTACTACTGTATGAGGGTTGCTGTAGACAACGCCTTTACAGGTTTACTCAATTTTATGTAAGATTTTTTTAATAGAACTTTTAACTTCATATCAACTCATAAAAAGCGTAACAGACGCTTTATTAACTGTCTTCAAAAAAAGGAGGACATTCTCAATCGACGCTATATTTTTAATGTATAACATTTAATATTTTTTACTGGGTGAACCGATTTGGATGTGCCTTTTTTAATAGAAAGCTGGTTGCTTGTCGTATGGTTTCGCTTAAATTCTAACGAGCAGGTACTTTTTTGGTTATCCTTAAAATGCATATTCAATTGACTATTCTTTCGATTACATTGTATTGCTTGTCGATGTACATTAAAGTCGGTTTTTTCGTTTACGAGCAAACACAATTATTATTATGTTAAGTAAAAGCCGGAAAAATACTAATAAAGTCTAATAAAGTCTCTTCTGTTTGTTACATTGAATAAATGTAGTGTTCATTGTCAGTTTGATGGAAAGGGGAAATTTTGTAAAAAATAATACCTACTTTACATCGAATTTCAGAAGCACAGAAATAGAAATATTTTTAAAGACGCTTAAAGGGGTGATAGACGTGCGAGTAAGTACGCAAACTTGTGGCTCGACGAGCTTTTTCGCCTGTGTGTCACCCTAAGTACGCGTACTTTAAAACCGCCGAGTAAGTTCGTTGGCGATCCGACAAGTTTGAAATTTTGCTCGTAACCCGCCTCCTCTCGTACGTGTGGCAGCACTGCGAGCCGCGAGCCGCCATTTTTGACCGACTTCCAAAAAAGGAGGAGGTTCTCAATTCGATTGTATTTTATATAATTTTTTATTTTTATGTATGTTAACTCAGAACTTTTGACTGGGTGAATCGATTTTGATATTTTTTAATTTAATCGAAAGATGGTACGTGTCATGTGTTCTCATTTAGATTTAATTTATATCTTACAAGTACTTTTCAAGTTGTATCTAATAATGGGTATTTACTTGACTATTTTTTCGTCGAATTACGTTGTCTTATACTAAAAGTTATGCACTTTTCAGGGTGTACGACTTTAATGATTCTTATTTTAGTCAAAATATTATGCTCGTCATGTGGTTCCATTAAAATTTAACGAGATTTTACAAGTACTTTTTGAGTTATATCTAATAATGCGTTTTACTTGACTGTGATTTCGTCACCCTACGTTATATTATACCTTATAACTCTTTGCTGGGTGCACCGATTTTGATGTTTGTTGTATAAATCAAAAGCTAATGGAGTATTCAAGTTTTCATGTGGTCCCATTTAAATATGATCGAGATATAATAAGTACTTTTTTTAAGTGAACTTTGATAACGCGTATTAACTTGACTACGAGTATTTTTTCGTCTATGTTTTACTTGTCGATGTAATTGAAGTCGGTTTTTTTTTCGTTTGCGAGAAAACACAATTTTGTTTCGCCAGTCAGTGAACGCGCAACGCTTGTAGCATTATCTACGCTTTGTAGTTTTTGTCAATTTTGATTGAGAAATTTCTCAAAATGAATGTTTTGAAAATGTAATACGATACAATTTCTAAATAAGACAAAGCTTCTGCTGTCGACGACATCGCAATACAGAATGAGTAAGCTTCACGTGTGTCACCGACGCCGAGCCGAGTAAGTTCGCGAGCTTAAAAACCGCGTACTTTAAGTTCGTACGTCTATCACCCCCTTTAGATCTATTATAATTATTAGATGCCATAACTTTCAAACTTTCAGTTACGCATAGGTATAATCGAAATTAGGTAAATGTTTGATAGAGTTACTTATATAGTGTTACATTTGTTCTTGAAATACAATATTTTTGGTGGTGACTGTACTGGAAATATTTTGCTTTACGATTTAGCCTGTAATGTCCCACTGCTGGGCATAGGCCCTTTTCTCCATGTAGGAGAAGGATTGAAACTTAATTGACCACGCTGCACGGTGCACCGGTGTGCATTCGTAATTTCTTCGCATTGCTAAAATAAATTTTTTATTGTATTTTATTGTAATGATTTCATTTGTATTTATACAAATCGTGTGAAATAGTCTTCTCATCCGATTTCAAATGCATATTAATGATGGTTTGCTGTGTAATCTGTGTCTAGACCTCGCTTCTGGAAGCGATTTCCATAACACGACATGACCACTCCAATGATAATAATTGATATCAAATCACCTAACGACTTAAATGTATAATCATTGTATAAGCACTAGCTTTCTGCCCGCGGCTTCTGCCACGTTGACTACATTGTTTTAGTAGATCCGGTATCTCCCGTTAAAATTAATGCTATATGGATGTTACTTATTATAATTTTAATTTAATATACTTTCACGTATCTTAATAAATAAATAAATAATAAATACTTAATGTTAACGTACCATTCTTGTAGAGAAAGAATTTTAAAATCGATCCAGTAGTTTTTGAGTTTAGCCATTACAAAAAAAAAAAAAAAACGAATCTTTCATCTCGAATCATAATCCGTATAAATATTATCAACTCACAATTATTATTGTACAACAGGAAATGTCTGGCTTTAATTTTGGAACATATCGACTGGAGAATCTCATTCTACAGAGGGTCATAGTGAAACAATACTGCTCTCAAGTAGTTTTGTGTTTTTAAGTAGTTTTGTGTGTTTTAAGTTAGCTAGAGCTCATTGAAATAAGCTATGGTGGCAGGGTCAACAAAGCGCTTGCGATGTTCTTGGTTGCATGCGTCTATAATCAGCAGTAACTACCTACATACCATTAGACGAGTCGTATGGTTGTTTTCTAATCTAGTAGTTAAAAAAAATCAGTCAGTGTGGGTCTGATAGACGAGTTTATTGCTCATTCTCAGGGAACGTACGATTATCGCTCATATTCATTAAAATTATGAAATATTTATAATAGTGTTTTTACGTTAATATCAACCATGCTATCCTTAATTAATACAGTACTTACTCTTATCCTGGATTCTAAAGACGTAGAAAACCGAGTGCTAAGCTTATTCCTTATAATATTACTGCGTAGACAATAAAGAATTATTGCACAGAAAATTAAAATTTCATTAATAATAATTATATTAACAGGTATAATTAATTAAAGTAATAAAATGATCTATAGCATTGCAACCAGAAATTACTTAACCGCCATAATACATTAAAAACAATTAAATTTTAACTTTAGGGTGTCATAAAGGTCACTAAATACTTATTAAAACCATAATATTCTTATATTATTTTAGAATATACGAATAGCTTTTTTTTATGTACCTAGGTTGGCAAACAAGTGTACGGCTCACCTGATGGTAAGACCGTAGCCTATAGACGCCTGCAACACCAGAAGCATCGCAAGCGCGTTGCCGACCCTATCCCCAATCCCCTCCCCAGGAGCTCTGGTCACCTTACTCACCAACAGGAACACAATACTGCTTGAAAACAGTATTATTTAGCTGTGGTCTTCTATAAGGTCGAGGTACTACCCCAGTCGGGCTGCTCCAATTTTGAGCAGGAAATTTCCTGTTGTGCTCTACCTCAATAAGCTCCAATTCTTCTCCTACATGGAGAAAGAGGCCTATGTCCAACAGAGGGATGTTATAGGCTGGATTGATTGATCGATATCAACAGTTATTTTGTCATAAAAATTAAAAATATATATTATTATTTTCATTAATATAAATTAAATACACTCTATAAGAAGACCTGCGCCACGCTGTAACGATTGGCTCTGATCGAGAGGACTCGAGTAGATATTCATTTCGACTACACTTATATCGTTATGCAAAGCTTTATCAGAATATAACAAAATAATATATAACTGTGACCGAATAGTCTCTAGATCTTCGTAATAAAAAGGACGTATAACTTGGAAAACATTAAAACTATAGAAAACCTACAGAAAGAGCTTACAATAGTAGTCACTAAAAAATCTCAGATCCTTTTACGGACCTTTTACGTCCGATTTTAAATTTACATCACTTCTTTAAAACCACGCAACTTTTTTATTATGTTAATTAATAGAGCACGTTTAAGCTTGGATGTGCTCACACAGATGAACTTTTACTGTGTGAACGCAGCTTTAATATTTTATACGAACGCAGTGTAACACAGCTTTATTTCTTTTGGTTCCACCGGATGTGTAATTAAAACCATCCTTTACTGATTTATCGCGTCCACAATTTATTCCTTTATCTTTGCACGGACCACTTATATATCTTTATTCAGTGGCGCTTGGGATAAAATTAGCGAATTTGTTCGTTCTGCAGTGCCTGCCCGACTTCCCTTTCGCTCTGTTTGTTTAAAGGGGTGGACCGTAATTCACTTTCAAGTTATTTACGGTGTTAAGACTTATTTTTAGAATTTAACGGCCAAGTTTATGTCCATCTATAACTTTCGTAAAAACTAATAATGCTATGAATATATATTTGTTTGTACAACAATATAATTTTGTTAAATAACACAATAAATGCGATATAAATATTTGAATAAAAAAAGGTTTGGAATATTAAATTTGACGACAATTGTTCTACACCAGTGATTCCCAAAGTGGTCTATGACAACCTGCAAGGAGTACTTACATTATACTATCTTATAATATAAAGATTACGATATACATTATTTATAATAGTACCTAAAGGTAAAAAAAATTATATATGTTTATAAAATTATGCAAGTTCCAGGAAACATTTACTTATTGCTTAGTTTATTTTATGTTACTTATAGTTTATATAACAGATAAAAAAATTTATTTTGAGTAGTTTTAATTTAAATTCAATTAATCTTAACCCGCGAGCACTCGCGCTATGAGCATTTTGCTCACAGTAAATTTAAAACACGTGCCATTTTGTCAAAATTATTCGTAAAGACATCGTTCATTTGGTAGCTGAGTTTTGTTCCGTCCCCCACCCCTGTATGCAGTTGATTTCTCGCCAGTGTGCGCCAGTCACGTGGACGAGGTGGTTTGTTGCGCCGCGTACCATCAGACGGCGTTTTGCTCATCGCGCGGGTATCGACGTAAGTACTTTTTTTACTCATGACTTAATTTTTTTTCATCTTAGCGACAGTTTTACTGCTACTTTTATGTAATATTACGATTTTACATTACTGATATAGTAATCTATTATGTCTTTCTATTATAGATGGATCGTGATCGAAGGGACGAACAAGTTTTGGCATGGTTGATGGAGGAAGATTTAGAAGACATTGAGGACCCGTCTTTTAGAGCCGATGATATTGGAAGCGATCGAGTACCAAACAAAAAGAATAAAAAAAATGTTCTTATGATAAGTACACTTCATAATGACGACCAAATCGATCCAACTACTTGAACTAACGCGAAACCCGAAATTATCACCTTTTATAATAAAACGAAAGGAGGTGTTGATGTTGTAGATCGACTAAAAGAAGAGAATTCTGTGGCAAGAGTGGCATGTAGATGGCCGCTGAGATTATTTTTCACGATCCTAAACATAGCCGGAATCAACAGTCAAATAATTTACAAAAAAAGTACTGGTATAATCTTCAACTAACACAGCCACATATCCAAAGAAGAAGCACCTTCCAAAATATTTCATATCCTCTTCAGCAAGTGATGAAACGTTTTGTACCAGAATCTGAGTTACCAGAAGAAGAAAAACCAAGTGGTATCTGCGTGGTTTGCCCAAGACGCAAAAATCGCAAGACCAAAAAGAGCTGCATTTACTGCCAAAAATTTTAATGTACCGAGCATAGTAGTACACAATGTGATATGTGTAAAGCTCGCATATATGACGAAGACTATTATTTATACTAAGTTTAAAAGTTTTTTTTTTTTGCATTTTTTCCGTAAGACTGTTTAACAAGACTGGCAAATTAGTTCCTATGATTGTTAATAAAAATAAAAAAGATTAATATTGTTAACTTTTTGAATATATATTTTATAGAATGAATAATGTATATTTTATTTAATAAAATATTTTTTTAATCATATTTTTTGGTAAAACTTGCATTTATTGACATTCATGAACGTGAGCAAAATGCTCTACACGCGAGTGCTGGTGTAAGTTCTTGAGGCGCGAGTGCTGGCGGGTTAAGAAAACTTAACGTGTCTTTTTACTTTATGTTTTTAACACTAAACTCTCTACAGTTTGAAATTTACAAAAAAATCAATATCAGGTAAGTACCTCCTGTCTACCTAAAACCAAAAAACATGGCAAGGGGTCTACGACACAAAAAGTTTGGGAGCCTCTAGTCTACACTGTCCTGTTAACGTTCTTAGTACCTAGGTCTTTTCCTCTACAAAAGAGTAGTGTTGGAGCTTTAACCGTCACTGCTCTAATATTTGTTATCTGAATGGCGGGTGCACAAGTACAGATTTTTTTCTATTACAAAAACTAAAACTTAACGACAAAAAATATACAACGATTTTTCGTGATAAATTTATTAGGAAAATTTACCCCATATAGGTAGGTACCTAAGTGGTTTTAGCATGATTTTGAAACCATGATATCTCGTATCGATTTGCGTGCACTATCCACTGGGCCATCTCTGCACTTCAATTACTACAGTAAAACTAATTTTGTAGCACTTAATTATGATACCATACAAGTACATAATTATGTCATCAAGTATTATTATAGTGTTACATTTAATATGAGCACACACGCGAAACTCCCGTTTTCACGGATACTATTATTCGGTAGTCATAGCATTAAATGCACAGTTAATAAATTTAACAGGCGATTTATTAAAATTTTCATCAACCAGGCCATGTTGGACTCATGGCTCGATAAAAATATTAATAATTCACAAGTTTACGGTGTTTAGTGAGGCTTTGTTGCATGGTGGCGCTTTATCGCGCGATCTCGCAGTGAAATGGCAGTGTATAAAATGCATCTAAAGAGAAGGTTGGCGGTCGACCCGTCGTTATGACATCTAATATACGTTTGGCACGCGATCCCGTGCGACCGCCGTACCCGTGTTAATAGCCCGGTGTAACGCTTATGCGATATTGGCATTGTGTGATTGATTGGTTTAATTACACGTGGAATAACCCTCTATTCATCAATTGTCTTGTTTAAAATATGGTCAATAATTTAAAGAATTCAAGCTAATGATGTGTTGACAGCGCTGTAGCCCAACCGGCAAATATGATGTCTATGTAAATTAGCAGGATTGTGTTACTATGTCAACTGCACGGAAAGCTTTTAAAAGCACTTAAAAAGTCTTAAATTAGCTAATATTTGAAAATGATAACGAAATATAACAATAGATATAGTATTATATGTGATAAATTATAAATTCAAGAAGTTTTCAGAAAAGTATTTATCTTTTTGGACTGTTTCTATTTTCTGGTCTTTTACTCTTATTGATATTTATCAAATGAAAAAGAATTGGCATTAGAGGCCTTTAGTTTATTGAGTCAAAAAGACTCTTCACACGCCTTAATCACGTGATTACTTTTAGAGTGCTTTAAGGAAGCATCTTGGTGTCAACTTCTTTTTTAACCGAATTTCAAAAACGGAGGAGGTTTATTTATTTTTATTTATTTATTCTTACTGTACACCGAAATACAGACACATATAAAGAAAGATACACTACAAATTGTACAAAGGCGATCTTATCGCTATAAAGAGCGATTTCTTCCAGATAACCTTTGGGCACAGGACACGATACAGTAGCAGCGGTTAGAAGTGTGCACATATTAAGGAGGAAAAAATCAATAATAAATAACATAAACTTAAAATACATACATGTAAACAAGTAAATATTTTAGAATAGAATATATAATACTCATATACCTACATACATACATATATATATACAAATAAATATATACAAATAATGTAAACTACAAATAACGACAGTTATGACTTAATGAGCGACAGATAATGTTTTTAAGACGTTGCTTGAAGCAAGCTTGCGTTTGAGCTTGTCTTATTGAGGTTCTCAATTCGGTTGTATTTTTTTTAAATGTATATTAGCTTAGAACTTTTGACTGGCTGGACTGATTTCGATGGAATTTGTTTTATTTGAAAGGTGTTGCATGTCGTGTGGACTCATTTATATTTATTTGAGATCTGACAAGTACTTTTACAGTTATATCTAATAATGCGTATTTACTTGACTACTTTTTCGTCGACCTACGTTGTATTAAACCGCATAACTATTCACTGGGTTTATCGATTTTGATGATTCTTACTTTAATCAAAAGCTAATACTTGTCATGTAGTTTTATTTAAATTTGATCGAGATCTGATTACTAATTTTTGAGTAATCTTTGATAACGTGTATTTACTTGACTCTTGTTTGGTCTTATTACGTTGTATTACTTCTCGATGTAATTGAAGTCGGTTTTTTTCGTTTGCGAGCAAACACAATTATTTATAAATATGTTGATTCCTTACATTTAGTTAATAAAGACCAGATTGTCTGATAGAAAAATCTGGGTTACCTATTGCTTTAAAAAAGACCCGTAGATTGACTGTTCGACAGTGCGGTTACCATTATTATAAATGTTTACTTGGCTCAATTCAACCAAAATTTGTTTAAAGTGACAACTTCTTAACCTAATTTGTAACAATAAAAAAAATTTAAATACAAGATCTAAAACAAGGATTGTACAGCTAAACATTTAAATTAACATTTATTTGTATGATAAATCAAATTGTGTGTTTGTGTATCTATGTTTGACTTTATGACTGATGTAACTGAATATGTCACTTCTTATGTTTTTTTTTTTCAAAAATATCAACGCTGAATAGTAGATATAGTAAAAACTAAGGTTTTGCATAATTTGTTTCATAGTTAATAGCATTTAATCATAAATAAATCAATGAAACTTCACACGGGGAACCCTTGAGCGCGAGGCTGATAGCAAACGTGTATATAATTATATACCGTAAACGTGCACCAAAGCCTAGTTACACTGATGCAAAAACATTATACCTTACGTTGTTTCTCTTTATACAGCTTTGTTAAGATTTCAAAATAACAATTTAGGGTACATGAAATTAATTATGTACCTATCCTACAGCAACAGCAGCTAGGAGCTACAGCAAGAAATTTCCTGCTCAAAATATGGAGCAGCCCGACTGGGGTAATACCTCGACCTTACAGAAGACCACAGCCAAATAATACTGTTTTCAAGCAGTATTGTGTGGTTGGTGAGGTGAGTAAGGTGACCAGAGCTTCTGGGGGTTGGAGATAGGGTCGGCAACGCGCTTGCGATGCTTCTGGGGTTGCAGGCGTCTGTAAGCTACGGTAATCGCTTACCATCAGGTGAGCAGTACGCTTGTTTGCAGACCTAATTATATATTTAAAAAAAAAATTTGTAACGACCCATCCCCGCAACCCCTTGTGGGGTAGGATATCGTAAAATTCGTTCATAAATTATTTTTATATTATATTATTTATAATAAATTATTAATATATTACATCACTTACAGAAAATGCAAACAAAATTTGGAGTCTGTAGGAGCTATAGCTCGGAAATTTAAAGTTATCATTGTTAACACCCACCCCCGCAAACCCCTGTAGGGTGGGATATCGCACATTTTGTTCATAAATTATTTTTTAAGCACACAGAAAATTCATACAAAATTTGGAATCTTTAGGAGCTATAGCTCGGAAATTTTAATTTTTTATTGTTAACGCCCACCCCTGCAATCCTTATTGGGGATGAGTTATCATAAAAAGCGCTTATTGATCATTTCTACATGTCATATAGGAGATTACTACCTTTATAGTCGATAGGAGCTATAGTATAAAAACGGGAATTTTCCATTGGTAACGCCCCCGCCACCTCCTCTTGTGGTTGGAATTTTGTAAAATCCGTTCTTAGCTGATCACTACCCAGCGAAAGGAATATTCCTACCAAATTTCAAGTCTCTACGCCTTATGGTCCAATTTTCCATTGTTAACGCCTCCGTAACCCCCTCTTGTGGATGGAATTACGTAAAATCCATTCTTAGCTGATCACTACTCGGCGAAAGGAATATTCCTACTAAATTTAAAATCTCTACGACTTATGGTCCAATTTTCCATTGTTAACGCCCCCGCAACCCCCTCTTGTGGTGGAATTTCATAAATACCGTTCTTAGCTGATCTCTACTCGGCGAAAGGAATATTCCTACCAAAATTTAAGTCTCTACGCCTTATGGTTCAATTTTCCATTGTTGACGCCCCCGCAAACCCCTCTTGTGGGTAAAATTGCGTAGAATTCATTCTTAGCTGATCTCTACTCGGCGAAAGTAATATTTCTACCAAATTTCAAGTCTCTACGCCTTATGGTTCAACTTTTCATTTTTAACACCTCAGATTTAACCCCAAAAGGGGGTTGATTTCTCAAAATACATTATTAGTACACCTCAACACCATCTATAGAGCATAGATTTTGAATTTCAAGCCTCTTACTTTAAACACATAGGACTTTCATACAAACTTCCAACCCCCATTTACCCACTTAGGGGTGGAATTTCGTAAAACCCGTTCTTAGCGGATGTCTACTCTCTATAAGAAACCTATCTGCCAAATTTCAGGTTTGTAGGTATATTTTTCATTCGACTTTCATACAAACTACCATCCCCTGTTTTAACCCCAAAAGGGGGTTGATTTCTCAAAATAAATTATTAGTACACCTCAACACCATCTATAAAGCATACATTTTGAATTTCAAGTCTCTTACTTCAAAAACATAGGACTTTCATATAAACTTCCAACCCCCGTTTAACCCCCTTAGGTATGGAATTTCATAAAACCCGTTCTTAGCGGATGTCTACTCCCTTTAAGGAACCTACCGGCCAAATTTCAAGTTTGTAGGTATATTTTTTATTGGACTTTCATACAAACTACCATCCTCTGTTATAACCCCAAAAGGGGGTTGATTTCTCAAAATACATTATTAGTACATCTCAACATCATCTATAGAGCATACATTTTAAATTTGAAGTCTCTTACTTCAAAAACATAGGACTTTCATACAAACTTCCAACCCCCGTTTCACCCCCTTAGGGGTGGAGTTTCGCAAAACCCGTTCTTAGCGGATGTCTACTCACTATTAGAAACCTACCTGCCAAATTTTAAGTTTGTAAGTGTCATTTTCATTGGACTTCATACAAACTATCATCTCCTGTTTTAACCCCCAAAAGGGGGTTGATTTCTCAAAATACATTATTAGTACACCTCAACACCATCTATAGAGCATACATTTTGAATTTCAAGTCTCTTACTTCAAAAACATAGGACTTTCATACAAACTTCCAACCCCCGTTTAACCCCCTTAGGGGTAGAATATCGTAAAACCCGTTCTTAGCTGACCTCTACTCGGCGAAAGGAATATTCCTACCAAAATTCAAGTCTCTACGCCTTATGGTTTCAGAGATATCGTGATGAGTCAATGGGTGGGTAACTCTTTTATATATATATAAAACTAGCTTCTGCGCGCGACTTCGTCGGCGTGGACTCCGCTCCTATTGGTCTTAGCGTGATGATATATAGCCTATAGCCTTCTTTGATAAATGGGCTATCTAACACTGAAAGAATTTTTCAAATCGGTCCAGTAGATCCTGAGATTAGCGCGTTCAAACAAACAAACAAACAAACAAACAAACAAACAAACAAACAAACAAACAAACAAACAAACTCTTCAGCTTTTTTATATTAGTATAGATATAAGAAGATTATTATTTTATATTAAAACTGTATTGTCGTTAAAACAATCAGCTACGTGTGTGATTTGTTTGGTGTTGCATGTTTCAGACCTCACAGTGCCGCGAGGCTTTTGATCTCATTAAATGAATTATAATGGGTATAGTGTGTAAATTTTATTATATGATTACAATTTTATTTGGGAATTAGGCTATAAAGTAAAATATTTATTTTTATTAGAAATTATCTTTTTAAATATAAAATTAAAATTAATAGATACTTTTTGTTGGTGACTCAAGAGAAATCTTTATAAATTTTCTGGCTTCGAAAAAAAAAACGGGGTCATTTATATCGGGTTTTTACATCTTTATTGTTAGTAATAGCTATTGTTGTCTCTTTATAGATTTAGGTTAAACTTGATATTATGCTGTGTGGTTACGGCAGCAAAGAATATAGCCAGCCCTCTCTTCCCGTGGGTGTCGTAAGAGGCGACTAAGGGATAACACAGTTCCACTACCACCTTGGAACTTAAAAAGTCGACCGATGGCGGGATAAACTTATGCTGGCTTTCAAATACACAGGCCGAAGACGGGACGGCTTCGGTGCAACAAAGCCAGATCAACTAGCCTGCCCAGCGTGGTGACTATGGGCAAAACATATGAGCTTGCGCCATTTTTAGTGGGAACTTAGGGAAGCCTATGTCCAGCAGTGGACTGTGATAGGCTAAAGTGATTATATTGTGTTATTGGTTTATTCAATTTCAGGTTTCTTCGATTTCGAAAAAAGAAGGAACTTGGTTTTAATTGGGCTACGAAATTGAAACAGAGAAATTTGAAACTGAGGCCCAATTGTTACAGCAAACGAAATCAAACAAAGGCTGCGACAGGTCGCAGTCGACAATGAGTCATGCTTATTAAGTACATATTTGCTCGACAACGGTCCATTAATCAATTTTTGCATTTTTAATCCGCCCCTCATTATTTGCCCGTGAATTTCATTTCCACCGTTGTTCCACCATTTTAAATTTTAAACTGGCCGGAGCTTCAAAACGCACATTTCCAAGTAATTTACAATTTATCGTGTTCGCCTGCAAATGAGCAAATATTTTTCGTTTGTTAAGCCACTTGTAATTAAATATATTAAAATTTTATTTGAAAATGCGGTTTCGTATTGTGTTCGGTGTCGGAGATTTTTCATTAAAGCGGGAACTGAAATATACACATAATATTCAATAATAACGAACATTAACATTGAAAGCTACATTTTAAATACACATTAAGTAGGTAAGTATACCTTAATATAATAAACAAAGCAAATCATAAATGTATTTTCAATTAAATCTGACTGAATCTGTAACATACTTCATTAAAAGCAATATAGTTGGTATATAATATCTACCTCACATCATAATTATTTGATTCACTCACTACTTTTGCTCAAAGGAATTCAACCGATAAATACATTTTGGACCTCTATAGTAGATGTAAACTTGTAATGCGTTGTGCAGAAATATGTATAAAGGTGTAGGTGAAATTTACTGATTATACAAATATAAATAAATAAAAAGGTTGCAACTTTAATAAAATGCTCGCACGACTACACAAGTTTCCACTTTTATCGCTGAAGTGTCGTTCACAACCAATTGAAATATTCCATTGAAGCACTGTCCAGCAAATTCGTCAAAGTGGAAAATCGATGATCGCTCGAGAGGAAACTGATATTGATAAAGAGACGTAATACATATTTACAAATAGCTACATTTTTTTCATTTCTTCAACTAGAACCGTATAGTTTGGAATCTTTCTTTATAAAAGATTGTTTTTTTTTTAAAACAAAACATTTGTACTTAAAATATTAAAATGAAAAGGTAAATAAATTATCGATTTACCTAATTGGATTTGTTATAGAAAATGATATAATTACTCTAAAACATTTTTTTTCGTTTAAAGAAAATTAATATAAATGCCGATAATTATGTAGTAAAGGTACGATTTTCGTGTTCGGTATAATTTTCTATCTGAGGTATGGCACAGCAGAAAATATTCTGCTCAAAACCTAGAGCAGCCCGACAAAGCCCGAAGTATCTTACAGAAGACCTTACAGAAGATCACAGCTAAATAATACTGCTTGCGAATAATAATAATGAATAATCTTTATCTAACATGTTACTGAATGCAAAGTCAAAATTATATGCATACTTCGTTTAGTAGGTTCGTTTAGTACATATATTCATTAAATATTACACAAAATTAAAGGTATTTAAAGTATATTGAATTGCGAATATGAGTTAGATGTAGACCACAGATTTAAAAAAGAGACGTTTACAGTTACAATTTTAATTCATTTTATTAACTTATAAATCTGTTCAACTTGTTATTTATATCGTAATAAATAAAGTTCTTTTCAAATGACGACTAATTTTTAAAGTAATTGCAATGTTTTCAAAAATTATTATATTAATCTAGGGGGGTTACACCATAATTAATTTAGTTAGTAAGATATATTTGAGAGTAACCAATAAATACAATAAATCTCAAGTCAATCAAAGTGTCCAGTAAACAACTTTGAGAGAAAACACTGATAATAAATCCTTATATACTTTATCATAAGAAATGATTAGATTGTAAAAATTTGAACAATCATCGTTTAACTTTATAATTTTTTTCCATTGGTACTGTGTAACTGATAAAGGCAAAACGTGGTCGTGCCATGACATGTTGTATTTATGCGCATTTAAAAGCTTCCGACTCGCGGATTTTAAATCAGAATTAATTACATGTTTCCATGATCAATCCCGTCGAAAATGACAGCTGCTTTTTAGTAACACACCGTAAATTCACTTTACCTATAGTTTTATTTATACTGACATTTAAGTAATTAATTAATTGTCAGATGTTATTAACTGTACACGCTGCGTTATTTATTTAATGTTAAATAATTACTTAATTATTACGCTTTCATATAAAATATAATATGATAAAACTTCAATAACATTCGGTCCGAAATAATAAATCAAGCGTATTTTATTGTTATATTTTAACTTATGTTTCAATCAAATTTGTAAATTTAAGATTTATACACGAAGAAATGATTTCCTGGCTTTTTTATTATGGACTATGGTACATTCCATGTCTTTAAAAAGAAAGTTGGTAACATTGCTATGCTACGGTCGCCAAAGTTAGCACCTGTGGTTAGCACCTTCTTTGCGCCATCATAACCGGGTAAAAGTATTCATTATTGGGTTATTAAAAGTTAATAATGATAGTAGGTCATTCTAGACTTCAGACGTAAAGAGAATGTAAAGTTTTTGTCTTACTAGTAAATTATTATAAACCATAACATTAATAGACGCAAAATTCCTATTAGTATTCTTATAGATAGCTTCCGAGACTGTTAGTTATATAATTTTAACATTCTGTACCCATCGCTTACAACTATAACTGATACAAAGTAAGCAAAGCCCACCTTTATGCTAAACACCTTAATAATCTCGACAACTTGATTCACCGTAGCTACAATGCTAACTAGACCGATTTAACTTTCATATATTAGACAACTTTATCTTTGTAATTTATTAATTCTGAAATGTTCAATTTTCAACCGTATGACCTAGAAATTAAAGTATATTATATATTTTGTCATAAGAATAATAATTTGCACGTATGTACACAGAGTTGGGCTAAGTTGAAGCTGTCAAATTTGTTTAGCGGTAAGGAGGGCCAAGTTGCGAACCGCCGCCGGCACATAACTAAGTGCTTACTTGCCTACAACTTGCCAAATTGTAACATTTGTGTAGCAAAATTAATGCCACGATTTATGCGATGTAGTTTAACCATTACTGATAACAACGTGTTTTACTTATGTAGGTATATGAAGTTAAGATGTATTGTTAAACAATGTAAGAAAAACAAAACATATTTAATTTTCATATCCAAATCTCACACATAGGTATTTGTGGTCTTACGTTACTAAAATCGATTTTTATTAAAGACGTACCCATATAATTTTATTTTGTAAAATGACCATTCAAAGTGCTTTTAAATTCAACTTAAATAAAGTAATTTTTAATATGATTTGATTAATACCTATCATAATCACGATCACAATTCAGCCTGTAACATGTAACTGCTGGGAATAGGTGTCTTTCCCCGTGTAGGAGAAGGATTGGAGTTTAATCCACCACGCTGCTCCACTGCGGGTTGGCGGATATATTCCTTTCTATGAGTAACGATCGCTATCAGGTGTATATGATAACAACCGGGACCGCTAGCTTAACGTGTTCTCCGAGACACAGGAGACCCATAAGGGCAGACTTGAAAACCGAAAAGAAATATTTGTATAAATACAAATATCCATCCCGAGCGGGAATCGAACCCGCGAACCGCCGGTGTTTAGGCGCGTACACGACACATACACCACTACACCAGAACGGTTGTTATGGAATATCCTATCGAATCCTATTCCCAATCACTCTGTTTCTTGGGTATCGAAGAAACCTCTAGCTAATAGTTAAGTTGCTTAGCAATACCTGATGGTAAACGATCGCATTACACAATGAGCACTGTCGAGGATTCCGGTCAAAGTTCCGAGGAAGCCGGACAGATGTGGCCGGGACTAATTACGATAAAAAAACTCGATGCTTTCTTTAAATATTTCTTAATGTTTGTTTTGACCTTTGAAAATTAACGTAATATAAATTCTCGGAAACCTTTGGAATGTTATTCTTATTTACTTTCGAGATTCGAATCTTCAATGTTATCGATATTACAAAACGTCTTAAATTAAAAGAAATATATTACGTTTAATGGTTTTGATTTATACCATTGTCTAAGTCTATTTTTGTTTTTGTACATATACTAGCTGACCCGACATACGTTGTCCTGTCTTAACTTTTGTATGGGAATATAGAAAAGTGTTGTTTTTAGACTTTTTCAGGCAATTTTTAAAATTTTTCTCTCCGTAAGAACCATACTCGTACATCACGGAATGTTATAAAAAAAGAATGAGCGAAATCGGTTCAGCGACGAGTTTTGTTCAGTTTTATTTCCAAAACAAAAAAAAAATATCACAAATTTAGTATTATGGATATGTTGATAAAGATAACATAAAAAGTAGTTTAACTTTACAAGTTACATCATCAAACATAAAAGAGGTATTGAGAAGCACAATACATACAATATTTTCGTTACTAACAACAAGAACGTCAAGAAGGTATGTTGCACGGCACAATCACGTACTAAAGCCGTCATAAAAAGAGAATGGTTTTCTAAACGTATGTTACTTACTCGATGGTTATGGATATTACCTCCTCTTTATGTAACAAACCCTTCTACCCTGTAAAACTTTGAAAGTATTTTTAAAATATGTATTATATTCAAAATGTTTGTCTATTTTTAAGTACAGTATAGTACTTATTCAATAAGTTTTGGTTTGGGATATTGTCTTTGTATATATATTGATTTGTCTCATATTGCGATCAAACTATACGTAATTAAATCGAAAAGTAAGTCATAATGAACCTATCTAATTATTTCAAATCACGAAATATCATTAAATTATTTTGTTGTTAACTATGTCATTGCCCACGAGTCTATTGTTAAACGCTATAAGTATACTCTGTGAGGTGCTAAGGGCCGTTATACATTGCGTCATATTTCACAAAGTGCCCTAAGTTCGGCAGTTTCACGGTTATGGCACTGTTAACACGTGTTGACGCTATATTGTTTCTACTTCACATCCAACTAAATCATGGGAAACGTGAAAAAAGTTACGTTGAATGGGTGCTCGTATATCGTATTAAGTTTCACTCTTTTATCGAACTGTGATAAAGCAAAATTTTATTGGAATTCTTTTCCGTTTTGTATATGAATTTATATTTTTGCGTAAAATTTTATACATAATATTTACAATTCACAACTTAGGAACTAAATATTTACAGATAGTTATGGTACAAATCATGTCCGCGTGGAATGGAATGAAACTTATTTATGTATTATTTGTAGTTTATGAAAACCTTTATTCATTCTTTCTATGTTGTTGTAACAGTTGGTTACAAAATTTATTCGATTATGCATTCCGAAATAAACAAAAACATTGTTATGCTTTTTACCTTTATCTTTATTTAATTTTATGTATTAAAATTCTTTATTTTAAAACCAACTTTTGTAACAAACAACGCTTTATCATAATCTTTAAATGAAATTTTATTGCATTCACTGCAAACAAAACTCAGACTATGAAATGGTCCGGGGAAAAAAGAGGACCAACCCATATTTTCCGGTAAGCTCGGGAACGAGCCAGAACGTATTTACGGTGTCGCATGAGAAAAATCCATGGTTTATCAGCTTGTATTGTAACAAATGGCTCGCAATGTGTGAGTGTACCCGATGGGGATCACTTAATTAAAACACACTTTTAATGTATTTTGTCATTTTTATAACTTTTTTTGGGGACTATTGTTGATTACTTATTGTTATTATTTTAGTTAAGGTTTTATGTTACAGACTTTATCAATTACTAGCTTCTGCGCGCGACTTCGTCGGCGTGGACTCCGCTCCTATTGGTCTTAGCGTGATGATACATAGCCTATAGCCTTCCTCGATAAATGGGCTATCTAACACTGAAAGAATTTTTCAAATCGGCCCAGTAGTTCCAGAGATTACCGCGTTCAAACAAACAAACAAACAAACAAACAAACAAACAAACAAACAAACAAACAAACTCTTCTGCTTTATATATTAGTATAGATAATAAATTAAGATTTTTAACATTAATAAATAATTTTTGTATAGTATATCAGGGGCGTACCTACATGTATCTACAAAAAAAAATTAAATTAGTGATGATAGTATATGCGTACCACATCAAAGGTACTTTACTAAGTTTACATTTTAACATTGTTTGATGTTATGTTAACTGAAGTATGTTTCGACAAAATTTTCATAAGAGAGCTCGGGTAAAGCGTCACCCGGGGCGACCGGCGGCTGCCGCTCAAGATCACTTTGTAGCATTAAATGTGCCTTTATCGAAAACAGGGACTCACTTGGTGGACATCGTCGTGACATAGAACGTAACAGGACTTGAATAGTAATATTTTTTGCGATATGAAAATTGAACTGTATTTATATTATATTTAATGAACGTTTTGTTAAATTATAGCAATTCATAATATCACATGTAATCAAAATGACAAAAAAGAAATTTGATAGTTTTATTCAATTAAAATTTATAATGAAACAAATGTTACCTTTATATGTAAATATATTATTTAATCTAAAATATGTAAAACTTTAAATTCATTAAAAAGACAATGATATATACGAGTATAGGTACATATTTTATTAAAGGAATTCTGGCTTACAAAGCTAATAAAACTACAGTTTCACTTTTGTATCTATATTTTTTATTATGAAAACGCAATGCGTTTACGATCGTAGTCCGGGGGTTCTCTAAAGACGTCACTATAAATAAGTCCAGTGAGGCGAGCGAGGCTTGACAGTATCATATCCGAAGATTGCTTTGTAGAACGCGAAATTAAACTTTATTAAATTTTATTCATATAAATATGTTGTATTAATGTAACAATTATTTTTCTGCTAACGATTTTCATTTAAATTGATTTTTATTATTATTATACTTTAATTTAGGATCTAAATTATTAATTTTACAAACTATATAAGTTAATGGTAAGTAATTAAACAAAATAATTATAGGCACTTCAATATTATAGAACCGGGTCGTTTGGCGCAAAATTTGGGAGGGCTATGTCCAGCAGTGGACTGCGATAGGCTGAAGTAAGCAAGCAAGCAAACAGGCATACGAACACTGTTCTAAACTTTAATTTAGGTTATTAATTTTACAAAATACATAAGTTCATGTTAAGTAATTAAAACTAAATAAATATATATGCACTTTAATAATAGAACCGGGTCGTTTGGCGCAAACTTTGGGAGAGCTATGTCCAGCAGAGGTCTGCGATAGGCTGAAGTAAGCAAGCAAGCAAACAGGCATACGTAGGTTATCACACTATACAAATATTTAGAGGTGACTATAAAAAATTAAAAATATTTAGTTTTTAGACTAAAATCTATGGACACTCTTATAATCACCTCCTGGGGGGGGATTGGAGATAGGGTCGGCAACGCGCTTGCGATGCTTCTGGTGTTGCAGGCGTCTATAGGCTACGGTCTTACCATCAGGTGAGCCGTACGCTTGTTTGCCAACCTAGTTACATAAAAAAAAAAAAATATGTAAAAAAAATTTCAGATGTATGAATTTCACATCAATTTTCAAGTTACGAGTGGAATCAGAAAGATATTCGGAATTCTTTCCACAAAGGAAAATGAAACGTTCAAGTATCAAAATTACTAAAACGTGGACGATTTCCTACGCCGGACGTACAATTCCCAAAATGTGTTTACAATGAAGGTCGAGCGGAGTATGGCATATTTCATCATTCCGAGGAAATACCTACGACTGCAAAAATGAGAAGAAAACAGGTACAATCACGGGGAAAATAAAAAATCACGTATGTTCAAGTTTAGCTTTTTCTTTATAGTTATTTTTATAATGAAATAGGCGTTAATAATGTAAAGTACAATATACTCTTCTCAGGTAAGTTATAAATTATAAACGTGTATTTATTAATGAACAAGATTAAAAAATTAGCAATATCATATTCGTCAAAGCCCACACGATATGTTCGAAATTAAACAAATCGTGAACAAAATGATTAGTTATCTGAATATAGGAAAAGGGCTCACAAAAGCTATTTCGATTAAGACGAATATCTATTACAGTATTTCCTTGAAAGTTAACCAAATGTGAGCGTAAGTGTATTAGGTGGGTCCGGCCCGGTTCCGGTCACTATGTAATAAAGTTATTCTTCGTCTTTCGATAAACTTGAGTTTGGCCGGCGATAAATTACCCGCTCACTCGCGGAAGTCGCTCGCCAAATATTGGCTTAACTTTGAAGAATGCCTTGGATTTTGTTGAGATAACTTATATTTTGTGTGGACAAATAATAAGGGGATAAGAACATCGTAAATCATAATACTTTGTTATTGACATTGAAATTGCATTAAATAGCGAATAAGGTATAAACCAATAATACTTATTGATTTTACTGATTTTTTCCTTAATACAAAATTCAAAAAAATAAGATTACCTAAATCTTATATTTATTTCAATATATAATATAGTTTCAAATAAACTCCATATTATAATAATTAATTCTTTTTGTTGCCTTCCTGTCTCACGTCATTCACCGCGCTACGGTCGCGTAGCGGACAAACGTAGGCACCGCTACGACGGTTGACTAAAGAGCTATGAACATTTACATCTCTGATATTTTTCATAGTTTTGACTTTTATGTTCTTTTTTTAATAATGATAATGACTGTGGCATGAAAACGTTTGGTTTGCATTGATTAAAATGGCGTTGTTATATTATGTCATGAAATAAAAATGTATAACTTTAATCAGGAAAGAAATCTGAAATAGACATTATGTATTCTGATACAAATTAATTTGGTTTGATTACGACATCCGTTTTAATAATAAGTTGTATTAAAAAAGTTCCTTTCTGAATTTCCGCTAGCGACGTTGTTTGCGAGAGCTATTCCTGTATCTGATGGCGCGGCACTAATGCCGTATGAATGAAATTTACTGTCAATATCTGGGCCCGCATGCAGCTTTGTGACGTAAACTCGCCTTTTATATCCACCATTATTCCTGTTTTTATTTCACCCTTTGCATTTTTTAGCTACTTTCTTATTTTTATATCGATAGCCAGAGAATTGATAAATCAGATTTATTATTCAGAACTGTTGCCTTTGATATAGGTACGTAAAGTATTACAGAAATAGTGTTCTTATGTTTTTAGCTTGTTAAATTAATTCATTAATAAATTTTAGTAATCTATGGTTTTAAATCCGTGGAAAGTATAGAATATAATATAATAGTTAGATAAAGAGACTTTTCTCAACTGACTGTTAAATAATGAGCACAAAACCTCCACGCAGCTTATAAGCACCCCTATAATTTGTCCGGGATTATCGTGAGACGGAGCGAGGTGAATCCCGGCGATTAGTCACAAGTATCGCGCGATGAATTCACATAGCGCCCGGATCTGAGGCTTATCGCTCACCCGGAGAATCGAACGAACTCCTACAGAATGCTGATTACCTGCTGCCTCTATTAAGTATTCAAGTAAAGGTGCTTTTATCTACATCGAACTATGAACATGGACTAAAATTTTACGTCATATTCAGAAAATTAAATTACAGACATACTAGTAATAGGAATGTTTTCCTTCCTTTAATTACTATATCGCTTAAAAATAATTAACCTCTTAATAACGTATTAAATTTTTGTATCTTAATTATTTTAAGTCTAATGAATATTAGTAAAGAAATTATAGTACATTGTATTCCAGGCTTTAATTATTAGAAGTTAAAATTTGGGCAGTATATCTGAGTCTAATTAAATAATAAGATAACCGACGAAGCGTCCCAGTGGGCTGAGCAATTAATTCTGTCGGTGGCGTGCGCCGAGGTTGCGGTTCGATGCCCGTCCCCTGTCCTCGGCGTGTGCACTAGTCGCTACCCTGTACTCGGATATTCAAACGCACGACTGAAACTTGTAATTAATAGAGCCTAAGTTTATTGATGTAGAAAATGGGCAAGCTAAGCCAACGACTTATTGAGTGATCGAAATTTTCAGTAAAGCTGTTTGGTGTGTACAGTTATATGCAAACTAATTAACATTACAGCATTGAATAATTATATTTACCATTTTACAATTTCAGTCGTTAAAAATCAACTTAATGAGAAATGATTACAAGAAACTTATTATATATACTATTACTTTTCAGAACCACTATTTAACTAATTATATAATTTATTTTACAAAAAAAAAGTATTTCTTGAACAATTATTTAAATCATATTTTATTTATTCATATAAATTTGAATAGCATTCACAGATGACGTATTCTAAGATATTAAACTAGGTCTATTCATCGTATTAGACTGAGGTTTATACTAGTATCAGAATTTCCACAGGCACGATAATTACGGCGCACCTCAGGCACGAGCCGCAATTAATTCCTGTCCATTCCGCATCTCAGTCCACAGCCCGGGTCCGCACGTCTCGGTTGCGGTGACACTGCCCCAGACACCATTCCAGGAATCTTAACACTTTAATTAACACTCAAGACTCATTTCTATGGAAATAACGATCGATATTATTGTTAAACAAATATTTCACTACACCAATATACCTAATGGAGTAACGGTCGATTTTATTGTTAGACAAATATTTATACATAAAGTTGTTTACAGATTGACATTATACTAAATCTACATCCATTGATCTAATTTTTATATGATATCTGTGTAAAAATCTAAGGATTTAAAATTTTTATTAATTTATATAATATACACTTTAACTATAAAGTTCTACGAATATTATCTTCTCTATAGATCATTTAATTAAATTGGAACAAACTACACGTGTGCTTAAAATATCAATTAGATGAATCCCCGGCTAGGAACAAAAGATATTACAACCCTAATGAATTCGTAATCTCGGTAATCTGTTCAATGAGAAATGGCATTTTCCAAATAGCGGCATGCCGGCAAACAAATTAAACCTTTCCCAAAAATGAATTTATCACGTAGGACGCTCTGCGCGGCTTTAGCTAACTATCCATTTGTCCCTGTTTGTACAATACTGACCATTTGCATTGTTTGGGTGGGAATTACGTTTAAAATTTAATAAATTTTAAATGTATTATTTTAAATATATTATTATTGTTATTGTTGGTTGAAAACTGAATCGATTTGAAAAATTCTTTCACTGTTGGGAAGCTACAATATCCGCAAGTGACATAGGCTATGTTATATTTTCCAAAAAATTAGGGAAAAAAATATTTTGAAATTTTTATCAAAAACCCGTTCGAAGCCGGGGCGGGATGCTAGTATATTATATAGCAATAATTTTAGCGAATAAATTATTATTACCATATAATATTATATTAAAACTTTGTAAAAGATCAGCGGGATGGACTCGGATTATGGTGTTTAAAGGTATGTCCTAAATTCGAGATATTGCTGGAGAAGCTCACAAAACAAAGTAATGGAGAGAATTTTTAGTTAAATGTAAAAAATAATACTTTTACGTTACATATTTTTTTACAATTTAATAAAAAGTGTAATTTATTCACATAAACTAAACACAATACGCTGTTAAATTGAAATTAAAATGTATTATTACATGTGTCTGTTATCTTTACAATAATTATAAAGGATGAGCGATTAATACCAAATGTTGCGCGCTTGTCGGACCCGCGCGTGTAAACCCTAATATTTTAATTTAAACCAAGTAGCTACTGTAAGACCACTGTCCAGTGGCGACATATGGCGGGCGGTGATTAATATGCAGGACTGAGGATAGGCAACCACTCACTACAAACAAAGTCAAAATATTATTTATTTGAAGTATTGATAACAATATTAATGTTATGACAATATTTTTTCGCGTATTGTGGTACATACCTAAAGTATTGGAATTACAAATTCTTTACGATATTCCCCTTTACCATTGATAAGATATAGACTTCCTCGGTAAGTGGGCTATTCAACACAAAAAGACTTTTTTCAGTTCAAACTAGTAGTTCTGATATAACCAAACAAACAAACTTTTCAGCTTATAATATTAGTATAGATAACTATAAATTACACTGGTTAAGTATCTGGTTAAGTAGTACATTAATTTCGTATCGTGTGATGAGTTAACACTATTATTAAATATTTTTATTAAAAGATCATTCAGACAATTAATAAAAAGAGCAAAGCAAATATCCAAATTGTTGTCCAATATATTTATATGTTTGCTGTATCTCTGCTAATTGCTCGAGTGTAGGTATATAATATTTTTTTCTCAGTTGTGCAAATATATCACTACGTATCAAACGCCGGCGTCATTGAAGTAAAGCCTACAAACGGCATGCTCCAAATTAGAGGTCATAGCTGCGATCTTGAAACCGTTAATTGTTTATACATAAAGCATATTTTTTGTTTTTATAAAACGTTATGAAAATTATATTTTGCCACATTAGTTTTCTGGTTCATTTTTTAGTCTTATCATAAAAGTGGTTCATTAAAATTTTAATATTTTACATTTTAGGTACAAATGCATAAAAGACAATAATATTTATGAGTTAAAAATATGTCTTATTAATTTCCTTTATTTTCTTTAAATAAAAAACAAATAGAGACATAGTGTGAAGGAAATTTATTTGATAAATATCATATCAAATATTTTTGCAGCAATTTTCAAAGTGTGAGGAGAAGTAAGATCTCATTTAGAAGTAATAAAGTTTTAAATAAAATGAAACTGTGTTGGCCATTGCGTTATCTGCTATGCGATTCGAAATAAAATGTGAGTTAAGAGTCAAGTTTGCACAATAAATAATTGTTTCCCAAGACGTAATTGCCGTAATTTCATGAATAATTACCGCCACAGCGCAATTAAATAAATTACAGCAGGAATAACGACCTCCTTCGGGCTTTAGTTTAAACTTAGGGCGCCGGCTGTTGCAGTTTGCGAAACATAACTCTTACGTTTTCAAATACCATATTTTACTGCAGTGAGCAGTGCGCTATCATAAAGTAAGGGTTATGTCACGACAAGTTCGACAAACGATAAAAATACGTTGACATTTCGTAACCCTAACAAATTGTGGTCTCGAAAAATCTAAACACGTAACCGAAAATCGTAGTAGCAAACGCGGTTAGGCTGAAAATTTCAAAAAGAGAATCGCTACTGTCATACGCGATATGGCTGGCTTCCAAATATTGGGGATGCAAGGGTGAAGGGCTTACGGGAGAAGCGGCAGCTACCCCACATGGCCAGTTAGTTACGCCGCGAATTATAGGGGCCATTACGATTCATTAAGGCCAGTTAGGCTTAAACCGGTGTTTACCCACGCACACAGATAAATCTACGTGTATATGTGGAGGTTTCGCAACAGTTGGTAGGTTGTGTTATATTCGAGAGCGAAAGAGATGGCGTATATAGCAGCGTAGCCATGTAGAATTTTAAGCTGCGATATTGTGGATGTAATTAGTGGCACTCGTAACGAGTTTAGGGTCTTGAGCACTGAAGTGTGAATTTTAGATTTTTTTATTTTTATAAGTTAAACGCTAGCTTTCTAACCTTGCAAAATTTGTTACACCAAATGATACGATATAATTTAATACCTTGTTTAAGGGTATAATACCGATTTATCCTCTATTTGGATAATATACTCATATATTTTGTTTACACGTTTAAATCTAATCAAATTTTTTGCAAATAAATTTTTTAGTTACACAATCTTAAAGCAGTCCTTAAAATGATAAGTTAAGAATGTACAACTCTCTCATAATAATAGGTAAACCATACATAAATTAATATCGTATTCATAGCTGGATACAAGCCAACACTAACACTTGGAACTAGTCGATAATGTCAGCAGTCAGGCAGCTTATAGGTAAATATTTATAGCATGTACTAAAATAAAATTTGAAAGGCTATTAAAATAATAGTGTTTAATATTACGCTTATCATTCTTACTGATACACTACATTGTCAAGCGCTCGGGCGCTCTTTCCAAATCTACCCTGTAGATACTAAAAATACAAATCTAATATGTAACAGTTACTGTTTAATTATAATAACGTAGATAGAGTAAAAACTCCTTATACTCATTATAACAAATTTTATTTTATTATAATCTAAAGTTAAACCTCCTTTTACTTTATAATAATAAAATAAATTTCATTGATATTATTTACATGACGGGTTGGCGCAGTGCTTAGAGCAACTTACTATTGTGATAGTTGTAATTCTTATTCGTAACAAATCTATATAATTATATAAAAATCAATTGCTGTTCGTTAATCTCGCTAAAACTAGAGAATGGCTGGACCGATTTGGCTGATTTTCATCTTGAAATGTTTGTGGAAGTTCTGGGAAGGCTTAGACGGTGAGAAACATAAATAATATGTAACGGAAAGTACTAAAAACGACGATTTAATTTTCCAATACAAAATGTTCCTAGTTGGGAAATTTAATGTATTTTGTCAAAAACGTTGTCAATTGGTTGTCAAATATTTATAGGTGCGTTCAGAAAGTGTTTTGTGTATATTTTTCACAAATATATAATTATGTAGGTGATACGAAGTTCACCGGGCCATCTAGTATTGTATAAAGATTACTATTACTGGTGTTGTCCTACGAAAACTTTCATCTATCTATACATCGGAAAATACGTAAAATCGTTAGCCTCGTTTCCTGTCATAAGCCTCATAAGTATTGTTACTCTTGATAGTACAATTCTCTGCCTATCCGCAGTTTAGCGACGTCGCGGGTTAACCTTCAAACGATCCATTGTTTCCTTTCATTTCATAAATACAATTAATTTATAAATATAATAATTGTTATTGTTAGTATTTATTGTGTGATTGTGATACGTATCCTTCAATTTTTTTGTATCATAGTTTTAATAATGACAATTATAGAAGCCAAATAAAATTGTTTGTCGTATCTCATCTTTAAAAATAAATAAATTAAACCATTATATTTTAAAATAAAGACTAAACGTTACTTAAAAAAAATGAAACGAGCAAATATCTGCCAATTTGTAAGTGCTGTATGTTGAAAGTAAATAACGGAGGATCGTTTACCAATGCTTTTGACAGCCCGTAGCATTGAACAAACATAACGATCAATTTTATCGCATATTTTTTTTCGATAGGTACATCTGAATTTAACGTCATTTTTACCGAAATACAAAAATGAAAAACGTGACAGTCGATTTTAAAATCTTAAATAAAGCTATTTTGTACTCTGCCGGCATATGCCCAGTAAGTATTATAAATATACGAATACATTAAATGGTAATGATCAATTATTATTATAAGATTCAGTCAACCGAAACTACATAATCAATAAAATCACAATCAACCGCTACCCGGAAACACGCGTCACGCTTAATTACAGGTCGGAGGAAATCTGTATGTAACCGGCTCTGACTCATTTAAAAACGGTTCTGCCAATTTATTATCCAAGCCAGACGCATTAACAAAGGCCCGCGACCAGAAAGATGTGGAAAAAACGGCCTGACTGCCCAACTAAGCCCAGAGGCTATCTAATAACATTTATTACTCCTCTCCCCAGCGTCCACTTTCAGTCGCTGATAAACTGACGCCATTTTTGCCGCCATATTTATTTATAGGTGTTTGTTTGCGATAATGTCGATGCGTGAATCGTTTATTACGCGAAGAGCCCGCAGCCGGAACGCGGCGCGGGTTTATCGCGGATTTACTATATTGGCTTTGTATTTGCAGTTAACTATTAAACCCATGCGATTTTATAATCATCGTTCACATTCAGCTGTTTACAGTTTGCTATTACACAGACAAACGCATATAATACATATACAGTCAGTTGGTGCTTTTAAATTTTGTACTATTTAGAAACATTCAACATAACATCATTTGTTTACATATAGATTAAACTGAAATAAAGCCAGTATCGCCAAAATCATACAAAATTGTAAGGAATTCATATTCTTGAAGAAGTCTAAAGACATATCTTATTGATTATTTGATTCATTTTCGACGTCACAACGTCTAATAAATCGATGAATGCCTGCGGCATGCACGAAAAATAATGACTTCATTGTAGCGTTACGCTCATTGTAGAGTTACGCTCATTGTAGCGTTACGCTCATTGTACTCTTGCGCCGCATCTATCTCTCTTCCACTCGATTGGCCTATGCGTCCGAGGAGATGTTTTATTATGACGTTGTCACATTAAACTATCGTCCGTAAACCAACTTTATAGACAACCAATTTTTGACGTGCCAACGTCTTATAAATCGATGAACGCCGGCGGCATGCACGAAAAAGGATGACTCTTTGTGGCGTTACGCTCATTGTCCCGTTACGTTAATAAATGTGTAGAATAATTTTTTTAAATGTTATTATCTCAGAAAAACGAGAAATCTTTCTATGTATACGTACGTATGGTATAGGTACAAAACAGTCCATAAATATAGAAAAAAAGAAGTGCAGAGTCCACAAATACTTGAACCGTCGATTATTCAATCAGAAAGATAAAGACTCATTCAGTAGCATCGATTAATCATATCGACAGTATGGGCGAGTGTCGGCAGGATTTATACGCAAAGTTTTCCGCCTCGCACGCGCCCTGCGACTAATGACGACTATCACGAGTATAAATGACGTTTTCATGTGAAACATTTGATAAACACCGTAATATTTATGATAGAAATAAATTCGAAAAAAATATTGACCGTTCTATCATTTAGTTGTAAACACAAAAAATACGAAAAATTATATTAATAAAATAAACAACGATTACTAAATTAAATCCTTGTCCAATATGAATATTTTTGAGTGTGTAAGTTACAATGTTATTTTTGTGTGTACAATAAAAAGTAAAATGTAAATTACAAGTGATAGTACCTACGAAGAAAAATATTTGTATCAGCCCCAACTCGCAACTAGAGTTTACTACACCTTAAGAATGATTATCGTAATGTTTATAAATTAAAATGTTTTTTAAATGAACCAAATTATAATTAATTAATGATTTTTTTATGTAGTAAAACTCTAAAAAACTAACTGAAGTAGGGCACAGCAGGAAATTTCCTGCTCAAATATGGAGCAGATCGACCGAGGAAGTACCTCGACCTTACAGAAGATCACAGAAAAAAAATAATACTGCTTTCAAGCAGTGTTGTGTTCCTGCTGGTAAGTAAAGTGACCAGAGCTCCTAGGGGAAATCCCTTAAAACCTTAAAATAATTCCAGAATTTAAACTTTAAATTTTAGCAAAAATTTTCATTTGCAGATGCTTGAAAATTTGTCTCAGAAATACATATTTACTTTACTACTTTTTTACTTACTTGACTACTTTTTTATTACTTGATTACTTTTATATTAGTGCAAAGATTTTACATTCTAAAATAAGTAGTTTCTTCGTAAGAAATTACTTAATTGATTGTTAATTTACTTTTATAATTTATATTTTTAACATTTATTTGGAAATGAATGTTCCATACTTTAGAAATAGTATGCGACAAATGTGTTGCATAATAAAGTCTGAAACTATTTGTAAATTAACGTTATAATTTAGCAATGTTTGTCTAAAGTGGACAACGAGCTCCTTCACATAAATCGTATGAAGGTTAGAGTTAGCGAAATACAGAGAGCGCCCGAGGGACTCGTCCCGCACACAAATTATGGTGTCTACTACTTCGGATAAGGTACACATCCACGTCAAGGAGGTTGTGTTGTATCAGTTAACTGTTTAGAATGAAGCATTTCAGAATACTTTCTATTTATGAATAACTTTTGTAGTATAAAAAAAGGTTTTATTAAATCTCATAGATTATAGACTGACATTGTTTTAAGTTTTCGATTTCGAAATCGTATCATTATCGGAATATTTTAATAAAATAACTATTTCAATACGTCGCTCTAGTCTATACTAATATAATAAAGCTGAAGAGTTTGTTTGTTTGATTGTTTGTTTGTTTGTTTGTTTGTTTGAACGCGCTAATCTCAGGATCTACTGGTCCGATTTGAAAAATTCTTTCAGTGTTAGATAGCCCATTTATCGAGGAAGGCTATAGGCTATATATCATCACGCTATAAGACCAATAGGAGCGGAGTCCACGCCGACGAAGTCGCGCGCAGAAGCTAGTATGTTATATTCTACAACATTTATATTCTGTAAAAGCAGAATGTTGCTAAGATGTTTTTTGAGGGAATCAATATTAATACAAACATGAGAAAACAATTCGTCCTCTACTATTTTAAAGACTATTTTTTTATAAATTTACGCGAGAACAATTTAAAAAAATAACCAAAATATAATTCAAATAATGTGAATGTTTAAAATTATAATATTTTATTCCATGACTTTATTTATCAAATATAACAACGTTTAATTAACTCATATTTTCCTAGCTATTACTCGTGATGACTACAAAGAAGCATTCATCTCAGCTTCTCCAATACCCCAGACACGCATTAGCCGGCCCTTGTCTTTGCTCTTTGATTTGTGGACGGTTACAAGAGATCAATTGCCTCAGGCGGGGTTTACTGAGTCTTGAAAACTTCAAACTTATCTTTTCTTATTATTTTGTGGGTGGTTTCAAGAGAAGTACCAGAGGCATTATTTATTTGTAGATATAATAAAAAAAAAACATAATAATTATTTAGCGACAAAGTCAAATCACACAAATCACAATAAACTGATTGACAGATAACGCAAAGGTTGTTCACAGGTGTTTTTGAGTCATAAAACTTTAAAATAGAATATTTTTTAATTTAATATTTTGAAAACTAAACTGTACTAAGAGAATTGTGTAATATCATACCTTATTTTTTAATTTAACAATTTGAAAACTATTCCGTACTAAATAAATTGTGTATGTGTGTAAATGAATGAGTGTGTGTGTGTGCGTGTGTGTGTGTGTGTGTGTGTGTAAATGAATTGTGTAATACCTCATAAACCAACTCTCAAAGAATACTAAAGAAATTATAACTACTGAAAACACTAAATACGAGCCCAAAACGTTTTATGTGCAATTCATATTAAATAAATACTAATAACACGCCTGACTTAATAAAATCATAGATACTCTATAATTATGTAAACATTGCACTTTTTATCAATGCCGTGCTGTTGAATGTAAACAAAGGACTTTAATGTAATACCTACTATCCTACTCGAAATGTAATGTCTTGTATATACATTTTTTTTTGTTTCTAAATGCTAACAATATTGTAATAATCTTTTCTTTTACTATGTTATGTAGTTTACGATTGCATAGTGAAATGTTGTAATTATATCACTTATTGTTTTACTCATTGTCGACTGCCGGGTGTACGGTAAAACTCTTGAGTTTAAGTTTACACCCTAAAACATAAAATCGATATGTGAACTTTTATTGTATGCCAAATAAATAAAATCAAACTATACTTTGAAAATTATATTCGTCTTCAAACGGAACAGATTAAAAGTCATCTAACAATAACCAATTTTATAAATGACTAGCTTCTGCGCGCGACTTCGTCGGCGTGGACTCCACTCCTGTTGGTCTTAGCGTGATGATATATAGCCTAGCCTTTCTCGATAAATGGGCTATCTAACACTGAAAGAATTTTTCAAATCGGACCAGTAGATCCTGAGATTAGCGCGTTCAAACAAACAAACAAACAAACAATCAAACAAACAAACTCTTCAGCTTTATTATATTAGTATAGATATGAAATATAATTTTTAAGTGTGAATGTAAAAGTAACGTAAATTAAATTCGTATTAAACTTAGTCTTTAAAATAAAATGTATCATGATTGTCTGGCATCATCCGTAACCGTCAAAGCAATGACTGCTGAAATCTCCTGATTCATAATTAATGATATCCGAGCGAAGGGGATTTTTCATTGACGAGAAAAAAATGCCGCCGACGGAAAAATAATCGCTCGAGAGCGTCACTCTTTTATGAAGGTAAATTAAACGTTCAAAGAGTTGTTTTTTATTTTTTTTGCTTTATCATTTTTAATATCTGAAGCCGTTTATGTTCTTACTTTAAAGTACTTTCGTTTTGGCAACATTTCCTCGCCTACCTCTTTTAACGTTCACCCTTTTAAAAGCTATTGTTGTTAGTATTATTAAAATGATAAGTTTTACTTGAATTAAAGTTATTATGGCCTGATTAATTAGAACGAAATAGACTGAATAGGTAAGTTTTTAGGATTCCGTTTCTAAGGGGTGCCAATGGACTCTATTGTCCTACTGAGGTTGATGTGTCAGCATCATCAATTCATCTATGTGATGATAATTTTTTTTTTTTAGAAATACAGATGTAAGGGCTAATTAACAAATACTTAATCCAAAAGATATCTATATATTCATACGTGAAGCAAAAACTTTGTAAGTGTGATGATACATATATATAGCCTATAGCCTTCCTCGATAAATGGGCTATCTAACACTGAAAGAATTTTTAAAGTCGGCCCAGTAGTTCCAGAGGTTACCGCGTTCAAACAAACAAACAAACAAACAAACAAACAAACAAACAAACAAACAAATAAACAAACAAACAACCAAACAAACAAACCCTTCAGCTTTATATATTAGTATAGATATAGAGAAGGAGTGCGGAATGCTAATATTTTCTTAAAATTATACATAAAGTACAGTGAAACCCGCCAACATTGTTTTTCAAGCCTAACATTGGCCAGTTGCCAAAATTAAGCAAAATAAATTGTAGCAACAAAATTATCTGAGATAGCTACTTTTTTTTAATCTATTAGGGAAAATAAAGTATACTTCTAGCAATATTGATGGGAATTCCCATTCCTAGCTTTATTCAGTTAGCTGTCAATAGTCATCAAAGTAAGGTCTATTCGCGTGGTACCAAATTGTTCGTCGAGTATTGTGGTTCTAGCAAGCGTCAAAAGCTGCCCAGGGAAGTAGTTTTTTGATATGTTTTTGTATGGATTCAAGGTAATAATATGGTGCTCATTTCAAATCATAGCGAGTCATTTGAACTGAGAAATACAAGAGGCTAATGTTAGAATCACTTTCTGTGAACACGAGATGTCAACTTTGACCACCCCACAAACGTGTTAGGGCTGTCATGCCAAAATTGTAATAATCGTAAAAGTGCTACCTATATAAAGTTGTTGAAAACTAAGATAATTAAAGTTGATTGATATAAAACATGTTTTTTTTCTGTCAAAGACACTGCTGGGCATCTGCCACCTTTTGATTTATAGTTTGGGTCATACGTACCTTTTTTTTACGTGGGGAAAATCCATCATGGATACCTTCCAGCGCGGGGGCACCAGAGGGTTATGTCAGACTCCTACTGACCAAAAACCATCCACGTGTGAGCAGACAAGCGAACCCACCCACCCCGTCCCTCTAGTGCGCTCACGGGTCGAGCAGTACCCGGAGCGCACCCCGCGAGTCAGTCGTTAGCCGCGACGAGCAGCAGTACCGCGACTGTGATACTGCTGCCCGTCCTGTTGCCCAGGGTGCACCACGAGGAGGTGACCGACATGCACCCTTTTTTTTTTAACGTGGGGAAAATCCATCATGGATACCCTCCGGCGCGGGGGCACCAGAGGGTTATGTCAGACTCCTACTGACTAAAAACCATCCACGTGTGAGCAGACATCCGCCTAAGTGGGGCGAGATGGGGTCGCGTTAGCAGTCTCCACCCCGCCCCGGCGGTAGGCCCGGACGTCTGAACGTCCGGGCCCCGGCACAAAGTTGGGGTGGCCTCGCTCACAACAAGGTCACCCCGCAGACCTGTGGGGTCACGTCGTCCGGCCGGCCGAAGTCCCCCGACTGTCGGCTGGCGACCCCACTATTACGAGGGGGGGAGGAGGTGGGCAAACCGCCTCCTCCTTGCCCCCGTACGTCTGCGCCGGAGCGGGTCAGCGGAGGCGTCACTCTCCCTGGCCCGCTCCGCGGTCTCCTTTTGCGTCATTACCTCTTCGCAGAAGGATACCGCCGCCTGCCACGATCTCTCACTGTCGAGCATGGCTTTTACAACGCTCGGCAGCGAGAGATCCAGCCCGATTACCGCCGAAAGCGCGCGCCGCTGTGATTCCCACGCGGCGCACACCTCCAGCGTGTGGAGCGTCGTATCCTCTGGCGCCCCACACTCATGGCAGGCTGGAGTCGCCCCCCGTCTGACCGACATGCACCCCTTGGTCATACGTACCTAACCTTTTTTTTTTTAACGTGTGGAAATGCTTTATGCTCTTCCCACGCCGGACACTCTTCCAGCACGTGTTGTGCCGACTCGTCAGCGCAGTCCTGGCAGTGGTGGCAACGAGGAGAGGGCTTCCTCCCGGCGATCCGACACAGGTACCCCCCGAAGCAGCCGTGCCCCGAGAGGACCTGCGTGGCGCGGAAGGTTAGGACGCCATGACGTCTATCCAACCACTGCCGGAGGACCAGCCGAACCGCCTCGATCGTACGGTGCCCCGCACTCGAGCCTCTCAATCCACTCCACGATTGCGGCATCCCGCTCTCGCTTGAGGTGCTGTAGTCGACCCTGTGGTGCTGGACTAAGGGCCCCGGACGCCAAACCCCGACGCCGCCGGTAAGACGACGCCAGAGCGACCGCATCCAGGTCCCAGGGCAGGACTCCAGCCAGCACGCACGCTGCCTCTCCCGAGATGTTACGGTACCCACGTACGACCCTTATCGCTATCACCCTCTGCGCTCTCCGCAGCAGGGCGATGTTACGCGACGTCACGATCGAGGGTGTCAGCCCAGACAGGAGCACCGTACATCATCATCGCCCTCACGATGCCGGTGTAGAGCCGGCGACAGCTCACCCCGGGACCCCCCACGTTTGGCAACAGCCACGAGAGTGAGGCCCCCACCTTCAACAAGCGCGGGACTAGCCGTTGAAAATGCGCCCTAAACATACGTACCTAACCTAAGGCAATTTATTTTGGACAACCCTGAATCTAAAAAAAATATTTGTGTGAAAATCAAAAAAAATGATTGGGTAACATTGGCCACTGCACTGTACAGGTAAATTCTTAACTTTTTGTGATTAATATCTTATAACCGTCATCTTTGACCAGTTTCCTATTATAGTTCTTAATTATGCGACTGTAGAGGCGATAGTTCAAGAGTTATAAGCAGTGGCTAATGTTGGCAGAATTTAGAGGTAACTTTGGTGACCTATAAAAATTCTGTTTTGGCCATGAAAAATCATAAATTTTGCAGTGTTCGAGTTTAAAACTAAGAGATAATGTTGCACTTGGTTTGCTAATCTAAAAATATACTCTTTGTCTCACATTTTTTCAAAGCTATGGCCGATTATGTGCAAAAAGCGGCCAAAGATGGCGGATTTCACGGTATACATTAAATTAATAAAAAAGCATTACACACACTATAGCATTCTCACACGCATGTTATACTATTTGTTGATTGTCAGTCTGTAGTCAAGTTGATTTTTTTTTTAAAAGGTTCTTTATTTTCATAATTATTTGGTTTTCTTGAATTAATTTTTTTAATTAAAAGTGGTCGAATTTCGATCTCTGCGACCACTAGTATCTTTAAAAGTATGATAAACGATCATAATAATTATATCGGGTAAGGAAAAAGTATGGAAACACATGGTACAGGATTTTTTAAAAATTACATCAAGCAGCGGGTTTACAGGATTTTTTTAGTTGATATTCTGACAATACGCGTTGTTATTCCATGATTGATGAAGATTTTTTTAAATACCTATCTAATCTATTTTTCTAGATGAGTTATTATTAATGATAGTAGTATAGATCTAGAGATATATGCATATACACATATAGTTTTAAATAGAGTAAGCTATGTATCACTCTGTTAAGATTACAGTGTAGAATTAAAACACCGAGCACTATAAAATTCTATCAAAATTCACATCACATATCAAAACCGGGGATTAAAATCTATGACTATTTCATTCACATTCATAGTCACGCGATATCGACTCTATCACTAAAACGGAAATACAAGATAAAAAAATACAACCTTAAAAAAGGAGTGCCTAAAACCGGAAGCGAAAGGCAGGAAGACGACAGCGCTGCGTCGCCGCTTCAGCAAATTAAAAATTAACCGAGTATCCGTTTCCGGTAACCGTGATATTTTTCTGTTTTTATTTTTGCTGTGGAATCTGTAAAAGTTTCATTTCAACAAATAAACTTCTATTAGAAACAAGAAAGAGAAATAATGATTACTTCGGTCACTAATACTTTTTTCATGTTTAAATATACTTTTACTTAAACAAAAACATGAATAGATAAACAAAACGACACACATTCCGATAATTACAATGAATGTGTCGAGCATAGAAGTTGTATGTATGTTAAGCACATTGTGACTAGATTCTACTCAAACCTACTATAGAGAATTCATATTTAAAAATATTATTTGTTTGGCTCGTGATATCGTCTAGTTATTTAAAATATTATGTTATACGTAGTTTATGTAATAACCGTGTTATTTTAGAGCGTCAGTGATCATAAGTTCAAATGATTATAAAGAAGTGAAATAAAACTACATAACTAGTACTTTTACCTACACTCGCCCTGTAATAAATATAACTTAAGTATCTGGCCACGGGACATTCGCCGAGGCGAATATCCGCGCGGTGCGAATGGCGAAGCGTCTAGCGACTGAAACAAACGCATAGTAATGTACGTAGCAAGCCACGCGCAACGGCGACCGGCGAAGCGACCGGCGAAATGTACCGGGCGAATCGCGCGGGCGACTTGCGGCGCGACGGGCGAACAAAACAAAGGCATGAATCAGTACGGCGCACGCCACGGAGTCGAGCGATATTCGCGGCGAAAGTGTCGCTGAGTGTCGCACTTCGTTACTAGTCGCGGCGGCGAATTTGACTACCCGCGTGGCCCGCAAATCTTGCCGCGCGAATGGTCGCCTCGCCCGCCGCGCCGCCGTTCGCACCGCCGTTCCCCGTGGCCAGGCAGTAATATTTAATTACTTTGATTATAGATAATTATAATTCTTATTTAGGTATACGAAATATTAATATTAAAATAATTTATTTAAATAATGAAAGCCCGATCTCATTTATATTAACAAATTGTAAGGTTTTAGAAGCAGCTCTTATATATTAAAATACTTAATACACATAGAAAATGAAGGGAGGGGGAGTAGTTAAGTGGCCCGCACCTGCTACATTACAGTAGTTTCCAACCTTGCCTCGATGAAGTTTCCCTATGAGATTGGCAAGTGTACCTGCATTTATTTTATAAAGACATTTAATATAATTGTCCAATAGGTGTAAAAGATGTAACAGCCGAAGCTAAGATACAAAAATGGGCGGTAGTCCAACATTCAATTGTAATAAAGCAAATTCCGAAGCCAAAGGTTAAGCCTGCCAATGGTGAAGCCCTGGTAAAAGTATTATAGAGAGTCAATCTTTGGCTTCATATCGCTTCAACCTTCAGCAATCGCAATCAGCAAGCAACGCTACTTTATATTATATTACTAGCTGACCCGGCGAACTTCGTACCGCCTAACAGTCGATTCTTTAAATTTTTTTAATACTTATCCTTCCCGGAACTCCTCTACTAACACTTAAACTTTATGATATGGTATTAAAGTACAAATTGACTTTTAAGTATTATTACGAATCTTTTGTATGGGAATGTAGAAAATAGTTGTTTTTAGACTTTTTAGGGAATTTTTTAATTTTTTTTCTCCGTAATAACCATTCTCGTACTTCAAGAAATATTATAAAAAAAGAATTAGCAAAATCGGTTCAGCGGCTCTCGAGATTTGCGCTTAGCAACACATTCAGCGATTCATTTTTATATATATAGAGATAAGAGATAGCACCGTAGTATATGCACCGTAGACATCGCGTCTCACAATTACTTCACCTATACGAACTCAAGACGACATTGACAAAGGGTTCAATAATCTGCGAAGACTAAAATCAACCGTAGCGTCTAGCATTTCAATATTGAATAATCAAGAAAACGCTAGAGTACATTCAGCGTAATCGAAAATACATTGTACGTTTCAGTAGTCTGTAATAAAAAATATTTATTGTATATGAACAATTAAAAATTGCAATTTTCATCAGCATTTGTCATCCCAGTCTAAATTACGACTTATTTACGAATAAACGCAAATAAGCAATCTTATCGTTAAAGAAATGCCTATAGCCAACGTAAATTTATAGTTCTATGGCTTACTTTATACAATACTAGCTTCTGCGCGCGATTTCGTCGGCGTGGACTCCGCTCCTGTTGGTCTTAGCGTGATGATATATAGCCTATAGCCTTCCTCGATAAATGGGCTATCTAACACTGAAAGAATTTTTCAAATCGGACCAGTAGATCCTGAGATTAGCGCGTTCAAACAAACAAACAATCAAACAAACAAACAAACAATCAAACAAACAAACTCTTCAGCTTTATTATATTAGTATAGATAAATTACTTAAATATATATTACCCGTGTTATGAATTCCCAATCAATAAATCTTCTAAATATGTAATATGATTCATAAGATACATACATTAAATATACATTAAGATAATTATTTTGTTTTACATTATTTATTTATACAGCTTTTTACGTACAAAATATTTAATATCAAACACTAATTAATACATTACAAGTGACAATGAAGTATTCACATTAAAGCTGATTCTATATCAGACAATAGCTTTATTCTAGATAAGTTGTCCACCTTATAGAGTCTGGTACTCAGACACGCACACAGCCTCACATCTCTATATACACTGTACATGGACGACGAGTCCTAACAACTTTATTTATATAATATGAAACTGAAGAAGTGTCTCTCTCTAGTCTGAAGAGAGGATCTTAGTGGGCGTTCCCTTCGCAGGGCGGAGCTTGAGACGGACACTCCTTGGATTTCTCTTTTTTACTTCAACGAGTATTTAGGTACGCTTCGTCCAATTAAGCAAGACCTTTGGATTTTCTCACAGCTTCTCTCCTCTCGCCTAGTTGTTTGCCCGGGAGGAGGTGCGGGAGGTCGATCGAAATGGACATGTTTATGTAAGCGTAGCAACAAAGCACCGAACAACTTTAGTCGTTATCGCATTTATAAAGTCCTCGAGACGATTCCATTTTATGGGGTGTTTTGTGCGAGATAAATTTTATTTCAGTTGTCTAGTTACTTTTTGTTTAGTTTTGTTGTAAAGGAGTTTGTGCTATTAGAATTTATTAAAGTTGCAAATAATAAAAATTTTGCATTTCATTAAAATAAAACGTGTCTCCAAACAATGAAAAAAAGAGGCTTAAAAAATCGGCATTGAGGGGCAATAGTATTTCTTAGGGGTCGGCTAAATTTTAGTACACTGATAACTATTTATGTACCTAAAAAAATCTCTCCTCCTAAAGATTTCCTAAGATCCTCATAAAGAGATTTATAATCAATGACTGTGAGCAAAGGTATGGTGAAACACGATAAATAATTACTCCTGTTTTTCTTATTGTATTCATTGCGATAGGTGGCCACCAACACTACGGAGTTGATATCTCGTCTGTTCCCTAATTAAGGAAATGCAAAGAATCCAAGGTACAACAGTTGAGAAAACACTTAAAATTTAATAATACCTACTTATCTTTGTTTCAGTATTCTCAGCTCAAAATACCGACGCAATGTTTCTTGATTATTAAGTTTTTACAGGTTATATTTTGAAGAGCTTGCTCAGGAGCTCTACAGCCCTATTATTCTTTTACCTTTCTTTTATACAACAGTGAGGCACTGAATATTTTCCTACCTTATGTAGTTAACGCATCCAATGTATAAAATAAAAAACAGTAAATAGCCTTGTCAGCATTCGTTGTATTCTACGTCGTATCTAAAGAACAGGTATTTTCTAGACACACTTGTCTATAAAATGCCTCGATATGAATGTTGTCTTTTCATTGCATCAGACAAGGTTTTTGTCAAGAGCGACACTATTTTTCAAGTTGATTCAAGTTGATCAAGTTTCAAGCTGATTGTTTCATTTTTTTTTTTCATGCCTCATTAAACACAATAATTTACTGTCGTACATCCTCTGTTTACACAAGTCTTTATTATCTGAAATTTTTGTTACTCTTCTCAAAACTAAACATTTAATTTTGTAGTTTAAATAATGCGTTCCGTTGTATCTACACACATCAGTCAATCTAAGTACATAAAAAACGTTATAACGTAAACGTCTATATCGGTAGGACTATTATAGAGAAACATATTAAAAATAATAATAACATATACAATAAATACTCGCTTGAAGTATTGAGATAAGAAGAAAACATTTCTGAAAGAATCGCGGCAGTAAGATTGATAGTACGTCGTAAATACATCACGTGAGAACCCGTATCATGTGGAGATTATGAAGTAATACATCGACCAAGACTACAGTAATGGGTGATGGATGAACCCGAAAGACAATCTAATGGATACACTAACTAGTTTTCCTTACTTAATACCAAAATGTATATTTATAAATACAAGTATTTATTTTCGGTTCTTAGTAAAAGATGTAATGATTTTTTAGGCATTTTTCTGTTTAAGACCATGTAGCCACATGGATATCCATCATCATGATCATATCATGGATAGCCATCCAAAATGAGATAACATTTTATAAATAACTAGCTGTTGCGCGCGACTTCGTCGGCGTGGACTCCGCTCCTATTGGTTTTAGCATGATGATACATAGCCTACAGCCTTCCTCGATAAATAGGCTATCTAATACTGAAAGAATTTTTCAAATCGGCCCAGTAGTTCCAGAGATTACCGCGTTCAAACAAACAAACAAACAACCAAACAAACAAACTCTTCAGCTTTATATATTAGTATGGATTAAAACATTGCTTTGTAGAAAATCACCAAAGTCAATATCAACTGGTATACAAGTTGACTAAAATTACTTAATAGATACCAAGCAACTTAATTTAGTCTCAGTAAATCAGGCAATTTTTTTGACGGCTGCACGCTCGAAAAAGTGTGACATTCCTAATGCGACTGAGCGTGCTAGCGAGAGCGCGGAACAAGCAATAAAGTGGAACGATCGGCTCAAGCGTTGGCTTGTGACGAATTTATCTCTCTTCTAAATAATTCAGTGATAATAATTCAATTCATAACAGTTCTGATCCTTCTCGTACATGGGAAAAGAGACCTAGCACCTAGCAGTGGGATATTACAGGCTGAAGTGTAAGCATAACTAGGTCGGCAAACAAGCGTACGGCTCACCTGATGGTAAGCGATTACCGTAGCTTATAGACGTCTGCAACACCAAAAGCATCGCAAGCTCGTTGCTGACCCTATCCCATATTCCCCTCAGAAGCTTTGGTTAACTTACTCACCAACAGGAATATTAATACAAACAATATTATCTAGCTGTGGTCTTCTGTAAGGTCGAGGTACTACCCCAGTTGGGCTTCTCCATATTTGGAGCAGGAAATTTCCTGCTGTGCCCTACTTCAGATAATAGCAAAATATAATCACGGGAGTATTTTACGTAAAATTTTAGTAAACCATATTTTTGTGATCATTTTTGTTGTTAGATTAACTATTTCCACCAGTTATCCATGCTCGCTTCTATGTTGCAAGCTTTAAAATAATCACTCTGAGTACAGCAAAACTATACATCGATTTTTGTATTCTTTATTTTTATGTCATACTTTAAAAATACCGATTATTTGTGGTGAATATTAAAATCATCTTTGTCCATCCCACATATTTAAAAGAAAAAGTACCTGGATGACCGAGCTTTGCTCCGTATTTTTTTTTTTTTTTTTTGTAAATCGTGTTTTTTGAAAATTATATTACATACTGATGAAATATGCATAACATTTTTCGATCTTACTGACATAATAACATAAAAGTACCTGGGTGACCGAGCCTAGCTCGGTATTTTCATTTTATTTTTTGTTTTTTTTCTCGGTATTTTTATATTTTAATTTTATTTAAATAATAAATCACGAGTGAAATTAAAAAAAAAAGACAAAAAATTTTATCTGGAGACTGAGATTCGAACCCGGGTCAACACGATTTGATACCCGCCGATTTCCTAATTACGCTGTTACAACTATGATGACAGTAGTGAAATTAAGCTTCGTATTCTAATGATATTTTTTCATTGCCTAAAAACAGGGATAAAACGACATTTTTTTGAAATGAATCCTAGCTAGATCAATTTTTCGCCCCCGAAATCCCCTGCATACTAAATTTCACGAAAATCGTTGGAGCCGATTCCGAGATTCAGAATATATATATATATATACAAGAATTGCTCGTTTAATAGTATAAGATATGAACTAGTTATTTAAATAAAAAATCTTGATGACTTGAAAAAAAAGGAAAAAAATAATCGAACTGGCATCTGAACTCTAACCGGGGTCTTCTGGTTTCGGGACCGCCCGATTTCCCACCTGAGCTATATAAAAGCTTGATGGTGGCGAAATTTACTATCTTATTCTAATGATTATGTAACAGTTTTTCATTGACTGAAAACATGGATAAAACGATATTTTCTAAAAATTAATCCTGGCTAGATCGAATTTCATGAAAATTTTTGGAACCGTTTTCGACATTCAGATTATATATATGAATCTTTATATATTATAAGAATTGCTCGTTTAAAGATATTATACAATTTTCACAAACAATTTAGCGCTTGTTAACATATGACCGCGTGTTTTAAGATGCTTTATGTCGCTGATGATGCCTAATGTATTGAAATCAAATATTGTAACTTTAAATCCGCATATCCGTCTATGTTTAGTAAAAGGGTAAATAACTTTTAGCATTATTGTCATTTGTTATATTTTATAAGCCATATACAACGAAATGCTACAAAAGACATAATAACATCTCAGTCAAAACGTCCCCGACGGACACCACACGGAACCGCCGGCCGCCCTTATCTTTGCCACTTCCTTTGCTGTTCAATTGTGCAGACAACCGAATGTGTTTCACAGCTACTAATGTTCTTACAGTTACGCTCTTGAGTGTCTTGTTAGACTACATATAACTACACACTAAAATACTACCTACACTACTAATACACTATTAGCATGTACAGCGGTTTACAGATTCCTATTTAATTATTATTGCATTTGTATTTAACGATTTCCATCAACACAAAACTAAAGTGCAGATGATCAATTTTTTTATTTTATTTTAAACATTTAATTCAATACCACCATCTTATATCAAATTAACTTCAAAAATGATTAAGTTAATAAATAAAATTTGCAATATATTTCTTTACGAAGTAATATTTTAAACCAGTAACAGCCGTTTTCAATAATCTGTCTATCTCTAGTTTTGCCTACTAGAAATTGATTTTTGACAAAATTTGTAAGGATCTTCCGTCAACATTCTGTCTCTAGTAAGCAAATTCAGAGATAGATAGAATACTGAAAATGGCCGTAAGCCTATGAAATATTCTGTATTGTAATTATGGAACACACTTTCTGTATTATGCGGTGTGATTCGTATCAGTTGATGTTTTACAATGACGTTTAGCAATGGTTAATTTTTCGTTTATTTGATTTGAACTTTTGATTTCGTCTTGAAACATATGAATATATGAACGAAAGCTCAAGTTTTAAACGATTATTATAATTTATACTATCCATCGGTATTATAAGCTACACGTGTAAAAGCGAAGAGTGAAGTCAAGTGTACCAGTTCATTAAGACATTTCACATTAAGGTCACGTCACAATGAATCCGCCATCGAGTTGTGCTTCAACACATTCAATTTGGCACTTACACCCCATTACAGCAAATTATTGATGTCACCTACATTACATTGTGTGAACTCAACCCTAAGAGCTATTTATATCCCAGTGTGAGTAACGTCCTTGTTAATACACGCATGTAATTGTGTGCGTTATCTGAAAGATTCCACTTCATTTCCTTCGACCCACGCATGACGTCACATATTATAAATATAAAGCCTCTATTCTGTTATGTAATGCATGATATAAATTATAAGCGAACTATGTCATACATATTGACATGCATTGTATTTATTGCTTCCTCATAGACAATGCCGATGTCAATGTAAATCATATTTTCCCTTAAACTTATTAGAACAAATTTCCTGAAACTATTTTTTAGATAGTTCGTTTGCTTAAATCTATTGAAATTTCTTGAAGGAAATATGTTACTTTCTTCTAATAATTTTGGTTTTATAATAAAACTTACACAAATCGATTATTGTACAATAAGTTAAGCACAAAAACAAAATAAAAAGTGACAAAAAAGATTTAAGTGCATTTACGTTGTAACACGTTCAGGATAAGTATTTGAAATAGACGTGGAATTTTTTATAACGTGTATAAAAAAGTTGAAATTATCTTATATCAATTATGTAAAAATAAGTATACATACATAAACATCAGCGGTTTACCGTCGGTCGTCGTTTAGGAAATGAACGTCAGCTCTTTTATCTAAATGGGAGTGCGGGGACGTAAAAATGGCGTAAAATTCCCGTTTGATACAATAAATAATGAAATAAAATTTTTACCCACATGCTGCTTAATGTGGTACGAGTTATGAGCCTAATAATTTCAGTCACTAAAAATTACGATGTTGTCAATTTCGTCATCAAAAAGTATATTGAAAAAAAAAAGTTGTCAAACGTATTTCATTATTACTTTCAAAAATTGTATAAAAATCATTTACAAATTTAAAACAAAAGCGTCAGAAGTTATAATTGAAAACGAAACAAGTCTATAAAAACGAACGTTAATAAACAAGGAAAATAATTGTCGAAACGAGAAAAAGCAAACAAAACGCGGCACAAAAGCGGTAGTATTCCGCAACCTTTTCGCCGGCTTGTAATGAAGCCATATCTTTAATAGCCGCGATAAGGGCGTTAAATGTTTGCGCACACGCCAAATAATAAGCGACTCGATCATTTACTGCGAGGGGTGAAGTTTTGACGAGAAAAAAGAATATTCAGTCTTTTGATCGCAACCGCTTATCGGTAAATGATATGACCGAAATTGATTCTGGGCTGGATTCATTACGTTTCCACAGAATTACATAAGGTTTAGATGTATAAAGTATAGAGATGTTTTAATCGTCAAACTCAAAATACACAAATGGTAACCCGATATTTCTATCATTGATCTGAATTTCGGTTTCAGTAATATATCTTAGTTGTCACAGTTAAACGCTACTTATAGTAACTTTCTCCGATAAAGACAGATGGGTAATGTCCTGATATCGTTCGAACTCTTTACGGTTATTCGCCCATAAAGGCAACTTTAAGTAAAAACAACTTTACAGCTATCGATTTATCGTTCGCTTTTATGCTTGCGGTATGTCTTAAATATATGTAGGTATATTTTTTACTTTTACACATATTTAGGATATATTGTGTATATAGCACGTATAGTAAGTATTATATAAACCACACAGTGGTAAAATAGTTCTAATTATTGTACTTTATCTATAGGCAAAGATCTCGAATACTTTCTATGAAAATATTAAATCGAAAACACAAGTTATGTGTGTAAAGTATGTAGTCATAAACTGACATGTTCCACATATTGTAATAATTAATTTTTCCACATTTATTACATACTTTTTTATATGCATTATACTGTAAACTGACATCTAAATATAAAATAAAATAAAAAGTTGGACGATACTTGTAGAATAAGACATAGAGTTAATTAATGTAGAAAAACCATTGCGTATTTGCGTTGTTCTACATGTCAAATGAAATGACATGAGTTACATAAATTCTATTATTAAGAAAATAACAATATGTACCAAACAATCGTCAAAATCATTAACGCATCATGTTATCACTGTGCACTGTATGCAATATTCAAATGTAAAAACTATTTTATAATCATAATTATGTCTATCAGTTTCTATATAATTTTTTATGCAGCTTTTTATGACAGAAAGCTACTAACAATCATGAAATTATTCTTTTTTATTTAATCTATACTATCATATTACGACTTTTTCGTAAAAAAACGCCTACCAAAATATAACTTTGTTCCGTAAATAATATTAAAATTAAAGCGTAAACTAATTGCAAAACCTTAAAGTACTAATCCGACATCGGACACTTATCGTCACGGACAACGATTCAAACTAAAGGGAAACAAAATTGCAATCCCACATCAAATAACCGGAGGAATGACGCGCAGAACTAACTTCGTTTCGAACTACGAACACACGGTCACGAGGAACAGAGAACCTATCTCGAGATTTTTATACTATTTTTAGGTCATAGGAAATAATATACAAGACAAACATTTAAACAACAAAAATCGTATAAAAAATTCTTAAGAATTTTGATAAATAAAATATTGAAATGTTATTAATCGATTCTACATAGATGTACATTTTTTATATTCATTAAAAGTGAACTTTAATTAATTGAACTAAAACAGCTGAAAAGTGGTTTTGTGTTTAAGTAGTTTTCATGTAGAATAATTGTTGGAAGTTAACCACGCCTCTCTGCAATGTTCTTCGATTTTGAAGAATAATTTATGGCATACAAAGGGACTGATTAATACAAGTGCTATTCAAGGCTCCAAGGCACCGTCGGAAAATCTGAAAAGACAAAACATAAGATCAGAGAGAAATATTTGTGTAAATACAAATATCTCTAATGCGGAAATTGAGTCCGTGACCGTTTCCGTTATTGTAACTTTTGCACCATTGCATCAAAACGGTTATAAGTTGAAATTATAACTAAACCAAAATATAAAAATCTACATAAACGTCCGTGTGTCATACAAGTAAATTGCTAGATGAATATTGTTTCAAACGGAATTAAGCACGCACCGCTGGGACAGGGATCACTTATAATTGTTATTTTATTCATAGAAACAACAGTCCTACGGGACGTTGGATAGGTGAGCAAATATTTTGACTTCTCGAGTACCTTTTAACGCGTGTAATGTTTTGAAAGACGCAAATGTAGTTCTTGTATTTGGTAGCCACTTAGTTTTAATAGTCGTATTTAATGCTTAAAGTAAAAAAAATATACAAATTAAATAGTTATATTCCTGTAATTTTCGTAAGATTACCGCATTTGCAAGTAACTCAAGTAAATGCGGATTACGGTTGCTACATAACCTGTAGCGAAGAGATAACCCAGACCAAGTTGTCCGACTTTATCCCGTCCAATCATCCCGCAAATCCCGTATCATTAAGTATCGCTAAGAAAGCGTTTCGCGGCCATTACCATGTTAATAACGTGGGGGAAAGAGCGATTAATCAAGTTGACGTTTAGACACCGCAAACTAACCTCTGCGGTTGAGACAATTTTATGCATAGATTTTCGATTTGAAGCAACGCATTGTTGAACAGATTAGGTTTTAAATCACCTTTAAGTATTGTGATATTGACTGACTTTGTATTTAAATGGAATTCGAAATATTTCATTATAAATAGGTACATCTCGATAGAAAATAAATAAATATTTGTTTTTATTAAACAATTTTAATGTAAAAATAAATATGTAGCAGCGTAAGCATTCTATTTTTTCGCTTATTTAAATTATAATAGGTTAACTACATACAAATCCAACATAACATAATATGCGTAATCTGGCCGGCTCACCGCGACGGTCAAAAGCTGATATTTCTCCTTTTAATCCCTGTCAGATTATTTAAATTCCCACCTGCGAGCTCTTGCTTTACCTTCCGGAGGGTTTTTTATTTAACAAAATAAAATATAAAAATATTCGTATTTGTTTTGGACGGGCGCAATCCTTTAATTTTCGGGCCGGCTGCGTGACAGTTCACCCGCTGTCCGCTTGCAGTTTTTGGTAGCTTTGACGAAAATATTTTTACATTTCTAATTTTATATTTCGCTACCGCGGATAATTAAAAAGTAAAAAAGGTTAAATACCGTTTTTGTATAAATGTAATTTATTTACTTGCTTTTTGGGCATATGTATTTGACGTGAGCGATAAACGATAAAAAAATAAATTTTAATAAATTTTCATTAAAAAGAACTACTTATATACATAATACTTTGAGTGACTTTCACTGTTATTTTAAATTAATGTTTTATGAAGATTATATGCGATGAATGAATAAAATTCAAATTCATACAGAATTTTAAAAATTCCTATTTCCCTAGTAATATAATTTTTTGAGGACAATGGCGTCAAAGAATGTTCCCTCGTAAAACAATTAGTTAGTGGCATTGTCCTACAACTAAGAACAGAAATGCGCTTCGTAGCTGGAATGCAGCAATTGTTGCGACTGGCATTATTCCGCGACTGTCGCTATCGTTTTATTTGTTTCTCTCTACTTTAAATTCTTTCCACTCGTGGTGCTTTATGTAACTTTTTCGCGCACTCGTAGCACGCAGTGTACCGCGAGAACGTTCCGTAATGAAAACAACTTTTTGAATTAACGTCGCAATGGAGTTTTTGCCATTCGGCTTTCCATTGAAATATAAAACTCCTGTATCGAGCTTGAAGTTACGCGAAAAAAACGTTCCACTTTAAAATCCTTTAGCTTCACATACGAGAGGCTTAATTTGCAGTTATATTTGAGTGCGCTTTATATTATTTACTGGAAACGTTTTACATGTTAGCGGAAAATTTCGAGGGGATATTAGTTCTACTAAATAATTTATTAACACACACTACATATTTTATTTACATACAGTTTGATTTTATATAGACTTTCAAAATTTCGTCAATCGATCTGTCGACACAGAAGTAGCGATTGATCGTTCACTATACTTCCGATTGAAAGGATTGCTTAAAATCAAAACCGCAACAAGGCAACCGATAAATCACCGACCAACTTCAAATAGAAATGTCATATTATTTCCACAAAAGATTTAACTCGAAAATAAATTATATTTTCCCCTATCCGTGCTATTGTTCACCGACGTGTGGAATCCGTACCATTCTCTGCGATATTTAAAAAACCATTAAGTGCACGCTTTTGTATAGAAAAATTCAGACGGCATTGTATCTAATTGTTTTGCTTTTGAATACATCATTTTATTAACAAATAACAACTTATTGTACACCGCCTCGTATGTAAACCTTTTCAATTATTTTCTTCTTCTGATATCGATTATATGGTTAACTATTGTTGTTTATTTATTATTTTGTTATTTTCTTCAGAATTTATTTAAAAAGTAAAATATATTACGTTTCCAATAACCAGCACTAAAATGAATCAATAAATCATTGTTTGTCGTAAACTCAAAAGCACACTTGCCGTCATTCCGCGCGTAATTGTCTCTAAATATCCTTAAAGCATATTTCCGTCACGTGCTAAGCAACAAATCCGCGAATACCGCCATAAATTCCGCGCCAGCCTGATTTACAACCGGCAACTAAATGTTTGATTTGTGCTCATAAATCGAGATGAGCCTCTGTCAGGCTCACAGCTGTACCAGTGTGGTCTTTACTTTTTCAAAAATATTTTTTATCGCACGCAACATAAACAGGATATCGATTTTATTATTTAAAGAGTATTTAAATATAAACATTTCATAATCCATAAAATTTATCTCATAAATAATATTTGTTTGCTATAATCTGTACCATGTCAAATACCTATACCTTTTTACTAAGTGAACGTTTATGTTTTACTTAAAAAATTGAAACGTTAATTTGCAATCTTACTTTCGAGACTAGCTTATAACTCATATTATAAGACTTTTATTGTAAAATAGAATAAGCATTTCGTTAGAAAGAACTAACTTCAACACAGACATCCTACGTTATGTACAATAAATATCAGTGTGTATTAGTGTATCTTAAAATTAGGATGAACTATAAAAATAAAGTTATTTCAATTAAGGGAATTATTATTCTTAGGCTTTTATTACTTATCGTATGATATTTGATCATGTAATAAGTAGATGTCCCAAAATAATTTCAAATTATATTTAAGATGCATAAATTACATTTAAAACATATTTGTTATTTTGTAATAAGGAAATAATTTATAAATAGCTCCTAAACAAGGCGTACAGAGATAAACACAAAACCTAATTATGATCATACTTACATCCTGCAATAATACAAAAGTACCAACTTTAATTAGCTTAATTCAGTCCCAAGTTTCTCAGCGGCTGGTCTATTCAGACCTACTAATGTGTGAGCACGATAACGTATAGCTTCATACTAAACTGCCAACTCATATAACATTAATTAACATTTATACTTACGGAATAAACGCATGGATAAATTGAAAAGAAAAAAATTCTTTCTTATTCTTAGTTCGACTAATATATTTAAGGGGAAGTAATTTCAGTTTCTGCTTCATATAAATAACACCTATGAACTGTTGAAATTAGAATAAGGTTAATTTTTATTAACTTAATCTAGTACTATAATTTTAGGAACCGCTGTGGTGTAGTGGTGCGTGTAGTCGTCTATAACACTAACGGTTTGCGGGTTCGATTCGCGCTCGGGACGGATATTTATATTTGTATAAATGATTCTCTCCGATTTGAATGTCTATCCTTCTGGGTCTCCCCTCTATGCCTCGGAGAGTACGTTAAGCCGTCGGTCCCGGTTGCTTACATAAATACCTGATAGCGATCGTTACTCATAGTAGGGAATATATCCGCCAACCCACATTGGAGCAGTGTAGTGGATTAAGTTCTGATCCTTCTCCTATATGGAGAAAGAGTCCTATGATGTTTTAATCAGTTTAATGAAGCTCCAATCAGACAGGCTGAAACGAGAATAGAGACTATTATAATTTTAGAAAATAATATATTTAAATTTTAATTCATTTAACTTAGTTTGACTAAAAACGCTTACCTTAGTTTTAACATTATTGCAAGTAACAGTCAAACTTCTCAAAAATAGTTCTATAAATCTTGTCGCTAAAATGGTTGATTTTCTGCCGTGTTCGTAATTATCACGACAAAGTTTGAATGAAAGAAAAAAAAATTAAAAATCCTTATAAAATTATTTGGATGGCATTCTTATATGAAGATCTTATTTGGTGACATTCAGGTTGAAAATATGCTATAATATTATTTTGTAAGAATTTAAGTAAATATTATTTTTAGTTTAGTTTTCTTTTGAGTTGCTTTAAAATAGGTATTTATCAGCAAAATAAAAGTGATTATAATATAGACATATTTTGGCAGCAGGCTATATTGCGGGAAAATGGAATACGATCTTGTCGCCCAGGGCGATGGGAGAACGCGAATAAATCCGATAAATAGGACCAACGGCTGCAATGTCGTTAATTCGACGATTTAAATCGGAAACACGCGATAAATTTGCCGCACGCCGCTTTTGAATTCAAATACCGCCCAATTTGAATACTACAATGATAACTATTGTGACCTAACTATACCGTTTAACTTCGTGGAAGCTAATAAGATTATAAATACAAATGTATATTGTTTCATAACAAAAATTGTTCTATTTTTTTTTTACATTATTCAATCGATTGTAAAATTAAATTAGTGGTGTTGAAGAAGATATCCATAATCCAACATTTTTTATGGAATGTGTTCGAAACGGAAAAAGGAGAAAAGACGTACTTAATAATAAAATTTTGTTTAAATTTAAATTCTGTAGGAATTTTTCAAAGTATATTGGTGACTCCTATGTCGGAAGTAGCCAGGATAATTTATAGTTTTAAATTAAAATAGAAATTAAGAATAGAATATATTGTTGAATTGTCGATTGTGATTAGGGTATAATGGAACTAACATTTTCAGCGTTGATCAAAATAGAAAAAAAAAGATTAAACTGAATTTTTGTAAAGCTAGTTTAACTAAGTAGATAACTTTACGTTAGTATACGCTAATTCTTAATTGTAGCGGATGAAAATTAGCCTTAATACTCGTAAAATATTTTTGTACTTAAAATGTCAATCATCAAACTTTTTTATACTAAAATGAAATGGTATAGGTAGGGATCCCTAGTACATTTTTTTGACCTGATCAGTATCAAGCTAATTTTTTGGGAATGGCTACATTTTGATGAGGCGAACAAAAAATTCCTCTTCGAAAACTCTCGATTGTGGTAGCTAACAGAGATAGCAGGAGGTAGAGCAGCAGTGAGCGTAGGACCGGGATAACATACCACGCAATTTGGAGGACATTATTACTTTTAAATTATATAGATAATCACTAACTAAATGAAAAAAAAAATCAGCGGTTAGTAATAATTTTTGATGACCTTACGAGGTCATCAAGTTGATGACCTCGTAAGGTCACCAAAAATTAATTTTTTTTCTGATTTTTTTTTTGCTTTTAGTTAGTTAATATCTATATAATTTGATGGTAATATTGTCCTCCAAATTGCGTGGTACGTTATCCCGGTCCTACGCTCACTGCTGCTCTACCTCCTGCTATCTCTGTTAGCTACCACAATCGAGAGTTTTCGAAGAGGAATTTTTTGTTCGCCTCATCAAAATGTAGCCACTCCCAAAAAATTAGCTTGATACTGATCAGGTCAAAAAAATGTACTAGGGATCCCTACCTAGTACGTATAGGAAAAAGTTAAAATTCCTGTCACATTGTAACTTTGTTTTAATATTTAATGAAGCGTAGCTCTCCAAAGTTAATAATACATTGATAGGTTTGATTTCACCCGACCCTGTGCGCTTTTTGTTGGTTATTTATAGCCCCATAGATATCGATACGCCACCAGCGGTATCATGAAATATTAAACGCATTACAAGTGGCATATAGGCCAAAAGATGAGGTAAGAAAAACGTTTTCATTTCAATTGTAAAAAGAATTGAATGGATGTTTAAAATATTTCCAATGTGTATTTTTAGAATGTTTTAAATATATGTTAGTAAATAATCAGTTTATATTATATAGCCTACTAAACATATGGGACAAATTTTTAAATAATATTTATTTGTTTTATTTTATTTTGTCGATAATTTTTGATGATTTTTATTTTTTTTTATTTTTTATTTAAAATTCCTTATTGTACAAAGAAAAAGTGTGTACAAAAGGCGGGCTTAATGCTAGTTCATGCATTTTCTACCAGCCAACCTTGGTATGTGCAAGAAAGTATATATAGTGAGTAGGTGCACAATAAAAAAAAAAAAAATAATACTAGTAATAATTCATACATACAAATAATATAATCCATAAATGTATAATACAATATATAAATATAATATAATATAATACTAATACTACAATATATACAATACAACAAACTATAATTCAATGTAATCAAATTAAAAAAAAAAAAAAAAAGTGATAAAAAAAGAAAATAAAAAAATAATAATATGACATTACTCCAGCTCAGTCATTGCGGCCTATATTCTCCTGATTAAGGAGATATTTTTTTACGGCGATTTTGAAGGAGTCCTTAGAGGGCGCTTTCCTGATCGCTTCAGGTAGTCCATTCCACAGTCGTACGGCAGTAACAGCGAAAGAGTTTGACATACACCCTGATTGATGTGATGGGAAAGTTAACAAAAGGTTCTCGGAGGAGCGCAGTTGCCTATCATGAGCGTCAGCTCTGAACAAAAATTTACTAAATAAGTAATCGGGATACTTACCATTGATTACCATGATTATTTATTTATTTATTACCATGATTTCGCTTTAAGACATTCATAGCGATGTTCTCGTCACAAACTCACAATGTTTCTGAAAGAATATTTGATTTATATACAAATTTGAATAATAAAAAGACATTACTGTTCTTGAAAGTACCAAATAATATTTAAAATATTTTTATCTACATGTCTAGGGAAAGTCTTCATTTTTCGTTCAGTGCTCGTCGTCAGTGCCAACTTTCCCGCACCCACCGCAATACTATCTCGCTTAGGAATCACACAAAAGTTTATTCGTTCGCTTTTATCGCGGAACTGTAGCACGTTAGCAAAAATGATTTATACGATTTATCATAAATAACTTATTCGATTCGTGGTGAAAAAAACTATTCTTTGTACGCTTACGACCTTTACGATGAAAGAGGGGATATTAGAATGAGATGGGATTCAAATGTAATATCGCTATCAGCTATGAATGTGAAATAAGAATACACTTTGATAAGGAATTAATGTTCTCGTTAATTAAAAAAAGACACTTTATCTTAATACAAATTTTACATTTAAGGCGTATTTTATTACTATTTAGTACTTTTCATAGGGAAAAACAAACAAATATTTCTGTACTTTTGACTCTAATATCTCTAACGATTTTAGCTAAGACGCATTTTCAATCGATCACGATTGTATTGTAATTTGTATTTACCTACCGGTTATATTTTAACATTTTATTGCTTAACCTTTTTATAAAACAAACAGAAAGGGTTATTGATACGGATATGTAATACAGCATCGACTAGTCCCTCGCAATATTTCTAATATTCTCGTAATCTACATATTATTCCAATAAGTGGGTTTTCTACGCCAATATTGCTCGGGAGTAAAGTAGCCGACCCTCACGGGAAGTAAGTTTTACCTTTTATTGTTTTATTTATAACTTTGTGATTGATGATGGTTGAACCCAAAGTTAGCTTCATAAATATTGAGCCGCGACCTCACGCTGCGCAATAGTTTCCCGACGATACTGAATGCTATACAACAATGTTAACTTCATAGACTGATGCCAACAAGAATACTTGCTTTTTCATAAGCATTTATTTATCTTGGGTCGGGATCAAACTCGCAAACTGGTGGATTACCCAGTAGCTGTGACCACTTCGCCAATGTGTTGTCAAGATGCTGGCAAATCTTTTCTTATTGAAAAGAAGAATTAGAACTCAATTCCTCACTCATTTGTTACTCTACTTCTTACTTATGGTTAGTAAATAGTAGGTTCTTGTATACGTTCATATTGTTTCTCGAGATTTCCTGAATTTGTTTAGTTTGTTAAAATCTATTAGATCAATGTGTGTACTATAATTTCTCGTACCGGTATACACTTATAAATATTAAGAAAACAACTTAACATTCTCAGTTAACATTTCACTTCTTTTGAACACAGTTCCACTACCACCTTGGAACTTATACAGCCGACCGATGGCGGGATAACCATCCAACTGCTGACTTTGAAATACACAGGCCGAAGACCAGCAGCAGCGTCTTCGGTGCGACAAAGCCAGCCCTGCGGTCACCAACGCGCCTGCACAGCGGTGACTATGGGTAAAACACATGAGTTCACGCCATTTTTGGCGCGAACTTGTGAAGGCCTATGTAACGCAGTGGACTGCGTTATGCTGAAGTGATTTCACGTCTTTTTAGTTTTTAGGTTTTACGTTCTTAGTTCAAGATCAATTGGATTGATTTTAAGACTATTTCAAGTTAAACGAATTATCAAATTAGTATCCACAAGCATCACATTCAAAGCAAAACTTATTCTCGCTCAAAGCAATGCTTAACCAGCTTAGTAATAATAACTACTTTTCAAAAAGTTATTGGTTTTCTCCCAAAGGGTACAATGAGAAAATGTTGACACTACACTGCCTCTAACAATAACAGTAATTTTATTATGACTGAAGGTAGTAATCGCTATTAAACTGAAAAAATAAATAAAGTGGAAAAAAAAAAGAAGCCTACTTTTTAAAGTCCATTTAAATTTTCCAAACCCAAAATATTTAAAATACAATTTAAAAAAGTCGAGAGTAGTACGGTAAAAAGTTGACATCCGCCACTGTATACGATAACACAGGTACTTGAAAAACTCGAGTTTTGTGTAAATGAGCGGGAGGGACACGCATATGGCGTTCAGTTAGGAAGTGAGTCGCATAAATCTGCGACGGTGGCGCCGCGGCCGGAAACGGAAGCGCCGGCGTCGTTTGCCGCATTGTGCTATCGGCCGCCGGGCCGTACGGACGTCTCTTTGTGAATGCCACTTTATGGATAGTCATTCACAGATATCGCATAAAACGACATTGTCGTGCCACCTTCACAGAAAGCTGGGGCCGTTTATTCTTATGGCCATACCTGTTAGGTTACAAATTATGTTTACGTTTCGTAGGCTTTTCGCTGTTGGTGATATTTCGTATTTTATACACGCATAGTTTTTGTTTGCTATGAAGTAATAGTAAATAGTATAGGTAGGGATCCCTAGTACATATTTTTCACCTGGTTAGTATCGAGCTAATTCTTTGGGAGTAGCTTCATTTTGTTGAGGCGAACGAAAAATTCCTCTTCGAAAACTCTCGATTGTGGTAGATAATAGAGCTAGCAGGAGATAGAGCAGCAGTGAGCGTAGGACCGGGATAACGTACCATGCAATTAGTAGGACAATATTACCATCAAATTATATAAATATTACCTAACTAAAAGAAAGAAAATCAGAAAAAAAAACAATTTTTGATGACCTTACGAGGTCATCAAGTTGATGACCTCGTAAGGTCATCAAAAATTATTACTAACCAGCTGATTTTTTTTTCTTTTTTTTAATTGGAAGATTAGACAAACAATAATGATTATTTTTCACGTTCACTACACAAAAGTGATACACGCTGCAAGTGTGACGTACGCAATATTAATTGGAGATGACATAGAAAAAATTAGTAAATTTTCAAGTGTACTTAAATAGGTTATCTTCGACATTGATTTTTAATTCCACTTGATATGAAAGACCGACGGCAACCACCAAACAATAACGATTAACGTTTATGCAAATTGAATCGTTCAGCGGTTAGCGCAGGCGATGGTGTCTGTGCAACGCGTTGATTGCTGATAACGCACTATTTGTAGCCGCAAAACACGACTCTTAAATTTATTCGGAATGTTGATTTTAATTTAAAAATGGGAAAAAGTACGAGCTGGAGTCACGCATAAAGTATTCCGTACCACTGTACAATACTGTATACTAAAACAACCTTTCAAGATCAAGAAAATACTAAAACATGATTTTATAGTGTTGCTCTTTACAAAAATATAAACGATGTATGTAATTAAAGTTAGTGTGATAATTTTATTTCTTAGTTTGTGAAGAGTAATCAGTAGTAAAATCGCTATACTTATGAATCATACCAGGCCTTCAAGTCATGTCAAGGTATGGAAGCGGCTAGAGGAGTGAGGAACAAAAAGGGAGTTCCTGCATAATGGAGCGACGGCCGCGAACATTCGTAACGTCTCGGAATATCTTAGTAGTTGTACCGCTTGTATGTCAATCTCTAGGAGGGAAGGCCTTGCTACGGCGATTTATAATAATTGCGTTAGACAAGGGATCATTTTTATTTTAACACCGTTTTTCACAGATTTTGATAAAAATATTCTAGAACTAATGACCAATGTCTTGAATGAGCTTTTTTATAAAAAAATATTATACGTTTTATATCGAAAAAATGTTTTGCATTGGCTTTGAAATAACTGATATTTCGTGAGAAACAAAACTATCAGAACGGTGCTATATTAAGAAGTACAAACAAAAATACATCAGGAAAATCTTTGTTCTAACGACAACTTAATAACTGGATATTTAAGAAATGCAGAGTTCATCAGAAATCTCAACTCAGACAAGATTAGATGGTAATATCTTAAGTACTTTTTGTTTATATAATGTATATCTTTTACTAACTGTACCTAACACTCGAATAAAAAAACACCTGTAATAATTACCAAAAGACATTGACAACGTAATAGTATCAATTTCGTAATAAAAAGTAGTAAATAAATAAATAACGAATTGTGTTATATATATTACAAAAAACAGTCAATGGGAGAGTATTATTCTATTTCAACATTATTCGCAGTATAAAGCCCGCAACATCTGAAGTTCTAAAGCGAAGTTTCATATAAATTTTGTAGAGCAAACCTTAGTTGACGTTAACTTGGTATCTTTGTCTGATACTCACGTGGGGGCAGGTGAGGGTGGCTGAGGAATGCCAGCCAGCTTTGTGAATCAATCAGGAATTAATTGCCCCTTGAAGAGAGCTGATTTGTTTTCAACTTCACATTGATATTAGTTGACATGAATGTGTTTTATAATTCTACTTGGTTTTTATATGCTTACAAAGTTTTTCCTCTGACTTTTTTATCAAAAATTAAAGACCTTTATTGCGATTTTTTGTATAACTGTGTATTGTTGTATCCACAGAGAATTTATTTTTTTACAAATAGACAAATACAAACGTTGTTTGTTCGTGGTGCGTGTTTAGGCTTTAACGATTGTCATAAAGTGTATCGGCAAACTGACGATTATTTTTTTATAGTTACAACATTTCGGTCAAAGACAGCTCTTTCTATAATTCTAGTAATTTTCATTTCATTATGTGATGTATTAAGATGATTTAGGCGACTTTTCATACAGGTGTTAAAATTTCAACTATAAGAATATCTTGGTATTTTAATTTATCAAATTTTATATATGCGTAGCATTTTTGTCAGTGAAACCGCTCGCGTTGTTTTATAAGTGAAGCCGAACAGTTTCTCAACTTGTCGGAAGTTGGAAAGCTAAAACTTTATAACGCTGCGATTGTTTAGATATTCGGAAAGGTACGCCATGAACTGCGTCAAAGGAAAAGTTTCAAGTGGCTCGAAATTTACCATTGTTGGTTTGTACGATTGAAAAGCAATTGTTTAAATGGTTATTAATTGGAGGTAAATTAAATTTATATTAAGATTCGAATTGTATTATTTTTAAATAAATTTCCTTTCACAATAAATCTTTATGGTAGACTTATTAATCTAGTCAAATAAAATACTAAATTAGCAAATTGAAAATATTTTACGTAAAAGTTTCGTTATGTCTAAACAATTTAAAAATGTGCTACGAAAATTTTAGCTTATCAGATAAATACAATTATAACGCTTGTTTTAACAAACCTTAAGTATTTTAATAGTATAAACTCTTGAAGTCGTGGCTTAGTAAAATAGTAACTACTCATAGTTAGTAGTTTAGTACCTATACACAGTACGTAAACATTGTTTAACTCTCAAGTAATCACTAAATTCCATTTAGTTTTACGTCTAGTTCCATTTTGGGCAGATTGGTAGCCAAGTACATCGAATCTAGTCGAGTTACCTGTGATGTTGAGAGAACATTCCACGACTCGAGTAGCTCTTGATATACGACTGAGTTTAGACTGTTCTAAGTTACAAAGGCTTGCCATTCCTTGCTTGCCGAAGCGCCACTCAGCTATAGATTTCTAATCTAAATACTTGCTAATAATTCGAAACAGTATCAATTTTCAAGTTTAATTTATATTAGAAATTGATATTATATTGAAAATTCAGATAGATTATTTTATTTAAAAGGTTTTAGTTTTTGTTAAATCGTCTGTTTAAATTGCAAGTAAATGATTACTAGGATTCAAGGATATACATATATGATCGGAAGTATTACACTTTTTAATAGATTTATTTAAAGTCATTATCTTTATTTTTTTTTTTATTCAACAATTATTCTAAATACACTATATGTTTTACTTTCACTTAAGTACCTATTAGATTCGAGACCGAGGATATAATTCTAGAAGTTTTTCAGAAAATTTTCCGACAGGAATGAAACAGGAAGAAAGCTTTATAGAAACTTTGTCTCGCATTGTTTTCACGGCTAATCTTTTAACTTTATTAACCAAGTATTTAAAATTAATACTATAAGTAACAGAAATTGGTTACGAAGTTAGTATGAAGTATTTGTTGAAGCAGATTGCGTAGTAGCTTAAAGATGTTAAATAAAAAAATTTAAATTATTTTTGTTTTGAAAGCATTTTCTAAGTTATTCTATACATTTCACTTTAGGACAGAATCAAGTGGTTTTTATTCGATTCGATTCGAACCATTTATTTATTTACTTTTTCTTACTAAATTCAATTTTAGTTTTACTTAATAGTTACGAACCTAATTTTTAAATTCCTTGTGTGTTAGGATGATCTTATTAATTTGATAGATGAACCAAGTAAAGTCAAATAAGTCAACAATATCTAACAGAGTAATATTTCACTGAATTTTGAAATCTGAAACTATTTAAACGAACTTTTGTATTCGATGTAACATTATCATTATTAACGAATAAACGCCTCGAAAGATATTCTTAAATTCTTAATAAGATCTTAAAGAAACGTCGAGTGAAGACGTCGAGACGTTCCCTCGTTCACGTGTTGGTTTCATAATACATAATTAACGCTTAAAACATACTACGTAACTTAGAGATTTACGAAAGACTTCGTTGATTACTGTTTTTAACATAGATGTATTATTCATTAGGTAACTTACACGCGATTGCAACGCTATTTCATTATTAAGCCCTTTTTCAAAGCGTTAGTTACCATAGATATTTTATTTAATAAAAGATAAAAATTCTTTAAATCATGTTATGTAAATTTTATTAGATAGTAATGTTGCAGCCTCCCTGTACCATACCTGTATATAATTATATATTTTAGGAAATATTTTACGCTTAGTATAAAATATATAACGCCTCTGTTTCTTAAATCATATTAAAGCTATGACGAAAATTAGTAGGAGCATATGGTTTCAAATTACTTATGTGGTTTCGCTATGTAGAGCCTTTATAATCCTATATGCTAATAGCAATTTGTTATCATAAGCCTAAGAAGATTTGCGTTGAACAATAAACTATGCTTATCTAAGGAGTTCGGCGAAAGGGCCATCTTGGAAGGGACGAGGGCTAAGTGAGATCCCACTTAAGCAATTATCTCGGCCTGCCAAGGTGATGTACTACCGCGGAATGGGCTCATTTACCTTTGAAAGATTTATACATGAGACTGAAATATAGGCTGTTTGAAGTAAAACATACAACGACACGTAATATGGGAAATACAACTTATTCTTTACAAGTTACAACTATTGTATTTATTTTGAAATAAATAATTTTAATGCACAGGAAAAATATATTTAAAACTTGCTGACCCGACTATGTACCGCCATATTTTTTTTCATGGATGTATTGATTTTTTAAATTTTCTTTTATAGAGACCTTGTCCTGAAAACGATGAACATAAAAAAGAATAAACCACTTTAGTGCAGTCGTTTAGAATTTATGTGTGTACATACATATCGGCACTTAATTTTTACATGTAGGTATACATATTGGTTTATCTACCAGTTTATAATTACAAATACTAATATAAGATATTAATAGTGAGACTAAGTAAAATACGAGATAATCCTTTAAGCAATATAATAATTCAAATCGGGGTCTGACAGAGAGATGCTTTACCCAAAAGCCAATTCGCAATAATTTTCACTCAAATCTGACGTAAACATGACCGATATTCGCCAATTTGCATGACCGTTGCCTTTGAATAAATTACATTTACCTGAGGGATCAGTTCTTATGAATATGTAAGACGATGGCTTTCAAATCTTAGTTCGCAATTAGAAGGGAAGTCATTAAGCCTATCAGTGATTACAACTGCTGTAACAGCATTCGCATAGTAAATAATTATATGGGTTAATACTATTAATAACGTTTGCTACATAACATACGTTTTGTCTTTTACTTTTAATTTCCATACGCTGTCTTCGTTTAGTCTGTCTTGTTGGTTGTATTGATGTCAATGGTTACAATTTACTTATAAGTTTTTAAACTTTCAAGGCCACACCGTAATTAATTTTCTTTTCTTTGTCTACAACGTCGCCGAAATAATCAGGAATTTCAAAATGGCAATCGAGTAAGTTCGGTATAAGTAAAAGTGTATACTTGTGAAATCTGAAACTATTTAAATGAACTTTTGTATTTGATGAAACATACAAAAGTTGCATTTGTCTATCAAAATGTTGGTTTGAATAGACAACAATATTATATGTTATTACAATGTAATGTGCATATACAATATACATAGTATGTGATGAAATGTTAGTCGGATTATTCTATTTTTCTCCAAACTTATTTACGTACCTTACACATGTTAATATATTGTACCTTTTACATATTTAAATACTTACATTGTATGCATGTCGTATTTAAACATTTTAACAAGATACATTAAATGTAAGTATTTGCAACTACGTTGAAAAACTATGTTAGCTAATAAGCGTCATCCTACGGGCACTTGTTTCTTCATATTTTAAATTTTGATTTCATGTTTTTACTCTATCATTTTAATTTTATTATCTTGCGCAATATAACATTCTTAAGTACCTACATCATTATAAATACGATACGAAAACAAAAATATGTCTACTTAGTTACAAATATCTATTTTTATATTTTTGTTTAAGATTTTGATAGCAATTTTTTGCGTTGTCAACTATCGGATATCGGAAGTAAAATCGATTATCGAGTGGTCAGTCAGAGGCACTTAGCCGTCGGTCAGTAATCTCGTTACATCGTTTAATCGATTCAGCCGGAAGCAACTCGTGTAACCCATACCGTGCCGGTAATTTTAGTGCATATTCTCACCTGGTCATAGGAAAATTCATTTTCAAATTTACCAGATTTTAATTTTTGAACGAACTCGATTACTCTTCGTCGATATAGGAAATCATTAGGTATACATGATCATTAAATGCTAACAAATAACAATATTATAAATATTTAGTTACGTATTTAATTATTTATATTTCGTTAAAGGTAAGACTAAAATGTTCGCATGGGTTCGATAATGAAAGCTAAAAGTCAGATTTGTATGATACGAAAAATAACATGAATCGTGTTTTATAACGAGCTAATTATTCCGGTGTGCGAGCACGACGAGCGCGACTGTACCATAAATACAGAAAGCAAACAAGTATTAGCACCGGTCACGGTGTATGTTTGTTCACGGCCTAAAACAACAGCGTTTGCGGCCACCGACTAAATTTGTTACTGTCGGTCATCCGCTGACTCAACGTAAACGATGTACAAGCAGATACAACATATCTAAAACCTCACAGTCTAAGCTGAAATACTAAAAACATAGCTCATTAAATCACTACCCCAATGTAAATTTATAAATTCGGCGCGCTTGTTAAACGAGTTTAAATCAATATTTGTTAGTTCGGACATTGTTTGTCGGTAAACTTTTGTATTCAACTGTACTTAAACGTGACTACGCGTTAATGGAGAGATAAGGATTCCATTTTATATTTTGTTTTATGCAATTAATACAACGAATTAATTTTGTCTATAAAGATATTATTTTTTGTTGATTCTTATCTATATTTAAATACATGTTTCATTTTTAATATATTTATATTGTTAACAATGGGGTACCGAAATGTAAGGGTTAATAGACAACAATATTATATGCTATTACAATGTAATGTGCATATCGTATGTGGTTAAATATTAGTCGGATCATTCTATTTTTCTTCAAACTCATTTACATACCTTACATAATTATGTTAATATATTGTACCTATTACATATTTAAATACTAACATTGTTCAATTGTGGTAGTAAACAAATTTATATAGACCAGGGTCGATAACTTTTGAGACCAAAAAAAAATTGATCAGGATTAAACCAAATATAAGCTAATATAAGCTGTTTTCGAGGGTCGTTACGAATCGTCTCGCCAGAAGACTCGACGAATCCCAACCACCGGAGCAGGCTGGGTTTTGAAATGGCTATAGCACCGTATACCACATCCATACTGTTCTGCAGATTATTCATAAGACAGAAGAATATAATCAGCCGCTGGATCCAATCCAGCAGTGGACTGAGATAGGCTGATGTGATGATACAATTTTATACGCCTACCCCAAATACACCATTAGTACATCTATTGCTTATATAGATAGGTGAAGATAATTATCATAAAATAAAGGACTAAAGCAAATTGAAGAGAATATCGAGAGCACGTCGATTTTAGCTAATGTCACCGTGTCAACAAGACCGCCGCCGGTCGCCGCTCGCCGCGGACCCGACTACAAACACTCATTACTCGCGACACCGGCGCGCCACCAAACGTGATCGCTGTAAACGATCACATATCAACGACCAATAAACATATTATACGTGTATTTTATACGATATTTCAACGATAATTATGAAACATTAAGTAATTTACACACACACACACACACGCAGTATATGTATACTAGAGTTACAACTAAATTATTGAACTAGTAAAATATGACATACTTAATATTCTCTAAGGCTGACGCAAGAATGGTCGTATCTTCGAACTCTGCACATAACGAATATTTGCATAGGCTTTATAGATGTCTGTAGTAGTCTGGACGCTTGAGCTTGTAAATAGTGCGTGTTTGCAGACCCCATCACAGAATTCACGTCCTCACGTCACGTCGCCTGCAAGCTGTTATTGTGAGAAGCGTTTGTTACTTACTATCATAGAATTAAAAAAGTAAAGCAACCTATACCTATATTGAAAATAAGCTGAAAATCCTGTTCATTGTGGATTGCTTGTAAAAGACTTATTCTTTATTTATTTATACTTTATTGTACACCACAACTACATTTTAAACATTAAACACATTTAAAGACATTTACAGACGATTGAAGACAGACAGATTTAAAGTACAATGGGTGGACTTATGGCTATTTAGCCATTTCTTCCAGACAACCCAAGACTTACCTATATTCGAGCACTAACGACAACAGTAAATGAATATTTTACATAAATCAAAATCAATACTTCTTTATTTTAGTATTATGATGTGAAATCACTAACTCGTAACTAAAACCAATTGAAATTAAATAAATATGAAATATAAGTAAAGACTTGACCGCTAGACAACCTTACGAGAATTTGAAATTTAATTCTACATAAGTAATGAGGTAAAACTTAAGTTTGAGAAATAAAATATCATTATCATCCATTTCATCATCGATGGCAAATAAATACCTATATGATTATGTCTTCACACAAACAAAGTTACATTGTACATATCTAGCACTATGTAAATGTATTTTAAACATAAATTAATACTTTATAGCAAAAGTATAACACCTATATCATATTCTAATGTCACTTTAAAGCGGTTTTACAAAACATAGATCATTTAGAATGCAGCGTGTAGCTGGTCCGTATTGCAACGGACCGATGCGACGACACGCGACGCATGACTGATGCCGTGCACGTGCCTGCACTGCTATGCACATGTCACTTTCAGCATATTTTGCTACTGTAGCCTACCCGGAAAATACTGTGACATTTTCTATTTCGTGTTGTATGAAAATCATTGTTAAATATTCATTGGTCATTCGTAAATTACTTTTAATTACTCTATCGATAGATGCGTACCATCATTTGCGAATTTAGGTCAATTATTTGTCATTATTTCAGGTTTTCGCTACGTATCCAAAAATATTTTAAAAGGCTTTGTGTTTTTCAACTAACAATAAACTAACAACTTTTTGATAATCATAAAAATGTAAATATAGATTACCACAAGAATAACTTAGGTTTACAATCTACACTTTTCAAAATACCTACGGATTGATGTTATACACCCTATGCAAAAAATACCCTTTATACTTTTAATAAATTTGGACAAGAAATTTGCTTATTACTAGTAAATCAACGTTTTCCCTCGAGGGCCGAACTTTCTACCAGTGACCCTTAAACTTAAGCAGTAAATACCGAAGCCGCTCAAACTATCAAAAACTTAAGCACTATTCCCACTTGCGGCTGACCCCTGTTTAAAACAAGAACAGCAGTGGACCCTCGCTCTGGGAATAAATACATTAATTAAATGTACTTTCTGTGTGTGGCATATCAGAATAACATTATAACTTCAACTTAATAAGTTTGCTGTAACATTATTATAAATAATGGTAATACCAACGTTGTGCTCTCACGTAGTCTTCCCTCGCGACTTAAACTGTGAAGATATTCACGACTACGAAAGCGCTACTTCGTCTACGTTCGTCGTCTACGATCTAGTAGGTTCAACTTTCTGCTCGACCACGATATGTGTATTTGGAAAATTTTCGTTTTGGGTCTGGATAGTTTTTCACGTAGGTAGGTAATAAATAATATGTCAGAGATCACGTAAATTGTCGGCTCGGTTATACTATCGTAAACGCGGAATGTCCAATTAGAAACAGTAGCGCCCATATTTCCGTTATAAGCAGCCTCTTTTAGAAAAATAGTTTTTAGAATGGAACGTACAAAGTAAAATAAATATACCTTGAATCTAAATAGATTGCTTAAATAGCCAAAAATATACCTTATAATTGGCTTTACATATATAATGTTAGTAAAAATATTGTTAATCTAATTCAATTAAATACAACGCGCATGAATTTATAATACAGAATTACCAAGACGTTTCCAACAGCAACATAGCTCCATCCTTAACCTGTCAAGGTGGAAGTTGGCTAAGTTGAACAGATTTCAAAGTACCGAGATATAGTTAGACTGTATCAGACGTCGACTGAAGTAACAGATTCGAAACAGTGTTGGTATTGCACAAGCCACTTCCAAATTCAATTAATCATAGTTCGGATTAGTTCCTCTTTGACGATCCGTGGCGAGACGTGACCGTCTTGCATAATGATAATTTGATATCATTTTAATAATTGTTAGGATGGAAATTGATTAAACTATTACATCTATGTTTTTGTGAATTTTTCAATATATCCAACACACAGACGGTAACTTTGCTGTTATTAGAATTGATCGACAATCATAATGTCATTACTTACTTCCTGGACAGTCTATAGTTTCGCTATAAAATAAAATATTAATGAATATAAATATACTTGAAAATTTATTTTGGGCGTAACACTAAGATTTTATTAACACAGAAAATAATAAAAACATAAATAGTTAAATTGAATAATAAAGGTAAATAAAAACATAGATGAAAATATTTTAAGGAAACTTTTAATACTAGGAGTTAAATATTCTTAAGTAGAATTACAGTAGCTTCCGATGGTCAGTGCCAGAGCAAGGCTAACTACTTAATACGTACCGGATCCGACGCCCGGGAATTGAACCCCGCACGCTCTCACTAGGTTTATTGGGAAGCTATTTCTAAATTCCATTAAGACTGAGGTTTGGGCTTAAATCCCGGTTCACTTGGTCTTAAAGGCACTGAATTCTCGTTTGAGATGTTTCTTTATAAAATTCGAAAATTTAAGTTTTATTAAGTCCAATAAAGACGTATTTAATAAATCATTTACAACTTTTTTTTGTTCAATTGAAAACTGATTTACTTACCATAATTACATACTTATATATTCAAATAAGGAGATCATGCACCTAAGGAAGTTACACTTAAAAAAAAACAACAATAAATTCAAATATTTTAAAGCAATAATATTACTTTTACCAAAATAAAACAACAATCCTTTTGTTGGAAACTAGCAACAAATCAAAAGACTAATAAAGGCGAGCTGAACAAGTCTAGGAAGTATTTCTTTCATCGGTCTCGGAGTTGCCAGTCGGAATTTCCTGAGAACAAGAGAACGGAATCGCCAACGACTTCGAAGCGGATGCAACTGCACGTAGACTAGTTGTTTTGCTATTTCTTTTTAAACTACTGTTACGTATTATGAGTCATTAATGTTTGTTTCTTGAACAATGTAAAATTTTAAAGAGAAACTTTGTATTATATTATTGTATAGTCCGGTATGAACGTATGTGTATAATTATATGCGTTTTTGTGGCTTATTTATGCCTACGTATGGTCTAAGATCCGGAATATAACAAAATCTTCCCTCATCTGTTAATTATATGAAACAATTTTTATAGGCTGATTTCAATATTGTGAATTTATAAAAACAACCTCTGCCACAATAAAAAATTGTTTCATCTAATTAACAGATGAGGGAAGATTTACCTTCTCGGATCTTAGACCAGTATGAAGTGCCCTTAAATTTGAATATGTTTTTTTAATTCCATTTTTGAATACAAAATATTGTGTCATAATAACGCTAAACTGAAATAGAATAAAAAATTGTATTATTCTCTTTAAGTTTCAAAATATATTTACTTTATAATTTAATTTTCACCATAATGATTAATTAAATAAACCAATTAACATGGTGAACAAACTTGCGAACAAAACTTAATCACAACAAGTTACAACGGGCGAACATTATATAAACAATCCGGTTCAACAATCAATATTGGTTTCAGTTTATCTCACAATATAATCAACCGTAATTTGCCCAACTTCGGTTATTGAGAACTAAATTGATGACCACATTAAATAAGACACGAATATTCATATAATAAAATTTCCACAGTTAGTTTGTACAGGCTAATAACAAAAACTGATAATAAAATATCTTTACAATAAATAAATACCTCACACTTTATATTAAAGAAGCTGGTTTGTATACTACGCGATTGTTATAAGTATACTATTTTTTATTTTTTTTATGTAAGTAAGTCGGCAAACAAGCGTACGGCTCACCTTATGGTAAGCAAATACCGTAGCCAATAGACGTCTGCAACACCAAAAGCATCGCAAGCGCGTTGCCGACCCTATCCCCAATTCCCCCCAGGAGCTCTGGTCACCTTACTCACCAAAAGGAACACAACACTGCTTGAAAGCAGCATTATTTAGCTGTGGTCTTCTGTAAGGTCGAGGTACTACCCCAGTCGGGCTGCTCCATTTTCATTTCCACTAATAGGTGGATCCTAATAATATGTATATGCAGTTTATATATGTATGCCCTCATGTGTACCTTATTAACACCGACAAACTCCTTGTACAAGAATAAGAGTAAGACAATGAAGACCCACCCACGTTTTCCTCCTTCATAGTTATCTCTATTAATTTCCTGCGTAAACAATTCAATCAATGTTTCTTGACATTAGGGTGCGAAGTATACGAATTCAGTGTATCTCAACTAACCATTAAATTAAACTAAAATATATATAAAGAGTATAAAATATAAACAGTATAAATTAAAGCCAAAATTGATTTGCCAAAATCTTTGTAGATATTTTAAACATATTAAAAAAATCCAAATTATGACAGTAGGTCTGTATAATAAAAACTTAAATCGATGTCAATGAAGTTACGTATGTTGAAAACTATACTTGCATATTTCATTACTGTTTTAATTTTAAGTGCTCACGTAGCATTCGATCGTCGAAACCGGCCCTAAAATTTTAATCCAACATGTGAATACTTCAATATTGCATGTAAATCGAATCGTAAAACTCTTCAATATCGTGCACTTTATAACACTAAAAAGGGAATACACACTCGACGCGTAATCAAATACGCCGAACATCAGAATCGAGTTGAAATAGAATTTTTTCGCTCTTAAAAATTGCGATCACGTTTCTAATATAGTGAAAACAATATCCTAGTGACCGGGTGATTTCTGCACAGATGCCTGCCCTTTCAATATTATGTCTAGGTGAAATATTTGTGATTGTTTTTAAGAATGTGAGTGTCACATGAAATGTTTAATTTTATTAACTCCAAGTTATTTAATCCTATTGAAACACACTTTGATGATTTATAACTTTTAATACAGCAATACATTTAATTGAATATGACTTTTTTTTAATCTACAAATAGATCACATCAATTTCGGTGCTGTAAACGTTTTTACGATAACATAATATCACCTTTTTAAATCTCATATATCGTTCGGCGTCGCTTTTAATGGTCTTAGGGGGTTTGAAAAACGCGCATCGATATAAAAAACCGCACTAATCTATCGCTTATCTCAACCGTGTTATTTAATGACGCGTCATTTCGCGGTTATTTGTAATATTTATATGTAGATCGATGTGATGTGATTTAGATAGGGCTTTATATTGGAGAAGCGATGCTCGTCACTGCGAACTTAATGGTCTAACAAAAAAAAAAATTTTTTATTTTTTATTTTTGTTTCAGCATTCAATTTTTGATTATAAAATTAACAAAAATATTCGAAACTAAGTAATATTTGTCCGTTAGCGTTGACTGACTATTCGATCAACAATAACATTGTTTGCTATAAGTTTTGTGAATTAATTATTAAACGGTACTGTTTTCGTAAGAAATAAAACAAGTGTGTTGACGGTTTAAATACTTTAAATGCACATGTTAACGTCAAATTTAAAATAACTTGAACATAAAAGTTTTATGCTCGCTTATAATGCGACTTATTACCATATTTTTATAGAAAATTTTATAAGCTTTCATTACGGTGCAAATGAAAAATGGTTATTAATAAAATATTAAAATGTACAAACATGTTTTGGTATAGAAATGGTCGTATTATGATAGAAAACATTTTATGAATGTATTATTTAAACATATTATTTGAATATGTGTTTACGTTGAAGTTTATTTATTTTTTTCTAAGAAATATGACATTCTTACATCGCATATTGATATCAAATGGTTTAGTGATGTTTCAAGCACAGTTATTCTCTAGTATTTCATAAACTACATTTCTTCTACAAAGCATGTATAAACATGAGAACAAATAAAATTAGTGATTGTTTTACAAAACAATAGAATTCAAGTAACAGAAAACGAAACACGTAAAGAGAATGCATTAAAAAACCGAGCAGTTTATCAGGCGGGCGATTATTCCGAACATTTTCCTGAACGGTGGACGATTTGCATGAAATATAAAGGTGACCGCACATAGTTCGCCTTGTTTATGGCGGTCACTAGACGTTGTTTTGTTTACTCTCCCCTTTCGCATTCCTGTCTTAGTTCCTTTATTGTCTTACTTTCCGCTCGTGACGTTGGATAAAGCATATTTATTATAACCAAACAAAGGGATATTATATTATGTGAAATGTTTCTGTAAAAAAAAATCTGCTAAAAATTTCTAAAATATTTGAACACTGAGTTTTAAAGTACATGAGCGTAAAATACATTACAGTTATATAACATTTATTCACATAATTAGCAATTCGTATAAGAATATTTAAATTTAATATAAAGCTTTAATTTATTTTATTAACACAAACGCAAAGACTATAAAATTGTAATAAAAATCATGAACCACATCGGAAGTACTTAAAATAGTTTGACATTTTATTAAAATAAAAACCGTTCCAAGTTTTATTCTTCTCATTCATCGGTATTCAAGTAACCTATATAGACCATTATTTCGTCTCGCCGCTTTTTATTGAATTATATCGAGATCTGTCAGTTGAGTGTCATATTGTCGACAATCGACACTCGATCATTCTTCTTTTTCTAATGAGGGGCGACGTATTGAAGACCGAAGTGGAATTATTAAAAAACCATTTAGATGTGGGGCAAACACCGTGATGGATGGACTCTCAAATCCGATCCATTTCAATTTCGGCGTCCGATGTCTCTTTATAAAGGGTGAGTCCCTGGCGTATGGTAATTCGTTTTAAGTCGAGCGTAACTCGCTTTGTTTCTATTTAAAATGCTTCGTAAACAAAAAGCTAATATTATGTTACGTTGGATTCTTTACTAAGCGTAATTTTCGGTAAAATTTGTTTGTAACATAAAACAGTAACATTCATAAGGCAATAACGGGTACGGCATTACTCACACCTAACAAGGAGTGATGAGAGGATAAATCATATCTAGTCGCCGATTTATATCGCAATAAACAGGGAGAAACTGTGGTCATAAATAAATACTGTTTAACTCTTTATGATGCTTCGTAACATTATCGTAAATATATCAAATTATATTACCGTTTTATACTTATAGACGACTTAAAGATTTTATTTCGTTACATATAATAAAGAACTTTATTATTATGAAAATAATATACTTTAAGTGGCAAAGTATCTCTATATTTTGCTACGCGGCGTAGATCGTCTACGCCGTAGAATGTTAAAGTCTGGAACAGTTAAGTTAGCCTCACTGTATAAAATAACCATCTGTGGAAACAGACGCTTATCCCTTAGAAAAACTCTCTTTGTGAGGATAACTCGCTCTTCATCCCCTCTTATGATATGTTTATGTACTTTGAGATTTTATGTGGACGTTCTAACGCCAAGCACGAATTTTATTGGGTTTATAGAATTTTATGGCGTCATATTCCATGAATTGGCCGCTGTTTTTCACCGTTTATTGATTCTGATGGGTCCGTTCTTTTTTAGAACTATTTATCTGTTGACATTAATTTACATTTACGATGTCTTTAACATAAAGTAATAATAATAAAATGTTAAAATATAATATTAGTGTTGCAAAACATATTTTGAAGTGGGCTTTAACAGTTTGACGGTGCACTTAATGTATTTATACCAGGCAACGGGCAGCGGCATCTGTGGCTAATGATATCGCCGGACTACTGCCCCCTGAGCACCCCCTCCCCCTCCCGGCCCCCATGACTCGGTCATTAGTTAAACACGCACAGCCGCCCGCATGTCGCAAGTTTATCTTTGGCTAAATTGTAGGTATGTTGAGTCGATTAGCCCTTTGATCAAATAATCCAGCGATAAAGTAGGGTTTGTCGAGGAAATTTAATAACATTAAATGTCATTGTTCGGGTACTCTGGCGGTGAAATGGTGCCGTTAATTCGTAACTATGATAGCTGGTCGTCATTTCATTTAAATCTATATATATGTTGGTATGTTTACCATAATGCTCGCTCCGAAATAAAGTCTGTTTCATACTTCACATTTTTTTAAATTGTAATGCCATGTCTAAACTGAAATATTGATTTTTAAATGAACTTTTAGTAAATCTTTTCACTACCAATACATATACCAACCAACCAAGATAGCAAACTGTGATACGAAATACATTTAATACGAGTTCTGTGTAGAAACATGTTGTTTACATAATGATATGTAACAGCAAATTCGAGGTGCACAAGGCCCAGCAACCTGCGGCGGTCACTCGATTAATACCAACATTAATCTCGGCGCCGGCCCCGGGCTACGAGGGACTTTAATTTATATCCTCGTTTTGACAATTGATGGCCATCAAAACGCTCAAGATACTCTGTTTTAGAAATGGTTAAATGTTTACCATAAAGTCGTTATAAATATTGTGCCGTCGCTGTTTAAATATAACCGAATTCGGAAAATGACATTTCTTTTTAAAGATTAATTTCAGGCATATTTTTTCATCGTGAAAATACAAAGAAAATTGTGTTTTCGGAAGATAATGATTATTTCATTATATTGTATACACAATGAAATAAATTCAAATTCCTAATATTTCTATAAAAATATTTTTTTAAAGTTTTCGATTTAATTAACAGATATTAAATAATTAATTAGTAAGTGGAGCTTTGTAAATATGTATAATATTATTCTATAATGTCACAAAATATATAATACTAGCTTCTGCGCGCGACTTCGTCGGCGTGGACTCCGCTCCTATTGGTCTTAGCATGATGACACATAGCCTGTAGCCTTCCTCGATAAATGGGCTATCTAACACTGAAATAATTTTTCAAATCGGTCCAGTAGTTCCAGAGATTATCGCGTTCAAACAAACAAACAACCAAACAAACAAACTCTTCAGCTTTATATATTAGTATAGATTAATATTTAATGGAAAGAATTAGTTTAATTGTTAATATGATACAATGTGGTTATTGATTTAAGATTTCGTGTTCCAGATTTTCAAATGCGTTTTATTGATACAAGCTGAATTGATTGATTTGATTGAGCAGACAGTTTTTAGGACAGCATAGTAAAGTTTGAAAGTAAATAATATAATAAACTGAACTGAAAATTTTGTCGTATTCAAGAAATCTTGAAATACAATAACATTTTCCAAAATAAAAATAGTTATGAGGCCATTCCTCAAATAAACTGTAACAAATACGCACCCATGCGTTAAAATGCGATTGTATGATATTTTACGTTATGCAGCCGCGTTATTCATGATAAAAAATTTTTACATATAGGCGCATCAGGGGTAAAATTTGAGCGACCGCTAACGCGGCAACCTCAACGACGGTCAGTACTTGGATGGGTGACCGCCAGGGATCACGGCGCGGCGTGACGTTGGCTTTTTGTTTGTTTTTTTTTTTATTTAGTTTTGTTTTAATTAGTTTGCCAAAGAAGCTTCACTTCTGAAGTTCTGACATGTGTACTTTGTACGCACGCAATTTTTATATATATATAAATACAAATAATACACATATGAATAAATGGGAATCGAAAGCACAACCTCCGGAGTAGAAAGCGAGATCACTACAAACTGCTCCAACGGGCTAGTCAAAAAACATTTTTAAGTTTTATGTCCAATCAACTTTTCATTATGTATCGAACCAGTAATTTTTTACATCTTCAAAAATCTTGCAAAAAAAAAACCTTTCGACACGAACATAAAAAAGTGAGTGACATAGATGGTTCTCGATTTTTTTTTTCAATTATTTCACAACGGGAAATTAGTTCAAATAATTCAATTGACTCACAACTGTAATGAAAATTTCACAACATGAAACTTTATCTTCATTGTCACTGCCATCTCCATCATAATGTTCGCTATAATCATTATCATCATCATCACCACTGCCTACATGACCATCAGTACATTCAGAAATACACACATACAAAATAGTAATTTTATTTTGACTTTCTAGTGTAGTGATAATGAAAATATGCTCGTGAGTTTTATTAACGTTTGAATCGGATATGTTTGTAGAAATATTGGTTTTTGGTCGGGGTCTTATACTCCGTACCATGTCTCAAAGAACTCGTAAAACCTACAGTCCAGGTTGTTTGTGAAAAACTATCCACCAACTCGCAATAGAAAAGTAAATATGTTAAAAAAGTTGGCTATTCATAGCTGAACTTCTGATTTTTCAGATTTGTACTAAGAAAAATCATATTTAAATACATGCAGTAATTTACAATACCGTCATGACATCTCCTAAATACCGGTGGTTTGCGGGTTCTATTCGGTGTGGATGTCTGTTCTTGTGGGTCTCTCCACCGTGCCGCGTGCTAAGCTATCGGTTGCGGCTGTTATCATAAATACCTATTATCGATCCTTACTCATAGTAGGGTATATATTCGCCAACCCGCAGTGTGGAGCAGCGGGTGGATTAAGCTCCAATCCATTTCTTACATGGAGAAAGAGGCCTACGCCCCGCAGTGGGATGTTACAGGCTAAAACCTACAATAAATATATTATACAGATACTGTATAGAACAACAAACATTATTTGTAAATAACTGATACTTGAAAAATATAAAGTTAAACAGAACATTTATTTATTTAACAATTTATCATACGTACAAAACTTAAATTGAAACTTTAATTAAACTTAAGTTGTAATGGGTTTATATAAAAAATAATATAAATGTTATATGGGTTTATATAAAACTGAATGTAACATTCACATGTCACAAAATATTTTTTACCAAATATTCTTTATCGCTTACTGTTTGTGGCTTTTTAAGTAGCAGATAAACTACCTTTTTAGCGTCCCGTACCTCAAAAGGAAAAAACGGAACCCTTATGGGATGACTTTGTTGTCCGTCTGTCTGTCAAGACCCTTTTTCTCAGGAATGCGTCATCAAGCTGAAGTTCATATCAAATACTCAGGTCTACTGTCCCTTGGAGCTGTGAAAAAATCAAACTTCTAAGCCAGCGCAATTAATAGATACAGCCGTTTATGCGGCAAATTTTCGATACTCGCAAGGGAATCAAAACCTACAGGGTACTTCCAGTGAACTCAGAATATTGAAATATGGTACGAAGCAACGTCTTATAGCAGAGATAAAGGAAAAATTGCGAAAAGCATAAAATGTTAGTTACATCATATAATAAAAATACTTTTAATAATTTTGTTTGTCCGGAACCCTCGGTGTACGAGTCCTACTCGCACTTGGTCGGTTATTTTTGTATATAATTATCTAGTTTAATTCACTTTAGCCACAGTTTAGCTAAACAGAATTATATGCATATTTCCAATCCAATAGCAAAATATGAACGATGATGAAGAATAATAATACGTTTTTTAGCATTCAGGCAACATTTCTCAAAAAAAGATATAAAGCCTAAAAATGAAAAATACATTTTATTTAAAAATGTCTGAAACAATTGCCTTCACAGTAATGAGTGGCCGTGGCGGGCGGCCGGCGGAAGACAAGGCATGCGTGAACAGTGCTTGTGACGTGACTCGGAATATTAATTCACTGCTACATCAGAATTTCACTCGCAGACTAGATTACGCACGGAAAATTATTTCCGTGATTGATATTGTTTTATTAATATTCATATATACGTCTGAACTACAATATTAATAAAATTTATCTTTAGTGTATCGCACCTGTGTAAGGTACGAAAGCGTAACCTACCTATGTTTTGATGACTGTGTTTTTTGTACCTAACTTTTGTGTGTGTGTGTCGCAGGACCGATGGCCGTTGGAGAAGACGTGTCCTGGAATGGAGACCGCGTCTTGGCAAACGCAGTGTGGGACGTCCTCCGGCCCGCTGAACAGACGATCTACGTAAGATTGCCGGTGTAGGCTGGATGAGGATTGCGGAAAACCAGGATGTCTGGCGCGAACTTGGGGAGGCCTATGTCCAGCAGTAGACTGCAATAGGCTGAACTGACTGACTGATTGACTGATATATTATAAAACAACTATGTATTATGAAATCAATTATTTACCTGTTTTTGTAACACTTTAATCGTACAATAAAAAATAGCAATTGAACAATTTTGCGTAAGCTAAGTTAGAAATAAAGTAAGAGTATTTAAATTAATTTGAATGATCGAGAAACTTAATAAGTGTCAACTTAAATTAATTACACAACAGATAGAGTTTTACCCTCAAAATTATAAATTCGACGTTGACGCAGGGTCTTCGAACAAAACTAATATGGAATAAATTTTCAACTTAATTTAACTATACAAACACAAAGGGCTAAATGAAAGGGACGAACTATATTCAGTATTGAAGTGGAAACTAATGATAAGGCAGTTTCTACGTGGATGTAGAAAGTGTCTGAACAACCCATCCAATATTCTACTAACTTATATTTGCAGGAAGGAATATTTTAATTCAATTGAAATACAGAAAAATGTAATTGTGACATCAATTATGATCACCAAATGACCAGTAGTTATTTACTCATATTATACTTACAAAACTCCTGTTATACTTTTACATTTATAATATACTAGCTTCTACGCGCGACTTCGTCGGCGTGGACTCCGCTCCTATTGGTCTTAGCGTGATGATACATAGCCTACAGCCTTCCTCGATAAATGGGCTATCTAACACTGAAATAATTATTCAAATCGGCCCAGTAGTTCCAGAGATTACCGCGTTCAAACAAACAAACAAACAAACAACCAAACAAACAAACTCTTCAGCTTTATATATTAGTATAGATTTATATCACAAAATGCTTTATTGCACAATGAAATAATTTAGAAACATAGATAGGTACATATTTTACTTTTCGCAAATATACTTACATATAAAGTGCAAAGATCTTTGTCATGTTGTTTTTTTTTTAAATTTGTTATTGTATAAGAGTTTTAAAATAAAGTTTCAAAAAGCTACATACCGCATCCAACCGATCGAAAATAATCGCAGCGAGATTTTGGCGCGTCGCGATTTCGCGCTCCGCTGTGCGCCCGCACCTGGCGCTTGCGAGCGTCCGCGATCGCGCTTCAGTAACTCTTGCTTGCAACAAACGCTTTACATTTGCAATTTGTTTTGTACAACTAGGTTGGTATACAATCGTACGGCTCACCTGATGGTAAGCGTAGCCTATAGACGCCTGCAACACCAGAAGTATCGCTGGCGCGTTGCTGACCCTACCCTTAATCCCCCCAGGAGCTCTTACTCACTACAGGAACACAACACTGCTTGAAAACAGTATTATTTATCTGTGATCTTCTGGAAGGTCGAGGTCCATCGATCCCTATCGATCCAGTCGAGCCACTCCAGATTATGAATAGGATATTTCCTACTGTGCCCTACCTCTGTTATCTACAATATTTTTTTTGAAAATTTACAATTTTTACAAAATATCCAGACATTTATTACATACTAGCTTCTGCGCGCGACTTCGTCGGCGTGGACTCCGCTCCTATTGGTCTTAGCGTGACGATACATAGCCTATAGCCTTCCTCGATAAATGGGCTATCTAACAGTGAAAGAATTTTTCAAATCGGCCCAGTAGTTCCAGAGATTACCGCGTTCAAACAAACAAACAAACAAACAAACAAACAAACAAACAAACAAACAAACAAACTCTTCAGCTTTATATATTAGTATAGATTATTAGCTTTTATTAGCTTGTATATTTTGAATTATCAAGACTCAGTTTATTAAATAACAGGTTTTAAATAACAGGTCATCATTATGTATTGTGACAAATTCGGATGACATGTTTATCAGCAATAGAAGACTATTATGTGACACAATACAAGTCAAGTCATATCGATTTTCTTCCCAGAAACCCTTGAGACTTTAGGTAGGTTAGACGCATAGTTAATTAGTCACTGATTCACTTATTATTTTAATTTTTAATAATCTTCCTGATTTCTTATTCCTTGAAACTGTGCAGAATTAACACATCCTCTTTATTATTTGATACTCATTTTTTATTATGTATGTGAATATATAACATTTTTGTTTAAAAATTTATTTTTGTATGTTTTAATGATACAATATCAATTGTTTACTGAATATACTAGAGTTGCCAAAACGCACACCCACAATCATGTTTGTAAATACATTCGTTATGTAACAATATTATATTTCATACGTTTCGTACGTCTGATATTGAATGTTTCCAGTCAAAGGTCACTATAATTTAATCGGCGTCAAATACAGTGATCTGTCTGTGCATGCGATATCATGCAGTTATTAAACCACATTTCGAGATCACCAATTACAACGTAACCCCAAAACCCGGACGTTTTAATTATGATTTTACCTGTGCACTATTACGCTGCACAATTTTAAATACTAATTAATAAAGTTACACTACATCTAAATTTAACAGTATTATAAATTTATAATAATTGGTTGAATCATTCGATGGTAATGAGTTCGGTACTTAATCGTTAATTTAAACCGTTTAAATTTTAAATTTAAATATTTTTTATTGGTTAATCTTCATGCATAGTTTTATTAGACCTGAAATATTGTCATTATTAGGATTAAGGTGGTTATTAAAATTATACGATCTTCTCTTTATTGATGACTAGTTTATTGATGTTGACCCGTTCCGGAAGGAACACGTGAAGATAAAATGAATCTTAACAGGACACAATCTTAAAAGACATACAGCAGTATTCGTTTAAGAATTCCAGAAGCATTTGTACGAAGGATGAGACAGTTTAACTTAAATCTAATGACGGTTTTCTATTACTGTTACCAAATAGTTTACTACTGTTTTTGACGAATCGCTGGTGGCGTGGTCACATGTTACATCAACTGACCTTTGCACTAACTATTGTGGATTCAATCTTCGTCTGATTGAGTTGTGTGTGCTTATGTATACACAACACCGAAATTTCACCTTACATACTGGAGACGTTAAAATGTAATTTTTATCAAGAAGATCAACCGACTAAATCTCGACTTCGTGGTCAGATTGATCTTGTAAAGATTATTTTATATATTCTATTGACTTCTAAATAATAATAAAAAATAGATAATTTATTAAGAAACTCTTATTAAACACAAACAACAAAGTTTGATCCCGATGTGCCCTCCTCAAAATAGAATCACTTCGCTTAGTTTCACCGTACATTTTCATTCGGCAATAACAAAGACGGGGGAAGGGATTAATAAAGCTAATATGATTAGTAGTTGTGCTTCGAACTTAGTGTTGCCTTAGCAAATAATGCTAAATGAGCGCTTCTACAAGAACTACAAGGCGGGGGTATTGGAATAATGAGTTTGTTTTCTATTCAATTGCACTATTGATGCTTCAGTTAATATAAATGAAGTTAGTTGTTCAGACACAAATATTAGCATGCTTTTGGTTTTGTTAATTTCGCTGCTTGCATATCTATTATTTCGCATTGCCATATTCATCTACTCTACACATATATACCTACATACATACTTTTACTGATTACAAATGTTTTTTTAAACCAACTCTTAACAGTTAATAAAATAAAAATTGTAAAAATGTTAGACTTATTCTTTATCTAATACTAGCTTCTGCGCGCGACTTCGTTGGCGTGGACTCCACTCCTATTGGTCTTAGCGTGATGATATATAGCCTATAGCCTTCCTCGATAAATGGGCTATCTAACACTGAAAGAATTTTTCAAATCGGACTAGTAGATCCTGAGATTAGCGCGTTCAAACAAACAAACAAACAAACAATCAAACAAACAAACTCTTCAGCTTTATTATATTAGTATAGATATGTATTGTTAAATTTGAAAGGTAATGCATTTGGAACATTATTCGATTTTTTATTATTGTTTTTTAAAACTACCCACCAGCTCGCAAGATTATTAATACTATCAACGGCGAAACATAGCTTTACTGAGCAAACTATATTTCACGAGAGCAAGACTTTGAGAATTAAGCTACAATTAAATGGTCGTAAATTCCAAGTTTGGGTCGGGTCACTTCGGGGAGCTCAGTGGCAATTTATCAATTACTAGCTTCTGCGCGCGACTTCGTCGGCGTGGACTCCGCTCCTATTGGTCTTAGCGTGATGATACATAGCCTATAGCCTTCCTCGATAAATGGGCTATCTAACACTGAAAGAATTTTTCAAATCGGTCCAGTAGATCCTGAGATTATCGCGTTCAAACAAACAAACAAACAAACAAACAAACAAACAAACAATCAAACAAACTCTTCAGCTTTATATATTAGTATAGATTTACGCCGCTTGGGCCCGCCGGCTGCCGTCACCTGACGCGACTGATTCTCAGATTTGTTTATAGACATACTTAGACATATATTATAATGAATACATGTACATTATCCTATATTTTATACAAACATTAGAAACATAAAAGATTTTTTTGTTTGTAATTATTATTGCTAGACTGTAAAACAATTGGACCGAGGTTAAAAATTCTTAAATATTAATAAAATAAGTTATCTAGAATAGTATCTAGCCGTAACTAATAATAAAACAAATTTTATCGACTCAACTCAAAAACTACTGTGTTTGCGATTGGCAATTGCTATTTTTAGTTCTAATTTTATGTATTAAGTCTTAGAGCAGATATTATTAGAATTGAGTTTTCAACATACTAATCTTTAACGCAACAGAGCTCAATAAAATGGAACAAAAATATTTTTATTACCTACAATTCCATTTCAAAGTTTTGATCTGTTGATGCTTTTTATATTTAAAATGTAATAATAACATTTTCAGTATTTTTTAAAAGATAACATTATAATTTATTTAAAATAGTAATGGGCTCTTTCATTATGTGTTTTGACTAAAACAAAGGGTGAGAGGTATTGTCAAAGCCATCGGTCACTTAACCGTCGCCCACCACTTGTGCCTTGCGGTGGGCCCATCGATCTAAGTCCCGACAGTTTGCGTGACCTTAAGTAATGTAACGCTCCTCGGTCTTTACTATATTCAATATTTGTTTTTGAGATAAACCTTATGTTCTGTTTTTTTAAAATTGTCGAAGAAAATGGTTTACTTGCACTAAACAGAAAACAGTATATTAAAAATAGATCACATTACCTATCTTTTCGGAAAATATATAATATTCAAATTTTAAAAGTCAATATATAAAAATTTTATATACATTTATAAATTATTTAACATTTGATTACAAATTTGAGATTAACCAGTTTTATTATCAAACAATTGATATGCAAATTGAATTAAAATTTAACAACGCAATGAAATATCGAAAAGGCTTTGCAGTAAGCAAATGTATTTACTATTTATTTATTGTCTGCTTCCTCTTCCGGTAATTCAATAAAGTTACAAATGCAATGAAAAATAGGGATTACTTAAATTCAAAAATGAAAATCGAATTTATCAGAATAATAATCATATTGTATAGGGTATACATTTGATTGTTTTAATGATGTACTAAAATTCGAGTAAGAAAAAGGTTTTACTAGACATCGTAAAAAGCATAAAAGTGCAGTTTACTAAAATTCAGGCATGGGCATTCTTTTACAAAGGTGGCAAACCAGCGTACGGCCCGCCTGATAGCAAGCGGATACTGTAGCTTATGGACTCCTGCAACACAATGAGCATTGCAAGAGCGTTGCCGATTATAACCCTGACCATCCCAAGGAGCCTGGCCCCCTTACTCATTACAGGAACACTACTTGAAAGCAGTTTTATTTAGCTATAATATTTTGAAAGGTTGAGGTACTCCCCAATCGGGCTATTCCAGATTTTGAGCAGGATAGTTTCAGCTGTGCTCTACCTCAAAACTCATTAACATGTTTGACATGTTTTCAAGTCTAGTACCTACTACCAGTTTGTATTTCCGTACTTTTATATTATACATATATGTACCCAATTACAAGTAGACACGTTACTTTTTATAATAAAATATAAAATATAAATTATTAATAATTTTAATTAGCTTAAAAGCTTTGGTTAAAATGATCCAAAAATTAACACTATCTTATATTTAACCACGTCAGTAGAAATCTAATTACAATTAGGCTGGATGAAGATAATGGAAAACCGGGATATCTGGTGCGAACTTGGGTGGCCTATGTCCAGCAGTGGACTGCAATAGGCTGAACTGACAAACTGAGAAATTTTAATTTTCCTCCCTTCCTCTAAGGGAACCATGCTGAATGAAGGAAATAACCTGCCCGGTTATCATTTCTATTCATTTTATAAATAGGGCTTGATTTTTTTTTGTTATAACATAAAAAATAATTATACTTTTGCAAGAGTATACGTGTATGTATGTATACGTGTGGTAATTCGCCTTTCACTTACGAACGTGACTGCAATTATGTAACAAGTACGATAAGAGTAGCATAAGTATTGAAATAACGCAGAAATTCTCAAGCCTTCGATAGCTCAGTTGGTAGAGCGGTGGACTGTAGCGTGTACGATTGTAATCCATAGGTCGCTGGTTCAAATCCGGCTCGAAGGAATTTTTTATAGCACTCCAAACTTTGCCACAAACAACTTACTTCATTCGACTTTCTTTTAAGAACGTGACTTTAATAATGCAACGAATACGATACATGTAGCATACGTATTGTAAAAAGGCAGAAACAGTCAAGCCTTCGATAGCTCAGTTGGTAGAGCGGTGGACTGTAGCGTGTACGATTGTGATCCATAGGTCGCTGGTTCAAATCCGGCTCGAAGGATTTTTTTTATTGTATTCAACAAAATAACTAAAACTTCTACAGTTAGCCAACTGTTGTAACAGATTTTTAATTTTTAATTTTATTGTTTAAAAATTAATTAATTTAATGTTTAATTTTATCTCAAATCCTTTCATTTAATAATGATATATAAATTAGTTTATATCGGCTTGAGCTTTGTCGCTGATGAACTATTTCTATTTTCTTCTTGTAATTGTTTTCCTGGCATCTGCGATACAAGTTTTTACTTAGTGTAGATGCCGTTGGTAATAAGTGCCTTGTATTATAATTTATTGGAATTAAAGATTATTATTATTATTATTATTATTAAAGATTTTATGTTAAGAGTTTCGGATTAACTTTTTGTGAATGAAATTTTTTTCTTTATTTGCTGCTATGTATATAAATACATACTTTTACGAGTATATATGCAGATAATTAGTAGTCTAAGCTTTGTACCAATAATTGAAACAAAATATTTTTACATTATTAATCACATTTTTTATGATAAAAAAATATCTTTGAATAATACTTTCTTTAATAATATTATTTTTTTTCTATCAAATACTCGCGTTTTAACATAAAAATAAAGTGAATGTTTATTTACAGAACAGCACTATTGCTTTTTTTTCTTTGAAATACTGGTTACAAATTTTGAAAATTGGAAACAAAATAACATCTTATCAGATCTTAAACGTCATTTAATAATTTAAAGTGATGTATACTCCTTCGTCATCGTAGGTTATTAAAAAAAAACCTTGTATTTTTTTTTTTTTTTTGAAAATTCAAGAGACTTAAAACTTGTATAGTTACTAGTTAATGTTTTACGCTATTATTTCATGACCATAATACAGACTTGCAAATAAAAATTAATTCAATTATAGATGTTTATTTAAAGTAAATCAAAATTAATTATACACAAACACGAGTGAGAGCAAAGAAGTTCTGATCTGTAAGCGACGGGCCGTCATCTGCTAGGAGAGATCTTTTATACGAAGCTCTAAAACAACGCAGAGGCGTCGAAGCTCACTTAAGCCTTTTGTTCTCTAATTCCTGAGATGAACACTGCTTGGTACACGTACACTGCAGGCTCGTAAACAATAATACTAAGTTTAATATTATGTACTTTATACAATAGCATAAAGATATCTTTAATAATCTATACGAACTTGATTTGTATACGTTTTTAATAACGTTGAGGTAGTCACGTTATATGTTAAGAACTTAATCCAAAATATTTGAACAGAAAACAATATTACTATTGTTTAAACGTAGATCTATTATAAATTAATTCTAATAATTTTCCTTTAGATAAACAAAAATAAATTTCCTGCCCGCAGATCGAATTAGCCGACTGTCTCTTTCCAAAGGTCGATATGCATCATTATGGCCGGGACTGTAAGTATTTTAATAATAAAATCAGGATCATTAGATTGTATGGATGTGGTACTAACCTTAAAACGTAATGTACCTATTTTGTTTAATAATTAGGTATGCAAATGTAAATTACACCACTCATTAATCCCATAAATAAATAAACATTAGGTATATGTAAGAATTCCTTCAGTGTACGATCACCATAAGAGCACCGAATTGTCTTGGCGCCATCAGTCACGAGTGAAAATTGTAACAATGCTGGATTAACAGTTGACGCCTTTATAAATATTCATTTCAGGAGTATTAAATTCGAGGGCCGTTTTAGGAGTTTCGTTTTGTTGAAACAGATGTGTTGTCTACATTTTAGACGGGATTTCATTTTACATAGGAATAAATACAATATAATTTTGGAAATATGTATACTTACATTGTTTTTAAACTTTCACAGGCTCTATGAATATTTACTTTTACAGGCCTAATTTTTAAATTTTTAAATTTAATTAGTAGTAAATTAAATAGTAGTAAATTTTTAAATTAAATTTAATTAAGACTAATTTTTAAATTTTAAAACTACCTATATTTGACTTAATTTTTAAATTCAAAGATTGTACAATGATATTTATATTCCTCTAATCAACAATTAAAGCTTAGAACTTATTTCTACTTTACTTTTTTATTTCGTGTCAAACCTTTTTCTCCTTCTTTATATTTTATAGAACTCGTTGCAGTAATACATAAAAAAGTTAGCAATATAAACCGACAGTATGTAATAGGTATACGTAATGAAGTCACCACTACCTATAGTGAGGTAGTGGAGCGCGCTATCGCGGTATCTTCACGCTCGACCGAGTGGAAGCCTTCTGCTTCATCACACATCCGCCACGCACAAACTAAAAATTTTGAAACTATCTTTAGATTTTTTAATAAATGCAGATCATATATGTGAAAAATATGAGATTTTGTTTAAATCTTACTACAAAAGGAAACAAATAAAATCAAAAACATTTTTGGGTTCTATTTATAAAATTTGTAGCTTGATTTCGAATCTTGTTACAGGTAAATATGTTGTATAGGTTTAATAATAATAATTTTATTTACGATGTAACAATTTTTTTTATTGTGAATCTATTGGTCTTCCTTAAACATGTGGTTTAACACAACCACATACCATATATGTATGGTAAGCGATTACCGTAGCTTATAGACGTCTGCAACACCAGAAGCATCGCAAGCGCCTTGTGACTCTACCCCAAATGACATCCAGGGTGACTGGTCACCTTACTCACTACAGGAACACAACACTGCTTAGAAGCAGTATTATTTAGTTGTGATGATCTGTAAGGTCGAGACTCGAGGTACTACCCCAGTCGGGCCAAATATTTTCAGTCTACATTGTATATTATTTTAAATAGCTTACTAATAAATCCGAAAATAAGGTATTCTTAATAACAAAATTACATACTATTAATATAATATGATGCTATTATTCACTCTGTATATAAACAAATGTTAGCACTGAAAACGATTAAATGTATTTATGACCATTTCCATTGATTCATGACACGTAAAACGCTCAGAGGTATTGTTTACAAATAATTAATTGTCGAATACAACTGCGCCTGTTGATATTGGCATAATAACTGCTATAACATATCCATATAAATAAATATATTACCGCTAAAAATTTATACCAGCTCCAATTAGAAATATATTTTAAAACTTCACTCATAGAGCTCAAATTATTTTTAGTTTACTTATTCGGCGGGCAGTTCTGAACGGTCGTATACGGTGAATTTAAAAGGATATTAATTTTATTCATTGGGAAATAGAGAATATATTGGCTTGGATTAGTTTAACGATCTCGCCAATTTTCATAAAGCTTAACTTGTATATATTTCATAGAATAGTAGACCTTATGTTGGATAAATAAGGTTTGTTCTTCGATGTTACGGGTTTGTATTATAGGAAGTAACAGTTGGTATCACACGGAGGGTGATGCTGGGTGGCGGACACTGTGCAACGCGTGCCCGTGAATAATACGTCTCTAACGGGCGATTAACGTCACACATCAGTCGAAGCATTTTTACGTTACTTCCGATAAACGAAATCAATGAAAAATAAACAACTTACCTATCATGATACAGAAAAAAAACTTTATTAATACCTACTTTATAAAAACTTAGAATGAACTAGAAATAACAATTGGAATTGAACTAAAAAAAATATTTTTAAGGTCGTAATGTTATCTTATCAAAAACAACTTACATCGATAAAAATAACTTAAGGTATACAACATATAAAAAAAAAATCTATTTATCCAAGCAGGCTTCAAAAGCACATTGAAATCTTCATTTTGCAATTATAATTATACTAGCTGACCCAGCGAACTTCGTACCGCCTTAATACTTGTCCTTCCCGGAACCCCTCCACTAACACTTAAACTTTATGATATGGTATTAAAGTTCAAATTGAATTTTAAGTATTATTACGAATCTTTTGTATGGGAATATAGAGAAGTGTTGTTTTTGACTTTTCAGGTAATTTTTAAAAAATTTCTCTCCGTAAGAACCATCCTCGTACTTTAAGAAACACTATAAAAAAAGAATTAGCGAAATCGGTTCAGCCGCTGTCGAGATTTGCGCTTATCAACACATTCAGTGATTCATTTTTATATACATAAGAAATATAGAGAAGAGATTAATCATTAAAAAATTTATTATGTTTAATTTAAAGCTACTAATTCCGCCGTGGTCTTGTAATAAAAACGTGCCATAAATATCGTCGATATATTTTTCTAGATATTTTATAATTATTAAAACAGTTGTTAACATTATGCACGTTTCTCAGTAATCGAAAACTAACTTTTTTCAGCCCACGGCTTGCACGGCTTGCCCGTGTGGATTGCACGATTGCGACTTTTTCATTTTCTCCCATTAATAGCACATGTCACTGTGTTATAACGATGCAATCTTCTGGTAAGAGTTTTTAAAATTGGTTTAATTGTTTTTCAATTTATCCATAACAAACAAGTAACAAACCAAATATTTCCCCTTGTGGTATTAGTAAAGACAAACTGATAAAGGATATTATTAACAACTAAAGCGTTCACTATTGCTTTGTATATACAATGTTAATTTAGCACACGCTATTTATACCACACGTAACCAGATAACCATTAGCCAAGGATTAAAGTAGATGCCAAACGGTAAATCAATGAAGCCTGTCTAGTCAGGTTAATCAAATGTATCCACTGGGGTTTACGGATATACACTGGATACAGTTAGGTAAATAAATATTTTTAGTGTGTTGTAATTAAATTTAAACAATATTGTTTTTCGTATCCTAAAATATTATCATTGAGATCACCTTAACCGGAAAATATTTTGAATGTCGTAAATTATTCGTAATTATTACTAAAATTTACGGCAAAATTTTTGTACGATAAAATTCAATAGAAAATGTGGCGATGTAAATAAAGTGTGTTGTTAAGTCTATTTTCATAACAACAAGTAAATTGAAGTGATGAATGAACTGAGCGCATCTACACAGGACACTTGAGAGTAAGTCGTAGAATTAAAAGATAAACCTACATAATGTATTGAAACATTGAAAGTATTCAACGTGTATCAAAAATAACAACAAAAGTAACGCGCTTTAAAAAATTTCAACTTTATCTATACTAATATAATAAAGCTGAAGAGTTTGTTTGTTTGATTGTTTGATTGTTTGTTTGTTTGTTTATTTGTTTGTTTGTTTGTTTGTTTGAACGCGCTAATCTCAGGATCTACTGGTCCGATTTGAAAAATTCTTTCAGTGTTAGATAGCCCATTTATCGAGGAAGGCTATAGGCTATATATCATCACGCTAAGAGCAAAAGGAGCGGAGTCCACGCCGACGAAGTCGCGCGCAGAATCTAGTTGATTTATAAAAATTATGCTATAAAAATATTTCTTTAATTAAACTCTTATAAATTATATCTCTAGGTAAAATGGTATTTTTTTTTCTTATATAACTAGGCCGGCAAACGAGCGTACAACAGCTCACCCGATGGTAACCGATTAGCGCAGCCCCAGAAGCATCGCAAGCGCGTTGCCGATCCTATATCCAATGCCCCGGGAACTCTGGTAACCTTACTCACCAAAAAGAACACAACACTGCTTGAAAGTAGTATTACTTAGCTGTGATCTTAAATTATTATCTTTATTATTTTCTTTTACGAAATTGTACTCGATAGTCCGCGCTAACCTGAACTACGTGTAAGCGCATTCCTGGAATCACTGCACGATGTCTGAATATTGCTTACTCAGTGAAATAGGCTTAATGTATCTTTGATATATTACTGCCTGTCTACAAATATAATTAAGCAGAGCAGTTTGTAACGAACTAAAATTTACCATAGCTACAAATATTTATTTTATTTACTGAAAAATTCTTAAAATTTAAAAGTAAATTATCAATACGAAACCCTTCATAAAATATTCTTTATACAAAACTTAAAAAAATGGATATTTTTAAACCATTTAACGTGATATCTATCACACCTATTTTATCATTCGCACACAATTGCCTCATAAAATCGCATTTCGACGACAGTGAAAAATCGTAGTCATCATTCCAGCACAATTTTATGGGCGTAATATCTTTAACATAAAAGTAAAAATCGGCCTGTCTTTATAAAAACATCTCTTCAATTGTCATTCATGAGGGCGCTGCGCGTATTTGTCACCCGCCATGTCTGCCACAGATCGCGTTCCAAATATAAAAATGCAATTTTAAACAAAAACTCTTCGGATTCGAACCCTCATAATAAAAAAATGCTTTGTTAGATACGCATGCCAGGATTTTATTCATGTTTATATAATGCATTTGTAATATCGTACCGTAGGTTTGTGTACCAAAATCCCTTTTACGAAATATGTTGTTTACTACTAGTTATATTATTTGTCAATAGTATTCTTATAAAACAAAAATGTACCACTGTAAAATGGAGCGTTCGACTCCTAACTACGTTCTTTTAAATGCGGGGTTCTCTAGGTGTAATAAATTATCTATACTAATACATAAAGCTGAAGAGTTTGTTTGTTTGGTTGTTTGTTTGTTTGTTTGTTTGTTTGAACGCGGTAGGTAATCTCTGGAACTACTGGACCGATTTGAAAAATTCTTTCAGTGTTAGATAGCCCATTTATCGAGAAAGGCTATAGGCTATGTATCATCACGCTAAGACTAATAGGAGCGGAGTCCACGCCGACGAAGCCACGCGCAGAAGCTAGTATTTTATAATTTCCAATTAATAATATTCTAGAAAGAAAAGAATTCTTTCCAATACTCAGTTCTTTAGTCGTGTTCGTCAGTAATAATTTTCCTTCTAAAGGTGTGTTTACGTGCTCACGAAAGGTATCATGCAGAACGAGTCTATCAAAGTATCTTTTTTGCGCGAAACGTGATCTATTACACCTACAGAACCTTCCATTTTAATGAACATAGTCAGGAGTCGAACACTCGGTATAAACAATTATTATTGTTGATTTATTACATAGACCATAAAAATGGAACAATTTTTATAATATTTAGAATTTATCATATCGGAATAAATGTTGTCACCAAACTATCATTTACATTTTTCATTTACGTTTTACTAAATCTCAAGATTTCTATATACATTTAAATAATATAACTATAAAGAAAGTTTACAACGTCATTAGGAAAACAAGCAATATCAAAAGTCAATACAATCGACAATAAATTTCAAAAACGAAATCAAACCCAGGGCCTCGAGAGACCTTCGCTACATGAATTTGGTATTCACTGCGTCGTCAAGAAGACATCAGTGGCGAAATATTATAATAGCATAATGGTGTCAGGTGCTGTTGTTCTATTGGGCTCCTCTTGCTTCATACAATCCCTGTGATGTCCCAATATTTTGTTTCATCGATATCGATAACTGTAAATATTAAAGTACCAAAATAGCATTACATACAATAAAACAATATGGCATAATTTGATTAATAGTTTAAGACTAATTCATAATCCTGAGAAGCAGTCTTTTAATTTAAAAACGAATAAGTACATAGGTACCACAATATAGGTAGTTAATTATTTTACATTACGTTATTTAAGATTTGTTAAAGAAACTTACATATTATGTAATTAACACTTAAGATCTAAAACATGATTTAAGAACGTTAATACATCAAATATACCTATATATTGATCGTCATGTAATTTGAATTTAAAATTTTATTTCCGAATTAAAAATAAACTGGTTTAAAAAAATTTCAAGTGTATAGAATTAACAACCGCTATGGTGTAGTGGTCGATTCCCGCTAGGAATGGATATTTGTATTTATACAAATATTTCTTTCCAGTTTGGATGTCTGACTTTGTGGGTTTCCCTACCGTGCCTCGGAGACACTTTAGGCTGTCGTTCCCAGTTGTTATCATAAATACGTAACATCGATCATGTCGGGAATATGTCCGCCAACCCGCAGTGTGGAACAGCGGGGTGGATGAAGCTCAAATTCTTCACCTACATGGAAAATTTGGCCTATTCCGAGAAGTGGGACTTTACAGACTGAATCGTATAGAATAATAAGATAGTAGTAGATTAGTATCTAATAAAACGGCTTTTCTGAGAGTCTTTAAATATTTTATTTACGTTTTGTAAGAGAAATAATTAATTTTAAATAGAGCAAACCAAAAATTTTATAGGTTCGATTGATTAGAAAATGCGAAATTACTATTTTTATCTTAAGTCGGTATGTAAGTAGTCGTTAGTAGTAACAATTTTATAATCTACTTAAAAAAAATTTTTCGTATGCCAATATGTATATAATATAAATTAATAATAATATAATTAATTAACAATAATTAAAAAATGTGAACCGTAACGTGTCGGCTGGCAGATGTGAAACATTTAATAAACATTTATTTTCTTTATAAACAAAAAGTTTTCATTCAAAATTTCTTTAAAATAGCGACGTCGCCACGGCCTGTATCGCCACGCCAACAATCAGGTTTACCCTCGCCTATAAATGTTTCACATCAAAAACAAATAAAATTTAAATAATTTTATCGATATATTTACAAACGTCACTATCCAAATCCTACCTACGGCGTCACAACGTGCCTTGACATGACGCCTGCCTACCGTAAGCGGGGTTTAGGCTCGTGATATGAAAGCGAAGTGACGTCACTAAACTCGACTGCCGAGCAACGACGAAACTTGGAGATCTCGAGTTTTATCGTTCGTCGGATTGTCGTGTGCTTAGTTTTATTGCACTCTCGATGTTTAGATACAGCCGCGGTGGTGTGAATGCCAAATAGCGCCGAATATTCATGTATGAAAATCAACGCGTCGAATTGCCGGAATTCGTTTTATTGCTGTTTGCAACTATGGAACTATTGTACCGTAGCACCATAAAACTACCCAGAAATAACTGCGCCTCTTTTAACCAAACCCCAGTACATTGTTTACTTTAATAATGATGATTATCCAAAATGTAAACGTGCCATATGAAAATGGCAATTAAGAATGAAAAATGATCATTACTGCTGTTATAATTAAAAAGCCCTGACATGTTCTTATGACTAGTCGTTTAGACTTTGATTAATATGGGTTATGACAGTTCTTTGAAAACTGACATGAATATATCCATTCTTGCCGCCGTTTGGCAACCTGAAGTACAATACAGGTGTTTTTATTCGTGAAGGATTTATGATGTTTTTGATATTTTAATTTAGCTTTCAGTCGTAAATACCGTCGATAATTTAAATATGTATTTAAAAAAAACACTACAAGAAGTTTTGGCAGGTGATGAATACATATTGTAGGTACATCCATGCATAATTATCTATCTACTACATTCATATCTACTCTAAGTATAGATTAATATTTCATACTACAATTCCAGAAGTAATAACAACATTTTGTAAATAATATTTATTTATGTTGGCAATATCCTGCACTTCATTAATAAATTCCTTTAGATTAAAGTTATATGTACGAAATGGCTTATAATAATAAGACTATCTTTGCATTCTGTCTTTTGTATGCGTCTTTATTTATTACTTTATTTATAATAAGTAATAGGTATGTATTTGTAATTTTGTATGCAATAATAAAACAAAAAAAAACTATTTTAACATGGGTACCTAAACGTACGGTAATTTTATAGCTTGGACGACTACAAAGGCTAAAATGATGTATTTCTCTCATTTTGTCCTTTGCTACGGTACGGTTAATCCACATCATTCAAAACTGCTGCAAACGAAAATGACAGCTTATAATCTGTGTAATTAAGTGTACGTCAGAATGGGTTTACTCATACTGAAGGGGGTTATTACGAGTTAAGTGTAAAGAGTAAATATTTGGTTTTATTTTATAATTTTTTTAATTTTTTATTTCTAAATCCTAGTTTTATTAATTAGGCTTCGTATGTTATGTCCTGAATTTTTTTTCTTATAAGAAAATTTACAATCTGTTAATTAATAGTAATAAATAAATCTATTCTAATATAATAAAGCTGAAGAGTTTGTTTGTTTGTTTGTTTGAACGCGCTAATCTCAGGATCTACTGGTCCGATTTGAAAAATTATTTCAGTGTTAGATAGCCCATTTATCGAGGAAGGCTATAGGCTATATGTCATCACGCTAAGACCAATAGGAGTGGTGTCCACGCTGACGAAGTCGCGCGCAAAAGCTAGTATATTATATTATTGCTGCAACTGACTGATGACTTTAAAATAGATGCTCAAAATTAATGATATCTCGTAATGTTGCTTTTAAAATAAAATAAATTACTTAAATCGTATGTTGTATACTATTATGTTCTTCTAATCATTTTTAAATAAATTTCTAGAAAAACATACACTAACTTGCTCTATGTGTTTCATTTTGATTTATTTTATATGCTTTGCTATACTACTACCGAGGCTTTTTAGTTTTATACCTTTTACATTTTATGGATATAAAAAAACATAATATAGTGGTAATTTATGCACAGCTATAACACAAGACTAAATGAGCATATCCAACAATGTCAGCAGACTTAACACCCTCGAGATTCACACAGACTTCGCGAGTTAACTCTTGCTAAATGAATTATTTCCCGCCGAGTTGGCGCCTCTATTGACGGAGCAAACTTCGCTAAATAGTTTCGTTCCCACTGCTATTATTGTTTAGGAACTGTCGCATAACTTACTGACAGACAATAGACCTCCCTGTATGTATCACTTAGCTGTATATTTGATAGATAACGTTGTTCAATACCTTGGTTGAAATGTGTCAAAATATACAGACGATAATGGTCTAAGACCCGAGAAGCTAAATCTTCCCTCATCTGTTAATTAGATGAAACAAATTTTTATAGGCTTATTTAAATATTGTGAATTTATAAAAACAACCTCTGCCACCATAAGCCTGCTGCAAATTTTTTTTTATCTTTTCCCTCTCATGTTAATTACATGTAGTAAGCTAAAACCGTTAATATTTTACATTATATACCTGACTGTAGTAGGCAGCCATCTCTATGATTGCTACACTTACCTACCTGCAGCTAGGTCAGTAACCTCAGTCAGCAGTAACCTGGCTGCAGGTAAGTATAGCAATCATAGAGATGGGTGCCTACTATAGTCAGGTATACAGGGTGTCCCGCGATAAAGTGCAACCCCGAAAGGGGGTGAAACTAGACCATAAATTATCGCCAAAAAACAGAAAAAAATTAAAAAAATTAAAAAAAAAATTTTTATTTTTTTTATTGACGAATTGAGATTTTTATACAGCTTACGTAGCCTCTTTGTACAAAAAATGATGATTTTTGTACGTGTTTTGTGGGATACAGGCGTAAATTTTTTTTATTTGAATGGAAATATGATAAGAAATAATAATAAATCATAAAATTTCCTGGTATTGAGGGCATAATTCTGAGAAAATTAGAGATCATTGAAAAAAACAGTCATAAAAATGGATTTTTTTTCACAAGAAGCATAAATAAAGTCATAATGCCACTTTTTGCGAGCTGATTGTTATTTTATCCTTACCACCAACTACGTGGCGTAATATTTTATTTTATTTTAAAGTAATCGACCCACTACTTTGGAAGAAATCATCATTTTTTGTACATTGAGTCTATGTAAGATATGAAAATCTTAATTCGTCAATAAGAAATAAAATATTTTTTTTTTAAAGTTTTTTCTATGTTTTTTGTCGATAATTTATGGTCTAGTTTCACCCCCTTTTGGGGTTGCACTTTATCGTGGGACACCCTGTATAATGTAAAATATTGACGGTTTTAGCTTACTACATGTAATTAACATAAGAGGGAAAAGATTTTTAGAAAGTATTATTATTTGCAGCAGGCTTATGGTGGCAGAGGTTGTTTTTATAAATTCACAATATTGAAATCAGCCTATAAAAAATTGTTTCATCTAATTAACAGATGAGGGAAGATTTTGATATATTCCGGATCTTAGACCATAACTTATCAGATATTTATATTCTTTTGAGTTTCCAAGTAAAAGTGTTTGTTAATTTTTTTGTTGTATTAAAAAAAATTCCTTCGAGCCGGATTTGAACCAGCGACCTATGGATTTCAATATTCTACAAGCTACAGTCCACCGCTCTACCAACTGAGCTATCGAAGGTGCAGAAAACTCAACAAATTTAGTCAATTATTTCATTCTTATTACGTAAGCAAAAGTGAGAGGTATGCTCCACGTAAGTATACATTAACAAATATAGCCTCCAGTATTTTTTTTTGTTTTGGTTTCTCTTGACTGTATTTTAGAGTCAATTTATACGATTACGATCGATCATGATTCACCCTGTAACATCCCACTGCTGGGTATACCTTGAAGCCTCTTTCTCCAGGTAGGACAAGGATTGGAGATAAATCAATTTATATTATCTTATAATACTTTTACTATGTGACTATTTTTTACAAGCTTTTATTTAACTTGCAATGTATGTATGTATGTATGTATGTATGTAACTTTAATGAATGTTTGTTCGGGTGAAATCTTGCAACTCAAGTTTGAAGCAGATATCTTCAACCAATTGAGCTGAAATTTTGTATACAGGTTCGATTTGGATGACAATGCATGGTTTGTATGTATGCATGTATGTATGTATGTTTGTTCGGGTGAAATCTTGCATCTCAATTTTGAAGCAACCAATTGAGCTGAAATTTTGTGTACAGGTTCAATTTAGATGACAATGCATGGCTTGTATATAAGCATGTATGTATGTATGTTTGTTCGGGTGAAATATTGCAACTCAATTTTGAAGCAACCAATTGAGCTGAAATTTTGTATGCAGGTTCAATTTGGATGACAACGCATGGTTTGTATGTATGCATGTATGTATGTATGTTTGTTCGGGTGAAATCTTGCAACTCAGTTTTGAAGCAACCAATTGAGCTGAAATTTTGTATGCAGGTTCAATTTGGATGACAATGCATGGTTAACTTTGTGACGTCATTCTAAATCCAATATGGCAGTATATCCAAGAGTGCGGACTAGTTATTTTTAGTGCACTTCTACAATATGGGTATCAAATGAAAGGGCTTGCTAAGAATAATTCGAATAAAGTGACGTGACAACCGACTAAAAAGTTAAAAATAAATTAAATGTAAAAAACCTTTTTAAAAAACAAGCTTTTATTTGAATGCACTAAAACGAAAAAAATAAATTTTTACTTTAAAACTTTTACTATCTACTTATAAAGTCATTACACATAATCTATATGATATAAATGCTTGTCGCGAGATTTGCTTGTAAACAAGTAAATTAAATAAATTGATGTGATTGATTTTAACTATTAAAATTTTCAAATTAAGGAAATACGAGTACTTATATTATCTTATAATACTTTTACTATGTGACTATTTTTTACTAATTATTCTGTCTTCGTAAACTAGCATTTTAATGCAGAAACAAATTAAAAATAGCTGTCTTTTAAATTATATCTCATTAGTTATGTGAAAAATAAGAAGTATTATACAATTGGGCTTAGTAGTCGTATAAATACAAGAATTAGATTTAAGACGCCAAACTCCTGGAAGAGTTTCCTGTGATCGATAAAATTCATTAATATAAAAACGCCGCGTTGGCGCAGCGGTCACAGCACTGGTTTGTGCCTGTTGCAATGGCGGTTTCAGGTTCGATCCCCGCTCACGACAGACTTGGTCATACAGATGGACTTGGACAGTATTGGTCATACAGATGTTTGCCGTGGTCTGGGTGTTTGTGCAGTCCTTGTGGGCCTCCCCACCGTGCCTCGGAGAGCACGTTAAGCCGTCGGTCCCGGTTGTTATCATGTACACCTGATAGCGATCGTTACACATAGTAGGGAATATATCCGCCAACCCGCATTGAAGCAGCGTGGTGGATTGAGCTCTGATCCTTCTCCTACATGGGGAAAGAGGCCTATGCCCAACAATGGAATATTACAGGCTGAAGTGAATATAAAAAAGCATTTGAATAAACAAATCCAAACCATTTGTATATATATTTGTATACTCATACCATACAAATTAACATATGAATTAAACAACATTCTTCTTTAGTTGATCTGTCACATATTTATATTCAAAATTTCTGTACAAAAATATATATTTTCATTATAATTTCAGAATTTAAAACCGCTTCATAAAAATTATCTTTACTAATCACTTTGTTTTTGTATTACATTAATTAAGGTGTGATTATGTTTTGTTACACTTGAACCAATAACAATATAATTAAAAGTGTATTGTTCACCGATGATTTATTTCTTAGTTCTTACATCCTCTTTATATTTCCAAATTTTATAAAGATTTAGTTCATGTTAAAATTATATTATTGAATCATAAAGATTCATAAAATAAAAGTTCTTTCATTAGGGAAAGTTTGTCTTTTATCTATACTAATCTATACTAATATTATAAAGAGGTAAAGTTTATAACTTTGTTTGTATATACGGGGTAATCTTCGCAAATACTGATCCGATCATGAAAATTCTTTCGCTAACAGAAAGCTACACTATTCAGGATTGACAAGATAAAAGGAAAAAGATAAAAATATATAAAGATTTTAAATCAGCAGGATTTGAACCTGCGCCCTCTGACGTGCCGTGTCAACAATTCAATCTAATCAAGCATTATTATTTGCCTTAGAAATTAATTGGTGATTTTAAAACATTTATATTTATCTGATTTGCTGAAAATAGTGAGAATGTATTGGAACATATCCAATTTCACCGTACCCTTCTTATGTGAAATGGATTATAACGCCCAACGAAGTGGGCACGGGTCGGCTAGTAATATTATAAAGAGGTAAAGTTTATAACTTTGTTTGTATATACGGGGTAATCTTCGCAAATACTGATCCGATCATGAAAATTCTTTCGCTAACAGAAAGCTACACTATTCAGGAGTGACAAGATAAAAGGAAAAAGATAAAAATATATAAAGATTTTAAATCAGCAGGATTTGAACCTGCGCCCTCTGACGTGCCGTGTCAACAATTCAATCTAATCAAGCATTATTATTTGCCTTAGAAATTAATTGGTGATTTTAAAACATTTATATTTATCTGATTTGCTGAAAATAGTGAGAGTGTATTGGAACATATCAAATTTCACCGTACCCTTCTTATGTGAAATGGATTATAACGCCCAACGAAGTGGGCACGGGTCGGCTAGTTAATAAATAAAGTAATAGATCTTAATCAATTAATCTTTATAATCCGTCACAGGTTTCCCTTTGGCGGGAAGCAAATCAGCTTACTCCGCTAACCTGCAGCGATTCCCAATTAATATGTTAATGTAAGAATATATTCGGTTTAGGTGCTCGTTGCATCGAACGCAAGACGCAGAATTTCCCTCGTTCATATTCATAGTCGTTATTACGACTTAGACACTTATGCATACTTTGAAACTACTATTTGAAGTTGTTGCTAGACTAACTAGTCTAGTAGTTGAAAACTTAGTTTTGACAATTTTACAACTTCGGTCTCAGCTTACTGTTAAAAACCTTAATACGCATTTACAATATTATCTTTATTTAAAAGAAAATGTTTGGCTGTGTAATTACGGCAGTAAAGAACATAACCACCCCCTCTCTCCCGTGGGTGTCGTAAGAAGCGACTAAGGGATAACACAGTTTCACTACCACCTTGGAACTGTTAAAGCCGACCGATGGCGGGATAAACATCCAACTGCTGGCTTCCAAATACACAGGCTGAAGACGGGCAGCAGCGTCTTTGGTGCGATAAAGCCAGCCCTACGGTCACCAACCCACCTGCCCAGCGTGGTTACTATGGGCAAAACACATGAGTTCACGCCATTTTTGCCCGAACTTGTCGAGGTCTATGTGCAGCAGTGGACTGCGATAGGCTGAAGTGAAAAGAAAATGTTTATGATCAACACTTCCAAAACCAATGTTTATACTTTAATATTATTATTATTGTTATTGCATTTTTGTATACTCTCTATTATTAAAACGTGGTGATTTTAATATAACAATCATTGCCAGCATTACTCATTAATACGTGGACAAGGAAATAAAAATTGGAATTTAAATAACGACATGCTTGATTACGAGAAGAACATACCTATCAGTGTCTATCTAAATAAATAAAATAGAATCGCGGAAACATGTACGAGCATAACTTCTGAACAACTGCACTAAATTAAATAATTCTTTGTTTTGTATTCGTTATTATATAAAAAAGTCAACATAATCACGAAAAAAAATTGGCGGCAAGAAAATCGTCGGGATAGTTTACAATACTTATTACTTTACTTACAGGCAGGGTCTTATTTGCCATGTTTGATTTGTTTTTGTATTTAATGTTAAGTTTATTTAATTCGCTTACCTATAACTATCACGATAACAATTGAACTGTCGACCCAATTTAATCAATACTTTGATTATTACCGCAATGAGACGTGCTCCTACATAAACATTCTATAAATATTACTGTAGTTGGATATGTTATTAATGCTGTAATTAAAAATGTAATTATTATTATAAAGATAAGATATTGCATCACACGAAATACTTAGTTAACTACATAACTATTGTAGTGCTATAAAATCAAGCATCTGTAGTATTTTTATATTATTTTATACATTGGACTCATTCAAGTACAATAAAAACTTATGTAAACATTTTACCAATGTAAAAAAACAAAGATTTTTTTGTCAGGGACTCAGTACCCACAGGCCCTTAGTTGCCCATTCCCTTTCTTGTACTAAGATTTTGTACATCGTACAATTTTATGCAGAACCGATTTCAATTTTTTTATTATTATTATTATTTTGTTATAAGTAGTTGAGCTTTAGACCAGCAGTCCCTTGACTAGCATTTCTAGGACATTACCCGACACTGAGGGTTTTCTTTTCTGTTATAATTGCATAATACATATCCTTATTAGGTAGGGATCCCTAGTACATTTTTTTCACTTGATCAGTATCAAGCTAATTTTTTGGGAGTGGCTGGCTACATTTTGATGCGGCGAACAAAAAATTCCTCTTGGAAAACTCTCGATTGTGGTAGCTAACAGAGATATTAGGGGGTAGAGCAGCAGTGAGCGTAGGACCGGGATATCGTACCATGCAATTTGTAGGACAATATTACTATTAAATTATATACCTAGATATTAACTGACTAAAAGCAAAAAAAAATCAGAAAAAAAATTAATTTTTGATGACCTTACGAGGTCATCAAGTTGATGACCTCGATGAGCTTGATACTGATCAGGTGAAAAAAATGTACTAGGGATCCCTACCTATATACTCCATATACACATATTCTTTTCATTCCTGTCCATAGCTTATTTTTTTTCTTTATATATTTTTTTCCTATTGTGTCAGTTATTCCTTTTCTATATTTTAAGTCAGTTCCTAAGTAACAAATAATGATTAAAACCTGGCCACAATATCCGTGGATTTGTTTAGTACAATCCAAAAAAATTAATCTAATTGAAGATATTACGTTTGATGCATAAAACATATCACTAAAAGACCTATTTAAAAAACTGTAAACATACTCAGTTTTTTGGAGTGAACGCATACATTTATACAAAAAGAATCCTTCGAGCCGGATTTGAACCAGCGACCTATGGATCACAATTGCACACGCTACAGTCCACCGCTCTACCAACTGAGCTATCGAAGGCATACGAATATTGGCGAAAATACGTATCACAATCACTACGAAATATGTTCTTACAAACTACATTTCAATGTTGACATTGGAAATCGTTAAGTTTTAAGCAAACGTGTTATTATGACATTTATTAAAATTTTAATATTACGGAACTGCTTTTTATTACTGTGAAAAATAAATATTTATATCTCAGCAATCGATAAAATCTGAATCTACTCAAACGTTACAATTCCACTATAATTAAAAAGTTTTTATATATATAGGCTAAAATATGATGCAAGGACTAAAATTAACAGAATTGTAATATTACAGTAACTTTGTAAGTACTTAACATTTCTATAACGATCAAATCTTGATTAAGGCTTATCAACTCAGACTAAGAAATACCTTAACAATTAATTAACTACGATTACAATAATAACTACGACAACAATATAATTAACCAATATTTTATAATTCATCTCAAAAAATATTACTGCTTATTCATATTTACAGATATACATATAACTTATTGAACTACTTAGGAGATGTAGAGCACACCTTTCACTTGAGTATGAGCAACATAAGCATTACTAGGTACAGCGGTGGACTGTAGCCTGTACGATTGTGATTCATAGGCCTCTGGTTCAAATCCGGCTGGAAATAAATTTTCGATCAACAAAAACACAAATGTTTTGTGATTTAGAAGCAGGTCATCAACAAACCTTCTGACCTTACCCCTTCAAGTAAAAATCCTTCTTTGGTATCAAAATGTACTTAAGTAAGTGATCTCGGTTAACATCAGAGGGATGACCTATTTTCTTTCTTCTATGAAGTGGCATTGAGTATGCATCAAATGATTTTTTTTTTTTACATAATAAAAAATGTTATGTAGCACTTTCGAATATGTATGAACGTCATCAAAAAAAATTGAAATAATCTTTTCGACTGAATTTACGCACCTTCGATAGCTCAGTTGGTAGAGCGGTGGACTGTAGCGTGTACGACTGAAATCCATAGGTCGCTGGTTCAAATCCGGCTCGAAGGATTCTTTTTAACCAAGAAAAACAAAAATATTTTTAAAATGTTTAAAAGTCATAGGAGATATCTATCTATCTTTGAAACAATATGGTTTTATGTAAGGCTACTGTTTCAATAACAATTAGCTTGCTTAGGAATTTGTAACGGTATATATATTATATTTCCTGTTTATATTATTATTTTTATTCTCTTTTTTTACTACCTTACTCAATATAGTAGTAACTTTGACTTATGTGAAAATTATAAACGTCATATTATAAGGTTATAAATTATTTATATATTTATTATATACTAGATGGCCCCGTGAACTTCGTATCACCTACATAATTATATTTGTGAAAAATATACACAAAACACTTTCTGAACGCACCTATAAATATTTGACAACCAATTGACAACGTTTTTGACAAAAGACAGTAATTATAACTATAATTAAACCAAAACTTTCCGAAGGCAATAATGGATATTTACTTGTTACTTTTGTACTTAATACTTACTTACATACTTTATCAAAACGACTGTACAATATTATTAAGCTGCTGCAAAGTAATGCCAATATAATATAATAAAATTACATATTATTATTACATAAATATGTAAAACTCAAACATTCAAATAAAAAGAGTCATAATAAATTAACTATTAAATTATAACTATTTTATTATATTAGTATTGGCTTTACTTTTAGATTTTAAATCTAATCTCACTGTATTCCTGATATGACACTAATATATTTAAAAAATTCAAAAGTTAATTCAACCACAGAAATATCATCTATACCTGCATATTTTTTTGTATTCAATAATTGTAATTATCGTAGAGATAAAACATATATTGGACTCGTATTCTTTCTTGCTGAACATGGCGTCGCTTACACTCAAGCTTCAGCCTGTAATATCCCACTGCTGGGCATAGGCCTTTTTCCCCAAATAGGAGAAGGATCAGAGCTTAATCAACCACGCTGCTCCAATTCGGGTTGGTGGATATATTCCCTACTATGAGTAACGTTCGCTATCAAGTGTGCATGATAACAACCGGGACCCACGGCTTAACGTGCTCTCCGAGGCACGGTGGGGTGACCCACAAGAACTGCACAAACACCGAGACCACAGCAAACATCTGTATGGCCAATAAAAATGTCATGTGCGGAGATAGAACCCGCAACCGCCAGCGCAACAGCCGCAAACCAGTGCTGTGACCGTTGCGCCAACGCGTCGTGATGACATGAACATGGCATTGAGCTTGCGTCAAATAAATTTCTTTATTTTTTACGTCATAAAAATGTTATATAAACGTGAGCACTTTCGATTGTATACGAACGTCATAAAAAAAATCTATAATCTTTTCGACTGTGTTTCTGTACCTTCGATAGCTCAGTTGGTAGAGCGGTGGACTGTAGCGTGTACGATTGTAATCCATAGGTCGCTGGTTCAAATCCGGCTCGAAGGATTTTTTAATATGAGATTTTTTTTTATAAAACTTCTTAGAAACTAAGAATATCTATTCTGTTGAAACATCATACTTACATTTATTTTAACGTATTATGACGTTTGTATGCACTAAACTGATATGGATAGAAATTCGGACTGATAGAGTCTAGTTTCTTGTTGAAAAATTAATTCATCTCGCGTGCTGTGAAGAAAAGCATCGTGAAAAGGCTTAATGTACGAAAATTATGCTGCAGGAGAAATTCTGAAAATCGTACAGACGAGTATAGCGACTCTGTAGTAAAACAGCGTGGCCTTTACCCGACGATAGGTTCTTAACAGGTAACAAGCAAGAAAACACTACAGAACGGTAAACAAAAAGAAAAAGTTCTGTAACAGCTTATTAATGTTCAGCCTGCTGTAAGGTGAGTACCACTTATTCTTTTCAGAAAAAAGGAGAGGATCTCAACCTGCCACGCTGATTATCCCGTCGTATGTAGACTACCTCGCCATGTCATCATGGAACACAGAATTAGTTCTTTATATTTGCTTTTAAGTACCAGTTCTAGCCTCATTAAAATTCTGTTTTATAATAATGTCGTAAACTTAATTATGATTACATGGGTTACTTGCTGATTAGTAAAATGTCTTAAAATAATAGGAAAAGTTTTATTAATCAGAAACAACACATTTCAATTACTTAACACGCCATGTACGAAATTTTTTATCGTTGTTTTTCTATTACAACTGTAAAATTGGATAATTTAGACCAGTGCTTTTAGCTTTTGAAACCAAAAAAAAATTATAGTAGGAAGAAACCCATTGTAAAAAAGAGACACAACGAAATTAAAAAGAAAAATAAATTACGGGCGATCTGAGGTCGGGAAGTGGTTGGAAAGGGGGTTTAAGGGTAAAAAAACGGTTTACCTCGATTTCCGGCTAAACTACAAGTCCTATAGAAAAAAGTTAAATGGCGAAGTTGTAGGTACTAAAAAGATCTAAACTTTTGTATTTACACTTTTTTCGTGTAACCTCAAAATTCATCTGAAAAATTCAAAAAATCAAGTTTTTGATTTTTTATTTTTCTTTTACGAGAAAAATCCTTTGACACAATCAAGTGAAGCTTGCGCTTTGTGATTTTTAGATATTGTCGATGTTGTATATCTATGCGACGCGAACGATGCAAGGTTAATTAGTATAAAAATGGTCAGGACATGTTTTTGAACACTATCAATAAGACAAAAGACATTTATTTTTCTATATAAATGTATATATTCTAAGCTACGTATTACGAAAAAGAATAATTAAATTATTTTAAACAAAATCCGCCTAAGATAAGAATACAGAAGAAAAGAACAATATGTGCATGTATTGATGTATGCATTGTGTTGTATATTTAAAAATATATTTTAAGATTACAAGTCTGTTGTTGTATGAATAAAGAGCTACCTGTAAAACCCATGATGACCTACGTTCAGGAGCCATACCCTTCAATATACATAAAATATTAACGCGCTAAATTGACAGCAATCACAGTAAAGGGCACCTCAAAGATCAAACATGAGTTCACCAAATAATTCAGCAGGGCCCAACACTTAGCATAAGGTCAAACTGACATTTCGTACAACATTTACCTCGACGCCAATTCATAACATCGTACGAAAGCAGGCGTCACGCGAGACTTATTCTAGGGGTTGGAAAATGTGGCTATCGATATCGGCTTGCATTGAATCGTTTTTAGTTCGAAAATTCATTTTTATAGAAAAATTAAAAAAACAATGAGTTTATGCAACACAAGACAAGGAACTAGTAAACGTGTAGGTATATTGAAAACCAAGATAGTACTCAAAACTACAAGAGTATAAATATTTGTACAATCCGTAGCTTTTCCCATCGATGAACTTACGCAGTACCTATATAACAGAGATAAACATAATTTATCTTATAACAATTTTTTGTTCTAATCGACATCGCACTGAAGCAAGTTAATAAATAAAGATGAAGCAAGACATTATTCAGGTTATCACAAATTGAAAAAAAAACAACTCGAGCGTTTTAACATAATTATATTGTATAAAGATTTCTGCGAATGTTATGATAATACTTTAGTATTAATTATACAAAAGTAAAATACCTAAAAAACAATTGTGCTTAAGACCACACGACTAAAGTAAAACTTCTTTAGTTGCCCCTACAGTAAAAGGCGAAACGTAACTCTCTCTATCTTCACTAACTTATATCTCCCTCTCAACTTCCGTTCAACTCTCCAGATCACACTTTTCGTAATGCTCTCGTCACACATTCGCCAGCTCACTCCCCAAGTCGAGCGTGTGTAAAGAAGTATTACTGCAAAAAACTTCGTTTTACGTAACTTTATTACTTCCTAAGAGTGAACCGGAATAGCCAGTGCCGCTGAGTTATTTCGCAGAGCTATAAATAAAGAAGACAGTAAAAAGCTGATAGCCAACCTTCACTAGTTGGAGAGGCACTATAAGAAGAAGAAGATTACTTCCTAGTTCCTAAGTCCGTTCTAACATAACAAGATGGAAATGTTTGTTATCATTTGTTAAAAAATTAATTAATTTTTAAGAATAAAAACTTCGCTGTAGAAAATTCAAAATCAAAGAATGTTAAATCATAATAACTCTCAAGCAAGTCCATTTTAAAGTAAATATCCAAAAAAATGTACATTTATAGAAAACAAAACACACTTCATGTCTTCGCAAACACAGTGTTACTTACTTAAATTGTTAAAAAAAATAATTTTCATTTATAGCATTTTACTTTAAACATCATTTATTTAAATTTTATGATTTATTTAACATGTTATTTTTCATTATAAGATTTAACTTGCAATGTATGAATGTATGTTTGTTGGGGTGAAATCTTGCAACTCAATTTTGAAGCATATAAATATCATCAATCGATTTAGCTAAAAAAATTTAAATTAAACTTTTTAATGTTTAAATAAAAATAAAAGAATAAAAAAAATTAAACTTTTACTTATTTATATTACTTATATTATGTATATTAGTTATACTTGCATAAAATAGTTCTCTCAAGTGAATCCCATTGAAATTCTTTTAAAAAATACTGTATCTTAAACTAGGTATATAATATAAGCACATTTTTGAAGTGAAACTTCTGTAGGCGCATGAGGGGTAAAATTTGAGAGAAAGTGTGACGCGGCAACGTCAGGCGCGGTCAGGACTTGTATGGGTGACCGCCTGGGAACACCGACTTTGACTTTTCTTTATTTTTTTATTTTTTCAATTAGTTTGCCAAAGAAGTTTCACTTCTGACATGTGTACTTTGTACGCATTCAATTTTTTTTTAAATAGAAAAACAAAAAGTCGATATCCATTCTCCTTGACATCCTTGATTTTAAATAAAAGGGTAGTACTTCAAACGGAATTGCCTTGTCGTAGCCACCACTAAAATATTTATCCTCGAGTTAGGAAGAATGTCTGATTTAATTATTATAGTCATTCTAACTGCTGTTTGACATGAAACGCATTTAATACGCCACGCTTCTATAAATACGTTGTTACAAGATCTTTGCGATTGATACGAGTTTTTATAGCACTCAGTTGCCTTTTTAATCGGCTAAGTCTATTTAACTGATAATCACCTTAATACATATACAATCACAAATTCCATTTTCGTTTCTAGCTATCTATTTTACCTATTTAAAAGTTTGTTGTGTTGATTTATACAATTTTCTATACATTGAATTGTTAGTATTTTATACTAGCTGCTGCCCGCGACGTCGTCTGCGTGCGTTCGCTGCTCGTTCCCCGTACACTGTAAAATTTTTTTGTAAAATTACCATTTCTTTACTCAACATGAGGTGGCTAAATTTACTAATCAGTGTGTATGAATTCAAATTACAGCACAATTTGAGTAATTTTCCAAGACATATGCGAAAATTTGCTAAGATGCGGTGTAATTTTACAATCTCAGAGTATAAATCTTACTTGTGTTGTAATTTTACTGAACTGTTTATTAAATTTCAATAACAAACTTTGAAGATTTACCTAAATTTTTAGTAATTTGAGTTACTATATTTTTTTGTAAAATTACAAAATGTTTTAAAATTCGAATTACTGTGAAGTGTTTAGGAATTTAAATTTTTTTTTATTATTTTTACAATTTAAACTGTAAAATTACACAATACATTGTAAAATTACTAAAAAATACTATTTGTCTGTGACCATGTGTAATTTTACTAAACAGATTATCAATTTTCGGTACCAAGCTCCTTAAATTTACTAATATTGTTTGTGTTTAGTTTTATGTATATTTTTAGGAAGAACAAAAAATTATATCATCACCAACAAGTTTGGAACAAGTCAATGTGTCTGACGAAGAATCTGTTTTTGATACCCCGAGAAAGGCATTCTTAAAGACCAAAATAAGGAAAATTGGTCAAGATAAACGTAGACTGCAATTTAAAAATTATAATTTGACTCGAAAAATCAAAAGGCTCAAAGAAAAGTGCGATAACTTACAGCAAATTGTGTTAGAACTCCAAAAGAAAAAATATTTTACAGTAGACCAATTTAGTGAATTAAATCTTAAAGCTTGAAATCGAATTTACAAATAGATTGATTAAAAAAAGGAAGTTTAAGGGATATCGTAAAAAATATACACCAGCGTTAAGGAAATTTGCAGTCACTCTCCATTAATATTCTACCGCTGCCTACAAATAAATGTAAGACAGGCAAAAGTATGGGAGGACTATGTTTTCCAAGCGAAGATGTGTTTAAGATTTGTATTCGATCAGAGACAATAATTAACAATCACACTATAGAAAAGGGTCACATTATACTTCCCGACCCCAAAGACATTGAACTTATTAAAAATCGAATTTTAAAATCATTTATAAGTTGTAATGACATATTTGCATCTTTAAACTCACATTCTTTACAGCAACATCCAACGTCAAATCATAGGCTACACCTTATTCGCGCTGTTATTGAAAAGTTTATAAATGTTCGTATACATTTCGCACACAAAAGCAATCCAGTCAGTAAAACTGATTATAAAAGACAAAAAAGGAATAAATTAAGTTTATTCGAAGGTATATATAGCAAACATGTTTTTTTTTTTATTTGTTAAAAAAAAATTTTAAAGTTAAAAGTATTTTCGAATTAATAAATAACACTAATAAATTTGAAAAAGAAAAAAATTGTTTTTTTACCGTAATCTATAAATAAATTAATAAATTTATTAGTCTAATTATATGAATTAAACTCCATTGTTCACTTTTGCCCAACCTTCTCTCCGTTTGGTAAATTTCCAAAAATATTTTGTAATTTTATCGAACCCAATTCAAGTGAATTGAGTGGTATAGTTACAAAACTACACAGTAAATTTACTAAACAGTTTTATGATCAATTGTTAAATAAAATTACAAAACTGTATGGTAAAATTACTATGGAACTGCTTGGTAAATTTCCAAGTGATTGAGTACTTTGTAAGTGATGAAGCATTCTGTTTAGTAAATTTACTAAATTGTTTTGCGTTAAAACTTCCTACACATTTTTAGTAAAATTACCTAAGAAATTTTTAACAGTGTAGGTGATAGCGTGATAATATGTAGCCTATGTTCTGACCGACTTCTTAATAATATTTGTGCCAAATTTGAAGTAAATCCATGCAGTAGGTTTACTTTTTAAGTTTATCCCGGACATACATTGACTTTCCTATCATTTTATTATATTTATAGATATTATTTAGGAAAATCAGTAACGTAAGTCTCTAGTTCTATTTATTACAAAAATACCCATAATAATATAATCCTATATATGTATATGACTAAACTACATATCTCGCAAGATTTGTAGTAATTAAAAAGAAACTAAAAATATATTTTGATGAAATCTTTTTTTGTAAAAATTGAGATGATTCAAATCGAATCGACGTCACACAATCGTGGGTTCAAACCCGTGCTGGTACCAATAAGTTTTTTAAAAGCTAGTTTTTAAAATACATCTCGTACTCCGATGACAAAAAAATACCATGAGTATACTTTGCTACCAAAGAAATAAGACATGCATAGCCGCCAATCCACAATTGATCATTGTGGTGGGTAAAACTTAATTTTTTTTTGCTTAATATAATTTATAAATTTACATAATAAAAACAATTAAAAGGAAATTAAATTTATACAATATAAGTTTACCCATCCACCAACCCGCAGTGGAGCAGCGTGGTGGATTAAGCTCCAATCCTTCTCCTACATGGAGAAAGAGGCCTCTGCTCTGCAGTGAGATGTCACAGGCTGAGTCAAATCAAATCAAATCTTTACTAGTTTGAATCAAATATTATTAAGTAAAAAGTAAAGTAAAAAAAAACAAGTCACTAATCCTTTAAAGGTGTGTATTTTAAAAATACTTTTACTAATTCACGAAGGCCTAATTAAGTCAATCTCCCATAAAATCCCCCTTTCTTAGCGACTCGTCTTGTCTGAGGCATAAAACGCGCGAAAACCTAATGCCATTTCACGGCGGAGTAAACCTTTCGCTTGGAGTTAATGTCTATTTAAACTCGGATTAACTTAATTGATCGAGAAGGCCCTTAATTATGGTTTTATCTCAGCAGCAACGAGGATCGAAGTTTGGAATTGGATTGAATTAAAGAACTTAAAGTTTTACTTCATAATACCAATTACTTACAAAATCGATATTTTTTTTACAAACCTTGTAGTGTAATAACGAACACCAATAATAGAATTGTCCAATTGGATGCAGTCGTTTGGAAATTATGCGTGTAGATATATACGTTAATACGTTTCGGCTATTTATTTTTAAAAGCTTTTATTTAACTTATAATGTACGCATGTACCTAATGGTTGCTATCATGTACACCTGATAGCGATCGTTACTCATAGTAGGCAATATATCCGCCAACCCGCATTGGAGTAGCGTGGTGGATTAAGCTCTGATCCTTCTCCTACATGGGGAAAGAGGCCTATGCTCAGCAGTGGGATATGGCAGGCTGAAGTGTAGCGTAGCGTATGTATATAGTACATATGTATGTAAGTTTTTATGTTTGTTACGATGGGATCTTGCAACTCAATTTTGGAGCATATATCTTTAAACCGATTCAGCTGAAATTTTGTACACGTATTTAGTTTGGATGACAATGCATGTTTAGCGTATGTGACATCATTCTAAATCAATGAATTTAATTTTTAAATTTTTTAAAGTAAATAAATATATGTACTTAAATCTCGCGACAAGTTTTATATCATACTAGCTGTGCCCCGTGGTTACCCCCGCGTTAATTTGAGGAAAATCATAGCTATAGCCTTTCCTAATTTCAAGTTTGTAGGTGTATTTTTCATTGGACTTTCATACAAACAACCATCCCTTTTTTTACGTGGGGAAAATCCATCATGGATACCCTCCGGCGCCGGGTCACCAGAGGGTTATGTCAGACTCTTACTGACCAAAAACCATCCACGTGTGAGCAGACCTCCGCCTGAGTGGGGCGAGATGGGGTCGCGTTAGCAGTCTCCACCCCGCCCCGGCGGCTGGCCCGAATGTAAACATCCGGGCCCCGGCACCTAGAGGGGTGGCACCCACAAGACCACCCCTCCCGACGACGCGTGGGATCTCAAGCCAGCCAAGGATCCCCCGACCCCCAGCCGGCCACCCCACGTAGGGACGCTCAACCAGACCAGTCTACCGTCTGTAGAATAGGGACACATGTCCAGGAGCATCCCCCCTCCAAGCAAGGCAGGCCTGACCCCCAACGCCTGGCATCTTGGCGTTGGGGGTCAGGCCTGCCGGACCTCCAACGCCGGATCGCACCGAGCAACCGAGCAAAGCTCCAGGGAGCCCAGCATGATCCGGCAGCCACCCCACGGGTCCGCCGGACTGCACCAACAACCGAGATAAAAGCTCCAGGGAGCCAGCACAACCCGGCCGGCAAACCGAGCGTTCGCGCTACAGGGCGGGCAAGCGAGCCCACCCACCCCGTCCCTCTAGTGCGCTCACGGGTCGAGCAGTACCTGGAGCGCACCCCGCGAGTCAGTCGTTAGACGAGCAGCAGTACCGCGACTGCGATACGCCCGTCCCGTTGCCCAGGGTGCACCACGAGGAGATGACCGACATGCACCCCAAACAACCATCCCCTGTTTTAACCCCAAAACGGGGTTGATTTCTCAAAATACATTATTAGTAGGTACACCTCAACACCGTCTATAGACCATACATTTTGAATTTCAAATCTCTTACTTCTAAAACATAGGACTTTCATACAAACTTCCAACCCCTTAGGGGTGGAATTTCGTAAAACCCGTTCTTAGCTTACCTCTACTCGGTGAAAGGAATATTCCTACCTTAGGTTGACTGGTAGATAAGGCTGTACGGCCTTAAGTCCGCCTTTTGCGCAACCTGTTATATCTCGAAGTGTTTTTATGTTGTTTTTTTTTAATTTTTTTCCTGAGTTGTGTAATAAAATTTAAATAAAAATAAATAAATAAAAATAGATTATTATATTGCGTAAGATTGCGTATATGTTGATAGAAAAGGTTTTTTAGCGCATATAAAATAATAGCTTGTTTTTTTTTTTAATTTATTATTTGTAGAGATGTTAATATCTAGAGTGAGTACATACATACGTCATACTTCGTCTACTTCTTTTTGCTTAATGGTTTTGATTAAAAAAAATAATGAACATAGGCTTATGAAGACCTGCAATATATGTAAACATAATATAAACTGTCAAGCGAAGGTTTGTCTGTCTGAATTAGCGTTAAGCCGCTAACCTAGAGTGTCGCCGGCATATAAATATTCATAATTGCTCCTTGAATGTTATTACGACGATGAGACTTGAGATGGTAATTTATTTTGGCATATCTGACGGCGAATTTAGGATTTATAAATGTTTTGTTCTTACATTTAAGCGATAATATTATGATATTAGATTAAAAATACCTACACAGATTAATAATATGATGGTATGATCGTATGTAGTACAATATGGAAGAATCATAATTAATGTACATTTAAAATATACTAAATTCACTCTTAACTAAGTTTATTCTTGTTACCGATATTATATTATATAGTATTAAAATTGTAGTCCATACGAAATTATATCCTGCTAAAATCATTAAAATCATAATGATACATAAATTTAAATGTGAAAGGAATTATAAATATAAAAGAATATAAATATAAAAAATTAAAGTAGAGGCATTATAATTTTATTGTAAGAAATAAATCACATAATTTAAATAATATACACACGTCCCAATAGACGGTAATATTTAAAAATCATCGAAATATGAAATCCGTGTTAAGTTCTGTGACTTGCAAGCCGAACCCCGCCGGGATCACAAACCCTAATTACCTCTGAAACAATACCGCCTTTATTTTTATCCGTTTCCCGCTCAATCATAATTACCACGACCTATCCTGGGATCCATTGTTGCAGAAAATCATCGCAACCACCTTCTCTCGTAATATGATTTAGTAAAATTGGACCTGAGAGATATCTGATAACGTTTTCTTGCTGATGTTTTTCTTTTTTTCTTTTTTTGTTACTTCTATTTTTAACTTTAACCGAATAAAAGTTGTTTTACACATACTATTATTTTAATATTTTTATGTACTATTTACTTTGATTACGGGTATATTAATTGTGGTTAATTTTATCTTTTATAAATTCTGATGAAGATGTAAACGTGTAAACACCCGTATAGTCTGTATAGCGATACAATAAAGCCTTTAAAATCAAACAACAGCTCAATAAAAGCGAACGCAATTACCTGCGTCTCGCATATTTATCTTTTTCCCCGATATAAATGCTTTGTGGGGGTCGAACAATAGCGCGCGGGAGGGGGAGGGGAAGCTTTATAATTTTTTAATTAATGCCGCCGAAAATATCAAAGTCACTGGGTGTGCCTACTAGTCTGGAATGCTATTAAATTTCTGACAACTTTTTTATAAAGCATTCTCCACTTGTTACCCATTCGCGTAGTAACTATAGCTACTTAATAGTTTACCCTGGCTTTACTTGTTGGATTTAAAATTTTTGTTGACATAAACCTATAGTCGTCCAGAACAAAATAAAATGGGACTTAAATATATTCCATTGCTTTAAAAATTTAACCAACACAAAAAAGCAATTGTAAATGTGTGTGTTTTGTTCTTGTCAGATTAATGGGTATACAATTACCAGAATGAGCCCTTGTAAATGAGGTAATTCTATTGGAAATTCATGTCACTAAGGGGGTGCGTGCGGCTTTAGAAGACTGAGCGTGAAAGTCACTCATTAGGAAAACTTGTAGGAAAACACAAGTAGAAAGGATTTGCCGCTCAATCTACTCCGTTAATTGCAACTTTGAATACCACAATAAAAGGATAAATTTTAAAAGGATAAATTTATTTCAGTAAAGTATAGCAGATTTTATTTATTCTTCAAAACTTCTTAATAATTTTTACCTATTTGTTTCTTTTTTATTTGAAACTAATTTTTGCTACCACTGTAATTTTTATTTATTTATTTTTTAAGGTGAATTTAAAGTTATAATAATACACAATTAGAGTTTATACAAATTAAAAAAATACAAGAACCAATAAAAAATTCACACAGATAGACATGAAATAGTAATTAGACATAAGTTGAGCTCGCAATAGAAACAACTTATACACATATTGATATTGGTGGTAGACATAGTAAATATTTATGTAATATACTTATAATAACACTAGCATGGTTTTATTCTACTTCAAAATAAATGTTTGATAGCTTGCGTCTAGCAGAGATATGACTTTTGAACAGATCGAAATCAGTAGTCATACAGTAGTCATACGTAATGTCAAAGAATTTTTATAAAATTCAGTTCATGAAGATACAAAAGTACTAACATACATTATTAAACTCAACTAGAGTGAATCTGTCTTCTGCATAAATAGTAAAGTTAAGTTTGTTCATTTATAATACTCTATTTCAACGAACTATTTAATTATTATATCAGACAGTGATATATCCAACATTGAAAATTAAAATTCGGTCAAGGTGGAAAAAATAATTATTGATTGCCAATGTCAACATTATATCTAACATAATATTAATATTAAAAGTTTTAATATAATCAAAGAATATCTAAGACCCTAAACAAAAATGTATTAATTTATAAGTCTACTTTCAGAAAAAAATTACTAGTTTTTTTTCGTTCTTAATTATAAGCTTTTTGTACTCAGAAATTTACATCAATTTTACAGAAAATTGAAACAAAATATCCTTTTCATTACAAAAATATCGAAGCACCATAAAAAATTTGCCAAAATTAATCATGTGAATATCATTATAATAATATCACCTAAAACCGAAATGAAGATTAGAACGAAAATTAGAACCGGGTAAACGTATAATAAAATTGAATGCTTGCACAATAGCGAACCGAAATTAGCGTTGTTAGCCGATCATGTAAATGGCCTGCTCTGTAGAAATTTATTGAAAGTAATTGATTTAATGCATCTCTTTGTTGTTAATTACGGGCACTCGCTCTGGGATTCGTTAAAAATTGAATTGAGCTTGGTGAAAAAATCGGCTATATTTAATCCTTTTGAACTTTTATTAAATTTTGGTAACACTTATTAATGTGCTTAAGTATTATAATTGGTATGTTTTGTCACAATAAATCGATTGGTAGAATAAAAATCAATAGATGTACGAGTAACAATTAATTATTTTCACGAAAATATATTTAAAGAAATGAACATTTTTAAAAAGGATTTGAAATAACAGCCTACTATTTAGATAAAAATATTTTTCCAGATCTAAAGTACTATAAATATTATCTTCAATAAAGAATTCTTCGAGCTGGATTTCATTATTGCTAAAATACAATTACAAACAAGCAAGATGTTTCAAACTGCAGAAACTAGTGTGTACTATTTATAACCAAAATATCAAAACTAAACTTTTTACCTCAAACTAAAAAATAAAATTTCATAGGTATCACTCCTTTAGGAATCAAAATTTCAAAAACTATAAAATACGAATTTCGTTCCAAAAACTAAGGTTATAAACAAATCGTATATAATTAATAATAAGTAGACATAAAAAATCAAAAGTACCGTAAATAATGTCGAAATAAAAACTTCGAAAACTGTTTTCACAATGATAGTCGACTGATAATTCCCCAATTTTACCTTTTACCTTATTGTAGGAAAATTTCAGTTTAATATATTCAGTTATTATACATAAATGTCATAAATCTTCTTCAAACCTCATTTTTTATGTTAGTAAAATCATCTGAGTTTCTCTTTATGTTTTGAAAGTGATACAATAATCAATATAATAATTATGTGTTATCTCAGGAAACGTGCATTAATGAATTGATATTTATTGATTAATTGATTATGTAAGCAAGAAACTACCTATTATTACTTTTAAGGGATTTTACTGTTAAGTAACTATATTTTCTTTATAGTTAGGTTTCTCAACTTTTACATTAACAGTCTTCTTAACTTGAAAAATATTCAAACACGTGTGAAAAAAAATGTGTTAAATATGCAGTTTTTGTAACTTTTTAGAATTGATGGTAAGGAAGAGTTTTATTTTAGTTCGATACAGTTTTCAACAATTACCCTGCCGCTCATTCCTAAAAACAAGTATAGGTAAATACAATACGCTATAATAATCAGTGACGATCATAAAAACCATAATTTCCGGTCACAACGTATAACCACGTTGCAAAGCCGTAGCTATTATTTATTATACAGCCATTGTAATTGCATTGCCAACAGAAGCACTGACTTGTCTCGACATTATTAAAAGTGCAGGCTTTTATTTTCAATCACGTGTATGAGCTATTATAACGATTAGTACATTTTTAAATGTCATCGTTTTTATTTATTAATCTTTATTTCCTTCCTGTTTTTAAAAACTGATGAATGTAATATATGTATATGTTTCTATTTTCGGATAGAGCACGAAAATATAATGAAGTTCGTATATTAATGGAATCAATTTGTGATGTCAAATTAAAATTAAATTCGTACAAAAATAATATTTTTGTATAGCATATTATGCTACATAGTTAACTACCACTCCTTTATTTCATTACATATATCTCGTATCAGAAAATATTTTTAGCTACAATTTTTTGGTAGAAATATTTTTCTCTTTTTTTTAGAAACTCAAAATTAAATTTTATAACATTACTTCAAATTAACAGGCAAATCCTGCCGCTAAGTCGTCTAAGAATTGGTGTACTTAAAATCATGAATGGCAATCCTTATACCGGAAGGAGTCGAGGTTGCTTTATCAGTTCTGTTTAATTGTTGGCGGGAGACTATCTCGCGGTTTACTGGCACCGATTGCCGCTATAAAATGTTACAGCCCTTTTGTGTTGTTGTCGTCTCTGTAATGGCGGCTTGAATTCGCGTGTTTGAATTTTGTTTCATATCATTGTTTTTCTTAAATTTTATTTGCTTTTGGTTTCTAGTTTTGTTAACTTATTTTTGTTACATAATTATGTATACACAGTGACGCCGCGTTGGCGCAGCGGTCACTGGTTTGTGGCTGTTGCGGGTTCGATCCGCGCACACGACAATATTTGTATTAGCCATACATATGTTTGCCGTGGTCTTGGTGTTTGTGCAGTCCTTGTGGGTCTCCCCACCGTACCTCGGAGAGCACGCGGTCCCGGTTCTTATTATGTACACCTGATAGCGATCGTTACGTACTCATTAGTAGGGAATATATCCGCCAACCTGCATTGGAGCAGCGTGGTGGATTAAGCTCTGATCCTTCTCATACATGGGGAAAGAGGCCTATGCCCAACAGTGGGATATTACAGGCTGAAGCGAGCGAGCGAACGAGCGATTTAAAAACAGTAGAAAAAATAAAATAGATATTTTTATTGCTCTCTACAATAAATTGCCATTATATTACCTACTTAATGAATAATAGACCATTTTGTTTTATCATCAAATAATTATGTTTAATTGTGTACCTACGTACTATGTATATATTCGCGCCAAAACAGATTTCTAAATAAAGTCAGTGCCATGTAGAATCAGCTTTATATTGTTGTCGAGTATCGTAAGCACGTACGATCTACTTTGAATAATTTAGTTTGAGCGAATTTCACGCACTTCCTCCATACAAAAGCCGCGCAACGCAGATACATTTACTTTTGATTTATGTTTAAAGTGAAAGCATACTTAGAAAAAAAACTGCTTTTTGTAAAAATAAATAACAGTAGTACCTACTTATTAACAAATACTAACATTAAGCCTTTATTATTCATAATTAGTTTATATTATTTTAAAAATTCTATGAATTTGTGACACAAAAAATGTCTTCCAAATATCTGTTTGTCTCCCATTACAGTGTAATCTGTTGCCACAGACAGGGACATTTTATCAGTGGATAGGTTGGAATTGTTAAATCTAATAATTCTTACAAATATGAAATATAAATATTTTAAACATTTTGTTTTATAATTGTATTAGTATTTTAAGATGTATTTAGCATTATTTTATCAAATACATTAAACAAGATTGTAGCTTTGGTATTAAGTAGGTCCTGTCGGGTGTCGAGATCATATACATAATTTGTTTTCAAGATAGGTTATAGGCAATAGGCTACAATATAACTTGTTACGATTCACGTGGTGAAAAGGTAATGCGGATGTTTATAGTTGATCTAGTAAAATATGTACCTATTTTAAAAGGTATTTTTATATCCCAACAAACGTATTGTTACGAGTACACAAAAAAGGAGCTTGCGCCATCTAGCGGGGAGCGAAGGAACCACGTTGTGTGCTGTACAAACCACTTTGTTACAAAGACAACGTGAAACATCCACTCAATACTAGATGGCGCTAGAGGACATATAGGTGAATGAACTCAGGATCGAGTACACGCACGAAGGTTCTAGAACTGTCTGGGTGTAGGCTCGGCCCGGTATAAAAAGGCCGATTGAGGCCGAGCGGAGTCAGTTCAGTTCAGTTTGAGCTAACGACGAAGCGACTTCGAAGTGAATACTAGTGATCAAGAAGTGATACCAGCGGAAACCTACGACATTGGCTACGACCTCGGACATTGTTAGTGCTTAGTGAAGTGTACCTAGTGATAAGTGAGTGTACCTAGTGCTCAGTGCTTGTACTTAGTGCGTAGTATTTGTACCTAGTGCTTGTGTCAGACCTAGTGCTAGTGAATAAAGTCTCTAGAAGAGTCAGCAGGTCTTTCTCTCCAAATCGTTCGAACCCTAACACGCAACAACTGGTGTCGGAAGTGAGATTTGGAGATGCCATTGACTCCGAGAGATAACCCCAAGGAGGGGGTCAGGACGAGGGCACAACGAACTGCGGATGCCACTGGAGGCCAAGCTCCGCCCACTGTGGGCCAAGCCCCGCCCACTGGCCCCGCCTACCAGGCCACGCCCACTGGCCACGACCCTCAGGCCCCGCCCACTGGCCCCGCCCACCTGGCCCCGCCCACTGACCACGCCCCTCAGGCCCCGCCCACTTTGGCTCAAGCCCCGCCCACTGGCCACACCCACCTTGCCACGCCCACCGGACAGGCCACGCCCACCAGCGGCACCGTAGCTTCTACCGACCCTCAAGTGGCACTTCAATTAGGAAGTTTAATTGAATTAATGAAGCTGCAAAGGGCTGAAATTCAGACATTGCAAGAATCACAAGATCGCAAGTTCAGCGCTTTGCATGAATCACAAAAGGCAATGAAGGAATCACAAGAGGCAATGCAAGAATCACAAGAACGCAAGTTCAGCGCTTTGCAAGAATCACAGGAAAAAGCGCTTTGGGCTATAAAAGATGTTAGTGACACAGTGGGTAAGCTCCGAAAAGATTTCGACGAAGTGCAAGAACGAGTTAGCGGGTTAGGATTGGATGTCGAAAATGTGAAAACCGTCCTCGCTGAACTACAGAGGAGAGTAGCGCGCCTTGAAACCACGGGAGTTGCGATGTCTAGTGGAACTACCGGAGTTGCGCAAGGACCAAGAGTGAAAGTGCCGCCATACGACGGCACTACTTCGTGGAACGCTTATCGTCAGCAATTCCAGACTGTTGCTACTTCCAACGGATGGACGGAAGAACAATGCCTGACCGCTCTCACTGTTGCGCTCAGAGGGCAAGCTTTGTCTGTCTTGGAAGCACTGCCACGTACAGGAAATGGGTTTCAAGACCTGATGGAGGCACTTGAATCGAGATACGGGGAGCGACACCTGGAGCACGTCTTCCGTGCCCAACTGCGTGATAGAGTCCAACGCTCAGGAGAAGGGCTACAACAATGGGCGTGGGAAATTGAAAAACTTGTCAGGAAGGCACACCCAGGAGCCGACAGCAAGATGGTAGACACGAATATTGTTCAAGCATTTGTCGACGGAATCAAAGACCTGGAAGTGAGAGCTGCAGTGAGGCTTCGTCACCATACCTCGCTAAAGGAAGCATTGGCGCATGCTTTGGAGGTCGAGGCTGTTCGCCATGACATAAGGCAGACCCATGAGATCCGTGAGGTCTCTGAGGTAGTCAAGGTGGTTAAGGCTCCTACGAAGAGAAGTTATGGAGTCATGTGCTACAAGTGTGGCGAGAGGGGCCATCTTCAGCTCAACTGCCCGCAGAAGGAGGTTAAGGCTCCTATGAAGAAACGTTCTGGAGCCATGTGCTACAAGTGCGGCGAGAGAGGCCATCTTCAGCTCAACTGCCCGCAGAAGGAGGTTAAGGCTCCTACGAAGAAACGTTCTGGAGTCATGTGCTACAAGTGCGGCGAGAGGGGCCATCTTCAGCTCAACTGCCCGCAGAAGGAGGTTAGGGCTCCTACGAAGAAACGTTCTGGAGTCATGTGCTACAAGTGCGGCGAGAGGGGTCATCTTCAGCTCAATTGCCCGCAGAGGAAGACCCAGATGGCCAGGATCAAAAGGATCGAGGAGCAAATAGAGGAGATGAAGAAGCAAAGGGCTTCGTCCCCTACCCGGGATCAAGGGAAACGAATAAAAGCTAGAAGACGAGTTCTGGCTGACGCGGTGAAAACCCTGAAAACTGTTATCCTCCAGGCATGCAGCGGGAATAGTCTTACGACACAAGGGACTATTAACGACCGGAAATCGAACACAAGCGGCTTCGACGAAGGGTCACTGGTGTGGCTGCATAACCCAACCCGCCGGAAAGGGAAATCTCCAAAGTTGCAGACCAAGTGGGACGGTCCATACAAAGTGGTTACCCGAATGAATGATGTGACTTATAGAATTCAAAAGCAACCAAGAGGGACATTCAAAGTGGTACACATAGACCGTCTGGCGCGTTACCATGGCAGTAACAACGATGCTCGGGACGAGCATCTCTAAGAGGGGAGTAGTGTTACGAGTACACAAAAAAGGAGCTTGCGCCATCTAGCGGGGAGCGAAGGAACCACGTTGTGTGCTGTACAAACCACTTTGTTACAAAGACAACGTGAAACATCCACTCAATACTAGATGGCGCTAGAGGACATATAGGTGAATGAACTCAGGATCGAGTACACGCACGAAGGTTCTAGAACTGTCTGGGTGTAGGCTCGGCCCGGTATAAAAAGGCCGATTGAGGCCGAGCGGAGTCAGTTCAGTTCAGTTTGAGCTAACGACGAAGCGACTTCGAAGTGAATACTAGTGATCAAGAAGTGATACCAGCGGAAACCTACGACATTGGCTACGACCTCGGACATTGTTAGTGCTTAGTGAAGTGTACCTAGTGATAAGTGAGTGTACCTAGTGCTCAGTGCTTGTACTTAGTGCGTAGTATTTGTACCTAGTGCTTGTGTCAGACCTAGTGCTAGTGAATAAAGTCTCTAGAAGAGTCAGCAGGTCTTTCTCCCCAAATCGTTCGAACCCTAACACGCAACAGTATATTTGCATATAATGTGTATGTATATATGTAAATGTGTCAATAAAAGTGGAACTTTCTTTAACATATATATTTTATTATAAATATGAAACCACCATTCGATTGCAGGCTTTTGTGAAAAGTATCACGTTCAAAGCGCGCAACGCACCGTGATCCCATGTAACGCGTGCCGCGCGAATATTCTTTCTAGGGATTGACGAACGACAAGTGTCGATAAATGGCAGTCAATGGCTTATTTCTTTATTCCTATAGTGGTAATGACGTCATTTAAAAAAAAAACTTTTATATAGATGTTTTGTATGTCTCTAAAACGTCGTCATTGAGTTTGAGCCCCCTTTAGAAATTTCACTTAGCGGGCAACACGGTGAGAATTATGCTCAGTGTGTACCTATACGAGGTCAAATTATAAATAAGGATCACCTTATCGATTCGATTCCTCTAAAGATCACCGTAGAGGAATCGAATATATGACAAGATATTATAAAGCTGTAATGATATCATAGTTTAAAGAACCGTCAGTATTTAGAACCGTAAAGTACTAAAACCGTGACAACGTGTCAGAAAGCGAGGTGTGACCCGACCCCTTCTTCTTCTTCCCTTTTGTCTGGTAAACAAGTTACTTGAAAATACTCGTGGAGAGCCATCAGTTTATACGCGCCATACTACATGCTTGGCTCATAATCACCTATAGCTAATAACACATCGTTATAATAAGTGGAATTGAATCAGCCTGTAAATGTCACATTACAAGAAATAGACCTCTATTCCGTACAAGTCTCCTCACGAGAGCAAACTACAGCGGAAGTCAAATTAACAACAGGTGGTATTAAGACGACTACAGGCACCACGGTACCAGAACGTTTTTCTGTATTAAAAGTTATTATTTATTAACCTATGTAGCACATATTGCACACACAAACAAATTTTAATAGATAATTTTTCGATACAATTCGTTTATGGACATCTCTATGAAAATAAAATAGGATTCGTCAATAGTTCAGGATCGCTATTTGCGCCGCAAACAGGTCGCTTGTGTAAAGTGGAGTATCATAGGCTTTCTATATTGTATTTACTTTTATAAAACTTTTGTTAGAATTCATGACTTTTCAAAATCATATGAAGGAAATTTTCAAGCCTGGGTATAACTATTTTTTAATTTTTTTTATAGATTTTTCGACAATATAGAAAGAGAATCTCGCACAACTTGAATTACAATAAAAGCAGTTATCGTAATTTATAAAAATAATGGGTTTTTTTGGGTTGTTTTTGAGGAATTTGGGTTGTCTGGAAGAAATGGCTTATTTAGCCATAGGTTAGCCTTAGGTCCGCCCATTGTACTTCACAGTCTTTAAATGTGTTTAATGTTTAAAATGTGCGTTTTAAATATAGTTGTGGTGTACAATAAAGTGTAAATATATAATTAAATAAACAAATAATAGGAGATTTAAAAATATAGTATGTATTTATTCTTCGCCCTACAAATTATGACGTGTTTAACCAAAGGTGGTGTTACTCACGGGTAATTACATTGAGCATTAGTCTCACCCAACAAAAATATACTCGCAATTCAACAAAAACAAACGTGAGGATTGCCTCTCAGCAGTGGTAATTTGTCAGGTGTTCTTTGGCCAAAGAATATTTTAAGTGTAGACTAACAGCAGCACATATTCAATACATATATGGTGCATGACAAAAAATATATAGGTACTATTTTTAGACATTTCTCCTGTTTATTATTTACAATATAATACATTCCATTTAGCTAAAGTAATTAAGTTTCTTTATAATTGAATTTTAAATCTAGCTTAAAATATTTTTAGAATAATGATGTATAGAAAAAAATGACACTAATATCTATAGACAGATGCGTAAGACAGAACTAATTTCATTAAATGTAAAAATATATAGTTTACATGACAAAATATATCAGTATTTTGCAACCGCGTGATAATGACACATTTTTAACAGATTTTTTTTGGGTTGTTGCTCTCGGAGTCAACGCAATAAAAACTGTAAGCCTTGACGATTCTATGAGCAAATCCGTGGGAACAATCCGCAACGGTGCCGTACGGTTGCGCCTCTAACGTCTTCTTCGAGGGGAATGAAATATCTAAATGCGAGTCTCTTAATGGTCCTCATTTATTTCTCCCGAATCTCGCACTGAACGTTCGTAATTATTGCGTTTCCAGTAGGGTTATTAAGTTTGCTTCGGTTAAAATGAGAAATGGTCGCATTTATATCGCGCTCAACTTGATATCTTTGCGCGCCAAAGGGTTTAAATTTAATTTTAGATCATGATATTACGAGATTTAATAAAATTGTATCAAAGCCTTAAATTATTACGGACAATAATCATAAAACAATTATTTGTCATCCAATATTGTATCTACTACATATTTTCTCCGTATCTACTCTATATATTATTATATTTTATAGAACACTTAAAATGCGACGACGCGTTGGCGCAACGGTCACAGCCATATCACTGGTTTGTGGCTGTTGTGCTGGCGGTTGCGGGTTCGATCCCCGCACATCGCCTCGAAGAGCACGTTAAGCCGTCGGTCCCGGTTCTTATCATGTACACCTGATAGCGATCTTTACTCATAGTAGAGAATATATCCGCCAATCCGCATAGGTATTATGAAGGTAACAACCCCAAAACTTTTGACTGAGTGGACCAATTTTGATCTTTTTTTTAATCATAAGGTGGTGCTTGTCATGTGATCTCATTTAAATTTAATCGAGTATTGACAAGTACTTTTCGAGTTCTATCTAATAATGCGTATTTACTTGATTATTTTTTCGTCGACCTACCTTGTAATATACTTCATAATCATAACTTTAATAGGTGTACTGATGATGATGATTTTTATTTTAATTGAGAGCTGATGCTTGACTCGTGGTCCCATATTAATTTGATCGAGATCTGATAACTTTTTTTGGAGTAATTTTTGACAACGCGTATTTACTTGACTATTTTTTCGTCTACCTACGTTGTATATTGTATTATTAGTCGATGTAATTGAAGTCGGTTATTTTCCGTTTGCGAGCAAACACAATCATTTCAACTTCAGTGTTAACAGTTAAACCTTAAGTCTGAACTTACAAAGACAATAATGGTGGATTCTTGAAACTAGTAATTTTACTTTTAAGATTCATTCCTTGTGACAAAAAAAAAAAACATTTTAGAAATTTCAGGTTTTAAAACGCTCTGGTATAACGACACTATTTTACTACACATAAAAATGTAATCAGTACATATTTATATGTATATATAGGTATTTATAAAAGTAGTTAATAAATGTTAAATCAGCAGCTCATTGTTACGCAACGCGATACAAAGTGTATTCCGCTCATATTTTATGAGGCGCCTGCCGGCGGCATTAACAAATTTCTAACTTTGTTAAGATAACACCGCGCGGCTAAGCCTTCTGACTTAAACTTTAGCAAATCCTGCATAATATGCCATGTGCAACTTTGATACGAACTTCATATGAAACTTAATTACGAGTACAATATGTACCTTGATCTTACTCGATTATCTTCTTATTGTTAGAAATTATTATTCTATTAATTACCTTAAATTAGGAATTTTTTTCTCCATTGAAGTGGACTGAATAAGCCTGTAAATATTACACCTACTACCACAACACGGGATGAGCTATAACTGCCGTAGCCACAAAACTTTAATTCATACAGCATTCACAAAAATCACACACTGATATGCATATCAGTAAGTGTACACAATATTCTCAATTTATGTAAATAAATGACAATAGGATCCATTTAATAAATAAGGCCTTATTCTGTACTGTGAAAGCTTGTTCAATACGATTAAGTGGTCAGCCCAATCAAATCCGCTACTGAAATCGGTGTAAATGGTCATCAGTTTCATTTTCCTTGTTGACCTCCGCCATCTCATCAAGATCTATAACAAAATTTATCAGGTTAGTTTGCACAGATAAAGCACCACTAAAACCATGCTGAATAGTAACTAACAAGTTGTCAAAAAGTCTGGCAAGAATGGGGTGAACCATGCTTTCAAACAATTCTGAAAAGTATGACAATATATCTATATTATATAAAAACTATCGCCCCATAGATATGGATAGTTTGTAGCTTCCATATGATCACCTTTCTTGAAAACTAGCACAATTCGTGCTTTATTCCATATTTTGGGGAAGACCTCGTCAAGAGAGCGATTAAATATCAGCATTAGTGGGAGTGCAATTGCTACACCAAAACGCTTAACAAAAATTGGAGAAATATTGTCTGGATCCGTTCCCTTATGCAAGGCTTTTATTTTTCTTAAGCGCTCGATTTCGAGGAATTTAAGTTTGGGTAATTGCTGGATATTAGTGCTTTGCTTTAGGTATGTTATTATTTGGTACATGTGAAGCATGTGTAAAGATGGATGAGAAGTGAAGGGCAAAAGATTTGCAAGTGTAACAAGAGCCTTGTCTACTTTGTCTGAAAGTATTTTATATCGTTTACAAATTTTATATCAAGTATTTCATTCTATGTGTCTAGAACAGAGCCGTGCAAATTGGGCTGCGAGTCTGCGACACCTGCTTGTGATTTAAAAAACTACTAAGTACATGTCACTGACACTCTGATAAATGACCCATCTGACTATGACTTTATAAATGTTCATATAAAAATTAAAAAATATATATTAATTGAGAAATAAAAACAATGTACATAACTATGTCCACTTTGTTCTTTTTCTATTTAAAATAGATAGCTGTTTGGGACAGGGGTGTCCTGCAATTCATTTAGTAATTTAGCGATCACTAATTTCACGATTTATAGGAGTTCAAAAACCCTGGTTTACTAGTATAGATTGCGAACGAAGGTAGGTACTATATGTTTTACAATGTAGAGACACGCATCGTCAGTTATCCGAAGCAGCCGGGCGATTTGTACACGGTTCATAGCTGTTCGCCTTACGTGTTGTAAGGAAATTTGAGATTGACTCGCCTCAATGACTGCTCTACTTGTTTTTCAAATTTTAAATAAATAGAAAATTCTTGTACTTACCTATCCTATACACTTATGTATGAAAGGACTCATATAAAGATAAAATCCTATTTCCTATTCCTTGTACCTCGGAGAGCACGTTAAGCCGTCGTCGGTCCTGGTTGTTATCGTGTACACCTGATAGCGATCATTACCCATAGTAGGTAATATATCTGCCAACCCATATTGGAGCAGCGTGGTGGATTAAGCTCTGATCCTTCTCCTACATGGGGAAAGACGCCTATGCCCAGAAGTGGGATATTATAAGCTGAAGCTATTCCTTGCATTGTTTTTTATTGTCTTACTTTAATGAAATTGAAATTAAACACTGATATATGAACAAAAAAAATTATCAAAATATCAGATTCCTTATAGTTTAAATACTTTTACTCTATTTTAAAAGGTACAGCTTTTAATATTATACCTAATCTATAAAAATTAGTAGAGCATTTTCCCCTTAGAATTATTTAGTGGCCTCAACTCCAAATGCTCAGAAAGCGCCTCGAGGCACGAATACCAACCAAGACAAACCGAAATCTTATCAAGCGGACGCCATGTTGGTCTCGTTAATAAGCAAAACTGCACACAAGGGCGGCCATAACTTACCTGAAGGCTGTTTGTGGAACATATTGCGCCGCGCCATACGCAAACACTCCATACCAATAACTTATGAGAGCCGAGCGGCTTCGACGTTTGTAATTCTTAATCAATTCCTTTAATTCTTACCCTTATTGTTTCTTACTTGCAGAAATTAGGATACCTATGTATAAAGCAAGGAAAAATAATTAGAAGGAAAATAATAATGAATATCTTCTACGCCATACGATATAAATGATTTATCCTATATATAAAGCAAGGCAAGGCTTTTTCAATTTAGTATTATTTTCAATTGGGTAAACAGCATATTCTTTAACAATTAATAAAATTATTAGGTACGGCTTCTTAAAAATGCTTTAAAAAAAAAGTTAAACGTTCAAGACGAAAAAACTTGCCTTTTAAACCCATATAAATTACCCGGTCATTTTCTAGAAGGACGTTATTTTCCCAGTAAAATAATGTCTTTGATATTGGGTATTCCGTGGAAAATAAGCCTTTCTCATTCCTAAGGTTCCGTATTCAAAAGGTGGTTTGGACAACGAGAACTTAAAAATAAGACTTCATTGTTAATCCAGCATGGATTCGATAATTTCAGGGGAACATAGGTATATACTATAAACCAGGATACGCAGACATTTCAAACGTTTCAACTTTTTTTTAATATTTTTTTTTATTCTATTTGAATAGGACGGTGGTCGTCTTTATCAGTTTTTTCTTTATTTTTTATTCTGTCTGTAATTTAAAAACTTATATATTTTAAATTTTTAATTTCTATTATAATGGTTCAGGTTATAACGAAGTAAAATAAAGTCGATCTCCAGATCTCACGGGAGTGATCATTTGATAGCAATTAGTTTGCTACAAGAGTGGATTCGTCACGAATGAATGAGTACCCCTTTTGAAAACCCTTAAGCAGTGCGATTTTTATAAAATAAAACTATTTAATTTCTTAGTTTAGTTTTAAAATATATCTATATGTAAAACTCGATTTCTTGTAAAAAAAAAAGAAATTAGCATTATTTAGTAGTTAGATAGATAGTTATGTAGATAGATAAGAACCGCGATCGACAGCTTAACGTGCTCTCCAAGGCACGGTGGGGAGACCCACAAGGACAGACCGGATCCAAGCCGGTAACAAACATTTGTACAAATACAAATATCCATGTAGAGCGGGAATCGAACCCCCAAACCGCCAGCGTTTAGACGCCTACACGCTCTACCACATCAAAGCGGAGTACATACATAACAAGCTTTAAAAAAAATCGAAACCCCTTTAACATTAGTATTTTTTATACTTTTTGCAAGAGAAGTCGATGAACTGTTTTAAAAATTAGATTTTTTATTTAAATTGTCCGCCGATGCTTACAACTGTAAATGTCTGATCGTAACATATAAACGACATCACGAAAGAAACGACTAACTTGCTCATCTAAACCGAGATGTCGGGGAATCTGTAACAAAACGGCCATCGAGCCAACTCCAGACAATAAACAAAGTCGAGATAAGCGAGTTGTGACTTCATTGTTCTGTCGGGAATCGAGACAGGGAGGCGGTTGCTTATGAAATAAGTTTCCGTCGTACAATGTGATTTTTAATGCAATTTGACGAGAGTGTTTTATACTTTAGTTACCTATTTGTGTATTGTATCATTGAAAATAAAAAGTTGCGTCTAAAAGCTATAATTAGTTACATAGAAACGACTGACATTACAAATACATTGGCTATGATAATAAATAAGTACCTATATGCAATGAACATAATTACAAGAATGGTGTTTTAATTAGTTTTATCGCGGGGCACACACCCATTGACTTGCTACGTATGAAGATTTATATTAAATATAAGGAAATCCTATTTTTGTATTAGCGATATATTAAAGTTTCCCTCTTTTTTGATTCGAAATCTTTATTCTTATAACTGTCTAACAAGCTCAACTCTAGGAAAAATGGTCTTTAAGAATTTTTCGAAATTAAGTCTCTGCAAAATATATTTCATTATAAAATTACAATAAATCTAAGGGGAAACAAAATTTTAATTTGTCTCATTCACTTTCTCATTATCATTTTGTCTTGTAACGAGACAACCCTGTTCGTTACGGCCCATCGAAAGTTCGTTTAAGTAATGTCACTTTATCGCCCTTCCCCTTTCGAGACGACTGAGAGGCAAACATACAATTATCATACGAGTAAACGAGACAAAAATTTCGACGATAATACCCTATAATCACAGTTTTGTTTTCCAATCGCTGCTAACGATTATTGGCATGTTATTCGGATGTCGTTTTGAAATTGCTTTAGTGCTTTGAGATAAGTCGTTAGTAAGCTCAATAAAAGGAAGGAAATAGCTATTATCTGTATAAAGTTCGATCTTATGTACAAGGCCTAGGTTCAAGTTGCACGCTATAGGATAAATTTTAAATTTTCAAAATTCATAATATTTGTTAAAAGATTCAGCAAGCCATTAACAATGTGATAAAGTTATGTCACTTCAAACTTTTTAACATAAATTAAAATTCAACCTTTGATTAACAAAATCGGAAAGCAAATTCAAAAGTAGACAATTTTTGATAGCAATGACTACTCATTCAGACGAAGTAACGAAAGAGTTGGAATATTTGAAATTGCAGATTGGCAGGCAATATGCATATCCTTCACTAACAGCTAGGTACCCGAATTTATCTTTGAATATTCAATTCGGATAAACCAGATAGGTATAAAATAATTACATTCTATAAATACTTTTTATTAATTTTTATTTACATTATTATACAAAATTATTATTATTATTGAATCAAAAGTAGCTAAAGTAGTCTAACTATTTACGAGTTTAATAAATTAACATATAGGGGTTTTTTTCACACGTGGAACACGATCATAATTATAACACCTTCAGAATCCCCATTCGAAGGCCGCCTAGGAACGCCGCCCGCTAGGAGTCAAACAGCCAGTATAGTTCTAGATTTTATACCTAATAAGTAGGTACCTTTTAAAATTTATTTTTGCACTCATATCCAATTTTAAAATGTCATCAAACCATACATAATACAAAAGGATTTTACGAGAGCTTAACGTTTAAATTAGTTTAGTCCCCTACAGAACCACAACGAAGGGTTGCAAAATTTAAATTACAAATAAAAGTACTGAAAAATATCTGCGAGTGGGTAGTGCCTCAATAACGACTTCCCTTAATTAAAGCGGAAAGGGTAATAAAGCGAAATAGTCCGGAAACTTGACTAAAATTATTGTCAAAGACTTTGTTAATTTTACACTTCAGCTAATGAATCTATTATTTTTAAATACATACATATACATTTATATTTTATTATAATATTATACTCTACGCTTTATTCTTAAATTTACAAAACAAAAGAACTATTCTTTTAAGCTTTGAAAAAATTGTAATAATAGCAAAAGTAAAACTATATTTACCTGCAACATTATGCCTTATTTTTCTAAATAATACAGTGAAATAATCTTACATATTATAGATTGTCTAAGCTTTAGTCCAACGACCCCAATTCGGCACGTATCCGTTACGCTCCAGAGAACTACCCGCTCAGCTGTGTCAGATGTGCCATATTGAAATATGTCACCCGACTGGCCGTCCGTCCGTCATATAGTTGCCCCGGGAAATATTATCTTCAAAGTACCTGTATTTGACTCTAAATGCGTCACTGAATATTAGCAAATATGCAATATGAATATGTTGAATGTTAGATATTATCAAATTCCGCTTTGTATGGGAGTACTAGTTGATATATGGCGCGTTTTCTGCTAGCAATTTGATTCACATTAGTAAAATTTGGGCAACTATTAAATTTTGACGATCGCTGTCGTGTAATTGAAGCATGCCGTGTTGGCACCTACACACCGACGGCTGGACAGGTTTCTCAGTGCCGTATTCTTAGGCAGTCCTTTCATTTGATACTCATATTGTAAGAAAGCTTATAATAGATACTTAATACACCAGCTTTAGAAGTCCGTAATATTGGAATTAGAGTGATGTCACTTTATTTTTCGAATTACTATCTATAAGTACTTTCATTTAATACCACAGTTTAATACCTATATTGAAGGAATACATTAAAAATAACTAGTCTATCATCTTGTGTTCCGCCATATTGGATTTAGAATGACGTCACAAAGCTTACCAAACATTGGCATACAAACTAAACGTGTATAGGTACATACAAAATTTCAACTCAATCGGTTAAAGATAATTAAAATTGAGTTGCAAGATGCCAACTCTAACAAACATACATACAGTAAAAGTTAAATAAAAAAAAATAAAAAATATCAACTGCTTGACATTATGAAACGTATCGTTTGTATTACTGAATATTAAATTCATACGTTTTTAGTTACAATAAATTGGTTGGATGGATCGCTCTATTGTGATTTAATCAAATCGACAGAGATTTACATAAATAATGCACGCCGACTATCAAGGTTTTTAAACATTCTGTAGACTTATATTTATTTTCTACTTCTATTATCTACTTTCTACATTTTCCTAATAGTCAGTGGATATCGTACCTAATTGACGCCTGCAATACCATGACGATTGTAAGCTTGTTGCCGACTCAAACCCCTAACTTCCTCAGGATCACGCACTCTTATACACCACAGAAACCCTACCTACACACCTACTACTTGAGAGCAATATTATATGGCTGTTATCTTTAGAGCCGTGGTACTTCGCTAGGCGGCGCGCGTCGGTACCATTCTGCTTGCCAATAAAGTAGTGTGATTTTGATGTTTTCTATTTAATCAAAGTTTGAATAGTAGGGGAGAGTAGGGTAATGGGAGTCAGCGGGCAATGGGAGTCACCCTCATATCCACGAAACAGTACATGCGAGCGACGCGTAAACAGTGTCCTTACCCCCCCGCTCTGGCCCTAGGCCTAGCCTGGAACGGCTCGCGCCAGTCAGCGTCCGCCCCACTGAGAAACGAACGTGTTTTGTTTTTGTGCTCCGCTGATGTAATTTTACTTCAATGCAAATTAGAAGGTAAGTGCCGAATTTCTTACAGTATGCTATTAAAACATTTAGACGTACTCAGTTACAAGTTCAAAATTTTGATGTGCAATTCAGATTATATCAGTGTATTACAGATTTTTTGTTATTTTCATTTTTTTATCATTAGTGTAGTTGCGGGTAATGAGAGTCAGGTGACTCTCATTACCCGCAAGTGATCACTATTGCCCGCAACTTTACATGTTTGGTTACGTTATTATTATTTATTTTTAGATGCCGAAAGTACGAGTCAGGACAACTGAAAAGGCTTCCTGGTCTTCTGATAGCCTGGAATAACCCCTTATGATGTAGCATCTTTGGTTAGGAAAGCGTTTAATAATGTTGCGTCTATTAGTAAAGGAGAATCAGGGTTTAGATCAACTGGAATATTTCCACTAAATCCGCAAGTATTCACCGAAGAAGATTTTCTTGCTGCACAAATTCTCCAACCAGAGACCGTTGCAATCCAAGATTGCAATGAATCTCATCAGTACGATTCCCAGCACATCAAAAGAAATTCCCTCACCAGTTCCGAGCACTTCAAAACAAATTGATTAACCAGCTCTTAGGATGTCTAACCAATTAGTAGTCCCACTCGATTTCGAACCAGATTTTGTACCACGTACTAGTTCCTGGCACGCCAAACCACATCAGTACTACATTGCATGATTTAATCAAGTTGTCAGAGAAAACACCTGTTATAAATACAAGACAGGGCCGAAAGAAGCAACACGCTACAATTTTAACTTCAACACCAATAAAAGAAAATCTGTTAGAGAAAGAAAGTAATAAAATCAAGAAAAAAAAGGAAAAGGAAAGAGATGGAAAGGCAAAGGACAGTGGAAAAATACTAAAAATACAGAACTAAAGATAGAAAAGAAGGGCACTGAAAAGGCAAAGCGCCAAGTATTACAAAAATCGAACTAAACTTCTGTATTAGATGTTGACACTGACAACTTATGCCAGGATGATGAGGATGATGAAGCAGAAGATGCTGGAAACAGATGCTTAGTATGCGACGAATTCGAAAGAAACAACGAGATGTGGTTCAGATGTACCTCGTGTGGTCTATGGACTGTTGTGGTTCAGATGTACCTCGTGTGGGCTATGGGCTCACGCGGAGTGCACTGGATGGAACTCAGCTGAAGGTTATGTCTGCGATATGTGCTAGATTTGCTTTGACTCCGATTGCCCCCAAGGTGATCACCATTACCCCTATGTTGGTGTAATGGGAGTCAAATCTGTTTTTTTTTTAAACATTTATAATTTCTAAAGTTGATTGCCAAAGTGCCTGAAATTGATCTCTAATGATAGTTCAATAACTAAATTATGTTTTAGGGCAGTTGCAATAAATACTTCTTTTTTAATTAAAGTTTTATTTGAATTCTCGCTTAAGTGACCCCCATTACCCTCTTTTACCCTACCTACTAGTTTATAATCATTATGATTCAGTCGTTAAACGTCTTATTACACGTATGTGCGTCTGGTACCTTTATAGTATTTTTTCAGAATTATATACTTCAAAAATTATTCTTAAGAGGAAAGGATACCGACTCTTTCTCCATACAAACGTATTCGACTGTTTTCTTCCTGGATAATGACACTAGATCAAATATTTTTGTAACATAACACTTTTACCTGCCATGACCATTCCCCTACGTTTTGTTTTTTTTCAAATTTTTATTATATTAGGTAGTAGGAGTCTTCAAAAACTAGAAATATTGCCTAATTTTTTGTAAATTTTCAGACACTCATAAAAAAATAATAATTCATATTTACAAAAAAAAGAAAACGGAGCGGCATAGCTGAAGGCTTTGTTTATTTACGTTAAAAAAATAAAAAATAAATTGGCATGTTTCGGGGAGAAAACAGTCGACTACGAAATGATGTTTTGGTCAATAATTATCTACCTAAAACGGTCTGAGCTGCAGTTGTCCCTTTCTTGCTTTTGTGGGATAGGTCTGAGGGAGGGAAGGGTCAAAGCAGTACGTATACACGCCAGCGAAGTGATGCCTCATAGTCGATAATTATATAGATACAGGATTATCGAGGAAGGCTATAGGCTATGTATCATTATGCTTAGACCAATAGAAGCGGAGTCCACGCCGACGAAGTCGCGCGCAGAAGCTAGTAATTTATAAATTGGAACAATATCAAACATTATGTACTGTACACTTAAAAATATCAATACGGTAGTCCCTTGAAATTTTATGCAACACCGTACCCACATAATAATCTGTCGGAGGCATAAAATTGGAGGATTAGTCAATCAGTCTCTCTTTGTAGGTATATGTCACCAGCATCTCATTTGTTTTTTTTTTAATTACTATTTTTAAACATTTTATATCGTCCCAACTCCCAATTATGTGTTACGTATAACCGTGACAAACATGAGACATTACAACTCATATGTATACTATTATTATTATTATACTTATTTTGTTGCGTACGTATGTGTGTATGTACCTATGTATGATTGTTATATATTCTTTTTTTGCTTATGTATTTATATCCTGCCACACCTATCCTTACCACCTGCCCATCTGAAAAGCGATATCCCTTTCATTATCAGGTTGTCTGGAAGAGATTGCTTTTTAGCAATAAGATCGCCTGGTTGTACAATTTGTGACTATAATGTAAATTTTGTTCTTTATCTAAATGTACAACAAAGTATATTATTATTATTATTATACTAAGACAAACATATTAATTACTATGTATGTATGGCTACAATACATTTATCATGTACACTATATGTATGTATCTCAACACCCATTCTTACATACACCTCAACCATGTAATTAGGTACATACCTAATTCATAAATAAAATACCTAAGTATTTCAATAATTACTTACCAAAATACAGTTATGTAGATAACAATCCAATGAATTAACAAACAATAATTCAAAATAATAAGTACTAAGTAGTTTACGAAATCCAATAAAAGTAAGCCGAGTTACAGAAGAACGAAGCAGAAAAAATTAAATAAATAAAAATAAATAAATATGTAAATATGCGGTCGTCTGTTCCTATGGTAAGCAACTTAATGCTTGTGTTACAGGTAACAGCCGACTGTTATAACTATATGTATATATGTATATTTTTTATAAATATACATAGAAATAATACACATATAAATATGTATATAAATACAAATATTACACCCAGACTCGGGCAGGAAACGAACCCGCAACCCGCTGAACAGAAACCAGGGCCACCACAAACTGCGCCAACGGGCTAATCAAATGAAACAAGTAAAATACAGAAAAATAAGAAGCGCGGGTGAAATGCACACGCACACTAACACCACGCCACTCACACATAGACAAAGCAGTGCGGGGTTTGTGGGAGGGGCGGTGGCGGCTAACAGCAATAGTCAGTGAAACAGGAACAATTTATTCAAATACCTATTTTTCAAAAGTCTCTTCGGTATCCTTTCCTCTTAATAAATTATATTATTGTAATACGAAGTCATAGGAGTATACAGAATTTTGTAAAAGATGAGGTAAAACCAAATAAATATAAAATTTCAATAAGTAGGTACCAACGTAAAAGAAAATTCAAAAATCTTTTTTCACCTTCACTAATCAAACAATTTCAATAATAGCTTGCGAACGTTTTGGCTAATCTAAAATTTAAATTATAAATGTAAAATTATGTAACTAGCTTCGAGAGCGGGTGGGTCTAATACTCCATCTTGCCCCACTGTGAGTACGCCTATGTCCTAGGTCCAAGCGGATTATCGGTTTTTTTTTAAAGTTTTAAAAAAATTCTGCTATATAGATATTTAAGTTTCTTACAATTCAAATATAAATGTTTAATAAACAAAACACAAAAAATAGGTAAAAATAAGTTGTACTCTATGACGCTATATATAATTACTTAGCAACAACAATATGTTACATTAAATGTACCTTACGCATCCACAATTGATGGGAAAAAGTATTTAGAAACTATGTTAATACAACTCTTATTTTTCTATACAATTAGGTAAAAAAGTGTACCAAAAAAATGTTGGTAAAAAATCACCTAGTGGTAAGCGATTACCGCAGATTACTTTTAGACGCCTGCAACACCCAAAGCATTGCGAGCGCGTTACCTTACTCACCACAGTCCACAGGAACACAACACTGCTTGAAAGCAGTATTATTTAGTTGCGATATTCTGAAAGGTCGAGGTACTTACGCAGTCGGGCTGCTAAAGATTTTGTACAGGACATTTAATGCTGTGCCCTACCTAAGTTAAAACTCTATTAAACGTTCTGTTACGTTATCAATTGACATTGATTATACCTAACTTAGACAATAATTAGGTACAGAAATATGCGTAGTTTGCCTTGCTTACTTAGTTAAAATTAATATTTTTATGTTACGCCTACAATTATCATTCCCTCCTATAATTATAAACTAATTTATTTATTTTACTTGTCTCAGCACCTCTATCCCTAATAGGTACACTGTAATAAGTATCGTCGTAGCTTGCGTATCGTCGTGAACTCGGCTGATAGTCAAGTTCGACGTAATCCCCTTCTTCTCTTCTCAATTGACCTTTTTCTGAACCTGCATATCTTGGATCTTCATAAATCGTTATAGTTTGCTTACGGTGGGCAACTACAGGGGCGTTCGCTGGCACTTCAGCCACAGGTTCTGGTCTAGATTCTCCGTAACGATAACCGAAACCGTGATTGGGACCATAACCATATCCTCCATCATGACGTATGCCGTGATCATCATAATAACCTGGACCACTATAATCATTTTCCCATTGTGGATTCCGATCCCAGCCAGAACGATCCCAACCAGGACGATCCCAACCAGAGCGATCCCACTCTCTTCTATTATTCCAATCCTGCCAGTCCCATCCTGGATCGCGATGATAATGAGGAGTTTGATATTCGTGGCGATCGTGAATTTTTCCTCTATCATAAGAACTTTGGCCCTTGCGATACTTATTATAATTTTCAGAATCATCTAAATAATACTTTTTCCCATAATCCTGATGATTAGAATGTTTGTTCCCATATTCTCCATATTTGTTAGATCCTCCGTCACGGTAATCATTTTTTAAATATTCTTGGCCATTATTATGGGAGCCTTCGTAGCTTCTACCACCATTGTTATCATATTTATTCAATCTGCTGTTATAACCAGCCTGATCTCCCTCATCGTTGACATCATCAAAATAAGTACTTTTATTTGAGGACTCGTCTTTATGGTATGAGTTCTGGAATCCTTGTTTATGATGACCTTTTTTATGTCCTCTTTTAAATCCATCTGTGTGGCTATCTTCAGTTTTGTCTTGCTTGGTATTATATCCGCCATAAGCATCCTTTTCCGAAGAAACTTTGCTTTCCTGATCTTTCTTTAGATATCTAATATCATCATTTGATTTCGAGTACTGATTGGAATGGCTGTCTTTTATTTGACTATCTTCGTGATGATCTTTCACCGCCTTATCCTTTTCCGATTTAGTTGATTCAGATTCTTCATTATGGCCAATATCTTTCAAATGTTCTTCTAATGCATCTTTAAGCACCGATGAATGAACACTTGAAGTTAATAATAAAATACATAACGTTAAACTTAAATAACGTTTATATTGAAAAATCATCGCATTACACTAAGTTACTATAATGTTCTATGTTATCGCTGTGACGTACAAATGTAAAATACGAAAAAATCTTATTAAAACAATTTTATATACAGAGAATACGTAGTGCTGGATTTCGCGGTAAATTAGGACACAATGTCAGGAAGTACGAAAGGGAACAATGGCCAAAACAACATGGTCAGTTTGTCCGTGACACGGTGGTTTTGAACCAAGAGTATGAACGAGTACCTCAATTCGATAGAGGTCGATATATCGGAAATAAGAGACAATAAATGAAGGTTATTCATAAGTTAAAAAAGTAATTAGTAGTTCGCAAGTACTTATTTATTCTAACCTTCTTGTAGCTTTTGGAATGTGTATACATACCTATGATCACACTTTAGCGGTGATTACTCCCGCACCCGCACATTACACATAACAAATTTTTGTATATGCCACATTGCCACACAGATGTTTAGTCCGGGTGTTTAAGTTGTGTGTATAAACATACACACCTGACCGCTCACACAGGATTCTATACTTACTAGGGTTTCATTGAGCGTACACCATTCAATTCAATCAAATATAATGAAATTCATTCAAATCTCGAACTTTCAAGAAATGATTAGACTTAATCTTAAACAAATATATTGAGGAACAAAATTTGTTTCGGACTCCACTTTCTATTAAAATTAATACCTAAGTGGAAGATTATGTTTCACAAATTACGTTTAATTTAAAGCATTTTTATTTTTGGCATTACTTCACGTAAAAGCATAAATAAAATATAAGGATTATATTTTTTTTTATACAACTAGGTCTGCAAACAAGCCTAGGGCTCACCTGATGGTAAGCGATTACCGTAGCTTATAGACGGCTGCAACACCAGAACCATCCCCAGAAGCTCTAGCTACATTACTCACCACAGGAATACAATACTACTTGAAAGCAGTATTATTTAGGTGTGATCTTCTGTAAGGTTGAAGTACTTCCCCAATCGAGCTGCTCTAGATTTTGAGCAGTGATTGGGCTTGTTGATAAATACATAGTACAAGTTATTTGCTTTTACATGGGGATGCGGGAGTCACCTCCGTAGTACGTGGGCCCCATAACAGACTGTCTGTTATGGGGCCCACGAGATGTCTGTTGCAGACATCTCAAACCACACCTAAATCAATGCAAGTCCCCTATAGTATTATCAAATATAGAAGTAATGAAATATATATTTAAAATTTATAAGTAAGTTATAAAATGACACAGCAATACCATCATTAAAGTAAAGCTAAGACATTGAATAAAAAAAAATCTCATGTTTACTGTGAAATAAAAATTTATCCTGTATCATATAAAGTTTAATATGCAGACATAGGTACTTAAGCAATATAATACTGCTGTAGTGTTCGAAATGAATTTAAATAATAAAATATGTATAATGTAGTGTAGGTATTTATTTTAAAAATATTTTAATCATGAATACAATTCTTTCGTATACAAAATACTTTTGAAACCATTAAATTAATATTATCTTACTTAGTCAGAAAGCATCTAGTAGAATTTGTAAAAAGTGGAAAACAATATTATTATTATTTTTGTAATCCACAATTACAGATTACAGGGATGTAACTTAACAAAAAAAAAAAAAAAAGTGCGTGCGTACAAAGTACACATGTCTGAAGTGAAACTTCTTTGGCAAACTAATTTTTAAGTCTCATTTATACTAATACTAACCTAAAGCGCTTATTATACCTTCCTAAATTCAGTCACTGAATTCAGAAAGCCATTTAGGAAGCTAAGTTACAAGCTCCTGATCACACAGAGAGCGACGAAGTCGGACGTATCTATCGAATTAGGTAGTAGTCTAGTCAACAAGTTCAAAAACGTGTCTTCGTCAAAAATGTTCTTTTAAAAATTGATAATTGAGGAATTGATATTTTTTAATAGTTTTTTATATTAAAATATACTCGTATTACGTTCCGACGAATTAAAAATTCCAAAAAAATACCCTCAAAAATGTATCCCCTAAAACTTTCCCGCTATTTGCAAGATATCCCTAAATTTAGCGGAAAATCCCCAAAGTTGGCAACAAAGGTGGCCACTGAATGATTCAGTCGTCCATCCTTGCTTCTGAATTCAGAACACTAACTAGCTAAATGCAATTACATTTGCCTGAATTCAGTAGGTTCTGAATTCAGACGACTTAATTTAGGAAGGTGTAATAAGCGCTTTTAATGCGACGTTCGCTCTATCTCTCTCTCTCTCTCTCTCTCGCTCTCTCTCTCTCGATCTTTCTCACTCGCTTGCTCCATCGACAAAAACGTTGCACATCTTCATGACGCTAATATTATAATTACTGCGTTTCATCCGTAAAAACTATACCCTCATGTGCCTAAAGAAGTTTCACTTCAAAAATGCTTTCAACAAAAGCTTTATTATAAATGCGCATATAAATAAAATATAATTATAACACAGTCATGTAATGCTATCATATCATTTACGAACAAAACGTTTGAACTAAATATTGTTAAAAAGGAGTTGATAAAAATAAGAAAATAATTAAACTTACTTAGCCATGTATTATATACGTAGTGTAACAACAACTAAACATGCTCGAACTATTCCAGAGATTATCAAATAAATAAGTTAGTAAGTGCTGACAAAAACAAAGCAAGAACCAATATTTAGGTTAAACAAATTTTGAGACAGATTGAGAAAATTAATTTTGAAAGATACCCTCACTTTTAAAATATTTGTACAAATAATAATTTATTAAAATAAAAAATTGTTTGTAAGTAAATATTATTTTGGTAGAGGTCCGTTCATGTCTTTTATATCTAATACTTCAATTCTTGACTTAAGTTCTTGTACTAAGTTGTCTCTCGGGACTTCTTCCTCTTGCCTCGTTGTAATGTTTCGAATTTTAACAACACCACGTTTCAATTCCGACTCGCCGAGGATTACTGCTAACGGTATACCATTTTCTTCACAGTGTTGTAGCTGATTTAGCATCTTAGGATTCTTTTTGTAGGATTGCTCGGTCTGAAAATGGCAACATTTTTCTTACACTCCTTTTAAAAATAAACCTTCGTAGAACTAAATTATAATAACACATACTTTATTGTTCATGTTCAAATATTACCTTACTTACTTAAATTTACCTTAAGATATTTTGTGAAAAATCTGATATGTATTATTTCTGTTTTGGTGTACAATAAAGTGTATTGTTATGTTATGTTATGTTATTACATTCATTCCAAAGTAGAAGAACTGTTCTGAATGTTTGTTTGTTTATTTGGATTTCCTAATCTCAAAATCTACTAGTTTGGGAGTAATTTTTTTTACAACTAGATCGGCAAACAAGCGTACAACTCACCTGATGGTAACCGATTACCGTAGCTTATAGAAATTTGCAACACCAGAAGCATCTCAAGCGCGTTGCTGACCGTACCGCCAATAGCCACCAGGAAATCTGGTCACCTTACTCACCACAGGAACACAACACAGTCAGTTGACGTCAGTGTTGTCCTGGCCTAGCGGTGAATGCATTGGTTTTCTACCGTACACTCAGTGTTTCCGAGTTCAAGACCAGCAAACCACAAAAAGTTGAAATTATAATTTTAAATTTTGTATATTATATTCGTCTTGAATACCACTTAATTATTACCTATCGGGTCCATAGTACGACTTCAATAAAACTTAGAGATGAAGTTTAGTTGTTGCAAGTCGACGCTAGATGGCGGCGCTGGTACGTTGACGTGCTCTAAGTGTAAGCGTCATTATCATCATCAATGCATTGACCCTACCACGAGCAAACACGATCCAGGTCTGAGTACGGGTACCGCGTGGGTCTGTCCGAAGTGCTCGTTGGATATGCCGAGGCAAGTTAATACTGATAACACGCCGGTGAGGGGCCTGCGTACTACTACGTATCAGTCTGAGTCGAGTGGAAACATTAATCTCCGTAGAGGTGCTTCTTGCGCTCAATCACCAGGCGATAATGAATTAGAGGGTTCCTTGTCTCCTGATACCGTTAGACAGATATTTGCCGAGGAGTTTTCAAAAATTAAACATGAACTCACCTCAACTTTTATGGATAGACTATCTTCTGACTTAAAAGGGTTAAGAGAGGAGTTTTGCAGTTTGAAAGACTCCGTAGCCTTCATTAACACCAAATACGATGAAATCAGTACAAAGCTCAACAAACTCGAATCTAATATTAAACAATTGTCATCGGTAAATTTAGAGGTACAATCGACTAGGTCTGAGGTTGAGAAATTGAAGGCTGCGTGCGATATTCGAGATCAATGGGACAGACGGTCTAACATTGAAATATTTGGTATTCCGGAGAAAAAAGGCGAAAATCTTATAACACTGTTGAGGGATATTACGGAAAAGGCTTCTTTTCACTTGGATCCTTTTAAAGATATAGACTTTGTTACTAGAGTATCATCTAAGAATAAAGACAAAGATATGACGAAACCAATAATTGCACGCTTCATTAGTAGATATAGAAAAGACGATTGTCTAGCACAACTGCGAAAGCTGAAGATTACAGCAACGGACTTAGGTTTTACATCTGGAAAAATACCTATTCATTTCAATGACCACCTTACTAGTAACAACAAAGCTCTTTTGAAACGTGCTAAATCTATCGCCAAAGAAAAACATTATAAGTATGTATGGGTTCGGAATTGTACTATAATGGCTAGACATACAGATACCAGTCATATCATTCATATCAACAGCGAAAAAGATTTAAACAAGCTTTAATAAATGTAATATGTAAACACTTGTATTTTGTGAGTTGCAGGTCATTTCTCTTTCTTATTTGTATTTTAATTTGTCTCATGGTTGCGTTAGGATACATTTCTTTTATGATGTTGAAATGTTGTTGTACTACTGAGATTCAAATGTTTGGAGTTAAACTATTACATAATACTTTTTATGTGTGCGTGTTGGGCCGATTTTCCAATGCTCAAAAAGGGTTTATTCATCATAAATATATATTTAGTTTTTGTTGTATCTTAAAATATTCTTATATATTTTTATTATATTATATTTTTACATTACATAAGCGTTTTATTACAATTACTTATACTGTGGCTGTAATATACTTGATTGTTAATGGTAGAAATGGCTATGTTTAATAATTTATTTTTATTTTATTTTATTTTATTTTTATTTATTCAAGGCTCATCAACGCAAGGTACACAGCAAACTATCTAGCGTACATACATTTAGTTAAGATGTTCGTGTACCCGCAATTACAGATGGGCACAGCATTTACAATACAAACGCTCGGATAATTAATTAAATAGCAATACATATTTTTACAATCATTAGTCACAATTAAATATTATTTTCCAGTAATGAACAAATTTTTAAAACGTCGTATTTTTAAATAGAAAAGAAAAATTATTCTAGATTAAAAAGAATTTACAGTTGGGCTAACTTAATAATTTAACAATTTCTTAGGTTTTTAAGACAATGATTTAAAAATAATAATAACAATTAAAAATATACCAACTATGGAACACAGAAAACATCAATAGTGTAACAAGATTAATGAATTACAATTGCAGTTGATTTGATTAAAAATAATAAAAAACAATAAAATTAACAACAAGAACAAATATCCAAAATCCCAGAATCAACTGTATACATTACGAAATCAAGAGAACTCTTCATATTTAAATGGAGTCACACAATTGTTTTTCGTAAAATAGTCAATAAAACAATAATAAAAACATTCAATTCACAATCATAGTATTTTCAAAATGTCACAACCTGTTCACAACTAATGACTAAAAATAAAAGTAAAAAGAAGAATACAAAAAAAAAAAAATTAAATAAAAATTGTTTACAGTCGATTTTCGATGATTTCGTCAATAGTAATAGAAAACAAAATTTACAATTTACAATTAAAGAGGTAAAATGATTAATATTCATCCAAAAAAGAAACTAAGAAAAAGGAAACCAACTTGCACCTATTCTGTATAAGTACCTACAAGTCAATTGAAATGTTGACCTTTATGCCAATACCAAGTTACAATGTCATTTTTACCATTAATTAATATATTACGGGTATAATGTCATCTTAAAATTAATTAAAAATTAAATAATAATTGATAATAATTGATAACGTCACACTGTTTTGTCCATTTCAATATATCATCATTTAAATAAATACAAATAGAAAATAAGAATAAATAAATTAGGGTACGGTTGATTTAATCAAGGTTAAGATCTAATACTGTTCCGATTTATAAAATCTCCATAATTATTTCAATGTCACTTTTTATTAATAAAAAAAAAAAAATAAAAACACTTAAAAATCGACAATAAATGTAAGTTACTAGTATTAAGCAAGATTTAATATAATTATACTGTATTATTTGAGTCATTAATTTTAATTACTTTTTTGAATTTTGTCAAAGTGTCACTAAATATGTCAATTTCTAGAGTGGATGTAGCTAGTTTATTGTATTCTCGCACAAGTCTATTTATGGGAGAATTTGAGCCTAGGTTAGTATAGCTGCGTCTCAATGCAAAAGGCCTGTATTTACCATGCCTCGGCATGCGAGTGGGTACATTAATAGCCAATTTATTTAGAAGTTGAGGGCAATCAAGTACGCCGTTTATTAGCTTGTATAAAAATACTAAATCGTGCATGTGTCTGCGCTCCTCCAGTGAAGTCATTTTGAAATGCTCGAGCCTACTATGGTAATCTCGCAGATATCTAACATTCTGGCGATACGCTAAAATACGTAAAAACTTTCTCTGGATTCGTTCGATTCGGTCTATGTAAACCCTGTAGCCTGGATTCCAAACAACAGAGCAATACTCCAGGGAACTTCGAACTAATGCGTTATAGAGTAAAATAACAGTGTCACTCTGTTTAAATTCTCTTGTATTTCTAAGTATGAATCCAAGCATTCTAAGAGCCTTTGCAGAAATGGCATTAACATGTGTGTCAAAGCGCAAACATCTATCCAGAGTGATTCCCAAATCGCGTATAGTTTCAACTCTTTTAAGTGGACTGTTGTTAATTCTATATTCATAATCATCGCAGTCTCTCCTCAATCTGTGCCTAGAGAACCTTATAACGCTACACTTGTTAACGTTCAATGTCATCTGGTTTTTGCTGCACCAACTCGCCAAGCCATCCAAATCCTCCTGAAGAAGCGATGAGTCGCGCCGACTTTTAACACATCTGGAAATTTTGAGGTCATCCGCGAATAGGTGGCAGTGTGAGTGACGGATGTTGCTGGGGATGTCGTTTATGAAGATGTTGAATAGTATAGGACCAAGATGCGACCCCTGCGGTACGCCCGTCGGAGTCAAATATAGATTGGAGGTGAAGCCATTCAAAACCACATTTGCCGATCTACCTTCTAGATATGAGCTGAACCATTTAAGAATATTGTTGCCAATTCCTAATCGTGAGAGTTTGTTTAGTAGAATTGGGTGACTTACTAGGTCGAACGCTTTACTGAAGTCCGTGTAAACAACGTCAACAGGCGACCCAGAATCAACAGACACCGTCAGCTCGTCAGCAAACGAGACAAGGTTTGTACAAGTTGACCTATTAGATAGAAAGCCGTGCTGATCTGCGGACATGTGGTGTTTCAGATGCCAAGTAAGCGGTCCACACAGAAGTTTCTCCAACACTTTCCCCAAAGCAGGCAATATAGAAATCGGCCTGTAGTTTGAAACCAACATTTTGTCTCCAGACTTATATATTGGGACGATTCGAGCATTTTTCCACCTAGATGGGAATACACCGCTACGAAGAGACGCGTTGTAAATTATTTCAAGAGGGCAAGAAAGAGGTCCAGCACATTTTGAGATAAATATTGATGGTAGGTTGTCCGACCCTACACCTTTAAAAGGATCCAGGTGTTCCAGTGCCCTCAAAATTTCCTTTTGCGAGAACGTACAGGTGACAAAACTATTTGTGCTAACTCCACCATCAAAAACGAGATGTAAAGAGGAAGTCACATTGACAGCAGGATAGACGGAGGCAAAGTTCGTAGCGAAGAGATTACAAATATCGATCCCTTCGGTGGCAGTGCTATTGTTGAGGGTCATACAGCTAGGGTACGAATGAGTGTCGAGTCTTTTTAATTTCACGTATGACCATAAAAGCTTTGGATTTTGCTTCAAACTGCTCTCAAGTTTTGCAATGTAGTCTTTATAGCAGCAGGCTTGGAGCCTCAAGCATCTATCGCGAAGTAACTGAAAACTCAAGATGTCGCGTGGGTTCCCGAATTTCTTAACTTTTACATGGTACCTGTATTTTTCTCTTTGCAACGTTATTAGCTCTTTGGTGAACCAAGCCGGATACCTTCTGCTTGACACTTTCCGCGAGGGGACGAAGCGACGAATTAGTTCGTGTATTTTTCCGTAGAAAATGTCCAACATTGCGTCCACCGTAATGTCACCCCCAAGCTCACTGCACCAATCCACTCTCGCCAGCTCTTGGTTTATTTTGTCGTAGTCTGCTTTAAAAAAGTTTTGCCGCACTTGATTTTTTATAACAGCTCTGCTATATCCGATGGTGATTACAAATTCCAGTGGGGGATGCAAAGTGTCCACCACACTAAGAACATTGTCCCCACTAGAGAGACCGACAACAGACGCATTGCTGAGAACAAGATCCAAAATCTTTGATTTGTGATTATGAATATTATTGAATTGTCTGAGGCTATGTAAATTAATGAAATCGAGCAACATGTCACAGAGAATCGATCCAGGCTGGTGAGCCACCAATGCATTATCATTCCAAACTATATTACTTTGATTAAAGTCACCCAAGATTAGTTTGAACTTTATATTATCTAGAACTTGATTTGAATTACTTATGAAATGGTCCAGTATTTCTGTTTTCACCGGTGGGGGAAGATAAACAGCGCAGATCAGAAGCCTGTCCCTCTTCTTATCGCAGCCGACTATGTCAATCACAGAGCATCGAATGTCATTTTCGCCCCCCGGCTACTAGAGACGGCATTTTTACAAATTTCTTAGAACAAAAGCGTGTCAATGGGCGGCACCGTTTACTCACACCCTTACACTCACTACTACAGAGGTCACGTGTACATACAGTCTTAGGTAATGACAACCGCCCACTCATAGTGATGTGGTATGACGTAATATGTAACAGTAAATCGACATCGACGAACATAAAAGGTCTTGAATGAAATAAAATAAGTATGTTGTTAGTTAAATTGAGATTTATTATTATTACAATTTTTTAAATATCAACCTTGACAAAAACAGAAAAGAAAATAATTAAATAAAAACATTCTTTTTTCCATACCTTACAATTATTATCTTCATTGCCCTAAAAATAAAACATTTTTATTAGAATGACTTCTAATTGATATTTCTTTAATGCGTTTTTTTGTTAGATACATTAGTCGAATGTCCACGTATTTTTCCATTATTATATATTATAAATGCTTTAATTAAAAGAATTGAATGATTATTTAAGGGTTCTTGATCAAATTGATGATACATTAAATTTCAGTCATGTTTTCCTGTTGCTGTTATCCACTTTTGTTTTGTACAAGGATCATTAGGGAACCTAAAAAATAGTCAAGGATCACACATTTAAAGTTATGTTTTAAAACATGATTTAAAATAATAAAACGGAAAAAATATCAGTCGATATCAGCGAACTGAACGATGGGTGTCACATCACTACTTCACTGACCGGCCGGTGACGGCGGATCACGAGTTGGAATCCGTTGAGGTTTTGTGTTTCAAATAAAACTTTAAAAATGCTTAAAAGTCAGGGTTTTTGTAGTCACCTGTGATACGTTACGTTAGAATTTTGTTTACTTACTTTTGTACTGTTGTTACGACACCAAATTACAGCACATCGCGGCATTTTTACGTGTTTTTATAACAAGTTCACCCTCCAACGTGCGGACTAGAACTGGCCGGCCGCGTATGCCGTTTGGGCATACGCTCGGGACAGACTGGCACGCGGTATTATTATTACTTTCGTCTCTAGTAGCCGGGGTGCGAAAATGACATTCGATGCTCTGTGATGTCAATGCTAACCCAAAGATCTTCACACTTACTTTCAAAGTTTTTATGTCGTCGAGAAGTTAATCCTTTATCGACCGCCACCAAGACTCCGCCCCCGATTTTATCACTATGAAATCCCGAAGTGGAGCGATCTCTCCTATAAACAACGTATCGGTCGTCAAATAATTCTGAGCTCGAGACTCCCTCGTGTAACCAAGTCTCCGTAAGAACTATAATTTCATGGTTATTGGTGCATACATTTTGGTAAAAGTTCACTGTTTTGGTGTTTAAGCCTCTGACATTCTGATAATATATATTAATAGCAGAGAATTTAACCGTTGTTGTCCTATAATGTGCTCTTTTCCTAATATACTAAGACAAGTTCTTTAATTTGTCCATGTTATTAATTAGTATGCGCTCAGAAAATTCTGTTTTGCGAAGGAAAATGTGGCCGTTACGTACCCACACGTATTTATAATCAAGATCCTTGGCTTTCTTTCTTGTCGCTGCGTGCAAACTCTTGTTAACAGGTGACAAGTGCTCTGTAATGAAGATAGGAACTATGTTTTCACATGATATTCCAAGGTGAGCTGCATGTAGTTTGTCCTTTGGATTCGCTCTATTGTACTTTGTACATGACGCCAGAACTGTGTCCCTTATTTTTTGAGAACTAAGCTTCACAACAATTGTTCTTGGCCGTTGCGACTTATGATCCAGTTTTGCAATGCGCGAACAGTGTAGAATGTCTTTCTCCGACACATCACATTTCACCTTTGAGACGAGTTGTTTAACCATCGTGTACAAGTTTTCAGATCTATGCTCAGGAACACATTGTATCTCTATGTTATTCGATCGTGATTGTTGCTGTATATGGTTCATCTCCTGCCTTAGGTTGTCTACAGTTTGACGAAGTTCTTTATTTTCCTTGTCCAGTCGCTCGATCGTACTATTTGTTTCCTTGGTCTTTAACTTTATCTCTTCAAACTGCGAGTTCAAGAAAGAAAGAGATTCTCTGAATTCCTTGATCTCGCTACACATTTTTCCGACACTGTTTTCCAAGGAGTCTCTGAGCGCAATTTGTATTTCCTCGCGTACAATTTTTCTTATAACATCGGGTGTCATGTGCGTGTCTAGCTCGTATGAGGACGCTCTCTCAAGTCTCTCCTTTGTGCGCATAGTGACGTTTACCGTGGGAGAAATTTCATTAGGTGAGAAGTTCCTGGATTCTAAAGTAGGCGCCTGTCGTACTGGGGTATTAGTGTTATCACTCTTTGGAATTCTACTCCGGCAGTTTATACACATCCAAGAATTTTTTTGAGATTTCGATAGTTTTTTATAACTTGATTCGGTAAAACCGGCGCATAATATATCAAATTTTAGGTTACATGAGGTGCATTTCATGCATGACTCACTGATCGAAGACTTACAGCCAGCGCATAAACTACCTTTATCCATTATTAATGAAAGTTACTTATAAATTATTATTAAAAATGTTAAGTTGAAAATGTTTTTATGTCTAATAGCACTTCACTTAGTTTATATTAAAACATCAATGTTATAAAAACACAAAAAAAAAAAAATACGAAGCGAAAATCAAACTTCAACAGGAATCGAACTTGGAGTTGACCCTCAATGCAAAAGATTGTATGTGGACGTATTCGCCCTGCGTCAATGATATTCTGCAATAATCGTCGAAAAACTAAATTCACGTTTGTAAGGCGATGAATAATATAATAAATAGCAGCACACAGTCAATGTCACCAGGTCACAGTCACCGGTAATTAGAGAGCAGTCACAATTCAAAATTCACTTTACGGTTACCGTTTAAAAGTCACCGTCGGATATCACAAGTTTACAACGTTTTTATGATCGTAACACCACAATTTAGGATAAATAGTTATTACTAACTCATTAAAACACACTTTGAGTTTATGTACAACTAAGTTTTTAAATGGAATTTTCGTTAGTAGCAATTTAAAGATTTTTTATTTACGACAGCATACGACGAGCGTTTTAACGTTACCGCGGGTAGCGGATGAACTTATTGGTTTATTATCAAAACGTTCGTGGACTACGTACAAAAACCAATTCCTTTTACAGTAATCTCTTGTCGTCAGAGTACGATATAGTTGCTTTAAGCGAGACATGGCTTCATCCAGGTATATCCGATATGGAGGTATTCGATAGCCGCTATTGCGTGTACAGAGCAGATCGTAATTACGACCAACGTGGTGTTACCTTGGGCGGTGGCGTTCTTTTAGCTATCGATAGAAACATCCCGGTTCGTTCCTCTCGTGCTATAGACACAGTAGGGGGTATTGCCGAAATAATTGAGGTTACTGTAGAAATTAATAACAAGGTATTACATATTTATTGCTGTTATTTCCCCCACCATACGCAACAGTACGACGCTTTATGCGAGTTCTTTGACAAAGTTTCTGCTGCCGTCACGGAAAACTCGGAATCTGATTGCTTAATATTGGGTGATTTCAATATTTCACATGCGCACTGGCAGAGTACCGACTCGTCTATAATGAAATTAGAAAGAAATCAATACAGTGATAAGTTTATTGCTGCTCTAATGTCATTCTTAAGCTTCATAGACTTAAATCAATTTAATGGTATTTTCAATAATAGTAATAGAATTTTAGACCTGGTTTTGAGTAATCTTTGTTGTGAGTCAGTTCACTGTAGCGATGCTATGGTGGAGGAAGATCTGCACCATCCTGCATTGGAAATAAAAGTTCACTACCCACATAGCGGGTTAGAACCGCAGCCACGGATTGTGCGACTGTTTCATAAGGCCAACTATGAGGATATAAATAGAGCGTTGAGTACTTCTGATTGGGAAACAATGTATGGGACAGATTCTATTAATGATGCTGTGGAGATCTTTTATAATATACTGGAGGAAATAATTGTAAAATACGTCCCACAGAAAAATTCTAGACTTAGGGATCACTATCCTCCTTGGTTTTCTAGATGTTTGGTTAAAATAGTAAAAGAAAAATCCAAATACCATAAAAAATGGAAAATCTACGGCCGACTAAGTGACTATGACTCTTTTCGCTTACTACGAAAACGGCAGAAAAAAATACAGGAGAGTTGTTACAGAAGTTTCTTGCTTGCTAATGAAACGAATATTAAAATTAATAGTAAAAATTTCTGGAGTTTTGTGAAATCTAAAAAGGCCGCTCCAGGTATTCCCAATTCTATGACGTATAATAATATATCTTTCACTAATGGTAGCGATATTTGTAATATCTTTAACGAATACTTTAAATCTGTTTATGAGCCAAGTTCAACTTATTCTATTTCCACGAATTACCATAGTGCCAATAATGGTTTAAATAATATTTGTCCAATAGGTTCGATTGATACATCAAGGGAAAACATACTAAAATATTTAGGTGCATTAAATATTGCTAAAGGATCTGGTCCTGATGGAATTCCTCCAGTATTTTATAAAGCATGTAAGGAACAACTCGCTAATCCCTTAAGGTTTCTATTTAACAAATCTCTCATGAGCGGTATCATGCCTAATAAATGGAAGGAATCTTTCATCGTCCCTATTTTCAAATCAGGTGATAAGCATAATGTTACTAATTATAGACCCATTTCCAAAATTAATACAATTGCTAAAATGTTTGAAAAAATTATTTACGATAGCATTTTACCTCAAATTAGACCCTTTATCATTCCTGAACAACACGGATTCGTTTCTAAAAGATCAACTGAAACTAATTTATGCGAGTTTATTCACAGAGTTGGCTTTGCCATGGACCAGGGTTTTCAAGTTGATGTTATATATACATGTCGGAGAGTCAATGCAGATAGTTATTAATGTCGGTACCTACGTTGTTATTATTATTCATCTACCCGCACTCATTGTATTATTTGAGTATTTCTGACGTGTATGGCGGTACCTGCGCTGTTGTCGATATTCAACTACCCTCATTCTATTATTCGAGTCATTCCTTTGTGCATAAAAGACCGATGCGGCCGCAGCTAGGGCAGTCTTGGCTCTGGCGTGGCGCGGTGCACTTGTGTATCCTGCTAGTAGCTTAACCTCAACTCTTGTAAGGGTTAGTTTGTGTACACGAATTAATTGTTACTTTATATTGTGGGCAACTCGGGCAGTGGAGGCGAGCGTTAATGCGCATTTTAAAGACGGCCGTCTTAAACCTAGACTCGGGTCGCAACTCCCGGGCACTGCCTTGAGTTGTCACTCTGCCACGCGATACACGGTACCCGCTCGGTGAGTCCATTTAATACTTAGTAGTTCGGTCATCCGTCCGTTCTTCCCCCACCCTACTTCTGATCTGCGACATCAGAAGTGGGATAAGATCTCATTACGCCCACTTCATTTGTTGTTTGCTGTTGTTAATTGTTTTTTTAGTTCAGAGTTTTTGGTTTCTTTGAACTTTAAGTTCTATTTTAGCGAGTGTGCAAGTGAATTGCAATATTTGGTGGTGATTAGTGGGTACATCGATGATTTAGTTCTTTTCGGTCGTTCTGTTTTATTCTTATCGGTGTACAAGTGGTTTTTGTTCAGTGTTCGATTACGTAATTCGATTTACCGGTTTATTTGTTGAATTTAGTTTTATTGTGATACGTAGGTAGTTGAGTAGTGACAGATTTGGAGATTCAGTTTTTGTTTCGATTCAGTCATTGTGGAGCAATTGTAATTGCTCGTTGGATAAGGGTGGCTTACGTAGTTGTTAGTGTTGTAGAAAAAGAGTTTGGTTATTGAAAGTTTTAAGTTTTTGTGATTACCCACTTATTTGTGATAAAGTATTAATATCGTCTTAGCTTGAGTATTTCCGATTACCCTCTGTAACGAGTATTTTTGTGTAGTATTGAGGGTTTTCAGTCTTTTTCTACCTTTGATTGATTTATTCAAACTGTTTAAAAGTTTCTTTAGTTGTTCTCTTTAAGGAAATTTAAATTACAGAGAGTTAATTGATAACACCTTGGTACAATCGTGGGCCCATTACGGGTAGTCGTTGTAAGTAACTGTTAAAACTTGTTTTGTTACAAAATGAGGAGCGTAATCAAATAAAACTTGATCCGAAATATTAAGGCCCTTTTCGCGTAATAGAAGTTCTCGAAGGTAATCGGCATACCCTTCAAGCTTTAAATTGTAAACGTACCTACAAATTTTCTCACGAAAGGTTAAAGAAAATGCTTACACGTCATGTACCTACCAGACGATATAATTGATGTAATTTATGATCTTGTTGATAATGATAATGTTCAAGTTTAAGTAGATGGAAAGACTCGAGTGAATGACTCTATCGACCGTAATGTGTTCAACCGTACCAGTGTAGTTATTCGTAGACGTAGCCTGGTAGAATTGTCTCTTGGGGCAACCCAAGAGTCCAGGGTTCGCGGTGTGCGTTTAACTCTGGCGGAGGTCGTGGTCTGTTCAGAGCGTAGCGTGTAGTCACAGGGGTGACTGACACGGGCGATCCATTCGGTGGATATGTGTACTGACATGTATGTGACTGATACATGTACTGTGATTGCTCTTCGTCTAGAGAGCCGTGGTGTTAGAGGTCTTTACTTGTTGTAGAAGTAATCGTGCGTGTATAGTTTTGGTGGGGATGACGTCGATGGTACATGGCTGTGGTATTTGTGTAAAGTGATTAATTATAATTGGTTTAACGACATTTAGATTTTCAGATCATTGTAGTTCTAAATACAGGGAACCGTTTAAAGTTGTGGAATTGCTTGAAGGCAATCGCTATCTGTTAAAACAGTTGTCTGGTAATAGAACCTATAGGTATGTTCACGATCGTTTACGAAGGATTCCTCTTACTGATGTAACTGCGGAATTAGATTTGTTTAATTTGGTCGTATCACATGAGGTGATGACGATATGTGTTGGTCGTATCATATGAGTTAATGACGATATGTGTTGGTCGTATCACATGAGGTGATGCCGATATGGGTGGCAATAGTAGTTGTCACTAGCTGCTGAGGCAGCCGGCCCGTGAGCGTTGTATTTGATCTTACTGTGTCAATAATAAAACTTTATTTTTCAATTATAGTTAGAGGAACCTTTCGTCCGTGAGCGAATAGGATAGATTGATAGTTTTTTTTGTGATTAAAGTTAACGGATGAAGCAAGGTAGACCACTATACAACCAATTTTATTGAGATTAATTTTGTTGGTGCCATTGTTTTTAAGTATCCATTGCTGAAACATGTTTTGGTTATATTGCTCGATGGAGGCAATATCGTCACTCGATGGAAGTGGCATGAGCTACTGTCGCTCGATTTAGGTGACAGTAGCGTCTCTTTTGGTTGGTTATCGTCCCTCGACGGAGGTGGCATGAGCTGCTGTCACTCGATTTAGGTGACAGTGGCGACTTTAGTGGTTATCGTCACTCGATGGAGGTGGCATGAGCTACTGTCGCTCGATTTAGGTGACAGTAGCGACTCTTTTGGTTGGTTATCGTCCCTCGACGGAGGTGGCATGAGCTGCTGTCACTCGATTTAGGTGACAGTGGCGACTTTAGTGTTTATCGTCACTCGATGGAGGTGGCATGAGCTACTGTCGCTCGATTTAGGTGACAGTAGCGTCTCTTTTGGTTGGTTATCGTCCCTCGACGGAGGTGGCATGAGCTGCTGTCACTCGATTTAGGTGACAGTGGCGACTTTAGTGGTTATCGTCACTCGATGGAGGTGGCATGAGCCACTGTCGCTCGATTTAGGTGACAGTAGCGACTCTTTTGGTTGGTTATCGTCCCTCGACGGAGGTGGCATGAGCTGCTGTCACTCGATTTAGGTGACAGTGGCGACTTTAGTGTTTATCGTCACTCGATGGAGGTGGCATGAGCTACTGTCGCTCGATTTAGGTGACAGTAGCGACTCTTTTGGTTGGTTATCGTCACTCGATGGAGGTGGCATGAGCTGCTGTCGCTCGATTTAGGTGACAGTGGCGACTTAGTGGTTATCGTCACTCGATGGAGGTGGCATGAGCTACTGTCGCTCGATTTAGGTGACAGTAGCGACTCTTTTGGTTGGTTATCGTCCCTCGACGGAGGTGGCATGAGCTGCTGTCACTCGATTTAGGTGACAGTGGCGACTTTAGTGTTTATCGTCACTCGATGGAGGTGGCATGAGCTACTGTCGCTCGATTTAGGTGACAGTAGCGACTCTTTTGGTCGGTTATCGTCACTCGATGGAGGTGGCATGAGCTGCTGTCACTCGATTTAGGTGACAGTGGCGACTTAAGTGGTTATCGTCACTCGATGGAGGTGGCATGAGCTACTGTCGCTCGATTTAGGTGACAGTAGCGTCTCTTTTGGTTGGTTATCGTCCCTCGACGGAGGTGGCATGAGCTGCTGTCACTCGATTTAGGTGACAGTGGCGACTTAGTGGTTATCGTCACTCGATGGAGGTGGCATGAGCTACTGTCGCTCGATTTAGGTGACAGTAGCGACTCTTTTGGTTGGTTATCGTCACTCGATGGAGGTGGCATGAGCTGCTGTCACTCGATTTAGGTGACAGTGGCGACTAATATGTGGAAAGCAATAATGGAGTAATGTTTATACCAATACGATTGGTCAATTTTGATTTAATGGTAGATTCGCGTATGGTTGTATGGTGTGTCACAAAAAGTGGTTGTACTACCGCTTTATCCTTGGTTAAGTGTGGGTCAGGATAGGCCGAGATGAGACTTTGATATCGCAGTAACTTTTTGCTTTTTACGGCATCACATGGAGTGTCAACAAAAAGTGGTTGTACTATCGCTTTATCCTTGGTTAAGTGTGGGTCAGGATAGGCCGAGACGAGACTTTGATATCGCAGTACCTTTTTGCTTTTTACGGCATCACACGAGGACGTGTGACTTGTCAGGATGGCCGTGTCGGAGAGTCAATGCAGATAGTTATTAATGTCGGTACCTACGTTGTTATTATTATTCATCTACCCGCACTCATTGTATTATTTGAGTATTTCTGACGTGTATGGCGGTACCTGCGCTGTTGTCGATATTCAACTACCCTCATTCTATTATTCGAGTCATTCCTTTGTGCATAAAAGACCGATGCGGCCGCAGCTAGGGCAGTCTTGGCTCTGGCGTGGCGCGGTGCACTTGTGTATCCTGCTAGTAGCTTAACCTCAACTCTTGTAAGGGTTAGTTTGTGTACACGAATTAATTGTTACTTTATATTGTGGGCAACTCGGGCAGTGGAGGCGAGCGTTAATGCGCATTTTAAAGACGGCCGTCTTAAACCTAGACTCGGGTCGCAACTCCCGGGCACTGCCTTGAGTTGTCACTCTGCCACGCGATACACGGTACCCGCTCGGTGAGTCCATTTAATACTTAGTAGTTCGGTCATCCGTCCGTTCTTCTCCTCCCCTCACTTCTGATCTGCGACATACAGATTATTGTAAGGCTTTTGACAAAATATCGCACGAAATTATACTAAATAAACTTATGGCGCTCGGAATTCATGGTGACCTCCTGCGTTGGATTGATTCCTACCTTCGTCATAGAAGTCAGGCAGTAACCGTCAAGGGCTACTGCTCGTCTTTTGTGCCCGTTACATCTGGGGTACCACAGGGTTCGCATTTGGGGCCATTGTTATTTAACTTATATATTAATGATATAATGTGTAATATTAAGACATCCAATGTTCTTCTTTATGCGGACGATATGAAAATTTTTTCTATTATCAAATCCCAAAATGACTGTTTGCTCTTGCAACATGATTTGAACAATATTTGTTTATATTGTGATTCAAATAGTCTTAATTTAAATGTAAAAAAATGTCATGTTATAACGTTCACTAGGAAACGACAACCTATAATATTCAATTATAATTTAAATAATGAAATTGTAGAAAGGGTTTCCGTTGTCAGAGATCTGGGTGTATACGTTGATTCTAGGCTAACTTTCGATTTTCACATAGAGTATATCGTCAATAAGGCCTACCGAATGTTAGGTTTCATTCTGAGAGTATCTCGAGAATTTAGGTTTGTCTCGACTTATGTACTCTTATACAAATCATTTGTGCTACCTATACTTGAATATGCTTCAGTAGTTTGGAATCCCCAATATAAAAAATATATTAATAAGATCGAAGAAATTAACAAAAAATTCTTGAAACATCTGGACCGCAAAAATAAATTTCTTTTAAAAACCAACATGAATGATCAGCCTATTCAAACATTATATGCTCGCAGACTGGAAAGGGATCAGTTCTTTTTATATAAAATTATTAATAACTATATTGATTCTCCCTTTCTCTTACGTAACATTGATATAAAATGTCCACGTATAAGTGCTCGATCTAAAGAGTCGTACCATATACCCAAAACCAAAACCAAGTATGGTGGCAACACGTTCATTCCACGCGCAACCTCATCTTATAATAAACATTTTAAAACAATTGACCAGTTCTGTTACTCACTTAATTCTTATAAGAGTAGGGTTAGAGAATTGACTTGCAACAAATCTGGGTAACGTGTATGATTTATTTATTTACTTTTTATTTTTTTTTTGTATTGTATTGTTTTGTAATATTTCCTTCTTTGCCTGTAATTTTAGTTTGAATTTGCTTTTTAATTGTTACTGTTAAAATTTTCTTTTTTTTTTAATTTTTAAACAATAATGTATTTTTACTTTACTTTTAGCGATAGCTGATTGTGTTTAAAATTTATTTGTGGACACAGTTTTGGTTTATGTTTTATGTTTATAGATTTAATTGTGTGTGTTTATTTTAACTGTTTGTGTTCCTTAAAAATAAAAATAAAAATAAAAATAAATAAAACAACACTTCATGAAAGCAATATTATTTAGCTGTGATCTTCTTTAAGGTTGAGATACTTTTCCAGTCGTACTGCTCCAGATTTATAGCAGGATATTTCCTGCTGTGCTCTACCCAAGGGCGGATCCAGCTTCGGCGCCAGGGGGGAGGGTCACAGTCGTGGTCAAGGCGCCAGGGGGGGGGGGGGCACATAGTCGTGGTCAAGCCACAAGAAGCTATAATTTAATTTTGATAATGATAGATACAGATAAAAATTAGGTATTTTATTAATGTATGCAAGTATTGTACTTAAAAATATCTATAAGTAATGTGACAAAAATCTTGTTTAACAATTTTAATTAGTGGTCCACCTAGGTCCTGGACCCGCCCTTGGCCCTACCTAAGTTAAGACTTATACTGACCTTGATGCCCGCATTCCACAGCTCGGCGCAGATACGCAGTCTCTCATCGAGAAAGTTTTTCTGCGCGGATGCTACATAGACATCAACATCGCTGGTTCGTACGCTAATGTCTCCGGCAGCTAGCTTCGCCTCCAGAACAGAGAACACACGCTCCACACCGATACTGACCCCCACGCAGGGCACCTAAGACACACAATCCAAGATTTTTTGACAGACTAAAAAAAGGAGTTCCTCAATTCGAATATATCTTTTTTGTGATTTTGACGATTTTTTTTTAAGTTGGTGATAGTGAATATTTTTGCATAGAATTTAAATTACTAATTAAAAAAAAACTAAATTGTATTATATTTGTTCTTAAAATAAACTAGCTTACAGTATTTTTAATTTTATTCTTCCCATAATTTAAATATAAGAGATATACTTATGTATATATCATTCAATGCTAAAGAATTACTATTTAAATACTGTATGACTTTTATTTTTAATGTAAGTTAACAATTAATTATATAATAATGCTGATATATATTGTATCGTTTAAGTTTAACAGTCTTTGCAATAATAATCGTTTGTGTTATTTGTTCTACATTTTAGAAAAAAAAAAAAATTAGTTAAAGTGAAAAAAAGTAAACGTTATCTACTAAATAATTTACGATCTAACCATTTCGTAATAGTCGAGCTAAAAAAGACAAAATTTTAAATAAATTATTTTAAAAATGTAAAATTCACAAAAAAAAAATTATGGATTTTATAAGATGTAAACTTTAATATTAGATTTAAAAACTACTTTCCTACTGTTCATTCATTCAAATATTTGAAGGTCTTAATAATAAAAATAAAATACCAGTACTGATACAAAAAATGTAAAACTTAATAAAATTATGTACTTTAATAAAAAAGCAAACATTTGATTTTTTTTTTATTGTAATGGATAAACTTAAACCTGCTAAACCGACTTAAAAATTATTTATTTAACCAAACGCTACGTTATCTAGTGATAACCAATGTCACTTAGTAGTGACATTGGTTAATGTATTTTAATAAAAAGCAAACATTTGATTTTATTTTTTAGTTTTATTGTATTTGGATAAACTTAAACCTGCTAAACCGACTTAAAAATTATTTATTTAACCGAATGCTACGTTATCTAGTGATAACCAATGTCACTTAGTAGTGACATTGGTTATATTTTAGCGTAAGAAAACGAAACAGCCAAAATCGTGTAATCCACACGGGTGAAGCCGAGAACGGAAATATAGTATAAAATGTACTTATTACTCGAAGTATCGTAATCACATTGTAACTACATTCTTAAGTTTATTATATAACTTAATCATAAATTTGACCTTCATATAAATAGATAAGTTGTTTAGACAACTTTAAAGTAGAGCTGTGCCAACAATACCGCATTTGCTATCGATAGCAGTAGGTCAAGGTCAATAGTAATAATTTATTGTAACTATAGTAAGAACTGAGATGATAATTATGGTTTTTCTTTGCAAACATTTATGCCACCTTTTTTTTCTTTTTTAATTTATATCAATATTATTAAAAATAACTGTTTTATTTTTGTTTACATTAATCAAAAGCATTTATTAATGCAGCGATATTGATCGACAATATAATGACTCAGATGATCAATCGCGCCATTATTTGAGAAAGTACTGGAACTAATTGACTTTCATTTTGTGACAGATAATTAAATATTTAGTACTTTAACGGTTTATGAGGCATTAATTTGTTATTTTGGTATAAACAGTAACCTAAAGATATTTTTTTAGTAAAAAACATGAATGAAACGTATTTAATACCTGTTTATTCTTTGAGTCAAACATGCCAACAAGATTATCATATCTTCCTCCCCCAGCGATTGATCCAATTGTTTGTTCTTCATTTCCTATTTTAATTGGGTCTAAAACAAAATGAGTTTTATTTAGTATCCAATTATTCTCTTTGACATAAGAAATACATTATAATAAATAAATCACACCATCATTATTAAATAATTGTGTTTTCTAGCAAACGAAATAAACCAACTTCAATATTTTATTTACATCGACAAGTAATACAACGTAAGTAGACGAGAAAAAATTAACAAACACACTTGTTTTCACTACGATTTTCGAGGGTTTTCTTCGATTTCTCTGGGATTCCATCATCAGATCCTGGTTTCCTTATCATGGTACCTAAGTTGGGATATCTACTTTCCAACAAAAAAAGAATTATCAAAATCGGTTCATAAACAACGAAGTTATCTCCGACCATACATAAAAAACCGGCCAAGTGCGAGTCGGACTCGCGCACGAAGGGTTCCGTACCATTGACTAGGTAATATATATTTAAATATATGTATTATATAAATATCGAGCAAAAATAGGTAAAAAATTGCGTTTTTTGTATGGGAGCCCCCCTTAAATAATTATTTTATTTTATTTTTAGTATTTGTTGTTATAGCGGCAACAGAAATACATAATCTGTGAAAATTTCAACTGTCTAGCTATAGCCGTTCTCGAGATACAGCCTGGTGACAGACGGACGGACGGACGGACAGCGAAGTCTTAGTAATAGGGTTCCGTTTTTACCCTTTGGGTACGGAACCCTAAAAAAAAGAAACAAAAAAAAATATACGGTCGAATTGAGTAACCTCCTCCTTTTTTAAAGTCGGTTAAAAAGAACAAAGATGTTACATAATTGTTTTTTTTTACAAAATAACACTTTAAATCAAAAAGTCATTTTTAAAACAAACTGACTTCTATTAAAAAATGATTTCCTGAATTCTTGCCAATTTAATCAAATTAAGTAAAACATATAATGCTAAATATGCACAAGTTACTTACGTGTTAAAACAGCTTCATAAATAACACCAGTATAATAATCCAAGCCTCTCGCAAGGCTCAAATCAAACAATATTTTGTCTTTTATTCCGAGAAGTTCACAATAATGCAAAAGTAGTTTTATTCCTTCTAGACCTTCGATCGCTCCTTTAGACTTACATAATTTTTCATCTTGTAAAAGTTTTTCAACTAATTCAATACCACCGTTTAATCGCACATATTCTCCAATACGATCGGCTGCGTCAGGTGCAACGCCTTTTTCATTGATCATTTCTGTGCGAACTTCTTCCCAGGGCGCCTGTTGGGGAAATTAATGTGATATTATATTTCACAAGAAACATAATAACACAAAGAGATATAATATGATAAAATATTACTAATTTTTTAATTTAAAACATTTGCAAATAGAAGCGAAACCATATATTAAGGGTTGCATATGATCCAAATTATTTAATTTTTTTTCAGCAATTCACTGTCTTTTATTATCATATCGAAATTTCGATCCAGCAGGATTTGAACCCGCACCCCGACATACCGTGTCGGTGCTCTAGCCAAATAAGCTATGGAACTATGTCCATCCGAATCGAAATTTTTGATATGGTTTTATTCGGTTTTAAGCAACCATGGTGCCGTCTATAGCGAGTCCTTTACAGCACCCAACTATTCAAAGTTTCATATTAGAGTGAATTCTTTGACGAGAGACGACACCATGCTATTTTTAATTCGTATTATTTTTATTTTTGTTTCCCACTGGAAACTGGCTTTTATAAAAAACAAAACCTTTAGACATGTGAGGAGTGCCTCTAATATTATCCAATCATGAGTAACAGAATTGAATAATAAAACGAGGACTTTTAAAAGTGATTGTCTAATTGATTCCAAAATTATTTGGGATTCTATCATTACCTGGATTGTAAATAATTTAAAAAATTTATCTAATTCAGATGGATCTGTTGATTATCTATAATTATAATACATTGATATATTATTTTTAATTTTGAAATGGTAACAAATTACCTTATCAAGTTTGTCAACAGTTGAACAAGTAGAGCGGAACTTATCATCTGGTACACCACAAGCGTCAAACATTCCGTCAAGCAATCGTCTGTGATTAATCTTGAGAACATACTTTCCAATATCTAAGGCGTCCAATATCTCGGTGACTACTTTAAGGCATTCAGCATCCGGCACCATCAAATCATATTGACCAGCAATATCAAAATCCTGTAAAATTTATGCTTGAAATTATTTAAGAAAAATTATTATTTAGATCATTACTATTATTAACATCTATTATTTTTGAGAAATTATTTAAATTTTCTAATATTTTAGTTAATTGTTTTAATTGCATCGAAAAACCAAGCAATCTTAATTATTTTATTAGTTAAGCATTTTTCATAAGGTAATCTTACTTAAAAAGAGTTTAAAATAGAAATTTAATTAAGTGTTAACTACATAAGATTTTAGATTAACATGATTACTTCTATTGCGAAAATTATTCGAAAACGGGATATTTACCATGTTTATTATTTTCGCTTTGCGGCTTGATCACGAGACTCTCGCAGTCTTGTGATCAAGACATTCGCAGTTCACGTTTTCGAATAAGTGTTAACGAATTTGTTTAATTTACTATTAAAGTAAAACATAATTATTTACTCTACAAAATTAACTTTGAGCTTTAGAATAACTTTAATTGTTTTAAATAACACTGTCTTACACATTGGTAGAACTCCCTGTACCTCCCCCTTGTCATCGCTGGATTATCTCTCCTGTACACCTTAGCAATGTGGTACCTTTTCAGAGTATTTATCTTGTTCATGGCCAAGTATCTGGCCAAAGGTACTGTTAAGTCATATCTCAAAGACAAAATCTCTCCACCCTGGTCTTTTAAATCATAAATCAGCTTTGAATCTTCACCATACTTTCCTGTTAGGACATCCTGTAAGAGAAAAAATTAAATGAAGCCACTTATGATGTTTTACAGCACATACATTCCCCAAAAAAGGGTTTTCTAACATCTATACTAATATAATAAAGCTGAAGAGTTTGTTTGTTTGATTGTTTGTTTGTTTGATTGTTTGTTTGTTTGTTTGTTTGAACGCGCTAATCTCAGGATCTACTGGTCCGATTTGAAAAATTCTTTCAGTGTTAGATAGCCCATTTATTGAGGAAGGCTATAGGCTATATATCATCACGCTAAGACCAATAGGAGCGGAGTCCACGCCGACGAAGTCGCGCGCAGAGGCTAGTAATAAATAGTATTTAAAACCTACCAGTAGATCTAAAGGTCAATCAACAAATTACTCTCCCATATTGTAATATTAATATAGCATTTTAAATTTTAAGCAATGAAAATATACCTTCAATTCAAAAACAGGAGTATCAATACATTCAGCGCCATGTCTCTTAAACACGGTGACAATTTTTTGCAACACATTATTACGAATTGTCATCTGCTGAGGATTGTAGTCCCTTGTCCCTTTTGCAGTCTTAAGAACAAACTTTGTTGGTGCTGCATCTTCGGAGCCTAACTGAGCTTTTAAAGCCAGTAACTTTGACACCTCCTCTTGAATCTAGAAAATTTTCAATTATTCATATAAGTATCATTGATATATTCATTTTGTCCTTTTTAAAGTTACAAATAAAAAAAAGACATTACAGACATTAAAAGGCATTCAGCAATCAGTTTATTACTAACGATAATTTTACACTGAGAAAAAAATATCTAAATTCAATAATAGGGATCAACTACATCTAAAAAATGCCAATTTCAAGTACAAAAAATGTGCAATTAAATGTTGACAAAATACAACCACATTCTATACTATAAGCCACAGCTGCCCGGTACCTTGCAATAAGATGTTGTTGCAATAGTTTTTGTTACACTGCTTCTTTCAATCGAGTTGTGCAACCATAGCTTTGTTGCGCAACTTTTTACAAGCTTCAATGCTTTATGCATAATGCTTGAGTTTTTCCCACTTCAAATACTTCACAATATGATTCCTCGTCACCACTGTTTTTTGAAACAATTACAAAAAAGGGACTGTTAATAATTTTTATTAAAATATTTTTAAGCATGAAAATTAGTGGCAACAAGCAACCATATGTGGAGGTTCATAGATCTCAAAACTAAACAAATAGCTTGCTCTTAAGAGTGGTGCATACAACAGAAACTTATAACAAACTACCAACCTGCTGATCAATACTTATTTCATTGTTTTTTTTACTTATCATATAATTTGAATATCTTTCTGGTAGTTGAGATCTCTCAGAGTCATTGAAACTCCGCATATGGTACCACCATCTCTTTATATAAGGGTATTTTTGAAAATCTATTTTACTACCTAAACTACTTTGTGTTTCCACATCAATTTTACAAGGCATGTAGCCACATACGTAACTAAATTGAGAGAGGTGTTTATTTAATTCCTCGAGATCTCCATAGGGATTTTTGTTCGTCTTAACCTATAAAATGATTACCTACGTTAACTTCAATATGACGCAACTTACGATTAGGAACACATAGTATTGCAAACATTTCGATCATAAAAAGTACAATGAAGTGCTTACCTTGTCATTTGATGCCTTAGCTGCTTTTAATTTTCTTACAAGATCACCCTGTTCTTTGATTTTTTGTAATAAAGTTTCTTGAGAATCGGACATAATTGAAAAACCTTTTAAATTAAATACAATATCCAAAAATTATAACTAACAGCCGCCACACACTCAAGGCTGAATTCAGTAATAGCAAAGGTAGTGCTACGAATGTTCTAACTGTGAAATAATTGCAGGTTAACTTTTCCTCTCACGTATCTAATCTAAACTCAATCCAGTGTGACCAGATTTAAATCGAACATTATGCCAGTTACTCGTCTAAATTCTGCTAAAATCTGCTATTTGGTTTTCAAAAAAATTTTAAAATTCTGCTAATCGATGAGGTCATAATTCGTACGAGGATTTAAAATAAATAAGGAAAAGTTAATTATTTCAAATATTTATCAACCAATTATAGCTTCTAATTTTCTGCGGCGTCAATGTTTTATATAAAGTTGTCGAGCTTTGTACTGCCTTTACCATATATTTTGTTCTGTAACTGCCTGTTTCACATGTAGAATTGCAACAAACATATTCATATACTGGGCAATTCTAGTGCTGTACATTTTTTTTTCACAATCAATTGTTAAATCTTGAGAAAAAGTAACAAATAAATATAATATTCGTTTAGAATAAATGATGCCTGAAATAGTAATTTAATTAGTTAGTAGAAGTATTCCCGAGTAAAATAAAAAAATTACACTAAAAACCTTCATTTGTAAAAATCATGACCAAATTACTAGTCGCGCAAGATTAAAAAAAAAACACATAAATATTCAGAATTTTCACAGTGTTGGCAACCCTGACATAAAAATATTTTCTTGAAACTCGACATGAGGGCTACCCCCAGTACGGAGTATCCACTATTTACGACACACCCTGCATATTTTTAGCGCTACTAACCAACTGAAACACAATTAATATTCAAATCCTGCTACAATTCTGCGGAGGTTTATAAGATTCCGCCAAAAATTTCCTTATTTTCAGAACTGCGACACAATCTGCTAAACCTTAAATTGGGGATCTAATTCTGCTAAAACCGCAGAATTCTGCTAAATCTGGTCACACTGACTCAATCCTTTCATTTCACTCAAAAGTCAAAGTCAGTGTCAACTATTGTCAAATTACTCCATGCTGCGTTCCGAAATGCGATGAAATCGATTACAGCGATCTCGTCGAAATCGCCCGTTCCGAATTGAAATTAGTGTTTTGATTTGACACTAATAATAATCACTGTTCAAATCGGAATTAGGGATGCAAACGATACATCGATGTTTTAAAATATCGAGGTATCGTTTAATCGTTCATATACATCGATGTTAAAACATCGATGTTGAACTACAAGAAAACATCGATACATCGTTCATTAACAACGATGTTTTATGAACGATGTTTGATTGCAGCGCCATCTTTTTGTATTGTGTTTGTATCCCAGTGAAAGGTTATTTCCTGAAGCTGGAACTGTAATTACCCAAGAAAGAAACCGGTTGCTCGGCAGTAGATTATCGAAATTATTATTTTTGAATTCTGTAATGAGAAAAAATAGTAAATAACTTTTGTGTAATAACTGTGTGTAACTTTTTGTCTTTGTCTTTCTGATATTTGTTTTATTTGTCGTTCTACATACATACATATAATCAAGCCTCTTTCCCGTGGGGGTAGGCAGAGACCACTTCTTTCCACTTGCTACGATCCTTACATACTTGTTTCGCTTCATCCACTTTCATTATTCCTTTCATACATGCTCTTCGGTTTAGGGTACTCTTGACCTGGCCTTTTTTCAAGACGTTACTAATTTGGTCTTGAAACGTTCGCCTAGGTCTACCCCTTCCAACACTTCCATTCACACTCGCCTTATACACTTTTTTCGTCAATCGCTCTTCATTCATTCTCTCTAGTCGTTCTACTACTTTTCATATCCTAATACGTTAATTTAACGTTATAGATGTATCATTAAAGTAACTAATTGTTTGACATTGTCAGTAATCACGATTACCAAAATGAATCTTAGTAGGTTAACAATATTTTTTATAAGAAAAAGCCTTTTCTCTGTCATTCAAGGCTGTATTTGCTGACCCTGCTAGTACTTAAAGAAAACATCGAAAAAACATCGATGTATCGTCTTAAAACGTCGACGTTTTCAACATCGATGTTGCACTTTAAAAAATATCGATGTTTCAGTATCGATGTTTTTTATGAACGATGTTGCATCCCTAATCGGAATGCACTTTGAGCGCTTTGAGCATTGTTTTGTTTGTCACTGTCAAATATCCCGATATCAGTTAATTTTTACCTCACGTTTACGTTTCACTTATGCCGATTTCACCAACGTCAAATGAAATTTATATTTTATATAATTCCAAAGTTTTCCAAAGACCACTAGGACGAAGCCTTCTTGCGAAGCTCCAAAAATCGGATGACAGAACCGTTTGCTCTCGCCTCATTGCTGCGCCATTATTCGAAGTGTATCCCGGACTTCGAAGTAGATGAGATTAGTACAGCGCTCGGGCAGCTTAAAAACGGAAGGGCCCCGGGGGATGACGGAGTTACTACTGAGCTACTTAAAGCCGCAGGGCGACCTGCCTAAAAGCCTTGGCGAGTCTCTTTAACGCCGTCATCCACCGAGGTACCACGCCGGAGGCGTGGTCCAGGAGTGTGGTGGTACTGTTCTATAAGAGAGGAGATAAGTCTCTGTTAAAGAATTACAGACCGATCTCACTTCTGAGCCACGTCTATAAGCTATTTTCGAGGGTTGTTACGAATCGTCTCGCCAAAAGACTCGACGAATTCCAACCACCGGAGCAGGCTGGGTTTCAAAATGGCTACAACACAGTAGACCACATCCATACTGTTCGGCAGATTATTCAAAAGACAGAAGAGTATACTCTTCTCAATCAGCCGCAGTGTATGGCATTTATGGACTACGAGAAAGCCTTCGACTCTGTCGAGACCTGGGCTGTCCTGGACTCTCTGCAGAGATGTCATATCGACTGGCGATATATCGAGGTAATGAGATGTATGTACGAAGCGGCGATGATGACCGTTCGTATGCAAGACCAGAAAACAAGACCCATTTTCCTCCAGCGTGGTGTAAGACAGGGAGATGTAATATCATTGGGTGAACGAGTCATCAACGTCAACGGCGAATATATCTCTCACCTTCGTTTTGCCGACGATATCGTCATCTTTGCGGAGACTTCTTGCGGACTCTTCTCTCTTGAGGAGATCTTGCGGAGTCCTCTAGACGAGTTGGTCTCGGTATGAACTTGGACAAGACGAAAGTTATGTTTAACAACCAAGTCATACCGAAACCGGTATCGGTTGACGGTATCCTTCTTGTTCAGGATTATGTCTACCTTGGCCACACCATTGAACTGGGCCGAAACAACTTCTAGAAGGAAGCTGATAGGAGGATTCGGTTGGGCTGGGTGGCATTTGGCAAGCTTCGTCGAGTCTTCACTTCGAAGATTCCGCAATCCTTAAAGACAAAAGTTTTCGAGCAATGCGTCCTGCCTGTGTTGACATACGGAGCCAAGACATGGACACTGACGAAAGGACTAGTCCACAAGTTTAAAGTCGCTCAACGCGCAATGGAACGAGCTATTCTTGGGGTTTCTCTCAAAGATAGCATTAGAAATGAGACTATCCGCAAGAGAATGAAAGTAACCGACATAGCCCACAGAATTAGCAAGTTGAAGTGGCTGGTCATCTGTGTCGAAGGACCGATGGCCGTTGGAGCAGACGTGTCCTGGAGTGGAGACCGCGTCTTGGCAAACGCAGTGTGGGACGTCCTCCGGCCCGTTGGACTGACGATCTTCGTAAGATTGCCGGCCAGGCTGGATGAGGATTGTGGAAAACCGGGACGTCTAGTGCGAACTTGGGGAGGCCTATGTCCAGCAGTGCACTGCAATAGGCTGAACTGACTGACTGACTGATATTTTTATTATTATCTGAAGTTAGGGAGCATTCCTTTTTGTTTATCTACTATATATATCTATATATATCTGTTTATGTGAAGAAAATAGAGACTAAACTGATCATTGTCAATTTGTCATCATGTCGAGAAATCAAAGAAAGTTTTGATTTCACGCAACTTAGTTGGTTAGAGATAGAAATCTAATTCATCTGCCTGGTTCAAATTCATCTGGTCTTATGAGCCAGATAAATCCAGACCAATGAGGGCCAGAGTAATGAGGAATTTGAAGATAATCGAATCCTGTCCAGTTATTTATCAACTTTTAAAATCATAGGAGTAATTAACAGTAATATACGACCTAATAAGGGTTTATGATTCTTACAAAACATTAAAAGACATTTTAATATTATTCATAAACAATGCCAGATTGATTATGCTACTTACCTTACAAACGCCAGATTACAGGTTGATATCGTATTTTTTCGTCAAAATACGCGCCGTGAAACGACCGTTCTGTGATAGACCGGCATTCACTGGCGCGAAAGATCGAGAGTCAGTTTATTCAATGGAAAAATTTAGAGTTAAACGTTGAATTCCCTTGCAGACGTATTGAGCCAGATGAATGATTACTTTAGTCCCGGACAATTTTTAAAGTACTATCGTTTCAAGACTATTTAGTTATTATGTTTTTTAATTTGAAAATATAATTAAATATAAAATGGAATATCGTTAGAACTTACTTATTTTATTATATTGCGATAATTTATTCAAAAAAATAGCATAATTCAACACCATTGAGCGTCATTTGGACGCGCCAGATTAATTAGTTTTAACTGTTTTCTGAAGGCTTAAATTTTTTGTTTATTTCGAACTGCGATTAACTATATCATGCCTCGATAGATATTTACTTTTAACATAAAACCTGAAATTTATGTCCAAAAAGAATATTGTTTTAATGAGTTCTTCAGCGAAAATCATGTCAAAACTGTGTTTCGAAGAATCACCCGTATACTCTGCCCGAGGCATAATCGTTGTAAGCGCATTAGTTCAATATGGCGGATGTAATGACGTCACTGAAACGACGACGTACGACGTGACGTACTTGAAATTCATTTTTTGCCACCAAGGTATTTGATTTTTGAGTTACCATATTAACAATTTAAATACTAATTATGTGTTTAATTCTTAATGAAAAGTTATCGCTCTACTGATAATAATTTATGATTTTAACTCTAAAAACAAAAAGATAGTTGACATACTATGTATGACTGCAGTACACATGTCATGACCGGGCTTCCATACAAATCACTGTTCAAAATTAAATCGGAATGCACTTTGAGCGCTTTGAGCATTGTTTTGTTAGTCAGTTTGACGTTTGTTTGTTTTTGTTTTTTTTTTACCTCTTTGCGGTTGTTCAACATCTTGTTAATTTCATCAGTCATCATCATCAGTTCAGCCTATTGCAGTCCACTGCTGGACATAGGCCTCCCCAAGTTCGCGCCAGACATCCCGGTTTTCCGAAATCCTCATCCATCATACACCGGCAATCTTACGAAGATCGTCGGTCCAACGGGCCGGAGGATGTCCCACACTGTGTTTGCCAAGACGCGGTCTCCACTCCAGGACACGTCTGCTCCAACGGCCATCGGTCCTGCGACATAGATGACCAGCCCACTGCCACTTCAACTTGTTCATTTAACATAGTTGAATTATTCTCCCTGTACCCTCATCGTGAACTGAAATAAAATGCGTTGTTTCCATTTTTTTGTTGTTGTTCAATTACAGTCCAGACAACCGACAAAAATGTCAAAAGTGACAGAAGAGTCACGCAATATGGCGGATGTAATGACGTCATCTGTGACGTCACACGTCACGTGAGCATTCGATGGCACGCTCACGATAAAACGGAACGATTCTGTGATCGCTGTAATCGATTTCATCGCATTTCGGAACGCAGGGTAAACTAACCCGACTTGCAGTGTTGCCAATTTAGCGACTTTGTCGCTAGATCTAGCGACATTTCGTTTCCTACAGCGGCTTAAATTATGTGTCTAGCGACAAAAAAAATCTAGCGACTATTCTAACGACTTCTAGTGTTTAAAAAAAAATAAGTATTTCAACTATTTTCATAAAATATAACAAGATCTCAGCCCAGAAATCTCTCGTATATCATTCTGACAAGTCTGTCTTTTTCCCACTTGTAGCTTTCGAATGAGACAGACTCTTGTCACAGTAATATTTTTCCAATTTCGGAACGCTGCCATAATTTTCTTATGCTTAAGCCGGGATTACCCCAATATTAAAAATATTATTACTTTATTACGTGTAAGTAAATCAAATTCTTTCATTCCAACAGACCAAAAAAACTGTGCCCCATTCTACCGTACGTAAAACAATATAGTATTAAAGGTACTTGAAAGAATTGCGCTCAGTTTCCATCCATAGCGCTCATTCTACTAGGATCTTTTAGCGACTTTTTTTAGCGACATAGCTAGCGCCTCCTAGCGACTTTTCAAGTGTAAGTTAACGACTTTTTGACACGTAGAGTTGGCAACACTGCCGACTTGTTAATTGTCGTCATGTCATTTTTAAAATGTCAAATATTGAAATATTGTTCATACATGGTTCATACAATTCATAAATTAGAATCACAATTCACAGTAAAATTTAATAAAAAAATTAGCTTTTTTCATATTCTCGATGAAAAAGCTTAAACTAGAGAATTTGTAATATAATATTACATTAGATATATCAACATTTGTCACAAGAAATAATGTAACAAAATATATTAACAAAATAATTTAAAAACCATTAATTGCTAGAGTCATAATATATTAATATTATTTAAATAAAAGTTTGATATGGATAGATTTGAATACATAGAAGCTCGCTTATTTGAAGGAGAAAATTATATTAAACGTGACAAAAATGTTAAAATCTATGACGGAGAGGATAAGGTAAAATAATCTTATGTTTTTGTGTATACATAATTATGTACGTTATTCTTAATTGATACTTATATTCTAGACACAATTCGTTGACGGTGAAGTAGTACTAACGACACACAGGATTCTGTGGGGCAAGCCGGGTGATATACCAAAGGGATTGGTATGTTTGTCTCTACATTTATTTTACATATTCTGTATAGAAGAGGAAAGTGGTGGAATGTTCGGACTTGGTGGCCCGAAAAGAATAATATTACATCTAGGACCAACAATTCCGGGTAAACATTTAAATAATCACAATAATAAATTATTTTCAAATATTTAAATACAACTATTATTTACATTTACACATTTTTAAGGTAAAAGGCCTGGTCCTGCTGTTGTAAGTCCATACCATTTTGTAAAATTTTCATTTAAAGATGGCATTGATACTGCCTTTTATAAAGCACTTAATGATGCAGTATCAGCTAAAGCGTGGGAAAGACCTCAACAAGCAGTTACTTCAGCTGATTTGTCTTCACCAAGTTTGACTCCAAAACCCTCTACAGCACCAGTCAATTCGAAAATTCGTTTAGGTATAGTTGGTATTGAAAGAAGTATTGAAGAACAACATAGAGCTACAGACCAGAGTATTAGTGTGGCTTTCCAAGATTTGAAAAAATTAATGGAAAAAGCTAAAGAAATGGTTACAATATCTAAGACAATTTCATCCAAAATAAGGGTAAATTTCAGCTTTTGAAACCTCATTTATCATTAAAGTTTATTTGTTAAATATCTGCTAAGTAATTGTTTCTTCTTACAGGAAAAACAAGGTGATATATCAGAAGATGATACTGTTAGATTCAAGTCTTATTTAATGAGCTTAGGTATTGATGATCCAGTCACAAGAGATGCATTTAGATCAGACTCGGATTATTATATAGGTTTAGCTCAACAGATATCGGATATGATGGTGGCAGTTTTGATTGTAAGTCTGCTGAAATTAAAAAAAAAAACAAACATGTTTTTTATTACACTTTTATATATTACATAATTATATTGTTGCAGTATAAGTAATTTTTTTATATAATGAAAGAAAAAGGTTTTAGTAATCATTTTCATTTATTTTAGGACTGTGGTGGAATGATGTCTCTAGCAGATGTATGGTGCAGAGTAAATAGAGCTAGAGGCTTGGAACTTATTTCACCTGAAGATTTGCTAAATGCTTGCAAGTAAGTATAATATTAATAACTATTCTATGAGAAATATCGTAAAAAATTGTAGTAGTGTAGTGTCATAAAAAGATTATAGAATCTTTCTATACAAAAAAGAATTAATATGCCGACAACTCTAAAAATTATACATACTTGCCTTGTTTCAGGTTGCTTCAAACAATCGATGCACCTATGTCTTTGCGTAAATTCCCAAGTGGAGCTTGCGTACTTCAGCTAAATAGTAACAGGGATGAAGAAATCGCAAAATCAACTAGTCAGATGGTACATGCAGTTTTTTTTTTAAATTATTTGTGCTCGTAAACGAAAAAAAACGACTTAAATTTATATTGACAAGTAAAAAAATGTAGGTAGTTGAAAAATGACCAAATAAATACGCATTTATTAGGGATAACTCAAAAAGTACTCATCAGATCTCGATCAAATTTAAATTGGACAATGTGACAAGCACCAGCATTTGATAAAAAAAGAATCATCAGTATTGTTAGACCTAGTAAAAATATATGAGGTAACACTAATACAGTCGAATTGAGAACCTCCTTTTTCGGTTAAAAATAATTAAATGAATAATGTCAAATGATATGTAAGAGTATTGCGCGCTGTTACTACGGGTCTGTCACATTCACGCCAATGTAAATTTAAATGCGCATCCATAGAGTATATTTTTACTATTATATAATAAATTTATTCTATAATTTTATTAATAACTAGCTGTGCCTTTTTGAGATTTGCGTGTTTAAAACAAACAAACGCTTCAGCTTTATAATATTAGTATAGATTCATATTTTCATATTGAATAACCAAAATATATTATACTAGCGGACCCGGCAGACGTTGTCCTGCTTGGATAACAGCTACTTTGCTTTCATACCGATAGTAGCGCCACCTACCGGGTCCAATTGAGATAAAATCTAACCTTTGTCCCAAGTTGGACCAAATTACAGATGCTTACAAAATTTAATAAAAATTGGTTCAGTGGTTTCGGAGCTTATCGCTAACATACTAACTGAGGTAGGGCACAGCAGGAAATTTCCTGCTCAAAATATGGAGCAGCCTGACTGGGGTAGTACCTCGACCTTACAGAAGACCACAGCTAAATAATACTGTTTTCAAGCAGTATTGTGTTCCTGTTGGTGAGTAAGGTGACCAGAGCTCCTGGGGGGGATTGGGGATAGGGTCGGCAACGCGCTTGTGATGATTCTGGTGTTGCAGGCGTCTATAGGCTACGGTCTTACCACCAGGTGAGCCGTACGCTTGTTTGCCAAGCGTACGGTTACATAAATTGTAACCGTACCTAGTTACATAAATAAAAAATACATCGTGACACGAAATTTTTATCTTAAATATAAAATTCTCTTGACACAATGTTATTATAATTACATTCTACATTTTTAAAATCTGAAATACGCCATTATCCGAATATTGTATATACTTAATACTATTATTTCTAGGTCTAACTTAAACATCCTACCACTTACTGCAACACACTATTTTCCAAATTCAACTCCCTCTCTTCTAGACTTAATCATAGTATCTTCCACTGACCATGTAGAAAAGCATGGACAGTGTAATGCTTTTGCATTTTCTTATCATGATCTTCTTTTCCTTTCGTACAAAATAAAACCTCCTAAGGCTAAGTCAAGGATCCTTCTGCTTCGTAACTTTGGTGGGATTGACCTTGATAGCTTGCGTGAAGATGCAAACAAGATCGATTGGTCTGTGATTCACTCTGTTGATACAATCGATCAACGAGTTACTATTTTCAACTCACTTATGATTGATTTGTTCAACAAACATGCTCCAATACGTCCAGTTCGAATAAAGCATTTGCCAGCACCTTGGCTTACCGAAGAAATTAAATCTCTACAACATAAAAAGAATAAAGCGAAGGCCAAATATAGGGCTAACCCCAATATTAAAAATTGCGAGAATTATAAAAAAATAAGGAATCGCTGCAATACAATGTGTAGGGATAAGCAACGACGCCACATTCACGAACGCTTAAATGAAGAGTCTGATACTTCTAAAATTTGGAATTTCCTACAAAAACTTGGAGTCGGAAAAACACACCAAAGCATTGATCCAAATAAATTAAATTTAGACCAGCTTAATCGTCACTTTTTATCCTCTGCTACCATAGATGATTTAACAAAATCAGATACCTTAAATAAACTTTCAGCCTTATCTACTCCAGATTTTCCTGCTTTTACTTTCACTCAATTCACTGTATGTGACGTTAAGAAACACATTTTAAACATCAGCTCTGATGCCGTCGGTTCTGATAGTATTAGCCGTAGAATGATTCTTCCTATTATTGATCTTGTAGCTCCAATAATTACCTCTATTTTTAACTTCTCTATCCAGTCCTCTACATTTCCTTCCTTGTGGAAGAATGTCCAAATTATCCCTTTACCTAAAAAATCAAATCCTTGTGCTTATTCCGATTTTCGACCAATTTCTATTCTTCCATTTCTGTCAAAAGTCTTTGAACGTCTTATTTATCAACAAATGACTCCTTTCCTTTCTAGACACAACCTTCTAAATCCTTTTCAGTCTGGATTCCGCCAGGGTCATAGTACGGCTACTGCTTTAATAAAAATAACGGACATCAGAGCTGGTATGGACAATCAACTTGTCACGGTGTTGACATTACTAGATTTCAGTAATGCTTTTAATACTGTTGATTTTGACATATTAATTGCCGTGCTTCGTTCTTTGAATATGTCTGCTGAGGTGACTGACTGGTTCCAATGTTACTTGCGTGGTCGACAGCAACGCATACATGTTGAGGGATACTCCTCTAATTATTATACCATCAACGCTGGCGTACCGCAAGGTGGTGTTTTGTCCCCTGTATTATTTTCTCTTTTTATTTCCTCTATCACTAAGCACATTAACTCGCACTACCATTTGTATGCTGACGATCTCCAAATCTACTCGCAATCTTCTCTTAGTGATCTGCCTAAATGTATTAATTTACTGAATCGGGATCTCATTCGTATACAAAATTGGAGTAAATCATTTGGTTTGAAAGTCAATCCTTCAAAAACACAAGCTATTGTCATCGGTAGCCAGAAATTAATATCACGCATTGACTGGTCACAGCTCCCGTCAGTGATTGTTGACGGAATATGTATACCGATAAGCGAGCAAGTAAAAAATCTTGGTATTATTTTTGACAAACACCTATCTTGGACACACCAAATAAACTTTATAAGTAAAAAACTGTTTGCAGCAATTGGGTCTTTGAGAAGGTTAAGCAACTTTCTTCCGTTTCCCACTAAAGTTATGCTAGCACAGACTCTCCTTTTACCGATTCTTGACTATGCTGATACTAGTTATGTTAATTTAAATGAGGAACAATTAAATAAACTTGAGCGCTTACAAAATCTCTGTATTCGGTTCATATTTGGTTTACGTAAATATGACCATGTTTCGGAATTTCGCAAACAGCTCAAGTGGTTACCTATCCGACTTCGCAGGAATACTCACATACTGTCTCTCCTATACTCAATCCTATTTAATCCTCTAACTCCTTCCTATCTAAAAAATCAGTTCGAATTTCTTAGTGATACTCACGAAAGACCTCTCCGCTCTAATAATAACCTTATACTAAAGATTCCCTATCATTCTTCATCCTTTTACTCTAAATCTTTCACTGTCGAAGCCTGTCGCCTTTGGAATTCGTTGCCGCTATCTATAAGACGAGCTCAAACATTGGAATCATTTAAGAGGTTAACCAAAGCAATGTACTTGTCATCTTAATACTTTTTATTTTTATTTTTTTCCTCTGTGTATGTGTCTTTTGTTATCAAATTATTATTTGTTTCTGTAGGTATTGGTGTACGCGTATATGTATGTATTTATATAGGTGTATTTGTATGTACTTATGTGTATAATATATATGTATAATATGTGTGAATATATATAATGTGTATTTATGTTTATCTCTTATAGTACATATTTTGCGCCCTTTCCCCACTAACAATTCTAGTCCTCTGCCCAAAGGTTGCCTGGAAGAAATCGCTGCTTTAGCGATAAGGCCGCCTGTTGCAACTAATGCAACTTTATTATTTTGTTCACTTTGTTAAATTTTTGTTACTTACTGTGTTGGTGTGCAAAAAAGTGTAAATAAATAAATAAAATAAATTGTAGATGTATCTTGTCCATTCGAAACCTTTATTTAAATACGTTAATTTGAGAGGGAGTTTACCATCAGGATGAACCACGAAGTATTTGACAGTTACAAAACCCATGATAACTTTGTATTGGAAATTTTTTTTCGTCAATTTTCTTATATTTTTACAAATACAACAAATTAAAAACCATGAAAATCGAACAAAGCCGACTGTTTTATCTATTAAGATTAACTTTTTTTTTTAATTATATTATTAAGCTACCATTTAATATGACAATTACGTTGTAAATTTTCAGCTTGAAGAAAACGGATTCCTTACTCCGGTGAAATTGTCACAAATTGCAAATGTTTCCGTCCTACTCGCTCGCGAGCGCCTTTTCACGACAGAACGCCTAGGCTTGGCGTGTCGGGATGAATCGATTGAAGGTTTAGCTTTTTATCCCAATTTGTTTCTTAAGAAAGTGTAAATAATAAGTATATATAAATATATTAAAATAAATATTTTTATAAAGTTGTTGTCTTTTTTTATTATAAGTAAAACCGTTTCATTTTCAAGCTCAAATATATTTTATTAGCAAATTACTTATTCCACAAAAGCACAATATTATTCTTAATCTATGAAAAAATGTGATGAAAGCACAATTCTATAAGCCTAAGCCTAACTTATCTGTAACTAACCACGATTGTAAACCATTTCTCAAAATATCTTTCTTATACTTTCATGCTCTCAGATATGAACAATCTTATTCTAAAAAAAGCTTAGGTTTAAGATATTACGTGATGCTTAAGTTATACATTTATATCGCATAAAGGATTTTACAGACTGTATAAAAATAATATAAATTTTAGTGCATTTTTCAATCTATTTGAGAACTGTTACTTATTTAAAAAAAATTGTGTTTTCAATCACAGATATGGGTGTCATTTTATTTTAAATAAATTTTAACGTTTTTAAATATTTTAACATATAATACTTTGGATACTTTGATTATTTTTTAACTTTTCGAAAGTATTTTTTTTAAAATGCACTCTAATCGTAAATATATTTCTATTTTGCAAAAATATAAATCTTTTGCACAAAACTCAGTATGTAGATAATATTTGCAAGTGATAATCTATATTGAAATCAATAAAAATAATGTTACAGGATGTTATGCAATCTTTTTCAAAATGAGGCAAAAAAATAAAATAATAAAGCCTAAGACTAAAATTTATTTTGTGGAATGTTAATACTCTATAGCATTTTTAAAATCCTTTGGTAGTTGATATTGCTTGCCACACAGCTCCCAAGCTTTAAAATCATCACACAAGCGTAAATTTTCGACGAAACATTCAACGCCCCTTACAAAAGGTAGCATCATTTCATCATTAATCATTTCTGAAAGACGATGCAAGTAACATATATTCTTTGCGAGTACCTCTTTGATACTATTAGCTAGTGGGCGCTCTGTACATTTTACAATGTCCAACTGAAATAATAAAAAAATATGTTAAAACTACTATACCTTAATTTTTTTTTATTTCTTAAGTAATTTATATAACTTACTTTTTCTTGGACAGTATTATGTTTCAAACCAAGGTGGTTGTTAAGACACTCGGAAAGACTTTTTACATTATTAGGTAAACGTCCAGTTTTATTTTTAGATATGATAAGATCACCAACCTGCAAGAAATATTTTTTGAGATAAACATGAGAAAACATTACCCAAAGTTAGAAAAGTTATAGAACCTACCTGAGTATCAAACACAGATTTCAGCTTAACATTATGTTTGTGGTATAAGCAATCAGATAGCTTTCTACAATCATGGACAATCTTTTTAGGAGTATCATCCTCAAGTATTTTTTTTAAGCCAGCTTCAAAAGCATGATACTGAAGAACTTGAATGTCAAAAATATATATTTGTTGTGGTGTAGAGATGACAAAAAATGGCATCTTACATTTTCGACCCATATTTGCACCATCTGTACTTACGGCAACATAGTTATACTGATTCAAATCATTAATTGCCTCATGAAAAGTTTGATCGACTTGGTTTATATAAATATATTTTTTAGATATTTTTATAATGTCTTCGCATTCTTTTTGTGTGATCTTTAAGTAAGCATGCTGATTAGTTTCTTGCAACTTTACAATATTTCTTACTTCTGAATCATAGTAGTGGCAAACTCCATCATTTAGTTCACCTTCCGGTAATTCTTTGACTTCGTAAAGTGATATTTTTGATTTGTCATTATTCATGCTGTGAAACCTGCCTTCTACTATTTCGCTATTTTTTGTGTGAATTTGGATAAGTTCGCCTTTCATGTAAAGATTGTCCATTTTGTCCATGTCTTACTTCTAATAAGTGTTGAATAAGTATTTTAATCTTTCTTCACCGGTTTAGCAGGCGGTTTATCGGTTTCACTGTATGCCCTATAAATATAGAGACCTAAAGTTACGTGTAAAACGACAACCGCTACTACAGCTGAATAAACGCTGCTCGTTACAGCCTCCAATCGCAACACGGTATCAAATAGCAAAATCTTTACTACAAAGAATGATAGCACTGGTACGATGATTATGAACAAACAGTACTTGATAACTGTCCGGAAGACTTGAAAATCGGGTAGTTCCTAAAATTAAAATAGGTTATTTAATTTTTATCCCGACAAAATAAATGAAATATATCGTTATTTTATTTGTTTATAAAAAGTCGTACATCTATTAACTTACATTTGCCTTTCCTTCAATCATTATAAGGGTAAAACAAAAATAAAAATAAAATTAAAATGACGAATTCTGACCTATCACTTTCATCAATAATCCAGACAGTGCTGCCAACTCTTGAAAAAACTTTCCCCTAAATCTTTTAACAAAAGTGCCTAAATTAAAAACAAAATCTCTAAACCTAAAATTGAAATTGTTTAAAAATCAGTAAGCTTATTAAATTTATTAGTTTTTATTTTTCGAAGGGTTTTAAAATACAAAATACTAAAATAAATTATTTTGTATACTTTGCTTTAGTATATTCATTAAAGATGTTCTTTTAAAAATTGATAATTGAGGAATTTTTATTTTTTATTAGTTATTTTTTATATTAAAATATATTACGTTGGTTCTGGCAAATTCAAAATTCCCGAAAAAATACCCTAAAACAATTTATCCCCTAAAACTTTCCCGCTATTGGCAAAATATCCTTAAATTTAGGGTAAAATCCCCAAAGTTGGCAACACTGGATCCAGAGACTAAGCTATGTAAGCTAGACTTTTATATACTCTTTGGATAGACCATGGCCAGACTAGTGATTAGACTAAAGAGTATACTCTTTGCCAAAGAGCGTGCATTGTGCAATAGAGTAATAGATCATGAAATGAATAGACCAGACGTTAATAGCTGCTCTACACAATTTTAGTACCCCATCGAAGGATTTTTGAAATCAAAATGACCTTAATCGATAGGTCTACGTTAGGTCCGTATAGGTCTACAATAGTTTTTGTAAGGTTATAGTTTTTTAATAAAAAAATTTAAAATGTTTGCAAAAAACATTGCAATTTTAGCACCCCATCAAAGAATTTTTGAAATCAAAATGATCTTAATCGATAGGTATACGTTAGGTCCGTATAGGTCAACAATAATTTTTGTTAGGTCCCCTATAGTTTTTTAATAAATATTTTTTTTGGTGGTATAATAGTAAGCTTTCCTTAAAAGATAGATATTATAGCATAAGTATTGTAATATATCGTTGCTTTTTGAAGAGGTTACATTACAATAAAACGTCTATTTTATTGTAGAAGACCATAAATGGTCAACTGTTAATAAAAGACTGCTTTAAGAATTCGAAAGGTTCGTAACCCTTTTCGAGTTAAATCCACCACCTAAATCCACTGAGGGATATAGGATTACAATTATACATGTCTCAGAATTCCTTCTAAAAGATATATTATATTTGTTTATGACTTCTGGTGACTGACCAGCTAAAATAAAAGTAGTCTTACTCCTTACTACATCAGCTGTCTGCCAGTGAACTGTGAAAGTCCCGTCAAAATTTGTCCAGCCGTTTCAGAGATTAGCCGAAACAAACAGAGAGACAGATAAACAGACAGACAGACAATAATTGTAAAAAATGTTATAATGGTTTATGTATCGTGTATATAACCATATGCATTTAGTAATAATTGTGTTTGCTCGCAAACGAAAAAAACTGACTTCAGTTACATCGACAAGTAATACAACGTAGGTAGACGAAAAAATAGTCAAACAAATACGCGTTATCAATGATTACGCAAAAAGTTGTAATCAGATCTCGATGAAATTAAAACTTAACCAGATGACGTCGGATTTCGATTAAATTTAAAATCATCATAATCAGTAAACCCAGTATAAAGCTATGCGGTATAATACAACGTAGGTCGACGAAAAAATTGTCAAGTAAAAACGCATTATTAGATATAACTCGAAAAGTACTCGTTAGATCTCAAATAAATTTGAATAGGACCAAATGATACGCACTACCTTTCGATTAAAACTCATCGAAATCGGTCCACCCATTCAAAAGTTCTCAGGTATCATACATTTAAAAAAAATACAGTCGGACATACAGAACCTCCTCCTTTTTTGAAAGTCGGTTAAAAAGCGGTTATTTTAATATTACAAACAGACACTGCAATTTTATTTATTTGTATAGATTAAAATAAACATTCATATTATAAAGGAACGACTTTTTCCCGAGCCGGCATGTAGGAAATGTTATTGAGTGGCCGTTCCTGAATTCTGAGTGTTACATCATTTGAGGCATGTTGATCAATACAACTACAAATAAATGCCTATTTTTCCTCCTAGGATAGCAATCGTTACTCATAGTAGGAAATATTTCCGCCTGTAATTGATTACAGGCGGATGTTGCCTGTACGCTGTGTGGTTATGCCAGTAAATAATATAGCCACCGCTCTCTTCCTGTGTCGTAAGAGGCGACTAAGGGATAGCAAAGTTTCACTACCGCCTTGGAATTTATAAAGCCGACCGATGGCGGGATAACCATCCAACTGCTTGCTTTGAAATACACAGGCCTAAGACGGGCAGCAGCGTCTTCGGTGCGCCAAAACCAACCCTGCAGTCACCAACCCGCCTGCCCAGTGTGGTGACTATGGGCAAAACACCTCCCCAAGTTCGCGCCAGACATTAATGCCTGTGTCCAGTCCAGCAGTGGACTGCGATAGGCTGAAGTGAAGTGAAGTGAAGGAGAAGCCTCTAAATTGATTTTCACGAGAAAAATATGTGTATTTACTATTTAATATCTACATTTTTTTTATCTACATTTGTCAAATCTTTATTGCAGTGAAAATATGTATTCCTATATATGTAACCTTTTGTTAGCACTCTCACTTTACGGTATAATGAACATGAATAGTGTGATAATTTCATAAACGTTTGTATTTTTGCAAACGCAATATTAGGGTACCGTCGCGCGTCGTATCAAAAAAATATTGCGTACTCACCCGGATATTAACATTTGATTTACATTTACAAACTTTTAATGGTTGATGTATGATACATTTGTTTGCAGGTTTTCGGACAGTTATTAATAACAATAACTTAAAAAAAAACTAGGCTAAATTTTAATAGTTAAATTTTATAAGTTAAGATAGAACAATTCCGCGGTCATTTGTCAGATATTTCGAAATAATTTTCTTTTATTATGAATTTCAAAGTAATATTACATAGAAAAATAATGTTCACGCAAGAACAACCAACCCCCTATTGTTTCTACTGGCTTACGCGGGATATTGTTAAAGTTCGATTTTTTAAATATTTGTCTTACTTACATTCATACTTAGGAGTCCAAGCGGGGATTTCTGTAGTGACAGAGGCGCGTCAGATTAATATGTCGGAAGAATCCTTACACCCTGTCAGATACTTTTACCCAGTCTTGATCTCTCAATATAGGGGGATGCGTTCAGAGCAGTCGGTCAGATTAGTAAAAAAAAATCGATCTACAAAACAAATCAGGCGCGTCAGATTTAAACAAAATAAGTTCATTACATGCAGAAAACAAAATTACTTTAATAATCTGACGATTTGAACGTGACATATAAAATTAATCGAGTCACAAAGTTGCAAAAAAAATGTTTACCTCGAAATACTCGAACGCAGTTGAATTTTTTTTTATAAGAAAATTAATTAAAAATTATAGAATTAATATATTCTGACGATTTCCATGAGCCGAAGTATCTAAAATTATCAATAGAGTGTACTTAATACGTACAACTACCGAATAATCTGTATTTCCCACTTCACGTCTCTCTTTAAATATATACATATATTTTATAATATATATTTTTTTGTTGTTTTTTTTTATTTTTACATGAAAAAATTAACAACAAAAATAAAAAAAAAGAAGTCAGAAGTCAGAAGTGAAACTTCTTTGTCAAACTAATTTAAAAAAAAAACAAATTAAAAAAATCTAATTAAAAAAACGAATTAAAATACAAAAAAAAACTAATTGAAAAAAAAAAGCCAACGTCACGCAGTGTTCCCAGACAGTCACCCATCCAAGTACTAACCGTCTCTGACGCTGCCGCGTTACCGGTCGCTCAAATTTTATCCACCGTTAGCAAGTTAGCAGTTAGCATCTAATCTTCACGATCCAACAGGTCTTCAAAACGCTCGTATGACTACAAATTTAGCATTATGAGCTACACTATGATAATGTTTTGTATGCTTTTATAAATAGTTTCTATTAAGGGTAGATGCAAAATATTCGTGGCCGATAGCATAATTAAACCTGGTTGGCGATTTTCAGCTTCGTGGACATTTTTTGTCATGCTTTGTAACTACTAATAAGTACTAAAATGATTTAAATAGTAATGTAAGTTATTTAAATTTGCCTCCAGTATTTTGGTAAATATTTCCACTTCTTCCATTTTCCAACACGTTTAAAAATTTCATGTTATCGTTTCAAACGGAACCAGTGCGAAATGAAAATTTTGCGTTCTTATCGATATGAAAGTATACATATTTTTCCATTTAGTTGTGCTACTTAAAATATATTATATTGGTTTGTTATTTGAGATACAGTTTCATGTAGGATAGGTAACTCAAAACCTATTACTTTTCGTTAAATTTTCCAGAATAAAATGATAAAAACTGTTCATTATAGTATAATATTAACACTTCTTGTAAGTATTTTTATCAATTTTTTTAATTCTTTTTTAACTTGTGCCTTTTTTTTAAATAAACAAGTAAGTAATAAGTTTTAAATTTCCATATTATTCCCGTTTTTATTATTTCTAACAGATTGGGATTTATGGTACATTTTTAGATCTAAACGAGGTGCAAAAAAATATTTTGCAATGGAAGAATAACTTGCTAAATTTTAGCAAGGTCAGATGTTTTTATTGTTATTTTTTTGTTTAAATTTTTTTATTTTATAAATTACCTACTTACCTATATATACAAATTTTGTTCTATACATAGGTAGGTGTCTCTACAAACGGCATTTTTGATTTAACCGATGTGAAAAATAAACTTTTACAATGGAAAACCCAAAAAATTGCTGCCCTATGTCCTTCGAATGGGTAAGATTATTATCATTGCTGATATTGAGAAATTATAAAACAAAATAATGTTTATTATTTAGTGTTATTTTGTTTTTAGGGCAAAATTGCAAAATTTGCTGAATCTTGCTTGTAGTACTGCGCAACCAAGTAATGTTACAGTTCGCGACGCTTGTATATCATGTTTTGCCAGAGTTACAGCAATGCCGGAGGTGATACTCAAACAAATATAACTACTTAGTATTTTTAAAACTAATCCAAATAATTATTCAGCAATAATTTTTATAGGGACCTCAAGAGTTGAGCGCACTGAGTGCTTGTGCTGGACAATATTTTACAAATACATCATATGCAACATGTGCAACAAACGTGATGGTAAGAAATTATTTTTTACGATTTATGCTATTTTACGCAGTAATAGCCCAGTCAAATAAGTATTTTACATTTACAAAAATTGGAAGCAGCAATTTTCCTTCGGAATTCGTTGGAGGGGTCACTGGTAGCATAAATTCAAAAAGTAGGGAATCCTGCAGGCTTGTTGCTTCATCCGCCATCTTGATTTAAAGGGTTATTTTTTGTATCTTGAATAACTCGTTTATTTTCAATTTTACACGAAAAATAGATATTACAAAAGTTGTTTAAAATTAAATGTCCTACAATTTTGGTCCACATCAATTTTTTCGTAGGATCGATATTTTTCGATTTATACCTGACAAGAGTTGAGGGTGGACCTAGGTATTGTATTATCGCGTTTATTATTGATGCTGTAAAATAAATCAAAAAATATCGATCGTTCGAAAAAAATTATAAGAGTCAAAATTGTAGAAAATTTTATTTTAAACAACTTTGTTTTTTGTTTGACAATTAACGTGATAATACAATGATAAGATTTCATCCCCTCCCATATTGTCAGGTATAAATCGAAAAATATCAACCCTAAAAAATAAAAGGATGAGAAGTGAGAACCAAAATTGTAGGACATTTAATTTTAAACAACCTTTGTAATAACTATTTTTCGTGTAAAATTGAAAATAAACGAGTTATTCAAGATACAAAAAATAACCCTTTAAATCAAGATGGCGGATGAAGCAACAAGCCTGGAGCCCTGGATTCCCTACTTTTTGAATTTAAGCTACCAGTGACCCCCCCCCCCAACGAATTCCGAAGGAAAAATTTGCTGCTACCAATTTTTGTAAATCTCAGTCCGTTTTTGAGCTAATTTGACTGGGCTACAAATTGCCGAATTTATATAATTTTTATGTTGAGTACCTAAGTACTTACTTTTTTGTGTTTTATCTGATTGTTCGGTTTGTATTTTATTCACAATAATTTTAGTACAAGAAAATAAAAAAAAATAATTAAGATTACTTAAATGAAAATTATAAATTTTGTGTTAACTAAAATTTTTATAGTAAACAATTTTTTTATTTCACTATCTAGGCATTGTCTACTTCAGCTTTAAATGTTCAACCATCTGGTTGCTATTTGGGCTATTGTGATTTTGCACGTTGCTTAAGACGAGTTAACTCTGTGAATTTGGTAAGTTTAAGTTATCGAATATATAATAACTAATTATATACTTATTTTTTAAGAACATTTATTTATTTGTATTTATACTATTTTAGATAACGCAATGTACTAGAGAGGCTAGAACTGGCGTTAACATAACGCTCGACGCTGATAATGTACGGTTTTTTACGAATGTAACATCCTGTATTCTTGCCAAGACGAGGTGTGGTACGTATAATCCTATAACTGGAGATCCTCAAACACCAGGATATACTACTTCGGGGCTAAGAGTCAGCAATGCCCTTCAGTTTTCAGAAGCTGGTGAAATTAGAGTCTTGTCTTTTTCAACAAATACGCCAGTGTCAGCATCTTTTTGCGCCTTAACAACCAACTTAACTCAAACTAATTGGCTTACAAATAATTGTTGATAGGTTTTAAAACCAAATTTACTACTGTTCATATTTATAAAATTTAATATACCTAAAATTAAAACTGGCGAAGAATAAATGAAATAATAGTAGTAAAAAAACCACAACAACAACAAAATAATGGCGAGTTAACCTGTAGGTACGAGTATAAAGAAATCAGTTAGACCAAAATTTAATTTAATTTTACTTCACATGTTACTTGATTTATCAACGCCGAATATATGCCGTTGAGGTTAGGGTCTATGCAGATCACGTTTATTAAACGCGCTGTTGACGCGCCTTTGTAGCGATACAAATGCGATACGCACGCAAGTCAGACGCAGCGTGTAGACCTTTGCACGCCTGTATAAATTCAAATACGCGTTTGAATCTATACAGACGCGCGTGTATAGCGATACAGACGCGATGCAAGCGCGCGTGTGTAGCGATACAGACGCGTCGGTGCCGCGCATTTGAATCGATACAAATGATGACAACAAACTGTTCTGTAGGATAAAAACGCGCCGTCGACGCGCGTTTCTAAATCGCGTCGTTGACGCGCGTGTGTAGCAATACAGACGCGATGCAAAAGCGCGTGTGTGTCGATACAGACACGCCGGTGCCACGCGTTTGTATCGATACAAACGACAACAAACTGCTCTATAGAATAGAAGCGCGCCGTGGACGCGCGTTTAAAAAACGTGGTTTGCACAGGCTTATGAATTCTAACTAGTTTCCCTTCTTACAATGTGACTTAACTTTTTATACACTTTTCAAATTGGTAATTTACATTATTGGGTATTTTTATAAAAAAAAAAAACGTAATGTGCGTTTTAGTGTAATTAGCTAGAGTTAAAATTTTTAATCTCTCAAAAAAATTTCTGAGTACAACAACAGGAAACAGGAAACAGATATTATGTATAAACGAACATGTATCGTTCCATATAATTATGTACTTAATTTATTGGACCACGCAATGCAATGCAATGGTGACAGTGTGGTACGATCAGAATCAAGGATGAACTAAGTCGAAATAATACTATGCGTCAATAGGCACTAAAAGAAATATCAAATCACTTCGAAATAGTAATATATTGAAACGTGTAATTATTTTTAAATAAATAGTTGTTGCATTTATTTGATCTTTAGTATAATTATGGATGTTTTCAAAAGAAACGTAACACTTAACAAAACTTGAGAATTTTAATTGTATAGTGTTTATCATAAAATATTAGTATGTATTAGTATATAAGGGGCTATCTCCACGAGCGAGAGAATCGCGACGAGTTCACCCTTCTATCGTCGGATCGTTTCCGCCAGCGTATCGTCGCGACTCGTGACGGAATCGCAGCGTGTCCACAACGGAATCGCATCTCCACGACGATCGGCGAGAGACAACGCTGAAATTACGCTGCGTTTAACACCGTGCCCGCCACGCGCTCGCTGCGAGAGCGTAGCAAGTCGCGACGATACACGATACCACGACGATAATATCGTCGCGATTCTCTCGCTCGTGGAGACAGCCCCTAAGCTTGAATTAGAAAATAATGTCTTAATGTCACCGTTTTAATGTTTCTTCTCTAACTACTGCATCAATATGGGCTTAATTATTCTGTCACAAAAAAATTAAACTGTTTAATTTGGCTACAAAATGTAATGTTACTGTTTCATCTTTGTTAACGATGGCGTTGAAATGAGAGTTAATTGGTACCTAAAAACGTAACGCGGTGTAGTCAGACTTACGTTAATGTAAGATTATAAATAATACTTAGCATTGTTAGCAATGGATTATGCAAATTAAGGCACTTTAAAAATATTGATTACCACGCATTGTAATATTCATTTACTGAGAGAATTATCGCATTGCAACCGTATAATGGAGCGGATGCACAAAGAAAAAAATGTACCTTTGCAGAAAAATAAGTGTCAATGTCAATATCAATGTCATTTTTAATTGTAAACTTTAGTCTTCACAACTGCAAAGTAGTTTTAAAACAATTATTAAAATATATTAATGAAAAGTGTTTATTCAATACTGAAACCGAGAAAATTTTTTGGTGAATCTTATTTCTTGAAGTTATTTTCATCGTACATTGTAAGTATTTATATTAAAAGGTTAACCAAGTTCTTCATTTAAAATATTCGCAAACTATTGCCTTTATATTATATTTCATGCGTATATATTTTTAAATTTAACATTTTCTGATAATTTCATATAGTATTTATGTTAAGCATACTGTCCTAAATAAATATATATTGATAATTGTGTTTTTCTAAATCTTTGTTTTGTTACGTGAAAAATTAGTACTTTTGTACTTCATAACTACCTATATTTTTTGAGCTATTATCTATTTTACATCATTGAATTATAACAAATTAATAGTTTTAAGGAAAACATTTGAATGATACCAAGAGATTTATATTATGTTAATTGTACAAAAAAAAAAATGGTTAGGTATCAAAGTTGTACTTTGCAATACCTATATATTTTTTGATTCTATAATGTTTATTTGTAACGCTATATTATATACTCGCTGCTGAAGAATTAAATTGAAAATTTTATAAAAGTACAAATATTTTAATTTTTCATCTTAGTCTCCGTTTGGGTCTTTTGCAATTTATTTTTAACAAATTTAGATTTTTTCCTGACTTTCTTTGTAGTTCTAAAAGATTCATCAGAATCAGAGTTATCAGTCATAACATTTAGAATTGGCTTCCGACTAGACTTCTTAGTTTGTATAGCTGTTGCAACAAAAGCACTTTTTCTAAACGTTGATTTTGCGACTCTGTTTTGTATTATTGGTTGTGAATTTCTAGGAACATCTGTAAAACTAGTATTGTTAGTAAGTGTTGAGTTTTCCGATTTTGCATGTTTTAACCTGAAAAAAAATATGAAAAAATGATCACTAACATCAAATAATTCTTCATATTTTGTATGAAAATCCAAATATGTACACACTTTCCCTTTTTTTTAATTGTTTTTAATTTACTAACAGGTTCAATAATTTCATCAGAATTTGTAACTTTAATTGTTATCTTTTTGGATTTTACTTTCTTTTTCTTTTTTTCCTCTTTGCTTTTCTTTTTTTCACCCTCTAATTCTTCTAGTTTCTTAGAACATGACCTGTTACAGATAAATAATTTATCCTTATAGTTTAGAAGCTTTATACTAATTAATGATAACAAAAATAAATTCATATAATGCAAATATAATTATATTTTTTATATAATACTAATTTGTATATTTATCACTGTTTATGTAAATTTTATAAGTATATAAGTTTGTGACAATGTAATAGTGGAATTGTGGACAATTCTTACTATTTAATTCTAAAATATGACATCTTTAACAATAAATAGACTTACTACATAGAAGATGAATATACAGGTAAACACACTATTTTTATCCACAACACCTGGTCTTTTTTTAGGTAAAAATCAAATGTCATATTTTGTAATGAAATTGTGTTATATAAATGTTAATTGCAATACCTAAGTAAAGCTTCACTGTCTGTGAAGTAAGAGTTCATGGCAAAACTGGAAATTCCCCAAGACAAGGGACCTTTTTCATCATCCTGAACCCCGCTCCATACATTTTTCCTTAAAGAATTTAGTTTCACTTGTAATTCTGATGGCTGTGTGTGTCTACTTTTAATTTCAGATAAACTCCTGCAATACAGCATCCATATGTATTATATCTCCTAAAAATATTTAATTATTTTATGTAATAATGTATTGTACTTAGGGGGTGGTAAACGTTGGAATTGATGCCATGATGCCGGATTTAAAGGTCTTTTATTAAATGGTTCGGTTGTCATTGATACACTTCTCGGTCTTCTACATTTAGATGATTTTTTCTCACGATCAGAATTAAATGGTGAATCACTTGTCTGCAAAAGGTATAGATACATTTATAAACAGAAATAAAGTAAAACAAAATAAAACAATTATATTACTTAAATATTAAAAAGATATAAAAATTACTGGCGCTGGAAAAATTTTTAATTCAGGAGGCATCTTTTTCTTTCTTCTTGCTTTGACTTTCGAGGATGAATGTATAAGTTTACGCACTCGTCGAATAGGGCTAAGGTTTCCTTCGATTGAGTCACAATCTGATGATGCATCTGTCATAGCATCTGATGTTAAATCTATAGTAGCTCTTGAAACCTGAATTTTTTTAAATACATTTATTATGCATTAAGAATTTTACCAACATACATACATCATACAGTATGTCATAATTATATTGAAATTACATACCTGTAATGTTTCCCTTTTTGTTTTTTTCTTTTCAATTCTATTGATTTTTTCCAATACTATTCGTTGCCTTTGTGGTCTCTGGAGCATAAATATCAGGTCTGATAATTTGACTACAATTTAATGTTACTACTATTAGTACTTTAGGAAGACCGTCGAAATGCGAGTTCAGTCATGCGAAAATCGCCCTCTCAGACTCAACGGTACACCACTGGAGTCTGTCGCCAAGTTCGTATATCTCGGCAGCACCGTGACCAACAGCGGTGGCTCCGATGACGACGTCGACGCGCGAATCAGGAAAGCAAAAGGTGCCTTTGCCCTGATGAAATCGGTCTGGGATTCGAACGTGCTTACCCGGCGGATTAAGATCTCCCTCTTCGATTCCATAGTGAAGACTATTTTGCTTTTCGGCTGTGAGACATGGAAGGATACAAAGGGTCTGACGAACAAACTACAAGTGTTCGTCAACAAATGCCTTAGATCCATCCTGCGCAGATTCTGGCCGAACACGATCAGCAACGAGGATCTATGGAATCGATGCCACCAAATTCCGATCAAACTAGAAATTGCCCAGCGGAAGTGGAGGTGGATAGGACACACCCTCCGAAGATCAGAGGAGAACACAGCCAGGGTCGCGTTCACGTGGCGGCCGCGTGGGAGCAGGCGACGGGGCCGGCCGGCGCACACGTGGCAGCGAACTGTCGGCGCCGAGCTGCGAGCGGCCGGGCTTAGTTGGAGGGACGCGGAGCGAGAGGCACGGGACAGGAGCGGATGGAGACGTCTCACGAAGGCCCTTTGTACCATTGGGGTACCATAGGACAGCAACAACAACAACACTATTAGTACTTTTACTTTCTATCACTTACATCAACTGTATTTTTGTTAATATCTGGAAGAATTGGAGATGGTGGCGGCGCGAGTTGGTGTGTGACTTCATAAGGTTCTTTCGTAACACATGCCTCAGAACTGCTGCTTGATGTATCTCCTTCATCACTATAAACATTTTGGTTACTAATATGAAGAATATAGTATTTGTTTCATAGTTATAATTTTGGTCTCTACTCTCTAGGTATGTTTTAAATTATTGATCATTGATCATCAAATCTCTGTTATGCTCTTTCTATATATACGTATATCGATACATATTATAAAACAAAGTAGTGTCCGACCGAAATTTCGGTTTCGGTTTCGGCCGAGTTTCGGCCAAAAATCAAGTTTCGGCGGCAGTTTCGGTTTCGGCCAAAATTGGCCGAAACTTTTGCCGAAACCGAAACTGATTTCGGAAGTGGTCGTGCATGCTCGCCTAAATGTTTTTATTTCAAATATTTACTGTAGCTTAGTAGTGGGTTACTTAATTGTAAATGTAAGTATGACTGTCCTACTAATTGTGATCTAGGTATCTTTGTTAATTCTAAATGTGTGATTTGATTATCTTTGTCGAGACTGGAACTAAGAGTTTAATAGTAATTTTAGTAATTATTATTTTTATATAAGAGGTACCTAAAAGAGATTGATGATTCTTCTAAGTACAAATACAAACCAAAGTATTAATTAATAAGATTTCAAAATACCAATATTTAGTATTTAATGAAACAGTAACAATTAGTGATTTGATTATTGATAACTGATAAGCATTTTGCTATGAGCACTTAATTTAAAAAAAAAATCAAAATATTATTAATATTTTTGAAGTGAAACTTCTTTAGGCGCATGAGGGGTAAAATTTGAGCGACCGGTAACGCGGCAGTGTCATGACGTTCAGTACTTGGATGGGTGACCGCCTGGGAACACCGCGAAACGTTGTCTTTTTTTCAACTAGTTTTTTTTTTGTATTTTAATTCGTTTTTTTTTTTAAATTAGTGTTAATTCCCAAAACCTTGTCCACCTTACAACCAGGAGCACAAATAAAACCAGTACCAGTAGAGATGCTTCAACTTGATGTATTGGATTGTTCAATAATTACACAAATGTATGGTGGCTATATATGTACTAACAAGAAATAATTTTGCCAGCGCGATTTAATCTACTACTAGCACCATCTAGTCGTAGACGTGTTAAACTTCGAACAAAAAACTTAAACAAAAAAAAAACTTAAATAATTGTAAGTTTCAGCGTTAACGGTTAGTTTTTTTTTAAAAATTAGTTTGCCAAAGAAGTTTCACTTCTGACATGTGTACTTTGTACGCACGCAATTTTTTTTTCTTATATTATCTCTACTAATAGGTATTATAAAGCTGAAAGGTTTGTTTGTTTGTTCGTTTGTTTGTTCCGATTCTGGTCCGATTTGAAAAATTCTTTCAGCGTTGGATAGCCCATTTATCGAGGAAGGCTATAGGCTATACATAGTCAGGTTAAGACCAATAGGAGCGGCGCACCAATGAAGAATATTTCAAAATCGGGAGGTTTTTTTCCATTTTGAGAGCTTCCGCTGCGAGCACTGCGTAAACAGTTAAAATTTCGCAAAAATCATGCATGCAAAAGTCCGCGACAGCATAAAATGTCTATCTTTTAAGATTAGCTCACTAGAACCTTTTTTATTCTAAACAAATTTGTTCTATAATAATGCAATATTTGCGAAGGTGTTTTTATAAACATGATATAAATGCTTATGCAAATAAATACTTTTTTTTATCACAAGTATTTAATTTAAAACAAAATTGCCCTTTACACCATTCGATTTCAATAAATATGAGATATCGCAGTTTTTAAAAAGTATCGCAGCAAAAATATTATAAAGCTGAAAAGTTTGTTTGTAACACGCTAATTTCAGAAACTACTGGTTGGAATTTAAAAAAATGTTTTTGTTTTGGATAGCCAATTTAACGAGGAAGGCTATTTTTTCTTTCAATTAACGCGTATGAAACCGCGGGGCACAGTTAGTATTAAATAAATGATTACAACAAAATTAATATACTGTGATTCCATTTCATGTCAATACAAAAATGTGTATAAATGGGTAAAATGCACCAAATTTGAGTATTTTAAGGAATTTTATACTTGACCACGTGAGTTTCGGTTTCGGTTTCTTTTTCGGCCGAAACTGTAGCCACGGCCGAATATTCGGTTTCGGTTTCGGTTTCGGCCGGAAACCGACTTTCGGTCGGACACTAAAACAAAGTCGCTTCCCGCTGTCTGTCTTTCCCTATGTATGCTTAGATCTTTAAAACTACGCAACGGATTTCGATGCGGTTTTTTTAAATGGATGGAGTGATTCACAAGGAAGGTTTATATGTATAATACATATAGTAGAGGAACACTGATAGGTTTAGCAACCGTGCGAAGCCGGGGCGGGTTGCTAGTCTAATATATAATACACAATTTTGTGATATCTGTTTTCGACTAATTTATTTATTTATAATGAGAGACACCAACAGAGTTACGTGTTAAAGAAAATAACAACAATGAGCTAAATAATATGCTTAGGTGTTAAGTATAGTACATACCTATAATTCCTCTTAAATGCACTTTAGACAAGAAAGTCGTGCATCTATTCTAAAATTTTAAACATTGAAAAGAACATGAAAGGTTAATAAAGGTATAGTACACGCATACCTTGAGTAATCAGAAAGATCGATATTTGTTGGCTCATCAGCATTTGATCCTTCCTTTAAAAGGCGTGTTACAATTTTTGTTCGCAATCTCTCTTTGCTTGGATCTTCGTCGTAGAAGTCTAGTAATGTTTCACAAAATGTACGGCCAAGACTCTCGTAATCTTGAGTAGAAAAATGTGTTGACATTCTACTACCCATTTCTGATCCTCCGAAAGATGCTTCCATTGTGTAACTGTTTGCTACTCCCAACATCCAAATTACTACTCTAGCAGTTCCTTCTTTACTACGTTGTATTCGAAATTTACAATTTTCAAATGAAAACTGGAATCATCACAAAAAAATTTTTTTTTCAAACTAATACAATATTTAACTGAATATGGTATATCTCAAAAGCTACCTTGTCTGCAGCATTCTTATGTAACATCAAAGGAAACACTTGCTCTTGTAATCGCTTGTCAGAATTTTTGCGGCTTTCACACCCGTAAATGAAAATGTTATGTTTTCTTGAATGAGCGTGTAAATCCACATACATTGCCACGCCGCATTCTTCCTGTAATCTGTTCTTAATCAGGCTTAGAATTAAAAAAAAATTACATACATATTATTGAATAATCTATATACCTTCGTATCATAACTTTTGTGTGCCAAACAGGTGGATATGTTTCTCTTATGACGGTTCTGTATTGTCTATTTAAATCTTTTCCGGTTAGAGAACAACGATTATTACCAACAATAACCTGTAATCATTATTATTTTGTTTATATTTTTATTTTATTTTATTTTATTTTATTAGGATAGCTTACAGCTTATTATAACTACTTATAACTAATACAGAATAAAAATCAAAAAAAGCTAATAACAAGCTACCACATATAAATTCGATTACTTCATAAAACTTAACTTATTCTTATCCTAGCTATAATTTAATTTACTTACTCCGTCAGGATTTAACATCGGCACAAGCTTGAATATAAATTTCTCTCTCAGTTCTCGTGCTTGATTCGAGTCTCCGGTTAGGTAATCCATAAATCCTTTCATCATCCACGATGAAGGTGTTTCGCCAGGATGAACGCGGGCCGTAATTATTACAGCTTTTTTCTTCTTTTTTGAGAGTAGATAACAAAATTAACATTTATGTTTGTTACATAATACTAGGTATTTTTTTTAAATTAAAAAAAATTAGAATAAAAAAATTACCCTGGGTTCCATTTCGTTTGTACTTTGTGGCGCAGTAATGGTTAGATAATAGACATTGTTACCGGCTAAAGTTCGACATAAAAGTCGAAGTTTGGAGTACGTTGATTTGACTGGATGTGCTTGCAGTCTAGAAAGATACTCTTGTAAATCTGAATATGTGTATGGATAACAATGTGCAATGTATACAGCGTCGTCCGTGTGGGGAAATTCTAGATTAAACGTCAACGTGTAACTTGGATTTTGTTCTTCTTCTTCGGACCTAAAATTAAGTTCCATAATAGTATTTATTAAATATATTGAATTAAATTTTATTTGGAATAGTATTTGTATTTATATAATACTTTACGTGGAGTCATTCTTGTAGTAAGCGATATTATCGCCGCAACGTCGCCAACCGATCGAATGTAATTGGGCGTCCTTCGTTGAGTACAGTAAAGGTCGCATGCCATCGTTATATAAACTTTCGGGCTTGGACAAATTAACGATTGAAAACCTACAATATATAATAATAATGACATTATTTATAGAAATTAGTACTTAACTTCTAAAAGTGATACGTCACTACTTTACCTGTACATCATTTGTTTTTTAGTGTTAGACACCCTAAAGTAAAACCATTGCATGTGTCTATTAGTATAGAGATCAGTACGGAGGTGAAGCTCGTAGTAAGCAGACGTTATTTTAATTGCTTTCGCTAAATTTCCGCTTTCAAAACGCGATTCGAACCGCAACTCATCGTCACCCCCCGCACTCGTACACGCCGATAAATACAAGCGAGAGCCTCCTACCGACGAGCGACTAAACTGTAATCATTTTATTTAATTGAATCTTAATTCGTGTTTTTTTTTGTGTTTCCCACACATGAGGGTTGGAATGTTTTTTATTATCATATCCAAATTTCGATCCAGCGGGATTCGAACCCGCAGCGACACGGTAATCCCCGACATACCGTGTCTGTGCTCTAGCCAATTAAGCTATGTAACGATGTACACGCCGAATCGAAATTGTTGATATGATTTTTATTCGGTTTTAAGCAACAGTGGTGCCGTCTATAGCGAGTCCTTTACAGCACCCAACTATTTAAAGTTTCATATTACAATAAATTCTTTGACAAGAGACGACACCATGCTATTTTTAATTAGTATTTTTTTTGTGTTTCTCACACGAGGAAATTCTAAAATGTTTTTTTATTATCATATCAAAATTTCGATCCAGCGGGATCCGAATCCGTATCCCCTTTTCTTGAATCTACCATTAATTGAATATTTAAATTTTTGGTTTTACTAGAAGCATAACAACTATTATATTTTTGATATTGATTAAAACTTTATTAGTTAATACTAACACTATATATGGGCTTGGCCAGAAATAAACAATTATAAAAACAGACTTGATAGAATTATTGAAAACTTTGTAAACTTACATAATTTACTGCGCTCATAGGATAGTATTGAAAGATCACCGTTCCAGCTTCTTCTCCAACAGGCTGTGGCTTGAGTTCTTTCCCAGTCGAAACATAATATGGTTCCGGTGATGCAGGGCTCCATATTAGATGTTGTATTCGCTCCTCTACAACCTTCACAAAAAATATTAATTGTTGAATGTAAAGATACAAAAAGTATACTTTTAATACAAGTAAGTAGTTCTTCACCTGGCATTCTGATGGCCATCGTGGCGCTTGTTGTGGACAGTCAAGCTCTTTAGGAAGTGCGAATAAATCGCGCGGTTCCTTTAATTTTGCTGTTGTTCTAAATGTTTTTATGTCGGTGTTTATTTCTAGCTGATTTGTTTTAATATTATTTTGAAGAAAGTTGGATATGAATGTTCCTGTAAAATATATTTTTTTTACAATGACTTAGTAGTTATAAAATTTAAAACAAATTTGAAAATCCTTTCGATGTATTTATTATCAAGTTATATTATCTCGCAGTGAAGATTACCTTTGTTACATATTGGGAAAAGAGAAGCTTGTAAACTTTTTACTTGATCTATATTTGCTATCAATAAATTATCTTGTAATACAGGATCCCTAGTAGGCAACGTTAGAGTAATCGTTGTGTTGTCGATGTAGTCTCTCTTCTGCTCTTCCCGTTCTATCATCATAACGTTCTCTTGCACGCACTCAAGTTGTTTCCACCATAACATATTGGTTAAATTTATTCTTTACAGTTGCCAAGCTACATAAATCATTCTTATCGCCCTACCTTAAATGTTATTAAATATTCTGTCTCCATGGTTGCAGAACTATTTAGATTGATAAGAATCGACGGATTTTTAACTGCATGTAAACTAGCGAATGAAACGGCGCACGGAAGCACACTGAAGTTTTCGTAACGGGGCCAAAAATTATTATTATTCAGAGACGAAAGCCTTACTGATGTCATGCTCCGATCGTTTTACTATTATCTAGTGATTGGTGACGTCATAGGGGTAGGAGTTACTGACTATAGCAGTCGAATCTAAACACATTACCGTTATAGACACCGAGAGGACTTGTTGTTTTTGAAACCATTAGAAGGCAATTTTCGTTACCTATAATAGTTAAAATTCTGTCTCAGATCAAAATTCCGCTTAACTTTTAGTCAGTTAATTAGTTTTTTTGATACTGTTTATTATTAAATACCTTGTTTTATGATAGTGCTATTTATTAAAAAAAACTATATGAATAATAATATTTATGTTTAGTAATATTTACAATGAAAAATATTAAGTTAGAACTTTTTTCAATTTAATATTTTAATATGCATATTATGTTTGCTGTTTAATAAAATTGTTTTTTCCATGTATACTGTGATATGTAGTTCCTTTACTCACCTTTTCCGTTTTCATTAGTAAATCCTTTTTCAATTTTATCTGAATATACTTGTATCTTTGACATTTTTATCACATATTAACCTAAGTGTGAAATTTTCACTATTTAAACATTTTTGTACTTAATTAAAAACCCCCGTGGTTAAACTGAAGTTATTCATAAAGTTACGAATTGAAAAGCTACTTCATTTTAATTATTAATCTACAGAAATATTATGCAAACGTTGTATTTATTTAACACTTACAACTCCCTCAAACAATCTCACACACATTAGTTAACAAAAGAAAACTGCTTGATTAAAAACTATGACTTTTAAAACAAAAATACTTTGTATTTTCTTTTCTTTGTTTTTACTTTTCAGTTATTAAGGATTTATCTTTCAAAGTGTAATAACTTGCCGCCTCGACGAAAGGCTGATGGGTGACTGCACTTCCTCGTAATGTGAAGTTATAAAGAAATGTTTTAACTTCGTTATGACCTACGATTAAGTTCTTAAACTTTTTATAATACTACCAATGATGATCAAGTAAAACAATATTCTAAATATATATTACTTGTAATAACGGACAAGCTTTTTTCGACTTCGATTGGGCGAATAAATTTTAGCGGTAATTCCTATTATTTTTTTTAAGTAAAAATTATAATAACTTTCGTTTCGTCAATGTTGATCGCTTGATTGAGATTAGCGAAATACAAGAAATAGTCAAAAATTTTATACATTATCTTATTAATATGAGTGCCGTGTAATATTGTATAATTTACAGTATTTATTTGGTAAACAAGAGTATGAATACATTTTAAGGCTAAAACATTCGGTTTTATTAACTAGTCACAAATTGTAGGTATTTATGTTAAAGATAAGAAACACTGTTTCAGATAGATAAAATGAACGAATAGGTACTTCATTACTTACGGGCCGTTTCAATATTTTATTTATCTCTGAGTTTGCTTACTAGAGATAAAATTTTGACGTCAGCTCCATACACATTGTGTTAAAATCTATCGCTAGTAGGCAAAACCAGAGATAAATAGATTATTATTGAAAACGGTCGTTAGGCATTAATCATCATCTCCCTGCCCTTATCCTACTAGGGTCGGCACATCATGTTCTCCTCTTCCATTGCTCTCTATTATTCGTCACTTCAGCGCATACTCCTTTCTTTCTCATGTCCTCACTCACACACTCCATCCATCTCTTTCTTGGCCTGACGATCGCTTTTCGTCCTTCGACATTCATCCCTAACATTCTTTTACCAATATAGCTTTCATCCCTCCTCATTACATGCCCATACCACGTTAGGCAATAATAGTAGAATATATTATTTTCTTGATAGGTTTTTCATTAAATGTTATTCTAGCTGTTTGATTAATTCAACTAGTTATTTAAATTATATCAACTATATAAATGCTACTAGTTATTACATTTTAAAGTTTTAATTGATGTTAAAACTATGGTACAGTGATTAAGTAAAAGAAAAAGAAAAACAATATGCAATTTATGTATAGGTATACCTGTGTATATAGTGTTGTCGTCAAGACAACAAGCTAATAGGTATATCGATTTTACATACTTCAGTAACAGTGAAGTCAAAGAAAAATCTAGGTAGGTACTTACTGGTGAGAAATAACAGTGACTTAATACTTTAAAAAGTGATTTTTATTCTTTAAAGTGTTTTTGTTTATAAGTGCTATCCAAAAATTTAGATAATTTTCATGTTGTATAAAATTTTTGCATGCATGCTATTTATTTTAAAATTTTCTAGCTGTTTGTCAAGCAATTGCTGGCTCTTGATTATAAAATTTGCTCTACGTATTAGTTAATAAAATATAATTATAAAAATATTTAGAATTTCCTCATGTGTGGGTACTGGGTAACACAAAAATTAAAAATAAAATAATACGAATTAAAATAGCATGGTGTCGTCTCTATTGTCAAAGAATTCATTGTAATATGAAACTTTGAATATTTGGGTGCTGTAAAGGACTCGCTATAGACGGCGACACGGCTCAAACCCGAATAAAAATCATATCAAAAATTTCGATCTAGCGGGTACATCGTTCAATAGCTTAATTGGCTAGAGCACCGATACGGTCTGTCGGGGGTGCGGATTCGAACCCCGCTGGATCGAAATTTTGATATGATAGTAAAAATATTTAGTGGCACAATCATCATCATCATCATCATCATTTCAGCCTATCGCAGTCCACTGCTGGACATAGGCCTACACAAGTTCGCGCCAAAAATGACGTGAACTAATGTGTTTTGCCCATAGTCACCACGCTGGGCAGGCGGGTTGGTGACCGCAGGACTGGCTTTGTCGCACCGAAGACGCTGCTGCCCGTCTTCGGCCTGTGTATTTCAAAGCCAGCAGTTGGATGGATATCCCGCCATCGGTCGGCTTTTCAAGTTCCAAGATGGTAGTGGAACTGTGTTATGCCTTAGTCGCCTCTTACGACACCCACGGGAAGAGAGGGGGTGGCTAAATTCTTTGCCGTAGCCACACAGCAAGTGTTTGTGGCACAAATGTTTTCAAAATTGGTTTAATTGTATAAAAAAGTGCATTAACGCAAAGGGAGAATATTTTGAGAAACAATAAATTCATTTTTGACTTTTATTAGTATTTTTTCTTATTCATTCCGGAAACTTTTAGTGCACCCTCTGACACGCAAGTTGGGGAAGGAGGCGTTGTTTGCTTCGACACATACCAGTTTTTGCTTTCATGCCTCTCGTACTTTCATGCTCAATAATATCTTTCTATCAATCGTCATCTGTCACCCGAAGAATGGGTTCCCATCTATGTTACTAATGTATTATTCTTTATTTAGACCAGGTCAAGAAAGTATTGTAATTTTGTGGCTGCATTTATTCTAAAATTACTTTTATCTACAAACTATTTTTTTTTGCTGCAACTATTAATTCGTATTCTAATCTTACATATTATTTTTCTTTATTTAAAGCAGGCTTTATACATAATTTAGCGGTAAGAATAATTTTTAACATATTCATATACTACGGCTATGCTTATTACTTTATTTAATATTCTAAATTACTCTAAACATTTTATCAATTTTTTTACTTAACATTACGTTCTAAACTTTGTTACATTAGTTTAAATTTTTAATTTAGTTTACTTACTTGAATACTTATAATACTATATATTTTCTTTACAATATTTACTTTAACATTAATGCAAATTATAATCTAACAACATCAACATCATCAGTCAACTTTGAGAGTTTAACAAAATATCTAAGTTACTTATTACAATTTACTGCAATAGCAGCTTGCGTAAAATAATTAGTATCGCAGCAACATGGCAGCCAAATATGTCTGGTCCAATAGGGAACACTGTTACTACTTAACCCAAGAAAAAGTAGACTAAACTCTACTTTTGTCTAGTGACTCTACGTAGAGCCACCCAAGTGCCACCGTTTGATAGCCCCTAAAAGGGGACGGTCAGCTTCGAAAACCGCGTCGTGCTACGACCAGCGGTTGCCGAGATCTCCACAATGGTCTCGCGAGGTACTACTCTTATCTAATTCTGGTTCTCAAACCGGGATCAGGATGTCAACTCTATGTAGAGCCTTTTTTCGCCTCGGCGATGGCGCACAGATCTTTCCGTAGCAATGTATACGCAAGAAACCCTAGCATTCTACCGAATATCTCTGGAAATAGTTACTTTAAAACTACGCCCGATGTGTCAGTGTGTTCGGCTTATCACGCTGAGTCGAATAATGCATATCACGTCCGCCGTGCACCCTGGGAATTTGGAGCACGGTGCACGTTACACTTGTTTTTTGCCGATTTCAAAATTTTGTCAAATTTTAGTTAAAGTGGGTCAACCCACTTTAATCGTTCAATTACACCAAATCGCGTTCTTATTCGCGTTTCTGTGCGTAGACCTCTTGATCGGGTCGTAGCTCGTAGGGCGAGGTGATTGGCCGGCACCTTGTACAGCCTGGCACGGATCGATTTCATTATATCCCTAGACTGTCTGTCTGTCTTGTATCACTCATCAATGAAATAAGCAGTAAAATATAGTTATTTTACAATATTATATGATGGAACTAGTTATTTAAGATTTTAATTACAAAAATTTTGAATTTAACTTGGCTCAAACTCGTCGAAACACTACTTGTAGTTTCTTATTATTAGTGTCACAATTTGTTTTAACGTTAACCCTCGTTGGTTTTAATCTCAATCCCTTAATATTTTTTAATTGTCTGTAATAGCTATTGTGTATGAAATACTTGCCAAGTCAAAAAGATGAAATATCGCTTGACAGCGGAAGCCTCTGACTTCTGTCTGAATATATTTCTGTATTTCACGGTTTTAGACCCCATGTACCCATATGAACATTTTTCTTATTGTCGTTTCAGGATAAATCTTCAACATGGGTCGAAAAGTTGTAGTAGCGGCATGTACATTAAATCAATGGGCACTAGACTTTGAAGGGAATTTAAATAGAATCTTGCAATCTATTCAAGAAGCTAGAGAAATGGGCGCTCTTTATAGGACAGGACCTGAGTTAGAAATATGGTACGTTACAATCTACTAAATCGACAAATAATAAAACGTAATAGTGTTGATAAATTGAAATAAAAAAAAATATTCTATTAAAAAGTATTTAAGAAGTTTTATTTTGTAGCGGGTATAGTTGTGAGGATCACTTCCATGAGCCAGACACATTTCTCCATAGCTGGCAAGTGCTTGCGGAACTACTTAAATCTGCAACATGTAAGGACATGCTCATAGATGTTGGCATGCCGGTCCAGCATCGAAATGTCTCGTATAATTGTCGAGTGGCGTTTCTCAATAAGAAAATTTTGCTTATTAGACCAAAGATGATATTATGCGAAGATGGAAACTATAGAGAGACACGATGGTTTTCTGGCTGGACAAAAGTAAGCCATTGAACATCAAGGTTGTGTTTACTCTAGGAATTTTTTGAAAAAATAAACTAAAATTTTTTATTTTCCAGGAAAGACAAGTAGAAGATTATTATTTACCTAGAATGATTACTGCTATTACAAATCAAACCACAGTACCGATTGGTGATGCAGTAATTTCTACAAGAGATACGTGTATAGGTTTTGAAATATGCGAAGAATTGTGGAATCCTCAAAGGTTGATAAAATTATTACTACACAAAAGATGTTTATTTCACGTGCATTAGTAAAACTAATATTAAAACAATAAAAGCGTGTTAATAACATGGAACATCTTACAATACTATTTAATGGAAATCACTAGTCCGTTGGCGCAGTTTGTAGTGACTCTGCTTTCTGCTCCGGGGGATGTGGGTTCGTATCCCGCCTTGAGTCTGGGTGTTATATATGTATATTTATTTATTTATAAGTATTATTTATATGTTTTTATTGAAAAAAAAATCTAGCTATATCATCCGGCTGTTATCTATAACACTAGCATTAAGTTCCTTATCGTAGAAACATATGACCGTGTTTGTATATGATAAATATAAGGTGTTTGACTCCTATCTGCGTTCCTTTGAAATGTGAGGGTTCTGTAGGCTTTATTGATCACGTTCCGCGGAGAAAAAATCCTAGCCCTTTTTTAAATTTTACTTTGTCTTAATATACGAGCTACTTTGGCCAGGTACTTCTGCATAACCGTCCAATACTATTTTTCTTTGCCCTAAAAACGCCGATAAAGTGAAATATTAATACTAACTACCGCATACAATTAAAGAACCGCATATGGAAACGAATTCTTTTTCTCGTAGAATGTTTTTCATTGTAAATTATAGACGTGCTTACGCGCTAACGAAAGGTATCATGCGGAATAGACTCGTAACAAAGTAGATAGTCTATTTAAACGCAGACAAATGTAAAAAAGTGCTAGGATATTTTTATTCACGTGGAATGTGATCTGTAACACCTACAGAACTCATTTGAAGAATCGCAATAAGCAGTCGAACATTATCTATATTTATTTACTAGCCGACCCGTGCCCACTTTGTTGGGCCTTAATTTATTTTTGTGATGCAATTATATAGTAAAGTTTTCATCTCGCTCGTATTTCTCCGACTTGATTTACATGTACTATTATTATTCACTGAATTTTTTGTTCAATCACCATAAAATATAGCCCATATCACTCCTGAATAGTGTAGCTTTCTGTTAGTGAAAGAATTTTCATGATCGGATCAGTATTTGCGAATAATACCCCCTACAAACAAACAAAGTTAGACCTCTTTATAATATGAGTATAGATTTATATACTCGAACATTTTTATTTATTCATTTATTTATGTTTGGAAATAGCTCCTATTAAGCCTATAATAACCTTTGTTTTTTACAGTCGCCATATACCGTTAAGTCTTGATGGCGTAGAAATAATATCGAATGGTTCAGGCAGTTACATGGAACTTAGGAAAGCATATGTAACAGTAGATCTTGTGAAAAGTGCTACATTTAAGAGTGGAGGTGCTTACTTGTTTAGTAATTTACGAGGGTGTGATGGGCAAAGAATTTATTTTAATGGATGTTCTTGCGTGGCTGTTAACGGTGAGATTGTTAGCCGTGGACTACAATTCGCGCTACACGACGTTGTAAGTCTTATATTTTTGTATACATTTACCTGAAATTAATAAATGTCGCTAATCTAATATGGTGTATAATTAAATTTTCAGGAAGTGATAACAGCAACAATCGATTTAGAAGATATACGTTCATATCGCACGCAAATTAGGTCGCGATCACACTTAGCCGCTTCAAACACTCCGTTTCCACGAATATTCGCTGATTTCTCACTATCCGACGACGAAGACATGTATCTTACTGTCAGTCTACCCATCGAGTGGAAGTATCTAACGCCCGAGGAAGAAATAGAACTAGGTACTATTATGCCGTATTTCGTATAGCCAACATCATTTTTTTTTATTGAGATAAATTATTATAACCGACAAAAAAAAAATAGGTTCAGTTATTGTAAGGTACTAAATTTCTTTTTACTACTTACATAATTTTTAAATCTTTGTCCAAAATAGATCCCACGTTGAGTTTGATAGCCGAAAAATATTTCAAGCCGTGAATCGTTGAGATATGCTTTGTCTTCAGTTATTAACTGGTTTATGTTACAAAAAAAATGTTCACATTATGATTAGTTGATCGTAATCTTCTTCAATCATCACGATTCGATTCACGATTCAGCCTGTAATATCCCACTGTTGGGCATCGGCGTCTTCCCTATGTAGGAGAAGGATCGGAGCTTAATCTACCACGCTTCTCCAATGCGGGTTGGCGGATATATTCCCTACTATGAGTAACGATCGCCATCAGGTGTACATGATAGCAACCGGGACCGACGGCTTAACGTGCTCTCCGAGGCACGGTGGGGAGACCCACAAGGACTGCACAAACACCCAGACCTCGGCAAACATCTGTATGGCCAATACAAATGTTGTCGTGTGCGGGGATCGAACCTGCAACCGCCCGCGCAACAGCCAATCGCAATACAGTGCTGTGACCGCTGCGCCAACGCGGCGTCGGCTTCAATCATCAATCAACAAATTTTTTTTTGCCTATTATATTAAACCTTTATTAAATACGACAATATGGACATGTCTCCCCGGTTACTCACAAGGCTTATCTTGCTTATATGTGACTGAAAAGGCTTTATTAGAAGGTAAAACGTGCTAATTGAGTTCGTTCACCTAATCTGTGATTATGAGTTTGATGATAAAAAAATATCATTTACTTTTGTCTTTTAATACCGTTTTACGTCAGGTAACTTTAATAGCAGCATTAGCGGCTAGTGAAAACTAGTAAGTTATTTAATTATAAAAAATATTTTATTTCAGGTCCAGCATGCTGGTTATGGGATTATTTAAGGAGGTCGGGTCAGGGAGGGTTTTTCCTTCCTCTAAGCGGAGGGGTGGATTCCACTAGTACAGCATGTATTGTTTTCTCAATGTGTACACAGATTTGTGATGCTGTTCAGAAAGGAGGTAAATTCTGAATTATGTGATGCAACTGTTCTATGTATTTTGTATGTATCTAGTTATTTATTTCAACTGTACCGAATACCGATTTTGTATCTTTTTATTTATTGTTAAGTTATTGGATCTTAGTTTAAATATTTTTTTGAAGTGAATCTTCTTTAGGCGCATGAGGAGAAAAATTTCAGAGACCGCTAACGCGGCAACGCGTCACGCGGTCAGTACTTGGATGGGTGATCGCCTGGGAACACCGCGTGACGTTGGCTTTTGTTTTTTTTCCATTACTTTTTTTTGTATTTTTAATTAGTTGTTTCAATAAGTTTTTTTTATTTAGTTTTTTTATTTATTAGTTTGGCAAAGAAGTTTCACATCAGACGTGTATTTTATTACAAAATTATTGTGTTATTTATTACAACTGAAAGTAATTAAAAAAATTATTTTATTGTATTTGTTACTGATTACTCCGTAATATTTGTAAACATTATTTTTAATCTGTTGTATACATCAAGTTAATAAACCAATAGCAAAAGAGAAAAAAATTGTTATAGTGAATTTATTTGTTGACAGAAAGCCAAGTTTTGTATGACGTGAGGAAAATTCTCTGTCAATCGGATTACACGCCGAGCGATCCTATGGAGTTGTGTAACAGGCTACTGGTGACGTGTTACATGGCGACAGAGAACTCTAGCCAGGAGACTAAGTTACGGGCCTCACAGGTAAAAATAATATAACTTGAGTGTAAACCTAAAATAAGCGACAAATATATAGAAAATAAGTACAAAAGGCGGCCTTATCTCTGAAGAGCGATCTCCGGTACCTGGTATATTGATGGTATGGTACAGTTTTTGTGTGCATAAAAATAAGAAAAAAAAAATGCTTCGTCGTTTATTGGATTATTTATTGCGTCTTGAGGAAACACTTCAGGTACTGAATTAATTTATCAGATTTTAACATTTGACTATATATTATTTTTTATTTGTTTACAGTTACTTATCTCATTAATATTAAAACAATTTGTGTTAATAAAATTTCTAAATTGTTATCATTTATTATTAGAAAGCAACATAATACAAAAGTTACAAAAGAAATCTAAAGTATCAAACTACAACTAGCAGACGTTGAGAATTTGAACATGTTAACAAATTTGATGAGTATCAAAACGTATCGCGAGCGAATCCGTTATACATATTTTGTTGTACTCTAAATGATTTAAATAAATAGAATATGTATTATTTTTGTTTTTGTGTTTCCCACACATGAGGAAATTCGAAAATGTTTTTTATTATCATATCAAAATTTTCGATCCAGTGGGATTCTAACCCGCACCTCCCGACATTCCGTGTACGGTGGTCTAGCCGTTGAGCTATGGATCTATGTCCAGCTGGATCGAAATTCTTCATATGATTTTATTCGGTTTTAAGAAACAAAAATCGAAATCGAATTTTTTAAATAATTGTATTTTTTGAACAGAATAGGTTTACAAAAGAAAAGCTTTACAAAAGCCTGGTTTCCTTCCAGCTTTCCAGTGAAATAGGTAGTTATCATTTTCCCATAGTGATTGATTCGGCTGTGAGTGCCGTTATTGGTATATTTACAACTGCGACTGGACTTGTTCCTAAGTTTAGAAGTAAGGGAGGCTGCCCTCGACAAAATCTTGCCTTGCAGAATATACAGGTAACATTAAAGCTATGTATATGTGTGTTATTATGAGTTACTCCATATCTAGACTAATATTATAAAGTTGAAGAGTTTGTTTGTTTGTTCGAATTGATTTTTTTTTTTGTGTTGGATAGTCCGTTTACCGAATAAGGCTGTATAATATTATAGTACGTTTTTTTAGGGTTCCGTACCCAAAGGGTAAAAACGGGACCCTATTACTAAGACTTCGCTGTCCGTCCGTCCGTCCGTCCGTCCGTCCGTCTGTCACCAGGCTGTATCTCAAGAACGGCTATAGCTAGAGAGTTGAAATTTTCACAAATTATGTATTTCTGTTGCCGCTATAACAACAAATACTAAAAACAAAATAAAATAAATATTTAAGGGGGGCTCCCATACAACAAACGCGATTTTCTTGCCCTTTTTTGCTCGATATCAATAATGGCAACAGGTAAGCACTTGAAATATTCATAAAATACTCAGTTGTATTTTTACTTTAATAATAAATAATAAAATTAAAATAAAATTAATATTTAAGGGGGGCTCCCATACAAAAAACGTCATTTTTGCCTATTTTTGCTCTCATACAATAAAAGTGATTTTTAGCCGCTTTTTGCCCGTTATTACAATCAATGTACCTAGTCAATGGTACGGAACCCTTCGTGTGCGAGTCACACTCGCACTTGGCCGATTTTTTCTCAAATTACTGCGAGTGAAATAGCGGGGCACAGTTAGTGAGAGTCAATGGTACGGAACCCTTCGTGCGCGAGTCAGACTCGCACTTGGCCGATTTTTTCTCAAATTACTGCGAGTGAAATAGCGGGGCACAGTTAGTGAGTTATATATGTCTAGAATCGTTCCTGAGGTAGAATGGGTTATTCAGGGGGTTATAGCAACGTGGTTTTTTCGTATTTCTATTAAAGTCGTTTATTGAAGTGCTAAATTCATTTCAGTCTTAATTTCTCTTCATTTTTCATGTCAAACAGACTTTACCCATTTTTACGATACAGATAATTTAACCAAATCTTATATTATTAAACGAGAAATTCTTGTATATATATATATAATCTGAATCTCGGAATCGGCTACAACGATTTTCGTGAAATTTAGTATACAAGGGATTTCGGGGGCGAAAAATTGATCTAACTAGGATTCATTTTTAGAAAATGTTGTTTTATCCGTTTTAGGCAATGAAAAAATTGCTAAAATATTGTTAGAATAGGAAGGTTAATTTCGCAATCGACATCAAAATATTAATAGCTCAGGTGGGAAATCGGTCGAGATTTACCGAGATCATGGTTCAAATCTCAGTCTACAGATTTATTCTTTTTTCTTTTTTTTTTTTAAATTTCACTCGTGATTTTTTATTTAAGTAAAAATAAAATATAAAACTACCGAGAAAATTACAAAATAAAAAATAAATAAAATAAAAATACCGAGCCAGGCTCGGTCACCCAGGTACTATTATAATTATTTACGTACTACACACCTGTACTGTTTAACCAGTGACAAGTGACGTCACAATGCGTAAATATCGACAAATTAGTCTCTCTCTTTCCTTTTCTGTCTCTCTTTCTCTCTCTCTCTCCTGTGTCTCTGTCTCTCTCTGTGTCTGACTGCTCTTACGAGCGTGATCGATGTCCGAATTTTACTACTATTACGTAATGTGCACTACATTGTTTTGAGCTGTTAGTTGGTTATTTTGAATTATGCTTCATTAATTTTTTATTTATATAAAGGTAGCATTTATAAGCTAAATGGTACTAGTGCAGATTTAATACTGTAAACTTTTGTTGAGAATCTACATGTTCGATTCACTAGACTAACACAGCTCTAGTACGGCATTGTGAACTGATACTCCATCAATATTATTAAAGCGAAGGTTAGGGTAGTTTTATTTATCAACTAGCTTCTTCGCGCGACTTCGTCCGCGTGGAATACGATCAATTCTGTCATACATGATTTTTGCGAAACGGAAGCTCTCAAAAGCTAAAAAACACGATTTTGAAACATTCTTCATTGGTGCTACGCTCCTATTGGTCTTAGCGTGATGATATATGAGTATTTCTCACGAAAGATGTACATGTAACGAAAAAGTTGTTATGAAATATCATAACGAAATAGTTTACAAAGTAACGAAATAGTAAACTAAAGCTAAGTGTGCATGAGTGCTTTAATAAAAGTGCAGGGAATAAGGGAATTAATTAAAAACATGTTTTTCATTATAGGTGCACTTATTATTAGCTGAAATCAAAATGAAATATTCAAATTAAAAGACAGGAAAAAGAAAAAGTTTTAACCGAAAAAAACTGAATTAAAAATAAACTGCGTCTTCTATATTCATCAGGGAAAGACTGCCCTCTTTTTCGACCAATTCAATTTTTAAAAATTACGTAAAATCAAACCAATATCCTTTAAATAAATACACCCTTACTGGCGGCGGAGCACATACATCTCTCCAAAGTTGAGCGGCTTAGGAGTACATAAAAGACGAACAAACGAAGCAACACACTTGTTTCTCCATAGACACATTTTTGCCTATTTTTGGTGAGATTAAAAGCAATAATAGACTTTTATTCTACGAGTTTTGCAACTTGTCAGAAAAAACATCAACTACCCGTGCTTTTTGGACTGATCAGCTGATTATCTTGTCGTTAAATAAAAGTTATTGCTTTTTACCTTACTAAATAATAAGGCAAACAGATGTCAGTTTAGAACTCCGGTAAATAAATAAAAAACTACGCAGTAATATATATGTCAATGGTCTACACCCAGCTTTAGAACATACTATTTCGTTACGTGACGAAAAACAACGAAACAGTAAAAGGAAATAAAACTCAATAACCTCTAAAAGAAGTAGATTTTTATCCATAATGAATTTGAAGAATGTAATTCACTTTAACAATTATCCTAACATACATTTTTATTAACTTGATATACAATTAAGAAGTATTTACCCCGAAAAAAGTATTTTTTTTCTCTCGTATCGAAATAGTAAAACAGCCGGCGCACTAAGAGAATCTAGTTTTTGACAGAGAAAAAATATGGCGTTGACATTTACCATCGTCCAATAGGGACGTTTTTAGAGTTGTCAGTACAAAATACTACAGATTCGTTCATAAATTAAAGAAATTACTGAGAAATGGCGTGACTAAAGAGTACGTGACTAAAAAGTAAAAAAGGTGAGACATTTTGTTTATCGCGTGAAACGCAATTATTTTAAAGAAAGCAGGATACAAGCATCCCTGAACCTTAAACCAGATTATACGAACTTGCTAATTACAGAAAATTTGAACGTTAGACATACGTCATGTAGTATATTTTGAAGCGGAAAAGTCGTTGGTACCCATTGAGACAAAAAGATTTTGTATGGAAGAGTAAATCATGATAGTGACAACTTGAAGCGTTACACAATTTTATGAAGTATTTTAGGTCCCTGCAATATCTAATCCTAATCAGGAGTATATTTTCTTCACCACTTCGGAAATATTTTACAAGAAGTTTCATCGTTTTATTTTAATATTTTGACTCAAACTTTTGAGACATGATTTTTTCACAAATGTACATCTTTCGTGAGAAATACTCATATAGCCTTCCTCGTTAAATGGGCTATCTAACACTGAAAGAATTTTTCAAATCGGAGCGGTAGATCCTAAGATTAGCGCGTTCAAACAAACAAACAAACTCTTCAGCTTTATTATATTAGTATAGATTAATTCATGTTTCTCGCTCTTTCGGAAAACAATTAGTAAAACAATTGAAATGATTATTTTTAAATATAATGTATTTTAGGCACGTCTTCGGATGGTTTTGTCGTATTTGTTTGCTCAATTGATGCTGTGGGTGCGAGGGAGGCCAGGCGGTTTGCTTGTATTGGGATCTTCTAATGTCGATGAGGCGTTAAGAGGGTATATGACCAAGTACGATTGTTCGAGTGCCGACATCAATCCTATCGGTGGAATATCTAAGACTGATTTAAAATCGTTTTTGCAATACGCTAAAAGCCGGTAAGAATTATATGTATTATTTTCTTTATTATAAAGCCAGTAATAGATTTATTGAAAATGAAACAATTATTTTTTGTTAAGTACTCTGTGTAATGCTTAAATGTTTATAGACTGACTTTTGCAATTAGTTCCGCATTAAAATATTGTCTTATTTAGTCAGACCTACAGAATCGCAGGATTAATTGTACTTCCACAAGTTCGAAATAGCCTGTATATTAAAAAAAACTAATATATAACTCCACGCGCTCTAAACTTATATTAAGACCATTTGTTCGGAATTTAAAATGTCTACTGGCACTACTTTTTATTTAAATGTCGTTAAAATTGATTCCACTCATGACCATAGTATATCATAATGAAACCTCCTAAGTCTTTTGAAACTCTGAAATATCTATAATCGATAATCAGTAGTTTAGCAGAATTCAGTTCTTAACCTTCTTAGAAACAAGGTCCAAATGGCACATTTTACAATACAGTTACGGTGTTTCAAAATTGTCAGTATTTCAATCCAATATGTATTTTTTGTTTCAGTTTCTTCTTGCCATCTCTGTCTGAAATATTACAAGCGCCACCCACAGCTGAATTAGAACCCCTGACCGACGGTCAGATTACACAAACAGACGAACAAGACATGGGTATGACGTATGCAGAATTGTCGGAATTCGGTCGCCTTAGGAAAACCTATCACTGTGGGCCGTTTAGTATGTTCCAGAAACTTGTTCACGAGTGGAGCAATAAATGTTCTCCGCACGAGGTAATATAAATATAAATCTTAATATTATATAAAACAAAGTCGGGTTTGTTCGAACACTAACATATAACTCGAGAACGGCTGTACCGATTTTCCTGGTTTTTGATTTGTTGTGTTTGTCTCCATCCTGAATAAAATAACTATTTGAAACAAAATATTCCTGTGTTTCGCAACTTTCAAACATTTGATGTTCATCCCGTCAATACGATACTCTCCCCTCAAGTTCAAGAACGTATTTAAATAAAGGTTTCAAATCGACAAGATATATCCACAATATACGGATAGTGGCGTATTTTAGATTTTAAAAATGTATTTATTTAATGTAAATATATATTATATATCTACACAATACACACACGGTCATCTGCTCCTAAAGTAAGCAACTTAATGCTTGTGTTATAGGTTACAGCCTACTGGTATAGCTACATTTTTTTTTCGATAAACATACTTATAAATAATACATATATAAATATATAAATGAATATGTATATTACACCCAGACTCGGGGTATGAATCGAACCCACAACCCCCGGAGCAGAAAGCAGGGTCACTACAAACCGCGCCAACGGGCTTGTCAAATATATATTGAAGAATTGCTCGTTTAAACGTATTAGATTTAAACCTGAAACCGTGTTTAGGTGGCAGAGAAGGTGAAGCACTTCTTCCGCTGCTACGCCATCAACCGGCACAAGATGACGGTGCTGACGCCCAGCTGCCACGCGGAGAGCTACAGCCCCGACGACAACCGCTTCGACCACCGGCCCTTCCTCTACCGCGTGCACTGGACCTGGCAGTTCCGCGCCATCGACGACGCCGTAACATACCATTACGCTGCCTTAGACTAGTTTTAGACTTCAGCCTGTAATATCACACTGCTGGAAATATGCCTCTTTCCCCATGTAGGAGAAGGATCAGAGCTTAATCCACCTCGCTGCTCCAATGTGGGTTGTCGGATATATTCCCAACTATGAGTAACGATCGCTATCAGGTGTTCATGATAACAACCGGGACCGACGGCTTAACGTGCTCTCCGAGGCGCGGTGGGGAGACCCACATGGATTAACAATCAGGCCAGAAATAAATATTTGTATAAACACAAATATCCACTCTGAGCGGGAATCGAACCCGCGACCGTCGGTGTTTAGGTGCCGCCGACACGGCACACGCACCATTATACCAGAGCCGCGGTCGTCAGTTTTAGACATTACCAACAGCCACAAAAAAGTCAGAAAATGACTAAGGGGGCGTTCAAGTATTACGTAACGCAAATTTTGAAGATTTTGACCCCCCCTCCCCCCATGTAACGCGCCGTAACGTTTTCCTGTACCCCCCCTACCCCATAAACGTTACGTAACACCCAACTGACCATTTTTACCACTTTTTTACCCAAATGTCACAACTATATTGCACAAACTAACCGGAAAGTCGCTAAATTACTTTTGTTATTGTTTTAATCGCGTTTGTGGTAGTAATAACTAAATAAAACAGTAGATTTTAATACTCTAGTTTTTTTAATTAAACAAAAAACAATGTTACGTAACGCGTTGTTCGAACCCCCCCTCTCACCCCTGTAACGCATCGTAACATTTAACAAGACCTCCCCTCCCCCCAATTAGCGTTACGTAATACTTTAACGCCCCTGAATTAAAAATAAAAATTTATTTAAAAACTGAATATTGAATAAAGAAGACAGACAATGCTATATTACTATTAAAAATATCAGATATCTTAGTTTTTTTTAAAAAATAATTATGTATTATTTGTTAATTGTTTAGCAGTAACACCAAAAAAGTCTCTATATACTTATGTACGCACGTAAGAAGTTATACTTCATTGGCTAGCTAACTTCACGTTGCTAACTTCTTCGTTGACTAGCTAACTTCAGGGTGTTGGTTTTTTTGGTGACTGTGTGCGCGCGCATCATAAAAATTTACTCCCATAATTTTTCTCTAACGCGTCAAAAGAAGTATAACTTCAAAAATTATTATGGTACAACATAAGTCTTATAAAAGTTATCGTGTACCATTGCCATGGCAGTCAGTTGTTTTGTGATTTTAAAAATAAGAAATGAATTATTAACCGTCACTAAATGTTAAACTATTCAAATATGTATATTTCTAATTTCAGGTAGCGCAAATGACTAAAGAGAAGCGAATACTACAAGGCGATTGTAACACAAAACAAGAGGCGTCCAACTCGAACACAAATATTGCAACACATTTCAATATGCGACGAGACAGGAGGGGAGTACTTATTTAAATACATAAATGAAAACAATATAATCATCTACGTAGCTAAGAAATTCTTTACAGAAATATTTTTTTAATAATATAATAATTCAATACTTGACATTTTTTAGTCAAAAAGTATTTTTTGACAAATGATAAAAGATTTTGTATGTAGAGGGGAAATAGTAATACTTTAAAATTCGTAGCGTATTACCCGTACTTTGCTACGCCAATGAAATAAAATTTATTGTATCAACATTCAACTGTGTAATATTTTAATATTAAGTAGTTATTAGGTACTCTAATGTACAGTTTATTGCATTGTTTTTTTTTAAATTATTATAACAATAATTTTATTAAAAATGAGTTTGGGTATATTAAGTGTACTTGTTAGTACATCTTAGGCGCTTCATCTAAATTAAAATATGTACCTATACAATAATAAATATTATGATAGTTATTTGTAATTGTTCCTAAAAATATTTTAGACAATAGCTTATATAGAATAGCTCAAATAGTGACTTATTTTACTATGAATTTATTGTTCAAAATATATTTATAAACCCGTACAAAATTATGATTATATTTAAGTACAGAAATTGTATTTTGTAGCACAAATAATAATAATCAATATAAATATATAGTATGTATGTTAATAAAATATAAACATAATTTGTTTAACTACTTTTTTTTTAAACCATTTATTTCAACTTAAGAGCGTGCATAAGGCGAGCAAAAAATCAGATTTCACCCGCGCGCCCGATGAAACAAAATATACACAAAGCCTCGTGTCAGAGTGCGATAGACGATATAGTTTTGAGCGCATTACGAATGTAAAAAACGACAAATATGTTATTTTGTATATAATTCCGAAACTAAAAGTAATAACATTAAATGCCTTGGCATAGCCTTTACTTATATTTAAATGTAATTAATTATCAAATTTTTGTCTTAATGGTCATAACCATATCGAGTATAAATAGAAAAAATATAAAAATTAGAGGTTACTTCGTGATTATATTTTATCGAGGAAATTTCCTTATTTTATGTTTTTGATATGGGTCAACCCTTGCAAATATCACGTAGTTTGTCATATATTTTTATTTTAAGATTTGGTCTGGAACTTTTCATGTCAAAACAAATAGAAGATGGTAATTTTGCATTATGCACACTCTTAAGTGCTATTACTTTTACAATTTGAATACAAAAAAATAAAAACTGAAATGTTCGTGAGTTTTTGCTGATCCACTATAGACCTGAAAAAAATTAAAAGGTTTCAATTCATCACATTTAAGATTTTGTTTAATTCAATAGCATTATATTATAATATTTAAATGTAGGCATTAAAATTTACAAAAAAACACTCGACTTATTAATATTGTACTAATTAGTTTATCATTTAAATTCATCAAAATAAAATAAAATGAATCACATTTATTTAATCATTTAAATATAAATTAATGTATTTTTGTATTATTACACTTATTTTAATTTTTTTTAATGTATGTTAGTTGAAAAATTACCGAATAAACTTAATGGTTTGCTTATCGCGTTTGAAGCTGCGCTTACTGCACTCGACACCGCGTCTTTACCTGGAATTTCATAAGATGTGTTTGCTTGCAAACGAAAAAAAAACCACTTCAATTAAATCGATAAGTAAAACAAAGTATTCATCAGATCTCGATTAAATTTATTATTATTATTATATAAAAAATAAAGTCGAATTGAGAACCTCCTCCTTTTTTGAAGTCGGTTAAATAGTACGTTATTAATTATTATTGTTAGTGTATAGTTTCAAATATTGATTAAATAATTTACTGATTAAGAAACCATCGAAATCGGTCCACCAAGCCAAAAGTTCTGAGGTAACATACAAAAAAAAATGAAATACATTCGAATTGAGAACCTCCTTTTTTGGAAATCGGTCAAAAATAAAAACAACTTACTTGGAATATCCTTTGGTATTTGTTTCATGGGATCTGTAGCGGCTGAAAAATATTCGTAATTTCATAATGTTTACTGTTTAGAATATAATATACCACAATAATAAAATGACGATAATTGCTATCACTTTCATAAATGCTCTGACATGAAACATTATTTTATATTTTATATTGTATGCAATATCAATATATCAAATATTCAACGATTGCTTTAAATTTGCTTCAAGTTTTTTTTATCTCTACAAAAGTCATTAACTTCAACTTACGTAAAACATCCTTTGCTTTAGAAAGTGCATCTGCTCCAGGGAGAGACGATGGTGATAGTTCTGAAATAAATGTAGTTTAATTTTTTAAATAAAAATTATTTGTATAATTTTATATAAATTAATGTTTTGAGCAAATCTTATTAACTACTTACTGAACACTTTCAAAACGTTATCCATCATATTTTTGCTCAAGTTGGCGACGTCACTAGGGTTAAAGATACCTAATAAAAAAAAATTAACAATATGTACATGAATTATTCTGACAAAATATTTCAAAAATAAATAATTTTAAATACTCACTTGTTAATTTTGATAAATCGCCAGACACGGATGAACCAGGGCCTAGATGATGTAAACAAATTTTATTTTGTATGAGAAATCTACTTTTTTACCTGCGTTGACTTATTACATTTTGAACAAAGATTGAGGTTAAATTTAGTAGGTAGGTACTTACTCAACAGTTTAAATAAACTTTTGATAAAATTTTCGCAGGCAGATATCACGGTTGACATGAATTCTGTTCCTGGTTTTACAATATCGACAGGATTAACTGGATCTGAAAAGTTGTTGGTGTTACAAGAAATGAGTTGTCAGAGTTTAAAGTTAAAGTTAACATTGTTTTTTGTTTGTTTTAATGAAGAAAAAAAAATATTATATAAAAAATTTGCGTGCGTAAAGAGTACACAGTCATATCAGAAGTGAAACTTCTTTGGCAAACTAATTAAAAAAAACGAATTCAAAAATCTACTAAAAAAAACTAATTGAAAAAAAAAAACAAAACAAAAAGCCAACCTCACGCGGTGTTCCCAGGCGGTCTGGTCTGTGCGGTCAACCATCCAAGTACTGAACGTCATGACGCTGCCGCGTTACCGGTCATTCAAATTTTACATCTCATGCGCCTAAAGAAGTTTCACTTCAAAAAAAATTACCTACTCGACCATTCACAATTTAAATTTTTTGAGAGCTTACAAATGCAGCAAAACACTTAGTCTAAATACACGTTATTTTCATAAATACTTTTAGATCTAGCTGACATGACGTTGCGAAAAAAGTTTACCTTTAGAAGCACCAAGAACAGCGTCTTTTCCTTTTGATGTTACGTTAGCAGCGTCGGCCACTATAAAATAAATAAACGAGGCAATTTATTTAAAAAAATGAGGCTGAAAAGAATAACATTAACGTGCAATCCATTTTGATAAAGATGTTGGTGAAATTAATTAATCATCTGATATCATTCTTGGACAGGTGATTAGTTAGAGTAAGAGACCCCGCAGACATACAATTGTGAATTGGCCAACTATCGAACAACTAAATTGGGTACTTTTACAATTTAGTTGTACAACTTTGAAATTGTGCGTAATCGGAAGGGAATTTCGATTCTGATGCGATCGGTATCCAATTATTTAGTTGTACAATTTAGTTGGAGAAGATGTGCGGGCTAGCATATGTCACCACTCACCATACCTATTAGTATACTCTTCGATTTAGTTGGCCAACTTGAAATTGTATATCTGCGGGTGCACTAAGTCTTATTCCCTCATAAAATAATAAACTTGACTTATGCAATTTTTACCTCTATTTATACTTTTATTAGATGGTAATCGTACGGGTTTAGCCGCAGAAAGGTTGTACTCGTTTAACGATACGAAAATGTAACATTAACTTACCAGTATCGGCGGGGTAAGCGTGCTGAAAATGTAAGAAAAAATAATTTGTATCTTGTAATAAAAAGAAGGGTCCTACAAAACACGTATTAGAACGTAGATTTAACTTACTAAATGTGTGATCGTAGTCACAGTGAAAATTAATAACACAATAAATTTCATATTTTGCGTTGAAATCGATATGTTTTCTGAAGCTGTTTTTATTATACTAAAAATGAAATCTAATTGGGCCACTTTATAAAGCAATAGCTACCTACATTCTTTACTTTCGTAGAGACACCTGAATAAATATACGCACAAAGTTCAATTTGTGCAAGTGTAAATATTATTTAAATCTTTCGAAATTTTCTATTTGATATTGCGTTTATGTGTGTCGTAATATGAATTTAAATGGAATAGGGTAGAAAAAATAAGTACGAGTATTGTTTTCTACACTGCGTCTTAGTAATGAGGTCATGTTTTCTGGGTTTTGTATGATATAAGAAATAACAATACAAAGATGATTTCGTCATAGTCACTTTCTCACAAATGAAAATCGGCGTCAACTTCATAAAAATATAACATGCACATAAATTAACATGTATGTTTTCATGCTTCAAACAAAAATGATTTAGTAACAGTAAAATTCCTTTGTTAACAAGTTCAAAATGTATGAAAATAACTTAAACGTTTAGGTGTTGAATATTTAATACTCGTTGTATCTTTATTACGTTTTGAAAAAATTAATCAATTTTTATATCACGATCACGATTCAGCCTGTAATATCCCACTGTTGGGCATACGCCTCTTCCCCATGTAGGAGAGGGATCGGAGCTTAATCCACCACGCTGCTCCAATGCGGGTTAGCGGATATTTAATTTTGATATATTTTTTTCTAATCCTCTATGATCTATATTCTTATGTAAAAGTTTGAATTGAACTACCAAAAAAAGGGCATAAAATATAACGATTGCCTCAGTAGTGCGACCGTAAAGCCTCATTCTTGAATGTATGGGTTTTAAAATATATTGATTAATGTGTCAAATAAAATGTCAATCAAATCTATTCAAAAGTTTCTATATAATGCGCAACTGAGATATAGATAGAAGAAAAAAACTAGCCAAGTGCGAGTCGGAATCGCGCACCGAGGGTTCCGTACAAACAAAATTATTAAAAATATTCTTATAATATGATGTAACTAAAAATTTATGCTTTTCGCAATGTTTCCTTTATTTGTGCTATAAGACGTTGCTTCGTATTAGATTTCAAGATTCTGAGTTCACGGTAAGTAACCTGTAGGTTTTGAATCCCTTGCGAGTTTCGAAAATTTGCAACATAAACAGCTCGTATCTTTTTATTGCGTTGACTTAGAAATTTGATTTTTTTAATAACTTCAAGGGACAGTAGACCTGAGTATTTGATATGAATTTCAGCTTGATACCTCTAGGCGTTCCTGAGAAAAAGGGTCTTGACAGACAGAGGGACAATATAGTGATCCTATACGCTCTCGTCACGCACTCACCCGCTTTCCTTACTCCCCAAGTCTAGGGCGCGTAAAGAAGTTTTACTTCAAAAATATTTTGTACCATATGATATGATAAAAAATATTTTATATTTACTTTAGTATATTGAAAATAAATCGCGAAAGGGTTGGCTGGAAAATTAATGGCCAAGCGTGGGCCAAGCTATATTATACTCGCCAACCTCCATTTAAACCACATTAACCATGTGGTTGAAAATAACTAGTATCAGTATATATCAATAATCTGTTTATACCTACCTGCCATATCCATATCCCAGTAGTTATGCCAGAAAAATAAAAGATAACCCAACGATTACATTTTAAACAGGCTTCATATTGCCGGTTGGTATTCAATTATTCTTTTAACTCATCGGTGCATATTTAAATAAAGATAAATTTTTCAATTTTGAATTAATTATTGCCTGGCCAGGAATTTTTCAGCCAACTCTCTCGTGATTTATTTTTAATATACTAAAGTATAGTTATAAAATAATTTTCATCCATTAAATAGATGACTGAAGGTGGTCTCTAGTTCTGATCTCCTACATACAACAATAAGTAGGTACATATTAAAATACTAGAGAGAAATATGTAGAGACCGTAAGAAAATTAAGACTCATAATTTTTGTTTACCCATCTCTATACATATCTTAATATATATAAATCTCGTGTCACAATGTTTGTCCTCAATGGACTCCTAAACCACTTAACCGATTTTAATCAAATTTGCACACCGTGTGCAGTTTGATCCAACTTGAAAGATAGGCTATATTTTATTTTGGTATATGTAATTATTATATTTAAGAAAAAAAAAGGCGGTACGAAGTTCGCCAGGTCAGCTAGTATATATATATAAATGAATCGCTGAATGTGTTGCTAAGCGCAAATCTCGAGAGCGGCTGAACCGATTTCGCTAATTCTTTTTTTATAATATTCCTTGAAGTACGAGGATGGTTGTTACGGAGAGAAAAATTTAAAAAATTGCCTAAAAAGTCTAAAAACAACACTTTTTTTATATTCCCCTACAAAAGATTCGTAATTATACTTAAAAGTCAATTTGAACTTTAATACCATACCATAAAGTTTAAATGTTAGTGGAAGGGTTTCGGGAAGGATAAGTATTAAAATAAAGAATCGACTGTTAGGCGGTACGAAGTTCGCCGGGTCAGCTAGTTGTAAAATAAAAATTAATCACAAAAGCCTTTGATATAACCATGTGCATATATTAGGCATAATATATTGTTTTCCATTGTGTTCTACAGCTTATTGCCATCTTGTAGGAAGTGATATAATCCGTTCCTGTAGAAACCTTTGGGTTTTTGTTAAAATTAGGTACCTACAGGGCTGGGCAAAATACATGCTTTGCTTTAATTGAAATACAAATTAAAAAATACTGTATCTCAAGTAATTAAAATACGAAATACAAAATACTTTTAGGTAAGGTATTTAAAATATAAAATACAAAATACATTATTTTAGCCATTTGTAATTGAAATACAAAATACAAATTACAAAATAAGTTTTCAGCCAACGGGCTGAAAACCTATTACATGGCTGAAAAGTAGAGGAAAACTAGATTACTTAATCAGTAAAACCAGAGTTTCCTTTCATGAACACTAGATTTTTAAATGTACTGTCAAACAAAAAAGTTCTTGTTGGAGAGTGAATAAAACCTGCTAAAGAAAACAATCCTTCTACAGGTCCCGATGAGCATAAACTTATGTTAAATTGTATGAATACATTTTTTTATATTTGGATAGCGCTCAAGAATTTTTAAAGCTCTTTGCTTTTATCATGACCTGAATGATGAAGCTGACCAACTCTAACTCCACTTTTAACCGACTTCCAAAAAAGGAGAAGGTTCTCAATTCGATTGTGTTTTTTTATGTATGTTAACTCAGAACTTTTGACTGGGTGGTCCGATTTCGATGAATTTTGTTTTAACTGAAAGGTGTTGCATGTCATGTGGTCCCATTTAAATTTAATCGAGATCTGACAAGTACTTTTAGAGTTATATCTAATAATGCGTATTTACTTGACTATTTTTTCGTCGACCTACGTTGTATTAAACCGCATAACTTTTCACTGGGTTCATCGACTTTGATGATTCTTACTTTAATCAAAAGCTAATACTTGTCATGTAGTCTTGTTTAAATTTGATCGAGATCTGATCACTACTTTTTGAGTAATCTTTGATAGCGCGTATTTACTTGACTATTGTTTCGTCTTATTACGTTGTATTACTTGTCGATGTAATTGAAGTCGGTTTTATTACAAGTTGAATTACAAGTAATTCAAATACTGCCCAACCCTGGGTACCTACCCAAAGAATTCTGAAGAGTCTGAAACAGACGACAATCTGAGCGTGCATGGTCTGGACAGCTATATGGCGAATGCATTCACATTATTGAATTTTTAATTTGTGGACAAACATGACTGTGTCTACTTTTGTGTTATCGTGATAAAAGACCACTCCTTTTCTGTTGATCAACTCCAGACGTTTTCTCAAAGTTCACATAGATTCGTTTCAAAATAAATTTGGATTTTTAGTCTTTTTTGTGTCGAATAGCAAAGCCATGCTATCGTATTGTATCGTATACTAGCCGACCCGTGCCCACTTCGTTGGGCGTTATAATCCATTTCACATAAGAAGGGTAGGTACGGTGAAATTTGATATTATGTTCCAATACACTCTCACTATTTTCAGCAAATCAGATAAATATAAATGTTTTAAAATCACCAATTAATTTCTAAGGCAAATAATAATGCTTGATTAGTAGTGTCCGACCGAAGTTTCGGTTTCGGCCGAATTTCGGCCAAAAATCAAGTTTGGGCGGCAGTTTCTGTTTCGGCCAAAATCGGCCGAAACTTTTCCGAAACCGAAACTGATTTCGGAAGTTGTCGTGCATGCTCGCCTACCTGTTTTCTGTAGCTTAGTAGTGGGTTACTTAATTCTAAATGTAAGTATGACTGTCCTAATAATTGTGATCTAGGTATCTTTGTTAATTCTAAATGTGTGATTTGATTCTTGATCTTTGTCGAGACTGGACCTAAGAGTGTAATAGTAATTTTAGTAATTATTATTTTTATATAAGAGGTACCTACCTAAAAGAGATTGATGATTCTTCTAAGAACAAATACAAACCAAAGTATTAATTAATAAGATTTCAAAATACCAATACTTAGTATTTAACGAAACAGTAACAATTCGTGATTTGATTATTGATAAGTTATAAGCATTTTGCTATGAGAACTTAATTTGGATTGTTCAATAACACAATGTATGGTGGCCATAGAATTATGTACTAACAAGAAATAATTTTACCAGCGCGATTTAATCTACTACTAGCACAATCTAGTGTCGTAGACGTGTTAAACTTCGAACAAAAAACTTAAATAAAAAAAAACTTAAATACCTAATTGTAAGTTTCAGCGAAAAAAAAAACTAATCGTTATAAACGAAAAACTAATCGTTATAAACGATTAGTTTTTTTTTTAAATTAGTTTGGCAAAGAAGTTTCACTTCTGACATGTGTACTTTGTACGCACGCAATTTTTTTTCTTATATTATCTCCACTTAATATTATAAAGCTGAAAGGTTTGTTTGTTTGAACGCGCTAATCTCAGGAAGTACTGGTCCGATTTGAAAAATTCTTTCAGCGTTGGATAGCCCATTTATCGAGGAAGGCTATAGGCTATACATCGTCAGGTTAAGATCAATGGGAGCGGCGCATCAATGAAGAATATTTCAAAATCAGAAGGTTTTTTCCATTTTGAGAGCTTCCGCTGCGAGCACTGCGTAAACGTAAACTTTAAAAGTTCTATCAATGATTAGATTGAATTGTTGACACGGCACGTCAGAGGGCGCAGGTTCAAATCCTGCTGATTTAAAATCTTTATATATTTTTTTTTTTTTTTTATGTCACTAGGTTGGCAAACAAGCGTACGGCTCACCTGATGGTAAGACCGTAGCCTATAGACGCATGCAACACCAAAAGCATCGCAAGCGCGTTGCCGACCCTATCCCCAATCCCCCCCAGGAGATATATTTTTATCTTTTTCCTTTTATCTTGTCACTCCTGAATAGTGTAGCTTTCTGTTAGCGAAAGAATTTTCATAATCGGATCAGTATTTGCGAAGATTACCCCGTATATACAAACAAAGTTATAAACTTTACCTCTTTATAATATTAGTATAGATATACGTTTGTGTACCGTATCGTAGTGCTGTGTGCCGCAGGCCCGGATCTAGGGGGGGGGGCAAGCCGGGGCCCATGTCCCGGGCGGCAAGTTCAGGGGGCGGCCAAATTCACATTTTACAGACGAATGGACAACTCATCATTTACTTAACTTTGATCACGGAATAAATAATAGTACCTACAAGTACAGAAATTTCATGGCCATATCAACTCTACCGATACCCAGAGCGCAGAGTGAGACATGCTGCACGAACATTTATTATTCGCGAAGCGCGTAGGCATAGTTCATAAAAATTAAATTAAAAATTAAAAAAAAAAAACCAACACAGTACCTAACCTGAGTTCCTGAGTTCCCTTTAAAAAGTAAAAAAACGCGCTTATTTTGAAGTAATTTTATAAAAATTTATGTTGCTTAGTTAAGTTAGGTTAGTTTTAGTACAGTCATTTGGTACTCAAAAAGGGGGTTACCTGGAAATTTTCCGGTAGTTTTGAAAATTGGTGATTTTATAGATTTCGACGTGCTCTTTTCGAATTTTCACTTTGCCACCTCGTATATTTGCCGCTCGCGTCGCTATATTGGAAAAATGGCGCTCAAATACAGTTTTTTTTAAAATAACTCCGTTCCAACTCATTTTACGATAAAAATAGTTATGTAATAAATTGAGAAAATTTCCTACAATTTATGTACCTACTGATCTTTTTTTTTTGTAATCCATAGTTTGAGCGTACGAGAGCTGCAAAGTCCACTCTAACACGCGTTTACGTGTCATAATTATATTTCGTTAAGTCCCGTCGACAAGTTTTGAATAATTTTTTTTTTATTTGAAAAAATTATGGTATGTTCTAAACACTATAAATATTTAATTCCCGTTGGAAATTTTACTTAAACTTAATTTTTCAACAAGTTAAACGATTGTTAACAAACAAAATTTTCTTGATGTTTTTCTCAATTGTAAATGAAAAAAAAAATGTTTAAACATTGTCGTAAAAAATTTTCGCTTCGTAGAGCCTTTCTTAAATACATAATCAACAAGATCACGCCATTAAAGTTAAAAAAATATTCATACTTTGTTTATAATAATATTTGTACTTGAACAAAAACTGGTGATTTTTACAAAAAGTGGTGATTTTTCTGGAACTATAAAAATTATTATAAACAAAATATGAATATTTTTTTACTTTAATGGCGTGATCGCGTGATGTATATAAATAAGGCTCTACGAAGCGAAAATTTTTTACGACAATGTTTAAACTTTTTTTTTTTTACCCGACTGCCAACGAAGGGTTATGTTTTTCGCGCGTATCTTGTATGTAACACGTGGTTCAATAAGTCCCGAGACTAAGTACTAAAAAAAGGTCTTTTTTATAAAATTAATTTTTATTCATCAACATAGTCTCCTCCAAGAGCGATACAGTCCCTCCAACGCTTTTCTAACTTTTCTATCCCATGTGTGTAGAACGATTTGTCTTTGGCTTCAAAATAAGCCTCCGTTGCTGCGATAACTTCACTATTTGAGTCAAATTTCTTACCCTGAAGCATTTTTTTGAGGTCTGCAAACAGCCAGTAATTGCTGGGGGCCAAGTCTGGCGAATAAGAGGGATGAGGAAGCAATTCGAAGCCCAATTCGTTAATTTTGGCCATCGTTCTCACGGACTTGTGACAAGGCGCGTTGTCCTGGTGAAACACCACTTTCTTTTTGTTCATGTGAGGCCGTTTATCCGCAATTTCGTACTTCAATCGCTCCAATAAGCACATGTAATAGTCACTATTTATATTTTGCCCCTTTTCAAGGTAGTCGATGAAAAGTATTCCATGCGCATCCCAAAATATAGACGCCATAACCTTACCGGCCGATTTCTGAGTCTTTGGATGCTTCGGGCGGCTTTCACCAGCCGCTCTCCACTCCGCTGCCTGCCGATTGGATTCCGGAGTGAAATGGTATATCCAGGTTTCATCCATTGTTACATACCGACGTAAAAAATCCTTTTTATTATGATTCATCAGCGCCAAACATCGCTCTGAATCATTGATACGTTGTTCCTTTTGATCAGTTGTAAGCAAACGCGGCACCCACTTAGAAAAAAGCTTTTTCATGGCCAAATTTTTATGTAAAATAGTGAAAACACTACCAGCTGAAATCTTCACTATCTCTCGCACTTTTATCTTCCGATCTTCCAATACGATTTTGAGGACTTGGTTAATATTTTGTTGAGTCACTGCTTCATTTGGACGACCTGAGCGTTCCCCATCATTGGTGTCCATGCGACCGCGTTTGAAGTCGGCATACCACCGACAAATGGTTGCTTTAGAGGGAGCTGATCCTGCATAACATTTTATAAGCCATTGCTGTGCTTCAACTGTATTTTTTCCCATTAAAAAACAATGTTTTATCAACACGCGAAACTCGTTTTTTTCCATTGTATCGAAATTACAACCGTAGCATCACTTAAATGTTTCAAAATAAATAATTTTATTGTTCCATTTTTAAAAATTTGACACATATTCTTGTATTGATAGGCAGTACTTTTTAAAAATCAAAAGAGTTTTTAATATATGCGCCATTTCCAGGTTAGTCTCGGGACTTATTGAACGATCTAGTACCTATGTATGTATGTATGTATGTAATATTCTTAATTACCTGATTTCTCTAGAACCGCTGAACGGATTTGCATAATTGAGATATCGTTAGATTTGTCTTAGCAGCCCAAGTGTTCTTAGATAGGTGACATTAAAAAAAAACAAACATGGCGGCTGTGCGAAGCCATTGTAGTTAATGAAGAAATAATTTTTTTTTAGAATACTATAATATGGGTATCAAATTAAAGGGCTCAATACAAGGATTTCAAAAATGTATATTATGATTATTATTACTGCAATAATAATAAAGAAATACAATAAGAAAGTTTAAAAAATGTTGACTTTGCTCTTTCCCATGCCTAAGGCAAGCCAGATGCGAGCCGAGCTTCTTCCTCGCCTCCTAGGCAACGTCTGACAGTCAATTTCGGGGTGTAGCCTTTCCCTTAAAAAAGAATTATCAACTTCGGACTACTCTGTAAAAAGTTATGCTCGATCAAAGATAAAAAGAATTTTAAAGGTGGCAACTTTAGAACGGCCTCATTTTTTTCGTCGTTAATAAATTACTTAATCAACCACATGATGTAAACTATTTTAATGAATTGAACCGATTACGTAATTTGTCTAACTAAAAAGACATAAATAAAATAATAATTAAAAGAAAACAAAAAACCCGCCTGCATAAAAAACAACTAATAGAAAATGAACTGAAAAGACTGAAACAAGATAAAAATTCAAAATTACACAACGCTAGCGAAACAAATCGAAACAATATCAAACATTATGTACTATACACTTAAAAATATCAATACGGTAGTCCCTTAAAATTTTATACAACATCGTACATAATATGCAGTCGGAGACATGCACAAAGAGAGAATGATTTGACTTATCCTTCAATTTCATGTCTCCGACTGCATATTATGTACGATGTTGCATAAAATTTTAAAGGACTACCGTATTGATATTTTTAAGTGTATAGTACATAATGTTTGATATTGTTTCGCTAGCGTTGTGTAATTTTGAATTTTTATCTTGTTTCAGTCTTTTCAGTTCATTTTCTATTAGTTGTTTTTTATGCAGGCGGGTTTTTTGTTTTCTTTTAATTATTATTTTATTTCATTTACAATTGAGGCGCAATTTCGAGAAAATTTTGTTTGTTAACAATCGTTTAACTTGTTGAAAAATTAAGTTTAAGTAAAATTTCCAACGAGAATTAAATGTTTATAGTGTTTAGATTACACCATATTTTTTCGAATTAAAAAAAATATTCAAAACTTGTCAACTGGACTTACGAAATATAATTATGACACGTAAACGCGTGTTAGAGTGGACTTTGCAGCTCTCGTACGCTGAAACTATAGATTTTACAAAAAAAAAGTTTACTACATAAATTGTAGGAAATTTTCTTTAGTTTAATTTATTACATAACTATTTTTATCGTAAAATGAGTTGGAACGGAGTTATTTTTAAAAAAACTGTATTTGAGCGCCATTTTCCAATATGGCGACGCGAGCGGCAAAGAGGTGGCAAAGTGAAAATTCGAAAATAGCACGTCGAAATCTATAAAATCACCAACTTTCAAAACTACCGGAAAACTTTCCAGGTAAAAATATCAAATGACTGGACAATTTAGACTATTTGTAATTGAACTGTTAGTTTTGGAGCGGTCCCGCAACGCGATGTAATTTTTTTTTTTTTTTGAATTATTAATACTCGTACATACTTAGGTACTTTAAGATTGAGTTTCTTTCATTATTTTTTACTTTTAAAGGGAACTCAGGTTACTGTGTCGGTTTTTTTGTTTTTAATTTAATTTTTATTTTATACTTTTTATGGGTACCATTCATTTATTTTTATTATTAATTTTGTAAAGTGCATGTGATGCTATTTCATTTGCAACCCTACTTGGATAAATTTGCTGACATTCGGATTTCCATCCTCATTTTCTCCCCACCACACATGTATTTGCAGATATTGGGTATTTTCCTCGGTTTTACCCCCAGATTTTTTTCAGGACTCAACCGATTTTCGTCAAACATGCGTCTAAGAACACTCGCCCGTAACTTACCTTTCATACAAAAAAAAAAAAACTAAATTGAAATCACGTCCTCCGTTACCTCCGCTACGGTGCCACAGACAGACAGACACAGACAGACAGACACGTCAAACTTATAACATCCCTCTTTTTGCGTCGGGGGTTAAAAATACGCGCCCGCTCGCACGCAGAAATCGCAGATCGCGGCAGCACGCGTCTGGTTACCGTGCGTGCGAAAGAGAGAGTACAAAGAGTGCAAAAGAGTAAAATTGTAATTTCAGTTCTCAAATGCAATACAATATTTGATTTTTATTTTTATTATACATATTTTTATTTTAAATCCTATCCTATGCTGTATATAAAATATATATCCTACACGTTTATGTCTATGTACCTATGTATGTGTAAATAAATAGGCTTAACACAGAAAGAACAGCGACGGATGCATTATTTCCGAAAGGCCTATGTAGGCTATGTCCAAATTTCAATCAAATAGTGGACATCTGATAGCTGAAATTATAAGCATGATAAAGGTAAAAATAAAATAAATATAAGTGGGCGGGGGCGGCATTTTTCAGTTTTTGCCCCGCCTAAAAAAAATTGAAGATCCGGGGCTGCTGTGTGGCTACGGCACTAAAGAATGTAGCCACCCCCTCTCTTCCCTTGGGTGTCGTAAGAGGCGACTAAGGGATAACACAGTTCCACTACCACATTGGAACTTAAAAAGCCGACGGATGGCGGGATAACCATCCATGCTGGCTTTGAAATACACAGGCCAAAGACGGGCAGCAGCGTCTTCGGTGCGACAAAGGCAGCCCTGCGGTCACCAACCCGCCTGCCCAGCGTGGTGACTACGGGCAAAACACATGAGTTCGCGTCATAATGTCGGGCGCGAACTTGTGGAGGCCTATGTCCAGCAGTGGACTGTGATAGGCTGTAGTGGTAGTGGCTATCGTATTATTTCACAATGTACCTACTACCGGAGAAAATAAAGTGTAGTGAACTGTTATTATATTGAGCTTCGAAGTGTAGGCACTACTATAATATATTCAAATAAATAAATATGTAAGAAAAAGTTTGTAATAAATCATCTTTGGTTAGAATTGTCAATAAAAAGGCATTTCGTGCAAACAATTTTTATTTTGTGTTTTATATTTTAAAGCTAGGTTAACATAGTAATTTTATTTAGTGATTAGTATGATAAGATAATAATAGTGCAGGAGAAATTAAAAAAAAATGAATCAAAGTATTGTATATAATTTTAAAGAAAATATATATTGTTATTATTTTCAGTTACATTGTACGCTATTGTTATATCTTTCACACCTTCTAATGCTATCTGTAATTGCATTGTGATATAAACTGTAAGGGCTGCAGCGAGTCTAAGAAACATTCCTGAGTTGATTTCGAACATGCCAAAGACTGTAGTAAAGTAGTTTCTCGTGATTAAAGTCTTCAGAATACTATCAGCGATTTGTATAATGTTTACTGTAAAAAAAGTAAAATCTATCTTAAAAGAACCATAAGACCAGCTAGATCGATTAGGCTGGAATAAGGCTTTTTATAACTTTCGTAATAAATCGAATAGGTACAAGAAAATAGAGAAAAATGTCTGATGTACAAGCAATTTGATAGATAAGAGAAAAGTTAGTTTAATTTATAAAAAAATAATAATATTGATTCAAGAAATCTAAAACTGCTTGCGTAGGTACACATTGAGAACTTACGTGGTATCGAATCTTTTAATAGTATATATGTACATATTAGTTTGGTTCTTTCTATCTCGTCGTATAAAAAGTCTAGCTCTGAAAACATACACACAGAAAATACCCAGGAACCGGTTACCCAAATTGTTGCAAAAATAGTTTGAGGATCATCAGGCTAAAATAAGAATATTAATTTAAGAATTGATTTCGAAATAATTAAGTATTTTCTAATCTACACACTACAGCCTATCACAGTCCACTGTTGGACGTAGGCCTCCACAAGTTCGCGCCCGACATTATGACGCGAACTCATGTGTTTTGCCCATAGTCACCACGCTGGGCAGGCGGGTTGGTAACGGCAGGGCTGGCTTTGTCGCACCGAAGACGCTGCTGCCCGTCTTTGGCCTGTGTATTTCAAAGCCAGCATGGATGGTTATCCCGCCATCCGTCGGCTTTTTAAGTTCCAAGGTGGTAGTGGAACTGTGTTATCCCTTAGTCGCCTCTTACGACACCCACGGGAAGAGAGGGGGTGGCTACATTCTTTAGTGCCGTAACCACACAGCACTTCTAATCTAAAATTACATAAATTACCTATATTGAAAAATTTCTGTAGACGCCAAGGGGTCTTCATGTAGTTGGTCTCGGGTTTCTTTTTTGCCTAATTTATAGCCCCAAAAGCAGAGGCGGCCTACCCATTGCGAGGCTCCGGGCTGCAAATCTTTGCAAGGCCCTTTGTTCTTCGTAAAAAGTATTTGATACGAAAGTAGGTCTGGTTGTTTGGTTTAGGTATTTGTCATATTTGAGGAGCTAAGTTGCTAAAGACGCTAAAGTTATACAAATAAATAAAAATTAAGTTTTAAAATATTTTACATTGAAAGATTTACAAAATTAACAAATACAGAGATGATACATTTTAAAATTGAAGTTTGCGGCTTTTCCTAAGGCTAAAATCTTTAATTAAAGCACAATAATCTAACGAATTAGCTACGTCATTTTTGATTGAAAGAATAGCAAGGGCTGAAAGCCGATCTTGCATCATCGAATTCCTCAAATATGTTTAAATAACTTTAAGCCTCGAAAAACTCCTTTCAGCTGACGCAACTGTAAAAGGTATGGTAACTTGGTAAGACAAAGGACGAAGAGCGATCGGCAGACCAAAAAAGCGATGGATAGATTGTGTGAGTGAGGACATGAGAAAGACTACTTAGGTACTACGTAAATGAATTTTTCTATTATGTTTTGAATGAATGAATTAGTTAACTAACTTTATTTTATAATTTACCGTTATGTTATAACCTTAATAAGAACTTTTAAGGATCAAAATCAAAAGTTTTAAGTAAAAAATAAAGTTAAAATATCTATATTATTTTAAATTTGCTTGTGTTGTTGCGCGAGGCCCCTGTAAGAGCGAGGCCCCGGGCGATTGCCCTGTTCGCCACCCCCTAAGGCCGCCACTGCCCAAAAGTCATGGAGTAGGTAAGCATATTTTTTTTAAATGTAACTAGGTTGGCAAACAAGCGTACGGCTCACCTGATGGTAAGACCCACTCTGTGGTCTGTGGTAAGACCGTAGCCTATAGACGCCTGCAACACCAGAAGCATCGCAAGCGCGTTGCCGACCCTATCCCCAATCCCCCCCAGAAGCTCTGGTCACCTTACTCACCAACAGGAACACAATACTGCTTGAAAACAGTATTATTTAGCTGTGGTCTTCTGTAAGGTCGAGGTACTACCCCAGTCGGGCTGCTCCATATTTTGAGCAGGAAATTTCCTGCTGTGCTCGTATTTTTTATATATATTTTTCGCCTGTGATCTCGTAATTTTTATAATATTTTATGTTATAATTATGAGGAATAGGTTATTAGATACCTGAGTCATTCCACGTCAAATCAACCAATAAAAAAATGTTTTCAACTTGACCCTTTCAGATTTGGCTGAAATTTTGTTTATTTATACTCTCTGACATCTTGAACTCAAATATAATTTTCAAATAATTTAATTCCTGATAGTTTTTTAAATATACATTTTTCAAAATCACAAAATCCGCGTTTTTTGACGTGCACTAAAATCTAAAATCTGCAATAACTTTGGTTCTATTAGAGATAGAGAGCTGAATGATAGCTCATTTTAAAGAGGGTTTAATGGGATTTAATGTGATATCCAATTTGAACACATTAATGTACAAAATATTTTTTGAGTAAAACTCAAAAATCGTTTTTGAAAAATCTTTGTGTTGGTGTTTTTTAATTTTTTTCAACTTTATATTAGACAGGTAATAATTGCTCGATAAATAGGTATAATTCAAGTTAAGAAAAAATTTGACTCACGGCTAATATTAAGACTATTTATCGCTTATAAATAAAAATAATACCACTTACCGTTATTATATAATCAATAAATGCTTGTACAGCTGAAAATGTGATTACAATCAGTATTATAATACTGGTGAGAATCTGAAAAGAATTAGGTAGCTACATATCAAAAGCTTAAGTTTCACAATAGAAAGATAAATTAAATTATAAATTTTACTAAGTAGGTAGGTACCTACTATTATTACATCTTATCCTAGTTCTGCGATATTATCCGTGTTGAGTTTTAATACAAGTCAAAAAAGCAAGGTTACCGCGTGAGTTGTAGTGAGCCTATAATAATAATTCAAGTTTTTTTTTTCAATTATAATAGGTAGTATTCTATTATCGAAATACTTACAGTAAGCCGACAATATTTTTCAAGGATACGTATCTGGAGATAAATAATCTTATACGTTTCTGTAAAATCTACGCATTCAGCTCGATTATGAAATTTGACCAAATCGTCATATTCATTTTTCCAGAATAATCCATCAAATAATATGTATTTCGGAAAATACGTAGGATTTAATTTTGCTAATTTTATTAGTGTTACACTAAGAAATCGCACTCTCATTGAAAGAAATAACATTATCGAGGCGCCGAAGGCATAATAGTAAAAAATAAGGTTAAAACCAAAAAAAAATATTGCGGCTAATTTCATTGACCAATCTGATGTCCTGATAATACAATAAACTAGAATCAAAGCAGCTTGAATAATTCCCGCTGTTATGCTGACAAAAACATATTGTCTCGCAGGAATATCTCTCATAAATTTTGTTTCTGCTCCCCCTAGGATAATATCGATGTCAATTAAATTGTTGCACAATATCTCTCCATATATCCAATGTATCAGAAAGTTGTTGATTAACATCGAGTCTTGCAGGACTAATGTTACTAGTATGATCAACCTTTCAGTTGTTATTACGAACGAATGCGACTCTGTTGAATTACTGTAAGTATATAGTGCAGATAAATGCCAGATAAACAAAAATGATACTAAACACCACTTTGGTGTTATGTTTTTAGAAACAATTTTTCCATTTTGTATATAAAATGGAATAAATCGTAATGTTTTCAAAGGCCATAAAATGTGAAAGCGATTAATTTTTTTCTCGTACTCCTTCAGGAGTTCTTTTCTCTGTCGCTCCATATTACTGTCTAAAACCGTTTATTAACCGGTACTACACACTTAATGCATTATATTTTTTCATCGATCACGAAAATTAAAATTTGATGTAAGATAATTACGATATTCATTTGTATTATGTTTTTAATCCCTTGTGGGCTTAATGGTGCGGTTAAACAGAAAATTATGTCGCAAGCGGGTACAAACGTGCTGTACTTTGAAACAAAAATATAAATAAATAAATAAATAAATAAATATCTACACATTACACACACGGTCATAGCTGTTCCTAAAGTAAGCAACTTAATGCTTGTGTTATAGGTAACAGCCGACTGGTCTAGCTACATATATTTTTTTTTCGATAAACATACTTATAAATAATACATATATAAATATATAAATAAATATGTATATTACACCCAGACTCGGGGTGGAAATCGAACCCACAACCCCCGGAGCAGAAAGCAGGGTCACTACAAACTGCGCCAACGGGCTAGTCAAAGTATATTTGCAGTAGATATATTTTCTGTCTTTCCAATAACACCTCATTAATGACGCATTTAGTCAAAATATACGTCCGTTATTGAAAGTAATTAATTATATTTTTGTAAGCTATTAGAGTGCCAAACAAGTGGTGGACCGGTCGTCCACCTGATGGAAAGCAGATACCGTAGGCTATGGACGCTAGCAATAATAGGATAACTGCAAGCGTGTTGCCGACCTAGCCACCGCGGACCCTGACCAGACGGTCTGGCTACCTTACAACAGTACAATACTACTTAAGAGCAGTATTATTGACCTGTAATCTTCTGTAACATTGAGGTACTTCCTCAGTCAGACTACTCCAAATTTTGAACAAGTTATTTTCTGCGGTGACCTACCTCCAAATATTTTTTAGATTTTTTATTAATATGACATTAAAAGATAGTTAAAATCTAATGGCGACAATAGACGAATCTAATAGATTCGTAATCTGTAAAAAAGTATGTTGTAGGAGAGACCTAGGAGAGTTGTGACAATTTTTGTTTGAGGGCCATAATATCTCGCTTATATAACGTCCCAAATTTCTGATTTTATGTAGCACTATTCCTTCTCTTTTTAAAATAATACTGCTACTAAGTAGTGTTCGTTCCTGTGGTAAGTAAGGTGGCCGAGCTTCTGGCGAGGGTCAGAGGTAGGGTCGAGTTGTGACAAGTTATCACTGCGCGCCTTAATATTAAACGCACCCACAACCCCTCTTATGTTGCAGGTGTCCATGGGCGACGGTAGCTGTTTAACATGAGATGGCTTCATCTGCTCGATTGCCCCCATTATTATATGTATAAAAAAGTAATTCTTAATTGTAATAAGAAGTCTGTGAACATAATTTTCAGATTTCTAGTACGAAATTCCCTAATTTAACGTGGAGGGTGATTTTCTGAAAATCCTAAATATTGTATTTTATTATTATTTGTAACAAAGAGTTATTATATCTGTACCTATTAATATTTAGGGGACTATTTTAAGACTGGTTTCGTTAGTAAGTCGACAACTATGTATGTACCTACATCAATTACGTAAGCTTGTATTCAGTTTTAAATAAGTTCATTAGTTTAAGCACCTGTAGTATAATAAAGTAAAAATTTTACTCATTAGGAATTGCTCAAATTTTTTGTAGAGTTAATGGTTCTAACTTAAAATTTTTAATTACTACTAGATCGTTCAATAAGTCCCGAGACTAACCTGGAAATGGCGCATATATTAAAAACTCTTTTGATTTTTAAAAAGTACTGGCTATCAATACAAGAATATGTGTCAAATTTTTAAAAATGGAACAATAAAATTATTGATTTTGAAACATTTATACCCCGTCCGGCGACTAATGATCTTTTTGACAGCCCACGCCTATAAATTACAGTTGTTTTTTTTTTTCGGAATAACGTACTAAAATTCTACTGTAATGTCACATACTTTATTGACGATTTGATTGATTGAGTGAAGTACCCTGTGCATAACAAACAACCACAGACTATGAAACAGTTCTTGAAATAATAAATCGATAATAAATCGATCATATGATAAAAATAATTTTACGTCATGTGATTATTGTTTCTTTAAATTTAATAAAAAAAAGTAATAAAAATGGTATCTATGACTCCAAGATTGATTACTTGCAAGGAATTAAGTCGAAATCTTGAAATTTAATTGCAAACCAAGAATAAAGAGCAATAACTCTGTTAATTCATTTATTTATTATTTATATATTTCATTTATAATTAAAAAAACTAATAAACGCATAAATAAATAATATTTTTAAACTAAATGTATTTAATTAAATCGATTGAAAGTTCTTCTTAAATAAAATCGATTATTATTTCGAATCGAATAAATAACGTGTGAGGCAGTCACTAATGTCAAAATTTCTTGAAGTGTCAAAAAGATCATTAGTCGCCGGACGGGGTATAAGTGACAAAACGTAGTGGTTATATACTCTTTGTAAGTGACGCTATGGTTGTAATTTCGATACAATGGAAGAGTTTCGCGTGTTGATAAAACATTGTTTTTTAATGGGAAAAAATACCGTTGAAGCACAGCAATGGCTTATAAAATGTTATGCAGGATCAGCTCCCTCTAAAGCAACCATTTGTCGGTGGTATGCCGACTTCAAACGCGGTCGCATGGACACCAATGATGGACGCTCAGGTCGTCCAAATGAAGCAGTGAGTCAACAAAATATTAACCAAGTCCTCAAAATCGTATTGAAAGATCGGAAGGTAAAAGTGCGAGAGATAGCCGAGATAGTGAAGATTTCAGCTGGTAGTGTTTTCACTATTTTACATAAAAATTTGGCCATGAAAAAGCTTTTTTCTAAGTGGGTGCCGCGTTTGCTTACAATACTGATCAAAAGGAACAACGTATCAATGATTCAGAGCGATGTTTGGCGCTGATGAATCATAATAAAAAGAATTTTTTACGTCGGTATGTAACAATGGATGAAACCTGGATATACCATTTCACTCCGGAATCCAATCGGCAGGCAGCGGAGTGGAGAGCGGCTGGTGAAAGCCGCCCGAAGCGTCCAAAGACTCAGAAATCGGCCGGTAAGGTTATGGCGTCTATATTTTGGGATGCGCATGGAATACTTTTCATCGACTACCTTGAAAAGGGGCAAAATATAAATAGTGACAATTACATATGCTTATTGGAGCAATTGAAGTACGAAATTGCGGATAAACGGCCTCACATGAACAAAAAGAAAGTGGTGTTTCACCAGGACAACGCGCCTTGTCACAAGTCCGTGAGAACGATGGCCAAAATTAACGAATTGGGCTTCGAATTGCTTCCTCATCCCCCTTATTCGCCAGACTTGGCCCCCAGCGAAAAATGCTTCAGGGTAAGAAATTTGACTCAAATAGTGAAGTTATCGCAGCAACGGAGACTTATTTTGAAGCCAAAGACAAATCGTTCTACACACATGGGATAGAAAAGTTAGAAAAGCGTTGGAGGGACTGTATCGCTCTTGGAGGAGACTATGTTGATGAATAAAAATTAATTTTATAAAAAAGACCTTTTTTTAGTACTTAGTCTCGGGACTTATTGGACCACGTGTTACTTCAGCTACTGATATCTTAGAATTGGCCTCCGGCCTCAGCTTACGGGTATGTATACGTTCACTGAAAAAACTAATAACTACGATAATTTTATATGTTTTGCCGTCATATAATAAGAAAGGCCAGAGAAGTCTAGGATCATACTGAGACGTCAGAACTACTTCCTTTTCTTTAAGGTAGAGTAAGAAATGTGAAACAGGTGTATTATGACTTAGATACTTTGCAACAGAATTATAAAAATAAATAAAAAACAAAATAGTATTCTTAACATTTAAACGGCTTCAAGTTTCATTCGTCATATGAATTCTAATAGTATCAATTATTTTTTTCTTTAACTGACCTTAATCTATACAAATCAATAAAATTAGAGTGTGTTTATAATAATATTAAAATAATCGCTTTTTACTAAATGAATATACCTACACGGAACATAATATTAAAATAACATTTTTTTAACAAGTTTTGTCTGTATGTCAATCTGTTTTTTCCACCTAATATCTGAAACGGATGAACTGATTTTGACAGGGCGTTCACTAGCAGATACCTACCTGATGTTATAAGGAGTAACATAGACTACATACTTTATTTTAGAAATTTCTATCAAAATATCTTAACTTTTTTTAAATTCCACTCGGACGAAGTCGCGGGCACAGCTAGTTAAACGATAAAAACGTAATGAAAGTTTTATAATATCAATCAACAAACGGTTTTCATAATTACCCATAGCATATCTTGTGTCCCTTTCACTTCAAATTATAAAGATAAGTTTAGGACGATTTCGTCTACGGAGTTTTTAAACATCAAAAAATTAGATTCACACTTTATTTTTGAGTTTAGAAAAATAAGGATTAGATATTTAATGAAAATCTGGTTATGCATTTTTAACTTTCTATAAAATGGTAAGAAGCAAACTTTCTTTCGATAGAGAAGATAGACCAAGAAGAGTTGGCCGCCACTATACGAGTAGCGGTTACAAAATTACGACGTCGGGCGGCGTCCAAAAAATATGAAAGGTAAGTTTTCCATTAACATTTTGATTGAATTAACTTGACTAGCCCTTTGGCGCAGTTTGTAGTAGCACTGCTTTCTGCTACGGGAGTTGTGGGTTCGATTCCCGCCTTAGGTATAATATTTGTATTCATTTCTATAAGTATCGTTTCTATGAATGGGGTAAGGGGAACTGGCTTACATGCCATCGAACCGGAACACATCCGAGGATATTTGGCGGTTCAACTTTGATATGATAGTGGTCGCGAGCCAGGCGGGGGAATCCATATCCTACCCCTACCACCTAAAAAACTATAATTACTTGTTTCAGAGTTATTAAAAAAAATCATCCATCTACCCCGTAAATTAGAGGATAAAAGTTACAGAAAAGGGTAAAAATACCACAAATAATATTTTCATGCAAAATGTTTTATCCTCACAGCACAAGCCACATATTTCGATTAAGGCATAGAATTTACAGACTTATGATTAATTACTTTGTACCAAATGATAAAAATTATTTTATATCTAATTTAGTACGTTGAAAATAAATCGCGAAAGAGTTGGCTGGAAAATCCACGGCCAAGCTATATTATCTTCGCCAACCTCCTTTCAAACCAGATTAATTATGTGGTTGAAAATAACTAGTATCAGTATATATCAATAATCTAGTATCAAGTCCAATCCAGTAGTTATGTCAGAAAAGTAAAAGATATCCCGTTGGATGTTAACCCGCGCCTTCTGATGTGCCGTGTCGGCGCTCTGCCAAATGAGCTATGGATCCACATCAAGCTGGGTCGAAATTCTTGATATGATGATTTTGGTTTTTAAGCAAACCTTGGCGCCCTCTATAGCGAGTTCTTTACAGAGAGTTTGCTTGAAAAATTTTTGATATGATTTTAAAAATGTTTATAATTTCCTCATGTGTGGGTAACACAAAAATAAAAAATAAAACGAATTAAAGATAACAAACACAACGATTACATTTTAAACAGGCTTCATATTGCCGGTTGGTATTCAATTATTCTTTTAACTCAACGGTGCATATTTTAATCAAGATATTTTTTTCAATACTGAATTAATTATTGCCTGGCCAGGAATTTTTCAGCCAACTCTCTCGCGATTTATTTTTAACTAGCCGACCTGTGCCCACTTCGTTGGGCGTTAAAAGATTTTTACAGTAATTTGATATGTTTCAAGTTTTTTAAATTTTTTAACTATTACAGAATAATAACTAATTTTTAAATGAAGTATATACTTTGGTAAACGTCGTGAACACAGTCGTTGGGCGCGCCGTCCGCTGCTATTTTACATCGATGTTTATTTAGTTGGTACCTACTGGTACCTACAGTTCGTCAAGAGATGGCACGATTCGTAACACCTACTATTATTTTCACTGAATTTTATGTTCAATTACAATAAAATATAGCCTATATCACTCCTGAATAGTGTAGCTTTCTTGATTAGTTTTTTTAGTGTAGCTTTATTGAAAGAATTTTCATGATCGGATCAGTATTTGCAAAGATTACCCCGTATATACAAACAAAGTTATAAACTTTACCTCTTTATAATATTAGTATAGATATACTAAAGTAAATACGTATAAAATAACTTTCATCCTTCAAATAGATGGCTGAAGTTCGTCTCTAGTTCGGATCTCCTACATAGGTACAACAATAGGTAGATCCATATTAAAATACTAGAAAGGAATATGTAGAGACCGTAAGAAAAAAAAGACTCAGAATTTTTGTTTACCTATTGTAAAATAAAAATTAATCACAAAAGCCTTTGACACTTTTGATAGAACCATGTGCATATACCTATTTGGCATAATATATGTATTATTTTCCACTGTGTTCTACAGCTTATTGCCATCTTGTAGGAAGTGATATAATCCGTTCCTGTAGAAACCTTTGTGTTTTTGTTATTATTATGCAAAGAATTCTAAAAGAAGAGTCTGAAACAGACGACAATCTGAGCGTGCATGGTCTTGACTATATGGCAAATGCAATTAACATTTCCCAACCAAGGTCATTGAATTTTTGATTTGTGGACAAACATGACTGTGTCTACTTTTGTGTTATCGTGATAAAAGACCACTCCTTTTCTGTTGATCAACTCCAGACGTTTTCTCAAAGTTCACATAGATTCGTTTCAAAATAAATTTGGATTTTTAGTTTTTTTTTTGTGTCGAATAGCAAAGCCATGCTATCATATTATTTCACAATGTAGGTACCTACTACCGGAGAAAATAAAGTGTAGTGAACTGTTACTTATATTGAGCTTCGAAGTGTAGGCACTAGCTACTATAATATATTCAAATAAAAAAATATGTAAGAAAAAGTTTGTAATAAATCATCTTTGGTTAGACTTGTCAATAAAAAGGCATTTCGTGCAAACAATTTTTATTTTGTGTTTTATATTTTAAAGCTAGGTTAACAACTTAACATAGTAATTTTATTTAGTGATTAGTATGATAAGATAAATAGTGCAGAAGAAATTTAAAAAAAATGAATCAAATTTGTATTGTATATAATTTTAAAGAAAATATATATTGTTATTATTTTCAGTTATATTGTAAGCTATTGTTATATCTTTCACACCTTCCAATGCTATCTGTAATTGCATTGTGATATAAACTGTAAGGGCTGCAGCGAGTCTAAGAAACATTCCTGAGTTGATTTCGAACATGCCAAAGACTGTAGCAAAGTAGTTTCTCGTGATTAAAGTCTTGAGAATACTATCAGCGATTTGTATAATGTTTACTGTAAAAAAAGTAAAATCTATCTTAAAAGAACCATAAGACCAGCTAGATCGATTAGGCTGGAATAAGGCTTTTTATAATTTTCGTAATAATTCGAATAGGAACAAGAAAATAGAGAAAAATGTCTGATGTAAAAGCAATTTGATAGATCATAAGAGAAAAGTTAGTTGAGTTTATAAAAAAAAATTATCATAATATTAATTTAAGCTAAAACTGCTTTGCTTGTAGGTGCACATTGAGAACTTACGTGGTATCGAATCTTTTAATAGTATATATGTACATATTAGTTTGGTTCTTTCTATCTCGTCGTATAAAAAGTCTAGCTCTGAAAACATACAAGCAGAAAACACCCAGGAACCGATTACCCACATTGTTGCAAAAATAGTGTGAGAATCATCAGGCTAAAAAAAGAATATAAATTTAAGAATTGATTTCGAAATAATTAAGTATTTCCTAAGCTAAAATTACATATTAACTAATGTTGAAAAATTTCTGTAGACGCCAAGGGGTCTTTTGTATAATCTGCCAACAATATGGATGTGGTCTACGGTATAGGCTTGTAATAGGCTATCCACCTCAGAGGAATATTTCAATTCGAATCAGTAGTTCCTGAGATTAGCGCGTTTAAATAAACAAACCAACTTTCAGGTTTATAATATTAGTATAGATTAGAACTGATTACGATTCAGTCTGTAATATCCCACTGTCGGGCATAGGCCTCTTCCCCATCCACCACGCTGCTCCAATGCGGGTTGGCGGATATATTCGAGTAACGATCGCTATCAGGTGTACATGATAACAACCGGGACTGACGGCTTAACGTGCTCTCCGAGGCACGGTGGGGAGACCCACAAGGACTGCACAAACACCCATACCACGGCAAACATCTGTATGCCCAATACAAATGTTGTCGTGTGCGGGGATTGAACCTGCAACCGCCCGCGCAACAGCCAATCGCAATCCAGTGCCGTGACCGCTGCGCCAACGGGGTACAGATAAAGATATATAAGTACAGATTAAGACATATAAAACATATCTTTTACAATTTCGCGACGAAAATATTTAAGTAGTACTGGCTTTGACTGGATTGACCGAATAATCTGAAATGTTTCAATGAGACCAATCAATTTACCTTTTTTATTATTTAATTCATTTGTACATTTTTGTAATTTATTGTATATTTAAGTAGCTTGATATATTTTCCTAGTTTATACCAAATACATTTCTGAACGCACGCATAAATATTTGACAACAAAATTTCGTATGTAAATCCGTTTTCATTGCTGACATTATTCTACATTTTTAAAATCTAAAATAAGCCATTATCCCTATATTGTGGATATACGTTGTCGATTTGAAACCTTTATTTAAATACGTTCTTTAATTTAAGGGGAGCGTTTACTGTATCGATGGGATGAACATTAAATGTTTGACAGTTACGAAACACACGAACATTATACATCATACATTCCATACAAATATTTATCCCCACCTTTCAACCCCTTACACCTTTTTTCGCATTAAAAACTAGCTTATGTTCTTTCTCAGACTCTAGACTATCTGTATACCCAATTTCATTTAAATCTGTTCAGTAGTTTTGGCGCGACAGACAGACAAACAGACAGACAGAGTTACTTTCGCATTTATAATACCTACATATTAGCATGGATTGACGTAATCTTACGTTGTGTTATCCAAGATAGTAGTCAAGCCACATATAGATTTTATAAAAATTTTACTTAAACTAATAAGTATGATTTACATAAATAGTCCAGTCATTATTGACATTCGAAATCGAAAATTTAATTATAATTCCAAAAGTTTTCAAACTTCGTTCAAGTGAATGGTACGTTGGGACGACAATAAATCTCATTTGCAACCTTGTCCACAGTCCGGAACATTGTTAAAATTGCAATTAAAAATTAATTTTTGCTGTATGGCCGTGAAAAAAATTCCAAAAGTTCTGCAAACTTGGGGAGGTTTTCGATATAATATTTCATATCACGTATTAAATTTGCAACCTATCTAAGTGTACGGAACATTTTTTGTTATTGAAAATTAATATTTTTTTTTTATTAAACTGAATGAAAACCTTCCAAAAGTTCTGCAAACTTGACACATTAATTCAATTTTTTTCACGACCATACAGCAAAAATTAATTTTTAATTGCAATTTTAACAATGTTCCGGACCGCAGAACAGGTTGCAAAATTTTATAGTTTGTTTTAATACCATTCCCGACCTTACATCAAAATTTGAAAACTTTTGGAATTATAATGAATTAATTGTCTCGACTGACTGGAGTAAAAGGAATATGAAATTTCGCAGTCGCGTTTTAAATCTCCATTTTTTGAAGACAAATTTATATTATAGGTAATTGCTCGGTATATATAATTCAAGTTAAAAAAAGATTTGCCTCACAATAACTTTTTAAACTTGAATTTTCAAATGATTAAGGCCCTTTATCGCTTGTAAACAATACCACTTACCGTTATTAAATACTCAATAAACTCTTGTACAGCTGAAAATTTGATTACAATCAGTACAATAATACTGGTGAGAATCTGAAAAGAATTATGTAGCTATATATTGAAAGCAGAAACAGAAAGATAATAAATTTAATTTTACTAATTACTATTATTACATCTTAACCTAGTTCTGCGATATTATCCCTGTTGAGTTTTAGGTAACACAAGTCAAAAAAGCAAGGTTACCGCGTGAGTTGTAGTGAGCCTATAATAATAATTTAAGTTTTTTTTTCAATAATTATAATAGGTAGTATTCTACTTTCGAAATACTTACAGTAAGCCGACAATATTTTTCAAGGATACGAAGCTGGAGATAAATAATCTTATACGTTTCTGTAAAATCTACGCATTCAGCTCGATTATGAAATTTGACCAAATCGTCATATTCCTTTTTCCAGAATAATCCATCAAATAACATGTATTTCGGAAAATACGTAGGATTTAATTTCGCTAATTTTATTAGTGCTACATTAAGATATCGCACTCTCATTGAAAGAAATAAAATTATCGAGGCGTTGAAGTCATAATTGTAAAAAATAAGGTCAAACCCAAAAAAAAATATTACGGCAAATTTCATTGACCAATCCGATGTCCACATAATACAATAAACTAGAATCAAAGCAGCTTGAATAATTCCCACTGTTATACTGACAATAACATATTGTTTTGCAGGAATATCTCTCATAAATTTTGTTTCTGCTCCCCCTAGGATAATATCGATGTCAATTAAATTGTTGCACAATATCTCTCCATATATCCTATGTATCAGAAAGTTGTTGAATAACATCGAGTCTTGCAGGACTAATGTTACTAGTATGATCAACCTTTCAGTTGTTATTACGAACGAATGCAACTCTGTTGAATTACTGTAAGTATATAGTGCAGATAAATGCCAGATAAACAAAAATGATACTAAACACCACTTTGGTGTTATGTTTTTAGAAACAATTTTTCCATTTTGTATATAAAATGGAATAAATCCTAATGTTTTCAAAGGCCATAAAATGTGAAAGCGATTAATTTTTTCTTCGTATTCCTTCAGGAGCTCTTTTCTCTGTCGCTCCATATTACTGTCTAAAACCGTTTCTTAACCGGTAGTCATCAATGCCGGTAGTAGGTACACACTTAATGCATTATATTTTTTCATCAATCACGAAAATTAAAATTTAATGTAAGATAACTATGATATTTGTATAATGTTTCTAATCCCTTGGGGGCTTAATAGTGGGGTTAAACAGAAAATTATGTCGCAAGCAGGTATAAACGTGCTGTACTTTGAAACAAAAATATATTTTCTGTCTTTCCAATAACACGTAATTTATGACGTATTGACTCAAAATATACGTCCGTTATTGAAGATAATTCATTACTCATCATCATCACTTCAGTCTATCGCAGTCCACTGCTGGACATAGGCCTCCACAAGTTTGCGCCAAAAATGGCGTGAAGTCAAGTGTGTTGCCCATAGTCCTCACGCTGGGCAGGTAGGTGGGTTGGTGACCGCAGGGCTGGCTTTGTCGCACCGAAGACGCTGCTTCTGCCCGTCTTCGGTCTGTGCGTTTTAAAAAAGCCAGCTGTAGGACGGCTATCTCACCATCGGTCGGCTTCACTAGTTCCATGGTGGTATTGGAAATTGTCTATCCCTTAGTCGCCTCTACGACACCCACGGGATGAGAGGGGGTGGCTAAATTCTGTACTGCTGTTGCCACACCGTATAATATATAGTAAGATCATTAATTATATTTTATATTTTTAAGCTATTAGAGTGCCAAACAAGTGGTGGACCGTCGTCCTCCTGATGGAAAGCAGATACCGTAGGCTATGGACGCTAGCAATAATAGGATAACTGCAAGCGTGTTGCCGACCTAGCCGCCGACCCTGACCAGACGGCCTGGCTACCTTACAACAGTACAATACTACTTAAGAGCAGTATTATTGACCTGTAATCTTCTGTAACATTGAGGTACTTTCTCAGTCAGACTACTCCAAAATTTGAACAAGTTATTTTCTGCGGTGACCTACCTCAAAATATTTTTTAGACTTTTTATTAATATGACATTAAAAAAGAGTATAAATCTAATAGCGATAATAATAGATGAATTAAATAGAATCGTAATCTGGAAAAAAAGTAGTAGGAGAGACTTCCCAGATAGCATGCAAACTTGGGGCAAGTTTGATTTTTCTTTGATTCTAAATTGCTGCGTCAAATATGACGAGGCAAGTTTGTGACAAAATTGCTGCAATATTGTTAAGTTAAATATGAAGTTTCAAGTTTGCGACAATATTGCTCGAATATTGTTGTGACAAGGATGATGCGTCAAGTTTGTGGCAACATTGCTGCAACCTTACCGCTACCACTCACGTATAATTATATACTCTGTAATTCTGTATTTAACAATAAACAATTTCACTCACGCGCGCGCGTCCGCGCGAGACTAGACAAGCGATCACATTCGATATAGTTTGTTTTTGTGAAATAGATTATTATTGTTTTTGTTTTGGTGAAATTGAGGTATGTAAGTCTCTTTTATATTTTTTGTAGCTTCTAGCTGTATTCACATAAAGTCCATGTTTAATTTTATTCGTTGTTGCATAACCTCAACAATTTGCTGTCACAGTGATATTGTACACAACTACACAGTCAAAAATTCAATTCAATTACTGCCACTCTGTGTTTTCTTCATATTTTTAAACGGTTTTATTTAGCTCACCCCGTTTGTTTTATTAAGTACGATAATTTTATATGTTTTGCCGTCTTATAATAAGAAAGGTCAGAGAAGTCTACGATCATATTAAGACGACAGAACTACTTCCTTCTCTTTAAGGTAGAGTAAGAATTGTGAAACAGGTGTATTATGACTTAGATACAAACTTGCAACAGAATTATAAAAATAAATAAAAATCAAAATAGTATTCTTAACATTTAAACGGCTTCAAGTTTCATTCGTCATATGAATTCTAATAGTATCAATTATTTTTGTCTTTAACTGACCTTAATCTATACAAATCAATAAAATTAGAGTATCTGCTTATAAATATTAAAATAATCGCTTTTTACTAAATGCATATGGATTTATACACGGTACATAATATTAAAATAACATTTTTTACAAGTTTTGTCTGTCTGTCTATTTGTTTTTTCCCAGCTAATCTCTGAAACGGATGAACTGATTTTGACAGGGCGTTCACTAGCAGATAATAATTATAATAATAAAAACTCTTTATTGTACACCAAAGAAAATGAGCAAAATCACAAAAATAATAATTGTGTTTGCTCGCAAACGAAAAAAAGCCGACTTCAATTACATCGACAAGTAATACAACGTAATAAGACGAAAAAATAGTCAAGTAAATACGCGCTGTTAAAGATTACTCAAAAAGTTGTAATCAGATCTCGATCTAATTTAAACAAGACTACATGACAAGTATTAGCTTTCGATTAAAGTAAGAATAATCAAAATCGGTACACCGAGTAAAAAGTTATGCGGTATAATATAACGTAGGTCGACGAAAAAGTAGTCAAGTAAATACGCATTATTAGACATAACTCTAAAAGTACTTGTCAGATCTCAATTAAATTAAAATGGAACCATATGACACGGAACACCTTTCAATTAAAACAAAATTAATCGAAATCGGTCTACTCAGCCAAAAGTTCTGAGCTAACATACATTAAAAAAACAGTCGAATTGAGACAGGAGATAAGTACAAAAGGCGGCATTATATCGCTAATGAGCGATCTCTTCCAGGCAACCTTTGGGCAGAGGAAATGGTAGGTATAAATAAATGTAGATGGTCTAGGTGTACAGTTTTATCAAAATACATACAATATATTCAAACAAATAAAAAATTAAAAAAAAAATAGAAAAATAAAAATAAAGAATATGTACGTACATAGCAATCCTTAAAGACAAAAGTTTTCGAGCAATGCGTCCTGCCTGTGTTGACATACGGAGCCGAGACATGGACACTGACGAAAGGGCAGGTCCACAAGTTTAAAGTCGCTCAACGCGCGATGGAACGGGCTATGCTTGGGGTTTCTCTCAAAGATAGGAGAAATCAGACTATCCGCGAAAGAACGAAAGTAACCGAAATAGCCCACAGAGTTAGCAAGTTGAAGTGGCAGTGGGCTGGTCATCTGTGTCGCAGGACCGATGGCCGTTGGAGCAGACGTGTCCTGGAGTGGAAACCGCGTCTTGGCAAACGCAGTGTGGGACGTCCTCCGGCCCGTTGGACCGACGATCTTCGTAAGATTGCCGGTGTAGGCTGGATGAGGATTGCGGAAAACCGGGATGTCTGGCGCGAACTTGGGGAGGCCTATGTCCAGCAGTGGACTGCATAAGGCTGAACTGACTGAACTGACTGACTGACGTACATAGCATATGTATAGAAATGCAAAGTTTTAATAGACATACATAAACGTATATATAAATTAACGAATTATTGTGATACGATTCAAAGCGAAGACAGGGGATAATATGTGACTAGATAGAAGGATTATAATACAGATAACTACCTGATGTTATAAGGAGTAACTTAGACTTACATACTTTATTTAAGTTTAATTTTTTATATCTCTGCGAACTGAACAATAACTTTTTTTAAAATTCCACGCGGACGAAGTCGCGGGCACAGCTAGTTAAACGATAAAACGTAATGAAAGTTTTATAATATCAATCAACAAATGGTTTTCATAATTACCCATAGCATATTATGTTGTGTCCCTTTCACTTCAAATTATAAAGATAAGTTTAGGACGATTTCGTCTAGGGAGTTTTTAAACACCAAAAAATTAGATTCACACTTTATTTTTAGAGTTTGGCAAAATAGGGATTAGATATTTAATGAAAATCTGGTTATGCATTTTTAACTTTCTATAAAATGGTAAGAAGCAAACTTTCTTTGTAGTAAAAAAATCTTCGTAGCTTTCTTCTATTATCATATCGTCCGACTATTTTTCTTTGACTATTTATTTAGCGCATAATACTAGGTAGTCAACAGTTTTTACGTTTAAAGAGACCTAGGAGAGTGCCCACCACTATACGAGTCACGATCACGATTCAGCCTGTAATATCCCACTGTTTGGCATTGGCCTCTTCCCCATGTAGGAGAAGGATCGGAGCTTAATCCACCACGCTGCTCCAATGCGGGTTGGCGGATATATTACCTACTATGAGTAACGATCGCTATCAGGTGTACCTGATAACAACCGGGACCGACGGCTTAACGTGCTCTCCGAGGCACGGTGGGGAGACCCACAAGGACTGCACAAACACCCAGACCACGGCAGACATCTGTATGGCCAATACAAATGTTGTCGTGTGCGGGGATCGAACCCGCAACCGCTCGCGCAACAGCCAATCGCAATCCATTGCTGTGACCGCTGCACCAACGCGGCGTCACAATACGAGTAGCGGTTACAAAATTACGACGTCGGCGTCCAAAAAATATGAAATGTAAGTTTTCCATTAAAATTTTGATTGAATTAACTTGACTAGCCCTTTAGCGCCACGATCGAACCCGCAACCGCTCGCGCAACAGCCAATCGCAATCCATTGCTGTGACCGCTGCGCCAACGCGGCGTCACAATACGAGTAGCGGTTACAAAATTACGACGTCGGCGTCCAAAAAATATGAAATGTAAGTTTTCCATTAAAATTTTGATTGAATTAACTTGACTAGCCCTTTAGCGCCACGTTGGCGCAGCGGTCACAGCAGTGGATTGTGATTGGCAGTTGCGCGGGCGGTTGCGGGTTCGATCCCCGCACACGACAACATTTGTATTGGCCATACAGATGTTTGCCGTGGTCTGGGTGTTTGTGCAGTCCTTGTGGGTCTCCCCACCGTGCCTGGGAGAGCACGTTAAGCCGTCGGTCCCGGTTGTTATCATGTAAACCTGATAGCGATCGTTAGTCATAGCAGGGGCGTAGCTACCGCCGTATCAGCCGTATCAATGATACGGGGCCCCGGGCTACAGGGGCCCCTAACGTGTATAAACAAAAATAAATGAATAGTAAAATGTTATCCACGATGTTAATTAATTTCGTGCTTTCCGGAAAAAAAAACATATAAAATAACTGTCATACGTGCCTATAGAGTTTTCACTTCAGAAATGACAAAAATCAAAAATAAAAGATTGTTTAATCACAGAGATTGACAACACGTTGGCGCAGCGGTTACAGCACTGGCTGTTGCGCTGGCAGTCGCGGGTTCGATTCTCGCTCACGACAGACATTTGGCCATTATATATTGGCCATATAGATGTTTGTCGTGGTATGGGCGTTTGTGCTTCTGTATTGTGTGTGTTTCCGGACCTCCGACACAGGAGAAAATACTGGGGGCTGTTGAGTGTGAAGCGTTGAGTGTGAATCTTAATTTCTTTTTTTAACCAACTTCCAAAAAAGGAGGAGGTTCTCAATTCGACTGTATTTTTTTTATGTATGTTAGCTCAGAACTTTTGTCGGGGTGGACCGATTAGGATCAATTTTGTTTTAATTGAAAGGTGTTGCGTGTCATGTGATTCCATTTAAATTTCATTGAGATCTGACAAGTAGATACTTTTAGAGTTATATTTAGATATACATGCGTATTTACTTGACTACTTTTTCGTCAACCTACGTTGTATACCGTATAACTTTACCTAACTTTACCTTAACTATACCGCATAACTTTTTACTCGGTGTACCGATTTTGATGATTCTTACTTTAATGGAAAGCTAATACTTGTCATGTAGTCTTTCTTGTTTAAATTAGATCGAGATCTGATTACAACTTTTTGAGTAATCTTTAATAGTGCGTATTTACTTGACTATTTTTTCGTCTTATTACGTTGTATTACTTGTCGATATAATTGAAGTCGGTTTTTTTTCATTTGCGAGCAAACACAATTATTTGAGTTAAGTGTTCGTCCAAAACCTCAGTTATATGTTCGAAGTATTACATCCTGAGAAACTCCTATCTTCTTCAAATGAAGTGATGAAAAACACTTCCGGAAAACTATCGGCTAAATACAGTAAAGACATCTCAATCAACCTTTATGAACAATTAATTGGTCTGAAATCATTTTTAAAGTCCGAAATTGAAAAAAATCATTCCTTTGTACGGTTATCAGACTTGTCACTATTGTCTATAGAGACAGAAATTTTAGAAAAACTGAAATCATCTGTAACTTTAGATGATTTAATAAATCAATTTGTCGAAAAAAAGGCTACAAAAGTGCAAATTTAATTTTAATTGTTTGAATAGCTCAATTTTTAGGAAGATGGGATAAGTTATTATTATTATTAAAGCTTTATTATTATAATAATTATCTCATCAGCATGTAATATCCCACTTCTGGGCATAGGCTTTTTTCCCCATGGGGAACAGAAACACATTCTACATGTAGGAGAAGGATCAGAGCTTAATCCACCACGCTGCTCCAATGCGGGTTGGCCGATATATTCCCTACTATAAGTAACGATGATCGTTATCAGGTGTACATGATAACAAGCGGGACCGACGGCTTAACGTGCTCTCCGAGGCACGGTGGGGAGACCCACAAGGACTGCACAAACACCCAGACCACGGCAGACATCTGTATGGCCAATACAAATGTTGTCGTGTGCGGGGATCGAACCCGCAACCGCTCGCGCAACAGCCAATCGCAATCCATTGCTGTGACCGCTGCGCCAACGCGAACCGGAACACATCCGAAGATATTTGGCTGTTCATCTTTGATATGATAGTGGTCGCGAGCCAGGCGGGGGAATCCATATCCAACCCCTACCACCTAAAAAACTTTAATAACTTGTTTCAGAGTTATGAAAAAAAATCATCCATCGGCGCCTAAAATTAGAGGATAAAAGTTACAGAAAAGGGTAAAAATACCACAAATAATATTTTTATGCAAAATGTTTTATCCTCACAGCACAAGCCACATAATATGTATTTAATTTACGGACTTAGGGTTTGTAGAATTAGGGTATGTAAAATCCAAATCTTGGTGACATACTACTGACTTGACTAGCCCGTTGGCGCAGTTTGTGGTGGCCCTGCTTTCTGTACCGCGGGTTCCGGGTTCGATTCCCGCCTGAGTCTGGGTGTAGGTAATATTTGTATTTATATATGTATTATTTCTATGTATAATTGTATACTTGACAGAGCAAACTATTTGATATTGTCTTAGCAAAATTATACATGCCAATGTTTTTGTGGGATTGAGACACTTTTGTCAATTTATAGGTAGGTAGTTTGTTTATATTTATTCGCTAAAATTGTCGGTAAAGCGTCAATCAAATAAGTAAAATCTCTGACGGTAAATTACACTTTAGGATTGAATTTATATTAATTTAAAAGTAGTAATTTCTTAAAGCATGTTCCGATTAGCATAGTTAACGATGGAGATTTCCAATTGCACCTTCTTGAACTTAACAGTCTCCGTTGTTCAACAGCTGTTTATCTTATGCAATTGTTAAAAAACAGGACTATTATAATGAGATTTACTTCAGGATTTATACGTTATACCAGGACACTAGCAATAGCGATATCCTTTTCGATGTCTACCAGTCACCAGGTGTTTTTTTTTTACGCAAAACTAATAAATCTATATTGTGCCTAAACTTGTGTACCAACTTGACAGATTTTCGTATACAGATTATAAACGTAATGTAGTATAATATGTGGTTTCATTTAATGCCTCTAGATTGTATCCTGTATATCAATCAATTACAGCATTGAAGCTCAAACTAATTTCTCTAAATGGAAATTTTAATGGATGAAACAGAAAGACAAAAAAAGGAAAAAGGTTACTGCCATAGAGTTCAATAACATCAAATTGAAAACAAGAGCCCTTGCACGAAAATAATGTGATAAAGGAAAATAAAACAGAAAATAAATGTTTTAATCTGTATATATTGCTTAACAGTACAGAATAACAAGGGAGTTTCCAAAAAATATGAAACTAAAACTTGACATTGGACTCCAAATGCTAATAAATGCAAAAAAACTGTAGTTATAATATCAAGGCATTGCGCTATCACAATATTATGGAACAAATGAACATGATCACATGATAAGCCGATATTTATCCAATAAAATGTTCAGATCTATCAATTTCTATCGAATTGTAAAAAATATTATAACAATTTTAACTCTTTTTAAAATCTCATATACACTAATTAGGTACTATATTATTTAGATAAAATTAATTTTACTAAATTTACTTCTACTAACTAATTTAGACATATTTACAATTTGTCATTTTACCCACTAGCTTCGCTGTGAAAGCGCAAAATAATTGAGCATAATAAAAATTAGATAAAACGTTTAATTTTAGAATAAAAGCGGTTCACAATATTTACCTCGACGTTTAGGTATGCAATAACAATTTACGCACATAATAACTTAATTACACAATATTGGATTATTCCCACACATACTCACAGCACAGACAAATTCCAAACAACTACATAGTTTAAATTATATAAGTATATCTAAAAATGCATTTCAACTTGGTACGACTTTTGGTTGTGACTCCTGAGAAACTGTCACAAATTTAAAAAAATACCATCATAAGTACCAACAAATAAAAATATAACATTAAGTACATAACACATAAAACTTGTGACATTATTATTTTGTGTTATAGTTTTGAGAGACGATTAGAAGCTAATATCACTAAACGAGGAAGAGATTCCTTATTTCTTATATTGAGTTATTTCAAAGCCTTATTGGCATTGATTTAATTTATTTATGATTTGGACAAAAACTGTCATCCGAATCATAACGGTTTCGTTTCAAGTCAGCGAAAATATTAGGACATATTTAGCACCGTACTCGCACGCCAATCTCGTCAAATTAACGCTGGTTTGAAATGAACCTAACAATATAATTTCGATAATATTACAAATATTCGTCAACTTACAATTAATCGTTATTATTATTATTTATATTATGTCTAAACTTAAAATAAATCCCGTACCATCACCTATGATTGCACATAATACCCGATACTTTGATTTTAAATTGCAGTCGCGCCTTCTTGTAAGGCCTGTGGATTTCCGTGACTGTTAAAAAAAGACATTTTGGAGCGGAAAATACGATAATTGTTATTCTTCATTTGAACCTAAATCGTAGAGGGGTTACAAATTTAGTTAATACCTACATTAAGTTTGGAAGACAGTGTATTCTATAAATATTATAAATAACTGGCGTGAATTAATTCCACTCGCACTGGGACTTCAAATATGTTTGAATTTGTTTTGTTTTTTATGTAAGGACGGAATACATTATTTCAATGTTAATTAATTGTACCGAAAGAATAAAAACACAGAAGTTTTTTTTTCAAACCGGTGCATATTTGCTGTTATTTATTAGGAATTCTTTAATTGTGAACCGGCATAGGCAACTGGCCCAGTAGTTGATTGGCGAAAGTTGCGTTTGTAAATTTGAAATGACGCTTGTCGTAAAATTTTAGCAGCGCAGGAGAATAAGGATGTTGCTTTTTTAGATGCATGTAATGTTCTTCAGGTTCTGATGTTGTGTGACCGCATTCTTCACATACGTACATCTGGAAAAAATAGAAATATTTTACATACAATTTTATTCTAACATCTTTAATCATCACTATCATCACCTTTGAAAGTAATTTATTACAATGAAATTATAATATTTAGTAAAATATTCTGTCTAATTTAATTAAAATCTAACATTATTTTCTAAATAAAGATTATAATTTTTCTAATTACGTAATAAAAATTGAATTAGGTACCTTAGTTCTTCTTTCTTTATATGCATAAGTATGTTGAACACCGTGCACTTTCAAACAGTGAGACTCTAAAGAACATCTTTGGGTAAAAGATTTTTCACACAAATTGCATTTATAGGGTCGGACTCCTGTGTGTGTTCTGGTGTGTCTTTTAAGGTCGAAGGTGTCATTGAAACCTTTGCCACAAAAAGTGCAAAGGTATCGTTTAACATCAGAGTGGCATTTCATATGTCTATTTAAAAGTCTTTGAAGACTGAAGTTCTTTGAGCATACTCTGCAGACAAATTTCGTAGGGTCATCTTCACTAACTAAAACTTGCTTATTTTTTTCCTCTTCTCTTTGTCTCGCATTTGCTTCAGTGGCTAAAGGATTTTTAACACCATGTCCACCGTTTATAAATTCTAATGGAAGTTCAGCTGGCAGTCCTAACTGTAACAAAACATTATATTATTAGATACTTATATATTATAAGGACAGCCATTTTGAAAATAGGAGTGTAAATATTTTCATGTGATAAGCTGAGCTTAATCAATTATAGCTGTCCTCTATAACATTTTTTAAAGAAAATTTTATGTGATATATGGACGAAATGAGATTGCATTAGGTAGAAGCAAAAGTTGATTCAGGCTCAGCGTTATATGTTAACGACATTAAATTTTGTCTTCAATGTCATCAATGATCAATTTTTTTTTATCTTGTTTCATAACATTAAAGACAAATTGAATTGAAGCTTCGCCTTAAAATCAAATAATGCTTACCCTCTGTTGCAAGATTTGAATTTTGCTATCGTTGACAGAGCCTTTCTTGAGACTTACAGCAGCAGCAGGGCTGAGAGCAGAGTTCTCGATGTGATTGTTGCTATCCAAAGAATTATTTCCACCCGGCGAAGGTAGTGAAACACCTGTTGGTGAATCTAAATTCGCAAATGGGAAGCCCGGCGATAGTATTTGTTGCCTTTGTTGGAGTTGCACATGAATTTGCAGTTGTTGCATTTGACCTTCATTATGTTGTAACAGAGCAGGATTTAATTGCATCAGTAAATCTGGCCTTTCCTTGGCAAAGTTGTACGTAGAATTTTGTTCTTGGTTTGCAAAAGCTAAATAATTAGCTTTTTCATAATACTGTCTGCTTAAATTTACTTGTTCTGCCAATGATTCAATATCTACAGCATTATGTACGGAGTCGGGAGTTATTGAAGATGAATCTCGTAATTCAGGATCGGTTATAGATTCTACTTGACTATGAAACAAACTATCCAAATCCTCTCCTGAATCTGAAAGATTTCCTAATATTCCTTCATTTGGAGCAAATGATAATGTAGTATAAAATTGGTTATTATCTATAACATCTTCTCCCATATCTACGACCATGGAATCGTCAAAATTACTGCCATAATTACCAATGGCACCAAGATTTTCTATTTTGTTTTCATAATCAATTTCTTCATCTTTAAGCGCTAATCCATAATGGGCATTCTGCATTAATGAGTATTGTTTGCTCTGTTCTGGAAAATTTGTGTTCGGGTTTTCAGCATTTTCACAGTCCATATTAAAACCATTAATTATGTTGAAATCATTAGAGAAATTGCCATTAGCGTTAAATGTGTTTTGGCCACTTTTAGTAGAAGGACCTAAGGTTTCATAAAAAGGGGGAAGACTACCAGTAGGTGGACTGTTTGGTCCATAGTTTGATCTACCATCCCGACCATTACCCCCACTGCCTGAACCGCCTCCTAAAGCACCACCTCCACCGGACGATGGGGTTGCGCTTCCACTACCAGAACTAAAACTCCCTGATCCACCACTGTTTTGTGAGTTTCCACTTGAACCACTGCCGCCAGTTGATCGCCCATGACCCGCAGCTGCATTGATGATTCCAGGAATTTTGGTTCCAGGTCTGTTTCGTAATACTAATACGGGTCTAGCTAAAATTCCGTTCGCAATTTTGGAACTGCTTGTTCGCCTTTGCTCTCTTATTTTCTTTTCTGTTTCTTCATCTTCAGATTCACCTCTTTTTTTAGCAATAGCATAATCAATAGGCTGATCTTGTTCAGGTTCCGAAGTGGGTAATGTTGCTGGTATTGTTACGTCTGATAGTTCTTTTTTACTATCACGAAATTGGGGTTGGGATGGTGTCCTTTGTATAACAGATACTTTTTGGCAAGTGACATTATTGTCAATACCGGGAGAAGGCGTTGATTCTGGAGAAGGTGAATTTGTAGAAGGAAGGACTACGGGTTCGTTTTCTAATAAATCTTTTTCTTCTTTTATTAATGGTTTTTCCTCGCTTTTATTGTCATCAGCCAGAACAGGTAAGTATTGTTTTCGTTCTGCCTGGGTAAGTACATGTCCTCTGTGGCTTCCATATGGGATTTCACCTCCTAAAATTGAGGATATGAACCTTCTAGGTTCTTTTGTGCGTCTTTCTTGAGAAGTTTTTTCACCATGGTGTTCACCAAATACGTCTCGATCTGAAAATAAAATAATTTTGCTACTATATTTTTTATATATTTTAGTTTGAAAATATTTTATTAACTAAAGGTTTTATTTAAAACAAGTTACTGAGCAATGACTATTCTTGTTCATTTGTAACGTATTCGTGTAGCGTCGCAGGCGTAAGACCTCGTTGACGTCACTGGTATGTGCCTCCATAACGGTAATACTCGCCTCCGCCTTACACACCCACATCAACGATGTATGTGTGTGTAAGTGTCGCATTATTATAATTGTCGCTATAGTGTCAAACTCAAAGTCATGTTATACTTTTGGCCTAATAAACACATTCAATAATCACGAGTACTAGCTACGAGAAATAAGTACCTAGGAGTTTCTCAAATGTTGTGACTATTGTGATAATGCTTTAAAACTTGAAATCAATTTAAAGAATTATTTTTATATCAAAGACAATGTCACCTTACTTTTACTTAAATATATCAGGAAGGAAGCGATTGAATATCAAATTCTCTAGTTACTTCTAAATATGCGTAGGTAGCCAGTGAAAGTCCCAAGGTTGGTCAAAACGAGTTCCTTTGCCCTTTCTCGGCTTTTGTTAGGGATTCAAGGACGAAGCCTGCATTGTTGAGGCTTTTTTTGTTTATTTTTTTTTGTAATTATATGCGTCTCAGTAGACGGGTGAGACAACATAAAGCTCTGTTATAAATCTATACATATGACCTATACAAATATATTTATTTTATTTATTTATTATAACTTTATTGCATATATTCAACAATTTTACATAATAAAAGAAAAATAAAAGAAACAGCAGTTCAAAGATAAAATTAAACAAAAGGTATTGTAGTTACACTGACAACATGCAAAGACGGTCTTATTGCTTAGAGCAATCTCTTCCAGACAACCCCAGGTAAAAGGAGATTATTAGTAACAAAGTGCGGGATACTGCAAAAGTTAATAGTAGATATAAATATAATTGTAAATACATAAAAGCACACATACACACGCCAATACATACATACATAGGTACATACATTCACACATACAAACATATACAACATAAGTACACAAATCCATAACACTGGAAAAAACATTTAAAGCGACAAATAGTGCTTGTATAAGCGATTCTTAAAAATTGGTAACGAATCAGAGTGACGAACTTCACGCGGTAGGCTGTTCCATAGTTTCGCAGCCTTAATCGTAAAAGAATTACTGTACGCCCGCGATCGCGAAACAAACATCTTCAGTCGATTGTCATCACGCGATCGAAGGCATAGGTGAGGGTCAGGAGTGGAGCCAAGGAAAGCAAAACGTTCTTTTAAATAAGTATATAGTAATATATTGTATTGTATACAAATTACATATGACGTAGTAATTTTGTTAGTGAATTTACATGGTGACTAAAAATGCATGTTTTAAATAATGGTATTTTTAACACAAATGTTGATCATCATTACCTACTAATTGTCGTTTTGCAGAGTATTTTTTGTTATTCAAAACGACCAAGCCTCACTGGTGCCGTACTGGTACCATTTATAAATTGAAAAAAAAAAAATTGCGTGCGTTCTAAGTACCTACACATGTCAGAAGTGAAACTTTTTTAGCAAAGTAATTAAAAAAAAAACGAATTTAAAATACAAAAAAAAAACTAACTGAATAAAAAGCCAATGTCACGCGGTGTTCCCAGGTGGTCACCCATCCAAGTACTGACCGTCAGGACGCTGCCGCGTTACCGATCGCTCATATTTTACCCCTTATTCGTCTAAAGAAGTTTTACTTCAAAAAAACAAAAAAACTGTAAATCAGATTGTTTTATTGAGCATTTCATATAAAAAATCTATTCAAGCTGGTCATAAATGCTATTGGTTTTCAATTTTAACTATTTTAAATAACAACCTGTTTTAATATAAGTAATATGGGTGGATAAATACTACAAAAAAGGTTTTAAATTATTTCTCTTTACCTGTTTGTTTCATAATCTCCAAAATGGTTAAACTGATTTTTGTGACATACTATTGCAGGTAGCTGATGCTGTATGGTCTGTATGGAGCAACTTAAGTTACTTTTATATTTAAATCGAAGCTTTTACGTTTTTTCCCAAAAAATATTTAAATTATTTTTGATATATTCATTTTATACTGATATTAGTTAGGGATGATTGAAAATTTTTGACATTAAATTGGTATTGTGTGTAATTGCTCTCTGAATATCTCATTTTATTTCATAAAGCATTAGGAGAGGCAAGGAGGAGAAAGCAAGTGCACATTAGGAACATCTTAATTGAGTTTTAGAATTTTGTTTGAATTTGAATTTTTATCCTAGTTATTAACGGAGTAGCTTCTACAGAGATTGTTATTTTAAATAAATTAACTCACGAATAACCAGCATTATACAAGCAACATTGAAGTCATTGTTAACGACGTCTATTTAAATAGTGCGGTTTTTATTCTAAAACGGTAAGTCAAGGCCCCGTAATTACCATGTCCATATCTATTCAGTTACTTGCCGTTTCCTGTCGAGAAACTGTACGGACAACCTTGAATGCGAGCAGTCATTATTTGGCGATTACAGTGCTAGCCTTCTTTGCTCTTCGCTTTGGTTTTTGGCATAAATTAGCTATGGTCAAAATTTTAACTTACAAGCCATTTTAAATCGTATGTCTTTTTATTTTGAGACTAAATTACTTTGAGATGTCTTGCATAAAAACAAAATAAACAGACAGCGTATGGTTAATATTGTAGCAACTTCGAAATGTCACTAAAAATTAATATTTTTGTCAATATTAGAGTTAATAATTTTTACAAGATATACCTACCGTTATTGATAAATGAAAATGTAGGTAATTTAACCGTGTGGCATTGAGATCGCTCTAACCATCATTTCGCAATGATGTTACAGGAAGTTGAAATACTCTGCGACTACCGTTATTAAATACATAAATTCTTAGTAATTACTGACGCATTAAATAGCGATAAATTTTTCAGTTGTCACAATTATTAAAGGCGTCTTATTTAACTAGCATCGCTAGATATATCGGTTGATTATGCAATGTCTAATTATGAATGAGGAACGTGTTTATTTCATGAGTCTTGTTAGTTATTATATCCATATTTTATTATACCTTTTAACATTTGGTATTCATATTGATTCGCATTCAACTGAATACAAGGAGACTATAAAACAGGCCACATCTGAAAAAAACTAACGAGAAACAGCGGGCGGACTAGCAGGTATGTCCTTGCGCTCGGGGTTATCGGACGCTAGTAGCATTTAAAGTATTAAAAATGTAAGACAGCTATGAAGAACCGCTTCGGATGGAGCATATAAAATTCCGTTCAAACCTTTTTTCCATAAACATAAGCACCGATAACACACGGTACACCGGGAGCGCACTGGCCGCAAAGGATCGGTTAAAAGGTCGCTTGGAAGGACGTTCTTTTTGTTCTGCATTATTTGTTGTAAATTAACCCCATGGAAGTTCATTTTTGTAACTAAACGTGCTACATCTATCTTATACTAGTTTGTTTACGAAATAATGATAATTGACCGTTTGTGAAATGAATTAATTATTTCAAATATTAATTTTAAGATCATCTAAAATATTACACGTAATTATACAGTAAACGAGCCTTCCGGATATTATCAGTAGAGAATACTGTACAAAAAACATCGCTTTATTACTTCTTGCCTCTAAACGAACAGCTACAAAAACTGTTCAATGCTTTATTATTACTTTGATCACAGCGTGAATCACAACCAGATTTGGCAAGGGTTAATGACCCAAATATGTTTGCCGAAGTGTTCAAGGCTAAAACAGACTAATTTAGTTGACTGAATGGAAAAAAAAATATCTACATCTGACATGACCGTATATTCGTTTAACATATTTATTATAATATCTACTACATTGTATAGGTAACCGTTAATGTTCAAAGAAGTATGAGACTCGGTGTCGGGACATTCAAGGCCTTTTTAAACCAAATTTTTAGTGTTTAATAAATTAAAAAATGTTGTTGGGTGTTTTATTAATTAATTACCGAAACAATATAACCAACATTTTTAAATCTAAATAACGGCAAGAGTTATTGTTTTGCAAATTAAAACCTACAAAGTCGTTAAACAGGTTTCATATTTTGAGATTATTCAATTGTTCTGTAGAACGCCTTTATGTTGTCCTCAAATCTAAGATATCGTGGGCCGCGATCTGTAAATTGCTCCAAAATACCTACACGAAATGATAATCTTTTACAGCATGATACAACAATAGCGGAGATGACCTTACTCTTGTATGCTCGCGAAGCTGTCTTTTAAATAAAAAGTAATAAAAAAAATAATAAAGTTGCCGGCTGTACAATTGAAAATATCCATTGAATCGTTTTGAAGACTAAATTAATTCTACAAAAACGTGACGTGAGTGTAAATGAGAAAGATAAAAACTGTCATGTCAATATTTCGTTAAAGTTAAAATAATGTGGTTTCAAATGTAGGTACTGTTATCACAATGGGCGAGGAGCAATCAATCTTTCTTCTAGAATGCACTTAAAACTACCTCTTACCTTTATCAGTCCAATAGTTTCTACCGTATACTTTGAAATATGTGGATTTGTCGTGAGGAGAAGGTACATAATTATTATCTGTCATATATTTTTTTTTGTTAGTAAAACTATTTATTACAGTTTATTTGAGTATTTATTATGAGACCATCAAGTTTATAGCTACGTCGCTATAATATAATGACGAAATAGAATGAGTTACAATTAAAGCAGTATGAAGAAATATAATAAATATTTAAAATACCGTTCGGCTTAAACCACTAACCCTAATTATTATTCCCGTAATCGCTATGCAATATATTTTAATTACACGGTTACAGGCAGAATATGTAAAATCCAGTGGATGTTTTATCTTCTTATTACTTTACAGTTTTATACCATCAATTACGCAATTGATAGTCTTAATAGCATCCGTGATAACTTACTGGCAAATCGTATAATTTTATTTGCTGTCCAAAAATCGTAGTCATTGTATCATGTATGCAATGATGATCTCGTTTAATATTTTTTTTTCACATAATATACTTTAGTACTTTATATAAACGTACAATACTTAATTATAACATAATTTACCTAGTCAGTGTGTGAATTTCCTAAGTATTGTAGGTATATAACAGCACAAGTGATCGTATTAACTGAAAATGAGAGACAAAAGTCGTTTGAGATACAGAAATACATTAATCAAGCTAGATTATTGTAGAGTACCTAGTACTAAATGAATGCTTAAAAGTGTATATGAAAACTATAAATTAATATTAACAAGATTTAACTTTTTTTTAACGTTTTTCTACAATTTAAGGAACCGTTATAAATAAACTGTCGACAGATGTAGCAATAAGTAGGTACAACTAATTTAAAATTGTATAAATACGTAGGCGGGATGATAAGTAACTAGCCTCTGCTATTTAAAAACTTAAAATTAAAAAAATATTTATGTCATTTTTAAATTTGTATCTTTAGCCACCTGTGTTCAAAATTTGAATTTGGTGGCGTGAAAATTTATTGATTTTTTGTCATTTGAAAATATATTACGTCAAATGTTTTCAAAATGGATAAAATTGAACAAAGAGCGGTGATAAAGTTTCTTCATATGAAGGGCATGAAGGGGATAGATATCTATGACGAGTTAAAGAATATTTTGGGTGAATGTGCCCTTTCTTATGACACAGTAAAAAACTGGTTGGCTGAGTTTAAACGCGGTCGTACATGTGTCCAAGATGAAGCCTACCCCGGACGTCCAAAAAGCGTCACGACTCCAGAAATGGTCGTGAAAGTACATGATATGGTTTTAGCAGATCGACGATTGAAGATATCTGAAATAGCTGACACTACAGGTATCTCAAAAGAACGGATACATCATATCCTTAGTGAGGAATTAAATATGAAAAAGTTATCGGCCCGTTGGGTGCCGCGATTGCTGACGCACGATCAAAAAAGGATTCGGGTGCAAAACTCAAAAGAATGTCTGGACCGTTTTCAGAGTTATAAGGCCAATTTTTACGTTGATTTGTAACAACAGATGAAACGTGGGTTCATTATTACACGCCAGAATGAAATATTCGATCAAAACAGTGGACTCAATCGGGATTCTCGGCTCCAAAAAAAGCTGGCTGTAAAGTCGGCTGGAAAAGTGATGGCTTCCGTCTTTTGGGATGCAGATAGGATCTTGATGATAGATTACCTTCCTAAAGGTCAAACAATTAATGGAGAATACTACGCTAATCTTCTAGATAAGCTTCACTAATGTATTCAGCAAAAAAGACCAAGTTTGGCGAAAAAAAAAATCATCTTCCACCAAGACAACGCTAGGGTTCACACATGTGTTAAAGCTATGGCAAAAATCAACGAATCGAAGTATGATTTGCTGCCCCACCCACCTTATTCGCCTGATCTAGCCCCATCAGACTTCCACTTATTCCCTAAGCTCAAAAAATTTTTGGCTGGACAGTAATTTGCCACAAATGATGAAGTCATAACCGCTGTAGAGGAGCATTTTGCAGGCCTCGAAAGAAATCATTTTATGGAACTCATTACTGCTTTAGAATGAAGATGGAATAAGTGCGTAGAGGTTCACAGAGACTATGTCGAAAAATAAAATTAATTTTATCACGGAAAGTTAAGTATTTTCTTAATAGGCTAGTTACTTATCATCCCGCCCTCGTATAATGTAGGTAATAAAGTATGTATTATGATAATATGATATGAGATGTTACGAATATCTCAAAGAAAGTGGATTAAAAGAGGTAATTAATAAGCTGAGAAATTTAAAAAATTGCGTGCGTACAAAGTGCACATGTCAGAAGTGAAACTTCTTTAGCAAACTAATTTAAAAAAAAACTAATCAAAAAACAAAATATTAAAAAAAATGAAAAAAAAAACAACAAAAAGCCTGTCACGCGGTGTTCCTAGGCGGTCACCGCTCCGAGTACTGACCATCCCTGACGCTGCCGCGTTACCGGTCGCTCAAATTTTACCTTTCATGCGCCTAAAGAAGTTTCACTTCAAAAAACACCATGGAAATAGAATAATATTTTACATATCAAGGTCAACGTTAAAGAAATAAACGTCTAGTTATAAAGCTATTTTATTTCTGTAATTTAAATCAATTGCTTTTTAAACTTTATAATATTATAGCAGGAATATGATAGTCATGCATAATAAAAGAAAAAAAGTCACGACTATCTAGAATAGTAATCTGTTTTGTTTTCGAAATGTTTTTTGCGATGACGTCTGTAAATAATTAAATATTACATAATAATTGACTGCTATTATACATTATATTGTAATTCAGTCCAAAATAGAAAGATTGATTTCGCCTATATTCTGTATAATAGTACGGGATCCCTAGTACATATTTTTCACCTGATTAGTAACAAGCTAATTTTCCGGGAGTAGCTTCATTTTGATGAGACGAACAAAAAGTTTCTCTTCGAAAACTCTCGATTGTGGTAGATAATAGAGTTAGCAGGAGATAGAGTAGCAGTGAGCGTAGGATCGGGATAACGTACCGCGCAATTTGTAGGACAATATTACCATCAAATTATATAAATATTAACTAACTAAAAGAAAAAAAAATCAGAGAAAAAAATCAAATTTTGATGACCTTAAGAGGTCATCAAGTTGATGACCTCGTCATCATCGATCGTCGATCAAAAACTATTACTAACCAGCTAATTTTTTTTTCTTTTGGTTAGTTAATATTTATAAAATTTGATGGTAATATTGTCCTACAAATTGCGTGGTACGTTATCCCGGTCCTACGCTCACTGCTGCTCTATCTCCTGCTAACTCTATTATCTACCACAATCGAGAGTTTTCGAAGAGGAACTTTTTGTTCGTCTCATCAAAATGAAGCTACTTCCGGAAAATTACCTTGTTACTAATCAGGTGAAAAATATGTACTAGGGATCCCTACCTATAATGGAGAAGACTGACTGGAGAATCATATAAAATAACTTGTGTAACTTGTTTAAGATACATTTGATACATAATTTAGAAGCATTATAGAGACACAGCTCTTTATAAGCAAGTAAACAATCGTCAAAAACTCAAATAATATATAAATATAGACGCAGGTGTATTTTCTTTAAATGCTGAGTAATTAAACTGCAGCCCGTATCTCGGTAGCTCATAGCAGAACCGGTGATTTGAATATCTTAACAAGACATGTGTGACCATTCGTAGAACAAATGCGGCATCATGTGCAACCCATCTTGCTTCGGCCACGCAAAAAATATGCCCTTATACACTCTTCAAGTGGCTTCTTGAATCAGCTTGTTGACGTTTTAAAGTCGCTTACGTATATTTATATTTGTCATTTAAGAGCAAATAATTTGTTTGCCTTTCTATATGGATTTATTGAGTTAATTTAATTAAAATTTATATTCAAACAGAGATGATTTACATCAATCAACATACTACTAAGATAATTTTAGACTATTTATTAGTAATAATCTATTTATTGTGTCGCAATAAATATATCGCTCCTTCAATACAAAAGCACCACATGTCAAAAAAGGCAAATTATACAGGAGAAGCATTTGAAAAAATAATTTAGTTTATTTTATGATTTTTGTATAAACTATGTGTCTTACGTAGATTTTTTTGGTATCAAAAGATGCATAATTAAATAGCCTGTTTCTCAATAAAGCAATCTTAACCAAACCTTGAATGGACTCTCGAAAAAATGCAGATAAGTTAGTTTTGTATATATACAATATATAGACTTTGACTTCGAGAACATTAAAATTTTAAAAAATAAACCACCATAATTAGAAAAAATTGAGTTTTTTTCAGATAACAACCTCACAAAACGTCAATTTAACAAAGAAAATGGCACATACTTATACTTACTACATAGTAAACTTGCTAAGGGAAAACAAAAAATAGTTAAATCTTATCATGAGATCGTCAATTAAGGGTAAAATTAATATTACCTATATCAGTTAATTTTATGAAAGAGTTTTATGCATCTTCGTTTTTATAGCTTAAAAGATTTGTATTGTTTTTAACTTAAATTTATTACTCTTTCCTACTAATGTAGGTCTTGAATGCACAGACAAAAACTACAAAAACATTCAGACAAAACAACATAAAAACTACAATTAATGCTTTTTGATGTAAAATAAAATGTATTTATCACAATCACTTTCAAATACAAAAATAGCACATTTCGAAATACGTTCAAAATATGGTAGTATTGCATACAAAAATAAGAGAAAAAATATCAAATTTAGAAATGCAAAACTACCTTATTTAGAAATATTGTACTACTGCACATAAAAATGATAAAATACTTTCGTTTATGTGATCTGCAATACCAATATATTTTTGTATGTGGCACTTTTGAATATATAATTTCACCTGTCTTTTAGCAGTTGTTTGGAATGTGGTAGTTTTTCACAAAAAATGCGATTTTTGTATTTAAGGAGCGATATATTAAATTAATATTTTTATTGGAATAGTACTTACTAACATAAATACTATGTAGCTATAAATTAATATTCTTCTTTTTTAATGGTTTTTGGATGGTTTTACTATAGATAGAGGTTTTGAGAAACTCTTTTAAGAAAATGTACTTAGTTACAGTGTGGTTAGTGTACTTATATACATTTTTAACATCATATATTTACCTAAGCGTTATTTTGTATGAGTGACATTAAGTGTGTGAGAGTGATATGACATTTTAAATGTAAAAAAAGAAATGGTATATTTTCAAAGATTTCTCTTCAAAGGTACGATAACCAAACAATTTAAAGAGCGTTGAGATTAAGTGCAATTATTGTTTGGAGCTAGCCATTCCGAGAACGGTTTTACTCCATTATGAATGTATTTTTTTTATGATCGCAAATCTCTGAAAGGTAAATCGTTAAAAAGCAACACAATGGTCGAAGGATACAATGGCGAACCGGCCACATGGCGAAATATTTTTTCGTTTTTCCACTCGAAGACTACTCTGTTGCAGTTTAGGTACTATGTAAATTTTAGATGTAAATTTAAAGTTACTATTGTTTAGAATAGTCTATAAAATTACAATCATTTGATCGATAAAACTTTCATTTATAGTTAACATACGTTATATTACATTTGATTATTTTATATAATTACTTTTTTTTCATTATTAAGTTCGTAATGGATAAATTGAGGACCTCGCGAACCACAAGACGTAACAACGAGATTTTAACATTGACATCAAAGTAGTTAGAAATATATATAATATCATTTTTGTTAGTCTTGAGAGGGAAGTAATACATCTACCAATATTGTAGCAGAGTTAGCATTTATTCTTCTCCTAAAATCGAAAAGGCGTTAGCCCAGAAGTGGGACGTGTAATGTTTTTGTTCACTATGAATATAAAAGCATTTCATTAGTTTTAATTGTTATAACTGTGATATTTCAGTCTCGCTTATAACGTCGTGCGAAACACTTGACTGTGTTGGTGATTTCGAAGTTACGTATTTCTACCCCCAAACTAAAAATATATAATAAATACAACACAAAAATGCCTAAATGTGATAACTGCAACAAAGGAATAGCTAAGAAATCTGCATTTCTCGAGTGCAACGAATGTTCAAAAACGGTGCATGCCAACCAAGCTTGTACTGGCTTACCATCAAAACAATTAGCAGCACTGCGCACCGCTGAGAATATAGAGTGGACCTGCGAAGATTGTTGTCGCGAATCTCCAAGACGGAAGTCGTTTATGATACAAGAAGAAGAAGAAGAGGAAGATGAAGAGGAGACATTAAAGACACAGGAAAATGATACAGAAACAAGTGTCATAAAAAAATTACTACGCGACATTTCGATCGAGGTTAAAAAAGCGGTAAAGAAAGAAATAGGCTCAGTGAATGATGCTATTAGTTCCTGCTGTCAAAAAATGGATGGAATAATGGATACTTTGGCGATGATCAGTGGAAAAATAAAAGAATTGGAAAATAAAAATACATACTTAACGAATAAAAATAAAAACTTGGAGTTAAAAATCGATGCAATGGAACAACGCATTGGAAACCTAGAGCAAAAGCAGCTTAACAACATTATTGAAATCGCTGGTGTGCCCGAAAGTATAGAAGATAACACTGAAATTATTATAAATAAGTTAGCTACAAAACTCAATATGAAGAAAGAAGATATAATTTTAACCAAAAGTGTGAAAGGAAAAAATGGAAAGGAAGGCGTACTCCACGTATCTGTAAAACAGGAAGAACAAGTGGACCAGTGGATACGAGCAGCAAGAAAAGGAACCATTTTTGCAGGGGACATTGTTTCATGTTCAGACCCTTCTGTTGCTAGATCCAAGATTATGATACGCCGTACCCTATCTCACGCCAATAAAACCCTTTTGTGGCAAACTAAGCTAAAGCTCAAAGATACCTATAAATATATATGGTTTCAAGGTGGCAAAATTCTAGTTCGTAGGAAGGATAATGATAAGCCTGAGGTCATCCGAAACTGCACTGATATAGACAAGATATTGATGGAGAAACAAGTGAGTTGATAATAGAAATCTTACGCGCTGGACACCTCACCAGAAATAATTGAAATTCATGATGCAGCAAACTTAAACGTTTTTTAGTACTTATCCCCCTAAATAAACTTCTTTATTTAATGTTGTCCATGTTAATATTAGATCTTTAATCAAAAATATTCTAGTTCATTAATGCAAATATTAAATCAATCTTTGTTATCTATAGAAATTGCTATTGTTACGAAATGTGTAGTGTGTTTCGGAAGCGGCGGCGGCGGCGTGGTGGTAGTATTATTATGTACATTAAAAATTGCCATAGTTTCCAGATACTAGCGATTTTAAACTAAAACACTGAATCACTAATAGTAAACATCCAAACTACCCGCCAATACCCCCGACATACATCTGTCCATTGTATCGAGCGCCTAATTAAAGCAAACACCTTTTTATAAATGAGCTTAAATTATTATTAAGTCACAATTCAACCAAACACTGGTTTGTACTTTTTTGGAAATATAAATATTGGTTTGAAATTAAAAAATAACATACGAGATCATTACTTATGCTGTATGTCCGAGTGTGGTCTGATAAGCGCGATATCGGATTACACAAGAATAGAAATTCGAAATAAAAATATTACGCGTAGGTAGTTGTATTGACCATAATTATATCGCGCTCGTCAGACTCATACTCGGCTGCGCTTGGAACTGTAGTGGCGGAACTGGCGGATCACCGCATGTGCATACTGCATACTGTCGTGCGCCTCCGCACAGTTTGATAGCAGTATACAGAATGATATGAAAATCAAATAATTAAATAATGATACAAAATTATTATCTCTTCTTGAAAACTTTGAATGGAATATAGTTGACAAAAATGCAAAACCCGTAGGAAATATATAATTTTATATAGGATAACTTTAAAAATGTTACGAAAATTCCGAATATGTAGTAGTATGTAACAATAGTGTAATTCCGAGTATGTATAAAAACATTTGAAACTTACTTAGATAAAATACAAAACCTACAATTTAAACTATTAAAAACGATAATACCCAAATATATACCTATAATAGGAAATATTTACGACTCAAATTTAATAAATTGATATGTCTATGTATGTATATGCAGATTATATATGTACAATGTATAGTGTTTGTATATGTGTATGTATGATATATATTTTACTGCCATCTTTTTGTTTTTGTACTAATTAATCCATAACAACCTGTATACTGCTAGCTAAACTGAGCAAATAATCAATCTGTTATCTGACTATCTCGCTTACACCCGTATGTTTTTTGCAATCGTCTTTGTGCATCATAAGAAGCGATTTTTAATAAGTTGTAGGGTAGACGCAAAATTTTGTTTAACAAAAAATTGTCTAAGCTTATTATAAATGTGTTTTCGTATCTACTATTGTAGTAATAATATGATTTGTCTTTGTAAATGTTAAGTGTTACCTATATAAAAATGTGTGAGACTGTTACTTGCGGACAAGCCTAGGCTTTTGCAAGTAGATGTAATGTAATACATGTTTTTCTTAATGTTACAAATAAATAAAAAAAAAAAAAAAAATTTAATTTCACATAAACTTTTAATTTCACTTTGTTTAAAAATTAATAATCCTGTGTAAAGTAATACCATAAACTAATGTGCCAACCATAAACAATAACCATATTGGCATAGGCTGTGCCTAGAGTCTCTCGAGAGAACAAAAGTAACCGACGTAGCTCGTAGAATCAGCAAGTTGAATTGGCAGTGGGCTGGTCACTAGTGTCGCAGGACTGATAGCCGCTGGAGCAAAACTGTCCTGGAGTGAATATAGCGTGGTGGCAAACGTAGTGTGGGATGCCCTTTGGCCCGTTGGACCGACGATCTCCAGAGGAAGCTGGTGAAGATTGCGGAGAACCGAGATGTTTAGCGCGAACTTGGAGAGACATAATTATGTTCAACGGTGGAATGCTATAGACTAAAGCGTCCGATAGTTGAATTTGAAACCGTAAGTCATGAAAAAAGAAAAATGTTTTCTATGACTTAGGTATGTGTATTATACATGTATTAGATACATGTTATTTATTATGGTGTTTATCTTAGTGTAATAAAACTATATATAAAAACACAATGATAGCGATTAGCGACGCGTTGAAATCTTTTGTATAAGATATTCACTAAATGCTCTATATAAGTTACATGACTGTTGTACTATTTTTACTACCTACATATTAGACAGTTAATTTATAGCAAAAAAACCTATTATTAAATTTTTCACTCCATTCAATAATTACGCGTTATCTTAACTTTTATTTAAACAATAATAGTTTTAGCGAAATTAATAACTATTACAACTAGACTAATAAAAGTGAGTTTATAATTTATAAATAACTATAATAGATTTCAATATAAGCGGCAGCGACGTCCCCCTTGCGCGTATTTATAATACAACACTTATCCCCTGACCTTACGAGCAATTTGCCCTTTTGTACAGGTGTCAGTTCACCTGGAAGCATGATCTACTCAATTTACCCTTTATGTCAAGTGTTCCGATAATAGGAATGCGGGCTTTCCGTAACGGTGCGCTTGATCAATATTTCTTTGTTTTTGCACGAAGCAAATTTTATACTGGAAATAAATTTAAATGTTAACATTTAAACACAGCTAATGTATGTAAAACAACATAAGTAAAAAGCAAATTATTTCATGTAGAGGTAAAAACGTCCCAATCTGCAATTAGGTCGTCATTTAAGATATTTGTTTTTGTTCACCAATTCGAGTTCAACCGTAGCAGCACACAATTAAACTTATGTAGGTATTTGTATGTTGTATTATTCAATGTTAACGTTCTTGAGCGAAACGGTCAGCAAGCAAAAACTGTTCATTTAATGTAAAACCGTAATACACATTGTAGTTATTATTTAAATGACAGAGATCGCGGTGAGTGACCTAAATACAAAGCGACGAGCGGAAGCGCGCCATTGTGCCGCAATCATTGACACCTCAAACCACGGTTCCTGTCATGATTTGACTTGCCCATTTAAAACTGCACATACTCGTCTGGCTGATTCCTATCGTAAAATCCGATAAGTATTTAAAACCAAAGGTTGTGTCATCGAGTACTTTATAGTTTATGGTGTCCATCTCGTAACTTGATTTGCTTATCGTTTTTTTTTTTGACAAGGTAGGTAGTTAAGATTTCAAGGCAATATGATTAATGGTGTTTATTAAATCTTTTTAATACTTTTGGATTTAATTCCTAATCGTCTGTTGAGAAAAGAAGGTATACCCTGGGTTACCCTATTTCTCTATTGAAACGTTCTCTTTTAGTGTCAAATGATAGATCAATATGATTGTAATTCTTGTTAGGTATATGATCTAAGATTCAATGTTCGAATGCCCTTGAAAATGTTTGGAAGGCGAAGGATTTGGTGTTACAAAAAAACTACGTACATAACATAGGTATATGTACATTTAATTCAAGTTAACGTTTTTATGTGGGTACACAAATCAACACGTGCGTTTCGAAACATTAGATACTATTTAATTCTAGTCGTTTTTTTTTTGTGGTATAAATTTTAGTTTACCTATGAATTTGCATCTTAAGAATAAATCGTAATTTGTTATTATATCTAGTGAAGTTTTAACATGTTTGTGCAAATTAAGAGTCTGCGGAAAGACGCAAAAACATTACAGTTATAGCAGTGATTCACTCGCTGTATGTACCTGACACCGTTAATATCCTTGGTGACGTTTCATCCTACTCGGTTATATTTTACATTTTATTATATGTATAGATAATACTGAACAAAACAATGCAATGAAATAAAAATTAATTGTTCCCGTTTTAATAGAGCTTTATCGAATCTGTTTAAGATGGTTATATATTTTGGTATATTTTGGCTAAACATCTCTAACATTATTAACCATTTAGTTAAACAGAAACGGAATTGCGTCTACAAAAATGCATAGTTATATTATTGATAAAATCAGTTGACAAAAGAAATAACACATGAAAGATCACGCAAGTAACACATGACCGCAGGTAGACATTTCTTGGCTTAGCGTGGTCGGAAACAGGATTCTGAGTATTCTTTTTTTGTTTGGGCGAGTAGCCGTTATGGAGAAAATAAAGAATAAATAAAAGTAGTTCCATAAAACCCGTAGTATATGGTAACTGTAGATTTTAAGGTTTAATTCATGTTGTAACTAAACCTCAAATAGCCAAAATATTTAGAAGTCAATAATATACAAAATCTCATAATATACAATAAATACAAAATTGTTAGAAGAACTCCAATGAATGGCATTATAATCGAAACTCACCGGCACATTCCTTGTCCTTTTTCGAGAGGAGTGGTATGGGACCGTCATCGAGAGGAGAGCCAGGGCACAGCGGGTCACCTTTACTCAGAAGCTCCTGACCCTCCTGTAGCCCAAGTTGCTGTTCGTGCAACCGCTTCTTTATAAGGAAAATCTTCGGCATTTTCAGTCGCTAATTAACACTGCACTGGATCCTTCTGTTCGTCGATAATCACAAGTTCATATGAAAAATCACCCCGTCCAAAATCGGTAAACACAAATTTGCATCATAACACCACACAGTAGGTTTCCTCACGTCGCTGTTTACTTAGTGCGGAGCAGCTAGCGGCACATGCAGTACCGTTGGCCGCTGCGAAAGGACTGCGACTTGCGAGATCGTAGGTGTGCGGTGCCCACGACACCGTTGCCCGAACAGGTCCGCCCGCGCCCGCGCCGGCGCCGCCCGCCCGGCCCCGTGCGCCCGCGCTGACACCGCCATAAAGCCGATTCCACGCCAGGCCAGCACAAACACAGATTCCAGTAAAAGTGCTAGGACTAAAGACGTCCCGCCTGTGTACTAATAATACTGTATTTTTAAGTTTAAGAGACCCCGCAGACATACAATTGTGAATTGGCCAACTATCGAACAACTAAATTGGGTACTTTTACAATTTAGTTGTACAACTTTGAAATTGTGCGTAATCGGAAGGGAATTTCGATTCTGATGCGATCGGTATCCAATTATTTAGTTGTACAATTTAGTTGGAGAAGATGTGCGGGCTAGCATATGTCACCATACCTATTAGTATACTCTTCGATTTAGTTGGCCAACTTGAAATTGTATATCTGCGGGTGTACTAAAGGTGCGTGTAATTTATGACACCCTCACTCTACATCTAACAAAACAAAATATATAATAAACTAGTAGCAGTAGGTAAATATAAGGGTTTATGTTAATAATACTTGGATTATAATTACCCTAATTACTATTAGGTCCTTACTTATGAAATTGGCGTTTTGTATGGTCGGAACATAGTATATACATAATATATTTAATAAATCAAAGTATGTACCATTGCTGTCTATTTAATTTTGCCATTTTATAGGTAGAGTTCGTTGATACCTTTACTAAAAATAACATTCGGACGAGAATCAATAAAATGTTTGAAGGCGGTTTGGACTGCCACATTGGAGTTGAATTTTTCCCTTGCAAGAAGTTATCCAAATTTCGAAAAATATGGTTATCTGTTTGGGCAAGGTCACGAGTACGGTGGATGTCTTAGACGACTTAGACATTCCAATTGAAGCTCCTCTAATTTGGTAGCCGTCTGTTGTGCAGTGTGTGGTCTAGCGTTGTCCAGAAGCAGCAGTGGCCTAGAGCGATTGACTAGCCTCGGTTGTTTTGCAGCTAGCTTTTCCATCGTGGTTTGCAGTTGCTGACAATAGACATCTGCCGTAATCGTCTGGCCAGATTTAAGAAAGCTGTAGTGAACGAGACCGGCACTAGTCCACCAAACGCTCACAAGTAACTTTTTTGAGTCAATTTTCGCTTGAAGCAGGATTTGGCTGACTCGCTAGGGTTCAGCCATTGCGATGAGCCCTTACTATTATCGCACATGATCCACTTTTTATAACATGTAATGATTCGATTTAAAATTCCTTCATTATTGTGCCGGTTGAGTAATGTAACGCAGCAGTCTAAGCGCGTTTGTCGGTTTGCCTCACTCAATTCATGAGATACCCACTTTTCAAGCTTTTTTACCTTCCCAATTGGCTTCCAGTAAATTAAAACTGTTTTATTACTAACACCGCACGATCACGATCACGATTCAGCCTGTAATATACCACTGTTGGGCATAGGCCTCTTCCCCATGTAGAAGAAGGATCGGAGCTTAGTCCACCACGCTGCTCCAATGCGGGTTGGCAGATATATTCCCTACTATGAGTAACGATCGCTATCAGGTGTACATGACAACCGGGACCGACGGCTTAACGTGCTCTCCGAGGCACGGTGGGGAGACCCACAATGACTGCACAAACACCCAGACCACGGCAAACATCTGTATGCCCAATACAAATGTTGTCGTGTGCGGGGATCAAACCCGCAACCGCCCGCGCAACAGCCAATCGCATAACACCGCAGCCTGCAGCTAACTCGGATGTGGTTTGTGATAGATCCGCTTCCACAATAGCCTTCAATTCTTCATTATTAACTTTGGTCTCCGGCCGTCCACGGGGCTTGTTCTGCAGGTCGAAATTTCCAGAATGAAAACGTTAGTTAGAACCAAAAACGCACAGTGTTTTCTTTTGCGACACCGCAGCCATACACATCATTACCCTTCGAGCCGTTTCTACCGCACTGGTGCCACGGTGGAACTCGTATTCGTAAATAACACAATATTTCAAGTTTTCTATTTTGTAAACTGAGAAAAGATGAAAAAGAAAGAGGAAAAAAAATGAATTACGGTTTTCGAAACGCAAATGCATGAGAAAATAGCTCTATAAATTTGAATTTGGAATTCTGTGCGACAAAACGCCAATTTAATATGTAAGGACCTAATATTATATTATGTCATGTGTCATATGTATGTTAATAATAATAAAATAATGTATGAGTATAATGTTTGAAAATAATATTCATGGACACTTAACAATTTGCTGTTTTAAAAGTGATTCTTTAATAAATTCTTGGAAAAAATCTTAAAAAATCTGGGTCAAGCAAATCATCAAAATGAATCATAAAATTTTCGGACTTCACGTTCGATGAACTGATTTTTTAAGATGCTGTGGATAGTATCTTCTATATTATCGTTAAATCATTTTAACAAAATAATATTAGCATAACATAAAACATTTATATGTTTTATAATTATGTTTTTTGTTATGTTTCAAAACGGTTATTGATCACGATTATTCATGAATTCTGTTCATGTTTAACAATTACAAAAACTTTTAGATACGAAATTGTCATGACCATTGTTAGTCGGCATCCCTTGAAGTAAAGGAATCACTAACACATTTCAATGTGTCCTCTGTTTTCGAATACTGAGTTTTTTCTAACGAACGGAATTTTACAAAATAAGTCATAAAGTAAATAAACAATAACATTTTACGACTACCTTGGTGTCATCGATATTTCTATCCCCATAATATTGCCTTATTGTTCTCTTATTAAAGGGACAGAAGAGTTTTACTCATATTATTACTTTACCATTTTACTTTTTCTTATTCTAACCGACTCATCTAAAGAGTCGGAGTATTTTGTCTGTTGTGAATAAGCCAAGAGAAATGTTTGATTTTTTTTTTGTAAGAGCCGAAAAGTTGGACAGTAAATAGCTTCAAGTTTGGTAACAACTTAATATTTCCGTCTTCATGTATTTGAGTAATTATTTATCATGCTTTACTTCCGTTTATTTTGTAATACCGCAAAGTTCCACGAATAACAAATCCTTATAAATTAGTTGTTAACAAAACTTTATATCATTCTTTGGGGTGCTTGACTTAATAGTTTGTATAAAAGGAGCTTATTCCGGTTGAAATCGTCCCAAATAGTATATTGAAATATAAATTTCTGCGAAAAAGGTATAGTTTTTTTTGTTGGTTCGTATTAGTTGTGTGTAAACGAGAAGAATCTGTACTGAGATTAACTGCGTCTTAATTTGCGTGTGTGCGTGTGCTTCGAATACATTTTAAAGATTTAATTATTATACTTGGTCTTTAAATTATAATATGAATGAAAACAATCTCATCCTTTAATACTTCATTATTTTATTGCCAAACTGAAAAGAAGCACACTATTTGAGATACTAAAATCTATACTAATATATAAAGCTGAAGAGTTTGTTGGTTTGGTTGTTTGTTTGTTTGTTTGTTTAAACGCGGTAATCTCTGGAACTACTGGGCCGATTTGAAAAATTCTTTCAGTGTTAGATAGCCCATTTATCGAGGAAGGCTATAGGCTATGTATCATCACGCTAAGACCAATAGGAGCGGAGTCCGCGCCGACGAAGTCGCGCGCAGAAGCTAGTTATAAATAACTCTACACGCGGCAAATATCCATACCTGATGTGCTTTATCACTAAAGCTATAAAATTCTCAAGAATATTAGTTTGTTATACAACATATTAATATAGGATTATATATATAAACAGTCGTTGGTTTAGCAACATAATTATGTTAATTTTAAATATATTGACGTCTAAATACCAAAACACATAAATTTCAGGTCCTATTATTAAGGATATCCATCAATCATTTTGTATTAAACTATTCGTCCAAAAGTCTGAAGAGCCCATAAAGTGTTAAAATATTTCGCTAACATACCATAAAGTAAAGCAGAAGTCGCTATCGAATCTCTAGTTTACTTTGTTTTTATTTTAATAAAAAATGGAAGATATATACTTTTATAAATCCGTTTTAGCTCTCGTTCAGCCATGTTGTCATGATCGATGCCTATTAATAAAAATATTAGTTGTTTATTACATTACTGTAATTTATTTATGTGCATTACTGTTGTTTATGTTTGAAAGAGATTTATCATCATATCACTACCATTTAATACCTTATCTATCTTTATTTAACCGACTTCCATAAAAGGAGGAGGTTCTCAACTCGACTGTATTTTTTTTATGTATGTTAACTCAGAACTTTTGAATGGGTGAACCGATTTCGATGATTTTTATTTTAATCGAAAGGTAGTGCGTGTTTTTTGGTACCATTTAAATTTATTTGAGATCTAACAAGTGCTTTTTGAGTTATATCTAATAATTCGTTTATACTTGACAATATTTTCGTCGACCTACGTTGACCTTCGTATTATACCGCATAACTTTTTACTGGGTTTACCGATTTTGATGATTTTAGAAATCGAAAGCTGATGTTTATCATATAGTTACATTTAAATTTCATCGAGATCTGATTACAACTTTTTGAGTAATCTTTGATAACACGTATTTGACTATTTTTTCGTCTACCTACGTTGTATTACTTGTCGATGTGATTGAAGTCGGTTTTTTTCGTTTGCGAGCAAACACAATTATATATTTTAATATTTATCATATGAAATTTATCGATTTTAAGAAATCGATATAATAATATTATATTTGAACCTAAAGAAAGAACTGCTAAATCTAATGATATGCGAAGTATGTATTATGAAATATGATTAACGTACATACACTGCCGTCTCTTCAGATAGACAACTTAGTTCCGATATCAGCTGGCTGATAGTAAATTAAAATTACTCATAATAGAAAAATAGCGAATTTAATAATTTATACCTCATACAGTCATTGAGTAGTTCTTGTAAAGCCGATAATATTTATAGTTGGTGAATAATTATAACTACAAACAACACTATGCATGTGTATGAGTAGCCGTTAATTATGCAGTACATGAAAACTTTTATTACCTAATAAATCAAGTAAGCCAAGCTCATGAAACAAAAATAAGTGAAATTTAAATGTAGGTTCATGCAACAAATAAATTGTCAAAAATCATTCATTAAAAATCATAGGTCTTTTATTTAAAAATCATGTTGTCCTTATCGGTTAAAATATTTTCCAGAAACTAATTTTTTGTATGAAAAAAAAAACCTTCAAAGATTACCGTTATAGTTTTGTCGGTCTGGTCGGGAACTGTTTGTTGTAAAGCGATATAATATAACAATACGCACTAAAGTTTTTTTTAAGTTAAAAACATAATGGGCTTAAAATCATGTGAAACAGTAACGCTGAGCAGTGACGCTGAGAGATACGATTTTCCGCGCAACGTCTATTGCAAGAAAGAAAGGAATATAATATTTTTAAATATTACTAAAGAGTATTACTTGAAGTTTTTTTTATTGTCATTATTTTTACTGTTGTTGTTTGTTGTTTTTTTTTTCAAAAAGGACGTAAAACTGATGAACCTAGTTATTACCCAGGGATGTAACACCTGACAGCGATCATTACTCATTGCAGGATTGTTATATCCATCAAAGGTAGTGGAGGAGCGCAAGAGAGAATTAAGCTTCATTTTTCTATACGTAGAAAGAGACCTACGCTTAACTCTACATCCACACAACATCCCATATTTATTAGGGGTAAGGAGGAGTCTCAATCCGACGATCACGTTCTAGCCTGTAATTTCTTACTGCTGGGTATTCGCCTCTTTCTCCCTGTAGGAGGAGGATAGGAGCTTAATCCACCACGCTGCCTCACTGCGGGTTGCCTTTGTTTTTTATGTGTGTTACTTCAGAACTTTATGAATTGTAGAGATTGATAAGTGTACAGATTATGATAATACTTTTTACATTCAAATAAAAATTGCGTGCATACAAAGTACACATGTCAGAAATGAAACGTCTTTGGCAAACTAATTTAAAAAAAACTAATTGAAAAAACGAATTTAAAATACAAAAAAAAGTGTGTGTGTCAGCTCTGACGCACGACTGGAGTTTACTTCGATCGACTGTCTAAATATGCACAAAAAAGACTTTATAATCTAAGAAAAAGATACCATAATACCATATCAAATAATAATAATAATAATATAAGAGAATACCATATCAAATAGTAAATACAGTAGAATCCGTTTATTATGACTCCGCCTATATTGACCAACCGGTTATTATGACGTAATTACACTACGAAGTTTGGTTTTCATATAAAATTCTATATAAAAAAGTCGGATATAATGACTTCTCTTACAGTGACATGTCGCTTATTATGACCCATTTTTAAGAAATGATGTCCGGTTATAATGACCGACATGATTCTTTACACCTCCATTGATTCCCGACGACGTTCGACTTGCCGAACGCGTGGCAACGTGTGGCTCGTTTTTGTTTTGAGTCTCAGTTTGGTCCAAGTAACTTATTGGTCTTCTCAGTGAGTAATTGATGCTTGAAGGTCACGCATTGTTTTTCGTTTGTCGTTTGTGTTTTTCATTGTACATACTGTGAAAAAAATGTCATCTCATCGCCGTAACGCATTTACGATTGAGGAGAAAGGTGCAAATAATATGCAGATTAGAAAATGGAGAATCAAACTTTTTTGGTGCCTATTTAGACAGTCGATCTGAAGAAGTAAACTCCAGTCGTGCGTCGGAGCTGACACACGTTTTTTTTTTTCACAAAACGCTTTGTATGACGTCCGCTTATTATGTCGTGTTTGTCAATCCCTTTCAATGTCATTATAAACGGATTCAACTGTAAATGAATGAAATAACTCCATCTATCGATGGCATTATTAGAAAACGTTGTAACCGATACCGTCGTAGCCGGTACCGTCGTAAACGTCGTAGCAGAGAGATGGCGCACAAAAACGTAACGAGGTCATTCGTTCAGTAGATTTTACTCCTCATATTTTTTATATATATAGGGGCCTTATATGAAAATCGATTCTTAAGAAGTAAACTCCAAAAAAAAAACTGATTGAAGAAAAAAACAAAAAGTCAACCTCACGCGGTGTTCCCAGGCAATCCAGGTAACCCACCCAACTACTGAACGTCATGACGCTGCTGCGTTACCGGTCGCTCAAATTTTACCCCTCATGCACCTAAAGCAGTTTCACTTCAATAACTGTGATTGTGTTGTGATGTGTTTCCATTTAAATTGAGCGAGATCTGACGACTACTTTTCTAGTTATACCTAACAATCAATGTTTAATTGATTCGACTGCGTTGTGATGCTCTCATTTTATTACTTGTCGATGTAAATTTTTTCGATTTCGTCGATTAATTGTTAATTGATGTTTTTGTTTTATTTCAGAACAACCACTACTATACTGTTGCATTTTGTAGTTGGGTTTTAGGTATGGAAAATCAACTATATAACACTTTAGTATTAAAACCACAGAAATAGTACCTAATACAAACGTAAACTCTATAATATAAGACGCTCGTAGTGAATTCTTACATCGTTCTGTGTGCTTATAATGCTTAAATTGCGCAACTATTAGAGGCTTGCGCTTCGCCGGCCGGTTCCGCGCCGTCGACTCCGCTCAAGTTCTCGGCAACGTTAACCTCTTTCAAGTTTAGATACAAACTCGAATGGTAATAATAAGACTTCTGGCATGACACAGATATATTCTAAACATAATATGTACTGATAACAGTTAGTAATGATCTATTATTAGGTACAGAGCTCTTCATCATAATATACTAGTTATTGAAAATATTTCTTTGAGTTCCATGACCTTCAAACGTTACAGGGTTAAATATCCAAACCATATTATGATATTTAAGAAAGTATGTATGCGTATACAAATGTATTTTATTCTTTATTGTACTTAAAGACACATACAAAAATATTAATACAATGGCAGTTGGCAAGGGAGAACTTATCTCTAAAAGAGATCTCTATTAGTTTACCCATAGATCTCTACCAGTTTATAATTGATATATAATAAATTTAATGTATGTATTCATTAAAAAATATTGCAAAGGCTTTTTATGTTGCTAATTATGTTGTATTGTCTGTACTATAATAGTTAGATGTCCAATTAAATAAACGTTTTCTTTTAATTTATTACAAATACTCCTACTATACTATACCTACGCATGAAATCGAGTAAAGTTTACTTATTTTGTAATGTATTACAAAAAAGTAAGCCTGACATAAAGTAACAGTTTTCTCTATTAAAAATATTTATAAAGAAATATTTTCTTAGATTTGTTTTCCTTATCAAATAATTCCTTAAATTCGCGAACCGTAAAAAGGAAAAGAAAAAAGTCAATCGTCGAAAAGCACCGATTCTCGAAATAAATCGAGAGCACGTTTCGGTAAAACCCGATTTTATTACACGTATGTAATATATGTGTATGTACTTATATACAAAGCTCCGCTTACATCAAGTGTGTCGTCGATACAGATCATCGTACAACGTTATTTTATGCATTCACGATTGCAACGAAGCACGCGCCATGCAGCATTTGTAGCAACTGCAATACTTAGCGATCTTATTAATTCTTATAACCGGTCGAACGATCAAACGAGGGTTGATATGTTTTAATTAATTGAGGTTCCATTCCGTATTTTTTGTTTACCATTAAGTGTACAATGTATGCTTGGTTTAAAACTGTTGATATTAAATAATTTTGTTGGTGTTATTTACAGAACATAAATATTTTTTCTTAAATAGATTCTCGTGACGCCGCGTTGGCGCAGCGGTCGCAGCACTGGATTGCGATTGACTGTTGCGCGGGCGGTTGCGGGTTCGATCCCCGCACACGACTACATTTGTATTGGCCATACAGATGTTTGCCGTGGTCTGAGTGTTTGTGCAGTCCTTGTGGGTCTACCCACCGTGCCTCGGAGAGCACTTTAAGTCGTCGGTCCCGGTTGTTATCATGTCCACCTGATAGCGATCGTTACTTTACATAGTAGGGAATATATCCGCCAACCCGCATTGGAGCAGCGTGGTGGATTATAAGCTCCGATCCTTCTCCTTACATGGGGAAGAGGCCTATGCCTAACAGTGGGATATTACAGGCTGAATCGTGATCGAGATTCTTGTGAAAAATCTATTCATCTATACTAATATTATAAAGAGGTAAAGTTTATAACTTTGTTTGTATATACGGGGTAATCTTCGCAAATACTGATCCGATCATGAAAATTCTTTCGCTAACAGAAAGCTACACTATTCAGGAGTGACAAGATAAAAGGAAAAAGATAAAAATATATAAAGATTTTAAATCAGCAGGATTTGAACCTGCGCCCTCTGACGTGCCGTGTCAACAATTCAATCTAATCAAGCATTATTATTTGCTTTAGAAATTAATTGGTGATTTTAAAACATTTATATTTATCTGATTTGCTGAAAATAGTGAGAGTGTATTGGAACATATCAAATTTCACCGTACCCTTCTTATGTGAAATCTATACTAATATAATAAAGCTGAAGAGTTTGTTTGTTTGATTGTTTGTTTGTTTGTTTGTTTGTTTGTTTGAACGCGCTAATCTCAGGATCTACTAGACCGATTTGAAAAATTCTTTCAGTGTTAGATAGCCCATTTATCGAGGAAGGCTATAGGCTATGTATCATCACGCTAAGACCAATAGGAGCGGAGTCCACGCCGACGAAGTCGCGCGCAGAAGCTAGTGGATTATAACGCCCAACGAAGTGGGCACGGGTCGGCTAGTATTAGATATAATTATATACATACATATAAACATTTCACTTCAAACTATGGCAGTCCACTGCTGGACATAGGCCTCCCCAAGCTCGCGCCAGACATCCCGGTTTTCCGCAATCCTCATCATCATACACCGGCAAACTTATGTATATCGTCGGTCCAGCATAGAAACATTTTGGATAGATTTTGTAGTAAGAATGATTAACAATTGGCAAATCAGTGGCAAAGTTTTTGGTACTACAACATTTGCCAGTGATTATAAATTTTCAATTCGACGGATCGTGAATTTGCGGGTCATCCACGGGGCCCGCGGGCCGCAGTTTCACGCCCAAGGCTCTAGATTTTAAGAAAACAAGTATCGTCAATTTTTTTTAGGTAAAATTTGTTTACTGACGCTTGACTTGGAGAGTAAGCTGGTGAATGCGTGACGAGAGCGTTACGAAAAGAGTGTTTGGGCGAGGCAAACGGAAGTTTTAGAGGGAGATATAAGCTAGGTGTAGCTAAAGAAGTTTTACTTCAGTCGTGTGGTCTAAGTGTCTAAAGCACACTCGGTTTTTTTTTAAATGAACCCCGGGGCCATCGCATCCACGGGTAGGTAAGCCCTTAGGTAGATCCGACCCTGCTTGTAGTGTGGACTTTAATGTCTTCTTCAAGAACATCTAACCCGACTGTCTATTTTTATACAACCCGTGATTAGTAGATTAAAACAATAAAAAGTATTCTGTTTTACTACATTAAATGAGAAATAGTTAATATTTACGAAAATGATTAAAATTGTACTTTGTGTATTTTTAATTTTTTTCTTATTTTTTTGGAACTTGTATTTTTTGTTTTTCAGTTTAAATTGGATTAATAAAATTCAATTAACCCACTTCTTAAAATATATCTACTTTAAAACTTTAAAGTTTGAATCGTAAATTCATAATCAACAATTGAATGATAATCTGCTATAATTACGAATAAAAAGTAAGTAAATAAAATAAAATTTCTCAGATTAATCTCTATTTAAAAATATAGTTCGATAAAATACACGGTTTTACCGATAGGTATGAAGAATAATGTCCCTCCTGTTGTTTATTACTTTTTACTTTATTTGGTTTTAAACCTAAAGTTACAGCAGTTCGTTACGTGAATTAGTTGTCAGAAAATTCTTAAATATTCACATTCATGTTTACTATGTACATATACCGGTTGTCAAAAGGTGCGGGGAAAGAGGCGCGGGAGAAGCGAACTGGGTACAGCGACCGCAATAATGCCATTATGGTATTAAAAGACGCATATCATCGTATTACATTAATGTAAAATGTGCTTTATTGTAATAGTGCCAGAGTTGAATTTGAAGTACAGGAAGTTTGAGATGCGTATTCTTCGTTTGTGGAGGCACTAGCGTTGCCGTGCCGCAGCGCCCAGCCAGCATTGCCCATTGCCAAGATCACGGACCGCGCGGCGAATGTCAGCCACGTCACGATCAAGCTTTGTGCTAACATTGAATAGATCTAGTTTAAAAAAAGATGTACTCACCTTTAGGTAAATAATCAAGACTAAACTAACGATACTTGTTCATTGAATTGGAAAAGGATTTTTATATTACATAGGTACATAAAACTAACATTTCCTAAAATGTTTCATTGTTTCATTTAAGTACAAAAGAAAGTTGTAAAGTTTGTGCATTATAAAACATTTGTTGTTTCCAATAGCATTTATATTACCGGTAAAATTATACGATCTTTTCTTGTCATAGTAAAGTAAATTTAACAATATTCTGTATGTAGATAGCCATCTCAGGTATTTATTGTTTAATTTATTTACAAATCACGCACAATCGTCGCCGCTCCCTAAATCTGTCGCTATTATGCAATCATCTCACATAAATACAAACGTTTTTTGTCCATACACCTCCCCACAGTAAATAGTGCCTCAAGACTCATGACAAGTTTTACCTCGCATCGTCTTCATATAATAGCCCTTGCCCTATCTTTATATGGGCCGAACTGTAGACTCCCGCAATCCTCATTCAATTCACGTAAGGTAGCGGCTCTAAGGACCGGGTTTTTGTAATAGTGCAACAGGTAGAAAGGAAAGGATTGCGAGTGTATAACGAGCGAGATAGCGATATATCATCTTAGTCAACCGTCTCGTTCTGGTCGGACGGTGCTCTTAGACGTGCGGCGCGAGCGCAGGAATGCCGTACGATTTGTGGTTGTGCATGCGGACGGCTCCTATAGAATGATATGTATATTGTGTAGTTTAGCGCTTTACCAACACACACTGCCCTAATGCGTATGGGTCATATAGCGGGATCACAGAGTTTAACCAGTGAAATTAAATTGAAAGGGAGTCTGATCATTTTTCTTTATTTTAAAGTGTTTTGTTATTACTTATCATGTATTCTATTAATACTTTGATTTTGTAAAAAAAAAACAATATAGGTACCTATGTGTATATTTTCGCATTCACAATTTCTTGATGTAGGTATGAGTAAGATTAAATCTATACTAATATTATAAAGCTGAAGAGTTTGTTTGTTTGGTTGTTTGTTTGAACGCGCTAATCTCAGGATCTACTGGTCCGATTTGAAAAATTCTTTCTGTGTTAGATAGCCCATTTATCGAGAAAGGCTATAGGCTATATGCCATCACGCTATGACCAATAGGAACGTAGCACCAATGAAGAATGTTTCAAAATCGGTTTTTTTCCTTTTGAGGGCTTCCGCTGCGTAAACGGTTAAAATATATTCGCACAAATCATGTATGACAGGCACAGGATTGATCCTATTCCACGCGGGCGAAGTCGCGCGCAGAAGCTATTTATAAATATAATGAATACATTCATATCTGTTTTCTAGATAAGTCTGATAAAAAAAGTATTTAAGGAGCCATATTTTTAAGTCAATATCATGGTATTTATCATTTTATTTAAAAAAATAGTAATTAGCCTCCAAGCTTTAATTACATTCTATAAAACGCTTTTACTATTAAATTTTTTAAGTAAAAAATAACGATTACATACTTCGCATATACTTAATATATATATACTCGTAGATCAGTTTCATTACAACTGTATACAATGTTGTGTCGGACAGCAACATCACCAACTATTTAGTGTAAAATGTCTGCGGTTTGAGATTGACTAATCGATGAAATATTGAAATTACTATCTGCTACCTCCCCAATCTTTGTAATATTCTACATCTATACATATAATTACATGTGTATGTAATAATTTGTTGGTAAAATTATGTACTAGTAATGTTGGTTTCTTGTGTAAACATGACGCTTGGCCGCCGGTCACATAAAAAGTTTCCTCCAAGATCCGGTCACACTGGTCTGTAAGATCGACGACCTCAGTTCGCTGTTTGGCTTAATGGAAATTGCTTTTCTTACTTCACTGTAACGATAAGGATGATTTTTGATTGGAGAATATTGAAATTGATTCATTCCGCTATTGATATTTAGACTTGCTTTTATTTGTATATATATGTACATCGGGGGTGCGGCGTGTTTGAAACTTTTTTCTGTCGTAGAAACAGTTTCTTCTGCAAGGTTCGAGTATGCGTCTAAAGCTTGTAAGTGGAACTTGTAGTTTATACTTTAATTATGCGAGATATTCCTCGTGTCCAACTCACGGTCTCAAGTTTTCATGTGATTATTCCTATTTAGTGACATATGCACGTATGTAATTACATATTTTTACAGATTGTCAGATGTATAATTATTGTTTATCTTTTGATGACATAATTTTTTGAAAGAATTCAGATATACAACTATAAATTCTATCACAAAACAGCATATATATTTAATCGTAAACATAATAAAATCGTAAGTGAACAATGAATGAAGCAAAGCTTTTAAATAGAATAATATAAATGACAATATTTGAGAACTTGTTTATTTATAACGGTATAGTTACTGATTTTACAAATATTATAAAACAAACATAAACCATAGCATAAATTGTCTCGAACATTTCTGATTTATAAATAATTTACCCCGTATTTACTACAAGTGTGTCCGTCAAATATGGACTTATACTCAATCGCAGTCGTAGCGCTGCGCCTCCGCGAACTTACATCAGCGGCGATAACATTACGCGACTTATGATACCGGTTACGCCGACTGCACACGATGACTGCGATCGCTGAAAATGTACTTTCGTATAAACATTTCTTAATTATGTTCCGTTATTAATAGGTTTATTTATTTATTCATTTAACATTTTATAACACAAATTACGGTAATACAACATTTTACAATATTCAAAAGAAACGTGTAATACCGTCGCTAACACTAAAAGTGATTTCTTACAACACGAGTAGAGGATTTATTGTAACTATACAAGTTGGCGCACAAAGTAATCATAATAAGAATAACATTTTTAGACTGTTCCAAATAAATGTTTTATATGTATGTTACCTACTGTAAGTGTTCAAATATTAATAAATTATAGGCTTTACTTATACATCCAATTTACTCTCTTTGTGATATTATTCTCATATCATTTCTGGGCATAGGTTTCATTCTCCTACGTGCTTAGCTTACGTGGATAAAGAGGCCTATGCTCAGCTGTAGGATGTTGCAGGCTGAATCGTGATGATATAATTAATAAATATATAATGTAGTTAAATTTTAAATTGAGTCAATATTCACTTGACGTTCTTAAGTTTTACCTCAAAAACTTTTCTATCAACTTCGGTTTGTTCAGTAACCAGCCAAATGTAACATCTCGCGTAGTACATAATAATAACAATAATACTTTATTTTTTTTCCAGATACAAAGATTTACATTTGTACTTAAATGTAGTTACAAAGCAATTTTACAGTAATTACATTTATATAGGATGCCTCTGCTGCCATACTAGGAAAACCTGTGTTACGGCATGCAGCACCAATCCCCCAGACAACGACAATGACATAGCTACAGTTCTGACGAATTAACTGCAGATGGAGGCTTAAATATATATTTATTAAGATTACTCATAATTTGTTCAGTAAAATATATTTGTCACAGCTCTTTTTAATTTGCAAGAGCATTGCAGATTACTGCAAGAGTATGCAGTAATCTCTTGATAAACAGAAAATTATCTCTTAAAACAATAATCCTCAAGTTTAGTAATTCATGTCGATAAAAGTAAGTCCTAAAATTTCTCGATGTTCGGGCTTTTGCAGTAATTGATACGAATATTTGTTTAAATAGAATCGGTATACATTATGTTTTTTTTACCTAAAATCAAGGAGCAGTATTAATTGTTACATGTTTAATTATTATTTTTATTTTACGTACAATTAAATTAAATTTTAATATTGTAGGTATATGACAAGCAAATAATAGTGAAAGAAAAATGTATGAGTCAGTCACCAGAGATGGTTCTGCGATGCGTACTGGCGAAGAGCTAAAATAAAACGCGCTTACAATAGTGATGTTGCAATGCAAGTCGCGGGTTTAGCGGTCGCGCTCGGCGGTGCAGCACGATCTAACGTTCCGCTCTGCGCCGGCGCACATCCACCCTCCCCTCCCCGAACTAACTCCCATCGCACTAGCTAGCCCTGACCGAGACAGTTCGTGCCATTAGGAAACTGTCTATCGAGAAATTCTTTCTTGATCTACGTTGCTTGTTGCTATAGCTGGAACGTGGATATATTATTATTTATTAAAACTTTATGCATTCAAAGCGGATTAGAAAATTTGATAATTAGCAATTTAATAATGAAAAGGTCTGGTATTGATTGCCGATGATTTTTAATAGCAAATAACTTAAAATTTTTGAAGTAAAACTTCTTTACGCACAATTGACTTCTGTAGTAAGCTGGTGAATGCGTGACGAGAGCGTTACGAAAAGTGTGATCAGGCAAGGCGAATGGAGCAAAAGAAAGAGGTGCGAGCACACATTTTCTTTCTCTCTTTCTCTTATATTATAGCCAGTTACGTTTCGTATAATATCTAAGACGAAGTTTAACTTCAGTTGTGTGGTCTAAAGCAGTGTTCCGCAAGCTTTTTGTGTTCAAGGTACACCTAGGAATAGAAAAATATTTTGGAGGTGCACCACAAATGAAAAATCATTTTTTAAGTACCTAACATTAACCAACATTTATTTGTTAGTCATTGAAACAATATTTATTATTAATCAATAAACTTAAACTTTATTTTTCCGAGGCACATCAATAAACGACCACGGCACACCAGTGTGCCGCGGTACACCCTTTGCGGAACACTGGTCTAAAGCACACTTTTTTATTATAATATAGTAAGTAGTTAAAAAGAGCATGTCAGTGATTCTTATCGGTTGTTTTATTAGAGGTAATCTGTAAAATGTTGACTGGAAAGTACTTCGAATAGCTTAATTGAATAAAGTATGATTTGAGTTTGTAAATGATTTTATTAATGTTGCGTTAAGAATATAAATTCACCGTATTTTATATAGCATTGGTGAATGCGATAACAATTATAACCATCAATTTAAAGTTTTTATCAAGAGCCCACCTCTATATTTAGTTATACTAATTAACGATGAATTTTATACCGTCTAGCAGCTTTGTTTAGAAAGGAAGTAAAGAAATTGACAGACACTATTCGAAAATTAATTACGATGTTTTTAATAAATACACCTGCTAAATTGTCCTTTACTGTAATTAAGTACAAATATTTAACATATCAAATTTAGAATTTTGAATGGCGTTCATCTATCGCGGCAGATTAAGTTCTTTGGTTATTTGCTGATAACATTTCCCTTTATCTTTCTTTATACATTAATTTGCAGGTGCTGTTATTAAAATAAAATTTTGGCAACGTGCATCGTCCTAATAGCCTAACATGATGGGTTGGTGCCTTGACATTCAAAATTTTGCACCTGCTTTAAATGTTATTTTGTTTCAAGGTTTGCTAATAACAAAAACAAAATATAAATAAGTATTCGTTATGTCGTTTGATTTGTTTATTGCGAAGAGTGTGTGCGGCGGGGTGCACTAATAAAAACAACAGAATACAACAAAAATGAAATTGGCTATAAAACTTATTTTTTATTCATCATAAAACCTTGGAAATAACTTAACAATATTAATAAAATCCTTAGTCTAATTAATTACTTCGCTTGAGAGAGTTCATTCGCTTTTAATAATAACAACGTTTTTTAAGAAACAATATATAATATCTACGATAGTAATTAAAAATTGTTGAGTTTTTTCATTCATATATATTTTTTTTATGTTCAGCTATAAAGTATTGTGTAAGTTTTATTATCTTTTTAATGCTTATTTATGTTTATGTAGCTACTATATATACTGAGAGCTTTGCCTTCGTGGACATAAGGGCCTGTTTCACAAGTTGTGGATAACGCTATTTGACGGATGACGGTAATCAACAGATAAAAGTTTTTGATATATTATTCTTTTACCATCGAATTCCAATATATACACACATATAATATTACATATGTATAATATTCCACTATATGGAACCAGCTGCCACCTACGGTATTTCCGAACCGATACGACTTAGGGACCTTCAAAAAAAAGAGCATACTCCTACTTGAAAGGCCGGCAACGCGCCCGCTAATCCTCTGATGGTCTGATGTAGTGGATGTCCATGGACGTTGGTTTCACTTACCACCAGGTGAGCCGACTGTCCGTTTGCCCCCTCTCCTATAAAAAAAATATAAAACTAAAATTTAAGAAATATTTCCATTCGCAAATGTGAAATTAAAAGTTGTAGATTAGAGGAGAAACAGGTCCTAATGGTCTATCTATACTACCTTTTGTTTTTGTTTTTTTATATTCTACCTCTTGTTGTTTAAGACTATTCGGAACTTATGTGTCGGATAAACAACCGGTCAAACAGGTCCTGAACATTTGAGGTAGTTCAAATTAATGTAGTTTAGGTATATCTAGGTTTGTTGACTATATATAAGCATATATTTTAATCTACGTTATGTCATGTCACCTATTGTAATACGTGTACATCTGTAAAGAACAATGAGTTTGCTTTAGACCACACGACTGAAGTAAAACTTCTTTAGCTCCATCTAACTTATATCTTCTTCTCAACTTCCGTTCGCCTCGCCCGATCATACTTTTCGTAACGCTCTCGGCACGCATTCACCAGCTTAATCCCCAAGTCAAGCGTGCGTAACGATGTTTTACTTTAAAAAACCATTATCTGTAAGAAACTAATAATAGGTAATTAAATATAAGTATTAAGACATTCTAATAATTGTCATAAATATAGTACATTCAAACATCGCTTGTATCAAAAGATGTTTATAAAGATAAACAGTAAGTGTAACGAATGGACAAGGAGTTCAAGACGCTAGCCAGTTACAAACACTATGCATATTCATGTATTCGCGTCCTCCTTACAAAATGTCGCGACTGACATTGTCCCCACAGCGTGACACGGTTCCGCTTTTAACTATTAGGAGACACTAATTTGTCAACACACGATATAGATGATTTGAATACATATCACTCACAAAGAATACATAACACTCGCATACATCCGTTAGGACTTTACTTATGAAATAAACTTACATTTGTTTCAATTACAAGCAGATTACCTTTTAAAATGTTCATTATTTTCGGTTAAGAGTTTTTAAGCCAACAACCATTAAAAAAGAAAAAAAAATAAGTCGCACACTTTAATAGTGTTATTCGTTTTAAGGCTTAGCCAGCAGCCCAGCATATAAACATAATTAGAATACATATACAGTTAGTAAAGCTACGTAAATTTTTATCTCTTAAGGCTTCCATGGCGAATGTCACACCGCACACGCACATAACAATTATATGAGTATTGTTAATTTAGGGTTTCACGCAAAAATCTGTTCAAATTGTATTAAACATTCGATTTAAAGGCCATTTTTGCTAAATTTACTATACAAATAAATTATTCAATACCTAGACACAAAAAAGATAAATGCATGTTTAAAAATAATCTTAATAGACATGTAAATTAATTGAAATATGCAACAACGTTTTACTGGTGAGGATTTGTCAATAAGTTAAACGTATACAGTACACACTTCATACAGTTGTATTCAAAGACGAATGACGCAAAGGTCAACAGATGAGTGGTTTTCAATTTAAATCATTTTATTACAAAATAATTACTTTGTAATCAATTTGTTACACATTTCATTATCAATGTATTTTATTCCTGAAAGTATATTAAAAATAAATTTTTGTCAACAACACTTACATACATATAAGGCAAGGTAAGGTATTAAAATATTTTTTTATGCATTTATTTTTTATTTTTTTAACTGAATGCATAATATCTCAAGATTATCGTGTCGAAATTTCAAGTCGATTGAAGAAAAATTGACGAAGTTATGAGTATTTTTATATCTGACGGATTTTTATACCTACCCGACCCGAGCGCCCTGTTTAGTTGTAAACACACGTACAGTCATACAGTGCTCTTCCCAAGGACGTTTTGGAAGCCGTCAAACCTATCTATGAAGACCTGAGAAAAGATCCTGGACTGAAAGTGTCAGTTTGAGGATTCAGTGTGAGGTAAGCCAATGAAATTCGTTTATGAACGTTTTATACCATATTTTTTGTGTTCAAAACTTAAAAGCGTTTTCCCCACAACTCACGTTTTCAAAGTCGGTTCCCATCATATCTTCAAAATTACTGCACCGATCCTTTTGAAATTTTTAACAATATTTTTATACATAATTTACGAGGTAAAGCTGGAGAGTTTTTTTCGAATTTGTTAATAATTTTTATTTTACAATACGAATTAGCAGATTTTTTTCGTGAAAAATCGCGTTTTTTCCTTCAGTGTTCCAAAAAAGTGGAAAATTGAAATTTTGAAAAACCCTTTCAGGGTTACCTGGGTACTATTATCTAACGAATGCATTTTGATTTTTAGATTTCAGATGATCCAGCACAAATACTAGATACTTTTTTCCGAGACACGTCCGAAAAATTGCTACCATTGCCGTATTTTTTTATATTAATTTCTTTGTGAAAATTTTATAGAATATTCTTCAAATTTCATAATTTGATATACCTAACGTTAGATTTAGTAAAGAAATTTCAACTGTGTCGACACAAAAAATTCACAAAAACATGACTACTTCGATAAAAGGGTTCTATATCATAAACCTAAAGTAAATAAATTAAAAATTCAAGTAAGTATTTATTTAAACTATCTGTGCCCCGCGGTTAATCTTAAGAAATTCTAATTAAATATAATAAGAAAGAAATATTCAGTAAAGTTTACACGTGTTTATTTCAACTTCAATCGCCGTCGAAGTCCGTTACTGAGCTGATTTTTTTGTACGATATGATAATCACAAAAGCATATAAACTGGAGGATGTGACGATGCAAAAACAGATGAGTCTATTTTGTAAGTCTGCCATCTCAATGATGAGGCTGTGTTAAAATTCGCACCATATATGAAAAAAAAGACAAAAAACTGTGTCTGTGCCGACGACCTATGAAAGGATGTTATAATGAGAAATGTTTCTATACAATGTGATAACTCAATGGAAATGAGTTCACTGATGTACAAGTTTTGTCTAAAAAGACCTTAAATGATATTTATTTGTGAAATGATTTTTACTGTTGGCCTTTACTGGCCTGCGGCTGCGTTACCGGTGAGAGCGGCCGGGTACTATAGACACCGGCCGCGAAGGAAGATGTGAGCCCTTTTAGAGGGCTCGGGGAAGACGCTTAGTCCTAAGGGTGTCTCCTGGCGAGATCACACCTCGGCTTAGAAGGTCGTCGGAGTGGTATCTTAAATGATCGCAGTATAAAAATGTATATAATATACAAATGAATGTCTCGAAACATAGAATAAGCCGTAAAACTGAATTTGTCTCATACAAAGGCCATTGTTTGTCTATTCAAAGAATGATCTTATCAGTAAAACATGTTAATAAAATACAAAGATCAGTCTGTGATCGGAAAGTCACCGTTTCATCTTAAAAATAGCGGGACGCTAATTGGTGGCGTGAAGTTGACTTCACGTTTTTATTAGGATAGGTACATAAACATTATTAAATCTGTCTTATTGTTAACTGTTTCTGTCCTTAAATAATATTATGACAAAATTTAATATTAATTAAGACACGTCTAATCTTTTTTATTTGCTTTTTAAATAACTTGGCGTGCTCTACAGACAAATGGTCTGTCCTCTGGGAAGTCGACTACAGCACCATTTATTGTATTAAATTGTGAATGTAAATACATAATTTAAAAAATTACATAAAAAGTTTCATAAACTTCTTCTTCTTCTTCTTTGGAGACTCACTAGACTCTTAATATGGAAAAATGATTTCAACAATATTATACTGTAGATTGTTAATAAAGTAAGTATTTTTATTGAATATAAGTAGGTATACCGTATACCTACTAATATAACGTCCCTAATTAACAACTGACACAGTGGAAAAAAACAAGTGTACCTACACACGGACGTATGAATGGAATCGCGAATTCTTTTTGATTTAGCGGCAATTAGTTCTAAATCCGCAGAGACTTTTGTTTTTAAAATTTATTTTATGTTAATTGGTAAAGCAAAACGTGAGACAATCAGTGCGTTTTGAAAAAAATCGCAGTAGATAATTGTTGGAATTAAGATTGAGTCCGTCATCTTTATAGGTTCTATAACCATTAATAAAACTGGAAGTTAAGTTAGTTCTTAATTTAGCAATCACATAAATAAACACTTCACACTCAACGGCCCCCAGTAGGCATCACTCCTATATTGAAGGTCTGATAACATAGACAATATAAACAAAAACGCCCAGTACATGGTAAATATTTCCAATCATGCAGCAAGCCATGCAGGCCTGTACATAATATGTTTACCATGAGCAGCAATCGAACTTGGGATCGATTCAGTGAAAAAGCCGTAGCGTCGTATTATAATTAAAATAGCTAGGTATGTTACCTATTGCCGTGGCAAGTATAAATAAAACTTTAATATTTAAGCAGTCTCAAAATCAGAACGTCCTGCTTAAATCGAGTAGCCTGTGTTGCTAGTGTACACAGCGCACGTCTTGGCAACAATTGTGAGCGGATGGAGTCAGGCCAGCGTCCGGTCTCAGTATGGAGCAATCCCGCGACATGTTTTAATTATTGGTTTAACTGCTATGTGTCAAAATACGTTCTTGTTCGTAACGACCAGCTTTGTTGAGTAAACACTTTTCTTAATAGTATGCAGCATTATACATTTTATACCTTTGTCTATACTAATATTATAAAGAGGTAAAGTTTCTAACTTTGTTTGTTTGTAGAGGGTAATTAACTTATTAATAAAGATTAATATTTTAGAATGTAATTTCTATAGTTTTCTTCGTCTGAAGCTGTTCTTGATGCTTTATCGGAATTAAAATTTTATTCCATTCTATCTTTAGTACTTTCGTTAATTTCCTTTCTTCGTATCTTAAAAATCGAAATATAACTTATGTATTGTGTTTCTATAACTTATGTAATGTAATGTATTGTGTTGGTTCTTTTCGAACCATACTTAATAGTAGTGTTTTAGTAAACATTTTTACAATATCCAAAAAACAATAAGAATTGTATCGACTGTGAACATGCGTCGATGCGGGCGCCCACACAAACCGACGGAAGTAATGTGTACTCGTATGGAGATATTAGAAGTAGGTGCAGATACTATTCGTGCATATATTGAACTGAATGAGTTCGCAGCCTGCATTATAATTACAAAAAACATTACATATTTTATTAGTTTAAAAGCAAATAATGCTTATAAATTATTGTTTTACAATTTATAAAAAATTATTCATATTTGTATATTACTATAGACTCAGTTTTATGGTTCCTTGGGCTTGGAATTGTAATTATATTGGTGGAATAAAAATTGCATATGATGAGTCTGCTCTAGTTTCAAGTGTTTCTGTAAAGCCGAGCGCAAAACCACATTTTTTTGTCCAGTTGACAAAAGTCTGTGTAAATATCACAAAAATAAAATATTAATGAATGGGTACTTGAAAGGAATTATACATTTTCTTAACTATTAAAACATTAATTCGTGGAAGTTTTTTATAGTTCATGAACGTTGCACGCGAAACCGTCATCCCTAATCAATTTTACGGAATTAACCATCTTGTAACTCGCCATAACTTGGCAACGACTGAGAGTAACTGTAAACCTGTCTTGGGCTGACCATTGTAAAAAGTTAATCGTTAACAACTGGAGCAAATCGGACAATCGCGCTAATTGTAAAACCAATTAAATTGATATTGTGCAATATTCGATGTTGATACACAGAAGTATATCAATAAGTCGCTACTCTGTTACAATATACATAGGTATTGTTTATCTACATATATTGATTTACTGTAAATTATATTTATGTCATTTTTAACAAATCAATGTGTTGAGGACCGAGGGTTTCTTCAAATTAAAACTTCAGAGTCCTCCGTATTTTTTCTTTATTTTCTTCCTTATTTATTTATTTCTTCCTTGATTCTTGTTCTTGAGTCGGCGAATGTTCGGTAGAGAGTGGTTTGCTGTAGCTGGGACCCGCTCTTTTATAGAGAGTCCCCACCTCGGTAACAGCCGCGAGTTTGAGAGGGGTGACCAATCATGTTTGAGAGAGAGCGAGCAACCAATGGCGGTTAGTTTCTGTTTGGCGCCAACCTTCCGCCGGCCAATGGCGGCAGGTATTGGTCACGTGACGTTGCGTAGACCAATCACTGCCCGCCTCGTTTGCCCGCCAACGAGAGCGACCAATTGCCGCTCGCACGCGTGGAAGACGCGTACCACTATATGTTGCTCTCTCTCTCGCACCTAGTGCCACCTCCTGCTCTCTCTCTCTAACCGTACATTCGCCTCACTCTTACAATTTTATTGTAGCGTTTACATCGTAACTAGTTCACATAGTAGGCTTACTTGCTAGATATAATCTTTCCTTAAATCTATTATTATACCTTACATACTAAGCTCTTTATTTACATTACAATTTTTATATTTATGAATAATTAATCAGTCTTGACGTAAGCCGTCCGTAACATCCTCCCCCCGGCGTAGACTCTTCGCAGCCTCTCCCCTCAGCAGGACGGCGATCTTCGTCGTAGGCCTCCGGAACACACCTCCTCTGGTTCGCACGTCGGCCGCTCTGACGACGCCGTCTGGTCCCGGATGCACTCGTTCGACGACCCCCCTGGGCCATGTGTTGCGTGGGAGCGCGCCGTCGATGATGATGACGACGTCGCCCTTCTGCAGCTGCGGTCCCTCCGTCCTGGCTTGTCCCCTGGGTATGAGCGTCGGCAGGTACTCCTTGAGCCACCGCTGCCAGAACTGGTCCGCCATCGCTTGTGATCGCCGCCATGTGCTGCGATCCGCTTCGGTGCACGGCCCTGTTCTTGGCAGGCCTGTCGACGACCCCATTAAGAAGTGGTTGGGAGTCAAGGCTTCGTCTTCCTCGTGGTCCACTGGAACGTGTGTCAACGGCCTCGCGTTGACGCTGTACTCTGCTTCAGTGAGGAGTGTTTGCAGCACCTCTTCCTTCGGTGACTTCTCCTTCAGCGTTGTACTAAGTGCGGCTTTTACTGACCGCACAAGTCGTTCCCATGCGCCTCCCATGTGAGGCGCTCCCGGTGGTATGAATCGCCATTCTGTCTCGTACTGTAGACAGTAGTCGCGGAGCTCGGGGATCCATTGCTTGTAGCAGTCGCGTAGCTCGACGTCGGCTCCTCGGAAATTTGTAGCGTTGTCGGAGTAGATCACTCGCGGCCATCCTCTTCTGGCGGCCATCCGTCGTAACGCCATAATCGCTGAGTCCGTAGATAGAGACGACACGATCTCTAAGTGCACTGCTCGCGTTGTTAAGCATGTGAACAGTGCACACCATCTCTTTTCGTGCCTCCTTCCTATGGTAACTGTCATCGGCCCGAAGTAGTCAACACCGCAGTATGTGAAGGCGCGGTGCCCCGGATCGATTCGTTCCCCGGGTAAGTCTCCCTTCGGTGGTCGTGTAGGCATCGTCTTGTAGACACGACAGAACTGACAGCCCTTTGCGATCTTTCTTACTGTCGGTCGTAGGCGGAATATGATGTACCGCTGGCGTAGATCATTTACTACGCGCTCGTTGTTCGCGTGCCCGGCGTTCCGATGTTCGTTTTCGATCATCAGTCTTGTGAAGGAGTGTCCGCCGTCAAGTATTACGGGTCGATTGGAGTGCGTTGCCACTGTTGACGCTCCGATGCGTCCTCTTGCTACGATGATCCCGTCTTCTAGTTCTGGGTCCAACTTCGTAAGCTTGCTGTCCTTACGAAGCGGCTGTTTTCTTCGTAACCTCTGTAGGTCATCGCCGAACGAGTCCTTTTGAGATTGTCGAATCCACCTCGCTTCGGCGTCTTTGATATGCGCTACTGACAATGGTATGTCTCTTCGTTTTTGTTTCAGCCTCTCGATGAAAAGTCGTACCATGGCCGTGGCTCTTATGAGTCTCTTGTACGATGAAAACCGGCTGATGTCGGGTAGCGTGACGTCACCGCCAGTACTTCCTTCCGACGTACTGTACACGATTTCATCGCTTCGCTCGCCGTCCGGTGTCGTCGTAGGCCACTCTTCTTCAGGCTTCCTTAAAAACGAAGGTCCATTGAACCAGCGGTCCGTTCTACTGATCCGCCTGGTTCCAATGCGCGTAGCGTCGTCTGCGACGTTGTCGTCTGTGGGTAACCATCGCCAGTCATCTCTGTGTGACAACTCGGCGATCTCGGCGAGCCTGTGTGCCACAAACGGTGTGTACTTCTTATCTTCGTTTCTGATCCAATGTAGCACCGTTTTGGAGTCGGTCCAGTAAACTACTTGGCTCGGTTTCCAGGAGTGTTCTTTGAGTATTACGCCGGCCATCCGAGCTCCAATTACCGCCGCCTGAAGTTCGAGCCGCGGTATCGTTTGCAGCTTCAACGGCGCCACCTTTGCCTTCCCCATGACGTGCGCTACTTCTGTGGTGCCATCCTCGTGACGGATCCTCCAATAGGCTGTCGTTGCAAAGGCTTGTTCACTGGCGTCGTTGAACACGTGAAGTTGTATTTCCGACCCTGGTGCTATCTTCATACTGTAGCACCGCGGCAGGGCTAGGGCGGAGATGTCGTCTAAGCCCGCGACCCACTGCTGGAACTCTTCGGCTTCGTCGCTCGGGAGCTCTTCATCCCAGTCCACCTTCTTTAGCCACAGCTTCTGTAAGATGATCTTTCCTACGATGGTGTACTGGCTGATGAGTCCTAGCGGGTCGTATATCGACATGACGGCGCTCAGTGCCTCCCTCTTTGTCGGCACTCTGTGCTGAGTCTTGACGGCTTCCGGGACTCTCTTGATGTCTGTATTGAAGCCGACCGTGTCATCCCTCGGGTTCCATCTGAGCCCGAGAGTCTTCTCCATTTGATGCGCCGTCAGTCGCACGTCCGCGTTCCTCGATCGCTTCGCCTCCGGTATACTCTCGAGCACCTTTGTGCTGTTTGAGTTCCAGCCCCGGAGATTGAAGCTTGCCCTTTCGTGGATTTTCATGACATCTCTTATTGTTTCGACCGCCTTGTCCACATAGTTGAAGCTGTCCAGGTAGTCGTCCATATAGTGTCTCTCTTTGATGGCTTGCGCAGGCTCGGGGTACTCGCGTTCGTATTCACTAGCGTTGTAGTTCCTCACGCTGTGAGCGAGAAACGGAGAACATGACGCGCCGAAGATCATCGATGTCATCTTGTATGCGCGAGGTTTCTCTTCGGGTCTGTCTCGCCACAGAAACATCTGTGCCGGCTGGTCCTCGGGGCGGATCTTCACACGCAGAAACATTTCTTCTATGTCTGCCGTTACCGCGATCTTCTTTTCGCGGAAGCCGAATAATATGCCGGTCAGTGATGCTAGCAAGTCCGGACCCTCTAGTAGACAGTCGTTTAAGCTTACGCCGTCCACTCTAGCCGCTGCGTCGAACACCATTCGTACCCGCTCTGGCTTGTTTATGTTGACGACGGCGAAGTGTGGCAGGTACCATTTGACGCTGCTTCCTTGTTCGCTACCGTCGCATTCCTCTGCGTAGCCCTTGGCGATGAGATTCGCTACTTGCAGCCCGTATTCCCTTTTGAATACGGGTTCTTTGTTCATTTTCTTCTCGAGCGTGCGCAGCCTCTTGAGCGCGTACTCGTAGCTGTCGGGTAGCTCTGGGTTGTCCGTCTTCCATGGCAACCCGACCTCGAACTGATTTCCCTTGCGTTTGATTGTCTCCTTAAGTATCCGTTCCGCTCTCTGGTTCTTTTCGCTGACTCGGGTTTTTAGAGTTATTCCTAGCGAGTCAATGTCGAAGTGTCGCTCGACGAGTCTATGTAGTTGTGCGTCGCTAGCTGGCGTGTAGATGTGAAGCACTGATTCTTCATTCTTCATTAGAATTCTTCCGGGCACTGAACCGTGGAGTACCCATCCCAGCATGGTTCGTGATGCTGCTGGTTCGTTGCGTTTACCGGCGCGTAGCTGTCTCGACACAATGAGATGCCAGTTGTCGGCACCGATCAACAATCGAGGCCTGACCTTCTCGCTGACGATGTGTCCCACAACGCCTCGTAGATGCTTGTATCGATTCAGGTTGTCCGGTACTCGCTGCTGACATAGCTGCAGCTCTTTCACTGTTCTTGCTGTGATCTCGTGCTTCGTATCTTCGTTGACGCCTCGGATATGAATTCGTACCGTAGCGCTGCTTACTCGTCGATCTTCGTTTATTCCTTTGAGGTTGAGCGGCTTCTTCGGACCTTCTTCGACGATCTCATTTGCCAGGTCTTCGTCGATGAGCGTCACTGTTGACCCTTCGTCGAGGAGGGCGTCCGTGATGACCTCCCCCCGTGGACCGCTTAGTTTCACCTTGCAGGTCTTTAATAAAACGGTCCCTGGCGTTGACCTGGTGGCGACGTTCATGACGGTCGCCGGTGTGCTCTGTTCTGCACACGGTTCTTCTTCCCTTGGAAGTTCCTCATTCTTCTTATGTAGAATGGCATGGTGAGGCATCTTGCATCCGTCTACGCCGCATGGTTTCGCCTTGCATGAGGCTCGGCTGTGCTTCCGCTTCATGCATTTGAAGCATAGCCTCTGCTCCTTAGCCCACTTCCACACTTCATTTGTGGTGAGCCTTTTCAGTTGCGGACACGACGGGGTATGGTGACTCGTTGACTGGCACCGGTAGCACGTGATCGACTGCTCTTCATGCGTTGCTTCACTGGTAGCGAAAACCTTTTCTTTCGCCACGGTCCTCTTCGCCATTGGTCGCTCCCTTCTGAGAGACCCTGAAGCGCCGTTTCTTCCAGTGTGCGTGAAGCGTAGCAGCTTGTCTGCTTCCGCCATCAAAAACTCAGCGAGCACCGTCATCTCGTTGTCCTGTGCGATTCTCTCTTCGTTCATCGCCGCGTGTTCCGCCCATTTGCTCACAAGGTGTGGGCTAAGCTTCTCCATGACGTCGCGTACTAGTAGAGGATTCTGGAGATAACCTCGTTTGTCTACGCTCTTCATTGTGTAGACGATGTTCTGTAGTTTCACGGCCAACACGTTCAGTTCCCCGCTGGAGCTGTCGACCCTTGGAAGTCTCTTCAAATCTTCCAGAGCTTTGTTGATGACGTACTCGGGCCGGCCATACTTCATTTCAAGTGTCTTCATGATGAGGTCCGGGTGCGTCGCCGTGTACAGCTGAGAGATCACTATCTCTCTGGCTTCCCCTCGGAGGCTATTTCTTAGTCGTAGAAGGTTCTCTGTTGCGCTGAACTTGTACAGCCGCGTCGAATCTTCCATAGCCGCCTTGAATGGAAGCCACTCCATGATGCTACCGTCGAATGGCGGGAGGTCTGTCGTCTGTCGCGGCGGCGGTCTGGAATGGATCATCTTCTCTAGCACGTTTGCTAGTTGTTCGATGCCTTTCCCTCTTTGTTGCGTCCGCTCCTCCCCCCGTACTTCAATTGCGGGCGGAGGTTGTACGTTTGATTCCCGTGGCTGGTTGGTAGCTTGACTTCTGTCGATCCATTCGCAGACTCTTTCATTTTCGTCAACGCTCGCTGCTTCATCCGCTTCTATGGCTGAGATGTCCGCTTCTAATCGCTTCTTGATTAGGTTTTCTTGCATATTCAGGCGCCTCTCTTGAATCTCCGCTAGTTGCTTCGCGGCTTCATACTCGGCCACTCTGATGCGAGCTACCGCGCTGCTCGTCGACCGTCGAGACCGCACTGTTCCTGTAGGCGATGGAGGCCTGTGCGACTGTGTTGTCTCCGTCTGTAGTGATGTCGACGCTTGAGCGATGTCTTCTTCTAGCGGGGCGAGGGGTGCCGGCGGTGCCATAGGCATTCGTACCGGTGATCTTTCAATCGTTCTTCCGATCGGTATCGTTCCTACGGCCGTCGATGGTGATCTTGGCGGTTCTTCATGGATTCGGTGAAACGTGGATGAACTTGCTTGTAAGGCGCGTTCCGATTCGCCGAGTCCTGATTCCGACCGATGGAATTTCTTCGGAATTCCAATTAGGCAGAATTCTTCAATGAAAAATCCCACGATGAATTTCTTCTGAATTCCTTGTAGAAATTTCCCACGCTGGTTTTCTTTCTTCTGGATCCGGCTTCTCGAAGGACCACGCAATTTTTTTTTTTTTTTTTAATCAAACGCAATTTTGATTAAAAAAAAAAAAAAAAAAAAAAAAAAAAAAAAAAAAAAAAAAAAAAAAAAGGCGCGTTCCGATTCGCCGAGTCCTGATTCCGACCGATGGAATTTCTTCGGAATTCCAATTAGGCAGAATTCTTCAATGAAAAATCCCACGATGAATTTCTTCTGAATTCCTTGTAGAAATTTCCCACGCTGGTTTTCTTTCTTCTGGATCCGGCTTCTCGAAGGACCACGCAATGTTGAGGACCGAGGGTTTCTTCAAATTAAAACTTCAGAGTCCTCCGTATTTTTTCTTTATTTTCTTCCTTATTTATTTATTTCTTCCTTGTTTCTTGTTCTTGAGTCGGCGAATGTTCGGTAGAGAGTGGTTTGCTGTAGCTGGGACCCGCTCTTTTATAGAGAGTCCCCACCTCGGTAACAGCCGCGAGTTTGAGAGGGGTGACCAATCATGTTTGAGAGAGAGCGAGCAACCAATGGCGGTTAGTTTCTGTTTGGCGCCAACCTTCCGCCGGCCAATGGCGGCAGGTATTGGTCACGTGACGTTGCGTAGACCAATCACTGCCCGCCTCGTTTGCCCGCCAACGAGAGCGACCAATTGCCGCTCGCACGCGTGGAAGACGCGTACCACTATATGTTGCTCTCTCTCTCGCACCTAGTGCCACCTCCTGCTCTCTCTCTCTAACCGTACATTCGCCTCACTCTTACAATTTTATTGTAGCGTTTACATCGTAACTAGTTCACATAGTAGGCTTACTTGCTAGATATAATCTTTCCTTAAATCTATTATTATACCTTACATACTAAGCTCTTTATTTACATTACAATTTTTATATTTATGAATAATTAATCAGTCTTGACGTAAGCCGTCCGTAACACAATGTATATTTAGTACTGGTTGGTAGTTGGTTTTCAATTTAGTATGTAGGTACCTCGGTAGGCTATGACGTTTAGATTGTGCCTTTATTACTTAACCTAACAAACTAATATAATAATAATAAACTCGGTAATACCTAATTAACTTAAATTGTAAATTATCATAAACATCTTTAGGTTTTTTTTTGTAGACTAGTAGAAAAAAATGTAACCCTTCCTTTGGTATTCGCCATTTTTTTTATTTAGCAAACAAACAGTACAGTAATACAACAAATTATTAAACTTATACAGCGAATACACAAATCAATAAAGTTTCCTAGAGTAAACAATTCATAAATTAGCTAAAGAGCACTCGTTAGTGAGAAATAATCGATAAATTACACTCTAATAGAAACATAAATAATTCAAGCAATACTAAAATCAAAAATTTCAATATATAAAATAGGAAAATTTCATCCAATTATCAATTAAATAATAAATAATTAAAAAACAAAAAATAAAAAAATTCGGATAAAACTACAACAAATACCTACTTCCTTTTATTCCGAATAAACAAACCAAAAAAAAAAAAAAAAAAAAACAATCAAATCGGTAAAAAAAGAAACTATTTGAATAAAGTATAAATACATAATTCGACGCCTAAGTATAAGCCTGCAAGTTTGTATTGTTGTTGAATAGTATTAGGAATGATAGTAGCGGTGGGCGCTTATAAATAGTCGGATTGATGCAAAAGAGGTCGCGGAGGAAACGAGAGGAAAGTCGATAACCGCGACAGCCTTATTGCGTAGCAATGTCTAGGGTAAGGTCCCCAGCACCAAAGTGGAATAACGCTTTCGTCATTTGCTTAGTTCCGTAGGCGATTTTAATGTTACATTTTACAGCCATTCTCTCTCTCTCTCTCTCTCTCTCTCTTATATGTAGTTTCAATTTCTATTAAGCGATAGTGATACAACGAAGTCTGAGATTCGAACAAACTTCAATGTTAATAATATTATCTTAAGTAGACATCTCGATTCAATAAATAATTACTAATGTTTGTGTTAATAATTCTGACAAAAATATTTTAACAAAGTGCTTATTTCAATGGATAATATATAATTATGTATTACAATTTCGTAGTAGATACAGGAAAAATAACTTATGGGGCGGGTTATATATAAATATTCTTATATCCTTAAGAAAATGTTTACTGTGAATTATTTTGAATAAGTTAAATAAATTTTGGCTCAAAAACATTTCAAAGCTGCCAGTAATGGCTAGCCCCTTCGCCTCCGAGCTAGGTGTTTTCAAGAGAAAGAGAGAGGGTAATGCCCTCTGAGGTTGTTTGTGGCAAAAAATGGGGACACTGAGACCGGCTTACTTATTTCGGTTGCGTTATGAATCAGCATGAGATAAACAATATACCTAACTAATTAATAATGTACCCGCATTTGAAAGTCAAATAGGTCATACTGAAGTTAATATGGAAATTCGAAAGGAAAACGTGTTTCTCTTTAAGTGCGCAGTCATAAATTAGTCAATTTTGTTTAACCTAAATTAATAACTACGGAAATAAAAATCTTATAACACGCCCAATATTCAACGCCTTTATCTTCCTTAATGTATTTTTCTACAAAATCGGTATAAGTATAGGCTTATCATCTATACTAATATTATAAAGAGGTAAAGTTTATAACTTTGTTTGTATATACGGGGTAATCTTCGCAAATACTGATCCGATCATGAAAATTCTTTCGCTAACAGAAAGCTACACTATTCAGGAGTGACAAGATAAAAGGAAAAAGATAAAAATATATAAAGATTTTAAATCAGCAGGATTTGAACCTGCGCCCTCTGACGTGCCGTGTCAACAATTTAATCTAATCAAGCATTATTAATTGCCTTAGAAATTAATTAGTGATTTTAAAACATTTATATTTATCTGATTTGCTGAAAATAGTGAGAGTGTATTGGAACATATCAAATTTCACCGTACCCTTCTTATGTGAAATGGATTATAACGCCCAACGAAGTGGGCACGGGTCGGCTAGTTGATATATAATTCTGTTTGTTACTTGCGTTTTCCTTAGTCTGATTTACAAAAAATGTCGAATTTCGATAATATAGTTTTATGTAAACACAAGTGTAGGTGCATGATTTTAATTATTATTTATTTAATGGATTGTCTTAAGAATAGATAATCAATAAAATAGAGTCATCAATAAAATCTCATAATCTTTGTATAGGAGTTATAAATATTTGATTACTCTTTAAATTTTTGAATCCTCCTCTCTTCGTTCGGCGTTAATTATTTTTGTGATGCATATATGTATATGTAAAGTTTTCATCTCGCACGCATTTCTACGACTTGATTTACATATACTATTATTTTTCACTGAATTTTTTGTTCAATAACAATAAAATATAGCCTATATCACTCCTGAATAGTGTAGCTTTCTGTTAGTGAAAGAATTTTTTATGATCGGATCAGTATTTGCGAAGATTACCCCCTACAAACAAACAAAGTTAAAAACTTTACCTCTTTATAATATTAGTATAGATGTTCAATTTTCGTTATAACCTATTTCGTTTTAACTGAGGTAGGGCACAGCAGGAAATTTCCTGCTCAAAATATGGAGCAGCCCGACTGGGGTAGTACCTCGACCTTACAGAAGACCACAGCTAAATAATACTGTTTTCAAGCAGTATTGTGTACCTGTTGGTGAGTAAGGTGACCAGAGCTCCTGGGGGGATTGGGGATAGGGTCGGCAACGCGCTTGCGATGCTTCTGGTGTTGCAGGCGTCTATAGGCTACGGTAGTCACTTACCATCAGGTGAGCCGTACGCTTGTGCAACTTAGTATCATAAAAAAAATAATCATTGGCTACATTTTTAACGCGTAGTACTGTCGTATATAAAATAATAGAAAAAAAAAACATACATTTTTATTAGCGGACGAAAAATCAACGAGAATAAGGAATAGTAGGTAGATAACTACAGTAGTTTCCAAAAAGAAGAAAAGCGTGCAAAATAACGGAGGACTTTAATTATAATATTTTTAAATCTTTCGTAGGTATATTAGTTAGAAGCTTAGTAAATTATTATCAAAAAATGTTAAACAACTTCCTAAATAATTTTTAGAAAAACAAAGATGATTACGAAAGTTAGCCGTTTCTGGAAACTATTAAAGTGACCGTAAATAATCTTCTGTTTATTTGTCTTGCTCATGTTTATTTTACCTTATATTTATCCTGAAATTGTTTTTATAAATGTATAATAAGTGATATGTAAAATATTTGGCTTATATGACTATCGACCCATTTCTGACATCGAGCATAAGGCGTGAGATATTGACCTTTATAGTTATTCAGAACGCAAACAAATCGGTTGGGGTTAGCAAAAAGTGGCCATTGCCTTGAATATCGTAGGAAACATATTAAAATATTATGTAAATAAATTTTTCATACTACGATCATTTCAATAGATTTTTTCAGCCACAACTTTACTAAATGTGTCTCGCGGTTTCGCCTGCGTTAATTTGAGAAAAAAACCTATTAAAATTTTATTTAACCTATAGAATTCCTCGGTAAATGGATTATCCAACACGAAACATTTTTTTCAATTCGAACCAGTAGCTCCTGAGATTAGTGCGCTTAAACAAACAAACAAATATTTCACCTTTGTATTATTAGTACAGATTATTTAGACAAAATTTTTAAAATTAAAACAAACACGCCTTCCACTTTAAAAATAAAGTTGTAAATAAATACATATATACCTCTTGAGAAACATACGGTAAGAATCTTACTAATTCATTTGTGTTTACTAAACATTAATGGTCACCAACGTTGTCAAAAGCGGTTGCAGAACATAAAATAGCTTTCCAACATTCATACATTCAAAACATACAAAAAATACAGACGAATTGAGAACCTCCTTCTTTTTTGGATGTCGGCTAAAAAGTATTCTGGTTGGACAAAAATATTTACAGATGGGTCGAGGAGCAAAGCTGGACTTGGATGTGCTTATTGAAACCAAACAGGAGATGTTGTTGGTAAATTAAAATTTTAATTAATAGTTTGTATAATGACGGTGGAACTCATCGCAGTTTCAGAGGCTTTAAAATATCTCAGCGCACAAAAAAACAAAATATTGTAATTTTCTCGGATACTAAATGTGATTTACAACATTTGGCTCGTTGCGCCTCTATCAGGCGCAACATATATCCATAGCAGAGGCTTACACCAACTTAAGATTACAAATATAAATGTGAAGCTGCAGTGGGTTCCATCGCATTTATGTGTTAGTGGTAATGAGAAGGCGAGAATCTGTCTAGCAAAACTTGCCATAAAATGAAGGTTCAGAACTACATGTTTTATCTATTTTTACAGAAAGGCTGACCAAATTCAAAATTTATTGTTAAAGAGCTTTTGGGAATATTTCGACGAAAGCAGTGGAGAAAAAGGTATAGGGTACAAAACTATTTAATATCAGTCTCCTGGTTTAGCTTGGTTAATAAAAGCATACTTGCTTTGGTAGGAAGTAAATCACCATAGCACATAGGTTGTGTTCAGGGCATTTTCCATCCAAAAATTTGCCAACTTAATGAAAAAAAAAACGACTTTGCTTTAGACCACACGGCTAAAGTAAAACTTCTTTAGCTATACCTAGCTTATATCTCCCTCTCAACTTCCTTTTGCCTCGTCCAATAACACTTTTCGTAACGATATCGTCACGCATTCACCAGCTTACTCCCAAAGTCAAGCGTGCGTAAAGAAGTTTTACTTTAAAAAGCTGACTCCCCAACTGTGACATATGTGACTTGCTAGACGAAACGGAGAGAGAAGCATTAATGAAACAATTTAGTTTTAGAACAAAATAGCTTAATCATTTTTTTTTGTTAATTTTTAAACGTTAAATAAAACATCACCCAATAAAAGAAAATAATAAAAAATACAGTTAGGTTCCACTACTTATTTTGTATTGCCGTATTTAAATCTCGGTCATAAAAGGATATAAACCAAGTTATATGTTACTATTTTAAGTAGGTATGTTTATACGTACGTTCAGAACTACACATACGCATGTATTGAATGTTAAATTAATATAAGCTTTAAATTTATAACTATAATGCATGTTTTTGTTGAAAAGCAAAAAATATCTGACCATTACATTGAAAATTAATATTAGTACCGCCAGCAGAGAAATAAGAAAAAAAAAACATTTCTAGTATTATAAGGAAGCTCTTACATAATAGTTTACCAAAACCTAACATATTTAATGATTTTATATTATTTACTATAATTGATAATGTACAACTCTAATGTTAGCTTAGTGCTTATTCTTTTATTTCTTAAAATTAAACGTTGTATTTAATTGTAAAAAATTAGGATATAGTTTTATATGATTATATATATTACATTATTATTATGAGATTCATCGAATAATTATTGGAACACCTCCTTGTGCTTATAATTATTTGTTTTTTTTCTTGACAACGTTACTCTGCACAGATTTTCCTTTCCATGTGTTGAAGGCTCAGTGTGCGCAGGCTAACGGTTCGCTCACGTGTCTCTCAGAAGGCATCGACCCTGTGCGGCCTCCGCAATATTCTACGCGCAACTTCCACTCGCTATTCAAAATGATCTAACTTAAATGTACCTCATTTTCAATATGCACTTTATTCGTTCAATAGATAAAACTCAATTTAAATTAAATCAAAATGATACATAAACTATTGTAAGAAAATTCAACTCGTTACAGCACTATAGGTATTATTAAGCTTATTAGAAATTGAATTTTATTTCCTTTTTAAAAAGACTTAAAGTTCGACGCATGTAATGTTTAAGACATCAACCAAAAATTAATTTCATTTTATGCTTCTTAAACGTCTATTTTAGGTATATAATGATCTCATTGTCACTTTAATTTAAACCATAAATGCAACTTTCATCATACTTTGAAGTGCACAAACGTTAGTTTTCGTAAGTTACATTTTATATAAGCTTAATAATAATAAACTTAGGTAATACAACGTGTTTTTAGCTGCGGATTAATCCTGGGAAGAGGGAGATTAGGAGTGTAGCCTTTTAGCTTAAATTAACGCCGTTATTTAATAAGATTTGAAAAATGACAGTTGGTACTACTTAATAAATAAACCAACTACCACTAAAAACACATTTTTGTTTAATCTAAAAAATAAATCAAAATAATTATTAAAATGCAAATACTGTAATAATGTATTGTTGGAAAATAAAACAACCAAACAAATATTTTGTTGTACAGAGTTAATTTTGTTATATTCAAATAAATTTTTACCTAAAATCCTATTTTAGATGTGACAAAGTTTAAAAACAATTATTTACATCTTAAGCATTAAACTTATTTAAAGATAGTTACCGACTGTGAATCCCAATGGGCGGACTTATGGCTATTTGGCCATTTCTTCCAGACACAGAGACAGACAGATTAAAAGTGATACAAATTATACTTAAGGCAAACACGCTTCCTGACTGAAACAGACAGGATGTTGGAATGCATTTGAACATTTTATGAAACTTCTTTCTTCTTTCGAAAATTTGGCGCCCCCACGAATTCATTTTTTTACCACATTAATTTAATATACCTACTCATTGCAAGTACAATTATAATTTATGTTCATTAACCGACTTGAAAAAAGGTTGAAGTTCACATATTGTTTTAAAACGTTTACGCGAATTTCACTCATTATAATGAATTTTTTTTTTCGCATTTTAAGACTCCCTCCATGACATGGTCCTCCCGTCGAGCATTTAAAAAACTTGATAAACCGCGATAAAATCCGAGGAGGTTCTCAAGTCTTCTACCTTACAGAAGATCAGAGCTAAATAATACTGCTTTCAAGCAGTATTGTGTTGGGAGTAGGGTCGGTAACACGCTTGTGATGCTTCTGGTTTGCCAGGCGTCTAAAAGCTACGATAACCGCTTACCTGACCTAGTTGAAGTAAAACTTCTAACGCACGCTTGACTTGGGGAGTAAGCTGGTGAATGCGTGCCGAGAGCGTTACGAAAAGTATGATCGGGCGAGGCGAACGGAAATTGAGACGGAGATTGAGGAGAATTATAAGTTAGATGGAGCTCGTAAGTTTTACTTCAGTCGTGTTTTCTAAAGCACTTTCATTTTTTTTTTCATTAAGAAATTTAAGAATCAAAAATTCAAAAAGAATCATCCAAATCGGTATGACCAGTAAAAAGCTTTGAGGTTAACACACGAAAAAAAATAAAATTGAGAACCTCCTCTTTATTTTGATGTGGGCTAAAAAGTAAAAATAAGCTATGGAAGAATCGGTGTACATAAGTGTAGTACATTTCCGTTTCTCGTCCTTGCTCTGCTCAGTAGTTTTTATAATAGACTACTTTTTTTTTGTACACTTGACTTTTTAAAGTTAGTATAAGGTCATACATTGGTATAGCTTTTATGCAATATAATCATTCTTTTCAACCGTGTATTTAAATCATAATCAATGCATGACGTTTGAAGAAAAATAACAGGTAAATAAGAGCTCTTGATGTCGTTTATTTAAATAAAAATAAAAATGCATCGTTTGTTCTTAAAAGTACTATAATAACACTTTGTGTAATACATTTTAAAGATATGTGCCTAAAAAGTATTACATAACGTATACTAGTTACTTATTAATATAATTTCGACTTTTAAAGTCCTTAGAATATTAGAATATTCTATGGATCTATAATTGTTTTCTTCGAAATTCGAGGCTTAAGAGAGATATTATGTTAAAATATCGTTTTCACCTTTTTCATTTTGTAATGTCGACTATGTTTTACTCAATATGTAAATTATGAAATGGTGTAAGCTTACTTCGATGTATTTACTTCAACATGTTGTTTGCATGTTTTATACCGATCTCATGTTTTGTTTCACTGTGCGATCATACGAGAAGGTATGTACATATGCCAAATAGATGTAGTGACATCAATAAATTCATTGTGTCACGGTTAAAATCGTTACTACAAACAAACACTTTAATGGCAATAGGTAACTTTAAATGGAAAATTATCAATTTAAAAATATTATGTACTACAAAATAGTAGTTTCGGAAATTGGCGAAATCAAACACACAGAGAGAAAATAATTGCAACACTTTTTATCGACATAAGTAAATACTAAGTCCATTAAAAACTTTTTGCACTTAATAAAAAACTGTTATTATGATGTTACGAACAACAGGCACTTCATTTTTATTTATTTTTATAGATCACGATTCAAAAATAAATATTCGTGATATTCTCTTTTTATATGCATTCTAAAGTCTTTAGGGTGATACATGGGACTGTAAATACACTTCGACAAATATGAGTATAGTATCCATATCTAATGAAGTAATGTTTCAAATACATTATACATGATTGTTTGATTTTGTAACAAGTTTTTAAACTTTTTTGCGACTCTTTTCTTATCTTGTATATTAATTCAGAACCTTTTACTGGATTTCGGTGATTTTTTTAAGATGAAAAGGTGGTTCGTGTGATATGGTCCCATTTAAATTTAATTGAGATCTGATAAGTACTCTTGGAGCTATGAGTATATCTAATAATGCGTATATACTTGATTATTTTTTCGTCGATCTATGTTGTATTATACCGCATAACTTTTCATTTGGTGTACCGATTTTGATGATTCTTATTTTGATTAAAAGCTGATGCATGTTTTGTGGTCTCGTTAAAGATAACTACTTTTTGAGTACTTTTTTTATAACACGTATTTACTTGACTATGTTTTTGTCTACTTACATTGTATTACTTGTCGATGTAATTGAAGTCAGTTGTTCTTTGTTTGCGAGAAAACACAATTTTTTCTTCGGTTTCTCTTTTTTGTTCGTTATCCTTGCAGGAAACTATTAATTTGATTTTTTATTATTATTTGTATATATAACTACTGTAGAATACACACTAATGGACATAGTATTTCGTGAATTGAAAATTTTTTAATCCTTACCAGAACGACTCTATCGATGTATTTTGTGAAAGACGAGGGTACAGTGGAGGCACATACTCGTAACAGGGCATTACAATAAGAAATTTTAACCGCCATTTATGAAACTTAAAAAAAAAGTCATATACTTTCTCGAACATTTCCTATTTTACCCAGAAAATATTATTAAAGGGCACTTATACTGAATAAGCATTTGTATAATATAATAACAGTTTGAACGCTATCAAAAGAAGTGGTATGAATTATTTTTACATTTCGCTAGAAACAAGAAAATTAAGCAATTTATAAAGAAATCTCATTTTATTACAAATTTAAAGCAAATATTTATAAAGTATGTACTAGAAAGAATTTGAAATAAAAATTTTGTTATTCTAAAAAAGATCACAATTCATAAATTATTTAGGCGTATTTAAAAGTCAAAGATATTCGTTCAAATACATAACATAGCATGCCAAAGATTGTGAAAATCCGTCGGTTATAGTTATTTCGAAGTGACAAAAAAACATTACATATAGAAGAATAATTTCGCAAAAAAGGCCTAACTGAAATTTTCATAGTTCAGAAAATTGTGAATTGATTATAGTTTTGAATAGGTAACGTGATTTTAAAATTTTACTAAATACTTCATACAATCATGTAACCATATAAAATACATCATTGAGGAACATAATAATTATATATTATTTTCTTATTATTACATGTTAATAATTTAATAAAAAAGAGTACCTATACAGTACAGATATAATAGCGAAACATACAAACCTAACCTGACGAACCTTTTTTATATGTCGACAGTAAAATATACTATCATTAAAATTTCAAGTTGTTTTCTTTCAAACTTTTCGTTACAAAATTGTTAAATAAATCTGATTAAGATTAATCAGTTGCTTACGTGATCAGTAAAAATTCAAGGTGGAACCGTTAATACATAGAGAATTCTCTTTGAATTTCGATCTGGGTATTTATCCGTACAAATCACGTGGAACACGTGAGCAATCAAGGACAATTTGAAAACACTGAATAGATTTGTGGAAAGAAATTATATATTATAACTAGCAGTTTCTCGCGCCTTCGTTCGCGTAGAAATTGATAATATTTGCATAGAGGGGCTTAAATAGTGTATAATCTTTATATTACAACAATTCATGAACTCTTTGTACCATATTTATGGTTCACCTTTCGTGCGTTAGAACTACCAGATTGCTCGCAAAGCTCGCTCTCAATATAATTACGCTTCATGGAACAGTCGTGCGAAAAACAGTCTTCCCATAAGTTTCTCATGCCGTTTTTAGGTAATTTCAGTAATATTCGCTTAGAACATTTACTAACAATTAATAGTTAACTAATAAATTAAATAGTTAACTATCTCTCTGCGAAATTTCATCTTTATCCTTCCAGCGGTTTTTGAGATTTCGTGATGATTCATTGGCCCAACGATTTTATAATTATATTCTATATTAGAAATAAGCAAATGTTACCTGAATACCTCACATGTATAGTTGAGACAGTCTACTTAGACGCTGCGTTGGCGCAACAGTCACACAGCACTGGTTTATGGCTGTTACGCTGGCGGGTGCGGGTTCGGTCGCCGCACATAACAAACATTTGTATTTGCCATACAGATGTGCCCCATAGTTTCACTCACGTTAATTTAAGAAAAAAGAGGTAATAAACTTTTATATAGCCTATAGCCTTCCTCTATAAATGGGCTATCTAACGCTGAAATTTTTTTTCAAATCAGACCAGTAAATTCCTGAGATTAGCGCGTTCAAGCAAGCAAACAAACAAACAAATTTTTCAGCTTTATTATAGTAAATATAGATAGAAAATTAGGAAAATTGTTGCTACATATTAGAACATAGTTCATTCATCGTTATTCTAACAATGCAATATACATTAGAAGCTATGCTGTAAAATATTAAAAAAATATATTTTTTTGGGGAAATATTCCGTCTTACGTAACGTTTAGTCACGTGGAGTCAATTTGTCGACGCATACTGATTACACCTTATGGTCTAAGATCCGGAATATAAGAAAATCTTCCCTCATCTGTTAATTAAATGAAACAATTTTTTATAGGCTGATTTCAATATTGTGAATTTATAAAAACAACCTCTGCCACCATAAGCCTGCTGCAAATAATAATACTTAAAAAAAAAATTTTTTTCTTCTAAAAAATCTTTTCCCTCTCATGTTAATTACATGTAGTAAGCTAAAACCGTCAATATTTTACATTATATACCTGACTATAGTAGGCACCCATCTCTATGATTGCTATACTTACCTGCAGCCAGGTTACTATGACTGAGGTTACTGACCTGGCTGCAGGTAAGTGTAGCAATCATAGCGATGGCTGCCTACCACAGTCAGGTATATAATGTAAAATATTAACGGTTTTAGCTTACTACATGTAATTAACATGAGAGGGAAAAGATTAAAAAAAAAAAAAATTGCAGCAGGCTTATGGTGGCAGAGGTTGTTTTTATAAATTCACAATATTGAAATAAGCCTATAAAAAATTGTTTCATCTAATTAACAGATGAGGGAAGATTTACCTTCTCGGATCTTAGACCATTAGAAACTTAAAATGGCGTAAACGTAAAGTAAAATAAGTTGAAAAATTGTAACAGTATAACAACATAATAATAACTATATTCTAAAAAAACCAGCGTCTTTCCGTAGCCGAGTCAAGCAATACCGCTTTCTGTATCCTAGTCGGAAATGAATCGTCACGGATTCCAGCTTCAGTTGGTGAGTGAGATCAATGCACTTCATACTCCACAGCCTATTTGCTATAAATATTAATCACGGCACCTGTATAATAAACATATTAATATTATATTAGTAATGTTGTTGTGTTCATATTCGCCAATCAGTCATTAGGTAGTGTATCTATTTATACATCTTATTTTTATAATAAAAAAAGATTTGTTTGCAAGATTAAATGAAAAATGTTGTAGGGCTAATTAGTACTGATATTTTTTCGTGCATTCAAAATAGCACTTATTTGTGACTGTGCTTTGTCTGAATCTGTCTGTGTGTGTCTGAATTTATAATCAAACACTAGTTTCAAAAATAAATTATTCTTCAAGCGCGATAATAGAAGGTACAACAAACTACCACATACTTTCAAGAGTTTCTTTTTTTATTTGACTTGGGCAAAAAGCGTACAGTCAGTAAAGTAAGCGCCATGCATACCCATGGATGCCTGCAATGCCTTCAAAAACGCAAGAACATCGCGAGCGGGTTGCTTACCCTACCTCTGACCCTCTGTAGGAACTCTCGCTATTTTACTTACCACAGGAACACAACACTGCTTTTTGAGCAAAATATTTCTTACTGTCCCTACCTCAATAAAACTAAGATTAAAAAAACAAGAAAAAAAAAAACAAAAAGTGTACCTATAAATGTAAGATCTATCTAAATTTTTTTCTGAATAGTTCATTTTAGGTGCCCCCAAAGTAAGAAATGATTTGACTTGCAGAACACACGTGTTATTCAGGAGATACCGTAACTTTCATGCGATGTTTGTATACTATTGCATCACCGCCTAATCTGTAGTCAAAATTATGTAAGCACTATTTGGTTACTAAGATTTCACTTTTGAATGCGAGGACTTTATAAGCCGAGGAGACTTTGGAGGAAATTTTTAGCGTCGAAATCTTTACTTATTTTATAAATTATGTTACCTATAAAAACTTGTGTAGGTACCGTATTTTGTATCCATTATATATATTCTTTTAAACCATTTATTTAAGCCATTTTAAAAATTCTTCCACTGTTACAAAATTTTATTATTTAATAACCCATTTTGAATTAATATATAATTAAAGTCGTACGTTGATATAAATTAAGTACACAGAAATCCAATTCAGTTAATACAATTATCCTATACATTTTTCTTTTGTGTTGTGTTGGTAATACGCATAAACCTCTCAAGGACTACTATGTTATATAGTTGTTAATAGGTACATTTTAACCATTATAAATATTTTGTTAAAAATTTCTTGCCGTTGTTATTGCTAAATTTAGGCTATAGGTACTCATTTCCTTGTCTTAAAGAAATGTATAACTAATTGATAATTTAATTTTTAATTTTAATTTTGATATTTTATTCATGTTTTGTTTCTACTTAATTACACGTTGAGTGACTGAGTAGGTACATCATACTATCTAATTTATTAGTATCTTTTTTTCTATGAACGTTTTAGTTCGATAGATTTGTCGTAAATATGTAATGTATTTTTATATTGCAACAACTGCTGCAACATAAATGCAACCGCTATCGTGCTAAACAAAGTATTAAGTATGTAGAGTTTTGCAAAAACTTGGATAAGCTTTATTCTTAAGCCTTTTCTCTGAAATTGTATTTGTGCGACAACAAACAAACTTAAAATCATAAACGGTTATCCTATATTACGAACACAGGTAACGAAGGAAATAATATTTTTTATCATTTGTGTTTTTTATCATTGTTCAACAATGAATTGTTTGATTGATTGATTAGGTTAATCGAAGATTAAATTGAGCACGTTGTAATGTCTTTAATTTTATATTACTTCCTGTGATTTCGTCCATTTGAATGTTTGTCTGAGAAAAATAAAAATTCGCAAAATAAATTGTCAGTGTGTAACGAAAAATTATACGTATAGTTACACAGACATCTATGTGTCATTTCCTGCTTTTTATTTGATTAGTGGCTCATATTATAAGAAGCAATGCTTTTAGAAGTGAGTAATAAAATTTTTGCGAATAATTATTTGCCAAAAAATAATAATATTAATATAATCACTACATACTATAATGCTAAATATATTCACTGCTATTAGCTGTCCAGTTGGAGTAAACGAGCTTCTATCTCAAGTCTTACTTCAGAATAAAACTTGAGGCTATCTATAAATATTATTTATTTATTAATCCAAGCATGTATTGGTCACGTACCAATAAAACTGCAATTATAGAGCAAAATATGCAAAAATTTAAGTATTTTTAAAGTACACCTATATATCTAAATCAATTTTCAATTGTTACTTTTTTCAGTATTTTATTTGACTATCCGCTAGATGGATAAGTGAAAAAGCTATACTAACTTAGTATCTGACCTGTTATTGTCACGGATTTCCCGCAATTGTCGACATTTTATGTTATTGAGAACTATTCTATTATATTTTAATGTAGGTATAACTGCCACCGCCTCCGCATCTTTGTTTCCTACAGGTGCCACATAGTTCGTTTTCCCATTCATACAATCTGTTCCCACGCTCGTATTACGATTGTGGAGCATTGTGAACAACCCCTGTGATTCATAGTAGTCTTTCAAAAGGTTAGGGGTGAATCTTGCACGCAGGTAGCGTAGGTGTAAATATGAAAGCGAGGCAGTTAACTGGCTGTGTAAGTAGTTCTAGACTCTATTCCCGACGGTGTTACATCCATTATGGATTGGGATGATAATTAATGATTCATTTGAAGAGAGATGCTGTAAAAAAAGGTTATTGATTGTCAAAAATACGTTATGACCGTTGGTTGCAAGTTGATTTTATAGAAAGAGGATAGAGTTATTATGGAATTAAATACGGTGCAATACTATTAAAAAGAAATGAAGTATATCCATATATTTATATATAAAGCAATCATTACTGATATATCAATAAGTTAAAACATACGTAATGAATACTAAGCAGCGCGCTTTATAATTTCGATCGTCTGCGTGTTTGTACAAGGAAGTTCGTGACAAAGGCGAAGGAAACGGAAATACATCAAGGGATCACGGTGGCTCTTGACTGACAGAGGACTGACCCATCAAACTAAATTCCAACTTTCATGTACAATGGCATAGTTTTATCATGAAACAATTGTGGTGGAAACTTAATGATAAAATTAAACACTTCAAAAATGTCCGAGTCCAATGATATTAATACAATTGTAGTTATATTTTTACTCATACTTACTCGTACAAAGAGATATAGAAGTATTAATAATTTAAGACAAGCCAATTTTTAAAATTACATTAAAAAGTAACTGATAAATATATACAAAGCCAACATGTGGGAACAATGAAATTGTGAATGTTTGCTTCGGTAGATATTATCCCAGCGTATGTTCTATAATTGTTTCGTCCACGCGTCGCCATAAGACGAAGTATGAAAACATTTCTAGACTGTAATAACATTCACAGATTACTGAACAAAAAGTAATCTAATAGACACGAAGTAATATACTTATTTTGTTTATTATATTTATCATCCAGGGACCACACACAATTAATTGAACGACGTTAGGCATTGACGCGACAGACACGATCCAACGGGTCTTGTACCTGCGATGCCGCGAGATCAATAAATCTCTCCAATTACATTCTTCGATATGATTGTCATAAATTCTCATGTATCATAAAATTTAATTATTAAATTACGATATGCATGATGCGGAAGTCGTGAACACGATCGTGATTGTGATAAATAAAACAGCAATGATTCTCGTACGAACAGAACAATTGTTTCGGGTTATCGTACCGCAGTACCATTTCGGCGAAGGTCCCTAGACCCGAGGCTACAGCTAGTTATTCATCTCATTTAAAACAACATACATTTTAATAACATTTAGCACACATATACATATGCTAAACGGTAGATTTTATAAAACATTATACGATTTTAACGTGATCACGAAAATTTCCCTTGTTTTCGCTCAGTGGTTATAAATATTTAAAGCAAATTCGTAATCTGCTAACTTTAAATAAATGCCTAAAGATCTGTTACGTATATACGTTAATAGCGTATATGTAATTCGTATCCAAGTTATCATATACTTTATATAAAATGAAACAGTAACTGGTATCAAAAGATATATATGTATAAAACATTACGTTAGAAATTGCATTAAAATAAATCGCATCATTAAAAAATACGAGTATAATAAATAATTTAACAACCCCGGCGGTTTGCGGGTTTGATTCCCGCTCGGGATGAATATTTGTGTTTGTACAAATATTTCTTTCCAGTTTGGATGTTTGTCCTTGTAGGTCTGCCCACTCTGCCTCGGAGAGTATGTTAAGCCGACGGTCCAGGTTGTTATCATATACACCGGATAGCGATCGTTACTCATAGTAATGAATATATTCGACAACCCGCAGTGGAGCAGGAAAAGGATCGGAGCGGACCTCGGAGCCACCACGGATTAAGCTCCGATCCTTCTCCTACATAGAGAAACAGGCATATACCCAGCAGTGAGATGATACAGGCTGAATCGATCGAATCGATATAATAACTTAAATACAAAGTAATTTAAACAATTAACAAATAAAATTTTTGTTAAAGAACACAAGACGTATCCTATAATATCTAACGTTCTAATTCTTTCACATTTTAAAGTTCAATTTAAATATTTTAAAGACGCATTTACGTGAATTATTGTATAGTATAATATTAAAGCATAAAACTTCTTTAATTTATTTATTGTGCTTATGTTGCAAATCTTTAAAGTGATACAAAAGGAAAAATAAAGTGAAAAAGTGTTACTTTATTACATTGTATGTATTTTAATAACACTATACTATTAATTTGAATTATCATGCTTTGTAAAGTTGTTATTAATTGTAAAATAGAAATAGTTTTATTATTACGTAATTATCTTAAATATACTTCTTAGGATTTCAGATCGCAAGAAAACTGTTTTCAAAAATATCATTATCATTTATTTTATGTTTAGGTCTACTCGTATCTATTTGTAACGATTGCTTTGAATTTCTTAAAAATGAATTATTAATCAACTCTCGTCAGTCGATTGAAAAAGTAGGAGATTTATCGAAACAGCCACGTAATTCATTTTTAATAAGAAAACATAACAAAACTTCTGAACAACAGAAAATTGTTATAAAATTGCAATAATCATCGATCGAACCGCCATCTAGTACTGTTCTAATACCACAAGACGTATTAGCTACGCACACGAACAGAGAAGCTATGAATGCGTGTGCACGTTCACTTTACGCACACAGATGGAATTGACATAGAAAAACGAACATTAACTCACACTGACACAGCATTACAGCCTCTTACGTGAAGAACGTAAGCGACTGCGGAACTCAAGATGGCTGACATTGGCAATGGTCGTTGACCCAGCTTGCTCAGCCTTCAAAGCTTAGATCAGACATTAGAGAGGTTGATATTTTCCGTCGACATTTCGTTGTTTTGTTTTTTGTGTATCATAACAGATTTTATACAGAATTTTATTATAGTAGGTATACAATTTTTTTATGGATTAAACAGTTTGCCTGTTTTAAGTCGGTATTCCAAAATATTTAGAAAAAAAAATGTATTTAAAGAGAGCGATTATTATTTATCAATTTTAAATCAAATGTAAACTAATTATCCAGAAATGTCATCAGTTTCTCGCTTAATAATATATATTCTTTTATATCGATGTGAGTTAACATGGCAGGAAGTACGATAGGTATTCAAGTGTCGTATACAATTCTGTGGCGCCTCCATGCGGCTGAACGAGGCAACCGCGGAATGTAGCTCAAGCTAACGGTCCGCGTGCGCCGCGAAAAAACTCAAGTTCACTATCACGGAAGATTGCGCGCCGCCATTACGCGGTTATGTCGTCGCCGGCTTGGTATTATGATACCGTGTTACCAACTATTATATAAGAATATTTTTATATATTTATTGTAATGTTTTGTCTGATATGTTATAGACATAGCAGAAGATTTATAATCGTCTTATGTACCTGAAATAACTTGATTTTAGTGAGATTTTTGAAGGTTGCATATAAAACCAAGCATGATATAAGAACCTGATTAGTTCAACCCAAAATAATCCTTTGGAAAATAAAAGTACCTAGTTCTTTATGTCTAACTAGGAATTACTTAGATAAGTACATATAAAATATTATATTTTATCCCTAAAAAATTACAATTTTCGTTAACTTATGTATATATGCCACTATTTAAAATATAAAATCTCCCACCACGAAAAGGCCTCGAAATGTGGTTACAATATTAGTAATGCGGCCTGTAAAGCTTGATCATGACAGTTATTATGTGAGACCACCATTGTTTCAGATCAGCATCGATCGTGGGTAAAATGCTTCTAGCTCTTAAAATGTTAATTACGTGACTCGAACGTACGTATTTAATTTTTTTATATTCGTGCGAACATTGCCTATATAAGTGGTCCGTACTCATAATTACGTGATTTCCGTGTAATCAACTTATGTCTGCCATAATATTTCAGTAATAAAGACAAGACAACTTGAATAATTTGTTTATGTTCATGGGAATAACTGATATTGAATAATTGTGTCTAATTATGCGCTATTTTCTAATATATAAACAAATAACTGTCACAATGGTTTAAGAAATCGTTTATTTATGTAGGTAATCGTTTTTATTATGACTGATATTTTATCATAAATTAATATTAAATAACCGATTTTTTGAAGTTATACTTCTTTTGGCGCGTTAGGGAAAAATTCTGAGAGTAAATTTTTACGATGTGCAGTTGTGCACGCAAACTGTCACGAAAAAAACCGACACCCTGAAGTTAGCTAGTCAACGAAGAAGAAGTTAGTAACGTGAAGTTAGCTAGCCAATGAAGTAAGTACCTATAACTTCTTACGTGTGCACATAGGTACACACACACTTTTTTATTATTTGGTTACTAATATTGTTCCTTTCTTCAAATCATTGTGGATTATTTTAAAAACGTGTTTTTTCATATTGTCATTTGTTTACACCTGTTACAAACTTTCAACCAGATATCCATCTTTGCTTAGGGCATTCATTATTGACGATAAAATAAAATGATATATGTATGACGATGAATACATAAAATTATACGCAATAATAACATTTGTTGAACAATGGTAAGGTTCATTTTACTGTATCGGCTATTTTAACTAAACTGTATTGGTAACAAGGTCGAAGAGGCAGCTGATCGGGAATGTGTTATAAAGACCATAATTTCGATTGTTATTATCTGATATTGATTTTCTTTGTTTTGGTACTAAAAGGATTGCTACAGGCATAGAATATTAATAGACACTGCTGTGACATAAGTTAAAACATTTGACAAAACCCTCCACTGTTAATTAAGAAATAAGAATTAAACAAGGTAAAACTTTTTTTTTTGATTTCTTATTTAAAAGATTTGCCTATTAATAAAAAAAAGTTAAACAAAAAAAATAGCCGAATTGGTCGAGCCATTTTCGCGTTACGCGCTTAGCAACATTCATTTTTATTATGTAGACTAGCTTCTGCGCACGACTTCGTCGGCGTGGACTCCGCTCCTATTGGTTTTAGCGTGACGATATAATATAGCCTATAGCCTTCCTCGATAAATGGGTTATCTAACACTGAAAGAATTTTTCAAATCGGTCCAGTAGATCCTGAGATTAGCGCGTTCAAACAAACAAACAATCAAACAAACAAACTCTTCAGCTTTATTATATTAAGTATAGATTATAATTTATTTAATTCAATAGAACATTTAATTTTTAAATAATTATGACGGTACTCGTTCTTCGAGTAAACTGCAATCGCGTGTGGAACTGAAACACACATTTTTGATATTATAAAATACTCTTTTAATTCATATAAATTATACGTTTGTTATCTTACTTAACATTAATAATGTATTGCGTCTGCACTTAGATTGGAACGAATGTCATTAACTGGTGCACCTTTTGATGTCGAATTTTATCATAACCTTTAAAAAAAAGCGAAACAGGTGGAGGAATGAACTGATTTTATTCCCTTTTTATTTATGACGAGATTCCCAGTATTCGTTTTCAAAGATAAATATTTGGAAGCCTCAACTTAACTGCGATGATATAACATCATACTTAAAGTTCCAATATGTGTTATTAAAATGTAATGATATGAAATATTAAGCTTTATTAAGAAATTATGTAGTTATGTATGTTTCATGTTTATTACTAGATCACCTTTATCATTCCGTACTGTCACAAATTTATACCGTGGTTTTTTTAGACGAATATCTGCAAAAGCTTACATTTATGTCACCTTTACTGTCGATTACGCCGTATCACGGTAGCATTCAGCCTTCTTTGTGTACGCTATTGAGAAGAATGGTTATTTATTTTAAAACGGAACGGTGAATTCCAATTTACAATTTTAAAAATCCAGCAGTTTCATTCACGTGTTTCGTCCAATGGGTCATCTCGGCTTTACAACCAAAACCTTACATGGTCACTGTCTATATTTAATTGGTTTAACTGTACCAAAATAAAAAAGAGTACATTTTTCTAGCTATATATATATGTAACTCAACTTTTGCAATAGTCTTTGACTAAAAAGTTAAGTCACTAATGGACGTAAATATAAGAAATTAGAGTTTATTAAACTTTATAAAATAATGTTCAAAAGTTTAAACGACTTCCTTAGTTCACACAGAGAAAAGTACGATTATAAGCTCCGTGATTATAAGTTATACTAATTTATAAGCAAAAGAGTTCAACGCACTCTCTTTTTATATCTATGATAAATTTAAAATTTATAAAATGTTAAATTCTTTTTTAATTTAATGTTGGTTGCTTAGATGCAAATGGTATGCTTGTCTAATCAAATTTTAATTAGGTTCCTAATGTCTTTTATCTTATTAGTACGGGTTTTATATACTGTATGAAAAAAATAAAAAAATAAAAATGGTTCCTTCTTGCAAATTCGAATCTAAGTGTATTAAATGCTACTTATTAATAAAAAGAGGATTTAAAGAGAATCAAAGTATAAATATTTTACTTTATAAAAAATTCAAATGTGTATTAGAACTGACGAAAATTATATTAAACATTTTAAAAATATTTTAGTGTTAAGTAACTGACAAATAAGGCATTAACTAGGTACAAAATTAGCTTTCTACAAAACACTTACAGATTTTTTATATTGTCTAGTATAGGCAGACATAGTCGTAACTGTTAGTATTAAATGGGAAGTACATCTGCAGGTTTTGTAGGAAACGCTTGCTTTGTATCACCGCACCTGCGGCGATCTCCCACGCTAGTGAACTACTTATACAGTACAACACTATGAATTACATTACAATATGATCACTGTCAATGTAATTCTTACGTAAATAGACATAAGGACGTATTACCAACGTCAAGGAAAAACTTTCTGTGTGTACTATCCGTACCATAGATCAACACTGCTACATACAACTAAAGGTAAAGAATTTTTGTTTTTACGCATTATGAAATAGATAAAAAACAACTTTCATGAATATAATTTCGATATAGCATGCTTTTCAGTCATTTTTTTTCATTTTTTCATTCATCATCTTTTTAGTCCCATTAAAAGAAAATAAATATTTTACTTGTTATGTAATTTGTAACGACTGCTCGTACTGTTACTTGTATCCGAGATTATAAGTTATTTGCCTTATATTAGAAATAATAATTATTTTCTTAAGTTATTTAAAGCTTTTGAAATTATTTAAGCTATCAACCTGGAAAAATTTATGATTATTAACATTTTTTACAATATTATTATACTTGTATACTTATAATTATACATATTACAATACTTCTGATTTCTGAAATTTTCATTTATTAATTATGGTAGCTAAATGTCTATATAGCGTAGTTTTACCCTTCCTAAATATGACTTCTTAAATAATTAGCATATATAGTTATTGATCTTATGGGTTTTCATTTAATATCTTGTAACTATAAATATACCTTATATTTCAAATAAATAATAAAGCTATAAAACACTTTCTAATGCAAAAAGAATTGATCCTATTGGTACTTTAAAACTAAAAAATTATATTTGGTAAATCACTGACGATTTAACATAAACTAAAAATCAAATCATGCTTTCACTTCCCAAAAAAAAACTATTCCCATGAATTTTTTGCTTTCAATCAAACGTAAAAAAAATCCTTTCGATTTCCGTCCACATCCGAGGCGCCATCTGCCCTTATCCTTGTCATGTGTTTGTTTGAATTAGTTTTTTGAGATTTCACCGGAAATCCCTAAGGGCTGTCAGTGAAGGTGGTTTGAAATTAATTTTATGCATTGTATTAGAACCAATTTTTTGTTTATTTTTTATATTTAGTTTTTGTGTACCTAAAGGTAATCACGACTAGTTTGTGTGGGAAAAATTATAAAAATTTACTGCCTCTTTTTTTACATAATTTTTACATTTACGAAGATTACTTCGTAATTAAACTACTATACTTATTTAAGAAATATTAGACACAAAAAATAATAATATAGGGCTTCTAGAAAAATATAAGTTTTAGAAATAATATAAATTATCGTTTTCTAATGTTTATGTGGATTTCACTGATTATAATGAAACATTTTTTTCGGATTTTATCGCGATTTATTAGAATTTAGAATTAGAAAAAAAAACTTAAAATAATTAAAGTTATAACTTTTCTTTGGGCGCTTTAGACTACTTTGTTTGAATTAGTTAGTTTAAAAAATTTGCTGACCTTATTGTATCAATAATCTCGAAATGATTATTTAATGCAAAAATCTCAGGGTTGACCCGTTTTGGTAAAAGTATTTTTATTTTTAATCTGATTACGATTTAAAAAAAAGGCTAGTCATCATAATTGTCTAGTTATTTATACTACTCAATATTACGTCAACCTGATTATTTCTTCTATTTCTTTATTTTTATTTTACTAATATTTAAAATTGAATGTTTTAAAAACATTAATATTAACAATGCCAAAGGTATGCAATTTTATTTCAGAAACCTTCTGTATTTTTGTCAAAAACATTAAGATAAATTTGACATGATAAATAATACAAGTTTTCATTGTATTTGGTTTTTTTTTTCGTTGTTAAATAATAATCAATTTTATAATGTTTAAATAATTCTTAAGCTACGTAGCTTATTTTTAATAGCTATTTAATAAAAGCATAATAAATAAAGTCGGAATAATGAAATTTTATTCTTCGACGACTTCGATTCCTACAACTTTATACAATAGTACTGGTGCTATTTGATTTCAAAAATACTCAATAATTATCATATACGACTGTTTAATAATAAAAAAAATTGTACGCTTGAGTTTTCAGTAAAATTTTGAAATAAAGTAACTAAAATGTTTAGCTTTTATACAGATTTTCAACACCTTATTATTAATAAGAGACTTCTGTAGTAAATATATTATTAACATTTCTTACAATATAGAACATTTTCTTAATGTTCTAACATTGAAGCACTGATTTTGGATATTTCAGAAACACGTTTGCTCAAACTCAAGCATGTAAGTTAAGTAATCTATAAAGAAGGTTACGATTTTAATCCCAGCTACGATAAACGTTATAGCACGTTATAGGCTATAGTTAAAGGGTATTTAACAAAAGCCTTGATGGAGGACACAAAAAGTGTTTTATAAATCTTTACTTCATATAAATACGATTCATGGTATTAAACTGTGAAATGGAAATCGTAAAAACTTGTGAAACTTAGAAATTGTGGAATCACACACGTATCATTTAACCGGATGCGTGATGTCGAAGTGCGTTTAAATTTTTATGTTTTTACTATTACTATTTCCGAAGTGAATTCTGTTACCAGTTTCCTGTTTTCTGACTCTATTGATCGGTAACCTATAGAGGTACGTATGGTTACCATACTGTTATAGAGCCTCGGATAAATTAAATATTTAAACCATGTTTAAAAATTTATTGACAGTGAGATTTCAGACTGTATCAAAAATATTTTATTAATTTTTCCCCTTTTCTATATCAAATGGCTTAGTTACAGCAAGATTTTGTATAAACATTTCGTTTAGAGGTATGGTAAAATATCACCATTTAACCTTCAAAGCCTACATGAAATTCTGAGATATTTTATCCGCTAATTCACAATGGTCAGCGTAGTGAATTAGGATTAAGCACTGTTAAGAAAAGTCTCCTAAGAACCAAAAGTACCAGATGTAGAACATTTATAAGTATTTAAAACGGATGGAGTAAATTTTAATCAATCTTTAAAATAATACTATAAAATCGATGATAATACTATAAATCATCTGAATTTTATCCTGTTTTATTATTTACATAATTGGTATGTTATTTTTCATAAAGTTGTAGACATAGGTGATTATTATAATCATTTTATAATATCCCGAATTATCTAAAATTTGGATATGTATAGAAGGGATTTAGAAAAAAAGGTAGCTTGGCTAGAAACGCATCTGCTGTGGTTCCCACGGATGAAAAGGATTGTAACTTATGAACATTTACGCGTCTATCGATATTTATCTAATATTTTTCTTAATTCATATTGCTATGTCTCATACAAACGTTTTTATTTTATTATTTAATTAGGGTTTTAGAAATTAATTCTTATTTCTATCTCTATTCAATGTATAACATTTACCTCGCTATGATTATGTGTATACTACGTATAGACATTAGTACAGAATAAAGGTAATTTTATACAAATAAAATGATCGTCATACTCTAATAAAAGACTTCAACGCGTGCTTTCGTACTTGCACGACTGAATCCACATAGTTACTGTTATAACAATATAGCTTCAACAATGTATACATTAACATAATTATATTTCAGTCATATAGACAAATAATAATATTTTTATAAGACACATAAGTACACAGCAAGCAATGTTACAGTGCGTACTTCTTCTACTGGTTCACTAACTAATATATACTCCTAGACCAATTTGTGTTTTATAGTTATAAGAAATAATCTTGTTTTTTTTTTTTTTTAAATAAATTAGGTTAAAGAAGTTTACACGTGGCAGATCAGGTCAGATGACTGAATTTTTAAGTGTTTAATTTTACTTTAAATTCCTTTTATGTGTTGTCGAGAAGGTAAATTATGAAAAAAAAATCATGTTTTTGCAATCTGCACTGACATTTAGGGAATTGCACTTTAATCTCTCTCCGTTTTGAAAAAACGTAAATTAAACATAATATATTTTTTATTTCTTTTATTTTTAAAATAAATATGCATCTGTTTACGAGTGGCGAATAGCAATAAAAACTGCACTAAAATTGCCTTCATTAAACATAAACACTATGGTTAGAGTGGTTAGCGCTTAGGAGGTTAATAATTGTGGTGCACGAATGGGATGTTTAGGAAAATTATAAAGAAATTGTTGTTGGAAGTCATCTGGCTTCTGGATATTATGTTTAAGTTTTGCCAAAGGCGCTACAATAAGCAGATGCTTTTTTCAATTGGAGACATCTGCATTTTATGATTGTAAAATACACGTAATGTAACAATGGTTATATTTAAAATAAAACGAACATGTACATAAACGTTACCTACGTATGTTTTATGTCTACGTGCTATGTACGTATGTCGTATGTTTGTGTACACCGTATACTGTATAACAACACAAAAGCTTATAATTTGATATAAAAACTGCATGCAGTAGAATAAAATTTAATTTTCATTATGTTCCTTTCTCTTAAGAATATGTCTTCTTATATTTTCTAACTTTTCGTAATAAAATATAAGAAGCTATATATCTTGCAATATTTTTAGTACCTACTTAATTTTGTAAACTCAGAACTATTATAGTACTCGATTAATAAATATAATCAAGTATATATATTCATTATTTTGAATGTCGGATTTATTCCCAACCTAACCCTTTCGGCATTTATGACATGTGTCATGTTCCAAACCTTTGAGTATTGTGCAAACACATGACAGCAGAAATCGCATTATTTCTGCAACCGCATTTCATTGCATACACATTGTGCGATTGTAGTATTTTAGAGATCCTTAGATATGAATATTTCGTATATATGACATCATTCTAAACAGGTTACTTTGAATAATTTTTAAGGATTAAGATATTTTATATTAAAAATATAAAAGTTTAAATTGTTTAAAAGATAAACTGCTATTATTTTGAGCATACTTTTACTCATTTTTAATTTAAATACAATGTTGATGTTCAAAAATTTAAAATAGATTGTATTAATTTTAAATATTATTGATTAAAATCTTACGTACATAATTATTATTTATCGTATATTTATTCATTTTTAAACTAAATTGTTTTTTTGACTTTTTCAATCGACAGATGATTTTAGTTAACGCGCAACCTCCGGACTGCTGATCTAACGAACACCCGACATATTCATTTTCCATTGTAAGGTATAAAGAGATGCGCAATTTATAGTGACACATTGCGTTACGTATGTTTTGCATACAGTTGCACACAAGGTGTGTAATTGTGAATAGAGTTCGCGGTCATCTATCATAACGTGTTACAATAAAGCTTTTGTAAAAGGGCCGATGCATCTTCGTCAGACGATGAAAGTGACAATTACATACTTTGTTAAAAGTGAAATGTGGATATGAAATGACGTTAATAGTATTTTTTTAGGACTATGTGTTAATATTTGACTATAGCAGAAGTTCTTTCGAAAGATTACTTTTAAATAATATTTGAACAGTTCTGTAAATTAAAATAAAATTATTATTTTTAAAATAAATATTTTAGTAAGTGGTGAAGCAATAGTTTGAACGAATTCAATGTAGATAAACGACTTTTCCCGTGCAACATTTACACACACATAAAATTTGTAAAAATAGCTGGAAATATTTGTTACGTGCTTGTTATTCTTTTATGATAAAATTTTATAACTTAATTTATACATGTACCTATAAGTTAAAAATTTGGTTTTAGATTTTTATTTTCATACCGAAATTTCAATGGAAGCGAAACTGCATCAAAAGTCGCTAAACATAGTTATAATTTAAACAATTAGTTTCAGCTACTGCTATGTTCATTATTTTATATGAATAAGATTCGATCTCATAATGACAGTCATTTATGAGGTTGAAGACCGATTGAATATTTGTATAGCCTTAATTACTGAACAAACACGGCGTTGCACGGATCGCCTTGCGAAATATTTAACGTGTGATGGCTGTACTGTTTACTTAAGCAAATGTCCCTATAATGTAGCTACGAGATGAGTGAACATTTAATTAAATTTAAATAATATACCTTATAAAGGTGTGCTGGTTGTATGAGAGACTATCGAACATTTAATGAAAATTTCAATAAATCACATAACTTTATCTATATATATAAAAGAGATTTCATCCATATATTCACTCATCACGATATCTCTGGAACCAAAGGGCGTAGATAGAGACTTGAAATTTGGTAGGAATATTCCTTTCGCCGAGTAGAGGTCAGCTAAGAACGGATTTTACGAAATTCCACCCACAAGAGGGGGGTGCGGGGGTTAATAACATATATGGTAAAACAACGTTTGCGGGGTCACCTAGTATATGTATATGAGTCAAAGTCACAAGCAAAATATTTATTAACATATTTTTTAGGATCGAGCTAAATTGCGTTGAAAAAAATTTTTTTTATATGAGAAGAGAATATTATTAAATTACACCGTTCTGTATCATTTAAATGTGGTACATAGTAATATAAAACATGATCATTAGGATGTTCCTAACATAACTAAACATGTAACAGAGATCTCCACGAGCCAACTTTTGTTTATATTTTGATAAATCCAAAAACGAATAAGGATTCGTTTTTTTGAATTTAATATAAAAATATAAATTATATTGTGTATCGATATAAATAATTTATTTTGGATATCCTTAAAGTTAGTAAAATCCTTCATATGTACCTATATTATGTATATAGATTATTTAAACATGTATGATCACAGCTTCCGGTAACGGTTTAATGTTAACGATGTTTCGTATTTTTTATAATGGACTTCCTTTTTATTTCTTATGTCTTGTCGCATATATTATTTTGATATTTGTCGTATTTTTTTTTCAAAATTTCGATAGAATAAATGTAAATCTTTATTTATAACTGTTATGGCTATTAATTTATAGGTCCAAAGCAATTGCATTATATCTGGGTGATCTATGATCGTACGAGTACCTTAGGACTTAAAGATTATTATATGTATTTTTTACTAATGTAATCTTACACAATAAATGATAGAACCTGTTGACAAAAATAATATTCCAAGAAATTCTTTGAGATGCTAGTAATAATATGTGTTATAGGAAATTTAAAAATAAAACAGTGACTACTAATAATTTTCATACAAATTTTACGTTCAAATTTTGTATACACCACTAAAATAAGAGAACTTCGTCTTCGTGTTAACACACAAAACAACTTTTATTTTCTTTTATAAATTGATAGATTCCTGACGTTCTAACGAGACAAATTTGAGGTGAACGGCCTGTTATGTCCTCTACAAGTATTATAGATACCTCATAGAGGCCATTCGCTAAAACTATCTTCATTGATTTACATTTACTCAAATTCTTTGCATAGACAATTAGACACACTAAAAACCTTTGATAATAGGTAGGGATCCCTAACAAAACAAAAAATATTGTTTTGAAGGAAATATATAAACAGCAAAAAGTATAAAATATATTTTACTAACGCGAGGTTGACAATCATTATTTTTTTAAATAGAAGCGTTTATAGAAGTTGTATAAGTAAAATAAATTAAACAATAATATACTTCACATGACAGCAGGGTATGATATATAGGTAGGGATCCCTAGTACATTTTTTTTACCTGATTAGTATCAAGCAAATTTTCCGGCAGTAGCTTCATTTTGATGAGACGAACAAAAAATTCCTCTACGAAAACTCTCGATTGTGGTAGCTAATAGAGTTAGCAGGAGATAGAGCAGCAGTGAGCGTAGGACCGGGATAACGTACCACGCAATTTGTAGGACAATATTACTATTAAATTATATAAATATTTACTAACTAAAAGAAAAAAAACAGAAAAAAAATCAATTTTAGGTCATCAAAAAAAAATATTCCTAACCAGCTGATTTTTGTTCGTCTCATCAAAATGAAGCTACTCCCAGAAAATTAGCTTGATACTAATCAGGTGAAAAAAAATGTACTAGGGATCCCTACCTACGTATATATCATACCCTGCTGTCATGTGAAGTATCACGATCACGATTCAGCCTGTAATATCCCACTGTTGGGCATAGGCCTCTTCCCCATGTAGGAGAAGGATCGGAGCTTAATCCACCACGCTGCTCCAATGCGGGTTGGCGGTTGGCATGTGAAGTATATTATTGTTTAATTTATTTTACTTATACAACTTCTATAAACGCTTCTATTTAAAAAATTAAGATAGTCAACCTCGCGTTAGTAAAATATATTTTATACTTTTCGCTGTTTATATATTTCCTTCAAAACAATATTTTTTGGTTTCATTTTAGATTTAGATTTTTGTTCGTATAATTTAGCAAAAGCTTTATTTACGTACGTCATTATAGTGCAAATTTTAAACGAGACTATTTGTTGCATATTTTATCACAAAAAATGCAAGATATAATATAATCAAAATTGTTTTTAGATGGAATCTCATAAAGAACAACGTTAAGATTTTTAATTTATTAAATTAGCTTATAACATAAAATTTAAGTAAGTAGGTTTGGAACGAGTATTTTTATGAGACAATAGGAATTTAAATAAAAATAATCAGTTTTTAAGAAACCTTTAATAAAATTTAGAGCATTGAACGTATGTTGCAATAAATAAATAATAATAGGATTTAATTTTACAGAGTTAAATTACATAAAACGATTAAATACTTGCATAAAATAATGTAAAACATTAAAAAACAGTATAATGAATTATAAGTATTAATATTAATATAAAAATATAAATATTAATCATAAGAATTTAATGTAAATTATGAACAAAAACTTTGTTTACGAATAAATAATACGAATTACGTAATATATTTATTTTTTATTAGAAGTGGTTATAAATAAAACTTATTTACACAATTGGAGACAGTGCATATCTTAGATGAGATTATTTTGTTGCATATTTTATCATAAAAATAAATGCAATATAAAATATTACTAAAATAGTTTTTGGGTCAAAAATCCCATAAAGCAGGTCGTTAAGATGATAATTTAGTTTAAAACATGAAAATTAAGTTGGCGTGCTTGGAACTGGTTTTTATATGAGATAATAGAAAAATAAATAAATAAAAATGTGAAAAAAATTCTGATTAAATTTTGAATTCTGCAATGTACAAGTAACGAAATTATTTTATTTAACAAATTTAATGAGAATAAATAATTGTAGCGTTTTATTTTGCACATGTTTTTTGTTGAAACAGTTTATGAGAGACGAAATTTTTACGCTCATTGCACTTCCTTTTTGATTAGATTAAAAAAAAAAACCAGCATATACCTAGATGTTGTACAAAAAAGAACAAAAAACTTCTAAGGCATACGTTCTACGACAAATGGATGATTATTTCTATCTTAATCATATTCCTGGTGTGTGTATAAAATTGAAATGACAATTAAATACATAATTAAATTATTTTAACTACATTAGTATGGAAAATGCTTTATATCTTAAAGTTACTTCAACTCTGTAGCAATCATGATACAACACTTTTTAATAATAAATTTGTATTAATGACTCTTGAATAACCCGTTATAATTGTAGCAAGTAATGTTTTAGAACGAATATGTTTTAGTTTAATGATACTGAAATATTTTTTATAGACGGTGACGATGACGAAAGAGGAAAGGCCAGAACAGCCTGAACGAGTCTGGACTTCCGAGTCATGGCTGACCCACTGCCGGAGTATTGACCTCCGCTCGCTCTGTCATTTTTTATATTTGCCTGCTGTTGAAAACCTTCAACGAACGCAACGTGAGAGTTTTTTTAAATAATTCGCTAACTATATCAGGTTATAGATTTCTACGAAACGGAAAATTATATAGGTAGGTCCTAAGTAAGTATTTTTACTGCTATTAATTTTATCAAATAGTTCATTAATTTGCCTACTTAAATATTTCTACTGTCTTATCAAGTTAAAGTTATTAAAGTAGCAAACGTGTTTAATTTTTTTTATTAATAAATTAGTTCTTAAAATATATGACGTATATTTTTATCGAATATTATAATTGTAGTTCAAAATAACATGAATATTAAAATTAACTTTAAAACCATTGAGAACTACGACTGCTGGTCTCAATAAGAATGGTAGTCTCAATTCATTTTTAACAATGCATAATGAAAAAGTTCGGATCGCAGGGCCTTCACTGGCCCACATTTTAGAGTATTGACCCCAGATCACGCTTTCAAACTGACATTAATGTACGATCTAAGCGAAAAGGCGTCTAATTAACATTATAATAGACTGTGACTGTTTTTAATTATAAATTTTACTAAAATTACTTATTATATAAAACAAAATTATCATGGTACCTACTCATATATTTAATAAACGTTATTTTATTTATTTTGAAGAACGTTTATCGGAGGACTGTACAATACATAAAACAAACGACAGGACCATACTTCTATCAGCAAACCCTGATCACTTTAAACATGTAGTTATACATGTCCTTGTACACATCATTATAATCAGTTGAAACGAACATATACATATATAACAAGGTAAAGGGAGCCTGACATATATAATAGGATCTATGAATAAAGTTCTTTCAGCACATAATTTTTAAAATAATTTTAAGAACAAGCACATCTTATAGCATCGATGAATAAAGATATAGATACAAAACCCAATGTGAGTGATGAAATAAAGAGAAGAATCCATCACGCATTAGGCCTTTATTTATAGTTCCAAGACATCGAACTGACGCAGAAACTCAACGCAGGAACAGAACTGGACATTATATCGCATGCTTATAATCATTTTTTAAATTCTTTAGACATATTTGCGAATAGTGTCAGATGTTATTAAGAAATATATCTTATACTATTAAACGAGCAATTCTTGTATATATATATATATATATATATATATATATATATATATATATATAGAATCTGAATCTCGGAATCGGCTCCAACGATTTTCGTGAAATTTAGTATGCAGGGGATTTCGGGGGCGAAAAATTGATCTAGCTAGGATTCATTTAAAAAAATGTCGTTTTATCGCTGTTTTTAGGCAATGAAAAAATATCATTAGAATACGAAGCTTAATTTCACTACTGTCATCAAAGCGCTAATAGCGTAATTAGGAAATCGGCGGGTGTCAAATCGTGTTGACCCGGGTTCGAATCTCAGTCTCCAGATAAATTTTTTGTCTTTTTTTTTAATTTCACTCGTGATTTATTATTTAAATAAAATAAAAATATAAAAATACCGAGGAAAAAAAAAAAACAAAAAATAAAATGAAAATACCGAGCAAGGCTCGGTCACCCAGGTACTGTATATATAATTAATATCCTTTCTGAATGTTGATACCAGTCATCGATCATTGATGACAATAAAGTAAATACATAATATAAACATTTGATACAAATGAAATGCTTCATGCATATGTCGAGGCATTCTACCTTATCCTATTTTACTTGAATTTATCTTTAAATTATTATCTTGAATTTATATATATGTATAAAACATATCTGTTATATATGTATGTAACATTATATACTAAATAAATTAACTAAATTAATTATAAGTTAACTTGTCTCCAGTCACACTTGAAAACAGGTTTCACAAATATTTTATCAGGTTTTTGATTTATATGTAACCATTGATGCTGTCATGAACCTTGCCTACTGTGGTCGTCAGAAAGAAGAGTAAATTTAATTTTTATGTAAAAAATACACTCGAAAGCAATGAATCCAGGTCACATACCTCGGAGGATCCACCCGCGGGCGACCCGTGCCCGTGCCGTGACCCTGTGCCCGTGTCGGGCCGGGATGGGAACCCGGTCCTGCCAGACAGACAGAGGAGAAGTCTGGGTTATTCGCCGAGGCCAGCCTGTCACTGGAGGGATCCTGTTGCCTGCAGATCCGGGACCCTCCAATTAAAGCGACTGAAGGCTCCCGCAGGGGCTTAGTGCGGGTCACATAAAGAATCCTAAAAATGTCATCATTACTCGTATGGAGTGGCCAGCACGCAGCCCAGATATTAACCCGATCGAGCATGCTTGGGACGAGCTAGGATGATGCGTAAAACAACGAAACCCTCCCCCAATTACGTTTCGTGAGCTTAAAATTGCTCTCACAGAGGAATGGGAGATTATTCCCCAAAATCGTATAAGAAACTTGGTGTACAGCATGCCAAAATTAAATAATTAACTGATTCAAAGTGTGCATAAATAGCATAAAAATGTATGTAAGTATGTATGATAACCTCATAAAAATAGAACAAATACATCTTATGTAGGTATATTATTTTCTATTTCATTTGTACTTCATAGTTCAAACAACTGAGTAGTGGTATGTCACGTCTACTTGGTTTGTAGAATTTAGCACATTTAACTCTGTTGTCGTGACGCTGTGGTTTAAACTTTCGTCCCTTTGCTTTTCTAGACCGTTATCGATATTTTCATAACTCAAAAAGGATTTGGAACATTTATTATATTTGTTAAATGTTAAGTTGTTTAATGGTAAGACAAAAACTAGCAACTTATTACTAGCTTTTTTTCACTGTTTCAAGATGACACACTGAAATGTAATTAACACAATACCAAATACCGAATTAAATATTCGATTTGAAAGTACTTTAAAATTTAAAAAACCTTTTTGATAAATTGGTACTATAAGTTCGACGTAATTCCTGTGTGGTGCAGATTGAAGACTGACCTGATTGTAATTTCCATAATTCTGATCTTAATTTAATTTTATAAGTAAGGTTCATTGAATAATAAGTAATGTAAAGGATTGTGTTATTTTAAAATTTTATAAAAATGACTACACATTCAATTTTGTTCCTTATTTTATCTCCTTTTTCTTTCTTTCTAGAATAAAATTAAGTCACACGTCCTAGTTAAGTTACTACTTTTAATATTCACTTATTAGAGAGTCACCAATATTCACTTATTAGAGCACGAAATACAAGTAGATAGGTAGAGGGGAATTCCAAAAGTACGTTATTATTATATAGGAGTCTTAAATAGAATGTAGGAGTATTTTTCATTACATAGGAATCAGTCCATTTTTGTTTTAAATTATACAACTCCTTCGGATGTACAAAAAACGTCACATAGTTGAGTGTAAGGCAGACATGAAACAAGTATCAATAGACCACGTATTTCTTTTAGCTTCAATTAACTTAACGATGGTTGATAAAGGGCTTGGCATTTGTGAATGCCCAGTCCGGCAATGTTGTGTTACTCGTTCCCAACACGGGGAAGCAGGATGCAAACCGGTCTCCGATAAAAACCAACATCCAGAATTGAACTTTGTAACTCTTGGATGTGAAGTATATAATGGAAAGACGCATACATAAGTATATGTTAAATGTTTCATGCTTTATTTGGTCGATTCTTTATAATTGATAAAAATTGATAATTTTATTAATTTGATTAGACGACACTCGCGGTTTTTACTCTATTAAAGGTTATGCGGGTAACAAAAGAAAAGATTACACGAAAATATCCCGTTTCAATTTTTGTTTCTATACAAATTATTTCATTATTTTACTATATTTAAAAAAAACGAGATTTTGTTCGCGATACAATAAATATTATAATTATATTGTAAAAATATCATGAAATTAAATATAATTAATTATGTTTGTTTCTTTCGTCCCTCAGATTCTCAATTTTATTTTCTATTTAATTTATATTTACAATTTTTTAAAGCCTTCGTTTTTGCTTAAAAGCAAGCAAATAGCTTGAAAGTTTTCGTTTGCTAGCAAACACAATTGTATACGAATCTGTTAATTAATAGAATATTTAAGATATTATGTTAATTGTAATATCTTATAATATAGGATCGCATACCAAAGTGTGATATTATTTTCTTGCCCCAAAACCTAGAAGTAATTTTTCTAAGCACTTGACAATATTTCACTATACACCCGGTAGAGTCGTGCTCTTATTCACTCTACTTACATGACAGTGAGAGTGAGTGAGACCGCAGACAGTCCGACGATCAGACAGTCAGTCAGTTTAAGGCTTAAAAACAAATTAAGGAATAAAAATTTAGGAACTAATTATATAGTATAGTAAAAATACCTCTTTAGCAGTAACAAAAATCGCTATCATGCAAAAAAAAATATTTCCAATGATTAAAAAAGTGAACACATTTCATTCAGACGTTTTTGAAAACGTCTCCCGAATGACAGTCGGAAATTTTTTAAAAAAGGAAAATATTCAAGAAAAACTTTACAAGGGAATTATTGATAGATCTAAATATAAGTTACATTGTATTTTATAATTGCTTGCAAATTTTGGACTTGAATATTTACGTATGTAACAATTAATATTATTTAAAATAAAGCTACTAAACGAGATTGATGATAAATTAGTTTTTATAATTAAATATCAACTAGTTTTTTCTTAAAAACATTTTACTAAAAGGAAAAGGCTAATGATACAAAAATTCGAGAAGTTTTTATTCTAAAAACTACATTTACAACATCTTTATTTTTGTTATATTAATTATTAAATAATTTCAAACATAGTGTCTGCGACACGTTGATCTTCTTTGATTACTTAATAAGACACAATATTTTAGTTTATCTTCCTCTATATAAATAAAAATTACTAAGCGCTAAACTTGAGAATATTTGGACAAATTCTAGCTATTTTTTTTTTTGTTTTCTAATAGTTTGTTAAAAATTATTTTGAAATGAAAAGTTAAGAACTTTGCGGAGTACAATTTAAAAAATTTGAACAAAAGTAATTATTATTACAACTTTATGCAATTGATCGTTCGTAGAACAGGACAACTATAGTTTAGTAATAGATATTTGGGGCGTATGATCTCTTGTTATATTAAAAATTGATTAATTTTGTTTTTAAAAGTTTCAGTTTTAAATTAAGTTTACACGACTTTATATTTACACTACTTCTTAAACATTAACAATTTTTATTTTTAAAGTTTAGAACCTGTTCTTGAATTCAATTGTTTCTTTACAGGACGAAAATTATTTTACAAGAATTGTCTGTGGTACCTACTTCTTAGATCTTATCTCTGCCTCCCTAAGTTATGTTGTTCGATATATTGCGCTGTACAATGTAGATTCGAGATATAGGATATATAAATATATTTACTTTTATCATGATCCTTTCGTCCTTTTGTGTTTAAAAAAACTTTATTTCAAAATAATAAAAGTAAACTTGTCTATTATTATTATGGGTTCCTGAAATATTATTATTATGTCAAAAATTGAAAAGTGAACTTATACTCAAAGTTTACGTTCGTTAATACATATTCTTGACAAAATTGAAAACTTCGTAATGATGATTCTTTCAATAAAATATGGGTTTCAATATGGAATAAGATTATAGTATCGGCGCTTAACAACTTAGAATGATAAAGCTTTATAATACATTATTACGCTGCATTACACAAGCGACGGTAATAATTCAACGAGGTAAATTGCGGCCAAGTGCGCTCCACGCGCATTGCCAGTGGATCAAAGAGTAAAACAATCGGTAGACAGACAAGTATAGCTATATTATGTCACGGAAGGAAATTTGTTTTAGAATAAATTAAAAAAAAATCGTTAAATATTTGTAGTGTTTTAATTTTGTTCTATTTATATATAATTAGACAAAAGTTATGTTTAACAACCAAGTCATACCGTGACCGGTATCGGTCGATGGTACCCTTCTCGGAGTTGTTCAGGATTATGTTTACCTAAGCCATACCATCCAACTAGGCCGTAACAACTCCAAGAAGGAGGCGGATAGAAGGATTCGGTTGGGCTGGGCGGCGTTTGGCAGGCTTCGTCGAGTCTTCACTTCGAAGATTCCGCAATGCTTGAAGACAAAAGTCTTCGAGCAATGCCTGCGTCCTGCGCCCTTATCCTGCGTTGTTAACATAAGGAGCCGAGACATGGACACTGACTAAGAGACTGGTCCACAAGTTTAAAGTCGCTCAACGTGCAATGGAACGGGTTATGCTTGGGGTTTCTCTCAAAGATAGGATTAGAAATGAGGCTTTCTGCGAGAGAACGAAAGTAACCGACATAGCAAGAGACACAGAATTAGCAAGTTGAAGTGGTCACCTGTGTCGCAGGACCGATGGCCGTTGGAGCAGACGTGTCCTGGAGTGGAGACCGCGTCTTGGCAAACGTAGCGTGGGACGTCCTCCGGCCCGTTGGACCGACGATCTATGTAAAATTGCCGGTGTAGGCGGGATGAGGATTGCGGAAAATCAGGATGTCTGGCGCAAACTTGGGGAGGCCTGTGTCCAGTAGTGGACTGCAATAGGCTGAAATGACGGACTGACTGACTAGATATAATTATTAAATTTAGATATATATTTAATTAAAATTGGAGACCTTCGTGTATTTCAGTTAATAAACCAGATTCGAACACGATAATAATCGCAAACTGAAATGATGTCTTTAATAGAAAGAAATGCTGGAAAAACAATACATAAATAATTTTCTTTCCACCTCTAAGAGATAAGCATATGATAGGCATAACAGCTTTATGGACAATGCATGCTTAATCGTTGGCAAATGAAAGAGGTGGCGAAGGCGCGGAGGTAGAGGCGCGGCGCGGGAGTGGGGCGAACCGCTGCGCAGTCACGGTCAAGGTCTGAATTAGCGGCTATGCCAACACTTGATTATGCTTGTTGCATGTCTGCTAACTTACGGTTATGTAGTCGTTTGTTTATATATTGTATAACTCGTAACCTGATATTGAAATTTAATAAATAATAAAACATGTAAAAGACACTAAAACAAGACAGGATGTTGGTCGATCAAATCAAAACACTTGTTTTATTTTGCAAAACAATTACAATTGCATTTTGCGAACTAGTTTCAATGATTGATCCTGATTGATTGATTTAATCCTGTGTCAAATGCCCAGACCGCGGCAAACACCTGTATAGCCCATACAAATGTATCCCATGTGCAAGAATCGAACTCGCAATCGCCAGCGAAGCAGCCATAAGCCAGTGCTGCAACCATTGCGCTAACGCATCGTTAATAAGAAAATAAAAAATAAGAAACTTGAACAGAACATTGGAACAAAATTTACGATAATTCCAACTTCAGGATGTTCGCAAGAAAGGAAAATATCAGTCGAGTCGACAACTATTAATACTATACACATACATATCTATTTTCTTGTTAAATTTTAATTAACGTTCGTGTATATATTACCAATGCAAACACTCTTAAGAAATGTCCACCTGCCAATAAGGTGCATCTTGACTTTTATATCGCCTACTACGAGTATACATAAGTCTACATTAATATTTAAATTATTTCATTAATTTAAATTCTAATTACTTCCATATTTTTTAAATGTGTACGTGCTCTATTAATTACTCAGTATTTAAATTTTCAAAACAGAAACTTTTTTGTGAAGTACATTTTTTTATATGAGACAAAAATTATATATATATATATACTCTTAGATACTCTATAGATACTCTTTAATACTAGACACAAAAGAAAAGTTGAAGAAATGAAGCCAATATTAGAAATTTTAAAGATTTTAATATATATTAGGTAGGGATCCCTAGTACATATTTTTAACCTGATCAGTAACAAGCTAATTTTTTGGGAGTAGCTACATTTTGATGAGGCGAACAAAAAGTTCCTCTTCGAAAACTCTCGATTGTGGTAGATAATAGAGTTAGCAGGAGGTAGAGCAGCAGTGAGCGTAGGACCGGGATAACGTACCACGCAATTTGTAGGACATTATTACTATTAAATTATATAGATATTAACTAACTAAAAGCAAAAAAAATCAGAAAAAAAATTAATTTTTGATGACCTTACGAGGTCATCAAGTTGATGACCTCGTAAGGTCATTAAAAATTATTACTAACCAGCTGATTTTTTTTTCTTTTAGTTACTTAATATTTATAGAATTTGATGGTAATATTGTCCTCCAAATTGCGTGGTACGTTATCCCGGTCCTACGCTCACTGCTGCTCTACCTCCTGCTAACTCTATTATCTACCACAATCGAGAGTTTTCGAAGAGGAACTTTTTGTTCGCCTCATCAAAATGTAGCTACTCCCAAAAAATTAGCTTGTTACTGATCAGGTGAAAAAAATGTACTAGGGATCCCTAACTATATATTTTTAGATGTATTCAATTATAGAAAGTTACATTTTAAATTACCACGACAGTATACTATATATATATATATATATATATATATATATATATATATATATATATATATATATGTAATTGTGTTTGCTCGCAAATAAAAAAAAAACGACTTGAATGACATCGAGAAGTATGGTATGGTATGGTAAACACGGGCTGGTTTCCGCAACTCGACGACCTAGCGCCTATTTTGCGTGTGTGGGAATTTGCTTAATTCACTCTTGCCGTTGCCACCCAAGCTCCTCCAAAAACTTTAGAAGTCTTTTTGGCTTCTTGAAGATCTCTGGAAGTGTCCTCGGGGCGCCAAGATGCTGTGCCCGGTAAGCCGCTACACCTGGACAGTAGAGAAGTACATGCGTAGCCGTTTCGTCTGTTCCCATGCAAGCTCTGCACAGGGGACTGTCGGTAATACCTATGTTAAATAGATGTTTGTTGTACGGACCGTGTCCAGTAAGTGCCACAGTTTTTCTCTCAGTTGGCGTCTGTCCACACACATCGACAAGTAATACAACGTAATAAGACGAAAACATAGTCAAGTAAATACGGCCTATCAAAGATTATTCAAAAAGTTGTAATCAAATCTCGACCAAATTTAAACAAGACTACATGACAAGTATTAACTTTCGATTAAAGTAAGAATCATCAAAATCGATAAAACCAATGAAAAGTTATGTGTTTGAATACAACGTAGGTCGACGAAAGAGTAGTCAAGTAAATACGCATTATTAGATATAACCTTAAAAGTACTAGTCAGATCTCAAATTAATTTAAATGGGACCACATGACACGCAACACCTTTCAATTAAAACCAAATTCATCGGTCTACCCAGTCAAAAGATCTGATCTAACATACATAAAAAAATACAATCGAATTGAGAACCACCTCCTTTTTTGGCAGTCGGTTAAAAATACAGCAGCAAGTCTTTATTATTTTACAATTTAAATGCACTTTTCAGACATATTGAATATCTTCCAAAAGTATTCTTAAAGCGACCAAAACGTGACACATGTATAGTACACGGCCGTAAATAATGCACATCGACTTTTAGAAAGAGACAATCAGCTAATTTGAACTTTGTAGAGCGTTATCTCTGACGCACATTACCTATGAGACGTATCGGACTGTCAGTATTTCATATGACAGATCTAATAGTGTAAGAACCCAGTTCCCAGATCACCTGTCATATTTTTTTGAAGGACAAAATATATTAAATTCAAATTCAAAATATTTTATTCAGCATAAAATTATTACAATTTCTTACTGAACGTCATGAGTCTACTACCAGTTCGGAAAGAAAAAGCCTCTGACCTGAGAAGAACTGGCGAAAGAAACTCAGCGGGACTAATATCATTTTTTTAATCATGTTTTTTTTCCAAAGCAGATTGAAATTTACAATAATTTTATAGGTTGAAATAGCCTGGCGGCGATCACATCATTCCCAAGGCGTACTGTCTTCTATAAAATCGTTAATCGAATAATATCCTTTAGTACACAAACGTTCTTTCGCAATTTTTTTAAATTTGGCTGCTTTATATACGTAAAAATGTTATTAACCAGCTATTTTAGTATTTATCGCCAGACACTAATTATATTACTATATTTTAAAACATGTAGAAAATATTTTAGCAACTCTTTATACTACGATGTGTACTGTAATGTTTTGTCAATCAGAAACAAGGAAGTCTGGGGTCTGGGATCTTGGACTATAACGCTCTACGAAGTCGAAATTAGCCGATTGTCTCTTTCCAAAGGTCGATGTGCAATATTTATGGCCGGGTACTATACAATGTGTACATAATTATGTTTGTGGATAAATAAAAATATGTTGTCATTGAAACACCTTTATTGAACTAAAGCGAATTTGCCACTGTGTTGTGATTTATTTAGGAATGGTAATTGGAGAATTGTAACTAAGACGAAGTCATTTTAATTTAATATATACTTTTATGGCTGTATAATAAATATCACAAGAACATTATTTAAGGTAAGCCATTCTAATATTTACCGTCAAAGTTTTTAATCAGCCTTAATTATCAAATCGAACCAGATATTTTACAAAGTATTTTTTGTGGTCTATTGTTTCAACACAATGCTATAATATGTAACTAAAATGATCGTTATAATGCGTTTAGCTTTTTTTATAAGACTAGGTCAGCAGTCAAGCTTGCGGCCCACCTGATGGTAAGTGGTTAGGTTAGGTTAGCCTAGCCTATAGACGCTTGAAATAACAGAAGCATCGTAAGCGCGTTGCCGACCCACCTCCTCCCCAGGAGCTCTGGCCACCTTACCACAGAAACATAACACTACTTAGGACCAGTATTATCTCCTTAAGGTTGAGGTACTTTTCCAGACGGCCGGCTCTAGATTTTGAGCAGAATATATCCTGCTGTGCCCTATCTCAATTAAATCAACGAAATAAAAGTTATTTGTTAGAATTTTGACAAGAACATTGAAACTTTATCGATGAACTACAACATGTGGAATCTACCATTTTAAGTAAAAGCAGACATGTAAGATTGTTGCGTATAGAGGAAACACAGAAATCTGTCCACCCAGTCAAAAGTTCTGAGGACTCCTTTTTTAGAAGTTAGTTAAAAAGGTAAAAATTTACAAGAAAAATTTGCTGTGTGGTTACGGCTGTAAAGAATATAGCCACCCCCTCTTGGCGAGGCGATTAAGGGATAACACAGTTTTACTACCACCTTGGAACTTAAAAAGACGACCGATGGCGGGATAGCCATCCAACTGCTAGTTTTTAAATACACAGGCCGAAGACGGACAGCAGCGTCTTTCAGTCAACGTTCTCAGCGACAAAGCCAGCCCTGCGGTCACCAACCCGCCTGCCCAGCGTGGTGACTATGGGCAACACACATGAGTTCACTTTGATAACAATGTAAAACCTTCTTTATGTTGTACGTACGAGATACTTAATATAAATTAAAATCTTGATACGATTTATGGTTGTTACGAGTCGTGAACATCAAGTGAAAGGTGAGTTTTCAAGTGCTGAAGGTTTCAAATTCATCTCTTTCTAAGCAATGAAGAAAAATATTGTTAGGTAAATTGACAATGGAGCTATAGTGGAAGAGATCGGCACCGTACAATTCCCGAATACGAGTAGCAGTTTAGCCACCCAGGATTTTTATAGAATTTTACATGAGAACTTATTAAATTACAATTACATATCATTACATAGTATAAAACAAAATCGCTTCCCGCTGTCTGTATGCTTAGATCTTTAAAACTACGCAACGGATTTTGATGCGGTTTTCTTTGGTAAATAGAGCTATTCAAGAGGAAGGCTTATATTATGTATAGTTATAATACATGTATAATATAGTAGAGGAACACTGATGGTATTTGCAACCGTTGCGGGTCGCTAGTATCTATATTTTTTCTTTTTAATCATTGCAAAGTATTACCAGTACATAAAAAAAATTTGAGAATACTGTTCTAAAAGAAAATTTCTGGAATAGTAAGTTTAGGCAACGTGTTCAGCACCCTACATTTACACGGGCTGTAGCGAGAAACCAATTAAACACAGTTCGTGCCAACAATGTGTATGGTGAGAGAACAACGACTTACATAGTTTTTTTTTTCTTTTTTTTAATGTAACTAGGTTGGCAAACAAGCGTACGGTTCACCTGATGGTAAGACCGTAGCCTATAGACGCCTGCAACACCAGAAGCATCGCAAGCGCGTTGCCGAACCTATCCCCAATCCCCCCCCCCCCCAGGAGCTCGGGTCACCTTACTCACCAACAGGAACACAATACTGCTTGAAAACAGTATTATTTAGCTGTGGTCTTCTGTAAGGTCGAGGTACTACCCCAGTCGGGTTGGTTCAATTTTGAGCAGGAAATTTCCTGCTGTGCCCTACCTCAGTTAAATACACTACCCCGATTATTAAATACACTACCATCACATTTGGTTGAATGTATCAATAGCAATAATATAAAACAAAAACTTAAAAATTTCTATCTTTCGACAACACTTTTTGAGAAAAAATGAATATTATTAACATATATATTGTATAAAAATTGATATGCCAAATGAAAATGTAACTGTGATTGCTTAATTTTTTAAATACTATTTTTATTTACCATTAATCTACTTTTTTTTACCATTATGAAATGTAAAAATGTAGCATTGTACAAACCTTAGTGGTTTTCTTTTGCTACTTATAATTGTGAATTTGTACATATTGTTTCTTTATTTGATAATAATTAAATAAATAATAATAATAATATATCAATACGCGAAGCAAAAACTTGGTCCCCTTTTTACGGAAATTGCGCGTACGTAGGAGTATGAAATTTCGCACACTTATAGTTTATATAGAGAAAAAGTGCGGAATGCTAATATTTTTTCAAAATTATACATAAAATATACATTAAATTAATAAAAAAAGCATTACACACACTACCGCACTCACACACGCATATTACCTATTACATATTACCTATTTGTTGATTGTCAAAGTCTGTAGTCAAATTGAAAATGTTTAAAAAAGGTTCTTTTTTTTCATGATTTTTTGGTTTTCTTTAAGATAAATTTTTAATTATGGTCGAATTTCAACCTCTGGGCGACCACTAGTCTATATAAATTGTTAAACTTTCATGGTCACTAATAGTGAGATTTATTGAGTTCATGAGATCCCGATATTCTCTCCACCTTCCTATTCCACCTTTATATTGCAGCACTATACCACCTTTGTCACGGGCGCAAGATGACTACCAATAAAGATAATAAATATCCAGTTTTACATACAAATGAATTACATTTACTTTTAATATATACATTTTTATACTGACAAATGGAATTTTAAATAGAGGAGATAATTTTTTCAACTTGGTTGCCGAGTATGGACGTTAGTAATGACAATTTTTGCAGCAAACTTATGAAACTGTGTCTATCAATCTTTGAGATCTTCGAATGCTGCGCAATAGGATGATGTTCGTGATGTTCTACCACATCTATGGTAATATAATGTGGCATCTTGTTGTAAAAATACAGACTATACAAATGTCGCGGGTCTATTCCACTGGTTTCATGGATTATCCTGTACGTAAGTTATCGCTAGGATTTATCTGCAGAAGGTTATATGTAATTTTACCATTATGTTTCACCTTTACTACGAACTAAAACTTTTGGTTTCACAGGCTGCAAATAAAACCATCAACAGATAAAGTGTAGTTTGAGGGGAAATAGATAAGTATATCAGTGTATTTTATCAGTTGAAAGCCATTATACATCAGATAGCTTATCAGCAGATGAAACAGGCTTTAAATCTAATGGATATTTTTAATGAATGAAATTTTCTACAATTCTATAACGACACACGCCAAACTCGTAAAACAATGGAATAATAAAACAGGTTTAAGTTATCACTCATCGCGGTTTATTGTATTTATAATTGGGTGACGAATTTGTGTAACCTTGAAAAATGCTAACACCATATGACTGAATAAAGAAGAATATGGCGATCCGTTGTTTATCGGGACTGTTCACATTCACTGTTTGCTAATTATCCGTTATTGATAAGCATTTTCAACCGACTTCATAAAAATGAGTTTATAAATCATAATTTTTTACTGCGTTCATTTTATTCCTGTATATTAAAAGCTGGTGCTTTTGATCAAGGTCTGATGAGTACTTTTTGGTTATTCTTAATATTGCGTATTTAATTGACTATTTTTTCGACTACCTACGTTGCATTATTTGTCGATGGAAATTGAAGTCGGTTTTTTTATGCAAACACAATTATACTTTTAGTTGTTTGAAGTAGTAAAAAAATTTACTCCTCATGCGCCTAAAGAAGTTTCACTTCAAAAACTATGCAAACAGTAAAACACGATTGTAAATAAGAAAACTTTGCGGAACTTGTTTAAAGTTTATAGCTAATAAAACTAAATTTGATTTATAATTAAACGTATCTAATCCGGTCTATATATGAGCAAGCCGTAACAAGCGCTAGGCCAAGGCCGAGTGACATAACAAGTTACGTGTCGCGCCGTTAGCTGCGCCGGCACCGCTACTCGCGGCGGCAGATAACTCCGTCAACCACACCGCCTTCAACGCACTGGAAATGATAATTAACTTATTGAAATTACAATTTGTTACAAAAATCATGTATAAAATTGTGACGTACGTTACATGATAATAATGTTCCTGTAAAATTTTCCTGTTTCATGAAATTATTTGTATGTTTCATATGATTTAATGAACTCTACATCAATTATTAAGAAAAATATACATTGGGGGGATTATTGCTTTTTAGCGATTTGTTCCATCTTAGGTTTCCAAAACTAGGAAGTTGAGCTGTTAGTTGATGCAACAGAATACATGTAATAAGTACTAATATACAGATACATGCGTACATATACGTTTATACATGACTATTGTGTGTGTAACCGAATGAATAATAAATTTGACATTAAAATCAGAGCTTGTTTACCTGCAAAATGTTTGCAAAATTAGCTGCAAATATAACTCTCACATCAGTCGTAATAACGTGAAGTGAGCTTAATAACGTAAATCGTAATAGTGGAGGCAACTCATGTTGTCACACGGGATGTCGGCCAACGGTACCGCCAATCAGCGATTACGTGGAAACTAGCGTTGCCATTTTACATTCCAAAACAGAAAGACGTGTGACGAATAAGTGCAACCATTAGGCTTTTGATTGCCTGCTTCTTCTCCCACTAATGAAATACCACCATTTCAGTATTTACAACTTTTTCATTTTATAACGGTTGAATCATGTTAGCGTTTTTTAAGAACGTCTACTTGTGATCGCTAAACATAATATACGTTACACTAAGCGTTCGAGATAGATTATTTCCTAGTATAATAGTATATAATATTTTGACCTCATTGCGACCTTGAAATATAAGTAGTGACCTCAAGGTTATATTAAATTGCACAGTTATCGTGTGGGTTACATGACTAATGACCATGGTAACGCGGCTTATATCTCATCGCTGAAGGCTAAGGCTTTGTTCAATTAACACAGCAACCTCGCCCCGGTATTGAGCAAGATTGCCCATGGCTATGTTGTACAAACAAAGGTATTTTTATTCCTGTATACTCAGACATAGTTAAAGACTATGTTAAAAATAAAATATGTTACCAAGTTAGTAGTATTCTTGAGTATTTGGTAATAAGCAACGGTAATTGATTCGTTTTGTTTTTTGACAATTGTTTTGATATAATAACGTCTTAACGCGGTCGGTCAAAGGTTCATTTCCCACGCGTGTAAAATCGCCGAGTACCTTAAGTAAATAATGGAAAGGTACACAGTATTATAGTTACAATTTTATTTAATAACTAGCTGACCTGGCGAACTTCGTACCGCCTTAATACTTGCCCTTCCCGGAACCCCTCCACTAACACTTAAACTTTATGCTATGGTATTAAAGTTCAAATTGACTTTTAAGTATTATTACGAATCTTTGGTATGGGAATATAGATAATTGTTGTTTTTAGACTTTTTCAGGGAATTTTTTAAATTTTTCTCTCCGTATGAACTATCCTCGTACTTCAAGGAATATTATAAAAAAAGAATTAGCGGAATCGGTTCAGCCGCTCTCGAGATTTGCGCTTAGCAACACATTCAGCGATTCATTTTAATATATATAGAGACTAGCGACCCGCTCCGGCTTCGCACGGGTGCAATGCTGATACTAAATATAAAATATAATATAAATATTTGCAATCTAAGCGCAAAAAATGTGTTTATTTACGACATCACATTAGATAACTTTAAAACTATCAGTGTTCCTCTACTATATTATGCATGTATTATACATAATTATAAACCTCCTCTGGAATCACTCTATTTACTAAAGAAAACCGCATCAAAATCCGTTGCGTAGTTTTAAAGATCTAAGCATATATACAGAAAGACAGACAGCGGGAAGAGACTTTGTTTTATAATATGTAGTGATGTTCTCTTTAATATTGTATTTAGACGAAAGTTCCAGTGTTGTCTTTACTTCGGGGGTCGCGAGTTCAATTTCCTATTGGAGCAAACACTTATATATTTGTACAAATATTGGTTCTATTCTGAAGGATATTCTTGTGGTGTTCTAATCCCTACCGTGTCCCTAGATCACGTAAAGTCACCGGTCCTGATTATTATCATAGACACTTGATAGAGATCGTAACTCGTGGTAGGAAAATAAAAGCCTAACAGCAGCAATGGAGTGCTTTTTCCCAACACTGGGACACCAGATGATACGTTATTTCATATCTTATCTTGTTTCTAATAATGTAAAAAAAATTTTTTTAATGCAATTAATATCTATAATATTTTAAAGTTTTATAAGATCTTCTTCCATTGGATGTTCATTAAACATTACCCTATGAAGTGTATAAAGCTTTTATTACGACGGAGAGTTATAAGTTTGTTCAGTATGCAATGTGGGTACAATCTACACATAGTCCTGTATATCATGTTATATCTTAGCTTATAATCCTATTTTAAATTCACGTCAGCTTCTTTAGGGTTAGTAGAGTTTAACATAAACGTAAACCGCCAACTAGTGGCGTAACTGTTATGTCTCATTTCGCTCAAGAAACGAGAAACCAGTTATACAAGAATTGTCAGAGGTGCATCCTCATTCAGATATAACTAGATAGTAGAGTCAGTCATTAGTCTCTTAGCTTTATATACTTCCAGATGGAAGTACATAGATATATACAGTTACTTTGTTACCATTTTAGTATTGCCTTAGTTATATTCGTTATGCTTCTTTTAGACAAAATAGATTTAGCTATAAATAAATGTATATTTAACGCCACGTAACACATCAAAAATGATTTTCTGCAATAATAAATTTCAGGTTTATATAATTTAATGTTATAAACATTTGTAAGTCAATTCTTCTCCTGTATCTGACAAAAGGATTTTTTTGCAGTTGGATATATGTATGTAGGCTATTTCGGTTTACTTCTGTATTTTATTAATAGCACCATAACCATTATACCATGATTAATGACTACACCATAATTGTTTTTGGATTAAAAAGAAACATTAATTTATACTTTAATATAACTCTCTCACAGAGTGGACGGAGCGCCCGCGGCCTCGTTGCAAAACGCATTGAATCTCTGTATAAAGGGAGTTGATCATTAACAGACCTTATTTGTAACGCGGTTGTGTCCTTCTCGATCCAGTCACGATCTCTCGTTGAATCGATATTTGGCAGCAAGTACAGTTAGTTATCGATTCGACATTGCTCGTCCTGGCATTCGCAGGCACCACGATACTGTGCGTGTTTTGAATTTATTGAAGCGTTCGTGAGAAACAACAGAATGTTATGTGCTCGATGCAAATGGAGTACTAATTACACAGTTAACTATGGCGTCTTATTTCTCAAACAACCAAACTCGGTATGTTGAAGAAAAAAAACAGAAAAAATATATCACAATACGTTTATATTATGTTTAAACAACACACAAAACAAAAAACATGTGAAGTTTAGTAAGTGATAAATTTTACTCCATGAACAAAATGGATGTAAAAAAAAAGTAACAAATGTTCTTATCAAGTCTTACTTTAAATTCAAGAAATATTTAACATCACGATTCAGTCTGTAATATCCCACTGTTGGGCATAGGCCTCTTCCCCATGTAGGGGAAGGATCGGAGCTTAATCCACCACGCTGCTCCAATGCGGGTTGGCGGATATATTCCTTACTATGAGTAACGATCGCTAGACGCTATCAGGTGTACATGATAACAACCGGGACCGATGGCTTAACGTGCTCTCCGAGGCAGGGTGGGGAGACCCACAAGGACTGCACAAACACCCAGACCACGGCAAACATCTGTATGGCCAATACAAATGCTGTCGTGTGCGGGGATCGAACCCGCTACCGCCCGCGCAACAGCCAATCGCAATGCAGTGCTGTGACCGCTGCGCCAACGCGGCGTCCTATTTAACATATTCCATTCAAATCGTATTCGCATATGCTAAATCCCAAGTGCGTTTTATCATCTTATACTCGAAATGTATGATGTATTAGTACAATTAATTACAAAGCTGTTAAGCTGCTATGTACATATTCAGTAATCGTTAATCCAAAAGTGCTTGTTAAAACACTTACCACACTAACATAATTAGAAGTTACTTCATAGACATCTAATTTTACATTTATACGCATGTTTCTAGATATTTCTTGTTAATCACTGAGTAAAATAAAAATACTTACCTACTTCCAGAAAAAAATATTACCTATAGGTACGTTTCAAATTACTTGGTATTCAAATTTAAATTTGTGGAACAAGAAACTATGGGAAGTCTAAAACGATATTCAAATCTTGAAATGGATGAGAATCTATATGACCTTATACTTTAGAGTATCTACATATACCTAAGTATATGACATAACCTATGGTCTGTAGACATAACCTTATGAAATTCGTGGCACGTTGCCCCCATGCCCATGCCTTTTAATATGTCCACAAACAGCGAGACAACTGACGCAGTGAATTATTATTATTATCAATTGCTTTCGTTAGTAGTCTATCGACTATTCGGTAAAAATGAACCTTTTGAAAATCGAATATTACCTATTAGATTTTTGATATGACAATATTCCGCTGCCAAGCAATATTCCTTTGTTGTTAATACGAGTATATTGATTGTCTTTATACTAGTGTGTTTTAAGTTGTTTTTCGGCGTATTAAACATATTTATGATATCCGAGTTAGTTTAGTCACCTAAAGTGAAAAATAATAACTGGGCATACTTTAGTGGAATACTTAAAATTATTTTCTGAATATAAATAGGTTATATCAAAGACATCTTAGACCCAATAAAAAACAATACGTGATTTCAACTTAAATTGTGAATGTACTCGGTTATACGTTTTATTTCCATTAACAAAGAAGAACTAAGCCCTCGGCCTAAAAACCCACAGGCATAAATGAATGTTGAGTGCATTTGCAGCCAACAACCGCCACAAGGTTGCCATGGACACGTGCCTAACCACGGGCATTATAGGCGCATGTGTATCAACGTGATGCAGACCTACAAATCACTCGTGACCATTATTCCAAGCGATTGATATTCAGGCCATCGTGACCTCTTTTAATCCATATATCTATATTATTACAGAATACAAACGACAATCATCTTAGAATCATCGAGCACCATTGGGACACTGACAAGGACAAATATTAGCATTTTTCTTAATACTTTTTAAACTTTGTTTTTGATGGAATTGTATTTGTAATTCAAACAACCTGTATGTAAATATGGAAAGTTTTATTTATAACAAAATCATGCTTATAAATATTTTATTTAAAAAAAATATATTTCGATCTTATTCGTGCAAAAAAAGAATTTAGTAAAATTTTAGATCATAATTTTACCATGTTTCAAAGTTATGGATGAACAAAATTCATATGCTATTTTATTTTAATATACCATCACTAATTTCAGAATAAGAATCAAAGCTACAAATATAAAATTTCCTGAAAGAAAAATGATGCATGCTATGAAAGTATGTAGACATTCACAGGAAATGGATTCATAGGAATCGTTGAATATATTTGAAATGTATCGAAATAAGCAAAGCGCCACTATTCACGTTGAAAATGTTCACACCACTGAGAAGACCATAAATCGCGACAGTTTCATTTAATTCAAACAAGAGAACAAAAACATTTTTTGTGTTAGTCCTTTTATGTAACGCTTCTTTATAGTTTTTTTTTCCTTTTAATATAAAGGATGCTGTAATGTTTAAAAAAAGTAGTGACAAATAGACAAAAGGTGGTTAACTTTCGTTTTAGTTGCCCTTTCATTTTCTGAAGATATTGTGTAATTTTACTGCTGCACTTCCAAGACCCAAATTTAAAACAAAGGATACACATTCCTCTTACCCAATTTATTGTTGACACAATAAGGGCTAAAGCGTGACTTATTAAAGAAGCGCAACCATTTAACATGTTTAATATTAGCTATAGAAAGTAAAACCTTTTTTGGTTTTGTCTAAGGTAAATTAATTCAGAAGGATTCAAACAGTGAATAATACACATGTGGTCTTGTCCCTAAATGCCTTAGAAATCACGTGACGTCATTGTTCCCGTTTCATATCGTTAAGACGAGATAGCTATTGTTACTAGTAAGAAAACTATTTAGGAAAAAAGTCGTACTCCAGTGACTTACGTGTGCGTAATATAGACGTATGTGTATAATATGTAGATATGTATTTACACATATGTCATATTATAATTATATGTTGTTTCCTTTCCCGTAGAACTCTGTTCAAAGTCAGTCAGTCAGTCAGTTCTGCCTATTGCAGTCCACTGCTGGACATAGGCCTCCCCAAGTTCGTGCCAGACATGCCGGTTTTCCGCAATCCTCATCCAGCCTACACCGGCAATCTTACGTAGATCGCCGGTCCGGCGGGCTGGAGGACGTCCTAAACTGCGTTTGCCAATAGGTACGCGGTCTCCATTCCAGGACACTCCATTTTGCTGTGTGGCTACGGCATAGAATTTAGCCCCTCCCTCTCTTCCCGTGGGTGTCATAAGAGGCGACTAAGGGATAACATAGTTTCACTACCACCTTAAAAAGCCGATCGAGGGCGGGATAACCATCCAACTGCTGGCTGCTTGAAGTACACAGGCCGATGACGGGCAGCAGCGTCTTCAGTGCGACAAAGCCAGCCCTGCGGTCACCAACCCGCCTGCCCAGCGTGGTGACTATGGGTAAAACACATGAGTTCACGCCATTATTTGCGCGAACTTGTGGAGGCCTATGTCCAGCAGTGGACTGCGATAGGCTGAAATAATGATTCCAGGACACGTCTGCTCCAACGGCCATCGGTCCTGTGACACAGATAACCAGCCCACTGCCACTTCAACTAGCTAATTCTGTGGGCTATGTCGGTTACTTTTGTTCTCTTGCGAATAGTCTCATTTCTAATCCTATCTTTGAGAGAAACCCCAAGCATAGCCCGTTCCATTGCACGTTGAGTGACTTTAAACTTGTGGACCAGTCCCTTCGTCAGTGTCCATGTCTCGGCTCCGTATGTTAACACAGGCAGGACGTTTTGCTCGAAGACTTTTGTCTTCAAGCATTGCGGAATCTTCGAAGTGAAAGGGTTCAAAGGGTATATGAAAAAATTGCTGTGTTTGTTGTGTTAAGTCCGCCTATTGCAGCTTATGCAATCAATAATAACTGTATACATTCCAACGCTGGGCAAAAGTCTCTTTCTCCATATATTCCTCCTGCTTTTTGGAAGTCGGTTAAAAAGTGTAACTGCTTGAATAAAGTAATTTTTGATTTTGATTTTATGAAAATGAATAAAGGATTTTTAAAAATGTCTTCCAGGCAAACTTTTAACGAGGTCTATAACTTTTGAGGAGGACCTATAAATAAATACAAAACATTAATAAATATTATACTGTATACTATATAATTATATTATATTATATTATACTATATAATAAAGCTCTATACTAATAATATAATAAAGCTGAAGAGTTTGTTTGTTTGTTTGTTTGAACGCGCTAATCTCAGGATCTACTGCTCCGATTTGAAAAATTCTTTCAGTGTTATATAGCCCATTTATCGAGGAAGGCTATAGGCTATATATCATCACGCTAAGTCCAATAGAAGCTGAGTCCACGCCGACGAAGTCGCGCGCAGAAGCTAGTATAATATAAAGATGATAATACTTGCAAGTTTGACATTATTCTACTATTTTTTCATAATATTTGAGTTTATTATATTATGTATTTGTGATAGCTTATTTTTGCTACTAAATAAAATTTTGTTGAGTTGTGTTTTAATTTTACATTTTTATTAATTTATTTAGGAATAGAGGAAACATTTCAATTTCAAGGAACTGGTAACGAGTTAAATTCTGAATAACGAGAAATGATAATTTTTATCTTGCTTATATTTTATGCGAGAAAGAATATTATGTATAGCCTAACTTTTTTGTTAAATTCCACGCGGACGAAGTCGCGCTACATAAATAAAGTCTCCGCAGAGCTAGTACCTAAATAAAGCCTCCGCATCACGCGATAAGTTTCAAAATAAATGAAATGTGTAATGTACACTTTTTGGCACCTCTCTCCTTTTCTAAGCAGAATCCATTATTCCATGAATGAATCATACCGAATTTTTAAATAAAAAATAATTCATTCATTGATTTTGAATTGACATGTAGTTAACATATAAACCGATAGACAGATACACTGACAAAAATATATTTTTTGTTCTAATGTCGATTCAAGAAAAGCTACTCCACAAGCTTATAAAAAAACACGTATTTTCATTTATTAATCAAATTTTTAAATATTACAATTTTATAAATTTACTAATAACACGCAATCCTTACCTTAGTTTATGATTATTTCTCTGCTCTTCTATGAGTCATCATAGCACCCTCTGTTTTTACTCTTCTTAAAAAAAACAGTCTTTCTATAGTACATAAAAAATCACTCACAATTAACGCTAGCAAACAAAGAAAGATACTGCAGCTTTTTTGTTTTCAAGATAATGACCATTCTTATTATACTATATTAACTATATTGTTATCATGTTTCGTCCAATGCCGTTTTGTGCAAACGTAATAATAGTTATTGTCTAACGCAATTTTTTTAGGTAACATACTCAGAGATCGTGCCAAAAAATAAACCTTAGTATCAGGACAATAACTATATTAATATTAAATATATATATTTAAGAGCTTGTTTTCGTCGTTAATTTGTTGTACCCGAGGTGTAGAGCCGGTATAAAAATTCCCGTGATACACGTAAGTTGGCCAAAGTGAAATGACCGCTGTTGACCATTTCGGTGGTTGCGTCATTTAGCGCGCGAGTTTTGAATTCGAATTAAAAATTATTTAAAACGGACTGACAACAAAAGTATTTTATTTTTCACAGCATAATAAATGCAACATCTTAAATAACGATTTATAGATGACACACATACCTACAGATCTAACTTCTGGGAAAACATAGTACAACAACACCTAGGCGCAGGTGATTCATTAGACAAAGTAATAAGAAACTATTGTTACACCTAATTTTTAAGTCAAATAAATTCAATTATCTATTAGATCCAGATAGTTGGTATGCTTATATTATTGTAAAAGTAAGAATTAATGTAATATCGTTCTATATTCAAAAACCGTGTTTCATGCAACCAACGCGTCCAAGTTCAACAGCTTTAGTCGTGGACGAAGGATGGAGCGACCCACTTGTGGTTCCCTGACCTCCGCAGCAACCTAGCATAGCATTCTGCATCTCTCTTACACTTACTGATGTTACGAAACTATCTCTTTCCCTTCCGGAATATTTTCGCACGCATATTCGGTAAAAATATTGCCGTAGAGGCTGAAAGGCATTTGAACGATGATGTTAATATTGTATTAAAATAATTTCCTAGATCATTTTAATATCATACTATGACCATAATGTATCCAACTATTTATAAATAGGTAGAAAGTTAGCGTAGAAGATTTGATTTTAAAATAGATAAATAACTAAAAATTGACACAAATATTATGAATGTATCGAAATCGAAACAGTTTACAGAGACACGATAAAAATACCACGCTTCAGCCTGTAATATCCCACTGTTGGGCATAGGCCTCTTTCCCCATGTAGGAGTAGGATTAGAGCTTAATCCACCACGCTGCTCCAATGCGGGTTGGCGGATATATTCCCTAATATGAGTAATGATCGCTATCAGGTGTACATGATAACAACCGGGACCGACGGCTAACGTGCTCTCCGAGGCACGGTGGGGAGACCCACAAGGACTGCACAAACATCCAGACCACGGCAAACATCTGTACGGCCAATACAAATGTTGTCGTGTGCAGGGATCGAACCCGCAACCGCCAGCGCAACGGCCACAAACCAGTGTTGTGACCGTTGCGCCTACACGTACTCCCATATGCGTAATTAATTTTTATTTTGATCACATAATGTTATAATGCATGTGTTTTGTACAAAAAATGTTACGCTAATTGATAAATTTCTCAAAAAAAAACCCTATACAATTTATACCAGTGCTGTGACCGCTGCGCCAACGCTTTCCGCTGTCTGTATACCTACTTAGATATTTAAAACTGCGCAACGGGCTTTGATGCGGTTTTCTTTAGTAAATAGAGTGATTCCAGAGGAAGGTTATAGGTATGTATAATACATGCATGATATAGTAAAGGAACACTAATAGTTTTAGAGATTTCTGATGTGATGTCGTGAATAGACACTTTTTTGCGCTTACATTGCAAAAGTTTTAATATTATCATCATCATCATCATCATATCAGCCTGTTGCAGTCCACTGCTGGACATAGGCCTCCCCAAGCTCGCGCCAGACATCCCGGTTTTCCGCAATCCCCATCCAGCCTACACCAGCAATCTTACGTAGATCGTCGGTCCAGCGGGCCAGAGGGCGTCCTACACTGCGTTTGCCAATACGCGGTCTCCACTCCAGGACACGTCTGCTCCAACGGCCATCGGTCCTGCGACACAGATGACCAGCCCACTGCCACTTCAACTTGCTGATTCTGTGGGCTATGTCGGTTACTTTCGTTCTCTCACGGATAGTCTCATTTCTTATTCTGTCCTAATAAATAGAATAATAATATTATAAAAATAAAATAATAATAATAATATAAAATAAAATATAAAATAAAATAATAATAATAATAATATAATAATAATATATAAATTAATATTATACTATTTTATATTTAGTATCAGCATTGCACCCGTGCGAAGCCGGCGCGGGTCTCGGTCTCGGGTCAATTTTATTATTATATGTAATTATTCTGCGAAGATTATCTCATTGTTATTCTTATGTAACAATATCGACGACGAATGGTTTTTGAACTTATTTATTTTTAATTTTTAATTTACGAAAACTAAAAATTATGACGTGATCTCATGTAATGAAATACTTGACAACATATCGAATTCTAAAACTCTGTATGGTCTAAGATCCGAGATAGCTAAATATTCCCTCATCTGTTAATTAGACGAAACAATTTTTTATAGGCTGATTTCAATATTGTGAATTTATAAAAACAACCTCTTACCTCTGCCACCATAAGCCTGCTGCAATTTTTTTTTTTATCTTTTCCCTCTCATGATAATTACATGTAGTAAGCTAAACCGTCAATATTTTGAGAGGGAAAAGATAAAAAAAAATTTTTTAAGTATTATTATTTGCAGCAGGCATATGGTGGCAGAGATTGTTTTTATAAATTCACAATATTGAAATCAGCCTATAAAAATTGTTTCATCTAATTAACAGATGAGGGAATATTTTGTTATATCCCGGATCTTAGACCAGTATATACACGTCAAAATGCATGGTCAAGTGTATTGTATGTAAATGATTACAAGTATGTTTAAAAAAGTAAAGATATTTTTATTTGACATTCTGTTTTTGTCTTAGTTTTAAACTGTCTTGTTTTCTGTCTATAAAATGTACTTGTAACGGATTTCCTCATGAATCGGATTTAGTAAGTACTACATATTATGTATTGAACGTAATGTAAGCTATGTGATCGACATCGATTAGATTGAATACCGCTTAAACCTTTATAAATAATTTGAATTACAATTATAAAATAATTTTATATTAAGGGTTATTAACCTTACATTGGGTCAAATAAACATAATTAATAAGTAGGTATAATCTATATAATTATATAAAAGAGATTTACACCCATATATTGACTCATCACGATATCTCTGGAACCATAAGGCATAGAGACTTGAAATTTGGTAGCAATATTCCTTTCTCCGAGTAGAGGTCAGCTAAGAACGGATTTTACGAAATTCCACCCACAAGAGGGGGTTGCGGGTGCTAATATCATATATGGCAAAACAACGTTTGCCGGGTCAGCTAGTATAGTATATATACTCGTAATCAATAAGTACCTATAGTATAAATTAATAAATATCGGATAAAAGAAGATTTTAGTAATGATATATAAAAATGGAACAGTAGGTACTCGAGAGCACTACTCTTTATGAATATTTGCAACATAATAAAGTAATTATTGCATTTAAGGTTAATGATTGTGATTATTGAATAAAATTTTACGAGACATCAGCCTTAATAATACGATAAAAATTAAGCTTTAGGTCATACGAGTATAGCGGTAACGTTACTTATGTCGAATATCGAAACGAATATTGCTTACGTAACTAAAAGCGAATGTGACAACAAAGAACGGCGTGAACGCCGTGACACAACAAAACGGTAACCGAGCAAGCGAAGCGAAGATCCGAAAGAGCATAACTTTACCATATAAAGAAGGACACGAGCGAGCTGAATTTCATTTTCTAAAACTCGATTACACGAGGTGACGCAAGGCGGGCTGGAGGTCGGCTAACGGTGACAGAGGCCTCGAAAACGAAAGGAGTTCGAAACTGAAATTGAAGGGAGCAATCCCGTTATCCTGCCGGACTGTTGAGATGGAAAGCTCCCGTTAAAGAGGCGTCATGAGCTCCGACCATGTAACAATGAATCATGGGATAGATTCATCGACGCACCGTGAAACTCTCAACAATCGTTATTTAACGTGTAGGTATCCAACCGCGTACCTAATTTCATTCTCATTCTTTGTTAACAAAACTACAGAAAGTTATTCAGATTTTTTAACTTTAAAAGCAAAAAGTAGGTAGAATTTCGTTAATTTTATGAAGTTGATAGATAACAAAATGTCATCGAAGTCCACTCCTGGATACAGGTCTCCCCAAGTTCGCGCCAAATATCCCAGTTTTTCGCAATCCTCATAATTTAGCCTCCACCGTGCACCGGCAATTTTACGTAGATCATCGGTCCAGGGAGCGGGCCGGATGAATTAATTTCTATTCTATTTACAAAATATTGAAGAGAAACTAAAACGTGTGTTCATATATGTAAATATACATATAATACATGAGACCAACTCAAGACCAAAATTACCCCTCTCTTTTTTGTGGTTCTTCTCAACCCCTCTCTCCCTGCGTTTTGGTTATTTTTTTACTGTATGTGTCAAAGAACTTATGACTTACTTTTGCAAAGTAATCAAGACATCACCTACTAGGTATTTGATTTTTCTCTCTTTTTTGTTCAAACATTTAATTTACAGCGACCTTTTCATATTCTAAAATTGTTGGAAAAAGTAACAAAAATTAACTTTCTCAAGTGATCTATCTTCATTATTTTAAGGCGTAATATTATGAAATAAACTAAAAATTTACATCTCCTTGCTGTGTCGCGTTGTTTAAAAGTGTACGTGTGGTACATTCAAAATTCTGTGTTTATGATTCTTTGAAGGAAATGAAGAATGCCGTGTGTTGTTAGTCCTGCATTGGTACGTCCGTGGTGTCCTACTTCCAGGTAACGGTAAAGTTTAGTATTAGCGTAATCAGTATATTTTTCTAACATGCCAAGGAAAAAACTTGTTTTTAACATTCTCATGTAGAAAACAATTTTGTTGCATTATGATTTATTTATCAGATTGTTATTTGCTAGGATTATTTACGAGATTTTTAAGAAATTAAGTTAAATAATACGTCTTCCTTTGTTACAGATTCAATGAAAGAGGAATAATTGATTTGTACAAAGAAACATCGATCAATGAACTCTTTATGTTTGGTCGCAAACGAAACAAAACGATTACATCAACAAGTAATAGAACGTAGGTCAACGAAAAAAAAGTCGAGCAAGTACGCGCTATTAGATATAACTCGAATAGTACTTGTCAGATCTCGATTGTTTTAAATTTTAATGGGACCACATGAAAATCACAACCTTTCGATTCAAAAAAGAATCATCGAACCTTAATCTCTTATTTAATTTCAGCCTTTTTGGTTGTAGGTTTTACTGCCTGGTTTCGTTTAATTTGGCGCCTGAATTTTTTTTGCCGCATTTATTGTAGTAAGCAAAACGTTTTGACATTGCTTTTATCTTTTCATTACAAATCTTATCATTAAAAAGTGTTGTGTGTATTAAATTTATAAGGTACTCGTATTTTAATAGTAATGACTTATAGTAAATAAAAAAAAACAACATGAAATAGACTGGTTATGAGCATCAGGGTTTCTATGGCTATTCTTCAGCAAAAAACATCAGTAGTCTAAATGCAGTTTTATCAGCAAAAAGCAAGAAACTTTGAACAAATGAAGTCTGACTCAATAATACTATTTTAGTCGAAGACAGACTGGGTGAGACTATAATTATGTATGATTTCTTAAAATGTACTTATTTATTATAGCAAATAAGTATTTACATTTATTTACATTCAAGCAATTTTTTATGAATTATGAAATTATACCTTCCCTAATCTTATTAGCACTAATTTATGCAGTAGACCTCCTCAGATCTAAAAATGTACCTATATATTGTTTCTAAGCAAATATTATATACTTATATTTTATTTATTTTATACGCCACACAGCGCCATCTCTTAGATAATAAATACACTGGTTAAGAATTCCAAGGTAAGGTAGGTACCTACTTAATAATTCCAACTATAAGGAAATTAATATATCTGTTACGAGATGGCGTTAGCTTATTTAAAAACTAAGTCCGAAGAAAACAAATTAAGCTTTTCTATACATATTATATTTTTGTATAAAATACCTCTAGCCTACTATACATTTTCATAAGGTGTAACGATGAAAATCTGACTATTTTGCCTGTTTCAAAATTAAATTGAAACTGTTATTTCAACCGCACCGCACAATCCTCCGTTTTTTTCTCCATTCTACGTGTGGTCCAGGTGAAAAATCGGTCAATCATTTCCTCCCAATCGAAATTTAGCTTTACTCTAGGAGCTCGGGTCACCTTACTAACCCTAAGAACACAACACAGCCTTAATGCAGTATTATTTAGCGGTGAACTTCTGTAAGGTCGAGGTACTTTCCCAGTCAGGCTAAAAGCCCTGAGATGGTCAACCTCGACATGAAGTCAAAGAAACTGCGGGGTGGCTTACGTATGCGATGCCTCAAACAATATCGTGTAATCAGAGGCGGCCTTACCCATTGCGAGGCTCCGGGCGGCAAGTCTTTGCGAGGCCCTTTGTCCTTCTAGTCTAGTCGTCAAGTTGAAAATGGTCGAAAATAGAGATACTTCTCTTAAAATTATGTGTGATAGCTCATTGGTTTCGGAATGACGCCTAGAAAATTTTTCTAAAAGCTTGTATTAGCACATAAAAAATTGCAAAAGTTATAAACAATTAAAAAAAAGGAAAAAAGTGGTATTTCGTTTTTTGCCAAAATTTCATAAACTATTAATATTTAAGAAGTTTCAAAAAAATATTCTGAAAGAGGAGGATATTTCCAATAAAAACTTCCTACTCCTGGAACTCTATCTCCATTATTTATAATTTTTATTTAATGCTGAAAATCGGTCTCCGCGTGAAATTTTTAGGTTGCGCGCGCGGCGTCAAAAGAGAGTACACATTACATTGGTTAATTAACACATTGGTTAATTTATTTAAGGTATTAAATATTTTTTTTATAAATTTGTTAAAATTATGGTGTATTCTGAACATACTCAATTCATGTTGGATATTTTACTTAAAGTTAATTTTTCAACAAGTTAAACGAATGTTAATTAATAAAATTTTCACGAAATTCCGTCTCAATTGTAAATGAAAAAAAAAATGTTTAAATAATTATCGTAAATTTTTTTCGCAAGATCATGCCATAATAGCTTAAAATATAGGTATTCATACTTTGTTTATAATAATTTTTGTACTAGAACAAAATTGGTAATTGTTTCCAAAAAAATTATGATTTTTCTGGAACTATTTAGATACTATTACTACTGATTGGAAATATCCTCCTCTTTCAGAATCTTTTTTGAATTTTTTCAAGTTTCTTAAATAACAATAGTTAAAAACGAAATGCCATTTTTTTCCTTTTTTAAATTTTTAATACCTTTTGCAATTTTTTATGTGCTTTAACACGCTTTTAGAGCATTTTTCTAGACGTCATTCCGAATCCAATGAGCTATCACACATAATTTTAAGAGCAGTATCTCTATTTTGGACCATTTTCAACTTGTCAACTAGACTACATATTCGGCTTTTCGTAAGACTAAAATATTTTAATTAAGCACAATAATCTAACGAATGAGCTACATCATTTTCGATTGAAAGAACAGCAATGACTGAAAGCCGATCTTGTGTCATCAAATTCCTCAAATATGTTTTAATAATTTGAAAAAAAAAAATACAGTTAAAAATCTATATTATTTTAAATTTGCTTGGGTTGTTGCGCGAGGCCCCTGCAAGAGCGAGGCCCCGGGCGATTGCCCCGTTCGCCACCCCCTAAGGCCGCCACTGCCGGTGTAATATCCCAACATTAATACTAACTAAAGCCGACCGATGGCGGGATAACCATCCAACTGCTGGCTTCCAAATACTCAGGCTGAAGACGGGCAGCAGTGTCTTCAATGCGACAAAGCCAGCCTTGCGGTCACCAACCCGCCTATAAAAGAAAATTTTATTATCTTCAAGAGACCATATCAGAATAATGCCAACCTGTGAAACCATTGTTTTGTCCAGTCTTTAGTCTAATTTAAATATTCTTTTTAATTTATTACTTTTTACTATTTAAATAGTCATTTATCATGATTTTATGGTAATATTATTAATATATTGTAAAATAATACATTGATAAAACGACTGAGATAAAAACATTGTTTTTCTTTGTGATTCATAACAAGATGTTTTATAGTTATTAAATAAAACGTTCTTGTCAGTTTCACTTGTGTAAAATTCAGTAAAATACTTTTTGCTTAGAGTAAATATTCCATTTATTTAGAAGTTAATCTTTTAAAAAAAAACAATGACGCGCTTATTAAGTACTTACTTTATACACTCTTAAATGCATGAGTTTGCGTTATTCAAGTAAAAACCAGTAGCTATACGAATCGAGTGTAAAGTTTTCGGAAATATATTTAAATATATACCTACATTGAGTTCTCACAAAGCATTATCTCCATATAAAAACGTCTAGTTTGTTCGAACACTTATAACTCGAGAACGGCTGTTTGATGTTGTATTTGTCTCCGTCCCGAATAGCAGAATAACTATTAAAAACATGAAAAATTGACGAAAACAAAAAATAAAACAATTTTGTTCCAATGCATAACCTTCGTGGGTTTCGTAACTGTCAAACATTTAATGTTCATCCCGTCGATATGGTAAACTCTCCCCTCAAATTAAATAACGTAGGTATTTAAATAAAGATTTTAAATCGACAAGATATATCTACAATATTCGGATAGTGGCGTATTTTAGATTTTACAAATGTAGAATAACGTCAGTAATGATAAATGATTGAAATAGATATTGGTTGTTAATATTATGGTATACTAGCTTCTGCGCGCGACTTCGTCGGCGTGGAGTCCGCTCCTATTGGTCTTAGCGTGATGATATATAGCCTATAGCCTTCCTCGATAAATGGACTATCTAACACTGAAAGAATTTTTCAAATCGGACCAGTAGATCCTGAGATTAGCGCGTTCAAACAAACAAACAAACAAACAAACAAACTCTTCAGCTTTATTATATTAGTATAGATTTACGCGTGCATTCAGAAATTTATTTTGTGTCAACTTGTTTCTTCCATATAGGTACTAATGAAGCATTTTTAACACCGAAAAAGATATGTGTATAAAGACTAATGATATTACATTAATTATCATCATATAGGTATCATATAGAGTAGACATTTTAGTTATTCACTATGAATATTGAATAATCACCATGTATACCAATATTATAAAGCTGAATATATGAATAATATGAAGCGTTAGAATCTTCAAAATTTTCAACTAAATCTTAAGAACTATCTACTAGTTTGAATTGAAAAATTATTTTTGTGTTAGATAATCCATTTTTCACGGAAGGCTATATAACATTTTAATACCTTTTTTTTCTCAAATTAACCTAGGTCTAAATCTAGCCGCATGGCACAGCTAGATAGAAAATTAGATTTTAGTTACTGAAGTAAAACTTCTTACGCACCTTTGACTTGCGGAGTAAACTGATGAATGCGTGACTAGAGCGTTACGAAAAGTGTGATCGGGCGAGGCGAACAGAAGTTGAGATGGAGATATAAGTACGCTTACGCTTCAGCCTGTAATATCTCACTGCTGGGCATAAGCCTCTTTCCCCATGTATAATAGGAGAATCAGAGCTAATAGATCAGAGCTTATTCCACCACGCTGCTCTAATGCGGGTTGGCGGATATATTCCCTACTATGAGTAACGATCCCTATCAGGTGTACATGATAGAAACCGGGACCACAAGGACGGAAGAAATAAATATTTGTATAAACACAAATATCCACTCCGAGTGGGAATTGAACTCATGACCGTCGATGTTTAGGTGCCGCTGACACGGCACACGCACCATTACACAAGAGCGGTCGTCTCTATAGATATAAGTTATTGAAGATAGAAAGAGAAAGAGAGTTACGTTTCGTTGTAACTTGTAAGGGCAACCAAAGAAGTTTTACAATACTAATCTGTGGTTTTACTTCAATCGTGTGGTCTAAAGGACACTCGTTTTTTTAACCGACTTCCAAAAAAGGAGGAGGTTCTCAATTCGACTCTACTTTTTATGTAGATATGTTATGTCAGAACTTTTTACTGTGTAGACCTAGTACAATTACTCTTTTTTTAATCGAAAAGTGGTGCGTGTGATATGGTCCCATTTAAATTTAATTGAGATCTAACAAGTACTTTTTGAGTTATATCTAATAATGCGTATTTGCTTGACCATTTTTCTCTTCGACCTACGTTGTATTATACCGCATAACTTTTTACTAGGTATACCGATTTTGATGATTCTTGTTTTAATCAAAAGCTGATGCTTGTCTTGTAGTTTGATTCAAATTTAATCGAGATTTGATCACTACTTTTGGAGTAATCTTTGATAACGCGGATTTACTTTACTATTTTGCGACTACTTACGTTGTATTAAGTAGTTGTCGATATAATTCAAGTCGGTTTTGTTTCGTTTGCGAGCAAACACATTTCTAGTAGACTCAATTGATAGACAGTATATTATTAGAGAAACATGATACCATATTGATATTATTACGTACGTTTTACTTGGCAGTGATAGCGTAATATATAAGTCATTTCGATCTATTTTTGATACCTCTATATCATAAAATATATTCATGTCACATGCGTGAAATTTGATGTGCTTAATAAAAACCTCTAGACAACATAAAATATTAAACTTCAGAATTTAAATTACGGTTCTTGATATAAATTTGTACAAAATTTGTTGCTTAATGACTTATCATTTCAGCCGTGTTTCAGCCTATCGTAGTCCACTGTTAGATATAGGCCTCGCTATCTTCGAACCAGACATATCACATTATTAACTCACTTTAACCTTAATTGACATTCACTCACACCACCTTCAATGAACTGGAACAAATTAACATGTCATTTCCAAAACACCTAGTAAGTGATATATTATATGTGATGGTAGCCATGGTAGTCCACCATGGGATTTGGAGTCACTCGAGCGCGTTAGAATAACATGATTAGGTAGCCTATGCTATAAATTATGTAAACAATTTTTATTTTTAGAATTTGGTTTTCACAGTCTAATAGGTCCCACGACGCTCGAGTAAATCCCTATTTAGCTTTTTGGCCTCTACTACCATATTCTATATATTCTATTACCAACATATTCTATTCATATAAAGGGTACATAATGACGTGAAGCAAAATTCATAAATCTGTTCCGTGGTTTTCTTCAAATCACTCTTTTTTAATGTCTAGTAGATTCCTACAAATAGTTATTATACTGTGAGTTTTGGTCATTTCAGATTCCTTAATTTTTGGTAAAAATTATCGGGCATATTACTACTAATAATAAATGTGAAGTTTATATGGAGATATATTTTCTTTGCACCATTAATTACCAGAATCGTTAAACAAACCCGAATAAGATTTAATATAAAGATTTGGCTCTAAGAATGTACGGACATCACGGGCACAAGATAGTGAATTATAAAAAAAAAATTGTGAGTCCAGCTTATCAATAGAAATTTAAGTCGTGTATAGTAACACTAGTTTATTCAAATTACTCGAATATTGATTTTATGGTACCATCACCTAATGTACACCTGTCAATAAGCTTTATTTATTATGGTCAAAGTACATATAGATACCATGTAATTATATCTTGGAGTCATAAATCATGACATTTAATATAAGACCGAGGTTGGAATTAAATAAATACAAAATAATATAATTTAATAAATAAAAATATGAAGCTCGACTCTTATCCATCAACAGATATGAAATGTATCTAAGTCACTATTAATTGGTATGAGGGTATGAAAAATCCAGTGACTTTATAACATTCAGTAGGTGACCATTTCATTAAAAATTTCAAAAATAAATACAACGTCAATATGAGCGCAAAAATATTGGAAATGTGTTTAAAATAATTTATTGATAGATTTAAAACAATATCGTACTATACTATTTACATAACTCTTTAAGTGTAAACTATTTTTAACCGACTTCCAAAAAAGGAGGAGGTTCTCAATTCGACACGTATGTTTTTTTTTTATGTATGTTAGCTCAGAACTTTTGACTGGGTGGACCGATTTCGATCAATTTTGTTTTAATTGAAAGGTGTTACGTGTCATGTGGTCCCATTTTAATTTAATTGAGATTTGACAAGTACTTTTAGAGTTATATCTAATAATGTGTATTTACGTGACTACTTTTTCGTCGACCTACGTTATATTATACCGCATAACTTTTTACTCGGTGTACCGATTTCGATGATTCTTACTTTAATCGAAAGCTAATACTTGTCTTGTAGTCTTGTTTAAATTAGATCGAAAACTGATTACAACTTTTTGAGTAATCTTTAATAGCGCGTATTTACTTGACTATTTTTTCGTCTTATTACGTTGTATTACTTGTCGATGTAATTGAAGTCGGTTTTTTTTCGTTTGCGAGCAAACACAATTATATTGTATTAATTAAAAATTTGGTGTTCAATATATTTTTAGAAAATATTCGTTCTTCATTTATAACAAGACTTGAGATGGCTTTGTTATATTAATTATATCATTAATTATATAAACGTGTTTTAAACTTATTATTTATAACGGAAACGATGCAAAGTGCAATTAACTTTTGAACATTTTAAATAAAAATAAGCAATAAATTAAATTTTACATCCTCCATATAATAGTGTTTTCCTACTTAATTTTACAAATATTTGTTATCTTATTATTCAAATTTTAGCATTTAAACTAACAATCACTTTGGTTATAATTTATCAACACAACTTTACCAGCGCTGATATGTTGTCTTACTCTATCTGATCGTATTTTTAATTGCTTACGTAACCATGTTTTTAAAAAATGATCGTGTCTGTTTTAAGGAGATTATCTATACAAATAAATAATCTATACAAATAAATAATCTATACAAATAAATAATCTATACAAATAAATAATCTATACAAATAAATAAAATTGGAGTTTCTGTTTGTAATATTAAAATAACCGCTTTTTACTACTTAAATACATATGGATGTATACACGGTACATGTACCAATATAACATTTTTTACAATTTTTGTCTGTCTGTCTCTTTGTTTGTTCCAGCTAATCTCTGAAATGGCCGGACCAATTTTGACAAGATATTTACTGGCAGACAGCTGATGTAATAAGGAAAAACTTAGGCTACTTTTATTTTAGAAATTTATTTCTTTTGTAACTCTGCGAACTGAACTATTTTTATTTAAATTCCACGCGGACCAAGTCGCGGGCACAGCTAGTTAGTTGTTAAATACTGACTGGGGTAAGCAGACTACAACACCTCTAATTCTTCTAATTCTAAGCCATATTTTTAATAAGCATAATATTATAATCCTTGTTCGTTGTCTACTTGCTAAGTTTTATTTATAAAATCCTAGTTTCCGTAACATTTTTTTTCTTTAACTGGATCCTCATGATGAATAAATCTTATAAAATAAAAATAAGAATAAGTACTAAGAATACTTACTGAATTAATTACAAGTATCAACAAAAAGTTTTTAAAAAATACCTATAATATAAAAGTGAACGTCAAAAATATATATCTCTTCGTTTCTTTTTTGTAGTGAAACTTCTTTAGGCGCATGAGGGGTAAAATTTGAGCGACCAGTAACGTGGCAGCGTCAGGGACGGTCAGTACTTGGGTCAGTACTTTTTGTTTACTTTTTTTAATTAGTTTTTTTTTGTATTTTAAATTAGTTTTTTCTTAGTTTTCCAAAGAAGTTTCACTTCTGACAGGTGTACTTTGTACGCACGCAATTTTTTAATGCTCTGAACACGTCATTGAACCAAAAGCGCGAAAAAAAAAACCAGAATACTACTCACCTAAAACATTTATAGTTTTAATTTTTTTTTTGTGTGCAACCGCCATTCACTCTTATAAAATTCTAATGTATACAAGGATTTTATGTACTTCAGTCCATACGTATACTTCACTCTGTGTAACACTAAGTTAAGAGCTCTAGACAGCATCATTTTCAACTTTACCAACCTTTTCAACGTTACCTACATTTAAATCAACAATTTCCTAGAAAAAATATTAATCTGTTTCACGAAGATCGAGACACGCGGCAGCGTGTCAAGCCAAGTTCAAGCAAAAGAACTGGCGACTCAGCGCCGTGTGTATATTTACACGAACCATTTCGAGCGACTTTTGACCCCTCCATAACTCAAAATCTATTCAACAGAAACAGATCATATTGCATATATTTATTTATATCCGTAAGGACAACTAGAACCCCAAATTTCATTAACCTAGTTGCAACGGTTACAAAAATATGAAGGTTCAAAAGTCGCAAATTTTCCACTGACTGACTGACTCATCAAAAACCTAACCCACTTCCAGATGACCTAGGAAGTCGAAATTTGGCATCTAGCTAGGTAATTACGTGTAAGCGCAGGAAAAAATCTGAAAACAAAAGAAAGTTAAAAAATAGAGGGGGTCCCCATACAAAAAAAACGTTTTTTAATTGTAGCGTCTGAACCGTTATAAGTGGATATTTGAAACTTGCACAAAATATGAATTGATACATTTGCTATATAAAACAAGTATAAAAACAAAATGAACTCAAAAAATAAAGAGTGTCCCCATACAAAAAACTTGTAATTATTCATCCGATTGCTTTCAAAATCGATATCTGGGGACATGGTTGGTCTCATAAAACGAATCTGATAACAGAATGAGAAAAAGTAGCCGCCATCTTGAACTTTTTAGTTATTTGACCGATTGCTTTCAAAATCGATATCTGAGGATCCGGTTGGTCTCCGACATCGAATCCGTTAACAGAATGAGCAAGAAAAAAGAATAAATTTCAAATAAATATCTCTATAAAAAGTAATGATATCCCACCAAACACATAAATGTGAAAAATGACAGCCAAGTTCAATAATAAGAATATGTTGTTTGTGGACTTCGCCGAAAAAAGTATTGAGATCTAAATGAGCGCCAAGTTCTACAGAAAATATTAAATTAAGCTAAAGATTTCACTTGGCTAGTTTTTACATAAAAACAACATTAAAAAGCTATTAGCCAAATAAAAGATGAATTATTAGTGAAAACTGGCAAAGTCAAATATTTAGCTAAATTAAATATTATCTGTAGAACTTGGCGCTCATTTAGATCTCAATACTTTTTTCGGCGAAGTCCACAAACAACATATTCTTATTATTGAACTCGGCTGTCATTTTTCACATTTATGTTTTTGGTGGGATTTCTCTTACATGGCAGAACTATGTCTCTGATTTATCTGATTTTTCTAACTATCCCATTCTTTACAGGACATCATGATATTAAAGTTTATTAAATAATTGATTTGTCAAAATGGTCCTTACAATGTTTCAAAGGGAAGTAATTATCGAGACACGCGGCAGCGTGTCAAGCCAAGTTCAAGCAAAAGAACTGGCGACTCAGCGCCGTGTGTATATTTACACGAACCATTTCGAGCGACTTTTGACCCCTCCATAACTCAAAATCTATTCAACAGAAACAGATCAAATTGCATATATTTATTTATATCCATAAGGACAACTAGAACCCCAAATTTCATTAACCTAGTTGAAACGGTTACAAAAATATGAAGGTTCAAAAGTCGCAAATTTTCCACTGACTCATCAAAAACCTAACCCACTTCCAGATGACCTAGGAAGTCGAAATTTGGCATATAGCTAGGTAATTACGTGTAAGCGCAGGAAAAAATCTGAAAACAAAAGAAAGTTAAAAAATAGAGGGGGCCCCCATACAAAAAAAAAATGTTTTTTAATTGTAGCGTCTGAACCGTTATAAGTGGATATTTGAAACTTGCACAAAATATGAATTGATACATTTGATATATAAAACAAGTATAAAAATAAAATGAAGTCAAAAAATAAAGAGTGTCCCCATACAAAAAACTTGTAATTATTCATCCGATTGCTTTCAAAATCGATATCTGCGGACATGGTTGGTCTCAGAAAATGAATCTGATAACAGAGTGAGAAAAAGTAGCCGGCCATCTTGAACTTTTTAGTTATTCGACCGATTGCTTTCAAAATCGATATCTGAGGATCCGATTGGTCTCCGACATCGAATCCGTTAACAGAATGAGAAAAAGTAGCCGCCATCTTTTTTTTTTTTTTTTTTTTATGTTACTAAGTCGACAAACAAGCGTACGGCTCACCTGATGGTAAGTGACTACCGTAGCCTATAGACGCCTGCAACACCAGAAGCGTCGCAAGCGCGTTGCCGACCCTATCCCCAATCCCCCCAGGAGCTCTGGTCACCTTACTCACCAACAGGAACACAATACTGCTTGAAAACAGTATTATTTAGCTGTGGTCTTCTGTAAGGTCGAGGTATTTCCCCAGTCGGGCTGCTCCATATTTTGAGCAGGAAATTTCCTGCTGTGCCCTACCTCAGTCCATCTTGAACTTTTTAGTTATTTGACCGATTGCTTTCAAAATCGATATCTGAGGAACCTATTGGTCTCCGACATCGAATCCGTTAACAGAATGAGCAAGAAAAAAGAATAAATTTCAAATAAATATCTCTACAAAAAGTAATGATATCCCACCAAACACATAAATGTGAAAAATGACAGCCAAGTTCAATAATAAGAATATGTTGTTTGTGGACTTCGCCGAAAAAAGTATTGAGATCTAAATGAGCGCCAAGTTCTACAGAAAATATTAAATTAAGCTAAAGATTTCACTTGGCTAGTTTTTACATAAAAACAACATTAAAAAGCTATTAGCCAAATAAAAGATGAATTATTAATGAAAACTGGCAAAGTGAAATCTTTAGCTTAATTTAATATTTTCTGTAGAACTTGGCGTTAATTTAGATCTCAATACTTTTTTCGGCGAAGTCCACAAACAACATATTCTTATTATTGAACTTGGCTGTCATTTTTCACATTTATGTGTTTGGTGGGATATAAGTTGTACATCGCTCACTCTTTTTTGTAAAAAATGTTGATGTGCAATATAGGTAACATAAGTAAAAACAATTTGTTTTCTTCATTGTATTATAATGACAATATTTCAAGCTTAATTGTATGTATAGTAATTTATCCTTATTGTAAATTATTTATAATATGTATAATTTTTCCATTTATTTAAATATTTTAATAACAAGCTTTTGTTATCCTTATCATATATGATTTATAAAAACAAAATTATAAATTAAATCATATAATTTTATCCGATTTTACTGATTCTTCTTTTTGTTGGAAAGGAGATATCCCAAGGGTGGTACCATGAGAAGGAAGCTAGAATCCGATGATGTCATCCTAGAGAAATCGAGGGGAAACTTCGAAAATCGTAGGGGCGACTAGTGCGTTTGTTAATTTGTTTCGACTACTTATGTTATATTACTTGTCGATGTACTTGAAGTCGGCTTTTTTAAGCACAATTATAATATGGTTTTTATTAATATGTGTATTCATTTTAAAAATTCTAATCACTTTTGTGTATTACGAGTTAATTCATGGTTGCGAACGTTCTTCTAAATACAAATTGTAAAGTTTTTTTTTTTGAGAAATTTATCAAGTAGTTAGTAGCATAACATTTTTTGTGCAAAACACATGCATTATACCCTTATGTGATCATGATAAAACTTAAGTACTCATATGGGGGAACGCGTTTTCGTAATGGTCACAGCACTTGTTGACTTGTGGCTGTTGCGCTGGCGGTTGCGGGTTCGATCCCCGCACATGACATTTGTATTGGCCATACAGATATTTGCCGTGGTCTGGGTGTTTCCTTGTGTCAGTCCTTGTGGGTCGTCCACCGTGCTTCGGAGAGCACGTTATGCCGTCGGTCTCGGTTGTTATCATGTACACCTGATAGCGATCGTTACTCATAGTAGGGAATATATCTGCCAACCCGCATTGGAGCAGCGTGGTGGATTAAGCTCTGATCCTTCTCCTACATGAGAAAAGAGGCCTATCCCCAGCAGTGGGATATTACAGGCTGAAGCGTAAGTGAGAACAAATTTTTATTTAGTTTATAGATGGTTCTGGTATAAAATATTTATTAAGTTAGAACAAATAAGTGATGATGCAAGACGTGTTACTGCTCTACATAATACTTATGTAGTAATTAAAAGTTACAAATCATTCCATGATATTGCTTATAATTGTTTACAACGTACTGTTAACATTTTACATGATACAATATTAATCCATATACAAAATAACATAATCACAACTACGTATTATAATACATTACTGCTTACGAAAAATTAGGAAATCTTTCCGTTATTTTAAACAAATAGTAAAAAGTTACTTATCTTTGTATGCATAATGCAACATCATTTTTATTTTATTTTAAATAATATTTTATTTTTTAATTTTATTTATATCCTCCATGATTTATTATGAATTATTATATTATTAAGGAAATTTTCTTGTTAGTAATTCGATCAAAAGATATGCATTAAAGATTTGTAGATACATACTTTCTTCATTACAAACTTAGATTTACAAAAGATGCATATTATTATTACTACTTCTTTGGCATTTTCAATTGGCTTTTAAACAATCGTTTTGTTTAAAAAAAGATTTTTAGATATGAAAATACTAAAAAAATCGAGATTAGCATATTGTTTTAGGTGGAAGATTTCTTCAGAGTAGTCGAAATATTAAATTTTTATTTAGTAATATTTCCTATTCATTATACGTTTCAGACAAATATGTTACATATAATTTAATATTATTCACATTTATTTATTCAGATTAATTTCTTACAAAGCAGCTCCGTAAGAAAAGTAAAACAACAAACGTAAATAGTTTAGACAAATAATACATTTTTTAATCATAATTTCGGGACTCAACTAAATATTTTTGAGATAATCTTATACTATTAAACGAGCAATTCTTGTATATATATATATATATATATATATTTTCTGAATCTCGGAATCGGCTCCAACGATTTTCGTGAAATTTAGTATGCAGGGGATTTCGGGGGCGAAAAATTGATCTAGCTATGATTCATTTAAAAAAAAATCGTTTTATCCCTGTTTTTTAGGCAATTAAAAAATATCATTAGAATACGAAGCTAAATTTCACAATTGATATCATAGATCAAATAGCTCAGGTAGGAAATTGACCGGTACCGAATCGAGAGGTCCCGAGTTCAAATCCCACACCTCCAGATCAATCGTTTTTTTATCCTTTTTTTTTCTATTTGCACTCGTGATTTTTTATTTAAATAACGAGTTCATATTTTTTATTATTATGTCGGTAAGATAGAAAAATATTATTCATATTTTATCAATTATAATAGATAACCTATTTAGTAATACACTAGCCGACCCGCGCCCACTTCGTTGGGCGTTAATTATCTTTGTGATGCAATTATATTGTGTAGCTCTTAGTACTGTTTTATTAGGTTCATTGTTTAGAATTTGACTTATAAAATCGTAATAATATCGTGTATTTATTATTTTAAATCACAGAACCAAATAACATACTTTATAAATAAAATGTTGCTCCAACGCCATCTATCAAAAAGCGAAAAAACTTCGTCGTCGATTGACGTTGGTTAACTGAAATAAGAGTAAATAAAATAAGTAGACTAATAAATAGCGATAGATGGCGATCGTTTCTTTGTCATTTTGATAATATATTTTAATATTTTTCTTTTTTACTGAATTTTTTGTACAATTACAATAAAATATAGTCTATGTCACTCCTGAATAGTGTAGCTTTTTGTTAGTGAAAGAATTTTCATGATCGGATCAGTATTTACGAAGATTATCCCCGATATACAAACAAAGTTATAAACTTTTCCTCTTTATAATATTAGTATAGATTAGTATAGATATTGAAATTTACGATAAAAATGAACTTCCGATCACTGCGGTCAAAATTTTCTATTGATGAGAAAATTAAAATAAATTCTCGAAGAATTACATGTAGACCAATAACGGTAAAGAAAACAAATTGTTTTAGGGATATAGTAGCGCACAAAATATGTAAAGTAAATAATTATGATGGCGCAAGATCCAGATGTAATCTATAATTTAGTTTTCAAATTAATCTTAGAGGATATAACATTTTTAAAATTAAAACTGTAGATATAAATGTAAATTGTACATTTAGTGAATGGGCCTCTGAAGGTATTTGTAAGAGTAGAAATAGGTTTTACGACCTGTACCTACCTACAGTAAGAAGCAATGGAATCAGGAGACTAGATTTTTGGCTTACCTACGTAAAACAATATTCTAAAACTTTTGAAGCTGTTCTGCTGTATGTATGGCTGCTAAATCAAAATATATCAAAGATTACCTAATAGTATCTGTGGGAAACGTAATAAGCAAACTATAGATACCAATATAATATAATAATCAAACAACAGCAGCTCATCTGATGACAAGTTGGCATACGCCTTTGAAGCCTTTTTCGATAAAATACCCATTGACTTCTTTTCGACTGAATTCATCTTCAACTAATCCTACCCAACTTCTTAAAAATAACGTTAGCAAATGTAATGTTCATTTTTTATTCTCGCGGGTTGATTGTTTAGATATTTTAAAAGCGTTTAAGTCATAATTAAAAAAAAATTGCGTGCGTACAAAGTACGAAGTGAAACTTCTTTGGCAGACTAATTTAAAAAAAAACTAATTGACAAAAAAAAAACAAAAAGCCAACATCACGCGGAGTTCCCAGGCGGTCACCCATCCAAGTACTGACCGTGCCCGACGTTGCTTAACTTCGGTGATCGGACGAGATCCGGTGTATTTAACGTGACGCGTTTGATCCGTCAAAATTTTACCTTTCATGCGCTTAAGAGAAGTTTCACTTCAAAAACAATGCACAATGATCTGTGGAGCATTTCATTAAATTAATTAGTACTATCATTGATTACCTCGCTCCGTACTTATCTTTAACACTTAACAATGCTATTAAGGTGGGTTCTTTTTCAGATTTGGTTAAATATAGTAAAGTTTTACCAATTTTAACCGACTTAAACCGAAAGGAAGAGGTTCTCAATTGGATTGTATTTTTTTTATGTATGTTACTTCAGAACTTTTGACTGGGTGGACCGATTTTGTTAAATTTTTTCTTTAATCGAAAGGTGGTGTGTGTCATTTGGTCCCATTTAAATTTATTTGAGATCTAACAAGTACTTTTCGGGTTATATCTATTAATGCATTTTTACTTGACTATTTTTTCGTCGACTTACGTTGTATTATACCGCATAACTTTTTACTGGGTGTACCGATTTTGATGATTTTTAATTTAGTCGAAAGCTGATGCTTACCATGTTGTCAAATTTAAATTTCATCGAGATCTGATAACAACTTTTTGTGAAATCTTTGATAACGCGTATTTACTTGACTACTTTTTCGTCTACCTCAGTTGTCTTGTCGATGTAATTGAAGTCGGTTTTTTTTTCGTTTGCAAGCAAAGACAATTATTAAAAAGGCACATCGTAGTGATCCCAGTAATTGTAGACCCTTTTCAACCCTACCGTGCTTAAGTAAAACTTTTGAAAAAAATATACTAAATCAACTTCTTTTCCATTTTAAAGTTAATGGAATTTTTCATAGTGAACAATGTGGTTTCACTAGAGCTCTCTCAGTGCTCTTTGGTCCTATTTGAATAAAGTTTTTTTTGATTTTAATTCATATTTGAATATGATTTCCAAAAAACATGATTTACTAAAAATACCGAGCAAAGCTCGGTCACCCAGGTACTATAGTTTTAATGAGACAAAAACAATACATAGGGGTTTTCGTGTGAGCCACCCCTGGCAAGGGTTGAAAAGAATATTGATTTTTTTTCCAATTACTTAATAATAGGTAACAATTAGACAAAAAGTTCCAATAAAAATTTGTAGAGCTCAAAATTTTAGATAAAAAGGTTTTTTTCTCCGGTCAAAATTAACCTAGTTAACGTGAACGTAAATTTAAAAAAATCGTAGGTAGTAGAAAAATAAGCGAATTATATTTAAAATTCCTTAAATTCCTTAAAAAACTTAGTTTTCAATTCAACAGATAAAGTTTTTTATTGCTTAAAAATATTATAATTTGAAATTTTCAAATTGAAATTTGAAAGTTTAAAAGTTAAATAATATTTTTTGCGGTATTTAGATTCTTCGTATAATTTCCGATGTTGTAGAATTGAAATTTTTTATTTTACCTGGTATACTGCTGTGGGGCTACGGCTACGGCTAATGTAGCCATCCCGTCACTTCCCGTGGGCGTCGTAAGAGGCTACTAAGGGATAACAAAGTTCCAATACCACCTTGAAAGTAATGAAGCTGACCGATGGTGGGATAACCAACCAATCGCTAGCTTTTAAATACACTATATATCTATACTAATATATAAAGCTGAAGAGTTTATTTGTTTGATTGTTTGTTTGTTTCTTTGTTTGTTTGTTTGTTTGTTTGTTTGTTTGTTTGTTTGTTTGAACGCGGTAATCTCTGGAACTACTGGGCCGATTTGAAAAATTCTTTCACTGTTAGATAGCCCATTTATCGAGGAAGGCTATAGGCTATGTATTGTTACGCTAAGACCAATAGGAGCAGAGTCCACGCCGACGAAGTCGCGCGCAGAAGCTAGTAACTTATATATTACTAGCTTCTGCGCGCGACTTCGTCGGCGTGGACTCCTCTCCTATTGGTCTTAGCGTGATGACACATAGCCTATAGCCTTCCTCGATAAGTGGGCTATCTAACACTGAAAGAATTTTTCAAATCGGCCCAGTAGATCCAGAGATTACCGCGTTCAAACAAACAAACAAACAAACAAACAATCAAACAAACTCTTCAGCTTTATATATTAGTATAGATAATATATTATATACATTAAAAAAACCTATTAAATTATATTATTTTTATTGAATGAGATAATTTTTCTAATCAATTAAACAAAGTACTGAACGGCTCTGTTTCTTAAATGCTTGCAGATAAAAAACCAGTAATTTTCCAAGAAAATAAGATTCCATAAGATCTTATTATGGATACATACATTGTATTAAAGGAGTACCGGTTTTCCTTGTAAACTTGAACTCTTCGTTGTTACGTAGGCTACACGAGCTGATAAATAATTAATAATCTGCCTACAAGCGATAGTGTCTACAAGATCATATTACGTTGTTTTAGTTCTCATTCGTATGAGAATCAGTGAAAACAATGTTGCTCTAAATCGTTACCAGTCTAACTTTTAGCGGTTTAAGTAAGTTTAATTTCAAATATTTGATAACACGATATTGTAGTTATTCAAGAGGCTACAAAAATGATCTAAAAGCTCCGTAAAATTGTTTCGTCGTGATCGTAAAACGCAAATTCCAAGTTGAAGGATAGCCCTGGTGAATTTCTTTTGCATATTGACAGTGATAGATTACTGAATTTAATCTGTTCTAACTCTAGTGTTAGTTTCTAAAGCTCTATGTACACCGGTTCAAGAGTCATATTATTAAAAGGTATATATGTTATGTCGTTCTTGATTTGATACGTAATAGGATAAGATATCAGCAGACTTTTACAAATATAAGACGTGGTTTTCTGAAACAGCGCTTAAGCTCTGATCCTTCTCCTATATGGGGAAAGAGGCCTATTCCCAACAGTGGGATATTACAGGCTGAAACGTAGCCCACTCCAATATGGCTCCCATTGATCACATTACACGTAACAAACACGTCATGTAACGTCCCACACGAAGATTGTATTTGCATCGTTATGATATCGTTTTCAATTAAATCAAAATATGATTAAATGATGAAGTAAATAAATAAAAGTTATATTGTTGTTGTTTTTTTTAACATCAGAATCAGATCTAATAGAATCAGATCCTACGGCACCTCAATTATCGACTAATATGCTCTTCTTGACATCGCATACAGACAATTGAGAGAAAGTTAAAAATGATGACAGCAAAGGACTCCTTATAGCAGAAAGTTGGTTGAGAGTATTAGATTTAGTCATAGAGTTTATAGTGACACACACACACACACACATCAGCCTATCGCAGTCCATAGCTGGACATAGGCCTCCCCAAGTTCGCGCCAGAAATCCCGGTTTTCCGCAATCCTCATCCAGCGTATAGTGACAGAGGATGTGAAATTTTTATTAATTAAATTTGAAGCCATATTTTGTTTAATCTTGCCCACTCCTAGTGATTTGAGAAATTTCCAAATTATCGCAGAGTCTGCTTCATCTAAAACACAATTTTGGTTATGGCGTCATTGTGCATCTCTGCATGTCTTGTTGCAGCGATTCCGAGATGTTCTATACTTCTCCTTATCCGACGGGCTCGGGTCTGACTTATATCTAAGTTTGGCTTTGTTCTTTAGAAGCTGCAATGCCTCAACTTCCTTTGTAATCCAGGGAGGTGGCAGATGTCTGATATGCACAGGTCGAACATAATACTCGTAGTGATTTATTAATTTATTATTATTTAATTATGTTTGTGTTTTATGAAAGTGCCTAGCTGGTATGGTTTTGTATTAGTAGTATACTACTATAATAAACCAGGAAAATCACTTAATTTACAAATTGTTTCTTTGCTGACCTACCTCATGCATACATTATTATGTAATATCTAATGTCATTACATAATTTTTTTATGTATTCTTTAATTCTGATTTGATGTAAATAATTTAAGGTAAAATACAATAATAAGTTTAATACCTTGCGTAAAATTCAAATGATCATGACATCGAATCAACGAAGATAAAACGAGAAAAATAGATAAAACTTTAACATATAGGTACAAAGACAGACAGATAGAATAAATGGATTTAAATTTAGATTCGGAAGAGGAGACTTGCTAAGCTCTTTGTCATTTTCCTTCTACATAGCGTACATAATTTTACAGTTTAATTTATTCGTATCTCTTATCGTGACATTAAAAGTAGGGCTTGATCTTGCTTTGATCAGAAGGTTTTATTGCATTTAAACTTGTTTCTTGCCAAAAAAAAAATATTATTTATTGCATTACTGCTATTTCTATGGTTCAAAAAAACTTTTATATACATAATATTTTTTAAAAGACTTACAAAGGAGGAAAAATTGTCAAATAATAAAAAAGCAACCTTATTAAGATTCATTTCACAAAAAAATCTTTATTGTACGGGCTTACTGAACAAATTAATGATTAAAAATTCTGCAGCATCCCTTAAGATATTTGCAATTTCATCTTTATTTTTGACAATTATGTACATTTAGTAATTTGTACGAACAATAACTATTATATTAATAATATATAGAGATATAATTATAGGTAGGGATCCCTAGTACAAATTTTTCATCCGATTAGTATCAAGCTAATTTTCCGGGAGTAGCTTCATTTTGATGAGACAAACAAAAAGTTCCTCTTCGAAAACTCTCGATTGTGGTAGATAATAGAGTTAGCAGGAGATAGAGCAGCAGTGAGCGTAGGAACGGGATAACGTACCACGCAATTTGTATGACAATATTACCATCAAATTATATAAATTTTAACTAACTAAAAGAAAAAAAGAATCAGAAAAAAAATCAATTTTTGATGACCTTACAAGGTCATCAAGTTGATGACCTCGTATGGTCATCAAAAATTATTACTAACCAGCTGATTTTTTTTTCTTTTAGTTAGTCGATATTTATATAATTTAATGGTAATACTGTCCTACAAATTGCGTGGTACGTTATCCCGGTCCTACGCTCACTGCTGCTCTATCTCCTGCTAACTCTTTTATCTACCACAATCGAGAGTTTTCGAAGAGGAACTTTTTGTTCACCTCACCAAAATGAAGCTACTCCCGGAAAATTACCTTGATACTAATCAGATGAAAAATTTGTACTAAGGATCCCTACCTATTAGCTTTACAATAACAATATATAATAATTAATCATTTTTAGCTTTGTGATATGTATAACGATCTATGTCATTGAATTGATTTGTGTACTTAATCAAACTTAAATTAATATTCACGTATAAAAAAGTTAACAAAATTATATGCACATAAAAATAATACTGACGGAACTAGGGTCAGGTCAGTGTTCGAGGTTATACGGCTAATAAAACATACTTATAATATTTTATGTGTATTTAAATAATTTTATACGTAAAGACCTCGTTATAACCATACTTTATACGTACTTTTTGTTAAATCAACAAACAGTAAAATAAAATAAAAAGAATATTTTAGTGCATTTATACAATAATGTAAGTATGAACGTCTAGTGTCAATCACCAGTCTTTTTATTTTACATACATAATTATATTGTATATATATTATATATATATGTATACTACGGCCCATTATTATACATTTTATACATTAATGATTTACCTAACCTTACAAAACATCAATCGGTCTTATAAACATTTTTGATATCATATCAAAATACCGCCCGTTCCAGCGGGGTTCGAACCCGCACCTCCGATAAACCTTCGCTCTCTTTACCCAATGAAGCTATGGAACAATTTACTCTTCCGGTCCAAATCTTTGATATATGAATTTGTCTTAAGGGGATAAGGATTTTCCCAAATTCCTTTACCGTCAAGCAGCCTTCAATATCTCTTTGTTTTCTCTATATATCCCTAACCCTAATCCTTCTTTTATTCCGGAGCTCCATTCCACCATTTCCCCACTTTCTAGCCCAATTCTCGTTATGGGGGATTTTGACGCTTACCATGTAGCTTGGGGATGTTATTTCTGGCACAGCTTTGCTTTCCAGTTGGTGGCCATGGTTGATAATATGGATCCTCAATGATGGCTCGCCGACTCGTAGGGTTTACCCGAAGCAGAATCCTCAATCCACCTTTGACCTGTCCCTATCCTCACCTTCTCTTGCCTCACAATTATAATGGAGCGTCCTTCCATCAATTTTTGGCAGCGATCACTTCCCTTTCCTCTTAACATTAAACCAAAGCCCCAGTCCTTCCATAATTTCTAACCCCATCTTAAAGTTAAGATTGAATTATGCTAATTGGTTGCATATTATGCTGCTTCTGTGGATGACGTGATTGACTCCCTCTCTCGTTTTCTATATGACAGAAATATAGTTTTTTGCTATAATCTTTTCCTTAATGCTCACTTAACTGTTTCACTTAACCTTAACTTTTCTAAAAAGCGCCTTAACTCAAAAACTCGTCTGCCTTCCACCCCCTTGTGGGATGAGGAATGCAAACGAATCTATGAACAAAGGCTGCAGGCTGAGAAAGCATACTCACTGAACATTACTCAGAATAACTTTAATTGTTATCTATACTTATTATAAAAATAAGTCCCCCGGCCGCGTCTTTCTGTCCTCCTGTCTGTCTGTCTGAACGCGATAAACTCGAAAACTACTGAACGGATTTTTACACGGTTTTCAACAATAGAAAGAGTGATTCTTGAGGAAGGTTTAGGTATATAATTTATTATGCTTTTATGTAAATTAGCAGAAATACGGCGATAAATGTTGAAGAGGTCGCAAAAAATCTCGCCAACGGGGATCTTTCCTCGCGAACGCCGCGGAAACTAGCAAAGATATAGTTAAGTAATGTACTAGGGAATTCAAAATCTATAAAAATGCTACAAAAAAGTCCGCGAAAGCATATCTCTATCTCTTACGGTTGACTTACAATAACCACTTTTATGTTCAAATTTGTAATTAAAAACATTACGTTATTTTCAAAGCTATTTTCTTTCGTTCAGTATTAATCTTTATCCAAATAAATATGTTAGTTAGCTTAGGCATTTAATGCAGATTAAAATTGTCCTTTACACTATATCAATCAGATGAATAGTTTTTGAGATATCGTCGTTAGAAGTAAATATTAAAAATAAAATTAACGCGCAACGAAGTGGGCACGGGTCGGCTAGTCAAAAAATAAATGCTAAAATTAAACGGTTGGTATCAGAAAAGAAAAAAATAAGCAGGTTACACTCCTTTCTTCTTCTTGTATGGTTTGGTCCAACTTAAAAAAAATCCGCCACAGTATCCTTCTTCCAGTGCTCAGGCAGAAAATGAAACAGCTGAGTATCCCTCCGTGCTGCTCAGTTGCGATAAACAGCTTGAATTGATATGCTACTATTGGGTACCATACCGACTCGAAAAACTTCGCAAAAGTCATAAGTATAGAAATAAGTCTGTAATTCTGTACCTCACACCTATCACCACTTTTGAATAATGGAATTACAAGGGCGCTTTTCCAAGCCGTTGGGAAAACACCAGAGCTAAGAGACCTATTTAAAATAATTCTAAGTGGTAAAGCCAAGGCATTCGCACATTTCATCGCAAAAATGGAAGGTACTCCATCGGAGCCAGCACCCTTTGTAGGGTCAATTTTTTTTTAATTCTAAAAACTTGGTCGTTTGTTACCGATATCACAGTTAGATATGTTGAAGTCGGTGGTAAATTAGACTCATCGGGGATCGGATTCCTATCTGTGTTAAACACGGAAGAAAAATGTGATGCAAACAAATTGCAAATGTCAGGTCCAGAAGAAGTCCATTCGCCACCAAAGACACCCTGGTAGGATAGGAACTTGACTTACCCTTTTTGCTCTTGATAAAATACCAAAAAAGTTTAGGGTTTGAATACAAAGTACTTTCCAGGCCATTCAAATAAAATCTATATTTTAGATTATGAAGCTTCGTGCACCGCTCCCTGAGCAACTCAAAAGTAATTAAATCACGAGGGTTGCCATATTTACGATATTTGGCTCGATATTTGAATTTTTCATTGATGACTTTTGTCAGTGCTGCAGAAAACCATAGCGTATATTTACTAGAGTTAGGTTACGAGTACGTGGTTTAGATTTGGGCACATGTTTATGTACATTATCACAGATGATGAGTCTCAAAACATTATAAAAGTGTGCAACCATATCATCAACGCAACCATAACTCGACAATTCCTCCTCCCAAGAGGTCAAGAAATATTATTCGAGGCACTTGTAATTTTGTCATAGTCAGCTTTGTGGGAGTGGAACCTGGCCCTAATACAGGATTCGAGCTTTTCCTGAAAGTCAATTTTAACGAAAAATTCAGTAGGAGGGTGTAATGGGTCTATCCTGGATAGAGAGGGTCTTTGCTTTAGCCCAATTGGGAGATTACCAGGGAGCTCATTACTAGATCCAAAAAGCGGTTTTTATTATTTTAACAACAGTTATACTGTGTAAGAGCGTTTAATGACATAAAATAAGTAATCATGTTATTCAACAAACTATTCGTTGTTATCGAAGTCAGTACAGAGCCAGTCGTCTTGTTCCAACATAGACCACCCAAGTTAAAATCCCCAAGAACGATTATGTTGAAGGAACTAAGTTTTTCAATTACAGGATTTGTATTTAAAATGAAGTGTTCGAAGATATGCTTTTATACAGGGTGGAGGAATATAGACGGTGCATGTGTACAGATAATCAATTTGACAATTGGTCCAAGAAGGTCAAGTGTAACCCATAAATCCTCACAGTTCGATTCAACAAGCACATATACGAAAGGAATGGAAACGTTTAGAAACAGCTACTAAAACCCCACGATCGCGCCTATAGACTAGATAAAGATCATCAAATAATTCAATATCAGATACGTTGCTATTTAACCACGTACGTGTAAAAACTATTACACCAAAGTTTCAACAAACGATATTACTAAAAAGTTCCACATTTTTAGTTTTAAGCCCTCTTACTTTTTGGTAAAACAGTTTAAAGTACCCTTCAGTAAAAAAAGCAAGCATAGAGACTTTATGATTTATGATAACTTATTTAACAAATCAATGTTATTAACATGAATGAGATTAGACTGTTCGTTCTTTCGCAAGTATATTCTAGAATCACAAACCCACAGTCGTATCATGTAAGGATTTTATCTCACGTGTAAGATGCTCCGCAACATAAATGGCAGTTTTTTTGTTTCTGTTGAACCTGATTGTTGATGCAAGAAACTCATCGCACAGACGCGGGCTATTAAATTTCACTAGTATGGAGCGTGGGCGAGGACTGCAGTTGTTCATCTTTTCAACGCGAGAGCAGTAGTAAATTTGCAAGAATATGTACTAGAATTATCACCTAATTTGCGATCGCGACTGCGACATTGCACACAGATCAATTTAGATCTTAACTCAGCAGACAAATCATGGAATTCCGGTAGAGAGATGTTGACGCAAAAATGATGGTAATTGGCCATACAGCGTGAGCAATCCATAGATAGAATGTTTGCTAATTTTTTTATACAGGCGTAACATTTTTTTTAGAATCTGCCATCTTTCAGTTTTTACACTAATGTATTATTATTAAGTTTTAAACACCTTTCACGAGCTTTTTGATCTTCTTCGATTCAATGAGGCCAAATGACTTCCCTTCGTCTGTCAGCTTTTAAATGTCAACCGTCAAATGTCAGCTGTCAAATGTCAGCCGTCAGATTTCTGCAAGATGTCACCACCCTGCTGTCAAATATCAAGAATTAGCTGTCAGCTGACAGTGACTCCCGGCGGCTGGAGTTGACTTTGACCATTTGACACTCAGAATATCCTGTGCTGCTATGTTGGTAGCACTCACCCACTCAATGTTGTTCAACTACCATTGATAGCAATGATACTTACAGCAAGTTCTCGCAAAACTCTTACAGCGCCACTTCACCCAACCCTTGTGTTTGCCGCCGAGAATGATGTCTACCAACTCTCCTGTGGCACCAATTTGCAGTTTGAACACACTTTTCTTCACCTTTGCGAAGAATGTCTACCGAGACATTAGTAACTTAATATTTTGACTAAGTTAAGGTTGCTTATAACACTGGGTACATTACGTAAGTTTGTAATGTACCTAATGTTAAGTTATAATTTTTTATTTTAACCGACTTCAAAAAAGGAGGAGGTTCTCAATTCGACTTTTTTTTGGGTGGACTGCGCGCTGTGTAGCGATTTCGATCAATTTTGTTTTAATTGAAAGGTGTTGCGTGTCATGTGGTCCCATTTAAATTTAATTGAGATCTGACAAGTACTTTTACGCCCGTATTTATAGAAAAGTAATTACTTTTTCTTAAGTATTTTCTTAGCTAATTCATTACTTACAGCTAGAATTCAAGTACTTCAAGCACAAGATTCAAAGCGAGCTTTTTAATTTGCCAACATTGTTGTGTATGTAATGTCATTGTAAAATGTTTTTATTATCATATCAAAATTTCGATCCAGCGGGATTCAAATCGAGGGATCGAAATTTTGTTATGATAATAAAAAACATTTTCGAATTTCCTCATGTGTGGGAAACACAAAAATAAAATAGTACAAATTAATGTCCTTGTGTTTGCATTGTGTTTGTGTCACAATTTTAGTTGTCGGTGGCGAGTTGAATTTATTGAAGACTTTTAAATACGAATATAATTGTCTTAATTTATTACGAAAATAAAAATAATTATATTATATTATGTGATATTTTTAGTTTTATTACATATAATTATACTTTATAGGTACATTAATATTAGTACTGTATATTATGTCTCCTCTCGAAAGTCCTTTTTGAGTTTCTGATTGTAATGAGTCATTAATCTTTGGCAAAATCACATTCATCACAATATTTTTGGAGAAACGAAATCTCATTTTAAAACTGTCTTCCGAATAATCGCGAAATGGATCCACATCACGAAAGTAAACTTTGGGATTTCTAGGCTCAGGAACTTTTATCTCCTCTAATATATTTTATTGCACAGATTATCAAAAACAGCAAAAACCGCTTCAATTTCTTCCAAAGACTCCTTTTTTGCAAATAACCTTACACATAAATGAATAACAACCACCAAACGCCAAATTCGTGTGTGGTAAACTTTGCTTAAGTAAGGGAAATGGTGACTATTACTTGGCTGAGAATTCTAATTTTTGACAGTTCAGACTGCAAGCAATTTCTCAACTAATAAAAACAGTTACTTAAGTTTTTTACTCAAGTAATCACTTTTATTTCACTATAAATACGGGGATTAGAGTTATACCTATCTAATAATGCGTATTTTCTTGACTACTTTTTCGTCGACCTACGTTGTATTATACCGCATAACTTTTTACTCAGTGTACCGATTTTGATGATTCTTACAAAGTTAATACTTGTCATGTAGTCTTGTTTAAATTTGATCGAGATCTGATTACAACTTTTTGAGTAATCTTTATTTATTTTATTGTTTGATTTTTTTCTGCCTTAACTATCTGTTATTATTGTTTAGTTTTTTTTTTTTGTAAATGTTTTTTTTTTTTTTTTGACCCAACCGCTGCCCACCAGGCCTCTCAGACGCCCGACGCTTCGGATACTTTACACTTTACAGCAACCATGATAAGGTCGGGCATCCAAAAAACAAGTTGTAAATATTGCTGTGCTTAATAAATATAGTAATCGAAGTAAAAAAATTGTTTCTTTTTAATTGTATAAACAATTAATATTGAAAATACAAAAGTCAAATTTAACAAAATAAATTACCAATATTATTATTGTCAATGATAATCACGTTACAATAACAATATTTCTAATAGTAAATTAAAACGGAAAAGATCGCCATTAAAATGTGATATGTAAAGAAACAACAACAAATGATCTAATTTGTAGAAAATGATTACCTTATAATTATTATTCTTTTTTTGAAATAACTTGTTTACAAGCAAAGTTCCTATGAATCGTATATTCCACGGCTTACAGACGTTGTGAGTGGAAATATACTGGTTATTTTTTTAGCCTCTAAACGACTATTAAAGTTTTTACATTGGCTTCGCTACGTTCGTATACCGTTTAAGTCTACTTTGTGATTAGCGCAATCAGCGATTTATTTGTAAATTTATTATTTTTTATTCAAGTTACATTGAAACGTTAAATTTGCGAAAGGAAATTATTAACTCAAAATTAGAGGCATTTTTTTTTAATACAGTAAAAATAAATTCTAAAAATTATTTTGATCGGAGGTTTGTAAATACATTTGAATACAATTTAATAAATATTTTACGTTGTTGTATTTACTATTTTAAACCGACTTCAAAAAGTAGGAGGTCTCAATTGAATTTTTTTTTGTGTATGTACACCGATTCCGCCGAGATTTCTGACCCGATTCACTTAATTTATTTAATACTGATGATACCCCATCCTATCTGAAGGAACGATTTAAATTCCTTGGTGACTCCCATGAACGCTGTCTTCATTCTAACAGTAATTTTCTTCTTAAAACTCCTTCTCACTTTTCCTTTTATAATAAACCTTTTATAGTTTAAGCCTCTGAAATAGCTTGCCTCGCCTTTGGAATAGCTTGCCCTTGAATATTACACGTGTACAAACACTTGCAACTTTTAAAAGATTGTTTGTTAGAAAGTATCTTCTAGAAACTCAACAATAAACAAGTCATTTTATAAGTACATACTCGTATATATGTATTTGTGTATGTATGTATGTTTAAATATTTGAATATTTATTATAAATTTATTGTAATTTGTACACATATGCTGAAGCCTCCCCAAGCTTAAGCCAGACATCCGAGTATTTCCGCAATCCTTATCCAGCCTACATTGGCAATTTTATACATATAGAATATCGGTCTAGGTGGGCCGGAGGACATTCCACGAAAATTAACGAAGCAGTCCAAACTTTCTCCCAAAGCCTTGCATCTGATGCGGCGCGGCGTGGGCGTGAGATGCCTGCTGCTTAATAGACGATTGCAGTTAATTTTTGTTCTTATCTATATTTATAATCTGTAACAGGGTCAACTATGTACACAGAAATTAAAATTTTCTTAAACACTATAGCGAACACGAAAGAAGTAAAAAAACGTAGTTCTGTCTTAAATAACATAATATGCCTGCTATTTAAATAAATTAACAACAGAATTTATTTAAATAGTCAATAAAAAAATTACTACAAATAGATATTATTGCAAATCGTCTTTTACAAAATATCATTCAAATGATTAGGTAGGTACTGTAAAACAATAAAAGTTTTAGAATTCTTTGAAATCAAAAACTTTAGTCAAAGTCAGTTGGCTGCCACACCGACTCTGCTTTATACGAGTTTATTTATGTACATGGACATAGATTAGGTTATCTTAAAGATATAGTTTACTCCCATCCTAAGACCATACATACATATAAATCTCGCCTCTTTAGGGTAGGCAGAGACCACTTCTTTCCACTTGCTACGATCCTTACATACTTGTTTCGCTTCGTCCACTTTCATTATTCCTTTCACACATGGTCTTCGGTTTAGGGTACTCTTGACCTGGCCTTTTTTCAAGACGTCCCTGATCTGGCCTAGAAATGTCCGCTTAGGTCTACCCCTTCCAACACTTCCATTCAGACTCGCCTTATACACTTTTTTCGTCAATAGTTCTTCATTCATTCTCTCCACATGGCAAAACCATCTCAGCATACCTTTCTCAATTTTTGTCACAACATATAAAAATTTAGATGTATGAATTTCATAAGGTGTAAAATTACTTTTTTTGTCAAATTTTCAATGAGGTTCATGCACGTGACTGACACATCAATACAGCTGACGACTATTTTTTTAAAGTATGTAATTGAAACAATAATATAATACATTATCGCTCGGTATAAAATTCATTAGAGCAGAATTTTTTTCAATTACTTTCTCATGCTGTCTCCTTAAGCTCCACCACTACCCGAGCAGCTGACGTTCGGAGCTGTTATGCGTTAGGGGAAAACTATTATTGTTATGATTTTCAGCCGGTATAAAATGACTTGATCAACTATAGCGCTACCTCCCGGGCTATTACTTATTATTTTCAATACTAATATTATATATTTATTTGACCAATTGCCTAAGAAAAAGTTTCAAGCTTCTAGCTCCAGAAATGACAGACTTCCATACAAATTGCATACCCTATTTTACTAATTTAAGATTAGAACTTCCACAAAAGCTGAAGCTCGTTTTCATTAATATTTGATCAGTAGTCCAGAAATAAAATTTGATGTCCATCATCATCATCATCATCGTTGTCATCAAAATTTAACCTCGTAAGGTCATATAAAGTTATTACTAACGAGCATATTTTTTTTCTTTTAGTTAGTTAATATTTATATAATTTAAAAGTAATATTGTCCTACAAATTGCGTGGTACGTTATCCCGGTCCTACGCTCACTGCTGCTCTATCCCCTGCTACCCCTATTACCTAACAAAATCGAGAGTTTTCGTAGAGGAAATTTTTGTTCGTCTCATCAAAATGAAGCTACTCCCGGAAAATTAGCTTGATAGTAATCAAGTGAAAAAAATGTACTAGGGATACCGGACTATAACTTATATTCTTCTAATTTAAAAAAATGATGGACATGGATGATGATGCATACAAACCTTTAACCCCTTCAGCCCTTCACCCTCTTAGAGGTATAATTTTTCAAAATATGTTCTTTGTAGACATCTACTAACTATTGACTATCTTTATGTTCAATTTCGAGCTTGGTGGAGAATCTTGCCCACTTTGTTATGTCTGTGCAAGTAATCTGTGTTGGCAAGCGCGGAACAACCCGAAAACACATATCTGAGTGACTCACCGGTCACCGGGATGGTGACATGCTCAACAGAAGTCGAGAGTGCCATCCTACAGGATGTGCTTCCAGTAATTGTTCATTTTAACCACCTAATCTTGTATTTCCCAGACAAAATCTTCGGTTTTTCCAAAGAGGTCTCCGAAACGCAGCCACGGCACACAGGCCTTGCACTCCATGTGAGACACGTGGAACGCTTTGTAAAACCGTCCATACAGTTCTTCTCTATCCATAATTATGGAACATTTTAACCGACTTCCAAAAAAGGAGGAGGTTCTCAATTCGGTTGTATTTTTTACATCTATGTTAGCTCAGAACTTTCGACTGGGTGGACCGATTTCGATGAATTAATTGAAAGGTGTTGCGTGTCATGTGTTGAGATCTGACAAGTACTTTTACAGTTATTCTAATAATGCGTATTTACTTGACTACTTTTTCGTCGACCTACGTTGTATTAAACCGCATAACTTTTCACTGGGTTTATCGATTTTGATGATTCTTACTTTAATTAAAAGTTTATACTTGTCATGTAGTCTTGTTTAAATTTGATCGAGATCTGATTACTACTTTTTGATTAATCTTTGATAACGCGTATTTACTTGACTGTTTTTTGATCTTATTACGTTGTATTACGTGTCGATGTAATTGAAGTCGGTTTTTTTTCGTTTGCGAGCAAACACAATTATAATTTTTAAATGTCACACTAATCGTTCATAAGGAGTAGGTATACGGCCGTGTGTCGGAGCTGACAGACACATTTTTTTTTTCTTACTTTCCACCCATATTCATACACCAATATTTATATTTTTTTTTAACTAAAACTATCATTTGTAATGGAAAGATTATATTACTGAAGAAAAATGCTTATATTAACATTTATTTATAGATATGTAAAACTATACCTACTGGAATTTTTATTAGATTATTCATAATTATACATTTAAATTAGCTGAAGGTTAAATGATGTACCTACGCGATAAATTATATTTTGAACACTGGTACTTAACAATCAACATTTCAATTTTTGTAAGTTGTATGTTACGCAGGGAATTTAAATATATCTAATTGAAATTATAATTTTCTGTTTAACAAACGTATAGACTACATTCATTAAATATTGTGCAAGTTAATTTTATGATTCCTTTCAAATATAATTAATACTTTGATATCTTTGATCAAGAAAATAGTCAAGTAAATGCGCGTTGTCAAAGATTACTCAAAAAGTGATGATAAACATCAGTTTTCGATTACAAAAAATCATCAAAATCGGTAAACCCAGTAAAAAGCTATGCGGTATAATACAACGTAGGTCGACGAAAAAATTGTCAAGTAAAAACGCATTATTAGAAAAAGCTCAAAAAGTACTTGTTAGATCTCAAATAAATTTAAATGGAACCAAATAACACGCACCACCTTTCAATAAAACAAAAATAATAGAAATCGGTCCACCCATTCAAAAGTTCTGAGGTAACATACATAAAAAAAATACAGTCGAATTGAGAACCTCCTCCTTTTTTGGAAGTCGGTTAAAATAAATATGACCGGTATAAACTCGAATGACCCGAGGATATAGTCAAAAGAATTTTTAGTATTAAACGTTTTGAGTAGGTATTGCTTGGAGAAGCTGTATTAGTGATGCATAGTATACACAAATCAATCTTCTTTATATCATCTACACTTTACAGGTACATTCATTTGTGCTATTTTGCATAACTGAAAGCCTAAGATCCAAATATAGTTTTGTCGACTATAGATATCGATATAGTTTATCATATAAATCCAAATAGTTATTAAACCTGCACAATCGTTTTAAATACCTTTACCATTTAGTCAAGTTTTATTAAAACAAAAAAAGTTGTAATTTTTTATTTAATTTATTTTTATTAGGGTTCCGTACCCAAAGGGTAAAAACGGAACCCTATTACTAAGACTTCGCTGTCCGTCCGTCCGTCCGTCCGTCCGTCCGTCCGTCCGTCCGTCCGTCCGTCCGTCCGTCCGTCCGTCCGTCCGTCTGTCACCAGGCTGTATCTCGAGAACGGCTATAGCTAGACAGTTGAAATTTTCACAGATTATGTATTTCTGTTGCCACTATAACAACAAATACTAAAAATAAAATAAAATAAATATTTAAGGGGGGCTCCCATACAAAAAACGCAATTTTTTACCTATTTTTGCTCGATATTTATATAATACATATGTTTAAATATATATTACCTAATCAATGGTACGGAACCCTTCGTGCGCGAGTCCGACTCGCACTTGGCCGGTTTTTTTCTTAATTTTCGGTCTTCGTCGTGGCGTATAATTTTCAGGAATCCCCATTTTTTATATTTATTACATACCTACACGAGTAAGTGTGTAATAAATTGAATTTAGAACCAGCTCTTAGTTTTTGATCATTACGAATTACTAAGTCAATGATTGCACTGATTGGTTTGTTGATAATTTTTTTACGACGTAGGTAAATATGTTGTTTTTCTATTTTTACTCGATGACTCGGCATACTTCGTATTACGTAAAACCTAGTCTCAGCGGTTCCTTTGGGATTTTCCGAAGCCACCGTAGACTGGATGTTTACCAAAGAAAACAAAAATAATAATATCAAAATAGACAAAGACATTTTTAAGTTTTCGCGATATTAACCACTGATTATTTTGTAATTTGAAAAATATTCTTCTACTATCGCTAGTGACTAGAGTTATATATTATACTAGCTGCTGCCCGCGACGTCGTCTGTGTGAACGCTATAAAGCAAATAAAGGCTCACTGCTCGTTCCCCGTAGGTGATTGCGTGATAATATGTAGCCTATATGTTGACCTAATATTCGTGCAAAATTTGAAGTAAATCCATTCAGTACTTTTTGAGTTTATCCCGGACATACATACAGACAAACAGACAAAAATTCTAAAAACTATATTTTTCGCTTCGGTATCGATTGTAGATCACACCTCAAGTATTCTTTTAAAAAACATTCAATGTACAGTTTTGACTTTCCTACCATTTTATTATATGTAGATATAGATATGTACATGTACTTATGTGACGAAAATAATGTCCATAACAACACAAAACAAAAATATTTGTTTACAAAAAAGAGTCATCTAACTGTTTTGTGTTATTAAGTATATTTTTTTGGCTATTTACATTTACATTTTTTAGAAATATAGGAAGTAAATATTTTTGTATAATTACATCCTGTTTTTAACATAAAATATATCATGATTTTTAAAGTCAAAAAAGTTAAGTATAAACACTAATATAAGCTATTTAATATATAATTAAGGAATTACTACTAGGTTGTAGTTATATTTTATTGACTTAAGTAACAGGCATTTCTAATAATGGTTAAAAAACCAAAAGTAACTGAAAAAAATGAAGAAAAGCTAATTAGATAATGAATAACGCACTTTTATGATTTTCTAATAGAACTTAAAAAATTGCATCATTTTTGTAACAAGCAATTCGTCAAATCATCAATTTGTTCATATTGCTTTATAAACTTATTTAATACTAGGTGACCCGTGCTCACTTCGCTCTGCGTCAAACTCACAGGTCAAACTTATTGTGTTTATCGACCTATACCTACACCAATACATTAGTGTAATTACTGTCCAGCGGTGGCGTAAGGCGATTTACACACAGCACCGCGCACCACCGCGGTAGGCGGTGAATCCGTTAACACACGTACACCGCTCGACCGCGCGATACAACATGAGAACCGCTTCACCGCCTACCGCGGCGGTGCGCGGTGTCGTATGTAAATCGCCTAAGCCACTGTTACGTTAATTCCCTGTATCTATGAAACTACGCTTCAAAACAACATACAATTTAAAGCAAAGCTAATCTTCGTAAAATGTTCTTGATGATGAAGCAATTTTTATTCACAAGTAGGTATTAATGTTAAAAATTTTAATCTTTGTTTTAATTTAAAATTCCCTATTGTGCCTAACCTACGAGAGATAGAACAGGATATTTCTGTATTCTGGGAACTCTTTTCAGATCTATTAATCAACTTTTACTGTATATTGTGTTAACAACATATCAAAGTAAGCGAAAAGCGTTTTTCAAACCTAAAATTTTATGACTGAAAACTTTATATTAGGAAAACAAAATATCTCTTTGACATTAAAAGAAAAAAAAATATATAATTAAGAACTTAGTCATAGTTACAACCTAGTAGTTCTACTGAACCGATTTTGAAAATTCTTTAATCAGTATTTATGTATATAATTTTACAAAACTGTTTGTAGGACAGTATCTAGTTCCATGGCTTGATCAATGGCGTCTCAGTGGTTACAAAAACTCGGAAATTTTACTTTTTATTATATTAACAATCAATCAACATTACTTTACTAATAAATGATAAATATACTAACTTCATGCTTTTATAAAGTACATAAAAAATTAAATTGTAATAAATATCCCACCAAAAACATTCTGTAAAAAAACTAGCCAAGTCTCGATGGAGCTGCTTGTTTATCTCTAAAAAGTAATGAAATCTAGACAAAGTCGTACCAAGTCTAAGGTTCATTACTGCGATTTCTTTATTATTATAGTTAATGTTGTGTCACTTGGCCGCTAAAGGGTACACAAGGGTACAAAACTAAGAATAATATCCCATACTGGTACTGGTAATTGGACACTAGTGTCTCATTTTAGGCGGTTGTTGATAACACATGAAGTTCTCTTATTTTTGGAGCGTTAAATCGACCACCGATCTAACATAAAATAGACGTACAGACGGACTTCTATCAATGATTAGAAGTCCGCTGGTACTGGAAATAATTTTTTATACAGTTTGTTTCAGGCTTGCCTATACAAAAGTATTATTGAAATACGCAGCTTTATCAAGCCTACAATTGACTGGTTATTCAATCAACGTTTTCTAAGTGGCAATTTTCCATCGTCAATGGGTAGCGGTTCTGGCGACAGATTGGTGCAATGGTGTCATGTAGCACCTGGTTTTGTACCCTAGTGTACCCTTCAACGGCCAAGTCACACAACATTAACTATAATAATAAAGAAATCGCAGTAATGAACCTTAGACTTGGTACGACTTTGTCTAGATTTCATTACTTTTTAGAGATAAACAAGCAGCTCCATCGAGACTTGGCTAGTTTTTTTACAGAATGTTTTTGGTGGGATTTCACTTCTTTTTGTAGAAAGTAGAAACGTGGGCATATTCAGGCATATTGATTTATTTTTTATAATTTCTTATTTGACACATTTTTTTCTTTTTAGTAACATTTTTTTTTATTATTACAATACAAATATTTCTTTTCCTTTCTTCCGGTTCTGATTCTTGTACTTGACGTGTTGGTATCACCAATACTCTTAGTCCAATGCATTATATTTTGACCAAATTTTGAGCGAAATTAATATTTTAGTTTAATTTGTGTAATATTCTATTAGAATTAAGTTAAGAGAGCAGGCAGAGGGGAGGCATTCGCCCAGCAGTGGGACGCTATAGGCTATATTAAATTAGAAGATGTGATCTGATTTTTGCAATGACAGTCGATTTTTTTATGTACCAACTAGCTAGGCCTCGCGGTTTCACCCACTGTGATTTGAGGAAAAAAATAGCCTTTCTTCTTCTTAAAGCATAACCTTTCTCTTTAAATAGGCTATCCACCTCAGAGGAATTTTTCAATTCGAATCAATAGTTCTTGAGATTAGCGCGTTTAAACAAACAAACAAACAATTCAACTTTCAGGTTTACAATATTAGTATAGATTAGTACAGATTAAGATATATAAAACATATCTTTTACGCTTCCGCGGCGAAAATATTTATATGATTTAAGACTTTGATTGGATTGACAGAATAATCTGGAATTTTTCAAGGAGACCAATCAATTGAACTTTTTTTGTATCTAATTCAATCAATTGAACTTTCTTTTTTTGTAATCTAATTCTTTTGTACATTTATTATTTATTGTGTATTTAAGTAGCTTGATAATTTTCCTTAGTTTACACTAAATAAATTTCTGAACGCTCGCATAAATAATTATTTGACAACCAATATGTATAATGTCAATCCGTTTTCATTACTGACATTATTATTAATTTTTAATATCTAAAATACGCCAATATCCGTATATTGTGGATATATGTTGTCGATTCGAAACCTTTATTTAAATACGTTCTTTAATTTAAGGGTAGAGTTTACCATATCGACGAGATGAACAATAAATGTTTGACAGTTACGAAACACGAACATTATATACATATACTTCCATACGAATTTTCATTCCCACCTTTCAACCCCTTACACCCTGTTTTTCGCATTATATTTTATGTAAAGGTGGTATATCGATCTCTTCTAATAGTTTGATTGGGCTCTTGTGTTTTTTAATCAGGGTCACCAGGTACTCCAGATCTTCGATTATCCTAGTTTTTATAGTTTTCCCTTTATGTAGCCATTAAACCCTAACTCTGTACCAAATTTCAGCTCTCTGAGTTTATGGGAAGTACTAGTTCTATTTTGATGATCATGAGTGAGTGAGTGTCGTAAATGCGAAACTTTGCTTTCGCTTAACTTCTGAACTAAATGACCTACAGACTTGAAATTTTGGATTTTAAGTATGTGATTATAGCTTACTCGATGACGAAAATTTCAGCGTTCTGGTCTTATCCAGAGGTTCTCAAATAGGGGCCTGAAAATGCGGCGAAATGGTTCGGGTAAAGGATGGTACGGCAGTGTTTGCTTCGCGCTCGACTTGGCGGGGGCACTGCCGTGCCCCCCGATTTCCAGAGAAGCCGAGTATTTAGATTTTTATCTACAAGTTATTCAACCGAGAAATGTTATGTTTGCTTTTTCTTACCGTCTTCGGTCTGTGTATTTCAAAGCCTGCAGTTGCATGGTTATCCCGACATTCGGTCGGCTTTTTAAGCTTTTTTCAAAAACACTCAATCACTCTTTTTACAAGTTAAAAGTAATAACAAATTTACTTAACTTATGTAGGATTATTTAACAGTTTATTGAAGTAAAACTTCTTTAGAATCGTTGTGATTTCAAACCGGATGCAACGGAAAAACGACATGGAAGGGCGCGCCGCACTGCGGCCGCGCCGCGCTGCACGCCCGCGCCGCGCTACTTTGTAAATCTATGTAAATAATTTTAAATTAGTTTGCCAAAGAAGTTTCACTTCTGACATGTGTACTTTGTACACACGCATTTTTTTTTACTTTATATTTAAAAAGAAAGAACTATTTATTACCTATCACAACAGACGTTGAAGTATGAGTAATTTTCTTTCGTTTATTATACACATGTTATTCGCTTCAGCCTGTTGTAATATCCCACTGCTGAGTATAGGCCGTATTGGGCTTTCTCCATGTAGGAGAAGGATCAGTGCTTAATCCACCATGCCACTACAATGAGGGTTGGCGGATAATTATATTCCCTACTATGAGTAACGATCGCTGTTAGGTGTACATAATAACAACCAGGACCGACGCCTTAACGTGCTCTCCGGGGCACATGCTATTCATTCTATTCCATTAGAAAGTTGAAAATAACATAAGCAACTTATTATATAATAAGTAAAATGAAAAATGAAAACACTTATTTCGCCATAAGGTGATACACACACTTAACGAAAGTAAAAAAAAATAACATTTACAAAAAAAAAAAAACACTAAACAGTAATAAAATAAATAAAAGAAAGTTGAGGTAGCAAAATATTAAACAATAATATATAAATTTACATTAACCCTAGGTACATCACAAACTAAGGTAATGTACCCAGTGTTATAAGCAACCTTAACTTAGTCAAAATTTCTAATGTCTCGGTAGACATTACCTACCTATCTTATCCTCGGCTTTATTAAATACCTATTACAATAAATAACGTAAAATAATGTCCCTAGTGTAGGCCGAGAGAAAAAAAAGCCGGAGAAAAAAACTCTCGGTACTCTTTTAAAAATTTCAAGTCAGATACAAGATAAAAATGCAAAAGTGGAACATGAAATGATCAGGACAAACACGAGACAGCCAATCGTGCTTGCCGAAACCACCATATGCCACCTGCTCACAATATAATATAATTATTTGTAACTATCTATTTACAGGGCGGGTCATAGACATAGCCTGGTCGAGCTATATTCAATCCCATGCCTTTTCATCATTAAGGTTTTTTTTTCATTCATTAATGCTATAACTAATAGGCTTTACTACTTAGTAACTCGCTTAGTACTCGCTTAGTAACTTTTTTAATCTTCAGTAAAGGCAGAGATTGAAGAGCAGCCGGAATCTTATTATATATTTGTCATCCTTGAACGGTAGACATAGCTCCGCAGCATTCGCAGTTAGGAAAGTACGACAAATGACCAACGTTGCTACTGCACGTTTAATATATTTTAGCTATTTCCACAGTGTTATGTCTTACGGTCTGTTGCTGTGGGGTAATGCTACAGATATTGAGACTGTATTCATTTTGCAAAAAAGGGCTATTCGCGGCATTTACGACCTTGGAACTCGAGTCTCCCTGCGGGATGTTTTTCCAAAGGTAGACATATTAACAATTGCGTCACAGTACATTTATAACAATATTATGTATATTCACCAGAATATTCATTGTTTTGAAACAAATGGTAATAATCGCAGTTTTAACCAACCTAATCAGGTTGGTTAAAATTCTTAGTAAAAGAATCTGAAAATTTTCGGACTTTCAAAACAATTAAATTTGGATTCGACGACTTTTGAAAATGGCATTAGGATTAAGGATGTAAATAATGTAAAATACATAATGAAATACCTCATGATTATTCACACAAACGATTATGAAAATATTTAAAATTCCATTATTTTTTAAATCCATAACTTAAAGATTGATTAATGAGATGTGAGAATGATGAGATTAAATAAGATTGTTGCATGTAAATTAAGTATAATAAATACAAATAATTGTTAAATAATTTGTATTTATCATACTCAATTCACGTGTAACAATCTTTCGATTTTATTTCCATATTTGTCGGATTACCTTACAACTTATTTGTTTCAATAAACTAGATTTGGCCCAGGACTTCGTTCGCAATATTCTTCACAATGCTCCAATGCGTGCTCCGCTCCTATTTTTCTTCCTCGGTAAGTAGATTGTTCGAATTAGTAGTTCCTAAGATTATCGCGTAGGTACACTACATACAACCAAACAAGATACAACTGAGAGTCATTAAAAAGTAGAAGAAAGAATTGCATTGTCTCAAACTTCTTGGCATGTATGAAAGTACCTTTGTGAAAATTTTAAAAATATGTGTCAAAGGGAAGAAGGAAAAGTACCAATCAAGCATTATTATTATTATTATTATTTCACATAGTATTTCCGACGTGAACACACTCGATTTTTCGATCCAAGTAATTTAATTTTTTTTTTGTGAAATGATGTTTCGTCTTTCAATCGTTGACGGTGATTTTGAACCCTATTCTGCTCTATAATAGTTGTAAAATCTCTTGTATTTGAGCAGTGGAGGTCTCTACGCATAAGCATTTGTATTCTTTTGGAAAGAGTGTACAGTTCTGGCGAAACTGCTTGGGCAGTGGGCATCTCGCACCTTCGCCGCATCAGATCCAAGGCTTCGGGAGAAAGTTTAGACTTCTTCGTTGATTTCGTCGGCGGAAAATGTCTGTGATCCAGTGTACACACTAGTGATGCAACGGAAGTGTCTTAACGGAACCAGAAACGGAAACAGATGTCAAACGTAGCAGAAACGGAAACGGATGCAGAAACGAAAGTGTATTTATATGAAAAAAAATTAATAAATTTAAGAATTTTTTTAAGAAATAGATATATTAGAAATCTACAATAGAACACAATATTGCAACTTAAAATTATTTTAATATTCAAAACTTAGTAGTGGTAAGTGAAACTTTCAACTCTCAACCGTCGTAAACTTCCGTTTACATCTCCGTTATAAAAGTTGCGGAAACAGAAGCAGAAACGGATGTTGAAAAGAGTGCGGAACTTCCGCACTTGCGGAAACAGAAACAGAGATCTGTTGCATCACTAGTACACACCGTCTTCACCACGTTGTCGGGCATCTCCTCCGCATCATTGGTGCTTTCCAGAGAATTGAAATGATTTTGAAGTTCTAATTGACACTGCTCGGAGCCACACGGAGATTAGATTTCATAAGCGGTCCCGCTCTTTTCGGAGGCATATTCAGAGTGCCCCGCAACCGCCGGAACTCATGAGTATCTGCCCATAGTCACGACGCGGGGCAGGCGGGTTGATGACCGCAGGATTGGCCTGTCTTCGGTCTGTATATTTGAAAGCCAGCAGTTGATTGGTTATCTCGACATCGTTAGGCTTCCATAGTTCCAAGTTAATATAGGAACTTTCTTATTCCTTAGTCGCCTTTTACGACACCTACGGGAAGAGAGGGAGAGTCTAAATTCTGTATTGGCATAACCGCATAGCAAACAGCTTAAACTTATTGTTTCCTAACCTAGAACTATAATAAAGGAAACTATTTTCTCAAGATGTCCGAACAATAGAAATAACGCGAATAGTATTGTTACGAGTACACAAAATTAAGGAGCTTGCGCCATCTAGCGGGGAGCGGAGGAACCACGTTGTGTGCTGTACAAACCACTTTGTTACAAAGACAACGTGAAACATCCACTCAATACTAGATGGCGCTAGAGGACATATAGGTGAATGAACTACAGATCGAGTACACGCACGAACATTCTAGAACTGTCTGGGTGCAGGCTCGGCCCGGTATAAAAAGGCCGATTGAGGCCGAGCGGAGTCAGTTCAGTTTGAGCTAACGACGAAGCGACTTCGAAGTGAATACTAGTGATCAAGAAGTGATACCAGCGGAAACCTACGACATTGGCTACGACCTCGGACATTGTTAGTGCTTACTGTGTGTACCTAGTGATTAGTGTTTGTACTTAGTGCGTAGTGTTGTACCTAGTGCTTGTGTCGGACCTAGTGCTAGTGAATAAAGTCTCTAAAAGAGTCAGAAGGTCTTTCTCTCCAAATCGTTCGAACCCTAACACGTAACAGTATTAATCAAATACGCATTATTAAATATAACTCGAAAACACTTGTTAGATCTCACTTAAATTTAAATGGAACCACATGACGCACCCCCATTCGATTAAAAATAAAAATTATCAAAATAGGTCCATCGAGTCAAAAGTTCTGAGGTAAACATATATATTTTTTTAAATACAACCGAATTGCAACCGAATTGAGGACCTCCTGCTTTTTTGAAAGTCGGTTAAAAATAGGATGAGCTAAGTTATATTAAAATCACGAATTGATATCTCACTAAGCGAAATAAATCAATTATGACACATACAAATTGTAGTCATTGACATTTAAGTTATCAGTTTATTAATTTTTTTATATAAACTACATTTGTATATTGACATTGAATTAAAAGCATCAGTTACGTGCAGTCGCTTCCCACTAAATATAGTAGATAGTAGTGCTACAATCCCTTATTCTAATAAAGTAAAAAATTTGGGTCTAATAATGGATTGTAACATGACCTGGGTGGCTCATATCAACGAGGTCAGCAAACGTATGCATCACACTTTCCACTCTCTCAAGCGTCTTCAATTCTTTCTTCCTTTTTCTACCAAAATTATGCTTGCGCAATCTCTTCTTCTCCCTATACTTGACTACGCTGATGTCTGCTACTTAGATGCGACTGCGGAGCAATTGAACAAACTAGAGCGTCTTCAAAATCTCGCTATTCGCTTTATTTTTGGCTTACGTAAGTATGACCATATATCAAACTTTCGTGCTCAACTTAAATGGCTCCCAATCCGCCTTCGCCGTGATATGCACATCCTGTCGTTCCTCTACAGAGTACTCCATGATCCTAATTCTCCTGCTTACCTGCGTTCTCGTTTCCAAATTCTCCCTCCTCCCTCACGTTCTAGGCGGTCTTGCATCACTACGATGCTTGACATACCGAAGAGCAACACCAAATTCCGCTTGCACTCTTTTTCGGTGTATGGTGCATCGCTCTGGAACAAACTTCCTAAATATATCCAACTTAGTCCCTCTATCTATATTTTTAAAAAGAAGCTGAAACAACACCTCCTTACTCAAATTAATCCGTAAATATCTTTACATTAATGTTTACTTGTATTGTGTATTATGTAATATGTATATTACGAGTATGTATGTATTTTATATGAATATATATGTAATATTTATGTGTATATTATATATAAGTAGTGGTGTGTGTATGTATATAGTATGTATATGTAGTATATATATATATATATATATATATATATCGTATGATGTTATGAATATTAATTAATTAGCTTTTCATTTCCAAGAATCTGTATATTGTCTACATCACTGCACTTTCTTAGCCTGCTATATTACATTAGTTTACACTATCACAGGTTGGCTGGAAGAGATCTCTTTTAGAGATAAGTCCACCGTTGCAAACTAAATTTGTATACAAATAACTGTACAAAATTTTAAGTGCAATAAAGAATATAAATAGATTTATAATCGATATCTCTCTAATCCATCGTTATTCGTATTTGATTAAATATCTAAGCCTGATTCTTCCGTAGGCATATGACTCATAATTTATACTTATTGTGGCCCAGTAATACCTACTAAGAATAAAATTTCATACACAATGCATATGCCAATGTTGTCTGGTAGAAGATGCAGCAGCTTCGTAAAAACTGTACATTTCACAATTTTACTAGCTGAAGTAGCAGGTGGTGACGTGCGTCACAGGATTGGTGGCCGCAGAAGCAGACGAGTCCTCTGCGTCTTAGCAAACTCAGTGTGAGCCGCCCTCAGTAGTAGCCCTAGTAGAGCTAGACCGACGATCTACGTAAGATCGCCGGCGGAAGCTGGATGATAATTGCAGACAACCGACATATTGGCGAGAGCTTGGAGAGGTCTAATTCAGCATTGGACTGCAATAGACTAAAGGATTCAAAGACAATTTTACAGTATAGTATTTAAAATGAATTTTTCTGTACGATATTCTGAACATTTAATTATTTTCGGTCACTAATAAAATTAATGTAATAAAGATTAATTAATAAAATATTTCTAAAGAATACTGTTATCTTAACTTTGTTTGATCTGAGATTACGTTTAGCAGTCAATCATTTTAGGTAAATTGTGATTACGTTTATCAAAAGTAGACTAGATTTTTTTTTTACAAGAGACAAAATTTAACAGGATTTTAATTAAATAAATATTCACTCAGGAACGACGGCTCTCCGTAGCACGGTGGGGAGACCCAAAAGGGCCACAAGGACTGCACAAACACCCAGACTACGGGAAACATCTGTATCACAGATTAGTAAATAGTACTACGTACCTATCTGTATGACCAATACAAATGTTTGTCATGTGCGGGAATCGAATCCGCAACCGTACGTGACCGTTGCGCCAACGCGTCGTCGTTTATCAAAATTATAAGAGGAGTTTAATATATTAGAAATTCCTCGCCTATGTCAAAAATGAATACTTTCAAAATTACAGAACAGTCGAGTACAGCAATGTGGAACTCAACGAATTGCGAGTTTTCATATATGAATACATAGCATTATAATATTATATCAAACTGAAAATCCTATAAAGACAAAAATTTGAAACTCGTATTTGAATATTACTGAAAAGTAAGAAATAAATATTCATTTGAAATTCAAATTTCTTACCTACGTAAACGTTATGTACTATAATAGTAAGTGCGTCGTAATTACGAGTATATTTGTTAAAAATATCACGTGTTTAGATAAAAATCGTTACAATAAAATACTCAAGCGCATCAGATTTTTATACAGACGTTTCAACTCGATATATACTAGTGGTACCCAACCTTTAATCTGACAATTTTGTAAAGGAATTTTCTTCATCTGACAATTAATTATTGAAGTGATACTTCTTTAGGCGAATGGGGGGTAAAATTTGAGCGACCGGTAACACGGCAGCGTCAGGGACGGTCAGTACTTGGATGGGTGACCGCCTGGGAACACCGCGTGACGTTAATTTTTTGTTTTTTTTTTCAATTACATAGTTTTTTTTGTATTTTAAATTCGTTTTTTTATTATTAGTTTTTTTGAATTAGTTTGACAAAGAAGTTTCACTTCCGACAGGTGTCACAGGTGTACTTTGTACGCACGCAATTTTTTTACTATTTTTATTTCTATTTTTGTTGTTAATTTATTCATGTAAAAATAAAAAAAATAAACTCAACAGAAAAAATATATACCTATTATAAAATATATAATTATATTTAAAGAGCGACGTGGAGCGGGAAATACATAATATTCGGTGGTTGTACGCGTATTACACACTATTGATAATAATTTTAGATACTTCGGCTTATGGAAATCGTCAGAATATAATATTAATTCTATAATTTTCAAGTAATTTTCTTTACAGTAAAAAAAAATTCAACTGCGCTCGAGTATTTCGAGATAAACATTTTTTTTGCAACTTTGTGAATCGATTAATTGTTTACGTCACGTTCAAATCGTCAGATTATTATATAAAGTAATTTTGTTTTCTGCATGTAATGAACTTATTTTGTTTAAATCTGACGCGCCTGATTTGTTTTGTAGATCGATTTTTTTTACTAATCTGACCGACTGCTCTGAACGCATCCCCCTATATTGAGGGATCAAGACTGGGTAAAAGTATCTAACAGTGTATAAGGATTCTCCCCTCGGCCCTCATATTAATCTGACGCGCCTCTGTGACTACTGAAATCCTCGCTTGGTGAAAGCTATAATTTATGTTGTTTAGCTTCTTAAAAATTTATTTTTATTGATATTGTCGATGGTGTATCTTCACTACATATTATAAAACAAAGTCTCTTCTCGCTGTCTGTCTGTCTGTATATATGTTTAGATCTTTAAAACTACGCAACGGATTTTGATGCGGTTTTCTTTTGTAAATAGAGTGATTCCAGAAAAAGGTTTATATGTACTTATAATACATGCATAATATAGTAGAGGAACACTGATAGTTTTAAAGTTTTCTAATGTGATGTCGTAGGTAAATAAACACATTTTTTGCGCTTAGATTGCAAATATTTATTTTATATTTAGTATCAGCATTGCACCCGTGCGAAGCCGGATCGGGTCGCTAGTTTTATAAATAAATAAATACACTTTTATGAAGAGATTTTTCTGATAATCTATTTTAATTGGTACATTTTAATGTAAACGTAGTCACATTGACATTGAGCAGCATTTACATGCACTCCAATCTGTACGGGTTTATTTATTGTGGGTTTTTGATATGATTCATAGATTTCGTGATATTTTAAATTGTGATAAACAGGAAGTGGACATATATAACGTATACTTTTATGTGAAAACGTATTTGACTGTACCAATTGTTTCTTAACTCATAATTACTTCATTTATTTAAGCTTGGCATAGTAGGTACTGAGCTTAGGATGTGATATCAAGGGCAACCTGAATATTTTATGTTTTTGTACACATTTGGTCGATCCTATAGAGATATCTTTTTTTAAATATATTACACATAAATAATCCACATAATATGTTTCCTTGCTTCAGTCCGCAGTCAGGCAGACCACGGTGGGCAAGCGGGTTGATGACCGCAGGGCTGGCTTTGCAGACGCTGCTGCCTGTCTTCGGCGGTTCGGCCTGTGTATTTCAAAGCCAGCAGTTGGATGGTTATCCCGCCACCGGTCGGCTTTATAAGTTCCAACGTTGTAGCGGAACTTTGTTATCCCTTAGTCGCCTCTTACGACACCCACGGGAAGAGAGGGGGGCGTCTACATTCTTTACTGCCGTAACCACAAAACTTAATATACACATACTCTCTAGATGCTAGGGTGGAAATCGAATGCACAATCCCCACAACAGAAAGTAGGGTCACTACAATATGCGCCAAAGGGCTAATCAAATATGTGTAATTTCGCAAACAAGCAGTAGCAATAACTTTATTTTTCAAATATTTTATTTTTTAGTTTTCAACCTTTCTGTGTCATGAGCATCTTTTATTTATTGACTTCAAAAGTTTTATATTTCTTCTCTAACAATTATTCTTTTCTAACATCATATCTCCATTATACTTAGAACATACTATGAATTGTGTTTTTTTTTCACTCTTGTACTAAACAGTGCTGGCCTGAATTTGATGACCAATCAATGACCATCGGTTTTAATAATCGTATTCAATTTGATAGGATATCTCGGCCCTCATCAATTTATTTAGTTTTTATTACAACAACCGCAATATTTGCGTGACCTTAAATAACCTTGCCCGGTATCATTACTACGTCGCCTTCAGCATAAAGCTTGTGTGAGAGAGTTTCTAAGGAATAATGTTTGTCACGACTGTTTTTACAAATATTTATCAGCGGTGATAATATTTGATGCAAAAATTAAAATCATCAAAAAGAAAATGAAGGCGAAATTTTGTTTTATAATTAAAAAGAAACTAATACCGTATTTTACTATTTAACATTTTGGTGTCTAAACTTGTTTTCTACAATATAATTTATAATAATGCATAAAGTGTGGTAATCTATCAAAATTGCGCCATTTACTGGATACTACTTACATTCGAACTAATGAGCACATAAAAAAGTAAAATTGTGCACGAACTACAGATTACCAATTTTTTAATACATCTCTATTCATTTTTTGGGGAAACTCGTGCGAACGCTGATACTAATCTCACACATCATACACAGCGAGGAAGATGGCGAAAACTAAGCCAAGATATTATATTTCATATGTTTTTATTATAATTATTTCATAATTAATTTCTAGTATTATTAATAATTATTTGTAATACTTTTTATAGATCAAATATTTGACCTTTGAAACTGGTCAAGAGCGAACTACAAGGTAAGCCTAATAACATAAGCATATAAACTATACATTTTATTGGATGCTCTTAAATGTTTGTCATATCTTTGAATTATTTTTAAAATTAAAATTGTTATTTATAAATAGTACGGGAGCTCTAGTACATATTTTTTACCTGATTACTATCAAGCTAATTTTCCGGGAGTAGCTTCATTTTGATGAGACGAACAAAAAGTTCCTCTTCGAAAACTCTCGATTGTGGTAGATAATAGAGTTAGCAGGAGATAGAGCAGCAGCGAGCGTAGGACCGGGATAACGTACCACGCAATTTGTAGGACAATATTACCATCAAATTATATAAATATAGAATCAACTAAAAGAAAAAAATTAAATAAAATTTAATAAATATCAAGTTTTGATGACCTTACGAGGTCATCAAGTTGATGACCTCGTAAGGTCATCAAAAATTATTACTAAACAGCTGATTTTTTTTCTGTAATATTGTCCTACAAATTGCGTGGTACGTTATCCCGGTCCTACTCTATACCCGGTACTACTAACTCTATTATCTACCATAATCGAGAGTTTTCGAAGAGGAACTTTTTGTTCGTCTCATCGAAATGAAGCTAAACCGGAAAATTAGCTTGATAGTAAACAGGGGGAAAATATGTACTAGGGATCCCTACCTAAAATATACATGTACGCTAAAAGAGCGGATAAATCATTGAAATTTATGTAAAAAATCAATGATTTGTTATACCATATGAATTATTAACTCAAAACGTCTAGACAGACGCAGTGTTTTCCTTTATTTTTGTCGAACAAGGCTAAGACATACGATTAAGTCAGTTTCAGTTGTTTTTTAAAATTAGGAAAAAACGCTAAACAACCTAATATGTATCATTATTATTTTTATTTAGAAGCAACAGAATTTAATGTTCAGTATTGGTAATATTGTATTGTTCGATCTGATCTCGATATTTTTGTCAAAAAAAAATTAATATATCGCTTACACGCCACTATTCTTTTACAATAAGCAAGCAATAATTAGTTTACCATTGAAATAATTTACAGTTATTGCTATAAATAGTAATTTATGTCAATTTACATAAGCTATTAAAATTATATCTAGTGGAGTATGACATGGAAAAATACAATTATTTAGACTTTACCCAAATGAAATCGATGTAATCCTAATGTACAAATACAATACCTTATACGTAATGTTATAAATTTTTAAGCTGATTCGCACAAAAACTTTATAACATTCGCATTATAATAAAGCGATATGCCACAATGTCGTATTCGTGACGTCAAGAGCGTGTATATAGGTGGTTGCGCGGGAGATTAGTAAATAGTCGGAACGCGTGGTACGCGCCCCTCAGAACTCGAAATTAAATGGTTTTTTAGTGACCGGCCAGTGAAAGCCGGACATAGTAAGGTAGGGATAATAAATAATAAAAGTGATGTGTTTCATTTCCAATAAATCGATAATCACATATTTTTCAAAGTAACTAGTTTTATAGGTGGTGGTTATTTTTTATTTGTTATTTTATTTGGTTTGGTGATCACTTCGTAAAACAAGGTAACATATTCATGGTTCGTTACTTCGTGATATTTATTTTCAAAATAATAAAAAGGATTGCGATATGGAATTAGTTTTTATCTTTTAAGTAATAAAACTTTATAATCATAGTGGTTACTTTTTAAATACTGCTAATATTATATTTACAAAGAATAGTCAGTTACTTCAAATTAAAATAAATTATAAGTTTTTATTGTTACTCGCTGTTTTAAAGTTTTTATCTTTAAAACCAATACTGTTTTCTATTTAATTTTTTTATAATCTACTATTATTATAATACATAAACTATGTAATTTACTTTCAAATAAAAAGTGTATGTTTTATATCAAACAGAGAATAACCATTATCGCAGATATCAAACTAAGGATATCAATAACAAATTACATGGTCGTAAAAAATCATATTTTAATTGTAACATAATTTCATTCAATTAAAATATATAAAAAATACATATCTAACAAAAACATAATATCATATTTGAAATATTATTCGTATAAAGATATTATCACAAAGTTTTTTTTTTTTTATTTGTAAATCCGAATAAAGTAGATATAATATTGAAGCCACTTTTATCGCAATTATTTATAACGATAATGACAATTTATAATTTTAATATAATAATAAAGCATAAAAGGGTGCCATTCTAGTATCTAAATTTTCTGTGTTTCTATTGAAAATAACAACGAACTTGATTTATATTTCAATGTTAAAATTTTCCGTTCCTTTACGTAACTAGGCATAACATATACATTGGAAAGAGGCTAGCAAGTTGGAGCAGTTAGTGGTGCTTTCAGTCCTAGTCCGAATCTGGGTGTAATATATACATATATCTCTATCTATACCTATATAATATAAAAGATATTTCCACCCATATATTGACTCATCAGTCATCACGATATCTCTGGAACCATAAGGCGTAGAGACTTGAAATTTGGTAGGAATATTCCTTTCGCTGAGTAGAGGTCAGCTAAGAACGGATTTTACGAAATTCCACCCACAAGAGGGGGTTGCGGGGGTTAATAACATATATGGCAAAAAACCGTTTGCGGGGTCAACTAGTATATCTATATATTTATGTATTTATATATGTACTATTCATATATGTATCTAAAAATTATATCAGTCGGCTGTTACCTATAAGCACAAGCATTAAGTTGCTTACCATAGAAACAGATGACCAGGTAGTAGGTATACTAATAAATTTAAAATTTGTTCTAAATTAATTCAACGTTAACTACGTATTATTTTGTAACTCTCCATATGTCTTCATGAAAACCAAATTAACACGGCTATTATTTTAATTTATGCTCACGTATTTTACATAAAAATTCAAGTGATATATTTTGCGTCGTTACTTTTTGTTATACAGTCTTTTTAAATATTTTATTTAAAAAAGAGAGAACATTTACTTATTCCATTCTATGATAATTATTGTTTCAAATTGTTTTAAAATAGGAATTATTTTATTTTATAATTTTTAAATGTAAATAAATGTAGGTATTACTTTAATACTCGTATACCTACGCAAATTTTAATCTATACTTAAAATGAGCCTATCACTTAGATTATTGTGATATGTAAATACATTTTATGAAAGTAACGTTTTAAGTACGATTCATAGATCACGTACCTATGGGAGAGAAATATTTATAAAATAAATAAAAAGTTATAACTTCGTATAAAATAACAAGATATTGTTATTTTTACAAGTGTTTTAAAGCTGTGTTCATCATTCGAACAAGTTTGTGCTAAATGTGTTACTAACATAGGTATACATTAAACGTGTTCATTATTTTAAAAAATATACATACTAGTTTTGTATTTAGAATATTGAATATTAATTAAAAGGAATTATAATACGAAGTATTTTAATACTTTATCCACGTTTTACCTGTGTATTACCTGTGTCAAGTTATATTATCTGTGTCAAGAAATAATATTTTTAAGAGATAAAATATTAACCACTTTCATCAAATACAGCCCTTAAAATTATGATTGGTTGAACACGAGCTTTAAAATTACATTCCTACAAACGACTTCAAGCGTTACTATTTCAATTTCTCATTAATTCATTTTTATTCTACTATTTCAAGCGTTATTTTTGAAAAGGTTGAGAAAGTTTCATCACATTTAATATTGTCTGCAAACATACTATACAAAAATATCTTTCCACTCTTCGTCTTTTTTGAAGTCTGCTAATGGTATCGCTTTATTAGTTAGGTGACGCGTATTGTTAGCATCTTATATTTTATACTAATATATAAAGCTGAAGATTTTGTTTGTTTGTTTGTTTGTTTGTTTGAACGTGGTAATCTCTGGTTCTACTGGGCCGATTTGAAAAATTCTTTCAGTGTTAGATAGCCCATTTATCGAGGAAGGCTATAGGCTATGTATCATCACGCTAAGACCAATAGGAGCGGAGTCCACGCCGACGAAGTCGCGCGCAGAAGCTAGTAACAAAATATAACAATGACAATTTTATATTTTAACAGGAAGTCAAAACCAAAATGAGTTACGCGGCCACTGAAAACGTCGTACCCAGCAGTACGTGGGCTGCCACTAATCTCTTCTACGTGCTGTTGGTACCCGCAGTACTCCTGTGGTATGCGTACTGGCGCATGTCCAGACGGCATCTGTATGAGCTCGCAGATAAAATAGCGGGACCCAAGGGCTTTCCTTTAATTGGAAACGCTCTTGAATTTACTGGAGGCTCAGCCGGTAAGTTTGAAAAATAATTTAATTAAGATAATTATTGTTAAAGTCAAATAATTTAGGAAAAACCAATTTTAGAGAGTCTAATTAATAATGGTAGCTACTTATGTTTCTGCTAATGATTATAATTTCTTTATGCATAAAAAAACGAATAAAAAGAATGGTTAGACTTTCTTTCATTAAGAAATTTAACTAGCTAACTTTTTAACTAGCTATACCCGCACGAATAATTCGCAATAAATAAGTATAATAATTATCACTTTACATAATTACAAAAAAAGTATTGTAACGTGAGTTGATTTGAAATTGAACAAAAAATTTACCGTCAATCATGTTGACGTTGTTTCAAAATTAAAGCCGTCATACATAGGTATATAATTTTAGAATTAATTAATTTACAAAAAAAAGCAACAACAAATTTTTTAGTTGTTGTCGCCGGTAGAGCAAACAATTATCTATAAAATGGTATATGATTTATGTGGAATAATTGTGAGGCCTTATCTAAAAAGGGAGACAAACATCTTAAACCTTAGCGTATATACTAATGGTCGCCCAGAGGTCGAAATTCGACCATAATTAAATTAAATTAATTAATGATAAAATTTTTGATTAAATTAAAGAAACCCAAAAAATTATGAAAATAAAGAACCTTTTTAAAAAAAATTAATTTGACTACAGACTGTCAATTGACAAAAGAATATAATATGCGTGTGTGTATCAAATACATAGTAGTGTGTGTAATGTTTTTTTATTGATTTAATGCATTTTTATGCATAATTTTAAAAAAAATATTAGTTTTCTGCACTCCTTCTCTATTATAAATGATAAGTGTGCGTACTCCTCCATCTGCGCAATTTTCGTAAAAAAGGGATACAAAGTTTTGCTTCACGTATTAATATATAGATGATAAGTCACCTGTATCATAGTCATTTATATCAAATTTTTCAAGCAAGTAACAAAATTATTTTCAACAGATATTTTCAAAAGAGTCGTGGAAAGGGGAAAGGAATTCGAATCTGAAAATGCCGTCAAGATCTGGATTGGACCTAGGCTTTTAGTATTCTTGTTCGATCCTCGCGATGTTGAAGTCATCCTAAGCAGTCACGTCCACATCGACAAAGCCGAAGACTACAGGTTCTTCAAGCCTTGGCTAGGAAACGGTCTTCTCATCAGTACTGGTAAAACAACAATAGCTTAACCCAACAAACATTGAAACCAATTTTCTGATACCAACGAATGGAATATATTTGCCAAGTACACATTGATACGGTATTTATTACGCAATAAATAAAATACATTAAAGAATATATATCTATAAATAAAGATAGCTTACAATCTTAAACATTACAACCACTGGACTGAATACTAATAACGGCAGATACTTTGAAAATTTAAAATTTGCCTCTACTTCACTCTTACATACATGTTTACTTTAGGTCAGAAATGGCGTTCCCACCGAAAATTGATTGCTCCTACTTTCCACTTGAACGTTCTCAAGAGCTTCATCGATTTATTCAACGCCAACTCCAGAGCCGTGGTTGACAAGCTAAAGAAAGAAGCCGGATCCTTCGATTGCCATGACTACATGAGCGAATGTACCGTTGAAATCCTTCTAGGTATGTATTACATATTCCAGGATGTCAGTTTCAACTATAAAAATATAATTGATAAATAACCATTAAAGAAATATAATATAAATTTATTCAAACGTCAAATAAAAATAAATTTCATAACTTACATTTTAGATAGCCTTTAGTGATATTCTAGACCTTGACCGAATTAAAATTTTAAAATTCAAATACATAAAATATAAACAAAAAAAATTACGTGTTATATTACGGTTTCGAATATGTTACACTTTCGATTTAAACAATAATCATAGGAAAATGATGAGCGTACGTTTCATACATGTTTCATTTAATCATATGAGTAATTAGGAAGTAAAAAGGAAGCAAGGATTTTTCTTCAAGGAAGCAGTAAACATCTAGTTTTATCCTACCTCAAACTCAAGCATTAACTCATTGTAATAAGGTTAAATAATACGTGAATAATACTATAGAATATCTGTATACTTCTCGCCTATTTAAAAACAAGGTCAAATTAGTACTTTAATATGCATAATTAACTTCCAAGACTATATTTTTTATTAATTACGCTAGCGTATCCGTGACTTAGCTAACGTGAACTTTAGCAGTAAACTATTAAGCTATTTAAAATGCACTATCTATAGAAAAATATTCAAATTTCGCGATAAATCAAATCTGGGGCCAGTCACCGGTCATAGCATATTAATTTATGTATTGTATATCATTAACGATAAAAAAAAACAAATGGTTACAGCTTGTGTATTTCTAAGGAAAAAAAACTTTAGGAAATTTACTATGTCTATTGCAACTTGTACTCCAAATGCCAACTATATTAATTATTTTATATTTTATTATTATACAAATTATTTAATCAATGCGTTCATTGGAACTAATTTTATACGTCTATACTAATGAAGGAATAAGTTATTATTTGGGTAACAACTTAAAATTAGCATGAAAATGGCAAGGATAAATAAACCACTTAAAATTAACCTACATAATTTTTGATGCATGGTTACTTCATATTGATCTCTATCTCAAGGATCAACTACGAAATAAGTTAGATATAAAAAACAATTTGTACGCCAAGTCACGTATATGAATTACTATCAACACTGACCGCCATGCTCCAAAGAACTGTTCTTGAGATTTTACCCCACCACATCTCAGTAATGTTTTACAGAACGAAGCAAAATTACTAGTTTATTTAATTTCCTAGTACTGTGCCATAATATGTGTTAATTATTCTTATAATAGTATACGTAGAAGGTTCTACGTAAATCCTTCAATTTCAATTAATTGGTCAAGAGATTATGATAATAATTCTTATTGCGTTAAATAACTTTGTTTTATACCTCATATCAGATGACGTTAAATAAATTGATCATGAATGTTTAACCTACTTTATAAATATACTCGCTTGAATCATTTCATGACTCATAGTTGATTATCTAGAAAATTAAATTATGTATTTAATTTGGTTAAGTACAAAATATGACAATACCACAAAATTTAAACTTAGCCTTCTTAATCTATATACTAAAAATATAAATCACTTTATTGCTAAACATCATCACTGGTGTATCGAATAGGCTTACTAACCATGTTGATATAAGGAAAAGTGAGTACGTACGCATCAAGTGTCAAGTTGAGCGACCCCCCACAACCGCACGTAATATTAATGGGCGATAATCACCATACGTACTATCCGTAGGCAGAATATAATTGTCCATTAGTATAATGATTGCGAAAATTGAAAGTAAATCAAGAATGCTATATCTCTTTTTCTGCTTTTCCATTAGTGTTTACTAAGTGCTCTCGCAGCAATGCGTTATATAGTTTCGCCCGTGTTTTTGTTTGTATGTTATACATTATGAATAGTTTTAAAAATAGTATTAGTACTAAAAGTAATAATAATTTACTTGTCTGTAGAAACTGCTATGGGTGTAAACAAGAGTACTCAGGACCAAAGTGGATTTGAATATGCTATGGCTGTTATGAAAATGTGCGACATCCTCCACTTAAGACATACTAAAATTTGGCTGAGACCCGACCTTTTATTTAACTTCACACAGTATGCTAAGTTGCAAAATAACCTTCTTGACGTTATCCACGGATTGACAAAGAAGGTAGCTTTTTATTTTTATTACACTGTTTGAACAAAAACTACGATATAATTTAATAAAACACTGAAAATTAATATGCATTAAATAATTTCTTTAGGTAATCAAGAAGAAGAAGGAAGAATTCAAATCTGGCAAAAAACCCGCCGTCGTAGAAACTGCCGAGGTATCAGACAAGAAAGATGCTTTGTCTGCAAAAGTGACATCAGTCGAGGGACTATCTTTCGGTCAGTCTGCTGGACTTAAAGACGATTTGGACGTAGACGACGATGTAGGCCAGAAAAAACGTCTTGCTTTCCTCGACCTTCTTCTTGAGAGTGCTCAAGGTGGAGTAGTTATTTCCGATGAAGAGATAAAAGAACAAGTAGACACTATTATGTTCGAGGTAATATGTTTTTTATATATTTAACATTTTGTCGTCATGGAGTGAATATTTGTTTTTAGCAAAAAACGTAACATTTTTTTAGGGCCACGACACAACAGCTGCTGGTAGCAGTTTCTTCTTATCCTTAATGGGAATTCATCAAGATATACAAGACAAGGTTGTCGAAGAACTAGATCAAATATTTGGTGACTCTGACCGACCAGCCACCTTCCAAGATACTTTAGAAATGAAGTATTTGGAGAGATGTCTTATGGAAACTCTTCGACTTTTCCCTCCAGTACCAATTATCGCTCGTCACTTGAAACAAGATGTTACTATGCGTAAGTACCACTTTCATAAAAAAAATGTAATAATGAATAAGTGAAAAATATTTTATATTTTCATGTGAATAGACTATTTGCAGTATATTTAATAACTGTTATTAATTTTTAGCATCCAATGGCAAGAAAATACCAGCCGGTACTACAGTTGTTATTGCCACATTCAAACTACATCGCCGCGCTGATGTTTATCCCAATCCTGACACGTTCGACCCCGACAATTTCCTCCCAGAACGCTCTGCCAATCGTCACTACTATGCATTCGTACCTTTCTCGGCTGGTCCCCGAAGCTGTGTCGGTAAGTACTAATACGTTTTAAAAACAATTCCATTTTTAAGTGAAACTTCTTTAGACGCATGTGGGGTAAAATTTGAGCGACCGCTAACGCGGCAACGTAAGGGACGGTCAGTACTTGAATGGGTGACCGCCTGGGAACAACGCGTGACGTTGGCTTTTTGTTTTTCTTTTTTGCAATTACTATTTTTTGTATTTTAAATTCGTTTTGTTTAATTAGTTTTTATTTTAAGTAGTATTTTTGAATTAGTTTTTTTAAAATTAGTTTGGCAAAGAAGTTTTACTTTTGATATGTGTACTTTGTACGCACGCAATTTTGTTTTGTTTTATCCTTCAATGTCAAATAAAAGGTAAAACTATATAAAATTTTAAACAACTGTATGAAAAAAATATTGTATTCGATATTAGAAAGACTTTTTATCTGTGTGTGCTTTACTATTTTTTTAACTATACGGTTTATTATAGGTCGTAAATACGCCATGTTGAAGTTGAAGATTATCCTCTCTACTATTCTGAGAAATTTCCGAGTTTACTCCGACCTTAAAGAATCTGACTTCAAACTGCAGGCAGATATTATTTTGAAACGTGCCGAAGGATTTAAAGTACGCTTGGAGCCCCGCAAAAGGACGGCAAAAGCTTAAGAGAAATATACCAATATAGAACAAACCCAAATACTTAATATTACTGTGTGCACATTTTACAGTATCTAGAATTAATATCATGTGATACCAGTACTGACTAAATTATTGTTAATTTAATTTCTAAGATCGATAGTTTATCAACGGTGGAAGAACTTAATACTTGGGATCGAAGGATTTACTATTGTTTTGCTTTAGTAAAAGTTGTGTTGTAAATAGTCAATGTAAATTATGAGGATAATGTTGGAGCAATAAACAATAAATAAAAATATTAGATAGTATTTCATTATATAATATTAACATTACTCAACATCAGGCGATACTACTTCTCAACTTTCTAATGTCATCAACAGTATCTGTCCTATTTAATAATCCACCGGCTTCTGAATTTTCTGTTACCATATTCCTCTTCTCCAATTGAATTCTATAAAACAGAATTTTTAAACATTCACTTTGAAAAATTCGCAAACAATTATTATTGGAACATTTGATAACAGTTAATAGTCAAAGATATTAATCATACTTTCGACTTAAACGCTTTGGCCAGTTATTACTAGATTTCGCCGTAGCCAAAATCTATCATATAATACCTAATCATGTTAGAATACAAATGACATACCGTAACACATCCAGCGGTGTTCTGTTATGGACTGGACACGTACAAGGAATGTATTCGTGATGTTGTTTTGCGACCCACCACCCAGCTCGCGACAATTTCCACTCGATCATTTTTATTTTAGCAACAGTGCATTTACCAGACTCTCTTATCAAATTGAAAAAGGAAGACATCAATTCTTGACCTGAAAATAATTTCGTATTAGCGACATACTTATATTAATACTTGTTGTTCTTATCAAATTACGAAATAAGATTTAACATTGTTTATTTGCGGACGTTGCAAAATTGCACTTTAGGTTAATTTGTATTTGCGATATTTAAATGTATCATCTATTTTTATAAACCTAACTATAACGAGGTCAAGCATAAAATATTAAAAAGATGATTGTGAAAATTTGTGATGAGTTTGAATCGTTAAAAATCTAAAAACAATTGTAAATAGTTTCGTTTTTTTTTTTATTTGCTATATTTTTTTGGTTGCCGAACAAAATTAAGAAAAAATACGAGTATCAAATTTGTTATTCTACGTTTCGTTTCAACATTTCTTGTTTATTATGCTACAATTTATGACTCTACGCCAATTAAAAGTTTAAAACTAGTTGTTAGATGATTGTTTCTAAGGAATATTTATCCGGAAAATAAAAAATAACCTTGAATTATAATTTATTGTGCTACATTTATTTTACCAAAACATAAGATCGCGGAAATAACACCTTATATCTAATATTGCATTAATTATTTTAGTTTGACTAAAATCTATTTTTGTTTTTACATTTATAAACATTCGTTTAAAAGATACTTTAGAATCGTCACTTTAAAATTCTGTCATGTTCTACAACTGCTGTGTCGTCATTACTACCGACGACTTTGAAGATTGCCGGAAACGGTAGTTAGTCACCACTTTAAAATCGTTTGAATGTTATATGGTTGAATACAATTAGCACAAAAAAAACTTACTAAAATAGAAATATAGTAAATTAACGTCTATAAATCTTCCATAACACTTTGAAGCAAAGCAATATTCGTATTTATTGTAATACTAGTAACAGTTTATATCTAACATTATTAAAATAAAGTTAGTTAAATATGCAATAGGTACCTACATTGATTCAACTCTACTAATCCTACATTATTGTCGATATAATAAAAGAGTTTGTTTTAAACGCAACCATCTTAGAATTAGTCAAGGTACTGATATATATATATATATATATATATATATATTTACATCTAAATGTTGTTTATTGTAAAACGGTACTTGTTTAAAAATATAAAAAAAAAACAGCGACTTATTAGGCTATGGATACATTAACAAAGTTGCATTCCTAAGCGACAAATATGGAAACGCGCCGCTTATTCTGCTTAGAATATGATTTATATGATTTGATGATTATGTTTGCATTTCATATTCAAATTTAAAAGACGTTTGAATATATGTTTACTGAGTAAATAGACAAAGCAACGCTGTAAGTGACTTAATTTAATATTTTGTCAGATGATTATAGTACATTATAAAATTAATGAAATATATGTACATATAAATGGACATTAGCTATTATAACAGACTATACTATAATGTCAAGTCGATGATGTTAGTGACACTGTATAAAATCACACACACACACATAAACACACAACTACGTATAATATAATTATATACCAGCTGATATAGCCATCATCAATCTTGATTGTTCCGCTTCTTCTTCATAAATTTCTATGGCATCGGTTTTATATATAACGTCTAATCCACTCGCCGTTCCTTTGTCGTGTCTTACGGACGCTTCTGTTGGCTATAATATTTATCATCCACAATTTTAAATTAATCTCAATCTCTTAAAAACCGATTTATATTATAAAATCCGCCCGAGTAGACGTTATTAATATAATTATTTCTAATTTATAATAATATTAAAAATGTGAGAGTAACTTTGTCTGTCTGTTACGCTTTTAAACCTTGACCACTGAACTAATTTTGACGAGTTTTAGTACAAAGAGAGAAAAGACTTTGGGAAAGGACATTGGCTATCTTTTATCGCAAAAAAGGCTGGTGGCTTCTTTTTATTAACTTCTAATAAAACGCAGACAACGTCGCGGGTACCAGCTAGTGATAATATAATTTATAAAAACTATACATTCCAAAACCTACCCAAAATTACCAGTTAATAGTCATTAAAAAAATTATTTAGATATCCTAATATTTTTGTAAAAAAAAAGACGAAACATTGCACTAATATCTTATAAATCAGTGAACAAAATAAAATTCACAAAAGTTCTAGACAAATCAACAACTAATGATGAAATTTTCCACAGTTTGAATTATATTTCACAAAAACTTAAACAATAAAACGCCACGCTACGATTAACATAAATGAACTATTAACCACTACTTTCTCTAAAAAAAAATTGCTTAAAACTGTTCTATAAAACTTACTAAACAAGGCAAAATTTATTTTAGTTCATTACATTTTGCCAATTTAATCCCATAAAACACTGGAACGCTTCGGTCAGATGTTGTGTGCCCAATTCAGGTCTCTCTCGTCTCAAATGTAGTTCTCCTAGTAGATGCAAAGCTCGGCCTAGCTGTCTTCGAAGACCGTGCTCCATAGCCAAAGCACCCATTTCCGTTAGAAATTTGGCAGCCATTTCATGTTCACCTAATCTAAAATACATGAATATTTTACTGACATTGTAAATGAAATGAATATAATTCAATTATTTAAAAAGAAATTAGTATGCTACACGTAATAACATATGACCCTTAACGGTTACATTGTTTCGTGTAGGCTATAAAACTAATCTGTATTTTTATAACTTATAAATAAAGTGCTGAAATAAATATTGAATATTTTATATTAACTTGATTCAGGAATGAATTCCGTAAACAACAGTTTATCATATTTTTTTTTTATTGTTTAATTTTGTGAATATTACGTTATAGTTGCGCATAAGCCTATTTCAAAAACAATTTGATAACATTTTGTTTTAATATGTTAAGTATTGCAAAAATGATGAACAAATGTAGAGCACAAAAAGGGATAGAAAAAAAAACTAAAATACGGAATACGGATATTTTAAAATTTTCAAGTTTAAAAGTACAAAAAAATTAACATTTAAAAGTACAAAAGTTATTTTTGTTTTTTTTTTTGTATTATTATCAATATTTATATAGCATAATAACTTGTTAATTTCAAAAGTTTCGATCTAAAGGTTGCCTGGAAGAAATTGCTCTTTGCGATAAGGCCGCCCTTTGTACTTTGTTGTTTTTGTTTGTTTTAATTTTATTTTCTATATAATAATAAAATCTACATAATAAATAATACATAAACATAAACATTTCGACTTCCCAAGCCGATTTTATAATTATAAAAAATAAAACAACTGTTACAAAAAAAATATTCATGAAAAATGTACTGTTCTATCACCAATTCACCAACATAAGATATGTTCTCATTAATATATATCTATGTAATAACCATACATACATATACGGGTACATATACATAATTATGTATGTACGGTTCTACGATTAGGCAAGATTTAATTGAATTTGCTTATGATAATTGCTGATTGTAAGACTCATGATTTAAGGCATTTAATATTTACATTCTATTATTTATCTTATCGACAAATTTTGTCAACATGCTTATTTTTTATTTAATAAATCAGGTCTTAGTAATGTGATTAAAGTTTAGTGTGTCTGAGGTAACCCATTTTACTCTATGTAATATAAACACAAGACCTGGAAAGTTAGGTCGAAGTTGAATAGTTCTTCGTTTGTAATCAATAAACATAATACACCTATGTGTATATTTATATATTTATAGTTATATATTAATAGTTAGTTCAACCGAATAAACTTTGATTCAAGATACTCTTACTATAAGACCGTTTTCAATAATGTATCTATTATCCATCTATATCTATTAATCCAGGTTTTGCCGCCATATATTTTTGACAAAACGCTTGAGTAATAAACATAGGCAAATTTAGAGACAGATAGAGTATTACAACTGGTCCTTAATGAATGATCTGTCACTGCTCCATTTTCCTAATATTCTACAAGCCTATCAATTAAAATAAACATATTAAAAACAAATAAACAACAGTTTTTAAAACGGGGCAAGCAAAATCCGAGAAACTAATCTTTTAACCTTCAATCAAAGAAACAAAAAACACTTAAACTTTTAAAAATATATGATACTAAAAAATTTAACCAGTTTTTAGCTACACCCGAGTATTTCACAAAAAGTGACGTAAAAAGTGTTGATAAAATCATTTTAATTTTAGTATGAAACAAAAAGCAACATCAAGTTAAGCAACCAAGAAGGTACCTTTGCATAACGGCCGCTAAGTGCATCTTTGTCTCGCACAAGCCTTCAACGTTACCGCTTTCTTGATAAATATTAAGTGCTCTATGAAATGTTTTTTGGGCATTATTTAGATTATTCATCATTAATTGACTTATACCAATTTCAATTATCGCCTCAGCTGTCTTTGGAGTATCATCGGCTATAAATAAAATTAAGGCTATATTATACAGTTCTCGTCTTTTTCTTCACATTTTATTGAGATTTGCATGTTCACTTAAGACTGCGGATTTTATTTCCAATGTAAATTCCGAATAATATTCTCTTGGTATTAAAACTATAACAATCGACACAATTCAATACCTTTATCTAAATCTATTCATATTTTTATTCGTATGAACATAATCAGGCTATTAAAACATTTGTTACCATCACGTGCTCTTCTTTCAGCGAGTCTCGATAGTCTCTCTGATTTAGCAGGATCCAGATCGCGAGCTATACGTGCCTTACTAAGTAAAACACGATGTAGCTGTACTGCTGTTGCAGAAAACACGGAGTCAGGCACTTCTGGTGTTACTTGTTCCTCGCCTTCATCGTATAGAGGCCAATCCTGTAACAAATTGCACTAATAACATGTATAAATTTGTTTTGAAGTTGCGATTATTAAAGCACACTTCTAAAAATAAAATAAGTATATCACAATAGGAACTAAGTTACAAATACTCGATATAAACACCGTTAGGTAAAGAACTAAACATTCTAAGTTAATTAATATTAATTCCAAAGTCAAGGATAAATTTCATTTTTCAATAATATTTATGTGCATTTTAATACGTATATACTTTTGTTTGTTGATATATGCTAAAGTTTATTAATATATGCTAACTAACATTGATTTTAATCACTATAAACATTTCGATTACTATCGCGAATTTTCCTAGTGATCTTTCACAAACCTTTCCGATAGCACTGTCTCTTACTTCTGTAAGAATGACAAACGGTTCCTCTGGATCAGCGTCTGGAACTATTTTTAGGAAATACATAACATTGAATCTTCTTTATCAGTAAAAAATAAACAAATTAAAGGTATTTTTTCTTAAAACAACCTTTTCTTCAATCAGTTAAAGATATATGCTTCAGAATTGAGTTACAAGATTCCACCCTAACAAATATACATATATACATTGCAAGTTATAAAAGCTTTTAAAATAATTATGATCTTTAAAGCTTTTAAGATAAGACACGTTATATATTGACTTCACCTCAAACTTGGAATTTTAAAATTTGTAATGAGTTTAATTTCTTATTGGAAATGTATAATACACTAAAGAACTGTTTTGAATTGTGATAAATAATTTATTGTATTCTACGTTATGATAATGTCCCTTTGCCATAAAGTTAACAAAATGATCTCTATCAATCGTTACATTCACTCGCACTCTTTTTTTCCCTCTTGAGGTGATATGTATCCCTCTGCTTTCTTCCACCATTCCATTGCACAATACTAATATATTTATGAATGATAAATATATTTCTAATAATGTATGATATGATTATGTACACAATCACTACGTAAAAAATATTGGAAGCAAAAACAACGTACTCCATTTTAACACAAACTAACAAAAAAAAACCCGTGTTTAATTCTCGACGAAAAAATTGAAGAGTATCTTAGTTTATTTTTTATTTCACAGAGATATAAAAAACAACATTAGAATATACAACTGGTTTTTCCACAAGAAAAAAATTATATTATCTCATATTGTTTTTAACATATTCCACAATACTTATAATTATACAAAGCTATACGAATATATTAAAATTAAAATTCAAAGAAATACTTTTCAACATTGTGATAGGAATTCCTTCAAACTAGAGACGACGCAAGAGGTTAGTAAGATAATTAAAGTTTATTAGTTTGTGATGACGTAAATCGATCGAGGGACTCACACTTGTCAAGCAAGAAACTAGCGTAGTGGTATTTACAACAGCCTTTTAGTCGCCCTCCGTCTAGTAAGTATTGGCTAGAAACAGCTATGGCAGCTAAAAAGAACTTCTCCGCTAGCCACAAAATTCCTTTTCCTTTTTCGGCATAATACAATGCAAGGTTTAATAGTTCCAGGCATTCCTTCTTTGTATTTTCTATTGCAGAAAGAATATACGTATATTATCTACTATTTATATTAAACTCATATCTATTTAAGTAAAATGTATCCATGAAATTTTTCATAAAAAGTGAGGTTAGGTTATCGAACCCGCACTATTAGTGGAACACCACCATCCCCTCATATCTTCTCTAATAAAAAAATATATTAATTACGAACATCTAAAAACTTCTATTTTTGTTTAATATATTTTGCTTCAGCCTAGTCACAATCATCATTTATTTAAAATCTTACATATACACTTTGACCATAAAGGCGAGTAATAATATATAATATATATTTTTTAGTTTTGTAAGGTTAAGGAAACATTGATTTCCTGTCGACTAATTCGTAAGCAAAGGCTTGTATTTAATAAACTTATACCTATACACAAACCAGTTGGCATTAACTTGGAATTAATAGACGTGTTTACTATAAAAAGAACTAGCTTTTACCCGCAGCTTCGCTCGTATTTATTTTTTTTATAAAAAGTAAGCCTATGTTACTTCTAATACCTCCAAGAATATGTGCACAAAGTTTCATGATGATCGGTTGAGTAGTTTTCGCGTGAAAGTGTTACAAACAAACTTACATACACATTTGTAATATTATCCTCTACTATATTATGCATGTATTATATAAATCTCCCTCTGGAATAACTCTATTTACTAAGAAAACCGCATCAAAATCCGTTGAGTAGTTTTAAAGATCTAAGCATACAGACAGCAGGAAGCGACTTTGTTTTATACTATGTAGTGATAAATCATTTTTGCACGGATTATGAAGGTTCCTCCGGACCTATAGTCGAAACTAGTCAGGGCCTTCTTCATAGTTCGTGACTCAAATCACATAAAATATATTAATTTATATTTAATGTTTAATATAACCATGAAAATATAAACAATCATATAACTGTATTATAAATAACTTTATATTACCTTTATCGCGATATTTTTCTGCTCTGATTAAGCCTGCGCTGATATATTCTAGATAATCTTCCCTTTTCCTCAAATCAACAACAATACCAATCTCGTCTTCTGCTAAAAGCTGTATGTTGTCATAAATAAGATCCTGCAGGTAGTCCGAGGATTCAGAGTAACCGCTTTCTCTCAGTTCCAAAATAAGACATTCGTGAAGGGGAAATTTTCGTCTTCATATAAAACACAGTACATTAAAATGAATGAATAACATTTGTAGCAGGAAATAAACATCGTAATTACCGGTATAAAGGTCTTTGAATTTACCTTCGGATTCCTTTAGCGTCTAACGCGTCTAAGCTAAACAAGGCTCTGTTTCTTAGATTTTCTAGACTATTCTTAGTCATACAAGCCATTAGTTTTGGTAGTTGTCGCCTCATTGGAATAGTTGTTTCCATGATTTAATAAAGCTTTAAAAAGGTGAAAGTATTATATTTTAATAACACAAAAAATGTAGTATGTCTAAAATATTTTATCAGTTATATAGCTTTTTTGTTGATAATTATATTTGTAAAATCGTCAAAATTGACATACCTATCGTTTTTTTTTTCTTAATTATTTAATCAAATTCATTTCGCCAAAGAGTATATAACCACTACGTTTTAATTTCGCCAATAACCAACGAAGGATGAAGGTTTGTTCAAATTGTGCACATCAACTCAATGCATGTAATAACTGTCAATTCGATTGATATAAAATAATGAAAATGCCACGTATGATACTTTCATCAAAAACAGAATCTATTATAAGGTTTATAACCTACTGGTGTCAAATAATACAAGTTTGTTAGTTTTAAGTAATACCTAAATAAATTAATAAATGGATATAATGAGATAACTTTAAATAGTAATGTAAAACAATAATAAACATATTTTAATAATGGGCCAACACATAACATTCCATAGTCTTAGCTTACGATTGGTGCTGATTCAAGTAATTAATTACTCGCATTATGCTCCACAGGTTTACTTTATTGCTATGAAAACTTACGTAATAGCAAAAAAAATTTAATCTTTTTTGTTATAGCATATGAAAAAAATTAAGAGTAGTGGATATTATATTAGGTATGTAATTAAGATAATAACTTTGTTTTTCATTTATAATAGTATGTATCCGTGTATCGTTGTTAGGTAAGATTAGTTTTCAAACACGTGTTGGAAACTCACCAATTATAAAATAGGTACCTACGTTCCTAATTAGGAATATCATAACATTTTAAATAATAAGCTTCTAAAAATACGTAAATATAATCTGTAGTTATCCTCCCATGTATCTATATGGCTAGACCAGTGAGTGCGTGGTGATCAGCAGCATAATCCGCGAAAAAAATGACACATGATATATTGTTGAAATATTGAGTTTCTGATTAACATACGAGAATGTTTGACTACTTTAAACGTTATACAGGGTGTCCCGCGATAAAGTGCAACCCCGAAAGAGGGTGAAACTAGACCATAAATTATCGACAAAAACCAGAAAAAATTTAAAAAATTAAAAAAAAATTTTTAATTTTTTTTATTGACGAATTAAGATTTTTATATAGCTTACGTAGCCTCTTTGTACAAAAAATGATGATTTTTGTACGTGTTTTTTGGAATACAGGCGTAAATTTTTTTTATTTCAATGGCAATATGGTAAGAAATAATAATAAATCATAAAATTTCCTGGTATTGGGGGCATAATTCTGAGAAACTTAGAGATCATTGAAAAAAACAGTCATAAAAATGGATTTTTTTTCACAAGAAGCATAGTTAAAGACATAATGCCACTTTTTTGCGAGCTAATTGTTATTTTATCCTTACCGCCAAGTACGTGGCGTAATATTTTATTTTATTTTAAAGTAATCGACCTACTAGATTAGAAGAACTCATCATTTTTTGTACATAGAGTCTACGTAAGATATAAAAATCTTAATTCTTCAATAAGAAATAAAAAAAAAATTTCAAAAAGTTTTTTCTATGTTTTTTGTCGATAATTTATGGTCTAGTTTCACCCCCATTCGGGGTTGCACTTTATCGCGGGACAACCTGTATAAAGTGTAACGTTAACGTAATGTTTCATACGTATTTTATGATGATATTTTTATTTGATTAACCAAAATATATTGTTATTAAATTATTACACAGTGTTTTAAATAGTTATTTACTTTAGTACCTAATAAAAAATATATTTATTTAATCCGCATTCGGTACCTACCTATTATTGTGTAATACGTGTTTCCTATATGGAATACCTATTATTCCTAAAAACACAATTAGAACAGACAAAAGATGTAATCTCGGTTTGAACCTGACGGTTGTTTCGTCATCTGAAAATAATACTATGTAGAAGGTCTATTAAATGCTTGCTTCAGTGTGCTTCCAGTTAAAAATCCAGAAAGTGACCATAAATGTAACTGTTATCGTGCGCATTGCCTGCAGAGCCTCGTCGAAAGTTCGGAGTCCGAATTTGGAGACTTTATTTGCAGGGTAAATTTTTAAGTGTAAAATTATTTATACTAGTGGTCGCCCAGAGGTCAAAATTCGACCAAAATTAAAAATTTAAATTAAAGAAAACCAAAAAATTATGAAAATAAAGAACCTTTTTTTAAATTTTCAATTTGACTTCAGATTTTGACAATCAACAAATAGTATAATATGCGTCTGTGAGTGCGGTAGTGTGTGTAATGTTTTTGTTATCTCTTCTCTTCTCTATCTCTATATATATATATATATATATATAAATGAATCGCTAAATGTGTTGCTAAGCGCAAATCTCGAGAGCAGCTGAACTGATTTCGCTAATTCTTTTTTTATAATATTCCTTGAAGTACGAGGATGGTTGATACGGAGAGAAAAATTTTAAAAATTCCCTGAAAAAGTCTAAAAACAACACTTTTTATTCCCATACAAAAGATTCGTGATAATACTTAAGTCAATTTGAACTTTAATACCATACCATAAAGTTTAAGTGTTAGAGGAGCGGTTCCGGGAAGGATAAGTATTTTAAAGAATCGACTGTTAGGCGGTACGAAGTTCGCCGGGTCAGCTAGTTGTTAATATATTTCTATGCATAATTAAAAATAAAAATTAGCATTCTGTACTCCTTCTCTATATAAACTATAAGTGTGCGCATCCTTCTCCGTACTCGCAATTTCTGTAAAAAGGGGTACAAAGTTTTTGCTTCACGTATTAATATATATATAGTACCTGGGTGACCGAGCCTAGCTCGGTATTTTCTTTTTTTTTTCTCGGTATTTTTATATTTTAATGTTATTTAAATAATAAATCACGAGTGAAATTAAAAAAAAAAGAAAAAAGATTAATCTGGAGACTGAGATTCGAACCCGGGTCAACACGATTTCACACCCGGCGATTTCCTAATTACGCCATTACAGCTATGTTGGCAGAAGTGAAATTAAGCTTCGTATTCTAATGATATTTTTTCATTGCCTAAAAACAGGGATAAAACGACATTTTTTTTAAATGAATCCTAGCTAGATCAATTTTTCACCCCCGAAAACCCCTATATACTAAATTTTACGAAAATCGTTGGAGCCGATTCCGAGATTCAGAAAATATATATATATATATATACAAGAATTGCTCGTTTAATAGTATAAGATACATCTTTAACACTATTCCATAAAGTATAATTATGTTTATTTTTTAGTGTATTTTTTGGTGTTTTTATTTTTAATGGCAAATAATTATTGGTTTAAATGAGTTTTTATTAAATTTTAATAATTACCTAATAACATTGACTGTAATTACCGGTACCCTTGAGACTGATACAAATAATTCTATTTATTGATTTTTTTAGATTTTTACTGAAGTATTCTATATTTCATACCTTTCTTCTACTTATACGCATCATCCACAAAACCGAATTCATTAGAAGGAACTGAGGTAGGGCACAGCAGGTTTCCTGCTCAAAATATGGAGCAGCCCGACTGGGGTAGTAACTCGACCTTACAGAAGACCACAGCTAAATAATACTGTTTTCAAGCAGTATTGTGTTCCTTGGTGGTGAGTAAGGTTAGGTTAGCTGCTGGGGGAATTGGAGATAGGGTCAGCAACGCGCTTGCGACGCTTCTGGTGTTGCAGGCGTCTATAGGCTACGGTCTTACCATCAGGTGAGCCGTACGCTTGTTTGCCAACCTAGCTACATAAAAAAAAGCTTACAAATGGTCTAGATTACTTTATGATGAACTAACATTAATAATAATTACCGAAGTTTCAATATATTATATGTAATGCATATAATTAGGTTTATCTATATGTTATTTCCAGTACAAATATCCATATAATAAAATTTTAAGTTGAATATAGATTGCCCGTGAACCGTGGTAAAGTTCTGTAAGTAAAATAAATTATTTAAACATTTATATGCAGCAATAAGTCTCGCTTTGTTACGCTTGGTAGACCTCGACCTTGTTTGATACAGCATAATTATTTATAGCAGTTTTACTGATCACAGAGACGTATACACTGATCCAGTGAAATCCTAACAAATATGAGGAAAACAAAGCAAAAACCTAGCAAAAATGCTACTACATCGACTGCGAAATGAGCTTCGATCTTCCATTTAAAATCTTCCATGAACTATTTGTCTCGAAAATCCCTTTACACTAACGATTCGAAGAGCAGATGGGAGATAGACGACCAGCACGTTTACACACGCAAAAATGCATATGCACGCAAAATTAAATTAAAGTTTAGTATCGTCTCTTTAGCAATAATTGCATATTTTATATACATACATACACACACACACACACACACACACACACACACACACACACACACACACAGGCACATATACAGGCTGTCCCATAAATCAACGTCAAGCCGAAAACAGGAGGCAGGGTAAGTAGTAGGGTATCTGTGGGTAAGTAGTGACAGTTACCAAAAAAATAAAAATAAAAATTTAAGTCCTGTACTTTTCATGTTATCAACCTTCAAAAAAAAATCGATAAAACTGACACCCTGTGATGAACTTTCAAGTACAGCGGCTATAAAATTTCATTTTTCTTAGTTTTTTTTAGAATTGTAATCCTGAATAATTCTTTTTAACCGACTTCCAAATAAGGAGGAGGTTCTCAATTCGACTGTATTTTTTTTAATGTATGTTCGCTCAGAACTTTTGACTTGGTGGACCGATTTCGATTAATTTTGTTTCAATTGAAAGGTGTTGCGTGTCATGTGGTCCCATTTAAATTTGATTGAGATCTGACTAGTACTTTTCGAGTTATATCTAATAATGCGTATTTACTTGACTACTTATTCGTCGACTACGTTGTATTATACCGCATAACTTTTTACTCGGTGTACCGATTTTGATGATTCTTACTTTAGTCGAAAGCTAATACTTGTCATGTAGTTTTTTATAAATTTTTATAAATTGAGCGAGATCTAATAACTACTTTTTGAGTAATCTTTGATAACGCGAATTTACTTAGCTGTTTTGTGGTCTTATTACGTTGTATTACTTGTCGATGTAATTGAAGTCGGTTTTTTTTCGTTTGTGAGCAAACACAATTATAAATCGTAATGAATAAATGTAATATTAATTTTTGACGATTATAAAAAAACATATAAGTATGAACCGTATTTAAATGTAAAAATAAAACGAGGCTCGATATAAACACAATTTAAACAGTATCTTCTCTATCTTCTATCTATCTATATATTAGATATATAAAAGAGACTAGCTGTGCCCCGCGGTTTCACCTGCGTTGATTTGAGGGAAAAAATGCTTTCCTTTTTTTTAATAGTAGGTATAAGATTTAATTAGCTTGATATATTTTCCTTAGTTTACACTAAATAAATTTCTGAACGCACGCATAAATATTTGACCAAAGAGTATATAACCACTACGTTTTATATTTGACAACCTCGTTGACAACCAATATATATTATGTCAATCCGTTTTAATTACTGACATTATTATACATTTTTAAAATGTAAAATACGCCACTATCCGTATATTGTGGATATATGTTGTCGATTCGAAACCTTTATTTAAATACGTTCTTTAATTTTATCGGAGAGTTTACCATATCGACGGGATGAACATTAAAATTTGACAGTTACGAACACGAACATTATATCTCATACAAATTTTCATTCCAACATTTCAACACCTTACATCCCTTTTTTCGCATTAAAAAGTAGCCTATGTCCTTTCTCAGACTCTAGACTATCTGTATACCAAATTTCATTTAAATCTGTTCAGTAGTTTTGCCGTGATTGCGAGACAGACAGACAGACAGACAGACAGACAGACAGACAGACAGAGTTACTTTCGCATTTATAATATTAGTATGGATTATATTATTTACTTTGTGAGTTAACTTTAATTTAAATTTATATGAACTCGACTCTAGCTCTAATATACAGACTATTAAGTATAAAACAAAAGTTCGCTCGATTTAAAGTTATGCGCAGGAGAGGTACAAAATCCGGTTACTGAGTAATTAATCGGAATTTATATAATATCGATATAGCTTGTCTAAAGTCAAACCGAATTGATATTGACTGGATCAACGATCAACATTGTTTGTGAGCGAATCTAAGCATCTACTTAATATAATAATAAAAATTGAAGTGTTTGTCGATTTCAAAGTAATTGTGTTGTTTTATGTTCATATAGTTATTTAAATGATATTAAAACACAAACAAACGATTTTATTTATTAATGAATAAAATAAATGAATCTCGAGAGTGGCTGAACCGATTTTGCTAATTCTTTTTTATAATATTCCTTGAAGTATGAGGATGGTTCTTACGGAGAGAATTTTTTTTTAAATTGCCTGAAAAAGTCTAAAAACAACACTTTTCTATATTCCCATACAAAAGATTCGTAATAATACTTAAAAGTCAATTTGAACTTTAATACGATACCATAAAGTTTAAATGTTAGTGAAGAGTTCCGGGAAGGATAAGTATTAAAAAAATAAAAAAATTAAAGAATCGACTATTAGGCGGTACGAAGTTCGCCGTGTCAGCTAGTTATAAATATTATTTTATGACATTTGCTTATAATATTTAATTTAGTGAACATCTTAAATGTTTTATTTTACAACTAGCTCGCGGTTTCACACGCGTTAATTTGAAAAAAAAACATAGTCTATAGCCTTCCTCGATAAATAGGCTATCTTAAACTGAACGAATTTTTCAAATCGGACCAGTAGTTCCTGAGATTAGCGCGTTCAAACAAACAAACAAACTTCAGCTTTGTAATCTTATATATAATATATAGTAGCGACCCGCCCCGGCTTCGCACGGTTGCGAAAATGATCAGTGTACCTCTACTATATTATACACTAGCTTCTGCGCGCGACTTCGTCGGCGTGGACTCCGCTCCTATTGGTCTTAGCGTGATGATACATAGCCTATAGCCTTCCTCGATAAATGGGCTATCTAACACTGAAAGAATTTTTCAAATCGGCCCAGTAGTTCCAGAGATTACCGCGTTCAAACAAACAAGCAAACAAACAAACAAACAACCAAACAAACAAACTCTTCAGCTTTATATATTAGTATAGATATAAACCTTCCTCTAGAATCACTCTATCTATTAAAAAAAAACTTCATCAAAATCCATTGCGTAGTTTTTAAGATCTAAGCATATATAGGGACAGACAGACAGCGGGAAGCGACTTTGTTTTATAATATGTAGTGATTTTTGTAAAAAAAAAAATGGTTTTTATTTCTTTTCTTTTTTTCCTTAATTTGGTTTACCTTAAAAGTGTGTGCTACTAAGAATTAGTTATTGTTGAGCTTATTTTTCGCATGTTGTTTAAAAGCGATTTTATAAGGAACTGTTAGTTGAAGTTGAATAAAGGAAAAAATGATCTTGATTATTCTTCACATTATTAGCAAGTACCTGGGTGACCGAGCCCAGCTCGGTGTTTTTATTTTATTTTTTGTTTTTTTTTTCGGTATTTTTATATTTTAATTTTATTTAAATAATAAATCACGAGTGAAATTAAAAAAAAAAGGAAAAAAAATAATCTGGAGACTGAGATTTGAACCCGGGTCAAAATGATTTGAAATCCGTCGCTTTCCTAATTACGCTGTTACAGCTATATTAATAGATGGTGAAATTAAGCTTCGTATTCTAATGATATTTTTTCATTGCCTAAAAACAGGGATAAAACGACATTTTTTTTAAATGAATCCTAGCTAGATCAATTTTTCGCCCCCGAAATCTCCTGTATACTAAATTTCACGAAAATCGTTGGAGCCGATTCCGAGATTCAGAAAATATATATATATACAAGAATTGCTCGTTTAATAGTATAAGATTACATTAGTATAATTGGTAGGTATTAGGTTACAAATATGAAAAAACAAAAAATATGTACATTAAAACTTATTGAATAAACTACTGTTAAAAAATAACATAATGAAGGAAAATAATACAAATATTTTTTACTTTTCTAGTGCAAAAAAAAAGATAACTTTGAAGATGAAAAAAAATTGCAACAAAATAATTTATTTAAAAGAATTTTAAAAACTTCTTTAGTTTATCTAGTTTTTACCATAAAAAATTAATAAGTTAGCTTAATGGCATCACCCCCAATTATATATATATATATTTAAATACGACAAATCTGATATTTGAAAACATAAGTTTAAAAAATTGTAATAGATTTGGTCCTGTTTACTGGGAATACAACTTTGAAAACAGTTGCGTAAACTTTTACAGTTTCGTAAAAATCATGTATAACAGAATTGTTCCTATTTCACGCGAACGAAGTCGCGGGCAGAAGCTAGTAAACTATAATTGTACGAATTTTCATACTCCTCCGTCCGTCAATTTTCGTAAAAAGGGGTACAAGGTTTTTGCTTCACGTATTAATAAAATATAGATTATAATTTTTAATGACTTGTAACGAGATCGTACATTAAAGCATAATACTTGTATTGTTTGCAAATTGGTATACATTGGTACAAATACATCCATTAATATTGATGTATTTTATTTATTGATACTTTGTAGTACAACACTTTGAATTGTACAAAAGGCTCACTTAATGCTAAAAGTGTTTTCTAATAGCCAACCTTAGGACGTACAAAACTGGACGTTTGTAGGAGTACTAACTAAATAAAATAAACGAATCGACTATTCATATTTAAAAAAAAATTTAAAAAAAATTAGAAGATTTAAAAAATGAAATACAAAAACAATAAGAAAATGAAAATTATAGTATACTTTTTCACTTTGTTTAGGTGACAATAAGAGTTAAGGAGAGAGAGTGAGCCAAAGTGGAGACAGCGAAGTCGCAAGCACTTATTAATCGAAATTCCAGAAATTTTTCGCATAAGTGACTGTCGATTATTTTTTATTGAACGCTTCATTGTACCAATCACGAAAGTGTAAAAGATATGTTTTAATATATCTTCATCTGTACTAATCTATACTAATATTATTTAACTATTATTTAACTTATTTTGTTCGTCTGTTTGTTTAATCGCGCTAATCTCAAGAACTACTGATTCAAATTGCAAAATTCCTCCGAGGTGCATAGCCTATTTAAAGAGAAAGGTTATGCTTTAAGAAGAAGGAAGATAATTTTTTCCTCAAATCAACGCGGGTGAAACCGCGGGCCCAGCTAGTATTTTATATACTAGCTGGGCTAGCTAGTATTGTATATGTATGTCTCATTATTTAAAAGTTATTTCTTAGGCAACCATGAGGAAACTAATTTCCATTTGGAATGGTCGTAGAATACCTTACGACAGTAAGAAATATAGCTAGCCCCTCTCTTCCCGTGGGTGTCGTAAGAGGAGAATAAGGGTTAGCACAGTTCCACTACCACCTTGGAACTTATAAATGTAATAATAATGTAATAATAATAATAATAAATATCTACACAATACACACACGGTCTACTGTTCCTAAAGTAAGCAACTTAATGCTTGTGTTATAGGTTACAGCCGACTGGTCTAGGTACATTTTTTTTTTCGATAAACATACTTATAAATAATACATACATATATAAATATATAAATGGATATGTAGATATATTACACCCAGACTCAGGGTGGGAATCGAACCCACAACCCCTGGAGCAGAAAGCAGGGTCACTACAAACTGCGCCAACGGGCTAGTCAATAAAGCCGACCGATTGCGAGATAACCATCCAACTGCTGGCTTTGTGAATACCCAGGCCGATTTATCCAGTAAAAGCACATCCTTGCCTTTAAAATATAAATACCTATAAGTAAAACTAAATATAAAAAAATTATATTTTATAATTCACTAGCTGTACCCTGCGCGCGTTGCTGCGCTTTTTTTTTGTCGTACCAACTCAGAAACCTTTGTGGGCTCATGCACAACACTTTGCTGAAGATCATGACATGATCAAATGCATAGTTTACGATTCTATAAAGGACATACAGACAAACATTCATTTTTGTATATATATAGATTGATGTACTTCCTACTTATTTTATATTCATTAAAATATCATATTAAAAAGAGTCCACAGTTCACTGTTTGATCTTGGTCTCATTTCGATATTATAATTTAAACATGCGCGACTGGTCCGATGGTGTCTGACCCTTTAGCTCAGTTGGTAGTGACTCTGCTTTCTGTTCATTTCCGCCTAGAGCCTACAAATACTCGTATGTACATATAATGCATATGCATATATATGCATATATAGACATAGGCTTTGAAATACACAGGCCAAAGACGGGCAGCAGCGTCTTCGGTGCGACAAAGCCAGTCCTGCGGTCACCAACCCGCCTGCCCAGCGTGGTGACTATGGGCAAAACACATGAGTTCGCGTCATAATGTCGGGCGCGAACTTGTGGAGGCCATGTCCAACAGTGGACTGTGATAGGCTGTAGCGGTAGTGGTAGTGGATGGACATATGTACATATATAAAAAAGTATTACAAAAATGTATATCAGTCGGCTGCTACTAAAAAACAGGCATTTAGTTGAGGGCGCCTTCAAATTTGTCGCGCGGCGGCAGATGCAGGCGATCTTCACGATTCACGATCACGATTCAGCCTGTAATATCCCACTGTTGGGCATAGGCCTCTTCCCCTTGTAAGAGAAGGATGGGAACTTAATCCACCACGCTGCTCCAATGCGGGTTGGCAGATCAGGTGGAAGCAGGCGATCTTATGTGCATGTTACAACAAAAAAATATATACAATCTGACAATACGAATTTGAGTAGATTGTTTGACTATTATTATGATCGATGTGATAAGTGATATATGAATGCGTTTTTGACGCAGACTTATCGATATCGAAATGTTTTTAAACTTTAAATAATATAGTTTTTAGAATTTAAATATATAGCTTCAAATTGTCCTTCGGTAGCCTAGCCAATATATAGAATTAATCTATACTAATATAATAAAGCTGAAGAGTTTGTTTCATTGTTTGTTTGTTTGTTTGTTTGTTTGTTTGAACGCGCTAATCTCAGGATCAACTGGTCCGATTTGAAAAATTCTTTCAGTGTTAGATAGCCCATTTATCGAGGAAGGCTATAGGCTATATATCATCACGCTAAGACCAATAGGAACGGAGTCCACGCCGACGAAGTCGCGCGCAGAAGCTAGTAATATACATATAATTTACAAACAATTTATGGATACCCAAGTGTATACGTATAAAATGTGTTTAAGTATAACTGTAAACAATAATACAGCTTTCGTTACTTTAAAATTTGGTTCTTTTTACTTAAATTTTTTTATGAACAGTAATCGGTCCTGGAAATAAATAAGTGTGTAGTCAGACCGTAAATATAATATATGTATATATAAATATAATACATATAGAATAGCATATATGATATAATACATATAGAAATGAATCTTTGGTATCATCATTTTGTATCTATAACTTTACTTATTTACATATTCGTAAAGACCAGAGAGATACGCCTAATTATTTAATTTTATTGAAATATTAAAAATTGACTTTTCATGTCATATTCTTCTGCAATCGATCGATCTAAAAAATTTTTTAACTTTAACAACTAGAAGTTAATTAATGTTATTTGGAACTTGAATGCAAGACATATTTTATACACACTTTGTCATAATATCAGCTCAGTGCGCGTGTATGGAACGCATGTATTCAAGATAATTGTCTAGTACTGATCACTATCGAGGCTTTCACTGTGATGATAAAAACCTTATAATACTTATATAGCTCATGCGGTAATGTGGTATAGTAATAGTGTGTGCTATGTAATACCTACTAGTAAATTATGTAAGTTATCGTTCCTGAGTATAGGGTTTATCTTTGAATAGAGGACGGCACTTAAGAAGGCAAAGTAAAGTGAAAATGGAGCTTAAATTGATGTCACAAAGGAACCACCATAAAACTAAGACCTTGGACGATAAACTGAAATTTATTAGGTCAGATTCCCAACAAGACACGAAGCAGTCACTTTTTTATACCTACACAACAAGTATAAATAAAAATGAGTTTAGCCGAGAAAGCGTTCTTTCTTAGATGGTTTACTAATATCCATATTATATATCTTTCAAATACCTCAATCAATTCAGCTAACAAGAAAAGTATCTACATGTATACCTACGTTATAAAAATATCAGTAACATTACAACTTTTTAAATTACAATACAAGCCGACCTGGCGAACTTGGTATCGCCTTTTTTTTTTCTTGAATATAATAATTAATCCTAAACTATAATAATATAATAATAGTAATATGGCGTAATAAAATGTAGCCTAACTTTCAAGTTGGATCAAACTGCACACGGTGTGCAAATTTGATTAAAATCGGTTAAGTAGTTTAGGATTCCATCGCGGACAAACAACGTGACGCGTAATTTATATATATTAAGATATTCAGAAAAACTATCGAACACATAAAAATACTCTTCACGTAATAAATGCTCTAGTAACTAACACATTTGATAATATATCTTTACCCTTCTACATGTACCTATCTACAAGGAAACAGGAAACCATTTCCTGAAACTATTATTCACCATTAAAGGCAGAAACCGTTGGGATGTTACGTAATGCTCATTACGAACATTAGTATACCACCACCATAATGTACAATGTTGACAATTCTTCGAGTGGATTTCACAAAAATAGGTCACAAGATGTGTTGGTCACCACAGTACGTATATAATTATATATGTATATGTACATGTTATTCTCTCCACTAGCGCCGCCGCGCCGGTGAGAAAGATTTGAAAGAATAGTTTTCTGTCACGAAATCGGTGTTGCGAGCTGTGTTTGTTCTTAATAAATATTTGTTGAGGTAAGAAAACAATATAAATTATCTTTGTCGCTTCTTTTGATGAGTAGCTTCATTTCTTTTATGGCGTAAGATAATTGTGTTTGCTCGTAAACGAAAAAAACCGACTTAGTAATACAACATAAGTAGATGAAAAAACAGTCAAGTAAATACGCGTTATCAAAGATTACCCAAAAATACTAATCAGATCTTGATCAAATTAAAATGAAACTACATGACAAGCATTTTTAGCTTTCGATTAAAGTAAGAATCAGCAAAATCGGTAAACCCAGTAAAAAATTATACGGGTCCGTGACTGCAATAGCTAGTCATGATCACTGTGCCTATACGTAGTGGTAGTCAAACAAATAAAATTTAATGTTATGATGAATTTATTAGCATTGTATAGTTTTTATTTAAATATACAACAATTCACTAGATCTAAGAATGAATTTGTTGTATAAACAAGGTATTATTATCTACAACTAGCGACCCGCCCCGGCTTCGCACGGTTGCTAAACCTATAAGTGTTCCTCTACTATATTATGCATGTATTATACATAAAAACCTTCCTCTTGAATCACTCTATCTACTAAAGAAAACCGCATCAAAATCCGTTGTGTAGTTTTAAAAATTTAAGTATACATACCTACAGACAGACAGACAGCGGGAAGCGCCTTTGTTTTATAATATGTAGTGATTTACTTATCAATTATTTATATCTTAAGTATTTTGTTATTCTATTTATTTCTTGAATTTATTTAGATATTCTGAACAAATTCGAAATAATTCCCGGTCTATCCTAATTAAATTACATTCTAAGTATTTCAGTTACTCTCAAAACTCTTTTTTCTTATACCTTTAGGGAAATAGGTCGTTGCAACTGAAATAACAACGATCTTGGGACGCGTTAGACTCAATTGGAATGTTTCTATTTCCATCGAGACTAACAAATTTTAACTATAGAAACTTGTTATTAGACAAGTTTATTTTATACTATATAAAAATGTGTTAAGGTGTAAGTCAACTTTATTTATTATTAGACGGCTAATACATTCGAAACAATTCACTTAAAATGTTAACAATTAAAAACATAAAAATTATTTTTAAACTTTTTCTTAAATATTAATGTAAAGGAACGTAGAGGCATAAAGTATGGTAGAGGAGCGGAAAATTTATCTCGATAGCTTTAGATCTGAGATCCTTATGCCCCTATAAAATATTGAGTTGTATATTAATTAGATTTTACTTTATTATTAGATTACTTTATTATAGATTTTACTTTATTAACTGACCCCGCAAACGTTGTTTTGCCATATATGTTATTAACGCCCGCAACCCCCCCTTGTTTGAGGAATTTCGTGAAATCCGTTCTTAGCTGACCTCTACTTGGCGAAACGAATATTCCTACAAAATTCCAAGTCTCTAGGCCTTATGGTTCCAGAGATATCGTGATGAGTCAATGGGTGGAAATCTCTTTTATATATATAGATTATGTACCACATTTTGATAAAATAACGGTAAAGGTTTGTCATTTACAATCATTATTATTTACTACTTGTCATTATAATTATTTTTATTATTTGACAAATAAATCATTATATAATAATTAACCTAAAGGTTTATTCGTTACAGAAATAAATTAAAATTGCCTTTATGTGAGAAACACATGTATTACATACAGATATATTACTATAAACAAACAAGAAGAGAGAAAACAACGTAAACTTCAATATACATATTATGCTGAAAATATGGAGCAGCCCGACTGGGGAAGTACCTAGACCTTACAGAAGATCGCAGCTAAATAACACTGTTTTCAAGCAGTGTTGTGTTCCTGTTGGTGAGTAAGGTGACCAGATCTCCTGGGGGGAATCGGGGATGGGGGCGCTTGCGATGCCACTGGTTTTACAAGTGTCTATAAGCTACGGTAATCGCTTACCATCAGGAAAGTCTGTCAGGAATAAGGAAGTTTTCCTTATTTCTGTGGTATGGCGTTGGAGACTAATAAATAATTATCACCCCCTTAAATATTTCTTTTTATTTTGATTTTAGTATTTTTTGTTTTAGCGGCAACAGAAATACATAATTTGTGAAAATTTCACCTGTCTAGCTATAGCCGTTCTTGAGATACAGCCTGGTGACAGACGGACGGACGGACGGACGGACGGACGGACGGACATTGAAGTCTTAGTAATAGGGTCCCGTTTTTACCCTTTGGGTACGGAACCCTAAAAATTATCATCATAATCATCGGAATCGGTCTACCCAGTAAGAAGTTATGAGATATCAAAGACTACTATATACAGATGCTAAAACAAAGGGCCACTGTCCTTAATACACTTATTATGACCACAAATTTGCCTTTGAGAGGCCGTTTTGAAGGAACCATACTATTGTACAGAATACTATAATATACTCGTATAATTGTGTTTGCTCGCAAACGAAAAAAAAAGACTTCAATTACATCGACAAGTAATACAACCTAATAAGACGATAATTGTGTTTGCTCGCAAACGAAAAAAAAACCGACTTCAATTACATCGACAAGTAATACAATGTAATAAGACCAAAAAACAGCTAAGTAAATTCGCGTTATCAAAGATTACTCAAAAGGTAGTTATCAGATCTCGCTCAAAAAAAAAATTACATGACAAGTATTAGCTTTCGATTAAAGTAAGAATCATCGAAATCGGTACACGGAGTAAAAAGTTATGCGGTATAATATAACGTAGGTCGACGAAAAAGTAGTCACGTAAATACGCATTATTAGATATAACTCTAAAAGTACTTGTCAGATCTCAATTAAATTAAAATGGGACCACATGACACGCAACACCTTTCAATTAAAACAAAATTGATCGAAATCGGTCCACCCAGTCAAAAGTTCTGAGCTAACATACATTAAAAAAAAACATACGTGTCGAATTGGGAACCTCCTCCTTTTTTGGAAGTCGGTTAAAAAAATTGTTAAGTAAATACTCGGTATAAAGATCACTCGAAAAGTAACAATCAGATCTCGATCAAATTTAAACAAAACTACACGACAGGTATTAGCTTTCGATTTAATTAAAAATCATCAAAATCGACAAACCCAGTGAAAAGTTATGCGGTTTAATACTTACAACGTAGGTCGACAAAATAGTAGTCAAGTAAATACGCATTATAAGATATAACTGTAAAAGTGAAAAAGTAAAGTAAAGTGTAAAAGGAAAAAGTACTTGTCAGATCTCAAATAAATTTAAATGGGACCACATGACACGCAACACCTTTCAGTTAAAATAAATTTCATCAAAATCGGTCCACCCAGTCAAAAGTTCTGAGCTATTTGAAAAAATACATTCGAATTGAGAACCTTCTCCTTTTTTGGAAGTCGGTTAAAAATATATATTAATAATCCGTATAGTTACATTACAGGTAAAGTACCTATGTATTTTTTTTTTACTAATTAACGTTTAGTTTTTCGGTATCATTCATATGACCTCGACAAATTAACAAACGTATAAGAATATAAATGTATCAAATAAATCATCTTAAAATATTAAGACTTTAACTTCACATATTTAATTATAAATTAAAACTTATTAGAGTAAAAAAAAAATTGTTTATTTTAAATATTAAAATAAACAAGGTTACTAAAATAATTAATCAATGTTTCCATCTTTTTAATTATTTTTAAGTTTTGTTATACCAATAATTACTAAATATCAGTCACCACCTTAATTTTAAAATTCTTTTTTTATGAGTATATATTTATAACGATCGCTATCAGGTGTACACACGGTGTAAGTACATGATAACAACCGGGACCGACGGCTTAACGTGCTCTCCGAGCCACGGTGGGAACACCCACAAGGACTGCACAAGTGCACAAACACCCAGACCACGGCAAACATATGTATGGTCAATACAAATGTTTGTCATGTGCGGGGATCGAACCCGCAACCGCCAACTCAACACAAACTAGTGCTTTTTTTATATCGCATGGTAACCCATTTACGGGTGATATCCAGGACGCCCGGTTAGGCAGTCCTAGACCGTATGTCGGACTCAGCACTTGGGGGTGCCACTACCGCACTAAGCCCCTGCGGGAGCCTTCAGCCGCTTTAATTTGAGGGTACCGGATCTGCAGGCAACAGGATCCCTCCAGTCGTCGACGATCGTCGTCGCCGAGCACCGCGGTGATAACGCTCGGGAGCGACAGGTCCCCTCCGGTGTCAGGTATATAATAAAATATTTATTAATTTATTTACATATCAATATGCTCACTCAAACATGTACCTATATTTCAAGCATCTTTATTTAACTGATTTTAAAGTTTAATAAGATATGGAATAATAATTTTGTATAACAAGTGTACAAGTTAATTCATTTAAACAGAAAAAACAATTTAAGTATCATCACGGACTGCGAATGAAATAATTAAGGTTTTATTAAATAAATGCGACAACAGTCTTAAATGACTTTATACGCGACTTAAAATTTATATACCTACTTAGTAAAAATTTAAGCTTCCATTAGAAAAATTTAGTTTAAATAAGCATATGTGTTCATTAGGTACCTACAGATACAAATAAATCTCGTGTCACAATGTTTGTCCTCAATGGACTCCTAGACCACTTAACCGATTTTAATCAAATTTGCACACCGTGTGCAGTTTGATCCAACTTGAAAGATAGGCTATATTTTATTTTGGTATATGTAATTATTATATTTAAGAAAGAAAAAAAGGCGGTACGAAGTTCGCCAGGTCAGCTAGTAGTTTAATAAAAATCATTTGGTAGCCATTTACAAAAAAAGGTTTTTATTTATTAACTAGCTGACCCGGCGAACTTCGTACCGCCTAACAGTCGATTCTTTAATTTTTTTTAATACTTATCCTTCCTGGAACCCCTCCTAACACTTAAACTTTATGGTATGGTATTAAAGTTCAAATCGACTTTTAAGTAGGTATTATTACGAATCTTTTGTATGGGAATATAGAAAATTGTTGTTTTTAGACTTTTTCAGGCAATTTTTTAAATTTTTCTCTCTGAGAACAATCCTCGTACTTCAAGGAATATTATAAAAAAAGGATTAGGGAAATCCGTTCAGCCGCTTTCGAGATTTGCGCTTAGCAACACTTTCAGCGATTCATTTTTATATAAGTTACAGTCAAAGCTCTTAATCAGTCAAAAGTACTATTGACTAGCGAGATCAGTCAAAAGTACTTTTGACTAGACGAGTTGGTCAAAAGTGGTTTTGACGGAAAATTATTGGTTATTAGTACTTTTGACTGCAAATTTGCGGTTAAAAGTACTTTTGACAAACGCTCTCCGTCAAAAGTAGTTTTAACTGCAAAAAAGCGTCAGTCAAAAGCACTATTAATATAAAAGTTTAGGCTAGTCTTTAGATTAAGAACGGTGTCGGTCGCTCGGTCGGAAATTAGATAGGTTAGGGTTATTTTTTTTGTTTCTGTGACAAAAATATGCCGATAAACAGTCTAATATTGAAATTAGATGGGTTAGGGTTATTTTTTTTTTTGTTTCTGTGACAAAAATATGCCGATAAACAGTCAACCGTTCTTAATCTAAAGACTTACCAAATATCGCCCACCTTACTTTTTAAGAGTTTTGACTGATACAACCAGTCAAAACCACTTTTGACGGAATCATTTAGTCAAAAGTACTTTTAACCAGCTCCATTGGGCAAAAGTACTTTTAACTGTTATTTTAGTTAAAAGTACTATTGACTAAAGCAAACGGGCAAAACTACTTTTGACTGATTTTGCTAGTCAATAGTGCTTTTGACTGGTTAAGAGTTTTGACTGTAACATATATATAGAGATAACTATAATTATTATAAGAAATCTAATTAAAGAAGTACCTAACTTCTTTAATTATATTATAAGAAATCTAATTAAAGAAGTACTTAACTTCTTTAATTAGATTTCTTGGGTTGTCTCTAAGGCCATTTATTCTTTATGATTTTATTTTATTTTATGACTATTCATTTCAGTTATATAGCATAATAAAAATTATACGTAAGGCAAGTAATAAACCTATCGATAAGCATCAAAACAGGCAGGATCATAATATTTGCACTGTGTATTTCATATCGCATTATTAATTTTATTATAGGTACTTTACGGTTTTTACTTATCGATGTACGGTAAATCAGATAGATATGCCTTGTTGGTAATTTCAAAGACAAAACTAACTTAAAATTTCCTTCTTACTTATATATTCCAGTAATTATTAAGCTATAGATATGCACCTGCATGTATATAACTTTTTATATGAACCAAAGTAAAATAAATAAAAATATATGAAATAAAAGCAAACAAGCAAGTACCTATAGTTTTTGGAAATTTTTCTCTTTCTTCGTTAAAGCAGTCAGTACCTGGCTGACCGAGCCTAGCTCGGTATTTTCATTTTTTTTTTGTTTTTTTTTTTTTTCTTCTCGATATTTTTATATTTTAATTTTATTTAAATAATTAAATCACGAGTGAAATTAAAAAAAAGACAAAAAATTTATCTGGAGACAGATTCGAACCCGGGTCAACACGATTTGACACCCGCCGATTTCCTAATTACGCTATTACAGCTATGATGACAGTAGTGAAATTAAGCTTCGTATTCTAATGATAGTTTTTCATTGCCTAAAAACAGGGATAAAACGACATTTTCTTTAAATGAATCCTAGCTAGATCAATTTTTCGCCCCCGAAATCCCCTGCATACTAAATTTCACGAAAATCGTTGGAGCCGATTCCGAGATTCAGAATATATAAATATATATATACAAGAATTGCTCGTTTAATAGTATAAGATATATATATATATATTAACAATGTAATTTAACACAAGCTAGTTACACAGATTAGTTAATTCAATGGACTCACCGAGCGGGTATCGTGTCTATCGCGTGGTGGAGTGAGACAACTCAAAGTCAGTGCCCGGGACTTGTGACCCGAGTGTAGGCTTAGGGCAGCGCTGCCTCACAATGCGCATTGGCACTCGCCTCCACTGCTCGAGTTGCCCAATAAGTAACAATTAATTCGTGTACACAAACTAACCCTTACAAGAGTCGAGGTAAAGCTACTAGCAGGATACACAAGTGCACCGCACCACGCCAGAGCCAAGACCTACTATTACAATGTACTCTGTGGCCAAGACTGCCTTAGCTGCGGTTGCATCGCACGAAGGAATGACTCGAATAATAGAATGAGTGAGGGTAGATGAATAATAATAACAACAAAGGTACCGACATTAATAACTATCTGCATTGACTCTCCGACTTATATATACAAGAATTGCTCGTTTAATAGTATAAGATATAGATAACATTTAAAAGAAAACTTGTTCATTTAGATTTTTCTTTTGTGATTGTGGCCCTCATTTTACAGTATGATTATTAAACCGCGCAGTTTCATCCGCGTTTAGGTATCTGACTATTGAAAGTAGTAGTTATTGCAAAATCCATTAAATTTTCGTAAAATTCGTTTTTACATTGTTTTTACATTATGATGCGATCGTCACTTTACATCACAAAATGACAGCGCAAAAATGACAATAGATACGTATAACGTAAGGTCAATAAGTAACAGACTTTTAATAAAATTAACTGCTTATAAATAGGTAAACATTTCATTCTTCTACAAATCGTCACGTAATCAATCCACTTTAATAAAACATGTATGTAATTAAAATTTGTATGAAAATATTCGTTACCCGAAAACAAATAGAAGTTGTAAAACAAAAAGTTAGATAGAACTTTAAAACAAATAGAAATTAATAAAATAAAGATACTTTATGAAATGTCTACAAGCGTATGATTAATGATATATATTATATTCGAAAACTTATAAATTACAGGTACGTACGCTATATATCACGCAGATATGAAACAGGAATAGGGATTTAAATCTAACATTATTATGCAATGTTTCTTACCAAATGTTGCTTCTCTTCAAATTTAAAATAAACTTTGCTAAGCAGAGCATCAACTGCACGATAAAGACAATAATATTGTGTTTGCTAGCAAATGAAAAAAACCGACTTCAATTACATCGACAAGTAATACAATGTAATAAGACGAAAATATAGTCAAGTATTTACTTGACTATATTTTCGTCCGCGTATTTACGCGCTATCAAAGATTACTCAAAAAGTAATATGTAATCAGATCTCGATCAAAAAAGAAACAAGACTACATGACAAGTATTAGCTTTCGATTAAAGTAAGAATCATCAAAAACGATAAAACCAGTGAAAAGTTATGCAGTTTAATACATTGTACGTCAACGAAAAAGTAGTTAAGTAAATACGCATTATTAGATATAACGCAAAAAGTACTTGTCAGATCTCAATTAAATTTAAATGTGACCACATGGCACGCAACACCTTTCAATTAAAACAAAAGTTATTGAAATCGGTCCACCCAGTCAAAAGTTCTGATCTTACATATCTACGCACATAAAAAATACAATCTAATTAAGAACCTCCTCCTTTTTTGGAAGTCGGTTAAAAAGAATAAAAAAATAATTCTTAATTTTTCTAAAACCAATATAAAACTTAGGTAAGTATATATGTCACACTACTAGAAAAAGAACTATTAGGTACCCTATTGAGAAAAATATTCGAGTTCAATCCGTAGTGAAGAAAAATTATTAAGTTCCGTAATAAGTGAAATATCTCGCAATGTTTCCCATCAATGATATGCCCAAGATGAGGTTAGAACAAATCTTGTAAAAGAAAATGAGTCGACCCAACCCATGTTTAAATCCGTAGCTTTTCGTTTATCCACTTTCTTTACAATGAAGCTCAATTTATTGATATACATGGAATAATAAAATCTTACACATTTTAATATCAAAAACCTTTAAACGTAAATATGCTATTACGGCATAATCAGGCGTGTTAGCTAAGTTATATACGAGTATGTATTCACCTAAATGAAACTGCTAAATGAAAGTGAACCCAATATATGCCACGTGTGTACTGTGTTTAAAAAGTTTCTTAATTTAACCTTCTCGTAGGAAAGAGTAGAGACACCTGTAGTCTGTAAAATGCGTACATATCTCTTGCATCATTGCGTAAAAGTTTACACAACATCACACAGTAACATTTTAAGGGTTTTTCCACAAAAATGGTAAAACCATTTAAGACTGTTAAAGAATAATGTATAAGTCTATCTATACATCGGTTATAGTGGTTTTACCCTAAATGTTTAAATAAAAAATGAATCTAAAAGTCTTCAATACCAATTTAACTACACGTTCGATTTATGAACCTAAGTACTTATTTTCAATTTATACTGTGTGTCGACTGTTGACTCTAAATAGATTTTAGCTCTAAGGGAACGGTCCCATGTCCACGACACGACGTCGTGCAGTTTTACGACACGGACGCCGTGTCGTAAAACTGCACGACGCCGTGTCGTGGACATGGGGCCGGGCTCTAACATAAAATTGTAAGTCAATTTTACCTTTTTGCTAGGTTTTCTTTTTTAATACAATTTATGGAAATATTTCCGCTTGGTGGTAAGATGAACAATTATTCGTCCCATATTATCCCTATAACGAATATATTCTTAAAACGCTTGTAGGTTAATATTAATGTACAGAAAACCAGTTACATTATTGAATTTAGATTATATACCCTTTGGCACGGAAAATTTAGCCATTTTACTTTGATGTAATATAAATATCGTTAGGCTATATTAATTTCGATTGGTTATAGTTATAGCCTTTAAATTAGCCCTTCACTACATAGGTACAGAAAAAACACACTTCTATTGTTAAGTTTACCATATTCTCACATTTTATATACATATCTACTAGATATATATATATAAACTGCTAGATATTATCTACATATCTACTAAACGACTACTGAGAGGGCTGGTTTGTGGCAAAAGTGGCAAATTACCAGCTCGCTAGCGTTTTTGGATTCCGAAAAATTTACGTTGTTTCAACTTACCTCGTTTAAACTCTCCTCGCTCTCTTGAATAAATAATCCACAAGAAGACGGTTAATTGTTCTTTATTAATACTATTATAATAAGCCCGAAGTGTTGGTTAGTTTGTAGAACGAATTTATAAATCTTCCTGTCACAGAGTTTATTTATTAAAAAATCTATAACACAATACTATTTGCTATGGATCTCAAACACTGCCAAATGATACGTCCAAATTCTGAGAATAATGTAAGTACCTATAACTGCTAAGTCTGAGAACATGGAAGAATTCGAGACGATCTTCGGTCTAGAGATGATAGATCTTTATCTTTTCAACTAATAATAGAACATTCAAAAACATATAAAGGTTGAACAATTAAATGAAAGTGAATGAAAATAAAAAGAGTAATTTTGCTTTATTATTCCGACGCTGTTGCACCTACTTTTAAGAAAATAAATAAACAGATTTTTTAATAACAAATCTTTTATATTATCCTGTACCTACTTAAATTAAGGACTAACAAATAAGATTAACACTCCTACATCAGGGACATAGTGTACGCATGATATACGGTTACGCCAATTTAGTCACACCCAAGCTAATTACAGATAACACACCTATCAAATTTTCACTGATTGAATACTCACTTTCATTGTCTTTTTGATTATTTTTTGTTTAAAAATATGTTACTTTAAAGGCAGTCTGAAACAGTAGTTAAGACTTAAGCGCTGAAGTTTTTATAATAACAGCAAAGTAAGTACTTATCTTATACTATTAAACGAGCAATTCTTGTATATATATATATATATATATATATATATATATATATATATATATATATATATATATATATATATATATATATATATATTTTCTGAATCTCGGAATCGGCTCCAACGATTTTCGTGAAATTTAGTATGCAGGGGATTTCGGAGGCGAAAAATTGATCTAGCTAGGATTCATTTAAAAAAAATGTCGTTTTATCCCTGTTTTTAAGCAATGAAAAAATATCATTAGAATACGAAGCTTAATTTCACTACGCGTCAACATAGCTTTAATGGCGTAATTAGTTAATCGGCGGGTCTCAAATCGTGTTGACCCGGGTTCGAATCTCAGTCTCCAGATTGATTTTTTTTTCTTTTTTTTTTTAAATTTCACTCGTGATTTATTATTTAAATAAAATTAAAATATAAAAATACCGAGAAAAAAAAACCAAAAAATAAAATGAAAATACCGAGCGAGGCTCGGTCACCCAGGTACTTAAAACTAAACTACATAACCTGAACTGCAAATTACCTACTAAAAGTGTCATAACATACAAACATACTTTTAAATTATTTTAAAATGTAAACTTAACTTTATTATCTTAATATACATAAATCTCGTGTCACAATGTTTGTCCTCAATGGACTCCTAAACCACTTAACCGATTTTAATCAAATTTGCACACCGTGTGCAGTTTGATCCAACTTGAAAGATAGGCTATATTTTATTTTGGTATATGTAATTATATTTAAGAAAAAAAAGGCGGCACGAAGTTCGCCAGGTCAGCTAGTATAATAAAGAAAAAAGAAATGATCGAGTAAATGAAACAAAACCCTCATTTAATTTTTTAAACATTGTTTTTACTATACTGGGTGTATTTGGAACGCTTTGTAAGATTTAAACCACGTAATATACTATTTATATACTATATAATGCATATAACCACTTATCCCAGAAACGTTTTTTTAAGAACATTTTAGGACTTATGTATTATGTGAGGCAGCAATGTATCTACACATTGTGACGAGTAGTCGTTGACCGCGAGCCGCGCGGGGCGCGGGAGGCGGCGGAACGAAAATTAAACGTGCGCGCGGCGGCGAGTACGTTTTAGTGATGCAACGGAAGTGTCTTAACGGAACCAGAAACGGAAACAGATATCAAAAGTAAATTTTAGCAGAAACGGAAACGGAAACGGATGCAGAAACGAAAGTGTAAATAATATGAAAAAAAAAAAAATAATAAATTCACAAATATATTTCTTTATTAAGTATTAAATTAAATACACACCAAGCCTAGATAGGAAATAGATATACTTATTAGAAATCTACAATAGAAAACAATATTGCAACTTAAAATTATTTTAATATTCAAAATTTAGTAGTGGCAAGTGAAACTTTCAACTCTCAACCGTCGTAAACTTCCGTTTACATCTCCGTTATAAAAGTTGCGGAAACAGAAGCAGAAACGAATGTTGAAAAGCGTGCGGAACTTCCGCACTTGCGGAAACAGAAACAGAGATCTGTTGCATCACTAGTACGTTTACCACGTGCCGTTGACCTCTGTCAGCTGATGGCGCGTATGAGCGGTTTGCATTACATTGACAGTTTGTTCCAAACACGATTATTTTAAAGCATTATCTTCAAATTTCTGTTTCATTATTTTTCCCAAACCGGACTATACCAAAAAAATGATGAAAACAGGAAAAAAAAAATAATTTCTTTTCGCTTTTTTTTCACTTGTATCATGTCAGGTTAAGCCAACAGTATCATACCTCTTCATTTTTCAATGCGTTCCAAATACACCCTGTATAGTCCGAGAAACATTACTTCATTCAAAGGAGCTAATAAAAATGTACAGACATAAATAATTACACTTTGGATAGTCAGCAAATGTTTTACTATCAATATTCTTTAAGTACCAGTGTATATTATTCGTTCGTCCATAAGCAAGAATTAATGATACGAAACTACCTCGCTACGTTTACGTCAAGAACTCATTTTCCGAACTGTTTACAGTACTCGTCTTTCAAGATGGCTGAAGTGTGCTATAAATCATGAAATTTACTACCTCTTGCAATGATCATTGAAAATGTTTATTTTATCATTGTCTGTGTCTCTCGTTGATGAGAGGAACGTTTCGTCGAGAATGCGATGGATTTGGCACACAGCGGACGAACTACCACGTGATTCCGAGCTGACTAATTAACTGTGACTATAAATAGATGTAATTATTATACGTATAAACATGACAACTAATATAAGCCTTAAAGACCTATTTGATAAACTAATTTATTTATTTTTTGTTCAGTTTGATTGGTTAAGCTTGCTTTATATATACATATATATCTTTTGTAACAATGGTAAATTTTGAAAATATTAAATAGTTACATGTAAAATATGTGAGATAACAGTATACTTTTTAAATTCTTCTTTAAAGTAATATTCATTCATTTTATTTATAAGCACTGAAAGTAGGAAGATATACAAAAGAACGTATGTGCACGAGTTGTAAATCTTAAAACACACTTAGATCATAATACAGATTAAAAAAAAAATAATAAACAAAGTTGATTTCTATAACGATACTGTTTATAATTAATTATAAAGCTAAATCACTAGAAATAATAATCAATTACTCTCGATAAACTGAAGTCAATAAAGCGAAGTACGACCAAGAAGAGCTTAAAATCTGTAAAGTAATAAGAGGCATTAAAAGACATTATAGGCAGAAAGAAGACAATATAATACAGAATAAACAACGAATAACAATGTAGATAATGGTATAAAACATGAAATGTTAGTTGGCTCCATTTCAGTTACTATTCTTCTATTCTATTATAAGACTATTTATCGAGTCCGTTGCACTCCTATTTCTATATCAAAACAAGCAATATTTTCACAGAGAGTATAAAGTGATATAAATTTACAGGCTGAACAATAAATCTGTGCCTCCAGTATAGGTCAAAAATCACAGAAGAAAAAAATTAAAATTTTACAGGAGAGAAAAAAAAAGTAAAAAAAATCTTATTCGTGAACTAAGTCGGCTAGGTTCAACTGTACTCTAGTTTCTTTTTTTGTAGAGTGAAACATCCTCTTTCAATATACGAGTACATTGAGGTTTTTTGGTAAATATTTAATTTTACAAGTAATTTACGAAAATAAACAGTTAACCGATGTTCCTTAAACAAAAGATAAAGATATAAAACCCTTCAGATATTTTTTTTTGTTATCACTTGCCTATGCATTCATTATAATGTCCATGTTTAAATCATAAAAAGTGTATAAATCGACTTATTTAAATAGCTAGCGACCCGCCCTGGCTTCGCACGGTTGCAAAACCTATTAGTGTTCCTCTACTATATTATGCATGTATTATACAAATAAACCTTCCTCTGGAATCAATCTATTTACTAAAGAAAACCATATTAAAATCCGTTGAGTAGTTTTAAAGATATAAGCATACAGACAGCGGAAAGCGACTTTGTTTTATACTATGTAATGATGTTGGAATGATCCAACAAAGGAAGAAGTCCATTAGGTATATGTTTTGTAATTAAATTATTTTTTAAAATATTTGTGCATTTCTTAAAAAATATTAAAGAATAATAAATACTTTACTGTTGTGTACGTTTTTAAGTTAAGGTCAGAAAATCCAAGTGCAGTCATTTTAGACGGTTTCCAAGCTCTGTAACATCAAATTTCTAAATGAATTTGAACAAGTTAAGGTATAAAGTGAAATCTGAGCTACCACCGCAAAATTTACATGAACTATATTTATTTAAAGTCATATCTTGTTCGAAGATAGAATAAAACTTCATAAGAATGCAAGTTTCATGTTTCAAAAGAAAATACTCGACTTATTTCGTTGCCACTATTGCAAACTGTAAGGGAATGAACCTTTGGCTTTTTATTACTAACTAGCTTCTGCGCGCGACTTCCTCGATAAATGGGCTATCTAATACTGAAAGAATTTATCAAATCGGCCCAGTAGAACCAGAGATTACCGCGTTCAAACAAACAAACAAACAATCAAACAAACAAACTCTTCAGCTTTATATATGAGTATAGATACATACAGGCTTTCATTTAAGACACAGTAGTGTCAGTACACATGTAAAATGCAATTTATTTACCTAGCAGAAATTATTATTAAATCCTTTACAATTGAAGTCTCAGCTCTGTACCACTGACTGTTGTAAACTGCATCAGCTACTTTCATGCTCTAAACAAAGAAATACTCGGTGTAAATTAATTATTACTTATATTTTATATTTTACTGTTATTAGTAAAAAAAATATAGTAATTTACTTACGTGAAACATAATCATATCTCCATAATAACATAAAAAATATATCTGAATAAGACTCATCATAAGAAATTGTAAGAAAGGCACTACCAGTGTCAAATCTTGCATAGTCTGAAAATTGTTATAAATTGTTAACAGAATTTTTAGAGAATATCAGAGGCTGTATAATATCAGGCAATTTTTTAGACGCTAGGACAGTAGGTACTATTCTGAGTAGAATATAATTTTTCACTTATCGGTTACTAGCTAAACTGAAATATTTATAAGGTATAAATATTTACCGCGACATTAAATCCAGTAAGGCATATAAGTAATCTACTTGTTACGACGTTAAACAGAGTTGATTCTGAATAAACAAATTCCATTAGATCTACACACCTGAAATACAAGAATCAGTATATAGGTATATCAGTTCACAAAGCAAGACTTTGTTTATTATTCACAATCCAAATATAAATAGACTATGTACAATTATATTCTACATAAGAAAATTCTCACTTGAATTCAAATACAATATTAAACATGTTTCTTACGCTGACAATTTCTTGTGGCGATCAATAATTTTTATCAACTTGCCGTTGATGTTCTCATCTGTTAACTGAATACTTAAAGTGTTATCAATGGGTATTATTTTTTCCAAATCATTGTGAAGTACACGAAATTGAATAATTATAAAGGTAGAACAGGTGTAACACACGAATCCCGGAGTCAAAACGGTAAAAGATGCTACCACCGCTAAAATATATATTAGTTACATCACTTACAAAAAACTAAAGTTTAAAAATGAATTTTCAAATTCATTTAAGTCTCGCTTTTGACTGACCTGACCATATTTCAAAAATATAAGCAATTAACCAAAATGTTATATCATTCGTATCGAATGGAAATGCAAGCAGAAACGGTAGTATGAGGTTTAATTCGCCTGTGTTATAGTAATTCTTAACGATAGTTACTAGAGGGCTTACTCCAAATGAAAATACTCCAACATGTATGAGTATGCCTAAACCATGTACAGCAATATTTAGAAATTTAATTTGACTTTTTATAAATTTCTCGTCGCTCTCGTCCATTGGGTTTCCAGGCTGCATTGATTGGAGTGTTCTTACGTCTTCTATTAATTGATAAACCTGCCGACCATACTTAATAAAATAAAATGATTGGATGTTACTCAAGAGGCAAAAAATAACGCATGTCGCCACATTGGTGAGTTGGACGAAACTTGTTCCTGATGAAGCGTTTTGCAAAAACCATGTCAACTGACAGAGTTCTGTTAGGAATATCACAGAAATACTAATCACGGACCATAATCGTAAGCGTTTCCAAAAGCTTCTGTTAAGAAAAAGATCATCGACTTGAAATCCAATGATCTTTAAATACCATTGCACTTTTCCAACTGCGTTATTGAATAAAATTATTTCCAAATTTTCTTGAGTAGCCATAACCCGTCCTTAAGACTTAGTGATATTTAGACTAATGTCATTTTGAGAATGTTTGGTGGAATTAAGTAATTTTTTGTACAAGTAAGTACCTACTAATTAGAACTCAGAAATAATTCAAATCACTTAAAATAATAAACCTTAATTTCTGATTCAAACAATGTTTGGTCGGAATGACATGTAATTAAACCTATTTATTGTAATTGACTAATAAATAGGTTGATGTAATATATTGTAGTTTTCTTTAATTATACTTTTTTACACAACGTTATTAATTAACGAAAATTTAAAAAAAAAATTGTGAGCATACAAAGTACACGTGTCAGAAGTGAAACTTCTTTGTCAAACTAATTAAAAAAAATAACTCAAAAAAAAATAATTCAAAAAACCAATTTAAAAAACTAATAAAAAAAAACTAATTTAAAATACAAAAAAAAAACTAGTTGACAAAAAAGCGGTCACTCATCCAAGTACTGACCGTCATGACGCTGCCGCGTTACCGGTCGCTCAAATTTTACCCCCCATGCGCCTAAAGAAGTTTCACTTCAAAAACAATATAAAGAAATTAGACTACAAAGCTTTAAATAGTGTATTGCTGTCTTGAAATGGTCCAATAAAGTGAAAAAAAAACATATAAATTGTTTAAGTGCTCATTTCAACAAACAACGATCACGGTTCAGCCTGTAACATCCAACTGCTGATGAGTAGGGATAGGATAAGGATTTGAGCATAATCTACCACGAGGCTCCACTGCGGGTTGACGGATAAAATATATCCCTACTATATAAATAATATCCACACTTCGAGGCACGATGGGGAAACGGAAATAAATATTTGTACAAATAAAAATATCCATCAAGAGCGATAATGTTCGATTCCCTGGATGGAATGGATAACTAATAATGGATAACACGCACACACATAAAAGCGGTTGTCCCAACAAATCAATTTCAACAAACAATGGAAACTGATTTTCTCAAATTAGTAGATAGATACCTAACAATACAGTAATAATCTTAGATCACTCTTGATTTACCAATAACCATAGAAGAGTTATCGTACATAGCCTACCATACATACATCATACATACCTGACATACATACATCTGAAGATTTTATCACCATATTTTTACGAGATCATCTTAAAGGAATGAAGTCAGTGGTACATAAAACTTCGCTACGTTACGCTACGCTTCAGCCTGTAATATCCCACTGTTGGGCATATGCCTCTTTCCCATGTATGAGAAGGACCGGAGCTTAATCCACCACGCTGCTCCAATACGGGTTGGCGGATATATTTCCTACTAAATATGAGTAACGATCGCTATCAGGTGTACATGATAACAACCGGGACCGACGGCTTAAAGTGCTCTCCGAGGCACGGTGGGGATACAAGGACTGCACAAACATCCAGACCACGGCAGACTTCTGCATGACCAATACAAATGTTTGTCATGTGCGGGGATCGAACCCGCAACCGCGATAGAAATTCAGCCTTCTTTAAATTAATTTGTAAATTGTTGTAATTGTATGACTAAACGGGTGAAACTTATTTTTCTCCCAAAGCACAATATACGTATACAATAAAAATATATGTGTTTAGTTAATTATTTTTAAAGCGTGACCCAAATCAAAGTGAGAACATTTAAATCGAGTCGCGTTAAACATAAATTGCAATAAAAAGGTTAATAACACGTTTAACGTTTAGAGTAATCCAATAAATTGTCTTGTTAAATATCAGTTTAAGAGCCAGTATGTTAATTTTTTATATTAGCTATTTAAACCCGACATCTGAAGAAGCAGTCCACGAAGGCATTTTTATAGTGAGTGATTTAGTATAGATATTGTTTAATTCTATTATCTTTATTTCTATTTTAATCATCTAAAAACATCTACAACATAAATACTGCGTGTATTTTAATCATTAGATAAAGATACACGTATTCATATATATCACACAATTTTGTATTAAATTACTCTATATGTGGATTACGATAAATAAATAAACCGCTGTAAGGGTGGCATTATTATTGCAATATGTTGGCCTAATTATTTATCTATACTATACTAATATTATAAAGAGGTAAAGTTTATAACTTTGTTTGTATATACGGGGTAATCTTCGCAAATACTGATCCGATCATGAAAATTCTTTCGCTAACAGAAAGCTACACTATTCAGGAGTGACAAGATAAAAGGAAAAAGATAAAAATTATCAAAATTTTCGACCCAGCAGGATTTGAACCTGCGCCCTCTGACGTGCCGTGTCAACAATTCAATCTAATCAAGCATTATTATTTGCCTTAGAAATTAATTGGTGATTTTAAAACATTTATATTTATCTGATTTGCTGAAAATAGTGAGAGTGTATTGGAACATATCAAATTTCACCGTACCCTTCTTATGTGAAATGGATTATAACGCCCAACGAAGTGGGCACGGGTCGGCTAGTCTTTCATAACTTTAAACGTAAAAATTTGTTTTTGATGCCACCACATGCGTATTATAAGTAAAATAGTATTTTTGAAGCAAATAAAAAATTATCGAGATGAATAACGAGTACCGAGTACATGAATTAGTAGGCCGACAATTAGTTGATTCTTAACAAAAACAATTTAAAGTCTCTAATACAAATGTATAACTTTCTAATTGAGAAGTTGTAAAATTCTTAAAATATGTCTAAATACTTCTTTCCGGTTTCTTATTACTGTAGCGATTTATAAATAAAAAGCGTATGTTTAATTACTCATAAAACATCCACAATGCTTCATCAGTTTAGAAGAAAATTAATAATGTATACCTATATAATGTGTAAGTTCCCATAGAAATAAAAATCGTAGGTTCAATTATTTTTACACATTCAAACAATAACATCATTTGTATAAAAAAAAATTGTTAGGTATTTTACGGCTGTGTAATTAGTAATTAAGGATACAAGTAGAAGTAATAATTATAGAAATGTGAGTAAAATACTTCGAAAACGTTTAACTCGCATCTTCGTTGCGTTTATATAAACAATTACTCTTGTTTTAAATTAAGTACATTGAATCTTTGATGTTTCTTCACCTGCCTCGATCACTGATACATGACGTACTCGAAAAAGTGATTCATTCAAACCTAAATTTAGAAGTATAGTATATACTTCTTGGTCTAAGAGACGTGGAAGAGAGACCTTCACCGATCTGATAACTCGATGAGACATATTTTTTATCAAATATAATTTATAAAAAAATATGCCTATGATAACTTGCCTATCGTTGAGTGTGAACTTGCCTATTGTTGAGTGTGAAGCGTTTATTATTATTATCGAAAAGTGTTCATAGCTATTTTTAATTTAATTAATTTTAATAATTTTTCTTTTATCACTTTTACTTATATGCTAACCGAATGAGTTTTATCTCAATTGATAGTTTTATAACACACAGAATATGCCTAGGTAGGCTGGCCTACTTATTTCTGTTCATGGCTAACTGGCAAGTGGATGTGAACAAATGAACAGGTAGGTCAATATAGGTAACTACATCGATCTGTTAACCAATCGAAATTGATATCATAGGTAAGTTAAGGTAATTACAAAACCAATCATATAGGCTTGCCTGCAAAAAAATGCTATGAACACTTTTCGATAGGCAAGTTAGCATAGGCTTATTTGTGAAGGTCGCTCTTCATCCACCGCTGTCACCATGTAGTAAAACAACGTAGTGGTTATATACTCTTTGGTAAAACAACCATTGCTAGATACGGACTGACAGCCGTCAAACTTTATTTTTAATTTACCTTCTTACATAGGTACTATATGTATATTACAACACACGTCTCCTCTACTATCTATATTTTATAATCTGATTTAAAGAGACGCGCAGTTTCAATGGTGAAAGAATTTTTTATATCGGTCCAGTAGTTTTTGAGTTTATTGATTACAAACATACACACAAAAATACAAATCTTTCCTCTTTATAATATTTATAACAACATATATATAATTAATAACAATTCAGGTAATTTTCCTTTAATGTTAATTTCAATTATTTTTCTAAGGTTAGAAAAGTAAATTTTATTTCTTTATTATATTTATATTAGGTTTATTAGTTCTAATTGTATTTATTTTCTTTTGTGGACCATAAATCTTTGATAGCATTTTATGACAACCATCTTATTACGAATTTATTGCCAAAGAATCTAGTCATAGCACTATAACATATAAAGGTAAGCACCTAATCAATGAATTCTTTGTCGTATATAAAAAATAACACTCTTAAAGTTTTATTTCGTTTACATAAAACTCATAAAAGTGTATTTGAGTCAAACTTTTCAAGAAAAACAAATGACAAATGTACACATCCTAAAATTAGCGAATGTCTCTTTATGTGTATGAAAATAGCATTTACGTTTAAAAACAGTTTGGCTCGGTTTCTTTGTTCTAAAATCTTAGTCGACTGTTTGTTTGTCATAAGCATTTTAATTAGGTAATGGTAATAGAATAATATTTTAAATGAAAAAATGTTTTATTGTCTTTTAACCCACCAAACACAATTTATTAATTGAATATAGAGCTTGTACAAATAAATGTTATTGACATTAAATAACGTAATGTAAGTAATTTTTACTCTCTCGTTACAATATTGTTATAAAGTTCGCTTTAAACACTTTTGCAACATTTATTTTTCCCAACAAACAATAGATACATTATAATGTATTATGTTCCTTAAAAAGAATGTTAATTGCAATTCCGCAAGCAATTCGTATTATACTTGTAGGTACAGTAGGTACCATCATACATATGGAATATATTTGTTACAATAGACACAATTCAATTTTTTTTTTTCATTTTCATATTTTATTTTCATATGTTATTTATAGTGTCACAAATAAAGTTTAGGTAAAAATTGGTTGTCTATAAAGTTGGTTTACGGACGATAGTTTAACGTTTGTCGCGTTAAACTATCGTCTTTGATAACAAAACATCTCCTCGGACGCATAGACGAAGAAAGGAAGAGAGATAAGCGCAAGCGTACAATGAGCGTAACGGGACAATGAGTCATTCTTTTTCGTGCTTGCAGCCGGCGTTCATCAATTTATTAGACGTTGCCACGTCAAAATAGAAAATATACTCGAGGTCGACAAAAATAATCCATACTAATATTATAAATGCGAAAGTATCTCTGTCTGTCTGTCTGTCTGTCTGTCTGTCTGTCGGGCAATCACGCCAAAACTACTGAACAGATTTAAATAAAATTTGGTATACAGATATTCTAGAGTCTGAGAAAGGACATAGGCTACTTTTTAATGCGAATAAAAGGGTGTAAGAGGTTGAAAGGTGGGAATGAAAATTTGTATGGAACTATGTTCGTGTTTCGTAACTGTCAAACATTTAATGTTCATCCCGTCGATATGGTAAACTCTCCGATAAAATTAAAGAACGTATTTAAATAAAGGTTTCGAATCGACAACATATATCCACAATATGCGGATAGTGGCGTATTTTACATTTTAAAAATGTATAATAATGTCAGTAATGAAAACGGATTGACATAATATATATTGGTTGTCAAATATAAAACGTAGTGGTTATAATTATACTCTTTGGTCAAATATTTATGCGTGCGTTCAGAAATTTATTTAGTGTAAACTAAGGAAAATATATCAAGATAATTAAATCTTATACTATTAAAAAAAAGGAAAGCATTTTTTCCCTCAAATCAACGCAGGTGAAACCGCGGGGCACAGCTAGTTCAATATAAAGTAAAGTTTTGGTAAAAACAAGGAGTTATTTGTGTCCAAAATTAATTTACTAATATTTTGTTAGAATGAATATGAATAGCAATAATAAGAGCAAGGATTTTTTCCATTAATTATTCGTATTATTTACTTTCAAAAGTTACAGTCCTGTGATACTAATAAACAGACGGAAAAAATAGCCTTAAAAATAGAGTTCCGTCAGGAAACCTTTGAGTTCTAATCTATACTAATATAATAAAGAGGTAAAGTTTATAACTTTGTTTGTATACCTATACGGGGTAATCTTCGCAAATACTGATCCGATCATGAAAATTCTTTCGCTAACAGAAAGCTACACTATTGAGTGACAAGATAAAAGGAAAAAGATAAAAATATATAAAGATTTTAAATCAGCAGGATTTGAACCTGCGCCCTCTGACGTGCCGTGTCAACAATTCAATCTAATCAAGCATTATTATTTGCCTTAGAAATTAATTGGTGATTTTTAAACATTTATATTTATCTGATTTGCTGAAAATAGTGAGAGTGTATTGGAACATATCACCGTACCCTTCTTATGTGAAATGGATTATAACGCCCAACGAAGTGGGCACGGGTCGGCTAGTATAATTATAAATATAATACGAGAAAATGAATCTTTTCATTAAGACTCACGTTTTTAATAAATAGATTTGTATGTTGACATCCGTGGTTGACATGATATAACATATTAACTACATGTCGGGGAATCAATGCAGATAGTTATTAATGTCGGTAGGTACCTGCGCTGTTGTCGATATTAATCTACCCTCACTCATTCTATTATTCGAGTCATTCTGTCGTCGGCTAAGTCTTCAGAGCTTCAGTCTTGGCTCTGGCGTGGCACGGTGAACTTGTGTATCCTGCTAGTAGCTTAACCTCGAATCTTCTAATAGTTAGTCTGTGTACACGAATTAATTGTTGCTTATTTAGTTAGACGGCGTGAGCAACTCGAGCAGTGAACGGTGAGCGCCGATGCGCATCGTTAGGAGGGCCCTCCTTAAACCTACACCCGGGGTCGCAAGTCCCGGGCACTGCTCTGACTTTGTCCCTCTGCCACGACCATCATCTGCTATAGACCCGGCGCCCGCTCGGTGAGTCCATTGAATACTAAGTAGTTAGTCTTAATTAAATTACATTGTTAATTAACGAGTTCGACCCTCCGTCGTCCTCTCCTCACTTCTGATCTCCGATATCAGAAGTGGGATGCAACCTTAACGACCCACATCGCGAAAGTCGTGCGCCGATAGTAAGTTACAATATTTCGTGGTGATTAGTGGGTACGTCGATATTTTAGTTCTTTTCGGTCGTTCTGTTTTATTCTTATCGGTGTACAAGTGGTTTTTGTTCAGTGTTCGATTACGTAATTCGATTTACCGGTTATTTGTTGAATTTAGTTTTATTGTGATACAAAGGTAGTTGTGTAGTGATAATTTTGCTAATAGATTTTGCGATTCAGTTTTTGTTTCGATTCAGTCACAATGTCAGATCGTGAGCGTAATTGTAGTGCGAGCTGTCGCGGTAGTCGCAGCGACAGTCGTTTAAGGAAGATGCCAGAAGTTAATGTACCAATTGAGTTTAATGTAGATGACGATCATAATGGTGAACATCTTAGTGATGTGTAGTGTGTAGTCATCAAGAGGATGATACACTGTGATGAATGTGTGATCCAAGAGGGATACACGTGGATTGTGGAGCAATTGTAATTGCTGGTTGGCTTGTGAAGCCTTGGAAAGGTGGCTTACATAGTTGTTAGTGTCGTGGTAGAAAATAAGTTTGGTTATTGAAAGTTTTGATTGTCGTTGGTACATGACTCTGGATAGTTGCTTTAAGTTAAGTTTTTGTGGGTGGGATGCTGTTATCGTGCCCACTAAGAATCTTACTACAGTGAGTAATCTATTTCACGATGCCACGAGAATCGCGTTCGCTTAGTCCCGTAGTTGAATTATCGTGCGATCGAAGCGCAAGTCGAGTCGTCATCATTTAAACTGATTTAACAGTAGTAGTAACCTGTCTCTTCATAAACTTTTACTTTGTATGACTGAGGAATAAACTAAGTTCAAAGTTACAATATTCAATGTTGCGAGAGTACTCGTGGTACTTAGGTTGTTTGTTAAGTTTTTGTGGTTACCCACTTGTTTGTGATAAAGTGTAAAATCGTTTTAGCTTGAGTATTTTCGATTACCCTCTGTAACGGATATTTTTGAGTTTGTTTCTACTATCTTACACGATATTTCAACTAATATTATTTGTCGAAGTACCGAAAGAGCGTAAAATTAAAGACGCCATCTTCCGAATATTTAATACTAATTTTCTGATTAGTCAGTCGCCATTTTATCATCTATTGGTGCGATTGTTGTAATTTGCAAGTGAATAAGCAGGTAGTTTTAATTATTACGTGGCGTATAAGTGATTACTGTGATAATAATTAATTCGCTATAGTTAAAAGTGTGTATCATGAACGTGTAGATAATTAGTGTCTCATTGAGGGTTTTAGTCTTTCTTCTACCTTTGATTGATTTATTTAAACTGTTTAAAAGTTGTTTTAGTTATTCTGTGAACGTTTAAATTACAGAGAGTTAATTGATAACACCTTGGTACAATCATAAACCTATTACAACAATAGTTATAGGTAGGTATCCTAAGATTAATAATTTTGTTTATGAGTAGGTAACTATTGAAAATTCTTACTATATTCTGTCCATTCGTTTTCTTTTAACAGTTCAAGAAAATTTGAAATTAGTGACTTCCTCACACGTTGCCAATTTGATTTAAAATAATAATCGATTTTTATTTAAGAAGAATTTTCAATCGATTCAATGAAATATTTTTAGTTTAAAAATATTAATTATTCCTTTAGATACTAGTTATTTTAGTTAATTACGTGGCTAGTTTGTTAAATAAATAAGTAGACAGGTATGTGATTTTCTAAGTCTATTTGCTCATACCTCTTGATGCAAAATTGATTTAGACTTTATCAACTACGCGGTTTAAAGTTGAATGACACTAATACGTGAGTAGTTACATTTTAAGGCAGACGTTGTGGGTAACTGTTAAAACTCTTATACGAGTATGTTTCCATCTATGCTAAGATAATTGAGTAACTTTGGGAAGCAAGGGTTTTAAATGGAAGTATATGATTTCGATAGTTCCTTCATAGAGACAGCTAGGCTTTTTAATATCCTATCAGCGATTTTGTTTTGTTACAAAATGAGGAGCGTAATCAAACTAAACTTGATCCGAAATATCGAGGCCCTTTTCGCGTAATAAAAGTTCTCGAAGGTAATCGGTATACCCTTAAAGCTTAAATTGTCAACGTGCCTACAAAGTTCACGAAAAGTTAAGGAAAATGCCAGCATGTCATGTACCAGACGATATTGATGTAATTTATGATCTTGTTGATAATGATGATGTTCAAGTTTAAGCAGACTGAGAGACTCGAGTGAATGACTCTATCGACTGTAATGTGTTCAACCGTACCAGTGTAGTTATTTTGTAGTCGTAGCCAGCTGTAGAAGGTGTCTCTTGGGGCAACCCAAGTAGTCCGTGGGTGAGCGGTGTGCAAAGTTTAACTTACTGACGGAGGTCGTGGTCTGTTGAGACCGTAGCGTGTAGTCACAGGGGTGACTGACACGGGCTATCCATTCATGGGATATGCGTACTGAGATGTGAGAGAGCAATATGACTGCTCTTCGGCTAGAGAGCTATGGTGTTAGAGGTATTTAATCGTGGATTTTGCAAGCTTGGTTGTAACTTGTTGTCGAAGTATAGTTTTGGTTGTGATGACGTCGATGGTAGGTACATGGCTGTGGTATTTGTGTGAAGTGATAAGTTATAATTGGTTTATTGACAATTATGGCTCAGATTATTGTAAAATTCTTGAAACAATCTATATCAGTTTAGAGCGCAGAGTTTGTCTACTTTCCCCTTTTTACGTAGAGTTTGACTGAGTACAAGATACTGTTGTGGCTTTTTCTTCTTATTCCTATATAGGTACTGCCTACTTATTGTACTTACTGCTTAGGTGTTTAGTGTGTGACGAATGTGGTTTGAAATTTGTTGCTAATGGTTGACCCTGTGCGAAAAGTGTCGTCATAACTAATCCAGGGTGATTAGATGGTAGGCACACGTCTTTTTCCCAGAAGGTAGACGAAATTTGTCGTCCGAGCAACACTCATGCAATGGGTCAGCTTGTCATTGTCATGTATTTAGCATCATCTGACGAAAATCGTCGTCCAAGTCAGGTCCGTTCAGTCGGCTGACTTGTCCTGGATGATTGCTGGTTATGAGTGAGACGAATTGTGTCGTCCGAGTCATTGGCCTGTCGCGCAGCAGACGAAATGTGTCGTCCGAGTCATCCTGCGAAGGATTGACTTGTCGAGCGCTAACAGACGAAATGTGTCGTCCAGGTCATTGGCTTGTCTAGTGGTAACAGACGAAATGTGTCGTCCGGGTCTTTGGCCTGTCTAGCAGCAGACGAAATGTGTCGTCCAAGTCATCCTGCGAAGGTTTGGCTTGTCGAGCGCTAACAGACGAAATGTGTCGTCCAGGTCATTGGCTTGTCTAGTGGTAGCAGACGAAATGTGTCGTCCGGGTCTTTGGCCTGTCTAGCGGCAGACGAAATGTGTCGTCCAAGTCATCCTGCAAAGGATTGGCTTGTCGAGCGCTAACAGACGAAATGTGTCGTCCAGGTCATTGGCTTGTCTAGTGGTAACAGACGAAATGCGTCGTCCGGGTCATTGGCTTGTCTAGCAACAGAAATGTGTCGTCTGGTCATATCCTGTTGAGGATTGGCTTGTCGAGCGCTAACAGACGAAATGGGTCGTCCGAGTCATTGACTTGTCAAGTGGTAACAGACGAAATATGTCGTCTAGGATTGGCTTGTCGGGCTGTTTGCAAAGCCGGGCTACATCTTGATCGAGATAGACTTGTCTAGATGTTTAAGCGTGTGAAGTATGCTGTCATTGTCAAATTTTGGGTTGACTGGTCTAGCTGAAGTGTAGTTCCGAGTCATACCTCGTGAGGTTGACTGAAGTGGTTCACTTACCGGGTTAGTCCATGTCATCAAAACTGTCTTAGTGTTGAGCTGATGATAATCGTTAAGTTAGGATGAGCGAACCGACTCACTCTGATACTATGATTGCCAACTCTGATACTACGACTGCTACATCTGATACTATTTGTTACAACTGTGGTACAATGTCGGAGTCTCGCCTGCTTTAGCGGGTGACGATTCCGACCAGCCTGTTTAACATTAGTATGGTCTTCTGCTGTTGTGGGAGATGATCTATGATACGCTGTAGGAGTCTCGCCTGCTTTGGTGGGCGACGATTCTGACCAGCCTTTTTATAATGATCTGTGAAGCACTGCAGGAATCTCACCTGCTTTAGTGGGTGACGATTTAGACCAGCATGTTTGAACTGTAGGGGTTTTCCTATTGTAAACCTAGACCAGTGATACTTACCATATTGATATGACTGTAATCATGATGATGATCATAACCATATTAAAAAAAAATAACTGGTGTGACCGAGCGACTTGCTAACTGAAACCAATTATTTCTAGTCGGAAGGTCAAGCGTGGACTGGATCAGATATTAAGATGTTGGATAGGTTTTTGTCAGGATAGTCGAGCGATATTTTGTTTTTGCTTACAAATACCTAAGATTGAAATAGATAGCGCGCGAGGACGCGCGCACGTCAGAATGGCCGTGTCGGGGAATCAATGCAGATAGTTATTAATGTCGGTAGGTACCTGCGCTGTTGTCGATATTCATCTACCCTCACTCATTCTATTATTCGAGTCATTCTGTCGTCGGCTAAGTCTTCAGAGCTTCAGTCTTGGCTCTGGCGTGGCACGGTGCACTTGTGTATCCTGCTAGTAGCTTAACCTCGAATCTTCTAATAGTTAGTCTGTGTACACGAATTAATTGTTGCTTATTTAGTTAGACGGCGTGAGCAACTCGAGCAGTGAACGGTGAGCGCCGATGCGCATCGTTAGGAGGGCCCTCCTTAAACCTACACCCGGGGTCGCAAGTCCCGGGCACTGCTCTGACTTTGTCCCTCTGCCACGACCATCATCTGCTATAGACCCGGCGCCCGCTCGGTGAGTCCATTGAATACTAAGTAGTTAGTCTTAGTTAAATTACATTGTTAATTAACGAGTTCGACCCTCCGTCGTCCTCTCCTCACTTCTGATCTCCGATATACACATAAATAATATTATTCATGTACCTACGTTCAAATATTAAGCAATGTAAATATTAAACTAAGCAGGTACGATTTATATTATTAGGTAATATTAAGTAATGAAAGAGTAAAAATATACAAAATCCTATACTAATAACAATAAATTTTAAATATTATTCTTATACCAGTGTATATTTGTGTAATATTGTAGGTACCTACTTATTCCAGTGTAATATGCAGTGATTTATGAGCAAGGCCGTTTTATTTCAGATATACAAAACACTATGTTACATTTTAATACATTCGCAACTTATACCCATCGGCCCGACCGCGGCAGTGTTTACACAATAAATTATAGATATTACACAAACATTGGGATTTATTTTATTGCACTATAAAATCGAAAGACGAAGTACAAATGTGGTGCGCGCATCATGCCACGAAATAGACCAAACCAGTATTTATTGATTGAGTGGTTCAATTTATAGTAGATATATTGAAATTGTTTTTTTTTTATAACGAAATTGTTTTAGGATTCCAAGCCTAAGGGATGCGAACCGTCTTTATTAAGACTCCATTTTTCACCCCTAAGTACATCTTTGCGTGTAATACAATGTATTTTTAGTATCTAATAGACAGACAAAGCTTATTATTCGGTGCAGGATTACGGTAATGATAAAGATGGGTGGATTTAGTGACTTATTTCATGCAAGATATTACCAATTTTATACTAAAATACAATTTTTTTTTAAATAACTGTTCTAACTTTAGAAGTAAAACTTTTTTTGGCACAATTGACTTGGGGAGTAAGCTGGCGAATGCGTGACGAGAGCGTTACGAAAAGTGTGATTGGGCAATGCGAACGGAAGTTGAGAACGAGATATACGTTAGATGGAGCTAAAGAAGTTTATTTATTTATTTTTTATTACGCAGGGTAACCCATTTACTGGTGATATCCAGGATACTCAGGTAGGCAGTCCTAGACCGTATGTCGGACTCAGCACTTGGGGGTGCCAATACCGCACTAAACCCCCTGCGAGAGCCTTCAGCCGCTTTAGTTGGAGGGTCTCGGATCTGCAGGCAACAGGATCCCTCCAGCGACAGGCTGGCCTCGGCGAAAACGCCAGACTTTTCCTCCATGGGGACTGTCCGGCTCACCTCTGAATAGTCCCGACGACGCCGTGTCTAGCAGGCCCGGGTTCCCATCCCGGCCCGACACGGGCACAGGGGCGTTACTGGAAGCGCATTAAGTAGCGCCTCCTACGCACCCCCATTCGTCGCCCGCGGGTGGAAGCCACGAGAAGTTTTACTTCAGCCGTGTGGTCTAAAGCACACTTGTTTTTTTTTGCAACTAACTACTAGCTTCACTTTTAACCATAATTAAAATCTTAATTTATAAAGTGACGATTTGAAAGGTGTTTGAGGCCTATTTGAATAAAGTCATTTTTGATTTTGATTTAAATAGATAACCAGCAGCGTGGTGGATTAAGCTCCAATCCTTCTCCTATATAGAGAAAGAGGCCTATGCCCAGCAGTGGGTTATTAGAGACTGAATCGTGAAATGTTTCGTATAGAAATCTGACTCGTAGTTGGACTTTTTTTATTATAATAGTTAAATAAAAAGTATTAATAATCAGACTATAACTCTTAAAAATTAACAAACGGACTAGTTGTCACTACGATTTTCGAGGGTTCCTCTCGATTTCTCTGGGATTCCATCAACAACTCCTGGTTATCATGGTACCTAATTTGGGATATCTCCTTCCGTACAAAAAAAGAATTATCAAAATCGGTTCATAAACGACGAAGTTATCCCCGAACATGCATTAAAAAAAATATACGGTCGAATTGAGTAACCTCCTCCTTTTTTTTAAGTCGGTTAAAAATTAGTTGAAAATAGCCATAACAAGAAATGCACTAAATAGCTTTGAAAACCACATTTGTTTGAACAAAAATAACTCTTCACAATTATAATTATACATCTAAAAATGCCCTCAATATACAGAAGAGAAGAAACAGAGAAGAACTATAAAAAAAACACGTATAGACAAAATACATTGTTTCATTGGGTGACAATAAGTCTATACATTGTATCTAACCTACGTTCTATAATAAAAATGCAAAATATACATCTCCCGAGCTTCAATCAAAGACAAAGAAAAACAAAGAAACGATTCTTTTTACAGTTTAATCACATGTTCAGTAATACTTTACGGCTCTGTCTCGTGTTCTATTCAGACTAATATGTTTTGTCATGAGTCGTTGGTTTAATTACGATCGTAACTTTTAAAGGCTTTACTTTGCCTCGGAGAACGAAATTAGCTCTTGTTTCAGGCTAATGTAAATAACATCTGATAGTAATCGTTAACCCTTTGGGTTTCCCTAAAAGGGTCATGTCGGTCTAAAAGCGTTTTCCCTAAGCAGCAAACCATTGATATTGATATTTATAAAGAGTCACATTAAACAATATTACAATATGTAACTAGATTAAATAAGATATTCACATCGTTGGGTAATGACGGTAATATAATTAATTAAAACCAGTTATTGGCTTTAGACTAAGATTATATTTAAACTAAACATTTTCTACAGTTTCATTTACATTTGCCTTTGTTATTTGTCAAACCAATTGATATTTTTAAATTCATTAACATGACTCATACTGTGATGTGATATTATACCTTATAAACTATAAATAATAGTTTTAAAAAACAAAAAAAAAAAAACACGAATTTATAAATAGCCCGAACTAAAAGGAATAATCTTATCAAATTAGTGTATTGTCATCGGTCCTCGATAAGTCTACTAAGTTTAAATCTGAACGTTTGAAGTGGGTCAAAATGGAGTCTAAAGGAGTCGGTTACAAACATACAAACATACCTACAGGTAAAGCTAATAAAAAGCGTGTAATAAATTTTGTTACTCTATAAACAGGCTTACACAGACAGATTGTGTTAATATCAAAAACATAATATATCTTATAGTGATTATTTTGCAATATCGTTGAACTTTTGTTTAAAGCATTATTTTATAGTCATAATTCCTCTGCTCTACACTAGTTAACACAGATGTAGGTACTACATGTGTGTAATATATGCATACTACAAGCAATATTGTACCTTTGCGTACATGTAATTAAAAATAGAAAGAGAATTTTTATTTGATTATTCGCCCTTGCTTTGTAGCCTTTTTACACATTTTACACTTTGTCAATAAATATATTTGTATCAAATATTGACTACACTTTAAAGTATAAAATATTTATGATCTTATAGATTTATTGTAATAAAAACGAACGTACAAATTGAAAATCATTTATTCAGTATGAATAGCAGTTTTTTTACATCACAAGCAATTATGGATTAAAATCTTTTCTTATAACCATTTCATTACAATTATGAACATTTTGTCTTTTTAAGTACATATAAAGGAATAACTTGAATTGTTATTGTATTAGTTATAATTAGCAATGATTTTTTTTAATAATCATTGTTGTGTAATTGATTTATAGTAATTGAGTCATTTATAATCTTTCATTCATTAATTTGTGCTATTCACGTATTTTCCATTATTATCTATTATCTTCTTATGAAACACTTAACTAGGAACTGCAATATTAATTTACATATATAAAGATTTCATTATTTCTTGGTGTCTACGCTAAACGAAATTCTACATTGTCGAAGGGTGTAGATTAAATCGGGGGGCACGGCAGTGCCCCCGCCAAGTCGAGCGCGAAGCAAACACTGCCGTACCACCTTTACTCGAACCATTTCGCCGCATTTTCAGGCCCCTATTTGAGAACCTCTGGATAAGACCAGAACGCTGAAATTTTCGTCATCCAGTAAGCTATAATCACATACTTAAAATCCAAAATTAAAAGTCTGTAGGTCATTTAGTTCCGCAGTTAAACGAAAGCAAAGTTTCGCATTTACGACACTCACTCACTCATGATCATCAAAATAGAACTAGTACTTCCCATAAACTCAGAGAGCTGAAATTTGGTACAGAGTTAGGGTTTAATGGCTACATAGAGGGAAAACTATAAAAACTAGGATAATCGAAGATCTGGAGTACCTAGTGACCATGATTAGAATACACAAGAGCCGTGGCGCTGACTGTATTTTAAAACGCGCTTACGTTCGTTGCTACTGTACAAGAATCAGAACTTTAAAAAAGGAAAAGAATTAAGAAAGATTTGTATTGCAATTGTAAAAAAACTATTCCTAAAAAGAAAAAAAAATGTGTCAAATAAGAAATTCTAATAAAATAAATCAATATGCCTGAATATTATGTACGTTATATTATATTATTATTATGCGTTTCTACAAAAAGCAGTGAAATCCCACCAAAAACATTCTGTAAAAAAACTAGCCAAGTCTCGATAGAGCTGCTTGTTTATCTCTAAAAAGTAATGAAATCTAGACAAAGTCGTGCCAAGTCTAAGGTTCCTTACTGTGATTTCATTATTATTATAGTTAATGTTGTGTGACTTGGCCGTTGAAGGGTACACAAGGGTACAAAACAGGTGCTACATGACACCAAAAACCATGAAAACGTTGATTGAATAACCAGTCAATTGTAGGCTTGATAAAGCTGCGTATTTCAATAATATAATTTAAATGTATAAAAAATTATTTCCAGTACCGGCTGACTTCTAATCATTGATAGAAGTCCGTCTGTACGTCTATTTTATGTTAGATCGGTGGTCGATTTGACGCTCCAAAAATAAGAGAATAGAAGTCAGCATTGTCAATGCTGAATGCACGTGTTGCACAATCAACAACCGCCTAAAATGAGACACTTGCGTCCAATTACCAATACCAGTATGGGATATTATTCTTAGTTTTGTACCCTTCAACGGGCAAGTCACACAACATTAACTATAATAATAAAGAAATCGCAGTAAGGAACCTTAGACTTGCCACGACTTTGTCTAGATTTCATTACTTTTTAGAGATAAACAAGCAGCTCTATCGAGACTTGGCTAGTTTTTTTACAGAATGTTTTTGGTGGGTTTATTTTACCGAATTTATTTGGTATTTGAAATTGTTCGCGGATAAATGCATTCGATGCTTTGATATTTTATAAAATGCTTTTTAGGTACCTTATCCTTAACTTTTTATTAATAAAATTTCTTTAGTATTAAAGCCCAATTTTAATCAGAAACTCAATCACTTAATTACCTATACAATAAAAATAACTTAATACTTAGCAAAGTCGTAACATTGTGATTCAAATACGGCAACAGTACAAGTGTTCCAGTAAATCCCGCTTTATCTCGTTCCGACACGCGATTTGATCGTCTTCGAAATGATAATAACATAATCTCCTCAAAACGAATTTACGTAGATATTATATTATGAATACAGAGCGATATAATAAATTTTACTAAACTGTTCTAGGAACTCATTATTCCCCCACAGAAAATAAAAAATGGAAAATAATATTATACCTTAAACCTAATCATAATCTAAAAGAAATACTTACTTCAGAAATTATTTTATGCTTACAATCTTTGTGGAATAAACATAATTACAAAATAAATATTGTCAATTTATGGGAACCACAACGTGTTGTTTAACTTGCAGATGTCAAGCTTTATGGAATTAGATCGTTATTAGAAATCACAGCCTTACACCACTGTCTAATCACGTACTCTATCATTATTTTGGTTCCACTTAATCACGTTGATTCTATTGCAAAAGTATAATTATAACGCCTCCATAGCTTGTTCTATCAAATATCAGTATAATATTTAAACATAGTTTGAAAAAAGAGTAGCTTGTTTATTAACATTTTAAACTGTTTGTTCCAATAACTTCCGAGCTCTGGATAATATAATATTGTGAAAGTCTTAAACGGACGAGTCTTATAAATAGGATTGGAAATAGAGATGGACATTCTGTTTGTTTTATTTTAGAGTTTTGACAGCGGGTAACAAATTGTTTGCGTTCGTTTATGTGTTTCATTGTAAAAAAGCTATCAAACATGTTTATGGCGCAAAGTTTCCCGTGGTTTATAAGTAGTTAGTTTAAAACTATTACATCATTGCGTTACATCATCGCAAAAGTTTGTAGCGATTGAAACTATTTATCGAATTATTTTAAATTGGATAGTGAAATATTTAACGATGGAAAAGTAAATTGGAGAACTGCAAAATTTTCTATGTATTTTCTAGGGATTAGACTGATGATTCATATATAACAATTTGAACTATGGGTGGTTTCGGTTGACTCGTCACAGGGCTAGTGATATCTCTGATTACCGCCTCGACTGCCGCCTCCCATTCCAGTTTGCTTTTCTCACCTAGGGCATCACGTCCGCTAAATTTGGGCATTGTGACCTAAAACATATAAAACAACAGTATAAATAATGGCAATAACATGAGAAAAAAAACTGTATAATACCTAATACATCCTGCCAAATGTAACAGACATTATTAACTAATTTGCCGTTATGAAACCGTGACTTCATAAAAAAGTATACGACTTTTTAAATGAGATTTTGTTTGCACGTTTGTTTAAATGTTGAACGAATGAGATGAAAATAAAAGTTTAGTAGAACGATGTGTCAAAAAAGGACACCGAAATAGATTCTACGAACCCATGTTATTGACTCACTGACCCTTACCTTCACATCAATTTTATTATCATCCATGTCATAACGAATGAAGGCGTATTTCACAAACTACTCTTGTCTAGATTAATCTAAAAAGTACAGTATCTAAACAATTATTGAACATTTTTATTTCTATTTAATGATCACTTTTCTATAAGTTAAAGTTCTATTTAACAAAAACAGATGTCTAAAACGTGCTTTCTTCAAATGTAGCAACTATAGCTTAGTTGCTACGTTCGAAGTTTGTTAATTCGTTACTTTAGAAACGTAAGGGAGGATTACCGTTGTATCTAGAATTATTGGCATACTTAGCAAGGGTTCAATATTGCGCCCCACAGGTATAGCAGTAGGTATAGATTTTATTGTTATCTACCTCTATGACGAAATGAAATTAATCATACTTTTTACAGGTAATTATTAGAAGTATAGAATATAATACTGTAGTTTGATGCTTTTAATATAATCGGTCATTGAAACTAATAACAGGGAAAACATATTTGAAAAATACATGTTCGCGTCCTTCCAAACTTTAAGTCCCAGAGGTCTGTGCCCTTGGCTCGTATCCAAGTTGCTTGGGCATATACATATGTACGATGTACATATGTACCCTTACATCTCAACTATTTCTATATTTATGTATAAAAACGTAATTTACATCCTTTTTATCAAGAATATTATAACGCTCTATAATCTATTATCATGTAAGTCATAATAACTGAATAGGTATAAATAATTGAAGTTTAAGTAACAGCTATAAATGTAAATATCTATTTACTATTCTGACCTCAACCCTAACTACGGAATATAACTTTTCAGACATCTAATAAGAAGTTATTGATGGTATGATTCGAAAACTTTGACAATATTAATAACATTGCTAGAGTCGAGAATCTAGTTGCAATGCAGCTTCACGCTATGAGATAAATCTAATATCTCTCGTAGTGTGTGTGCAGTATACTTTCAGTTTGTTTCTATATATTATAAATATGAGTATGTGCTATAATTTTAACAGCACGAAATTTAAATAATGTTTTATTTTCATATCACAGAAATAATAACGCAAATGGTTACTGTTATATTCATTCAACATTGACACGCAATAGTCGGATACATCTTACCGAAGGTTAACGAAACACTGACGCAATTTTATAACATAACGATTTTTATAACCACGTGATCGGAAACTTATAAAAATATTCCATAACATTCATTTTTAGTACATAATACTTTTTTCTTGTTCCTCTGCTAGACGACTAGTTTTTAACCTCTGACGCCCTAGACCTTTTGACCGCGAACACCTGTCAAGCCCCGCGCGCGGCGCGCGAATTCGCGTCGTGCGAGTTACATCAGAAAAAACGTTTCTGTTCTTTTATTTGTTTACCGATTCTGATTTTGTTTTTTGATTCTGAATCTGGAATAAATTTCCAATATACATATATATAAATATAAAAGGATATTCTCATCTATAAACTTATAATATAGTAGAAAAGTGTAAGGTTGCACAAAAGTAGGCACAAAAGTGGAAAAATTGCTAAAGAAAAAGAACTGTTGTACATATTATGAAGATAAAGACTCATGTTTATAAATAAACATATATAAAACGATTGTGCATAATTGGTTTCGTCCCTTCGAAACAAATAAAAAAAGTTTAGCTCAATTGAAAATGTATCGACAGTACGAAAATTTTCGATCGATACCGCAGTCTTTGAAACCGCATTTCTTTATTCCGGATGAACATTTTTAGCTAAAAATGTGACAAATCTATAAAAAAACTATTGATATAAGATATCTGTAAAAGAAATACAAAAATATTTTGTATTTTTCTATATTTCCTTGAAAATGTCCAGCAAGGGTACGATATAACTATGTAAAAAGTTCGAACTTCGCTTTCACCTTGAAGCACATATGGAATATCGATATTATGATAAATAATAAATTCATGAGTTCTAATTTCAGTCTTCGATGTATTTTTACTCTCCTTTCATACAAAAAGTAGATAAAAATACGTTCGCAACTTAGGTCAATTCTAGTATGAGATTGTATGAGATCAATAGTGATGGGGTGTTAACTTCGTGATGTCGATAAAAATAATCATTTTATAAAAAATGATTTAGTGAACATTGAGCATGAATATAGTTATCGTGGAAATAAAATTTTATCGTCGTCATAATCTGAGCCTTCATCATCATCATCATCAGCAGTAACGCTTCAAAGCACGGGGTACTCTACATACTGAGATGAATTGACGATATTACGGGTCTGCGACGTTCGTCTGACATTTCAGAATGTGAATTGACAATATAACAAGAAATAGTGTAGTCTCAAATAGCTCCAGCAGACCAGTTCCTACTAGCAACCGTTCACGAGTTGACGCATGCATCAGCCACCTCCGAGCTCAACCATATTAGAGGGAACTCAACGACCCGACGCACGACAGGGCCACTTGTTTGAACATTTTCGTGAGCATGACAAAACCTCAAATCCACATATCATGATATTTTTTAGACAAGATATTGAATTTTATATTCAAAGCTACAAACTACTAGCATTTCAGAATGTGAATTGACAATATAACAAGAAATAGAGTTGTCTCAAAGAACTCGAGCAGACCCCTTAGCCACCCTTCATGTGTTAACGAATTCGGCCATTGAAAGCAAGTAGCACCAAAAATACTTCAAGTTTACTAGTATATCCTTCTTCCTACTATACTATACATACTATATACTATATTATATTACTATATAATATTATATTATTATATATAATAATATTATAAATGTGTAAGTTTGGATGTTTAGATGTTTGTTACTCAATTACGCAAAAACGGCTGAACGTATTTAGATGAAATTTTGCATACATGTACCTATTACGTGGAAAAGAACATAGGCTACCTTTTATCCCGATTTCCCAGGTTTAAAACCTATCCAGGTGGCTTTTCCTAAAACATTGATCAATGCATAGACCTACATCACACAACTTGCACTCGAATGTGACTTGTTTCGAGCAGACTATGCATCGTCGGCGGCTGGTCCTGCCATCAGCTCTTCGTTTGGTCACTGTTGATGGAAAATGCCACTCTGTGACGGGAGCACCGGATAAACCAGGATGTGTTCCAGGCCGACTTTGACGAGGGAAAGGGACCTTACTTAAATTGTCTTTTAAAATCTGTTCGACAAGTTCTAACCTAAAAACAATGTGTTCTACTTTCTTTCCCGTTGAAGCTGTAAAGCATATGCGAGCATTCAAAATGGACACATTAAGCAGATGCTTGAAAAGCTTCATAGTCCATTTCGAGCACCGCTTTCTTTCTATGAGGTATGCCTCTAGCATACCGTCTTTTAAATCCACCCCCCCCATATTTTTATTATAATCAAGCACTAATTGAGGCTTCCACTGAGCGGACCTAAATGCTTTTTCAGGACCTTGTGCTATCTGAGTACCATGATATGTGGAAATGAGTGACACTTTTTTCTTGTCGTGGTATGCCATCACAGTCATGTCCCCCGAATGTCTAGCCACAAATTGCCCAGCTTGCAATTTGCACTGCGTTATTAGAGGTGGCAAATGCTGGCGGTTTGGCCGTAAGGACCCCACAACATCAGTTTTATTCTTTTTTAGGAATCTGGTCAACAGAGGACTGTTGAACCAGTTATCCATAAAAAGCGTGTAGCCTTTGTTGAGGAGTGGGCGAACGAGAGAAAGAACAGTTGCTGTGCTCTTTAGCAATGACGCTGGGAAAGACGACTCGTGTGTGGTGTTCTTGCCAGTATACACAAAGAAAGACCACAGATACCCACTAGCCGACTCGCAAAGTTCGAAGGTTTTGATTCCGAACTTTGCGGCCTTAGTTTTTATATACTGGCGGAAGGACAAGTTGCCTTTCCACAGCGTCAGGCTTTCGTCAATGCATATTTCTTGCCGTGGGACGTACGCTGACTGGAATTTACAATTAAGGTGGGAAATGACAGGTTCAAGAAGAAACAAAGGGGAAGATTCAGGAGTGCGCAGGGAGATATTATTAAAATGAAGACATGAGCACATGCGCTCATATCTTTGGCGGGAAAACATTAGGCGGAAGCAGTTCGTAGAAAGAAGGGGGTTAGTTGAAAAACAAGATTTTATAGAAGGCATCCGGATGATGCCAAGCATCATCCAGAAAGAAAACAAGACTAAAATTTCATTTTTGTTAGTATCGTACCAGTCTGGCCATTGTTTAGACGCAGCGTACCTATTTGTCTCCACGACAAGATGGCTTAAAATGGCGTCATCCCAATACTGGGAAAACGCCTCATACGCCGTGGTGCACACGTTTTTGGGCCCTGTTTCTTGGACAAGAAAGGGCTCCCTACGGCCCTCGAATGAATCCATAGGACTCCATTCGAAGTGTAGGGCCTCTTCTTCCCCAGAAAACAGGGCCGCATCTCCATCGCCGTCCTCCGTGTCAATAACGTCTTCATCCGCCATCTGCCTGGCCCGTCGGGAAATACCTTTACGCTGCCGGATGTCTCGTTTTTCTATTACGGCCTGCACCTGAAGCCGTAATTCTTCCGGGACATCCGCATCGGTAATGTAAATTTCCCTGATGGGGTCGCCAGGTCTCCAGCTCGGGACTGCATCGTCGGCCATCCTCCCATAACCGCCCACTCTTCCACCTCCACGGCTACCACGCCCACTTCCTCGTCTGCGTCCGCCACGACCCCTTCTCTGGCCAATTATGACCACTGGCAACTCACTGTAAACAAAAAATGTATATTTGTAGGAATAGTAGATTTCGAAGCCAACATTTGTCTGAATCAAAATATATACGTACGATGTCGGCGAAGCGACGGTGCCTCGCGAGGTGGAGGGTATAGGTGAGGCGTCGCGTCGCGGAGGGGAGGGGGAAGCAATTCTGTGAACAAACGATATAACAATCATATATAATAATGTTTTTTACAGAAACATAAAAATGGTTTTTTTTTATTGTAAAATAATCATAAATATACATACGTGAGTGGAGAAATAGCCCCAATTGGTAATTGCGGAGAAGAAGGCGGAGAAGACGGCCGGGAAGACCAATGATGGTATGGATAATTTATACCATATATGTATATGCAATCAGCAAAATGTGCATCAAAAATTTATAAAAAAGAATGTACTTACGTCGTCTGGTCGACTTCGAATAACGCCTCTCCACTGTCGGTATAAATACCTGACAGATGGACTGGGATGCTAGAAATAAAATAAAATGATAATTATTTATTGTATTCCCGCAATATCGTACACCACCCCGGCATCACTCGTGGTACATATAACGCGCGGCTTTACTTATCAATAAATATTAAGTTTGTGTTGTGAAATAAAATAAATAAAATGTATGTTGAACATTCTCTTGTAAGCACAATGCTTGTAATATGCAATCAGCAAAATGTGCATCAAAAATTTATAAAAAAGAATGTACTTACGTCGTCTGGTCGACTTCGAATAACGCCTCTCCACTGTCGGTATAAATACCTGACAGATGGACTGGGATGCTAGAAATAAAATAAAATGATAATTATTTATTGTATTCCCGCAATATCGTACACCACCCCGGCATCACTCGTGGTACATATAACGCGCGGCTTTACTTATCAATAAATATTAAGTTTGTGTTGTGAAATAAAATAAATAAAATGTATGTTGAACATTCTCTTGTAAGCACAATGCTTGTAAACTACATGAAATGAAATGAAAGCTTACTTGACTTCGTCGGCCACAGCTTCCTCTACGACGTTTTTATCCACAGCCTCTTCATCATCATTTAATGCCTCCCAGAAGTCCTACAGGAATATGTCTGTCATTAAGGATAGTTTCATAAAGAAATGGGACCACGTGCATGTAATATGATGGGTCAGAAGTTTATGTGCGAAATTACCATCACAACAAACCACACCATATGTGTAAATAATAGTACCTGGGTGGCCGAGTTTTGCTTGGCGTTTACGTTTTTTCTCGCTTTTTTCAGACATGGAACCAAGCAAGATCGACTTTGCACCCCCAAAAACCAGAACAATTACAATCACAACACACCACACCATATGTATAAATAATGGCACCTGGGTGGCCGAGTTTTGCTTGGTGTTTACATTTTTTCTCGCTTTTTTTCAGACATGGAACCAAGCTAGATAGACTTTACACACCCAGAAACCAGATAAGGTCACACCATAAAATCTCTACACCAAACGTGCAAGTCGAGTCATTTCAAATTACCCAAAACCATATAGTACAAAACCAACATGGCCCGAGTTATTTATACTTGCGTGAAAATTCAGAACGCTATCCTCATAATTAGGACCCTGAATGTAGCATGTATTCCTGAAAAACATTAAATATATGAACAAAAATCCTGAATATCCAATTCTCTCCCTTCTTATTATTTTATAACACTTACGAGTAGTATATTTTACAAACCTCATTGTCATCTTCCGACAACTCATCGTTTTCTTCATGGAGGAGGTCAATAAATGATGATGGGGCGTCAGAAAAAGGATTCCAACTCATCTTCTATGAAACAACAAAGATACAAATGTTTAGAAAACTATTCGGAGTCGCACACAACAGTTATAATTTACCACAAGTATATTTAAAAAAAAGGACGAAACGTATTTTCGATGTCTCAAAAGAACGGAACAGATTTTTATGAAACTCGCAGTATACAAAAAAGAATTTCTTTAATCGAACTTGTAGTTCCGGAGATATGCGAACATAAACATATAAACATACTGAGCATTTCTGGAAATATTAAAAAAATCTATATATACCTATGGGTCGTACGGCCGGTAATACATATGGGTCGAATTGATAACCTCCTTTTTTGAAGTCGGGTTAAAATGTTATCGCAATCTCAAATACGGTTATGTCTGGTTAGGAATGCATATCCCCTCGACGACAGGCCCACGATTGTTATTTATTGCATTTTTTGTCTATAACCACGGCGAGTTCGAGGGCGAAAGTTTTAAGTGCTTACGATTTATGGCTTTGTTATCGTCGCGCGTGAGCATAAGACACAAAGAAACAAGGTCTATTGTCTTGAGGATTAGTTTTTTGCTCTTGCACACATGCATAAAATACTTGTGTGAGTGTGCTATTGGATACCCTACCAAAAATACAGTATTCGAAAAATACAGTATTACATCGACTGGCAACATTCATTGCCTGGGGCCCCCGCCCCGCCACCCTGGCGGCCATTACAGATGCGATTATTATTTGTGTTGAGTTGATACAGTTTATTATCTCCACATTTAATCGTATTGGTTAATATAATCAAGCACATAATTTGAGTGTTTTTTATTTAATGAAAGGACATTTTTAGTTCATAGTTCACGGCAGGACGTTTTTAGTTTATAGTGCACGACAGGACGTTTTTAGGCTAGTTTAGTGTTTTAGGTTAGTTGTGTTTATTTTTATTGTATTTTTGTGTTTTGTGCAAATTAATCTGACAATATGGACAAATTAAACAACAGAAACAATCACAGAAAATGTGCCAAGTGTGGTAAAACACGCGCTGAAGATATGTCGGTGACCTACCACAGGTTCCCAAAACCAGGAATTATGAATTATTATGAAAATGTTACAAAGTAAGTATTCAACGGAATGAATTTTATTTCGTTAACTAGCTTCTGCGTGGGACTACATCCGCGTGGAATAGGATCAACTCTGTCATTCATGATTTGTGCGAAACTTTAACTGTTTACGCAGCGAAAGCTCTCAAAACGAAAAAAAACCCCGATTTTGAAACATTCTTCATTGGTGCTACGATCCTATTGGTTTTAGCGTGATGATATATAGCCTATAGCCTTCCTCGATAAATGGTCTATCTAACACTGAAAGAATTTTTCAAATCGGACAGTAGATTCTAAGATTAGCGCGTTCAAAAAAACAAACAAACAAAGTCTTCAGCTTTATAATATTAGTATAGATTAGCGGAATTCTAAGGGTTCTAGTACGTAGCGTGTAGGAGGTTATAATGTACATCAATGTTAGAAATGTGGGATCGACCAAAACAGATTTAGGAGGCTTTCTATTGAGTACTACTTGGGATCGAATTAGAGGTCTTCATTATTGTTAAAAACAAGGTCTCGATCTGAGGAACAATGATGACTATCGACAAACGAATAGTTTCTAGTTGAAGTTCTACATTTGAATATGATTCAAATGCATGACTGTTGTTTGTCGATCTTTTACTCTATTGATAGCTGCTGAACTGAGGAGATTATGTCATATCTTAGCTGATATATTTGTTTGTTATGATATGTTTATTTGTTTATCCACCCATACATTGTTTTTCTTTGTCTGATTTATCTTTGTTTTCATTTTCAGGGCTCGTGCTTGGGCCAAGTATTGTTGGCCAAATAAGGACTGGTCCTCTTTGGATTCTTTAAAGTCACTACATATTCAAAACAAAGTATTATGTGGAAGACACTTTCACTCCTCTCAATTCTACGACAGTGAAAGGCAAAAACTGAACAAATTTGCTGTTCCTGAATCTTCTGAAGTAGAAGAACTATTAAGGGCTAGAGAAATTAATTTTGATCAGGTACAATACTGCTTTTTATTTGAATTATCTAAACTTGAACTAACCTAAGAAATGAAAATATAGAAGTATCAAACCTTAGTAATCTAAGTATCAAACCCGAGTAGATATCGTAATGGCGGAGTGATTGAATTAGGTTTTGTCATGCTGATTAAAATATTGTAATCTTTACACTTTAGAATGATCTACTGTAAAAGACAGTTTTATCATTATTTGTTTTAAAGTGCTCCGTGTGTGTGTGTGTTTAATAAACTAAAAATAATGTACTAATGCGTGAATCATTTGCACACCCAGACACAACCCCATTTCAAAGTGCTATAGTCATAATCTTAATATAACTAAATTCCAAAATATTTATGTAGATTAACTAAAACTATATAAATATTGTTGTTAATTTCAGGATATAAAACAAACTATTACAGCAGGACAATCAACGACAAGAACACCATTAAAACAAATTGAAAATACAATGGAACCTTCTACATCAAGGCACCAAAGTTTTGTAGAAGTTCCAAGTACTTCCAGCAAGGAACAAGTAAGTATAATTTTTTGTTATAGTAATTTGGTTTTAGTTGTGTATGATTCGCTAAAGGGACTCCAAAGTGAATCGTACACAACTAAAACCAAACTACTATATCTTTGAGCACCACAGGGCACCCAAATGGTGGAGGGTAAACAACCACTAAAAGTATTATTATAAGGGGTTAGTGCCAAGCAGGCAGCCAGCTATAAAACTTAAGTTAGAACTTTATAGAGTATCACATCGGTCATAACGCTCACTGCTGTGCACAGCCTACCTCCAAATGTAGGAGTATATTTGTAGTAAAATAAGAAAACATTTTTGGTAAAGCTAGTGCATATATAAATAAAAGAGGTGCTTTAAAGAATTTTAATTTGTGCCAAATTGACAGCTATGATTACAAATGTATTTACGGTTTCAGTATGCACCAAGACTGGTATCTGCATCAACAAGTGCCACTGAAGATCACGCTTTGCCATCACATGTCACACCTAAGAAAAATCGTGGCATTTTACAAACACTAAATGTTACAAAAATTAGTCAAATGACTACAAGAGAAGTTAAATTATACCATGTGTGCCAAAGAAGATTAAGGGAAATAATGAGACTTAGAAAACAATTGAAAAAAAAGAAGATGAATAATAGGGTCCCGTCTTAGTAATAGGGTCCCGTTTTCACCCTTTGGTTACGGAACCCTAAAAAAAGTGATTACTGATCTTTATTATAAGTAGATCATCACGATCACGATTCAGCCTGCAATATCCCACTGTTGGGCATAGGCGTCATCCTCATGTAGGGGAAGGATCGGAGCTTAATCCACCACGCTGCTCCAATGCGGGTTGGCAGATATATTCCCTACTATGAGTAACAATCGCTATCAGGTGTACATGATAACAACCGGGACCGACGGCTTAACGTGCTCTCCGAGGCACGGTGGGGAGACCCACAAGGACTGCACAAACACCCAGACCACGGCAAACATCTGTATGGCCAATACAAATGTTGTCGTGTGCGGGAATCGAACCCGCGACCGCCTGCGCAACAGCCAATCGCAATCCAGTGCTCTGACCGCTGCGCCAACGCGGCGTCAAAAGTAGATCATCTATCATTTGAATGTGTTTTTGTTTGTTTTAGGCATAGTGAAATGGAGTCACATAGAAAATTTTTACAATCTGGACAAAAACAACCCAAATTTTGTTTATGCTCCTGCACTAACAGACCAACACATTCATCCGAACATCAAGCAACAGATGAGAGTGAAGCTTGCAGCACAAGTATTTAGCCACTCCGTTGCAGCTGGCTTATTAGCAAAAATAGCAAACAGTGAGTTTACCAATTCAATCTCTATTATATAAAAAAAAAAATGTAGTTCTTGCGAAGTACATCAATTGAGAATGGCTGAACCATACTGGGTATTTCTTTTTAAATGTACATATAATCCAAGTGAAGTTTTTAATAAAATTAATATTGAAAAGTATAATAGTATAATACTCCCTATTATGAATATTTTTTATTAATAAGTGTAATATATATGTGTACATAGTGATTTGTATGTTTCTTAAGAAGCAATTTCTTTGCAGATGAACTTCCAAATGAAGCACATGCAACTGCAAGTTTTGTATCAAAATTTGATGAGCTGTTTGATGCTGTCAATGCAGATAGCCCTGACCTGCGTAGAGGAAAAAGGCATTCCACAAACTTGACTTCACGGAGCCCACATTTAGTCCTTTTCAATGAAATGAGAAGGTATATTTCTAATATGAAATACCTGGGGAGCAAAACAATCCCTCCTTCTCAACAAGGATGGATACACACTTTAAATGCAATAGAAAGGTTGTGGAACAATTTACAGGCCAAAAACATTAAGAGCCTTTCCACGCGTCGCCTGAATCAAGATCCGTTGGAAAACTGTTTCGGCTGCATCAGATATAACTGTGGGTGCAATTATAATCCCACAATAGAGCAATTTGTGGCAGGAGTTAAAACGGCTATTATAACCAATTTACGACATGCAGGGGAAAAAAAAAATTGTGAAGATGATACTGCCATTTTAGAAAACAATCTTTCTACGTTTTTAATGGCAGATTTTCAACAGCAACATGCAGCTGTTGAAAATCTGACTGCAGAAAATTCTGCTTATCTAGACCTAGAAGTAATTTTAACTGATGCAGTTGAAGCAGTGGAACAGGCGACGCCAGAAGCACAAGCTTGTGCATATGTGTGTGGCTTTATTTTTAAAAAACTAAGAAACAGTGATTGTGAAAATTGCCGAAAGGTATTTTTAACAGATGACCCTGAAGCCATACACCTGTTCACAAGTTTTAGAGAGTATAATGCTTCTCAAAATACTTTAAATTATTTAAATAAGGATATTGTAATATGTGTTGAAAGTATTGCGACGATTATTAATAATTTTCTTCAAGAAAATGGTTTTGTAAATAATATTAAAAGAAACATAATGATACTTTTAGAATGTTTAGATTACAGCTGCTTAAATAAATGTGGGATTCATGCAGATGAAAATAAAAACCACATTAAATTGAGCACATTTTGTATTGTAATTAAGAGATTTACAATTATAACAAACCGACAAATGGAGGAGGAAGAAAAAAAGAAATCTTTAGAAAGAAAGATTCAAATATTAAAAAATAAATAATTGATAAAATATACTCTGGCTGTTTCATTGGCATTTATCTAATACATTTCGGTTACCATTTACTTGGTTTGTTAAGTAAATATTCTGTATGTGCGCAGTTTAGAGAATATTTACTTAGCAATCCAAGCAACAATAATAATTCAAGGAAAATTTGAATATTCCCGCCCGTTTTTTCATCTAGGCAAATTTGAATATTCCCGCCCGTATTTTCATCTAGGCAAATTTGAATATTCCCGCCCGTATTTTTCATCTTGTGCTAATTCATAGTGGCGCTAGTGTATGTAAGTGAATAAATCTATGGTTGCATTTTTTTACTATGAAGACGTCGTTCTTCTCTCGGTAGAGAGTAGTATATTCTTTGCAAAGAAACATTCAATAAATACATTCGAAAACGTCTAATGTTTTGTGCGTAATTGTTTGTCTTTAAAAATTACAAAAAAAGTATCTATAAATATATATGTATATATTTTATTGTATATAATAATTTATAAGACTGAAATCGTAAAAAAACATCAAAAAAAAACGACAACTTACAAAAGTAACAAAAGATTCGCAATAAATTATCGACACTATCGATATCAAAATGTCGATACCTTCCGTATCTAGGCTTCAAGTCAAGACTTCAAGGCTGGCCAAGATGGCGTCATATTTGTGTACTCGAGTTAGAAATTCGGAAATTGTGATTCGATATCGGACAATTATGAGAAAATAAGCCCAGCTACGAAAACTGAATACTTTTACGATGTACCACGGTCGTTTGTTATTCAATCAAGTTCGATTTGAGAGTAATCAACAACAAAATCACTTTGATTGATTGGGGAAAAAAATCAGTTTCAAATTTTAGACATCACATAAAAACACAAAGACAAAGCAAAATCATGTAATTGAGATATTATAAGACAGAATACTTACGATTTTCTCGAAATCCACACAAAAACACTCAATAACAAACACTAAAACCGGTTTATAATTATATTTTATGTCACTGACCGCACAGTACGAGCCAACACACACCAACGAAAAAGTCGACTAACTTCGCAGAGGCATAGCGATGCTTCCACTCACTCCATATGGACGGTTTATACGTCATTTGAAAGCGAATTTAAATGGTCGTATAGTCTCAGAACATTGCAAACAAAATTAGACCGTAGTATCTTCACAATAAAATAAATTTTCGCAGGCAAGCCTCAGGTTCACATGTGAACTAGCGGTGCCTGACAAAAGGAAATTTGTTTGATTCACATGTGAACCGTCAGGGCGTCAGAGGTTAAAACCAATCAATTGAAACCTTATTGGTTCAGATTTAAAATAAGAATAAAAAAAAATCGTATGTTTCAAGTTAGCTATTATTAAACCATTTGATGTATTTGATGGTGTAGTAAAACTAAAAGGGTGGCTATTGCGACATTGAAGCACTCACCGACCTCGATCTTTACTTATGCAAGCTACACAATACAATCAATGCTGTAAAAATAGATGTGAAGCTTACTAATATATATTTTATATATTGAAAAATGTTTACCTAGTGTACGGATCTGAGCTATATAACATATCTAGCTACTGAAAAGCGAAATATGCAATACTTATTCTATATAGAAAGCCGTTTACTTTTAGCACTTATGTACGTACACATCTCCGGTATTGATCTTAGAGTTGACTATCAAACAGAGGAGAACGTTCAGATGTTTACGAAGAAGACGGATATCTGTCGCCACTGCAGTCTGATCATTCGAGCTTGGCTTTGAACTCGACACGTAAACACACATACACTTATTGAACACTCAATAATTGTTCATATAATGACTAATATACTACACTTTTACATATTTTATTAAAATAACATTTAGAAATGAAATGATGTAAAAAAATTATAATTTAGATTTCTTACATTGACCATTACAATACACAAGAGTTGTTGATATCTTAAACGAAAATTTAATATGTTCAGATAATCTTATAAATTTGAATTTATTGTCACAAAATAAATATTTTTTAACAAACTTCAACAATTTTTATACGATATTATACTTACCAAATACGGCATCCGTCTTTATTTAGAACGAAAATACCGCAATAAGTCATCGTAAAAACCACCTTATGTAGGTTACCTAATAAAAAATCCAACTTATTTGGCAAACAGCGAAATGCATTTATGTGAACTGTAAATAAATTGAGTCAAGGCTTAGCCAGTAATTCCGTACAAAGCATAAACATTACTTACGATAGTTAAGACCTTTCTGAGATCGTTATGGAGCGCAGACACGTCGACTCCCCGCCCGGCGTCGCCAAGTCTTCTTAATGTGTCTGCCAAGGGACCCGATAGAGCTCGCAGTTGTTGCCACGACCTAGCGTACTGTCTCCTAACTAGTTCAATAATCGTCGATGTGAGTGCCAAGCCTATCAAAATATATAACGTACATAGTAACATGTACTTCGGTCTTTCTGAAAAGAAGCGGATCATATCAATATTTTAGTTATATTAAAAAAAAATTGTCTGTAATATGACTAATGCAAACGTCGAAATACTTACTCGGAACTAGATCACCGAATCCGATAGTAGTCATAGTGATGAAACAGAAATAGAATCCATCGTAGAAACTCCAATCATCTTCCCACATTTTAAACAGTCCGGCTCCGGCTGATAAGTAGACGAATAGGAAACAGACAGCCCAAAAAGCGTACAAAGATCTCTGACCCGCCGGATTAGTTTCCGATAGTCGACTACACCACTCTAGATACAACAAACAATTACTGCAAATAAATATAATAATATTTTTTTTTGTATCAGTATCAGAAAATACGTGTGCTACTGACGCGTTGCTCATGTTCGCAAGCCGCACATAAAACGTTCCCTGGAACTTACTTGGCATCGTTGGTAAATGTTTGGCCACAACGGACACGACCGTTGCGAATACTCTTCCGAGATCAGCGATCACAGTCAGAGTTAGTGGAATTCCGATGAGTGCGTAAGCAATACAAAACAATCTTCCCCAGAATGTTTCTGGCACTATGTTGCCATATCCTGTAATAAAAAATAGGAAAAATAGAGTCGATGACATTTTTCTTTTTAATCTAAATGTTTCATACCAAACATTCTCACATGGTTAAAAATACCTACATAAAAACAAATATAGTATTTTAGAGTATGCTTTTTATTTTACAAATGAAACAAACTTAACTTTTAATAATACGAACTTATAAACAGGAAGACCCCTTGTAAATATTAGGAACACACTTATTATACACTGTGTATGCTTACATGATCGTACACACCTATTGTGGTGAGCACAGTCGAGGAAAAGAACACAGCTTGCAATATACTCCATTTTTCTTCCAAAGCAGGAAAATTTCTTTCTATTTCTAGCGCGATACCACTTCCAGATGCTTCTTCCAAAACCTTGCAAAGAAGAAGAAACCTGTTTTCTTATATTATATTAATTGTAAATTATAATTTTAAAAGGATAAAAATATAACAAATGTTCATTACAATTTACAACATTTAAATTATTTATTAGATATCAAAATAATTTTATAAATGTAACTACATTTTTTTTAAACTACACTTGTAACTACTTTTGTAACTACATTTTCTTTAAGGTTGGTAAAAATGTAACAATATTAGTAATGTATTAAATTGTAATTTCAAAATGATTTTGTAAATGTCTTACTATGTATTAAAACTAAACAGAGTTTAAGAGTTGCATTGAATATTTTTTTATATATATATATTGACGTTATGATTATTTTAAAATAAATCGGCCAAGTGCGAGTCGGACTCGCGCACGAAGGGTTCCGTACCAATGACTTAACTAAATATAAGTAAATTTTCTGTAAATTATTTATTTAATTGTCACGCCATCTATGCCGCTATTAGAAGACTATTATTAGTCTATCGACGAAGTTTTCCTAATTTCTGATAGATAGCGTTGGAGACTAATAAATAATTATCCCTTAAATATCTATTCAATCATTATATAATTATATCCAAGGTTGTCTGGTAGAAATCGCTTACCTAGCGATAAGACCGCCTTTGTGCATAATATTATTTTGTAAGTCTTATTTTTTGTATACCTTATATGTAAACTTGTATGCACAATAAAGTATATTTATCTTATATTTATCTATTTTATTTTGTTTTTAGTATTTGTTGTTATAGCGGCAACAGAAATACATAATTTGTGAAAATTTCACCTGACTAGCCATCGCCGTTCTTGAGATACAGCCTGGTGACAGACGGACGGACGGACGGACGAAAGGACGGACAGCGAAGTCTTAGTAATAGGGTCCCATTTTTAGCCTTTGGATACGGAACCCTAAAAAACCGACACGTTCTTTGTAGATAAATAAACCAAAAACGTAAATGTATGAATAAAATTTTTGCTACGTAATCCCAGCTTTTATTTCAAATTTACATATCAAAAGCTTGTTTATGTCAAATTATGTTTTTCGTGTTGAAATCAGTACAATTACGATAGCATGATATAGTGTAATTAAAACTTTCTACTTACAACAGAAAAGCTAAATTCTTCCTACAAAACTTGCAGTTGTAAATACTTTAACTTAAATGGAACAAAATCCATTAGCCAAGAGAAAATATTTCTTAATTTCGCATTTTAATTGTATTATGGTTTTATTTTTAAATTATATTGGTTATTTTTTTTTAAATTATAATTATGTGACAACTTAGTTTTATACCTAAATATTAAAAAAAATCTTAAAGCCTAAATAAATAAAACGTCAGAAAAGCGATTACAGTAATGTTAAAATCAAAGAAAATCTTACGGAAATGTATTCATCGATTAACACATTAATAATTTAGTACTTTTAATTTCTCACCTTTTCATAGACAGCTAATTGATCACTTAGGACTTTTTCTAAACTAACTTCTTCAGTTCCATTCATATTGTAATCAGATACTACTCTTATAAGATTCCATCGCTCCGTCAGGAGACGATCTCTAAGATATTCTTGCTTCGCCAATTCGGCTGGATATTCAAGCGCCCGGAATACCTAAATAAAATAATAATGGTTTCATATTAAAAAGTTCTATGCTATAAGTCTTATGACATTATAAAACGTTTTACATCTGCAGCCATGTACATATGTATGTATGCAGTCGCTACTAAAAATATGTTAATAGGTTTTTCGAGCTATACATATAAACTACCGTATATTTTATGCTTTTAAAATTAAAATACTAAACGTTAAAAAAAGGTTTTAAGTTAAAGTTTTATTACATTTTCAGTTTTATAACATTTTGAGTAAGCCTTTAGTAGCCATATGAAATTTTATACACGCATAAGTACTCATATCGAATAAAATCATCTGAATAATTAACGCAATACGCAGGTTTTTTTTTCTTATTTGACGAAGCTATATCAAATTGCGACACAAAGGCTAATTAATTACGCATGTACTCGTAACTTTGCTATCGATTAAATCATGTATATTAGCAACAATACGATTCAAACTAATTTACATGGAATAATAATGAAATTTGTGTATGTTTAAGATACTTCAATATATTTAATATTTACTATATTTCCATCGTAAAATAAATAAATGAAAACGATACTTTACATTATAACTTTTTAATGGATACAATTTTCATCAAAAACACGAGTATTATCATATAAATTAAAAGTTTTCAAAATCTTTTTCGAATAAACAATTGGGAGACTTTTTTAATTTCACGTCATCCATTTCAGGAAAGTTACTAGTATCGCCGGTATTTCTACAGATTGGAATAAATGGTGGGAATATTTTCTGGTGCAATATCATATGCCAATTTATTTCGTCAAACCAAACATGACTTTTAATATCATATACACCGGCCTTTAAAGAACCGTAGCGCTTTGTTGGATCCACGTCTAGTAAATGTTTTATTAAAGACTTGCATGTGGGCGTCATATAATCAGGAGTTTTATAAACTCCGTTAAGAATTTTTTCATAAAGCTTCATCGTGTCTGAATGGTAAAACGGAGGATAGCCACTTATCATTTCATAAATAAGTATTCCAAGCGACCACCAATCTACACTATAACTGTATCCTTTAGACAAGATAATCTCTGGAGCTATATACTCTGGTGTACCACAAATGGTCCATGTTCGACTTTTTATCGTTTTACCAAAACCGAAATCACCGAGTTTTATGTATCCAGATTCGTTAATCATAACATTTTCCGGCTTAATGTCCCTATGAACTATACAACAATGATGAAGGTATTCTAAAGCTAAAACCATCTGTGCGGTGTAAAACTGTGCCAGGGGTTCGGAAAGATTCCTCATTCTTCTAATTAATGTAAAAAGTTCACCGCCAGCTTCGAATGGTAATATAAGGTAAACATATAAGTTATCTTTGCAACAAAAATCTAACGATATAACAAATGGAAATTGAATGCTCTGTAATATTTTCTTTTCTTGATAAAGCTGTTTGATATTTTTCCTTTTTATAACTTGACTTTTTTCTATAGCCTTCATAGCATGGTACTCGAAAGTAGTTTTATCACGTACAAGGAAAACTGTCCCATAGGAGCCAATACCTATAATTCGAAGGAGATCAAAATCTTCCGCTGATTTATCATACTTTGTGACGGTACCATAATTTTTCAAAAACTCTTGCTTTAACACATCTAAGTGACGCTTATGACTGATTTGTAATTCGTAAGAATAGTGTTCAGTTTTATCCTCTTTCCTATCAAATATCATTTTATTAATATTTTTCCTTATTATTAAAAAAAATCTCTTTCTTTTTCATGCCCTTATTAGCTTTGCTATTAGTGATTAATAGAGTGACGTTACAGGAGTTTAATGACAGTATAAGAATAGCAAATGTTTGCCATATTTATGTTATTTCACTTGTGCTCTATGTCTATGCTTGTTATATAGTTATTACAAAACTTCAGTAGGTACCAAGTATAGAAAACTCAAAAGGAAACTTATAAAAATAAAGGAAACTAAAATCTTCCCTGGTGAAGGTAAACATAAAAATTATTTACTACGTAGATATTAATAAATAAATAAATAAATGGTACCTATGTGTACCATATACGCGGACACTCATCGATTCCCACTCGGCATGGTATGTATGTGTACAAATATTTCTCTCCGGTCTGCTTATCTGTCCTTGTGGGTCTCCCCACCACGCCTCGGAGAGCACGTCAAGCTGTTGGTCACGGTTGCTATCATAGACATCTGATAGCGATCTTTACTCATTGTAGGGAAATATATATCCGCCAACCCGCAATGGAGCAAGCTTCAAGTGGTGGGTGAAACCTTTCTCCTACATAGATAAAGAGGCCCAGCAGTGGAATGTTACGAGCTGAATCAAAATTAATAAATACAATTTTAAGAACAATTTTGTTTAAGAAAGAAAGGCATTTTATATTAAAACGACAAATAAGCGTAGATTATATATTTTACATTTGTAAAGTAAATAAATTATTGCAAAGGTTTATTTTAGAAATGTAATTATTTATGTTTTTTGTTTATTATTTCGGCTATGAGATACTCAAAGTCGATGTTACACACAGTTTACTTTTTCTTTAATGATGTAATGTCCAGATTTTAAAATAGATAGATTATATGTACATTTTATCCTTTTAAAAATCTTCAAATTCGTTTTCATAAAGACAATGGGAACTCTTTTTCAGTTTCGTTTGTTCGATTTCTGGAAAATTGCTCGTATCACCTGGGGAGGGACATATAGGTACAAAAGGTGCCTGTACCCTTTGATGCAGTATAGATTGCCAACAAATATCATTAAACCAAGGATGAGCTTTAATATCGTAGATACCACTCTTTAAAGAACCTAGACGCTTCGTCGGATCAACTTGCAATAAGCTCTTAATCAAATGCTTACAATCAGGGTTAAAATTATCTGGACACTTGAAATGACCCTCCAAAATTTTTTCGTATAACTTGCTCGGATCAGAAGAAAAAAAAGGAGGATAACCAGCACCCATTTCAAATATTAGCACTCCTAAAGCCCACCAATCAACAGGAAAGGAGTAACCTTTTGACATAATCACTTCGGGCGCTAAATATTCCGGTGTGCCACAAAGGGTCCACGTTTTTTTCTTGAGTATTTTACAAAAACCAAAATCACATACTTTTATATACCCATTTATGTCAATCAAAATATTTTCAGGCTTGATATCTCTATGTACAATATCACAATAATGTAAATATTCTAACGCTAGAGTTACTTGACTCGCATAAAATTTGGATAGGTAATGTGATAAACTACCATATTTTTGTATATACGTAAATAGTTCTCCCCCAGCTACATATGGGAGTACAAAGTAAAGATACAAGTTATCTTTAAAAGCCTCGTCTAAAGAAAGAACAAAGGGAAACTGAACGGCTTGGAGAATTTTTTTTTCTAATATTAAGTGTTTTACATGCTTCCTTTCAACGACAATCCTTTTTGCTACAACCTTCATAGCATGGTACGCAAATGTGCTTTTATCTCTCACTAAAAAAACTTCTCCATAAGCACCACTACCGATAGCTTTTATGCTATCATAATCGATCGGCATTTTTTCAGAAGGAGATGAATCTTCGTACCTCTTTACAAATTCACTTTTCAACATATCTAAATAACGACGATGATCCTGGTGATTCTGGCGACTGTATGAAGATTTAGCCATATATTACAAATAAAAACGTTCAAATATATTACATGGTTCATAAAAGTATAAATAATGGTATAAAATCACTTAATAAAAAAATCGCATTATTCCGCTTTTATTGTGTCATCAGTTACATTATAACTGTCAATTTTTGTTATAGTTACAAATATAAATATTTTATCTGAAAAATATAAAATTTGTAATTCGTTAACATAAAACAAAATTAACTAAGGAAACATTTCGTGTACATAAAATAAAAATATAAATTAAAATATTTACGATTGGAAAAAAAAATTGAATGTATTTATTTTTCGTAATAAATTATAGGAACTTCTTTCTGTAATAAGCATTAATTTCCTACGTACATCTGCTCTCTGTTACGTCAAAGTCGAGACGGACTGTTTTATTGTAATAATTGTACAAAAAATCTCTCAAGCTGATTTCACAAAAGGAAATCGACACTATGGCTGATGATGCCAAACGGTACATTAGCTCACCTTGCCTTGGGGGCTATTCTAATGCAAAACAAGAACAGTATAGTAAATATCTCAAAAAACTACATGAAGATTTTATAGACTCTTGGAATGAAAAACCTCAGACTCATGCAAAACTGGAAGATTTCGATACTCAGAAAATATTAGGTACTGGAGCATTTGGAGTAGTATACTTAACTAAACATTTAGGAACCGGCAAGTTTTACGCTATGAAAATGTTAGAAAAGGAAAAAATCGTGAAATTAAAGCAAATTGAACACAGTTACTATGAAAAGAAAATACTATGTGGCTTAAATTTTCCGTTCTGCGTTTACATGAAATATTTTTTCAAGGACAATGTATACCTCTACTATATTTTACCATACGTAGCTGGAGGGGAAATGTTCACGCACCTTCGTAAATTGGGAAAATTCGAAGAAACGTCTTCGAGATTTTATGGCGCTCAAGTTATTCTGGCGCTTGAATATTTGCATGCTTGTGAACTAGTTTATCGAGATTTAAAGCCGGAAAATATTTTAATAGAACGGACTGGATATATCAAATTAACTGATTTCGGATTTTGTAAGTTAATCAGAGGAAGAACCTGGACTCTTTGCGGTACTCCGGAATATTTAGCACCTGAAATCATTTTGAGCAAGGGCTACGGCATGTCAGTTGACTGGTGGTCTCTTGGTGTTCTTTTATTTGAAATGAGTGCTGGTCATCCACCATTTTATGCATCGGATCCTATGAGAATTTATGAGAAAATTGTAGCTGGCAAGTATCGATGTCCAAGTCACTTTTCGCCAGAATTAAAAGATTTGGTATCACGTATTTTACAGATTGATATAACCAGACGTTTAGGTAATTTAAAAAGCGGTGCTCTAGATCTCAAAAATCATAAATGGTTTCGCGAAATTGAGTGGGATAACTTACTGAATTGTCGTTTTCCGGCACCTTTTATACCTAAAATTCGCTCTCCTGGCGATTCATCTTATTTCGAAAATTATGATGAAGAAAAAATAAAAGAAAGTCCAGTTTGTTTATATGAGGAAGAATTTGCAGATTTTTAAAAAAATACAATAATATAAATTATTCTTTTTTTAGTATACCGTGAATAAGGATATCACTATTAAGTTTAAGCACGAAAGCCAAATATTTTTAGTTTAGATTTTGACCTAAAGTGCACAATTCACGTTCTTTTTGTATAAAATGTGTTTATAACCTCATTACTTATTTGATTTTTGAAAATTATTTTTATGTAATTAATGATTTTCTAAATTTAATCTGAACGTACGTATCAAGAATGAAAAAGCCCAGACAAAACACTTACCAATCCACCTCCAGCAGTATACAACATTAGCGCTACAAATAGTCCAATATGTGACAGAGCTGCTCTTGGTATAAATCGCTCCCAATTAGGTACAGGTGCAGTTGATCCCATCAAGGTTTCAGTCTCCCAGTTCACATTCTTCACTCCCTTGCACATTCTTACAATGATCTTCACACCTTCTCAAATAACAGAAAACTCCCCTAACAGAGTTAACTATTTATATTTTACGCAGCATACTTAACTAACATTTCTCATTGTTTATCTGAAAGATGAGTGTAAATTAATATTATACTTACACTCGTATGTTTAAGTATATATAACGTCATGCAATTTTGTATATAATTTCAACAAAATACTGTTATTTTCCAACAGCAACTAAAAGCTACCGTTTAAAAAGCGCTGCGATATAGTGTTACACGCGAGAGTGGCATGCACTTTGGTATATTTGCTAAAAAATTACTAAAAATAGTTTAGATATTGTTTTCTAATGTTTACGCGAATTTCACTCATTATACTGAAACAACTTTTTAAGATTTTGTCGCGGTTTATCAAGTTTTTTAAATGCCCGACGTTTCGAATACTTTAAAGCAATCATGTCACGGGAGGACTGATAAAATCCGAAAAAGTTGATTAATTATAAAATTAGTTTTTTTGTAATATTTATACGTGATCCGTCTTGGTAAATGTAAAAGTTTTCAACAAATCATACAGGGTTCTCCTGTTATTTCATATTAAAAAATATTTCTATAAAATTAAATTATAGACTATTTAGTTTTTTGTTCAAATAAATTGAAAACATAGACGATAATGTTTTATTGTAGACCTGAAATTCCTATTTCAAATTGTAATTTAATTTTCATATTTTAACGTTTAATGCAGCAAAACTCATTATTGACCTAACCTATTGTATTATGGGTCATCAGATAAGGCCGGCGCCTATTACAGATTGCCAAAGCTTGTATACTTAGGACTGATTACGTCTAAATAAATAAAAACCCTTGGAAATTAATTATTTACAACAATTTTTTTCGCGTTTATTAACATTGCTTTTTTATATACATATATCATTATATTTGAAATAAAGATAAATCCATAATTTAGTATATTATGTACAATATATATATATGTACGTATATTTTTTAGTATTCGTATGGTTATAATATGATATCACTACATATTATAAAACAAAGTCGCTTCCCGTCTGTCTGTCTGTATGTATGCTTAGATCTTTAAAACTATCCAACGGATTTTGATGCAGTTTTTTTTTAATAGGTAGAGTGATTCAAGAGGAAGGTTTATATGTAGATATAATATGTTAGAAAAACACTGATACCTAATTTTAGAGGTTTGTAACGTATCTTTTGTTGTAGATAGTATTTATTATCAGCATTGCACCCGTGCGAAGCCAGGGCGGGTCACTAGTTTAATTATAAAGTTAATTGTATGATTAAAAATAAATCTACTTTTGTCAAATTCTTAATCGCCTAAAAACCTAAAATAACAAATATTTAACGAATCCTACGAAAAGAAGTAAATTTCTTACCGATATTATAAAATTCGATCCTTAAGCAATAATCGTGTCGGCACTGACAATTATCCACAGCAAAAAAGGTAAATTTTAATTTAATGAATCCTGCAATGCGTAAAGTTACATAAGTTCAACTACAAACACTTAAAAACCTGAAGTCTTCTTAAAGGACAGCGTGATTTAACTTATTCGATTTTTTTTGTTAATAAATATTTAATACTAAAACAAATATTTATAACAGTCATATAGTACCTAATAACCCTAATATTGTTTAAAAAACTTACCTATAAGAAGAAAAAATCTTAGTCACTAAAGTAAAATTTACTTTACGAAAAACTCATCAAATTTTTGATCACAAAACAAGAAGAAACAAAAGTTTTTATTTTTAATACGATCCCAGTATTCTCAAGTCACGAAGTTACGTTCGTGGAAAGACAAAAATAAAACGGGATTCGGGAACATCCAGTCCCGTCTACGGTTCGGAAACAACTGAATTGACTGAAACGACTTTGCCGTAGTCAAGATGATAAGCTTTCAGACGCAGTGTTACGCTGAAAACAGGAATTGGAACAGTAAATAGTTTCCAACATCTATCAAATAAATATAAAACTCAAAGCTTTAAAATATACTAGCGACCCGCCCCGGCTTCGCACGGTTGCAAAAACTATCAGTATTCCTCTACTATATTATGCATGTTTATACTCGTACATATGAACCTTCCTCTGGAATCACTCTATTTAATAAAGAAAACCGCATCAAAATCCGTTGCGTAGTTTCAAAGATCCAAGCATACAGACAGCGGGATGCGATTTTTTTAATATTATGTAATGATAATATATATAAAAATGAATGTTTGTCTGTATGTCCTTTATAGAAACGTAAACTATGCATTTAATCATGTCATGATCTTCAGCAAAGTGTTGTGCATGAGCCCACAAAGGTTTCGGTGTTGGTGCGACCAAAAAATAAATAAAAAGCATAAAAACGCGCGCAGGGTACAGCTAGTTATATACATAGGTACTATAATTAATAACTTTATTCTTGCTAACTTCTAGTATAATTTAATTACATACTCCATATATTTACAGCGATCCTTACTAAATCAAACTCAGGTCAACTAAGTTGAGTTGAAATTTTCTAATGTTTAAAAAATATTACTAAATTATAATATTTTACCTTGCAAATAATTATTTAACATAACAGTTGAATATCTGGATAATGTAAACTCATAGCTCATATATACAATTAAGATATTTTTTGAAATAAATAACAGCTTTTGTAAAAGAGATTTATGAAGTTTATAGTATTCTATTACCAAATGGAACATCGATTGCATTAAAAATCAGGTGTTTTATCGCTGTAATTTATAAAGCAGATTTGCGGGCTTGCGCCTTGCGGTAAATTCATTCCGTACACGCGACTGACCGATATTGACCGCCGATAATAAACGCTACTCATTAACGTGACTCTCCTTTTGATTCAGGCGCTTTAGTATTATTATTGAATTTAATCAAAAAACAAAAACAAATCAGATACCAGCACCGCATAGCGATATGTATTCAGCCTGTATCATCCCACTGCTGGGCATAGGCCTCTTTCTTCACGTAGGAGAAGGATTGGAGCTTAATCCACCACGCTGCTCCACTGCGGGTAGGCGGATATATAAAAATAAAATTATTGTAACAGATACCATTGAAAATATTATCAAAACACACGCTTTTCTTTTATGAAAATAGAGTGCTTAAGGCGAACTTGTGATAAGGATGCCTATGTTGTGTCAAGGATCAGTCCCAAATCCTAATGGAGAACCATTAAAAGTGGACCATAGCACAAAAGAACGTGCATACCATTCAAGTAGCTGAAATCAAAATGCTGAGGTGGATGTGTGGGAAACAAGAGTCTAATCTAGTTTGGTTTGTGCAACTTCGCCGACTAGATTTAGGAAATTTGGCTACGATGTTATGGTCCTGCAAGTAAGAATCACGCGTCAGTTACCAAAGAAGATATCAGAGAGAAGTTGAGGACAAAAGGATAACGGAAACTGATCCAGTGATCCCACAAGTAAGCTTTCTAGGACAAATAGGTACTTACTTGTGTAATATCCTAGATATAAATACTAGCTGTTTGTTTATCGCGGCTTGCTTGTGGAACAAATTGCTAGTACCTAAGAGAGAGACTTGAGGCGAAAACAGTGGTCACTTCTTCGTATGTCAAAAAAAATGTAGGTATATAAAAATAAATATTTTTAGTATATAATCCTTCAGCCTTGAGCATAAACTTTTAACATTGTACTGTTAATTTAAAAAACTATGTACATTTAATTCGTATTTTTTTGTGTTACCCACACATGAGGAAATTCGAAAATGTTTTTTATTATCATATCAAAATCCCCCCCCCCCCCCCCTCCCATCCCGCTGGATCGAAATTTTTTGATATGATAATAAAAAACATTTATGTACATTTAACTGAGGTAGTGCACAGCAGAAAATATCCTGCTCAAAATCTGGAGCAGCGACTGGGGAAATACCTCGCTAAACAATACTGCTTTCAAGCAGTGTTGTATTCCTGTAGTGAGTAAGGTACCCATAGCTCCTGGAGGGATTGGAGGTAGGGTCGGTAACGCGCTCGCGAAGACGTCTTTAAGCTACAGTAATCGCTGACCATCAGGTGAGCCGTACGTTATACAAAAGTATATTTTACCGTCATAATGATAATTAATCAATATGAATATGATTTTTCTTTAATTGATTATCCTCAGATTGATTATTACAAAATTGATATAGGTAACGTCTAAGCGACCGCCGCTCAGTAAATGAAATAACTTTTACGGCAGATTGGCTAGATAAAGTTCGGACATTCCCCGACACAGCGACGCTTGGATGCAAATATTAGTACATACAAGAAAGAAACGAGTACAAAATATTTTTTTTTGTTTTTGTGATTTATTTAAGTCGAAATATTTTTATTAAAGTGAAACTTTTATTACATCGTCTCAAACTCTTTCGTCTGTGTGTTGCATGTCGACGGACATGTAACGGTCGGCCGCGCGGTAAAGATTTTTTAGTAAGCGAAATTTTTAGTAAAATGTCTATAATGTGAAAAAAAGTTTCACTTTTGCCGTGGTTTCATAAATTCCCTTTTAGCAGTAATAGTAATTACGTTCACTGAAAGTGTACCTAATGCATAAAATACATTAAAACACTTCATTGTTTTTTTTATACCTACTAATACCTACTCATCCTCTTAATTGACATTATTGTGAAAGAGTATAAAACGATGTCGCTATTCGCATCATCTTTAATCTTATCCTCCGCTTTCTTGTTATAAGCGCCTGTTTCACTGGTGGTTAATAAAATGTATCCTGCACTTAAGCTACTAATAGGTTTTAGGCGCAGGAGACAACAGAGGTCATTAGGACCTTTTTCGCTTTATTTTAACAAACTAGAGCTTACAGGTTGATAATGATGAATATAAATGTCCCAGAAATAAGTTGTAATTTGATGATGAAAAAATAAATACATCATAAAGTTTTTTGGGTACCGTCATACGTTAGAGCTGTAAGGGCAACAGGGGAATCAGGCCCTAAATCATGTAACAGATTTTGACAATGTTTCGAAATATCTCACGAGTGTGTTTTTAAAAATATTACACTATGAATAACTAGTATCCTAAAACCTATGGAATTAACCAAGGGTGCAAAAGATTTCTTTTTCTCTATTTTACTTTTTTTTTAAACAAAATATTTAAAGAAGTTGTAACACTTCACGATTAACTACAATGTGTAACAATTGCATCGTTTTAAAATTTTGTATCTACGTTAAATAATTATCAACCTGTAGTCTGTACTTTGCGTTACTACTTACTAGTAGGTATACTATTATACAAAACTAGTACACAAAAAGGCAAACTTTGGCATTTGTAAGAATTGCCATTTAACTAAAAAAAAATGAAATGGGATAGCTACGTGCTTGAAATAGTGAATTGTTTTTGTATTTTATTTATTTGTACTTTAATTTACACCACAACTATTGTACATGATACACATTAAACTATTTAAGTTTTTTGTTCTTCGAGGCATATTATTTAATATGGAAAAATATTTTCACGCCTGCAGAATGTTTGCTAAGCATAAGTACTCCTAATTAATTTACCGTGAACGATGTTTGTATCATTCGCAAAGAATGTTGTAATTGTTTTAATTTAAAATTAAAAAAATGTGTGGAATACAATTCATCACTTTAAATATTACCACTTAAATTTTTATTCAATAAGCGAGAATATATATAGGTACCTACAACTAAATATGCCAGCGAAACTTGTTAAAACAAAACTGCATTATCTGAACAGGAAACAAATAACAGTGCTCTTATTAATCTAGAAAAAGCTTATCTTATCTGTTATTTACCTTGAGAATTTAAATGAGTAGGTACTAAAGAAGTTGCGGAAGCGCTATAGCGTCCCCGCGATTCCGCCATAGGCGCGTCGAGGTTTTAGTCCGTGCGAGTCGGACATATCCTGCGGCTCCCCCGGGCTGCGGGAACCCATAAGAGGTTCCCAATGGGTAAAAAAGAGGTACTGAAGAAGTTATCTTTAAAAAATATTCATTTGAGTAAAAAAAAATCATTCACCGTATAACGTTTAGGTAGTACACCGATGTCGTACACCCCCCATGTAATTTTAATCGATGCTAAAAAAAGTTTAATACCGTTGCTAATACGTTTTTTTTTAATATTTCAAGGGCGGCAACAAGCGTATGGTCTGCATGTAGGTAGTCTGCATGATGTTAAGCGAATACCGTAACCCATAGACGCCTGCAATACGAGGAGAGTTGGATGCGTTTCGTCAATCCTAGCCCCGATCCTTCCCAGCAGCTTTGGCTACCTTACTTACTACAAGAACAGAGCTCTACTTGAAAGCAGTATTATTTTGCTGTGATCTTCTGTAAGTTTAAATTACTTCCCCAGTCGCTCCTGATTTTAAGCAAAATATATTCAGGTGTACCCTACCAGTGACAATTGCATAAAAATTTACTACATAATTATGTATATATTCTAACATAACAGCGAAGTATAAGATGTGGGTCACTTTTATGAAATTAATAGTACCTACTATAGATATGTTGCTGACCCAGCAAACGTTGTTTTGCCATATATGTTATTAGCCCCCGCAACCCCCTCTTATGGGTGTTCTTAGCTGACCTCTACTCGGCGAAAGGAAAGGAAGGTGGTGTTACTTGACTCTGCTAGGATTGTCCACCGGTTTCTCAGCCTACAGCCCTAACCCGGCCGCCTGCCTGACATCAACCCTCCTTGGGAATATTTTATGGGAATTTAGAATAAATTACATTACAATTTACATATATACATACATACATACGTACATACATATGCACATATACATACATAATTATATACACATATATATGTATAGATACACTCTGTTACTAAGCGCATAACTGCAGAACGGCTCTACCAATTCGGCTAAATTTTTTTTGTATGTTCATTAAATCCCACGGAATGACGGAAGGTTAGTAAACTAAAAAATAAAAAAAAAAACTTAACAGACAGAACGAAGTCTGTCCGGGCAGCTAGTATATAAATACATACAATTCATACACATTTATATCATGAATTAAATGCTAAGGGCTTGTTTCACCAGTTACTGATTAAGCTACTCGTATATATCTAATAATTAATTGACGGTATAATGATTAGTACGGAAAAACAAATAATTTGAAATTCGAAGGATTCATATTTGGTGAAGTATTTTTTTAAAGGACTGGGTTGGAAAACGAGCTTACAGTCCATCTGATGATAAGCGGTTAGCGTAGACTATATATACATATATATATACCTGCATCACCAGAATGATCACTAGCGCATGGCCGACTCTACCCCCAATTATGTACCTACTCATTACATACCTACCTTAAGGTTAAGGTACTTCTGCAGACGGGCTGTTCCAGATTTCAAGCAGCATATATACTGCTGAGCCCTACCACAAAAGTTACTATGCTTAAAGTATTTTTATGACGATAGTTAAATACATGTATCCTCTGTACTAGGTACTTATCGACAAGCTTTAGAATTGTAATCGTTACATTGTAAATCAAAACAAATAAAAAAACAATCCAATCAAGTCATTGCATTAATACTCCACAGATCAGATGAAATAATAAGTAATACGAAATTGTTAGCACGGAAGCACGCACAATTACAATAATCTTATAAACCCGTTCATTTATGTTAATAGCTTTGCAATAAACAAAGAAGTATTAACAGACACAATGAAATGTACAAGTACGAATTAATAATTGTGTTTGCTAGCAAACGAAAAAAAACCGACTTCAATTACATCGACTAGCTAGTAATACAACGTAAGTAGATGAAAAATATTAACAATCGCACTAGTCAAGTAGTCACCACTACGATTTTCGAAGGTTACCCTCGATTTCTCTGGGATTCCATCATCAGATCCTGGTTCCCTTATCATGGTACCAAACTAGGGATATCTCCTTTCCAACAAACAAAAGAATTATCAAAGTCAGTTCACAAACGACGAAGCTATGCCCGAACATACATTAAAAAAAATATGTATACGGTCGAATTGAGTAACCTCCTCCTTTTTTGAAATCGGTTAAAAAAGCAATGTTTGCTTTGAAAATCGTCCTACTATAATAGATCATAAAAACTATACATTTATTTTGTAACTAGTTGTGCCCCGCGGTTTCACCCGCGTTGATTTGAGGAAAAAGTAGCCTTCTTCTTAAAGCATAACCTTTCTCTTTAAATAGGCTATCCACCTCAGAGGAATTTTTCAATTCGAATGAGTAGTTCTTGAGATTACCGCGTTTAAACAAACCAACTTTCAGGTTTATAATATATATTCGTATAAAAATTATTATAGTACACGGCCGTAAATAATGCACATCGACTTTTAGAAAGAGACAATCATCTAATTTGAACTTTGTAGAGCGTTATCTCTGACGCACATTACCTATGAGACGTATCGGACTGTCAGTATTTCATATGACAGATCTAATAGTGTAAGAACCCAGTTCCCAGATCACCTGTCATATTTTTTTGAAGGACAAAATATATTAAATTCAAATTCAAAATATTTTATTCAGCATAAAATTATTACAATTTCTTACTGAACGTCATGAGTCTACTACCAGTTCGGAAAGAAAAAGCCTCTGACCTGAGAAGAACTGGCGAAAGAAACTCAGCGGGACTAATATCATTTTTTTTAATCATGTTTTTTTTCCAAAGCAGATTGAAATTTACAATAATTTTATAGGTTGAAATAGCCTGGCGGCGATCACATCATTCCCAAGGCGTACTGTCTTCTATAAAATCGTTAATCGAATAATATCCTTTAGTACACAAACGTTCTTTCACAATTTTTTTTTAAATTTAGCTGCTTTATATACGTAAAAATGTTATTAACCAGCTATTTTAGTATTTATCGCCAGACACTAATTATATTACTATATTTTAAAACATGTAGAAAATATTTTAGCAACTCTTTATACTACGATGTATACTGTAATGTTTTGTCAATCAGAAACAAGGAAGTCTGGGGTCTGGGATCTTGGACTATAACGCTCTACGAAGTCGAAATTAGCCGATTGTCTCTTTCCAAAGGTCGATGTGCAATATTTATGGCCGGGTACTATACCTATTACATCTATACATATAATAAAATGGTAGGAAAGTCAAAACTGTACATTGAATATTTTTATAAAAGAATACTTGGGGTGTGATCTACAATCGATACCGAAGCCAAAAATATAGTTTTTAGAATTTTTGTCTGTTTGTCTGTTTATCTGTTTGTCTGTTTGTCTGTATGTATGTCCGGGATAAACTCAAAAAGTACTGCATGGATTTACTTCAAATTTGGCACGAATATTATTAAGAAGTCGGGTCAGAACATAGGCTATATATTATCACGCTATCACCTACGGGGAACGAGCAGTGAACCTTTATTTCTTCAAACGTATGTCCGGGATAAACTCAAAAAGTACTGAATGGATTTACTTCAAATTTAGCACGAATATTACTAAGAAATCGGGTCAGAACATAGGCTACATATTATCACGCTATCACTTACGGGGAACGAGCAGTGAACCTTTATTTCTTTAAATATATGTCCGGGATAAACTCAAAAAGTACTGCATGGATTCACTTCAAATTTGGCACGAATATTATTAAGAAGTCGCGTCAACATATAGGCTACATATTATCACGCTATCACCTACGGGGAACGAGCAGTGAATCTTTATTTCTTCAAATATATGTCCGAGATAAACTCAAAAAGTACTGCATGGATTCACTTCAAATTTGGCACGAATATTATTAAGAAGTCGCATCAACATATAGGCTACATATTATCACGCTATCACCTACGCAGAACGAGCAGTGAACTTTTATTACTCAACGCATTCTGTAACAACGTGTAATCTAACGACGTATACGAACGACGAATGTTGTTGTTACTATGCCATGCTACAAGCTAGCTTCACACTATAAAAATTACGCAGTATAAGTAATTTAGGCCGATAAACGTAATCAAATGAATGTCAGTAGTTCAAGACAAATTTAAAGCAGCGCCTTCTATGAGATTTCAAAAACATCATCATCAATCCCTTTTTGGATATAAATAATTTAAATTTGATCATGTTGGCGAGGTTAATTGTTATTTTTAAAAGTCATAGATGGAGTTGTGCATTTTCTTCTTAAAAATTGTAGGTATCGTTAATTCGTTTGAAAGATGAGCAAGACAGTTAAAAAAATTCTGTTTAAATAAGTCTTATAAAATTCATCGAGTTTGTCTATATGTAATAACAAACAGAACTCAAAAAGAACTGCATAGATTTATAACAAAATTTAAACTCGAAAACGGCACGCTATTTCTGTATGCAATTTGAGCTAAATAGCGAAAAAAGAGAAAAATTAAGCATGCCAAACACCTATATAATAAAGATAAGACATGCTTATTCTTTTACAGTAGAGAATAAATAGTAATAGAGTTAGTACAAAATAAACATTGACTGTTAATATTTTTGTTCGGTATTTATTGGTGTTATTATTGCGTCTTAATTAATATATTTTCATGTCGCATATAAGCTTAAGTGAGATGTGGAACTACCTAGATTTTTTTACGCACACTGCGCACACACAGCCATTTATTTTATGTTAAGATCACGTAAAGTCAAAACTTAGATGAGTTATAATTTTTCACCATATAAAAAATATTTCCTGTTTGCTAACTAGACGGCGGCGGCGGTGGCGTCGAATTAAATCGTGCTATAGTTTCGTTCACAAAAAGTGATGTTATGAGTACAAATGTCGTCGCCTCAACCTATAGAAACTGGGGTTACCTGCGTTGCTATAAGTTATCGTATGCTTGGAAACCAGAAAATATTTTCCTGAAATAAATAAGTCCATACTAATATTATAAATGCGAAAGTAACTCTGTCTGTCTGTCTGTCTGTCGCGCAATCACGCCAAAACTACTGAACAGATTTAAATGAAATTTGGTATACAGATAGTCTAGAGTCTGAGAAAAGACATAGGCTACTTTTTAATGAGAAAAGGGTGTAAGGTGTTGAAAAGTGCGAATGAAAATTTGTATGGAAGTATGTATGATGTTCGTGTTTCGTAACTGTCAAACATTTATTGTTTATCCCGTGGATATGGTTAAATCTGCCCTAAAATTAAACAACGTATTTAAATAAAGATTTCGAATCGACAACATGTATCCACAAAATAGTGATAGGATAGTGGCGTAGTCTAGATTTTAAAAATGTAAAATAATGTCATTAATGAAAACGGATTGACATGTTATATATTGGTTGTCAAATATTTATGCATGCGTTTAGAAATTTATTTAGTGTGTCTAAGGAAAATATATCAAGCTACTTAAATATACAATAAATGATAAATGTACAAATGAATAAAAAAAACGTTCAATTGATTCTGTCAATCCAGTCAAAGTCAATATATTATATTAATATTTTCATCGCGAAAGTGTAAAAGATATGTTTGATATATCTTAATCTGTACTAATCTATGCTATGACTATGATTAATGATCGCTATCAGGTGGACATGATAACAACCGGGACCGATGGCTTAACGTGCTCTCCAAGGCACGGTGGGGAGACCCACAAGGAATGCACAAATACCCAGACCACGGCAAGCATCAGTATAGACATATTATGTTGTCGTGTGTGGGGATCGAACCCGCAACCGCCAGCGCAACGGCCACAAACCAGTGCTGTGACGGCTGCGCCAACGCGGCGAGCTACTTTCGCATATATAATATTAGTATGGATAAATATTAGTATGGATTATAAACCTGAAAGTTGGTTTGTTTGTTTGAACGCGCTAATCTCAAGAACTACTGATTCGAATTGAAAAATTCCTCTTAGGTGGATAGCCTATTTAAAGAGAAAGGTTATGCTTTATGAAGAAGGAAGGGTATTTTTTTCCTCAAAGCAACGCGGGTGAAACCGCGGGGCACAGCTAGTATATAATATACTGACTTTGACTGTATTGACAGAATAATCTAGAATGCTTCAATGAGTTTTTTTTTTTATTTGATTAATTTGTACATTTGTCATTTAGTAGCTTGATATATTTTCCTTAGTTTACACTAAATAAATTTCTGAACGCACGCACAATATTATGTCAATCCGTTTTCATTACTGACATTAGTCTACATTTTTAAAATCTAAAATACGCCATTATCCGTATATTGTGGATATATGTTGTTGATTCGAAACCTTTATATAAATACGTTCTTTAATTTTAAGGGAGAGTTTACCGTATCGACGGGATGAACATTAAATGTTTGACAGTTACAAAATACACGAACATTATACATCATACTTCCATACAAATATTCATCCCCACCTTTCAACACCTTACACCCTTTTTTCGAATTAAAAAGTAAACTATGTCAGGCTATCGTCACTCCATGTACTTGCGCGCTATAATTACCTACTACCCGGCCGAGGCTTAAGGTTGTCGCACACGCACGTTGTTCAATTTTTAACTGACTTCCAAAAAAGGAGGACGTTCTAAATTAATCATTTTTTAATTCTGTTGTATTTTTTTGTGTATGTTAGATCAGAACTTTTGTCTGGGTTAGCCGATTTCGATGAATTTTGTTTTAATTAAAGGGTATGGCTGAATGCGTGTCATGTGGTCCCAAGTAGTTTTAGAGTAATATCTAAAATGCGTGTTTACTTGACATTTTTTATCGTCGACCTTCGTTATATTAAACCGGATAACTTTTTACTGGGTTTTACCGATTTTGATAATTCTTGTTTTAATCGAAAATTATTAAATTTATAAAAAAATTATATAATCATAATACACATGTAACTTTTGAATATTTTTTATTTATTTCACCTACACACTGACCTCTATAATTATAATAAATAAATATATTACACAGTCAGCACCTATTTATAAAGAAAAATATATTTTATAAACTATATAATTTTAAACTACTACCTATAGTCAGAACATATTCACAGTTCTCAATAGCATAGACACAAAGAATTATGTTAATTTAATTTTATCGAAGAGTCAGCCCTGCCATTGCTGTGGGATCGCGTGGTGCGAACCAATCACAACTGTACACTGGAGCATTTAGACACATTTTAGCATGCAGCGGTTGCTGACGCGAAGGAGTAGGCTATTATAGCAGTAGGTACTGGAAATTTTATATGGTGTGAAGTATCTGTAATATTTACTAATCTGTGCCTATGTCCTTTCTCGGACTCTAGACTATCTGTAATTCTGTATACCAAATTTCATTTAAATCTGTTCAGTAGTTTTGGCGTGAAAGCGCGACAGACAGGCAGACAGAGTTACTTCCGCATTTGTAATATTAGTATGGCTTGCGAATTTATTTTGTTACTAGCTGCTGTGCCCGCGACTTCGTCTGTGTGGAATTTAACAAAAAAGTTATTGTTCAGTTCACAGTTATAAATAAATCGGCCAAGTGCGAGTCGGACTCGCGCACGAAGGGTTCCGTACCATTGACTAGGTACATTGATTTTAATATCGGGCAAAAAGCGGCTAAAAAAATCACTTTTGTTGTATGAGAGCAAAAATAGGCAAAAATGACTTATTTTGTATGGGAGCCCCCCTTAAATATTAATTTTATTTTAATTTTATTATTTATTATTAAAGTAAAAATAGAACTGAGTATTTTGTGAATATTTCAAGTGCCTACCTGTTGCCATTATTGATATCGAGCAAAAAAAGGCAAGAAAATCGCGTTTGTTGTATGGGAGCCCCCCTTAAATATTTATTTTATTTTGTTTTTAGTATTTGTTGTTATAGCGGCAACAGAAATACATAATTCGTGAAAATTTCAACTCTCTAGCTATAGCCGTTCTTGAGATACAGCCTGGTGACAGACACACGGACGGACGGACGGACGGACGGACGGACGGACGGACGGACGGACGGACGGACGGACGGACAGCGAAGTCTTAGTAATAGGGTCCCGTTTTTACCCTTTGGGTACGGAACCCTAAAAAGTAAAAGTAGCCTAAGTTACACGTTATTACATCAGCTATCTACCAGTGAAAGTCCCGTCAAAATCGGTCCAGCCGTTCAGCGATTACCCGGAACAAACTGACAGACAGACGGACAAATATTGTAAAAAAATGTTATTTTGGTATATGTGCCGTGTATATAGATTCATATGCATTTAGTAAAAAGCGGTTATTTTAATATTACAAACCGACACTCCAATTTTATTTATTTGTATTGTATACGAGTATGTTACTGTAAAAGCTCGAACTACGGTAAATCCTAAGATTTAAGAGTAAGTCTTAGGATTTACCGACATGAGTTGGTAAATGTAAGGATTTATGAAAACGGGACATTTTTTTCGGGGGGACTATTAGAATTTAGTACATGCTAGGTTTTACCACTGACAGCTAGTAAAAGTTGGTTTTGGGAATGAAACAAAGATTAATTCTTATTCATTTATTTCAGTCAAAAACTCAATTTGGTAAGTCTTTAGATTAAGACCCGTAGACCGTTTATCGGCATTATATCGTTACAAAAATAAATAATAATAACCCTTACGTATCTAACTATAAAAATAGACCGTTTATCGGCACAATTTCCTTACAAAAAAAACCCTAACCTATCTAAATTCAAAATTAGACCGACGCGGGTCCTAATCTAGACTAGCCACGTTATAAAATGTATTTTTCAACATTTACCGTGCCTTTAATGTAAATCCTTAGACTTACCAAGTGAATGGTGGTAAAAGTGCAAATCGCAAAATCGTTCGGTCTATTACCACTATATAAGAGTTGGTAAATCTTAGTCTTTATCTTTATCTTTTACTCTTAAATTATTTATCTTTATCTTTTACTCTTAAATCTTAGGATTTACCATAATTCGTGCATTTAGGCCCTGCGCGCACTAGTGACATTTGTCACCGTGACAAAAAATTCTTTGTCACTGTCACGTCACCGTCACTTTTGTGACTGCGCGCACTTGCAGTGACAGATTATATACAGATATAGGTTGTCTGTGAGCTCGTTTTTAGAAATAGAAAAAAATACAATAATAAAAAGTATTGGGTTCACCCGCTTTGGAGTGATAGGCTGATAAGTGGAAAGTTCTACACCATGTTTGCCAACCTACGTACATATGACGCGTGACATTTTGTCGCGTCACGGGCATGTTGGCGTCCTCCGCGGACAAAAAGTCACCGAATTGTCACGCATCCAAGTGCGCGCACCTTCATTAGGGATGATGGACGCGGTGACAGTGACAAAAAGTCACTAGTGCGCGCAGGGCCTTACAGTAACATATACATTGCGAATGACATAAAGTACAAAAAAATCATGACACAATGAAGAATGACAGACAAATGAATCGACACATCGGTCAAAGATACAAAGGGTTAGCATTTCTTATTTTGACTGTTATAGTCATAGATTATGTTATAGTGAAGAAAAGTACACAGTATATATTGTTTTAAAATGTAACTTATCCAAGTTTTTTCTCACGTGTTACCAACGCTGACAATGAATCCCAATAAACGGGTTTTTGTTACACTGACAACTTATTTTGTTAGTGCAATTTAAAAGTGCATTATTCATTTTTAATTTTTTTAAATGAATGATATTTCACTTAAATTACAAGTAAGTAACAATTAAATTAATTACAAATATTTATTTCCGGTCTGGTTGTTAGTCCCCACCGTGCCTCAAAGAGCACGTTAAGCTGTTATAGGTCCCGTTTGTTATCACCAGACACAATACTTGATAGCGATCGCTATACTCGGATTATATTCGCTTTCTAGGGAATATATCCGCCAACCCGCATTGGAGCAGCGTTGTGGATTAAGCTCCAGATCTTTCTCCTACATGGGGAAAGAGGTCTATGCTCAGCAGTGGGATATTACAAGCTGAAGCGCGATAGATAAATTAATAATTAAACACATCAAATCGCAAGTTTAAATAAAACCAGGTCTGTTATTTTTTTTATGTATGTAAATTCATATAAATGTTATTTCAATGTGTTAGAAACAATCTTTACTTTTAAAAATAGAATTGAATCCTAGCTCTGGGTCATTGACTCATTGCCTCATTGACAAGCTTTCATATACGTCATTATATAACTGTAGATTTTAAAGTTTGTTTATTCATATATATGAAGTCAACACCGTCGCCTTTAAATTTTTCCATTTTTTTTAATTACAAGTTTTGAATCTAACTGTATTAAGACGCTTTTGCTGTTTAACACACGTAAAATGTTATAGCTAGTGTTTATGATGAACCACAACGGGTTTTACACACTATAAATATAGTACAAAATTCCTTATGTAAAAACAAACCGAAAATACCTTTACTTGTTATAATAAGAAATGTATAATGTCCTTTTTTTTAAAATATGCATTATACTTTATTTCTAAATTTTACGATATTTTATATATTTACAATGCTTATGTATCAAGTAACTACTGCGTCAACCTATGTATTATAAATACTTTACCGTGGATAAAAAAGTGTTACGAACAAAATATCCGTTTATCGTAGGCATCAATGACTTCATTTATTTTATAAAAATCAAAGTCAACGAAAACAGGTTTCGATTCGATTTTATTGAACTTGAACTTAAAAGTTATTAAGAGTCTTAAATTGTTATTACTTGTAGCTATGTTTATTTTTAAGCTCGCAAAAAATTATGATGTACTAAAATACATAACGAATACATCATTATATTTTTGACTGCACGACCTCAGAACTTATTGGAAGTATGAAAAAAAATACAATCGATTTGAGATCCTAATCCTTTTTCGGTTAAAAAATAAAGGATCTGCAAGGCTTGTGTTATTTGACCGGAAAAATATAAAAACATAGCACTACATGTATTATTTATATTCCTTCTGCGATTGATCACTGCTAAATCATCCGAAACTTTTACCTATGTATGTAAATGTTAAGGTTACGGATAAAATTTCGAATACCTATGCGATAGTTTCGATTACGGTTACGAGATTCCAAAACATCCATGCTTTTAATCATATTTTTTTTTTGGTATTCTTCAAGTAACTATAATGTGAAACTATTTAATTGTAGCACAATAAGTCAAGTAGCTTCAGTGTTAATTGTTTCAGTTGTAAATAGAGTTGTATATCTTCACCCTTGCGTTCAGAAATTTATTTTGTGTAAACAGCTTAGTTCCATATAAGAATGATGCATGTGTAGCAACGAAAATATATAAAATGATATGATATTAATTATGATCATCTATACTAATATAATAAAGCTGAAGAGTTTGTTTGTTTGTTTGTTTGTTTGAACGCGCTAATCTCAGGATCTACTGGTCCGATTTGAAAAATTCTTTCGGTGCTCGATAGCCCATTTATCGAGGAAGGCTATATAGGCTATATACAATCACGCTAAGACCAATAGGAGCGGAGCACCAATGAAGAATGTTCCAAAATCGGTTTTTTTTTTCTTTTGAGGGCTTCCGCTGCGTAAACGGTTTAAGTTTCTCACAAATCATGTAAGTATGACAGAATTGATCCTATTCCACGTGAACGAAGTCGCGCGCAGAAGCTAGTATATCATATAGGTATTTTGGTTATGCAATATAAATATATGAATCTATACTAATATTATGAGAATTACTATATTAATAAATAAATATATCTACAACACACACACACACACAGTCGTCTGTTCCTAAAGTAACCAACTCAATGCTTGTTGTGCAATTTTTTTTTTTTTCGATAAACACACATATAAATACCACATATATAAATAAATATGTATTACACCCAGACTCGGGGTAGGAATAGAACCCACAACCCCCGGAGCAGAAAGCAGGGTCACTCAAGTGCGGAAAGGCTCAAGGTGTCATTGCAAAGAGTTCCGACAAATGTCTACCCGAGCCGAGGCGCAGCCGAAGGCGAGGGTTGACAGTCGGAACAAGTTGCAATGACGGTTTCGCACGTGTACTGAACGACTATTTTTAATACAGTTGCGAAAAAATGAAACAATTTAATAAAATAAACTCACAAAAAAAATCTGAAAAATGGTGCCAACCGTAGAATATAAGCGGAGTTTTTTTTTCTTCACCCATTCTGGTAGGCAAAGGGCAACTATGCCCATACAGCCAGAGCCAAGTCTTCAGTAGAAGCTTTTTATTGATATGAAATGAAAATGAAATTTAATGAGATGAAATGAAATGGAATGAAACCTAACCAAACTCATTCAATCAAATCATTAAATCTGATATTGAAACAAATTAGTAGCTTCTTTTAAGAAATATACGTATTTGCATGAACTTCTATGAATTTTTTTATTAAAAACTTCATGGTTGGTTTTTCTTTTTAATAGACATAATTTTGACAGTTGGGAAAGAGAACGCACAAGTGCGGGAAAGGTAAAAAAAAAGCACGAGTGTGTAATAAGCCCACTTCCCGAACGCTATTTTATACGTCCCTGCAATACGCCACTTTTTGAGCAACTGTAATAAAAAAATATTTTTGTGTTATATAGTCCATTTCCCGAGGAAAGCTATAAGGCTATACCTTTTTTCTCAAATTAACGCGGATGAAACCGCGGGGCACAGCTAGGATAATTATAACTGGCTGTTAACATTATAAAATCTTTAAAATTAAAAATAATTTATAGCTTTATGCGGAAACATTACATTTATAAATACAGTTTTGACCTTCACTTACGTAGGTACAGTACCTACAGCATATATGTAGTGTATACCTACAGAATATTTATCTATACAAATAAATAAAATTGGAGTGTCTGTTTGTAATATTAAAAATACCGCTTTTAACAAAATTCATATTATGTTTGTATACAAGGTACACATATCAAAATAGCATTTTTTATAGTTTTTGTCTGTCTGTCTGTTCCGGCTAATCTCTGAAACTGCTGGACCGATTTTGACGGGACTTTCACTGGCAGATAGCTGATGTAATAAGGAGTAACATAGAATACTTTTATTTTAGATTTTTTATTTTATTTTATAACTCTGCGAACTGAACAATAATTATTTTGTTAAATTCCACGCGGACGAAGTCGCGGGCACAGCTAGTTATAAATAAAACAAATAACAAATGTCGTCGTGATGCTAAATTTATATTTTCAAATCCTCATAACATGTCATAACCATAGTCTACAAAACTTAATAATAAATTAAATCAATAATAATGGTCTAAGATCCGGGATATAACAAAATATTCCCTCATCTGTTAATTAGATGAAACAATTTTTATAGGCTGATTTCAATATTGTGAATTTATAAAAACAACCTCTGCCACCATAAGCCTGCTGCAAATAATAATACTTAAAAATTTTTTTTATCTTTTCCCTCTCGTGTTAATTACATGTAGTAAGCTAAAACCATCAATATTTTACATTATATACCTTACTGTAGTAGGCACCCATCTCTATGATTGCTATACTTACCTGCAGCCAGATTACTGCTGACTGAGGTTACTGACCTGACTGCATATATATTTTTTATATATTTTTTATTTTTTATTTTTTCTACGCAATAATTACGATCACGATTCAGCCTGTAACCTCCCACTGCTGAACATGACCCTTTTCTCCGTGCAGGTGAAGGATTATAATATAATGATAGGAACACAATAATATTTTGGACTTACCTATAACTATAGGTTTTAAAATTGCATTCGTTTATTATGTCATTTTTTAAAGATACAGAAACGTTGTGAACTAAATATAGGCTTAGGCAATTTTTTCTCACATATGTTATTTGTATAGTAATGTAAATAATTAATTTACGAAAAAAACTCGTCAGTTATTAATATTTTTATAATTATCATTCAACGGAAAAATTATCCACCTAACTCAAAAAAAAAACTCATAAATTTCGCTGTAATAAAAAAAAAACAAAAATATATTTATACCTGTTATCGGTGAATACAATGTTTTCTGGCAAATGTCAATGTCTCCTCATTTCTGCGAGGTTTCTTGAGTGACCTGACTTATTAATATTCACAGCTGAATTCTTCGAATAATTAAAAAATCAATGACTATACTATTGACATTGTTAAGATATTTGTGTTTACGTATTTCCCAACAATTAAGAATGTCATTTAAGTTATGAAGTGCAATTACATCCTAGGGTCCAAAACGTCAACTTCATGTGATGCTCCCAGTCGACTACTTATAAATCTATATAATAAAAATGAATGTTGCTAAGCGCATAACTGGTGAATGGCTCGACCAATTCGGCTAATTTTTTTAGTACGTTCCCTAACAAAATTTTCTCTAAATTACGTCTCAATTGTAAATGAAAAAAAAAATGTTTAAGTAATCGTCATAAATTTTTTTCGTTTTGTAGAGCCTTTCTTATATACATAATTAACAAGATCACAGCATAAAAATTAAAAAAATATTCATACCTTGATATATATAATAATTTTTGTAGTTCCAAAAAAATCATCATTTTATGGAAAAATCACCAGTTTTTTGTTCAAGTACAAAAATTATTATAAACAAAGTATGAATATTTTTTTTAACTTTTATGCCGTGATCTTGTTAATTATGTTATAAAAAAGGCTCTACGAAATGAATTTTTTTTACGACAATGACCAACATTTTTTTTTTCATTTACAATTGAGACGTAATTTAGAGAAAATTTTGTTAGTTAAGTAACAATCGTTTAACTTGTTGAAAAATTAACCATAAGTAAAATTTCCAACGGAAACTAAGTATTTATAGTGTTCATAATACACAATAATTTTTCCAAATTTTAAAAATAATATTCAATGCTTTAAATAGATTAATCAATGTGTCATACTCGCTTTTGACGCCGCGCGCGCAACTTAAAAATGTTTCGCGGAGAACCACTTTCAAAATTAAAGTAAAATTATAAAAAATGGAGATAGAGTTCCGGAAGAACGGAGTATTTTATTGAAAATTTCCTCGTCTTTCAGAATATTTTTTTGAAATTTCTCAAGTATTAAAAATTTATGAAATAAAACGAAAGAACATTTTTTACTTCTTTTAATTGTTTATAACTTTTGGAATTTTTTATGTGCTAATACACGCTTTTAGAACATTTTTCTAGACGTCATTCCGAATACAATGAGCTATCACACATAATTTTAAGAGCAGTATCTCTATTTTCGACCATTTTGAACTTATCGACTGGACTAAGGTTCAGCTAACGGTGATACAGAGACTAAAAGAAAAAAGAGGATGAAAAATCCACTCTTGAAAATAAAAAATGGTATAAAACTTTATCGGACGATCGGAGAAAATATACTCAACACTAGATTTCCACACCACAGGCTACATCTAGTATTGATATAAATTTCAAATAACCTAAATAAATAGATTAGTCAACTAGTCTAAAGATCAAATATTTGATCAAACTTCATATTAAATTTCTGTTTGACAAACGTGTTTGTCAAATTGTTTGATCGTGTGCGGGGCTGCGGGTTTTTTTAATATGTTTGTTGTATGAAACATGAAGTTTGATCAAACATGTTTGACAAACAAGTTTGATCGTTTACGGGGCCCATAATGCGACTCTTTAGTACGCACGTGATTGTGGTAACAATTTCTGTCATATAACACACTAGCTTCAGCGCGCGACTTCGTCGGCGTGGACTCCGCTCCTGTTGGTCTTAGCGTGATGATATATAGCCTATAGCCTTCCTCGATAAATGAGCTATACAACACTGAATGAATTTTTCAAATCGGACCAGTAGATCCTGAGATTAGCGCGTTCAAACAAACAAACAAACAAACAAACAAACAAACAAACAAACAAACAAACAAACAATCAAACAAACGAACTCTTCAGCTTTATTATATTAGTATAGATTACACGCACAATCAAATTTTAGTTTTTCTTCATACGCATCATTAGTAGTATATAATATATAAATCGTCATATTACAGGAATAAAAATTAAATTTAATAATAATAATAATAATAAATATAAATATAATAAAAAAATATCTACACAATACACACACGGTCTTCTGTTCCTAAAGTGAGCAACTTAATGCTTGTGTTATAGGTAACAGACGACTGGTCTAGCTACATATTTTTTTTTTTTCGATAAACATATCACGATCACGATTCAGCCTGTAATATCCCACTGTTGGGCATAGGCCTCTTCCCCATGTAGGAGAAGGATCGTAGCTTAATCCACCACGCTGCTCCAATGCGGGTTGGCGGATATATTCCCTAGTATGAGTAACGATCGCTATCAGGTGTACATGATAACAACCGGGGCCGACGGCTTAACGTGCTCTCCGAGGCACAGTGGGGAGACCCACAAGGACTGCACAAACACCCAGACCACGACAAACATCTGTATGGCCAATACAAAAGTTGTCGTGTGCGGGGATCGAACCCGCAACCGCCCGCGTAACAGTCAATCGCAATCCAGTGCTGTGACCGCTGCGTCAACGCGGCGTCGGATAAACATATAAATAAAAATAAATAAATATGCAAACAACTACAATTAAATCAATTAAATATTTCTTTGTATACTTTTTATCCTGTTGCATAATATTTAATAGATATAATTTAAAGCTAAGGACATGATTTAACATGATTTGGTAATATAGTCTAGTCAGCAAGTTCAAAAACGTGTTAAATAGAGATAAAGCTCCTAAAAATATGGGCGATAGCTCATTCGATTCGGAATGATGTCTAGAAAAATGTTTTTAAGAATTCATTAGCACATAAAAATTACGATTGTTATTAACAAAATAAGAAAAAAAAAGAAAGTCAGTTTTTCGTACATAATAATCATATTGAAGGAATTTTAAAAAAAGATCCTGAAAGAAGAAGAAATTTCCAATAAAAAAGTCTGAATTCCCAGAACTCTATCTCTATTATTTATAATTTATTTAAACGCTGAAAATAGGACTCCGCGAGGTCGTTACGCCGTAGACGTGCCGTCTAAAAAGCCGGTATATCACCTAAAATAATTTTTTTATAGTATTAAATAACAATTTAAAAATTTGAATGAATTATGGTGTAATCTAGACACTTGTAGGAAAAAACCTCGGTGAAAAAAAAAGTTTATGTCGATTTTTCAAAAAGTTACACCACTGTTAATTAACTACTTATTTTCAAATCTCTGTTCTTATAAATTACAAAAGTTGCAAAGTTTAAATAATATGTCTAAAAGTTTTTTCGCTTCGTGGAGCTCTTTTCATTTTGATACTTAATAAAAAAGTTTATTAAAGTTTATTATTTTGCTAGTTATAATTTTTTTAAACTAGCAAAAAATTAAATTTCTAAAAATTGTTATCAAAAAATGTTTTTTTAGTTGATCGTACACTGGATATCAAATGGGATATCAAATGTGATCATTACATTCTACATTACGCGCGTTTGTATTTAGCATATTAGGAGGACATCCAGCAATAAAATGGCGAAGTTTTTTAGAATATAGTAGTAAGTACATTTAGTTTTTTGCAATCAGTTTATACAAGAAAGCATTTTGCACGAACGTTCAAAGGATTTTTACTCCTGTATATTGCGGGTTTCAAATTATTTTGCACGTCCTCACCTTACCTACCTCACTGACTTCGGAATAAAAAGTATTAAGTATTACAAGTGTTCGCGTGCTTAAAACTAAAATTATGCCATGTTGATACAGACTAAGATGAAAAATTTGTTATAGTTGCCGTGTATAGAAATATTTATAGAGAACCCGCCAAAAGCTTTTTTCAAAACATCTATAAGCGACTTGTAACACGGCAGCGTCAGGGACGGTCAGTACTTTGACGGGTGACCGCCTGGGAACACTGCGTGGCATTGGCTTTTTGTTTTTTTTTTCAATTTTTTTTGTAGTTTTTTTTTCAATTAGTTTTTTTGAATTACTTTTTTTTTAATTAGTTTGCCAAACAAGTTTCACTTCTACCATGTGTACTTTGTACGCATGCAATTTTTTTTATGCAACTAGGTCGGCAAATAAGCGTACGGCTCGCCTGATGGTAAACGATTACCGTAGCTTATATACGTCTGCAACAGCAGAAGCATCGCAAGTGCGTTGCCGAGTTGCCGACGCCCGACCCTATCCCCTTTTCCCCACAGGACGAAACTGTATTATTTAGCTGTGATCTTCTGTAAGGTCCAGGTACTACCCCAGCCGGACTGCTCCATAATATTTTGAGCAGGAAATTTCCTGTTGTGCCCTACCACAAAGATTTACCTACCTCGGCTAAGTTTACGCAATTGTCTTAAATAGTTGCAATTCGGAAGTGTTAATACAAGTACATATACTAACTAAAAAAGAACGATACATAATTGTACTTTATAAAATCATTATTCTTATTGCGAGTCATATTTTTTTAACTTCAGGATCACGATTCAGCCTGTAATATCCCACTATTGGGCATAGGCCTCTTCCCCATGTAGGAGAGAAGGATCGGAGCTTAATCCACCACGCTGCTCCAATGCGGGTTGGCGGATATATTCCCTACTATGAGTAACGATCGCTATCAGGTGTACATGATAACAACCGGGACCGAGGGCTTAACGTGCTCTCCGAGGCACGGTGGGGAGACCCACAAGACTTGACATCTTGAAACTATTAAAATGACAAAGTGCAATTTCTATTGTTTGTTTTAAATGCTATGGAATTCATATTGCAATCCTCAAAATTGGTATACTTAAATTGTATTTTGACGACTTTATCAATGCTTATGACTAAGGGGTTAGCACTTATCTGCTAGCCTATTTTGGATACGTTTGTTAAAAATTGCACTTAAAAGTAACAGGAAAAAAATATTAAAATTAGCTCGACAGTCCTGCGAAGGTACACAGCCTCGACCATGAAGACAATAAATATGAAAGACGATGCTCGTTCCGACGCAGTAGCTGCTGAGCTGTTGTCAAAAACAGATTGTATCTCGCTTCCTGTTTTAAAACGCGAACGACGATGAACTATTTATTAGCATTTGCGTTCTTCGTGGGTATCTATCACGTAAGGACATCAGACGATTTTGATTTACGTAAGTTAATTTTTTTTATAATTAATTACTAAAATAAAAATTAACTAACAAAACAGTATTAGAAATGAGTAAATTTTTACACACACGTAACAAATCATTTTTATTTTTTATATTGTTTTTTTATGTTTCATACTGTTTTCGTTTTAAGTAGAGATATAGAATGATAATATATGAAAATGGTACAAGTAGACAACTTGGATTTTATAAATGTGTAATTAAGGGAATTTTAACACAGTAAATACAATTTTATAAATATTTTGAATACGACGTTCTGTAGGTGTTATAGATCACGTTCCATGTGAAAAAAAATCCAAGCCCTTTTTTAAATTTTACTTTGTTGAACCTAATCAATTTATATTTCTTTTATATAACTGTTATTTTTGGAAACGTAATCCAAATGAAATTTGTAATATTAGAAATAAAATAAATAAAATTATTATTTATCTTTAACTGCTACAAATATTATTTGTATATATTAACTTACTTATAATACCGATTTTCTAAAGACTTATTATATAACTAGCTTCTGCGCGCGACTTCGTCGGCGTGGACTCCGCTCCTATTGGTCTTAGCGTGATGACACATAGCCTATAGCCTTCCTCGATAAATGGGCTATCTAACACTGAAAGAATTTTTCAAATCGGCCCAGTAGTTTCAGAGATTAAGATTAGGTCATGTTAAATTTATTTTACTTTTGCTGTATGGCATTCGTGCTATAAAATGATATACATATCTATACTAATATATAAAGCTGAAGAGTTTGTTTGTTTGGTTGTTTGTTTGTTTGTTTGTTTGTTTGTTTGAACGCGGTAATCTCTGGAACTACTGGGCCGATTTGAGAAATTCTTTCACTGTTAGATAGCTCATTTATCGAGGAAGGCTATAAGCTATGTATCGTTACGCTAAGACCAATAGGAGCGGAGTCAACGCCGACGAAGTCGCGCGCAGAAGCTAGTACATAATATCTACCTACTGTTTTACGTGCGGCTGACTTTTTTGTGAACTTCATAAAATAAAAAGAAATTGGTAAAGGCTTAAGTTCCATTGTCTAACGCATTTTTAAATTTTCACACGCGTTAATTTAAAGAAAAAATAGTCCATAGCCTTCCTCGTTAAAATGGCTATCCAAAACAAAAAGATTTTTTTAATTCCAACCAGTGCTTTCTGAAATAAGCGCGATTAAACAAACAAACAAAATTTCAGCTTTATAATATTTTCGCTGTTATGCTTTTTTTAAACTGCGATATCTCCTAAGATGATAGGAAGGAGAGAAGAGAATGATGTAAAGGGTAATTTTGTTTTAAATTAAATATGTACTTGTGATGAATAGCGTATTTCTTTGGATAAGAATTAATATCATGTTTATAAAAACATCTTCGCAAATACAAACAAAGTTTACAGACATATTAGACAGTTAGTAGACATATGCTTTCGCGGACTTTTTATTAGAACTTTTAAAGGGAACAATTCTTTCATACATGATTATTGTGAAACTTTAACTGTTTACGCCTATGATATATTTACGCAGTGCACGCAGCGGAAGCTCTCAAAATGGAAAAAAACCTCGCGATTTTGAAATATTCTTCATTGGTGCTCTGCTCCTATTGGTCTTAACGTAATAATGTATAGCGCGCGCTGAAAGAATTTTTCAAATCGGAACATTACTTCCTGAGATCAGCGCGTTCAAACAAATAAATAAACAAACTCTTCAGCTTTATCATATTAGTATAGATGATTTTCTCACTGATTAAATTCTTATCTTAATTCAAAAGTTACTAGTAAACAATTAGTTTAACTATTTTTAGAAGTGATTGACATAAAGCCTCACTGATGTTTTTAATTCGAATTGAAAAAGTAAAGAATGATTTACGAAGACAATGATTACGCAAATAACAATTAATTGATTCCAAACCATTGTTGTTAGTAAATGATTATCATTTGTTAAGAATCAACCGATTTAAAATGGTTTTTTATATGAAATAGTAGTCATCGTCATGTCACTTATTAGTCACGATAGGTAAAAAAAAGAAAATCGAATCAAACATAAATAGCATAAATAATATTATTAATCAGTACCACGTCAGTGGTTATAGTTATTTTAGTTCCGTACGTAAGTTCCGAGCCTGAGAAAATTTTGAGTCAAAAGAAATCTTGTTATCTATATTTATGTATTTCCGGGTCTAAAAGCTTTGAACTGCCTTGTTACGAAAGTTCTTTAAAAGTAAAAGATCATCAAATATCCACATTATTATCAACCCGCTTATTGTATTTATTCGAAAATCTCCTTAATTACTTATTGAGAGTTAAATCATGCACATGTTGAGATATTACCCAACATAGTACATAACTATGTAGGTTTGTTAGTTGACATACGAAAATATTTTTATTTAGAGACGTGTTTGCAGTGTACGCAACTCGTTTTTTGTTCATACCATAGCAAGTTCAATGTTACGTTGAGTACATCTACTGTGTCTCACAAAATATTTAGTATATTGCCGTGGTCAAACTGGGCTGGGTTATTCACGCAAGTCACCAACATCGTGTATTGACAAATTTTTAAAACATCGTATTATGCCGATTGCCGCCCCATAGAATTTGCCGCCCTAGGCTCCAGCCTACTCAGCCTTGTGGTAAATCCGTCACTGAAAACCAGACTATGGTACCTATCATACGTGGAACTTGTATTTTGTCTGGGAACAAATTGGTACATACATACGAACTCGACTCTTGCTGCCGATTAGTATCTCAAAAAATATCGTATGTAATTAAGTAACCTAAGTATATGATATGATTAAAATATATAAAATAATGCACAAGTGTTCGACGTTTTTATCTATCTATCTAGGTTAAACAAATTAACAAAAAGTAAAAAAAACTCTGTGTCAGATACGACTCGCGACTAGAATCTACTCGTTGTGAAAGATTAACATGATACCTACTCTGTCAACAAATAGAATAAGCGAGAGACATGCTCAGTACTCCTTTGTTTAAAAAAAAAACAGACTATAATTATCTGGTGCTAAAGTTATTAGTAGGTTGACTTACATTAAGAGTTTTTGTCAACCATAAATATTAAAAGCAATTAATGAAATTAAAATACTTACGAGTACAATATTCGTTTCGATAAAAAATGTGTACACATTTTTTATCTATGTTTTATATATACATAAATTAAACACTAATAATATAATATGTATATATATTATTAGTGTTATTAGTGTGTATTATTAATTAAACACTAATATAAATACAGGATGTTAGGGGAATGGTTAGCCATAGAGGTATGTTGGGTAGGAGGGGTCATTTGGAACCTATTTAGGCTAACTTACCTATATGCAGTGTTACGGATTTTTTTAATGAGATTTTTTCATTTTTCGAAAAAAGTGCCGAAAAATAGGGATTTGACCATCATATCTTTTTTGTTTATTGATATATCAACGCCATTTCTTTTTTGTTTTGATCATCAATACATTGCGCATGTAAAATAAATGTGATTTAATTTAGAAAACATCTACAAAAAAAATTATGGGCCTAAGAAATCTTGACAGAGACAAAAAGTAAATCAAACCTTCAAGTTTAGGTATAAATAAAAAAAAAATTAAAGCCTACAGACAATTTAAAATAATTTCAAAAATTACTCTACTTAACACTGCTTTAAATTATACTACTTTTATTCACCCACCTTACTTACTTTTTTTAATGATGAAATAACGAAATGGTCTCTACCTGAACCCACACTCTACGCTGACAATGATAACAATAATTGTTATTACGCAGGGCGGTATGTCCCTGTACAGTATTACCCTGTATATTATTAGTGTTTAATTTATGGCATACAAGTTTATTTTTGCACTTGTCTACATCTGCCATTTAAATAGATATAATCAATTAAACAAACACTGAATGGAAAACATCGAGCCAACCACAAAACATTTCTCATCACGTATTTTTCTTAGAACTAGTGTTCACATAATGATGTGTATCTATTCTTGATTTTCCACAAATCGTTATTTTGCGGAAACAATGGTGTCTCCGTTTGACCCAGTCATGTAGACAATATTGGGATTACATAATAATTAATAAAGTTATGAAATTAAGATAGATATTTATTTCGCGATAAGGTGATTAACTGATTACACACACTTAACGAATGTAAAAAATAATATCATTTACAAAAAAAAACTCAACAAAAATAAAAGAAAGTTAAGGTAGCAAAAATATCAATCATCACCACCATTATCATCACTTCAGCTTATCGCAGTCCACTGTTCGACATAGGAATCCACAAGTTCGCGCCAAAAATAGCATGAACTCATGTATTTTGCCCATAGTCACCACACTGGGGTGGCGGGTTGGTGACCGCAGGGCTGGCTTTGTCGCGCCGAAGATGCTGCTGCCCGTCTTCAGCATGTGCATTTCAAAGCCAACAGGTGGATGATTATCCCGCTATCGGTCGGCTTTTTAAGTTCCAAGGTGGTAGTGAAACTGTGTTATCCCTTGGTCGCCTCTTACGACACCCACGGGAAGAGAATGGGTGGCTATATTCTTTACTGCCGTAACCATATAAATATATATATATATATACATATATATATATATATATATATATATATATTATATATATTTATATATATACATATATATATATATTATATATATATTTATTTATTTATATTTACTAAATATATACAGGGTGTCCCGCGATAAAGTGCAACCCCGAAAGAGGGTGAAACTAGACCATAAATTATCGACAAAAAACAGAAAAAAATAAAAAAAAAATTGAATTTTTTTTATTGACGAATTAAGATTTTTATATAGCTTACGTAGCCTCTTTGTACAAAAAATGATGATTTTTGTATGTGTTTTTTGGGATACAGGCGTTTTTTTTTTATTTGAATGGCAATATTCAATGATCTCTAATTTTCTCAGAATTATGCCCCCAATACCAGGAAATTTTATGATTTATTATTATTTCTTACCATATTGCCATTCAAATAAAAAAAATTTACGCCTGTATCCCAAAAAACACGTACAAAAATCATCATTTTTTGTACATAGAGTCTACGTAAGATATAAAAATCTTAATTCGTCAATAAGAAATAAAATATTTTTTTTAAAAAGTTTTTTCTGTTTTTTGTTGATAATTTATGGTCTAGTTTCACCCCCATTCGGGGTTGCACTTTATCGCGGGACACCCTGTATAATTATATTCTTTATTGCACTCAAAAAAAATACATGTAGAAACAACACAATAATAGTCTATGAAAGTGGACTTATCTCTGAAAGAGATTTCTTCCAGTCAACCCATGGTCATGAGTACCTAAGTGCTTTATATAGCGAGGCAAACAGTGCAAGAAGTATTTATTTAAGAACAAGAAAAAGAACAAAAAAATAATAAAAAATAAAAATAAAAGATGATAAATTTATATATACATCTATATAATATAGACATCTATAGAGATCTATAGATACATAAAAATGAATTTTTGTCTGTATGTTGTAGCCCACAAAGCTTTCTGAGTTGGTATACGCAGGGTACAGCTAGTAATAAATAAAATTAATACGAACTTATAGCCATTAAACCGAAGAATTCATTAAATTAATACGCATTCCAGACTTTTTAAAAATCGAGATGACGGAGGAAAGTTTATTTTTTAATACTTTTGTAGCTTTAAAAGTTTAATGATGTCTAAAACTCCAATATTGTTTTACTCCTGACTTTGTTCTTCTGCTACATTTAACAAACTTTTACTATATTGTATATGAAAACATCAATTAGGCTACCAATTAATTTCCAATATAGGTAAAGAGTTAAATAGTCGTATAAAATAAATTTAATTTCTACATATTCATTAATTTTGTTCTAGACAACAGTTCGCTGAAACTTAATCGTTAGAAACGGAATAAATTACGTCAGTGTCTTCTAGATACGGTATCTATCTCGTAATCGGTAATTAATTATTCCTATCTACAACAATATCTTAATTTTTTCTTTGATACTACAACTATGTAACATACTATCTGATAAGATGTACATATATCTAGCATTGATGAAGTTATTTGATTATATGTACCTACTAGCTACTGCCCGCGACATCGTCTCGTGCGTTCACTGCTCGTTCCCCGTAGGTGATAGCGTGATAATATGTAGCCTATATGTTGACGCGACTTTTTTATGATATTCGTGCCAAATTTGAAGTAAATACATGCAGCACTTTTTGAATTTATCCCTGACATACATACAGACAAACAGACAAACAGACAAAAATTCTAAAAACGATATTTTTGGCTTCAGTATCAATTGTAGATCACACACCAAGTATTTTAAAAAAAAATCAATGTTCAGTTTTGACTTTCCTACAATTTTATTATATGTATTTATAGATTGCCAAAGACGTTTGGTACAGAAAAATAGGAAACGTTTTTTAAAAAAAATATGAGAAAGAACACAAATAATAATTTGACCAAGTTTTTTAGCGTACCTATATTGCATCAAATTTTTTGAAGCCTTCTTAATTAATTAAAAAAAAATTATAATATTCAAATATTTGCTAACCGACTTCCAAAAAGAAGGAGGTTCTCAAATCGATTGTATTTTTTTTAAAGCGTAGCACATTTACATCAAAGAAAGAGGTTCTCAATTCGACTGTATTCTTTTTTGTTTTATTTGTCTTACCTCATAACTTTTTACAGGCTGTACCAATTTTGATAATTCTTCGATTCTTAAGTTGGTGCTTGTCGATCGACGGTCATTTTGAGCGGGCTCTGAGGAGTAGTTTTTGAGTTTCTCTAGAAATATAGATTGTGGATTTAAATTATTGATGTCGGTATTAAATATGAATATAATTAGTTTCTTTGGTAAATAGGCTGTATAATAATAGCCGCTCAATGTCAGGCAATAATATTAACAGTTATGATCGCTCATTGAAATAAAGCTACTGCTGTTAACTAAAATATAATTGTTATAAATCTATACTCTAATATTATAAAGAGGTAAAGTTTATAACTTTGTTTGTAGGGGCTAATCTTCGCAAATACTTAACCGATCATGATAATTCTTTCACTACCAGAAAGCTACACTATTCAGGAGTGACAAGGGCTATATTTTATTGTTATTGAACAAAAATCAGCATTTCATCCGTGCGAAGCCGGGGCGGCTCGCTAGTAATTCATATAAAAATAATTCAAGTCTTTTTTTACATAAATGGTAGTTATTATTTGTACAAATTTCAAACAATTTGTAGCCCACATTCAGTGTTATTAACAACGAACGAACGCGCAGCAGTGCAAACTTAGCACATCATCGATAGAATTTTGGGTCGAAAATGACCTTAATCGATAGGTCTACGTTAGGTCCGTATAGGTCCACTAAATTTTTCGTTAGGTCCGCTATAGTTATTTATTAAAAAACTATAGCAAATCTAACAAAAAATTTACAGGACCTATACGGACCTAACGTAGACCTATCGATTAAGGTCATTTTCGATAGAATTTTGGGTCGAAAATGACCTTAATCGATAGGTCTACGTTAGGTCCGTATAGGTCCACTAAATTTTTCCTTAGGTCCGCTATAGTCATTTATTAAAAAACTATAGCAAATCTAACAAAAAATTTACAGGACCTATACGGACCTAACGTAGAGCTATCGATTAAGGTCATTTTCGGCCCAAAATTCCATCGATGAGGTGCTAAGTTTGCACTGGTTGCTAAAATACGATTTTATTTCCAAAATTTAAAAAAATATTTATAAAAAAAAACTAAAGAGGACCTAACGAAAAATTTAGTGGACCTATACGGACCTAACGTAGACCTATCGATTAAGGTCATTTTGATTTCAAAAATCCTTAGATGGGGTGCTAAAATTGCATATTTTTTTACCAAAATTAAAAAATAATTTTTATTAAAAAACTATAGGGGACCTAACAAAAATTATTGTGGACCTATATATGGATCTAACGTAGACCTATCGAATAAGGTCATTTTGATTTTTAAAATCCTTAGATGGGGTGCTAAAATTCCATTTTTTTTAACCTAAATTTAAAAAATTATTTATTAAAAAACTATAGCGGACCTAACGAAAAATTTAGTGGACCTATACGGACCTAACGTAGACCTATCGATTAAGGTCATTTTCGACCCAAAATTCCATCGATGAGGTGCTAAGTTTGCACTGCTCGAACGCGCACGAATATTTATGAACAAGTAATGTTATTTTTAAAATTTAAGGATTCATTAAAACACTATGATTATTTGTATAAATAAAAAAAAATAACTTGATTTAAAATGTTTATATTTTTGCTTAAAATTCCGAGGTACAAACATAATAAGCTATTAATAAGTAACTTTTTCTCTAACGATCAAAACTTAATTGATTAAAACCAGCAACAAATGAAATATCCTTATAATTATTATACACATCGACAATAATAGCAATATAATTATGTTTTTAGAAACTTTTGTCTGTAGTTCTCCATTTTTTACACATTTATTCTGATTGTTAAGTCTTAGGTAATTAACGTGGTACTCATAAATATTGTATTGTAAAATAAGAAACTATAAGAAACTATATTAGGCCCGTACCGTGGTGCTAAGTAAAGTATACCTACATATTAGAGAGTACAGTCGTGTGAAGCAACGAAACAGCAGTGACGCTGACGGTAAAACTGAGAGTGATGCTTTAGCTGTTGTAAGATATCTGCCGTATAAATGTATACCAGCATTTACTGTACCGATACGAATAGCAAGCGTCAATTTATGTTTGCTTTTTGAGTTTTATTATTTTAATTAATTCTGTATTGATACATTTTATAGAACATATGTGCAGGTCTGTCTAAATTTAATATCGGTAGTATCAAGTTGATAGCATCCTTGAATTCCTTAGTTTAGAATTCCTTGGTTTAGTATTTTTACAGTTGCTTTAAAGTTAGTTTGATTGTTACAGTATTATTATTTGTTAATTTAAGAAAAACCTATTATTGGCAATACTACATGTACATAGCTATAAAATTTATAATTTGTAAAGCTGTTGGTTTTTTTAAATAAATAAATAAAAATAAATAAATTTTATATTTTAAGTATCACCCCAGTCGCCTGTAGAAGCTGACACGTGGACTTTTTTGTTATCTTTTTCCTTTTAAATGTGTGTAATGTGTATTATTTACGAAACTTTCTTTTTTTCAGCTGATTACATGCATCAATGTGATTTAGAGTCTAAAGTTTTCCAAAAATGTTTAAGAGAAGAGATAAAAAAATGCCTTCCACGTTTCGCAAAAGGCATTCCTGAACTCGGAGTAGCATCAATAGATCCCTTCGATTTGAACGACATCTTAATTGATGGAAGTGGTCTCATTTTAAAATTTACTAATGCACAATTGCACGGACTTGGCAAAACGATGTTGTCAGATTTAGAGTAAGTACATACGTAAACTTTAGTCATTCAATACTAAAATAAATGAAATAAAAGTCTCACAAAAGTAATGCGAGTATGAATGCCTGTCCTAAAAACCCCAATCATCCACCCTTGAAAAATATTTAAAAAGAAAATATTTATTACTTATAAGGAAAATTAATGTATGGTACATAACTTAGGTATCGATCCGGTGCTTCTAAATACAAATAGTTTGTACTGTTTGTGTATAAATGTTTGCGATGTGCGAGGATCGAGCACGCGACCGTCAGCCAGTGCTATGACCATCACCACTACGCCAAAACATCGTCTTTGTGCAATGCTTATAAATGTATAATTTTTTTTATTAAAACTGATGGAAAAACATGTGCCGCCCCATTTCATAACGCTAATTATAGATGATCAATAGGTATAACAATGAAATCATTGTCAATACAACTTCAACTGTAAGATTTGCATAAGAATATCAACACATTGTGTGCTAATAATGTCTGTCAGTTAGAATTAAAATGTATAATATAACAAGGAAATTACTACTTTTTTAGGGTCGAGTTTGCAGAAGATGATGAGAAATTCAAATTGGCATTCGTAGCAAATTTAAGTTTGACAGCCAAATACAATGCCGATGGAAAAATATTGATACTTCCTATTCAAGGAAATGGAGACGCTTTAATTAAATGCAGTAAGTACATATTTACTTAAACAGGGACATATTTGAAATATATTTAAGAAAAAACACCGAGTAGAAATGTATACGTTTCAGAAGAAAATCTTAGACATGTGTTTCGCAAGATTCTTTTTTGAGGGCATGACCTTACAGGTAAATCCTCTGTTTGAAACATTTACATGCCATTGTTGTAAGTCTCCAACACATAATAAGAACTGTTAAAAGGACTTTACTACGAAAATCCGTCGGCTCAGCTACTTTAATTTCAATATATGTAAATTTGTATAAGATAAGTACTTTTGGTTACACTTAACTGCCAACTGCCAAGTATGCCTCTTGTTGGTTGTACTTGTAGTTCGGACTTTCGGAGGCACGACACTACATATTATGTACATCCTGTCCAGTAATTAACGACTTGCACGCCACACACGACTTGACTTTGCTTTACACGTGAAACATAAATTGAATAGTCGAGTACAGGAAAAATACAAGTAACGTTTAAACTCATAATTTATTATATTAAATTAAATTTACTACTTCAGTTACTCAAACAACAATTACTAACAAATGGACGTTTTACCAATAATGCTATTTTGTGTTTTAATAGTTAATAAAATATAGGCAAACGTAAGTCATAATTATTGACAATAAATAAAATCATTCCAAATTATATATTATCATAAAATAGTGGCATTTATTACTAAAGATCGATATTTAAATAAAAATAATATACAAACGTAAATTCTTGTATCTCATCACAACAGATTTGCAAGACTGACTTAATTTTTATTCATAAACAATGATAATTATCATACAATATTTATAGCCATTGAAATCAGTAAATAAACGTTATTCAACAATTGAATAAATAAACAATATTAACATGTATTTCAAAGTTCAGCTAAAATACAGAGTAACAGATTTATTAACATTTAGTTAGTGCTTACCAAAAGTATGTCAGACGTATTTTGGAAAACCCATCGAATAAGTTTGATATTTTTGTGGAAGGCAGTTTCGTATGAAATTAGATAGATATAGAGGAAGACGCTCATTTTGTATTTTTTATAAACGTACTTTTGCTTCTCTTCATTACAAAATTTCAACCGACCCACAAACTATATAGTACGGGATCCCTAGTACATATTTTTCACCTGATTAATATCAAGCTAATTTTCCGGGAGTAGCTTCATTTTGATGAGACGAACAAAAAGTTCCTCTTCGAAAACTCTCGATTGTGGTAGATAATAGAGTTAGCAGGAGATAGAACAGCAGTGAGCGTAGGACCGGGATAACGTACCACGCAATTTGGAGGACAATATTTACCATCAAATTATATAAATATTAATTAACTAAAAGAAAAAAAAATCAGCTGGTTAGTAATAATTTTTGATGACCTTACGAGGTCATCAAAAATTGTTTTTTTTTTCTGATTTTTTTTTTCTTTTAGTTAGTTAATATTTATATAATTTGATGGTAATATTGTCCTACAAATTCCGTGGTACGTTATCCCGATCCAACGCTCACTGCTGCTCTATCTCCTGCTAGCTCTATTATCTACCACAATCGAGAGTTTTCGAAGAGGAACTTTTTGTTCGTCTCATCAAAATGAAGCTACTCTCGGGAAATTAGCTTGATACTAATCAGGTGAAAAATATGTACTAGGGATCCCTACCTACTAATAATATGGTAGACCTATTCTAGAGAAAACATTTAGTGTCCAAAAGTATTAAAATAAACTTAGAACGTTCACACAACAATTTTACATTCATAAGCATCTTAATATTTACGAATATAAAAGACAAAATAATAAATAAATTAAGTAACTAAATATTTGTGTACCTACGTAATATTATAAGTATTTTAATAGGGTCATTGCCAAGGATAGTGTCATTAACATATTGCCAATCAAGGCACTATTTCGTCCATATCCGAACTAAACATTGCCACGAGCCACGAGCAAAAAAAAATCATCTGGTTAGTAATAATTTTTGATGACCTTACGAGGTCATCAAAAATTGTTTTTTTCTGATTTTTTTTTTCTTTTAGTTAGTTAATATTTAATAATTTGATGGTAATATTGTCCTACAAATTCCGTGGTACGTTATCCCGATCCAACGCTCACTGCTGCTCTATCTCCTGCTAGCTCTATTATCTACCACAATCGAGAGTTTTCGAAGAGGAACTTTTTGTTCGTCTCATCAAAATGAAGCTACTCTCGGGAAATTAGCTTGATACTAATCAGGTGAAAAATATGTACTAGGGATCCCTACCTACTAATAATATGGTAGATCTATTCTAGAGAAAACATTTAGTGTCCAAAAGTATTAAAATAAACTTAGAACGTTCACACAACAATTTTTACATTCATAAGCATCTTAATATTTACGAATATAAAAGACAAAATAATAAATAAACTAGCTGACCTGGCGAACTTCGTACCGCCTTTTTTTTTCTTAAATATAATAATTACATATACCAAAATAAAATATAGCCTATCTTTCAAGTTGGATCAAACTGCACACGGTGTGCAAATTTGATTAAAATCGGTTAAGTGGTTTAGGAGTCCATTGAGGACAAACATTGTGACACGAGATTTATATGTATATATTAAGATTAAGTAACTAAATATTTGTGTACCTATGTAATATAAGTATTATAATAGGGTCATTGCCAAGGATAGTGTCATTAACATATTGCCAATCAAGGCACTATTTCGTCCATATCCGAACTAAACATTGCCACGAGCCACGAGCAACCAAACCATTGACGGGTAGGAATAGATCTACGTAGTAGGTACTATTTACCTACTAATCTGTGATAAAACTATGCGTCATTGTTATAGCTCATCTAGTATAACAATAATACGTATATGTAATAAAATAATGTATGATTATTTTTCAGAAAACATTGAGGTCGAAATCGATAGTAAATTAGGTCACGTCAAAGGTGACTCAGGGGATCACTTCAAGCTAATATCACCTAACTACAATTACAAAATTCAATCAACGACTTTCGACTTAAAGAACTTGTTCAATGGAAATAAACGACTTGGTAAGAGGCTATACTGTCATTTAATATTATTATGTGTCCTATTGATAATACTTTTAATATCTATTTAAAATATAATTAAAAAAAAAAACAATTAATTTACAAATATTTTTGAAGTGAAACTTCTTTAGAATCGTTGTGACTTCAAACCGGATGCAACGGGAAAACGACAGGGAAGGACGCGCCGCGCTGCACGCCGCTAACTTTAAATTAGTTTTTTTTTTATTAGTTTGCCAAAGAAGTTTCACTTCTATCGTGTGTGAATCGCACACACACCTTTTTTACTTTATCACACTTCAAATAATAGAGATATTCGAGCAAGTTAATTTAAATTATGTAGGTCCATTTTTTTTTTCATTTAAGGATAAAATAAAGTCCTCTTCTAAGTAATAAGCAACATATTTTTTTTTTCAGCGGACACAACTATCCAATTTGCAAATCAAAACTGGGAACAGCTTATGAATGATCTTGCTCCTCCTGTTATAAAACAGATCGTTAAGACTATCGTCAAAGAAATCAACAAATTCTTTTCAAAAGTCCCCATAAATCGCATGATTAAGGGATATAAAAAGTCATCATAAAATTGTAAAATCAGAATTATTTAATAAAGAAATATGTAGTGTGATCTCCATAACGGATTTTGTTATTTTATTTAATAGCGTAGTGATACCCAAGCAGGAAACCCCCAGAGTTTACAAAGGGGCCAGGCTTGGGCCAGTACTGGGAAACCTAGCTTCGGCGTACCTGTATTGGCCCATGCGTGGGCCAGGCTGCTTAACCCAGCCTCGGCCATGCCAATGATTATCCAATCTTGGGCCAAGACTGGCTGACCCAGCCTTGGCCATGCCCATGATTACCCAACCTTGGACCAAGACTGGCTAACCCAGTCACGGCCGTGCCAATGATCACCAAACCTTGGATCAAGACTGGCTAACCCAGCCTTGGCCATTCATTGGAGATCCAAGCGTGGGCCAAGACTGGTTAACCCAGCGTCGGCCATTCCAATGATTATCCAACCTTGGGCCAAGACTGGCTAATCCAGACTTGGCCATTCATTGAAAATCCAAGCGTGGGCCAAGACTGGTTAACCCAGTCTCGGCCATGCCAATGATTATCCAACCTTGAGCCAGGACTGACTAACCCAGCCTTGGCCATTCATTTGAAATCCAAGCGTGGGCCAAGATTGGTTAGCCCAGCCTCGGCCATGCCAATGACCACCCAACCTTGGACCAAGACTGGCTAACTCTGCCTTAGCCATTCATTGGAGATTCAAGCGTGGGCCAAGACTGGTTAACCCAGCGTCGGCCATTCATTGGAGATCCAAGCGTGGGCCAAGACTGGTTAACCCAGTCTCGGCCATGCCAATGATTATCCAACCTTGAGCTAGGACTGACTAACCCAGCCTTGGCTATTCATTTGAGATTCAAGCGTGGGCCAAGATTGGTTAGCCCAGCCTCGGCGATGCCAATGATCACCCAACCTTGGCTTAAGACTGGCTGACCCAGCCTTGGCCATTCAGTGAAGATCCAAGGGCGGGCCAAGACTGGTTAACCCAGCCCCGGCCAATTCATTCAATTATTATTATTGTTCTAGTTCAGATATGATTCCCTAGATGTCGCTGTACAACTCAAGTTGTTTTTCTAAATCGCGCTGACCAGATTCTCTCGCGTATAATGACCTCCCTCGGATGCGTCGATACTCGATACTAGTACTTGTTCTCGACATTTTGGATATTATCTAAGCGTAGTACTAGTACTAGTACTTTACAACTTAATATCTGAAAGTTACCGCACTGCAGGACCACCCTGATCAGATTTTATCAGATTTTTGAAAAACGATGGGAAGTTAGGGGCTCGCTCCACTCCCGTCACGGGACCGGCATTGCAGTGCCTCCTTTGTAGTGACCTTTTCATTATTAGTGAAATTTATACTAAATTATAATAAATAAATTACAGTATAAATACACATAAAATAAACTAAGGCAACCAAGCTTGGCCCAGTCCCGGCAACCAAGCCGGGCCCATCGTTATCATTCCAGACTATTACCAAGACTGGGCCAAGCCTGGCTTACAAGCTTGACCCAGTCCCGGCAACCAAGCCGGGCCCATCGTTATCATTCCAGACTATTACCAAGACTGGGCCAAGCCTGGCTTACAAGCTTGGCCCAGTCCCGGCAACCAAACCTGGCCCATCGTTATCATTCCAGACTTCTACCAAGACTGGGCCAAGCCTGGCTTACAAGCTTGGCCCAGTCCCGGCAACCAAGCCTGGCCCAGTCCCGGCAAACAAGCCGGGCCCATCGTTATCATCCCAGACTTTTACCAAGACTGGGGCCAACCCTGGCTTACAAGCTTGGCCCAGAGTTATACATACTTGGGCCAAGACTGGGCCACGCTTGGCCCCGTGGTACTTTCCTGTATGATATGAATAAAAGTTTACTTATTGGTTCCGATTAAGTATTAAATAGTAATTATTCAAGAAAAAAAATGATAAATATATTAGTCAACAGTCTTTAAGATTTTCGTTTATCATTGAATTACTCTTTGGTCTCTTTGATTACACACTTATGACGACTGATCCATGGCTGAAACTTTTGAACAGCTTTAATTTTCTCATTCCGTTAATATAGTGTATAAGTAATAAATGAAGAAACATTTATTATGGTATTATTCTAGTACCTACACCCAATACTAAACCTGGGAGAAACCAAATACTAAATCGTTGCTACGGAACCAAAAACTCCCGAGATAACTAATTGCAGCTGAAAATTGTAAACCAATAATAACAAATAATTGTGCTTGCTCGCAAACGAAAAAAACCGACTTCAATTAGGTACATCGACAAGTATGGGTAGACGAAAAAAAAATCGGTCAAGTGCGAGTCGGACTCGCGCACGACGGGTTCCGTACCATTGACTAGGTAAACAACAGTAGGTACATTGATTTTAATATCGGGCAAAAAGCGGCTAAATATCACTTTTGTTGGATGAGAGCAAAAATAGGCAAAAATGACGTTTTTTTGTATGGGAGCCCCCCTTAAATACTTATTTTATTTTAATTATTTATTATTAAAGTAAAAATACAACTGAGTATTTTGTGAACATTTCAAGTGCCTACCTGTTGCCATTATTGATATCGAGCAAAAAGGGCAAGAAAATCGCGTTTTTTGTATGGGAGCCCCCCTTCAATATTTATTTTATTTTGTTTTTAGTATTTATTGTTATAGCGGCAACAAAAATACATAATTTGTGAAAATTTCAACTGTCTAGCTATCGCCGTTATTGAGATACAGCCTGGTGACAGACGGAAGGACGGACGGACAGCGAAGTCTTAGTAATAGGGTCCTGTTTTTACCCATTGGGTACGGAACCCTAAAAAGGTCAGACATTTTGTGTTAAAAATGGAACAAAACAGTGTATCTTTTAATATACAGTCTCAATTCGATTGCATTTTTTTTATGTAGGTATGTTAACTCAGAACTTTTGACTGGGTGAACCGATTTCGATGAATTTTGTTTTAACTGAAAGGTGTTGCGTGTCATGTGGTCCCATTTAAATTTAATTGAGATCTGATTAGAGTTATATCTAATAATGCGTATTTACTTGACTACTTTTTCGTCTAACTACGTTGTATTAAACCGCATAACTTTTCACTGGGTTTATCGATTTTGATGATTCTTACTTTAATCGAAAGTTAATACTTGTCATGTACTCCTGTTTAAATTTGATGGAGATCTGATTACTACTTTTTGAGTAATCTTTGATAGCGCGTATTTACTTGACTATTGTTTCGTCTTATTACGTTGTATTACTTGTCGATGTAATTGAAGTCGGTTTTTTTTCGTTTGCGAGCAAACACAATTATAAATCTGAACAATATTTCAAAACCGCTTGATTTTGTGGATGTGAAGAAAGCAATAAATAACATAAATGGTAAACTCTAGTTTTTCGTTTATTTTATGTGAAACCCCATCGAAAAATGTCACGACGAGCCGCCTCTGGTTATCATAATTATAGGTACACCTAATAGTGATTTCTGCTTACACTATAGATATATTATTCGTCTACTCTTAGTGGTGGATTGATCCTTCTCCTACATGGAGTGGAGAAAGAGACCTACGCCTAGCAGTGGGATGTTCCAAGCTGAATCGTCGTTATGGACATGAAATTGTGTCTATTTTATTTCAATTCCTATAACAAATCAATAACTTCAGTAAATATATTTTAAAGAGAAATCGCTTTTTGTTATTACTCGCAATTTAATTGTTCTTAGGAAGTCAAATACCTCTTGTATCTTGCCAATTCTTAATTTATATTAATTAAATTAATCGCTTAATATCTTGCTAAACAGAACACTAAAAAATTGCTTGATCAAATTGGCTACTTTTTTTGCAAGTTTCCTAATAATTTGTGGATGAAAATACTTAACGATTATTCAAGCGTTTGACATTTCTCAAAATAGAACGTCTGTCGGGTCAGCTAGTACTCGTATGTATTATTAAATTTCAACAAAAGATTACTAGACGTTCCAGTCCTGCAATTTACGCCGAGTACATTGTTAGGTTCTTCTGACTTTTCTTTTTAACAAAAATAAAATCGGATTTATATGTGTGAACGTATGTGTCCTTGGAAAGTCAGATATGTTATTGAATGCATGATTTTATCTTATAATCTTATATATATAAAAATCTTGTGTCACGATGTATGTTGCCAATAAACTCCAAAACTACTGAACCAATTTTTATCAAATTTTGTAAAAATCTGTAATTTAGTCCAACCTAAAAGATATTGCTGTTTTCTGGGTAGGACAACGTCTGCCGGGTCCGCTAGTTTATTTATAAATTTTCCTCAATGGATTGTTAAGGCTATCGTAATCGATTGGTTGGATAATATCATTTATCAAACAAAACTTATGCTTACATTGTTTTGTTCTTCAGATGTTGCATTGATTACATATTCAAAGTAACATGGATCAAGGTTAAGGCGTCCATATCTGATACATTTACAACCTTAAGAAGAATAATCTAGAAATATATTATGTAGGTACAGTGTTCGACTCCTAAGTGCGTTCCTTGAAGGAACTGAGTTACGAGTTGAATACCTTATATATGTTATAAAAAGTGGTCGTCCAGAGGTCGAAATTCGACCAAAATTAAAAATTTAAATTAAAGAAAACCAAAAATCGTGAACATAAAGAACCTTTTTTTAAATTTTTCAATTTGACTAAACACTGACAAACAACAATAGAGTGTAATATGCGTGTGTGTGTCAAATACATGGTAGTGTGATGCCGAGTGTGCGTAATGTTTATTTTCTATTGATTTAATATATTTTTATGCATAATAATGTGAATGTAATGATATGAGGAACTAAGAATACCTGTCAACGATGCACTCCACCAAGCTACAGAACGGGATCGATGGAGACAGCTGGTTGACGGAATCTAGCGGAGTCACGATCCTCAGCAATGAGGGACCGATTGAAGAGAGAGATATTTTTATGCATAATTTTAAAAAATATTAGTATTCTGCACTGATTCTCTATATAAACTACTAGCCGACCCGTGCCCACTTCGTTGGGCGTTAATTATTTTTGTGATGCTATAGTAAAGTATTCATGTCGCTCGTATTTCTCAGACTTGATTTACATAATTATATACTATTATTTTTCACTAAATTTTTTATTCAATAACAATAAAATATAGCCTATGTCACTTCTGAATAGTGTAGCTTTCTGTTAGTGAAAGAATTTTCATGATCGAATCAGCATTTGCGAAGATTACCCCCTACAAACAAACAAAGTTACAAACTTTATCTCTTTACTAGCTTCTGCGCGCGACTTCGTCGGCGTGAACTCCGCTCCTATTGGTCTTAGCGTGATGACACATAGCCTATAGCCTTCCTCGATAAATGGGCTATCTAACACTGAAAGAATTTTTCAAATCGGCCCAGTAGTTCCAGAGATTACCGCGTTCAAACAAACAAACAAACAAACAAACAAACAAACAAACAAACAAACTCTTCAGCTTTATATATTAGTATAGATAATATTAGTATAGAACTATAGATGTAGATGTATAAGTGTACGAAATTTCATATTCCTCCTTCCGCTCAATTTTCGTAAAAAGGGGTACAAAGTTTTTGCTTCACGTATTAATGACAAGTGCGAGTCGAACTCGCGCACGAAGGGTTCCGTACCATTGGCTAGGTAAACACCAGTAGGTACATTGATTTTAATATGGGGCAAAAATCGGCAAAAAAGTCATTTTCGTTGTATGAGCCCGCCAATTTTTTTTTATTTGAATTATATTTTTTATTTCTAAAGTAAATACACAATTAAGTATTTTGTTAATATTTCAAGTCCCTACCTGATACAATTTATTGATATTGAGCAAAAATAGGCAATAAATCGCGTTTGTTGTATGGGAGCCCCCTTAAATATTTATTTTATTTTGTTTTTAGTATTTGTTGTTATAGCGGCAACAGAAATACATAATTTGTGAAAATTTCAACTCTCTAGCTATCGCCGTTCTTGAGATACAGCTTGGTGACAGACGGACGGACGGACGGACGGACGGACAGCGAATTCTTAGTAATAGGGTTCCGTTCTTACCCTTTGGGTACGGAACCCTAAAAAGTAGGTATAATTTAATAAAAAGCTCATCATATTAGCAACAATAATTATATTGGCTAGAAAAATCAATAAAACACATTATGGACACACGATTTTAAGACACAAATAATATAACACACAAAGGGAAATCGAATAAAACATCTTTTAAAATACCTACTTATTTTGTGCGCTAGATACTTTTTGAAAATAATGTTTGATTGTTAATTGTTTTTATTATACAAAAGAAATATGTTAAGCTAACCATAAAGAACTAAATAAGTAACTGTACAATGTAGGTACATACAACTACATCAATGATTTCGATAATTTTAACAGATAAATAATATTAACAAAAAAGTACCTATAAAATAAGATAACATTAGTATTATTTACTTTTTAAAATAATGTAGAATCGATCATAAAAAAATTAATTAGGTAAGTATATAACTTTAAAAGCCTTACATCTACAGCCTGTTACACGAACATGTTATGTTGTAGAAACGACCCGTAGTAGGTTAAAATAATTATGTTATAAATCTCTACTATTACACAATTAAGAATTAGGAATACTAGTATAAAAATGTGAAAAAACCAACAATAATATAAAGACATATCTGTTATCTACATATTTGTTAAAACTTATCAAAGGTTGAATGAAAATCAGAAACGTAAATTTAATGTAATCGCAAATAATATGATAATAATTAATTATCTACTTTTCAATAATAAATTAACACTCATCATCATCATCATCATCATCATCACTTTAGCCTATTGCAGTCCACTGCTGGACATAGGCCTACACAAGTTCGCGCTGAAAATGGCGTGTACTCATGTGTTTTGCCCATAGTCACCACGCTGGGCAGGCGGGTTGGTGACCGCAGGGCTGGCGCCGTCGCAGCAAAGACGCTGCTGCCCGTCTTCGGTCTGTCTATTTAAAAAGCCAACTGTAGGATGGCTATCCCGCCATCAGTCCGCTTCAATCGTTCCATGGTGTAGTGAAACTTTGTTATCCCTTAGTCGCCTCTTACGACACCCACGGGAAGAGCACAAATTAACACTAACAATTAAAATTAGTTTTTATGACAATCTTATTTTTAACGGTTGTAAATTGAATCATTGCTGCTCGCGGTGCTCGCGGTGCTAATATTGCCAGAAGAAGTATTTCTAGTTTGAAAAGAAACCGCATGTGTAATTAACCAGTTCTCCCTTTTCCAGAAAGGCCACCGAATCCATTGTCTTTTGTATGAGACATAACCAATAAGTATTACTACGAGAACCGAGAGACCTACAGCCATTCCAATAATACCAGCTTGGTATTGATTATTGTAGTAATTATCTGTGAAACAGAATTTCATAAGGTTATTCTATATTATGTACTTATTATTCATTTATATTTTTCAATTTTATTTTATACAGATAATAATAAAAAAATAAGTGTGTGTCAGCCCCGACACATGACTGGAGTTTACTCCTTAAGAATAATTAATTACCGTGATATTTAAAAATATATTTAGATATCTATTTCTCGCAAGAGATGTGCGGTAAAACATCACTCTCAGCCCTCAGGGCAGGTCGTGTCACAGCTCATATATTTTTTTTTATTTCACGTTCCATTTTTTTCATACAACGGGGCTTATATCGTTTCTTAAGGAGTAAACCTAAAAATAACTCACCATTGATGTAAACATATATGGTATCACTCGACTCCGAAATTTCATTATCAACTACGGCAGCACAAGTCCAGTTACCGATATCCTCCTCTTGCACAGATAAAATATTTAATGAGCAGTCTCCGGCATTGAGCTCTCTCCCAGGTGTAAAATAGAACCGATTTAATATTGCGCTAAAATGAAATGTAACAAGTTTTAAGTGAAATTTAAAGTGGAATTATTATTAGATTCATTACAAGAACTAAATTAATTTCACCAATGTATATATTTACAAATACCTATTTCAATTTAAGTACCTACATGTAGTCGTTGATTTATAAATAACTTACTTTTCCGATGTGACTGAAGAGTCAATGTTCATTCCGACTGAAGTAGGCGATAGGAATCGACAATAGTTTAATGGCCTTCTATTATTTGCTGTATGGCAATATAATATTGCATTCCCACCAATATTCACTGGTACATCTTTTTGATTCGCAGCTAATGGTCCCGTAACCCGCACTTGAACCGAATCGGACATTTCTACACCTAAACTGTGTCGAGGCCCCATATAACATGACCATTTACCATCATCACCACTTGAAGCATGCGCAAATGTTATACCACAATCACCTACTTCAAGACTCTGACCGGTATACCTATAACATTTGGAATTTACTTTTTATTTACTTTCATAACTTATATGAGCAATTTATTTTTTTATACATATTTACAATGGTTACCAAAAAAGCTGTTCCTCGCGCACAAGTGTCATAGGAGTGAATTGAGATCCATTAGGATGTTGAAACCAACAATAACTTAGAGAAACCTTAGCACTACAAGTTATTGAAAAAGGAGAATCTTCTTCAACGAATATTGTTCTTATTTCGCCATCACTTCTTTTGTTTCTCCCCAAATTAGCTGTTAAATAAATAGTTTTGACAATGTATAATATCAAACAATATAAAAGCTCTTTTATCAGTATTACAATTGTGAAATATTTACACGATTTCAATATCCTCCTCCGCCTCTCCCGTCAAAACCCCATAAATCGATTTCCGTTAATCTAAAGAATAGCCTAATATACCTACTTACTTGGTGCAATGCTTAACAAAGCTTGCATAGGTGTCTGCTGTACGATCTGGTTACCAACAAACATTTGCACTCCAACAGAACAGCGCCAAGTTCCATAATCTGCCGCCGTTGGCCTCTCTATTGTCATTCCACATTGCTTAAATGCAAAACCTTGGCCATAATAGCTACGATGTAAAAGATTTAACAAAAAAAAAAAAGTTAATCATGAAAAATAAAAAAGTAGGTATATCTGATATTATGTTACAAATAAATAAAAACCAAATTACCTATGTCTACCATCACTTAAACCATCGACGACGTTATACCCATAATTACTCGTAGTCCTCTGAAATCGGCAAAATGTTACGTTCTTCGTTGTATGCAAAATATTGCAATAAAGGTGCAATTTATTAGAACTGTCTCGTACATATCCCGCATCCAAACGCTCCGCTAAAATATATATGAATTTAAATAATTCTTTTAATATTTTTAAGCATTTACAATCAATGTTTTAAAAACAACTTACTTTGCACAGTAACATGTCGATTAGCTTGAAGTTCGGTTACGCGGCCGGGCAGACCTAAATATATTTGCCAGTTTCCTTGAACGGCTCTCGTTGTTCGATCTAATGTGACACTACAGTTACCGGGTACTAGGGAACTTTCTGAAAATGGCCTTGCTACAACACAATATGCATTGTCTAATGATGATAATTCAACTTTGGTTCCCGTTTCGCCGTCTTGAAGCGATATTGGTGGTGCCGTCGTCGTAATTGTGTTATCTAAACACGTAACAGAATGTTATTCATATGTAAAAATACAAAAACGACATTTTTGTTACAAATCGTAATAGAAAATGGAAAAATTACGATTTGAATTCATTTTGTTGCCAAGTAATGATGGTAAAAGTAATATTTATGCAATAAACTCAATAACCACAATGGAAAACAAAACCTTTGCAATACCGGAGGAGCTACGGTCTGCGAGTTATCATACAGGAATAATAAAAACTAATACTTTTGCTAAAGTAAAAAAAAGTTTAGTTAAACGTTACCAGATAAGAAGGGTATGGATTACATTGACCGAAGAGCTCAAACATATCTACATTGATGAGGATGGTAATGTACAGTTCAACGATCAATTTCTCGAAGAATTAAGCCAAGAAGAGCTTATGCCTATACAGAAAAAAGAAGAAACTCATACATTAGAGAAATTGTTAACAAAATTAATTAAATCGTCTGCGCCAGAAAACAGGCCTCAGAATTTAAAAAATATTGCTGAACGCTTCGTACTTGAGAAATTTACAAACAGAAATATGAACGCAAACAAGTGGATCAATACTTTTGAAAGAGAATGCATTCGTTTTGAAATTAAAACAGATGAGGAAAAAATTGAAATGCTAAGGCTGTTTATGGACAAGAGTTGTGCGGGCTGGTACAGTTCCATGATGATAAAATTGACAATAGATGCGGAATGGTCCATATGGAAAAATAAGTTTTGTGAATCATTTGCAAGCAAAGGATGGAGCCCAGTTACTAATGCATTGTTCTATAAATATAAAGAAGGCTCATTACTAGATTATGCTATAAGAAAAGAAAAACTTTTATTAGAGATGAGAGAATCAATTGATATAGGCACAATGGTAGATCTTATTGCAGCGGGTTTACCTGAATTTATTCTAAATAGGATCGATAGAGAAACAATTCAAGATACAGTGGGGTTGTTTAATGAAGTAAGCAGGTATGAACATATGTTAAATAAAAACAGGTATGTACAAAAGAATAAATATGGAAATATAAAAACAAATAGAAAAAATGAAGAATACACTCCATGTAAAATTTGTGAAAAATTAAATAAAGGTATACGTTTCCATGACGAAGAAAAGTGCTGGTTTAAACAGAGTGATAATTATTATGAAAACAAGATAAACTATAATAAGAATGTAAATAATACAATATTAGATGTTGAATTGAGCGATAATGAGCAAAAAAACGAATAATAACACCATTAATTAAAGTCAAACTAACATTAGAAAAAAAAATTAATATATTTGGTATATATGATTCAGGCTCTAATGTTTCTTTAATAAATTCAAAATTATTAAGTTAGAAATAGAAGAACAAGTAAGAAAATTACTAGAAAGAGATCTGATAGAGGAATCATACAGTCCATTTGCAGCACCGGTAACCTTAGCTTACAAAAAAGAAGACAATAGAAAAAGCAGATTGTGTATTGATTTCAGAGATTTAAATAAAATAGTGGTACCGCAGGCTCAACCGTTTCCATTAATTGAGGATTTAGTGATAAAAACCAGAAACTGTAAGTACTTTTCAACATTTGATATAAACTCTGCATTCTGGTCTATTCCCTTGCGAATCGAAGATAGAAAAAAAACAGCTTTTGTAACACAGGAAGGTCATTATCAATGGACATGCTTACCTTTTGGTTTGAAGACCTCTCCAGCTATATTTCAAAGAATATTAAGTAGTATACTAAGAAAGCACAAATTAACAGATTTTACAGTAAATTTTATTGATGACATTCTGATATATTCTAAATCTTATTCTGAGCATATAAATCATATATCACAGGTTTTGGAAGCAATAAAAAAAGAGGGTTTCAGATTAAAATTCACAAAATGTACATTTGCCTCAAATTCGGTAAAATATCTTGGGCATATAATACAGGAAAATACAGTTAGACCAGTAAAGGATAACTTAATCTCAATAAGGAATTTCCCAACACCAAAAACTCAAAAAAATATAAGACAACTTTTAGGAAAAATTAATTTCTACCGCGAATATATACCAAACAGCTCAATAATTTTAGAACCACTTCATAATTTACTAAGAAAAAATCAAAAATTCATTTGGTCAACGGAATGTCAAGAAGCTTTTGAAAAAATAAAACAGTTACTATGTTCACAACCAATATTAGAAATATTTGATCAGGATTTGCCAATAAATATATACACAGATGCATCATTAGAAGGTATTGGAGCGGTTTTAAAGCAAGTACAGCCAAACAAGAAAGAAAAACCTGTAGCATATTTCTCAAAAAAATTAAATGAAGTACAAAAAAAGAAAAAAGCTTAATAACTTAGAATGTTTAGCCATTAAAGAAGCAATAAAATACTGGCAATACTGGCTAATAGGTAAAAAATTTACTGTATATTCGGACCATAAACCTTTGGAAAATTTAAATATTAAGTCTAGAACGGATGAAGAATTAGGAGATTTAACATATTATTTGTCACAATATAATTTCACAATAAAATATGTTCCAGGAAAGAAAAATTTAGAGGCAGACTGCTTAAGTAGAAATCCAGTATTGGAAGCCAATAATGATATAGATGAACAATTAAAAATAATAAATTTAATAACATTAGATGATATAATAACAGATCAAGAGAGAAATGAATATGTTAAAAAATATAAACATAATTTAATACACAGAGATAAATTATATTATAAGAGAGTAAATAAACAAGAAAAAATTATATTATCAGAGGAATTCAGTATAAAATTTTTAAAAGATATTCACGAAAATATGTGTCATATAGGTATAAAACAAATGCAGAAAAAAATAGGAAAATGTTATACAGCAAAGAATTTAACAAAAAATATTAATGATTTATGCAAGAAATGTGAAGTATGTTTAAAGAATAAAACAAGAGGACCAATAAAATACGGTTCTATGTCACAGTTAGGTCCTGCCTCAAAACCATTAGAAATTGTCTCAATAGACACGATTGGAGGTTTTGGCGGCTCTCGATCAACAAAAAAATATTTGCACCTTTTAGTTGACCATTTTACTCGATATGCATATATAATAACATCGAAGACACAGAGTGCTAAAGATTTTATAAAGCTTATAAATAAAGTTCCAAATTGTAACGAAATTGACATGATACTTACTGACCAATATCCTGGACTGAACTCAAAAGAATTTAAGGATTTTATGAATGAGAAATCAATTACCCTAATTTTCACTGCAGTAAATTCACCATTTTCGAATGGTCTTAATGAAAGATTAAATCAAACACTTGTAAACAAGATAAGATGCAAAATAAATGAAAAACCAAATACTAAAGCATGGACTACCATTGCTCATAACTGTGTGGATAGATATAATAACACTGAACATACTGTCACAGGATTCACTCCGAGATATCTGTTGGACGGTACAGATCTTTTATTCATACCAAATGAACTAATAATAAAAAAAGAGCAGAAGACTGGATTAAAGACAGAAAAATAGCATTTGAACGATCTGTTAAGTCACATGAATATAACAAAATGTTATTTAATAAATATAGAACATATCACAAATTTAATGAAGGTGAAATGGTATATGTCGAAAATGGGCACAAACTAAATAGAAAAAAATTAGATGAATTAAGGATTGGTCCTTTTAAAATAATTAAAAAAATATCAGAATCAATATATGAGGTTAATACAGGTCATAGAAAGTTGGAGTCAAATTTATTTCACATCACTAAACTTATTCCTGTCCCTTCTGAAGAAGACAATGGAGAGATGTCGGAAGAAATTTTCTGACCTAGGGGGGGAGATGTAAAGGAATCTTATTCCTTTAAGTTTGTATATGTAGTATATAGCACCTTCTTTTATAGCAGTAATTTTAGTTTTTGTTTTATGAAGAGATTTTTGACACTCCATAATAGTCAAATATAAAAGAAATATTTAATTTTAATTTTATTTAGAAGAATTGGTAAAATATAACTTTAAATGTCGTTTCTTTGATTTTCAGGTAGGTTAAGGGTTTTTATATATTTTATTTTGTATCATAATTTGTAAATTGTATAATATATCGTATCAATGTATCATAATGTAAAATTCCTATAATAAAATCTTTGATTTTCAGAGCAACACATTATTTAATTTACCAATTGAATTAGTGTCTTATACATATAGACTTGTAAATATTTAAAATTCAACTACCTAGTACATGTACTTGAGTCCATCCTGTAATTGATCTTGAATTGCTATTTGAGGCAGTCAGGCGCCAGCGACCCCCGTCTTGTAAAGTTATATTCCGCACTCTAACACCGCAGCCGTCACTCCATACTTGATACCTTTATATAGTCCAGTAGATAAACGTTTATATACAGTATCACATACACGTATTTAAAAAAAATCTACTAACTTTAAAAGAAATGAAACCTTATATAACTAACGACTTACATAGACATTAAGTAATTGTATCTGATTAAATAAGTACCTAAGATTGTAATAATAGGTTATTATATCATACACTAATATAATTTTACAACGAACTCAAATAAAAAAAGTTGTGTGTGCGATTCACACACGATAGAAGTGAAACTTCTTTGGCAAAATAATTTAAAAAAACTAATTTAAAATTAGCGGCGTGCAGCGCGGCGCGCCCTTCCCTGTCGTTTTCCGTTGCATCCGGTTTGAAATAACAACGATTCTAAAGAAGTTTCACTTCAAAATAAAAATAAAATCGTCCGTGACCGAAGCGTCTCCAACGCCGCCGAAATATCGCGGTTTATATCGAAGTTTTAAAATGGTAATCACTTTGAGTCCTATATAAGTAAAACACTTGTTAACAAGGTTAAAAACTTATGAATTAAAACACAATAAAGTACTTAAAGCTTTAACTAAAAAGAATAACTAAATGAGTACCTAGGTATTACATTACAAGTGCAAAGTTGAAAACATTACTTACTTAGTACTAGGGGGTGAGTTTACATCAAATTTATGTCCTAATGGATCAGATACCGTACAAGTGGTTTGGTCTTCCAAATTTTCACGTAGTTTCATTAGAACTTCGTTTCCTTTTGCAACATAAATAGACGTTGGCCACCCTAAGCCATTTTCAGCAATAAGTTTATTCTCCAGCTTAAGGGCGATTCCAACCTGACACCAAACATTTGGAAACAAATCTGTTCACAAGAAATTAAAATTAAATCAAGTATTTAAAGTAATTTTAAATTGACACTAACTCCACTGTATTCTTACCGAAAATTAAGAAATATATAAAATATTTTGAGATCATTTCACTTAATAATAACAGTGCACAGTAATAACGTTCAGCGATCTAAATGAGACAGTGCCGCAATAAGAATACGGCAAATATCATACTATTTATCAACATTGGTTTGACTGATAACAAAAAACGACTTTTTTATTCAATCATATTAATTTTTGTTTCGATTTAGTAGTGCGATTAGTTGCCATTATACGACCTGCTACAGGTTCGATTCTCGCTCTATACAGACTTTCGAATTAGTACAAGTATTTGCTTCTGATCTGGGTGTACGTCCTTGCAGTTGTAGGTCTCCCTGGCGCCTCTCGATGAGCACATATAGTGGTCGGTTCTAGTTACTATTTCAAACATCTAATATGTAGTAGGTAATCAAAAATAATAGAGAAATTATCAAAGGAGGTAAAACTTTAAGAAATTTTTAAAACGCTGCTACTCTGATTCTGAAAAAGTTTTTGACTAAAAAGCCGACTGACGTAGGTACAATGTAATGGTACGTTTAAGCAATTTAACTTTTTCCACAAAGGTTTCGACTAGGATTTGTACATGGACTGAATTTAAGGATTTCGTAAAATATTATTTTGTTACACAGATGCAAGAAAAGCGCGGAAGTACAGAAAAAGCAACACTATAATTTTTATCATCTTTGCGAACATGGCTAATTTTTAATTTGTTATTTGCAAAAATATTTATGCGTGAATATTTATCAGTTTCATCACGAATTAATTTTAAAAGAATACCGCAACCATTACAATTTTTTTCAAGTTACCTTCAAGCGCGACAGTGACGCTTAGTGACTTTATACAGCGCAAGGTGTTTATGAAATATATAAGTACAACAGTACATACGTGCACTGTACTGATACGAATAGCAAGCATCAAGTAATTACAATTTGATTCAATAAATAAGGACAAGTCCAGTCGCGTATCGGAGCTGACTGAATCCGATTCATTTGAAAACATTTCAATTTTTAAATATAACGGTGATCGTCTAATAACGATTAGACTTTAGTCGTGTATCGTATCTGACACTCAGTTTTTTTTTTTTTTACTTTTTGTTATTTTGCTTAACCTAACCGTCATAATTATACCTACTAGCTTGGCTTCCATTTCCTGAAATTTCTCATAAGTGTCGAATTCCGGTAAAGTTCAAGAGCCGTATTCGTATATTTATGTATAAGAACGCCGAAAACTTGTGCATTTTTTACATATTTTTAATATCACACTAATTAATTACATATTAAGATATTTTTTGAGATAACATTAATTTTTTGAGATAACATTAATCGGTCGCAAGAGTCGAATTCGTAATGTACCTATTTTTTCCCAGACAAAACACGAGTTCCACGCATAATAAGATACCCATCTTACTCTTACCTAATATAATCCGTTTTTTTTTAAACAAACGAGTAGGTACTGAGTAATATGTCTCTCGCACATTTGCGATATTGACAGAGTGAGACGGGTCATCAATCAGCTGGTTAGTAATAATTTTTGATGACCTTACGAGGTCATCAAGTTGATGACCTCGTAAGGTCATCAAAAATTTGATTTTTTTTTCTATTTTTTTTTCTTTTAGTTAGTTAATATTTATATAATTTGATGGTAATATTGTCCTACAAATTGCGTGGTTCGTTATCCCGGTCCTACGCTTACTGCTGCTCTATCTCCCGCTAACTCTATTATCTACCACAATCGAGACTTTTCGAAGAGGAACTTTTTGTTCGTCTCATCAAAATGAAGCTACTCCCGGAAAATTAGCTTGATAGTAATCAGGTGAAAAATATGTACTAGGGATCCCGTACTATCTATACTAATATATAAAGCTGAAGAGTTTGTTTGTTTGCTTGTTTGTTTGTTTGTTTGAACGCGCTAATCTCAGGATCTACTGGTCCGATTTGAAAAATTCTTTCAGTGTTAGATAGCCCATTCATCGAGGAAGGCTATAGGCTATATATCATCACGCTAAGACCAATAGGAGCGGAGTCCACGCCGACGAAGTCGCGCGCAGAAGCTAGTATAGTAGGTATATAAATAACTAGCTTCTGCGCGCGACTTCGTCGAGAGAAGAAGAGAGAAGAGGCGACTAAGGGATATCACATTTCCACTACCACCTTGGAACTTAAAAAGCCGATGGGGGGATAACCATCCAACTGCTGGCTATGAAATACATATACACAGGCCGAAGACGGGCAGCAGCGTCTTCGGCACAATAAAGCCAGCCCTGCGGTCATCAACCCGCCTGCCCAGCATGGTGACTATGGGCAAAACACATGAGTTCACGCCAGTTTTGGCGCGAACTTGTGGAGGCCTATGTCCAGCAGTGGACTGCGATAGGCTGATGTGATTAACTAAAACAATAACTGCATTCTCATCCAATATATGTAATTAAAACATCTTGGAACCAATTTTGTCGCCACTGGTGTCCATATCTTGGTGGCAGTAGGGGAGACTGGGTACGATTGTGCCAGGGTACGGTAGTGACAGTCGCTATAACCGCGAAACTATACGGAATGCGGGGAAGAGTGTAAGGGAAAAAAGAAGCGCAATGCATGTCTACACATGTTGCCCAGTATTGCGTTAGCCAGTGCACGACGTAAACAAAAGCAGGAGGTCACATTGCTTTTCAACAGCCAAAAGTAAGTTTTTTTGTTCAGATTCTTTTAATATTTACTTTTATTGGTATACAGATATACTATAGCAAATATTTTTTTGTTGTCAATTGAATGTTAGTAGTTAATTACAAATGATTACTTTTTACGTAGATAATTTAGGTTACTCATGATGTTTTATTGTTTTCAGAAGTATGCGTTGGGTACGGTTGTGACAAATGTAGATGGGTACGGTTGTGACATATATATTCTTTATGTTTTTGCTTTTAGATGACCAGAAAACGCTTGCGGATGAAGTAAGACGTGGGACTTCTTTACGGAGAGCTGCGGAAATGCATAATATTAATCGCATGTCGTTGTTACGATACATTCGTAAACATGATGAAGTCGGTGCGAATCACGATGTAAACAGCATCAGCATGTGATATGCAGCTCATAGCAAAGTATTTTCAAAGAAGCAAAAAGAGCTGTTATCAAAATACATGTACCACACGTTGCGCGGAAATATATTTTGGCCTTACTACAAGAGAGGTACGGAAACTGGCCTTTGCACTGACAAATAAATACATACAACATAAACCGACCTGCTACTTGGGATGAGAAGGAGATGGCTGGTGAGGAATGGTTTCGTTCATATCTATACGCTTAGCTCAAGCTACAAGCTTTTCAAAAGCTACAAGTTTTAACAAAACGAATATTGAAGTTTTTTATAACAACTTGCAGACTATTTTGGACATACACCTATATTAGCCACAACATATATATAATATTGATAAAACTGGTGTAAACTTTATATAGAAGAAAAGTATTTTGTGTTATGTTAAACATTTCTAACAATAAAAGTCATTATAAACCATTTCTGTGAATGTTTATGTCTGTCACTACTGACCCCAACCACTGTCACAACCGTCCTTGGGTTGAGGACGGTTGTGACATTTTCCTTTTTTTTTTCAAATTTGATGCTATAAGTAATACAGCATAATTTGAGACAAAATTTCAGTATTTTTATGTGGACAAATGTATAAGCTACGGTTTAAGTAATTTTTGTCTCAACTAACTAGTAAATTAACAAAATTATTGGCGGTCAAATCGAAATTGTCACAACCGTACCCAGTCTACCCTAACAAGTTTTATTAGATTCAGTATCTTTTAATCCTTCTTCTCAAATTCATTAATACTGCCGATATGTACCTAAAATTATAATCCGCTTGCCTTTTCCTGCAATAATAATAATAATATCATCTGTCCGTGAAATAAGATATATTATAACGTATAGTACCTAGGTATATAGCGTTTTTATAGCCCATGTGCAGATTTATTTAAAAAAAATGTAAAAAAAAAGAAAATACAAAGTTAAACACAATAACCTGACGGATTTATCAATCCTGTCTATGTGTCTGTGTGTGTTTTGATTTTGTATGACTGACATTTACTATTGCGTCTCATTTAATAATAATTATGTAGTAGTTCAGTTTTTCCTGGCTGCCTTTACTTCATCTAAATATTTTCGTCGCCATAAAACTATATCCGGCTTTTCTACTAAAATACTGTCTCTAGCCTCTCTAGGTACTTGATTTATTATAGAAAAACCAGATTTTTAGTACTTTATACAATTGTCGAACTTGACATAGACGGGAAATTATAATCTTCCTTTATGATATTCAGGATTTTATCTAAGGTAGGCATTTTATTTTAAAAGTAAAGTTTGTGGACCATATTTCGAAGAGCGCTTTTCGTAAAATCATCATATTTACTAACTTGATACTTGAAGAACGGGCTATTTTCCACAAGTGTCCACAACTCGACGTCTCTGTGCACCTATTTTGCGCGACTGACTGTGGACACTACTCTTGCCAGCCCAGCTCCTTCAGGAAGCCTAGCAGACCCTTCTCGTTGCCGACGACTTCCTGGAGCGACCTCGGTGACCCGAGGTGTCGTGCCCTGTAGTTCGCCACACCAGCGCATTCCAGCAGGATGTGTGCGGCCGTTTCTTCTGCCTCCATGCACGCTCTCGCTCTTAATTTTTTCTTTTCTTTTTAGTGGGCCACCTGATTTTATGTCTCCTACCTTACGTGTCTGGGAGTTTCTTCATCAGATTTATTTTTTCAAAGCAGAATTTACAGACTCCTGTTCTGTATGCATCTTTAATACTCTCGACCTCTCTCTTACTCTCTCCCCGCTTAAAATGTCCATACACGGAAACGTTCCCATTTAATTAAACGTGTAAAAGATATGTTATTATATAAAAATTGAAATAGGTCCAATCCTATACAATAACATATTTTTTAAGACACTCGGTGAAAAGATAAAACCCAAATAAGATCAACTTCCTACTAAGGCTCGCCCTGGAAATGGGCATTATGTCTTAAATTAAATATAGTTTAATAGTAAATAAATTAATTTACAAAACAATATTGCTACTTTAATATTGTTTTTAAATACGTATATATATAAGTATAAGGTGGGTCTTATTTGGTATACCTTACTATATTAGAAACACATACCTTAAGGCATACTAATATGAATTAAGCCTATGAGGCCGTGTAGGGGGTACTTTTTGCCGACTACATCGTGTCCTGTATGTGTGAATGTATTTGTCCTTCGGAAGTCAGATATGTTATTGATGCCTTGAATGCATGATTCTATCTTATAATGTCTTTATAAATTTTCTTAAATGGATTGTTAAGGCTATTGTAATCGATTGGATATCATTTATCAAAACTTATTCATACATTTTTTTTGTTCTTGTAATTTTTGCATTGATTATAATATATAGGTAGGGATCCCTAGTACATTTTTTTTCACCTGATTAGTATCAAGCTAATTTTCCGGGAATAGCTTCATTTTGATGAGACGAACAAAAAATTCTTCTACGTAAACTCTCGATTGTGGTAGCTAACAGAGATAGCAGGAGATAGAGCAGCAGTGAGCGTAGGACCGGGATAACGTACCACGCAATTTGTAGGACAATATTACTATTAAATTATATAGATATTAACTAATTAAAAGAAAAAAAACAGCTGGTTAGGTCATCAATTTGATGACATCATAAGGTCATCAAATATTGTTTTTTTTTTTTGTTTTTTTTTTATTTTCATTTGAGCTTTAAAGTTTTTCACCGTATTTGATGTTACTTTTATGATTGAAATAAAATTAGATGACAAATTATTTTTAAAATAATAATAGAAGGTATAAATAATTCAGTTAGGATTAATATTTTTACTACTGTGTAGAATATATTATTTCTAGTATTAGGTAAATGGTTCAAAATAAAATTCAAACAAAATTGTCATTTATCACTTTATAAATAAACTTATCGGACTTTACATACATTCAATGAGATCATTAAAAATACCTTTAGTTTTTTCTAAATTTACAATCAATTTGTCCATTTTCTTCTCTTTTACAGGAAGAATCGGTATGACGTCATCTGCTTCTTTCATTTGATACGTAGGCATCTGTAAATGACAAATTTACATTGAACATAATAAAATCATTTAAAATTGTTATAATCAGAGATATAATAGTCTGACACAAAAATAAATACTGTACTAACTAACTTTAACAATAGATAATGTCACCAAGCAATGTATGTGAACCTCAAAATCACGAAGTATAGATAGGAAGGAGTCCGAACTTAATGTTAAATAATTGTGTTTGCTCGCAATCGAAAAAAAACCGACTTCAACGACATCGACAAGTAATACAACCTAATAAGACGAAAAAATTGTCAAGTAAATACGCGCTATCAAAGATTACATGACAAGTATTAGCTTTTGATTCACGTCAAAATCATCAAAATCGATAAACCCAGTGGAAAGATATGCGGTTTAATACAACGTAGGTCGACGAAAAAGTAGGCAAGTAAATACGCATTATTAAATATAACTCTAAAAGTACTTGTCAGATCTCAATTAAATTTAAATGGGACCACATGAAACGCAACACCTTTCAGTTAAAAGAAAATTTATCGAAATTGGTCCACTCAGTCAAAAGTTCTGAGCTAACATACATTAAAAAAAACAGTTGAATTGAGAACCTCCTCCTTTTTTGGAAGTCGGTTAACAAATAGTCTCAATTTAGACGACTATTACAATTGACAATTAAGTTCCAATCTTGCCGACACAACGCGCCATTTTCAAGAAGTTACTCGTTTAATGTTTCCACTTGAATAATTTCATTTTCCCACGCCGCAGTTGAGATTACCCTTCTCAGGAATTTTTTTATTTAGTGATTTAAAAAAATATTAAAACGGATATACGTATTAAGCTCGATAATGAAACAGTTGTATCAATCCTGTGCGTAAAATCTGGATTGAAAGTAACAGGAACAACCTTTGTACAATCGGATTTCCCCTTAAAAGGGAAATTTCCCCTCATTGTGGAAACACTGTCGGTACGTTCTAAATTTAGGCGCAGCCAATGGCAGAAAAGAGAACAAACAACTGGTTACATTATTTGTGTACAATGAATACTATCGAAAAGCCTATAACCGTTCGGACTCCTTCCTATCTATACTTCGTGCTCAAAATGCTCTCTTTATTTGAGCATGAAATTAGAATTACAGAAATGCAACATTAATTTTCAATTAAAAATATACTCTTTAATCCAATTTATTTTTAAAACATTGAAATTGACATGAATAAATACAAGGAGTGTATTAGATGCGATTCTAATAAAAGTAAAATAATTATTTTCTATACATACATTTATATCCTGAGCCTTAGCTTCTTTAACAGTATACTCTCGTAAAACATAGTCTGTATTTAGCAAATGAAACATTCTTGTCTCATGAGACCGTACCAGCACATCGTCGACTCTTAAGAAATATCTCATCAGCACATACCAATATGTTGGCATTACTCTCTAGAAAGAATAAAATAAATTTTAATCTATATATATGTATATAAAAGAGATTTCCACCCATTGACTCATCACGATATCTCTGGAGCCACAAGGCGTAGAGACTTGAAATTTGGTAGGAATATTCCTTTCGCCGAGTAGAGGTCAGCTAAGAACCCACCCACGAGAGGGAATTGCGGGGGTTAATAACATATATGGCAAAACAACGTTTGCGGGGTCAGTTAGTTATTTCTATAAAAATTGATCCAAAGTTTGTCAAAACATTCAATACTTGTAGGTAAGGATTCCTAGTACATTTTTTTTCACCTGATTAGTATCAAGCAAATTTTCCGGGAGTAGCTTCATTTTGATGACACGAACAAAAAATTCGTCTACGAAAACTCTCGATTGTGGTAGCTAACAGAGATAGCAGGGGATAGAGCAGTAGTGAGGACCGGGATAACATACCACGCAATTTGTAGGACAATATTATATATTAAATTAAATAGATAATAACTAACTAAAAGAAAAAAATCAGCATTAGTAATAATTTTTGATGACCTCGTAAGGTCATTAAAAATTGATTTTTTTCGCTGATTTGACATTGACAATGAGGATCCGTAACGTTTTTAGTTGAGAATGCAGATTTATAGAACTAAGAAATCCTTAAAATACAGTGCAAAAATTTTTGTTCTACGACAAAAATTGACGAAGTTATGATCAAATTACTAGCGGAGTTTACTAACCGGCCGGCGCGGAAGGCTGTGACGTCACTCGGACGTTCCATGCCAGTTAGCCCATAGTAGCGACAAGCTGCGATGGTGTTTTCATTTAAACTATCTGTCCTACAAAAAATTTGTAAGGACATAATTTGTAGCAAAATAAGCATAATTTGTGTTTAAAGAAATTTTCTCACTTTTTTGCTTATAACTTCTTCAATTTTTAAATTTCGGCAAAAAGTTATATGAACATATTTGTAGGCAAAGCAATTTGCTACAAATTATGTCCTTACAAATTTTTTGTAGGACAGATAGTTTAAATGAAAACACCATCGCAGCTTGTCGCTACTATGGGCTAACTGGCATGGAACGTCCGAGTGACGTCACACCAGGGCTGCCAGATGCAAAAAAAGTGTGATCGTACGCCAACTACAAAAAAATCGTATGCCAAGGAAGTTTTGAAATAAAAAGATCGTACAGCCTTTTAAGTACTAAGTTCTTATTATAAATTATCAAAATTCGTTTAATTTTAGAAAATAAATGCAATAAAACTATTTGTTAGATTAATACGTCATATTTTTTACAAACGAATTTTTTGATTCGTTACTTCTTATTACTTTGCTTGGCTAATAATGTGCCCTATAAGTGTACCATTGGATAAACTGTTTGTAAGTTTTGTTTTGATTAAATTAACTTCGCTGAATGCTCGTTCACAATCTGCACTAGAATGGGGCAAACATAACAAATTTAAAGCAAATTGAGCCAGTGTTGTATAATTTTCAAATTGTTTTTTGATTACGCCCCAAAACTTGTCGGTATTCATAGTTAAATAAATTTTATCTAAAATATTAGGTTTTTGACAAGTCGCAATTATTACCGAAGGAGATTTTCGTAAGAATGCAAACAAATACAGCCTTTACATGGTTGTTTAAAGAGTCTTCATTCAAGTAAAACATCTAGTCACGCGTTAGGTAGTTGGAGAATTCCCCGAAATTTATGCTTGCCAGTGGATGACGTTTGTTTCATTATGAAATGTTTCCAGGTAATAGGTATATAAAAAATCGTACATTTTGCGTACGATCTTGGTCTAGCGATCGTACATGAGTAAAAATGCTAAAAAATCGTATGAGTACGATTTAAATCGTACATCTGGCAGCCCTGCGTCACACGCATCCCGCGTACACTGACGTAGCGGCAGGAACGGCATAATGTTTATAAATTAATATCTTCGTAAGTAATGGTCCGATTTGGATAATTCAAAAAGAAATATCATTCTTATGTCACAGAGAATAATGTGGATACTAGTTCTATTGAATTTGCTAGAACTTTACTGATCCTCATTGACGATATTTTGATACTGTCGTCATGCCCATTGATTCTGAAATTTACAAGTTTCTGGGCCGAAGGCATGTAACTAATATTATTGATAAAAAAACCTTATTTTACGGAACAAACTTACAGACAAAAGTGGTTTTTTCGGTAGAACAAAATTGATTTAAAAAAGAAATGGATAAATAAATAATTATGTGGAAAGCAAAATGAAATGTAGTAAATAGTATATATGTTAAAATACCGGAAATGTATAAAATCTAGGAATTGTATACAAATCCTAGGAAATTTATATAATTCCGAAGCTATTTAGGAAATGTATAAAACATTGTTTCAAAAACTCTTTAATATATAAATGTCCTAGGAAATGTGCACAATTCCTAGGAATTGTGTATAATTCCAATATTGTATTAGGAAATGTATAAAAATAATGCTTTCTGTAATAAAACACATTGTTAAAATGAGAATAATAATTTTTTTAAAGCACTCGTTGAGACAACAACGTTCAGGTAACAGTCATATCGTAAAATATAATAATCTTCATATTATCTTACTAATTAAACCTTCGAAAATCAAGTATCTCGGAACTTTTAAAAATGTATTTATCACAAAATCGACTTATATTATTCTTATAAAGTCAAACTTTCGTTTGGTAAGTAATCAGTCTTTTTAGGGTCTAAAAAGACTGATTGATATCTCAAATATTTACATTTCCGATTGCTATTTAGACAATGTATAAATTTCCTAGGAAATGTGTCTAATATAATTTATATTACACATTTCCGTGCGTTTTTAGGAATTACATTTCCTAGGAATTGGAGGATTCCTAGGAATTGTATACAATGACGGATTACATACATTTCCGCATATATACTACTATAATTACTTACAATCTTCACGGACAGCTTGGAAATACCATGATCATGGAGCTCATCTTCAAAGAGTGTGAGGTCATGATAAAAGATAATTTGTTCTTTCCTCTTCAACAGGTCAAAATCAATGGTTTCATCCGTGGGTTCTATGATAATGTTATCAGATAAAGTACCTTTATAATCTGTTGAGAAAGTCCAATCAAATGTGTTCTTTGGTTTTGTTGCATTTGGTCTAAAAAATAAAAAACAAATATTTAGTAATATTAAACATGTGTATAGTATTGTAACACTGTAAATCGAAAAATGGATCTCAAAGGTACAAGTTGATGTAACGTAAATAGATATACGCTTCTGCCTGTAATATCCCACAGTTAGGCCTCTTTCCCCATGTAGGAGAAGGGTCGGAGCCTAATCCACCACGCTGCTCCAATGCGTGTTGGCGGATATATTCCCTACTTCAAGTAAACATCTGTATGGCCAATACAAATGTTTGTCGTGTGCGTGGATCGCACCCGCAACAGCCACAAACCAGTGCTGTGATCGTTGCGCCAACGTGTAAATAGATTTAACCTCGTCCTGCCCATTGTTCTTTTTAAATCACAAAATATACTTCACACGTCCTGCCCAAGCTTACAAAAGTGAAAGGTCGTATTTCTGCCCAGTGTCATTTATAAATGACATATTCGAATTTCGCGCCTATTATTCTCGATTGCCTCTTTATTGCAATTTTACTACTTGCTCCTGATTGGTTGGATTGTTGTCAATGACGGAGCATCCATTTGTGATTACATAGACAAAATACCTTACGTTAGTGTCAGTCCACATGGTCAAGATGGAACGTCGTCCACGTAGAGGTAAGATTTATCCATTTTTTTCAGTGTAATCATAGATTTTTAGGGAGCAATAAGTTTTTAAATCTTGAGTTTAATAGTTACATAACCCAAATACGTAATATTTTAGTAGTTACTTTTTATTTTAATTTTTTTACAAATGAAAAATTGTATTATGTCCTTTTAAAATCCCATCGGGCACATTTAGTTAATAATACTTGTCATTGTTATAGACTTGAGGGACACTAATATTGAATGTTTACTCGAGAATTCAGACATAGGTGACTTTCATACCTTCAGATGATGACTGTGGAGATCCAGAATATAATCCAACACGGGAAAGACAATCAGTAAGCGACAGCGATTCCTCGGAATCTGAAGAAGAAGTTAACTATTCGACTGAAAGAGGGAGAAGTGGCCGCCGAAGAGAGGTACGAGGATCGTGAACGAGGAAGGTCAGTAGTCAGTGTGCCGACGTCATCAAGATCCCTTAAAAAAGTATGGTTGGAACAGCAATTTCAACCAAAAACACTCAATATATTAGAGCCGTCCTTATGTGCCAAATGATACCGAACAATATTCTAAAGTTGATAAACTTATGTTCCTTTCTGGGTAAGACTAATTTGATTTAGAATTTAAGGAGAAGGTGTGATTAGATTAATTATATGAGTACTATGATGGATCTCTGTGAAGACTAAATTATTAAATTCAATAAAAGTTTGATTATACGTATCTTACGAAGTTTAATTTAAATGTACCCAATGTTCTCTAAAATTGACAAATTGCATAAATAGAACTGCCCAATGTCCTTTTAAAAGAACAAAATATATCGACTTAATTCCCACAAAAATCAGTAAAACACATTGCCCTTGTATCCCAAAAAAAGAATAAATAAAATATTTCACGTGTAAGTTGCAAAAATCATCGAAAGTTGTTCTGGGCAGGAACGCTTAGAAATATATTGTCCTTTAGGAATGACAATGGGCATATTTAGCAAGTTAGAAATTAAGCGCCTGGGCAGGACGAGGTTAAAGAAAAATAATGACATTCGATTTTTTTTAAATATAAACTAAATGAAAATAAATAATAAAAATTAATTCTGATTTTGACAGAAAGCTTAAAAAAATCTTTTCTGATCTCACATCTGAGTCTGCATGAGACTTTCGACAAACATTTTTCTGTTTACCATGTTCATTGATTCGGTTTATGTTATTTACAGATATTACAAACAGGGTAACACTGCTAGGTATATAAGTACATTTATATTATTTTGAAGAAATAAACTATCACAATTTTATATAGTTTTCTACAAGAAGGAAAATATACTTAAAATACCTTTGTTCCATAATAATACACAAATTTAGTTAATAAAGATAGATATAACTAAATTTTAGTAAAACCATTCTGAACATCAAACATTTTTCTTAACAGTAATTATTATGTACATTTATATTCAATTTACTAAAACAATATATTTTCTATTAGGTGTATTGTGTGAGTACATAAATCTGAAAAATGCTACACACGTTTGAATACAATTGTGTATAATCATAGCTTATATAGCTTGCTCAGTTAGCATTTTTGTAAATGCTAGTAAATGTTTTAGCTATTATACAAACAAGCTACCGTGACTCTTGCCATTCTTCAGCACAAGCTACTTCAATAGCTTTTGCTTTTTTTGACACACTTCGTAAAGCATCCAATGGATTAAATTGTATTGCAGTCCCACTCTTGTGTTCCAATTTCAAGATATTTTTTGGAAATACCATATCAGGAAAATGGGGTAGACTCAGTTCTTTGCAGTATCTGTAACATATTTAATTAAAACGATAGTTATACAACGTGATATTAAATTGGCGCCCTTCCGTTTAGGGCATAATTATAGAGATATTATAATTAGGCATACCACAACCAAAATTAAAAGTAAAAAAAATAAAACAGTAGTAAGTTACAGCTCATTACTCTAAGTCCCCTATACTCAATCTGCGGCCCGCGGGCCAAATGCGCATATAATATATATGTATATCTTTGTCAAAACTTATTTTTTTTCATTAAAAAAGTAGCTATATTGTTAACTTGGAATTACGTTTTAATTAAAGCCTAAATAATTTTTGCTTACAGCCCGGGACACCATGATTAAAACGTGTTTGTGGAAACTATAAAAAACAGGTTGAGTATCGCTGCTCTAAGTAATCTTAAAATGAACACATTTGAAAAAAATGTTCAGAAGAAATGTGCAAAAAGGATATAAATAGCCGACTTAACTGTAAAACTCTGGTAACTAAGTCACACGATACTCAAACTATGTTAGTTTGAAAAATTAAAAAACTGTTTTACAGTTAAGCCAGGTATTTATATCCTCTTTATCCATTTTTCGGAACTTATTTTTTCAAATGTGTCAGTTTTAAAGTTACTTAGTAATGAGATAAAACTTTTTAATGTTTAATTATTTTTTTTTCACTTACAATTTTAGCTATGGTTTGTCTACATGTATCTCCATAAGCCCCTAAATAGAAGGACCTCAATTGAATAACACATATATATATATTAACTTAAAATTATGTCATTAAAACATTTTTTTAATAGATACTACATTTGAAAAATAATATATGAGAAATCATATCTACATTAATATGAATCTGTTCTTATCATAAGATAACCCACACTTGGTATAAACCCATACTTGGTTTTTATTTATCTGTTATACAGCATTATGAAGCTTTACAAACTAGACAATACATTTGACTTAAAACTTTTACATAAAAACTACATAAGTCTTATGCACAATAAATTTTAAATACAAAGCTATGTTTATATGTTATGGTAATTATTATTATTTTAAGTTTACTCACATACAAAATTGACAAAATTGGTTATCATTTCGCTCACAAACAACTTTCGTCGAGCAGACACTAGGCAGTATGCAACTAATATCGTATGATATATTCCATGGACCAAACTGTATTGACTGTGAGGTCGTCGTATAACGGCCAGAATCAATATTTTCCTTTGTGTGAAAAAAAAGCATTAATCGTGTTCAATACTTCAAATATGAATAATATTTAATATTAAAAATATTTCCTCCTACCACAAACATCATTTTATTGTCACTTTAAATAAGTTTTGTTAACAATGTTTATAACGTTAATAAAATTTTAGTGAAGAGTACTTATTCGTAAATTAAAAGCAATTTATAAATGAAAGCAATTATGGGTATAATTCGAAGTAATTCCAAATTATAATCACAATTTCTGATGTTTCAATCTGATTAATCTCTTTTAATGACAAATGACAATCAGTTACCTACCTATCTGTTTGTATATGTCAATGTCAATTTGTAAAGTGCAAAGGCCCCATAAACGATCAAAATAATAATAATTATGTCCAATTTTACGCGTTTGTCAATTATTTGATCGTGTGCGAGCTTGTACCTTGTTTGATGCGTTTTTATATGAAAACATAAAGTTTGAAAAACAAGTTTGACAAATTATTTGACAAACGTGTTTGTCAAATTTTTTGAAAGTTTGCGAGCAGCGCGAGCTTGTTTTATGTATTTGTATATGAAAACATGAAGTTTGACAAACAAATTTGAAAAAATTTGACCCTTAAGTTATGACTCCAACCACGGTCTGCTGCAGGCTCCAGCCTTCAGCAGATATGTTTCCAATTTAATTTGTTATTCGATTGAATTATTTTATGTAAATAAACGTTTAACATTTTTTTCTTATTATTAAATCATTTTGTGGAAAGATTTTTAATAGTGAGCACCAGTGAGCACACGTTTGATATTATTTTATAACATTAAAATTTCAGGTATATTACTATTCTCTATGCATTTAAATAAAAATATTAGTGAAGTACAAATTGTAACGATATTTAATATTATTAATTAATTTTACATAAAATTGTTTTTAGTCGATTTTATAAAACTGAAAACTTGTAAAGGGTACTTAACGTGTACTATTTATAGTTTTACTAGCTGAACCAGCCACACGATGCTGTGGCTCAATTAAATAACAAATACTGTACAAGGTTGTCTGGTAGAAATCGCTTACCTAGCGATAAGTCCGCCTTTGTGCATAATATTATTTTGTAAGTTTTATTTTTTTGTATACCTATGTATGTTAATGCACAATAAAGTATATTTATCTTATATTTATCTTATTGAGATCAATAATTGAGATAAAAACTACCCTATCTCCCAAGTTGGACCAAGTTACAGCAACCTATTTACAAAATTTGATAAAAATTGGTTCAATAGTTTCGGAGTTTATCGCCAAAATACATCGGGATGTGAAATTTTTATCTATTAATATATAGATATAACACACAAAAATTACCTTACGGTTTATATCCTTAAAACAAAAGTCATTGACCATTTTATATTTATTGTAACTGTATTTTTATATAGATCGTTTGCAATATTTCATAACACCATATAAAGTAATACAGTATAGCTTTGAACCATTCTGAAATAGCAAGTCATATAATAAACTGTTTTTTCCAAGCGGACTTGGTTTAACTGAATGTTTATTTGTATTACGCATTCAAGCTAAGTTTAATAAATAATTATTTTTAGTTTGTGATTTCGTTATGATATTGGTTTATTACATCACTTAAAAATCAAAAGTCATACCGAGACCGGAATCGATCGATGGTACCCTTCCCAAAGTTACACTGGACGATAACTATTTCTACTTAAATTATACAAAACTAGCCGACCCGTGCCCACTTCGTTGGGCGTTATAATCCATTTCACATAAGAAGGGTACGGTGAAATTTGATATGTTCCAATACACTCTCACTATTTTCAGCAAATCAGATAAATATAAATGTTTTAAAATCACCAATTAATTTCTAAGGCAAATAATAATGCTTGATTAGATTGAATTGTTGACACGGCACGTCAGAGGGCGCAGGTTCAAATCCTGCTGGGTCGAAAATTTTGATAATTTTTATCTTTTTCCTTTTATCTTGTCACTCCTGAATAGTGTAGCTTTCTGTTAGCGAAAGAATTTTCATGATCCGATCAGTATTTGCGAAGATTACCCCGTATATACAAACAAAGTTATAAACTTTACCTCTTTATAATATTAGTATAGACAACTAAACCAAAACAGCATCGAGAAGGAAATCGATAACATGCTTCGTTTTGACTGTTTCGTATTTGGGAGACTTCGCCGAGTCTTCACTTGAAAAATTCTTCAGTGCTTGAAGACAAAAGTCTTCACGTAATGCATCCTGCCTGTGTTGACATACGGTGGCACTGAGGATAGAACTAGTCCACAAGTAAAAGTCTCTCAAAGTGCTATGAAATTGGCTATATGCTAGAATCAGCAAGTTGAAGTACTGGTGGTCACGTGCGTCGCGCGTCGTAGGACTAATGTTAGCTGGAGCAGACATGTCATGGAGACCACGTGTTAGCAAACACAGTGTGGGACGGTCTATGTGAAATCCATCACAGAGAGAGATTGGATGAGGATCGTGAAGAACTGGAATGTTTAGTGCGACCTTGGGGAACTCTATGTCCTGCGTGTCTAGTGGACTACGACGGGCTGAACAATGATATAATAAAGAGCTGAACTCTGAAGCAATAGTGACAAGATTGTTGTGGTATTACTTTGTGATAATTAATCTGTACAAAAATCATAATTATATTATAGTTTTCATATTTTACTTAATTTAATGCGCTACTAGCATAAAAAAATATTTCAGATTTTATAAGTATCGATATATTTTGTAAATGATATCGTATCTTCACTATTGACTATTGTCTATTGTTCTCGTTGAATCATGCTCTTTGGTTGAATCAATATGGCCGACTTTTACCGGTCAGTTTATGTGTTTTGATATTTACGAGTTTGAATGAAATACCTAATCATTTTTACAGAGAAGTTGTGCTTTTATCCAAATAAAATTTTCAATTAATATTTAGTGCATAAATAATTATGGAAGCACTTATACCAGTGATTAATAAGCTTCAAGACGTTTTTAATACCGTCGGAGCTGATGCCATCCAATTGCCCCAAATTATCGTATTAGGAACTCAGGTTATAATACTTTTAATATTTTTTTATTTTTCTAGTAAGAAATAAACACGTAAGACGTGTTACATATATTTTTTTTTTGTGTAAAATATACCATGGTTATGTAAAGGTGTCACTGAAATTCTTTGTTCTCATTCCGTTACACCTGACTATTATGAATAATAACACTACGTTCTCTATTTAATTAATACGTTGATTTAATTATTACGCCTTTTTAAAAGTATTTTTCTAGAATGACACATTTTTTTAAATGATATTATTTTTTTTTTTAATGTAAATGCTCTGCAGAGTTCTGGCAAAAGTTCCGTTATAGAGAGTCTTGTTGGACGTTCGTTTCTACCTCGAGGACCAGGAATCGTTACACGCCGCCCTCTTGTCCTTCAGCTGGTGTACAGCCCTAAAGATAGCAAAGAACACCGTTCAGCGGAAGAAGGTACATTGACCTTATCAAATTCATAGTTTGTATATATATTTTTTTATAATTTTACTGTAAGTAAATTCTATGAAACACATTTTATCTAATACTTGATAGTATCTCATGCATTGAATAGATGATTAGGTATGATATTGGGTTAAAGTTATCTTTTTATATAACATAGTATTTGAAATTGTATTCACAATTTGTGCATGTCATTATAAGATGTATTCATGTATAAACTACTATTCAAATTATCCTAATACACCTTAATATTAATAATATATTAGTAATTAATGACTTATATGTTCCTAATTCCTTTAGTAATCAGCTTAAAACAGAACCTAATACCTAATTTAATTAATAGAAAAAGATGTCTGTCTTTGAACTAACAATAAAAAATAAAAATAAAACTATTGAAGCATGGAATGCTAATGAACGCTGATAACCTAGTGCTCTATTGTAAGATGAGTGATTCGCACTCATTATGTATGTTTACATTTTTTCATTAAATGCACAAGCCTTTGTTTTACTGGATTCTCAGTGATACAATTCACATTACCTGACTTGCAGTAATATTTAATTGATATCATGCTATTGTCTTCTGAACTATTCATTATATATTGTTACAGTAATTTTCTTCATTCTGAGGATTACTTAATAAAGAATAAAATTTACATAAAAGTTTCAACAAGTATTTTTTTATTTTAATATAGGTATTATTTTTTATTTACTTTATCTATGTAAGATACTTTATTAAAATTAAAGTAATAATTTTATCTACTTTGTAGTAATATTTATAATGTTGTTTATTGGTAATTGTATAAGTACATTAATACTTCAGTATATAGACAACACGAGACAGGAAATACTATGAGTAACGATCGCTATCAGGTGTACATGATAACAACCGGGACCGACGGCTTAACGTGCTCTCCGAGGCACGGTGGGGAGACCTACAAGGACTGCACAAACACCCAGAACACGGCAAACATCTGTATGACCAATACAAATGTTGTCGTGTGTGGGGATCAAACCCGCAACCGCTTGCGCGACAGCCATTCCAATCCATTGCTGTAACCGCTGCGCCAATGCAGCGTCAGTGTGTGTAGTGAATAATAATGTAACATTTTTCCCTTTTAGTAATAAATAAGCATAATGTTTATCTCAATAATTACAAAAATATCCCGAATTTGTATGTCTATAGCGGCTTAGTTGTTATTTGTGCACGGTGAAATTTTGATAAAGTTTTGAAATATGTTATAATCAACACTTACATTATGTTAAGAAACAAATTTTTAATTTACTATTTATTATAATACCTAGCAAATCATATATTTAACCTTTAAATAGCTTTAGAATTTTTTTTAAGTAAATGAATAAGTTTTATACATTCATCTAGCTGCAAAAAAAATTGCTTCAATTACACCAAAAATTTTGATGCTTCCGTTAAACATCAAAGTTTAGGCATCTATTGTTAATATTGTTACAGGTACAATAAGCTTAGAAGAATGGGGAAAGTTTCTGCATACAAAAGAAAGAATATATTCAAATTTCGACGAAATAAGACAGGAAATAGAAAGAGAAACCGACCGCATGGCTGGCAGCAACAAGGGAATTTGTCCAGAACCAATCAATCTCAAGATTTACTCAACTCGAGTTGTCAATTTGACACTAGTTGATCTGCCTGGAGTTACCAAGGTTTAAATTTTTTTTATCTGAAATGTGTTGTAGTTACTAGGGTTTTTTGTATTAATCTATATCTATATATATAAAAGAGATTTCCACCCATATATTATAGACTCATCACAATATCTCTGGAACCATAAGGCGACTTGAAATTTGGTAGGAATATTCCTTTCGCCGAGTAGAGGTCAGCTAAGAACGGATTTTACGAAATTCCACCCACAAGAGGGGGTTGTGGGGGTTAATGTATAAATGGCAAAACAACGTTTGCGGGGTCAGCTAGTAATAAGATATAATTGAAATGACTAGTTATTAGTTAGACTGCAAACTACCTATCAAGAGTCTATCTTAATACTTATAGAACTTGGTTGCAACCGCATTTATGCAGCTTCTTTCAAAGCAGTAAATATTGTATCTTTCCTGAAATGAAAACATAAATTGCCATTTTATTTTTATTTTTAGGTGCCCATTGGGGACCAGCCGGAAGATATTGAGAGTCAAATAAGAAATCTTATAATCAAATATATAGCAAACCCTAATTCTATAATATTGGCTGTGACAGCCGCAAATACTGATATGGCTACCAGTGAAGCTATTAAAATGGCTAAGGAAGTCGACCCTGACGGAAGGAGAACTTTGGCCGTAGTAACCAAGTTAGATCTCATGGATGCAGGTAAATTTTGAAAAGCGAATATTAATTGTGAAACATTGCATGTTTTTTTTTAAATATTTTAACTACATACCATACATAATAATCAGAGACTTGGTACACATACTAAAGTTAAGCCAAGATAAGAGTGAAGTAATTCTGTGGTTTCAAGGATAAAGGAGATACTTCAAAAATTTGAAAAATGAGATTTTTGCACCTTTTGGTTCAAAATATTAATGTCTCATGGCAAAAAGGAGTTAAGTCACTAATATATTGAACATTAAATAAATTACAATTTTCTAACAAATCACATGAGCTGCTTTCTGATTAATTGCCCGTTGTAACTAACCCCTTGGCGCAGTTTGTAGTGGTCCTACTTTCTGCTCCATAGGCTGCGGGCTCGATTACCACCTGAGTCTGGGTGTGTTATATTTGTATTTATTTATCTATTATTTTGAAGTATATTTATCAAAATAATATATAGCTATAAGAGTCAGCTGTCACCTATAACACAAGCATTAACTTGCCTACTACCATAGGAATAGACTGTAGTATGCTATGAGATATTTATAATTATGTTTATTTACTGTGAAAAGTTCAAATGTATATACTTATCTCCTTTTTCCTTAACACCACAGAATTTTTGTCCAGTTTTTGTTTTTGAAGTTAATTATGTATTTTAAAATATCTTTCTATGTATTATTTTTATTTAAGGAACTGATGCAATTGATATATTGTGTGGGCGTGTGATTCCTGTGAAGCTGGGAATTATTGGCGTTGTAAACAGATCTCAGCAAGATATAATAGATAAGAAGTCCATTGAGGTAAATGAGAATTATCTCATTCAAATAATAATAATATCTCATACAAAAAACATCTCATACAAATATCACATACAAAATATCAAAATTCGATAAGCCTGTTACCAAATTTTTCAAGCAATTAACAAATATGTGGAATTTTTGGATATCTAAATATTTACATTTTAGGAATAGATATAATCAAGTTACTACTATTTAACAAAAAAACGAACTTACAATTTTTTTTAAGTTAATTTCATTTTTCAATCAATTACAAAAAAATGTTAGTTACAGTATAAAAATTCTTTTGTCAATTAGAGTATTGTTATTAATTAAAATTACACTTTTTTGTTCTATTCATTGATTCTCGAATGATCTTGTAAAATGATACCATTTTCAACAAAGGAAAGGAAGTAAATACTGCTTACAATCACGAAATCAAATCTGGCATGAACCAGTATCAATTACTTTGTGACAATCCACTACAAAGAAAAAAGCTGTAACTACTTAGCTGATGTATGTACTTGAAAGATATTTAAGATGACTGAGTATTAGGTGTCTTTTAAATTAAATTGCATATATATCTATACTAATATATAAAGCTGAAGAGTTTGTTTGTTTGTTTGTTTGTTTGAACGCGGTAATCTCTGGAACTACTGGGCCGATTCGAAAAATTCTTTCAGTGTTAGATAGCCCATTTATCGAGGAAGGCTATAGGCTATGTATCATCACGCTAAGACCAATAGGAGCGGAGTCCACGCCGACGAAGTCGCGCGCAGAAGCTAGTTTACATCTATTATTAAAACATTGGATGTGATATTAAATGTTTTTTTTAGAAAGTATTAACATTCTGTTATGTTCTATCTTAATTAATTGTTTATAAGTGTAGTTATTAATATTGTAGTACAGTATACGTTATTTATAGATTTTACTAAGTCATAGGCAAAAGCAAGCATCCTAACAAAAAAAAAAAACACTTGCTTTAAACACAAATATTTTAATTTAAATCAATGATGTTAGTTAGGAAAAATATAATAATGTATTCGTATTACATATTTATTCATATACATGAATATTGAATTAATTAAAAATATTTTTAGGAAACTAATTAAACCACACTTAATGCTTATAATTGTGGCGTCAGAAGCTGCGAATGAGTGATTAGGTATTATACATAATTTACAAGCTTGAATTATGATTATTTATGTACCTATATGTTAATATTTATGTAGGTACATAGTTCAACTTGGGAAGTTTTTTGATCAAAGATGCTGCTAATTCATTAGCTTGAAAATAGAATAGACATGAATAACATGTCTATATACTAAAAAGTTGAATATATTATTACAAGCAGCGCCTCGCGGTTTTAGTCGGGTAATTTTCGTCTATGCGTTCTTCTCCACCTTCAACTATTTACAAACAAAGTTTCATTTACAGTAGTTTTTAAGTGAAAGAGTAGTAAAATCCATCGATCCTTCCATTCTCACAAACTTTTGCATTTATAATGCTAGTAGAATATAATTAAAATTACAAATATATATGATTTTGACAAATATATAATTTATGTTTAGGATGCGTTAAAAGACGAAGCCACATACCTACAAAGGAAGTACCCGACCATCGCGTCCCGCAACGGTACTCCGTATTTGGCCAAGACATTGAATAGACTTCTGATGCACCATATAAGGGATTGCTTGCCGGAACTAAAGGTAAATTAATATCATAATTATAGTGTGTTGTACATGTTAATTTATTTATTATTAGGTTACACTCGCGATTTTACCTTTATTATATTGATATTTATGATTATGATTAACTGAGTGACCGCGATAAAAAGAATAAATTTGATTTTTGAACTTGTAAGTAATGATAAACAAAATTGTTAGAGAATTCGACAATTTTTAAAATTCGATTGAAAATCTGATGTACTGCATGAGGAAAACCTTGCGCCATTGGACATTAGCAAATCTTATTTAAATTATTGTTGAGGCTAAATACTTATAATTATTATTTGCTGTGTGGCTACGGCAAAGAATATAGCCTCCCCCTCTCTTCCCGTGGGTGTCGTAATAGGCGACTAAGGGACAATATAGTTCCACTACCACCTTGGAACTTAAAAAGCCGACCGATGGCGGGATAACCATCCAACTGCTGGCTTTGAAGTACACAGGCCGAAGACGGGCAGCAGCGTCTTCGGTGCGACAAAGCCAGCCCTGCGGTCACCAACCCGCCTGCCCAGCGTGGTGACTATGGGCAAAACACATGAGTACACGCCATTTTTGGCGCGAACTTGTTGGAGGCCTATGTCTAGCAGTGGACTGCAATAGGCTGAAGTGATGATGAAATACTTATAAAACTAAATTTACAGGTGCGAGTTAACGTAATGATTTCACAATTTCAATCATTACTCAACTCATATGGAGAGGATGTGTCGGATAAATCTCAAACCCTGTTACAAATAATCACAAAGTTTGCCAGCGCCTATTGTTCTACTATAGAAGGCACGGCCAGGAACATCGAGACTACAGAACTTTGCGGAGGTGCTCGAATATGCTATATATTCCATGAGACATTTGGACGTACACTGGACTCTATACATCCTTTAGTAGGTGAGTGTTCAAATATATTTTCCAGGCTATTTCTAAAAAATATTGCTGTCCAGTAATTAGTGGATAACATTGAAATATGTAAGTAGGGAGATCATTTGATCGTTAATGGTAAGGTATACTATAAGCTATTTAAGATTTCACAATTAAATTTTGGGTAATCAGTATATGTCAAGATGATCTCGCAAGTCTTATTTCCGCTGATTAGCGTTAAAGTGACGCAAGATAATAGTTAAAGCATATGTCGGTTTAAGCTATATTTGATCTCCTGGATACTAGTGTAATGGGCATGACGAAAGATTTTGAAAACCTCTTCCATAATGTGGGTACACATTTGCTATTTACAAAAATACCTATATTTCGGTAATAAACTTAAGTTTAAGGAATTTTAAAACTATTTTTCTAATATGTTTTCAATGAGAGCGGCAAAACGGCTGCAGGTGTCATGGCGTCGGCTTGACGTCACAGAATAATGTGGGCTTACTTTTTACTTTACTCTTTGGAGCGCGCCTGACGTATTATGTTATGTTGTGACGTCGTGCGCTGTAATTTGTGTTTCAATCAAAATGGCCGACTGCAGTATTTTACTGTTTTATTTTATTGAAAATTACAATAATCTTATTATCTATACTAATATATAAAGCTGAAGAGTTTGTTTGTTTGATTGTTTGTTTGTTTGTTTGAACGCGGTAATCTCTGGTTCTACTGGGCCGATTTGAAAAATTATTTCAGTGTTAGATAGCCATTTATCGAAGAAGGCTATAGGCTATGTATCATCACGCTAAGACCAATAGGAGCGGAGTCCACGCCGACGAAGTCGCGCGCAGAAGCTAGTATTACATAAAACTAAACCAGTATTTTGAATTTTTTAAATATGAGTGTTCCCCTAAAATCATTAAATTGACGATTTTTTGATACTGTCGTCATGCCCATTGATTGCACAAGGATTATATTACACTATTGTACTGCTAAGAAAAAAAAAGAAAAAATATCGACGGTCCCTACGTACATAAAGACATGTCCAAAACGGCGTTTTTTTTTATTGCACAATTGGCTTTAGATGTTCCATATGCACATACCTGTATAGATATTTTTTATATATATTGTTTATTTAACGTCATTTACAAAACGTATATAAGAACAAGTATTATATTTACAACGAATAAGTGTCGTAGATGCGGACATCTATTGCTTATCGTTTTGTACGGTGTTTTAAAATGTGCGCATCGCGGTGCGAACGTGGTCTTGTCTGACATAGCGTCATTCACTCCGCTGCTTGTTCGCGTGGTGAAATATTAATGTTTTTAGATTTAGTGGCGTGTCTTTAGTTATAAGTATTCAACAATACTATAAACCATGAATAAAAGTAGATTATAGTTATTGGTGGATATTGCAAACTCCAGAAATGATATTTTTATGCGTTTCTGAAGCACAAGATTTAATAAATATATCCGCTTGAAAACAATAACACAATTGTACGTTTTTATAAAACATTTTATTTAATTTCTATTTTATAAACTTCTTTTTTCCCGCGTATAAAAAGGTATGATGGACATGTCTGACGTACTTTTATATTAATTTCAGCGTAGAAACAGTCATCTATCAGTTTTTCTAAGAAAACATAAAAAAAGAAAATATGTATAAATAACATTATGAAGTTCCTAAAGCTAATAAAACATTATAGAAAAAAAAATATCTATAATTGTACATAGAATTATTTCTAGAGCAGTTTGAACATAATAAACGCTCTCCTGTAAACCTCGGTTTTTGACATGTCTTTATGTACGTAGGGACCGTCGATATATACTTTTTGTAGGACATATAAATTAAATGTCCTACAAAAAGTTTCCTGCTATTTGATACATTAATTAGGTTTTTCCTGGAAATAATTGTCATTGGTTGTGTAGGATAATTTAGTATCCTTTATTTAGTGGGATTATTATGATTTGTATTATGTAACACATAACACAGTTAAACTATTAAAAAAAAAATTCACTTGATTATGAACAGATTTTAATGGTAAAAATAGTAGACTGTAGTTTGTGGAAATAAATAATAATTAAAGCCTTTATTCACTGACCATATTGTTTTGACTTTATTATTAAAATAGTGGAATGAAATATAAAGAAAAAACAAGCAGCACTACGTAAATACAATTTTTGACTATTTTAGCAACCAGTTCCTATGTTAGCTTATCCTTCGACATAGGCCTCCCCTAGTTCCTCCCACACTTGTCTTTCTCAAGCTAATCTTCTCCATTATTTTGGTAGATCGTCATCCCGTCTTTTTATTTGACGCCCTCTTTGCCTCCTACCATTCCTAGGGTACCATTCCATAATATTTTTTGGTCCATTTTTGTTTGTTTGTACTCATAAATTATGATTTATTTATATAATTCCTTTTCAGTTTTTTAACATTTTTGCTAACGTCACTCACTTTTCTTTTGTTTCTTATTTTAATAACTAGCCGTCCCGTGCCCACTTCGTTGCGCATTATTTATTTTTAATAATTACTTCTACGTGCCGAGACGTGGACACTGACGAAGGGACTGGTCCACAAGTTTAAAGTCGCTCAACGCGCTATGGAACGGGCTATGCTTGGGGTTTCTCTCAAAGATAGAGTTAGAAACAAGACTATCCGCGAGAGAACGAAAGTAACCGACGTAGCCCACAGAATTAGCAAGTTGAAGTGGCAGTGGGCTGGTCATCTGTGTCGCAGGACCGATGGCCGCTGGAGCAGCCGTGTCGTGGAGTGGAGACCGTGTCTTGGCAAACGCAGTGTAGGACGCCCTCTGGCCCGCTGGACCGACGATCTTCGTAAGATTGCCGGCGTAGGCTGGATGAGGATTGCGGAAAACCGGGATGTCTGGCACGAACTTGGGGACGCCTATGTCCAGCAGTGGACTGCAATAGGCTGAACTGATGATGATGATGACTGATGAATTACTTCTAACGACGATATCTCAAAAACTATTCATCTGATTGATATAGTGTAAAGGGCAATTCTAATCTGCTTTAAATGCCTAAGCTAAATAACATATTCATTTAGATAAGGATTAATACTGAACTAAATAAAATAGCTTTGAAAATAACATAATGTTTTTAATAAAAAAATTGAACATAAGAGTGGTTATTGTAAGTCAACCGTTAGAGATATGCTATCGCGGACTTTTTTGTAGCATTTTTATAGATTTTGAATTCGCTAGTATAGGTATTTCAATCAACGAAGACGCGCCCCACTATTTATCGCGAGGGGAAACAGTGGGGTGCGGGGAGTTCAGTCCGATCAGTAGTCTTGAGTCGACCACGGCTCAGTGTAGACGTTTAATATGACCTGCGTCGCTGCGTGTCGTGACCCATCGGAAAGTTGCTCTACTTTATTTTTTTTATAATAATAAATATAATATATTTATTTTAATAATAAATATAATATATTTATTATAATAATAAATATAATATATTTAATATATTATAATAAATATCTACACAATACACACATGGTCATCTGTTCCTAAAGTAAGCTTACTTATTTAAACTTACTTACTTATAAATAATACATAATTATATAAACTAGTGGTCGCCCAGAGGTCGAAATTCAACCATAATTAAAAATTTTAATTCAAGAAAACCAAATAATTATGAAAATAAACAAACTTTTAAAAAAAATTTCAACTTGACTATAGACTTTGACAATCAACAAATAGTATAATATGGGCGTGTGAGTGCTGTAGTGTGTTGAATGCTTTTTTTTATTAATTTAATGTATAATTTTCAGAAAAAATTAGCATTCCGCACTCCTTCTCTATATAAACTATAAGTGTGTGAAATTTCATACTCCTACGTACGGACAATTTCCGTAAAAAGGGGTACAAATTTTTTGCTTCACATATTAATAGATAAATATATAGATAAATAAATAGATAAATATATATATACATTATGCCCAGACTCCGGGTTGGAATCGAACCCTCAACCCACAAACCTCGGAGCAGAAAGCAGGGTCACTACAAACTGCGCTAACGGACTAGTCAATAATATTATTTTTATTATTGTTAGGTCGGTAATAAATATAAATTATTTAAAAAAGTAATATATATTGACATTGACAGATAGGAAGAAAATTGGTTTGAGGCTTGAATAAATTATCTACAAATATTATCAAGTAATTTATATTATTAAAAAAAAATAGAAAGCATTTTATTTAAAAATAGAAGACAAGTAATTGAAATACTTTGATTTAGATTTTAGTTTTATCATAAATTTCTGTGATTCATCGAGCTGTGAATCAAATATTTCTGAATTAAATGACGATTTCAACTAATGTAAGGTATGATGATAGGTATATAATTATTACCTGCTTCCTTTTTCATAAAATCGTATACTTTCGAGATTATTGGTCTTGCCTAGAAAAATCAATTTAATTGTTATAATAGATTCTGTTAATCTGTAATAACGTTCTTAGTTTTTTTATTTGATTTTTTTTAATGTGTAATATCAAAGTGTAATTGAGTGATTTTCTTAGGTTATTAATAAATAAATTATTTCCATAAAGTCGTGTTTTATTATAATAATTTTTAGATACATTATTTCTTTTTACTAAAATATTATTATTAAACAATATCACGATAATTCGTTCTATAAAAGACCATCGCGACTTATATTTTATTTTTTGAGTAGATGAAATGAAGTAGAGCATATTTCCAGTCCGTTGTGAAATTTTCTGTCATTTAACTTTGTGCGCGTATGTCACATTGTTACTCGTTGCGTAGTAACGGAGTGGAAAAAGAAAAGTGGGGCGCGTCTTCGTTGATTGAAATACCTATACATTACTTAACTATATCTTTGCTAGTTTACGCGGCGTTCGCGTGGAAAGCTCCCAGTTGGCGAGATTTTTTGCGACCTTTTCAACATTTATCGCCGTATTTCAGCTAATTTACATAAAAGCATGATAAATTATATACCTAAACCTTCCTCAAGAATCACTCTTTCTACTAAACCGTATACAAATCCGTTTGGTAGTTTTCGAGTTTATCGCGTTCAGTAAGACGCGGCTGGGGGACTCATTTTTATAATATGTATAGATGTTGACGTTGCAACTTAAAAGTTTTGCGTTTTGGATATAATTTTAAGGTAAATAATATTACAATTTGCTTTAAAGGTTAAAGGATCACATTAAAAATTTTCAGGTTTGTCTCGAATGGACATATTGACTGCGATAAGAAATGCAACGGGTCCCAGACCTGCGCTGTTTGTTCCTGAAGTCTCATTTGAGTTGCTTGTAAAGAGACAAATTAGAAGATTGGAAGACCCTTCTTTGCGTTGTGTGGAGCTGGTAAATAATTGATTTATCTTTTAAAAATTATAAAGGACATTGCCCCGGTACGTGCCCCAGTACATGCTTGATGTGTTCAGACCATTCATATATTTAACTATCGTTTATTAGAAGTTAAGTTTGTTTAAATTATTAATAGTATTCTAAAAGTGATCAAAGCCGCAGTTTAAACTTTAATTTTAAAAAATATTTTATTTGTATTCCGGGTTTGAGATGTCAAAACAGATTAAATATAAGTATCAAGTTGGAAACGCAACCATACAAATAAACGCTTTTTTTTTTAAATTGAATTATAAACCCCACCACGACCTGAAAATCGACATAATAAAGTTTCTTTTATTAATTGAAACTAGATTTTTAATCATATTTTAAAAGTGATCAAAGCCATGGTTTATAATTTAATTTAAAAAAAGCGTTTATTTGTATGCTAATTTATCGACCAATCATGTCAAACCAGGAATACACCAACATATTATAATACTAGCTGTGCCCCGCGGTTTCACCTGCGTTGATTTGAGGGAAAAAAATGCTTTCCTTTTCTTTAACAGTATAAGGTTTAATTAGCTTGATATATTTTCCTTAGTTTACACTAAATAAATTTCTGAACGCATTCATAAATATTTGACCAAAGAGTATATAACCACTACGTTTTATATTTGACAACCAATATATTATATTATGTCAATCCGTTTTCATTAGACATTATTATACATTTTTAAAATGTAAAATACGCCACTATCCGTATATTGTGGATATATGTTGTCGATTCGAAACGTTTATTTTAATACGTTCTTTAATTTTAGAGGAGAGTTTACCATATCCACGGGATGAACATGAAATGTTTGACAGTTACGAAACACGAACACACTTCCATACAAATTTTTATTTCCACCTTTCAACCCATTACGCCCTTTTTTCCGCATTAAAAAGTAGCCTATGTCCTTTCTCAGACTCTAAAATATCTATATACCACATTTAAATCTGTTCAGTAGTTTTGGCGTGATTGCGAGACAGACAGACAGACAGACAGACAGACAGTTACTTTCGCATTTATAATATTAGTATGGATTAACATTTAGTTGGTAGTATATTTATTAATTTATTTTGTTTCAAGTGGTACACACAATATGGCACTAAAATTCTTACAATGTATCCGAATTAGAAGCATAACTTGACATAACAGTATGTATGACATCACAAACCCGGAATACAAATAAAATATTTTTTTTAAATAAAAGTATACTGCGGCTTTGATCGCTTTTAGAATATTTTTAAAAATCTAGTTTCAATTAATAAAGGATACTTACTTAAATATATGAATTGTCTGAACATATCAAAGCACGTACCAGGGCACGGCTTCATAGAAAATGGGCATTGTCCTTTAAACATTATTTACAATTAAAAGAGAAAATTATTGTTTTTAATTTTTGTTATGCAATATATTTCAAGGATAAACATTAGATCTATACGAAACAGTACAAGTTTTCATTACGATACTACTATCTGTGGTCATTTGACTTGTGTAAAATTTTGTTATGGGTCTATTTGCATTAAGAAAATAGTTATTCATCACTTTCTCTTTGCTAAACCACATTCCTTGACCAATTAAATTTTAGTAAATTAAAATTTCAGTCTTAATGGTTTGCATTAAGTGGTCAAATTGAACATAGCATTCTAATCGACCAATTGAACATTTATACAATGCTGGGTCTTTGTTTGAATGTGCATATCTCAGTGTTTTCTGAACCCAAAAAAAAAAAAACTTCAATAAATAAAAGTAAAAAACTTTTTGAAAAAAAAGAAATAATAAAATAAACTGTTTTATTAAAACTTTTACTATCAACATATAAAGTCGTTACACAATTTATATGATATAGAAACTTTATTAGAAAATGTATAAGATTAAAATCATTTAGATCAAGTTTACTATTAATTATACTTGTTTATGTACTAAGGTAAATTTTTAGATATATTCTATTCGAAATCTCCAGATTTCGCCTGTCTGGGGAATTATCTCAATCTTACATGCATTATCATCCAAACTAAGTGTGTGTACAAATTTTCATCCCAATCGGTTAAGCATATATTGCTTCAAAATTGAGTTGAAAGATTCCACCATAAAAAAAGAACGTACATTGAAAGTTAAATAAAAGCCTTTAAAAATTTTGTTGTGTAATTTTACAGGCTATAAAATATTACACTACATAAAAAATGAACTAATTTTTTTTTAATGTTAAACGGTTTTATTACAGTAAAAATGATGTAGTTAGGTTATGTATGTACTAAGAGCTAAAAAATTATTATACGGTAATTCCTAGCTACCAGAACGCACCAATCTTCTCATCAATCTGGGGTATTGATCAGACAAATTAATATAAAATCGTTGGGCACGTGAAATTGCTATCATAATGTTAACTCTGAATACGCTACGCCCAACGATTTTATAATTTTTAATTTATTTGAAGTCGTTTTTTTTTATTCTTTTGCGAGCAAACAATTATTTTGTAAAGAATTATCTTATTGTCTATAGTTAAATGCAATAAATCTATCGCGTGTAGGATGCTATGTAAAAAGACATTAAAGTTAGAGCTGTTTGCAGGTGCATGAGGAAATGCAACGCATTGTGCAGCACTGCGGCACAGAGGTGCAGCAGGAGATGCAGCGCTTCCCGCGCCTGCACCAGCGCATCGTCGACGTCGTCACGCAGCTGCTGCGCACGCGCCTGCCCGCCACCAACTCCATGGTACCGCCCTACACACTACACACGTCACGTGGCACGTCACACGTCACATGTCACATGTCACAGAGGTGCAGCAGGAGATGCAGCGCTTCCCGCGCCTGCACCAGCGCATCGTCGACGTCGTCACGCAGCTGCTGCGCACGCGCCTGCCCGCCACCAACTCCATGGTACCGCCCTACACGCTACACACGTCACGTGGCACGTCACACGTCACACGTCACATGTCACAGAGGTGCAGCAGGAGATGCAGCGCTTCCCGCGCCTGCGCCAGCGCATCGTCGACGTCGTCACGCAGCTGCTGCGCACGCGCCTGCCCGCCACCAACTCCATGGTACCGCCCTACACGCTACATACGTCACACGTCACATGTCACAGAGGTGCAGCAGGAGATGCAGCGCTTCCCGCGCCTGCACCAGCGCATCGTCGACGTCGTCACGCAGCTGCTGCGCACGCGCCTGCCCGCCACCAACTCCATGGTACCGCCCTACACACTACACACGTCACGTGGCACGTCACACGTCACATGTCACATGTCACAGAGGTGCAGCAGGAGATGCAGCGCTTCCCGCGCCTGCACCAGCGCATCGTCGACGTCGTCACGCAGCTGCTGCGCACGCGCCTGCCCGCCACCAACTCCATGGTACCGCCCTACACGCTACACACGTCACGTGGCACGTCACACGTCACATGTCACAGAGGTGCAGCAGGAGATGCAGCGCTTCCCGCGCCTGCACCAGCGCATCGTCGACGTCGTCACGCAGCTGCTGCGCACGCGCCTGCCCGCCACCAACTCCATGGTACCGCCCTACACACTACACACGTCACGTGGCACGTCACACGTCACATGTCACATGTCACAGAGGTGCAGCAGGAGATGCAGCGCTTCCCGCGCCTGCACCAGCGCATCGTCGACGTCGTCACGCAGCTGCTGCGCACGCGCCTGCCCGCCACCAACTCCATGGTACCGCCCTACACGCTACACACGTCACGTGGCACGTCACACGTCACATGTCACATGTCACAGAGGTGCAGCAGGAGATGCAGCGCTTCCCGCGCCTGCACCAGCGCATCGTCGACGTCGTCACGCAGCTGCTGCGCACGCGCCTGCCCGCCACCAACTCCATGGTACCGCCCTACACACTACACACGTCACGTGGCACGTCACACGTCACATGTCACATGTCACAGAGGTGCAGCAGGAGATGCAGCGCTTCCCGCGCCTGCACCAGCGCATCGTCGACGTCGTCACGCAGCTGCTGCGCATGCGCCTGCCCGCCACCAACTCCATGGTACCGCCCTACACGCTACACACGTCACGTGGCACGTCACACGTCACATGTCACATGTTACAGAGGTGCAGCAGGAGATGCAGCGCTTCCCGCGCCTGCACCAGCGCATCGTCGACGTCGTCACGCAGCTGCTGCGCACGCGCCTGCCCGCCACCAACTCCATGGTACCGCCCTACACACTACACACGTCACGTGGCACGTCACACGTCACATGTCACATGTCACAGAGGTGCAGCAGGAGATGCAGCGCTTCCCGCGCCTGCACCAGCGCATCGTCGACGTCGTCACGCAGCTGCTGCGCACGCGCCTGCCCGCCACCAACTCCATGGTACCGTCCTACACACTACACACGTCACGTGGCACGTCACACGTCACATGTCACATGTCACAGAGGTGCAGCAGGAGATGCAGCGCTTCCCGCGCCTGCACCAGCGCATCGTCGACGTCGTCACGCAGCTGCTGCGCACGCGCCTGCCCGCCACCAACTCCATGGTACCGCCCTACACGCTACACACGTCACGTGGCACGTCACACGTCACATGTCACATGTCACAGAGGTGCAGCAGGAGATGCAGCGCTTCCCGCGCCTGCACCAGCGCATCGTCGACGTCGTCACGCAGCTGCTGCGCACGCGCCTGCCCGCCACCAACTCCATGGTACCGCCCTACACACTACACACGTCACGTGGCACGTCACACGTCACATGTCACATGTCACAGAGGTGCAGCAGGAGATGCAGCGCTTCCCGCGCCTGCACCAGCGCATCGTCGACGTCGTCACGCAGCTGCTGCGCACGCGCCTGCCCGCCACCAACTCCATGGTACCGCCCTACACGCTACACACGTCACGTGGCACGTCACACGTCACATGTCACAGAGGTGCAGCAGGAGATGCAGCGCTTCCCGCGCCTGCACCAGCGCATCGTCGACGTCGTCACGCAGCTGCTGCGCACGCGCCTGCCCGCCACCAACTCCATGGTACCGCCCTACACGCTACATACGTCACACGTCACATGTCACATGTCACAGAGGTGCAGCAGGAGATGCAGCGCTTCCCGCGCCTGCACCAGCGCATCGTCGACGTCGTCACGCAGCTGCTGCGCACGCGCCTGCCCGCCACCAACTCCATGGTACCGCCCTACACACTACACACGTCACGTGGCACGTCACACGTCACACGTCACATGTCACAGAGGTGCAGCAGGAGATGCAGCGCTTCCCGCGCCTGCACCAGCGCATCGTCGACGTCGTCACGCAGCTGCTGCGCACGCGCCTGCCCGCCACCAACTCCATGGTACCGCCCTACACGCTACATACGTCACACGTCACATGTCACATGTCACAGAGGTGCAGCAGGAGATGCAGCGCTTCCCGCGCCTGCACCAGCGCATCGTCGACGTCGTCACGCAGCTGCTGCGCACGCGCCTGCCCGCCACCAACTCCATGGTACCGCCCTACACACTACACACGTCACGTGGCACGTCACACGTCACATGTCACAGAGGTGCAGCAGGAGATGCAGCGCTTCCCGCGCCTGCACCAGCGCATCGTCGACGTCGTCACGCAGCTGCTGCGCACGCGCCTGCCCGCCACCAACTCCATGGTACCGCCCTACACGCTACACACGTCACGTGGCACGTCACACGTCACATGTCACATGTCACAGAGGTGCAGCAGGAGATGCAGCGCTTCCCGCGCCTGCACCAGCGCATCGTCGACGTCGTCACGCAGCTGCTGCGCACGCGCCTGCCCGCCACCAACTCCATGGTACCGCCCTACACGCTACACACGTCACGTGGCACGTCACACGTCACATGTCACAGAGGTGCAGCAGGAGATGCAGCGCTTCCCGCGCCTGCACCAGCGCATCGTCGACGTCGTCACGCAGCTGCTGCGCACGCGCCTGCCCGCCACCAACTCCATGGTACCGCCCTACACGCTACATACGTCACACGTCACATGTCACATGTCACAGAGGTGCAGCAGGAGATGCAGCGCTTCCCGCGCCTGCACCAGCGCATCGTCGACGTCGTCACGCAGCTGCTGCGCACGCGCCTGCCCGCCACCAACTCCATGGTACCGCCCTACACACTACACACGTCACGTGGCACGTCACACGTCACACGTCACATGTCACAGAGGTGCAGCAGGAGATGCAGCGCTTCCCGCGCCTGCACCAGCGCATCGTCGACGTCGTCACGCAGCTGCTGCGCACGCGCCTGCCCGCCACCAACTCCATGGTACCGCCCTACACGCTACATACGTCACACGTCACATGTCACATGTCACAGAGGTGCAGCAGGAGATGCAGCGCTTCCCGCGCCTGCACCAGCGCATCGTCGACGTCGTCACGCAGCTGCTGCGCACGCGCCTGCCCGCCACCAACTCCATGGTACCGCCCTACACACTACACACGTCACGTGGCACGTCACACGTCACATGTCACAGAGGTGCAGCAGGAGATGCAGCGCTTCCCGCGCCTGCACCAGCGCATCGTCGACGTCGTCACGCAGCTGCTGCGCACGCGCCTGCCCGCCACCAACTCCATGGTACCGCCCTACACGCTACACACGTCACGTGGCACGTCACACGTCACATGTCACATGTCACAGAGGTGCAGCAGGAGATGCAGCGCTTCCCGCGCCTGCACCAGCGCATCGTCGACGTCGTCACGCAGCTGCTGCGCACGCGCCTGCCCGCCACCAACTCCATGGTACCGCCCTACACACTACACACGTCACGTGGCACGTCACACGTCACATGTCACATGTCACAGAGGTGCAGCAGGAGATGCAGCGCTTCCCGCGCCTGCACCAGCGCATCGTCGACGTCGTCACGCAGCTGCTGCGCACGCGCCTGCCCGCCACCAACTCCATGGTACCGCCCTACACACTACACACGTCACGTGGCACGTCACACGTCACATGTCACAGAGGTGCAGCAGGAGATGCAGCGCTTCCCGCGCCTGCACCAGCGCATCGTCGACGTCGTCACGCAGCTGCTGCGCACGCGCCTGCCCGCCACCAACTCCATGGTACCGCCCTACACGCTACACACGTCACGTGGCACGTCACACGTCACACGTCACACGTCACAGAGGTGCAGCAGGAGATGCAGCGCTTCAGAAATTTGAGATAAATCATCACTATTATTACATAGTATAAAACAGTTGCCTTCTGTTGTCTGTATGATTAGATCTTTAAAACTACGAAACGGATTTTGATGCGGTTTTCTTTAGTAAATAGAGTGATTCCGGAGGAATGTATAATATACGCATAATATAGTAGAGAAACACTGATAGTTTTAGAGGTTTCTATTGTGATGTCGTAAATAAACACATTTATTGCAAATATTTATTTTATATTTAGTATCAGCATTGCACCCGTGCGAAGCCAGGGCGGGTCGCTGGTACAAAATAAAAGTGGTTTTAATTAAATGTCTCTCAATAAGCTGATTCCGCTTTCCTCTTACCAATTTTTCATGTCTTTGAATCTCCCCTACCGAAATTCTTAATATGCCATTGTATTTTGTGTATATATTTAGTGTTTTTGATATAGAAGATTTATCATTTATGTAATTACTAGCTTCTGCGCGCGACTTCGTCGGCGTGGATTCCGCTCCTATTGGTCTTAGCGTGATGATATATAGCCTATAGCCTTCCTCGATAAATGTACTATCTAACACTGAAAGAATTTTTAAAATCGGACCAGTAGTTCCAGAGATTACCGCGTTCAAACAACCAAACAAACAAACTCTTCAGCTTTATTATATTAGTATAGATAGATAAAAATGTATATATTCAATTCATACAGGTCGAAAATCTAGTCGCCATCGAGCTAGCGTATATCAATACGAAGCACCCTGATTTCCACCGCGAGGCGGCGCTGGTGTCCGGCATGCTGAAGAGCACGGACGGGCTGGTGGAGGACCACAACCCCGTGTACCGGCAGAAGACACCGCGGGCAGCGGCCACACCGGTATCTACTATTTTGAAAGTATTCATTTCTTTTATTACAGCATTGGGTGAGACTAACCAAAGCTAACCTACAGGTGATGTAGCTTTAACTGGCACATACCACACATTCGAAAGATAACAATTTTATATATATTTAAATAATGAATTTGAATTGGGCTGTAATTGTTAAAAATATTCTTTAGATCTTCCAATACTGACCCAATTAAAAAACACCGTGCAGTTAGTAACAATAAACATATTATTTTACTCTTACCTGTCTGTCACTTACCTGTTTTATGTATATATTATACTACTAGCCGACCCGTGCCCACTTCGTTGGGCGTTAATTATTTTTGTGATGTAAATAATATAAGTATATGAAAACTTAAGTATGTATATGTAAGTACATATACATACTTAAGTTTTCATCTCGCTCACATAAAACTACCACCCCCCGTTTCAGCCCCAAAAAGGGTTGATTTCTAAAAATACATTATTAGTACACCTCCACACCATCTATAGAGCATACATTTTGAATTTCAAGTCTCTTACTTCAAAAACATAGGACTTTCATACAAACTTCCAACCCCCGTTTAACCCCCTTAGGGGTGGAATATCGTAAAACCCGTTCTTAGCTGACCTCTACTCGGCGAAAGGAATATTCCTACCAAAATTCAAGTCTCTACGCCTTATGGTTCCAGAGATATCGTGATGAGTCAATGGGTGGGTAACTCTTTTATATATATAGATTGAATAGGTATTTAACAATATATGTAATTATTTATTAATCAAATAGAATCATACTATTTTTTTTATTTAGTATTTGAATGAGATAAACAATATAGAAAGAGAGTGGAGATTTATTATTCAAGTATGTAAACATTTTTAACACTTAACCTACTAACAACTAGATTACCAATAACGACAAGATAAAAAAAAAATTAACACACACCTTCAAATGCCAAAGACTAAAAGAAGTTGAAATGCTTATTGTTGACAGTAGCACGCGAGCATACAAAGAAATGTATGAATTAGATAGATACTTTCAGAATTATTACTAGAATGGATGTAATAATGCGTATTTTTCGTAGCTATTTCTACGGCAAATGGGTGAAAGAGGGTCTGTCTTGGTATTCTTGGCTAAAGTTATGGATGCCTACCAGGTAATTGAGGACTGACTGCGAGTGATCCATGTAAACCCTTCATGTTCCATCACAACATACTAAATTGGTAATTCATAGCTATGCACAAAATGGGCTCTCTTTCAAATAAACTTAAATTGCAATATAAAAATATGAAATAAATTTAGATGCTTAAAGTCTATTCAAATACCTTAAAAAAACATAGTAATAAATAATAAATATACATACATTTCGACGGCTCATTTTTATTTATACAAAAACGCTAAAGTTCGATCGTAAGATCTAAATTAGGCAAGAGTATACCTACTCATAGTTAGTCTGAAAGGTATGGGTCAAATTCAACATTAGTCTTACTAATTTTTAATATCTTATACTCCGTTTTTTTTCGGTACGGACTAAATTGACATAAGCTGTGTTGCTAGTTTTTTGCGAATCATTAATAGTGATGTGCCACTACCGTAACTTTACGTAATTTACAATCTAGTATCGTTTTTCAGTAATAATTACAAAAATCTTTGTCTTTACAATTTTAGAATGTGGCGACAACCGTAATGTACCTATAGGCATACCTATATAATGTATGTACCTGTATGGCTAATGTATAGATTTATGATAAATGAAAAACACTTATTTTTTAAAGTACATATTTAATAATCTTAGTAACCACATGCAAATTGAAATGAAATGAAAACATTTATTTCGCCTTAAGGTGATACACACACTTAACGAAAGTAAAAAAATGTCATTTACAAAAAAAAAAACTAAATAATAATAAAAGAAAGTTAAGGTAGCAAAATATCAAATACTCAAACAATACAATAAAATATAAAAAAATATTTTTATCTTAACATTCGGTACATTACAAACTTAGGTAATGTACCTACTATTATAACTTATAAGCAACCTTAAGTTAGTCAAAATGTTAAAATATTAAATTACTCAAAATTTCTGTCTCGGTAGACATTACCTATCTATTTTATCCTCGGCTTTATTAAATATTAATAAATATTTTTTTTAACTGTGATGCTCCATAGTTACCATGATTTTTAAAAGATTCGTTTATTGTCAAATAATAATAAAATTATGTGGTAAAAGTAAAAAGTTACGATTCATAAAACCGGTATTGTATTCACAAAATCGGTATACAACACTATTACAAAAAAGCTGGTATCATTATTTCGAAAATTGACATTTGCATGTGTCAATTTAGTCCGTACTGAAAAGAAACAGGGTATAGTCTTACTAATTTTTTAAGAAAAATATTAAATGGAACAAAAACATTTGTTACAATTATGACAATATTATTAAAAATTTATTATAAATATGTCGGAGAATCAATGCAGATAGTTATTAATGTCGGTACCTGCGCTGTTGTCGATGTTCACCTACCCTCACTCATTCTATTATTCGAGTCATTCTGTCGTGCATAAAAGACCGATGCAACCGCAGCTAAGGCAGTCTTGACTCTGGCTTGGCACGTTGCACTTGTTGTGTCCTGCTAGTAGCTTAACCTCGACTCTTTCAATATAATTAATTTGTACCAACGAATTAATTGCTGAATATTGTATTACGATCTATAAATAATTTGACTAAGACAGGGCGGGCAACTCGAGCGGTGAAGGTGAGCGTTAGGTAGGTATCTTTGGGGGCGCCCCCTTAACCCTACACCCGTGGTCGCAAGTGCTCTGAGTTTGTCCCTCTGGCACGCGACAGACCCGGCACCCGCTCGGTGAATTCATCGTATGCTGAGTAGTTCGGCCTCCACCCCGTTAACTAATCTATGTAACTATATCTTGTTTTAACTTACATTGTTAATAAACCAGTTCGGCCTTCCTCCTTCTTCTGATTCCGACATATCTATAATATTATTATGTTTTTAAGGTATTAAAAAAGCGAGTGACTTTATCATCTCAACTCCACAACAACATTTTTGTGGCTTTAATATAATTTTTGTTTATAGTCAGGGGCGTAGCTACCGCCGAATCAGCCGTATCAATGATACGGGGCCCCCGAACTACAGGGGCCCCCAACGTTTGTAAGAAAAATTAGTAAAATGAAAAAAAAATTAAAAAAATTGTTATTCGTGACTATGTTTTCACTTCAGAAATGACAAAAGTCAAAAAAGCAATCCCTTTTTTTCCCGGAATAAGCATACGCCCAAAAGTTTGCAACATCCTATATCGTTTATTGTGGGATTTAGTTATTCTGAACAATAAATTGCTGTTTTCTTATTACAATGGGCCAAACGAGCAGATGAAACCATCTGATGTTAAATGGTTAACGTCACCCATGGATATTTGCAACATATTACATAAGAGGAGTTGCGAGTGTGTTGCCGGCCTTTAGAGAAAAAATGTCTATACTCGACGCTTGAAAACCCCCAAATTATAGCGCTCAGGGGAAACCTCGGAGGAATGTCATTCAAAGCTTCCATGCACGCGGAAAGAATGCGCGGAAAGAAGTGCGCGAAGCTAGCACATTGGTTGCAAACCATGCATCCAAGTGAGGTTGATGAAACTTAGTCCTTCGGTGAAGGGTGGGATGGTAAAAACGTGATAGTAGCACCATATCAAACAGTTCTTCAGGACACTCACCGTTGTACACACGGTGAAAAACACACAGGGAGACAATGTCTCTCATTATACTTAGAAGTTATAAATCGTTCGTGATTTTGGTATCGTCGACAATGCGAACTGCCCGGCGTTGAATGGAGTCAAATGGGTGGAGTTGGTATTCAGGGGCACCTGCCCACAGGTGTGAACAATATTCAACATGGAGGTGGACCTGAGCCTCATAAAGCAGAAGCCGATGTCCCGATGTAAAGTACTGGCCCACCCTGTTCAGAACTCCAAGCTTTTTTGCAGCCAGTTTGGCTTTGCAATCCAAATGACCCCAGAATTGGACCTCGTCTGTAATTTCTACCCCAAGGATCCCAATACTTTTAGCGATGATTAGTGTTGTTTTGAAAACTCGGTGCCATAGAAAAGGAGGTTTTCTTAGAGGTAAACAAGCAAATTTTTGTCTTCGAAGGGTTGAATTGGACGACGTTGCGTCTACCCCATTCAGAGACTTGCTCGAATTGAGCTTCGATTTCAGGCACAAGTTGTAATCTTCTCTCTTCCACTTCCGATCGAGGGATATTATCTGGGCCAGTGGATAATGCATCACCCGTACTGCTATCTGCATAGCAACGAATATTGCTTGTTTGCAACATATCGTTAATACACAGAATGAACAGTGTGGGGGTGAGCGCAACTCCAGCTTTAATAGGCATGATTTCCGAACATACTCCGTCAACAGCGGATGGAATGGATTATGGAAACTGGTTATCCATTTACATAATCCCTCGGGGAGGCCGTAAGACTTAACTTCGCTAAAAGAACTTTATGGCAGAACCGTTCAAAAGCTTTGCGATATCCAGGCTGACTGCCATAGCTTCCCTCTTGCTTTTAATAGCGGTTACTCAGCGGTGTATTAAGTACACTAGAAGATCTCTAGTGCTGCGACCTCGACGAAATCCGTATTGTCGTTCACTTATTAGCTGGAAATTTTCCCGGTAACCAATGAGCTGAGTACTAACAACCCACTCAATAACCTTAGAAAACGAGGAGGAAATTGCAATTTCCTGGTAATTGGATGGATCTGTGCTGTCACCCTTTTTGGGGATAGGGTGCACAATTGATACTATCCACGAAGACGGTACTATACCAAGAGATATATGTAAGAGAGTGAGAATAGACGCGTTAGAATCGAAGTCGATTCAGGAGTACACGTTTTAAGCACGAGGGTCAGAATACTGTGAGGACCACTGCACTTCTTGACTTTGAGGGAATGCAGAACACGACGAACGACACTTTGTACAAAGCGCATATTACGCATCGTGTGCTCGCACCGTGGAATATTCGATGGTGCTTTTCCCTCATCGTTAAGAGTTGAATTCGACCCAAAAAGTCACAGAAGCCCAGAAATGAAGACTGACAGGAGTTACCTTCGACAGCTTTGGCAAGATACCAAAAGTCACGAGTTCCAGCTGGAAAGCCCAATAGTCTCTCGCCAATTCTGCAAATGTGTTTTGAACTTTGCCCTAGTGATTTGCTTCCTGCAAGACCTGGAGGCAGCGTTGAATCTCTTCTCCAGGTTATACATCTATGAATCTCCCGCAACTATTGCTGCAGCCCAAGCTTGATAGCTTAAAATCCGAAACACAAAAAATTCATTCCATTAAGGAACTCATGGAGTTATTGCTGATAACATTCAATAGCCTTGCATCCAGTTTTCCGTAGGTAATAACAACATGTTTTCTATTCTTGACCCTTTCAGTTACAAGTTACAACCGCAACAGCTGAAAGAAGTTTTTCAAAACTAAAACTGATAAAATAACTAATTATTATTAGAACTTCGATGGGACAGTTACGGCTATCAGACTTGTCACTATTGTTTCTTCTTGGAGGAAGGGATAACTTATAATCAATAAATATTCATTTTTATTTAATGCGAGCATTTTTTTTTTGTTAGATATCTTTACCCTACATTGTTGGGGGCCCCCCAACAAATTTTGATACAGGGCCCCTCCATGGCACGCTACGCCACTGTTTATAGTTTCATATGTTTTTTGTTTAACATGACATACTTTACAGCATCTTACAGATATGGCTATTTAAATAGCTTATTTTAAATGTTCAAGTGCATGATCAATATTCAATAAATAATTATGATAAAATATTTATTGTAATATTTCAGCATGTTCCAGCTATCACCGACGGCCATGATAGGTCACCACCCAATAACGAATCTCCAGCCACTCCCCAGGTATTCATACAAATGTTTCCATTTTATTGGAAGAGTCACGAAGTATAGATAGGAAGGAGTCCATACGGTATAGGCTTTTCGATAGTATTCATGGTACACTATAATTAAACCAGATCTTAGTTCTCTTTTCTGCCACTTGCTAGCGGCTGCGCTGCGCACGTTAACGTGCCGATGCTATTATTATTTATTATTATTACAAGTAAACACGCATTAGCTCGCGAATCTTGAATTAAGTCAAAATAAATATAAAATATTTATTTATTTACATACATTTAAAATTGGTTGTAATAAAAAAAATGGGCAGGTGTTGTGCTGTTCCCGCGTAAGGATTTAAAGGAGTACTTTATGAACAGCTGTTGAACAGTGGCGCGCTCGGCGCTCTTCGGCAAAAATAAGAATTAAGATTCAATCGTCTAAACTCTAAACTGAGGCCATTTGTCTAACATTACGTTCGGACTCCTTCCTATCTATACTTCGTGGGAAGAGTCTTATTTAGTAAATAAATATGGCGTACTTCCGACCACAACCAATAGAGTAATATTTTAATTTAGTAATTTAATGTAGTAGTGACACAAAGAGCAAATGAATGAACAGTATTAATAAGGGATAGATGAAAGTAAAATTCATTTTATGTTCAAATATTTAACAATTATTGTAAATTTTTGAAATTGCAATGGTAAATTTTTTATATTTCCGTATAGATGAATGGTAGTCCAGAAAACAAAGCTATGACTCCGCAGAAGCCTGTCAACTTGTTGCCCGAAGTCCCGAGCCAGACTTCCAGAAAGCTTTCCGACAGGGAACAGCATGATTGTGATGTTATTGGTAAGAGACTTTCATTATAAATTTTATACAAGAAGAAATCATAAAGAAAAAATACTCTTATTGATACCGGTAAGAATTTAAAAAAGGGTTTAATTAGATTACTGAAAGAAATAGGAAATTTAGTTTTTGTAATTTTAATATTTTATACTATATAGTATCATAAAGCTGTTTTTATTTTACAAATAAAAATAGCTATAAGATACTATATAATATAAAATATTAAAAAAACTCCTATACTTACACTTACAACCTTGCGGGTCAGCTCTACTGTCACACTTGCTCCAATCGAAAATCGGATCAATCCGAATTAATCGGATGGATAAAATCGGATTAGCGAGCCATATCAGGGCCCATCAGAGAAATAAGTAATGAGTCCCTGGATCGCCGTCATCGAAATCGATGAGGAGGACTATATAATCGTATTATAAACAATTTAACATAAGTAAGAATACTAATACAGTAGTTGAAAATAGTTTAACTAGATTACGGTTAGGTTGTAAGGCTTTTTGAATAATACTCTAAGACTAACATTTTTTTTATACTTGGAGAGAAACTTAATTTTATTGATATATGTTCTGTTATCAGATAATTAAAAAAAAATACATTTTACATGTGATGTGTAAAATTTGTCTCAAAGAAATATTTAATATATAATTTACTGACTTTCATCAATTTACCATAAATATTTTATTAATGCAGTAATTCATTTTTAACATCACAAATATGTACTGTATTGTTCTTGTGAATGACAAAAATATTTTATACATTAATAACATTCGATATGCATTACTAATATAGTCAAAATATCTGATAAATAACTTGACATTTCGAGCTTTTATGTAGCAGTATTAAAATGAAATGTAAATGTGTTGACTTAAGATTTGTTTACTTTACAATAATTCCACCATTCAACAGTTAGTAAGGTACAACAGTACAGTATATATTTGCCCAATAAAATGTGAACATTTCAGCAATAAAATAATTTTCACGCACACTGGGTATTTTATAAGTTGAGAAATAGGATTTTACCTGTTGCACGGGCCATTTTCCGCAGCTCGACGACATTAGCGCCTATTTACATATTAATTTAGTGTGTCATCTATAAAAATATAAAAGTACCCAAAATATACATTGATTGGTTATATTCTTGATGCTAGGTGGACGGAGCGACCACACAACATACCAAAAAAGTAATACAAAGACTGTAGAAGGCATCAGCATGATGCAATTGAACCAAATGGGTGATTTAGTCGGTGAGGACATACTATAGTGGCAATGCAAATGCTTACTTCATATCTCCACTGATAGGGTTTCCGACCACCTTTCATCGAAATTGCTGTTTTATGCTTGACGCTTTTTCTATTAATTCTTAGCTTTTCGCTGTACAGATTGGGCCACTTCTTATTAACTTCAATTGAAAATATCTTTTCTATTTCTTATGGTATCCTTTTTCAATATTTTTCAACACATAAGATGGGGATATTTTTAATTAAAATTGTATGTAAATAAATAACAAGTGGTTGTGATCTTTACTGTATGTATTTACTAATAACTGTCTTTTATTCCTCGAATCTAATTTTTTGTCTTCACACACCTCATCATCACAATTCACACAAAGGACTAAATAGAATGTTGCCTGATTTATGTGTTTTTCTTTATAGTTACTTAATGAGTACGTTCCACTAAACGCCCGCAATTATTGTAACATCCTTTGTATCGTTTCACCTAAGGCTCGTGGTCGTCGCGAGCGATCGCTCGTCGTCATAGATGACGTCACTGTTCGCGTCCACACCGCGTCCACTTTGCCTACAAAATACTGGTGGGTCCAAGTAGGATTTCGCTGAAACGGGGCGGGAATTCGAAAAAACAACTGTCAATGTCAAATTGTGAATGTCATCAGAATATGATGTACTTTCTGAGTCAATATCTCTCTTTCATTCCGTCAAAGACGCAACGAAAAATTCAAGGGAATCGATGTTGAATTAAATTTTACTCCAATCCATGCTAAATATTTACTCACAACCCCCACAGCTGCATGTTTTTATCCTCCCGCCATATTGAGGCCACAGCGCTCAAATATGCGTCCCACCTATACCCTGTTTTTTTTCGGTACGGACTAAATTGACATTAGCTGTGTTGCTGGTTTTTTGCGAATCATTAATAGTGATGTGCCACTACCGTAACTTTACGTAATTTACAATCTAGTACCTATCGTTTTTTAGTAATAATTACAAAAATCTTTGTCTTTAAAATTTTAGAGTGTGGCGACAACCGTAATGTACCTATAGGCATACCTATATAGGTATTACATTATATAATGTACCTGTATGGCTAATGTATAGATTTATAATAAATGAAAAACACTTATTTTCTTAAGTATATTTATTAATCTTAGTAATCACATGCAAATTGAAATGAAATGAAAACATTTATTTCGCCATAAGGTGATACACACACTTAACGAAAGGTAAAAAAAATATATCATTTGCAAAAAAAAATCAAACTAAACAATACTAAAAGAAAGTTAAGGTAGCAAAATATCAAACAATAAAAAAAATATATATCTTAACATTAGGTACATTAAAAACTTAAATAATGTACCCAGTGTTATAAGCAACCTTAAGTTGGTCAAAATATTAAAATATTAAATTACTCAAAATTTCTAATCTCTCGGTAGACATTACCTATCTATTTTATCCTCGGATTTATTAAATATTAAAATAAATAACATAAAGTAATGTCCCTAGTGTAGGCCGAGAGAAAAAAAAGCCAGAGGATAAAGACTCTCGGTACTCTTTAAAAATTTTTAAAATCGTATAGGTACAAGGTAAAAATACAATAGTAGACCATGAAATGATCAGGACAAACACGAGACAGCCAATCGTGCATCTAACTATTTACAATGCGGGTCATACACATAGCCTGGTCGAGCTATATTCAATCCCATGCCTTTTCATCATTAAGGTATTCATTAATGTCCAAATTTAAATTAAAGTTAAAAAAATTAATAATCAGAATCAGGCAATGACCCCGTACCTGAATGTGCCGATTCGTCAGAGTCATCACCTACTTTAATAATAAATCTGTCGGTGATGTCGTCGACAATATGGCCTAGAGTACAGATTTCTGTCCTCAACTCCAATTACATGTTTAAAACAATCTTTCCAGCTCTGGGGAGTCACTAGGCGAAGCACTTCCTCGAAAAGACTTCGCACTTCGTTCATTTTAAACGTTTTAAGGGAAATTTCCCCTCATTGTGGAAACACTGTCGGTACGTCCTAAATTCTAACGCAGCCAGTGGCAGAAAAGAGAACTAAGATCTGGTTTTATTATTGTGTACCATGAATACTATGGAAAAGCCTATAACGTTCGGATTCTTTGTATATATACTTCGTGCTACAGTCCATCGACCAATTTCTAGTGTAGTTCCTGTTAAAAACTTGTTATTGCGTACCCATTCTTCAATAAAAAATGAATAATTGTTGTATTTACTTAGTGTAATAACTAATAAGTATTAAAAATTAATAAATATATATTTTTTTATCTGTGATGCTCCACAGTTACCACAATTTTTAAAAGATTCTTTGTCAAATAATAATAAAATTATGTGGTAAAAGTAAAAAGTTACGATTCATAAAACCGGTATCGTATTCATAAAATCGGTATACAACACTATCACTAAAAAGCTGGTATCATTATTTCGAAAATTGACATTTGCATGTGTCAATTTAGTCCGTACCGAAAAAAAACAGGGTATATAATGATTCATAATTCACTTACAACACCCGCGGCGTTTTTACGTTAGTAGAACGACAATTTCAGTGATCGTGGTCGATGGCTTTGCGGGCGTTAATTGGAACGTAGCCAATGTAAAATGCCACCTTTTTATATGTTTGTCAAAAAGTTGGCTATAGAACTAGCAATGTAGTATTGTTAGATATGTCTCAAATTTGTACATATTTAAATTGAAAAATGTGACAAGACCTTTTTTGGGTATATTAAATCATAAGCTGTATATTTGTGCGGGTGGGATTAATTGAACATGACCAATTGTTTTAAAATACGTTTTACTTTCAGAACGGCTGATCAAGTCATACTTCTACATAGTGAGAAAGTCTATAAAGGATTCAGTACCGAAGGCTGTGATGCACTTTCTCGTAAACTTTGTACAAGACAACTTGCAGTCGGAGCTCGTCACCCACCTGTACAAGTCTGACCAAGCGGAGAGCATGCTCAACGAGTCCGAACACATCGCTCAACGTAGGAAGGAGGCTGCCGATATGCTTAAAGTAAGATAACTATTTATTGAGCAAGTAATGGTTACTGAATTTTAAATTCTAAATGTACTTTATCAAATAGATCTATTTGATAATAAGTATTCGTTTAGATGAATTTACTAGTAGTTTGGAATATACTATCTCTACTGAAATGAATCTTATAAGGAAATTAGCAAATATAAAATCAATTCAAACAACACTCTGGACAAATCCCTGCGATTTTTGGAGTGCATTATTGTAATTTTTGATGTAACATGAGTTTAAATAAAATAAAAAAAAACAGTGGGTGATTTTAGATAATATTTAAAAATTTGCAATCACTGTTGCTAATTTGATGTCTAATGAATGACGTAATAATTTTTCGTGTGTAATAAAAAATGTCCTAGCCACGTTAAAATATTCATTTAATTATTCCTCTATTTTTTCTTAGGCATTGCAACGAGCCGGTCAGATAATTAGCGAGATTCGTGAGACACACATGTGGTGATGCTCGGCCGAAGATGATGACTCTAGTCTATGAAATAGTGAATTTGAGCTCTGAGCTCTGTACATACTCCTTATTACCTAGGACCTAGGTGAATTGTGTAGGTATTTTACTTATTTAAAACAGTTAACATAGTTTTGCTTTCATATCTAAAATCTGCTGCTCTCTTATAACGTTTATTTCATGACAAATCAATGGCTTAGTGTTTCTGAGTGAATATGTATAAGAAAACCAAATATCGGAGCCAAAGCAGAAAATATGAAAGCAAATATGTTTCTTTAAGGAACATTTTAATTGAGCTCTTAAAATGCAAAAGTGCTTTTATGTTTTTTATTAAGTTTTCATTTACCGGCGACGTAAATTATGTACGCAATGTTTCACATATTTGAAACTAATATGTTGTTACTAGTATTAACTTAATGAAAGAAAAACCTCACACTAGCATTAAATCTCGCTAAGCAAGCATTTTCGAAAGTAATTTGCAATTGCACAAAGGTTACTATGCTTGTATTAGTTACCATTTCGTTTTTAATCATGTATTAACGATTTTCGTAGGTAGTCATAATTTTCAATTATATGAAGTATGTGGTAGTTTAGACTCACACTGCACATTGTTAGAAGTTCGGAGGGTTTTTCTTCGATTTTAATACTCGCAGAATGTTTTAAACCGGAACTAACTACTTCAGTTTAAATGTTTTTACAAGAACGTCTGATAATGTGCTTTCAGTCGTAATCGCAGTGATATTAATTGTAACTCCTGCAATATTCTCGGTATTGAATGTTTGATTTTTTAACCTCGAAACCTCGAACCTTTAAATCGATTCTGTAATGTAAACTTTGTTGTCTGTGCATTTAAATGTTTTTTTTTTTTCGTTCTTAACTTTTCTATCAAACAGGGCTGATGGTAGTTGTAATAATATCATAGTTTTTTTTTTATTAAATTGGCTATTACGATGTTTTTTTTGTGTTTTAAAATAATTCATAGTTCCTCGTGCATTGATCGTTGTTATTATGATTTCGCATGCAAGTCATTTTGTGTCATTGTCCAAATCAATTGTATTTATTAGAAATTTTTATCGCTAATATAGTGTAGTGAATATTCCAATGTTAGGAAATGTATTTATTGTTATAGTCCGAAGTGTGATTTCCTTTGTGTACCGAAAGAAACCAATTGAATGTTAAACAAGTATTTAAGTCTGTTAAAATTATAGAATATTGTGAAGTAAGTTTTGTTTTATTTTTTTTTAAAACATTCTATCAATCTATAATCAACTGCCTCATTATACCTGTGCTAAATAAAATTGGCGTCTTTTTATCGTAGCTTCAAGATTTATTTAATTAGTTGTACAACAATGGATAACTAAAAAATGTCAGCCGAAATAATCGGATATTTATTAACACATACCTAATACGCTGCCTTTACCATTTTCCCCTAACTTATGGGGCGTCATGAAAATATGCTACTGACTGTAGTCCCACTAGGAAATAGAAAAAGCTATACCCTGTTTTTTTTCGGTACGGACTAAATTGACACATGCAAATGTCAATTTTCGAAATAATGATACCAGCTTTTTAGTGATAGTGTTGTATACCGATTTTATGAATACGATGCCGTATTTATGAATCGTAACTTTTTACTTTTACCACATAATTTTATTATTATTTGACAATAAATCTTTTTAAAATCATGGTAACTATGGAGCGTCACATATTAAAAAAAAAATTATTAATTTTAATTACTTATTAGTTAAGTAAATACAATAATTATTTATTTGTTATTGAATAATAGGTACGCAATAACAAGTTTTTAACAGGAACTACACTAGAAATTGGTCGATGCACTGTAGCACGAAGTATAGATACAAAGAATCCGAACGTTATAGGCTTTTCCATAGTATTCATGGTACACAATAGTAGTGGATCGTCCTGGCAGGCCCGAAGGCCTGTCCGGGTAGGGGCCTTGAGGACACCCTCCTTACCCGGGCTTTCATCACGGGGCACGTTGCCTCCGGGGTCAAAATAATATGGGTACACAATAATAAAACCAGATCTTAGTTCTCTTTTCTGCCACTGGCTGCGTTAGAATTTAGGACGTACCGAGAGTGTTTCCACAATGAGAGGAAATTTCCCTTATAACGTTTAAAATGAACGAAGTGCGAAGTCTTTTCGAGGAAGGGCTTCACCTAGTGACTCCCCAGGGCTGAAAAGAATATAATAAACATGTAATTGGAGCTGTTGAAAACAAAATGTGTACTCTAGGCCATATAGTCGACGACATCACCGACAGATTTATTATTGAAGTAGGTGATGACTCTGACGAATCGGCATCGGCAGGTACGGAGTCATTGCCTGATTTTGATTATTAATTTTTTTAACTTTAATTTTGGACATTAATGAATACCTCAATGATGAAAAGGCATGGGATTGAATATAGCTCGACCAGGCTACATATGTCTATGACCCGCCTTGTAAATAGTTAGATGCATTATTGGCTGTCTCATGTTTGTCCTGATCATTTCATGGTCTACTATTGCGTTTTTACCTTGTATATGATTTTAAAAAATTTAAAAGAGTACCGAGAATCTTTTTCCTCTGGCTTTTTTTTCTCTCGGCCTACACTAGGGACATTACTTTATGTTATTTATTGTAATAAAGCTGAGGATAAAATTTTATTGTTTGATATTTTGCTACCTTAACTTTCTTTGAGTATTGTTTAGTTTTTTTTGTTGTAAATGACTTTTTTTTTTACTTTCGTTAAGTGTGTGTATCACCTTAAGGCGAAATAAATGTTTTCATTTCATTTCAATTTGCATGTGATTACTAAAATTAATAAATACTTAAGAAAATAAGTGTTTTTCATTTATCATAAATCTATACATTAGCCATACAGGTACATTATATAATGTAATACCTATATAGGTATGCCTATAGGTACATTACGGTTGTCGCGACACTCTAAAATTTTAAAGACAAAGATTTTTGTAATTATTACTGAAAAACGATACAAGATTGTAAATTACGTAAAGTTACGGTAGTGGCACATCACTATTAATGTTTCGCAAAAAACCAGCAACACAGCTTATGTCAATTTAGTCCGTACTGAAAAGAAACAGGGTTATAATACTTGTCATGTGGTCCCATACATATTATGATATAGATAATTATAATGAGTAATTTTTGAGTAATCTTTAATGACTAATATTTTTATTTATGAGACATCTATCTGAATTCAAACTACTTCAGTGAATATCGATCAATGGATGTTATGTGGCCACATCTACTATAACGTAATGAGCTGTATAATCCACTAGCGTAGCAGCAAAGAGTATAATTATAACCACTACGTTTTAGGTAGCAGTTTATTCTTTATAAATTATTTTGTGATGATTCTTGTTTTAATCGAAACCGAAAGCCGATGCTTGTCGTGTGGTCTAAGTTAAGGTTTTGTATTTATTTGTGGAAATATGACTTGTCTATAGAAGATTGTATTAGGATTTAGGATAATTACTTTATTTTATTTAGGGAATTTAGATACACATAATTGTAGATCATAAACGTGAAAAAGCTCTAACTCAAAAGTTTTTTTCGTAATTTACTTTTAAAATGAAATCTGTAAAGTGCTAAACTATGCGATAATAAATGATACTTGCACAGTTAAATAACTTTACACCGTTAAATTGTCTTTGTATACAATATAGAATAAATGATCCTAGAGCAATGTGTTTCAAACAAAAGATAAAGATGAACTCTTTAGATTTATTATTTTTTGTTATCACTCGTCTATTCACAAATAGGTACCTGAATGTTACCACTCTAGTTACATCAGTATTTACCAAAAAATGTATTGAAAAATAATTGTGAAATTAAATACAATCGCGTTTAAATCACAATAAAGCACGAAAAATAGCGTTGAATGCTTAGTGATTGATTGCTGACAAACGGGTACAACTTGATAAATATCGATATTCACGACGCATTTTTTCACACAGTTTATATAACTTTGTACAAAAATATTTCCGTACTTATAGCAGACTAGCTGTTTTTAACGGCTTTCACCCGTGTGCGCAAACAATTTCCCAGGAGAACCTATTATTTTCCCGGGATAAAAAGTAGCCTATGTTACACATGGATAACCAAGCTTTCAAATGGTAAAAGATTTTTTTAAAATCGGTCCAGTAGTTTTTGAGTTTATTCATTACAAACATACACACAAAAATACAAATCTTTCCTCTTTATCATATTAGTATAGATAGAAAGTACGTGAGACCAAAAAATTCGTTATGTACTTTTTTTCTGACAACTCGACTTACATATATCACTTATAGCAGGAGACAGAAATATTTATGAAAAAGAACTAAAATGTATATTGAAAGAATGTTTTACTCTACAAAAGAAAATCTCAAGTTGAACCTAGCCCACTTAGTTCACGAACAAGAATTTTTTAAATCTTGGTTTTGCTCTCCTGTAAATCTTTTTAGTTGTATAATTTGTCACAGGAGTTGACAGGAGGCATAGATTTGTATTTGTACAAATATTTATTTCCGGTCTGGGTGTCTTTCCTCGTGGATCTCGCCATCATCGTGCCTCGGAGAGCACGTTGGAGTCTTTGTTGTTGTCATAGAGAACAGTTACCCATCGTTACTCATAGTAGGGATATATCCGCCAACTCGCAGTGGGGCAGTGTGATGGATTAAGCTCCGACCTTTCTACTTGTACATGGAGAAAAAAGCCTTATCATCCATATATATTATGATAACTTCTATAACGCCTAATGTAAAAAAAATGTCTGAAAATAACCCTCACAACGATGATGGTTTTTTAAGACTTTTCTATACTACAAAACTATCCGTGCAAAGTCGGGGCAGGCCGCTAGTTGAACGTGTATTGAAGCTATGTATTTAAATAATAATGTACGATAAAATAAAAATACATTAAATGTTAGTAGTTTATTGCTAAAATAGTCTACAATGAGATTATAAAAAAACAGGTTTAAAATTGTATTATCTAGGTATTAAAAAGGCTACACAAGAGTATTGGAAATTGATCTATAAGATTCCGTTCAATAAAGTGATCAATAATGAATGATAAAACAAATAAAATTTAGTTATTTACCGACAAATAAGAGAATCAATTAAATAAATGTCAGTTCACAGTGAAATTAACAGTACAGCTAGTTTAAAAGTTATAAACAAGGGAAGAATTAGTTTCACAACACGCATCACATTCACAACGTTCACTTAATTTCTATCATGGCTTTCTTTGTATTATGGCAAGGATATCCCCAAAAGGAACTTAAATCTTTATTTGTAAAGAGAGCAAATGTTGAGATTTTTTTTTAACAATTGTTCCGAGATTTAACTGTTTATTAATATTTGTTACTGATGCGTTTGTCAATTTGATTGAATATAATTATACTCAAAGAAAGATATTCGAATCTTACACTATTATTAGATACTAAAAGATATGTGTCAACATTCTAGAATATCCATTAATTTGCAGCAGTTTATCTATAAAAATAATTGCAATCATTTTGAAATTATTGTTTATAGGTGTATATCTAGGTGCTGTTTATATGGTTAAAAAATTATTCATTTCATCTGAATCGGAAACTGGCGTAAGAATATAATAAGGCATTGAGTATTTTTAGATTAATTTGTACTTGCATTGGAGAATTTTTTCCATCACAATTTGGATGGATGGAATTTCTTTCTACTAATTAATATTCGATTGCTTCTACTTGGCTTCTACTGTTTCAAATTTAATGTGTGAATATAACATTACTGATACTGTGACTACTAAGCAAGCCGTTCGTATTGGAATTTTAGCCAAGATTCTTCATTATTAAATTTTACCCACTAATACTAATAAGTCTAATAACTGAATACGCAGGAATCACTTATCAGAACGACAAATGTACCAAAGTATGTACACATGTAGTCCAATGTGACAAAAACGACTTTGTTTTGTATTATGGCTAAAATTTCAGTACTACGTGTGTTAAATCGTGGTGTAAGATCGTTAATATCGAGTACAGTAGTGTTGAACCGCGGTGACTCGCGGCCTCGACCGCTAGGACTTCTTGCCGGTTTCGAGCAGCTTGTCGTCCGTACAAAACTTTTCCAATTGTTTCACGTAGTATGTGTTGAAGTTTAATCTGTAAAATAAAACATGTAATCACTAATTAGCCCTTTCTTCTTCCTCATTTTTTCTTTCATTAGGGGAAAGCTGTACGAGATGATCATATGAGGTAAGATGATACTTTTTAATTGCAGCGAAACTATAAACTGCATCGGGGTTTCTATTTTCGTTATTACTTAGCTCCAGATATCACCGCATTGTGTGCAAAAATTAATCAAAAATTAATTTGCTAAAACCAAATAAAAATCATATCAAGAATATATCAAGAATTTCGACCCAGCGGGATGTGGATCCATAGCTCAATTGGCAGAGCGCTGACACGATATGTCGGAGGCACGGGTTCAAACCCCGCTGGATCGAAAAATGTTGATATAATTTAAAAATGTTAATAATTTCCTCATGTGTGGGTAACACAAAAAATAAAAATAATACGAAATTGTGTGGTTATAAATTATAATCTAAGGAATGTTGATTCCAAGCTTAGATAGCTCTTGTTTTAGGCAGTCATTTACAATGATTTTTGTACTTGTAACTTTGTGTAGTGCTGGATTTAATTTTTTTTACAGTTTAATGTAGCAGAGAGCATAAAGATTATGTTATGGCCAGATAAAAAGTAGTAATAAATAAATAAACGCTTCACACACAACGGACCTCAGTAGGATTAATTATCTCCAGTATGTCCGGAAACACACACAATACACAAGCACAAGGGGAAGACCACGATAAACATCTGTATGGTAAATACAAATATTTGTCATGCTCAGGAATCGAAACCGCGACCGCTAGCGCAATAGCCAGTGCTGTGACCGCTGCGCCAACGCGTCGTCGAACATATTTTATTTTAAATAGAAGATCACTAAGTTTAATATTTTGATAATAATAACAAGTAGACAGATAAATTTACTCCCCCTAAAGGTTTTGATATCTACATTAACCTGAAAATCGTCTAAACTACAAGTATTTCTGTTACTTTTAACTTTATGTTAGCTGACATTTATAAATATAAAAAGTATTTGATCAAGACACTATAAGATAAGAACTAGGAAATATCCTAGATTACATAAAAAATAAGACACTTTTCAGTCAAATATAACAAATCTAAATGAAGTCTATACTAATGTTATAAAGAGGTAAAGCTTTTAATTTTGTTTGTAGTGGGGTAATCTTCGCAAATACTGATCCGATCATAAAAATTATTTCACTAACAGAAAGCTACACTATTCAGGAGTGACATAGGCTATATTTTATTGTTATTGGACAGAAAAAAAATAGTGAAAAATAATAGTATATGTAAATCAAGTCGGAGAAATACGAGCGAGATGAAAAATTTATTATATATTTGCATCACAAAAATAATAATGAATGCCCAACGAAGTGGGCACAGGTCGGCTAGTATACTACAAACAAAGAGATCGTTGTTTTCAATAGATGGCGTTTTACGAAAAAATTGAAGTAACTTCTAAATCTGGACATCTTATTTCGTACAAATATTGTTATAAAATTGTTCTCACCTTGCGGATATATTCAGTAGTTTGTTGGTGTTGTTATCGCGAGCCATTCTTTCAATGATCGCCAGTACGGAGAGCAACGCAGCACTGAATCTTAATCCGTATCGTGATACGGAACGAGAGAACGAATCTGCGGACCCGCCTGTTGTAGTTCCACAGCTCGAACCCTGAATTAATTCAATATTTTATAAAAAATATGTTGACATTTTACATTAAATTATAATTACTATATTTTGATCATATTATTTTAAGCCTCTTTACAACGATAAGGGTATTTTTTTTATCAATTAATATAGGAAGTAATGCGTTTATTTATAGTCATACGATTACAATTTAACTTTTATTTTTATTTCTATTTAATATTACATTAGCTACCAGTGATTCATTTAACAGCGACTTTGACTTGAAATGTTACGAGTATTTGGATAGAACCACATAAATAACCTTATTTTGTAAGTTATTAAATGACGCCATTTTGATATAGTAACTAATTATAGTAAACAACAAATATACAATCATATATATTATGTTATTTTGTTATTCACACTGAAATTATTTATTTTGTAGAGGAAACATCGTCTTATATGTATTATATTTCTATAACTCACTTCGTAGTAATCAATAGAATTTTGAAATTTTTACAAAAAAAAAATTATAACACTTTTTGAAATAAGAAATAATGACACTCTAACGCTTACAATTGAAAAGCTAAAAGGCAGTCATAAAATAAAAAAAGGACTCACCGTGATAGTCTAAACAGAAAAGTCATGAAAAGTAAAAGTAAAGTTTGTCATGATTTCGATACGTTTCACAAATACTACATGGAAGCATATGTTCATTACAATTATATTTGATTATTTTATTACAATGTGAACTTTACTTAGATGTGAACATGGCCTATTTAAAATGAGTCTGTCACTATAATGATTGATGATTAGAATTTATTCAACCAAAATTAAAGACATTAAAAAACTAATTCTTTAAAATCGTAAATCCTAAGTTTGTGTATGTTTTTGGGTGTGTGTGTGTTTATTTCTATGTCCAAGCCATATGGAACAGTTTGGTTGATATATTTCCAGCCATATCTTTCATAGAAACGACCTTTCATCATTAATTCCACTGTTGGACATGATCCTCTCTAAGTTCGCGCCAGACATCCCGATTTTGCAATCCTTATCCATTCTCCACCGGCAATCTTACATAGATCGTCGGTCCAGCGGGCCGGAGGACGTCCCACACTGCGTTTGCCAAAACGCGGTCTTCACTCCAGGACACGTCTGCTCCAACGGCCATCGGTCCTGCGACACAGGTGACCAGCCCACTGCCACTTCAACTTGCTAATTTTGTGGACTATGTCGGTTGCTTTCGTTCTCTCGCGGATAGTCTCATTGCTAATCCTATATTTGAGAGACTCCAAGCATAACCCGTTCCATTGCAAGTTAAGCGACTAAACTTGTGGACTAGTCCTTTCGTCGGGGGTTAAGACAGGGAGATGTAATATCACCGAAATTGCTTACTACTACGCTGGAGGATGTCTTTAAGACCTTGGAGTGGGGGGAACCAGGCATCAACGTTAACGGCGAATATATCTCTCACCTTCGTTTCGACGACGATATCGTCATCGTGATACCCCGGCGTGGTACCCCGGTTAATGACGGCGTTAGAGTCTCGTCAAGGCTTTTAGGACAGGTCACCCTGTGGCCTAGGAGCTTAGTCGTAATTCCGTCATCCCCTGGGGCCTTGCCGTTGCTCAAGCTTGCGTGCGCTCGACTAGTACGGCTGTCCATAAAATTTCTCGACCTTTTCTCGAATCTGATGGCGAGAGCAAAGGCTTCTCCCCAATTATCTTTGGAAAACTTTTCATCTTTCGTATTAGAGGTCTCTGCCTACAAGTTTCCGTATGGAAAAATCCTTCTGTTCTGGCGAAGCTGCTTAAGCATCGGGCATCTTGCACCTCCGCTGCATCAAATCCAAGAAAAGACCTTTCCCAGAAATTAAATGAAGCAGCTTAAGGTAGGTTTTATGAGATAGGTTTTAAAACAAAAGTTGTATCTATAAAAAGATAAAGAAAGTAAAGACCTGATGAATAGTAAAGACCTAATGAATCTAGATCTATATTTTATTCTGCTTTTTAAATACAAATAAAGACCACAACTTTATTAAAAACTACAATAAGATTATACTATTTACTAGAATTTTAATATTATATACTGATTAGACTCTACTTTTAATTAAAAATAGGCACATGTCCACAACGTTACATGATGTGACGATGCAGTGATCTAATTATGCAAGTGCACGTGTTATTCTAATAATTTTTGTGTACCTCGCTATAGTCAATATTGTCATACGTCGATCCAAGCATACTGTTAAGCTCTGCGTCCACGAAGTACTTGTGCATCTCCTTTTGCCAATAAACATGTTTTGTTTGCGTTGAACAACAATATAAATAATTGAATAAATCATAGAAATCATACATAAGGAAGAGAAGAAATTTAAAATAAAATATTGCTATATATATATTATATTTAAAAATAAATAACTAAAATAAGATTTGTTAGTACGTTTTTGTCCGTAGCATCTATTGTGTATAGAAAGCGTGTTACCATAAGCAATAAACAAAAGCTGTCATTTTTATGGCTTTTATAAGTACGCTACGGTATAGTACACGGTAAAATTTAGAAAATACCATTAACAAATATGTTTGTTTAAATCTAAAAATCTACATAACTATTACTATTTTATTCTTCCGAAACATACTTTACAGTTAAAAAAATATATAAGTAAACGAATTCAAAATACTATATTCCTTAAGTTATCTCATTACTATGTTATTTTATTTGTACCTAGCACACAGGTTGATTAGTAATTAATTTTTATTATACATATAACTTTTAATTTGTTTAAAAACAAAAATTAAAATATTTTCACATTTTTTCACGCATAAAATGTACAAATTCATCAAAAAATGTTTTAGATTAGTTGCTTCTTAATAAAATACGAGAACCATATACAATTGAACCATCGTACCTGAATAAAGGTGCAAAACTGCACGCACACGAGGCACAGCGTGGTCACAGCCTTCAGCAATTGCGGGCTCGTCAGCATACAATCACCGAGACAAGACTCGAGGAAGTCGTTATGCCGCTCCAGAACCTCGTCTACGTTGTTCACCTAAATATGTAACAAACACGCGAATAAATAATACGAAATAAGACATAAGAAACATGTAAATAAATGAATAAATCTATGTAAATAAAAAAACAACAAAAATTAAATAAATAAATATCTTTAACTATGATCTATCTTTTTGAGGTTATGTGAAAAAAGTGTAAACAAACAAGTTGTAGATCTTTTTATTACCTATAACTTTGCCATTGAACTTTTTTCCCTAGGACTTGTAATTTAGCCAGGAATCAAGATAAAAAAGTTTTTTATCCTTAACCCCCCTTCCCCTCTTCCTACCACTTCCCGAACTCAGATCGACCGTAATTTATTTTCCTTTCATTTTCGTTGTATTCTCTTTCTTTTCCAATGTGTTTCATCCTATTATAATTTTCTTTGTTTTCAAAAGCTAAAAGCACTGTTTTTTTTTCTATAAATATAAATAATACATATCAAATAAATATGAATAATACACCCAGACTCAAGCGGCAATCGAACCCACAACCATCGGAGCAGATCGCAGGGCCACTATAAACTGCGCCAAAGGGCAAGTAAATTTTTTCGAAACAAAGCGTTAATTTCAAGCTTTATTGAATTGCTTTGAAAATAATATTTGTTTTGCAAACCTTGTTTGTCAAGGAAAGTTATAGAATATCTTACGTAACGCTAGCAATGAGCTTTGTCTATATATACATCTATACAAATAAATAAAATTGGAGTGTCTGACGTCTGTTGGTAATATTAAAATAACCGCTTTTTACTAAATGCATACGGATGTATACACGGTACATATCTATACTAATATTATAAAGAGGTAAAGTTTATAACTTTGTTTGTATATACGGGGTAATCTTCGCAAATACTGATCCGATCATGAAAATTCTTTCGCTAACAGAAAGCTAGACTATTCAGGAGTGACAAGATAAAAGGAAAAAGATAAAAATATATAAAGATTTTAAATCAGCAGGATTTGAACCTGCGCCCTCTGACTTGCCGTGTCAACAATTCAATCTAATCAAGCATTATTAATTATTATTTGCCTTAGAAATTAATTGGTGATTTTAAAACATTAATTATATTTATCTGATTTGCTGAAAATAGTGTGAGTGTATTGGAACATATCAAATTTCACCGTACCCTTCTTATGTGAAATGGATTATAACGCCCAACGAAGTGGGCACGGGTCGGCTAGTACTTACTAAAATAACATTTTTTGCAATTTTTGTCTGTCTATTTGTTCGGACTAATCTCTGAAACAGCTGGATCGATTTTGACGGAACTTTCACTGGCAGATAGCTGGTGTAATAAGGAGTAACTTAGACCACTTTTATTTTAGAAATTTATTTATTTTATAACTCTGCGAACCGAACAATAACTTTTGTTAAATTCCACGCGGACGAAGTCGCGGGCACAACTAGTATCCTATAAATTACAACGCGAGTGTCACCTTACAGGTTGCCTTTGCCTAGTATACATGAGATAATTCAGATGAGTTGTTTCTTTCAATACGTGATATACCTACCTATCGGACTAATTTCATTCTTGTTGCATTCAGTAGGTACCTAGTTCATCACAGTCGATTATGTGATATTGTGACATACAACATTATAAGCGAATTGTAACTGAATGATAAGGGTTATACTCCGTATACTCAGACTATTTTATTCAATTTCGATTGAGATTGATTATTATTAAATTGCATGAATTAATAAAAATTTTTGACTGTTCTGGCTGCTTATACATATAGTCAACAGTATCGAATTGAAATTACATATTAATCGCCATTAACGGGCTTTTGTGTTAGCATCTGAACCGTCAGATCAATGTTACTGAGGTGTGGTGGAAAGGCTTACAGTTTGTAATATTCAGATTTTAGATCCACTAATAAATATTTTCACAAAAAAATTTGTTCGCTCCGAACGGAAATCGAAACCGCGGGCGTTGGAGATAAAGTCACACATGTTATCACTACAATAGACTAGAACAATCGTCTACTTGTTATCTTTTCTCGCTTCAGCCTGTAATATCCCACTACTGGGCATAGGCCTCTTTCCCCATGTAGGAAAAGGATCAGAGCTTAATCCACCACGTTGCTGCTATGCGGGTTGGCGGATATATCTTTTCTACACAGCGAGAATTTGGAGATTGGTATCCTCTTCCATTACACAATGAGTAACATTATATCAAAGTAACACAGGCTTTAAAACATAGCGTTCGGACTAGATATAGCGGCACAGTAGCCATATAGCAAATAGCCATTTTAAAGAATGCTTGTGCTACATTGTCGATAAGAAATATTATCTCTTTTCAAGTGGTACCAACATTTTTTCTAATATTTTTGTTGATAAAGAAAATATAACCCAACCCCCACATGTAGGTATTCTTTGAACAATGGTACTATTCGAAACAGTGACTAATGTAACCTTGTGACGTTTGATCAGAAGAAAAGAAACGCCTACATTGGTCTACAAGGTGCTCCGCCCACTGTAAAAACTTACGACGAAAAGTTAAAAAAACCTTGATTAATGAAATACAAATAACTATGAATGTTAAACTACAAGGAGACAACTATACCTACTCAGAGTAAATAAAATTAATACTTAATAATGTACGTGTATCGTTTAAAACGTAGCATTTAAAATACACAGAGGGGTCGAACACTTACTACTCGACATTGTTAACCATAACGAATTAATAAGACATTAAGTTTCCATAACGAGGCATGGTCAATAGTTCGGTGATTCAGTCGGTTTTGAATGCAGTATAGTAACGTAGAGCAATATGAGCGGTAATTGTGTTCGCTGGTAGCGCAGGATCAGCAAGTCTCGCCTCCCACTCGCCTGCGCGCGCGCACCGCCTCACTCTGACATCGAGCTCGAGTGGCACGGTTGCGCAGAAGCTATGTTAACCAATAACAGGCAAAGTCAGTGAACAAGTGCTAGTGACTGTGGAAATATTCGGTGGTGTCATTGTTTTCTCGTTATTCAGGTGGGTTTGAAATTCTATATCAACTAAGGTTCGATGAAACGTATAAGGGCTGCTTGTTGTTTCGATGTGAGGTAGAAGTTGAACACAGTTTCATTTGCGGACATGTTTTTCTCGAGGTCAAATTTAAATAATAGAAATTTTGATTTTTATTACATTAAACAACTTCATAATCATCATCATCAAATTTATAAAGCAAAATCTTGAAAAATCTAAACAATAGAAGACAAAGGTAACGAAAAAGTATCTTCAATTAGGTACAACTTGAATCTTGAGTAGGTACTTATGATATTTGAAAACATTTTAATAATATACATCTTCTCGATTAACTTTGTTACTATTTATGTAATATACTAAGCTCAAGTAAATTATTTAGTTCCGTAAAAAATTACAATTGCTTGAAAATACCTTTTGTATTTGAATTGCAAACGTCGCAAAACTTTCATGATTTCGTAAGAATTATACGATTTAAGGTAAAGTTTACCATATTGGGCAATATAACCAACATATGTGGGTATAAACATTGAATTGGGATATTAACATACGTCGACTGAAGCCCTCGAACAAGGTCGATGAGGTGACGTCATTGTATTTATGATGATGCAGGACATACGGGTCGGCGACTAGATCTCTCGGCGGGACAAGTTGTGCCAATTGATAAAGTGGGCTAACTTGAACACATGAGTGCTATATTAAATGTTCAACGACATATCCGGCGTTAGCTTACAATAAAACATTGCACATTTTACATCAAGTCCGAGGCATACTGTTAATAAACTGGTTAACCTTAGCCTGGGTACTATAGACGATTGTTTTTCATCGAGGGAATAGGAGGCACTGCGGTTATAACTAATACTTATTTACATGTTTGTGGCTTTAGTATCGTGGATTAGTAATAATTTTAAATTTCAACAGAGTATTCAAGTCTGTTATTTTTAAGATTATTTTAAGCTCAAACAATGCTAAACATAATATTCTTTCGTTTTATCAATTGTTAAATATACGTGTGTATCTAGTATCTACACATAAAAGCACCTGCAGTTTATCATCCGAAAACGTTTGGTTTTTCATGTATAGTTGTATACCATTTTATTACACTGATATGTCCTTTACCATTTCAAAATATTTATATATAAACAATTTTTCTTACTAAATTCAATATTCTATCTAAATTTTTTTCTCGGTAACAAAACATATTGTGGTAGTCGTTTATATTTCAATATTATAAATATGACCTTTACAAAACGATAAAAACTAAATAAAACCTTATAACTAAATACTGGTCGGTTGGTCTAAGCGGTTGGTGCAATTTTCGGTGATTCTACTTTCTGCTCTGGGGTTTGTTTAGTATCCTGCCCCGTGTTTGTGTGTAATGTATATTTTTAAACACATGTATTAATTATTTGTGATAGATATGTACATTTAATACGAATTTAATATAAATGCATTAACTTAAGCCCGTTGTTATAGCATGTACCTAATCATAATGGAAACTACAATGGTTAAGAAATTGTTTAATTACCAGATCAATTTAATATAACAGGCGCAAGACAGTAAACTCTAAATAAAAGACGGCGTAATTAATATTAATCCGTTATTGGGCTTGAGATTAATGTCTTTAGCGTAACGAGACTTACGTTTCGTTATTTTGTTATTATGATCTATCAGCAAAACTTAAACAATAAATAAATAAAATTGGAGTGTCTGTTTGTAATATTAAAATAACCGCTTTTTACTAAATGCATATAGATGTATACATGGTACATACCAAAATAACATTTTTCACAATTTTTGTCTGTCTGTCTGTTTGTTCCGGCTAATCTCTGAAACGGCTGGACTGATTTTGACGGGAAAGCACTGGCAGATAGCTGATGTAATAAGAAGTAACTTAGGCTACTTTTATTTTAGATTATTTTTATAACTGCGAACTGAACAATAACTTTTTTGTTAAATTCCACGCGAAGTCAGCTAGTAGGTAATAAATAAACGATTCACACTCAACGGCCTCTAGTAGAATTATTTCCTGTTTCGGGGGTCCGGAAACATACACAAGCACAAACGCCCAGACCATGGCAAACATCTGTATGGCCAATACAAATGTTTGCCATGTGCGGGGATCGAACCCGCAACCGCCAACGCAACAGCCACAAACCAGTGCTGTGACCGTTGCGCCAACCTGCACCTGTAATAGTTAGGGCGCCTTCAAATTTGAAGGCGCCCTTAGTCGTTATTTGGTATAGGTATGTTATAATTTCAGTGCATAAAATAAGTCCTATCTGTTAGTTTATTAATTTAGTGCATTGTTCATATGTATGACCAAATGTACCTAATTGTCTGATGTCATATTTCAATAGACAGCTGACATTAAAACTAAATTAATCGCCTTTATGAAAAATGGTTGCCTGCCATTTGTCAATGACCTTAAGCCCTAAAGGTGCGGAATTCTAATGACAGGTGTTTTACTTTCAAAATCAAAGCAATCTTATTCGGACGTCAATTTTTGCTATAGGTTACTTGTTTCCCACGACTTTCGCGTGATCTAACCAGCATGTTTGTGCAGTTTAATTTGTAAATTATGATCGTAACGCGATTAGATATTCAGTGTGACGAATGGTTTTACTGATACTACTGAAATACATGCGGGTCTTGTTTACTAAACATCAAAATAATAAACGTTTTGTTCGTTTAAATATGTGTTTATATTTCGAATCTATAATTATTAATTATATTAATGAGATAGCTGTCTGTGCCCGCGACTTCGTTCACGTGGAAATTAACAAAAAAGTTATTTAAAATTAATAAATTTCTAAAATAAAAGTAGCCTAAGTTACGCCTTATTAGATCAGCTATCTGCCAGTGAAAGTCCCGTCAAAATCGGTCCAGCCGTTTCAGAGATTATCCGCAGCAAACAGACAGACAGACAGACAAAAATTGTAAAAAATATTATTTTGGTATATGTACAGTAGGTATACCATATGCATTTAGTAAAAAGCGGTTATTTTAATATTACAAACAGACACTCCAACTTTATTTATTTGTATAGATGAAATAAAATGTTTAATTATTTTTTTCTTAAATATAAGTTTAAATTCAATAGTATTTTATTTTTTCTCTATCCGTAGTACACATGTCACCTTAATAAATAAAGTACCTGGGTGAGGGTGACCGAGCCTAGCTCGGTATTTTCATTTTATTTTTTGTTTTTCTTTTTTTTTCTCGGTATTTTTATATTTTAATTTTATTTAAATAATAAATCACGAGTGAAATTAAAAAAAAAGAAAAAAAATTAAACTGGAGACTGAGATTCGAACTCGGGTCAACACGATTTGACACCCGCCGATTTCCTAATTACGCTATTACAGCTATGTTTTCAGTAGTGAAATTAAGCTTCGTATTCTAATGATATTTTTTCATTGCCTAAAAACAGGGATAAAACGACATTTTTTTAAAATGAATCCTAGCTAGATCAATTTTTTGCCCCCGAAATCCCCTGTATACTGAATTTCACGAAAATCGTTGGAGCCGATTCCGAGATTCAAATTCTATATATATATATATATACAAGAATTGCTCGTTTAATAGTATAAGATACTGCAACGATGACTACATTTCGCCCACGCCGGCCACAAGACCAAATAGGGTTTAGAGAATAACGCATAGTCGCATAATACACTCTCATTTGCCACATGAATATATTATTGACTTCCGTTACAGAAACCAATAAACGGTTACCAGCACAACACAGCCGAATTTGGCGACAAAGCTGTTATCACCTCAAGTCACAAGCCCTCATAGGCTATTCCAACCCAAACACGACCATCATATTTGGTTGTGTTAATTATATGTAAAAATTGTACCAGAAACAAAAACTCATGAATAATAAAGACGAAATATTTATAGTAACATCAAATGTAACTCTTTCTCCTTTTATGAATAAGATGAGAGTAATAAAACTCATTATATCCGAAACGTAAAGCGATATTACAAGTACGAAAACAATATAAAACTAAAACATACGAAGCGAGCAAATTCGTCTGGGGCCCGTCGTGCGTAACGACAGATGGAAAGTGTTTAGCGCTGGTAGGTATGAGTGTAGCTGTGATCTCTGTAAAAACTGTTCATCAGAAAAACGAGTGACTGCGCGTCTGCATCGCTCCAGCGATTCAAAATAGAAACTCAAAACGGCATTTCATCCGAACTTCGGAGTATCGTTAATGATCATTTTACATCATTTTTATGAGCTATAACATACGGGAGCCTAACAGACCAATATAATGTACCTACTTGTATCGTAATTGCTGGTATCGAATTGAAGTGTATAGTGTATACATGCATAATGTTTACTCGTAGCGTGAAGTGATTCCGATAGGAAAATATTGATATTTTTGTACCAACACCGTTCAGTTTCTTAGGATCATAAATTTTATAGTAGGTACGCGTACTGTCAGATAAAACAAAACAGAGGACTCAATTTTGTAGGTACTTTCTAACAAACAAAGCTATAAGTTATTACCACGTACTTAGAGTAAATTTACAGCGAAAGTGTTAAAAAACCGATAACACTTAGAACCGCCAATATTAAGCACAATGTTGACAAAAAGCCCCGACTCGCTCGTAGGAACGCCACCGGTCCAAATTGAAATATCGTGTGCGGAACGGAAGGCTTTTACTGCTTAGTTGGTCAAGTGCCGGATGTGTGGCAACCATAACTAATTCCCAACAGATTTTAAACCATATATCTTTTAAAGAGATCAACATTACAAAAGCATACCGTATTTCACGAGATCTTCCTTTTGTTAGTGTTAGAAGTCACGATTGTACAGATCTCTTAATCTTATTGGAGTAAGTATGTCGTAACCAGCATAATGTTAGTTTTGGACAAGTTATCAGTTTATTTGTAAAGAATATTCGGAAAACCTACAACAATACTCTTAGTTTATATCAAAGTAAATCACCTTTATTATTATACACGATCTAAATTACCTAAAAATATAATGTCCGTATTAATTATAAACTGGTTCTGTTACGCTACACAAGTCTGTGTTTTATGAATTATTTACATAATAAGGAACTATACCGATATTTTTAATGCTTTGTAACCAAAACAGTGCCAACAGAACAGAACCTTATTATGAAACTTTTATGCTATTCGTCCGTACTTACACGCATTTGAAATTTTCACTAGATAAGTGTTAAAACTGGCCAGTAGCGAAAAATAATAGAAAAATTAAATAAAAAGCAATAACTTACAATTTTTTTTGCGATTTGGAAGCTCAATCTCTACAAAGACGTGAGTGATTCGACTTGCATTTCGGCGATTTTTAAACAAATTATCTTAAAATGGTTATTTTATAATAAGTGTAATAGTGTATATAAATATATAAATAATCTCCTCTGCCTTGTTTTCAGTATCATTTGAATAACTTTGTGTTTATTTCTTTTTATAATGCTTGATATTTCTTAATTTAATTGTATTAATATTAATTCATTAAAATGGAAGTTTTCTAATAATCAATATATTATTTAGATTAATATATCCATCTAATATTTTAAACGAGCAATTCTTGTATAATATATACAAATAATCTGAATTTCGGAAACTGCTCCAACGATTTTCATGAAAATTAGTATACAGGAGGTTCGGGGGCGATAAATCGATCTAGCTAGGATAATTTTTTTAGAAAATGTCGTTTAAAAACTTCTACGATATCATTAGAATACGAAGGTAAATTTCGCCACCAATTAGGTACAAGGTTATAATAAATAGCTCAGGTGGAAAATTGGGCGGTCCCGAAACGAGAAGACCCCGGTTCGAATTCATATGTCTCCAGTCCGAATTTTTTTTTTCAAGTTCCTTCTTTTGTGAAAAAAAAAAACTATTATCAGTAGCGCTTTTTCAACGCAACTAATTCGTATCTAATATTTTTTATTATTATGTCGGTAAGATTAAATATTATTTCAAAACACAAGATTTACCAATAAAAAGTTACCGAGCTAAGTTCGGTCATCCAGGTACTGTATAACGTTAACTGATATTTTATTATTATATTTTAAAATATAGCTAATAGTTCACAATAGTAACTATAGTAAGAATGATTACTCACTAAAATATAATTAAAACGATATAAACTTCGCAAATATTTACTTAAAATAAGACACACAATATTTTTATTTTAATGAAACTAAGTATATTTAAGTAGTTGAGAACGAAATATTTAAAATGAGATCACTTCCCTAATTGAAAAACGGTAAAGTTATATAGATAACAAAAAAAAAATACTATAAATAACATTACCTATTGAAATTACTGTTAGACATTTTATGCATATCTAAATAACTAAAAAAAAATGAATTACGAAATAATGTAATATAAAATATTCATTCTTAGTTTTTTTTAAGATTCAAGGTACAGCGGACGACTTTTTCTATTACACAATAAAATTAATTTAATAAGTCCCACGTATGGAACGGAAAAAGCGTAAACAAAACGAGCTCGTACTTAAAAATATGTGACAACAACGGATGTTGGTAATGATAATTGTCCGGTCGATCACGATACAACTCAGTAAGTGTTCTACGGACATTTCTCCAATCTCCATATCACTACATATTATCACTAGATATTATAAAACAAAGTCGCTTCCCGCTGTCTGTCTGTCTTTCTGTATGTATGCTTAAATTTTTAAAACTACGCAACGGATTTTGATGCCGTTTTCTTTAGTAGATAGAGTGATTCAAGAGGAAGGTTTTTATGTATAATACATGCATAATATAGTTGAGGAACACTGATAGTTTTGCAACCGTGCGAAGCCGGGGCGGGTCGCTAGTTTTAATATAAATAATAATACATTTAAAACACCTGCTTTTAATGTTAAATACGTTAAAAAAACTCATTAAAATACCTATATAACGTGCATTTACAATAAAACTAAACGTCTAAATTAAAAATAAACAAAATAAATATCTAACGCTAAAATAAGAATCTCCATGTCTTATCCCATGAATCAAACATATTTAAACAAACAAAGCGCAAAGGCGATTGTATTTGCTGACAGATTAACGGTACAAAACGCTGAGAATGTGTGCAAAGATTTGGAATTAAGCTAAATAGAAAAAAATATTAAACAATATAGAATAGAATATTTAGTGGTAGATACAACTTCAATAACTCCAGTTGATAAAAATAATGTATAGTAATAAATTATGTGGATTACGTTTCAGCCTGTAATATCCCACTGTTTGTTACCACTGCGCTAAAGCGTAAAAACTTTAAGTTAAACATTCCATAGTGAAAAGTTTTATCTCATGTACAAATAATCGCATTTTCGTAGAGTTAGCTGAAGGAAATAAAGCGAAGCAAAATGTTAATAGCTATCACTACTGGTACTGGCCACTGATGATATCATTTATGTTTTCGATAATTCCTACATTAGTAATTTATGGGAGCAATTAGATGTTAAATACGACTGAGATCTCTTTAAGAGAAAGAAAGAACATTTAAGATAAAATATCAATATGTAGCTTCCTAAATTGAGAGATCTAGACATAAAAAACAAGCTTTTTGTCTCCAGAATATTCAGGGGAATATTGACTATGTAAATTGATGTACCTACTTACTCTTATGCACAGTTGTAAGAAGAGATACTATATAAATTAAGTTATAAAAAAGTAAAAAAAATGTGCCATAACCTTCGATAAATAGATCGAAGTATTGTCTCAGTAATTTTTTTTAAAAATTGTTAATTTATTATTTTTTTAACCGATACTTTTTCAATGATAAATACAAAATAGGTCATTACAAGCCACTGCTCCCACCTTTAGCTTAATTCAATAGCCATTTAAGTTACTGCAAGAAAATATCATGGGTCACTAAGAATATAACTGTAACTATGTATGTTGTAATTTAAAAGTAGGTACTTATTGCTTATTTTCAATGACCATACACACAAACACAGACTATTGTTGTTATATATATTTTTTTACTTTTGATATTTCATCTTCTTCATTCTTTTATTACTAAGTTGCTAAAACTAAATATATATGAAAACTAGCTTCTGCGCGCGACTTCGTCCCCGTGGAATAAAAGGGAAAAAAAACCCGATTTTGAAACATTCTTCATTGGTGCTACGCTCCTATTGGTCTTAGCGTGATGATATATAGCCTATAGCCTTCCTCGATAAATGGGCTATCTAACACTGAAAGAATTTTTCAAATCGGACCAGTAGATCCTGAGATTAGCGCGTTCAATCAAACAAACAAACAATCAAACAAACAAACTCTTCAGCTTTATTATATTATAGTATAGATGTTAAGCTATTTATGATTTTCTTGCGTGAATTAATTGTGAAACATTTCGCATATTTTAATAATGAAAATCGAATCTAAGTCTAATCTACGAGATATAAGCAAATAAAGGTACAAATACATAAATCTCTAAAATAATTCCACAATCAGTTTGATTTCAGCGCAGGTGATGTCTTACAACAGGTCTCGATCTGACAAAAGCGAACACATTGTTGATTTCGTGAACATGTGTAGCGTCTCCCTACTAACGTTTCAATGACTGAGCATCGCATTATGTAAATACAATTCCTCTTTGAACAATATCCGAAACACATGAAACAAATTTTAATTGAACAGAAGCAAATGAACTTTCGACATAAGTCATACGTTATAGCAATAAATTATTATTATTATTGTTTTTATCTTAATTTATTTTAAAGTGGCTTGATAAATAAAATGAAAAGTACCTGGGTGACCGAGCCTAGCTCGGTATTTTCATTTTATTTTTTGTTTTTTTTTTCAGTATTTTTATATTTTAATTTTATTTAAATAATAAATCACGAGTGAAATTAAAAAAAAAAAGAAAAAAATTAACCTGGAGACTGAGATTCGAACTCGGGTCAACAAGATTTGACACCCGCCGATTTCCTAATTACGCTGTTGCAGATATGTTGACAGTAGTGAAATTAAGCTTCGTATTCTAATATTTTTTCATTGCCTAAAAACAGGGATAAAACGACATTTTTTTTAATGAATCCTAGCTAGATCAATTTTTTGCCCCCGAAATCCCCTGTATACTGAATTTCACGAAAATCGTTGGAGCCGATTCCAAAATTCAAATTCTATATATATATATATATATATATATATATACAAGGTGTGGATGACAATAGAACGATAATTGAAAACACCGTTAGTACTAGTATAAAGAAGTATTTCAAAACCATCAGATAAGTCCTAACATCAAAATCAAAAAAAAAGATTTTTTCAAATTTTATAACATCATTTTTGTAACTACAGGATCACTGACCTGTTACACGCGTCATCGCGCGGTGATCGGTCGTGACCTTCTTTCTACGCGGCAAAGTCACGTAGAAGTGGTATGTGCTTGTACCTACAAAACTTCATTATTTTGATTGAATAAAAAATAGTAAGTTAGAAAAGTAAATTAAAATAAATTGTTACGCATTTAAAATTAAATTGAATAAAAAACTATTTGATTTAAATTTTCTCAAACCATCAATTTTTTTTTTAAATATGCAGAACTGATCAGTAGCCGATACTGAATAAGTTATTTTTTTTTAAACATTAGTTATTATAATATTATTTGGTCTGCGAACTGTCACTAAATGGAAATGATTAAAAATTTTGCCTTTTTTTTGTGGCAGTCGATCCCATATCCATTATTTTTATGCTCAATCTTTTTAAAAATAATAATAGCTGTCCTTGAGTCGTTAACCGCCGGTTTTAGGGTAGGTCAGGTCTTTAGTATGATACATACGTAGAAATTTTAAAAAATTAAAAATCATAATTTGTGACTAAACTACTGGATGTATTTTATTGATTTTTTGTATGTGGGCTTGGAATGTCATTACATATACGCTGTCCAAGTTATCGTTGTATTATAATCCCCACCCTGTATATACAAGAATTGCTCGTTTAATAGTATAAGATTTTCACCTATACCCCGTCCGGCGACTAATGATCTTTTTGACACTTCAAGAAATTTTGTGTGTGCCTCAGTCAAGTCAGTGACTGCCTCACACGTTATTTATTCGATTCGAAATAATAATCGATTTTTATTTAAGAAGAACTTTAAATCGATTTAATTAAATACATTTAGTTTAAAAATATTATTTATTTATGCGTTTATTAGTTTTTTTAATTATAAATGAAATACATATATAAATAATAAATAAATGAATTAACAGAGTTATTGCTCTTTATTCTTGGTTTGCAATTAAATTTCAAGATTTCGACTTTATCCCTTGCAAGTAATCAATCTTGGGGTCATAGGTATTATTTTTATTTCCTTTTTTGTATTAAATTTATAGAAACAATAATCACATGACGTAAAATTATTTTTATCATAATTATGATCGATTTATTATCGATTTATTATTTCAAGAACTGTTTCATAGTCTGTGGTTGTTTGTTATGCACAGGGTACTTCACTCAATCAATCAAATCGTTAAAGTATGACATTACTGTAAAATTTTTAGTACGTTATTCCGGAAAAAAACTGTAATTTATAGGCGTGAGCTGTCAAAAAGCTATTTAGTCGCCGGACGGGGTATAAGTGTATTATTTTCCCTTTCGAATAATAATTATGACGACACTATGTATCGATATTTTTTAATTTGCTCTGCAAATAGCTTAAACTTGCTTTAGTATTTTATGGGGGTTACCTATTGTCAAATAGCAGAAAAAGTAGAGAAATGTGATTTAATGATGCCGTCGATTGCTAATGTTTTAAATACTTACTTTAATACTTTCTAATATTACAATCTACAGACAATATAGCACAGCACGTTCACTTCGTAGCGATAAAAACCAAAATTTATCGTAATAACATTTATACTACAATGTAATAATATACCTACTACTAATTAATTTTGAACAATTATGTCATAGTGTTTCAAGGCGAGATTTAGTAACTTAGTCATAGTGTACTAACAAACGAGGCCAAAACAAATATTTTTGCTTTATACACCAAAAGCCATATACCTAACAAATGAAACTGCCATCATTGGTCTCTATAGGATTTTTCGAATGATACCTGTTTACAAAAGTTCTCGTTAAAAAGTGTTAATTTTCTTGTGTAGACCCACCTCGAGTTTAGGTATAATATTTATATGTTCATATATTGTCATATGTATACTCGTCTATACAAATAAATAAAATTGGAGTATCTGTTTGTAATATTAAAATAATCGCTTTTTACTAAATGCATATGGATGTATAGTGTATACACGATACATATACCAAAATAACATTTTTTACAATTTTTGTCTGTCTGACTGTCTGTCTGTTTGTTCCGGCTAATCTCTGAAACGGCTGGACCGATTTTGACGGGACTTTCACTGGCAGATAGCTGATGTAATAAGGAGTAACTTAGGCTACTTCTTTAAATTTATTTATTTAATAACTCTGCAAACTAAACAATAACTTTTTAAATTCCACGCCGACGAAGTCGCGGGCACAGCTAGTATATACGAGTATAATAAAACAGGCATTCAATTGATCACCTTATGAACAACTGAGTGTGCATGTCAAACATACATACATACATATAATCACGCCTCTTTCCCGTAGGGGTAGGCAGAGACCACTTCTTTCCACTTGCTACGATCCTTACATACTTGTTTCGCTTCGTCCACTTTCATTATTCCTTTCATACATGCTCTTCGGTTTAGGGTACTCTTGACCTGGCCTTTTTTCAAGACGTCACCGATTTGGTCTTGAAATGTCCGCCTAGGTCTACCCCTTCCAACACTCCCATTCACACTTGCCTTATACACTTTTTTCGTCAATCGCTCTTCATTCATTCTCTCAACATGGCCAAACCATCTCAGCATACCCTTCTCAATTTTTGTCACTACATCTTCTTTCAGACCACAACGTTTCCGTATCTCACTATTTCTAACCCTGTCACTCAGTTTAACTCCTATCATACTTCTCAACGCTCTCATGTCAAACATATAATATATCTATTTATTTCTTAAACCTATTCAATCATGTAAAAAAGTCGGGAAATTAATAATCAGGAAACGTCCAAAAATTCCAAATTTAAAAACCTTTAAAAATATAAAGGTTTGTTTCACATGAACGTGAGAAATAAAATTTAATTTAGCAATTAAGCCGCAAACACATAATATGATGGTGAGAGCAAATGGGAGCAATTACTTGATACTAGTAAGCGGACGGCGGCGGCGGCGCGTGCTATACGAGAATAGCATTAATTTTATGGCATCGCGAGAAATTCAGAATAATTGCACCTTCATTACGCTCTTCGACCCATATTAAAGAAGCTCATTATAAACCGTGATGAAATCGACTTTTTAATTTAATTTTCATCAACTTCACTCTCTAATTTATAAACACTTCTCTCTGATATTTCTTTGTGTAGCTATAATAACTTTATATTTTTATGCATTTTTTTTGTTGAAATTTGGAATATCAAATAAGTGAAACCAAGAAAATAAAATTAATTTGCTTGGCATAATAATTTAAAACAATGTACCTAATGCTAGTATTTATTTATATAAAAATCATTGAAAATTCGCTCCAATGATTTTATAGTGATTTTATAAGATACTAAAACATACGTAATATCAAACAATAAATTAAATGACAGACTTTAAAAAATATTATTAGATCATTTAGAAATTCGAAAACTGCTTAAGCATACTTGTATATTTTCTCATTGAATTATCTAAGCTTTCATTACTAAGTAAACTGTGAGCGTAAACCTGTATCTTGTTATTTCAAAGATTAACACGTAGCCTACAGCTCCCTTATACAGATCATCTTACATTCACACGAATGTTTGTACTGTCATTTAGCATTTTTAATCAAATTGACAACGATATGCACATATTTAACCTTGGTACTTTATGGAACTACTGCAAAGCTATTAACAATATTTGAACATGTGCCCAATTGATAATAATTGAAAGTAATTGTTTAATAGTAGTAATTAGTGGTTTCAATTAAATAATAAGAGTACCTAATTGATTTATTTTATAAGAAAATCGGTTGACCTAAATAAGGGACAAAATCTTCTTGTTTTACAGATGCCAGTGTGTTATGAGACATGACGGGAGACAGTTACGAGATGAACAGCAACCGCCTGTCGCGAGGCGGTTCGCTCTTCGGAACTGACCCTCAAGTACAACTCAGAACCGCCCTTCGCAATAACGACTTTGCGACTTTTAAGAAACTCGTCAGCTATGGAGCAGTTGATCTAGAACACGTTTATCAATATCCTGACTATAAAACTTGTCTTGAAATAGCCGTTTCGGAACCTAATAGAGTTGAATTTGTGAAACTTTTATTACAACACGAAGTACAAGTAAACAAAATAAACGAGACTCACGCTGCAGCTCCAATACATTTTGCAGTAGAAAACAGTAATGTTGAAGCATTGGCAGCTCTTTTAGAAGACGACAGAATAGATGTAAACTTAAAATGTAAGGGAAACACTGCGTTGCTTATGGCGATCAATAAAATACAAGATATAGATGAAGAGCGTGAACGTGAATTAGATCTTTTTGAAGATATAGTAGAAAAGCTTCTTAAAGCTGGCTGTAACGCTAATGCTCCTGATTCAAAAGGTATTACACCTGTATATTCTGCTGCAAAACAAGGCCTTGAAAGAGTCGTCACATACATTTTAGATTATTCTAAGGACCCAATTGATTTGGATTCTTATAAAGACATTAGAGGTAGATCGGCTAGATATTATTTACAAGAGGCTTTTCCTCATCTCATTGCTAAATTCGATTCAATGTCAGAGAGTGAAGATATAATTGATGTAGATAAATTATTTTCTTATCTAAGCAGACACGAAGAGGATAACTTTATTCGAGACTTTACGAAGCTTGTTAAAAGAAATGAACATCGACCCATGTTAGCTGCTAACAATGGTTCAAATACAATGTTGCAAATAGCAGCCGATAAAGGCTTTGAAAAAGTCGTATTAGTGTTGCTTAATTCTGGAGCAGATCCAAATGCCACATGCTCTGGCAACAGTAATCGTCCAATAGCTTTGGCTTGTCACAATGGGTATTACAAAATACTTAAAATGTTTATCGATAATGAATCTACTTTATTCGACTGTGTTAACACCGAGTCTCTTATTCAAATAACAGTAAAAGGCATGCGATCCGCTGTGAACAGTCCGAAAGTAGATTTTAAAGGCTGTTTAGATTTATTATTAACCCACCCTAAAATGAACATAAATATAAATCACCAAGATTTAAAAGATAATACGGCATTACATTATGCTGCTAGAAATGGGGACAGCGATACTGTGTTGGAATTACTTAGAAAGGGGGCCTGTATCGGCTTACATAACAAGTTCAATGAGCCACCTTTGGCAGATATAAATGTTAAAACTCTTGAGACATACTTAGATGAATGTATTACGACGAATAGCGAACGACCCAGCGACGACGATTACGAGATTCACATAAAATATAGTTTCCTCGTATATCCCAATAATTCTTTAGAAAACGAATTATGTAAGGTACCACTAATGGATAACTCAAACAATAACAATAGCGATCCTAAAGAATATGGCGCTATACTAGCTCCAGAAACAGAAGCACTTTTGTACATGACTAGAAATGAGGAGTTACGTCCACTTCTTAAACATCCAGTAATTACTAGTTTTCTTTATTTAAAATGGCATCGAATAAGTAGTCTTTTCTACGCAAACATTACATTTTATTCCCTCTTATGGTTATGTTTAGTTTTATATATTATATTGGGATATGGAGTTGAAAAACAACAAGCTAAATCTGTTGAAATGTTAAACATTGTGACACATGTCGGAGCTATTATTGGTTTAATTCTTTTAATTATAAGAGAATTATTTCAATTCTTGGTTTCACCAACGAGGTATTTACAGAGTTTTGAAAATTGGATGGAGATCGCTTTAATTTTTGTAACAGGTTGGATTGTTAGTTATGATTCAGCACAAGAACCCACAAAACAACAGTTGTCTGCAGTTGCTATTCTATTATCGTCAGCCGAGCTCGTTTTACTTATTGGTCAATTTCCCACTCTATCTACATATATTGAAATGTTACGGACGGTTTCATGGAACTTCTTCAAATTTTTACTATGGTATTGCATTTTAATTATTGCTTTCGCTCTGACTTTCTACACATTGTTCAGAAAAGAAGAAGTAAATGACGATCAAATACCACCAAATCCTAACAAAACTGGTCAGGAAGAAGAAGAAGAGGACTTTTTTGAGGATCCAGGACGATCTTTATTTAAAACGATAGTCATGTTGACAGGTGAATTTGATGCTGGATCCATTAAATTCAGTACATTCCCAGTTACGAGTCATATTATTTTTATTGTATTTGTTTTTATGGTACCTATTGTGCTATTTAATTTACTAAATGGCTTGGCGGTAAGTGACACTCAGGAGATAAGGGCAGATGCTGAATTAGTTGGACATATTTCACGAATCAAACTAGTATCTTATTTCGAAAGCGTACTTATCGGTAAAATGTACAAAAAACCACTGAAATGCTGGTCATGGTTACCACGATATATACAAGACTTAAACATAATTAAGCCACAAATGCTTTGCATAAAGCCGTTCGCAAGGAAAATTAGCTTATTTCCTTTCTTTTTGCCAAAATATCGAATCATTGTAAAACCCAATCAAGATAATAGAATAGAAATTCCTCACCCGGAGTCCATTGGCAAGTTTGGAGATGATTATGAAGACATTGAAAGCGGCAAATGTTGTTTTGAACGGTGTCAAGCTTACCGTTTGGACAGAAAAATTGTCAAAAATGCTAAGATTGTTATAAATAAGAAAAACTATGTATCGGAATTCGACGAAATTAAAAATAAACTTTCTAAATATGAAGAGAAAATTACGAGTCTTGAGAATACGTTAAAAAAAGTACTTCAGAAAATATAATGAAATATATTTTCGTATTATGTTACTTCATATATTCCATTAATTACTTTAACTTTTTAATTTTTATTTTTATTTAAAAAAATGTATATCTGTTTCAATTTTCAATTTTTATCTTTTAAAATATTTATTAATTTTATAAAATTTTGTAATACTTATAAAATATACATTTGAAATACTTTACGTAGAATTTTATTTTAACTATTAAAATACTTGAAAAAACATTACATATCTTTCAAATCACAAAAGGTGTCGCATAAACTCAATGAGTTTTTAATCCACCTGCGCCATCGACATTAGTTTGAAGTTTACCAATGATTACATAACTTTATAAAATACTAACAACTAACATTAGATTTTAAAATAAGATTATTAATTAATGTTTATACGAAGGGTCTTGATAAAAACTAACAGTAAGTTAAAATAATGTAAATTGTATCTGTTAACTCATTATATTATACGAGCATAATATTAACCTAATTAAATTAATCAAAATAAATTTTAGCGTTAACGAAAAGGGGGAATTTAAAAATGCGCAAGCTATGACAGTCGCTAGAAAGTATGTAGTTTTCTCAGGCTTGATACTAAAATTTCAGAAATGATTCATTTTATAAAATCCTTACTATATCTTATCAAACAATTTATACCAAGTATGTATTACATAGCATATTTATAAAGATAAATTTATTAAAGAAATCATTAAATACAATAATTGTGTTTGCTAGCAAAAGAAAAAGAACGACTTCAATTACATCGACAAGTAATACAACGTAAGTAGGCGAAAAAAATTAACAAACGCACTCCGTTCCCCTCGATTTCTCTGGGATTCCATCATCAGATCCTGGTTTCCTTATCATTGTACCAAACTAGGGATATCTCCTTTCCAATAAGAAAAGAATTATCAAAATCGGTTCTTAAACGACGAAGTTATCCCCGAACATTCAATTAAAAAAATAATAATTTGAATTGAGTAACCTCCTCCTTTTTTGAAGTCGGTTAAAAAAATATGGAACAAGTGTTTTTTTTCATTGAGAGTTACTAAAACTATAGCAACACAGACAAGCAAACAAGATTATAATTGATTATTTTATGATTTATGTAGTTTTAATACATGTTTTATTTGTATTGAATAGATATTAGTTATAATTTGTAGGTACCATGTAATAAAATTATTATAATAACAATTTACCATTTTAAAATCATATCAAAATTTTTCGATCCAGCGGGGTTTGAACCCGCACCTCCGACATACCGCGTGTCAGCGCTCTGCCAACTGATATGATTTAAAATGTTTATAATTTCCTCATGTGTGGGTAACACAAAAAATAAAAATAATACGAATTAACAATCTACCAACCCAAAATGAAGCATCATAGCAGATTAGGATCAAATCTTTCTTTTCTGTAAGATAGTCCTCTCTTTTTGTTGATTTAAAATTAAGGTATTTAATCTTGATATGGATTAAAAAAGACACAAAATAGTGTTATGAATGTAATATTTCCTTAAATTTAACCGAACGTTAGTAAGGCTTGTAGTTTACGACAGCTAGTACGAAACAAAAACAGTCAGCATGAAAAGCGCACTGACCTTGTCGAGGCTCTGTATGAGCTGGCACCAGGACGGCTCGATGACCTCGACGCACATGTAGTACTGCAAGTGCTGCACGCAGCTGAACGGATCCTGAAGGGCGCACTGACCTTGTCGAGGCTCTGTATGAGCTGGCACCAGGACGGCTCGATGACCTCGACGCACATGTAGTACTGCAGGTGCTGCACGCAGCGAATGGATCCTGAAGGGCGCACTGACCTTGTCGAGGCTCTGTATGAGCTGGCACCAGGACGGCTCGATGACCTCGACGCACATGTAGTACTGCAAGTGCTGCACGCAGCTGAACGGATCCTGAAGGGCGCACTGACCTTGTCGAGGCTCTGTATGAGCTGGCACCAGGACGGCTCGATGACCTCGACGCACATGTAGTACTGCAGGTGCTGCACGCAGCGAATGGATCCTGAAGGGCGCACTGACCTTGTCGAGGCTCTGTATGAGCTGGCACCAGGACGGCTCGATGACCTCGACGCACATGTAGTACTGCAGGTGCTGCACGCAGCGAATGGATCCTGAAGGGCGCACTGACCTTGTCGAGGCTCTGTATGAGCTGGCACCAGGACGGCTTGATGACCTCGACGCACATGTAGTACTGCAAGTGCTGCACGCAGCTGAACGGATCCTGAAGGGCGCACTGACCTTGTCGAGGCTCTGTATGAGCTGGCACCAGGACGGCTCGATGACCTCGACGCACATGTAGTACTGCAAGTGCTGCACGCAGCTGAACGGATCCTGAAGGGCGCACTGACCTTGTCGAGGCTCTGTATGAGCTGGCACCAGGACGGCTCGATGACCTCGACGCACATGTAGTACTGCAGGTGCTGCACGCAGCTCAGCATGCGCTGGCGCAGCGCGAACGCATCCGCGTACAGCCGCGCCTCCGAGAACCGCTTCACCACCTTGTTGTACAGCCACACCCTGCGCCCAGAACGTTAAATAACGTGAACTTTTTTCGGACAAAAATTCGGATTTCTACTTATTGTAAATCTCGATTAAAAACACAAATAACAAAAAATGAGTTCAAAAAATTGGAATGTCCTATGCAGTCTCTAATTTATTGGCATTAATCCCTAAAGACGCGTTTTCGCAACGGTCGCAGCACTGGTTTGTGACTGTTGCGCTGACGGTTGCAGGTTCGATCCCCGCACATGACAAACATTTGTATTGCCCATAAATATGTTTGCCGTGGTCTGGGTGTTTGTGCAGTCCTTGTGGGTCTCCCCACCGTGCCTCGGAGAGCACGTTAAGCCGTCGGTCCCGGTTGTTATCATATGCACCTGATAGCGATCGTTATTCATAGGAGGGAATATATCTGCCAACCCACATTGGAGCAGCGTGGTGGATTAAGCTCTGGTCCTTCTCCTAAATGGGGAAAGAGGCCTATGCCCAGCAATGAGATATTACAGGCTAAAGCGTTAGCATTTAATCCCTAAAGATCCAAATAAACCTGTTAATGTCTATATGGTCTATATTGTTTCTATATTTATTACTAGCTGCTGCCCGCGACGTCGTCTGCGTGCGTTCACTGCTCGTTCCCCGTAGGTGATAGCGTGATAATATGTAGCCTATATTCTGACCCGACTTCTTAATAATATTCGTGCCAAATTTGAAGTAAATCCATGCAGTACTTTTTGAGTTTATCCCGGACATACATTTGAAGAAATAAAGGTTCACTGCTCGTTCCCCGTAGGTGATAGCGTGATAATATAATTATAGCCTATGTTCTGACCCGACTTCTTAACAATATTCGTGCCAAATTTGAAGTAAATCCATGCAGTACTTTCTGAGTTTATCCCGGACATACATACAGACAAACAGACAAACAGATAAACAGACAAACAGACAAAAATTCTAAAAACTATATTTTTGGCTTCGGTATCGATTGTAGATCACACCCCAAGTATTCTTTTAAAAAAATATTCAATGTACAGTTTTGACTTTTCTACCATTTTATTATATGTATTATTATATATATTTCATTCTTTTTAAATCCCTTATCAGATCACAACTCGAATCATCTGGAATCCGTTTTATGATAAGTATAGTGATCGTGTGGAAATGGTTCAGCATAAATTTCTGCGTGTCATCTATACTAATATTATATAGAGGTAAAGTTTATAACTTTGTTTGTATATACGGGGTAATCTTCGCAAATACTGATCCGATCATGAAAATTCTTTCGCTAACAGAAAGCTACACTATTCAGGAGTGACAAGATAAAAGGAAAAAGATAAAAATATGTAAAGATTTTAAATCAGCAGGATTTGAACCTGCGCCCTCTGACGTGCCGTGTCAACAATTCAATCTAATCAAGCATTATTATTTGTCTTAGAAATTAATTGGTGATTTTAAAACATTTATATTTATCTGATTTGCTGAAAATAGTGAGAGTGTATTGGAACATATCAAATTTCACCGTACCCTTCTTATGTGAAATGGATTATAACGCCCAACGAAGTGGGCACGGGTCGGCTAGTTAATTATAAATGTTATCAGTTTATCACAGTAATTCTTCTTATGATGATCACTACATATTATAAAACAAAGTCTCTTCCCGCTGTCTGTCTGTATATATATGCTTAGATCTTTAAAACTATGCAACGGATTTTGATGCGGTTTTCTTTAGTAAATAGAGTGATTTCAGAGGAAGGTTTATATGTATAATACATGCACATACTGATAGTTTTAAAGTTTTCTAATGTGATGTCGTAAATATTTTGCGCTTAGATTGCAAATATTTATTTTATATTTTATATTTAGTATCAGCATTGCACCCGTGCGAAGCCGGAGCGGGTCGCTAGTTTACTATAAAAGTTTCGAGTACTTCCATTGGATAAAAGAAGGATAGTCTTAGAACAGACCTTTTTGTAAAAAAAATGTAATAATATGATTGATAGCAACGATTTGAGCAATCAACTTTACTTTAGAGTTCCGGGTAGGCATAGCCGTTGGTGTGGCGTTTTGAATTTTCATCTATTTGTGCTTAAAAGTACTAAAACTAATGCTTGTCTTATGCAATCATATAATGATAGATTCTCAAGAGTTGACCTGTTCGGTTTGTCAGTGTCTTCTTTTAAGAAGATTATTGGTACTCTACAGTAATTAATTTGCTATATTTTGTTAATCCTTTTTTTTAATTTGAACTTTTGTATATACTAACTACTTCTTGTGTGATACTTTTGTGCTGCAACTACTGTGTTACATTTAGATTAAGAGTAATCTGAGAATAGTGGTGTTGATTGTACAACAACTTATATGTTTAAGTTACAATACTTGTTTATTTTTATCTACGGTACAATTGTTTTTTGTACTTAATAAAAAATAAAAAACAATAAATTGTTCATCAAATTCATACACAGTATAATTATGACAGATTAACTAACCTGCAAAGTAATCTTTCCACATGTTTACAGTAGAAGAGGTGTCTGAAAATCATCTGATAGCAAGCAATAGCTTTGTGGTTCAAAATTAACGAGACTGGCCATTTAACTTCCATGCCAAACGAAAATGTTTCAATCCCAGTCAACGGTGGGCAGTCTTTATTTTGTTTGTATTCTAAAACAATAACAATTTTAAAATTATAAATATATTTCAAGTAAAACTAAAATGATAAACCAATGATTCTTGTACTGTATGAAAAAAAAAATTGCATGCGTACAAAGTACACATATCAAAAGTGAAACTTCTTTGGCAAACTAATTAAAAAAAACGAATTGAAAAAAAAAACTAAAAGCCAACGTCACGCGGTGTTCCCAGGCGGTCACCCATCCAAGTACTGACCGCGCCCGACGTTGCTTAGCTTCGGTGATCGGACGAGAACCGGTGTATTCAACGTGCTATGGACGTTTAAAATTCGTGACGCCGTGACGCGTTTGATCCGAAAAAATTTTACCCCTCATGCGCCTAAAGAAGTTTCACTTCAAAAATAGTTGTTTTATTCAAGTAACCTTTTTCCTCCTCAGTTTCAATTGACAAAATCTTAAACATTTGGAATTGTAAGTCATAAGGAAGCAATTCAACCCTCATATCTTCATTGTAGGGATCATGGCTTGCTGCTGATAACCTGAAACAACAAAAGAAGTTCAAACAAGTACAGATAACCAATGGCTCTCAATCTCTAGCAGTACCACATACCATATTATATTGTTAAATCTGAAGTTTGTTAATTTGTTAGAACATGAAAATTTCAGGATATATCAGATTTACTTTAAAAACTCTGTGTGTTAAAGTGACTCTTGAATGAAAAAAGGATAAGAATAGAAGAAAATTTCAGGCTCTATAACATCCTATTATCATTCAAAGGATAGGAGAAGTAACAATTGCCAGGCGTATAATTATATATTTTATAGTAATTGTTGAAAATGTCGGAATAGGCCAAGCCGCCTAGCAGTTATAATTAAAGAAATGGGTAGTGGATATTTCACTTTTATAAGACTATAGAAAAGTCCACAATGACTATATCCATATTTAAACGATAGTCTTCTTATACCCATTCTAATTGTAAAAATGTACTGTGCGTTAATTGGAAAGCTTTTAAGACAGTATGGTATACATAACACACAGTAAAAATAAAAATAAAAAACACTACATTAGTGACATAGTTAACATTTCTATATTACGATAATCCTTACATTCGACAAATTTTAAATGAATATAATGAAGTTAACGCGTGTCGCAACATAGAAACTGAATTGCTTGATATCACTACCGCAGCACCAAGAAAAAAGAAAAAAGAAACAAAATGAACAATATGGCATATTAAGTACCTTAAACATAATCCTAATAGAGATTCCAACTTTGACGGTATTATATCATCAATTTTCTTTGACAGCTCTTGTTCAGTGGCTTCCATAAATTGGATAATAAAGTCTCCTTGACTCATCAAAAAATAATTCTTTACAGATTTCAGTCGACCCATCAGATCATACTCTTTCAATAATAATTCTAGTAACGACTTGCTGGCAAAGGCATATGCTTTTTGTATTATAGCACCATAATTTTGTTCTCTTAATGAATATTTTATTTCTTCGGTATTTGATTTTGTTATTGCTTTACCTGAAATCAACACTTTTTTAATTAAAATTTGTTACACTTTCACTAACTACTATACTTTTTGTGATATAGCAAATTGGTAAGGTAAAAACTAAATTAATAGATGGACTATTTTTAAAGTTATAATCCTTATTGGATAGGACCCTTAAATACTGCAACTGCTGAAGTTAGCTGGTATAAAACATTTAAAAAAAAAAACCATAAACGTCGAAAGTTCGAATTACTAATAATTTTTAAAACATACCACATTGACTAATAACATTCAAATATTTCCCAGTTCGAAGAATTATATCAGTAAACTTGTCTAGGAATTTTGGCACCCTGTCTCTTTGCACACTATATCGTTTCTCCCAGTAGTCGGCAGAATAATCCACTGGCAACTCTTCCTTATTTATTAATTCGTTATCCTCTATCATGAATTCCTAGGAAACAACAAGTTAATTTATATTTAAACAAAAATATGACGACAAAAACTTATTACTATATCTTGATAGATTAAAAATATATATTATATTATAAATATCTTGGTTACCTGGAAAGGGTCAACAATAGTTCCTTTATGTATCCATTGATCTAAAATGCAAAGATACGGCCGACAGGAGCGCTCAGTAAGGAATAAAGATATTTCCTGCGCCCGTGCATCGCCCATTAGAGCGTTTGTTTTCTCATGAAGTACCGTCAACACCGCCCCACCTCTTAGTTCACTCTGAAATGTCTTTCTATGTACAAAAACTATGCTATTAATAACACTATCTAAAAGTGTTTATGCAATTTTACTAATGTATGTCAAATGTTATAGTCTATTTGCAGAAAACAGTGACTCATTGCTGGCACTCAGCTTAACCTAGCTCTTTGACTAATATTCTCTCTCAGTTGCAGTGATCAGTGACGTAGCTTATGGCTAGTAAATTAGCATATTACTTCTAACTAGTCAATTTTTATACAGCATTCTAATTTACAAAGATTTAACTGGGCGAAGGGCATGGTTAAGCTAAAAGACAGCGATGAATCAATATAATTATGTATTTTTAATTTTTTAATGTGAAGAGAATCAGATCAGACAGCAGTAACTCTTATACAACAACATGGGTTGTCTGGAAGAAATGGCTAAATAGCCATAAGTCCGCCCATTGTACTTCACAGTCTGTAAATGATATTTGTAGTTGTGATGTACAATAAAGTATAAATAAATAAATAAAATAAATAAATTCATGAAACACACACCTACATTCAGTTTATAAAAGCTTTGAATATAAATTAATAGCAATGTATAGTACAAGTATATAGCATGTTAATAGTTAGAGTAACAGATATGTTTTACTATGTTTCAACTGTACTTTGTTATTACCTTTCCGATGCTAGTCACAATAGCAGCTAAAACTTGCATAGTGTGCATAGTGGGCAATACAAAATACCAGAGTTTTTGTAATGTTAAATTTGTTGACATGTGCTCAGTCTCGAGTTGGGCTATCATTGTCTGAAAAATAACAAACTATTTGTAAAAGAAAATTAAGATATTTTTTTTATTTACTTTGATTTAAAGTAATATTAATATATATTGCTGTTCCAGGAAAATCAGTTTAAAAATCATGTATAAAGTAAAAAATTAAAAACAAACAACTGTTCTTTTCAACAGTTAATAAATTTACAAAAACTTACACGATATAAACATGTATTGTTACATTTTTAAAGGTAAACCAACAAAAAATGTACTTAACAAAAAAAAATGATGTTCACTCAATCCATTTGGAAAATAAAAGACTTGAGTGTTAATTAAAAGACTTTTTATACATAAAAAAGTGACATAAATAAATTGAAATCAATATTTCATCATACTCACGAATGGCCAGTTTCAATATTCTTTCAATATTCTTTCTATCTCCGAATTTGCTTACTAGAGTTATAATTTTGGCATAAGTACATACAAATTGTGTCAAAAATCTATCCCTAGTAAGCAAAACTAGAGATAGATTTTTGAAAACCGCCGCAAGTAATAAAATTAACAGAACCATTTTTACCAATGTATTCTGTTTATAATACAGACTATATATTATGAAATCTAAATTTAAAAAAAAATTACTTACATAGTAATCCTTTAATAAAACTTCAATAGCAGCGACCAGAGCATGCAGAACTTGTCCAGACCACATATTGCAGTGCTCTATAAATCTCCTTACAATGGAATAGTTTGATGCTAATGGTAACATCTGTTGTACAATTTGTTTGAGAGCATCATCCAAGTCGTCAGAAATTATAAAAGTTCGAGGATCATATGTATCTTTTACTGGTTGGTGAACAATGTAGTTACCGGAGATTCCAGAAAAAAGGTATAACAACTCATCTATAATTATATTCTCCTGGGATGAGACAGGAATTCCAGCTACAAATAATAAATTAAGCAGCATAACATAAAGTGCTACGGACAAAAAATTGTTACACAATAATCAATACAAATAATATCACGATCACAATTCAGCCTGTAATATCCCACTGTTGGGCATAGGCCTCTTCCCCATGTAGGAGAAGGATCGGAGCTTAATCCACCAAGCTGCTCCAATGCGGGTTGGCGAATAATATAAAATACTAAAATTTTAATTTGTAAAATGACGATTCGAAAGTGCTCTTGGGGCCTACTTGAATAAAGTTATTTTTGACTTTCACTTTGATGTTAGCTAGTTTATTTATTTATTTATTAACACTTTATTGCACACAAAAGGATTGATTAAAAAAAGGATATAATATTTAAAAGGATATTTATTTGAAGATGCATAAAAAGTTTTCTTAGGTCACCAAACAAGCGCACATTAAGAGGGCGCATAAAGCAAAATTATCAATCTGCTATTTGATTTTACACGAAAAATTCCAGACCAAATCTTAAAATAAAAATATATGACAAACTACGTGATATTTTCAATAGTGATGTAACGGATAGTGGTTTGGCCGGATACCGGATAGCCGGATATCCGGCCAACCGTGTGGCCGGATAGCCGGATATCCGGCCAACCGTGTGGCCGGATAGCCGGATATCCGGCGGCCGGATATCCGGCGGGACTTAGCTGTTTGGTGTATCGCACACACACACTAAACGAAAACAAAACGATACTATAGTTTGTCCATTTTATTATTAGTCTTTTGACAGATCGACGACTGACAAGGTTTAGTGATGTCCTAAAGAATAATCGGTATCGCTAATTTTTTTGTTAAAAAATATAATATTTATTAATATGAAAATATTACGACGTAAAACTTATATATATGTACGTCAACTGGATATCGATGAACAATATCGTTGCTAGGCAATATCTATACATATAATAAAATAGTAGAAAAGACAAAACTGTACATTGAATATTTTTTTAAAAGAATACTTGGGGTGTGATCTACAGTCGATACCGAAGCCAAAAATATAGTTTTTAGAATTTTTGTCTGTTTGTCTGTATGTATGTCCGGGATAAACTCAAAAAGTACTGCATGAATTTATTTTCAAATTTGGCACGAATATTATTTAGAAGTCAGGTCAACATATAGGCTACATATTATCGTGCTATCACCTACGGGGAACGAGCAGTGAACCTTTATTTCTTCAACGCATTCTGTAACAACGTGTAATCTAACGACGCATATTTGAATGTTGTTGTTATTATGTTAATACCCATGCTATAAGCTAGCTTCACTCTATAAAACTCACGCAATATAAGTAACTTAGGCCGATAAACATAATTAAATGAATATAAGTAGTATCAAGACAATTTTAAAGCAGCGCCATCTATGAGATTTCAAAAACATCATCATCAATCCCTTTTTGGATATAAATAATTTAAATTTGATCTAATGATGTTGGCGAGGTTAATGGTTATTTTTAAAAGTCATAGATGGAGTTGTGCATTTTGTAATTTTCTTCTTAAAAATTGTATCGTTAATTCTTTTCAGAGATGAACAAGACATTTAAAAAAATGTGTTTATATAAGTTTTAAGCTGCTTCATCTATGTCTTATAAAATTCATCGAGTTTGTCCGTATGTAATAATAATAGCAAACAGAACTCAAAAAGAACTGCATAGATTTATAACAAAATTTAAACTCGAAAACGGCATGCTATTGCTGTAAGCAATTTGAACTAAATAACGAAGAAAGCCGACGCGAACGCCAAATGTCATGATAGGTAGCCAAACCACTAATCTATACTAATATATAAAGCTGAAGAGTTTGTTTGTTTGATTGTTTGTTTGTTTGTTTGTTTGTTTGAACGCGGTAATCTCTGGTTCTACTGGACCGATTTGAAAAATTCTTTCAGTGTTAGATAGCCCATTTATCGAGGAAGGCTATAGGCTATGTGTCATCACGCTAAGACCAATAGGAGCGGAGTCCACGCCGACGAAGTCGCGCGCAGAAGCTAGTGTTGTTTATCGAGAAGGCCTATAAGTATGTATTTTTACCCTATTCTGTATTCCTTATTCATTATTTTCTCCATCTGCTTTAGTCACAACTTATGAATTAATTCAGCAGAATCACCATAAAGTCATTTATTCAAAGCAGGCTGAAAATAAGCACTTTTTGAAGGTCAATTTTATAATAGACAGTCTCTCTCTGTTACTGCACTTTCTGTAGATATGAAATGTAAAGAAGAAATGGGTAAATGAATGTTATTTTAAAGGGTATTTTTCGTGCTGTATAGCGTTCACGCAGACGATGTCACGGGCAGCAGCTAATATAATGTATATTTTGTCCGATTTGATTTACATATACTTATTAATATTATTATTTTTCACTGAATTTTGTGTTCAATAACAATAAACTATAGCCTATGGTACTCCTGAATGGTGTAGCTTTCTGTTCGTGAAAGAATTTTCATGATCGGATCAGTATTTGCGCAGATTACTTCCTACAAACAAACAAAGTTAAAAACTTCACCTGTTTATAATATAGATTAGCATTTATTTCTACCGATTATTTGTAATCTGTGGCACAATCATAGAAATCGTTATGTGTGGCATATCATGGGCATATCACTAAAGGGGCGGTAACCGTCCATGAAGTACGATATTATATCTATGAATTTTTTAGTTAAACAATACGAAACTTCATGGGCCGGAGCTGTCAAAAGACTAATAATAAAATGGACAAAGTATAAGACTAAATACATTTTCTTTCCATTACATTCATTTAATATTATGTGATTAAAAATTTACAACTAAAACTAATTATATTTCTTAAGTGATACTAAGACTAACTAAATAAAGCAAATAATTATTTATATATATTATATAACTTTTTATCCAGGTTACAGGTATCGGATATCCGTTTTTGTGCTTGTTGCGCTGGCGGTTGCGGGTTCGATATTCCCACACACATGACAAACATTTCTATTGGCCATGCAAATGCTTGTCGTGGTCTGGGTGTTTGTGCAGTCCTTGTGGGTCTCCCCACCGTGCCTCGGAGAGCACGTTATAGTAGGGGAGACGTAGAACATCGACCTTCACCGATCTGATAACTCGATGGAACATATTTTTTATCAAATATAATTTATAAACAAATATGCCTATGATAACTTGCCTATCGAAAAGTAGTCAAGGCTATTTTTAATTTAATTAATTTTTTTTTCACCACCTTCACTCATATGATTATCCAGTGAGTTATATCAATTGATAGTTTTTAATACACAGAATATGCCTAGGTAGGCTTGCCTACTTATTTTTGGTCATGGCTACCTGTCAAGTAGATGTGAACAGGTAGGTCAATATATACCTATATTCGATACTACATCAATCTGTTCGAATCGAAATTGATATCATAGGTAAGATATTGTAATTACAAAACCAATCTTATAGGCTGGCCTGCAAAAACTAAAAAAAAAAAAAAATTAGCCTTGACCACTTTTCGATAGGCAAGTTATCATAGGCATATTTGTTTATAAATTATATTTGATAAAAAATATGTCTCATCGAGTTATCAGATCGGTGAAGGTCGCTCTTCCACGTCTCTTAGACCATTAAGCCGTCGGTCCCGGTTGTTATCATGTACAGTAAACCTGATAGCGATCGTTACTCATAGTAGGGAATATATCCGCCAACCCGCATTGGAGCAGCGTGGTGGATTAAGCTCTGATCCTTCTTCTACATAGGGGAAGAGATCTATTCCCAACAGTGGGATATTACAGGCTGAAAAAAAAACTGAATTACTATCCGGTATCCGGCCGGATACTGAATTACTATCCGGTATCCGGCCGGATAGTGAAAACAAGGCCGGATAGGCCGGATACCGGATAGTTACCGGATATCCGTTTCATCTCTAATTTTCAAGGCTACAGTCTAATCAAAAACATAAAAAAATGAAATTTCCTCAATAAAAAAAATCACGAATTAACCTCTAATTTTTATGCGTTTTCTATTTATACTCGATATGGTTATAACCATTAGGACAAAAATTTAATAATTAATTACATTTCAATATGAATGACGAGATTTACTAGGCATTTAATGTAATTACTTTTAGTTTTGGAATTATATCACTACATAGTATAAAACAAAGTCGCTTTCTCTGTCCCTATGTCCCTATGTATGCTTAGATCTTTAAAACTACGCAACGGATTTTAATGCGTTTTTTTTTTAAAGATAGAGTGATTCAAGAGGAAGGTTTATGTATATAATTTAGTATAGTTTTATGTAAATTAGCAGAAATACGGCGATAAATGTTGAAGAAGTCGCACAAAATCGGGCCAACTGGGAGCTTTCCACGCAAACGCCGCGTAAACTAGCAAAGATACAGTGGAGTAATGTACTAGCGAATTCTAAATCTATAAAAATGCTACAAAAAAGTCCGCGATAGCATATCTCTATCTCTTACGGTTGACTTACAATAACCACTTTTATGTTCAAATTTTTAATTAAAAACATTACGTTATTTTCCAAGCTATTTTCTTTAGTTCAGTATTAATCCTTATCCAAACAAATATTTTAGTTAGCTTAGGAATTTAATGCAGATTAAAATTGCCCTTTACACTATATCAATCAGATGAATAGGTTTTCAGATATCGTCGTTAGAAGTAATTAACAGCGAAACATTTAACCCTTTTACCGCCATCGCCATAATATTACAGTGTTGTAAGAGTAGTACCTCAGCTGCCACGTCGGAATATTACGTAAAGATCCTGTCATTTAAAAATGTCATCATTGCACCCGTGCGAAGCCGGGACGGGTCGCTAGTATAATATAAACATATTTGTCGTTTTTTACATTCGTAATGTGCTCAAAACTATATCGTCTATCGCACTCTGACACGAGGCTTTGTGTATATTTTGTTTCATAAATTAGACACGGGCGCGCGGGTGAAATCTGATTTTTTGCTCGCTTTATACGCCCTCTTAAGTTGTTTGAATTGTTTTTGTTCCTGTTAAATTGCATGGTACATACAACAAAAGTTATATAAAATATAATTATATTAAATATTATTAAAATAACAAGTCACAGGAGCAAAATAATTACCACAATTTTCATCAATCTATCAGGATTCAATACTCAATTAAGCAAATCTAAAGCTTTTTTAACCGACTTCAAAAAAGGAGGAGGTTACTCAATTCGACCGTATGTTTTTTTTTATGTATGTTCGGGGATAACTTTAACATTTATGAACCGATTTTGATAATTCTTTTTTTGTTGGAAAGGGGATATCCCAACTTAGGTACCATGATAAGGAAACCAGGATCTGATGATGGGATCCCAGTGACGACTAGTGCGTTTGTTAATTTATTTATTATTTATTACTTGCCGATGCCATTGAAGTTGATTTTTTTTCGTTTTTACGTTAACACAAATTATTATAATAGTTGTGATTTGAAACTCGAATAAACAAAAATGCGTCACAACAAAGAAACAAACACATAGATGTATAGGAAAGAATGAAATAGAATATATTACTTCTCAAAACGCATAAACGGGGCGTTTTGCATGACGCTTATGACCTTTTTAACGAGACCATCGTCGATATGATCATCATCGAACAAATCGCAACGGCCTACCTTCGTACTACTTTTCAGAAGTTTCACTTCTGGCATGTGCGAATCGCAGACACACACTTTATAGGTGCCTACAACATCAAAACATTGCAAGGGCTTTGGCCACTCTACCCCAGCCCCTTCCCAGGAGCTCTGGCCACCTCACTCACGACAGGAACACAACACTGCTTGAAATCAGTATTATTTAGCTGTGATCTTCTATAAGGTTGAGGCTCCCTTTCTGTCTAGCAAAACAAAAGTGCCATAAAGACACAAAACTTGAAATTGTAAATGTATTTAGATTATTTAGATAAATTAATATATGTACTTACATAGAGGTGAAATAATAGGCAGTGGATCTTTAGGAAAATCCCAAGACATAGCCGGATGATCCTTCTGCCAATTAGGCAAATCCAGGCTATTGTACCAGTTAGGACGCAGTTTGGATTCCTTCTCTTCAAACGACTTCATCACTAGTTTTTTACTTTCATCAACAGCTTTTAACAACTTATCTTTTATCTGTAATGAATATCATACTTATTAAAAAAAAAAAATAACGTTTATTCTGGATTAATGTTATATACTTCCCACTAACCCTGCACATTATAAATGCAAAAAATTGTGAGGATAGATGGATGTGTTTTACTTTTACTTTAATTGAAGTACCTAATTTTAATGAAGCTTGGTACTTAGATGCAGAGTAACACATAAGCTTCTTATTGTCTCAATATGCCCCACGGGATCAGAAATTACAGAAATGAAATGGCACAAATAGTTATGCGGTTAAAATTGTATAGTAAAGCTCTTATCTATAGTCCGGTTGCGGAAGAGAATGAAATTCGTACACCGACCTGTCATCTTTTGTCTTTGTCGCTCGCATATAAACATATTGCGGTTGCGCTCACACAATACGGGGTCACTTCACCTGTGTGACCGCAACCGCAATATGTTTATACGCGAGCGACAAAGACAAAAGATGACAGGTCGGTGTAAGGATTTCATTCTCTTCGGCGACCGGACTTTATACAAGTTCAGTTGACAAGATTTTTAGTGTATTTTTTATCTTACCTGTGGTAGGTCATCTTTAGTGATCTGATGTTTATTGTCACCTAAAATAGGTTTAGGAGCTACCTTTGGTTTAGATATTCGAGACTTTTTTTCATCACATACCAATTTGTAAAATAGTAATATAAGATCTGGCAAGTTATCAGTGCTGAAAAAATATGTTAATTTTTTTGTTAATTTTTTTTCTTACATAATGTAAGACGATGTTTAAAGGAAATTACTTCACTTTTCATAAATTTTATTTACAATTTTACTGACTATAGTCATCGCAAAATAATAGGCCCGTTTGGACATATGTCATCGAGACGTAAATAGGGAAGTAACCATACGACTCGGTATTCGATACTCACGATAAATCGATTCAAGTTTGTATGAGTATTTGATCGATTTGATTATGTAGTGTAAAGTATATTTAATTAAATTTCTGATTAAAAAATTTAACTTAAACTTTAATATTGTAGGTAAATTGAAATGATACAAATTACAATGGTACAAAAGATCAATTTGTCTTTATTCTAATTTTTTTTATTGTTTTCTAATGTTTACGCCAATTTCTCTCATTACAATTTTCAGGTTTTCTTGCGTTTTATTAGGTTCTCTACATGATGACATTGTTCTCCCGTGACCATGGTAGCTATAAAGACTGTAATCTTTGATAACGCGTACATATTTAGTTGATTATTTATCGTTTACCTACGTTGTGTTACTTGTCAATGTAATTGAAGTCGTTTTTTTTTCGTTTGCGAGCAAATACAATAAAATTATTTTCAGTAGCGATCACTACACAATATCGATTTACTATTAAAATCGAATGATGCTGCTGAAATTCAGTAATTAACTTGTTACAACACTAGTATTTAAAAACAAAAAGACTTAGAACGTAACTGTTTTTGAGACGTTTCGTAATAATTAGAAATTGTATGCTACTTTATAGTAAGCGCGAAAAGAACACTCCCAATATATTATAACATAATATTTAACGCACCAAAAAATTTACGTATGTTTTAAAAACACTTTATGTTATTAATAATTCTTATATTGTTTCTTACAGTTTCGTACCAAGTTACGTTCTAGGGTATTTGTTAAACGTCCAAACGGGCCTCATAATTTGTGACAACTATAACTTACTTGCGATTTTTTAATTCTTCATATTTTTTTAAAAACACTTTTGCGTTACATGCTTTAAGCGCCAATCGTTGTGCGTATTCATTTACTTGTTTGGAGGAAAGGTTGCTGTTCCCATAATTGGGATCATTTTGAATGTAGTCTAATACCGTATCTGCTTCTAAATTGCATCTGGAATTGAAGTAATTGAGCGTAATAAACTAGTGTAATTTTCAAGTATCAATGTCTGAACTATTTAATAAATACCCTAAAGAATCAAGAAGCTCTTTTATGGTGCTTTGCATCTTATCTTTAGGTATTATACAATTTTGAAACATTTATTATCAAAACTCAATATTAAAATCTATACACTTCAGACTTCATCACTTCATTTAAAACAAAATTTATATTTTGTTTGACAGCACTTTGACAGCTATAAGGCATATTCAGTTCAGAACCCGTTATCACAACAAAATTTTAAAAGTATGTAGCTAGTACTTCGTTAGACGCATTCAAACAAACGAACGAACAGTTTTTTTTTAAATTAAATTTTATCACAATACTATGAAGCATAAAATAGACGTGATAATTATTATTTATTTCTTTTTATGGAAGATAAAAAATATGTTGGAGTAATTATAAAAATTTATAACACTTCAATCTTATTGTACTTCACGTGAATATCAATAGATGGCGGTAAGCTTCTGCTATTGCCGTAGACAGATTGCACATTATAAAGATGCCGTTGGGTTTGAATTTAATCGAAATGAAAAGTGAAAACACAAAAATATATAGCTTATCGTTAGAAAGATAGAATAAAAATATTTAAGCAATTTTATAATAATGGAAAATATTATTATTACAGACTGGTACCTAAGTAAATTAAACGCTTAATTTTTAATTATAATTATTAATACAGACTAGCTGACCCCGCAAACGTTGTTTTGCCATCCTCTCTTGTTGGTGGAATTTCGTAAAATCCGTTCTTAGCTGACCTCTACTCGGCGACAGGAATATTCCTACCAAATTTCAAGTCTCTACGCCTTATGGTTTCAGAGATATTGTGATGAGTCAATATATGGGTGAAAATCTCTTTTTTAAATACCTATAGACTAGCTGACCCCGCAAACGTTGTTTTGCCATATATGTTATTAACCCCCGCAACCCCCTCTTGTGGGTGGAATTTCGTAAAATCCATTCTTAGCTGACCTCTACTCGGCGAAAAGAATATTCCTACCAAATTTCAAGTCTCTACGCCTTATGGTTGCAGATATATCGTGATGAGTCAATGGGTGGAAATCTCAAATCTCTTTTATATATATAGATTATACCTATCATAATCAAATCTCTTATATATATATATACATTATATCCACCTTTGCCATAAACTTTATATGTTTTTTCTAAATGTATTTTATTTGAGTGCAATAAAGTATATAATAATAATAATTATACACATCGCAGATATTAATAAATATTGATAAATAGAAATAGGTTAATAGGTTACTAATAGTACACATTTTTGTAGTTTTTGAAAACTTATTTTCTTAAACCTTTATTCGCTAGATCGATCGCTACTATATAACAGCTGACATGTTTTACTGCAACACTGTTTAAAAAAAAAAAATTTGATTGCAAGTAGGTAAGTGTAGGGTATAGTTACCATAGAAACAAATGCAAATGAAGTACTGATTTTGAGATTTTTGTTATTCTTTTACTTTTTTATAGGTAATTAAATAGTCACTACACACTTCTAAAGCTCCTGTCGGCTCGTCGACAAGAAATAAACTAGGTCAATGTTGCAGATACGAATATCATTTGCTATCCTGTGATAAATTCAATATACGAGTATATTGATTTTATAATTTTTCATGTTACATATAATCTTGAACAGTATAATTTTCTATTCATATTTTAATGTAACGTTAAAATCGTTAACTAATGTTGCTATTGTCTAATTTCTTTAGTCAAAGATTGAAAACTTCTTTGGACAAAGGTCTTAAAGATTTGGCTTAAAATCCTAAAACTTATTTATCCCGACAGAATATTGAAGATATTCAAGATATACCCACGAGTTCAGCTTTCAAATTCTATTCCACTACATAAAATTACGTCGTAATTTCGACATAATTGCCAAGCAAACTGTTAATTTGGTCGTAATCCTTGTAAAGGGCAAATTAAAGTAAAACAGGATGCTCTACCACTCACAATATCAAATCTTATTATCGCGTTACCTAGATAAATATAAAAATATACAAACTACTAATCCTTAATTATCAACTTAATCATTAAACAAAGTATTAAAAAATTCTCATTAATGTACGTGGCTGATAACTTCCTACAGTCTACGGTTGCTTTAAAATTATTTTTTCCTAAAAAATTATGTTAATAAACTTCAACTTTATATTTACTTTTTATGTGAGAGTTACTTATTTAGTCAATTAATTTTTGTTTTACGTATGAAGTAATTTTAAGACATTAGTCTTCAAATATTGCGGAGACTTCGAACGACGCCTGTGAAATGCCGCTCAGCACAACTAAATCGACTTCTTGGAATTGTATGGCCTAGGTAGACTCCGGCAAAACTTCGAGAGAGGTACCATCAGCCGATATTGGTCTCAGCCTCTCAGCATACCTTGTTTATTGAACTCGATTTTGGTCTTGGCTAAATTCATAACAAGACCGACCTGTCGGGTGGAAGCTCGTTTTGGTCGTTCAGCATCCACCCTAGTTTTTCCAACGTGTCCATAAAAATGACAATATCGTCAGCAAATTGAAGATATGAGATGTATTCGCCAATGACACTGACTTCTCGCCCACTCCAATTCAAGGTCTACGATATCCTCTGTCGCGTTGGTAAACAGTTTCAGGAATATTATATCCCTCTGTATTACCTCGCGAAGAAGTTAACTGGGTCTTGATCGCTGGCCAAGGAATTGGACGGTCATTGTCACCGCGTTATACTTACCCTGATCAGTCAGTGCCATGTATCGGCAATCGATATGACTTCGCCGCAATGATTCAATGAACAAAGGACAGTCCCGAAATTGATAAATTCAAAAGCTTTCTCGTAATAATCTACATAAATATCAGGTAGAGTTGCTGATTATACTTTTCAGTCTTCTGTATCATCAAGTGAAGCCCGAAATCATCAAGTCTTTTTAACCGACTTTCAAAAAGGAAGAGGTTCTCAATTCGTTTGTGTTTTTTAAATGGTAAGGTAAGGTAACATACCTCAGATTTCTTTACTAGGTGGACCGATTTCTATGATTCTTTTTTGAATCGAAAGCTGATGCTTGTTTTGTCGTCACATTTTAATCAAGATCCGATAACAGCTTTATGAGTAATCTTTGATAACGCGTATTTACTTGACTATTTTTTCGTGTAACTACGTTGTTTATTATCGGGAGACGATTCGTAGTACCCTCGAAAAACAACTCCAAAAGTAACAAAAAGAAAATATTTCAAATCTCTGTCATAAGATACCATGGATTGTTTTTTATAAGTTGCATTAAAGAGTCTAGGGATTATTATTGAATAACAAAAGTAATCAAAATGTACATTCAAATATTGTAAGGAAATAGAATAAAAGGCGGTTTCTTTCAATAAATGTTGTGTCAACTCATAACAATCGACGTCCCGTTTGTTATGTCTTTGGCGGCAACGCGGCGGCTCTTTGTTAAGAGCTTTGTTAAAATCGACAGACTTTAGAAACGAACGAAAAGGTTCTGTTTTGATTGTCTGATACGAAAGCTACAGAAATGGCACTTGTGCGAAATTGCCGATTCATTGTACAATGTTTTGTATGTAGGTACGTTTTAATTTGATATGTTGTCAAACAATATGAGAAGTTGTGAAACTGAATGTGTTTTTAACAATACTAGGTGTAAAAAGTGCACTCCCAGTTTTTATTATTTTTAGAAGTTCCAATTACACATATTTTTTTTCCTTTTTAAGTTGTCTTTATTTTAATCGTTTTAACACTACTGTAAAACAAACAATAAATGATTCTAATATCAAGGAAATAAAGTCTTTGTTTAACAACAACATTTTGTCTATTTAATTAACAGACTTCCAAAAAAGAAGAAGGTTCTCAATTCAATTGTTTTTTTTTTTATGTATGTTGCCTCAGAACTTTTGACTGGGTGGACTGATTTCGATGATTTTTTCTATAGAAAGGTGGTGCATGTCATGTGGTTCTATTTAAATTTAATTGTGATCTGACAAGTACTTTTCGATTTATCTATACAAATAAATAAAATTGAAGTGTCTGTTTATAATATTAAAATAACCGCTTTTTACTAAATGCATATGTATCTATACACACACGGTACTTATACCAAAAAAATTTTTTACAATTTTTATCTGTCCGTCTGTCTGTCTGTTTGTTCCGGCTAATCTCTGAAATGGCTGAACCGATTATGACGGGGTCTTCACTGGCAGATACCTGATGTAGCAAGGTGTAACTTAGGCTACTTTTATTTTAGATTTTTTTTTATTACTCTGCAAACTAAACAATAACTTTTTTGTTAAATTCCACGCAGACGAAGTCGCGGGCACAGCAGCTAGTATATAATAATGCGTATTTACATAATTATTTTTTCGTCCACCTACGTTTTATTATACTGCATAACTTTTTGCTGCAGGGTATATCGATTTTCATGATTCTTATTTTAATCGAAAGATGATGCTTGTCTTGTGGTCCCATTAAAATTTGATCGAGATCTGATGACCACTTTTTAAGTAATCTTTGATAACACGTATTTACTTGACTATATTTTCGTGTACCTACGTTGTATTACTTGTCGATGTAGTGAAGTGGTTTTTTTTTGTTTGCGAGCAAACACAATAAAGAAAAGAACTCATATCAGCAATCCTTAACAATACTTACGTTTTGTGAAATCTCTGGCGAGTAACAATCATCGTGATAAGACTAGATTTAGTAGAACTTTAAAATTAAAAAAAATGTATAGATACGAAGCTCGCGCGGACAGGAGCGCGTGCACACACCTCCACGGCATAGCACCGCTACATGCCAGGCCTCCAGACGGTCGTTCCCTACCTCGCGAGCTCCTGCTGTCACCGCCAGCTCGCAACATCGCCGCTGGTGGCGACGACAGCGAAGATTGCGACGAATAGGACACCCGGGACCCCCACGGGTGTCTCTTATACCTCAACATGACGAAGACAAACAACTACCCTAATTGACAGCCACAAGAAGAAAAATTATAGACTAGGCCATAGCCTACGCTGTAGGTATGGCCCTGGCCCGTAATAAGCGGGCCAAAACACAAGACCCAGGGGGCGAAGTTCCCCCTGTGAGGAAAAGCTCGGGCGGAGAGGCGTGAGCCTAAGACCCGTACCCGGACTGACCTAGGTCAGTCTGGATGAGCCCACGAACGAAACGAAAGTGCAGAAGGTTTTATTTGTTTGTTCTTTCATCCATTTACGAGAAGGCTTGATAAATATTACCAGTTTACCAGAGTAGAGTTAACCATAAATTTAACTACAAAACACCGAAAAAAAACTTTCTGTGTGTAAAACTGTAAGAGACATCTAGTCAAATTCACTTCAGCCTATCGCAGTTCAATGCTGGACATAGGCCTCCACAAGTTCGCGCCAAAATGGCGTGAACTCATGTATGTTGCCCATCACAGAGCATCGAATGCTCTGTGGTTGCCCATAATAGTAACCACGCTGGGCAGGTAGGTGGGTTGGTGCCGCAGGGCTGGCCTTGTCACACCCAAGATGCTGCTGCCCGTCTTCGACCTTCAGTGTATTTCAAAGCCAGCAGTTGGATGGTTATCCCGCCATCGGTCGGCTTTTTAAGTTCCAAGGTGGTAGTGGAACTATGTTATCCCTTAGTTGCCTCTTACGACACCCACGGGAAGCACCCCCCCCCCCATATTCTATATTCTTTACTGCCGTAGCCACACAGCTACATTAAAAAGCTAGTCAAATTATAAGAAGAAAATACATTTAATTCATAGTATATTTGTATGGTCACAATACTAGTTTATAGAGTTTTATAGTAAATAACGTTATATATATATTTCGCGTTGTTTTATTAATATCCTTATACATATATATGTTTAGATAAATAATTCAGTTAACAAATTAATAATAGTCATAAATAAACATTATTTAAACCAAAATGACAAACATCTATAAACACCTGACTTTAAAGACCTAATGAAAAACGACGTGGCTTTGAAATCAGTTTCTGTGATGTTGAGTTCGGTTCACGGGATCAGACTATTCTTTGGTTCGAGATTTATGTGAGTTATATGGCAGGTCTATAAATGCCGCACTTTTATTGGCCGCGAGACATTTACTGATTAACAAAGTGGACGGAGATGCGGAAGAAGCTAACTATACGGCTTCCTAGAACGCCACAAGTCGTACATTATTATTTTTAATTATCTCTCGCGACATTAAGGCGCCTGGGGGGGCAAAACGCCGCGCTAGCCGTTTTTTGTGCAGTTTTTTGAAGCTATCTACTTTTTATTGGAAAGAAATATCAAACTAATACAAACACATTTAATTTCTACATAATTTTGATTACATGATGGTGCATTTTTTTTATTTTTTTATAGGATTACATTTTAAATAATCGCCTTACAACGAAACCACAAAAATGAGAAATAATTACTGATACTGTGCGTCCCCTCGTGAAGTAAACATTATTTTATTTTGCTACCGACACTAATGGATTGACAATTTAATAAGGAACAATTCGCATGAAAAATTTTTTCGAAAAGACCTAAATTTGATGTGTTATTGATTTTTTTCTAAAATCTGGGCGTATTCACTACTGTACTCAAGCGCGGTTGTATTGGAATTCAGTCTGCCGCAAGGTTTGGAGGGAGAAGCTTGTGTCGTTTGTCACCGTCTCGGCTAGCGCACGCTCACGTCATATTATAAATCTATACGTCTATACTCTATACATACAAATAAATAAAAGTGGAGTGTCCGTTTGTAATAATAAAATAATATCCTTTTACTAAATGCATATCCATGTATACCGGTACATATACCAAAATTACATTTTTTACAATTTATTGTTGTCTGTCTGTCTGTCAGTTTGTTCCGGCTAATCTCTGAAACGGCTTGACCGATTCAGACGGGACTTTCACAGACAGATAGCTGATGTAATAGGCTGTGTTACTTTTATTTTTATTTTGTATCTCTGCGAACTGAACAATAATTTTTTTTAATTCCACGCGGACGAAGTCGCGGGCACAGCTAGTAAACAATAATAATTTATTAGCATATTGTTAGCATTTTTTGTTGACTTTTGTTTGGGTTAGTTTTTTTTGTTTGTTATTTATTGTGAAAGGACGCTGCTCTGTGTGTGTATTTAAAACTATTGAGTTTTTTTTAAAAACGCTATTGTTGTGTAGGTATCTAAACAATGGTTTTAGCACCTTTGAAAATTATAGAAACGACACCCATGATAAAGAGTTTTGCTAGCTAATTTAATTTGACCATGTATAGGTTTTTACTTTTTACCTAGACCTATGTTAAAATAAAAAAATCTCTATACCTATATGTATATAAAAATGAATCGCTGAATTTGTTGCTAAGCGCAAATCTCGAGATCAGCTGAACCGATTTCACTAATTCTTTTTTTATAATATTCCTTGAAGTACGAGGATGGTTGTTACGGTGAGAAAAATTAAAAAAAATTGCCTGAAAAGTCTAAAAACAACACTTTTCTATATTCCCATACAAAAGATTCGTAATAATACTTAAAAGGCAATTTGAACTTTAATACCATACAATAAAGTTTAAGAGTTAGTGGAGGGGTTCCGGAAAGGCAATTGAGTGATGTTAGTATCGTATAAATATTAATGTCAATATTTGTCAATATTTTAATATATTCTTTACTTTTTATAGCTAACCAGTAACCCGGTGTCACCAATAGCAGAAATAAGTATTTAAAAAATTAATAATTGTGTTAAAACGAAAAAAAAACCGACTTCAATTACATCGACAAGTAATACAACATAATAAGACGAAAAAATGTCAAGTAAATACGCGCTATTAAAGATTACTCAAAAAGTTGTAATCAGATCTCGATCTAATTTCACGAAGACTACATGACAAGTATTAGCTTTCGATTAACGTAAGAATCATCAAAATCGGTACACCGAGGAAAAAGTTATGCGGTATAAAACAACGTAGGTCGACGAAAAATTAGTCAAGTAAAAACGCATTATTCGATATAACTCTAAAAGTACTTGTCAGATCTTATTTTTAAAAAAATGGGACCACATGACACGCAACACCTTTCAATTAAAACAAAATTGATCGAAATCGGTCCACCCAGTCAAAAGTTCTGAGCTAACATACATTAAAAAAAAAAATACAGTCGAATTGAGAACCTCCTCCTTTTTTGGAAGTCGGTAAAAAACCAAAGAATCGACTGTTAGGCGGTACGAAGTTCGACGGGTCAGCTAGTATATAATAAAATTTAATTTATTGTTTTCATTTTATTTTTCTACTTACAATGTCTGTGAAATGAAATGAAATGTGATGAATGTGTTGCTAAGAGCAAATCTCGAGAGCAGCTGAACAGATTTTTCTTACGAAAAATTAGAAAAATTGCCTGAAAAATCTGAAAACAACACTATTCTATATTCCCATACAAAAGTTTCGTAATAATACTTAAAAGTCAATTTGAACTTTAATACCATACCATAAAGTTTAAGTTTTAGTGGAGGGGTTTCAGTAAGACAAAACAATTGAGTGACGTTAGTATCGTATAAATATTAATGTGAATATTTGTCAATATATTAATTTATATATTTTTTTGTTTTTACATAATGTAATTTACTTTCTTTTTTCTTTTTTTTAATCTTTTTACTAGCTGACCCAAATTGCCGTTATCCCGAATAGCAATTGAGTGACGTTAGTATCGTATAAATATTAATCTCAATATTTGTCAATATATTAATTTATAATTATTTTTTTTACATAATGTAATTATTGACTTATCAACTTTCTTTTTTCTTTTTTTTTATCTTACTAGCTGACCCAAATTGCCGTTATCCCGAATAGCAAAATAAGTATTTAAAAAAAATAATTAAAGAATCGACTGTTAGGCGGTACGAAGTTCGCCGGGTCAGCTAGTTATTTATAAGTTTAAGTAATTATACTTCATTGTTAGTATTTATTGAACGTAAGTGTAGTCACTGAATTCATTACCTAAAATATATACGCACCAATTAACATTTATTTCTTATAAAAAAATAATATATTTTTTTATTGAATGCCGTGCGGTCTGCGGATCCCTAGATCTGTAATTTTTACGTGTATTCGTAAAGTTGTTCACCAAATGCCGCTAGATGTGCCGCGAGAGGTGGGGTGCGGCAAAGAGGGAACGAATGCTCAAGGTTATTTGCTTGGCATACCGCCTTAAAAACACTATCATTTTGTGAATGTTTTACGGAAAGTTTAATGATACTTCAAAGTGCGTTAAACCCTTAGTCCCGACCAAGGCATCCGCATAGCCGCATGCCGACTCGTGCGTTTCGACATCCAATCTGAATTACAATGTACGGAATTTACAGACTTCAACCGGTCCCTCTGTGTCCGTATCCGAGCGGAATAAGAAACAGCCTTACTGTTAACTCTATTGTTTGGGAACATACACTAAACAATGTATTTTTGCCCAATATGGAAGCGCGATTATGTCAACGGGTGTGTTCTGTTTTTAAATAATGACCAATGCTATGTTATAAGAATCGTAAAGGGCAACGCTGTATTATCTGCATTTTAAGTGTTTTATATGTATGTAGGTATTTTTGTTATGTACGCGAATGAGCGCCCCTTTTATTTCGTTGACAACATGATCATTTACATAAAAAATGTTATGTAGGTACTAGTAACCTCACATGAACCTAAACGCTGATACACCTTAGTGATATTAAATTTTTTAATAAGATTAGGACGTCATTTTTTTTTAAAATCATATTAGAATTATAAACTCAATGGAGCTTTACGAAACTTGTTCAGAGCGATGACGCAATAGTCTAATTATTTCCGCGTCGGTACGACTGACACTATTTAATACGACGTCTGTAGGACCAACTGGGGATTGCGTCAAGCGGAAAGGTTGCGGCACTTGTGGTTACATCAAGTGTTGCTTACGCCTCTTTCAGTTACTCAATACGGATGAAGATAAGCTAGCGACAATTCTAAGTTCCCTTACCTACTCTGATTCAGGAAGCCATGGAAGCACTACGCTTCCGTCATTCGAACATTTGACCTCATTATTTTTTATTGAATTATAAGACTTTTATAAGTCTTTAAATCAATCAACAAACAAAAATTGATTATGGAATGCAACATAAACAAATGTTGGAAGTCAGATTGACATTTAGAAAACAGACTGAACGAATACGGTAAGTGTCTTTGAATGAAAATAATCTAAAGAACTGAAACAAACTATTTGCTTTATATAAAACCATAAGAATCAGATCCTAGAACATTGTCCTAGAACGACTATTTCTCGAGAACAAAGGCTTTTCAATTATTCATAACTGCATTGAACTTTATTCGTCCAGACTTAATTGAAAAAAGTCGAAGAGTAGTTTAGTAGTATTTCCATGGGCGCTACGATTTCCGGCGCCTTCGTGGAAATGGCTATTTTCGCGGTACATAATATTATGCTGTGACCGGTATGGCGGAGCACGTGGTAGCGGGGGGAGGGGTTAGAGTCGGTGACCGCGAGTGTTGACTTGCATAAGGACCCAGGAGTCGGTGTCAGCTTGTCTTTATATTCTAGTAAGGTCGCAGTCGCCCAACTAGCGAGAATGGCTGAACTATTGACAACACCTTTCGAGAACCTGTTAACAATTCTCATATCACCTTATATCTTTATTGTCTCCGAATAAAATTAACGAATTATTTATATTTATGGCTCATTCTATCTATAGTTCTCCTCCTTATTAAATTAGAAAATGATACCATTAATAAAAAAATTACGAAAATATTTTGTTTTGACATGTTAATAAAAGGGGAAAAAGAAACTAATTACACATTTCTTAAAGCAATTGTTTGTCATGAAACATGACTCCAGTGCAACAAAAAATTACTAGGTAAAGGTAATCAGGTCGACGTTACTGAAATTAAAACTTCAGTCTCAGCTTTGGCTCAAAAGTTTTAATTTTAGATTTTAATATTCTTGGAGATTTTAATGGTAAAATATTATGAAACTGCATCTCATATTACAGATTTTAAATAGGCGAAGAATTATAAAGATTAGATACAGCCAAATCATGTCCCAAAGTAAAATGGTCAAAAATAATGTCTATACCTAAATGTTATGTGACAATTACCGCGAAGGTATATTATCACCGTTTAAACGACCGTCGACAAATTTACTATTGAACAGCCTGAACAAATTCTTATACCTAACAGTTCAAGACATGAGACCTCTTTTTACGAAGAAAGAGAACTTAGTCGCTGTTTCATTGCAGATTGTTGGATATCCGATTTACCTACAAAATTTGTTCCAAACCTTGCAGCTTTCCTCACGGTGTTTTCCACCTCCCAACACCCACATAAAGCCATATATACTTTATCCATTTATTTCTCCGTCGTATGGTACCAAAGCAGCAGGTTCTATATCCCAAATTATTTGTTGTTTCAGAAAGTGATATAAGTTGGTTCATTTATTCTTGTTCTCAGGATTTATATAACAGTAGGATCAATGAACTTCTTGTAAAGTACAAAGTGGTCAATTAGTTATTGTACTGGAAAATCATGTAATATGCCGCACTACTGGACAGCGGCTTCTTCTTGAAGGAGAAATATTGTAAGGTATACATAAGAGGTACTCATAGGAGATGCTACTGTATTTTTTTTTTTAATTTACAAGAATTTTCCTCGAAATATGCAATTTTCCTTTATTCCTAAACACGAAGAATCTACAAATATGAATCAGGTGAAAATATTTAATGGCTTATGAATTATGATCTTTACCTTTTTTATTAACCTACACTGTTAAAAATTTCTGCAAAACTTGTGTAATATTCTTAAATATAGATGGAATGTATACATAGTTTAAGTAGGTACTATACTTCATTCTAAAATTGCTAAACATCTTGGGTATAATTTGATTAGTAAAATTACAATACGTATTGTAATTTTACTAATTTTTAATTTATTTAAATTTATAATCCTTATATAATTTTTAATTATTAAAAATTCTACGTAGGTACGTACGTAAACGTAATATTGTGGGCTATATACTTTTATTTATTTATTTACTAGCTACCCGGACAGACTTCGTTCTGTCAATAGTATTTTTTTTAAGTATAAAAACCTTCCTTAAAGGAACATACAAAAAAAAATTAGCCGAATTGGTCGAGCCATTCATTCCCCAGTTATGCGCTTAGCAACATTCATTTTTATTAGGTATATATATGTTGATTAAAATTTTATGGTAGGTACAGAAAAAAAATTACAAATATATAAGTAGGTATGCGTAATGCGAAAGCGCCAAGCGGCCTAATCGGTTATAGCGATCACTTCCAGGCAACCTAGTGTCGGGTACCTATAATGTATATATCTCTATCTTCTCTATATAAAAAATGAATCGCTGAATGTGTTGCTAAGCGCAAATCTCGAGAGTGGCGGAACCGATTTTGCTAATTCTTTTTTTATAATATTCCTTGAAGTGCGAGGATGGTTCTTACGGAGAGAAATTTTTTAAAAATTGCCTAAAAAAGTCTAAAAACAACACATTTCTATATTCCCATACAAAAGATTCGTAATAATACTTAAAAGTCAATTTGAATTTTAATACCAATCGACTGTTAGGCGGCACGAAGTTCGCCGGGTCAGCTAAAAAAAAGTCGTAAAAGTAGTCTAAGTTACTGCTTATTACATCAGCTATCTGCCAGTGAAAGTCCCGTCAAAATCGGTCCAGCCGTTTCAGAGATTAGCCGGAGCAAACAGACAGACAGACAGACAAAAATTGTAAAAAATGTTATTGTGGTATAATTATGTTCCGTGTATAGATCCATATGCATTTAGTAAAAAGTGGTTATTTTAATATTAAAAACAGACACTCCAATTTTATTTATTAGTATAGATATAGATAACTTACAAAATTTTGTCATCGTAGAAATTGAGGTACACCTAGATCCTAGATACTTGTAGATAATCAAGTTTTATTTTATGTTAGAAGAAGATGAATTTCGGAGATTTGAATGGACGGCTGTCAATGTGATATCGAGCCAATTTGCTAAAAGTAAATAATAATATATTAATATTAGATTCTTCGTGTATATTAAAAGTGTGGAAAAGTGAAAAATAACAACAATATGACCTTTTATTTTGGATGAAAATTTGTGTTGTTGGTTTTGACATTTCATCAATTTTGCCGTCACCAGAATCAACATAAGAAAATTATATCTGCTACAAACTTACTCATTATTTTCTTTAAATAAAATACTAAAAACGGTTGAAATTTAGAATCGTTTGGCACGAATTTAAGGGGGGGAGGGGGTGGAGAGGGGAGGGGGGGTCCCCCCCAACTCCCCCGTACCACTCGCGATACAAGGTAATGCGCCGTTCTTGAAAAAATAGAAAAAAGAAATCTTACCTGCCGACCTGAAACGGAATTAAATATAATGAATTTTTTTATTGGAGACATCATGTTTTGATTGTTTTGTCAATATGTTAAGTCTTAGATTAAGACCCGTAGACTGTTTACCGGCATATTTTTGTCACAGAAACAAAAAAAAATAACCCTAACCTATCTAATTTCAATATTACACTGTTTACCGGCATATTTTTGTCACAGAAACAAAAAAAAATAACCCTAACCTATCTAATTTTAATATTAGACTGTTTACCGTCATATTTTTGTCATAGAAACAAAAAAAAAATAACCCTAACCTATCTAATTTCAATATTAGACTGTTTACCGGCATATTTTTGTCACAGAAACAAAAAAAAAAATAACCCTAACCTATCTAATTTCAATATTAGACTGTTTACCGGCATATTTTTGTCACAAAAACAAAAAAAAATAACCCTAACCTATCTAAATTCAAAATTAGACTTTATTGGCATGATTTTGTTACAAAAATAAAAAAATAACCCTAACCTATCTAATTTCAATATTAGACTGTTTACCGGCATATTTTTGTCACAGAAACAAAAAAAAATAACCCTAACCTATCTAAATTCAAAATTAGACTGTTTATCGGCATGATTTTGTTACAAAAACAAAAAAAAATAACCCTAACCTATCTAAATACAAAATTAGACTGTTTATCGGCATGATTTTGTTACTAAAACAAAAAAAAAATAACCCTAACCTATCTAAATTCAAAATTAGACGACGCGGGTCTTAATCTAAAGAGTAGTTATAATTAGATTATACCTTTGTTATATTTTCGATACCCAAATTTTCTGTCATCTATTTGGACCGTCTTCTCCGGACTTTCCATCGTATATTTGTTTATCTATTTGGTAAATTACCACAGCATCTCTACAACCAGTGTTTAAACGCATCAGAAAAAGGCTTCCACAGTGCTGGAGATGTCACAGATAGAAATTATGACGATAAACTGTCGAATTTGGAGGTTAGGTACGTAAGATTTTTTTTTCTATTTTTTCAAGAACGGCGCATTACCTTGTATCGCGAGTGGTACGAGGGGGTTGGGGGGGACCTCCCCTCCCCCCTCCACCCCGTCACCCCCTTAAATTCGTGCCAAACGATTCTAAATCCAACCCCTAAAAACTACTAAAATGATTTGCATAAAAAATATTTCCATACTCGATTATCTGGATAAATTAATATCGTCATGGTGCTCGGAAGATTTTTCAATTTTTGGTTTTGCGAGAAGAGAACTGTTTTGTGAGAATTGAACTTTTACTATTGTGTATATGTGCATTTTAAATTTACTTACCTTATATTTTTTTTAGTCTTTTATTACTAGTGTATGCAATTTATAAATAGTAGTAATAATAATGAGTCATTGTTACGGTGCCCCATCTGTGACGGTGATAGAGTATTTAGAGGCCCAAGAGGTCTTAAGATCAGGGCCGAGCCGCCCCTGTGTGCGATGTGTGCGGCGCACACAGGCGCCAAGACAATAGGGGCGCCGCCATCGAAATTATTTTTGTTACACTAACTCAACAACATATTCTTTTTTTCAACAATAAATATTTTTCAATAATACTTAATTCCCTCCTGCGTTTCACACGTAGAGCAAATTAGTATTGTAAAGTTGACCTAGCTTTCTGTCCAATTATCGATACAAGTGGCGCTGGATTAACGTCTTTTATAATAGAAAAACTAGACAAAATTAATCTGGACATTGACATAAACAACTTAAGGGGACAGGGCTATGATAATGGATCAAATATGCGTGGTAAGAATAATGGTTTTCAAAAAAGATTGCTGGATCTAAATCCTCGCGCTTTCTATGTACCATGCGCTAGCCATAGCTAGCCACTCTCAATAATCATACGATTGGGTTTTTTAGTAATGTATAAGAATTACATAAACTGAACTGAGGTAAAGCACAGCAGGAAATTTCCTGCTCAAAATATGGAGCAGCCGACTGGGGTAGTACCTCGACCTTACAGAAGACTACAGCTAAATAATACTGTTTTCAAGCAGTATTGTGTTCCTGTTGGTGAGTGAGGTGACCTGAGCTCCTGGGGGGGATTGGGGATAGGGTTGGCAACGCGCTTGCGATGCCTTTGGTGTTGCAGGCGTCTATAGGCTACGGTCTTACCACCAGGTGAGCCGTACGCTTGTTTGCCAACCTAGTTACATAAAATAAAAAAATAAAAAAATTACATAAATATTTTTCGTCCTCTACCAAAAGACGATGATGGTCAAGCAGAATAGATGCTATCATACCGCTATTTACAAATTTACCAGGAATTTCTGATGCCTCATATGAAATATCAAATGGTATAATCATATTATGATCAGAAGCCAAAATATGACGCTAAATGTCTAGCAGAAAAAAATATGCCCCTTTTCATTATTTGTTCACTAAATATATGGCATATGATATTGACAAAAGTAAATTTTGTGAGCAAAATTCTGCAGTCCATTGATATGAATATGCATATGCAAGTTGCTTTAGATGCTTCAACGAAATTATAGAAGTTTTTGATAAAAATTAGAACCCACGCTTGAGGAAATCGTAAATGATATTGCTATGAAAATTCCTAAAAAATTTGATGTCGAGTCTAAATTTGAAACTTCGAAATCCAGACCCCTAAGATGTCGTAAGACTCCAAAGAGTTCTGACTATAAACGCGAAGATCACGGAAGTGAACTGGTTTTACCTATTTAGGAAAATATTATTTAAGTATAAGTATAAAATTGGATAACATTTATTTCGGTCAAAATTAACAAATAATAAAAAAAATGAAAAAAAATTGCTGTGTAATTACGGCAGAAAAAAGAATATAGCCACCCCCTCTCTTCCCGTGGATGCCGTAAGAGCCGACTGAGGGCAGTCTGCGCAGACTGCGACACACTTCCACTACCTCCTTGGAACTTAAAAGGCCGAGCGATGGCGGACCATTGGCTTTGAAATACACAGACCGATGACAAACCAACCACCTACCCGCCTGCCCAGTGTGGTGGCTATAGGCAAAACACATAAGTTCATGCCGTTTTTGGCATCAGAGGCGCTTCATAGGTTTCGCACACAGGCGCTTGGGGAGGTCGGCGCGGCCCTGCTTAAGATTCACTGTAGTCGTATGCACGTGCCACGTGTAGACGTCTCAGTGAATCAGACTATATTTTCAGCTGCTGACACAGGTACAGATGGGGATCGAAGCAATGACCCTATACATACGAGGCTCGCATATTTCAAGAAAAATATAAAATTAGTGAAGCGTATCCCTAAGGGAGCACGTTTGACTGTAGCTCGCAGTCTTACTGAGTGCATAGCCAGGGTAGTATCAGAAAACAGTACAAATGCATGGTATGATTTATTAACATTTGCTTATAAAATTTTAAACATTGGAAATAGATCAGCCAAAATTTCCCTGACAAATCTAATAAAACAAAATAGTACAAATAAAATAATTCCTTTAATTCAGACAGCGCCTAAATTTAATAGTAATTTTGAAACAAATAGTTCTAATAAACTGAAAATAGTAGAAAACAAATTATCAGAAGGTGACACTAAAGGCGCTATAAAGTTATTGTTTTCTGATGATTCTTTGGCTGTGCATTCACCCGACACACTGGGTGCACTGCGCGAAAAGCATCCCACGACTGCAGCTTCGCCCACTCGGGGTACTGACCATAAGCAAATTTCTTTGAGGGTAACCGAGGAAGCCACCGATAGAGCCATTCGTTCTTTCTCCAATGGCTCTGCTGGAGGCTTAGACGGCATTTCCCCACAGCACCTAAAAGACTTAACTGATCCGTTTTTGGGTGATGTGAGGAAAGATCTGTTGAGGGAGCTCACCAGTTTATTAAATTTAATGTTGTCTGGTAGAGTTCCCTCGGATATAACACCTATCCTTTACGGAGCCAACCTTGTAGCTCTCAAAAAGAAAGATGGCGGTATTAGGCCAATTGCTGTGGGATGTACTCTGAGACGATTGGCTTCAAAGCTTTGTTGCCGTGAATACCGCGAGCGCTTGACTCAAAGGTTTAAACCACGACAACTTGGCTTTGGAGTCAATGGGGGTTGTGAGGCTGCAGTGCACGCGGCTCGATCTTTTTTACTACATCAGAACTTTGACGTTTTTGTCAAAATTGATGTTAAAAACGCATTTAATTCGGTAGATAGGGGTGCTCTTCTTTCAGAAATTCAAAAAGAAGTTCCTGAAATTTTCGAATATATGTGGCAATGTTATGGCACCCCTTCAAAATTATTATTTGGTGATAATATTATTGAGTCTTGCGTGGGATGCCAGCAAGGCGACCCTCTTGGCCCTGTTATTTTTAGTTTGGCAATACAACCGATTATCGATGAATTAAATTCAAAATTTAATGTATGGTACCTTGATGATGGTTCTTTGGGAGGCACTGCGTCATCAGTATTGGAGGATCTTGATATCATTATTCGCCGTTTTGATCAAATTGGTCTGAGTCTAAATTTTAATAAATGTGAAATTTTGTTTTCGGACAATTTATCTACAGAAAAAATTACTTCACTTTCACAACAGTTTAATATAATAACACCAAACATTTCTATTATGAAAAAAGAAAATTTGTTATTATTGGGTGCTCCAATATTTTTTGAAGCTTTTTCTCCCATTATAAATTCAAAATTAGAAAATTTCAATTTGATTTCAGGCCGCCTTTTGATTTAAAACCTCACATGGCCACCTACATATTACGCCTTTGCCTTTTCGCTCCTAAATTCATGTATTTGCTAAGATGCTGCCCATTTTGGAAATTTATTTCGATCACGAATATTTTAGATTCTTCGTTGAAAGATACTTTGTCAAAAATTCTAAATTTGAAATTTGATGATCGCTCTTGGATGCAGGCAACCCTCCCTATAAACTTCGGGGGTTTAGGTGTCCGCACATCTGCAAGCTTGGCTCTTCCTGCCTTTCTAGCTTCTTGTCACAGTACGCTCACCCTCATCTCATCTATCCTTAATACTCCTATAGAAGATGTTCGGGTGGCATACTTGACGGAAGCTACAGAGTGTTGGAGGGCTTCCTTTCCAGATGAGGACACCAACAATTTAACAAAAAATAAACAGTCTGCCTGGGATATACCCGCAGTTAAATCTGTTTATGCCTGCCTCCTAGAGCAATGTTCAAGCAGCGCTGATAGAGCTCGTTTACTTGCAGTTGCCGAAAGTGAATCGGGTCACTGGCTGCGGGCTCTTCCTTCTAAAAATATAGGCACCGTGCTAGATCCCACCACATTACGTATCGTGGTGGGTCGCCGGCTCGGCGCTAAAGTATGTGAGCCTCATATATGTCCGTGTGGGCAGCAGGTGGACAGGCTTGGCCGACATGGCTTATCCTGTACCAGGAGCGCTGGCAGATTATACCGACACGGTACGCTGAACGATTTAGTTCGTCGGGCTCTTGTCACCGCTTCTTTACCAGCCACGTTAGAACCGTCTGGTTTGTCAAGAAGCGATGGCAAGAGACCTGATGGTATGACCTTAGTACCGTGGCTTCTTGGGCGTCCTCTGGTATGGGATGTTACCTGTGTAGATACCTTGGCCCCCTCGCATATTAATAACACTGCGGAGAGGGCCGGGTCTGCCGCCGACCAAGCCCAGATCCTCAAGCGCCGTAAGTATTGTGATTTATCAGACAATTACTTATTTGTGGCGCTTGCTGTGGAGACCTTGGGCCCTTGGTCTTCTGACATGAAAAAATTCATGTCAGAATTGTCGTCCAGGCTTGTTCTTGCATGTGGCGACCTGAGAGCTGGCGAGTATTTCGCCCAAAGGCTCAGCCTCGCTATTCAACGGGGTAATGCCGCCAGCGTCTTAGGCGCCATGCCGAACACGGACATTCTAGAGGAAGTTTTTTATTTATAATTTTATTGTTTTACTTTATTTTTTTTTAAATCCTCGTATTATAAAAATAATCGCCAAATAAGTTTTATGTTAGATCTTTTAAGAAATTTTCTTTTATGTCTAATTATTATTATTCTCTATTATTATTTTACGTGCATTTTTTATATTTTTATATTTTTGTTAAGTATAAGGAGTATAATAATAATTACCTTTTGTTACTAGTTTCTCAATAACAATAATAATCCTTGTTAATCCTTGTTTTTCTTAATAGAAAAACTGTAAAAATTATTTTAATAATGTTTAACGTCAGTAAGATATTTACTCATAACTCTTACCATCATTATGCAATAACATAGCTTTCCGCTTAACTAGGTAGTACGAGTATAACGAAGAAAGTTTACAGTGATTTACGAAATAGAAAAAATAATATTTATCTCAGCGACTGCAATGTTTTGATATAGTTTTAAAAAAAAAGAGAGAGTAATTTATGCAAGCGGTCATGACAATAGTTTTAGTTAGACAATATTTTTTTCGCCTGATGGTAAGCAGATAGGTACCGTAGCCGATCGACACCTGCATTCTAGAAGCATTGCAAGCTTAAGCTATTGCCTCACTCACAACACAGTACTACTTAAGAGCATTATTATTTCACTGTGATTTTATGTAAGGTTTAGGTAATTCCCCGGCAGAACTGCTCGTTATTTAGAACAGGATTTATGCTACTGGACCCTGCCTAAATGATTATGTTATTATATCGGCAATGGTTAAGTACAAATTAATTTGTGTAACTTTTTCATATAAATGTGGATGGCTGCCACAGGTGCGTTAAATTTCTAATATGAAGAATCCATGAACACGCTAGCCTTTACCTGGACTTGGTTAAAATAATAAAATAGCAAAGATACAAACCCACATATATTATATGCTTACTACTACATAGGTACTCGTAGTAATTAGTTAAATCTTGACTGCGTCTAGAGCACGTTTCCGTCAGTTATGGTAATATAATTGTATAATTTGACTTGACGTTGCCAGCTGCTATTGGACATATGTAAATGGGAATAACCCCGGAAAAGCCGTATGACCACGCCAATTACTACTATCTTAGAATAGGTCAGAGGTCCACTCGCCGGAATCAGTGACATATCATTACAGAAAACTACATTTAGTAGATCCGTATTGCTCGTAAGCGTGCGTTAAGCGAATATACTGATTGATTTATCTTATCTATAATATAAAAGAGATTTCCACCCATATATTTATTCATCACGATATCTCTCGAACCATAAGGCGTAGAGACTTGAAATTTGGTAAGAATATTCCTTTCGCCGGGTAGAGGTCAGCTAAGAACGGGTTTTAGGAAGTTCCACCCACAAGAGGGGGTTGCGGGGGTTAATAACATATATGGCAAAACAACGTTTGCGGGGTCAGCTAGTATAATATAATCACAACAAATGTATACATATATATAATTTACGTTTTAACGTTTCAGCCTGAAATATCCCGCACTGCTGGGCATATATGCCTCTTTCCCGACTTAGGAGAAGTATCAGAGCTTAATCCACCATGCTGGTCCGATGCGGGTTAGCGGATGTGTTATCCCTACTGAGTAACGATCGCTATCAGATGTACATGATAAAAACCGGGACCAACGGCTTAATGTGCTCTCCGAGGCACGGTGGGGAGACCCACAAGGACTGCACAAACAGCCAGACCATGGCAAACATCTGTATGGCCAATACAAATATTTGTCATATGCGGGGATCGAACCCGCAACCGCCAGCGCAACGACCACAAACCAGTGCTGTGATCGTCGCGCCAACATTACATTTTAGGTGTCTTATTTTTGTTAATATCATTTTTAATAAAATGATAACGAACGTCGAGGTTTTCCGGCCGTAATCAGCCTTGTTACACGACAAGACATTTTACTAACGATGGTGTGTAGTGATGCATTTTCCGCATTTGTTGTTTTTTTTTCTTATTATATTCAAATGTTTTACGATATCTTAGCAGCAGTAGTAGCAGTAGCAGTAGTAGATTATAAAAATACCATAGGGCACAGCAGGATATACTTATCCTGCTTGAAATCTTGAGCAACCCGTCTGGGGAAGTACCTCGACCTTACACAAGATCACAGAGAAATAATATATACTGCTTTCAGGAGTTTCAGGCAGTGTTGTGTTCCTGTGGTGAATGAGTTGACCCGAGCTCCTGGGTGAGATTGGTGTAGGTTCGGCAACGCGTTTATAATGTTCTGGGCCTGCAGGCGTCTATAAGCTACGGTAATCGCTTACCCTTCAGTCGTAAGCTTGGTGGTAGACTTAGTTGTTTAAAAAAACCATGAAAATATTGAGAAGAGCCAAATAGCAAAATCCAAATATAAATGAGTTGGATCGATATTTCTTCTTCTATTGTGATATTTATTTAAATTCTTTATTTAATTAATATCGTGTTCTGTTTTTATTCCTAAATCCGCTTTTCAAAGCTGGTGTAATTTTTTTATTTTTTTTATTTACTGCTTATTAATCCCGGATTAAATGCCGACATTTCCTGAATGATTTAGCTCTATAGAAGAAGTTGCTTGTGAACAAGTAGCGCTTATCTTTTATTTACATCCTTTTGTAATTAATTTTAAAACACAAGAAAAAAACACAATATCGAATAAGAAATTTAAAAAATATTTTATTCGTTTTTTTCAACCAAATGTTTTTAAACATGAATAATAAATCTCGTGACTTCGTTGGTGTCGACGTTGCTTCCTTGTAGATAAGTAAATCAACCAGGAAAGTGATCAGATTAATGTTTGGATAATTTTTATAGTACCTAATCATATTTCTGTGAATAATCACAAAATATATAATGTACATAATCTGAGAGTAGATAACCATTCCCTTTAACCAATGGGTCTGGATAAACTGCTAGGTGTGGCAGGGTTTAAGAATGACATGAACCTTCCCCTTAACTCAAGATAAGTTTTCTAGGTTAGGATGTTTAGAATAGAGCGCCATAGTCGCTTCTGAATAAACAAGTTATTTATAATCCTTACTAATATCTATATTATAGTCGTAAATGCGAACGTAACTCTATCTTTCTGTAACAATTCTGTTTCGCCTGAGAAAGGACATAGGCTACTTTTTAATACGAAGGATAAGGGGTTGAAAGGTGGGGATGAAAAGTTGTATGGAAGTATCATCATTTTTAGAGCTAGAAGCTTAAAACTTATTTTTTAATACAGTTGCTCAAAAAGTGGCGTATTGCAGGGACGTATAGCGTTCGGGATGTGGGCTATTACACACTCGTGCTTTTTTTTACCTTTCCCGCACTCGTGCGTTCTCTTTCCCAACTGTCAAAATAATGTCTATTAAAAGGAAAAACCAACCATGAAGTTTTTACTAAAAAAATTCATAGAAGTTTTTATGATTCATGCAAATACGTATCTATATTTCTTAAAAGAAGCTACTTATTTGTTTCAATATCAGATTTAATGATTTGATTGAATGAGTTTGGTTAGGTTTCATTTCATTTCATTTCATATCAATAAAAAAGTTCTACTGAAGACTTGGCTGTATGGGCATAGTTTCCCTTTGCCTACCAGAATGGGTGAAGAAAAAAAACTCTGCTTATATTCTACGGTTGGCGCCATTTTTCAGAAATTTTCTTTGCGAGTTTATTTTATTAAATTGTTTCATTTTTTCGCAACTGTTTTAAAAATAGTCGTTCAGTACACGTGCGGAACCGTCATTGCAACTTGTTCCGACTGTCAACCTCTTTACAATGACAGCCTTTCCGCACTTGTAATGAAATATACTATTTAGGCTGTTGATTTGATATAAATAAATATGACATCCAAAGTTTGTAAAAGTTTCACCCTCAAGGGTGTAAAATAACAATAGGGAATAGAGGATGAAAGTTTGTATGGAAATATGTAAGGTTTATATTAATGTTTTATATGTTTGCGGCAAGAGATAAAAAAAAGATCCCTATATCCAAAAATGCTGTCCAAAGTCACTATTCCACGCAGACGAAGTCGCGGGCACAGCTAGTAAAAAATAAAGAAAAAAATAACTATCGTTTTCATACTTACAATCCTTCGACTATAATTTAACAATAAGTTAATACACATTCAGCCCGTAGTATCTCACTGCTGGGCATAGGCCTCTTTCTCCCTGTAGGAGAAAGATTAGGGCTCAATCCACCACGCTGCTCCACCGCGGGTTGGCGGCGTTTCCTACTATGAGTAGTGATCGCAATCAGGTATTTATGATAACAACTGGGACCGACGGCTTTACGTGCTCTCCGAGGCACAGTGCGGAGACCCACAAGGACAGACATCCAAACCGGAAAGAAATATTTGTACAAATATCCATCCCGAGTGGGAATCGAACCCGCAAACCGCCGATGTGTGGGCGCTAACACGGCACACGCACCACTACATCGGAGCGGTTCTTAAGTTAATACAAAAATGCTTAATTATTGCTTGCTTCAATTTTAGGACAGAAATACACAAGATTTTTTTTTTAAATTATAACAATTAACAACGTTATTTGTATGCTTTTAAAATTAAATACTTTATTCAACTATAATCTCAACGTTCCACGAGTGAAAATCTTTTTCGTTTATAGTTGGTGATAGCATCTAGGTCTACGCGGAAATAGGGTTATTTTCTAAGCCGGGTTTTCCCAGCTATTATGTGAGCCCTATGGTTTAGGGGCAATGACATCGAACGATGTGCCAAATGTGAATAATAACGATGTGGAGGACGACCCACGCGGTACAAGCTATTGCGTTTAGATCCTTGTATGTCAGCGGAATGCAAATTGTCATCGTTGTTACATCAAGGAACCTTAGATTATATATGTACTATTTTTATAGATTTGTACTTATACAGTACGGCCTATAGTACATAAAGGCCTGTAAAATTGTAGAATAAAATATTTTTTATACTTTATTTACATCAAACAGTCATTTAAACATACAGGTAATAAAGAAGGTACAAATGTGATCTTATTGCTACTTAGCGATCTTTTTCAAACAATCTTTAGATAGAAGTAAACATGCAGAGAAAAGGTACCTACTACCTAGGCTAGGAGCACTGATGAGAAAAGGCCTCCTGTTTTTATGAGAAAAGTTCGAGCTTAATGATCGCGTTGTTCCAATGCAAATTAACAAGGAATTTCATCAGTTTAGCCTATCACGATCCACTGCTGGACATAGGCCTCCACAAGTTCGCGCCACAAATGGCGCAAACTCATGTCTTTTGCCCATAGTCACCACGCTGGGCAGTCAGATTGGTGACCGCAGGGCTGGCTTTGTCACACCGAAGACGCTGCTGCCCGTCTTCGGCCTGTGTATTTGAAATCTACCAGTTGTATGATTATCCCGTCATCGGTCGGCTTTATAAGTTCCAAGGTGGTAGTGGAACTGTGTTATCCCTTAGTCACTCTTACGATACCCACGGGAAGAGAGGGAGTGGCTATAATCATTACGGCTGTAACCACACAGCATACAAGGAATAACAATATAACAAGATATATATATTTCCCCCAGATGTGTACATTTTCTTGACTGGCAATTGGCAGTCCTTCACGTCTAATCATGTCAAAATCAAATCAAATCAAATCAAAAATATTTTTATTCAGCATAAAATTATAACAATTTCTTACTGAACGTCATGAGTCTACTACCAGTTCGGAAAAAAGAAGCCTCTGACCTGAGAAGAACTGGCGAAAGAAACTCAGCGGAACTATCTTTTTTTTCTATCGTAAATCGTAATGGTTTTTTTTTTCAAATCAGATTGAAATTAACAATAATTTTATAGGTTGAAATATCCTGGAGGCGATCACATCATTCCCAAGGCGTACTGAATGAATGAACTCGAATCTGTTGTTTAATAATAAATGTATACCTACATCTTAATGATACCTATATCAAATAACTAACGCAAATATTAATTATGATTAATTTAATAACACAAAAAAAATATATGATTCACTTATTTATTTATCATTGTTTTAATTACGTTGCAGTGTCCCAAATGTTTTTTTTTTTTGTCTAAAGCCCCCCGGTATGAAAAAATATGAGGAGTAAAATCTACTGAACGATAATTGACCTCGTTACGTTTTTGTTAACGCCATTTGGCCGCCAACCAAATAGAGTTCCGATAGATGGCGTTATTTGATTCGTTTATTTACCATTTGATATGGTATTAATCTTTTTCTTAAACTAGTAAGGCTTTTTTGTGCCTATTTAGACAGTCGATCTGAAGGAGTAAACTCCAGTCGTGCGTCGAAACTGCCACACACACTTTTTTTAAAATAAATATTATAATTTTATTCGTAGTACGGAACTCTCACTTAAAAAAAGACAGTAGATAATTTTATTTTTCAAATACAATTGTACTTTAACATACATAATGGAGCTGTTAGTTATCAATGTTACGACGTGCTAAGAATTTTTTTGTCAATGAAAACAGAAGAACTAGCATGAGTTGACTGACCTTTTTATGCGGATTATTAGTTTTAAATCCTTGTGCATTGTGGCTATGTTACGGATCTAATGTTATATTTAAATTAACTCATTGTTTAAGCGTTCTATGATAAATAAAAATATGCATTACATTACACTTATTTGTTGTCTAAGTGTAATATTCTAATAGTAAAACAATAGATCGTAAAAGTTCAGAAACCTTTGTTCTAATTAAACGTAATTATAATTAGGCAGTCTGGTCCTTAAACAGCTAAACTTATTGAAAGTTGTTCTATAATTATTTAAAGTCTGCAGTAATTTTATTGTGATAATGGCAATTACACGTTTATCAAGACGAGGAAGTATGTATATTTTAGTACAATAAAAACCTTATGTACCCACCGATATGTCTCGAAATATATTTATAAAAAATAAAAATAAAAAGACACAAAAGTACATGTAAGTAGCAACTCAGAATGCGGACTTGTTGCGCATCAATGTACATGGAATACAAATGATTGTATTTGGCGGTCAAAGTAGTCGAGTACCAAAGTTAATTTATTACTTAAGTATACGGTGACGTTACACGAGTTGTCACGTATGCAGTATGAGAAAAGCAGTTTATGGGAATTAATACTTGGAATGCCATCATAATTGCTTCCGGTCACATAATTTCAAGGAAAACCCATAGCACGTTTAATTTTGATCAATATCAAAAATTTATACAATCTTAACGAAAATGTAATGCTTTTATTTGAGTGTCTGTAGAGTGTAGAGTAAGTAAATAATTCAGAATACACTGCGAGAAGCAATAAAATACTCAATTTTTATTTTACTACTTACCTATTAGTACGGGATCCCTAGTACATATTTTTCACCTGATTACTATCAAGCTAATTTTCCGGGAGTAGGTTCATTTTGATGAGACGAACAAAAAGTTCTTCTTCCAAAACTCTCGATTGTGGTAGATAATAGAGTTAGCAATATATAGAGCACCAGTGAGCGTAGGACCGGAATAACGTACCACGCAATTTTTAGGACAATATTACCAACAAATTATATGAATATTAACTAACTAAAAGAAAAAAAAAAATCAGAAAAAAATCAATTTTTGATGACCTTACGAGGTCAGTAAAATTATTACTAACCAGCTGATTTTTTTTCTTTTAGTTAGTTAATATTTATATACATTTATGGTAATATTGTTCTACCTCCGTGTGCATGGGCGTACCCAGGTTCTGGGCCAGGGGGGGGCAAATTAAATTTTATAAGCACCTAGTCAAATAAATAAGCATAAATTAAAATAGGTAATGTTTTATTTAAATACTTTAATTATTTCTCTCTCTAATAATTAAAGAAAGATAATGATAGGAAAAATAAATTACGGGCGATCTGAGGTCGGGAAGTGGTAGGGAGGAGATATTTAAGTACCCTTAAAACGGTTTATCTCGATTTCTGGCTAAACGACAAGTTCATTGGCAAAGTTGTAGGTACTAAAAAGATCCACAACTTTTGTATTTATATATTTTTTTTCACATAACCTCAAAATTCATGTGAAAAAAAAAAACAAGTTTTTTGTCTAAATCTCTTAAAACATTCTTTTTTTTTTACAAAATTTGGTGATAACTTACCTTTTTATGTTTCAAACACACTGTAATTTTATTGATTTAAAATATTTATTTTTTCACCTTATTTTGAATTCAATATCGAAAAGCACCCTCACTTTCAATCGAAAATTCTCACGTCAAAATATCAGGTTTTTAAAAAAATTGGGTGGCGTTTTTGTTCCTTGAAATCTCTACTTTCTCATGGTGTAAAAAATATACATTACTATCGTAAATGTTCTCAGAAAATGCAAAGAAATGCTCAGAAAATGAAAAGAATATTTAATAAGACATCTAATATATTTTGACAAAGTTATAGAATCTTGTTTAAATTATATACGTAGATGCTTATTTATTGCTATTTTAAGATAACTTATGTACCTGAGTGACCTGCGGAAAATTTTTGACCATCAAAAGCTATTTCATAGAGAAGTGGAAAAGGGGCTAGGAGGGTCTGAGCCTTACTACCTGTTATTTCTTTGCATTTTCTGAGAACATTCACCGTATTAATGTTAAAATAAAAATTTTACACCTTCAGAAAATAGAGACTTCAACGAACAAAAAGCTAACCAACTTTTAAAAAAAAAAACTGATATTTTGTTGTGAAAATTTTCGATTAAAAATGAGGGTATTTTTTCGATATTGAGGTCAAAATAAGGTGAAAAAATAAATGTTTTAAATAAAAAAAAAATACAGTGTATTTGGGACGTAAAAAGGCAAGTTTTCACCAAATTTCGTAAAAAAAATCTCTAAAAGAAAAATAAAAAACCAAAAACTTGATTTTTTTAGTTTTTCACATGAATTTTGAGGTTATGCGAAAAAAGTGTAGATACAAAAGTAGTAGATCTTTTTATTTGCTACAACTTTGCCATTGAACTTTTTTCCATAGGATTGTAGTTTAGCCGGAAATCGAGATAAACCGTTTTTTATCCTTTTTGTAATTTAAGGGCTATAATCTTATACTATTAAACGAGCAATTCTTGTATATATATATATATATATATATATATAGAATCTGAATCTCGGAATCGGCTCCAACGATTTTCGTGAAATTTAGTATGCAGGGGATTTCGGGGGCGAAAAATTTATCTAGCCAGGATTCATTTTAAAAAAAATGTCGTTTTATCCCTGTTTTTAGGCAATGAAAAAATATCATTAGAATACGAAGCTTAATTTCACCAACTGTCAATATACTATAATAGCGTAATTAGGAAATCGGCGGGTGTCAAATCGTGTTGACCCGGGTTCGAATCTCAGTCTCCAGATTAATTTTTTTTCTTTTTTTTTAATTTCACTCGTGGTTTATTATTTAAATAAAATTAAAAAAAAAAAAAACAAAAAAAAAATGAAAATACCGAGCTAGGCTCGGTCACCCAGGTACTGTTTAATTATCTGAGCAAGGGGCAACAATGAAATAGTAAACGCTGGTGAATGGTCTTTGCCGAACCTCACCTCTAATGAAGATGATGATAATGAATCTAAATAGAGCACGTATAACAAGCGACGAAAATATTCGCTAAGGGAGCAGCTGGTTGATTTGCCCTATGTTGTTGACGGCTTGCTGTTCTAGGTAAACGCCGCTCAAGGTTCAAAGCCTTAGCAATTTCTTCAGCTGATTTTATTAAATCTCCACTCCCTTCTTCCGCAGAATGCCTGTGTTCTGCAACTGCAGTGGTTTGTATATGTTCTGCACATCTTATTACGTCCAGCATTTTAGACTGTAATATGTTTGCGACTGGTAGTCGGTGGTGGAATTCACGTATTATACTGGATTGAAAATAAGAACTTTTATCGACAACAGTAGATAGTTAGTAGGGAGGTTAACGAAATCCAGGGGGGGGCAGCTGCCCCTCCTTGCCCCCCCCTCGGTACGCCCATGTCCGTGTGTCCTACAAATTGCGTGGTACGTTATCCCGATCCTACGCTCACTGCTGCTCTATCTCCTGCTAACTCTATTATCTACCACAATCGAGAGTTTTCGAAGAGGAACTTTTTGTTCGTCTCATCAAAATGAAGCTTCTCCCGGAAAATTAGCTTGATAGTAATCAGGTGAAAATATGTACTAGGGATACCTATATGACGTACACGTGCCTACATATTATACTCATTCATTAAGCAGTGCAAACTTAGCACCTCATCGATGGAATTTTGGGTCGAAAATGACCTTAATCGATAGGTCTACGTTAGGTTCGTATAGGTCCACTAAATTTTTCGTTAGGTCCGGTATAGTTTTTTAATAAATAATTTTTTAAATTTAGGTTAAAAAAAATGAAATTTTAGCACCCCATCCAAGGATTTTTAAAACCAAAATGACCTTAATCGATAGGTCTACGTTGGGTCCGTATAGGTCCACAATAATTTTTGTTAGGTCCCCCATAGTTTTTTAGCTGCTAAAATACGAATTTTTTTCCAAAAATTTAAAAATTATTTATAAAAAAACTAAAGAGGACTTAACGAAAAATTTCGTGGACCTATACGGACCTAACGTAGACTTATCGATTAAGGTAATTTTGATTTCAAAAATCCTTAGATGGGGTGGTAAAATTGCATATTTTATTTAACAAATTAAAAAAAATTATTTATTAAATAACTATAGGGGACCTAACAAAAATTATTGTGGACCTATACGGACCTAACGTAGACCTATCGATTAAGGTCATTTTGATTTTAAAAATCCTTGGATGGGGTGCTAAAATTGCTTTTCCTTTACCTAAATTAAAAAAAATTATTTATTAAAAAACTATAGCGGATCTAACGAAAAATTTACTGGACCTATACGGACCTAACGTAGAACTATCGATTAAGGTAATTTTAATTTCAAAAATCTATAGATGGGGTGCTAAAATTGCATATTTTTTTTACCAAAATTAAAAAAAAAAAATTATTAAAAAACTATAAGGGACCTAACAAAAATTATTGTGGACCTATACGGACCCAACGTAGACCTATCGATTAAGGTCATTTTGGTTTTAAAAATCCTTGGATGGGGTGCTAAAATTTCATTTTTTTTAACCTAAATTTAAAAAATTATTTATTAAAAAACTATACCGGACCTAACGAAAAATTTAGTGGACCTATACGGACCTAACGTAGACCTATCGATTAAGGTCATTTTCGACCCAAAATTCCATCGATGAGGTGCTAAGTTTGCACTGCTCATTCATTAATTATTTATATGCAATGTTCGTTTTGCATCAAACTTTAAGTTTTTCCTATAAGTTTTTGTACGACGTTTTATGATTGTAAGTATATAGTAATATAATAATTTATGTAATAACTAGCTGTGCCCTCGACTTCGTCCGCGTGGAATAGCGACTTTGGACAGCATTTTTTGGATACATCTTTTGGTTTATTTTGGATTATAAACACCGTCGTTGGGGTCGTTGTTCAACGTGATTCTTGGCATAACTTTTTTTATTTATGAACCGATTGACATGAAACAAATACTAAATCTTAAATGAAGCTTACCACAATATATTTGTGAAAATCACATCTAAATCTGACAAGCCGCTTCTGAGATTAGCGTGCACAAACATATTACATTTACATTTTTATTATAATTGTTACGGGTATGATGATTCATGATTTAAAAGTCCAATAAGTTAAAGAAGAGACACCTACACGTAGTTAACTAAACTAATAGTACCCTATTCGACGCTAGATGGTGTTACGGGTACAAATGCTTGTAAATACATATTCCTATTTTTAACATACAATCTTTATACTTTTCATAATAAATATGAAATAGTCTATCAAAATATTTGTAAAACGGTGTATTTTTACAACTATATTTGTTTATACAATTTAAGTTTGAAGGTTAAGATTATCTTCCTAAATTAAAATAACTTAAACATTAGGAAGCCGGATCTTTGTCGGAATTTTATTAGGTACCGGTTTTGTGCGCCTGAGCCAAGTAATAAAGGTCTGCAAAGAGGTTTTGTCGTCTCTTCATCGTTTATCCGCTCTGATTCAAGTAGCTGCGGTCTGCGGGCATATTGTATGCATTAATGCACTCATCTGTTCATATGCCGTTTTGACTTTTTATTTTGTTATTGAGACGTTATTGGACATATGAAATTACCCTTCCTTATCACATGTCATTTCTATTGAATAAAATTAAACAGTTTAAGTACTTATAACATTTTTATATTATTATATTTTTATGCTGTGTGGCTACGGCATAGAATTTAGCCTCCCCCCTCTCTTCCCGTGGGTGTCGTAAGAGGCGACTAAGGGATAACATAGTTTCACTACCACCTTGGAACTTAAAAAGCCGACCGATGGCGGGATAACCATCCATGCTGGCTTTGAAGTACACAGGCCGAAGACGGGCAGCAGCGTCTTCGGTGCGACAAAGCCAGCCCTGCGGTCACCAACCCGCCTGCCCAGCGTGGTGACTATGGGTAAAACCGTAAAACACATGAGTTCACGCTATTATTGGCGCGAACTTGTGGAGGCCTATGTCCAGCAGTGGACTGCGATAGGCTGAAATGATGATGATGATGATGATGAACATTTTTATTAGGGTAAACAAGCAAACTACACATTAAAAAGTTTGCTTATTAATACTTAGCCTAACATAATAAAAAAAACTAATGAGGTCACGAAAATAAGGTCAAGTGCGGTTATTTGGCAAAAGATTTACATAACAATTAGCTAGTTTGTTTCATTTAATCGTTTGTACACACACGTTTCTTTCTTTAGAATGGCAAACAAAATAATTATGAATTTACAATAAGTACCTGCTATGAAAGTTGACATGAGCCTTATTTTTTCATATCGAACCGTAGCTAGGGTTTTTAAGCGAGTTAGAAGCTTTTTTAACTAAAATAAGGAATCCAAGGATTCTCGTGACGTAGGCATATGATAATTTATAGGATTTTATAGTATGTATGTACTATGTAGTATGTACCGTACTTTACCTATTTTACAGCTGATATACATTTACTTTTACTCTCTGTAATTATGTGATATAAAATGTAAGTAACAGTTATTAAATTTCATTTGTTTAATATAAAGCTAAGAAGGGCGAATGCAAATTGGCTTTTAGTAACAAAGGGTGGAAGGCGAGTAGAAGCAAAGGAGCTGCCTCCCACTTCCTCGTATCAGCTATGTCTACGTTGCGTGGCGGGAAATGTCAAGGCCTCGTCCGCTCACTTCCTTTGCCTCCTACTGCCAACGATTGTGATTACCGTCTCGCAGATAATAAATATAAGTAATAAATTTAACTACTGCGGAAAATTTTTATGGAATTTACAACAGACAGCGTTCGCTTGAAGATAATGCATTCTTATAGATCTCATATTTACCTACGTCAGTAATATCAAACTGTATTCTTAGAATAAATTTTATTTGTATTAAAGAATTTCTTTTGGTAACAACCTTTTTTACTTTAATACCGTAGAACCTGAAAAAAAGACCAAAAGAAAAGTTAAATTCTACAGTCAATTGTTGTACGTACAAAATTTCTTACACGTACCTATAGTTATTGAGTAATTTCCTGAGTATTTTCCTGAGCGATAAGAGATTGTCAAGGTTGATGATTAATTACCTCAGCGCCGCGGTAATCTTGAGCTGTGCGGAAATCACTTTTATAAGTAGGTATTTTGAAATACGTATTTAATTTCGTTAAAAATCAAGTCACGTAATACGTAAGCATATATGTATATAAGCAGACATATATACATATATCCGGCACGCTGGACTGACGATCTATGTAAGATTGCCGGTGGAGGCTGGATGAGGATTGCAGAAAACCGGGATGTCTGGCGCGAGATTGAGGAGGCCTCTATGTCCACTAGGGTACTGCGATAGGCTGAATATGTTTTAAAGCATGCTGAAGATAGTAAAAGTAAAGTGTCCGTATCAAGTAATGCCTAATAGATAGAATGCGATGCACTCAATCTTCGGCGTAACGTGCTCTCCGAGACACGATGGGGAGACCCACGAGGACTGCACAAATACCCAGACCACGGCAAACATCTGTATGTCAATACAAATGTTTCTCATGTGCGGGGATCGACAAACATTGGGATTGAAAAACATTATCCACCGACTTAAAACACTTTTATTCTTTAAAAAACGTTTTTTTTTATTATTAGTACAAATCTTCAATCTTTATAAATATTTGATTTGATGTTACCTAATTTACAGAAACAAAACTCCATTAATAGGAAACATTACGAAAAATTACCTACTTATTATTTACGATGTATTGATGTAGGTACCTTCATTTTACTCTTATTTTCTCCTGCAGGTTCTCTTTCTCTCAAATTAGACATTATGAAACATTCACGGTGTATCTTATCTTACAACTATTTTCTTCTTCTTCGAGATATCTTACTCGATAATTAATACCATTGATGATTTCTCTACAAACAAAAATATCTCGTACAATATTATCTGAATAAATGAAAAGGTTCTTAGTAATTATTTTTATAGTAAAATGGACTGTTATACTGTAAAGTAAAAAACTATAAACATAAGTATCCATAATTTAGCTCACAACCGTCAGATGGTCCCTGGTCTGTAGAAAGGACAGCGTAACTGCGGCCAATGGAGCGCGGTTCCTGACTCTTTCTTCGATAAACACTGATTTAAGAACAAAGAAAACTGTAGAGAAAACTATAAATATTAAATTGTATATTGATACATTTCGTACCTACTGTTAATTTTGAAAGCCTAATTATATTCTTTGTATCTAGGTTCATCAGCTGCATTGACTGGTCCTCTTAGGATAGGTTATCTTGCACCTGATACCAGTTTAATAGGATACATTTGTTAGTAGTGTAGATTATACTTTTACTGAAATGGATTCATAAATACGATTTTCACCTACCTAATTGTACCTACTACATTGAAAAATATTTATATTAGTTTCATTTGAATACAACATAGGTAATTTTTAGACGCAGTTTTAGTAGGCATGAAGAGTTATTTACCCTAGGGCCAAAAGGGCCATGGCCTGGGGCGGCATTCTGCTAGAAGCCGTGCAAGCATGCGTACTAGGGATGTGAAAAAGTATATATTTTTAAAAGAATCGACAATTGATACCTATATATCTATATCAATTTATATTATTTGATATTATCTCTACTCAGCCGAAATATAATTATTAATTTAGATATTTTAATTTTACTCGACAAATGATGAAAATTGGCGCCCTAAAAAAGGTCAACCGAAAAATTCCAAAATAACTCGACAATTTTTTAATCAGAGATTCAACTGAGGTAGGGCACAGCAGGAAATTTCCTGCTCAAAATATGGAGCAGCCCGACTGGGGTATATGTAGTACCTCGACCTTACAGAAGACCACAGCTAAATAATACTGTTTTCAAGCAGTATTGTGTTCCTGGTGGTGAGTAAGATGACCAGAGCTCCTGGGGGGGGGGGGGATAGGTTCGGCAATGCGCTTGCTATGCTTCTGGTGTTGCAGGCGTCTATAAGCTACGGTAATCGCTTACCATCAGGTGAGCCGTACGCTTGTTTGCCGACCTAGTTATATAAAAAAAAGTTATATTAATGGATTTTTACCGAATAGTCACGTCCTTAATACATACGCTGTTTTTGCCTTTTTCCCTTAATTTATGGGGCAGCAATTTTTATTGGTCCGGGTTGCTGAATCTTAAAATACACCAGTATAACATGTCTGTATATCACAAATACATATTATATTATGTTAATATTAAGTAGATATATTGTTAAGAGCGTGATTTTCTAAATATAATGCAACTCATTGTGTTCTTACGTCCGTGGAGTACAGTTTTCGTGGTCGGTGAAGCATCAAGTGCGTCCAAACGCCTACACGTTCCCACCGCGAGGGCGAGCCGAACTCCGCCACCCGAAGCCTTACAAGAAACTTACACTAATTAAGTCGTTAAAAAGTGGTAAATCAAAGCGTTATTAAAATTAATTACAAAATGAATACTTAATGCTAAATAAATGCTTTATTTTCGCGAGTGTATCGGGAATAGATTAAACACATTGATTTTATTTCTTTTAAATAAAATAAATGAAATCGAGCAAAAGCTTAGTAAAAGCTTTCTTGTCTATTTCATCATTCTCATTTTCTTTTAATTTTACATCAGACACAATGGCATCTGTCTCAGTTTGTATCGATTGCGTGTAAATAGCTGATGATCACAGCAGGCTACGCAGCGAGAGTGCATTCTCAGCTATCTAATAACAATGAGCACATCCCCGCTTTCCAAGTTCAATGACAATGAAAGTATTGTATGCGTGAAAACTCGCGCGTTACGACTTATGAGTACAACGCAGCGAGATCTATTAAATCACTCCTCTTACAATGTAACAATTAAATGTTTTCTAACGTTGCTTACCATTTTCGTAAAACAAGTTACAGAGTTGCTACTGATATTAATATATCAATCTACAACTTGTAATACTCTTTTTTATTACATCAAGTGATACAAATTATGATAGATTATTAGAGCCTGTAAGAATATTATTTCAAAATGAACATTAACTCATATTTTAGCATATAATTGTATTTTATGTTATGTACATTTTTAACAACGATGTAATATTTATGTTAAATATGATAAAAGTTGGAAAAGAAAGACTAATATAGCTACGCGGGCGCGGTCGTTGCGCGCCACGACGCGGCTGGCTGAGCACGCTTCACTGCCAAGGCCGTGCTTTCTCCACGATACGCTATTACGTGCCACTTATATAACTATTATAGATCCGATATAACTGAGATAACGATTTGTCAACCAGAGTACTAATATTTATGTTTTGTTTTCCGATCGGATAGCTTACAACAATAGAATTGCGATGTACTAACCCATTTCTTCTTTAATAGTTTAAGTTTAAGTACTAAAGTTTTATGTAATAAATCTTGCGACTATTCAAGTTCTAGTCGTCTTTAAATGAGATTTTGTATAAATTATGTTATTATATATTATTTTTAGTAATTATGGAACGTTTCAAAGGGTTTCCGTAATATAGTGAAGGATGTTTGCTGGTTGATCTTGACCTAAACTCTAAATAAGTACTACAATGTCAACTGCCTGTTTCCCTATCACTTGTTGTCTCTAAATGTGAATAGATTAGATATATTATTAACAATTATGTAAGTAATTAATATATTTGGTAAGTATATATACCAATTTATTTTATAATTGGGGCTAATACCTAAAATATGGGAATAACGAGTATTTGTAGATGATATGCGAGTCTATGAGTTCTGTATCGAAAGTCATTACATCTTTTTATACATAAGTATAATAAAAATGTCTGCGATTTAAAAAATACTTAATTATTTCAATGGCATACAAGTTATTTATACGATACTAAAACACAAGCAAACATATTACAATTTTTGTCTATTTGTCCTTCTGCCTTTCTGTTTGTCCTGGCTAATCTTCAGAACTCGAGATAGAGGAGGTTGAGGATGAACATATAGGCTGCTTTTTATCACGGGATTCCTACAGTCGGAATTTACAACAGTCGATTACCTATATAGCCCAGGTGAATATGAAATAACCAAACATTTTTCTATTACCTATATAAATATTAAATACAACAAATTTTGCAAGCAAAAACAACAAAAAAATTGTAAATAAATGGATAAAATTAAAATACTACAATTCTGCTTACCAAATAGGTTAATGTGTTTTGGTCGTCTTTAAATTTATTTTTTTTAGTTACACGATAAATTAAAGTTTTTAAATGTTTGTTTATAATTATGTCTGCATATTATATGTATGTCATCTGTATGTGGAACGGCTAAAACAAGATAAAGGAGGTCACATGGCAACATATATATACGTTTTATCCCATAATTCCCACAGGATCAGGGTCAAGCCGATAAAAAAATATATAAATCTCCCTCGTGAACGAAGTCGCAGGTACAGCTAATTACACATAAAAAGCTACGATAAAAGAACGGGTTTAATAGGATTTCATAATTGGAAATGTTTTAGGAGTCCATATTTATTATCTCATTTTCGGAATTTCGTATAGGTACCTATATTAATATTAACCTTTATTATTTTTCCTAACACAACTTGCAAGATAGGATTTCCTAAAAACAGTATTTCCTTATCGTGACCCTCATTCTGAAGCAATGGCTCCAATGAATGCGCGACATAAGCGTTTTTTGATAAACCTTTGATTGCATGATTTCAGCACTTATATGTAATGCATGAAATGTATGAAATACTTTTTTTTCATTTCTTTAGAATACACAAATCGACATCAGTCGGTCACGGTATCTGGAATTCTGGACTGACTCCTCGGTTTTGTTTAATATAATTGTCTTTTACAACCCAGCGAAGTGAAACAAATACAGAAATCGTTCAGCAATGCAGCAGTGTGGCAAATTATATCTACATAAATTCGTTTCAAAGGCTACATAATTATATAGGTACCCATACCCTGCTAAAGCTTTTGAAATAAAGTACAATTTACTAAAAATATACGGGAAGGTATTACTAACACTTTCTTTTTCTGCAGAATATTACAAACTTTTTGTATTGTTATAATTTTTTTTAGTGCATAATTTTTGCTGTAAAACGTTTTTAGCGCTTCAATTTAATAATCCAAAGGTGTTTTGATAATAATCAAATTTTTAATACTAATCTTCTAAACATTTATGTTTATAAAAATTAATGTAGGTACCTATACCAAACCGTATCCGCGACAAAGTTTCCAGTTTTAGTGAGTAAAACACGTGATGGTTTGGTGTATCTAGGTGACGCAAACGAATGCAACCGTAAACGTAAGTAGATATATAAATAATCTATGTAGCTACATTCAGTTTTAACTTCCTCGTTGCTGTTGTGATACTCGTAGATCTCACAGCACATTACTTTACCTACTCATAAGTTTTACAACTTACCAACTCGGCATGACGATAGAAACGTACAGGTTTTTTTTAATAGTCAAAATTAGGCGGCACAGACCGAATATACATAATATACATGTTCTTTATACAATAAATTGTCTTACGAACAAGTCGGAAGTGGGCAATTACTTATCTGTTGGTATAATAGATTAATTGTGTAAAAAAAACTTTTCATTTAAGTACCTAAAAGACCTAAGGGCAAAAACGGCTTTGCATTGCTAACAAAAATTACATAATTACATGTAACACGCGTCTCTACTTGTCAATAACCAAAATATATCCGCGGCTCAAGCGTGTTTATACTGTTTTCCATTCACAAAACATAAATTATAACGCATCGATGAATTTAAGAAGCGCACATAAATGTAAAAGCGTAAAAAAATGCTGCATAATACGTTTGCAAGCCGGACACCCACGTCGCAAATTCTTATCCATTATCGTCTCCATCCCACGGGCTCACGTATCGTACAGGAGCACTGGGCGGTGCCTGAACGCACAGATTTAGTTTTTGTTAAGCGAAATTTTTCTCAGCTGATCACATGAATTGATTTGTGTCCATGAAAGTTTCTTAAAAATTATGTAAGGGAATCTGTAAGGCTTCCAAGAGTGCGTCATTGCGGCAAAAAATCTTACAGCACTGTTCGTTTTAATAGCTTCTTAAAATTAACAACAGTTTCTGATACAAATAATCAAGTTTCGAAAATTATTGGAAAATTTATTATGTATTAAGAAAACCACCAATTTATATTTTACCGTGCTTTATAAAAACTTCTTATGATTGAAGACATAAGCATTAAATTTAAATTGTTATGTGAAATATTAAACAATGCTTACGATACCGAGGATTAAATAATGAGTTGTTATTGTTTACGGACCACCGGGCGGGCGATAGGTGCATTACATGTTCTCCCCCGCAAAGGCGCTCTCCGATATCTGTTCAGCATCTACATTTGTATTTTATTAAAAATTATTTTTAACTCCCTAAACAGAAGACAACCACATGTGCTGCCACCTGACCTCACTGAGCTTTCCCACGCTGAGAATATTTAAGCCCTTGAAACAAAAACGTGAACGTTTACGTTCGCTTCCTTAACGACAAACAGTAAAAGTTTAGCTGGAACACGTTACTCCAATTTTTTTTTTGTTGCTGACGCGTTGTTTTAGGGAGCAAATATCTCGGTGGCATCGAGGCTTAAACATTTTTTTCTGTTGTCTTAAATGATCTGGTGATTGTTTTTTTTATTTATTTTATTTCATCCTCCAACGACGTCATGTGGTTCCAATCAGTGCTCGAAGAAGCTTTTAAGTTTTTCAATCAATATTTACTAATTTAGCAGTGATGATGGTTTTTGAGATGCTTGCTAGTGATGAAGTGAGAGAAAGGAGAACATTGAAATTATCGATAAAAATGTATTTTAGATTATATGCATAACAAACACGAATTTCATTCACAAATACCTTGAATGAAGTAGCTTTTTATTTGTTTCGGTCCCTTGAATAGGAATAATAATGCGGTGTGAATTGCGAAGTCAATGAGGCGACATAACCGTGGACAACCCGCAGCGCGCCATTGTTACTACATCTGTCGTGTTTAGCTACATCGACTAGTTTTCGGCCTAGCTGGGGTTATAAGCCCCTTTCGTCTTTAATTCTGGATAGCCCTATCCCTATTTTTATCTATCAAATACAAAATACTTTTCCTGTGGTTATAAAGTAAAACAAGATTTTTCAATTTAATTATTCTAACAATTGTAGTAAGCAAAGGAAAGAATTGCTTGAATTCTTTAACTACTTAACCTTGGCTATAAAATATCTCGCATTATTTCATGCTAATAGAACAGAAACTATAATCGAGACAGAAACCACATTGAAAATCTAGTTAAATTTAAATTATTAACTTACTACATAAGACTCCACAAAGTATAAAATATTGATAAATAATAATCAAATTCATCACTGCTACTAAAAGATGACTTCGCTCTAAAGTGAATAAATAATATCAAGATGCGATCAAAGTAGGATAAGGAAGCTGCGAGCAGAAGCAATGACGTCACACTCAGAATAAACTCAGTTCCGAGAACCGAAACGGTTGTGTCAGTGCACTTGTCCTGACAGATTGCGCGGGCGCACGTGTTTACGAACTTTGTAAACGTTTTATATAAATTAATTAAGTATAGTTAATGTATTTACATAAATTTACATAACATTTTATTATAAGTCAACCGATAGAGAGATAACACAAATGTTGTTATTTAATGTGTTTATTGATTTTAACATTCTTTGCGTTTGTAAAAATTTGTCTGTTTATTAAATTCCCTGTATATTTTTTTATTTTTTACTTTCATTTTGTTAAAATTTTTAATTGTCAAATCGTATAGGACGTAAAAAAGTCAGTTTTAGAAGTCTGTACTTGCTATGATTTTGCCGTTAGTCCGCCCGTCTGTGACTAGGCTTTTTTCCTTGACAGGGCTCCAATTATTTGAATCAAAAATGTTTTATGGCCACTAAATTATTAAACAAACAAAAATTAAAATTTGATCAAAGTTTTTCGGGTGACCTGCTTGCAACTTGCACTCACTCATCTCTGTTTTTTATTGTTGTAAATTGTTATGTATTTGTAAATATTTACATTCACACTCAAGTTTAAAGACTGTTATCTATTTTTTTCGTAGTTACAACACTACTAAAATCATGTTTAATGATCTCTATTTTTGATAAAATTTTATATCTCAATACTTAAAACCTCAAATAAGCAACTAATCGAGCTTCTATATAGTTGATATAACTTTAGAAAAGTAATAATCTTAATAACTAAATGCTCCCCTGTGGTATCGTTAAGCGTATGGATTATAAATCTGATAATATCTATTAAAGTGTAGTGGTCACAGAAATCTTTTTTTATATCGAAACTTACCACGTCCATATCGGTGGATGTTATACCCATTTATTAATAGAGGTTCTCTGCAGTTTCGTTTTTCTACTAACCGCTCTTCTCGTTACCTAGTTTGAGTAAATAAAATAGAAAGAGAATAAAGATATATGAACTATATTTCAATTGCATGATTTATAGCGTAAAACGGCAAAAATAGATTTTAAATTAGTCTGATAAATTCTGATATCAAATTGGTAAATTGATTGTTCTATCTGCCTCTGGTAATTTACCTTCATATGAAATTTGTTAGTAAAAATTTTGCAAATAAAACGAATTCATTAGGTATATTTAGCAACATGTAACAATATCTCTACATATTTGATTGGCATAGACTTAAACGTAATATAACGTAATAACGTAATTTCTGTTATCAATTAATTATTAAAAGTAAATTTTGTACATTTCCATTCGGGTGTAAGCAATTACATACAATTGTAACTTGTGATCAATCCTATCCTATATTGAAATATCCTCTTTTGAAGACGTCTCTCATTTACCTAGCGACCGGAAGGGTGAGGACTCCGGATCTCTGTCTTCCACGCTAACGGTTTCCGAAACGGAAATCCGCACCCAAGCTTTATGAGAATATCAGAATTCCTTTAAAAAAACCTTTCAAATATATCTTCACTAATCCGTAATCTAAGAATCACATTTTCTAATTTATTATTTAAATATTTATCTAATAAGCTGTGAAATCTATACTAATATTATAAAGCTGAAGAGTTTGTTTGTTTGGTTGTTTGTTTGTTTGAACACGGTAATCTCTGGAACTACTGGTCCGATTTGAAAAATTCTTTCAGTGTTAGATAGCCCATATTTATCGAGGAAGGCTATAGGCTATCATCACGCTAAGACCAATAGGAGCGGAGTCCATGCCGACGAAGTAGTGCGCAGCCGCAGAAGCTAGTCCTGTTTACATTAGAAACAATATAATTACAGATTATTACATTTACTTAATTTTGAATGTATCTACTTCGTAAAATGAAACAACTTCGTAAAAACAAAGTAAAAAAAATTGATGACTTAAGAATAATTTATTTAGTAGGTAATTTAAATAAATAATTTTCTATTGTATATACTTACCTACTTTTATTTTTATTTACTTAATAATTATTATCATTCTTTATATTATTTATCGTTTATATTCATGAATAAGTCTGTCGAAAGTATAAAGTTAATATTAAATGTATATAACAAAACTTGCTTGTTTAATCTGTTACGTTTCCCGCTACCTACGTAACGTAATAAACCGAAAATGGTATACTCACGTTACATCACTTATAATACTTTGCTGTATTGCTGTATGAAATGTAAAGGAGAATTTCAATGCGATTACTTAAGTAGAGGTCGATATACATAACTTGTCGATATCAACAACAGATTCTCTCTGTTTGGATTTGATTTAGCGTAAAAACATTTCGAACATGCCTCCGATTCGCAGAACGTTTTTCGTATTAAAGAATCCTTTATTATCTGTGTGGTATTTGATACTGGATCGTCAGCTGGCGCCTGTAGCTTCCGACAAATGGGTGCGGATTCGATTGCAGTCTTGCAATCCGATCTTTTGTTGTCAGGGGCGATATGCATTTATCAGATTTGCGATGTCTCGTGCGCACGTCATCTCCATTTGTAATTCGATATGAGGCAGCCTTTTGTGGTAGCAAGACAATGACAGTAGCATGCGTTAAGTGTCCCGATGAACAGATAAATAAAGTATCTTCAAAAAGTTACAATATTAATAAGAATATTCTTTATGAGTATTATATGTAGCGTAACGTCCTTTTATTTCACCTTGCTTCTCGTTATCTTTCCGCGACCTAAATAAGAGTGATCGACCAAAATCCAAATTGATGTACTTATTAAAATTTCTGGCATCCATTAGGTTTATGATTGGATAGATTATCTTCAAATAGCGGGGCTCGTGAAGTTGTCGACACGCGCCCTACATGCATAATGTTTGATGTTACGGCTTATTACGTGCACGGCCGTTATGCAAGGCGCGCGGAACCGGCGCAGGCGCATGCCGCTCGTGAGAAGCGGCGCAACATTCGCAATACCACTACTCTCTATCACCAAGCATGCTCAATTGCTCATTCTAACGCTAACCTCGATAAACAACGGTTCATGGTCCAGTAAACGTCGTGAAATATCTAATGACGAATTAAAATCCTTTTTATTTAACAAATATACTATGCCTTTCACTTGACTTTTTTGTAAGATAAGAATTTCCATTAAGTTAATCAATTGTTGACATAAATAATTTCCAATTTACTTTCATAAAGTGTAAGTCGAGAAACATTCGATAAGGCGAACACGAGACGACAAAAAATACATAATTGAAAGACGTCGCCTATGTTGAGCAAACATGTGCGACGCAGTTCCTTAAAAAACGCGGTGCCCTGAAAAAATGTAGAAAAAAGACACTCAAACGCTGAAGCTCGCTCGTCTGACAGGAAATATGATATTTTATTTTAGCCGTCGTGGGATCAAACCGAGTCGATAATTTGTGTTCCGTATAAAATATAACAGGCAACGATGGAACTAAATTGTTAAAGAAATTCCTATAAGTATTCGATTAGAAAATAAATAAGCTGTAGCATATACGAGTAGGTGTAATAACAAAATCGTAACTCCAAGTTTCCGACTGCGCAAAGTAATTTACTGGGTTATGGCTATATTATATAGTATTATTATAAAATCCCACAAACGATAGTGCAAGCTAAAAATTAATTGAAATTTTGTATTAAAAAGAAATTAATAGCTAAAGCTTATTTATTCGGTACAAGATTACATAAATGATCAAGACGTGTGGACTTAGTGCGCTGTATTTCATGCAAAATATTACCAAAGTAATAAAACACAGTTTATTTTATTTAAAAGAGTGTCTCCGGAGTTTCTTGACGATTATTAACTGTGACGATTATTCTCTGCAGAATCTACATTCCGAATCGGTATTAGATTTTTAAAATACTTAAACTTAACACTTTTTAGAATAATTAAAATTTTAATTTGTAAAATGACGATTCCGAAGTGTTTTTGAAGCCTATTTGAATAAAGTTATTTTAATTTTGATTTAAATGCAAAATAAAAATATAATGAAGGTAAATTAAAAATTAAAATAAAATACGTTCATATGTATACGTACGTTCATAATTATTTATTTACTAATAAACAGAAAATAAAATAATAATGCAAGTAGCTTATTAACCTATAATGGATAAAATATTTGATGCGGTAAGACAGGTACCTAAGTAATCTATACTAATATATAAAGCTGAAGAGTTTGTTTGTTTGTTTGTTTGTTTGTTTGTTTGTTTGTTTGTTTGTTTGTTTGTTTGAACGCGGTAATCTCTGGAACTTCTGGGCCGATTTGAAAAATTCTTTCAGTGTTAGATAACCCATTTATTGAGGAAGGCTATAGGCTATGTATCGTCACGCTAAGACCAATAGGAACGGGGTCCACGCCGACGAAGTCGCGCGCAGAAGCTAGTTAAGTATATAAGACAGGTTCAAAATAAATCTTGTATGTTTTGGAAGCAATTGTAAAATATAATTACAATTATGTTTTCCAATGTCTTCCAAAACAAAGTTCGAAACCACATCAAGGTAGTAAAATTCTGACCAGAATTGGCCGTTTACAACTGAACAAGTACAAAAGTCTAGTCTGACAAAGTTGAAAGCTATTGCCGGGAATTAAAACCAATCAACATCAATCTCAAATCTGTTGATGACGTGGTTGACCACTATTTCTTGCAGAACTGGGTACAACTACTAGCCGTTTTAGATTGATGAACGTATGTTATATATTTATAATTATGATAACTTAACACATATGTATGAGGATAGCAGTATTGTCAAATATTTCGATTGAGACGTTTTTGAGATTTGGTAGGTAACTCAAATCTAAATAATAATTTGTTGTCGAATGAGGGTACGTACTTAATACTTGTGAGAAACGCTTTATTCTTATACTTAATTATAATACTTTAATGGTACACAAATTTTAATACAAACTGTCTTCAATTTCTTTTTCCTTTTTTGTCTTAATAAAACCCTGAATTTCAAGCTTATTGAAATTCATAATAATGTAATCAGTCATTTGGATAATCCTGTGATTATCAAAATGACTGATTATCCATTCGATTCGACAATTTAAAAATGTATGTTAAAATAAGTGTGAGCTTTGCTAATATGCTGTGGAGACGGTGTCGTTGCGCCTATAAAATCGTCTGAAGTGTAAACAAGCGTAAATATCACGCCGCACGCACCCATAAAATCTATTTCTCGAGCCATTGCCGCACGTACTATTAATTTTTTTTTTTTTTTGTTTATCATATTTCGTCATTACATACTTACCATCTCATTGTTCCATCTCATTGTTTTTAATATATGGAGATAATTTATAAATGACCTGTAATAAAATTTGATTATATTCGGTTTCCTTGACAATATTTAAGCATATCATTGTAGAACAGTGGATTTATCGATTAAAATACCCGAAAAATTCTCCCCTTAAATATCGGTATGAAGTGTCCTGAGCTCCTGCCAGATTGTATAATATAGGTAAGTAGTAGGTATGATGTGACAAACTAAGATATAAGTACAATTTTATTAAAATTTAAAACAATATCGTCAATATACATTGATTACGCAGTGAATATTGTTACAATTATTAAAAATAAGACAAAACAGACATTAATTAGTTCATATATGTAGATATAAATTGTTCTTTTAAATCACCATTTTACCAAAATGCAATGTTACTTACTGTAGATTTTTGAAAGATTATCAATTGACTCGAACATTTCCTGACAAAATTAGCAAGATACTGAAAATATACAGTTTTAGAAATTGTCTATACATTAATTAATTAAAATAACAACTGTGCTTTATACCACACGGCTGAAGTAAAACTTTCTACCTTCACTAACTTATATATATATCTCCCTCTCAACTTCCGTTCGCCTCGCAAGATCACAATTTTCGTAACACTCTCGTCACGTATTCACCAACTTACTTCCCAAGTCAATCGCGCGTAAAAAAGTTTTACTGCAATAAAATTTTTGTAATGTAGGTATAGTTAGTTCAAGTCATCATTGCGCGGGGCTCTATGTGTGCGTGCGCTTGTAATTATAACACTTTGCGCGCACTAGTGACTTTTGTTTAAAGAATTTATTGTCACGGTGACAAAAGTCACTAGTGCGCGCTGAGCCTTAATTTGTGTAGCAGTGACGCGACCGCCGTCATTCGAAATTTCAAAAAACACGTCTTCTTATTGGTCATTTTTCCACCGGTACAGTAGTTAAACAAAATGTCTAGTTCTTCACGGATTTTTTTTTAAGGAGTCAGGTAAATATTTTCAATGTGCTAATTTCGATATTATTAATATTTATTATGATTAAATAATGTATACCTACATTACTAACTTACTTTAAAAACTATATTATTTTTAACGTGAACGTATTATTATTGTTTTAGACTCGTGAAACTATTGCCAAGGTGTTCGAATTTCTAAAAAAGAAAAACATAGTTATATTGCAGCTAGTATAAATGATCCATTTTGCAGTGCAGGTCCAAATTAATATCAAAATTGAATGAATATGTAAACAGTGTGCGAAAGAGAACAGCAATGGCAGTGGGGGTATCAGAGAGAACAATAATAAATATATTGGTTGGAAAAACAACTGACTTCAAATTTAAATCTCCGCATAAAGACCGCAAAACAAAAATGCATAGATGGTTGACAGAAAAAACATTACTTATAATGCACATATAAAAAAAAAATTAAACTGTATGACTTGATAAAAAAAGAAGACCATATTTGTCATAAGCTTGATGACATACTTCAGCCATATGACATAAAAGTTCTTCGACTACCGCCATATAGTATCAGGATACTGAACTAAACCCGATAGAAAATGTATGGGGAATTTAAAAAAATTATATTGCTCCGCATAATATCGAACAAAGTGTGACTGGAATAACGAAATTAATAAATGATCGTTTTAGTCAAATTAATGAAGAGATGTGGCGTAATACTTGTCAACACGTAAAAAAAGAAGAAGAATTTTTGATATGAAATCTGAAATAATAATTAAACTTGGTGAAAGCAGCGAATCCAAAAATTCATCATTTTATTCTTCTAGTAGCGATACAGATTAATATGTTCAATAAACATGTATTAACAAATTATTATTATTATTATTTAAATCCATATAGTTACTATTCTAAGTATTAAAGAATATGCAACGACTAATGAATGTTGATGAAGCGTTTTCGCTTAGGTTTGTCAGGATCGTGGCAAGTGTCATTTTCTTGCCTCTGCCTACCCCTCCGGGATACAGGCGTGAGTTTATGTATGTATGTATACTATTCGTCACCGAGATATAATTTTTTATTTTAAATTTTGTTAAATAACTTTATTTATATTTTTCACTTCACTGTACCCGTTGTCACGCAACAAAGTCACTGTATATATACAAGGTTTACCTACACATAGCGCCGCGCGCAAAGATGAGTTGAACTTACTATATATGGTTTAAGTTAAAGCCAGCGTTACTAAATCCAGACATCTTTGTAGTTTAAATACATTGTTACGCTCAATAGTATGCTTTAGACATTAAATACTTCAATTTATTGTAAATACTATTAACAAACCGCTATAAATGTCTGTTTTAAAACTGTCATAAGCTATCTTTTAATGAAGTACATGGTGCGTGAAATAAGGGAACCATCATTTCGTTCAGTATCATCAGTTGCACGGTTTCTACCGCCTCGAGGACAAAGAGACGCCTCGTCTGACTCACCGACGAGATTATTAAGCCTAATATTATACGCATGCGGACACAAAGCGAAAGGGAGTTGTGATCCATCTTGATTACTGTTCCGACCCATACACTATTATTGTATTTGTGTATTTATTTCTCGGATATGACGCATAGACATAGACATAGCAACTGAACTTTAAGTTGATAATAATACAATAATTGTGTTTGCTCGCAAACGAAAAAAATCCGACTTCAATTACATCGACAAGTACCTTTTTTTTTTTTACGTGGGGAAAATCCATCATGGATACCCTCCGGCGCGGGGGCACCAGAGGGTTATGTCAGACTCCTACTGACTAAAAACCATCCACGTGTGAGCAGACCTCCGCCTGAGTGGGGCGAGATGGGGTCGCGTTAACAGTCTCCACCCCGCCCCGGCGGTTGGCCCGAATGTATACATCCGGGCCCCGGCACCCAGAGGGGCGGCACCCACAAGACCACCCCTCCCGACGACGTGGGATCTCAAGCCAGCCGAGGATCCCCCGACCCCCAGCCGGCCACCCCACTTAGGGGACGCTCAACCGGACCAGTCTACTGTCTGCAGAATGGGAACACATGTCCAGGAGCGTCCCCCCCTCCAAGTCAGGCAGGCCTGACCTCCAACGCCTGGCATCATGGCGTTGGGGGTCAGGCCCGCCCGACCTCCAAAGCCAGATCGCACCGAGCAACCGAGCAAAACTCCAGGGAGCCCAGCACGACCCGGCAACTACCCCACGGGTCCGCCGGACTGCACCAACAACCGAGCTTAAAGCTCCAGGGAGCCAGCAGAGCCCGGCCCTCACACATCACGTCTGCCGGATTGCACCAGCAACCGAGCAAGGCTCCAGGGAGCCAGCACAACCCGGCCGGCAAACCGCGCTTTCGCGCTACAGGGCGGGCAAGTGAACCCACCCACCCCGTCCCTCTAGTGCACTCACGGGTCGAGCAGTACCCGGAGCGCACCCCTCGAGTCAGTCGTTAGCCGCGACGAGCAGCAGTACCGTGACTGCGATACTGCTGCCCGTCCCATTGCCCAGGGTGCACCACGAGGAGGTGACCGACATGCACCCCAACATCGACAAGTACCTAATACAACGTAATAAGACGAAAAAATAGTCAAGTAAATACGCGCTATTAAAGATTACTCAAAAAGTTGTAATCAGATCTCGATATAATTTAAACAGGACTACATGACAAGTATTAGCTTTCGATTAAAATAAGAATCATCAAAATCGATACACAGAGTAAAAAGTTATGCGGTATAATACAACGTAGGTCGACGAAAAAGTAGTCAAGTAAATACGCATTATTAGATATAACTCTAAAAGTACTTGTCACTGTCAGATCTCAATTTAAATGGGACCACATGACACGCAAAATCTTTCATTTCAAAATTGATCGAAATCGGTCCACCCAGTCAAAAGTTCTGAGATAACATACATTAAAAAAAATACAGTCGAATTGTGAACATCCTCCTTTTTTGGAAGTCGGTTAAAAATGCAGTCTATTCGATTGATAGCAAGATAATATAAAAAGAAAATAAACTATGCCTGGGGTCAAATAGTTCACACTTATCAATAAGGATACTTTTAAAATTTCAATGTCAAAACCGAATAGGTATTTAAAAAGCAGAACATAAAAAATAAAATACTATTAATTCCTATCAACATAACACGATAATAATCAAGTTTGTTTGTTTTATTTTTTGTTGTCTCACAATGGATGCATATATACTTATTATATATCTATACTTCTATACTAATATTATAAAGAGGTAAAGTTTATATAACTTTGTTTGTATATACGGGGTAATCTTCGCAAATACTGATCCGATCATGAAAATTCTTTCGCTAACAAAAAGCTACACTATTCAGGAGTGACAAGATAAAAGGAAAAAGATAAAAATATATAAAGATTTTAAATCAGCAGGATTTGAACCTGCGCCCTCTGACGTGCCGTGTCAACAATTCAATCTAATCAAGCATTATTATTTGCCTTAGAAATTAATTGGTGATTTTAAAACATTTATATTTATCTGATTTGCTGAAAATAGTGAGAGTGTATTGGAACATATCAAATTTCACCGTACCCTTCTTATGTGAAATAGATTATAACGCCCAACGAAGTGGGCACGGGTCGGCTAGTGTACTATAAAAATAAAATATGACAAACATAATGCTTAAATATAATATTCAGGAAATTCAAAGTATTTTTGTAATACTCAACCTAATAATATACGATACCTATTCTCTATGAACAATGACTAAGATTAAAATATAAATTAAAGTAAATATCTAGTAAATGAAAGAATTTTTAGAAAGAGTAAACAATGTTTTATTGTATAATATAATCAATCCATACATAATAAATCACCATTGTACTTATCCTTCTTCTTCGTATAAGCAAGGTGCAATGTATTTTATAAATGTAATTACAATTGGTACAGAGAAATAAATTACAACATTTTCTCTCTTGTATGCTGCCGCTAATTGCAGGGCTAGACGTAAAGAGTGTACTGGTGCAAAATCTTTTGGTTTAGCTTTGATAAAAAAATCTGTCGCCAATCCGGGTGCTAAAAGAGATCTAGTACGTGGATAATAGCACAAACTTACACCAAGATGTTCCGACTTATCAACAATACCCGTACATGACACGTAGATAGATTTCAAGGAAGCATTCCATACTCTACAAAAAAGAAAAATGAACTAACAATAAAAAAGTCAATGAGGATAAATATTTAAAAAATAAGGACGTTCTTACAAAATATATCCGCCAACCCGCATTGGACCAGCGTGGTGGATTAAGCTCTGATCCTTCTCCTACATGGGGAAGAGGCCTATGCCCAACAGTGGGATATTACAGGCTGAATCGTACAAAATATAATGTCATCAAATCATGGATAGACAATCATTTTCACAATTTATGACGAATTTTGTTGCAAAACACTTTATGTTACAGTTTTATTTTTTATCATAGCTGTTAAATTATCAAAACTTTCGTGATCGTGATCGTATTAAATTATCTTAAGTTTGAAATATACATACAGGAGGGAAAGGAGAAGTAATTGGAATTAGCTTAGACTGGTACCTACCTACTGGTACTAGATACTGACTGAAATGATTCAAAAAGAAAAAAAAAAGAATAAAAATACCTAGTTCAATCTTCAGTGCGCACTACATAAACTTATACGTAAGTGACATAATTTGTTAGTTACACAAATACTATAGGAAACTAATATTAAACGCAAAATAATTACAAATAAATATCTTACTTCAAACTGTGTACTATTGTAACATCATCTATCTCAAAATATAATTCTTTTGGCAAATAAACAAGTTTTAAAGGATAAATAAGTTGTAGCTGCTTGCATTCTGTATTATTGCATAGGTCATGTTTTTCTTTTTTCTTACGTTTGAATGATAAGGCGGTTATATAAACCTGGAAGCAATACATTGCTACAAAGAATACCTTTTATTTAACTGCAACACTACATAATTCACCTCAATTCAAAATTGTCTAACTTACTTGTAAGTTGCAATACTCAAAGGAACAAAGGGATCAAAAATTGTAGATAAAAGGAAAACACAAGTATAAAACCGAGGAAATGATAGTATTTACTATTTATTACGTTGAGTTAACTACCTTCTCAGCATTTAGTTTAATTCTTGTATTGTTTATTACCATCGGTGGTAACGTATTTAGAACCTCGTTTTCTGAAGGTTCTGTTGGGGATTGCATCATTCTTGTTACGTAAATTCATTGCAGATTTTTAAAACTTTTCCAAAAATGTATCACTATTTGAAATCATTATGTATCTTCAAAATAATTTAATAAGAGTTCGATATTATACGTAATTTAATGTTGGCGAATTTACGTTGAAATATATAGCATGATTATGTCATATATTATACATATCAGATGAGTCAATGCTTTGCTATATGACTTTTAGTTGTCATATCACGATAAACAAAATTCACGATTTTGACAATTTGAATAACATGACTAAAGATAAATAAAAAACATGACAATAGAAATCAAAACTGCTAAAGATAAAAAAATCCATTGAATCATTTTAAGGTGACGGACGTCAGACACCTGAAAAGAATTAAAAAAAAAATTTTAATCAAGTTTGCCAGATTTTTATTACCAGAATCCGAACACTAGGTCTAAGATCCGAGAAGGTAAATCTTCCCTCATCTGTTAATTAGATGAAACAATTTTTTATAGGCAGATTTCAATATTGTGAATTTATAAAAAAAACCTCTGCCACCCTACGCCCGCTACAATTGATAATACTTAATTAGTTAATCAGTATTTTTTTATGATCTTTTCCCTCTCATGTTAATTAGATGTAGTAAGCTAAAACCGGCAATATTTTATATTATATACCTTACTGTAGTAGGCACCCATCTCTATGATTGGTATACTTACCTGCAGCCAGGTCAGAAAAGGTAGATAAATGTAGATTATTACCCTCACATGTTAATTAAAAAATCCAAGTACAATAATAAACGGCGGCGAATTCTAAACATAATAATGTTTGGCTGCCGTATTAAAAGCTGATGCAGCCAAAGATAAATATGGTCTAAGATCCGAGATAGCTAAATATTCCCTCATCTGTTAATTAGATGAAACAATTTTTTATAGGCTGATTTCAATATTGTGAATTTATAAAAACAACTTCTGCCACCCTAAGCCTGCTACAATTAATAATACTTAATTAGTTAATCAGTATTTTTTTAATGATCTTTTCCTTCTCATGTTAATTAATAATTACATGTAGTAAGCTAAAACCGTAAATATTTTACATTATATACCTGGCTGTAGTAGGCACCCATCTCTATGAGTGCTATACTTACCTGCAGCCAGGTCAGAAAAGGTAGATAAATGTAGATTATTACCCTCACATGTTAATTAAAAAATCGAAGTGCAATAATAAACGGCGTCGAATTCTAAACATAATAATGTTTGGCTGCTGTATTAAAAGCTGGTGCAGCCAAAAATAAATAGTAAAAAGATACAATTTACGATGACTATGGGAGCTCATTGCGAAGAATGAGACAGAATAATACTAATTCCTTCAACGAAAAGAGACAGCGTAAAATTCATGCGCGCGCATCACAGGCTCATTTAAACATACTAGAAAATTCGCAAATTCGAAATTTCGAAAATTTAAGAAAAATGTATACTAGAATAGAAAGAGAGAAGATGAGAATTGGAGTAAGTATAAGAAAGATAAAGACAAAAAAGTTGCTCCAAATTTTTAAGATTTTTTTTTAATTTACGGAATAATGTGCAATATTAAAAAATATATAATGCCTTTGAGTTACCCTTACCGTGAAATTTTCTTGGTGGTTCAATTATTAATTTTTTTATATAGTTCTTTAATTATAATTCTGATTAATTCTGATTCTGATACGGTGAAATTATTTTTTTTAAACAAACAAAATATTTGTTTTATTTATTATTATACATACCATTATTATAAACATATTCCAAACAGAAAATTAGTGAAATCAAATTTTGTTGGAAATAATTGTAAGGCGAAAATCAATTATTTTAGTCCGGTATCCCTTGTACATTTTTTTCACCTGATTCGAATCAAGCTAATTTTCCGGGAGTAGCTTCATTTTGATGAGACGAACAAAAAATTCCTCTACGAAAACTCTCGATTGTGGTAGGTAATAGAGTTTGCAGGAGATAGAGCAGCAGTGACCGTAGGACCGGGATAACGTACCACGCAATTTGTAGGACAATATTACCATTAAATTACATAAATATTAACTAACTAAAAGAAAAAAAATCAGCTGGTTAGTAATAATTTTTGATGACCTTACGAGGCCTTGACCTACCACAATCGAGAGTTTTCGTAGAGGAATTTTTTGTTCGTCTCATCAAAATGAATCTACTCCCGGAAAATTAGCTTCATACTAATCAGGTTTTTTTTTATTTATTTTTTTTATGTAACTAGGTTGGCAAACAAGCATACGGCTCACTTGATGGAAAGACCATAGCCTATAGACGCCTGCAACACTTGCCGACCCTATTCCAAATCCCCCCCAGGAGGAGCTCTGGTCACGTTACTCACCAACAGGAACACAATACTGCTTGAAAACAGTATTATTTAGCTGTGGTCTTCTGTAAGGTCGAGGTACTACCCCAGTCGAGCTGCTCCATATTTTGAGCAGGAAATTTCCTGCTGTGCCCTATCTCAGTTCCTGCTGTGCCCTACCTTAGTTCCTGCTGTGCCCTACCTTAGTTCCTGCTGTGCCCTACCTCAGTTGAAAAAAAAAATTCTAGTATGTTTAAATGAGCCTGTGATGCGCGCGCATGAATTTTACGCTGTCTCTTTTCGTTGAAGGAATTAGTATTATTCTGTCCTACTCTTCGCAATGAGCTCCCATAGTCTTCATAATTTTTTTCTTTTTACTATTTATCTTTGGCTGCATCAGCTTTTAATACGGCAGCCAAACATTATTATGTTTAGAATTCGCCGCCGTTTATTATTGTACTTGGATTTTTTAATTAACATGTGAGGGTAATAATCTACATTTATCTACCTTTTCTGACCTGGCTGCAGGTACGTATAGCAATCATAGAGATGGGTGCCTACTACAGTAAGGTATATAATATAAAATATTACCGGTTTTAGCTTACTACATGTAATTAACATGAGAGGGAAAAGATCATAAAAAAATACTGATTAACTAATTAAGTATTTTCAATTGTAGCAGGCGTAGGGTGGCAGAGGTTTTTTTTATAAATTCACAATATTGAAATAAGCATAAAAAAAATTGTTTCATTTAATTAACAGATGAGGGAAGATTTTGTTATATTCCGGATCTTAGACCAGATTTTAATAACAAGTAGAGCATGCTTACCTAGACTCTACTTTTTGATCTTTTCTAAGACTCTACTTTTTGATCTTTTCTATATTATGTGTAACTAGCAGCCGCCCGCGACTTCATACTGTGGAGTTAGTTATTTGCACATAATTTTTAATTATTTTCGAAAAAGCTAAACACCTAATGAAAGAAAAACATTAACATTAACAAAAGAAAGATAAAAGAAATCAATAGATATCTAGATGAAATTTTTAGAATCAATGAAGTCGACGGATATTATTTTTCATTGGACTTTCATACAAATACCATCCCCTGCTTTAACCCCAAAATTGGTTTATAAAGATACATTATTAGTACACCTGGACACCATCTATAGAGCATACATTTTAATTTCAAGTCTCTTACTTCAAAAATATAGGACTTTCATACAAACTTCCAACCCCCGTTGTATCCCCTTCGGGGTAAAGTTTCATAAAATCCGTTCTTAGCGGACGTCTACTAACTATAATCTACGTCCTTGCCAAATTTCATCTTTGCCCTGCCAGCGGTTTTTGAGTTCTCGTGATGAGTGAGTCAGTGACCTTTCTCTTTTGTATATATACTAGCTGACCCCGCAAACGTTGTTTTGCCATATATGCTATTAAGATTAACCCCCGCAACCCCCTCTTGTGCGTGAATTTGGTAAAATCCGTTCTTAGCTGACCTCTACTCGGCGAAAGGAATATTCCTACCAAATTTCAAGTCTCTACGCCTTATGGTTCCAGAGATATCGCGATGAGTCAATATATGGGTGGAAATCTCTTTTATACAATATACATATAGAAGATATAGATAATATACAATAATAATGATAAGCTACATTAATTATTTTATCTAGGTAATATTTAGCTAGATTTTTAAGAAGTTCGACAAAATAGTACCCTAAAACAGAACTCTGACATCAATAACTTTTCGTGTAAATATTTATAACATATAAGTAGTTTGTAAGTTACCGTGGCCGGTTGGTAAGTCGGTAGCGTGGGTGACGGGCGGCAGCGGATCTCCGGGTCGTGCGCCCGGAAGCGCGCAAGACTTCCGCTCCCTCGGGAGTCGCCGTCACGCTCCATGCACCGCGAGACCGATTACTTGAGTAACGCTAAAGGTAAACCATCACGGCGTGTATATCAAAATTCATATAAAAATTAATTACATACTGTAGTGGCAAAATTGAAAAGAACTTTGTCTTAATTGTTTCAGTATGTATTATTGTTATCCGTCTTCGACAGAAAATATATCATTAATACAATTATATAAGTAATAAGCATATTTTTGTTTATTAATTTTTTTAGTTTAGTTTAAAGGAAAATATAAAACCTTTTTTATCAACAAAATAAAATTCAGAGTGAAGGCAAAATTTATTTACCTATCCTAAATTGTTTTTGGGATTATAAACTACGGATGTATGTATGTATATTGATGTACATATTATATAAAAAGTCCTCATCTGATTCTGTCAGGTCTTATTTCATTGCAACAACGTAATTAATAAATAATAAATAAATATCTTGTAACACACACACACGGTCGTCTGCTCCTATAGTAAGCAACATAATGCTTGTGTTATTGGTAACAGGCGACTGCTATAGCTAAATACTTTTTTATTATAAATGTACATAGAAATATTACATATATAAATATATAAATACAAATATTACACCCAGACTCAGGCGGTAATCGAATCCGCAACCCGCAAAGCAGAAAGCAGGGCAGTTCAAACTGCGCCAACGAGCTAGACGGTAGTAATTATGCCTACGTTTAAAACAGATCAATATTAATATTTAATACCTCATCATTTCATCATTTTCATAAACTGATTGATTTCCTAAAATAAGGTAGGAGTTACGAGTACATACACAAATCAAATTGTAATGAACTATTTAGTCGACGCTGAAACGTAGACTAAACAATGAGATCAGCTGGGCCTACAGCAGGCACGATTCGTAAAATTTTTGAACGACATTGATTCCGGCGCCTCCGAAGGAAAACATTTAAAATAGTACAACGTGTAAACAACAAGCCGCACGGTTTTACTATTCAACATTCGAGGACATCATATTTAATGTAACTGTAATGTTTTAACGTACTTACAATAGGTCTATTGTTCGAAACGGTGCTAATAATATATGTTTAGAATAAGAAATTTTATGTCACTGTGGATAGCGTTGTTAGATCGTAAAAGCTCTTCGTTTAATGTTGTGTACGCGACTAATATCTATTAGCGAAATTTAGCTAGCAGATAATACTTTTGATACAGTGAAAATTCATTAACATCGGTTTACAAAATATCTCATCTAAAGATTATTATCGTTCTACATTCCATTGATGGCTTCTCGTTGAAACATCCGCGGATTGTGTAAGAAAGCGAACAAGAAGTACCAGGCTCGCAGGAGACGAGGTGAAGTAACGGATGAGTGTCCGTGGGAACGGCCGCCACTTCCGCTCCGCTTGCGATCGCGCCTCGACACTCTCAGCTATTTCCTTTATGTAGGGTGACCAGTTTGTTGCAATTAATTGTATTTTAAATACACTTTCGAATTTCTTTTTTATTTGTATATCTTATTAATGTGTAGAAATTGCTATTGTCAAGAAACCAGTTATTTACAACATTATTCGCGACTATTGGTAATAGATTTATCAAAATTTTACGATTTTTTTATTCATAAAATTGTGCTGAATGTAGAACAACAAGAACGCTATGCTTACATTGCTTGTAGTCCAAAAAAAAACTGCAAGTCTTAAAATATTGATTCAAGAATCACAAATTTGAATAGACACACTAATAAGTAGTTATAGAATGCAGACTTAACATGCTCCACTACTACAGTGTAACTAAGAAATACAGGTTTATTTTATTTTGATCCTCATAGATTTTGTTGCGAGTAGAACAATATTAATAGAAATAGTACAAACGAGTAACTTTATGCCGTATTTAAAAAGGTAGGTACTTGACATTAAAAGTGAATTACTTATCATCTCAAAGATAAAGAAGAAAATCTAATTTTTAAGACGATTTTAACATTGCATTTTCTTAAAAAGTCATGTAGTATTAACATTAGTGTAAATATACCATTTAAAATAATTTGTAAAGGTAATAAAAAACAGAGTTTTGAGAATATCTATCATTAAATCGTAGTATATATCACATCGGATAGCACAATGTTTGATATTACACATTACCTACATCAAGTTTTCATCAACAACAGCTCCCTAAAGTATGAGTTAATTAATAAAAGTTTCGTAAAGACGTTAAATGATGTAATTGCTTATTTACTTTGAACGTTCTAGGTATATCACGGGCTTCACTTCATAAACAGTATCATTTATATATTACGTACGTCGTACATGATAAAAGCATCATTATTTAACTATCAAGTTATCATTAACGCTACTCACCAGAAATAACACCTATGTGTGAAATTATTCATTTTCCTGTTTGTCTGTAGGATGTCGCTGGATACAAGCATTGAGCTATTATAACTATACCCCGTCCGGCGACTAATGATCTTTTTGACACTTCAAGAAATTTTGACTTTAGTGACTACCTCACACGTTATTGATTCGATTTGAAATAATAATCGATTTTATTTAAGAAGAACTTTCAATCGATTTAATGAAATACATTTAATTTTAAAATATTATTTATTTATTCGTTTATTAGTTTTTTTTTAATTATAAATGAAATATATAAATAATAAATCAGTAAAATAGAAATATTTATACATATAAATAATATAACTTTATAGCGCATTATAGGTTTAATGAAAATTTATTTTCTCATTAAAAACACAATAACTTACAAAATATAATATGAACATTTTATGTGGGTAAAATACAAAAATTGTCCAGCAGTTCACAGATACATTACGATTTGTTTTATGTCTAACACTGTACTTACAACAGAATTCCAATCACCAAACATTTTACACACTAAATTAGACCATTCCTCAATTCATATAAATTATTATCTAACTTGAATTCAAAATAAGTGTTCCTTATAAACTTTTTCAGTATTAGTTCTCTAGTTATGATTAAATAATGTTTTTATAATTTTATATTGTACTAGCTGTGCCCGCGTCTTCGTCCGTGTCGAATTTAACAAAATATTCATTGTTCAGTTCGCGGCGAGCATCTCAAGGAAATAACGCTGGCTCGCCGATCTTTAAATGTTTTGCTGCTAATTACTTCTAACGACGATATCTCAAAAACTATTCATCTGATTGATATAGTGTGAAGGGCAATTTTAATCTACATTAAATTCCTAAGTTAACTAACATACTAATTTAGATAAGGATTAATACTGAACTAAGGAGAGTAGCTTTAAAAATAACGTGTTGTTAATTAAATGTTTTTAATTAAAAATTTGAACATAACAGTGGTTATTGTAAGTCAACCATAAGAGATAGAGATATGCTATCGCGGACTTTTTTGTAGTATTTTAATAGATTTTGAATTCGCTTGTACATTACTTAACTATATCTTTGTTAGTTTGTGGGGTTTACTACATATTTATAGTGCAAAATATATATCTTTATTATAAGTATTACATATTTATAGTGCAAATTATCTTTATTATATTTCGGCATGTGCATCACTGGTGGAAAAGAAGCAATTTCTTTTGAACAATCAAATTTAGAATAATTTTAAATATTAATGTCAATATTTTGTTTTGAGATTTTGTATAATCGTAAAATTGTAAAATAAATTCCTTCCGATCCGAGCAGCCAACAGTATCATTTCTCTCCAACTCCAAAGAAGAAGTCTTCAGCTAGTAAGCTAGGAAAGAAACCCCCTACAAGTTGAATATAGTAAGCTCTCAATATGCCGAAAGGAACGGTCTTAAAAGGACAATCGAAGGAGTTTGTCAGACGCCTTCAAGATTATTTTGAAAAGGAATTTCGTAATGGTGCACCGCTACTACCACTGTCGCAGGTTCGAAATCGCGTTGCTGCTACATTAGGAATCGGTGTTTCAACAGTTACGAGAATTGCCAAAGAAGCCTACGGCAGCAGTGGTATGGAGCAAAATAAGCTTTCTACACCGAAAATAAAACGCCACCGGCCCTTTAAAATTACATGCATTGAGGATTTTTATGCCGATGCAATTCGTCGTCATATATACGATTACTACCAACGTAAGGAAATTCCGACTTTAAAAAGAATGGTCTTTAAATAAATGATCGATTTATTATCGATTTATTATTTCAAGAACTGTTTCATAGTCTGTGGTTGTTTGTTATGCACGGGGCACTTCACTCAATCAATCAAATCGTCAATAAAGTATGACATTACAGTAGAATTTTAGTACGTTATTCCGAAAAAAAACAACTGTAATTTATAGGCGTGGGCTGTCAAAAAGATCATTAGTCGCCGGACGGGGTATAAGTAATAATAGCTCAATGGATACAAGCGTAGTTTGATGCTTCAGTTCAAATTATTTATTCATTTATTAATATTTTCGTAGTTCTTTATTTAATTGTATTATTGGAAATGGAAATAAAGCTTTACAATCTTATCTTTTTTACTAACAGACACATGTTTTATATTATTTAGAAATTAATATGAATTTTAAACTCGAACAACGTACGTATTTGTAATATAAGGAAATATTAAGAAAATATGAATTTTAAAATGATTTAGTAAAGTAATATTCTTTAAATAAAATACAAATTCAATCCATAAAAATACCAAAGCAATTAAACTTCCTAGGATGTATTTTTTTTTTACATTAACAAAGTAAATATGATAAAATGTTACGAAGAATGTCACGTTCTAATGATAAATCAGAATTGTCTGACCTTTTGGATTGAATCACCTGGCCCCGGATCTTCCTTGAAAAGGACAAGGACAGTCAACAACGAAACCATTTTCCTTTTTTTTATAATGACGTTTTTTTTTTGTTCTAAGCTTGAAAAATGTTGTTACGTACCTATATGTTTTTTTATTAATATCTATACTAATCTATACTAATATAATAAAGCTGAAGAGTTTGTTTGATTGTTTGTTTGTTTGTTTGTTTGTTTGTTTGTTTGTTTGAACGCGGTAATCTCTGGAACTACTGGGCCGATTTGAAAAATTCTTTCAGTGTTAGATAGCCCATTTATCGAGGAAGGCTATAGGCTATATATCATTACGCTAAGACTAATAGGAGCGGAGTCCACGCCGACGAAGTCGCGCGCAGAAGCTAGTTTTATATAAAGCTGCCATTCTTCGTGACTTAACGAAAATATTTAATTTATAAAATTATTATAAAGGCCATAGGACGATAAGCATACCGAATCGGCCCCAGAAAGGTATTGGGCCCATAATTTCAGGAAATGTTGGTACTCATAAGATACTTTGATGCTGCAAGTTTCAGATTTTTATCTATTACCGTTTCCGAAAAAATCCGAAAATAATGAAAATCAGTAAAATAATTTTTCTCAGCACCGTGTGAATCGATTGATCTAAATACCGGATATGTTGTGGGGCAAGATGGTACCTTCTAAGAAAAAAAATATGAGTAATATTGGTTCAATGGAACCTTAAAAAAAACGAGGTTATTTTTTTAATTTTAATTTTTAACCATGTTACGATAACGATAACATTATGAAACTATTTTTTTTGAATTCCTCATTTAATTTCCAATGAAATTATGATCTTGGATTTTTTAAAATAACGGTACGCCATATTGAAAAAAAATAAAAACTGATTTTTTCTTTTTATTATTTAACTCTTGTACTAGCGAAAACAACAGAATAAATTAGAACCACTCATATAAAAAAATCGTTTTTTATTTAATAATTTCAATATTAATATTTGTTATAAACTATTAAAAATGTATTAATTATATTAATCTGTTAGCGATAAAAATCTTCTTATGGTCTAAGATCCGGGATTAGCAAAATGTTCCCTCATCTGTTAATTAGATGAAACAATTTTTATAGGCCGAATTCAATATTGTGAATTTATAAAAACAGCCTCTGCCACCATAAGCCTGCTGCAATTAATAATACTTAAAAAAAAAACTTTTTTTATCTTTTCCCTCTCATGTTAATTACACGTAGTAAGCTAAAACCGTCAATATTTTATATTATACATATACCTTACTGTAGTAGGGACCCATCTCTATGATTGCTATACTTACCTGCAGCCAGTAACCTCAGTCAGTCAGAACTTTTTTAACCGACTTCAAAAAAGGAGGAGGTTACTCAATTCGACCGTATGTGTTTTTTTAATGTATGTTCGGGGATAATCGGGGGTAATAAAAAAAATTGTAAAAGATAAAAATAAAAAACCAAAAATCAACCAAAAACTTGGTATTATGAATTGTTCACACGAATTTTGAGGTAATGGGAAAAAAGTGTAAATACAAAACTTTATAATTATTTTTATTATCTACAACTTTGCCATTTAACTTTTTTCAATAGAACTTGTTGTTTAGCCGGAAATCGAGATAAACCGATTTTTTAACCTTTACCCCCCCACTTCCCAACCTCACATCGCTCGTAATTTATTTTCCTTTCATTTTCATTGTATTCTCTTCCTTTTCCAATGGGTTTCAATCCTACTATATTTTTTTCCCTTTTTACCATTTTCAAAGGCTTATTAAAAAGCACTGGTCTACAGACTGAGTACAGACTTAGTACAAGAGTTAAATAATAAAAAGAAAAAATCAGTTTTTATTTTTTTTCAATATGGCGTACCGTTTTTAAAAAAAATCCAAGATCATAATTTCATTGGAAATTAAATGAGGAATTCAAAAAAAATAGTTTCATAATGTTATCGTTATCGTAACATGGTTAAAAATTAAAATTAAAAAAATAACCTCGTTTTTTTTAAGGTTCCATTGAACCAATATTACTCATATTTTTTTTCTTAGAAGGTACCATCATGCCCCACAACATATCCGGTATTTAGATCAATTGATTCACACGGTGCTGAGAAAAATTATTTTACTGATTTTCATTATTTTCGGATTTTTTCGGAAACGGTAATAGATAAAAATCTGAAACTTGCAGAATCAAAGTATCTTATAAGTACCAACATTTCCTGAAATTATGAGCCCAATACCTTTCTGGGGCCGATTCGGTATGCTTATCGTCCTATGGCCTTTATAAGAATTAAATAAATTGTTGTACATAACAAAAAGTAAATAAATTGTTAACTACACAATTTTAATAAATTATTAATGCATATCTATATAATTAATTCATAGAGCATTCATATATAAACCTTCATGAAATGTTTCTGAGATAATCAAGTATTTGGTACCCTCTACACTTATTAGCGGACCGTCTCAATGTTGCGCAGTGGTGTAATTTCGCAATGTCTCCGCTTCACTTCACTTTGATACGTATAGTACATCAATGTAGTAAAAACATCTTCGACGGCTTTGTTTTTTTTTTTTCTAAAACACTTGATAATTTAATTTAAAATACAATTGCATGATACATTTTAATTATTGTCACTGGCTAGAAGCAACTTTATTGCAATTGTTACCTATAAATTATGATGTTTGTTATTCTAACTGGGTATCTGTTTATAAAAATGCCATATAACAAAGGACTAAAGTTTACGTAAACACAGATCTGAAAAACTTCGCGTTCGATTTGTTTTGTATATTATATAGTTAGATTTTTCTTTTATATATAATATGTTAAAAAAATTAAGTTCAAAGTCAGAGCCGACAGTTACCTAAATGTATTCTAATTGTGTTAATACTTTTTGTTGCTGTAAGTAACAAGCTAAACATAAATTATGATATGATATGGGCTGTCCTAATGAATGTCTGTATAAAAACACACGTCGCTTGCAAGGTAGAGCGAATTTAGTCGAGACCTAGCTTTAGTCTTAATAGTGTTTTAAGTAGCTGAGAGTCCGTTGACCGTAGCCAAGTCCGATCCACGGTCTTGCTGTTATCGACCGGAAGCGAGTCGACGGAAATGCGCAATCTCGACCAATTGGATCGACGAGTCACGCCGCGCGCGCATGTCGAGACCAAGCTTTCCTAACACTTATATATGTATAATAATGTACTCACTTTACTACACAGGTTCAATCATCTATACTAATATAATAAAGCTGAAGAGTTTGTTTGATTGTTTGTTTGTTTGTTTGTTTGTTTGTTTGTTTGTTTGAACGCGCTAATCTCAGGATCTATTGGTCCGATTTGAAAAATTCTTTCAGTGTTAGATAGCCCATTTATCGAGGAAGGCTATAGGCTATATATCATCACGCTAAGACCAATAGGAGCGGAGTCCACGCCGACGAAGTCGCGCGCAGTAGCTAGTCGTAAATATTTTCGAAGATAAAAAGTTGACTTCGAAACAATTAGCGTTGAAAGTACTGTCGTATAAGCGATTATCTATTTTATTAGATCTTGTTATAAAATCTATTTAAGTATATAAAAAAATGCGTGCGTACAAAGTACAGATGTCAGAAGTGAAAGTTCTTTAAAAAAACGAATTTAAAATACAAAAAAAAAACTCACCATAAAGCCAACAACTAGGTAGACAGCGTCCCTGACGATGCCGCGTTACGGGTCGCTCAAATTTTCCCCCTCATGCGCCTAAAGAAGTTTCACTTCAAAAAAAGTACATAATTTAATTTATGTAATGAATAAATTGATGATAATGACTAAAATGATTGTTGCGTTTGCGCTTACGAAATCTGTCCAAGCTTATGTTAAATGTTTGTAAAGGCAGTACCGATGTGTGTCTGGACTATTAAGGTGTTGTGCGTTCTTGAACCCACGACATGGATTTAATCCTATTGTGTGATGACGCCGCGTTGGCGCAGCGGTCACAGCACTGATTTGTGGTTGTTGCGCGGGCGGTTGCGGGTTCGATCCTCGCACACGACAACTTTTGTATTGGCCATACAGATGTTTGTCGTGTTCTGGGTGTTTGTGCAGTCCTTGTGGGTCTCCCCACCGTGCCTCGGAGAGCACGTTAAGCCGTCGGTCCCGGTTGTTATCATGTAGGTACATCTGATAGCGATCGTTACTCATAGTAGGGAATAAATCCACCAACCCGCATTGGAGCAGCGTGGTGGATTAAGCTGTGATCCTTCTCCTACATGGGGAAAGAAGGCTATGCCCAGCAGTGTGATATTACAGGCTGAAGCGAATAAGTATAAAAAATATATAGAAAATACTACAATCGTTTAACTGAAGTAGGGCACAGCAAGTAATTTCCTGCTTAAAATATGGAGCAGCCCGACTGGGGTGGTACCTCGACCTTACAGAAGACCACAGCTAAATAATAATGTTTTCAAGCAGTATTGTGTTCCTGTTGGTGAGTAAGGTGACCAGAGCTCTTGAGGGGGATTGGGGCTATCCCCTTAGCTTAGCGTTGCCGACCCTATGGTCGGCAACGCGCTTGCGACGCTTCTGGTGTTGCAGGCGTCTATACTCTATAAGTCTATAGGCTACGGTAGTCATTTACCATCGGGTGAGCCGTACGCTTGTTTGTCGACTTACTAACATAAATCGGCCAAGTGCGAGTCGGACTCGCGCACGAAGGGTTCCGTACCATTGACTAAACTAAATAATTATAAGTAAATTTTCTGTAAAATATTTATTCTGTAAAATATTTATTTAATTATGACGCCATCTATGATGCTATTTAGAAAACTTATAGTCTATTGACGAAGTTTTACTAATTTCTGATAGATGGCGTTTTAGACTAATAAAAAATTATCGCCCCCCTTAAATGTTTATTTTATTTTGTTTTTAGTATTTGTTGTTATAGCGGCAACAGAAACACATAACTTGTGAAAATTTCAACTGTCTAGCTATCGCCGTTCTTGAGATACAGCCTGGTGACAGACGGACGGACGGACGGACGGACGGACGGACGGACAGCGAATCTTAGTAATAGGGTCCCGTTTTTACCCTTTGGGTACGGAACCCTAATAAAAAAAATCGTTTACTTAGGTAAGTCGATAGTTATAATGAACTCTACGTCAATTAGATGTACACTTACCTATTTGTATTAAATACTTGTAGTAATAGTCTAATAGAGAGTAGAGTATTAACAAAAATAAAAATTGGCATATATCTTCTTTAGTTTTAAATAATTATGTTACAGTTTACGGCTTTAAGATCCACGCTTCGAAAGTAAACCATTCGAAAGGAGGAAGCTTAAACTGTAATATATAATACAAAAAACTGGATCGATTGTACTTGTACCTTACCTTAATGTTGATAAAAAATATAAGATACAAAAAGTTATTTGTTTGGATTTTTTAATAAATCACATTTCTTTCATGGCCATGGTTTAACAGTACTGAACATCATTTCATGCACAATTACAATCTATTTGCAATTTAAAAAAAAACTTAAACTTTTGCAAATAAAGACTTACCTATATAGAAAAAAAAACTTTATAAAATCGTAATTGCTATGTGCTATTTATACGTGCTGTACTGTACGATCGATGGTAATGTCCGAATTATGGACCAAAGCCTGTTTTTGAAGAGAAGGATCAAAACTTATTCTGTTACGCTGTCCCACGGAGCATTGGCGTATATAAATGTTACAGAATATTTATTTAAATGACAAAATGTGTCTACAAAAATCTAAATCCAATCTAACTTGACCAGGAGATGCATTTGTGAACATAATTTAATGTTTTATTTTATTTAAGTTTAAAGATTAGATTAGAGGCTTTAATGTTGTGGTTGGGATATGTGTGATAAGAGTTTGATTAATTTCAGGGTTCCGTACCTCAAAAGGAAAAAAAACGAAACCCTTATAGGATCACTTTGTTGTCCGTCTGTCTGTCAAGACCCTTTTTCTCAGGAACGGGTGTACATATCACTCTGAAATTCATATCAAATACTCAGGTCTACTTTCCCTTAGAGCTGTGAAAAAATCAAACTTCTAAGCCAACGCAATCAAAAGATACAGCCGTTTATGCTGCAAATTTTGACACTCGCAAGGAAATCAAAACCTACAGGGTACTTCGGTACTTCCCGTGAACTCAGAATCTTGAAAGCTACGAAGCAACGTCTTATAGCACAGATAAAGAAAAAATTGCGAAAATCATAAATTTTTAGTTACATCATATTATCTTAATATATATATATAAATCTCGTGTCACAATGTTTGTCCTCAATGGACTCCTAAACCACTTAACCGATTTTAATCAAATTTGCACACCGTGTGCAGTTTGATCCAACTTGAAAGATAGGCTATATTTTATTTTGGTATATGTAATTATTATATTTAAGAAAAAAAAGGCGGTACGAAGTTCGCCAGGTCAGCTAGTATCTTATATATCTCTATATATAAAAATGAATCGCTGAATGTGTTGCTAAGCGCAAATCTCGAGAGCACCTGAACCGAATGCGCTAATTCTTTTTTTATAATAACTATTCCTTGAAGTACGAGGATGGTTGTTACGAAGAGAAAAGTTTAAAAAATTGCTTGAAAAAGTCTTGAAACAACACTTTTCTATATTCCCATACAAAAGTTAAGACAGGACAACGTCTGTGGGGTCAGCTAGTACATAACTATTTTGATAAGATTATTCCATTATCCTAACGGCTTGGCTTAAGAGTCAAGGCTTTTCTCCTTATCCTTTGGACTTCATTTTGGTTTATTTATAAAAGCTTAAAAATTGCTTTATAAACTGAGGTAGGGCACAGCAGGAAATTTCCTGCTCAAAATATGGAGCAGCCCGACTGGGGTAAGTACCTTGACCTTACAGAAGACCACAGCTAAATAATACTGTTTTCAAGCAGTATTGTGTTCCTGTTGGTGAGTAAGGTGACCAGAGCTCCTGGGGGGATTGGGGATAGGGTCGGCAACGCGCTTGCGATGCTTCTGGTGTTGCAGGCGTCTATAGGCTACGGTCTTACCATCAGGTGAGCCGTACGCTTGTTTGCCAACCTAGTTACATAAAAAAGCGTGTTTTATAGTTTTTTTAAACTGTTTTATTTTAAAGATCTTCTTTACACTGTATAGGAATAAATACACTGCAAAGAACACAAAACAAACAATACACCAAGAAAAAAGGTTTACAACGAAAGTTAAATTTGCCATTTAGTTTAAAAAAAATACAATGTAATAAAACAATATCAGAGTATTAATTCCACTATATGTGTTTATTTTTATAACACCTCAGTTATTATATAAAGTTACAAGTATGCATAACAAGGAAGTTGCATATTTTTTGTTTCTCAATATTTCATTGTTTTTTTCTTTCATTTATTCGCAAAAAAAATAATGAATAAAAACTATCAGTTTCCGCTACAAAAAGTTAATTTTAATACTAAATTGTATGCTAGCTCTTTTTCATTCGTTAATTTTAAATGTATTCATGTTATTTTAAATAGGTATATGACTAGCTGACCTGACGAACTTCGTACCGCCTTTTTTTTTTCGTTAATATAACAATAATATATATGGAAATAAAATATAGCCTATATTTGAAGTTAGACAAACGTTACATGTCTATGCAAAATTTCATTAAAATCGGTGAAGTAGTTTTGCAGATTAGTCTAGACAAACATCGTGACACGAGGTTTTACATAATATACAAATACAGATTAGATACGATTTAAATCACTTTTACGCTTACGTACATATTATAATATGTATATTAATTTCGAATGTCTTTTTGTTTTATTCATATGACATTGACCTCTGAAGCGGTCACTGAAGACATCTTGTAACTTACAAAATTATTCAAGTAGCAAACTCATTTGCATATTGATGTAAAATAAAAATGCAAATAGCGCTAACTATAATGATATGAAAAAGATGTATTATAAAGGCGAATTAGAGAACGCGCAGCAAATAAACATGTAAGACTTAAAAAGTAAAATAAAATATACGCGACTTTGCAGCGCCATAAAATGTTAAAATAAAGTCGTGTTGAAAAAAAAAAGAATTGTCTATATAAGTAAGCCACATATTTAAGAAGAAAAATTATACATGTAGATACACCTATTTTGATTTTAAATATTTATACGCATACCTACTAACCGTTCCATCGGAGTCGCTCGCATGCTTCTCACACGCAGCTGTCATTTATACTGCAATAACTTTTGACTATGAGCAGGTTTAAATAAAATATAGATTAAATGTTACATACTGAATGATATATTTTATGATTTTTATTCTGCACTTTTAGCACATTGTATACCATTTAAATACCATCCAAAAAAAATAATAGCAGTGTAGGACAAACAAGCGTACCTACTACAAAGTTCTAAAACGTTATGTTCATATAATAGACCTACAATTTGTTATTTTGATAAAGTTTTGACCGTTTAAATTATTATAGAACGATAACATTAATTTGTGTAATATATTTGAACCGAAAGTATCTGTGACTGTACCTTTTAGCAACCAATAGCTAATAATTATTAAAAACAAACAATTTTTTTCTATAACAGCATACAAACTAAAGCTATATGCATATTTCGTCGCATCCATCATTAAATAATAATAATAAACAACTATAAGATACCTATTTAATAGTAATACAATCGATGTGCGTTATGCGAGTGATCATTATAACGTCTTTTTATCCTCTTAAGAGTGCGCATAATGCAAAATTACCATCTTCTATTTGTTTTGACATGAAAAGTTCCAGACCAAATCTTAAAATAAAAATATATGACAAACTACGTGATATTTGCAAGGGTTGACCCATATCAAAAACATAAAATAAGGAAATTTCCTCGATAAAATATAATCACGAAGTAACCTCTAATTTTTATATTTTTTCTATTTATACTCGATATGGTTATGACCATTAAGACAAAAATTTGATAATTAATTACATTTAAATATGAGTAAAGGCTATGCCAAGGCATTTAATGTAATTACTTTTAGTTTCGGAATTATATACAAAATAACATATTTGTCGTTTTTTACATTCGTAATGCGCTCAAAACTATATCGTCTATCGCACTCTGACACGAGGCTTTGTGTATATTTTGTTTCATCGGGCGCGCGGGTGAAATCTGATTTTTTGCTCGCCTTATGCACGCTCTTAAACGTGATGTTCGTTATAACAAAAGCATACACTTGTCAAGCAAGCCTAGACCAATGTTCCGCATGACCTTCACCCAACGTCCGTCAATAAAAAGCTGTCGACGACTGTCCTCCGAATAATGAGCACAAGCGAGACGACGAATGAGTAAAAATAACGTGTCCGGAAAGTCCAGAGCCATCTCGATTTCGGAATAACACTTGTATAACCGGTCGCACTGGACATGACCAAATATAAACACGTTTCCTTCCTCGTACCGAACAGACTATATGCGCTCCAAAGTCTACATTTTAAATAGGTTATAAAAATGAGTATAACACAGTGTTATATGCACATTTAATATCAATTTCTACGGTTACATTTTATTTAATTAGGACATAAAATAAACCTTAGCTACAGATACGTTTCCTGTTTCGCCTTTCCAAATCCTGTTGTGATTTAGTTTAACATTTTTGCAGTAACGATTAAATACTAAGTAGGTGATTTGTGAATTACATATAATATTGTTTGTTATGTAGAATTGTATCGATATGTTAATTAGTGATGCAACAGATCTCTGTTTCTGTTTCCGCAAGTGCGGAAGTTCCGCACGCTTTTCAACATTCGTTTCTGCTTCTGTTTCCGCAACTTTTATAACGGAGATGTAAACGGAAGTTTACGACGGTTGAGAGTTGAAAGTTTCACTTACCACTACTAAATTTTGAATATTAAAATAATTTTAGGTTGCAATATTGTTTTCTATTGTAGATTTCTAATATATCTATTTCTTATCTAGGCTTGGTGTGTATTTAATACTTAATAAAGAAATATATTTGTAAATTTATTAATTTTTTTTCATATTATTTACACTTTCGTTTCTGCTTCCGTTTCCGTTTCCGTTTCTGCTAAAATTTACTTTTGACATCTGTTTCCGTTTCTGGTTCCGTTAAGACACTTCCGTTGCATCACTAATGTTAATAACTATTTTTCCTCTAGTAAGCTCTTCCTTTTAAATATTAAGATAGTAAAAGATAAAAGAAATACTGTTTATAAAAAATTTATTACTTGAAATGCCAATACAGAAATATTTTTTCTACTGAGTATTAGTTATTCAGATTTTTTTTTCAATTGTCGGAAAAATTTGATTACAAACTATATAGTACCTATATGTACACATATACTTACTTATAAAAGCAAGGGCATGCAAAAGGCAGTTGAATATATTTACATGTTTTTTCAGTGTTTACATAATATCTTTATCGCAGTTTAAATACATAAGTATAAATCATGAGTGTTTGTAAAAATATTTTAAGAAAAAATTTAACTTTTTTGCAAATGAATCCATTTACCTGTTGCCTTGAAAACGATTTTTAATATAACAATTTAAAAATTACATTTATAAATAATACTGTAAATTCACCATAAAAAATGAGACAAAAAAAAAACAGAAAAAAGATTTGTGCATGTTTGTTTCTTGAACTTCGGTAAACAGGAGGCGGAAGATGTATGTAATAAACATGCAAAACCGATCAGATTTATCGATTCACAAACGGCAATATGGCGTCTGTTTTATCTACTACCCACCTTCCTGGCGCCGCACTTCCGCCGGAAACGGGCGTCGTCTCCGGTCTAACCCTTACCACGTTTCCGGTTTCCGTTTTCTTTGAAATCCGATTTTCCTACTGCTACATCGTTTTCAGCTTGTTTGAGTCACCCAACTGAAAGACTTATTAACTTATCGCAAGGTTTTACTGATAAACCTTAAAGGAGTAAAGGCAGTAACAATTTTTTTTTATGTATGATAAGATTGATAAGCCTGCTAGTCTAATTTTATTTATCCTACTAAATACGTTTGTCTTTAACTTTTGTCGAGACAATTTCGTTTTGTTACTCATTTATGGACAGAAATTATTTAATAATCATTAACAATATAAAAGATTTTCTTAGGCTTTCTTTAAGTCTGCTAAATTAGCATTCGTGTCTTAAAAACCTATTCTATTTGCAGGACGCAGGTAGGTAACCTACAGGCTGCAATAGATATTCAAGCAAGTACGCACGTCTGTTCGGCTTACGCCGCCCTCGTGCTCGGCTTGTACCGTCCCTCACGGAATGCCGCCCCGAGCCATGGTTATTTTGCTACATAATGCTAAGTTATATGAAATATATAGTAATAATATAATTATGGTTAGATCGAAGTAGAAAAAGAAATATCATATTCATTAAAATTCCAAACTACCTAACATAAGTTTTAGCTGAAACGGAACAGGAAATAGCAGCGGAAGCAGAAGTGAACCTCACTACACTTTTATAGAACTTTATAAAAATTAATACAAAACATAATTGTTACATAATATGACAGAGCATCTCAGCTATTAATTTATAGTATAGAGGTTGCAACAAGCAAACGGTCCTCCTGGACGACTGCAACCAGCAACATGCTGCAGAAGCATTGCAAGCGTGTTACCGACTCTACCTTCTTCCCCAGGAGCTACAGAAACCTTACTCACCACAGGAACACCATACTCCTTGAACAGTATTATTCGGCCGCCATCCTCTATAAACCATAAAATATTCTTACAAACGCTGACACCTCTATTGTTTATCTACCACGGGGAGAGTGTTTTTTCTCTACATTGACAAAAAAATAGGCTCAAGGGTTTCTTGTCCTAGTAAGAGGATGTAATAATAAGTCCTTGTCCTAGTAATAATAAGGATTTATGATCCATCTTGATTCCGTCTGTCTTACTGACTTGAAATTCTCACACATGAATATTTTTACTTATTCATGAATTTTTTACTTTTATATTTTTTTCTAAAATATCTCGTTGAATTAATTTGAATTATAATTGTCTCAATAATCCTAATGTAATGTTTTAATAATAATCCTTGTAATGAGTCAATAAATAATTTGAAAGTATATTTAAAGAGTAGAAGCTGTAAATTTTTGTTCTAATTCACGAAAATGATCGCACACGGCGCTTTAAATAGTAGCATTATTTAAATAGACTTAAGGACTTGGTTTAAATGTTTTCATCATTTATTAAAGCCTAACATTGATTACCTTAAATTATTAGTTTTGGAAATAAATTGCATCCTACAGTATGTAGCTAGAACCCGCCAAAATGGTCGGCCATTTTTTAATTCTTAGTTCAACAGTGAAACTCACCGATGTAAAATGAAATGTAGCCGTTTGATTCGTTCAGAAGTAAGTACAATCTCTTGTTTGATACACGAAAGCTAAATCTAACTAACTAGAATCTTTGAATATAACCTTGAATACTTTTCTTACATGGCAACATAAAAATAAAATCACAGAGGATAATATCTAATTAATTACAAAATTACAAATATACGAATATAAAATGAACCCTCCTCCTATCTGGTAAAAATAATTTTACACGAAATTACTAGTATTTTGTCGTTTCCCCGCTCTAAATTTAAATTATAATATATGTATAGGAAGCTACCTATACTACAAAAGATATGTTAATCTGTCGAAAATAAAACGGATACGGAACTAAATGTTAATTAAACGGTTATCCGCTGGTACGGATATGAATATCCAACGTAATACTAAAAATAATAGCCTATAATAACATAAGGATTGTTTTTTTTTTTTCGCAAATATGACCATGTTTTCGAATTTCGCAATCGTCTCAAATGGCTCCCGATTCACTTTCGCAGGTATGCTCACATACTGTCGTTACTATATTTTATACTTTTTCATTCCGATACCAACTCTTTACCTCAAAGAGCGTTTCAAGTATCTTTGTATCCTGGGTCTACTTTGATACTCAAACTCCAGCTCATGCTACTTCTTTTTATTAGGGTTCCGTACCCAAAGGGTAAAAACGCAACCCTATTACTAAGACTTTGTTGTCTGTCCGTCCGTCCGTCCTTCTGTCACCAGGCTGTATCTCAAGAACGGCGAAATTTTCACAAATTATGTATATTTAAGGGGGCTCCCATACAACAAACGCGATTTTTTGCCTATTTTTGCTCGATATCAATAAATGGTAACAGGCACACTTAAAATATTCACAGAATACCTACTAAATTGTACATTTACTTTGATAGTAAATAATAAAATTAAAAAAAAATATTTAAGGGGCTCATACAACAAAAGTGAATTGTTTGCTAAAATCAATGTACCTACTGTTGTTTACCTAGACAATGGTACGGAACCCTTCCTGCGCGAGTCCGACTCGCACTTGGCCGATTATTTTAACTAATTTTCAGTTAAAACTTTGGAACGCTCTATCTCCTCCTATAAAACAAGCCCAATCGCTGTCTTGCTTCAAAAAATACCTGAAGGCGCTATTTAAAAATCAGAAATTCCTTTAATTATTTTTAGGGATGGTAATATAAAGTTTGACGAATTATGAAACAAAAATTTGTATATTATATGATGTTAAAAGCTTAAAACAAATCATGAAATTATGTAAGTCAATCTTAATATATATAAATCTCGTGTCACAATGTTTGTCCTCAATGGACTCCTAAACCACTTAACCGATTTTAATGAAATTTGCACACCGTGTGCAGTTTGAGCCAACTTGAAAGATAGGCTATATTTTATTTTGATATAGGTAGGTAATTATTATATTTAAGAAAAAAAAATAAAGCGGTACGAAGTTCGCCAGGTCAGCTAGTCGTTTTATAAAAATGTTCAGTCAGTCAGTCAGTTCAGCCTATCGCAGTCCACTGCTGGACATAGGCCTCCCCAAGTTCGCGCCAGACATCCCGGTTTTCCGCAATGTTCATCCAGCCTACACCGGCAATCTTACGTAGATCGTCGCTCCAGCGGGCCGTAGGTCGTGGCACACTGCGTTTGCTAAGACGCGGTCTCCACTCCAGGACACATCTGCTCCAACGGCCATCGGTCCTGCGACACAAGTGACCAGCCCACTGCCACTTCAACTTGATAATTCTGTGGGCTAACTCGGTTACTTCCGTACTCTCGCGGATAGTCTCATTTCTAATCCTATCTTTGAGCGAAACCCCAAACACTTTAAACTTTTAATTTTTAGCAGCGACTTTAAACTTGTGGACCAGTACTTTCGTCAGTGCCCACGTCTCGGCTCCGTATGTTACCACAGGCAGGACGCATTTCTCGAAGACTTTTGTCTTCAAGCATTGCGGAATCTTCGAAGTGAAGACTTGACGAAGCCTGCCAAACGCCGCCCAACCCAACCGAATCCTCCTATCGGCCTTCTTCTCGAAGTTGACGCGGCCTAGTTTGATGGTATGGCCTAGGTATATGAGGTGCTGAACAACTTGGAGAAGGGTACCATCAACCGATACCGATCTCAATATGACTTGGTTGTTAAACATAACTTTTAATAAATAAACATAACTTTAAATAAAAATGTACATGATAAAATAATATTTTATAGTCGACATCTTGGTTTTTTCAACAATCTCCAGTATGTTGCAAAGTCTCTAGAGTCTAGAGTCTAGCGGTGTGCCGCAGCGCTTCCTACATTATTACAACCTGTAAACTTGCCCTAGATTTTTTATTAAAATAATAAGTGAGTTTCTCGAATAATATTCTTACATTTTATATATCTACATTATAACTTTTTATTTAAATACTAGCTGTGCCCCGCGGTTACCCCCGCGTTAATTTGAGGAAAATCATAGCTATAGCCTTTCCTAATTTCAAGTTTGTAAGTGTAATTTTCATTGGACTTCATACAAACTATCATCCCCTGTTTTAGCCCCAAAAGGGGGTTGATTTCTCAAAATACATTATTAGTACACCTCAACACCATCTATAGAGCATACATTTTGAATTTCAAGTGTCTTACTTCAAAAACATAGGACTTTCATACAAACTTCCAACCCCCGTTTAACCCCCTTAGGGGTGGAATATCGTAAAACCCGTTCTTAGCTGACCTCTACTCGGCAAAAGGAATATTCTTACCAAAATTCAAGTCTCTACGCCTTATGGTTTCAGAGATATCGTGATGAGTCAATGGGTGGGTAACTCTTTTATATATATAGAAGATTTACTATAGATCCATAGATGTGTCATATAAATACTTATGTAAAGTTACCATTGTTGTGTCATATAATAAGTACCTACTCTACCATCCACGCCATCTCAGTACGTCAAACACTTGTACTATTTCTATTGCGTCACGTTTATTTCAAGTGCAATAAAATAAAATTTTGTTAAAGATAACTCAAAACAAAACTGCACAAACTGTTCCTAGTAGTTACCTCACGGATTTACTATTCTTATATTATCATACATCAAAGTTTTGAAAGTAAGTAAACCGTCTGTTGTAAGAGCTCATCAGTTACCAATGCTTCCTGTATTGCCGCACGCTCCGCCCAATTTCTTCAACCGCCGACACTTCCTATATAAAATTTATATTATAAACCTTCCCCCACCTACATAAGTTTGCAAAATCTCGTGGCAACACATCCAAAGCAAGTAAATTTCTTGAATATTACGTACATATTCTGGGGATATCGTATACGTTAAACTTCTATTTTTGGAGTGCTATAATAACAATAGAGGACAAAGTTTCATCAACAATTATTTATTTATCTTTGCGACCCAGTTCACGGCTTATTATACAGCGTATGAAACGGATTGGGTCAGCGGCGGCGGCGCCTGTATGGCGATTCTGTAACTCGCTATGATCATAACGACTCGGGGACGGTATCGTAACCATAACGAATTTCACAACGTGTAACGACAGTTCTATAACGACGGTGTGATTCTGTATCTACGAATAGCGACACTTCGACGTTACATAATGGGATAACGAATCGTCGTTATGGATACCGACAGGAAGTGACGTATTGTGACAAATCTTTAGTAAATAACTAGAATTTTATCGAAACTCGCCTTAAAATAGTTGAAATTCGAGCCGCGGTTGCGCGCATGAAGGTTTAAATCGAGGCGCGCACAATCAGTCAGTGCAAATCCATCGTATAGTGAACCGAAACCGAAGAATTTAGACATGAGCTAAAAAATGTATTATTATTATTGTTGATAGTAAAACAGATTTATTGCGCTGTAGAATTAAGATTGATGTTGTCAGAATATTTTCTATAAATAAGTTTTTTTCCCACAGACAGCTATTGTGATAATAGAGATTATTACTATTATTGCTTCTGAATTTTGTACTACGTTTTTAAAAAAAATTTTCAAAGATGATGTTTTGAAGATATTTATCATTGTTATTATATTTTAACGTTTAATACTTTTGATAAATTTTAATACATAGAAAAGAAAGAACATATTTAATATATATAAAAATAGGTAAATATTTTTTATAAAATAAAGTTATACTTTATAAACACAATTGAATATTTATTTATGTATATACAATCAATTGCAAAACATTATACTTGATGGCAATTTCCTACAATTTTTTATGTACAGTAATGCAAAATACAAAATCTATTTGCAATCAAATTCAAACAATACACATTCACTCATGCAACAATGGAATTTTACAATTTTCGGTTTTTTCTTTATACAAAAAGGTAGTACGACCATAAGTCAAATTAATCATAAACATAACAGTGTCGTTATAGCGTACCGAGGGGGTCTCTGAGCCTCGCTATCCGCTCGCACCATAACGACATCATAACGACACTTTTCGTTATTAATAACGACAAAACTCGCTAAGAATAGTGTACAGAATCGCATTTGTCGTTATAATAGCGACGCGGTCGGTAACATAACGAAATTTGTCGTTATGAGTCCATAACGACAGCATAGCGAGTTACAGAATCGCCATACTGAGCGCCTACGCAACTTATGTCATACGCACACGTAACGTACGTGCCGTGTGAGCCCTCACAATAGCTGGCAATACTGCTAACGTGTAATTACTTAACACGGTAGGGCTTCGTTTCAATTGGTTACATGTGAAAAGTAACATGCTATACAGTGATACTTAGATAAACACAGTAAATTGTTATTGTTTTGCTATCTATTATTAAGAAACGCCTAGCAGTACTTTAAGTAGGCATATGGCATAGGTATTCGAAAATAAACGTAATATAAATTAATAAATTTTATATGTTTTTTAATAATTTATCCTTATTTTTTAAATTAATTTGCACCTTTGTTACCTTCAAATAATTTATTTTACACATCAATTAATTCTTTATATATTTTGTTTATTACGATCACTTTACCATTATAGTACAAAAAAAATCACACTAAATCAAAAACAGGTTAACGTTTGTTAACCTGTACCTTGATTGGACATGAATGTCATTTTTCATGTCCTGCCGGCGAGCAGACACAGGTGCTCGCAGCCTATTTATACACAGACATCAGTAATTCAGTATGCAGGCGCGCTGCCAATTACAGTGGAGACCTACTTTCTTACCTTCGAACTTTTACTTCCTGCGGGCCAGGCAAGACGGCCGGTCGCACCACGCAACGAATTACGAAAGTGGCGCGAAATGCTCGGCGGCCGACATTCGCAGGCTTGCGCCACCTTCAGGAAGTGCTGAGTGCCGTTGCAGAAGGGTTACGTAGCCGCTGCCTGCGCTCCCGCCTTCGCCTCTCCACTACCTGACTGAAACTCATACTCGGAACTACATCCCTACTTTTCAACAGTCAGTTAGTCAACGTCGTGTAAAATCACACAATCTAATCTGACAAATGGCAAATTAAAACTGTAGTTTTAAGTTGTCCTATGAATGATTAAATTTTGTCTGTAAATATGTTAATTATAAATAACTCATTACATGGATAATTAAAATCAAAATAAATTAATTAACATTTACAGTTATAGAACCGAATTGTATGATGATGCAACTACTCTGCATTCGTTCTATACATTCAGAAATATTGCACATTTGTTAAGCCTTATCGGAAGTCTTGATTACCTAAGACTAGATTTACAAGCAACCAAAGTATTACGAAATCATTAGCGATAAACATATATACAGCAATACTTCGTTTCAAAAACTATAGTATTACTATTAAGTAAAGTCACAAATTATTATAATTATTAGAAATATTTTATTTTAATAATTATAATAATTGAAACTTGAAACATGGCAAGAAACAAAACCCAACCGTTACACAAGCGCTGCCACTGTCTGTGCACAGTTCACAAAATCGGGAGAATCGTGCAAAAAAGGTTCTAGGGCGAGAAAATTCACATCGATGTGTTCCGTTAATCGAGGTTCATTCGTCGTAGAGTATAATATAACCTCATCTTCTAACACGTAATATGCGCAACGGTGCGCACCCGATCTCGCACGACCGGTCCCAAATGTAGGTCATCTCTTTTTGTTTCACCACATATTCCGTAATTAGAAAGAGAGGGTGAGGGTACTTGCACAGTTCACATAGACATTGCGTTCAGTATTATGCTATATGTAAATTAGTTTATTGATTGCACAAAATGATTGCAATTAATTGGGATTTTATAATTAATTCTAATAAGGTGTTACGACTTACGCGCATTTGCTAATACATATATTCGTTTAAAATATACTAGCGACCCGCCCCGGCTTCGCACGGTTGCAAAAATTATCAGTGTTCCTCTACTATATTATGCATGTATTATACATGTAAACCTTCCTCTGAAATTACTCTATTTACTAAAGAAAACCGCATCAAAATCCGTTGCGTAGTTTTGAAGATCTAAGCATAATTATATATACAGACAGACAGCGGGAAGCGACTTTGTTTTATACTATATAGTGATTAAGTTTATCGCAGGTACTCTACTTGAATATAAGGAACAACATTATAATAAATAGCTTTTAATACCGGAACAAATTTATTAAAGAATAAATATACAAACCATATTTTATCAATTATATTACGTTTTAATTGATTCCTTTTCCTTGTAACTTTTTTGAGGATTTTTGACGTACTTCTTTTTAAAAAGTATATTCTATGTACCTAGTGAAAGCCATTGGATCTCATTAATTAGAATAAACTTTATATAATTTTAATAGTAATTGATAAAAAAGTATATCATCGTTAGATAGCACTTAAGTTTCAAATAACATTGTAACTTTAGCACGTAGTCGTAGGTACGGTTAAATACATCGAACATTCAATAGCAAGATCAGACGGGCGAATCTCGCGAGTCGCCAACATGGCGGCACGCGGAAGTGTGTGCGACTTCCGCGTCGCCCTGCGCCTGCGCTCGTGCACACCGATCGTGACTACTATATGCATTATTAACTAACTCTTAGAGCCTGTTTCACCAGTTGTGGATAACGCTATTTGACATATGACAATATCCAATAGATAAAAGATTTTGGTGTATTATTATTTTTTGCCATCGAATTCTCTGTATTTACAAGATATTTCTATTTGCAAATATGAATCTTACTTGTAGTTTATAATTTAGGTTAAACAGGTCCTAAGTGCCTATTCAACTTCCTGCTGTTAAAGTCAAATAACAGTTACTTACTGATTACTTATATAACCTACCACACGACAACTCTTAAATTAAAGAATACCGCAAACATCACTTACGTTCATTTATCTGGTCTTTTTTAAGAATAGTTTATTAGTGTAACATTTAAATCTTAAATTGTTTTCTGTTCTATTTGTTTCAATTTCGTTTTCAGATATATTTTAACATTTATCAAAAGTCGCATCATAAAGATTATTTTTATTAATGACATTGCAAAAGTTAGTTATTCAGTAAAAAGTAAATCTACTCGTATTAAATCATCACCATGCTTAAACTATTGAAGCTAAAACATTAAATCGAGCAAAGGCTATGTTTTCTTTTTTGCCACAATATATGTACTTACAAAACCATTTTTATTAGAAATCCAACACTAAAGGGATAAAAGATTAAATTTGTATGAAATTCCGTTTATTTTTGATAACTAAAGAGAATGAAAAACATATTTTTATTATGAGGGTTCTCTCATTTCTGGAGCTAGAATGGAAGAAATTTGATCTTAAGATTTTAATTACATCACAGAATTACATAGTAATATTGGATAGAATAAAACCGTAAAAAAGGAAGCATGTAAATTATGTAGATCTCTTTGTTTTATAGGGCTCGTAGCTCTATCGTTTTAACTTGATATGGAAATATTAGTATTTTGTTGAAAAATAATAAGTGTATTTTTCTGTGTATTTTTATATTTTAGTCATGACGTGATAAAATAAATTAAAATATAATTTATTTATAATTGTGGTCATTCCAAATGTATTTTAAATGATCTACTTCTTTAGGAACAAAATTAGTTACCCTTTAGTATCGGGGGCCGTATGATCGGTTCTTAACTTCTTACATATTTACCACTACCACTACCACTTCAGCCTATCACAGTCCACTGTTAGACTTAGGGCTCCACAAGTTCGCGCCCGACATTATGACGCGAACTCATGTGTTTTGCCCATAGTCACCACGCTCTTACATATTTGATTTCTGAAAATTGCCTGGCAATATGTATAAGTAGGTATATCGTTTTGACTATGGTATAAAGTATTTAGACGACTAGGTTTAAATCGTTCAACATAAGAAATAGCATAAATGTATCGAAAATATTTAAAGACGTAACAGTTTGCATATGTCTGAATCCCGCTCGCTAAATCGGTTAATAGTGCTTTCAAGACTGGAAATTACTTAAAATAATGCGGGCAACATCCTTATTATGCTTCGTGAGAGGTACAATACGTGAGCTGTACAGGAATAAGTCTTACGGGGAGCTGAGCACTACAGAACTTTGTTATGGCAACTTATAATTATATACATGTGTATGTACTCGTATGTTAACGAGATATCAACAGGCTGTTACAAATACAAATTTTAATGCAAGTATAAATATAGATGTAGTTAATTGCTTACTCTGACCATAGATGTAGCAACTAACAAAAACATTTAATAATTTGTGGACAAAAATAAACTAAAGTTGCCGCTCTACATCACCTTGACCGAAATTTTGATCAGTGATTTATAAATTGACGCACTCAGGATATGACTCTGTATACATCACCTTAAGAGGAAAGGATACCAGCTCTTTCTCCATACAAACGTATTCGACTGTTTTCTCCCTGGATAATGACACTAGATCAAATATTTTTGTAAAATAAAACTTTTACCTGCCATGACCATGCCCCTACGTTTTGTTTTTTTTCATATTCTTATTATATTAGGTAGTAGGAGTCTTCAAAAACTAGAAATATTGCCTAATTTTTTGTGCATTTTCAGACACTCATAAAAAAATAATAATTCATATTTACAAAAAAAAGAAAACGGAGCGGCATAGCTGAAGGCTTTGTTTATTTACCTAAAAAAAAATAAAAAAAAAGTTGGCATGTTTCGAGGAGAAAACAGGCGACTACGAAATGATGTTTTGGTCAATAATTATCTACCTAAAACGGTCTGAGCTGCAGTTGTCCCTTTCTTGCTGTTTGTGGGATAGGTCTGGGGGAGGGAAGGGTCAAAGCAGTACGTATACACGCCAGCGAAGTGATGCCTCATAGTCGATAATTATATAGATACACTAGTGATGTATTATTTTGTCGATATTTTCAAAAATTCGTATTAACAAAATTAAATAATCTCTCTTTTCATAAACTACAATAAAACCTTATTTGGATGCGGTTTTCATTGTAACATTGTGCAAACCTGGGCTAAGGGTAGGGGTAGGGTAGGGCTAGGGTTTCTCTAACAAATAAAAATGATAATTATGGTAAATAGTTTAAATAATTATGTTGTTTATGTTTTTGCTTTGACTATAATTTTGGCTAACGGTAGTCTTATTACTGAGGCAAACGAAGGATACTGTAGAACGACTGACGGACAGACACTAGGAAGAGTAGGTTAACTAAATAAAGCTACAAAATTTCAAAATAAGAAGCATTATTTTATTCAGTTCAAGTAGGTAAAGAGTTATTTAATTATTTCCTTTCCTTTCCCTTAAGGCAATCATAGTAAAATTTTTCTAATATTGGTTCTATTAAATTCCAGAAAGCATCTTTCATTTTAACCGACTTTTAAAAAAGGAGGAGGTTCTCAATTTGACTGTATTTTTTTTAATGTATGTTCTCAGAACTTTTGACTAGGTGGACCGATTTCAATCAATTTTGTTTCAATTGAAAGGTGTTGCGTGTCATATGGTCCCATTTTAATTTAATTGAGATCTCACAAGTACTTTTAGAGTTATCTATACATATAATAAAATGGTAGGAAAGTCAAAACTGTACATTGAATATTTTTTTAAAAGAATACTTGGAGTGTGATCTACAATCGATACCGAAGCCAAAAATATAGTTTTTAGAATTTTTGTCTGTTTGTCTGTATGTATGTCCGGGATAAACTCAAAAAGAACTGCATGGATTTACTTCAAATTTGGCACGAATATTATTAAGAAGTCGGGTCAGAACATAGGCTACATATTATCACGCTATCACCTACGGGGAACGAGCAGTGAACGCACGCAGACGACGTCGCGAGCAGCAGCTAGTATCTAATAATGCGTATTTACTTGACCACTTTTTCGTCGACCTACGTTGTATTATACCGCATAACTTTTTACTCGGTGTACCGATTTTGATGATTCTTATTTTAATCGAAAGCTAATACTTGTCATTTAGTCTTGTTTAAATTAGATCGAGATCTGATTACAACTTTTTGAGTAATCTTTAATAGCGCGTATTTACTTGACTATTGTTTCGTCTTATTACGTTCTATTACTTGTCGATGTAATTGAAGTCGGCTTTGTTTCGTTTGCGAGCAAACACAATTACCAATTTTTTGGTAAATGATTCCTTTAGGGCTCCACAAAATAAAATAGCAGTAACTTCGTTATAGCCTTTCCAATATTTTTTTAAATTAAATTCGGACTACTCTGTAATGAGTTATGCATGGTCAAACATATAAAAAAATATACGTGGCGACTTTAGAACCTCCTCTGTTTTTCTTCATCGGTTAAAAATTCTTTATCAACCACAAAATAATTAAATAAAAAATGAATAGGTGGTCCTGAAAATCTGTATTAGGGTTTATCCCTAACTGAAGCCAAGGACTTATCTTTTTGTGAGACACACTGCCACCTTTATTAGTGACTAGCTTCTGCGCGCGACTTCGTCGGCGTGGACTCCCCTCCTATTGGTCTTAGCGTGATGATATATAGCCTATAGCCTTCCTCGATAAATGGGCTATCTAACACTGAAAGAATTTTTCAAATCGGACCAGTAGATCCTGAGATTAGCGCGTTCAAACAAACAAACAAACAAACAATCAAACAAACAAACTCTTCAGCTTTATTATATTATATATTAGTATAGACTATTATTTTTAATGTCTTTATTGTTAGTTCTGAGTTCAGTTGTTTCAATTTTTTTTTTATTATTATTATTTCTTTCTATTTATAGTTTGTTCTTCCACATTTAGTTTGATGTTTTTTTTTGTAATAAGTATACTAATTTTTATCTTATGTTCATCATTTGTATTTCAGTGTGTTTCGCAAATAAAGCGCTTATTATTAGGTATTATTACGTAATTTGCCTAACTAAAAAGACATCAATAAAATAATCTATACTAATATAATAAAGTGGAAGAGTTTGTTTGTTTGTTTGTTTGTTTGAACGCGCTAATCTCAGGATCTACTGGTCCGATTTGAAAAATTCTTTCAGTGTTAGATAGCCCATTTATCGAGGAAGGCTATAGGCTATGTATCATCATGCTTAGACCAATAGAAGCGGAGTCCACGCCGACGAAGTCGTGCGCAGAAGCTAGTAATTTATAATATGTATATGTCACCAGCATCTCATTTGTTTTTTTTATTACTATTTTTAAACATTTTTATATCGTCCCAATGCATGTGTTACGTATAACCGCGACAAACATGAGACATTACAACTTATATGTATACTATTATTATTATTATACTTATTTTGTTGCGTACGTATGTGTGTATGTACCTATGTATGATTGTTATGTATTCTTTTTTTGCTTATGTATTTATATTTATATACCACCTGCCCATCTGAAAAGCGATATCCATTTCATTATCAGGTTGTCTGGAAGAGATTGCTTTTTAGCAATAAGATCGCCTGGTTGTACAATTTGCGACTATAATTGCTTGTAATGTAAATTTTGTTCTTTATCTAAATGTACAACAAAGTATATTATTATTATTATACTAAGACAAACATATTAATTACTATGTATGTATGGCTACAATACATTTATCATGTACACTATATGTATGTATCTCTACACCCATTCTTACATACACCTCAACCATGTAATTACATACCTAATTCATAAATAAAATACCTAAGTATTTCAATAATTACTTACCAAAATACAGTTATGTAGATAACAATCCAATGAATTAACAAACAATAATTCAAAATAATAAGTACTAAGTAGTTTACGAAATCCAATAAAAGTAAGCCGAGTAACAGAAGAACGAAGCAGAAAAAATTAAATAAATAAAAATAAATAAATATGTAAAAATGCGGTCGTCTGTTCCTATGGTAAGCAACTTAATGCTTGTGTTACAGGTAATTGCCGACTGTTATAACTATATGTATATATGTATATTTTTATAAATATACATAGAAATAATACACATAAATGTGTATATAAATACAAATATTACACCCAGACTCGGGCAGGAAATGAACCCGCAACCCGCGGAACAGAAAGCAGGGCCACCACAAACTGCGCCAACGGGCTAATCAAATGAAACAAGTAAAATACAGAAAAATAGCATGACGCGAAGCGCGGGTGAAATGCACACGCACACTAACACCACGCCACTCACACATAGACAAAGCAGTGCGGGGCTTGCGGGAGGCGCGGTAGCGGCTAACAGCAATAGTCAGTGAAACAGGAATATTTTATTCAAATACCTATTTTTCAAAAGTCTATTCAGTATCCTTTCCTCTTAATAGCGCTAAGTGACGATTGCTCAGATAGGTTCAAAGTTATTTATTACGATTCATGGACTAAAGTTGGCACAGAACTGAAATAGCTACGTATGACTGATTTCCTCTTCGTTAAGACCCTTGTGTATTACACGTAATTAAATAAATGTGACAATATTAGATATATACAAATCATATAAAGATATCGCTTTATGAATACAGAATTATGTTAATTAACCGAATTTAAAAAAGTAGGAGGTTTCTCAATTCGACCGTATTAAAATATTTTTTATGCGGTGTGTTCGCGGATATCTTCGTCGTTTAGGGACCGATTTTGCTTATTCTATTTTTGTTGGAAAAGAGATATCCCAAGGGCGCTGCCATAATAAGGAAACCAGGATAGCATTCCAGAGAAATCGAGGGGAATCTTCGAAAATCGTAGTGGCGACTAGTGCGTTTGTTAATTTTTTTCGTCTACTTACGTTGTATTGTACCTAATAGGTAGGGATCCCTAGTACAAATTTTTCATCTGATTAGTATCAAGTTAATATTCTGATATCTACTCTACTCTATTATCTACCACAATCGAGAGTTTTCGAAGAGGAACTTTTTGTTCGTCTCATCAAAATGAAGCTACTCCCGGAAAATTAGCTTGATACTAATCAGATGAAAAATTTGTACTAGGGATCCCTACCTATAAGTATTACCTGTCGATGTAATTGAAGTCGGTTTTTATTCGTTTGCTAGCCTAAATATTTTATTCATATACTTATTAAACCAGCTAAAATCATAACAATATCGATAAATACATATTAAAATATTTTTGTTATTAAATATCCATAATTAAAGACAAATATTATGATTGTATAGGTGATGTAATAGGTGTTGGATTTTGCGAATATTAATAAACGAACGGTAGGAAGCTAAACCTAATATTACCTTAATTTTGATAAAACAAAACCCCAGACTATCACGAAAGCAAATCAAACTGACTTTTATTAACGTCTCTCACACTCTTGTAGTCAGCACACAGGCGCTAGGAATTTGTTTGATGGGACGTTCTTCTTTTTTATCGACAATGACTTGTCTCCTCCGTAAAAAAGTAAATATATTGCTCCTAAATACCAAATTTCTTATATTTTTTTTATAAAAATAAACTTGATAAGGCAATAATTATAATATCTTCAAAAGAAGATTTTAATTAATCATATTTTTTACAAAATTAGTGTGACATAGTATACGAAAAGCGTAACGGAGGTGTTTTACATACAAATAAAGTGTGTCCCTCTATGAGCACTAATGTAAACAAACTGCTATCGTGAAAAAAAATCACACTGAAAGTTTCTATCCAAAAATATTTACTGAACTACTTAACCTTTGTTATTAAATTAATAAGAAGAAATAATTTTTAATGTTACTATTATTAAATAAAAAAAATATTTTATTGGCTGTCTCCCGACGTAGGTACATGATTTTTGTTGCTACCTTCTGTCATTCATTTTATGGTACAAAATAATGTGCGTTAACGATTTTGATCTTGGTCACTAAACAAGAGAATAATCCCTCTCCACCCCGGATCCGCGCTATGCGTCCCTCCGCCCTGTCATTACCAGTCAGTCGCTCGAAAGCAGTAACAGGAGGTGCGAGTGTTTATTTAGCGATCGCTCTGTCACGTAAGTTACTACTTCCAAATGTTATTGTAATTTATGTGATTTGATGTTATTTTATTGATTTCTTATAAATGTTTCACATATGACCAGTTTTCTGCGTAAATTATAATTAGGAACATTCTGAACATCTCGAACACTACTATTTTACACGTCTGTCACGAAGCACCTCTGTCCCAAAAATGTGACAAGGTGTTAGACCTCGTGACGGAGTGGTCATTTTTGTATGGAGCTTAGAGCCTTAGTTAATTTTAATAATAGATGATTGTTACTTTTCTTACGGTGGTTATTATATCGTCAATTATTTTGTTAATTTAAAGTGTTACCATCAGATAAATTGAAAAATTGCATTATCTACGGCTGAAAAACAGGACGGTGTCGTGAAACAAGGAAACAACCCTGAAATCAACACAAAATTAAAGAGTAGAGTAAGTGAAAAGATATTGCAAGACTAAATTAATATATCTACCGAAGAATGGTTATTGTTTTCTAAAATTAAACATTGTTATAAGGTTAACTTCGTTCGGCGGGTAAACATTATTTACCACTCCGTAGCTTCGTATACAACTCTGTCACAATTGTCCACCTTATAATTTAATTTCAAAGTAATGCATGAACCACTCCACTGGCAAAATTTACAAAATAACGTTTTCTTGTATTACATGCTAAACAATAAAGGTATTCACTAGATTTTCAAGCTATTTTATTGGGTGACTTTCATAATATTAAACAGTTTTTTGTCTTAAGAAGCAAAAATGTGACAGAGTGGTATTGGATATATATATTTTAATGTTTATTTTAAAAATTCCGTCCAATGGAGCTAGATACAAATAAATGTTTATATTCTTGATAAAAAAAGTAATAAGAAACTGAAGATCTGATTTTAAATGAGAAATTAAAAAAATAAACATTTTTGTGACTGAGGTGTTATTTTTTGATACCATTCCTACGAAATTTGAAATAAAACAAAAATTACAAATAATACTTCGATGCATTATGTATTTTTGAAATCTAGAATAACGAGGCAATGATTTAAATCACATTTTACTAAACAAATCACATGTTTATTTTTTATTTTTAAATATAAAAATTTGCCCGTCTGATGTCGATAAAAAAGAAGAACGTCCCTGATACGTTTTTGTGATAATATACAGTGTGCGTAAGACCAGACGGCCGACAGACAAGGATGGCATCACACTTTAAACTTTTAACACTTATTTTAATTTTAGACAGTCAAAGATTTAAAGTCATATTTTTCAAGCAAGTTACGGCTCAAAGGTAAATATTTTGCAAACATTCATTTTTGCATATAATTAATGTGATAGGTATATTATTCTAATAATTTAAAAGTTTAAAACAATCAACTGTATTACCCGGTCTTGAACAGTCAAATAGGTACAAGCAGTTGAAATAATGGTTACATTTTCTGAAATTTTCCAATTTTATATAAGAACATTCAAAAGTAGATATTATAAAAAGCATTAGAAATAGATATATTCGACTAGAAATGGTCCAGCGTTAGCAGAATTTTGAGCTTAGCTAAACTTTTAGTGAATCATTTTTATTCATGTAGATTAAAAAACTGAGTTTGCTGTAGGCATGTATTTTCCTTGTAAGTAGGTTACAGACTCAATGTTTCACAGCCCTAGCGCCGGCGGGTCGCGACGCGTCCGGACATTCCGTCCACAATTACTGACAATTGTACCAATTGAACACACCGCCACCCTTCCGCTTTCGAACTATCGTCATCATCCACTAACATCTGTCGTATAGATGTGCCAACTCGGAATAAACAAAACTCGAGTTAACCCGAGTTAAAATTCATGTAACTCGAGTTGAACTCGAGTTACTTAACTCGAGTTAACTAGATGAAACAGAGAAAATGATTTTTTAAATTTTTTACCAATTTATTCCTCAGCTTCGCAAAAATAATTAAAAAAAATTGCGAGCGTACAATATACACATGTCAGAAGTGAAACTTCTTTGGTAAATTTATTAAAAAAAAAAACTAATTAAAAAAACGAATAAAAAAATACAAAAAAAAAAACTAATTTAAAAAAATTTGTGTGTGTCAGCTACGACGCACGACTTTAGTTTACCCCTTCAGATCGACTGTCTAAATAGGTACAAAAAAGACTTACTAGTCTTAAGAAAAAGGTTAATACTACCCGTATATTCAATGTACTCTGTGGTTAATACCATATCAAATGGTAAATTGACGAATAAAGTAACGCCTTTACTATATCTACCGCGCTATACTTTATCTACCGCGCGATGCCGCTATTAGAAAACTATTTTATTAGTCTACCGACGACGTATTCATGGTTTCCGACATTCAATCGCCACCGCCATCGCAATCGTTCAACAGATTTTACACCTTTATTTTTTAGGAGTTGTTAGGAGTTTTTTAGGAGTAAACTCCAAAAAAAAAAACTAAAGTCAACGTCACGGGGTGTTCCCAGGCCCGGGGTCACCCATCCAACTACTGAACGTCATGACGCTGCCGCGTTACCGGTAACGCAAATTTTACCCCTCATGCGCCTAAAGAAGTTTCAGTTCAAAAATTGGAACGGACAAATTATATTTTTATCTGTTTCAATTCTTTTATTTTTAAACGGTTTTTAAACGGTTTTATTTAGCTTGACTTGTGTCTTGGTTGGGTCAAATTTGGTAATTGGAATTTTACCTCCTTCCTGATGACAGATTGATCTGATATTTGGTACACACTCTTAATCTTGATGACAATACAACATAATATATTCCTTATGATTGCAAATCCAAGATGGCCGTCAATACAAAATGGCGGATCACATAGTACTTCACAACAACCTCAATATGGGTATCAAATGAAAGGGCTTGATTGGTAGAATAGAGCTCACTATAAAAATCCAAGATAGCTGCCGCCACAAATTGGTGGATTACATATTTTCCACAAATACCTCAATATGGGAATCTAATGAAATGGCTTGATTGGTAGAATACAGCTTATTAGGCAGTGTAGGTATATTTGTTACTAATCTAAAAACTACGCAACAAAACTAAAAACTGGAAAGTAAAATAAACAAATTTTTTTTTATGTTAAACAGTTTTATTACAATAAAAATGATGTTAGTAGATAGTTAGTTTATATCCTAAAAGCTAAAAAATAATTCGGTAAATCCTAGCTACCAGATCGCACCAATCTTCTCATCAATCTGGGGTATTGATCAGACAAATATAAAATCAACATTACTCACTGGTGGTTCAAATATATCCCAAACCAAAATATCAAAGATTTTCTTTTAGGATCCGGCATTTTGTCAAAAACAGAACACTAAAAATTTAAAATTAACTCTTAACTTGTTTGTTATGAATGAATATTATTAGTCTCAAATGATCGGCAAACTTCGCTCCATGTCGGTTTCATTCGGTTTTCGAACTCGAGTCGGAGAGAATTCAACTCGAGTTGATTCGAGTTAAGCCCAACTCGAGTTAACTCGAGTTAGTAACTCGAGTTGACCATCACTAATCTGTCGTTCAACAACGAACTCGTGCAATAACTATTGTCATGTTCGCTTCATTTCTTTGATTAAGCATTTAATTAGCTTCGTTACGTAAACGTTAAAAATACCAGCGCTCACAATAGTTCATAATAGTCTGACATTGTAATAAGTAGTAGTTTAATTGTTTTTAAACTGTTATATTTACTGAAATTTTCATAGTTTCGTTCTCTTATTGACCATTTTTCAGCTTATATATCGTCATTATCAACGCTACTTGGTCGAAATTATAGATAGGTATACAGAATTATTAACGAGATAATTATGATATTTTAGATAATTAACTCTATATAATATAACCTTCATACTTCATAATTAGCCACCTGCAAGTGGTAACCTCTAAGAGTTCAGTGACAGCGCAAGTTCAACAATAGATGCATATTGTATTTAATCAAGGTAAGAAATGCATTTTTGCAAGAGATCAGCTACAGCAGTTTCTCTTGATTTTTTAAATGTTGTTTATTATTGGTTTTACAGCACCAAAATGGAATCAAAATATTTCTATTGCGTATGAAATATAAATAAAAGATGCAAACACAAGAACGACCGAAAGAGGTAGAGTTACTGGTACTGTCCATCACAAATTAACCTCATCTAGCTCTCGCACACATGTAAAACTTGATTTCTTTTCGCAATTGAAGCAATTGCTCGCGGTCACCGCCTCGTCAGTCGTCACCCTTCCGCTTTGGACAATGTCAGCTCCCATAATTCCTTCAAATGACTGATTACTTTATTACTTTGAATTCATGAACGATTTCAGTTAATTTTGGATAAGTTTTACTGTATAACCTCTTGTTTTATTTAAAGAACATTAAAATTGTAATTGATAAGGAAAGGAGGTAATATCACAGTTTATTGCGAAATTTTCATCTAAACAGGGACATTTATGATATTTCTTCTGGGTTTCTTTCATATTAATATAATTTCATATAATGTACCTAATATATAAAGTTATTCAAGTCGGTCGAGCCATTCCCAAGATTTCTTATAATATAAATATATCAGTATGGAGAAGATTTTTTTTATGTGTAGCAATTTAACTATGTGCATTTGCTTCAAATATAGGTCAGTCAGTCAGTTCAGCTATTGCAGGCCAGTGGACATAGGCCTCCCCAAGTTCGCGCCAGACATCCCTGTTTTCCGCAATCCTCATCCAGCCTACACCGGCAATCTTACGTAGATCGTCGGTACAGCGGTTTTGAGATTAAATATAGGTACCTACTAAAAATATACAGGGTGTCCCGCGATAAAGTGCAACCCCGAATGGGGGTGAAACTAGACCATAAATTATCGAAAAAAAACATAGAAAAAACTTTTTGAAAAAATATTTTATTTCTTATTGACGAATTAAGTTTTTTATATCTTACGTAGACTCTATGTACAAAAAATGATGATTTCTTCCAATGTAGTAGGTCGATTACTTTAAAATAAAATAAAATATTACGCCACGTACTTGGCGGTAAGGATAAAATAACCGTTAGCTTGCAAAAAAGTGGCATTATGTCTTTAACTATGCTTCTTGTGAAAAAAAATCCATTTTTTATGACTGTTTTTTTCAATGATCTCTAATTTTCTCAGAATTATGCCCCCAATACCAGGAAATTTTATGATTTATTATTATTTCGCAAATAAAAAAAAATTACGCCTGTATCCCAAAAAACACGTACAAAAATCATCATTTTTTGTACAAAGAGGCTACGTAAGCTATATAAAAATCTTAATTCGTCAATAAAAAAAATAAAAAATTTTTTTTTAATTTTTTTAATTTTTTTCTGTTTTTTGTCGATAATTTATGGTCTAGTTTCACCCTCTTTCGGGGTTGCACTTTATCGCGGGACATACTGTATATAAAACGATCTTCGTTATATACCTAATACATTGCAAAACTATACAGATCATAATACAAAAGTCACATGATACGGTCGTTATATTTTCATGTAACACGAAAAGAGAGTAACAATTGGCGATAAACTTTTAATTTTAATATACGCTATGTAGATAATAATAGATTTTTACTATAATGACTTAAGTTACAAGTATCTTTATATTCCACACGTGTAAATGAAATTGTTATCGTTCACGTGATTATAAACAGCCCTACTATGATGTATCTACAATAATTTGCGAAATACAACTCAAGATTGAGGAAGAATTTTATTACAAGATATATTTATATAAATATCACTAAACACACTAATTAAAAAAAGGAAACATTGTGTCGGTCAATTTACTAGTAGTATCCGTAGTTTACTTTTTTAAACCGAATTTATTTTATATCTTATCTATCTAATAATATTTATCTCTTTTAATAGTTCAAGTGTGTGTGTAATGTACAAGTGTGTTCTTTTGATAAATCTTCATAAGATATTCATGTCAAAAAGCTTTAAGTATTGCAAGTGAAGTAAAATGTTTATCGGTTGATTTATCAGAACATTCGATGAAATTAGATGGCAAACGTCAAGGTCTTTAACTTATCACTAATAAAATTATAGCGATATTTTGTTCTTTATTATTATAATAACAAAATTTTCTTTCTTTGAGGAGGAAATCAAAACTGTATGAGTAAATTTGTAACTGTATTCAATTATATTACTGTAAAATAAAAGATCTCAAATACGCTACTAACATTTAAATAATTTCCTATAGAATGAATATTTTAATTTGCTTAATGTTAACAGACAGTAAATGTCCCTCACCTGAGTAGAGACCCGCTACGGTTTAACATTAATCACATAATTCGATAAAATTTTATTATATATGTATAATGATAATTATATAATTGTTCACGCATAATATAATTCGCAAACAAGATTTTTCTAAAAGGCAATAAGGAAATATGATAATTCCTATGTCGATGTGTTTAAATCGCAAAGTGTTGTGACGTCAAGTAATTGCTATTGTTTCCGGGACTGCTGGCGCGTACACCGATAACGCTTATCATCGCTGACAGCGGCCTGGATGATCGACACATCGTCCTGTTTGTGGAAGTGCATATTATCAATTTTATTATTAAAATACTTATAATTTGTTCAACACAAGGCGTTATATTTTTATTCATGTGCTCTTCAATTGCGTATAGCGTCTATGTTGTAACAAAAAATCACCTTTATTTTTTACCATATACGATTGTTGATCTACGGCACTGCTATGAATAAACGCCTAATTATGATAATGGAAACCTAAGACCTAGGTCTTTGACGTTAGTTTTGAAAACTTCTTTATGATAAAGTGTTTCATATGAAACTCCAGGAAGCGCTTTTAATACATAATACCTCCATCTAATTACATTTATAATTAAAATATTTACGAGTGTTATATTTATTATTGTTACTTTTTGCTGCTGTTTATTTTGTTAGATCATAATAGCAGACAATATTATGTATTTACATGGAGTTCAATAGTCTAATAATGTATATTTATTACGACTGTGTTTACATTCTTGCTAAACGAACAGATAAGAAAAATTACGAAATTCTCTGGATGATAAAAGCGATTTCTTACAAGCAATTTCGTATCCGTAAGAGGGTACCTACACTCAAAATTAAACACTGATGAATGAACAATATAAATACCAAAAATTCTATTAAAAAAGTGTGTGTGACTGTGTGTACTTTTATGTACGAACGTAAGAAGTTGCACTTCATTGGCTAGCTAACTTCACGTTGCTAATTTCTTCTTTGACTAGCTAACTTTAGGGTGTCGGTTTTTTGTGACGGTGTGCGCCCGCATCGTAAAAATGTACTTCCATAATTTTTCCCTTACGCTCCAAAAGAAGTAGAGTCAGGGGGGCAAAGTGCGCCATACTTTTTTCATAGTTGACTTTGGTGCAATATTTCTTGTGTTTAAGTTCACGAGTGATACTAAGTCATGGTACCATAAGGATCTGTGATGTTTTGCAACAACAACCAATGTCGTGTCATTAGAATCTGACAGCAAATAAATGAATTTTAGCATAAAATTTGAAAACAGTCTGACCAGGCGCACTTTGCGACAAATCGGGTAAGTGCGCCATGTATTAATAAAACGTAATATTATAGCATTAGAATAAAAACAGCCTTATATTATTATAAGAAAACAAGCAACAAAACGAATGACATTTAATTTTTTTTCATAGCCACATTCTAGAAGAATCTGTGTACTTAAAACCAAATTTCGGCTAAGTGCGCCATACAATCTAAAGTCAGAGGCTATGAACCTTTTTTCCAAATATTGATAATCGAGTGTCAAGTATATTTTTTCTTTTATTTACGATGGGAATACCCATGGTATTCCCATCGTAAATGGAACTACTTATTTGGTATTATAAACGGACTGAAATAAGAAGTTAGTCATTGAAATTAGTTGTTAAGTAAAATGGGAAACATGACATTTTTGAACAACATTACGATTTTCTCGAATTTTAATATTTCGTATTGCCTCCTCGTGCTTCCATTCCTGCGTTTACCCAGTTTGGCATGCTGTACACTAAGTTTTTTGTACGATTTTGGGGAATATTCTCCCATTCCTCTGTGAGAGCAATTTTGAGCTCACGAAGCGTAATTTTTTTACGCATCTCCCTAGCTGGTCCCAAGCATGCTCGATCGGATTGACATCTGGGCTGCGTGCTGGCCACTCCATACGAGTAATTTTCATCTCTTGAAGGTAGTCACTCACAATCCAATATGTATGAGGTCGGGCATTGTCATGCATAAAAATAGCATTCTCACCCAAATTGACCATAAATGGACCAACGTGTTCATTCAAGATTTCTTTTTCAAATTAATTTGCAAGATTTGACTCGACCATACAAACAAGCAAAGAAACATTGCAAGTTAAATAAAGACTTGTAACAAAGACACATTTTAAAAAGTTTGTAACCTCTGGATTGCGGCGAAGTGCGCCATATAAAAAGTGAGTATGGCGCACTTCCCCAACTATATAAATTTTAAGTTAGAATATTTAACTGCAAAAAAATATATAAATTTCACTAGATAGGAGTGAGATATAGTCAGAAACTTAAAGAAAAATATTTAAATTGTACATTTACCTCACTCGTATGTTGGTAAAAACTAGATTTCTTGAGATTTACGAAGATGATCAACCCATAGTCATCTCTACTCACCACTTTGAATATCAGTGAAAATAAAATGGCGCGTATCTCAAACTCACATGACTAGAGCCATCTGTGACTTTCACCAAGAACTATGATTTAGTTTGTAGCATCGATATATAGTGTCACTACTAGTATCCAATCGGTAGTTTTCGAGATATTTGTGGTAGGTGCACTTGCCCGGTAGGCGCACTTTGCCACATTAACTCTATAACTTCAAAAACTTCATACTGGGTACACACACGCTGTAGGTAGTGTGTAGCGTGTAACAAGAAGTTTTAACTTCTTTTAATTTTTACATTCAATTATTTCAATCATGATTCAACGGTCAATTAGTTATATAAGTTGAGCCAGTTTTGGTCTTCTGAATTTTTAGTGACACGGAAATTCGTCATAAAATTTTTATGGTCCCATTATGAGACAATTAATTTAGATAGTTCAGCTAATCTGTCCAAACAAAGTCTTTATGAATTTATAGATGAACCAACGATCCAACTGTTAGGATTAAAATTGATCTGTGTGCAAAAAAATAATTTTTATTTGAAGATATTACTGTAGGTAAAATAGGTAAATAGTATAATATTTCCAACTAAATAATTTCATACGTAAATCATCAAAGATCATTGAAATTAATATTATCAGCATGCGTAATCACGATCTCAGTTTCTTTTAACGTAGAAATCACACTGTTTTGCTCTCATCGGTCGGGGAGAAAAAGAAGCAGCAACAGTAGCATCGCGTGCGTCGACGCCCCTGATTTCTATATTCTAAGCGCGTGACCAATCTCACTGGGACAAAATTAAAACAATATAATTAGTTTTAAGATAAAATACATAAGTAGTTTTAATGACGATTTCCGAATACGTATTCAGGATATTGATTAAAATAATCTACACTAATTTTATCGCTACATTTTTTGCAAATACCACTTGTTTACGCTTTACGTAGATAATTGTATTAATGTAGGTACTCGTAATACATTGTCTTCGCTATTTCGTAGTCATTACGAACTACATTTGTACATTTTTGTCGTTATCTTTACGAAAAATGTTGATCAATTTTATAATTGATGTTTAATGAGTTGAGTTATAAAAAGAAACAAAGGTTATAATCATGTTTAATATATCCATTTTATAGATTCCTCACTACATTTTTAAACTACCCTACTTTACAAGAATATACACTTATTTTAGTTATCGCACTATAGGATTTTACACATTAATATTTTATACATTCTACACTTAAATCACATTCCAACAAATACATTAATTTTACTACTTAATCAAACATCATTAAACACACTCAACATTATCACCTTCGACGCCTCGAATAAATACTGTGGTATTTATTCCGGCGTGGATACTAGCACTCTATACGTTATACTGTTCTTGTGATGCTTCCTCGGAGACTCTCGCCAGCGAAGTGCCGGACTCGCGTTCTCACCATAACCGCGTCTTAGTTCTCCCCTCTGGGTGGGGATGCGAGTATGACGCCACGTTTCCCGCCAAAAGCCAACGAATCACGAGTAGCGATTAGCGCGGGAACACGAATGTTGCCAGTGCGACAACATCCGGCCGTCCTGCTGACGCGTTCGCCCTCGAACAGCGTATTGGCCTGATGTAGAGCTGAAACATTTTTTTTTTCAAAAGTTATGGTCATATTCTTATCTCTCATGCATATCGGTCATAATGCTTAAACATAGGGCTGCACACAAGGCGTCAGTTCATGCACCAGTGGTTTGAGCTAGCTGATGTTCATACAGGATCAGTCTAGCCGTGTATCACCACAACACTCGTTACAACAGCGTTCACACGGATATCTGTTGTAGCTTTAAGAACTAACCCTTGCATCACAGTCCACCATGTTGAAGCGATTACATCAGACCGACAACAGGAACAATGACTAATGCCGATAGTATGGAATTACTGCTATGTATTAATATTCCTCAACGATTAAATATTTTCAATAGACTTAACACAAACTTAAATACAAATTCATCTTGAATTATCGTAAAATAAAAGTAATCTATTGGTTCAGCGGTGTGCTACTTACGCGAATTAATCCCTTTTATCTACTTGTATATATGACAACATCCGGATTTACTCGGAAACGTGGATCCAAGGTTTCATATTCTCCACGCACGCAGTACCGTCGTAACGTTTAGAAGACCTTTCCGCTCCTCTCATATCCGTCACTTGGTATCTGTCATGACCTAGGACCTTTGTAACCTGAAATGGCCCTTTATACAGAGGCAGCAGTTTCGAACTTTGGCCGTCATTCGAGTGACTAGGGATTTTTAATACCACGAGGTCACCAACAGAATAGTTTACAGCGTCTTTACGCTTGGCATCAAATGAAGCCTTTTGCTTTTCGGCATCTTTCTTAATATTGGCATCGACCATGCCTCTCAGCGCCGTGACATCAACAGGATGCTCAGTGTTATCATCGTCAGTGATCATATCATTATTCATGCGAATTCGGTATCCAAAAAATACCTCACTCGGTACAGCAGATGTAGTTTTGTTAATTGTACTGTTTATGCCTTGCTGTATTTTAGTAATGTGATGGTCCCATTTATTATTTTCAGTATCAGCACCTGAACTACGCAATGCTTCCAAAATAGTTTGGTTATAGCGTTCTACCTGCCCGTTCGAACGCGGGACTGCCGTAGCAATAATATGAACTCTAATATTTCGATCTTTGCAATAACTGGTGAAAAGTTTAGATGTAAACGCGCTACCGGCGTCGCACACTAAACGTTTTGGGTTGCCAAATACTTGAAACGTTTTGTTAAGCTCATTAATGACTACTTTACTTTTGGTATTTTTCACGGCAGAAATAAATACAAATTTTGTAAATGAATCGACTAGTACTAATAAGTAACAGTTGCCACGCGAGGTCTTAACGAATGGACCGACATGGTCCATGTGAAGCGTATGGAAAGGCCTTGCGTATTTTGGAATAGGGTATAATTTACCAGGCTTTTTACCATGTATATTTTTATAATATATACAATTTAAGCAGTTTTTAATATATTTGGCTACAGTTTTCTTTAAACGAGGAAACCAGTATTTAGATTTAATTCTTTCTACAGTTTTGTCTACAGCAAAGTGACCTACATCATCATGGTTAGCACGAATTACATACCATATACATTTTTTTGGCACTAACCAACGCCTACCGAATTCTGTCTTGCGATATACCTTATTACCTAATACTTCATAGTCATTGAACAACTGTTTATTGGCTTCGGCCTCACCTGACAAGATTATTTCTCGAATGCTACAAATACTAGGATCCTGCAGTTGAACTGAGAGCAACCAGTCACCTTCAGTTATATTATAAACGTTCTCTACGACTATCGATACGTTTTCGACAGGGTTTCTACTAAGTGCGTCTACGTGTTGCATCTGTGACCCTGCTCTGTGAATGATTTCGAATGAAAACTCTTGAGTATAAAGTACCCATCTACTTATTCGCGGTATTATCTCCTTTTTACTAAGAGCGTGGCGCACGGAGTTACAGTCAGTTATGATTTTAAAATTAGTGCCTAATAAATAATGACGAAATTTATGCAACCCCGCAACAATAGCCAAAAGTTCTAATTCGAATGAATGATACTTCTTTTCGTCATTGCTAGTCTGTCGACTGTAGAAATGTACATGCCTTTCGCCTTCACTAGTTGTCTGCATGAGTATACATCCTATCCCGTCACGACTAGCATCGGTATATAGGCTAATAGGAAGTTTTGGGTCAAATACGTTTAACACCGCATTGTCTATTAATAAATCCTTCACACTTTTTACCGCCTGATCTTGTATAGGGCCCCACTGCCAGACCATTTCTTTCTTTAGCAAATTAGTTAATGGTTTGCAAATAACCGCACAGTTGTGAATAAATTTGCGAAAGTAATTAATTAACCCCAAGAATTGGCGAAGTTGATGGACGGTTTTCGGAGTTGGGAACCTTCTAATAGCCTCAAGCTTACGTGCACTTGGGCGAACACCTTGTTCCGATATATCATAGCCCAAGAATGTTATCTGATCTTTGAAAAAAGAACATTTATCTAAATTTATTGTTAATCCGTTTTTGACCAATAAATCCAAAACCCTCTCTAGACACACTATGTTTTCCTCAACGGTTTCTGTGGCTACCAAAAGATCGTCCATGAAACAAATAACTCTCCCAAATCGCATATTGCCTAAAACAGTATCCATCAATCTTTGAAAAACCGCTGGCCCATTACAAACACCAAAAGGCATTCTTAAATACTCAAAATGGCCATCGTTAGTAATAAACGCAGTTTTGTGCACATCCTCAGGCCTAATAGTAATTTGATGGTACCCACTTTTTAAATCGCAACAACTGTATACCCTACAACCCCTTAGTCTGTCAATGAGATCCTCGATCACGGGCATTGGGTATTTTTCTTTAACTGTTACCTTATTGAGCTGCCTATAATCAACACATAACCTTTTAGCCCCTGACGCCTTATCAACTAACAGAGCTGGGCTCGCAAAAGCGGAGTTGCTATGGCGGATGATTCCGTTTTTTAAAAGATCATCAATTATTTCTCTTGTGATTATTCTTTCTGCTCCAGACATTCTATACGGTCGTTGACAAATTGGCTTATTAGTTGTTAAATTTATCTCTAATTCAATGCACGATGTTTTGCCTAGACATGATAAATTTTCGGAAAATGATCGAGGGTACTTCGATAAAATGTTATCCAAAACTGTTTTATATTTGTCGGGTACATCACAAATTGTGCCAACCTTATAAAAATTTAATGCTTGCACAGATTGAAACTTTAGTTGGTCCCCTACCCGCACATACATTAAACTAGTATCCTCAGTAAAGTTTCTTCCAATTAGAATGTCACAGCCAGAAAGTGTATCAATTATATAGAGCGTAATAAATAATTCTACGGAATCTACCCGCACTTTAGCAGCTACTGCTTGCGTTACTTGAGTCGATGAGTCATTCGTAAATCCTATCAAATTAATTGGATTGTTTAAGGAAAAAGCTTGTAAGTTATGTTTAGAAACTAACGCAGACGTAATTAAAGGGCAGTCGCTGCCCATATCAAAGAAAGCCTCACTATTAATCCCGTTTAACCAAACGCGCTTTATAAATTTTTGTTTGTTCTTTGTATTAGAAATCATCTTCACCTCAACGCCCTTTTCAACCTTAGTTTTGGTTTTTGATTTACAAGCTGCTTCTAAATGTCCCAGTTTGCCACAATAAGAACATTTAACATTGTCCTTCATAGGACAGTTGTTCCTTCTGTGGCCTACTTCACCACAGCGGTAACAAGTCAGGAGAAAATTCGAAGCATTTGAATTATTTACACTATTATTATTACTCATGACAGTATCATTTTTCATATTATAACAAGACTGAGAGGGTTGAAAAGAACGTTTATTCACTGATGAGATCTTTTGAGTAGGTTCTTTTTCTATGCAGCTGTAAGTCTTTCCGTGCAAAAACGACGCCAAGTCGTCGCAATAACGAAAATTGCCTGCATCGGCAGCTACACTAATGTTTATATCAGCAATAGAGCCTACGATAATAGATATAATATCGCGTTCTCGAAACCCTAATTGTAAACGATCTATTTTCGCTTTTTGTTCAAAAAAGAATTCGTATAAGGATTGGTTGGCTGAAGGCCTTGTATCTATTAATTCGTTTAAAGACCTAAACATATTTCGTTTAACCTGGAAGGTATCAGACAATTTGTCACGCCATTGTCTCCACTTCCACGTCGTCCACCTAGTTTCATTTTTTTGTAAAGCATCTAACCATGTCTTAGCAGTATTGCGCAATTTTTGAAGTGCTTGATACTGAATCATATTATCAGACCAACCAAACGCTTGAGCGTTTGCTTCAATTACATTAAGCCACATGTCAACATCATCTACGAGCGGGTCAAATTCAGGGATCACTGACGATAATACAACATTCTGACTCACGGTTTGCGCTTCCTTACGACGCTGCTTCCTTTTGCGCCGCTTTCGTTTACTCTCGCTACTCCTGTAGCTGGAGCTCGATGTACTAGAGCTCGTGGATGGCATCCTCGATCGCTTTTTATGACCACGAGGCATTCTGTAGGCGTTGTTACGTTGCCACTTCTGATAAAAAGAAACAAAGGTTATAATCATGTTTAATATATCCATTTTATAGATTCCTCACTACATTTTTAAACTACCCTACTTTACAAGAATATACACTTATTTTAGTTATCGCACTATAGGATTTTACACATTAATATTTTATACATTCTACACTTAAATCACATTCCAACAAATACATTAATTTTACTACTTAATCAAACATCATTAAACACACTCAACATTATCACCTTCGACGCCTCGAATAAATACTGTGGTATTTATTCCGGCGTGGATACTAGCACTCTATACGTTATACTGTTCTTGTGATGCTTCCTCGGAGACTCTCGCCAGCGAAGTGCCGGACTCGCGTTCTCACCATAACCGCGTCTTAGTTCTCCCCTCTGGGTGGGGATGCGAGTATGATGCCACGTTTCCCGCCAAAAGCCAACGAATCACGAGTAGCGATTAGCGCGGGAACACGAATGTTGCCAGTGCGACAACAGTTAGTATATACAATTAAGTTAGTATGTGTAGTTTAATCGTTAAATAAATAGAAACAGATAAATTGATAGAGCTAATTTCCGCTAATCGTTCAGAATAAATTAATGTTTTGTGAAATTATATTTATCTACACGTTAAGATTATGACGTGAAACACTATTGATATTTTTTTTCCTTGTTCGTTTTATCTAAAGATTACGATGAAATCCAATATGATAAACATCCGTTTCCTCATATTTAAAGAATAATCATAATTTAAGCGAAAGTTAAAATAATTTAATTTCAATACACCTTTTTATTACCTATTATGATTTTACGCAAGAACTGTTCGATTCAGTTAGTTATATTAATAAATTTTAGCATTCAAGTAATCGATGTTTAATTCATTAATATCATTTTTTTCTAAAAAAAGAATGAAAATTTTACACAAAAATAATTTTAGTCAGGCAAGGAAAATTAATTTACAACAGGGTTTCTTTAAAAAAAATTTTTTTTTTCATAATTTAACAAATAATCTTGCTAAATGTTATATAATTTTCGAATCCTTATTAAATGCGCCAACTTTTAAAGTAACTTGCCAAGCACATGTAGTACTTTTTTTTTCAGTACAGTCATCTAAAACTGGGCAAAGTATTAATTTTGAATACTTGATTGGGACAAAAATTACATTTACTACTGAACTGGAGCAGTTGGCTGTAACTTTTAAGCAACAGTTTTTAGAAGCATTATTCAGGACTACATTATAAAAAGAAAATTTAAAAAAGTTAAAATTTGTAGCAACAGGAGTTAGAAGACCATCACAGGTGTAGATTTTCTCGATTTTTTATAAATGCCTGTAACTTTTAAAATACATAGCAAAGATTTTTTTTTAATTTTCCTGTTAACTACTATGACTAGACCTACCACCCGATTCCGGCTTGGCGTCAACTTACGGGACAACCTGTATAAAGCACCCTGCCATAAATAATGCACACCTTTGGAAAGACACCATCGGCCAATTTCGACTGCATAGCACGATATAGTCCAAGATCTCCGACCCAGTGGCGGATTTACAAATTTGCCATCAGTAGACTGTTCAATTTTTGCCACCCCTAATGAACTCTGAAAATCGATATTCTATTTCCAAGTAGAAGTACAGTCAGGCGCGGATTCAGCTCCCAAAAAGGTTGTAGTCACAGTCGCTAAAATTTCGACTGATCTTTTTTTTTTTAGACCGCTTGTTTCATGATTCCATTAAATAATCGAGTCGAGGGAAAATATATTTCGGCTGACCATTTTTTTAGATATCCATTGTCGTACAAAGGTTAAAAAATTATTGTATACGTGTATTTTGTCGTTTAAAAAACATGAAAGGTGGAGGAGTCACACATTAAAATCCAGGTGTCGCGTAAGTGAAATAATGGTTTAAAATTATCTAATCTTGTGTCTGGCTGAAGGATAACATTTCGAGGAAATCTGAATAGCTCGGAAAAAACTCAAGAGTAGGTACACCTACACAATCAATACCTACTGCTTACAAAGTTACAACCTTTTCTCAGGACAAGTAGTAGTGTTTCTCCAACAGAGACAGTTACAGGAAAAAATATCGACTGGTGCAATAAATACTTTTTACAGTGTGTTTTTATTTTAGCTGGTGCCCGCGGCTTCTCCCGCGTGAACGTCAGCAATTTTGTTTTTTTTTTTTCTAAAATTTTCAAATTTTCATTACCTACAGAACCTTCTACAAAGTATTACGAAACTTTTAAAAAAGATGAATTAAATCGGTAAAGTCGTTCTCTAGTTATAGCGTGACTAAAGGAAATAGCGATTACCTAATTTTTATGTACATAGATTTGATAACAATGTTTATACAATTACTAGACACAATATACAATTTAATAATACACAATTTAATAATATACAATTCAAACATAGTTATATAATAAAGAAAAAATTATTATAATAACAATAACAAAACTTGTACAATTAAATAAAAGATCATCGTATCCGGGTAAAACAAGTTGTTATTATCAAGACCCAGTTTGTATCCTGTCTCGTAAGGAAGCTCAAGATGAGACGTAACAAATAGGTTGTAATAATAATCAAATGGTTGCGAAGTGCCGCTAATTGTGTGAATCCATCATGTCCGGCTTGAAATCCATTCATTATGTATCGCCTCGCTGTTTTTCCATCTTATGTGATGCAATCGCAAATCAACACTAATCGAATCTGTTTAGTTATTCTTATTAAGAAAATAAGTTATATCAATTGATTTTTTTATTTTTTATTTCAAATACCTACAATTCACAACAAATTTACTTATAAAGAAATGAATTTGTCAGGACATTTTTAAAGACTGCCTGCCAATGTAAGAATTTATTCATTCAATAATTATTATATGTAGCTTACTAAATATAATAAAGATAATTTTAAAAAATAATTGACCTTAGCTAATCGTAAGCGATTTCTTAACTTCAGCGTAAGAAAAACAAATAGCATACATGATAAAGTAATGACGCATTTAAGTTCCGAGTACCTATTCACATTATAATTATGTAACGAGCTATGTAATTATCTGAACCCATTACATAAGAAGATGTGTCATATTTTTTAAGTAGACTGGAAGTATGTATACAAGGACTAAAAAATCTCTCTCAGTTTGTTCGAAGACAACAAAACCATTCAGTACATAATAATAATTATCGTTTTTAAACAGTGTGACCGTTTTTGGTATTTTCAGTACTAAATTGGTATATTTTAGGCTCTTAAGAATGAAGATAGCATATTTTTAGTATATTACTAAATATCGGTATAATATTGGTACAATTTCCACTTTCATGGTGTTTTTTTGGTATATTTACCTGGCAAAACTGAAATCAAGGAAAATACATAAGTCAAGATCGTTTCTTAATTACGCTGTCTTTGTCACGCACTGAGTTCTTTGTAGCAATCTTTCTCTTTTAGACACTGAGTAAATGAAATTAATAAATGTTTGTCAAATTGTCAGTTTTATTTCAGGGGCTTCCCCTCATTAGTGTTAAATTTGCTAGGTATGCTCTCTGGCCGAAGATTTTGCCTTTTTATTTTGTACCTATTTGTGTTCAATTACTTCGATCGGTTTATGGCGATTTTTACTATGAAGCGCAAATAGGAACAAAAATATAGAGTGGAATGGGAACTAAACCCGGGATTCTCATCTTGGTTAACCAAAGATAAATATAGTGGTAATAAATGTAATTGAAAGGTTCACGATACACAAAAACAATAAATTGATGAAGAATACCGTCAAATGAAGTATGACCAAAATGTTCAAAATTTGATGTGTGGTACTAGTACAAGTAGGTACAGTTAATTGTGAGCAATTTTGAAGCAAGGTTGGTAATATTTTTAAAAGCCAAAAAAATCTAAAATATAAAAAAACCTGTGTGGTTTTATAAAACCACAGTAAAAGTGAAACATTTTTTCACATTGTAGACATTTAACTAAAAATTTTTGGAATAATATTCCATTAAGGGTACAAAAATCGCTTTATCAATCTTACCGCGTGGCCGACCGTCACGCGACATGCAACAATTTTCAAAATATTAAGCAAAAATTTTAGTATTATTTTGGTATAATTGAATTTTCTTTTTAGTATTTTTTAGTCGATTTCAAAGATTCAGTTAGCTGAATTATAAAATTTGAAACGGTCACACTGTTTTTAAATGTTACTAACGTTCGATACGTTAACTTCTTTCGAAAGTCGAGACCTTGGCATAGGCCTTGTGCATGGAAACAAGTGACGCGGAAGTATTCGGCATTGTTTCAGCAAATTGTTGCCGAAGCCGTGGCGGGGGGAGATACAAGACTGAGGAAACGGATGCGAACTTCATATATTTTTAAACATTACTCACGCGTCGTACACGCCGTCTATTATGATCTTACAACGTTATTTATGTAAAATGAAAATATAATAAAGATTGTTATTTTCCTATCTTACATTTCGATATTTTTCCTTGTAGTCTGGAAGCATTGATTTATTATTTGGGTTCAGTTTGAGATTTTCAAAACTAAACATTCTTTTAACTATCAAAATCATGTATTTAAAATACACACCTTAGATATTTAACTAGTATTTTAACGGGATGAAAAGTAATATTATAAATGCGAAAGTTTGTGAGGATATTAGATGGATGTTTGTTAGTCTTTCACGCAAAAAGTGCTGAACTTATTGTAATGAAACTTAGTAGGGGAGACTGGGGTCAATAGAAACACGGGTCAATAGAAACAAGTGCAATAGCTATGAAACAAGAAGCGATAGCGGGACGGTCCCTAAGGAGGGATGGATCTGCGTTCGTGTCAGAATCCGTGGAACAGTGCTATCCGCGGCTCTGTGACCGTCGGACGTTATTACGCGAGTGTATTGCTTTTCTGGCACCAAAAGTAAGTATTTTTGATGTTTTTGTTTTGTATATTAGACAATATCTATTAGTAGTACTTTAATACCATTTAACTTTCTGTTTGTATGGCTATTCTTGTTGAATTTGTAGTGGTTTATGTATACCTACCGTCTACCGTTATTTTTCTACGATTTTAAATATTCACCGTGACGTTGTTGGGTCAATTGAAACAAAATTTGCCGGGTCAATTGAAACATGTTTCAATCATACTTGTATGTGGTTTTAAGCTTTTTTTTTGCAATAACACTTCTTTTTTGTTTTTAGATGCCGCGAAACTGTACAAAAATTACTAGTCGCGGAAAGTGCAGTATAGATTTGTACAAAAAAGCTTATGAAGAGATCAAATCCAAGGAAATAACACTTAGACAAGCTGCTGAAATGTATGACGTTATTTAACATAATTGTTCTGATACGTACAAGAAAAAACGGGACAGTTGCAATGAATAATCCTCAGAGTTTGTAAGGATGAGTTATTTTCACCAAAATAAAGTGTTCTCTGAAGCCCAAGAAAAGGAGTTATCGAAATATTTAATGAGATGTGCTGATATATACTTCGGTCTCCCAAAAAAAAAGAGGTAAAGAAACTGGTATACGAACTTACAAAATCGTATAACTTGGCAAGGCCTCGATCTTGGGATGAGAATGAGATTGCAGGAGAAGACTGGTGTTTAGCCTTTATGGCCAGAAATCCCGAACTATCAGTAAGCGCTAAATGAAGAAATTAAGAAAGAATCACAAAAAAAACGTGAAAAAGAACTTAAGTAAAAAAAATAAAGAAAAGGGTAAAAAATTAAAGCAAACTAAAGAACTTAGAACTTCTTCTGAAGATGAATCACATAACTGCATTGCCTTGTTTACACGGAAAGTTTTGAGAAAAGCAGACCAGGGGAAAACTGGGTGCAGTGTTCGGGGTGTAAGATGTGGCACATGAGGCTTGCACACCTGGAGACCTCAATTATTTGTGTCACAATTGTTACTCTGACTGATTATACCAAATTTATTGTTTTAAATCTATTATAATCGTTGCTTTCTGTTTATTAAACATTGGTTACCTAAATTTGTTAGTAATAGTTCATTTCATTAATTTACTTATCAATATTAACATATTCTAAAATAATAAGTGTCATACGAATCTTGTGGTTACAACAATAATTTCTAGTGTTCTATGTGTGGTTGGCACACGTGGATTTTACAAAGAGTAAATTACGTCAATCACCTTAACCCAAGTTAAGATGTATAATAATAATGGTTGCTTTTTCTTTATTAAATGTTGATTACATTTCTAGATTAGTAATAGTTGATCTTATTAGTTATAAATATTTAAATATTCTAAATGATTAAGCAAAAAGTACCATATGAAACTTTTGTTAAGTTAATAGCAATAAATGCTAACTTACTACGTCGTAGAAACGTAGAAACTACGTCTTACTGTTCTCTAATCAAATACTGAGATTATGTGATTTAATTATGACTAAAAAAATAAATTTAAATGATAATTCTAGTTGTTTCAATAGACCCCATTCATTGTTTCAATTGACCCGCAATCAGGGTCAAATGAAACAATTTTCGAGGATTTTTAAAGCACTTGTGATTCCGTATCTGATACCTATGGATAAAAATCAACATAGCGACTTTAAAGCCAGATAATCTAGCTATAGTCCAAACCTTTCACAAAACAGTTTTGATAGAAAATGTAGGCACTATGGCCGTTTTTTCGGAAAACGTTTCAATTGACCCCGGTCTCCCCTACTAATTGTAGGTATTATCGGTCTTCAGCTATCTCGCTAGATAACACATACAAAGGCCAACATATTCCTCCAGAGTGTCTACCCTTAGGACGAACGGTCATCCCGAGCCCTCCTAAAGGGCTCCGCTTCTTCTTTCACGGCTGGGTCACAGTACCCGACTCTTCTCACCGGTAATGCTGTAAAGGTCGATAGGGCCAACAGCACTCAACAATTCGAAAAAAAAAACACATAAGAGTAATCAGATACATCTTTTCTAAATCTTTCGGTCCCTTCAAAATCGATATTGTACATTTACTTAGTATATTACAATAAATTATATAGTTTTGTCCGAATGTTATTTAATTTTTAATTTTAATTTGTTGTGTTAAACATATCGGCCTGTGTCCTAGCTCCTAGCGTGGTTTTTAGCCGCTCGGGGCTCATCGACGCCTCTACTAAGTAGGTAAGTATAATTATGTATAATTTAATTTGTTTTACCATATTAATTTCACACACGCATTGTAAGCACAATTTTCATTATGTTTATAAACAGACTTCAAAAAAGCAGGAGGTTCTCAATTCAAGATAATATAAGGTAATTTTAGTGAATTTTTTAAATCACTTGTATTAACTTTAATTTAATCATAAATATACACTAATTTAGAACAACTTACATCTATCATACATGACTGTGTAATGTAGGTAACAATTAAGTACTTACAATACCGATCGCGTATAGTTAACGACAATCGTAAATATGCGATACAAGTCCAGTTCGAATAAATTAATATTACAAAATCAATAAATAACAATTAATTACGAAATGACTATAAATTGTTGTAACTCAGATGATCTTTATTTATTTAAAAATTCCATCCATAGCATCAACATGCGCCTGGATTCTGCGAACACGTAATACTGTAAGTACAAATATTTACGATTATAAATGTAATTTTTAAAAAAGTGATAGTAGGTATGTTATAAAAATATATGTTGGCGCAAATATCTAGTTCGTCCGTTGAACTGTCAGTTTAATACTTTAATTGTTTTATAATTACTTAAAAGCTTTTGATTTATCATTACAATGTAAAAATTGTTACTTTTATTAAAAATATCAAATTGAAATTCACGTTTGATTTAATGAAATACTTATCGTGCACATTTATGTGTAATGAAGAGCATAAATACGACCGAACTCATAGATTAAATCAAAAAGGGGCTATTTTGTTTTAATCTAAGACCGAACTCAGTGTGTTAATGATTTTTGTGCTAAAATCATTCGGGCTTCAGTCACGCTGTCAGTTTAATAAACGAAGCTTTGGAAACCATTTTGGAGCTTTATTCTATGATGAGGGACAGTTAAGAAACCCTGAGCGACGTCAGCTATGCTGGCGTCAGGATTTTAGAAACATAATATCATAATTAATGAGAATATAATAATACGTGTTTTATTGTTTTAGATACTTTGTGGCCCAATTTCAACGATTCTTGGCCTTGGTTCTTTGATTACATAAACTTTATCAACATTTGCTAAAATTGACCCTAATAGGCCCAAGTATTCAGATATTTTTCTTATATCAGCTTAATAGATTTCTTATATAATATTGTATATAGTTATATTTTTAACAAAAATTGCAAGTGAATTAATCTTTCTGTGCTTGTTCTTGCTTCTTTTCCAGACTTTAAAAATCAAAAGAAGAGACGAACGCGCAGATATCTATTTTTTGCAACGGTTAATGACCTATTTGGTCACACGACTGTCGACTGTCCCAAAAGTATAGAGCATAGACTATAGAAGATTAAAATTAAAAAACTTTTAAAACATACAACATGGAGTTATGATATGTTAAGGAGTTTCTTTAAAGTTGTAAAAGGAACAAAAAACAATATATCGCGACAAATGGTTACAATAAGGTATCAAGTAAAGATATCACAGTGGAGTAATTCACTATATACTAGATAATCACGGAGACAGCTCGGGTATTGTGTTACACTGACCACAGCGCAACAAAAACAAAGAGACTGTCCTCAATCGTGCGTGTCCTGCCTCCGAGCTCCAGGGCTGCCGAAAAAACCTTTTACCAGGCTTTAAACTACATTAATTTAAATCATATTATTAGTTAGAACTCTTGTTAAAAATATTATAAAGTTGGCTGCATACAAAGACTGTTTTATCTGCAGACATATAAAAACAGACTTTAGTAAAAGACATTTTTTATGTATGTGGTCGATCTCTTATATTTTTACTAGCGACCCGCTCCGGCTTCGCACGGGTTCAATGCTGATACTAAATATAAAATATAAAATAAATATTTGCAATCTAAGCGCAAAAAATGTGTTTATTTACGACATCACATTAGAAAACTTTAAAACTATCAGTGTTCCTTTACTATATTATGCATGTATTATACATATAGGTAAACCTTCCTCTGGAATCACTCTATTTACTAAATATCACTCTATTTACTAAAGAAAATCGCATCAAAATCCGTTGCATAGTTACAAAGATCTAAGCATATATACAGACAGACAGACAGCTGGAAGACTTTGTTTTATAATATGTAGTGACGATAGTGATTTTATACGAGGTATTTGGTAAAATGTGTGTTCTAAAAATACATTTCACAGTCTAAATGTTTGTAAAAACATAAATTATCTTATATTCATAAACTGTTATTTTTTCTTTATTTAAACAAATTATTAGTACACCTACTAACATATAATAATTGATTTGAAAATTAATGAACATTTATCTTTAAATTACAACTGAAAAATAATGCGTAAAATATATTATGTATAAAATTATAAAATCCTTTTTATAGGTACCTATTTTTCAATGTTATAAATTAAATTTACATTTCTTAAGCTCATAATAATTTATGTTATAGGAACTTTATGCTATAAGCAAAAAATAAGTGCGGAAAACATTTTGGTAACATTCTTTAAATTGACATAAACATGACTGCATTTGTAATGCTACAAGTTTCCGTATTTATGCCATTATACTCCTTATTGTAAAATACTGAGTGGTTCCGCTACCCCAGTACCTTCTAATTTTATCTTATACAGTAGATAGGTAGGTACCTACAGTTACGTGAATAAAATCAAATGAGAAATGAATATATAAATAATAAATGATATGAAAGCACATGTAAACATAGTGATACGTATAAAAATATATAGCCAGCCCTGTAGTCTCTCTTAACCCGTTGCGTTGCTAGCGGTGGGCGGGGTAGGGGCAGGAAGCCGCAGGACATCCGACACGTACAGGAAGCTAAACCAGTTCCAGAGCCTTTGTCCCTCAACCTCCCGCCCCATCCCGCTCCAGTCGGACCACATTCCTCCACAACCTCCGTGCGCCCGCGCACTGCACTCTACTCATACATTAATCATTTTGAAATGACATTTTCATATATTCGATTTTTAATATTATTCCACATTATATTTTACATTAAAAATCGCTATAAGTTTAATATTTATTGGTGATAAAATACTGTCTTCAATTTAGTGTTAGAGGACAATCATCTATTAAAAATGTAATTACCATCGCACTATATATGGCGCGATAAATTCGTACTCACTATTATTGTTTAAAATCAAGACTCGTATACAATGTAAGGTCAGGGTGGCTAATTCCGGCATAGTTTTTTTTCGACTTACATTTGAGTGCCCGTATCCGATGAATGTTTTGATTTATGGTCAATGTGATGGTCTTATGAAAATAACAATGTTGTAAGCTTTCAAATACAGTGATCTTATTTAATTAAACTATCACCAGTACCAGAATATACAACTTTTTTTAAAACTTGACCAGTAGACGGATTTTTTCTTCTAAATCGGGAAAATCCGTCATACTGGAAGAATTCATTGAAATCTTTAGTTGTTTTAAGAAAACACGTAATAATGACATACGTTCGTAAGAGACAGTCAATTCTGTGCTTAACGACTTTAAAAATAATGTCTCTATCAGGTTAAATAGGTAAAAATCATTTTTCGGGGCTATTTCGGCATATCTAAAGAAGCAGGGGTGGTCAACATATTTTAGTGGAGCGTTATTAAATATTTTTACTATATTCGATTTGAGTGAGTTGTGTGATAGAGTGCAATCATGTTATTTATGTAACTTACATGTTTAAAATCATCTTAAATTAACATATATACCTAATGTTCATTCCCGTAATATTCTTGTGAGATAAACAAATTTATGCTGTCGCGGATGAAATAAACACTTTAATTTAGCAAACTTAAGATAAAAGCACACAGAAAAATATGTAATTATCTGGATAAAGTTAAGGTACCTTCATATAATAAAAATACACATTTGGTATCGTAAATAGTTTTAATTCAGTAACAAACTTAAAACCTGTCAAAATCAAATGGTATTTTAGTCTTAATAAAGTTAACAATCAGTCATAATTATATTCTACAATCCAAAGCCATATGTTTCCATAATATGAAGACAGGATGCAAGATTCATTTCAACTTCGGAAGATAGAGTGGTTTTCCTCCCAATCATATTGGAGCGTCTTTTTTATGTACGTGGTCCATTATTGTCAATTTTGGAATTTTGTATACTTGTGCAACTTTGTAACCACTTAAGGTACCATTACGCAGTGCTAATACGGCTTCACGTAGTTGATTTTTATCATAAGCACCTCTATTTGTACGTCTTGTATATATACCTAAGTACCATAATGAATGACGGCGACGTCTAGTTGAACTGAAACAATTTAATTAATTTAATTTAGTACCAACCGAATTATCTAAATTCACTATATATACATACAACGACTATTTGTGATCATTAAAAAAACATTAAAAGAACTCCAAGTAAGTACATATACTGAATATTGAATGGTTCTCTTTTAAAAAGTTGGGACAAAAAAGGTTTATGATCTCTGAAATGGGGCAAATTCGACATATGACGATCTAGCCCCATTCAAAATAGACGGAATTATGCACTTAACGATTTCGAGGGTATAAATTTGTTACGTTGAATAATCTAATCATTTGCAGCGTTATCTTGCAAAAGAATACACGAAACCTTTACAAGAACCCTACACTATAAATATAGAATTCATTCGACACTGTAAGTTGCATAATTTTAAACTTACCTTCGAAAATACAGCAGCGTGTGACACTCACATTTCACTTTAAAAAAGCAACTGAACTTTGAAGACTGTTTTAACCCATTTTTATAGCGACTACCGCCATCTAAGGAATTTTATTTGAAGTTAAAAGCAATGCTGTCTTACCGACACTTCTACAAACGCTGCAACTCGACTGTAACGAGCATAATTTCAAGTAGACGGTTACGCCCCATAGACGGAATTAGCCACCCTGACCTTATGTTAACATACTTGTATTATTCGGAAGTAGTTACCTTATCGGTATTCAATGCAAAATTTACAAATAAACCAGACACAGTTAAGTAATTTATAACAACAACAAAAATATCGCGATCATTAGTCGAAATAAAATTTAGCCTATATTTTAAGTTGGACAAAATTACACATGGGTGTAAACTTTCCTTAAAATCGGTCCAGTAGTTTCGGAGACTAGCCCGGATATACATCGTGACACGACATTTTATTTATATAGATTATACATTTAACATAATCTGCGATTTAAAAAAATATAAATAAAGTGAAATCATTCATTAAAGTACGTTATTTGCAATATAAATATAAAATTTATCCTCCTTAATCTCTCCTTAATAGTTCATGATATATTTTGTATAGATTACTGTCTTTTGTTAGAAATAAATACGAGCACTATAATAAAGTTATAAGATAGTGAGTGCCCTGTCCTGTCCCTGTATTAAATAGTGTAATATATTTTTTTAATATTTAAACATATTTTAGCGATAAGAATTTATGTAAAGGAAAATACAATTACTCACGCTATAATCTATATGTATCTATCGGCACCAAAAACTGCTCAGACATCATTACGAGTTTCCAAATATATTCTAGAGCAATTTTCTCTATTAATAAATCGGGAACCATCGTCAAATATAATTATGATTAACGCCGACGATGTCTACAGTCTACACGATGCGGAAAAACGTCGGTACCTAAAATAACCGCTGAATATTTCCGACTCGAATCCCGTCCGACTTGTGGAAATAATGTCTAAAGACGGTCGGCGCGCGCGCAACTTCCGGAACGCGATAAAGATGGCGGCGGCGGTGAGCCAACATGGCGAAGTTTCCGGTCATGCTGATTCACATGTAGCGGCATGCAGTAGTTTCTGGCTTGCTCATAACATTTCTGTTTTGTGATTCAGCTTTTTACGCAACACGTAGGTGTCCACAAACTAAAGCTCTTTGGAATTCACTGTCTGGCATAAACTCAAGGTTCTGTTGTTGATTCGAAACGTCGAAGTCTAAGAATTTGACAGTCGTACATTAGGTATCAATTTGATGCGTGTACTATTGATTACTACAATACAAAGGTAAATGTTAAAATGTCTTGTAATATTTTGTTGGGGTATATAATTATAACAAAAAACGTTGTACTTACGTACTATTACGAATAAGGACATTGACCCGGCTAGTGAACCTATTATTACAAATACAAAATTAAAACATTCTTGTTACAGTAAGTACTTAGCTGAAAAATTATGTAAGAATTTTAAATTTATTAAAGAACGAGGTATTACAAAGAAATTATAAGAAAAAAATATTAAATAATATTTTAACTCTATAATATTATTTAATTATATAATATCTAGTCGAAATTTGGTAATTATAACTTAGACGTTAACAATTGCGTAATGTAGTTGGGAAAAAACGTTTTTATAACAATACTAGCAGGCCGCCCCGGCTTCGCTCGGGTAAAATAATTATTTTGTGAACTTTTTTAGTCCTATAATTCAGTCGTACATCATTTTGTCTTATCTTTAAGCATTTAAGTAGCGCACGCGAAGGTTAGAAATATTTGAGACGATTTTTTACACCTTGGTGAACATAACCCGTTTTTTTTTGCACAAGTTTTTAAGAAATAAAATATAGCCTATGTTACTTCCTAATAATGTAGCTTTCTATTAGTAAAAAAATCATTGAAATCGGTCCAGTACTTTTGGAGCCTATTCAATACAAACAAAAAAAAACAAAAAAATCTTTCCTCTTTATAATATTAGTGTAGATTAGGTAGAGATGTCGTACGATTCCGATACAATTCTTTCTCAAAACTCGTCAAAATGTGCCGAACCTGCTATCGCCTACGAGATTAACATATTTTTAGATAAAATAGTTATTTGTTTTACGAATATAACCTGAGATAGGTGGAAAGATGTTCAGATACATACTAAATTACGAGATTAGTAATTCTTTTTACGATAACATTGAATTACATTTACGTGTAGTCAAGGATGAATATCTTAAGCAAAAGTACTGTAGTGTACTGTTTACGTTTAAAATAAACTACGGAAATTTCCAATAAAATTTAAAATAAGCAAAACTTTTTTTAAACGCTTGATTTTAGAAGCAGTCTTAATATTAGTCTATTCATACAACAACAACCGCTCTAGTGTAGTGGTGCGAGCAGTCGCCTTAAACACTGACGGTTTGCGGGTTCGATTCCCGCTCGGGATGGATATTTGTATTTTCATACATTTTTCTTTCCGGTTAGGATGTATGTCCTTGTGGGGTCTCCTCACCGTGTCTCGGAGTACTCGTCGGTCCCGGTTGTTATCATAAATACCTGATAGCGATCGTTACTCATAGTAGGAAAAATATCCGCCAACCCGCAGTGGAGCAGCGTGGTGGATTAAGCTCTGATCCTTCTCCTACATGGAGAAAGAGGCCTACAGCAATCCGTACAATGTGATATTAAAAATATACTTTTTATTATAATTATATAATTTATGTTACAACTCATTACTGATAACAATATTAAATATCCATACCTAGTAAAATTATGAAATACAACGAATGCAATTTATATTAAATTAAATTAGAAGACATAGATACATATTTATTGCAAAAAATATATATAATTATAAAACAAGACAAGCGTTAAATAAAGTGAAAAAACAATTGAAGTAGGTACTTACAATTTTCAAAGCGGGTTTTGACGAGATAGTCGTATGCATAAGTAATAGATTAATGTTAATATGGCGGCAGAGGCGAAGGTAGCGGCAAGGTTGTCGCACCGGCCGTGGCAGTGAACTTGCTTTCTTTAGCCGTCGCGCCGCAACTTACCTCGGCAGAACGTCTCACAGCGTAAGCCGATTCATTATGACCTAAACATTAAAACTCTGAACGAATTTGGTGATTTTGTTGAGCAATAATCACGGTAGAGTAAATATTTCCTGTTACATTTAACGAGAGGTATTTTTAATAAATGAAAAGTTAAGTCGATGCGAAATGTAGGTAGATTCTACAGAGAAGAACCGATAAGAAATTCGATCGTTCCAAATACTCTTAAATTTTTCCAAAACACATTCTTTAAAGCTTCTGTCATTTTTTAAATTCATAGAAAGTTACTAGTTGATACGCAAAACAAATTTTAAAGCCAGATTTATTAAACTACAGTGAACCTTCAAAAATTGCTAATTTTTTCTCTTACAATAAAAATCTACGTAATTGATGGGATATTTACCGTTAATTATATCTAAAGTCGTCTCCTGTGTGGTTACGGCAGTAAAAAATATAGCCATCCCCTCTCTTCCCGAGGGTGTCGTAAGAGGCGACTAAGGGATAACAAAGTTCCACTACCACCTTGGAGCTTAAAAAGCCGACGGAAATGGCGGGAGATCCATCCAACTGCTGGCTTTGAAATACACAGACCGAAAACGGGCAGCAGCATCTTCGGCCTGTGTTAAAGCCAGCCCTGCTGTCACCAACCCGCCTGCCCAGCGTGGTGACTATGGGCAAAAAGCATGAGTTCACGCTGTTTTTGGCGTGAACTTGGCTCCCCAAGTTTCCAGGCACAGGATAGGCCTCCGCCTATGTCCAGCAGTAGACTGCGATAGACTGAAGTGATATCTAAAGTCGTCCCGAGTAAAAATTTTAAACCAGATAAATCTTACAAGTTGTAAGTTACAAGCCTGATTGCTTGCGCCTAACATGCACGATATAATATTTATTCTATGTAAGTATTATTACTGCTATAGATAACCGTATCAATAAACATTTCAAGCGTATTATCTATATAAATAAAGTTTTAGAGATTTTAAGATATCTTCAAAAATACGGTGACAGACATTAAGTATGTACCTATGACGTAAGAACCCAAAACGGCAGGCGCATGACAACAAAATGACAATAGGACGAATCATTTATACCGAAAGTTATAAGTAAAAACACTATTCACAGTTTTTCGGCAGGACAGACAATGACAAAAATTATTTTTATGTGACGCGATTTGGAATTATTTTTTTGTCAATTGAATAAATCGTGGTGATTTATCTGCCCCCCTTTCGTGTGTCGCCATGACCATGGTTCTATGGCTACGTCACTGAGATAAGCACTATTATCTAACTAACATTATTATTAATCTATAAATGTTTATAAATTTAAGATAAGGCTTACTAAATTATGAGACGTTTTGTAAATGTTTGCTACAAAAACCGTGTTTAAAACTTTACAGGTAATGAAAGTGAAAGGGAATGTACTAGTAAATAACAATAAAAGTAAATAATATGCTTAACAAACACACATGGTTACTAATGTAAGCAACTTATTTATCATTATATTTTTATAGTTAACAGCTTACTGCGACTGTATTGAGTTTTTTTAGTAAAAGTACATATACCCAGTACGTATATATATAGATAATAATTAGATATATATTAGTCCGGGATCCCTAGTACATATTTTCACTTGATTACTATCAACTAACTTTCCGGGAGTAGCTTCATTTTGATGAGACGAACAAAAATTTCCTCTACGAAAACTCTCGATTGTGGTAGGTAATAGGGGTATAATAGCAGGGGATAGAGCAGCAGTGAGTGTAGGACCGGGATAACGTACCACGCAATTTGTAGGACAATATTACTATTAAATTATATAATTTTTTTTTTTTTTATATATAACAAAGGGGGCAAACGAGCAAACGGAGCTATCTGATGTTAAACAGCTACCGCCGCCCATGGACATCTGCAACATAAGAGGAGTTGCGGGTGCGTTGCCGGCCTTTAGGGAAAAGATGTTTGTACACTCGACAAATTAACTAACTACAACATTAACTAACTAACAATATTAACTAACTAAAAGAAAAAAAAATCTGCTAGTTAGTAATAATGTCTGATGACGAGGTGAATTTAATGATTATTACAGAAAAAATGTACTATATGTATATAAAAAATGATCCCGGACTATATACAGGGTGTTAGGGGAATGGTTAGCCATAGAGGTATGTTGGGTAGGGGGGGTCATTTGGAATCTATTTAGGCTAACTTACCTATATGCAAAGTGTTACGGATTTTTTTTTATGATTATTTTTTCATTTTTCGAAAAAAGTGCCGAAAATTAGTGATTTGACCATCATATCTTTTTTGTTTATTGATATAACAACGCCATTCTTTTTTTGTTTTGATCATCAATACATTGCGCATGTAAAATAAATGTGATTTAATTTAGAAAACATCTACAAAAAAAATTATGGGCCAAAGAAATCTTGACAGAGACAAAAAGTAAATCAAACCTTCAAGTTTAGGTATAGATTAAAAAAAAAATTAAAGCCTCCAGACAATTTAAAATAATTTAAAAAACTACTCTAGTTAACACTGTTTTAAATAATATTACTTTCATTCACCTACCTTACTTACTTTTTTTTTAAATGATGAAATAACGAAATGGTTTCTACCTGAACCCGCACTCTACGCTGACAATTATAACAATAATTGTTATTACGCAGGGCGGTATATCCCTGTATAGCACATGGTAAACTACCATCTTGATTTTGGCGACATGTTGGCGCAGCGGTCAGAGCACTGGCTGATGCGCTGGCGGTCGCGCGTTCGATTCCCGCTCACGGCAGATATTTGTATTGGTCATATAGATGTTTGTCGTAGTTTGGGCGTTTGTGCTTGTGTATTGTGTGTGTTTCCGGACCCCCGACACAGGAGAAAATCCTACTGGGGGCCGTCGAGTGTGAATCGTTTATTATTTTTAAAAAAATCTTGACTGCTCTCATCAGGCGAGGATTTACATCCTTATTTGAAGATCATCCTTATTTCTAGTAATGTAGATTATGAAAATTCACGACCGAATTCACTGTATTTATAAAAATAGAATAAATTTGTTACTCGAATTTATGATTTGTTTTATTTTGATACCTACCGGCATTAATTTCACCCTATGAGAGACATTTGTGATGCCCGTGGAAACTCATACCCCAAATTCCAAGATAAAAAGAGACAGCAAGTAGTTTACCATGTGCCGTACAGGGACATATCGCCCTGCGTAATAACAATTATTGTAGAAATAAGGATGATCTTCAAATAAGGATGTAAATCCTCGCCTGATGAGAGCAGTCAAGATTTTTTTTAAAAATAATAAACGATTCACACTCGACGGCCCCCAGTAGGATTTTCTCCTGTGTCGGGGGTCCGGAAACACACACAATACACAAGCACAAACGCCCAGACCGCGACAAACATCTATATGACCAATACAAATATCTGCCGTGAGCGGGAATCGAACGCGCGACCGCCAGCGCATCAGCCAGTGCTCTGACCGCTGCGCCAACATGTCGCCAAAGTCAAGATGGTAGTTTACCATGTGCTATACAGGGATATACCGCCCTGCGTAATAACAATTATTGTTATAATTGTCAGCGTAGAGTGCGGGTTCAGGTAGAGACCATTTCGTTATTTCATCATTTAAAAAAAAAGTAAGTAAGGTAGGTGAATGAAAGTAATATTATTTAAAACAGTGTTAACTAGAGTAGTTTTTTAAATTATTTTAAATTGTCTGGAGGCTTTAATTTTTTTTTTAATCTATACCTAAACTTGAAGGTTTGATTTACTTTTTGTCTCTGTCAAGATTTCTTTGGCCCATAATTTTTTTTGTAGATGTTTTCTAAATTAAATCACATTTATTTTACATGCGCAATGTATTGATGATCAAAACAAAAAAAGAATGGCGTTGTTATATCAATGAACAAAAAAGATATGATGGTCAAATCACTAATTTTCGGCACTTTTTTCGAAAAATGAAAAAATAATCATAAAAAAAAAATCCGTAACACTTTGCATATAGGTAAGTTAGCCTAAATAGGTTCCAAATGACCCCCCCTACCCAACATACCTCTATGGCTAACCATTCCCCTAACACCCTGTATATATAGCAGCTCGTGACATTTTTTGATGGGGATTCACAAAAAAATAAACGAAAAACTAACGCTTACCATTTATTTTATTTGAAAAGAAAATCCATTCCGTCCATGTATATTCACCACCACTGCCGGCGCCAGCTCCAAACACCGGACACGGAAAACAAAATATTTTATTGCTTTCTTTCCCATCCACATTACCAAGGTATTTTGAAATGTTGTTCAGATTTAAAAACATAGGTAAAAGATTTAGTTTTCGTTCTACATTTTTGAGTAAGTGCAATTTCGAGAGTCTTTCCACACTGAAATAAAAAATATACAGTATTGTACCATTTTTAACACAAATAGTAGGTGACCTAGGATAAGGCATAGATACAGGAATCGAACCCACAACTCTACAACAGGGCATTAAGCACATTATTATTATGAAATGTACAACATATTGACGTAAAATTTGACTATCTCGAAGTACTCATACTGTGTCAATTTATTAGAATCTAATTAATTTATACTTTTGAAAAAATATATAGTAGCCTACTATAGTAGGTATTCGATGCCAACATAAATACAAGAAGCAAAGAAATCGTATCTATCTAAGTCGATGGTTCCGAGAATTAATCAACGATTAGTCTTAAGAAATGTCGGCAAACAGCTTTGAGGGCCGAGCTTTAGTTGTCCGCAATCCAACTTCCGCGTAGCTCATCCCGCTACGACCTAGGCCTCCCGTTATCAGCGAACCCGTTACGTGACGCGCGTGACCCGGATAGGACGCGTCGTACTAAACGCTGAGAAAAACTCTAACTGTCGTAGTCGGCTTACTACGTGCCACATGATGGGGTAAAACGAGGAACGAACAGCTAGAGTGGTATGTTTTGATGCTGGAAAATTAGAAAAGATAGTAGTTTTCTTTCTCTTGACCTATATATGTTATTGATTAGTAAAGTTTTTCGACTTTGAGATGATATCAAAAGCATTATATGCCTCCGCTGTCCCACCAATCAATAGATCAGGAGCCGCTTTTGACTGAACCGATTTTGTAAGCAGTTTATAATTTGAGGTACATTATAAATGCACAATTTATTTTTATATCCAAATAGATCCGTAGTAGATAAATATATACCCGCAAGTAGGAGCCAATAATACATAATTATTGTTATAACAAATAAAAAAGTCAATAAATTTCACCAAATTGAGCATAACAGTTAGTTTAATATTTCATGAATTATCCAATAAACAAAAGTTAAAAGTGATCTTCTGTCAAAACCATCTTTTTAACATTTTCAACTACGACAAATACACTTGACTAAAAAAACACATAAGCCATACTTAAACCAAAAAATAATGTCAATATGTAGAGTACACAATATTACCGTTATTAAAACAATAATTTATAACAATGCCTGATACAGTAGGTAATTAAAAATACAAGTAGAGTGCAAGTCGGCCCGTTAAGGCGTGGTGACACTTATCTAGCGGGCTGGAAGACGGGCAACTTTCCGTGAAGTCGCGGTCATGCACAGCCCCTAGTCTATCTGGGTGAGTGGAACATGTAATTATGTACTTATATTAATCAAGAATACATAAATGAAGTCAAGTAAAATACTACGATACTGACGCGGATTTCGTATAACAAAAGTTCTATTTTGGATACCTGAAATACGTCTAACAAATAAAAAAGAAGGGATATCGTATTTATTTTCCACTAAAACTTTAAAATTTTACTGTGTCATGTGGTGCAAATATTTAAACCTCCCCTTTAGTATTAAACGCAAAAGCAAACAATTCGTCTCATTAATCTCCCTAATTAAAACCTGCGATATCTCAGAGTTCGTGTTTCACATTTACTGATATTTTTATCGATTAAGTTCATAATTTTCATTGACACCTCTATGTCTCTGTAATCTGAACTATATTGTCTTAATTATCCTTACTAATATTATAAATGCGAAAGTAACTCTGTCTGTGTCTCTGTCGCGCTTTCACGCCAAAAGTACTGAACCGATTTAAATGAAATTTGATACACAGATAGTCTGGAGCCTAAGAAAGGACATAGGCTACTTTTTAATGCAAAAAAGTGGTGTAAATGGTTGAAAGGTGGGGATGTAAAGTTGTATGAGGAGCTAGAAGCCCAAAACTTTTTAGGCTGTTGATTCGATATAAATAAATATGGCATTCAAAGTTTGTAAAATTTTTACCCTCAATGTTATAAAATAACAATAGGGAATAGAGCTTGAAAGTTTTATGAAAATATGTAAGGTTTATATTAATGTTTTATAAGTTTGCGGCAAGAGACAAAATATTAGAGCTTTTCTGATGTCCAAAATAAACCAAAAGGTATATCCAAAAAATGTTGTCCAAATTCACTATTTCACGCGGACGAAGTCGCGGGCACAGCAAGTATCACCTAAGTTTTTAATTTACACGCGTGTTAAGACAAACGGACTACCTACGAGTACACTCTTAAGCTATCCGCTTATGTTCCAACTTATTTTTAAGTAGTCCTGAGAGACATTTGGCTAGTTCATATCAATGCTACAGTATTTTTATAGTTATGAAATTTTACTCTGGGTATATATCTATTACCTAATCAAAACTAATTAATAACGTCACTGTTTTGATAATATTTTATAATCTACATTACAGAATTGTTTAATTGATTATCTTGCACGTGAATACGCGAATTACATAGTAAGTATTTGTAGCCTCATATCGAAACGACTTTAGGAAATTGAAACGGAAGAGATATCTTTATCTCTGAATTGCTTAAATAAAATACTAATTACAAAGAGTAAGTACGTGATAAATAAATGTGTGTGTGTTAATATAATTATTATTTAAAATGTATGAGCTTTACACACTAAGTAGTACGTTTGATAAATTATCTATACTAATATAATAAAGCTGAAGAGTTTGTTTGTTTGATTGTTTGTTTGTTTGTTTGTTTGAACGCGCTAATCTCAGGATCTACTGGTCCGATTTGAAAAATTCTTTCAGTGTTAGATAGCCCATTTATCGAGGAAGGCTATAGGCTATATATCATCACGCTAAGACCAATAGGAGCGGAGTCCACGCCGACGAAATCGCGCGCAGAAGCTAGTATTTCATAAAGTAATATTATTAAAACTTATTATTGTTAATTTTTAACGAGGATTTTAAATAGTTTACGTTTTGTTGTTAAGTTTTGATGTCAATAAGGGTGTTTTTAAATGTTAAAAAAGGAAAACAAAGCTTTAATATTAATATAATTTTCATATTAATAATAATAGATAAAACGGAACCTTTATTGCTCTCAGTTATTAGCGCTTTATCAAATTGTATTTCGGTCTTTCGGAACACCAGAAAAAGTCACCATGGGCGTCACCGCGTTGTCGCGCCAGGAAGTGCGCCCACGCTCTGGTATATTCTGTTGCTATTTGGCAGACTTTTAAATACTCTTGCGTCTCGTGTACTCTTTTATGTTTGTGTTTGTAAGCTGACGTATTCGCCCGTCTGGGCCTCGGTTTAAGATAAGAATAAATTATATTTTGAATATTTAGGCAAATAATTTGAGTAAATACTACGTTGACATGAAGATAATATATCCACCGTCTTAAAATGGCCGTTTTGTGAAATAGTACTTAAAAAACCAGTAAATTTACGCATATTTTTGCAGAACCGACATTTTCTTGGTTGTAAACTGGTCGACAAAAAGTATGCATATATTTGAATTTAATTTTGCAAACAGGAAATACCGAGACGCCTCAACACGCGGGCAATCAGATGGACAAAAAAGACAAAAGATGCTATTTCGTATATAAATATTTATACATTTATACCTACATGTGAAAATACACAACGATGAAGTTTTTCATACTTTATCCTTCATAAGGAAATCGTTAATTATATTGTAGACAAACAACGTGTAGGTAGTTAAGTACCTACTTATAACAAAATAAAATTCTACATACCTGAGTGACATTAATGACGTAAAGGTCTATATCTAAATAGACTTATTATGAAGAGTAAGATAATCAATAATCCTTGCACGTCATTCAAAAGTGCGAAGCAAAAAGGAGTCTATAAAAATGAACAACCTTTAGAGTAAATCGTCTCAGGCAGCATGGAACATAAAACCAGAGAATTGACGTGACAATGACTCCGGTCAGCTAGGAAAATTATTAATTGGTTATAGACATGACAAAGAAGCGGAAATATAAAACTTCTGAAATAGACTCCCACTGCGTGAGGCGCTTTACCTGACTCTTGCCCTGCCATTGTGTCTTATTTGAAAAGAAGGTATTTACTTTTGATACCCCGTGAGAAATTGCATAACCACGGCTGTCTACGTTTAAAGCGCCATCCATGTACTATCGTATTATCAAATGCTTCATCGAACTAGCTTACAGAAGCTTAACAACACAAAGTGACGGTTTTTGTTGAAACCCTTTAATTTATTTTTGACTATACATTTACGAAAGAATTAATCCTAGATAAGAGACAGTTAGGTACATACGCTATTGTCGTCAACATAATAATCTTTAGCATCAACGATAATACTAGTAGTAAAAAGATAAGTAAAGAGCTACGTATTATAAAACATGCACACTTCAGATAAGATTTTTACATTATTTCTTTAAAAAATGCTAATAATCATAATTAATAAAGTACCCAGAAACATATCTGAGTAGAAGACCACGTTACTATTAACACTGTGAAGAAAATATTCTTTATACTATCAGTTCGCACGATCTGCGTTAGCGCCAGTTGCAATAATTTGCCTCGAAGTTGTGAATATATACGTCTTTGTTCTCGAGTAGGTGCAAGCTTAGTGGTTAAGGTTATGGTTAATAGTTTACACTTTACACTGAACGTCCGGATTCGTCGAACTATACTGGCAACTAGCCGCTCTATATCTCACGGACGATTGTCAAACAAATTCGAAGAAATTTCTAAGAAGGGTCTACGCGGCATTTTAGACCCCGCTTTTTTGTAACCTACCTTTAAAGATAATAAATGATCCAGTTGAAAAAAGGAATCCGACCTGTTCACGAGATAACAATCGGGAATGATTTTTATGGAAATGTTCACCGGAATTATAACGATCACGAATCCTTTGGGATGAGGTGGAGCGAGCAGACAATATGTCGGCAAAAGAAGACCCATAATAATAGAAACAGAACGCATGTCTGATTGAATTATTGTTTTGTTATTAATAATAAATAATAACTTAAATGTAATTGTAACGGGTAGAATGATTATAATATTGATAGATTACAAAATATAATAAAAGTGTTATTGACATACCTATAAAATAACGTTATATAAGTATGTATTACATAAAAAAGATTCTTGTAATTAATCTACCAAAACAAAAATATAATGATAAAGATATGATTGTTAACAATTTAAAACAAACCAAAGCGACAGAACAACATATCTAGAGCAATTTATCTTTATCTATTTTTCTTTTAAAAACGCTATTTAAAGCCTCTACATTCAAATAAAAGAAGCGCCGGCGCAAAGTATACAGTAGATGACAATGTACCTAATACCTATGTAAGAATTCTGAGGTACCGTTTCATTGGTAAGCCTTTGTGTTATGGAATAATGAAGTACCCTAAGCGATTGAGCCTTTTATTTCCTTTTTTTAATAGAACTAAAAGTGAATGCTATCCTATTAAAGTTTATTTTGTGGTTTTCTAAGATTTAATAAATAATTAGCCAAAGATACAAATATAACTACCATAGACAGGTAGGTATAATGCAAATATGTACTATATATACTATAATCTAGAATAGTTTGTTAAATAATTATTTTAATACTTACATGTATTAAAATATGTAGGTACGGTTAATAAATTTTCTTTCCTTGTATTAAATTAAGTATGGCGATTTGGATAAAGTAAATTTTAATTTATCATTAAACATTTACAATAACATTATATTTGATTAATATAACAAAATTATTATTTTATATATGAACATAAATATAAAAGTACCTATTTATTCAGTTTTAAATGTAGGACTTCTATATTGCAGATACACAAACATCCGGTGACATCCGTTCCATATATCATGTTACTACTAAGTTACTCTTAGGGACATTATAAAATCACCAAATATCTATACTTAATATAATAAAGCTGAAGAGTTTGTTTGATTGTTTGTTTGTTTGTTTGTTTGAACGCGCTAATCTCAGGATCTACTGGACCGATTTGGAAAATTCTTTCAGTGTTAGATAGTCCATTTATCGAGGAAGGCTATAAGCTATATATCATCACGCTAAGACCAATAGGAGCGGAGTCCACGCCGACGAAGTCGCGCGCAGAAGCTAGTAGGTATAAAATAAAATGTCTTAAAAATAAAATTATTTCAGCCACACTGATAAACATGATTTTGTATACCTTCGACATAATAATAAAATTATAAACGGTATAAGTATGTACATTTATCTACAACTTTAAATACAATTTTGTATTGACAATTCCAAATAATGTACAAATAATAAAAACACCACGACCCTGCAATATGCTCTACGTAATGCCTAAAAAATTAAAAGAAAGAAAAGCTTTATAGAGATTTTTTTGGTTCATAGTTACAACCTAATTTGATGTAAAACAAACATTTAGGTATCGTTTAAATTAATTAATGTAATAATCATCAGATGATCGTCATCAGGTAATAATCGGATCGGTGACCAAATGTCAAGGACTTTCTTTAACAAACGTCAAAATCATAAATCATTTAATTAGAACAATCTGTTGAAAGTAGGAGTTTTTTTTTTTTTTTTTTGATGATTTGAGAGAAACTTCCACAAGCTAATTCTATAGGTCTAACAGAAAACCAATGCCCGTAGAATGAAGCACAGCTGTCATACACTGCTCATGTCTTCTATTTGAGCGGCTCTTACATACATAATGTTTGCAAGCATTATGTGAGCTTTCTTTGAAATAATAAAACTTAAATCAAATAAAATGTTTTTTTCTGAAACGGATCTAAGTAAAAACCTTGAAACCTAGTGTAGGCGCACGTAACCATCTTTTCATTGATTTTAGAGATTCGTATGTCACCGTATCCTATACAAAGCCATGGTTGATGTAAGTATTACGGTAAAGTTAATATCTCTGACCGAAATAACACTAAAAAAACTCCAAAGCGTCGTTAAGCCTATAGCTTTGTATTAGGTTCCTAATACGTAGGATAGAAAAAAAATTGTTAGACCCATAACGACATATTATGATGTCGTAATGGGTTCAAAATTAAGGCATTGGTTTATTCTACTAACAATGCCTCAGACAGGGTGACGCCATTTCTTACTTAATTTTTAACCCGGTAGGTATTTGATCAGTGCATTCGTAACTCATAATTATTATAAAACTACTGCCAACATTTTTTTTATAAATCCGTTCAGGTACAGGGGTATACAAAAGATCTGTATGTGATTGGCATAACTCTGCCGGCTAGGGCTGTGCAGTCATGTACCTTGGTAACAAACACGATACATCCCTCGATATAAACTGATTACTAATAGCGGCTAACAAATTCTACTTAGTTCTACTAAATCTGTGTTGATTAATTTCCTTAAAATAAAATATTTTATATGGTTTTTGTACTTCTTATATGCCATACAGGTAGTATCCCAGATAGCATGTAAACTTGAGGCAAGTTTGATATTCTTTGATTTTAAATTGCTGCGTCAAATATGACGAGGCAAGTTTGCGACAATATTGCTGGAATATTGTTATGACAAAGATGATGTTTCAAGTTTGTGACAATATTGCTGGAATATTGTTATGACAAAGATGATGTTTCAAGTTTGTGACAATATTGCTGGAATATTGTTATGACAAAGATGATGTTTCAAGTTTCAATCTAGAGAATCCTGAATCACGCTATCAATGTTTTTAAGCTCACTTAGTATATATACAGTTATCAGGAGAGTCTAGTAGGGAGTACGTTTCTACACAGTGGAGCTGCAATCATCGCGGAGGGTTGTTCTAAATTGCGCACGTGCATCGATCACTGATAATAATAACTACTAGTAATAATAAATAATAGAAAGTACTTATAAGCGATAAACGCTTTTTTTATCAAGTTTGAATTTCCTTTGAAAAAACAAACTTCATGCAAGTTTGTCACCGTGAAACTAGCAAGTTTGATTTAAACTTGCTGCAAGTTTATAAAGTTGCCATGGCAAACTTGAAGCAAGCCTTCATTTTTGATGTATCAAACTTGTTGCAAGTCTGAAACAAGTTTATTTTGTTATCTGGGATCTCTATTTTATATATAATACATGTGATCCATGTCACCAACATGTATATCACTTTCCCTCCTAAAATAATATCTACTTAGGTTTTTTTTTTTTTTTAATAAATATACGCTATGAATTCATCGCTATTAGCAAGAACTCAAAAGCCAGTCTTCGCGCTACGGGCACAAAGCACAAAGGCCAGCTCGCGCCGAGCTGGATCTGTAAAGGAACCACTGTTTACCACTTCGTTTCCCATTCAATCTATTGTTCGGAAGTGAAGAACTCCATACGGGATATATAATGTTTCCCTTTGTGCGAAAGTTAATATTTTATCCCGAACGAAATTCATTCTATTATACTCTGCAAATGTTACCTGAACTCAATAGAATCAACGTGCGGATTGCACACTTATTATGAGAAAAGCTTTATCAATAGTCGAAATATCCATAAAAGATCAGTGTACCCAATGCAAAGTAGGTATGCATTGCAGAAGTTTATAAGTGGGCTGGCCGTTGTAATTGATTAAGGCAAAAAAGACAACCACTCCTCCGATATGAAGAGAATGCTTCTAAGAACCGATCTATTAAATATCATCGATATAGAAAAAGGAAAAAAACTTACAAACATTTTGTGGTAATATTTAAAAAGAAAAAGCTTTTAACAATCTAAACAATTTGAATGTTGATATATTTATTACAAAAAATAACAAAATATGTAAAGTAAAAAATAAATTGTAGAGGTGTTTTAAGTTTTGCTTTTCACATAATATGCATATTTTTTTAGTACCTAATTCTATATTACTTTGAAATAAAATACAATAATTTATACTACAATTATTTGTAAAAGTAGGTATAAGTATATATATGTATAAAATATTTTTTCTTTTTAAAATTATGTTACTAAGCGCTTAAACAATTACTGTACTCGTTTTTATTGTACACAAGCAAACCAGGCGCACCGTGTAATGACATACGAAGTAGATGGATGGAGCTCGTTGTCGACCTTGAATGACTCTAAGAGCGTTTTCCTACTTCACTTCCTGCTCGATGCCGTCTTGCCATGTCTTAATGAAGCGTCGGTACTAAGGCGTATAACACACTATACTCATTACTCATATCATTACACGGTACATTATCATTATGTCTCTACAATCTTTACTATTTTAAGAATACTAAATATATTTTAATAATTCTTTCTCAGCTAGATTATAGCAGTATTCAGGAGTAGCCTTATATAGAACTATAGAACTCTACAAACCGTAGAGCGAAACAGTAGCCGAAAGCATTGAGTTACTATTACTACGTTAGTAATAATAGCTCAATGGCCAAAAGCGCACAAACTTCCTTGTTAGTAGAAAGACAACACTAACTGTTACCATATTATTTTAAACCTTCTACAAGTACATTAATATTTCATATAATAATTATGTATATTTTATTGATATAAAATAAATTTAATAATAAATTTTAATAAATTTTTATTTAAAATTATATAATAACATAAGGTAAACACAACATTACAAAGAGTTTACAATATCACGTAACATAACTAACATAAACTTTTTTAAATTTTTTCCAATAATAAAAATATTAAAACCATGTGTTTCAGCCTCAGACACGAATCTTAACGTAATGGAGAACGCGACAAAAACCACGGAAATTTTCACGCAATTTGTCTTTATTCTCATGTATGCCAAATATTAAACGCAAGGTGAACGATGAGTACCGAAGCTGTCTATTTTAGAAGAGGTGTACATTTCGTGTGATACCTTTACATTATCTGAATTTTACATAATATTTAAAGTACAAAAAAAAAACTTATAACTTAAATCTCTCTCTCTCTCTCTCCTCCGTTCGCCTCGCCCAATCACACTTTTCGTAACGCTCTCGTCACGCGTTCACCAGATTACTCTCCAAGTCAAGCTTGCGTAAAGAAGTTTTACTTCAATAGAAATAAAAAAAAAATAGTTTTTTTAAGCAACTAAGTCGGCTAACAAGCGTACGGATCTGATGGGAAGCGATTACCGTAGCTTATAGACGCCTGTAACACCAGAAGCGTCGCAAGCGCGTTGTCGGACTCCCAATCCCCTCCAGGAGCTCTGGTCACCTTACTCACCACAGGAACACAACACTTGAAAGCAGTAGATATTATTATTTAGCTGTGATCTTGTGTAAGGTCAAGGTACTTCCCCAGTCGGATTGCTTTTAGTTTTAGTGACGAGTGACGACACGTTGGCGCAGCGGTCAGAGAACTATGGCGGTCGCGGGTTCGATTCCCGCTCATAGCAGATATTTGTATTGGCCATATAGATACCTAATTTTCGTGGTCTGGGTGTTTGTGCTTGTGTATTGTGTGTGTTTCCGGACCCCCGGCACAGGAGAAAATCCTACTACTACCGTTGAGTGTTGAGTGTGAAGCGTTTATTATTATTATTTGTTTTCAAAAGTAGAAATTGAAATGATTTAACGGAACATAAAATCTCTATATATATAAAAATGAATCGCTGAATCTGTTGCTAAGAGCAAATCTCGAGAACAGCTGAACCGATTTCGCTAATTCTTTTTTTATAATATTCCTTGAAGTACGAGAACTGTTCTTACGGAGAGAAAAATTTAAAAAATTGTCTGAAAAAGTCTAAAAACAACACTTTTCTATATTTCCATACAATGATTCGTAATAATACTTAAAAGTCAATTTGAACTTTAATAACATATTATAAAGTTTAAGTGTTAATGGAGGGGTTCTGGGAAGGATAAGTATTAAAAAAAATATATTAAAGAATCAACTGTTAGGCGATACGAAGTTTGCCGGGTCAGCTAGTATCTTTAATAAATATGAATTAACATCTTAATGATGAATTGAAACAACAACGCACTGGTGGTGTATATATGGTTAAAATTCATTTTTACATTTTTGGACTTACCGACAAAAATAATGCTGAGTTTGAATATATTATGGTGTAATCTCAGTAATGGCCGCCTTTATCCTCTATTTCCCGGTTAGTCTTGTTTAACCCGAATGCATTTGCTTTGTGTCGGCTCTTAAATCTTTGCTGGAAAAATGTATACTTCCTGAGCATAAGAACGGTACAATGTATACTAGCAACTTTGAGGCGGCAGGCAGGAACAATGTGTCAACGTTGGTATAGGAATAGGTAGATAATGTTCGCATCGCTCCGCGCCCTCGCAATCTTCCTAATGAGTGAACCCTTTCACACTTAGGACAATGCTGGGGTTTTACGGGTGATGTGACATGTATTCACGATGTCACTCTTTGTCAGCTCTGGACAAAATGTGTTTCTCCGTTTATGAAGGCAAAACTTGTTTCATGATATTAATTTTTACCTAAGTAATTACTTCTTATTTACTTTTTTTTTTTTAAATAAACATTGGTTTCAAATTATGCTTCCTTAACTATTAATACGTATCTACTCGTATGTCATCAAATTATTATGTGTGGGAAACATAAGCCTACATTTAAATGTAGCCGGAAATAGCGCATAATTATATTACTTACCTATTTATCACGTATTGTTTGATTTGCATTACGTTACTCCTGAGTTCCTGACTAGTAATTAGGCACATCATTCTTAATTTTTATTTAATTGCCTTGTCTTTTTCCATCACAAACTTAACTGATGTTAGGATAAAATGTTTTAACAAGTAGTAGGATCTTATGTTTAACTAAAAACAAACAATGTTTTGTTTATTCATTTTTGTCAATTTAAGAAAATTTTGTTTCATAACTTCATTAAAGTTTTATAATAACTGTGTATAATAAAGTTTTATTCTGCATTACTGTTGGCCTTAATTAATACATATATAATTATGTAAGTAATAAGTACCTATACTATATGTGTGTTAATATGTGTAAATATTAATATTCAATGAATGACTGAAATGACTTCATTGAAAAATGCCCCAGTTTTTTTAACAGTTAATAAACACAATGTTAAAATTAACCGAATAAATCTGTCTGACATAATACTTGCGTCACTTGCAATTTTGCTACGAGTATAATAATAAGGATGTTAACACTGCGTGTGCGCGTGGTGCGTGGAATAGGAAGCAGCGATAGATCGAAGGAGATAGCTATATCATTTGTAGTATGAAAAAGAGAGAGGATGCGATGTCGCGGGGTTAATCAACAAGACGAGCCCAAATAACCGCCACGCGAGTTTATACAACATTGCGAGCAGATTCTGATTCTGACATAATAAATTTTAATATACATACATTCTTATAACATAGCGAACGCATTCTATGTAACTTATAAATTAGTTAAATTACTGTTATTTAGCTCTTAATTTGACTGTTTAGCCTGTAACATCCCACAGTTGGGCATAGGCCCCTTTCTCCATGTTGGAGAAGCATCGAAGCTTAATCCAGATTCCAGCACGCTGCTCTACTGCGGGTTAGCGACTGGCTAGTGGCTACTATAAAAAAAAACGTAGGTATTCTATTCAAATAAAGGCTGTAGGTACAGCTGTACTACTTATGTTATTTATAAGTATAAAAAAATACCAGTTAGAATATATTTTATCGTTTGTAATATTTAGATAAATACATATCATAAGAAATTGATATATTATATTTACGACTTATACAATAAAATTAAAAAAATGGAATAGTACTTAGCCAAGTTCAATAATTTTCAGTTTATATGAAACCGATAGATACCATATTCTATGAGATTTAATTATAGCATTCAAGTAAGAAATAAAATTCTACCCTTGAAGGCGTGATTCGAAATGATTTTACACCTGTGTAACTTAAAATGTAGGGTTGATTCGTCTCTCACGGCTTTCTACGGACAGGTGTAAACGTTACCTACTTGTATTTATTATATATGTATGTACATTGTACAATATACCAGATTTCAATCATACATTTTACTCACTATATTTTTTAAACATTGTAATAATACAATTATATTTCATTATAAGTACATAAAAAAGTACTTATTTATGAAATTCATAGATACGTCTTTTAAAATGTGTTTAGGTGTAGGTATAAATAGTTAATAGGTAGGTACATAATTATAATTATTACTATTGTGTAATCTATACTTATAATATAATAAAGCTGAAGAGTTTGTTTGTTTGTTTGTTTGTTTGAACGCAGTAATCTCTGGTTCTACTGGGCCGATTTGAAAAATTCTTTCAGTGTTAGATAGCCCATTTATCGAGGAAGGCTATAGGCTATGTATCATCACACTAAGACCAATAGGAGCGGAGTCCACGCCGACGAAGTCGCGCGCAGAAGCTAGTTGTATAATAATTATGTATGTGTGTAATCTTTTACGAAAGCAATTTTTTTATACAATTGTATCAATAATTGATTTTATTTTAATACAATATTAAAGTACATAATTAATAATTATGTATATATGTATACAGGTACGTAAATATTTATATGTAAGTTTATTATTTAAATACAATGCTAACCCGATTTCCGTATCATATGCTTTTAATTTGAGTTGTCTGGAAGAAATTAAGTACCAATTTTTTTATCGGAAAGTCGTTAGTTAATAATTTGTAATTGTCTCTAAATTTTTATTTTGTTTTCTTGTTTTATCTTTTAGTGTAAAAATAAAATATAAAGGACTAAACAAATTTCATTAAATATAGGTACGAAATATTTGTTACACAATTCACTAATGTTTACAAGTGAGTTTACCGAATCATCTTGAAATACCCTACAAGTGCAACTCTGTCTCTTCGAGAACTCAAACCTGAATTAGAACGTAGGTAACTAGGTACCTAGAAATTGCATTACACGTGTGCTGAGTGCTGACGTCGATATTTAGGGTGTTTAGGACTGTATTTTTGTTACCTTTTTCAATTATTTGTTACTATGTTATATTTGGAAATTAAGAATTATAATATGTATAGTAGCTGTACCTACTACTAGCATTTTCTATAATTCAGACGGGATGTTGAAATATAAAAATTTTAATGTCTTTGGCTAGTACATCTATACTAATATAATAAAGCTGAAGAGTTTGTTTGTTTGATTGTTTGTTTGTTTGTTTGAACGCGCTAATCTCAGGATCTACTGGTCCGATTTGAAAAATTCTTTCAGTGTTAGATAGCCCACTTATCGAGGAAGGCTATAGGCTATATATCATCACGCTAAGACCAACAGGAGCGGAGTCCACGCCGACGAAGTCGCGCGCAGAAGCTAGTACTTACATATTTACAAAACGTGCGTAGTTGCGTACCTAAATTTTATCGACAAGTTATTAGTTTTCGACATAAGTTACAGAACATTAGCAATCGTTAAAGATAGAACATACACGTGACATAATAAAATAATCAGCTAGTTTCCAAACGACATGTGTATCTGAAAAGTAATCCCTAACCCTTCGGCTTTAGAAAAATCAATTAATGACGTTTGTATCTAATCCACAGTCGATGGCGACAGATGTGTACGACGGAGGGATGGCAGTGTAAATTCATAGGTCTCCCTCCGAGAGTGCAATTGGACCCTTCCAAATTGTGCAAACTGCTGGCTTTGAGGCGCATCTGTCCACTTGCTTTTTACAACAATAGTGTTGAATTATATTATATCGACAATCCGACATCGATCACATCGATAAAATCGTATAATATATGCCATAATGTAAACACTAATTTATTTATTTTTTTGATATTTATACCCTATTCTTATAATTATAATATACTACTTCATATGACTTTGATTCGACAGTAAAAAATCAATCAACATTCGGTCACTTCACACTTGCACTTCCTGAAATCGAACGTTTTGCAAACAACAGCGGAACTGCCATTGTTTCATACCAAGAACAGTTTGGGTTGCACACATTACAACGGATTTTATGCTTCCTGCTTCTAATGAAAATATAAACAACCTCATAGAGACGTGAGTTTCAATAAATGACTATCATCTTCATCGTGTTACATACGTTACTTATTGTACTTACTATAATTATACATATTTATAATAACATCTTCAAAATTGTATTTAAAACAATTATTTATCTAGTTTTAGATATATATTTTGTAAATTAAATGTCGATAATACGAGTATATATTATGAAAACAAAATAGTCCTATCCGACTAATAATGTAATCGGACGCTGCACTATGTCCCTCGCCGAGATAAGTCGCCCCAACATTCAAACAAGTGTCTCACTCACACAAACGTATAATCAGGAAGTACAATAGAGATTAAAAAGACTTGAAGCACTGTACACTGCGTTAATGTAATAATATTCGTGTAGAGGTAGATGAATATAAATAATAAAACATACGCAGTACGCACACAAAGATAGAATTTAAATAAAGCATCTCGCGCATTGTACCAGGAAGTAGCAGCTCAGTTACACACACATAGACGTACTGTCGTAGATTTCGTTGTGGCGCTGGCGCACACTTACGTGTCAACTACGCGTGGGAGCGCGCGCACATGGCCCGATTGGGACATACCAAGCGAGCCCCTTGACGATACTTTTTACGAGGCGCATATAATATCACAAAGAGAACAAAAAAAAAAAAATTGTAATTATATCAAGAAACAACGTTTTAAAAGATAAAAGCTGAACCTAATGAAATATTATTTTGAAAATATAACATCTTCAAAATTGATTGAATTGAGATTGAATTACTCGTTCACTAATATTTTTCAGATATAGATTAAAAAGTAATGTCAACAACTGAAATTACATTGAACACTTCTATAGTCTAAATGTCAAAAAAGATTATTTTCACTATAAAAAATGAAAAAATTATTAATTCTTTAAAATTATTAACAAAAACGGTAATTTCCTTTAAAGAAATGTTAAGTAAAAAACAGAACTTTAGGTTTTTTTTTAACATACGTCACGATTATAGAAATAGAATACTAAAAGGTATAATTTATATTTATACCTAATACGATGAATAATCATGTGCCCTCTCCCAGTGCGGGTGCATTCCCGACCCGATTTTTTTTATCATGTTGATCCCAAATCACCGAAGGGGTCGCTTTGTCATGTGACACTCGAACGAACAGAAACTCTGCTGGGGGTTAGTCGTTAGGATGGAAAAATAATTGTCCGTTCTCTTTTCACCTTAAAAAAGTAAAATAAACAATGAAAGGTTACTTATAATTATAAAATAAGTAATTTGAACTGAAACATCTTAAAAGGACATCATACGAGCGTATCAGAAAGTCCAAGTAACAAGATTAGATATTACATAAAAGTTATAGATCTATCTGAACTAAAACACTATTGCTATCAGAAACTGGATTTTCCCCGCGTGCAAAAATGTAACTCATACCTAAAATAAAACATTGCTTTTTAAATACTCAATATTATAGGTAGGGATCCTATGGATACTAGGGATCCCCTATTACTTTCCGGATATAATAAAAATCGCTAGTATAAACTAATAAATCACTTACTTAACCCACATTAATTTACATGGTTCGGCATCAAATATTTCGTAACATAAGCAACATGGTATTGCTTACCAAGCTACTAGTTCACAGGCAGAAAGTGGCGCAACTTTTCGGTGTGACATCGTTGCCTAGATTTGAGTGGCGGCAAATTATGTAACGGCAGAACAACGGCTGAATCGGGGTCGCGGTCTACTGGCAATCATTCGGAAGTACGTCGTCTCAAATTGCTAAACCCATCTTGAACAATTACAACTTTGTTTACAACTCTTCTTCAAATAAATAAAGCTAAATTTTCGTGTATATACGTAGTTTGACCTGTACCTTACGACTATACTAACCAACATATTTTCGCCTTTAAATTAATTTAAATAAATACGTTACTAACTAGAATACTGACTACTTAATAGAAATAGGTAAAATTATATTCAGCTTATAATTAGTGTAGAAACCCGCGTGATTCGAATCGGCTCACAGGAAATGCTGCTATTTCCATATGTACAATTTCAAATGTCGGGTCATCCGGTCTAGACTTCCGCTAAGTTTATGTAGATATTTCCTAGCTTTTACACGAGTGGATAAATTTTCATTAATTGAGTCGTCATAAATATTTATCACCCTAGTATTACTTGTCGATCTCCTTAACATTTTTTCAAGCTAGGATTGGGGAAAAATTTACATATTACAATATAAAAATTAAAAACTCTATAATGCTGTTTACCAATAGATGTTGAAATTTAGAAAACACACATTAAAAAGAGTTGTAAAAGAGATTAAGATAAATTAAGTTAGATAGTTGTATTGTATTGAATTGTACATTTAACTTATAGAACAGTGACCAAGAACTAAAAAGGGCTTTTATATTTAAAAATGATTAGATACATATAACCAAATATGCAGTAAAGATGAGTAGGGTTATTCCTGTAAATACCACTACATGCTAGTCATTATGACACCAAACAAGGAACCCCAAACAACAGTAAAATTTTAAAAAGGGCTAGGCATATTTTTTCACGTGTAACGTGATCTATAATACCTGCAGAACCCCCCATTTGAAAGAAAGCAATTAGGATTCGAACACCCTATAAACTAAAGTTGCTGGCAAACAAGGTTATTTATTATGAAATTATGATACAACTTTGCAATCTGTAGATCTAAGCTGTAGACTAAGCAAATCAAAATACGAAAAGAGATTGTTGTCATTTTACAAAATTATGTATGCCGTATATTTGTATATAAAATATAAAACAATTATGTAGGACAGAAAGCATAGCACTGACAAGAGGGTTCAACTTCCGCAATGTAGGTTCCTTTTTCCGTTGCGTGGACATTACCGGAAGTTAAACAGAGATTAGTTATGTGACCCTCCTGGTTCCGGTAACCCAGCCTCCCGTTAATTTCCTTTACTCGCTTGTGCCAATTTCCGTTTTATACGAAGCGTTTATATACTTTTTTCCTAATCACAGAATAGTTCTTAAATAAAATATAATAAAATAGTTTATTGCATATTATCTTTAAAAAAGACGAGATATTCTTACAATTATTATACATTACCTTTAAAATATAATATAGTGTATAGTATTTAGTTAATCCTGAAAAGTAAACAGATATAACGTTAATTATATATTTGACCATGAACATAAATGATTAATTGTATCGAAATGTTTCCACTTTCAAACAAAGTTGAAATAACGCACACAAATCTAAGAAATACATGAATATGTTAGTATACTACCGCCAAACATAAATGCTCACGCAATGAACTTATTTCGGGCACTTCCGCATGTGTTGAGATCTGGCCCCAACTGCTCGTCGCATTCCTAACGAGCCACCTTCGACTATTAACCGATTATTACTACAATATTGTCATTACAACTTTAAAAGATAAGTAACGTGTTTGAATAGATAACACAAAAATTTTCTTTCGGTATTACCAAATCTTTAAAACGAAAATTTTTTAATAACCAAATTCAGCATTATTTTACATTCATAATACAAAAAGAAATTATTTAACCAATATTTGGAGTATTGGAAGTAGGTGTTTAGGTAAGTTACAAAACCTTATCGCACAAATTTTTCGACAAAGAAAGTACCCGCGAGATCTGCGGTCACGGTCACGATGAGAGCAAACGAACGACCAAACATCCTAATGTTTTATTCTCAAAATTACTCCACATAATCTCCAACGACGCCTTATTCACATTTCTTATAGGATCGGTATGTGTAAGAAAGAGATGTAAAGCTGAGCGTTCGGTGGGCGAAGGGAGCAACAGGTAAAGATGCCGAGGCCACTTCCGCCTTGACTGTCGAATATTTTTGTTCAAACCGGTAGTGAGAAGGCAGCCAGATTATAGTCAAATTAATAATTATTATCAATACTTGTGTTTACTTATTTCATAGTTTTAAAATATCAAATAATATCGTATTTGCCTTTACTTATAGGTTCTCTATTAAGAAGGAATTATTACAATATTATTAAAAACTGGCACGCTGACGTAATCTTGCCACACAACTAGCACTTCCTTATGCCCGAAGAACTGACAGTTCCTATATAAAATTACAAGTATTTACAACTATAATAAGTAGTAAATTTATTTGTATTGTTTTACGTTAAAGCTTTATCACATGAACTAGGTTTGCAGAAACTTACTAGGTAGCACTTTAATACGCAGTTAAAAATGGGACTCTATTCTCAAACGGGTTCCCGAAGTTTTATCTCAGTCTCCGCTTATATTATGTGAGGCGAGGCGGTGCAGGCGCGGAGGAGGGGCAGTGGACGCGCGTCCGTCCGCCCGCGCCTCCACCACCGCATCGTCAGTTCGCGTCGGAGAGTTGCCCGCGACGCTTGTCTGCGAGCTCGCTCCCTCAGATACGCTGCTGGTTTACGGCGTGCCGTAACACGACACGTTTGGAGGGACCGTTGCTGCTACGCGTGTGACTGGTGCTCTGTGAACACTGGATACTGTGCTTCTAGTGCTGTGACAATGCGAATGTGCTGATTCTACAAAATATTATTTTGCTTGAAAGGATTTTTGACAACACAGCCAGTTCCGGAACAGCTCAGCCGGTGAGTAGCGGTGCTTATCGCGAGCGGCAAGCCGTGCTATCTCGAACTCACGCATTTCCGACCCCGCCCGATAAGACCAAATATGACTGTAACTGCTACAGAATCCGGCTTTGTACATTTTTCTAAAACACTCCAAAAATGGGTCATGATCAATTTCGGAGGTACCATGACTTCGACGTAAATAATAATATAATAATATTTGACATTATTAATAAGATTCTATTGAACTAGCATGCACGTGTCGTGCACCCTCCATATCACAGTTGATAGGCGTTCGTCCCTCCTCGTTTGTCCTTTTGTAAAAAAGTATTGTACCTTTCTCCATTACATTACATACATTTTTTTTTGTTGAAAAAAAAATCTTAAGAGTTAAATAAAACGTTAATGTCATGTCACAGGAATGTACAAACCTAAATATGTAAATATTATTATAAATATTAAAACATCCGATGTATTGTTATAATTTGATTTAATGTTTTGGTAGTATAATTTTATCACTGCTCATTGTTGCTAAGTAAATTACTTGTATAATTGTAAATATATATACAATATAATATTACCTACATATATGTTACGTACTACAAAAATATTCAACAACTCGTGATTATCTATGCTGTGCTTTTACATAGTTTATTTTAACCAAATCAAAAGAAATTCAATTTTTTTTTAATAGAACTGTAAAACGTAAAAAAGTAAACGTATAAAGTTGTAAAATTAGGCGGGCGAAGTTACAAAATGAAAACAAAACAAAAAGGTAAATAGTATAACAAGTACAATGTCGTAAAATTCTTTACGTAATATTTAACGAAATGATAAGGATAAGAATTTGTATTGGTCAAGTAAACCATACGCACTTAGCCGGTCTTATTGTACATCCTTTTTGTTTTTTCTTACATATTTCTATGTTACATGTATGGTTTCTGGTTGTTCAATAAAGTATATTTGTATTGTATTGTATGTACATACTCGTACTTACTTAGTATTAGCGCCACCTGTTGCTGAGTAGATGCACTATAAATAACAAGATACAAAAAATAACGACTTTAAAATGAAAATATTTTGGATATAGAAATTCTAATTTCAATAATAATTTTGTTACAGAACATCGTGATGAAAGTAGTTAGTCTTCAATTGCCGTCGGGACCCAGTATGGAGCGGTTACCGCTACCGTTTAGCCCGACGGAACTTCTATGGAGGTACCCATTACCTTGGGCACCACCTCCACCATCACCTCTCGGCGATACAAAGGCCCAATTACCAGCCGGTCTCCCTCCAGAACCAAGATTATGGACTCGCGAAGATGTTGCAGTGTTCTTAAAATGGTGTGAGAGGGAGTTTGACTTGCCTAACTTCGATATGGATCTATTTCAAATGAATGGTAATTAAACTTTTAATTTTTTATATAAAAAAAAGAAAATAATATATGTACTGTTAGTATTAATTTTATGTTATTAACTTATTAGTATTCAACTTTGTATTTCTATTGCAGGTAAAGCCCTTTGTCTTCTAACAAAAACTGATTTGGGAGAACGTTGCCCCGGAGCTGGGGATGTTTTACATAATGTTCTACAAATGTTGGTACGCGATGCAGCCTTACTTGGGAGAGTACCATCCTCGCCAGTGACGCCTACAGCGCGCGCGGCTCCATACCCCCCATCGCCACATTCACACCCCCCAACCCCTACTTGGGCAGTAGACGGTTTCCACCACTTTCACAGTGCCGCTGCTGCAGCAGCTCAGCCAAATTCTGTTACATTAAGTCCAGCACCATCGGTGGATAGTTCTGGAAGTCCTCAAAGAGGAGAAGCTATGAACTACGCCCCTGCTTATGCTCCACCGGTACCCGTAACTGCTCAAGCTGCTAGTTCTGGAAGTAATCACTCGGATTCGGATGAAGAAGCCCAGTTTTCGGCACCTCGGTCACCGAAGGAAACTGCTTTAACGAGCCCAGCGCCGCAAACACATGTTGCGCCACAACACACGCATTACCGAACTCAACATCGGGAATTCTTTCCAAATGATATGCCTGAATCTAACACAAGTAAGTTACTAAAATATTATCTGCTTCGATTATTTATATAAAAAAAGGATTGTAAATAAATATGACTTTGTCCTTTTCAGACGGTAGACTTCTATGGGATTTCTTGCAACAACTTTTAAATGATCCTACGCAAAGATACACAAATTACATTGCGTGGAAAAATAGAGAAACAGGCGTTTTCAAGATAGTAGATCCAGCTGGTCTTGCTAAGCTTTGGGGTATTCAAAAAAATCATTTGTCAATGAATTATGACAAAATGTCACGTGCTCTACGATACTACTATCGTGTCAACATACTAAGAAAAGTACAAGGGGAACGACATTGTTACCAGTAAGTTTACAATTGAGATATCAATATTAAATCTGGTACAAACAGTTTTTAAATAATTTATTGAAATTTTAATTTTCTTTTACAGGTTTTTGAGGAACCCAACGGAACTTAAAAACATAAAAAATATTTCACTGCTACGGCAACAAATGAGTCCAACTCGCGTTGCACAACAAGCAGCGGTAAAAACGGAAATGAAAGAAGAGCGATGTGAAGAGGATAATGTTGATGAAGATATGCCGACTGACTTAAGTATGACAGCATCGGAGCCCTGGAGGAAACGAGCTCGGCCCGACCCCCCCGCTCCCCACGACAAACACCGTATTAGTGCTCTCATCGGCGATAATATGATGTTAAAAAGAGAATCAGAGTATAACAATGAACATTATGCTCTCAATTTAAAAAGTGAAAAATGTGAACAATGATTTGTAAACATGTGACGTAACATAGAACACTCAGTGTGATGTGTTTTAAATTTTAATTGTGCAAAACGCTCCAGTTGCTGTATTTCTAGTCAAATATCTCTCAGTTATATTGGTCTTCCTTTAAATAATGAATATAAATAGAATTATCCAAAAATATAAACACTGAGAGTAATTTGATCCATATAAATATAGTCATTGGGGTAAAGACAGGGTATGGACCTATAATAATGCCTTTGTGCCAAGTGATTTTTATCTAATAGTGTCAATTACATAACTAGTTAGCAAAAGAGGACAAGAGTTTATTTGTGTTGAAGTCATAAAGACTATATAAATATTTTGTGCAATGGATAATTTTGTAATTGCTGACTGAAATCCTGCAGTTACATTAAAAAAATTTGCCAAAATCATCTGTACAGCTACGTCTATCTGCGGAATGCGTTGAAATTGCATTTTTTGTTAATTTAATTAGGTAATATATGTTTATTTTTGTTTTTTTTTATACATTGCTGAAGATTTAAAAAAACAATATCACACGAAATATTATTGTCTTCCATTGTTTTATTTTTTGGCAAAAAAATTAATTGTAGCATGTGAAATGTTTAATTAAAGCTACCACAATTATATTTGTATTATAATTGGCAACTTTTATTTTCATTATCAAAGATTTTCATCTACACTTGCAAATTATGTTATATGTTAAAAAGACAATAATTTAACTAACCTACCTAAACAATGCCTTGAAATTCAATCTAAAATCCCACTGTGATAAAAAGTATGATGTGGTAGTCTTATAGAATATGCTAGGGCTTTTACTCAATGATTTCCAGCTACAATTTTCTGTGATCTCTTATAACAATATAGGTAAATAATGTAATAGAACGTAATAGATATCGTGTTTGTAAATATTAGTTAAATGTAAGTTAAAATAAGTGAACCAAAATAATGTATGTATGATTTGTCAAACAAAATGTGGAGCTTTATCAAAGTACCTAGGTAACAGTAAGAATAGTAGCAATCAAGTTTGTATTTTTACAATAATTTCTATTTGGCGGTAGCCACGATTTCCAACTTGTACACAATAAAAATAAATATAATCTAAGATATTGTGTCAGATTATAACCTAAAATAAATGGAAATAATATTATTGTAATGTTTTTTTTTTTCATTAGGAGTATGTGTATACACAAAAATGTACCTCTTCATATCCAATTCTTATTAATAGGATTAATGTATTATTCTCATTGCCTTAAAAAAAAACTATAATGCACGCGAAAGAAAGAAGTTATTGTTGTTGATAACAAAAATATTGATTAACTAGCCGACCCGTGCCTACTTCGTTGGGCGTTATAATCCATTTCACATAAGAAGGGTACAGAAGTTATTGTTGTTGATAACAAAAATATTGATTAACTAGCCGACCCGTGCCCACTTCGTTGGGCGTTATAATCCATTTCACATAAGAAGGGTACGGTGGAATTTGATATGTTCCAATACACTCTCACTATTTTCAGCAAATCAGATAAATATAAATGTTTTCAAATCACCAATTAATTTCTAAGGCAAATAATAATGCTTGATTAGATTGAATTGTTGACACGGCACGTCAGAGTCAGAGGGCGCAGGTTCAAATCCTGCTGGGTCGAAAATTTTGATAATTTTTATCTTTTTCCTTTTATCTTGTCACTCCTGAATAGTGTAGCTTTCTGTTAGCGAAAGAATTTTCATGATCGGATCAGTATTTGCGAAGATTACCCCGTATATACAAACAAAGTTATAAACTTTACCTCTTTATAATATTAGTATAGAACTATAGATGATTATAGAGCGATAAACGGAATTAGAGTTCATAAACAAATAAACTCATTAATTAGAATTATTTCTTTGTGCAAACCTAACCAAATATTTTCAATAAGTACAGATTTTAGCAACCAAAAAAACTTAATTTCAGAATATAATTAGATTTATATATAAAAATGAATCGCTGAATGTGTTGCTAAGCGCAAATCTCGAGAGCGGCTGAACCGATTTCCCTAATTCTTTTTTTATAATATTCCTTGAAGTACGAGGATGGTTCTTACAGAGAGAAAAATTTTAAAAATTCCCTGAAAATATCTAAAAACAACACTTTTCTATATTCCCATACAAAAGATTCGTAATAAATTAATAATACTTAAAAGTCAATTTGAACTTTAATACCATACCATAAAGTTTAAGTGTTAGTGGAGGGGTTCTGAGAAGGAAGTGTATTAAAAAAAAGAAAAGTTAAAGAATCGACAGGCGTTACGAAGTTCGCCGGGTCAGCTAGTACATACTAAATTTTCAGAATATAATTAGATAATACAGGTCTCACTTTAGAAATATTGACAAGTCAAATAACTTTGGTAATGTATTTTTACATTTACCATTCACTTAACACATTTCATCCACAATAACTTTTTTTATTATTAGGAGTTAAAGTATGAAATTGCCGATTTGTACCTACTGAAAATTTGAAATTGTTTTTTTTTTTAATAACATATTTATTTAATCGAAATAATTACCATTATTATCTATACATTGCTGCCATCTAATACAAAGGTCATTATTTTATGCCTTTGCGATAGAACTCTTTGCTTTAGGACACTGTTGCGGAGTTTGAGCTATTGCATTTTTTGCTTACGATTGTCGTAAAGAATCAATTTTTCATCACATGTCACAATTCGATCTAATATTCCTTCATTTCTGTATCGATTCAAAAAGACGATGCAAGTTTCAACACGCGTTTCTTTTTGTAGATCAGTCAAATCACACATTTTTCATATTTTTTTATTTTATTGATTTGACGCAAATGAGTCAATATTGTTGGTAAGGTAACGTTAAACCATGCCCCTAATTCCTGGGTAGTTTGGCTCGGATCGGCTTCCACCATCTCTTTCAATTCATTGTTATTCACCTGTGTGGGGGGCAGTCTTCCACGTGGTTTGTTCTTCAAATCAAAGTTTCCATCACGAAAGCTTTTAAACCAAAATCGCACGGTGCGTTCATTAGCAGTCCCCTGTTCAAACGCAACATTGATATTGCGAGCTGTTTTTGCCGCGTCAGTTCCGCGTCGGAACTCTTGTCTAAAGGGCCCCATAAACGATCAAATAATTTGTCACACTTTGGTTTTACAAACGTGTTTGTCATATTTTTTGAACGTGTGCGAGCTTGTTTGATGTGTTTGTTATGTGAAAACATGAAGTTTGACAAACAAATAAGACAAATTATTTGATCGTTTACAGGGCCTTAAGAGCTGGCGCGCACCACGATTTTTAATCGCGCTATTATTTAATCGTAGAAATGCAACGTATAAGTTAGTAGGACAGTGCGCGCACAGCGACTGAAAAATCGCGGCGATTTTAAAATCGTGATTTTTCACATTTTCTCGCGACTGCTCGCGACGCGATTATCGCGAAAATAAAATGCAGCGTATGAAATTGTATGATCCCGCGCGCACTGCGATTTTAAAATCGCGCATTCGGGTCTCATTCGTGTTCCATCTTTCCAAGAGTAAGCATGTCAGCGCCTCCATATAAAAGCTTAACGCGAGATTTGCTTGTAAACAAGTAAATTAAATAAATTGATGTGATTGATTTTAACTATTAAAATTTTCAAACTAAGGAAATACGAGTAGGTACTCATATCTCGCAACAAGCTTATAAATCATATAGATTATGTAATGACTTTATAAGTAGATAGTAAAAGTTTTAAAGTAATATTTTTTTTCTTTTCATTTTAGCATATTCAAATAATTAGCATGGGCACGTGAAATTTCTATCATAATGTTTACTCTGGATACGCTATACGAATCGAATGTTGCACAATTTTTAAAAGAAGAACTACATATAGGTACCACGTGAATAAAGTTTCACTCACGATTCAGCCTGTAATATCCCACTGTTGGGCATAGGCCGTAGGAGAAGGATCGGAGCTTAATCCACCACGCTGCTCCAATGCGGGTTGGCAGATATATTCCTTACTATGAGTAACGATCGCTATCAGGTGTACATGATAACAACCGGTACCGACAGCTTAACGTGCTCTCCGAGGCACGGTGGGGAGACCCACAAGGACTGCTCAAACATCCAGACAAGTTTCACTCAAAAATCTCAAACCATGAAGGTTCTATGTCATTTCAGAGTACCTATTACAATAAAACGGCAATTTCATACGTTAACCCCTATTATAAATAAACGCAGCCCTCAATTTCCACTGAGGTAAGGCACAGCAGGAAATTTCCTGCTCAAAATATGGAACAGCCCGACTGGGGACCTTGACCTTACAGAAGATCACAACTAAATAATACTGTTTTCTAGCAGTGTTGTGTTTCTGTTGGTGAGTAAGGTGACCAAAGATCCTGAGGGGAATTGGGGGTAGGGTTAGCAACGCGCTTCTAATCTTTCTGGTGTAGCAGGCGTCTATAAGCTACGGTAATCGCTTACCATTAGGTGAGCCACACGCTTGTTTGCCGACCTAGTTGTGTAAAAAAAAAAATTGGTCCACCGGTCAATAGTTGCACAAATATTAAGCTTTAAAATCGCTCCTAATTAACCGCCTAGTCCCAAGTTGAACCCGCACTTCGTGTTTCGTACCTCTAAACAATCTTTATTTTAACTTTTAGTCGTATAAAAGCTAAAAGGAGCTTAAAGTAAAATCCATCAAAGAACAACATAGGTACATTATAGCCTTTTCTAACGATAATATTTTATATTCAGAAGGAACTTCAAAAGAAAAGTTAGGAAAGTTAAATTTTCTGTTCTAACCCAAATTAATAATACAACCTTGTTAAATGAAAGATTTAGACCTACAGGGTTTTTTTTTGTTTTTTTTTTTTTTTTTTTGTTTAACGTCGGGAAAATCCTTCATGGACACCTTCCGACGGGGTGCCGAAGGGGAGTCAGATTCTTACTGAATAAAAACCGCGACGTATGCCCCCTCCCCTCGCCATTGCCGGAGTCGCAGAAATCTCCCCTCTCCCCCCAGCATTTAAAAAAAATTTGGTCGCTGATATTTTGACGTGTGAGTATTTTCGATTGAAAATGAGGGCACTTTTTCGATATTGAGGTCAAAATAAGGTGAAAAAATAATTATTTTAAATCAAAACAATTACAGTGTGTTTGGGACATAAAAAGGTAAGGTATCACCTCGTAAAAAGACAAAAACAAAAACTTGTTTTTTTTTTGAATTTTTCACATTAATTTTGAGGTTATGTGAAAATGTGTAAATACAAAAGTTGTAGATCTTTTTATTACCTACAACTTTGCCATTGAACTTTTTTCCATAGGACTTGTAGGTTAGCCAGAAAGAGAGATAAAAACCGTTTTTCACCCTTAACCGTTGAAGAATTAAAACGTTGACTAAAAAGCAATATAAGAAGCGAATAATTATACAAACAATTTTGGAATTATCTCAACATAAATTTAGTTTTTATTAAAAAGAGATTAATAGATAAAGCGTATTTTTCAGTGCAGAATTACATAATTGATAAATGCGTGTTAGTGGCGCCATATATCATGCAAGATATTACTTATTTTGTACTAAAACACAGTTTATAAAATAATTTAAAAAAAGAAACTACAGAGTTTCTTGCCGATTCTTCTCTGTAGAATCTACATTCCGAATCGGAGGTAGCTTTTAAAAAAAAATAAACACTAAAATTTAAAAAAAAATCGACGCCTCGCGAAGTTGGCACTGATTAGCGTGTTTGTACGCCCCTAACAATAGTAAGAAACCCTTAACGAGAATACGTTTAATACTCAAAAATATATGAAATTGGACTCTTGTCAAAAAAATTACAGTTTCTTACTAGATGTATATAAATATTTATACAGTTATTGTAACAAAATGAAAAGTATGTTTCTTCCGGCTAATCTCCTCTCTCATCATAATTGGTTTTGACAAAAATCTTTTAATAAATTTATTGATCCTACATTATTATTTTTTTTTTTTTTTTTTGTCAATATATAGGAAGAGTTAATGCGCGAAAAAAAAACAAATAATACTACGCGATCAAAGAAATAAAAAACGCCTACCAATATTTAAACGCAATCTCCACAATGCGTTCAATATTTATTTTATTTGAATCTTCAAATTAATAGATTCTTAGTTTGTAAAATATCAATTATTGTTAATTTCATTAATCTTAATACTTTTGTACTAATTATGAGTATAAGAAAATTCTCATTTTACGTAAAATAAATTAAAATTTAACAAACAATAGCTGAAGTAAGAAAAGAAGTATGTATTACGCAAAAGTTTTTACTTTTAGAGAAGTAAAAGTCAAAATATATTAATGATGCTACTTCTCCATAATTGAAAAGAATTGTTTTTTATTATAATCAGTACAAATACAAAACAGTTGTTAGTTTTGAAAACATACATTTATCTTGTTTTTTTTCCACTGGTCAAAACTTACCAAACTGCAATGGAAATTAATAAATTGTAAAACCGATTTCAAATTCAAAAATAACATAAAAGAAAAAGTATAATTCGTCTAAAACAAGGTTTGCCCTATAGCCTATATATGAATTTGAGGGCAAACCTTACTTACTGAAGTAACCAAGGTTTTAAAGTATAAGGTTTGCCCTCAAATTCATATAACGACAAGATGCCATAGTGGTCACAAGAAGCTGTTACTGCAGTTGTGATTTCAATCATCACTCACTACAAATTATTGTTTGTATTGGCCATACTGACTTACATACACACATAAAAATTCCTACACAAAACTATTTGCTATGGGTAAAATTGTAAAAATAAAATTACTAACAATTTTTTCAGGGTTTGTAAGCTCATAAGCCTCATCTGATTGTATAAATAGTATAAAGGGCCCCGTAGACGATCAAATATTTGATCAAACTTCATATTAAATTTCTGTTTGACAAACGTGTTTGTCAAATTATTTGATCGTGTGCGGGGCTGCGGGTTTTTTTTATATGTTTGTTATATGAAACATGAAGTTTGATCAAACATGTTTGACAAACAAGTTTGATCGTTTACGGGGCCCATAAGGTTACGATGGGACTGGGGTGCATGTCGGTCACCTCCTCGTGGTGCACCCTGGGCAACGGGACGGGCAGCAGTATCGCAGTCGCGGTACTGCTGCTCGTCGCGACTCGCGGCTAACGACTGACTCGCGGGATGCGCTCCGGGTACTGCTCAACCCGTGAGCGCACTAGAGGGACGGGGTGGGTAGGTTCGCTTGCCCGCCCTGTAGCGCGAAAGCGCGGTTTGCCGGCCTGGTTGTGCTGGCTCCCTGGAGCTTTGCTCGGTTGCTGGTGCAATCCGGCAGACGTGATGTGTGAGTGCCGGGCTGTGCTGGCTCCCTGGAGCTTTTAGCTCGGTTGTTGGTGCACTCCGGCGGACCCGTGGGGTAGTTACCGGGTCGTGCTGGGCTCCCTGGAGCTTTGCTCGGTTGTTCGGTGCGATCCGGCGTTGGAGGTCGGGCGGGCCTGACCCCCAACGCCGTGATGCCAGTGCAGGCGTTGGAGGTCAGGCCTGCCTGGCTTGGAGGGTGGACGCTCCTGGACAGGTGTCCCCATTCTGCAGACGGTAGACTGGTCCAGTTGAGCGTCCCTTAAGTGGGGTGGCCGGCTGGGGGTCGGGGGATCTTCGGCTGGCTTGAGATCCACGCGTCGTCGGGAGGGGTGGTCTTGTGGGTGCTGCCCCTCTAGGTGCCGGGGCCCGGATGTTTACATTCGGGCCAGCCGCTGGGGCGCAGTGGGCTGAAATTCGCGTTTCATAGACATTCAAATTTATTTTTTCAAGTGACGCTTTTTTTGCTTGAATGCGATTGAGAATAACTGCTATATGCCTTATATAATGATCTTTCAGGTTTATAATCGTAAACAGCGCACTTAGAATTTTTTTAAAAAAAAATTGTATGGAGTCGACATCATAAATGATGATATCTCCAGAATTGCACAATTGCGCCTAATATCCTCTTAGGTTATTAAAATATAAATTATTTTGATTTTTTGACATACTTCATGCTAAGGTCAAACGTGCGTTTTTTTTTTTGTCTTTTAAAAATTACCAAATTATTATTTTTTTCTTTTTTTGTTATTAACTAATATCAAGCTTTACATAAGTGTATATTATATACTTTACATTTACTCAAATTAATTGTGTACTATATTAGAAAGTTAAATTCATTAAAAACCTTTAAAAGGCTTTATAGACCAGTGCTTTTAGCCTTTAAAAATGGCAAAACCAAAGAAAATTGTAGTAGGATGAAACACATTGGAAAAGAAAGTGGGTACAACGAAAATGATAGGAAAAATAAATTACGGTCGATCTGAGGTCGGTAAGTGGTAGGGAGGGGGGGGTGTAAGAGTAAAAGAACGGTTTATCTCGATTTCTGGTTAAACTACAAGTCCTATGAAAAAAAGTTCAATGGCAAAGCTGTAGGTAATATAAAGATCTACAATTTTAGTATTTACACGTTTTTCACATAGCCTTTTTAAGGTTTTTAATGAATTTCACTTTCTAATATAGTACACAATTAATTTCAGTAAATGTAAAGTATATACATATACACTTATGTAAAGCTTGATATTAGTTAAAAACAAAAAAGGAAAAAAATTATAATTTGATAATTTTTAAAAGATTTAAAAAAAAACGCACGTTTGACCTTAGCATGAAGTATCTATGTCAAAAATTCAAAAATAATTTATATTTTAATAACCTAAGAGGATATTAGGCGCAATTGTGCGATTCTGGAGATAGCATCATTTATGATGTCGACTCCATACAAAATTTTTTTTAAAAATTTTTAAGTGCGCTGTTTACGATTATAAACCTGAAAGATCATTATATAAGGCACTAGCCGTCCCGTGCCCACTTCGTTGGGCGTTAATTATTTTTGTGATGTACTATATCTCTGGGCTTTTTGTATTAATTTGCTTTAATCGAAGCACGTCCAAAATGAAATGACAGAAATGAATGACATAACAACATGCTTGTACTGTCAACACTGAAAAAAGTTTCAATTTGACAGCAAAATCCCCATTAACAAAATTATCCTCCTTTGATACAAAAAATGTGATAAATGAAAAACCGCACTACCGATTTTGTGCAAACTTCACATAAACCATCTACTAAATAGTCCAAACAAAGCCTAAATATTTGGTTTGGATATGTGAGCCCGTTCTTGAGTTATAAAATTACAACGAAAAGTGGCATTGATTTTTATATATATAGATATAGCAGTTATTCTCAATCGCATTCAAGCAAAAAAAGCGTCACTTGAAAAAATAAATTTGAATGTCTATGAAACGCGAATTTCAGCCCACTGTGGGGCGGGGTGGAGGCTGCTAACGCGACCCCATCTCGCCCCACTCAGGCGGAGGTCTGCTCACACGTGGATAGTTTTTGTTCAGTAGGAGTCTGACATAACCCTCTGATGCCTCCGCGCCGGAGGGTATCCATGATGGATTTTCCCCACGTAAAAAAAAAATATGCATGGTTATGATGGGACTGACATGTACTTGTGTATAAAAGTCCCTAAATAAAATAAAGAAACAAAAGTAAATAAAAAAATTTGTGTGGTGGTTCACAAAAGTCCACATTCACAACTTTACCTCGCACTTAGCAGTCTCTTATAATTCATTTTTTATTAAAAATACTTTTAAATGTATTTAAAATATCATTTTAAAATCTCAAACAAAGTAATCTTTTTATTGTTTGAGATTGCTAATAATATGACTTTACTAGTAATTCATTTCTACTTCGGTCAAAATAAGTGTTAGAACAAATTAAAAATATATTTCTAATTAATACTTTTAATCAATAACATTAATTTCTTCACTTAATCATTAATAAAAATCAGTATTGGAACAATTTAAGAGGTGTTTATGTATTTTGAGCTTGACTTTGAAAGAATATAATATCATCTGCTATTACTGTTGATGCTGTTCTAACTTGCCCGTCATCTAGTTTAACTTCACCGTACGATAGTTTGCCAGTGACATACACTCTTTGGCCTTTCTTTAAGTACTTGTAAACTGTGTCACGTAATCCCGGTCTAAAGACGCTGATCCTATGCCAGTCCGTTTTTTGTAAAATGTCACCTGACTCATATTTGTAACTGAAATGAGTAGCTAGTGGAAAGTTTACTACTGGATGATCTTCAGATCCACGTTTCTGGGGATCAGCACCTACTCGACCCAATAATGTGACTTGATTGATAGCTAAAAATCAAATTGATAAAAATATATCAAATTATTTCTACTTGCCTAAGTCATTTTTTACTATTATGAATAACAACTTACTTTTCTCCGTGTTTTGAACATCACATTGCACTGCTGTAGTGTGTAATTGTTGAGTTAACACTATTCTTCTGAGTGTTGAAGATACCTTTAAAATTATCAATACATAATTATAATAAAAATGTCAATGTAATATGTTTGTGCACGCTAATCTCAGAAACGGCGTATCCGATTTAGATGCAGTTTTCACTAATAAACAATACAAGCTTCACTTAACATTTAGTGTTTGTTTCTTTACAATCGGTTGATAAATAAAAGAGTTAAGCCAATTTAAAAAATCACGTTGAACATGTAAATCTAAATACCAAACGACGGTATTTATAATCCAAATTAAACCAAAAGATAATATATCCAAAAAATGCTGTCCAGTCACTATTCCACGCGGACGAAGTCGTGGGCACAGCTAGTTTGAAATATGTATAAACGTTTATTACGCATTTTGCAGGAGTAAAATAGTAAATACAGGACGATAATAGTTTCCAATTAATTCGTGTTTATGTTTCACAGGACTGTAAAAACATTTTTTACCAACCGGAATTTTAAGAGGTTATATAAAATTGTAAGTCACTTACCTTATTAAGGCACTGCATTTTTATTTTCTTTCAGGTTTCTTTTTTTATATAATTTTATATACAATCACAACATCGAGATGTTCCAGTAAAGTAGGTATCTTTGGTAAAGTATTACTAATAGAAATATTAGATATAAACACTGTACAGTACAAAAGCACAGAAGTATGTTATCTTGTTATGTAAAAAAAAGCGCCAAAATAGTAAATACAATTTATAGGTACTCCGTCCAATCGTTTATCTTTTTGACAAATTGACACTTGACAGTTCAAGAAACGAAATTAGTGACTGCCTTACACGCTATTGATTCGATTTTGAATAATAATCGATTTTATTTAAGAAGAACTTTCAATCGATTTAATGAAGTATTTTTAGTTTGAAAATATTAATTATTTGTTTATTAGTTACTTTGTTAAATAAACAACTAGGTAGGTATGTGATTTTCCAAGTATATTTGCTCATAAGTCATAAGTTCTCTTGATTTAAACATGATCTAGTGCGTTTTCCAATATCAGCACTAAAGCGCATTATGCGGTATAATGCTCAATGCTCAACGTTGAAAGTTCCAAAGCTACAGCAACGCTTCACACAACGAGCACTCTCAAAAGTAGGGCTTCTGTGTGCGTGCTTGCAATGGATACCAACTCAGTGGTGGCTCAGTGGTATAATATTGTGCGCTACTGAGTCGCATTATGCTCTGTAATTGGAAAACACACTTAGACTTTGTTAACCATGCGTTTTAAAGTTAAAATTCGCGTGTATAGTTACATTTTAAGGCAGCCGTCAATAAATAAATAAATAAATGAACAGAGTTCTTGCTCTTTACTCTTGGTTTTAAATTAAACTCCAAGATTTCGACTTAACTCTTTGCAAATAATCAATCTTGGAGTCATAGATACTATTTTTATTACCTTTTTTATAAAATTCATAGAAACAATAATTATTACATGACGTAAATTATTTTTATCATTATGATCGATTTACTTGTCATTTACATATTATGATATATAGATATAATAAGTAATTTTTGAGTCACGATCACGATCACGATACAGCCTGTAATATCCCACTGTTGGGTATAGGCCTCTTCTCCATGTAGGAGAAGGATCGGAGCTTAATCCACCACGCTGCTCCAATGCGGGTTGGCGGATATATTCCCTACTATGAGTAACGATTGCTATCAGGTGTGCATGATAACAACCGGGACTGACGGCTTAACGTGCTCTCCGAGGCACGGTGGGGTAACCCACAAGGACTGCACAAACACCCAGACCACAGCAAACATCTGTATGGCCAATACAAATGTTGTCGTGTGCGGGAGTCGAACCCGCAACCGCCCGCGCAACAGCCAATCGCAATCCAGTGCTATAACCGCTGCGCCAACGCGGCGTCAATTTTTGAGTAATCTTTGATAACGCGTATTTATGAGACCACGAAGTATAGAAAGGAAGGAGTCCGAACGTAATGTTAAATGAATACCTAGTCTCAATTTAGACGACTACTAAGACTAACTGACAACTGTTAATTCTAATTTTGCCGATAGAGCGCGCCATTTTCAATAAGTTACTCGTTTCGTCGATGTTTCCACTTTAATAATTTTATTTTCCCACGCCGCAGTTGAGATTTCCCTTTCTCAGGATTTTTTTTCTTTAGTGATTTAAAAAAATATATTAAAACAGATATACGTAATAAGCTCGATAATAAAACATTTGGATCAATCCTGTGCGTAAAATCTGGATTGAAAATAACAGGAACAACCTTTGTACAATCTGATTTCCCCTCAAAAGGGAAATTTCCCCCAATTATGGAAACACTGTCGGTACATTATATTTTAGACACAGCCAGTGGCAGAAAAGAGAACTAACAACTGGTTACATTATTAATTGTGTACCATGAATTCTATAGAAAAGCCTAAACCGTTCGGACTCCTTCTCATATATACTTCGTGCACAGAGCACTTCACTCAATCAATCTAATCGTCAATAAAGTATCACATTAGTATGACAAAGTATTCCATAAAAAAAACTGTAATTTGTAGGCGTGAGTTGTCAAAAAACAATAAATTTTTATTCTATGGTTCTGAAATCCCATGGACATAATACCTACTAACAGGACAGAGCACTCGCAGCTGAAAAACGAGCCGACAGAGATAGTTAGTACGGAGGCCTTGTGTCCCTTTCTAATAGGGTGACATTAAGATTTGGAAACTTGAAAAATCTGACACCAGTATTGACGACTATTATTATATTATTAGATTTATTTATAATTAATAAATAATAAATATTATATTATTATATTTATTATTTGTTTTCATGTGTGTCAATATACAGACATTTGCACAAGGGATGGATTACAAAATCAATACATATAATAAAAATGTAACAGATCGCTTTCTGTATGAATGGAAATGGAAGATATATAGAAAAAATATTATTGGGACCTTTATCAACGCAAATAGCACTCAAAACAATGATTGTTAGAATTTTTGTCTGTTTCAGAAATGTGTTTTTCTGTCATCTCAGAAACGGCTTATCCAATTTAGGTGTAGTTTTCACTAATATATTGTGCTAGGCTTCACTTAACATTTAGTGTTTGTTTTATGTCAATCGGTTCATAAATAAAAAGTTATGCCAATTTAAAGAATCACGTTGAACATGTAAATAACCAAACGACGGTGCTTATAATCCAAAATAAACCAAAACATGTATTGAAAAAATACTGTCCAAAGTCACTATTCCACGCGGACGAAGTCGCGGGCACAGCTAGTAAACAATACAAATAGTACGATTTATTTATTTATTAATCTTAGACCTTAATGCTATATTTGTTGGCAAGTAAATACAGTCCAAATAATGTCATTACAATTCTTTTAAATTTAATATTTTATTTTTATTTGAACAACAAATAGTATTTATAACACAAACATTTCTTTAATATCAATAAAAGTGAATAAAGTGACGCATGGTCACCATAATTGTAGATGGAAATTTATTTATACGAAAATGAACACTAACACAAGGTGTTAAGCATTATATTCAGTTTTATTACAGTCTTAAACAATGTCCACTGTAATGTTTACGAGAGTTTTACCGTAAGAAAAAAAAGAAATAGGCAAAATAATAATTTATGTTTTCTTTTTATTTAAGAATAAATTTAAAGAAATTAATTTTAATTATAATTTGCTGACTTACAATTGGTAAAATAACATTAAAATACAATTGTTTCAATGGAGTTTTAGGTCAGCCATAATTTTTGATCAGAAACATTTTTATGCTGGCAATATGAAAGAACGAGACACAAGGCCTCCGTTGTGACTATCTCTCTCGTTTTTGCATTTGTATTAGGCCGGCTCCACACGTTGGCCCCAACGCTCGTACCAACGTTGGACTGCATATTCGGAGAGCCGTACACACGTTGGCTATCAAACTAGTTCTGTCCCGTCAGGGCCAATGTGAAGACGTCTGATATAGAAATCGAAATTGCTCTGAGCGCTTTTATAGTACTGAGTGCACATTTATATTTGTTATTGAGAAAAAATAAAAATCCACGTCAAAGATCGAGTAGAGTCACTAAATTTTTTTCTGTAAAGGCGATATGTGCTCATTAATGATTCTCGCTTTTTTTTTAAATCTTCAATTGAGAAATTCATTCCCATATTCTGTTGAATGGTGCGCCATGCATCAGCTAATAAATTTTTATTTTTATGATCCTTTCGAGTAGCGTTCCATATTATTAGATGTGAAAAAGTCATGGAATTTATTGAACTTTATCAAAAGTTCAATAAATTCTATGATTTTTTCATTTGTCCATGCCGGTGGCGATTTTGTGGATGAGGAAGCCATTCTCGCTCGACGTACGCACTCGCTGCGTGTTGCAACAGAACTGAGCAACGCGCCAACGTGTGGACGGATCGCGAACGTTGGCGCAGATTCCTTTGATAAAACCGACACGAGCCGGCGAACTACCAACGCTCGCCCCAACGTTGGGACGGATGCCATTTTCTAGCTCCACACGTTGGACGAGTAACGTTGGGACCTATGTTGGGGCCAACGTGTGGAGCCGGGGTAATGCGCAACCGAATATAATACTTTTGATACCTTTTCACCCCGTTTTACGGCAGCATTATTCAAGAGTTTCCATATTCGAATGTATGTATCACGAAGTTGACGAAGTATAATCTATACTTTGTGGTATGTACAGTGTTTCCAGATGCACTGTAATTACAGTAGATTTACTGTAATTTCACTTCATCTACTGTACACTGTATTACTGTTAATACAGTGTACTGTATTACTGTTAATACAGTGTTCCAAAAGCACTGTAATTTTAGTTTGAAGGAAATTATTGTAATATTTACTAAGAAAACGTAATTTTTTAGGCAATTTGAAGCAACGAGGACCTTTTTTTTTGGCGGACTGAAATTTTTTAAAACAGTTTAGTTTTTTCTTGTGGGTGGACTAGGGTTACCAGATGGGAAGACTAAAATGTCTGGGCAAATTTTAAAAAAGTCGGGATTTTGGGATTATGGTCGGGAGTCGGGACCAACGGGACAAATAAATATTACGAAATATAATTTTTTATTATAAAAATTTTTTCCCGCTCTGCCGATCGCAGCGCAGAGACTCACCAAGCACGTTCCATTACGCGTAGAGTAGAGTCTAGGCAACAATTTGAAAATGGTCGAAAATAGAGATACTGCTCTTAAATTATGTGTTATATCTTATTGTAAATGAAAAAAAAATGTTTAAATAATTGTCGTATTTTTTCGTTTCGTAGAGCCTTTCTTATATATACTTACATAATTAACAAGATCACGCCATAAAAGTTAAAAAAAATATTCATGCTTTGTTTATTATAAATAATAATTTTTGTACTTGAACAAAAACTGGTAATTTTAAAAAAAAAATATGATTTTTCTGGAACTACAAATAGAGCTTTTTTTAAGAGCATTATCTCTGTTTTCGACCATTTTCAACTTGTCGAAATTTATATTATTATCGCGATAGTTTGAGATTTTTGATTTGTTGTTAATTGTCGGACATTTAGTATTTTTTCGGGACTCTGGACATCATACGAAATGTCGGACAATCCCGACGAATCCCGACCATCTGGCAACCCTAGGGTGGACGGACCTTTTTTTTTGGCCGACTGAAATTTGTAAATGTTGTGGGTGGCGATTTTTTTTTTGGCGAGTGACATTTAAAAACTGTTGAATTGTCGTTTCTTGTGGGGGTGGAGGACCTTTTTTTTTAGGTGACGGCACTATCTTTGTAATAAAAGTGCCCTGACAGTGGTTTGATTTACTGTAATTCTGCTGTAATTTACGGTACCAAACACTGTAATTATACTAAAAATACTGTAATTCTATCTACCAAACACTGTAATTTAAATTTACCAATCTGGAAACACTGGGTATGTATTAAAATTCAATGATACCAACATGCAGAATAAAAATTCGTTCTCGTTCGTTCGTTGACAGATGCAGTTTAGGTAATTGAAATAGGTATGTATATAAGTAGACGTACATAGTTATATAGATTTCGTCTTTATTTCAACTACTATCATAGTCATACCCAATCCAGAAGAAGTTGTTGCCTGTGAAGGATGCCTTCAGCTGCGAATGCGAAGTCTGAAAAACCAGCTTCTTCGGAAGCTGCAGATAATTCACCAATACGACAGATTATGACTATTATTGAACATAAAATTCGGAACCTCGAGAAAAGAAAGGTGAGTACATCATACAATGCTTGCGGCGTCAACAAACGCGTTATATGTTATTTTATCTGTTATCCTTTGTTTATATTTAATAATATTTCATATCTTTCAATACCACAAAAATTTTTCGAACTTCGAGACGCTACGAGTAGAATAGTTGCGAAATTCAAGTTGTATGTAAATAATGATGCGGTATTCCGTTGACGCCATTTTTACACATGTGCTTTATTCATTTTGCTTACCGACTTGCTGAATTTTTATTATATATTTTGTCTTAGTAAAAAGTGCAATGGAAATAAATCGCATAACGTGCTTTCGCTTTTCACGTGTGAATTATTTTAGTAGGTATTTATTCAGTTTCACATTTCGTGCTAAACTTTAGACATGATTTAAGGATAAATACATACAATGCGTCTGTTTTTTTACTAAAATTTATTATAAGTAGATGTTATATTAATTAACCCAGCATGGGGTATACCTAGTTGCTACAATTTCGATGTCTAGAAAAAACCCCTATCTTATAAGTACCTACAAACTGTTTCGTGACTATTTATTTTAAAGACATTACAATAATAAAAATAAAGAATTAATTTAGTTTTTATTAGGTATAAAATTTTCAAGGTTTTTACTTGTAGAAATAATTGTGTTGCAACTTGCAACATAAGCATGAGATCTGCTGTATCTAATAAATATTTTACTTTTCAGAGCAAGCTGACATCGTACCGTGACTTGCAAAAGGCCGGCAAGGAGCTTAACAGTGATCAAAAGGTTGCTGTGGCCAAGTATGATGAAGTCATACAAACTTTGGAATTTGCTCGAGATCTTTCAAAACAGGTGACAGCAATTGCTACTTCCGCTGAACGTGAAGCTAAGAGGCAAGCTAAAAAGGTAAGGATTAAAATCAGTTAATTTAAAAACCGCCGACGCCGCGTTGGCGCAGCAGTCACAGCACTGGATTGCGATTGGCTGTTGCGCGGGCGCTTGCGGGTTCGATCCCCACACACGACAACATTTGTATTGGCCATACAGATGTTTGCCGTGGTCTGGGTGTTTGTGCAGTCCTTGTGGGTCTCTCCACCGTGCCTCGGAGAGCACGTTAAGCCGTCGGCCCCGGTTGTTATCATATACACCTGATAGCGATCGTTACTCATAGGGAATATATCCCCCAACCCGCATTGGAGCAGCGTGGTGGATTAAGCTCCGATCCTTCTCCTACATGGGGAAGAGGCCTATGCTCAACAGTGGGATATTACAGGCTGAATCGTGATCGAATAATATATAAAAACATTGTGCTATAAATTATAGATTTAATCATGTGTGTTTTAATTTATGTTTAATGAACCCCTGCAACCGATTTGGAAGTCAGTCTATTATAGTTCTTGGACACTTTGTGGAGTGTTCTTCACTTCTCAACAGCAGCAGTTTTTAGATTACAAATCTGTCATTTGAGATTGTCCCATACATGTTCGATTAAGTTCAGGTCAGAAATCCAAGATGGAAGTGGTAATCACTAAATATTGACTTCATCAAAGTAACCGGAAACAACTCTTGTGGCGTGTGCACAAGCATTGTCTTACATTGAAACAAAATTATCGCGATAAATGGCACAACCGGAATGACACATGGTACTTAGATGTTTATTACATGCTTCTGACTATTAACACTGCCTGTATTGACGACGAACAACTCGGTACAAGCGTTGAAACAAATACCAGATCAGACCATTATTGAGCTTCCCATGTTTTCTGTTCTGTTTCTCTGTTAGCTCTCTGTTTCAACCTCAAAACATTTAGCAAATATTTCACCGCGGCATCAATTAACAAGAAGTAACTCTTGATTCTTCAGAAAAGGCAACTGCCTACTATTGTTCCGAAGAGTAACTTGAACATTCTTGAGTAAATCTAAGTCTCGCGATTTTGTGAGCCACCGTCAGTTCTGGCATTCAAACTGGTTGAAATGATCTCAGGTCCTTCTCTGCTACCCTTCTTCATAAGGTTCTTAGGCTCAAACTTACGTTTCATACATCAAACTGTTACAAGCATCAGAAGATCTACATCTTCTGAACCAATTTTGCAGAATGTTCGAGATCTTCGGTCCCAGTTGTTATCATAAATACCTGATAGCGATTGTTACTCATCGTAGGGAATATCTCCACCAATACATAGTGGAGCAGCGAATCCAATTCTTCTCCTCCATAGTAAAAGAGGCCCATGCCCAGCAGTGGGATCTTACGGCTGAATCGTGGATTTCCTAGCATTCGGCCAATGCCACGCTGGTTAAATCCAGAGTCTGCAAGTGATGGTATGGTAAACATGGGCTGGTTTCTGCAACTCGACGACCTTGCGCCTATTTTGTGTGTGTGTGTGTGTGTGTGTGCGTGTGTGTGTGTCACAGTCCACTGTTGGACATAGGCCTCCACAAGTTCGCGCCCGACATTATGACGCGAACTCATGTGTTTTGCCCACGTTATAGTCACCACGCTGGGCAGGTGGGTTGGTGACCGCAGGGCTGGCTTTGTCGCACCGAAGACGCTGCTGCCCGGCTTTGGCCGCCATCCGTCGGCTTTTTAAGTTCCAAGGTGGTAGTGGAACTGTGATATCCCTCAGTCGCCTCTTACGACACCCACGGGAAGAGAGGGGGTGGCTACATTCTTTAGTGCCGTAGCCACACAGCACATTATCGCGAGAGGAGGAAAAAATCTTTCAAAGACACCGCCGTGAAAGATGATGGTTGGTGATGTGGGATTTCCACCCACTAAAAAAACCCCCTCGCTCTTCAGCCTCTGATCCCCCCGGTACCGCCGCTAGGCATTACTTCGAGGAGGGAGGCACTAGCTACTGCTCTTCCGTCGTGCTAATGTCACGGGTTTTGTCTTCCGCCCGCTTCCTCTCCAACCGACGGAGTTCCTGAAGAACTTCCGTCGCAAAAACGCTTGTCACCTGCCATGCTGCCTACGATGAAAGCATAGTTTCTATTAAAGACTCTGGCTGAATTTTCTTCGCAAGTGCCTCTGCCCAGGTACTGCGTTGTTGGTCGAAACGAGGACACGTAAAGAATACGTGCTCTGCATCTTCACTAACTTCTGGGCAGGACGGGCACATTGGAGATACGTCGTGCTTATATTTATATAGGTATGCCCGATAGCACCCATGCCCTGAGATCATTTGTGTCGGGTAGTAATTGACCTCACCATGATTACGGTTTAACCAGACATCAAGTTGTGGAATAAGACGGTAGGTCCATCTGCCTTTTGTACTCATATCCCACTTCGATTGCCATCGTCGTATGCTATTTAGCCGTTCCTCCTAGCCAAGTTTTTCAGGGCTCAGTGTGGTCGCTACTTTACGGTGGTAAAGGGTTTTCCGTTCCTCGGCTAGAACTTCAATTGGCAGCATCCCGGCAATAACGTTCACAGCGTCATCAGACACTGCGAAAAGCACTAGTAATTCTTAAAACACGTGCTTCCTGTATTTTAAGCGCATCGGCCCAGATGGGGATTCCGTAGGTGAGCACAGATGTTACTACAGACGTCAGTAACGCCCTTCTTCTCTGCTTCGGGCCTCCTATGTTGGGCATCAGCCTTGATAAAGTCGCTCTGACCACCGACGCTTTGGCACCCACGTGCTGTGCCTGCTGCTTGAAATTGAGTCGGGCATCAATCATAACTCCCAAATACCGGAGAGACGGCTGGGATGTGATTTCATGTGCTCCGACTCGCAGTGTGATGGTTTCCATCCGTTTCCTGCCAGTAATGAGTACAGCCTCAGTCCAAGCTCTGCCAACTGCAGTCCAACCGCGCTCATCCAGTGTCTAATCTTTTCGATGGAAGCGTCAAAGGCGAAGGTTATTTCTTCGAGATGCTTTGCAACTACCACTACGGCCACATCATCTGCATATGCCACGAGTTTGACTTCTTTTGGAAGTTCTAGTTTTAATAATCCGTCATACATGATATTCCACAAAAGTGGGCCTAGAACTGAGCCCTGGGGCACTCCTCCAGTAACTTTATATGTTTTCGGACCAGTCTTTGTGACATATTTTAGGATCCTGTCAGAAAAGTAGCTTGCAACTATCCTTCGTAAGTACCCTGGTACCTTCATTTCGCAAAGAGCTTTCATAATGCAATCCCATTTGGCGGAATTGAAGGCATTTTTTATGTCTAGCGTTGCTGCCAGGCAGTACTTCTTCGTACCTCCCTTCCATCTGGTTCCAGCGATTGCGTCTTTGGCTGTATTGACGACAACGCTAATTGCATCTAAGGTAGAGCGTCCTTTCCGAAAGCCATATTGGTTGCTGGCAAGTAGCGGTTCGACTGCTGCTTCGATCCTTCTGTGTATTATGCGTTCAAGTATTTTTCCAGCTGTATCCAACATGCAGAGCGGACGATAGGATGTTGGTTCTTCCGGAGGCTTCTTTCCTTTGGGGAGGAGGACTAGCCTCTGCTGTTTCCACATCGATGGGAATGTACCTTCTGTGAGGCAATTATTATAAACGTCAAGGAATATTTTGGGCGCTGCTTTAATGGCAGCTTTAAGTGCAATATTTGGAATTCCATCTAGGCCCGGAGCTTTCGTATTTCCTACTCTAGAGCATGCTTCAAATAGCTGATCTTCTGTGATGGGTGGAAAGTCTTCTGTTTCATATTGCTCTATCTGATGATGTAGTTGCATTTGGTGAGGAAACAGCGTGGCAACGATCTCGTCCAGGAGTTTGGGACAAGGGGATGGCATTGGCTGGCTTTTCAGATGAGTCATGACTACCTTATACGGTCTGCCCCATGGGTCGTCTTCTACCTCAAGAATCAGCTTATTCCAACATCGTCTTTTGCTGTCTTTGATGGCTTTGTTTAATCTTTGGCGAGTTTTTTTATATACTGCCGCCAGTTCCTCATAGTTTGGCCGTGTCCTACTGCGTTGTGCTGCTCTTCTCGCCTTAAGGCACTTTTTACGGAGATTACTGATGTCCCCGTTCCACCAATGCATCGAAGAAAGCCGGATCATGGCACGTTTCCTAGGCATGGTGGTGTCGCAGGCTTCTGTAATTCTCTTCATCAGACATTTTGCCATATTTTCAGCATTTCCATCACTGATTGGTTCACTATTAAGAGCCACCATGAAAGCTTCAAGGTCGAAGGCACTCGTCTTCCAAAAAACAGTCCCTATGTCATACTTTCAGTGATCACTTCCCATACAAATATTTCTGTGATTATAAATAGCACTAATAAATATTATTCAAATATTTTTATTTAAAACATATAAATTAATAAATACTTGTATCATAAAAAATAGCCTTCTTAGTCAGTAAAACTGATGTTCTATTATTGTGAAAAATTTTTAAGAACTGTGAGTGTCACATTTCCACAGACCCTTTTTACCCCTTGTCATATCTCATCAGGGAGAGCAAAGCCTCTGTTTCCTCCTTATTTGTGAATGTATTTTGTTAATTATATTAAAATATAAGTTTTTCACTTTTTTCATAATTTATATTCTTAAGTAGTTATATTATATTTTCATTACAATTAAAAACAATAACTACAATTTTTTTATGTGTCATTTTCTAGGATGCGTGGGTTCGTTACACAGCAGACACTAATAAAATAAGGGAAGTTTTGATAATTTTGGACTGTCTTGTGCAAATGGGAAATTCTGAAGCAAGGCATGATTTTCTCAATGGAACTAATGGTGCTGTAAAACTTGCAGAGGAAGATTTGAACATTTTGGATCAGTTGTAAGTGATTTTCTAAGTTTATTCACTATCATATTCAATGTATGTAAGAAAAAAGGAATAGTTTAGTACATTCAGATTAGAAATAGAAACATGATAAAATGTAAACAATTTGATGGGCGTATGTGACTGATATTATCGCTGCTTTAGAACGAAAGTGGCCTAATTCAATTTTTCAACTTTTTGGAAAATGGCAAAATAAGATTTCATGTTTAGTCATTTTTGCATTAGTTTTAGTATATATCCGAAACCAAGTAAGTTAATTGCCCATTGATTGTTGATATATTTTAATTAACTATTAAGCTTGATAATTATTTTAATTTTTTATTATTATTTTGATAAACAATATTTTAAAATAGCGATTTTCAAAAACTAGTTACTTCAAGGTCATTTTTTGAGCAAACTTCTATATTATCGTTTGACTTAATATTAATTAGGTCAGTTTCGTTTTAATAACTTAAAATTGATGTATGGCCTTTTGAGTATTATGTCATTTTTGTATTAAAGTTAGAGTAAAATATTCGGAAGAGTATTGAGTTAAAACCTATTATATTACTTTAGTTACAAAAACGAAAATGTAATAATTACCTTTTTTCGGAATAAAAACGACTCAAATACTAATTGGTCACTTTATTTGCGTTTGGTCAACTTATTGCGCTTGCGGCTGCGGGAATAATACTAAAAGGAGCTTTAGCGTTCCGACCCAGGACCCCTCCGCGCCCAGTAAGAAAGTGACCAAAATAGCGCGTTCACACTCTTCTAATACAGTTGGGACATTTTCTGATTAACTAAGCGATAGATTACGGTGTGTAAAGTCGTTCGGTGACATTAACTCAATTTTAAGATTTTTTGAGTTAAGTCGGTTTCATTCTAAAGACGCGTTATGTCCCGTTTTCCGCAATCCTCATCCAGCCTATACCAGCAATCTTACGAAGATCGTCAGTCTAACGGGCCGGAAGACGTCCCACACTGCGTTTGCCAACCATATTAATGATAATATTCACAGATAAATGTCTCATTGAGATTTTGATTCAAAAATGAAAATATCTCATAACATTCTTTCATTTATTGTGTATATTAATTAATATATAAATATTTCTCTATTCTAGGTACCCAGAAGTAACACCTAAACATGAATTAAATGAAGAAGGACTACCTGGGTTTCATGCTTACTCCACTAAAGCAGCTGAACACTTGTATGCAATAATTGATGGAAAACCAAAAGAAATTTTAGGAACAACGTACAGTCACATTAAAGAAATCATAAATGCTGTTCAAGAATGTGGCTATTTTGATCAATCTGGTGAATCTGTAGTTGTTGATGTTGAAGAGTGTCAAAACGTTATTGAGGATATCCATGAACCATCACCGGAGGTAGAAGAAAGTGAAGCGACAGTTCCGGTTTATGCGCCTCCTGTTGCTATTCCAGCACCACCTGCCCCAGCTGTTGTTCCAGCTCCTGGATATCCTCTGCGTCCTCTGCCTCCAATCACTTTGCAAGAAGTTGAACATGCCTATTTCTCTCAGCAGTATCCTCAACAAAGACCTATTTCTGAAGTTATAGGATCTCAAAATTTTTTCTTCCTTCAGGAATCTGAAATCGATAGCCCTGTCGGTACACCACAACCCCCTCAAATCTTAAACCAACCCTCACCGCCAGCACCTATTCCCACTCAGACGTTTACTAATCAACATTATGTTCAAATACCCGGTGGCCGTGTCCCAGAGGCAGGTACAATTCCAATGCCTCCACAGCCTCATTTCCTTCCACATCCAGATCATGCAGCTTATCAGGGGGTACCTATTCCTGCACCAATGCCTGCCCACACACAATCTCACGTGCATCAACAAAATGCACAGCAACCTATTCCACTCAATCCACAACCTATTCCACCACAACAACCACAAGCCGTTCATGTTGAGTCACCTGTTCAACATGAAGAACAAAAAGTCCTCACTCCTTCAGAACCCAAAAATGATGAAGAATCAAAAGAAAGTAGAAGTCCTGAACAAGACGAAATAGATCGTAAGACTCAAGGGCAAGGAGATGGCCAGAACAGATTTAGAAGATACAGGGGAAGTGGTAGGGGGTCATCAAATGGTTTCCGAGGAAGAGGATCTTTTCAGAACAGACAAAATAATGATGGTTACCATGGTAGGCATGGTAATGATTATCAAAACAGAGTGAATAAGGATGGATATCAAAACCGACAATATAACGACGGTTATACAAACAGGCACGGGAAGGAGAGTTATTCAAACAGAAACTCAAATGATTCTTACTATGGTAATGGTGATACTGGTGATGGTCATCAAAATGAAAATGGTGGACGCGATAGATACAATGATAACTCACAGAGCTACCAGGGAGGATTTAAAAGTCGCGGTAGAGGAGGCCCCCGTGGCGGCACACGCGGTGCCACGCGAGCCCCGCGCCCTCACCAATACAACCGTAAGCCAGAAAACGTGGAATAGTAAACAAGTACATCACAAAAAGAAACGGACTAAATCATTCGTGGAAGGCAAATTTCACCGGCAACAACGCACTGTGTGGTAACAACAAACAAGAGATTATGAAAAAAATTTTTTAAAAAATAATAAAAAAAAAAGTAAAATAAAACTTAAAAGGGAATAAAAAATAAGTTACTTGAATTTAGATGTATGATATATGCGTTTATTGTAAGTTACGTTAATTCTAGATTCTTGTATAGATTTTGTCATGCAAGTGACAATCGGTGGTCGCTCAGTACCTCGTGCGTGCCTCGTCCTCTTGATAACTTAAGTGTTAAGTAACAGGAGATGTGCACACAGTGACAATTAGCCTTTTTTCTGAGAATCTTTTTCAAATTTAATATTTATAGTTTAAATATAATGGGTTCATTAAAAATTACAATTTGTAGCATAAAGATTAAATACGTTTTTTTATTAAACTTATCTATTGTATATTTTTTTAATCGGAATGCAACAGGTGTTAATTATTGTTTTATGTTTGACATCAGTAATGCTAAACAGATATATGATATTTATTATTTGTAAACTTGTAGTCATGAGTAGATTTTTTAAATATCGTTTTAATACACCAATGTTATTTGTAAAATTGTTTTAAATCTATTTAACTGACTACTTATGAATTCACAGCGGCTAATGAAAATCGTACAAATTTCAGTAAGTTGTCGCTGTCATAATTATTGTTTCAACTTCATAATTATTGTTTCAAAGCTTCCTCTTTATTCTTTAGCATTGTTCTCAATAAAGGCTGTGTGCAAGAAAATTAAAAGTATTCTATAATTACATCTTGTTTTTTTTTAGTCGTCTATTTTAATATATGAAAAAATGATGGTTAACCACCAGTTACTTAAAAGCATATTTGTATATGGTTTGTGTTGGGTACACGTCTTATGTTCTGATGATGATGATGATGATGATGATGATGGAATCTTGGTGGTTCATCACGCTTTACCTTTGTAGTAAAAGTTTCAGAAGCAAGAAGTTAGTATCAGAAAATATTTACTCTTTAATTAAGCATAAATAGTTTATATATTAGGTCGGTGAGAAAGTTTCGTATTTTATATAGAAGTTCAAGGTAGAAGAACAAAATTTATGTACATTGTTTATTTCGCCAATTTCACGATGTGTATATATATATATATATATATATATATATATATATATATATATCGCGGGCTTCAAGCCAGAGGGGCGTATAAGCAATAACATAACCCTACTTTTCAGGAGACCAAAAAAACTTCATAAGTTTTTTTTTCAATGTATCTCTAGCTGAAAATTTGCATGTGTCTATGAAAGTACTTCTTTAATAACGTGAGATGCTCCTTTTTTTTGTAAGTATTAAAAAACTCGCAATATTGCACTTATTTCTATTTGGCTCGACAGTTTTAGGCAAACCATAATATGTCATTTTTTCTCAGAAAATGCTTCTATAGAATGGACGTATAACAAAACTTTTATATGCAATGAAATAGGGTGCTCAGCCATCTTTTTAATAGCATTATTTGCCTCTGAGAATCTACATTGTCCTCTAAATTAATAAGTCAGCCACAATTAACGAGCGTCTAAATCACACTATTTTGATTGAATTTAGAATTAATGGCTTTCGCCTTTCACTGTGCCGAGATAGCACTGAGTACTGACATGGCACAGACTGATGATCTCGCCAATGTCGCGTAAGATGGAGAAGACACGACGGAGATTGATCGGTGAATAAGAGGTTACACCGTTACAACCTCAATAGAATTTTGAAGACTGCCAAAATAGTAGGTAGTTTAGATGAAACTATTAACCCCTTTTCAAGTAAAGCGGGATTCCCGAACCAGAGGGAAGCTTAGAGGGCGCTTTAAATGGATAGACGACCGTTTTGTAAGTATGTGTGTATGTGTTTAATTATTTGAATATCTATACTTATTATAAAAAGAAGTCCTCCGGCCGCGTCTTTCTGTCCTCCTGTCTGTCTGTCTGAACGCAATAAACTCGAAAACTACCAAACGGATTTTTTTACGGTTTTCAACAATAGAAAGAGTGATTCTTAAGGAAGGTTTAGGTATATAATTTATTATGCTTTTATGTAAATTAGCAGAAATACGGCAATAAATGTTGAAGAGGTCACAAAAAATCTCGCCAACTGGGAGCTTTCCACGCGAATGGTATACTAGGAAATCCATATAAAACATTATCTGAATTTTTTTAAATATTTTCTTGTTATTTTTGTATACAAATAGTTTGTTGATAAACTGAACGATATAACACTAGCAACATTAGCAGGGTGAAGCCTGTATACAGTGCGTTTCAAATTAGATATCCGAAAGTACTTTTCGGTATTTGTGTGTGAGTAAAATTTGTCAAAATTGGTTTCCGAAAATACTTTTCGGTACCTATTTGTGTGTGAGTAAAATTTATCAAAACACAGAGTAACCTTTAGACACTAACACCTTTTGAAGTTTTGACACTCACTACCTATTAGATAGTACTTACAACACGAACGAAATGGCGATGCATGAAAAGGCTATGTAATTAATATCTAATTTAAATATTTTCTACTTAGAAACTAATGAAAGTACAGAGAAATGTTAATTAAAACAAAAAAAGTCTATTTGTATTAGGGGCACATTGCCTTAGCTGGGGCTCCCCACTATCGTGTAACAACTCATTTAAAAAAAGTATTAGCAATTTGATGACAAAGATACACTAAAAGTATTTTCAATGAGATTAAAAGCAAAAGTTACCACAGAGAAAGACATACGGTCTTATTGTCAAATAATAATTGTGTTTGCTCACAAACGAAAAAAAAACCGACTTCAATTACATCTACAAGTAATACAACGTAATAAGACAAAAAAATAGTCAAGTAAATACGCGCTATTAAAGATTACTCAAAAAGTTGTAATCAGATCTCGATCTAATTTCACGAAGACTACATGACAAGTATTAGCTTTCGATTAAAGTAAGAATCATCAAAATCGGTACACGGAGTAAAAAGTTATGCGGTATAATACAACGTAGGTCGACGAAAAATTAGTCACGTAAATACGCATTATTAGATATAACTCTAAAAGTACTTGTCAGATCTTAATTTAAAAAAAAATGGGACCACATGACACGCAACACCTTTCAATTAAAACAAAATTGATCGAAATCGGTCCACCCAGTCAAAAGTTCTGAGCTAACATACATAAAAAAAAAACAGTCGAATTGAGAACCTCCTCCTTTTTTGGAAGTCGGTTAAAAACGAAGTAATATTTGCTATAATACTAGATCCCCTATGCCGCTATACAAAATTTACGTAAATTTTAAGCGACATTTTCAAAATATTAATTGGAAGTTTTTATGACACTATTTACAAATTATATTTCAAAATTATAAGAATTTTTAGTAAACTATAATGAAATCATTTAACATAGGATATGAAGTTAAATAAAATACATTGAATCGATAAAATTGCCATTTATTATGATGATCGTATAAGAAAGTGTTGCACAAGTCCGAGTACTATTTAAATAGAACAAAATAAATAAAGTTCTCCCTAACTGTACTGACAAAATCTGACTTTTACAATACTATCAATGTGTAAAATCTACGAGTTTTTATTCAGCGTTTTATTATTAAGCCTATACAACCCAATGTAATTATACAAAATATTCTATAATAGTGTACTTATTTCAAAAATAGAAATACAATACCGCCATTTTTGTTCATATATAAATTAGAGCAATCAAAACTTAAAACTAAAGATCACTTTTTGTAATCAGTAATTTCTGAAATATTTAAAAGGCCGCTTTAGGAATGTGGGACTTTTAGTTACCTAAATTTAGTAACAGTACTTTTTAGTATGCGACTTCATATTAAACTCAAATTATAAAATGGAAGTATGTAAATAAAGGTTTTTGTTTATTTTAATATACTATTTATTTTATAGAATAAAATGTTGAACCTGCTATTTGTTGACAGCATAAGTATAATATAAGCGTTTTATATGTACACAATATTAACCCAAGTTGATTAAAAATAAAACGAAACATTAATACTTAGGAAATTATATACTTTCAAGATCCAAAAAATTAAGGCAGTTTTATTTGCACGACTAAAAAAACAGTTTGTTCCCAATCGGCATTGCACTTTATGACAATTTATCTAATTTATTTACAATAAAAATATTTATAAGACATTCTAATAATATTGTTACCTCTTTACATTTTTCGAAATACGTATTTTACCAAGGCCTTTTTATTACAAAGACGAGATTTCTGACCTTTGAGTTGTAACTTATCTGCGTCTCCGCTAACACTAATACATACAGCGTAAAGTTTATTAATATATTTATGATTAGATTTATGTTCAGGTATAATCAAATTTTTCTTAATATATAATGATATATTAAGAGAAAATAATAGAATAATGGGCATCGATAAGAACTTGTTTTATATAAAAATAAACTAATTAATTATTTTTACGAAAAATGATATTCATAAATGTATTCATAAACTCTCTGCTGTCTCATACCCTTCATAAGTAAGAATATTCTTCTAGTATAAAATTAAACGAAAAAATCACAAACCATACAGAAACCCGACGGCACTACATTGGTATACAATTTTTGCATAGTTCTATAAGCAAAAATGGCACCACATCTAAATATTAACAACTGAGACTAAGTAACAGCCAATAAAATACGACAATAAATTGTTTTGAATTACGAAAAATAAAACATATATATATATATATATATATATATATATATATATATATAAATAATATGTGATGTTCATTCCTTAGAAACTACCCTTGCTACAAATTTGTCAGATTGAACAGAAAATATTAAATCCTTAAATGTAACACGTAATAAAAATATAAAAAAAATACATACAGCACATATTTCACAGGTATAAAAAGTAAATAAGAATTGTTCTTTAGGCGTGTTTTGTACACTTTTGGCGAATGTTAACGTTAAATCATTTGTCTAGACATGGCGTGTCGCATCTTGCGTTCCCACGATTCCGCTTCTGCCCACGAGTGCCGCACGTCGCGGAACAACTGAAACGAAAAGTTTGTATTTTTTTCATAACTTATGTTTTGTTCATGTTTTCAAAATTAAGGAAGAAATAAGATTTTTTTTCCAAAAGATATCGAAACATTATCACGCCATTTTTTTATGCTCTCAATAAAAATATTTTGAAATTAATTTTCATGTCTGTTGTGTCATCTAGTTATAAATGGAAGATATTTGATCGCAAATCAAAAAATGTTCATTTTGTATTAAGAACAAATCCCAATTCTTATCAGCAAAATAGTTACATCAAAATTTTATTATTTTAGCAGAAATTTAACTTCGTGGCCATTTATATTCGTACAACCGGGACCGATGGCTTAACGTGCACTCCGAGGCACGGTGGGGAGACCCACAAGGACTGCACAAACACCCAGACCACGACAAACATCTGTATGGCCAATACAAATGTTTGTCATGTGCGAGATCGCACCCGCAACCGCCCGCGCAACAGCCACAATCCAGTGCTGTGACCGTTGCGCCAACGCGGCGTCATCTTTATCCTCTTACATAAAATAAATAAAAATATAGAAACACATGTTATTTGTATTGTTTGATCTATAATAATTATAATTTAACGTTTTTAATGCTAACTACCTGAGATAGCCACACTTCGTCAGCTAACAGTTCATTAAGAATAACTGTCGTGTCTTTACTGGGATTCTGCATCCTTTTCTCTGCCACTCGTTTACTACACTCTGCATACATCAGGTACTTTTGATGTGATATTCTCGAATACAATTGCACCCGACCGCAACACGTCGTACAAACTAGGAATTCCTGAAAACATTATTGTAACAGTAAATATTAAGTTATAGTTTTAAGCTTTGTAAATGAACCCTGTGAATTTGTATGAAATAATATAAATTATACACATTTATTTAATGTCTCGGTGTCTGCACATTTTTAAATAAGAAAAAGGTGTTTTGTGAATCTTATATCAGTGTCTGCTTAAGCAATTGATGCTGTTCGACGATTCAGCCTATAATATCCCACTATTGGGCATAGGCCTCTTCTTCATGTAGGAGAAGGATCGGAGCTTAATCCTCCACGCTGCTCCAATGCGGGTTGGCGGATATATTCCCTACTATGAGTAACGATCGCTATCAGGTGTACATGATAACAACCGGGACCGACGGCTTAACGTGCTCTCCGAGGCACGGTGGGGTAACCCACAAGGACTGCACAAACACCCAGACCACGGCAAACATCTGTATGGTATGGCCAATACAAATATGTTGTCGTGTACGGGGATCAAACCCGCAACCGCCCGCGCAACAGCCAATCGCAATCCAGTGCTGTAACCGCTGCGCCAACGCGGCGTCTTGATGCTGTTATTATATAATATTATATTAAGGCTTTCAGTGAAGAGTATACTGCCTAATTTATAAACAAGGTCCATAAAAATAAGAAAACCTTTTAGAGAGGAATAAAACAGGTTAAAAAACAAAATGCTTGGATTAAAAAATGAACTATTACTATAAATATCCACAAATTTAACACTCACGATTATGATTCAGCTTATAGCATCCCTTTTTTTTATGTAACGATTGCTATCAGGTGTTTTGTGATAAGAACCGAGACCAAACAAAAATTATCCACGAATATCTACACAATACACACACGGTCGTCTGTTCCTAAAGTAAGCAACTTAATGCTTGTGTTATAGGTAACAGCCGACTGGTCTAGCTACATTTTTTTTTTCGATAAACATACTTATAAATAATACATATATAAATATATATTTATATTACACCCAGACTCGGGGAGGGAATCGAACCCACAACCCCCGGAGCAGAAAGCAGGGTCACTAGAAACTGCGCCAACGGGCTAGTCAAATTATAATAGAGAGTGGACCTTTTCATATGCGAGGCGCGCGTCGGGCTGCACGGGCTCGAGCGTGGCGGGGTTGTAGGGCTGGCCGTAGAGCAGCAGGCGCGCGGCGGCGGGGCGCGCGCAGGCGCGGCAGGGGCCCGCGCCCGCCGCCACGCTGAGCCCCGGCCACGTGCCCGCCGCCGCGTCCAGCGCGCGCGCCGCCGCGCCGCCCGCCACGCGCGCGCGCGTCGCCTCCGTCACCTCGTCCACCGTCTTCACGTTCGACAGGAAGTACTCGTCTGCGACGTTTACTTCTTTACAATTATATCTATTACTAGCTTCTGCGCGCGACTTCGTCCGCGTCTAATGACTCATTTTGTCATTTATAATTTGTGCGAAACTTTAACCGTTTACGCAGCGGAAGCTCTCAAAAGGAAAAAAAAACCGATTTTGAAACATTCTTCATTGGTGCTACGCTCCTATTGGTCTTAGCGTGATGATATATAGCCTATAGCCTTCCTCGACAAATGGGCTATCTAACAGTAAAATAATTTTTCAAATCGGACCAGTATATCCTGAGATTAGCGCGTTCAAACAAACAAACAAACTCTTCAGCTTTATTATATTAGTATAGATTGTCTTCAAAACACATTATTACATTGTAACTCAATGCCAAGATAATGTATAGTTTTAGATTTAAATAGAAATTAAGAATAGTATATGTAGTTGAATTGTCGTTTGTGATTTTAGGGCAAGGGTGAACAACCTTATTAATCAATGGGAAAATTTTATATTTAATTTTTTTTGGCGGGCCGCACATAGATTAACTCGTATTAATAATTTATGAAACTTTATCTCTATATATATAAAAATGAATCGCTGAATTTGTTGCTAAGCGCAAATCTCGAGATCAGCTTAACCGATTTCACTAATTCTTTTTTTATAATATTCCTTTGAGTACGAGGATGGTTGTTACGGTGAGAAAAATTTAAAAAAGTCTAAAAACAACACTTTTCTATATTCCCATACAAAAGATTCGTAATAATACTTAAAAGTCAATTTGAACTTTAAGACCATAGCATAAAGTTTAAGTGTTAGTGGAGGGGTTCCAGGAAGGATAAGTATTAAAAATTATAAAAAATTAAAGAATCGACTGTTAGGCGGTACGAAGTTCGCCGGGTCAGCTAGTTTATAATAAATATTAGAATAAAAAATATAAAAAAGTAAAGATTTCATATACAAATTTTAATGCAAGATAAAAACAAACAAGAAAAGAACAGAAAAACTAATTTACTTGAAATTTTTAATGAGAAATTTGGCACTTGGTCTATCTGAATCCAGATAGATCTAATCTATCTAGAATCCAGGTAGCCCAGATAAAAACATATAAAAATTGTATTAAAATTGTGTGAAAATTTTGGAATCCCTGTACAATACAAACCAATCGTTTTTATTTGGAATTTTCAGCAGGGAAAAGCAATGAGCAGGCGACACACGGGAAACACAAATATCTATAAATATTTGACTAGCTGCTTATCACGTTAGTGATTATTTTATATTGAAGTGCTAGCTGACCTGGCGAACATCGTACCATATTTTTTTAATTTTGCAATAAAAAATATATCGAATTCAATCAAAGATCAGAATCAATTTATTTTGGTAACTTAAAACTGAATAACACATACAATATCAAGAATGAATTCTGAAATTATATAGAAATTGGAATATTTTAAATATAAAAGTAAATTTTATTTACATTACCTTGTTCTTGAAAAATTTCCGTCAAGAAATTGGGATCCAGTGCGTGCGATATTAACGTTTGTATATATACTTCAAAATTCTCTTGATATATTTGAGTTTCTAACATTCGCTTTTCTATAAAATTACAATCGTCGAGTGGAACCTCACTTCTTACTAGTTCAACTATAGTTTCTAAATGAGATTGTGATCGAACTTTGACAGGGACTTGAGTATATAGTTTTTTATTTTCAGGATTCCATGCGGCATACTGAAACATTTATGAAAGAAAATGTTATCTATGTATACATATTTAGTATAATTATAATATAGGTTGTATGTGAGAAAAATAATCTGAATATTAAAGGACTTTCATGCTTTCTTATTTCTTCCTTACAACCATATAAAATATTAGCACTAATTTAGAAAACACTAAAATTAAAAAAATGACTTCAAAAGCAGTCACAAATCTAAATAATAATAATAATAATAAAAAAACAGTTATAAAAAAATCTAAGGGTCTGTTTCACAAGTTGTGGATAACGCGATTTGACGGATGACGGTATCCAATTGATAATAGTTTATTATGTATTATTCTTTTTAACCGACTTCCAAAAAAAGAGGAGGTTCTAATTCGATTGTATTTTTTTAAATGTATGTTAGATTAGAACTTTTGACTGGATTTCGATGAATTTTATTTTAATTGGAAGGTGTTGCGTGTCATGTGGTCCCATTTAAATTTAATTGAGATCTGACAAGTACTTTTAGAGTTATATCTAATAATGCGTATTTACGTGACTACTTTTCGTCGACCTACGTTATATTATACCGCATAACTTTTTACTCGGTGTACCGATTTTGATGATTCTTACTTTAATCGAAAGCTAATACTTGTCTTGTAGTCTTCTTTAAATTAGATCGAAAACTGATTACAACTTTTTGAGTAATCTTTAATAGCGCGTATTTACTAGACTATTTTTTCGTCTTATTACGTTGTATTACTTGTCGATGTAATTAAAGTCGGTTTTTTTTCTTTTGCGAGCAAACACAATTATTTACCATAGAATGAGATATATTGTTCGCATATATGAATCTAAAAGTTGTAGTTTATTAATTGAGCAGAAATGGGTCCTAAAGGCCTATTGTTAAAGACCATTTGTAAATTTTGTGTAGAAAAAAACGTCGTTTTTCATAAAAAAATGTTGAAATGGCGAGAAGTAAAAAAATTCTTTACAAAATGAATTAACTTATAGATTCATCTATCTATATTTATAAAAATCAATTGCTGTTCGTTAGTCTCGCTAAAACTCGAGAATGGCTGGACCGATTTGGCTGATTATGATCTTGAAATATTGGTGGAAGTTCAGGGAAGGTTTATACGGTGAGAAACATAAATAATAAGTAACGGAAAATACTAAAAACGACAGACAATTTAATTTTCCAATACAAAATGTTCCTAGCGGGGAAATTTAATGTCTTTTGTCAAAAACGTTGTCAATTGGTTGTCAAATATTTATAGGTGCGTTCAGAAAGTGTTTTGTGTATTAGTCCAGTCATTATAGTAAGTTCACCTCGGAATTCGAGATACCCAGCTGTAAGTCTGTAAATACTTGTATATTGACACCCTAAAACTTGTCTCTTAACCTACATATGGTAGGGTGTGCGCAACTATTAAATTTCAAGGTCAAAGGTCACAAAAATCGGGTTTTTGCGCTTTTTTTGTAAATATCTCATTTCCTATGGGTTTTTTGCTATTATTGTATTTATTATCAATATTGTAGAATACAAAATTCTCTACAAATTTTGAAAATTTTTCATACGGTGAACCGTTTTCGAGATAGAGGGCGGAGAGCGCGCGGTCACAGGATCACTTCAGGTCAACCGGTGCCTGCGGTCGAAAACGCGCTATATATAGAACTATCGATAAATCTCATTATAAATATTTGTCAATTTTTAATAACTATTATATTATATTTTATCATTTTTTTCCTAACCTATCCACTTTTTATTTAGTAGTAATTTATTTAACAACACTTACTTGCCCATGTAATTGCAGAATTGTTAATTTATTTATTTTATTTATTTATTTATAATAATTAAAACGGTTGACACCAGTTACATTAATTATTAACAAGAAATATAAAAACATAAACACAGCAATCAGGATACACAACAAATAGAACTAAAAACAAAACAAAAAGATTGAGAAAAAGAAAAAAAAAACAACAATCACTACAACAATTATCGACCATTCATCAATAACAATAATTTTCGACCATTCATCCGCAAACAGATCACACTCAGGGTATGCATCCAGAAGAGCGTTGAGCGTGGCGAGAATGCGGGGAATAGGCGAGTTCGCTCTCGCGACAGTACGCGCTGGAGGTACGGCAAACAGTTTATGGTGGCGGAACTGAAGGTAGTTGTGTGGGACAGCGAATCGACACAGCCCGTCACTCAGGTCTGGGGCATCAATCCTACCACGGAATACTTTGCACGCTGTGATCAACTGACGGTGCAACCGTCGGACCTCCAAAGAATTATAAGTAATTTAGGGAACCCAATAGAAAGTTTGTTGGATACAAGTAGGGATAGTATCCATTAACACGCTTGTATAAGTATCGCAGGAAGGTCTTTTGTGCCTTTTCTAGCAGGAGATTGTAGGTGCTATGGTAGGGATTCCATACACAGGCACTTGTTTCCAGTTTGGATCGTACGAGTGCATTGAATATCAGCCGCAACACGCTAATGGAATCGAAGTCGTTTGTACTTCTAAGCACAAACCCAAGGCGCTTATGGGATTCTTTCACTAAGGCCATCACATGGTCGTGGAATGTCAGTTTCGCGTCGAATAGAACCCCAAGATCCTTAATGGTGTCTGCCCTGGTCATTACATGATTGTTAATCTTGTAATCAAACTTTAGGGGATCCCGCATCCGACCGAATGTCATCGTGTAACATTTATTCGTGTTAAATTCCATTTTGTTCCTGTTACTCCATTTACTTAATGAAAATATAGGGATTATATTTGAATTTTAACCTTATTAATATTAATAGCTTCTTACATGATGAAAAAAAAATATATGAATTAATCTTTTTATTAAAAAACTAGCTTCTGCGCGCGACTTCGTCGGCGTGGACTCCGCTCCTATTGGTCTTAGCGTGATGATATATAGCCTATAGCCTTCCTCGATAAATGGGCTATCCAACACTGAAAGAATTTTTCAAATCGGTCCAGTAGATCCTGAGATTAGCGCGTTCAAACAAACAAACAAACAAACAAACAAACAATCAAACAAACTCTTCAGCTTTATTATATTAGTATAGATATCATTCAATACATTTATTTTTATTAAAATACCAAGCTTTTGATAGAATATTAGCCTGTGCATCACGGAAAGAAATGATTGTGAAAGCTCCAACTTTCTTCGTAATGAGGATATCGGTAAAGTACTTCTGTAATACAGAAGTAACAGACACAGAAGTTCTGTTGTAGTCTTGTAATGATAGTTTTATCATCTGGCACATACCATGTCAAGACATCTTTAAGCTCTTTTAGTGTGAATTGAGAATCATTATTATTTTTGATGTAATTGAAAATCTCTAACATAGCTTCTGTAACTTGATTATCTTGACGAGCTTTCTCAAGAGGCGATGATGATGATGATTTATTTGAAAATTTTGTAAAGCAAGCAGCATGGTACTTCGCTTCAACAGCGATCAAATCATACTGTAAAATTATACGACTTTTCATCAATTCTCCGAAATCATCCCAACGTTCCTCTGCTCTTTTGATAACAGTATCTTTGAACTCAAGAGTACTCACATTTTTTATCTTCCGCCTGTATTTTTCTCTTTTCTTTTTCTCTGCAGCCTCATTAGCAACTTCGCCACAAAATAGACATTGATTCTTAAAATCAAACACTTCACCTCGTTTTTTACGGAGTACTAATGGAGAAGTTAAAGTTTCTCCTTCTTCTTATTTCCGTTTTGCTGCTTGGATACAGTTTTTACTAATGTAAACACTTCGGCACTTTTAAATAATAAATTTTCTGTAACCGCGCGCTCTCCGCCCTCTATCTCGAAAACGGTTCACCGTATGAAAAATTTTTTTAAACAAAATTTGTAGAGATTTTTGTATTCTACAATATTGATAATAAATACAAATAGCAAAAAACCCATAGGAAATGAGACCTTTACAAAAAAAGCGCAAAAAAACGATTTTTGTGACTTTTGACCTTGAAATTTAATAGTTGCGTACACCCTACCATATGTAGGTTTTGAGACAAGTTTTAGGTTAGGGTGTCAATATACAAGTATTTACAGACTTACAGCTGGGTATCTCGAATTCCGAGATTCTTACCCAATTTAAGCTTAATTGACTGGACTATATATTTTTCACAAATATACGTAGGTGATACGAAGTTCACCGGGTCATCTAGTAGAAAATAAAAAGAAATCTGTAAAACTCGTTACAAAATTAATAAGAATAAGAATTAGATCTTTCTCTAATTTCATTTTTAATAGAGTACACTTTTATTGTCCAAGTAGTTGAAATACTATAATTTCTTGAAAAAATATTGTCAGCCCGCAGTAGGTTTGTGACTTACTAAATTTTATGCAATAACCTGATAAAATCTCTTTTGTATAATATGTATTATATCAAAAAATTTGTTATTACAAAATCCATTTTAGAACCTGTAAAAATAACTGGTAAAGATGGTCAGAAAAATAGTAAACAATCTATCTATAAAGAAAAGTCCTTACCGTTGATATATTTCTATATAATACTTTCCCATTTTCATCGAATGGTTCATACTTTTGCAATAGCGTTTTACCATCCACTCTCCATATTGCTGGCCACATCTCATTTAACTCACTTTTTATCGCAACAAACTCTCCCGACTGTTAAATTAAAAAATTATATATTTAATAATTTTAATAAAAACAGTTTGAAAACATTAGTACTCCTCTAATACCCCAATGTTATCAAGATATAGCAGCTGTAAATATGTATGTATGCAGTTATGCACCTTTTATGCACAATAACTTGGTTGTAATTAAGAAAAATAAAATATTTTCTTTATACCAGTTTTTATCAGAATCTAAATTATAGATTTTAATCATGACGCAATAAATTGGATTTCACAATGAATAATTTTCTTTCCAACATTGTAAATGTTAATGGAAGATCAATATATTTAAATAAGCCAATGACTAACCGAATATGTACGCTTCTAGGCACGTCATAGCTAAACCAAAATAAATTTTAAAAAAATATTCCTAAAAAGGTAACTGACGATAATATATTATTTTGTTACATAAAAAGCAGTGATGTAACGGATAGCAGTTTGGCCGGATACCGGATAGCCGGATATCCGGCCAACCGTGTGGCCGGATAGCCGGATATCCGGCGGGACTTAGCTGTTTGATATATCGCGCACACACACACTAAACGAAAACAAAACGATACTAAGACTAAATACTTTTTCTTTCCATTACATTCATTTACTATTGTGTGATTAAAAATTTACAACTAAAACTAATTATATTTCTTAAGTGATACTAAGACTAACTAAATAAAGCAAATAATTACTTATATATATATATATATATATATTTTATCCAGGTTACAGGTATCGGATATCCGTTTCATCTTTACTTAAAATATATGTGGTCAAGGTTGTCTGGTAGAAATCGCTTACCTAGCGTTAGGACCGCCTTTGTGCATAATATTATTTTGTAAGTTTTATTTTTTGTATACCTACATATGTATGTAAGCTTGTGTGCACAATAAAGTATATTTATCTTATCTTTATCTTATAATTATGTGACGTATACTGAACAAAGCCGCGTTGGCGCAACGGTCACAGCACTGGATTGTGCTTGTTGCGCTGGCTGTTGCGGGTTCGATCCCCACACATGACAAACATTTGTATTGGCCATGCAGATGCTTGCCGTAATCTAGGTGTTTGTGCAGTCCTTGTAGGTCTCCCCACCGTGCCTCGTAGAGCACGTTAAGTCGTCGGTCCCGGTTGTTATCATGTACATCTGATAGCGATCGTTACTCATAGTAGGGAATATATCCGCCATCCCACATTGGAGCAGCGTGGTGTATTAAGCTCTGATCCTTCTCCTACATAGGGGAAGAGGCCTATTCCCAACAGTGGGATATTACAGGCTGAAAAAAAAACTGAATTACTATCCGGTATCCGGCCGGATATTGAATTACTATCCGGTATCCGGCCGGATAGTGAAAACAAGGCCGGATAGGCCGGATACCGGATAGTTGCCGGATATCCGTTTCATCTCTAATAAAAAGCCTCAGCAACAAAAATGTTGTTATTTAAAAGAACATCGACTCTCAGTAATCTCTACAGTGACAGTCAAATTAAAAACTTAAAATTAGTCCGGTCAATTTAGACATCCAATGTTACAATAATTCACACTTGGCTGAAAATTGGTAGGATTGTTCAAAACACTATGTATAAATGAAATGTGAAAAGTCCTCATCGATCCGGCAACTGGAAAAAAATGTATTCGGGGTCAAAGGTCACAAAAAGGGGGGTTTTCGCGATTTTCAGCAAAACGGTAAGTTTTATCATAAAATTAGCTCAGACAAAAATTTTAGATCTGATAATTATTTATAAAAAGTGTCTAAATACTTTTTTCGAGCCACCGTTTTTGAGATATAACGATTCAAAAAGTTGAAAGAGTTGTAATCGTCATAAAATGCACAAACACATGAATGTTACTTCAGAACTTTTGACTGGTTAGACCGATTTCGATGATTTTTTTAAATCGAAAGATTTTGCGTGTCATTTGATCCTATTTAAATTTAATTGAGATCTGACAAGTAATTTTTGAGTTATATCCAATAATGCCTATTTACCTGACTAGTTTTTCATCGACCTACGTTGTATTAAACCGTATAACTTTTTACTGGGTTTACCGATTTTAATGATTCTTACTTTAATCGAAAGCTAATGCTTGTCATGTAGTTTCATTTAAATTTGATCGAGATGCGATTAGTATTTTTTGAGTAATCTTTGATAACGCGTATTTCCATGACTGTTTTTTCGTCTACTTATGTTGTATTACTTGTCGATGTAATTGAAGTCGGTTTTTTTTCGTTTGCAAGCAAACAATTATAATTTCTTTTATTTAAGCAGCAAACCCCCTATTTTTTTTTTTTTTTTTTAACATGTGCATATTATGACGATTTCCACTCTTTCAACTTTTTGAATCGTTATATCTCAAAAATGGTGGCTCTTAGGAAAAAAGTATATGGACATTTTTTATAGTTAATTATCTGATCTAAAATTTTTGTCTAAGCTAATTTTATGATAAAACTTACCGTTTTGTTGAAAATCGCGAAGAACCAGTTTTTATGACCTTTGAACCCGAATAATTTTTTTTCCAGGTGTCGGATCGATGAGGACTTTTCACATTTCATTTGGAATAGTTTTTTGAACAATCCTACCAATTTTCAGGCAAGTGTGAATTATTGTAACCTTAACCCTATTATTTGGTCTAATTTGACGGGACTAAATATAATTATTTAAAATAATAATTTATAATAACCTGATAGGGCATTTCTTCAATAGGTCTATTATTATCTATTTGCCCCGAGCTTGATACTTGTTGATGCGATTTTATATGGTGCAATTTTCTGTTTGAATTAGCATCGTTTTCTGCAGTTCCGTATGCACTGTAACCCAATCCAGTTGCGTGTGCATTAACTAAAATATTAAAACTGATTAATCACAATTCAATTAAAGAAATCAACATAATTATGCATGATAATTTACATTACCTTATTCTTCACAACAAACAACGCAATTTTCTTTTTTTTTATTATTAATTTGAATGAATTTATTTTTTTTTTTCGAAAAATTGTAGGGATTATAAACGGTCGGGAAAGGGATAGCCAAATGATTTTCACCACCGCGATAACATGTACATATTATAGTTTTATAGATACTATGTAACCTTTATGAGAATTAGATTACAATTAAAGAATATTACAATAATTAAGTATGAACATGTTATCCCTATTTGGCGAAGTGAGGGGTGCTACCAGGAATAATTACAAACTAAAATTATTTAACACATATCAGTAATATACTCGCGTTTATTTTAGGTCTTCTCCTATTATACAAAATTATTTACATAAAATATTGAGAATTGTGCATAACCAAATAACAATTAAATAGAAATACAAAAACTTATATTCAGGGCATGGCCGCCCAATACATTTCTTGCACTAACTTACAGCTGTCAAATGTATTAATATTATGCATTTCATCTTACAATATAAAATCACTTTCGGCTAACATCAAAGTATACGAATACACTATCATAAGTACCAACTAAAATCAAATACTGTAAAATACAATACACTGTTAAGTATATACAATGGACATCACTGGTGTCAATCCCATAAAAAAATATACCACAATTTTGGAATTATTAATGGTAGCACCCCTTCAATAGCGAGTATGACAAGAGTCACAAATTCTACAATTTACAATAAAATGGCACTAATAATGTGTCATCAACAATAAAGTCTGTGAAATCTTGTTACAGGCTAACCCTAAAATATCGACCTCTTCTAAGATAGGTACATCACATTTTCATTATAGAAATTATTTACAGTAAATAATAGTAGATTTTATCTAATAAAAATTTACATATCACAGTTAAAATGTAACAAGTTTTCACGGGCCGCCTCCGAGGCGGCTAGCTTGCTCCTGTCATACAAGCTTCAGGGCTAGCTCTTCACCATCGCGCTCTACTTCTCAAGTGGAAATCGAGCAAGTTGAACGCACCTTCATCGGGCTGGTGCTGGTAATAGTACTGCTGCTGCGGCGGCGGCGCGGCGGGCGGCGCGGGCGCGCGCGGCTTCTTGGGCGCGGCCGGCAGCGGCGCCACGGCGGCCGCCGGCGGCTTGCCCATGCCCGCGCGCCCCTTCTTGCCCTTGTCGCTCAGCGGCGTGCTGGGCACGTTCAGCACCGGCTTGTTCAGCCGCCGCGCCTCCTCGTCCGCGTCGTACGCCGACTCCTCCGAGCCGTCGTACTTTCTTTTTCTATCTTTGTTTAGATTGTAGTAGCGAGGGTCGTCTAGCTCGACGTTCTTCGCTTGCGAGCCGAGTACATTCGGCGGCACGCCGTGCAATTGGTTCGCGCCGAGCAGACCCGACGAGCTCATGTTCGCCGAGGAGCTCATGACGGGATTGCTCAGAGACATACCTGCGTTTAGTGCGTTATTGGAAGCCATCGCGCCGTTGGTACTCTGTTGAGCGGTATTTGTCTCACACTGACTCTTATTGAGGTCGTTAGTGTATACTTTGTTCGTGGTACTGTTCGTGGTTCGCGACCAAGTCGACTTTCTGGCGCCTCTGCCGGCAGGCGGAGGAGATGTATCACGCTCTCCTTGTAAAAATTTCAAATAAGAAGCCATGAAACCTGAACCTGGGCCCGTGACAGGAACGTTAAACTTTTTTTCCATTATTTTTGAAGTAGCGTCTTGGGAAGTGCTGTTAATGTTCTGCTGCTGTGAAGAGGGTGCTACCGATGATGCAGTATTTGCTCGTTGTTCTGCAAGGAAACCAAGTTCTTCTTCTATATTAGGTACTACCACCTTAGGCTGTTCCTCTTCACGAGTTTCTGGTGTTGAAAAAGATGATGAGGAAGCCGAAGGTGGAGTCTCGCTAAACGATGATAACGGTGTTAACTCCACAGAGGATTGGAAATCAGGATGAGGACCTAGATGGAAAGGGGGGAAATATGTGAGTGCATGTCCATGTTGCATTGCTAGAGCCTGATGTTGGTTAGCAAAATTTGTAGCATGGAGGGGCGCTTGAGAGCCAAAGGCAGATGTGCCAGGAAACATTTTCGGGGGTGGAGGTGGAAGATTCCACCTTTCGAAATCTAAGTAACCATTTTGCTGTTGATTACTAGTTGAACTATGAGCTGGAGGAGGTATTCTACTTGCCAAGTAATCAGCCATCACAGCATTCGAGATTTCATTTATATTTGTATGAGGAGATTTTTCTGTACTTTTTCGACGGGTAACAGCTTTACTAGTCACTGGTATACTGGATAACGGAGTTTGACTCTTAGAAGCTTTAACTTCTAGTAATTGGCAACTCTGTTGTAAGTTTTGTAAATTTTTCACTATACTCATGGGATCACCACGACAACTGGAAAGATCTTGCAAAGCTACATTACTACCATCAATATAGGGGTGTTGGTGTTTGTCAGATAAACTTAAGGTTCTCTCAGTGGAATTTTGAGATTGAGTAGTTGACTTTTCATGAGTATTGCTTTCAGATAAAGCATTATTATAATTACTAGAATTGGTACTATTGCCATTACTACTGAATTTTCTGTTTGACTGTCTTTCGCTATCCCAACAACTTTGGCTAGAATTTTGATTACGGTCATATCTATTTTCACTAAAAGATTTACTTTGTTCTATACCTAAAGCTCTGGTTATTACAGAAGGATATGCCACTTGACTATTTTGCGAAGGAGGCCTTGAAATAGAAGCATCAAGTGGTGATCTTGGAGCTGCATTGTTTACTTTACTATAATGGTCTCCATGCTGCTGTGGGGAATTTATAGAATTCATAGGGCTATGATACATGGGATAAGCTGGACTAGAACCATGTCCCAATGGTGAAGTTTCAGGGGCTGTTTGTAAAGGACTTTGCCTTCTGGCTACAACAACACTACAGTCTGGACCATTTTGAGAACTACTACTAGAATAACCTGTATCTGTACTAGAGCTACTTTTTGCTCGAACATGATACTCAGACTCCACATTATTACCACTTTGATAATGTCTAAAACTAGAACTCTGGGAAGATGAATATTGAGTAGAACCAATTCTATTTGATTTTGAAGAGCTTCCGCTACTTCCACTATAGTTCATCCTTCCAGGAGCATCCATAATAGAGTAACTTATAGGAGAAGATTGGGGTTGGAGTTTATCATTTGATTCACAACTTTTTCTCTGTTCACTGCCGAGTTCAGGATATACTTTACTTTGTGCTTTTGTCTGTACCTGTGGAGGTTTAGATGTGGGTGATACAAAACCACTACTACTACCGGTCAAGCTACGAGAGTTCTTTTCATTAGAGGCAGCTTTAGGGGACTGGGAATTATAAATTGATGCTGAAGGTCGTGTGGGTGTTGTAGAGGAAGAACGGTAATCTTTACTGGGTGGTGTAGAGGAAGAGGTTACTGATGGAGTTGACACAATACACGATTGCTGAGAGTGAGAAGTGTTACTTGCAGAACTTGAATAGGACTTACTTCCTGCATAATCCTGCTGTGATGACAGTTGACCACTTTTTGCACCACTTGTAGTGTATGAACTATCAGTCTGATTTCCAAAAGATGAAGGTGATTGAAAAAAAGTTGATGATGAAGATGACGCAGGTTGTTTAGATACAGCGGCTGGTGAGCCAGACCTATTTGTTTGTTTACCAGTGCTGGAAATTTGAGAGTTGAGGTGATTGTTAAGAGATTGTGCAGCAGCAAAGTGAGCATTAAAGTTCTCATATGTTGCTGATGCCTTTGTTGTTGCAGGACTCGGGGAAGAGGGCACAACACTTTCATGAGGTAGAATTCCAAACGGACTGGGAAGTTGATTATTTCCTTGCCAACTTAATCCTGCTGTACTGCCCGGAGTAGAGGGTTGATCGAAAAATGAAGATCCTTGTGCAGCTAGAGTTTGATGTGAATAACTTTCTCTTAATGATGAGATTTCAGATTCAACTGAGGACTGTTTTGATGCTACAGCCGCTTGAGCTTGTGCAATCACTTGGCGGTGTTGAGCTTGAAGTGATGAACTATAATGAGCTGGTTTCGGGTTTGCATGATGAAATAAAGGTGAGAATACTGCATCATATCCCACAGCTGGTGGAGAGAGAAATCCGCCAGGATTAAAAGGTGAAGCAGTCGATGACCCTAATTGGCCTGCTAATGATGCTGTCGTATGAGCTGCTTGAAGAAGTAATTGGCTTGTTGTAGAAGGCACTGTTTGGCTGCCCAGTCCAGTACCACCACTTGCTAGATGGTGATGGAAATCCCCACTTGCAGCACCAGCTTGTACTCCTGCTAGCCGATTGTACGAAGCATATGCTGACCATGGTCCTACTGGATCCATTACCACCTTCGTGTTACTTTGTGTTGTGTCAATTTATGTAAATTATTAATAAAAATCCACACTTTCATCCATAATTTGACTTACACACGATTATTTATTAACTACCACTAAATTGGAGCACTTGAAGTCATATTTAATAAGTCAATTATTCTTCATAAGCAGATAAATCTCCTGAAACGAAAAAAAAAACAACATTAGTATTCGACTTCGGTCTATGACGAATTCATATGAGACGCATATTTATGTTTCTGTACTGTATCAAGTTATTTAATGTTTGCAAAAAAAGCTTTAGTAATTTTAAAATAAACGAAATTGATTACAATAGCTTCCAATAAAAACATTTAACGAAATAAAAATAATGCGCCGCTCAAAGACGGTAGCGTCAATATGTTTGAACAATACGAAAAGATTTTACCAAAGTTAGTTAAACAAATTTCAGCATAATTGGAATATAACATACCATCGCATTAGTTTGGAATAACCATTTATCAATGTGGTTTCAGAGGACGCTCACACGACAGATAACATCATAAATATGGCCTCGACTCTTCGAGTGCTCGTTGAGACGGGTTTTGTCTATTGTGAAATTATGACCACTTAAATTGTATTATATGTTACACACAACTATACACTAAGTAAAATATACTTTGTCGCAAGTCTTCTTTTCTTTGTTTAGGGATATTATTGTTTCAGCAAAGCAATTACTTTATTTACAATTGGAAATACGACAACGTTTCGCCTTTCACATTAATCGCCGCCATCTTACTTGTCGAATGTTGAAAGAACGACCGCACAAGTCGCACAACAAGCGATCTAGCGCCATCTATACAATAGCTCAAACAACATTTTTTTTTAATTTTTTTTTAAATCATATTATTTTGTATTTTTATCAAAAAAATGTATATTAAAATTGTGGGATTAAAATTTTATTAAACACTTTTTTGTTTACTAAAAAAAATTGAAATTCTATTTATTTTTTAATTCAAGACGGTTAATCATTGCTAAAAGTCGATTTTTCGACTCTTGTCGACTTAAAAAAAAAAAGAACCATAACTATTTATAACCAATGGTGAAGGATATTTTACAAGTTTTATATTTCTTTATTTTTAATAAGCGACTTATTTATCGGTTGCACATTTTATTTAAAATACTCTCTACTCTCTATTTAAAATACTCGCCTGGCTCATGTCTGGCTAATGCGCTTATTAGGGTACTTTCCGTAGTGAAAAATAAATTATAAATTTTGATAAAAATTAAAATTTATACAGAAATACACCTAAATATTCTGATTTAGAATCATAAAAGCACATTATTGATTTATTATATTGAAATTAAAAGTCGTATATTTTAATCTGTATATCACGTGACCTAAAACACGAGCCGCCATGGTGTGACGTCATACGGGCAATAACAAAGTTCTGTCAGTGCTGTCAACAGCTAGTGTACATACTAATATCTATCAATTTTAACTTCAAGGAGGAATAGTTGTGTTCTTTCGTATAATAGCACTTCATATCTTGTTCCAACTGAAACAATATGCATTCATTACTAATTTGTTGATGGCTGTCATAGTAATTGTAGGTTATGTTACTCTCTTACTTACGTCATACACTTTTGTTATTGCCCATATTACGTCACCAAAATGGCTGTAGCGTTTTCGCGGTAATAAAAAAGGTTTAAAATTTAATTTAATTTTATGGCATGAAAACGTGTTTATTTTGCCAAAATATATTTTTTTTGTGGCTTTTTATTAGAAAATCAACATTTTGAAGTACTTTTTCAAACATAGTAGAATACCCTACGGCCACCAGTGTTGCCAACTCTTGAAAAAATATTTGCTATAAATTTTTTAACAAAATTCCCTAACTTAAAAACAAAACCTCCGAAAGGCCTAAACCTTAAATTGAAATTATTAAAAAAGAAGTTGTTTTATTTTTTATTTTTTTCTTTCAAAGACTTTTAAAATAGAAAATAAATTATTTCGTATTCCTTGCTTTAGTATGTTCATTGAACATGTTCTTTTAAAAATTAATAGTTGAGGAATTGTTATTTTTGAGAGTTTTTGAAGTGAAACTTCTTTAGAATCGTTGTGATTTCAAACCGGATGCAACGTAAAAATGACAGGGAAGGGCGCGCCGCACTGCACGCCGCTTATTTTAAACTAGTTTTTTTTTATTAGTTTGCCAAAGAAGTTTCACTTATATCGTGTGTGAATCGCAACAAACCTTTTTATATTAAAATATATTATGTTCTGACGAATTAAAAATTCCCAAATACCCTTAAAAAATTATCACCTAAACCTTTCCCGCTATTTGCAAGATATTTAGTTTATTTATTTTATTTTGTTATTTTATTTTATTTATTAATTTATTATTATATCCCTAAATTTAGCGGAAAATCACCAAAGTTGGCAACATCCTTGCTTCTGAATTCAAAACACTGACTAGCTGAATGCGATTACTCTTCCTTCCTAAATTTAGAAGTTCTAAATTCAGAACTTCTAAGTTTAGGAAGGTGTAATAAGTGTATAATGAAAGTAGATATTTACGTCCATGCTACAGACTTAATTTAAAAAGGATGCATAAAAATCGAGTATCTACTTTCGTTAGCCAGACTATACAAACCATATACAAACAATACGACACGACAACATTTGTATTGGCCATACAGATGTTTGCCGTGGTCTGGGTGTTTGTGCAGTCCTTGTGGGTCTCCCCACCGTACCTCGGAGAGCACGTTAAGCCGTCGGTCCCGGTTGTTATCATGTACATCTGATAGCGATCGTTACTCATAGTAGGGAATATCCGCCAACCCGCATTGGAGCAGCGTGGTGGATTAAGCTCCGATCCTTCTAATACATAGGGAAGAGGCCTATGCCCAACAGTGGGATATTACGGGCTGAATCGTGATACAAACTATACTACCATCCATATTATTTTGTGTTGTTTAAAAAAAGTCGAAGTCATAATAATTATGGAAGTCATCGAGTGAGAATCGATTTTAATCGACTCGAGACAAGTTCAACTCGATTATAAAAAGTCGATTATTTTCATGAAAAGATCGATTCTTGACTAAAGTCAGAGTCGACTTTTCTCATACTTTCCTACAGGGCTTGGAATACCGTTAAAAATTCGGTAACGTTAATTTGTCCCGGCCGGCTTAACTTTTAAAGTAACGATACCTAAATTACCGTTATTTTTCAGTCATTTTACCGTTATATTTTTTACCGGTAAAAACTCATTTAACGTTATTTTTAACGTTACTTATCCATACCGTTACCATTAATAGGGGATCGGACAGTAATCAGATTAAAATCTATAATGTACTTAGATAAAATAAATATACTGTTTTATGATTATTTATCGAATTATAATTTAACTAGCTTCTGCGCGCGACTTCGTCGGCGTTTACTCCGCTCCTATTGGTTTTAGCGTGATGGTACATAGCCTATAACCTTCCTCGATAAATGGGCTATCTAACACTGAAAGAATTTTTTAAATCGGCCCAGTAGTTCCAGAGATTATCGCGTTCAAACAAACAAACAAACAAACAACCAAACAAACAACCAAACAAACAAACTCTTCAGCTTTATATATTAGTATAGATATAATTCATTTAAATATCTTTAAATGAAGAAATAAAATGTTGTTATTTACAGTATTATTAAGTGTGGTTCTTCCTGACAAGTCTGGGTAGGGCCTGTCTCGGTGCGGTTATCCAGGCTATGCCTGCTTGCCCGGGCTTATCCTCTCCGGCAGTACCCCCTGCCGGGTGCTTTGTTTTCGGTCCAATGGGCCGAGGATACGTCCACCAAAGTGAGCGTTACCCTATGGGCTTGTCATTGTATATTAATCTGTACTAACACTAACTAAAGTGCGTGACGTCATTTGTCGGTACAAGCTACAGAGTACTTTAGGAAAGAGCAAGTATTGACTGCACTGGTTTTTCTATCCGTATATTCAACGTACTCTGTGCTTTATATACTCTTTGTTTATTACCTCCAGATGACGTCACGCGCTGTCAGATGTCATAACGTGGCGTTTAGGCGGGATTTTTAAACAAACAATATTAAAACATGATTTTGAGTAATTAAAAGGCTGTAAATTAATAAAATTTTATTTTTATGGGTATAAGTATCCATAAAGATTAATTTAAAACGCTTTTTGAAAATTTGTCCGATCCCCTAATAGGGGATCGGCTACTGTTAACGTTATAGGATAACAGATATGTTATTAACCCCCGCAACCCCTTCTTGTGGGTGGAATTTTGTAAAATCCGTTCTTAGCTGACCTCTACTTAATGTATGTATGTTTTGGGCATAACTTAACGTCGTTTAAGAACCGATTTTGATAATTCTTTTTTTGTTGGAAAGGAGATATCCCAACTTAGGTACCGTGATAAGGAAACCAGGACCTGATGATGATGATGAATCCCAGAGAAATCGAGGGGAACACTCAAAAATCGTAGTGACAACTAGTGCGTTTGTTATTTTTTTTGTCGGCTTACGTATTACTTGTCGATGTAATTGAAGTCGGTTTTTTTTTTCGTTTGCGAGTAAACACAATTATACATATCATTTTAGTTCGATTTCAGTTAACTCCCCGTTATTCATACTGGAAGTTGACCAAAACTCTAATGAGGCTTATACTCTCAAAAAAAAATTTCAAATCGTCGGCTGTGCCATTTCCGTTTTTTCAATCGAAGCAGCGTAATCAACTCTATTTTAATTATAATTAGTTAAATCCCACGGAAAGTTAAAAAAGTAGATATATTTTACTTACATTCTTAATTCCTGCACTGATATGCTCGTTTGAGCTCTCAAGTTGGCGGGCGAAAATCAATTTTTTGCAACTTTTGTTACACTTCTGACATATTGTGTAGGCACTTTGTATGCACGCAATTTTTTTTTTAAATAATTTTGATATGATGCATGATGTAAATAAAGCACCAACGCCAGTAAATTGAATTTAAAATGATTCTAATGCGATGTTTAAAAATCAGATATCTACTGATTACTTAAATATGTTCAACAATATTAGTAGGTATTTCTATTTCAAATGTATTAAAAAAGTCAAAAAGACTTAAGTACCTAATTAATTGCAATATGAAAGTAATGTTTTTATAGGAAATAATAAAACAATAGCTGGTTTAACACGTTTATTTCGATTAGATTATCTAGAAATGCCTGTTAAATTACTTGGTTTTCATATAAGTACAAATTAACATTCAAAACATAGTGAAACTTCTTCAGGCGCATGAGGGGTAAAATTTGAGCGACCGGTAACGCGGCAGCGTCATGACGTTCAGTACTTGGATGGGTGACCGCTTTTTCTTTCAACTAGTTTTTTTTGTAGTTATTTTAAATTCTTTTCTTTTTTTTTTATTTTTTGAATTAGTTTGCCAAAGAAGTTTCACTTCTGACGTGCGTACTGATGTACTTTGTACGCACTCTTTTTTTTCGGATTGTGTACCAAATAATGACATCGATAACTTGTTTTACTATATAGGTACATACTTTGTAAAGTTTGTAGTGCATCTATTAAACATATAATAAAATGATAGGAAAGTCAATGTATGTCCGGGATAAACTCAAAAAGTACTGCATGGATTTACTTCAAATTTGGCACGAATATTATAAAGAAGTCGGCTCAGAATATAGGCTACATATTATCACGCTATCACCTACGGGGGACGAGCAGTGAATGCACGCAGACGACGTCGCGGGCAGCAGCTATTTGTAAATAATATAATGAAATAGATTTAATATGTTCTAAAATGATATTTGCGTATACAATGAATATTTTTGAAATCGTTTCAGTTTATTGTACGAAGCATGCTTCTATTCAGTATTATTTTATTTTGCTTGGTTGTAATCTAGTCTGCTATTAAGACCCAGAGCCTGAGCTGAAGGGTCAGACTCGCATTTCATAAAAGCTGAAAATTTCTCAGTGCATGCTCCCAACATCGATAGATGCAATAGCCAGTTTAACTCATGGTTACTTTTAAATAAATAAATAAATTTAAATATCATATAACATAAACACACGGTCGTCTGTTCCTATGGTAATCAACTTAACCTTTTGAACGCCAAAGTCACATATACGTGACAAGCACTTGCGAGCTCTGTGCGCCAACGACGTCTAAGGCTAAGAACTCACGGAGCGATTTTCGCCCGCAACCGCCGCGGTCGTGGATCTAGCAGTGCAAACTTAGCACCTCATCGATGGAATTTTGGGTCGAAAATAACCTTAATCGATAGGTCTACGTTAGGTCCGTATAGGTCCACTAAATTTTTCGTTAGGTCCGCTATAGTTTTTTGATAAATATTTTTTTAAATTTAGGTAAAAAAAAATGCATATTTAGCACCCCATCCACGGATTTTTAAAATCAAAATGACTTTAATCGATAGGTCTACGTTAGGTCCGTATAGGTCCACAATAATTTTTGCTAGGTACCCCATAGTTTTTTAACTGCTAAAATACGAATTTTTTTTCCAAAATTTTAAAAATTATTTATAAAAAAACTAAAGAGGACTTAACGAAAAATTTCGTGGACCTATACGGACCTAACGTAGACTTATCGATTAAGGTAATTTTGATTTCAAAAATCCTTAGATGGGGTGCTAAAATTGCATATTTTATTTAACAAATTAAAAAAATTATTTATTAAATAACTATAGGGGACCTAACAAAAATTATTATGGACCTATACGGACCTAACGTAGACCTATCGATTAAGGTCATTTTGATTTTAAAAATCCTTGGATGGGGTGCTAAAATTGCTTTTTCTTTACCTAAATTAAAAAAAATTATTTATTAAAAAACTATAGCGGATCTAACGAAAAATTTACTGGACCTATACGGACCTAACGTAGAACTATCGATTAAGGTAATTTTAATTTCAAAAATCCATAGATGGGGTGCTAAAATTGCATATTTTTTTACCAAAATTAAAAAAAAAATTATTTATTAAAAAACTATAAGGGACCTAACAAAAATTATTGTGGACCTATACGGACCTAACGTAGACCTATCGATTAAGGTCATTTTGGTTTTAAAAATCCTTGGATGGGGTGCTAAAATTGCACTTTTTTTAACCTAAATTTAAAAAATTATTTATTAAAAAACTATACCGGACCTAACGAAAAATTTAGTGGACCTATACGGACCTAACGTAGACCTATCGATTAAGGTCATTTTCGACCCAAAATTCCATCGATGAGGTGCTAAGTTTGCACTGCTCGTGGATCTGCGGTTTTATTTCAAAACTCACGAGACCGGTTATTCGCGCGGTTACGCGGCCGCCTCGGTTGCGATCATCGCCCGCAAACGTGGCGGGCGATGATCGCAATATTGCAAGACACTGATGCAAAATGGCCGGATCTCTGTACCTCCCACCGCGCCGCCCGCCGGCCCCCGCGGTCGCCCGCCAACCGATCGCAAAGCGCGCGGGCGCCACCCGCCGAGGCTGCGGGTAACCGCGGCCCGCGCGATTCTACTAGTTGCCCGCCGGTACAGCGGGAGCCGCACACAACCGCGTACACCGCGGGCGTAAAACGCGTCGTGAAATGTGCTTTAATTTTTTATATAAATATTTGCATTCTACAGAAGCTGCGGGCCCGCAACCGCAGCGGACGCGGGCGAAAATCGCTCCGTGAGTTCTTAGCCTATAGGTGACAAAAAACCCGGACCACCAAAATATTAAATAAAATTATTAAAAAAATATTTTTAGTATTTTAATTCAACATCTCTCAAAATAGAATATCCCAGCAACATTTGAGTATAAAAATTTTCCCATTAAAAAACAATGTTTTATCAACACGCGAAACTCGTTTTTTTCCATTGTATCGAAATAAAATTACAACCGTAGCGTCACTTAAATGTTTCAAAATCAATAATTTTATTGTTCCATTTTTAAAAATTTGACACATATTCTTGTATTGATAGCCAGTACTTTTTAAAAATCAAAAGAGTTTTTAATATATGCGCCATTTCCAGGTTAGTCTCGGGACTTATTGAACGATCTAGTACGACAACATTTGTATTGGCCATACAGATGTTTGCCGTGGTCTGGGTGTTTGTGCAGTCCTTGTGGGTCTCCCCACCGTGCCTCGGAGAGTACGTTAAGCCGTCGGTCCCGGTTTTATCATGTACACCTGATAGCGATCGATACTCACAGTAGGGAATATATCCGCCAACCCGCATTGGAGCAGCGGGGTGGATTAAGCTCTGATCCTTCTCCTACATGAGAGAAGAGGCCTATGCCCAACAGTGGGATATTACAGGCTGAAGCGTTGTAGGTACCCAAGTGACACGTATGAAGATTGAAGATCAGTTTTATACTATGACGTAAGTTTAGTTACAAAAATTTGTGGCTCTGGTGAACGTGATATCTATTATTTCGAACAAAATGTTAAATAATTACGCATTAAGAAATGACGTTACTTGGTTGCCACTTTGTACGTCTTTGATACACTGGTGTAATGACGGTTTAAGTAACCATGAGTTAAACTTCATATTTGGCCATTGCTTCAACCTGTGTTGGGAGCATGCGCTGAGAAACTTTCAGCTTATATAAAATGACGAAGGTCTAGCCTTCACGGGCTCTTAGGTTAATTCTTTTTAATTTGGTTGCTTTTAAAAATAAGGTGTAATAGGGGAATAGCTACCTTTAGAAGCGTACCTTATAATATTTCTTTTCGCTAAAGTAAAAAAGTAGGTATGAGGGTTTACACGTACCTATGTATGTATTAACCCACATAGCAAATCAGTTTTTTTAGCTCAGTCCGTATGATCTCAGATTTATGATTTGGACTTCAGATCCTACGTCTAAAATCTAAATAACGTTTTTAAGACCTCCTCAAGAAGTCGCGTGCGCCACCTAACGTAGACTTTCAGATCTCATCATAAAAGCTCTCAAAGCGATCTTTTTTTGAACTTGCAAAAATGAACACAAAAAAAAAGAAAAAGATATTTATTGAGACGTCAAAAAATTTACTTCCCAATAATGAGAACTCTGAATTCTGAGCTCATAAAATGAGACTTAAGACGTCATGTTTGAACTCTAGGTGTAAGAGGTCTTTTACAAGACTTTAATATACTGAATTCTTTATGATTTTGGATGCTGACTGGGACATAATAAAAATAATTCATTTTGTATTTATTACAGTGTATAATTTTATTGTTGTTTTTTGTCGTGAATGGAATTATGGAACATAATTCTATTGTTACAATTTGGCACAAAATGAACGTATTAGAATGCAAATAAACAGAGGTATTTCTACAGCGCACATGTTTACAACCGTGCTGGACGGCTTTACAAATAACTACAAAACAAAGCTCATATAGAAATAATAAATAGAAGACAAGTAGTTTATTAGGTACTTTATCATATTCTTAAAATTAAACCATAGGTGCATAAGTTCATGTTACGACTTTAGACTGTTTTTGTTTGTCGTTTAATTTTTAATATCTTTAAGGTTTACTCTAATAAAAGATGCAAATTATTTATTTTTGACCGACTTCCAAGAAAGCAGGAGGTTCACAATTCGAATGTATTTTTTTTGTATGAATATTCACTCAGAACTTTTGACTGGGTGGACGTGGACCGATTTCAATGAATTTTGTTTTAATTGAAAGGTGTTGCGTTTCATGTGGTCCCATTTAAATTTAATTGAGATCTGACGAGTACTTTTACAGTTATATCTAATACATAATGCGTATTTACTTGACTATTTTTTCGTCGACCTACGTTTACTATAGCGCATAACTTTTTACTCGGTGTACCGATTTTGATGATTCTTACCTTTAATCGAAAGCTAATACCTATACTTGTCATGTAGTCTTGTTTAAATTAGATCGTGATCTGATTACAACTTTTTGAGTAATTTTTAATAGCGCGTATTTACTTGACTACTTTTTCGTCTTATTTCGTAGTATGTAACTGAAGTCGGTTTTTTTTTTCGTTTGCGAGCAAACACAATTATTAATCTAAAAAATTTACTGGTTACTTCTTTTCAACTATGCTCTAATTATACTTAGTACCTGGGTGACCGAGCCCAGCTCGGTATTTTTATTTTATTTTATTATTTTTTTTTCGGTATTTTTATATTTTAATTTTATTTAAATAATAAATCACGAGTGAAATTAAAAAAAAAAGAAAAAAAAATAGTCTGGAGACTGAGATTCGAACCCGGGTCAAAACGATTTGAAATCCGTCGCTTTCCTAATTACGCTATTACAGCTGTATTAATAATGGTGAAACTCAGCTTCGTATTCTAATGATATTTTTTCATTGCCTAAAAACAGGGACAAAACGACATTTTTTTTAAATGAATCCTAGCTAGATCAATTTTTCGCCCCCAAAATCCCCTGCATACTAAATTTCACGAAAATCGTTGGAGCCGATTCCGAGATTCAGATTATATATATATATATATATATATATATATATATATATATATATATATATATACAGGGTGGGGATGATAATACAACGATAACTTGGACAGCGTATATGTAATGACATTCCAAGCCCACATACAAAAAATCAATAAAATACATCCAGTAGTTTAGTCACAAATTATGATTTTTCATTTTTTAAAATTTCTACGTATGTATCAGACTAAAGACCTGACCTACCCTAAAACCGGCGGTTAACGACTCAAGGACAGCTATTATTATTTTTAAAAACATAGATTAAGAAATAATGGATATGGCATCGACTGCCACAAAAAGGCACAATTTTTAATCATTTCCATTTAGTGACAGTTCGCAGACCAAATAATATTATAATAACTAATGTTTAAAAAAAAATAACTTATTCAGTATCGGCTACTGATCAGTTCTGCATATTTAAAAAAAATTGATGGTTTGAGAAAATTTAAATCAAATAGTTTTTTATTCAATTTAATTTTAAATGCGTAACAATTTATTTTAATTTACTTTTCTAACTTACTATTTTTTATTCAATCAAAATAATGAAGTTTTGTAGGTACAAGCACATAGCATTTCCACGCGATTCTGCCGCGTAGAAAGAAGGCCACGCGCGAAGGCGGGGCGATGACGCGTGTAACAGGTCAGTGATCCTGTAGTTACAAAAATGATGTTATAAAATTTTATTAAATTATATTGAATTAGTTTGTATGAAAAAATCTTTTTTTTTGATTTTGATGTTAGGACTTATCTGATGGTTTTGAAATACTTCTTTATACTAGTACTAACGGTGTTTTCAATTATCGTTCTATTGTCATCCACACCTTGTATACAAGAATTGCTCGTTTAATAGTATAAGATAAGATAAGCAACTATTTTCATTCGAATAATCTGAATAAATATAATTAAGTTTTTTTTCTAAGATATTTAGACCAAAACATAATAAAAAATATATTTTTGACTAGCTGAAATAGTTTTATCTTAATACAAAATACAGATTTTTGTGCTGACATAAAATATTCTTATTTTTTTTTTTGAATAGAAACAACATTAAATATCGATAAATTAACCATTTTCGATCTAGTATATAAATATAGGATTTGTTTGGAGGCTTTATAGTACGATTTGAGGCTGACAGAGCGCGTTGGTACAGATGAATATAAAGCGCAGAGTTGCTAAATAAACAATACACAAAGTCCAAACTCTGTCCGATACTTGCAAAATAATGTTCCTAAAATAACTGAACTGAATCTATAAATATAATGGTGGTAATAAATTAACATATAGCTAAAATACGCGAAAACAGTATTATAATACATTAAATATTATATTATTAGTTTATATTATACCATTTAACGAGAGCACAAAACTTGGTTCGGTGAAAACATTTAAATGTTGCCCTGTAAAAAGTTTTTATTAACCCTGCAAACTCAGCTGTACTTCAGAAGTTAAAACTCATATTTATTACAATAGGTATAACTTGTTCATAATAAATATTAATAACATTGTGTTTATAGATTTAAACTTCAGAAAAAATTGCGCCATTAATTTGAGATTTTAACATACCTCACTCAACCCTCAATCAAAAATTCTTCCAACTTAATATTCTAAGGCCTCCAGTGTTTCCACAATGGGGGCAAATTTCCCTTTTAAGGGAAAATCAGGGTCCAGAGGGGAAGAAAAAGGGGAAAGATATGAAAAGAGGAAATCGAGGGAAATCATGGGTAAAGCTAGTTACCGTATAAAAGAAACAGTGGCGCCACCTGCAGGTTTTATATATTTCTGGTCAGGCTATAAATAAGAATACGAAATGTTGAATTATACTTTCATGCTTTATTCATGTTTAGTCTAATTTTTTTTAGATTCGCTTGCAGCTGCGTTGGACTGTACAAACTTAAGGTGTGGTATTTCAAACTGATTTTTCATCAGTTGTACAAAGGTTGTTCCCGTTCTTTTCAAGCCAGATTTTACGCACAGGATTGATTCAACTGTTTCATTATCGAGCTTATTACGTTTATCTGTTTTAATATTTTTTTTAATCACTAAATAACAAATTCCTGAGATGGGTAAGTCTCAACTGAGTCGTGGGGAAAGGAAATTATTAAAGTGGAAACACTGAATGCCTCATTTAAGGAGACGCGGGGCGTCACGGGTCGCGTGTGGCGTGGCGTCGCGCGTGTGACAATGTGAAATATGTATGGGAATGAACGCGTGTAAAATCGCTTCTCCGTAAACACACTCATCCAACGCCCTACATTATTTTGATTTTGAATTTAGTGCGGACCGCGCAGCCTATCGCAACGCGCGACGCGCCGCGTCTCCGTAATTGAGGCCTTAGGTGAACAGATAAGTCGTAGACTAAATTATAATTATATATTTATATTAAATTTTATCTAACATTTATACGATGAAATTTTTTATTTAAATTTGAGCGTCTGTTTATGGGGTACCTACTTAGTCCGCCTATTTCGAAACAACTTTTCCGAGTTATTATAATTATGATAAACGATAGCGAAACTACACGTAGAGCCAATTTTACCAGTTAAGTTATAAAGAGATTAGCAAATACATTATTAGCAGGATGTGATTTTGGGATTTTCCCCCTCAGCGACAGTGATTAAATAACAATTAATAATAAGCGTAAATATGTGTTAAATAATAATAAGTGGTAATTTATATAAAAAGTATTAAGTGTAAATATTATATATTGTGTTGTTTGTGATAAAAATCTGCCACTATCGAAAGGTAAGGTATTGAAATTGAATTTTTAATATAAAAGTTATTTTTGCAGCGTCTTAAAGTGTCATGATGTTTATTTTATTGGTCACTGTATTAGGAAAATTTTATTCGTACATTGATTTATAATAAAAATAAAAATTGGTAATGACAGTTTTTTTTCGTGAGTGTACATGCGCAAAAGTTCGCAGAGCCTATTTTCAGACGTGCCAAGTTATATCGCGCGTACAATACTTTACTCGTTGTAAGCGCAATATGGCGGATGTAATGACGTCATCTGTGACGTCACGTGAGCATTCGATGGCCCGCTCACGAAAAACGGAACGGTTCTGTGATCGCTGTAATCGATTTCATCGCATTTCGGAACGCAGGGCAAATATCGGCGTTAACAATAATTCTTTTATTTTTCAGTTGGCAACTGACCAATACTATAGAATGAAATTCTTCCAGTGATAAATCCAGTATTTGAATAATATAAATATTTTATTTAATATTGAGGTTAGGTATAAATATCTAAAGGTATCGACAGTATTTATATGTTTCACTAGTGTTTTATTATCAACGCTATCGATTGGAATAGCCATAGGGAATAGCAATACAACAAGTGCAACTATTAATATTGTGGTGGCACTAGTATCAACAAATTAACGTCACAGAACCAAAAAATCATTTCAATTAGCAGTTGACTTAAATATATTTAGAAAAATATGAAAATCAGCAATAACACATGGGCAGAGAGACATATTTTTTTTATTTTTTAACTTCGTTAGGGCGCTTTTAGTGTCACGCGGATTTGCTCACGCACGCGGGATTGGACCGCATGCGTAGCATCCGCAAAGAACAATTTCATATAGGTATCTATTGTAAAGCGTGATAAACGCACGCGGGACGCGGGGCGCTGTGCGGGGCGTCACCCCGGTGCGGGGTATCCGCATGCGTAAGCGCTGCCTACAACTTCAGTGCCCATTTTAGAGTCGAGCGGGGCGCACGCGCCGTATTGTACTACCGAAATGAAAATCGATACAGAACGAGTAATCATTGAAGTTCATCTGCGGCCCGTTTTGTGGGATAAACGCAATGAATTATACAAAAACAGGGACGCGAGGGAGGCTGCATGGAGAGATATTTTGAAGGAATTGGCACCTAACTACGAAAATTTGAGCGAAGAGGAAAGAAAAGAGGCGGGTATGTGTTTGGTTCATTATTTTATTTATACAAGCATCATTACTTTATTAATATAAGCATAATTATTTAATTCACAAATAACATCAAAAACCTTCTAAAACCTTTTGAGTTTAGTTAATTAATTATATATCGGTGTTGCCAGGAGACTTTTCCTTCATTGATAAAGTAATCTGCAAATATATCTCTGATATTACTTGCCGACGTATTACTACTTTCAGTCTGCTGCCTGGGTAGTGGTCCCGTAAAACCATTTGTGACAAATGTATGGCTGACCTTGTAGCCATCCCGTTTCCTTATGAAATTGTGAAGTACACATGCCGTCTTGACTATTAATTGTGCTAGATCTAACTTGACATTCATGGATCTGTGAAATATTCTAAATTTATTTGACATAATTCCAAAAGTGCATTCTATGTACCTTCTAGCTCTGGACAGACGGTAATTAAATATTTTCTTTTTGTAAGGTAAATTATCACGAGCATAAGGCCGCATCACATGTGATGATAAACCAAATGCCTCGTCTCCCACTATCACGAACGGCAACTTTGCTCTTACACTAGATGGATAAGCTACTTCGGGGCAAATAATAGGCAACTCTTGCGGGTCAGGGATACCCAACGTGTTACTTTCCAGTTTCGTATACAATTGACTCCTTCTAAAGATGGTTGAATCGGCGTTGCTTCCACTGGTACCGACATTAATATATGTAAAATTATAATCAGCATCACACATTGCGAGGAGCACTACAGAATAATATTTCTTATAATTAAAATATAGTGATCCACTGTGCGGCGGCCGAATCACTCTTATATGTTTTCCATCAATTGCACCCAAGCAATTAGGAAAATTTGTATATGTGAGAAATCCCTCTGCGATTTCTTTCCATTTGATCCCATTAAGCTGTGGAATACATTCAGACTTTAGTTCAATCCATATTATGTAACAAACTTGTCTTACTATTTCGCTAATTGTTGCAATTCCAATCACATAGGAATAGTGTAGATCAGTGAATGTATTACCAGTTGCCAAATATCTGAAAACAAAAACAATATATTAATAATATGATAACATAATATATTAATAATGCTGACATCAGACATAAGACAGCATGCACCGCTCGAATTTTACTTCAGAAGAAAAATAAATACCCTTAAGGTGAAAGGGCACGGAAGTAGCTAGCGCTAGAAGTTTTTAATTCGTTTTAACTACAGTACTATAGCTACGTTAGATTTCTATGATTTGCCGAAAATTTTATCATAGGGGGGTATTTATGCAGTTATGATTTCATATGAAAAGTTCGAAGTATAGTTATGTATCTCATATCTGCTAAAAGTGGCCACTTTTAGCAGATTTGAGACACATAACTATGCTGTAAATATTTTATAAGAAATCTTCTCTGTATAAATTAACCCCTATGGTAAAATTTCCGGCAAATGAAAGGAATCTAATAAATATATATAATATAATATAATGAAATATCGTTTATTTCAGGCAATATTTACATTACAAGATGTCCTCCTTCATGAAGGTTGACAGATGCAAATAAAGCAAATTTTTGTTAAAACAAATTAAAAACTTACAGCGCTAGTGACTTCCGGAAGTTTTCACCTTAATTTTGATGATGGCAAATTTTACTGTAACAAATAAACAAATTGCCCGATTCAATCCGGTGTTTTTCCAAAAATCCTTAAATGAAGTTCTAATTATTTTTGTAAAAAATGAATTATTTCGTCGATGTCTGCGCCGCGCCGCCCCGGCCGCGCCGTCTGCGTCTAGTATAAGATTCACTTTGCGCTATCGTTCGCGGCGAAATTGACCGGCCTGCGCCGGCCCGCCGTTTGCGTTGCGCCTAAGGGTACTTTTCCTTCAACTGCGGCCTTATTTTTCCACTCTGTATAGGTATATATATATTGCTTGATTTATCTAATGCTTCATGAGACAGTGTAAAGTTGACAACATGTGTGAATTAAGGAGGGCCTTTAATCGAATGCAGTTAAATTTCCAACTAATATCAGATTTGTACACACGGCCACAGATCAAGCTTCCCAAAACCAGTATAAACAGGACTCATGCGTTGTTTATTATCGTAGACGACTCGGCGCCCGGCGAGGCCCTAGCAAGTTCCGTTTATTGGTACTGGTTTTGGGTAACTTGATCTGAAACTGTGTGTACTTTTGCCACTTACTTATTATATTTTGTCATTTCAGACAAGAAAATACAACAACGCTGGCGAACAGCAAGGGACACTTACCAGAAAGACAAGATATCTGAAAAAAATCAGCCATCCGGCTCTGGGAGTAAGAAGAAGAAGAAGAAATATTCTTACTATGACATTTTGACTTTCTTAGACAGTACAACGGAAACTGCTGGAGAAGAGTCACTCTGTGAAGAAATGTCTGAACAAAGTAATTTAGAAACACCTAATGAGTCCACGCAACCAGATACTTCACGTCAAGAAAGTTCTCACCCAACATCAAAACAAAAACAAGTAAAATCTAAAAAGCAAGCACCATCTGAATTTGAGGCACAGTTATTAGAATGCTTAAAGTCTAATCAACTGGAGCTAGAAAGTGAGGATTTGGCTTTCTTTCAGTCTCTGCAGCCTTCATTAAAAAGATTCACTAGATATCAAAAACTAATGTTCAGAACAAAAGTGTTAAATATAGTTATGGAAATGGAAAGTCAAACACAACCTGCATACTACAGTCCCATACCTACAACAAGTTCTAGTGCTTTTACTGAGCTTGACAGTTTGTCACCGATAAATCAAGATTACCAAACCAATAGTATAATCCAGGATACTTCGAGTCTTAACGACAATGCTATTAGTTCTGCTGCAGTGAATGACAATGAAACTCTTATTTCGACTGAAAGCGGCCTGTTTAATATCACGTCTTATGACGTAATTTATACCCCAGCAACAACATCATCTACAGGCGAAAGTAATGTCAACGCTCAGGATACAAATTTACAAAGAAATGAATGATGTAAAATTTGATTTTTTAATTTATGAATAAAACTCTTTTTATTAAAATGAGTACGATTAACTTTTTTTCTCCAGTTTCTCTCTAATTGTTTGTTTAGTCATATGAGTGCGGTTGTACACACGGCACAGATCAAGTTACTCAAATCCAGTATAAGCGGGACTCCGACGGGTTACCTAAGTATGATAATACGCAAGGCGCGAGTTCCATTTATGCTGGTTTTGGGTAACTTGATCTGTGGCCATGTGTACTTTATCAGATAAAAAAAAGGATTGTGTATGTAGGTTGAACGTACCAATCCCAAACCAATTAAGGACTTTTTTTGACTTTAAATTACTGTCATGTGCAAACCTATAACTTTTATCTATATTATAATAAGTAGCGTGTGATGAAAGGTAGGAATGATTCCACTTTAATGGCGACATTTTATGAGTGAAATAATCTTATTTAATGAAATTTCAACATGAAATTGAATGAAATTATGAAATTTCAGAGTACATGACAAAATTTTTTTTTTGCACATGTAAATTTACACATGACAGTAATTTGAAGTCAAAAAACGTTTATCCTACCTGTTCAAATCCCTTTCCACTAAATCATAGCAGGAAATTAAATATTTAAAATTTAAAACTTACCTTAATGTAATAGCGAGCCTCTCAATCGGTTGTATTGTAATCCTTCGTAAACTGCTTTTTTGTAGCTTATTCTCAATTTTACACAACAGTTCATCAAAAGAACGAATGGACATTCGAAAGTAATTTTTAAATTTACGTTCATTATTTTGTAGTTTTCCAAAGCGTGTAACAAACGCCCCAGCAAGAAGCCTATTTTCAAGAAAGGGATCAACATGTACTCTTGTCTTCTTGTTTCGTCGTTTGTAAAGTATGTAAGCGACACATATTCTTCTGACATTGATCATTTTTGAACACGTCTATACCGTTACGCAGCCCGTAGAAAACTGAAACTCATGCTGCGTATGATCCGCAGCGTGAAATTTTACGCATGCGGTCCAATCCCGCGTGCGTGAGCAAATCCGCGTGACACTAAAAGCGCCCTTAGAGCACATTTTAGATTGACATTATAATTGCACTGAGCTACACTAACTGTAGGTATAGTTTTTGCTTTTTCCAGTACTTTACAACACTTTCTTCGTGATTTTAAGCAGATTACACTTGACTGACTAGACTTTAGGATTATTATTATTATTTATATACAATATACATATCCTGCCAATATATCTATACTAATAAAAACTGTGTTAAATGCGCTAATCTCATGAAGATTCGAATTGAAAAAATGTGGGGTAGCCCATTTACCGAGAAAGGCTATATAACATCACGCTACTATATTAAAAGGAGCGGAGCATCAAAGAAAAATGTTGCAAAAGCGAGGTCGGCGTTAAAGCTATACAAACAATATTTTTCCTGGTTTCGTACGGACGCAGATGTTGGTGGAAGTTAGATTAATATGTAGTGCAAATATAAAACGTTTATAAACAGTGCAGCAAATTTACCGAAAGGTTGATTATCTGTTATTTGACAGTCAAGTTAAAAATTTATCTTGCTAAGTCAGAAATATCCGCAAATGAAATATATGAGGATTAAGAGTAATCTTACAATAAAACGCTTTGAATGCTCCGATACTTTTGTGTCTTTAAAATTTTTATTATCACAAAAAACTATTTTTACGGATAGATGACTTTCATACTAGCCTATTTCTAGAGTATTAATGTATGGCAGTTCATATTTTTGGTAAGACATGATGATATCTGTTACTACAAGAAAACAATAATAGCATATAAAAAAATATAACACATTTCCTCAATGACAATGTTAAATTTTAGAAATAATTTTAAACAGACGTAATTTAAGTAATTTTAAACGTACGTCATAAACAATCTTTGGTTTCAACTGGCAAGCACAAAAAACTTAACAATAGTAAAACATAATAATAAATGTATACAAAAATTACCCTGAAAAACAAAAATAAATTCATAAGTTTGGAGTATCTTAAATTAAATCATTTAAACTTATCCTATGAGTATTTAATTCCGCTTATGTACTAAATATTGTTTTAATATACTCTCATCTTTACCGTTCCCAAAAATATTGAAAAAATTTACGGCTCTGAATTATTTTAACGAAGACAACTGTTTCAGTTATACGTTTGACGAAATCACATTTACAACCTACATACGAAAATATAAACGATCTGAAAGGAATTAAATGCCTTGGGTAAGAGAATTTTCTAGAACTATATCGAATTCGTCCAAGGGTTCGAGTATCTGCCTCAAGAAGGTGAGTAGCCCTCGCTTTCGCAAAAAGCTCTGTTCCTCGTACATTTCTGACGTAACCCGCGTCAGAGACATCGGCACTAGCATCCTGTGGAGCCAGTGTTCGCTGGAAACAAAACAGTTTTGACGTTGAAAATTTCACGTTGTTTATAGAAATGGACAGCCATCAGATGTTTTGGTATATTTTAATTCCAGCCATAGTTAAAAACGACGGCTTCACAAAATATATGTTTTAATAAAGATAGAAAATGTATTTATTCGTTATAAGACTCTATTACGACTATCTCCAACTTGTTTTAAATTTGTGTAATATTCATAAATATATATTTTAATAAAGATAGAAAATGTATTTATTCGTTATAAAACTCTATTACGACTATCTCCAACTTGTTTTAAATTTGTGTAATATTCATAAATATATATTTTAATAAAGATAGAAAATGTATTTATTCGTTATAAGACTCTATTACGACTATCTCCAACTTGTTTTAAATTTGTGTAATATTCATAAATATATATTTTAATAAAGATAGAAAATGTATTTATTCGTTATAAAACTCTATTACGAGTATCTCCAACTTGTTTTAAATTTGTGTAATATTCATAATATGTATAAATCATCAATTGCGATACACGTTAATGAATATCGCCATAAAAGAATAATTGTCAATAAAGGTATATAAGCTGTTTAAAAATAAATTAAAATGCAATATAAAAATATGTGTACCGTAAACTGAGGCAAATGAAGAGTTGAAATTTTCCATCTTTTCCGAGTGACCGTCCCACAGAATTAATCTCGTCTAACAGGTGGCAGTAGCATCTCCATATCGCTCTGTGTTCCTGGTCCTGTCTACAGTTGTATGAAACGCCGCAGCTTTTATTCGATTGCACGTTTGATTCGTCGCATAGGCTCATCTTGAATTCGTCTTTTACTCTTGCTGTAAAGGACATGTTATAACAGATATTTTAACTTAAAAATACATTTTGTAGGTAATACTGTCTTCTATATAAATAAAATAGGACTGATTCAACTTATGCTATCGCGTGATAAAGTTTACATTAAGCTTCTTAAAAAGGCTCCGACACAATCACACTTTCATTGTAAATTATAGCTAAGCTTGTTGGCTCATTGGACGGTTTATGCAAAACTAACTTACTTTCGTAATTAAGTTACACTTTATAAATTAATTAACGTTGTCTGTCTAATATCACATTTCAAACTATCAGATTTTGTCGATATACGTATTATCTTGCATATGTACTGGAAAATTGAGATTAAGCACATGACGGTATATATTTCTAAAGCTGGATCCAAAACCAAAATGTCTCACCAAAGTAATCCCAAATGAAAAGATTCTTGCCAAAAAGCCGAGCAGACTTGAAGCCGCACAAGAACGCTTGCTCCAAGCACTTCACCAAACCATTTTCCCCGCAAAGCAACACACTCAGCGAATTAGCGTCTTTTTCACGTTTAGACTGATAATGCCATTTCACAATAGCATTAACGCAATCACCTGCAAAATACAGTTTGTATCTTAGCGATTATAGTACATCTGAAAAGTTTTTTTTTACACAACTAGGCTGGCAAACAAGCGTACGGCTTACCTCATGGTAAAGCGATTACCGTACCTTATAGCACTTGCAACACCAGAAGCATCGCAAGCGTGTTGCCCACCCTACCCACAATAGGGTATTCCACTATGTTTGAAAAATTACTTCAAAATGTTGATTTTCTAATAAAAAGCCACAAAAAAATATATTTCGGCAAAATAAACACGCTTTCATGCCATAAAATTGATTTAAATTTTAAACCTTTTTTATTACCGCGAAAACGCTACAGCCATTTTGGTGACGTAATATGTGCAATAACAAAACTGTATGACGTATGTAAGAGAGTAACATAACCTACCAGCCATCAACAAATTAGTAATGAATGCATATTATTTCAGTTGGAACAAGATATGAAGAGTTATTATACGAAAAAACACAACTATTACTCCTTGAACTTAAAATTGATAGATATTACAGATATTAGATATGTACCCTAGCTGTTGACAGCACTGACAGAACTTTGTTATTGCCCGTATGACGTCACACCGTGGCGGCTCGTGTTTTAGGTCACGTGATATACAGATTAAAATATACGACTTTTAATTTCAATATAATAAATCAATAATGTGCTTTTATGATTCCAAATCAGAATATTTAGGTGTATTTCTCTATACATTTTAGTTTTTATTAAATTTTATAATTTATTTTTCACTACGGAAAGTACCCTATTACCCCAGGAGTTTTAATGTGTTTTTTTACAAAATATTTATTTTACTTTAGATAAATTAATCGGAGCTTTTGTTACGAAAATAAAACTTCAATTGGGTTTAGTTTATTTCGAGAACTTATTTATTGTGTTACCGATATAAAAATCAACATTTGTTTTTAAAAGTAAAACTTGTTTAGGAACGCTTGGCTTGGGGGTAAGCTGGTGAATACGGGGCGAGAGCGTTACCAAAAGTGTGATCAGGCGAGGCGAACGGAAGTTGTTAGGGAGATACAAGTTAGATGGAGTTAAAGAAGTTTTACTTCAGTCGTGTGGTCTAAACTCTAAAGCACACTCGTTTTTGTTAACAACATAACGTATCCCAGCGTTATGAAAATAATTATTTTTAATTCGATGCTTAGCTTAGGAATGTGCGTGTGTGTGCGGCGTGCTCACCGATCATGTGCTGTATGGTGGAGGTGGAGAGGTGCGTGGTGGGCGAGTGTGCGTGTGTGTGCAGCGTGCTCACCGATCATGTGCTGTATGGTGGAGGTGGAGAGGTGCGTGGTGGGCGAGTGTGCGTGTGTGTGCGGCGTGCTCACCGATCATGTGCTGTATGGTGGAGGTGGAGAGGTGCGTGGTGGGCGAGTGTGCGTGTGTGTGCGGCGTGCTCACCGATCATGTGCTGTATGGTGGAGGTGGAGAGGTGCGTGGTGGGCGAGTGTGCGTGTGTGTGCGGCGTGCTCACCGATCATGTGCTGTATGGTGGAGGTGGAGAGGTGCGTGGTGGGCGAGTGTGCGTGTGTGTGCGGCGTGCTCACCGATCATGTGCTGTATGGTGGAGGTGGAGAGGTGCGTGGTGGGCGACAGCGCGTGCGGCGCGGGCGCGGGGGTGCGCGGGGAGCGCTCGCGGGCGCGCGCCGCCACGACCACTCGCTCGGTGGAGCCGTCGTCTACGCCCGTACCCAGCCAACGATTGCACGGGAACCTAGGTAACATAAATATTTGTTATAAAACTAAAACCTCGCCACTTACGTTAGTATTTTTACAGGAAAAAGTTTCAAATGGTCTTCTTATCCACTCTTTAGGAGCACGGGAGCAAGAATTAAAGTTACCGATATTACGGCCCTGTTACAAATGCCATATTAACGGGCATACTACAAAGCTGTCTCTTATAATGATTTGTGACAAAAATGCTAAGCATCCTTTACGTCTTATGGCATCTTCACATTGTCCAGTGTATCGCACGCGAAACCGCGAAACACCTGCGAAACATGATTGTAGTATCATTTCGCGCTTTCACGCCTTATTCTCAGATTGTTATCGGTTTTTGTTCCGCTACAAAGGGTTCGCAACGCGCAAACTTGGTGCGAAAATGACAAGGCTCCATATTCGCGGCTCAGTCGCTTGAAGACGAGTGCCGCTAGCGATCGTATATGATTTATTTGGTAAGTTTAAGTGCTTTAACAATGGCCGTAAATTGGTCTAAGGACCTGGAACTGTCATATTTAGAATGTTACTTACGTATATGTATGTCCCGTGACTTCGTTCCTCACGTATATCTGATCTAAAAGCCACCTTGGAGATAAACCAGAATTATCATGGCCTATACGGAGGGTTGACAGGATTCCTAAATTTTTGTGCTGAAATTAAAAACATAAAGCTCATATCTAATTTTCGGAGTTTACTTCTTATAAAGAATATTAGGCCCATGTTATGAAAAAAAAGTAAACTAAATTCGCGTGTCGGAGCACACTTTTCATACAAAACTTTCTCTTCTCCAATCCCCAATGAGAGCAAATATTTGTATAGGCTGTACAATTATTTACCGAAACTTTTGCGCTTGTGGATTGTATAATTCCCCGAACATAGCAGTAAATTTTAGTTGGGGTCATTGTATTAGGCGTATATTATTATTATTAATTCAATTGCACGCATAAAACAACTCACATGGAACACGAACTCATTCGTATTTCTTGGTATAGGGATTTTGGGCGTTGATTCACCATTAGCACCCGATATAGACAGCCAGCAGTTAGCCGTAGTTTGACTTGCTTTACGAGACGGCACGATCAACACACGATACGGCAATTCTAGAATCAATGCGAAAAATATTTCTGTACATATAACATTTATTATTAAACTTTAGCTTAATTTTTAGTGACTTTGAAATGACAGATATATAGCTAGAAAACAATAAGGATAGATGCAATTTACTAACGGAAACATCACATAAATACAAATCTGTGCTACAGGAAAATATCACAATTTATATAATAAAGTCCCAGGTGGCACTAATTATTACTTACTTCATAGTATTAAAAAAAAAAGAATATAAAACACTAGATAATGACTACCTCTTGTAGGCTAGTAAAAATAGACGTTTTTTTTGGTCAACCTCGCACTAAATTTCCGATCTAATTTTAGTTTTTTATTAGGTTAAGGGTCACTTACTGACCATAAAAACATAAAATGCTGACAGATCCAGGTGGAGCTTCGATCACAATCTTAAAGAAAAGTTTTTGGCCGATATCTCGAAAACTATCAACTTTAGGGCAAAAGTTATTGAGACCTTTTTTGTAGACAATAAAATTTCGCATTTTTTATTTCCTGTAAACTTTTTGTAAAACTTACCGTTTAAGATTTATGGCCCATTTAATGAACGCGTTTTTCATTTTTGGCCACTAACTCTTCAACTATTGGATTAATCAATAAAATGCATATACCCTTTTTTAAGATTACTTTATTCTCTACAACTTTTGTTTAAAATTTTTTTTTCTAATGTCCATACTTTTCAAGTTATAAAACGTTTAATGTTTGACTACCGGGCGTAAAGTCAAAAATTTCAAGGTACGCATAGAATATTTTTTTTTTTTTTTTTTTATGTAACTAGGTTGGCAAACAAGCGTACGGCTCACCTGATGGTAAGACCGTAGCCTATAGACGCCTGCAACACCAGAAGCATCGCAAGCGCGTTGCCGACCCTATCCCCAATCCCCCCCCCCAGGAGCTCTGGTCACCTTACTCACCAACAGGAACACAATACTGCTTGAAAACAGTATTATTTAGCTGTGGTCTTCTGTAAGGTCGAGGTACTACCCCAGTCGGGCTGCTCCAATTTTGAGCAGGAAATTTCCTGCTGTGCCCTACCTCAGTTAGGGTAGGAAGACTGTAAAGCTTCAATGATCTCTTTATCTTCATGATCAAACACATCAATTGCAACACATCAAGTGCAATTCTCGCAAATCACAGTGCACTCTAAACCTGCTTTCCTGCACCCACATGCTCTACTACCACAGCCAGTTCGGCATTTGCAAGAAATTAACTCGAGTAGCCTGGGAGGTGCCGCAGGAGATGTTGAAGCAATCGGTAGAAGGCCCTGAGAGGTTCGTGTCCTCCCCCATTCCATTAGAGTGCACTGTGATTTGCGAGAATTGCACGGCAGAATCATGTACAAATCAACCAACAGTGAACCTCGCCTCCAACGAAGAGTCGGTTGACATTGATGTGTTTGATCATGAAGATAAAGAGATCATTGAAGCTTTACAGTCTTCCTTGTATTCCTCCGAAGAGTGTAACGAAGAAGTTTAGTTGTAAGAAATATAACAAAATAAAAAATAAAAAGTTAATTACTATTGCAGGTAAGGAAATGAACTATAAATTTTTAAGTACATAAATAATCGGAATATTTTTTTAATTAGTTTGTTGAATTTGTGCCATTATATTCTATGCGTACCTTGAAATTTTTTACTTTACGCCCGGTAGTCAAACATTCAACGTTTTATAACTCGAAAAGTATGGACATTAGAAAAAAAAGTTTTAAACAAAAGTTGTAGAGATTAAAGTAATCTTAAAAAAAGGGTAGATGCATTTTATTGATTAATCCAATATTTGAAGAGTTAGTGGCCAAAAATGAAAAACGCGTTCATTAAATGGGCCATAAATCTTAAACGGTAAGTTTTACAAAAAAGTTTACAGGAAATAAAAAATGCAAAATTTTATTGTCTACAAAAAAGGTCTCAATAACTTTTGCCCTAAAGTTGATAGTTTTCGAGATATCGGCCAAAAACTTTTCTTTAAGATTGTGATCGAAGCTCCACCTGGATCTGTCAGCATTTTATGTTTTTATGGTCAGTAAGTGACCCTTAACCTAATAAAAAACTAAAATTGGATCGGAAATTTAGTGCGATGTTAAATGCTTTATTGACTGGCCTATTGGTATCAGAAGCTATGATGATAATGTAAACACGAAATAAGAATAGGGAAAAAAATAATGAGAAAATTTTTCAGTAACATTATTTGGTTTCTCTACTCTTCGAATACTTATCAGTATAATTTAATAATCATTAAATGCAGTCAATTAATTAAAGTCACCTATTTTTTATGAAACAAAATATATACAATATAATAAATTATAAAAAAATTACTCACTCGTAGTAGGATAAGTGTTAGTAAAGCAATGATAATCTACAGCATTTAGTGTCAACAAATGGTATAAAAATTGTTCCCTTTCTTCTTCACATCGTAAAAATGCAGTTCTTTTATATTGAGATCGCAGTAAGGTGGTATCAGACAATAGTTCTCGAAGATGCTTTGATAACAATTTCTTCTCTAGCGAAAGTCTCACCCAGGCCCGTGCGTAGCCAATTTCTGTCTTTATGTCGGTCATTGCTTGTACGTTCCTTTAAACAGAGAAAAGCTTCATTAGAGCCATACATACCTAGTTATTATGTTCAAAATGAAACAAGTTCGTCTAACCTATAGATACCAAGTTTAACTTTAATGGAGCTAAAGTTGCAATAGGGGATCGGACAGTAATCAGATTAAAATCTATAATGTACTTAGATAAAATAAATATAATGTTTTACGATTATTCATCGAATAATAATTTAATATAATTCATTTAAATATTTTTAAAAGAAGAAATAGAATGTTGTTATTTACAATATTATTAATCTGTACTCAAACACCAACTAGAGTGCGTGACGTCATTTGGCGGTACAAGCCACAGATTACTTTAGGAAAGAGCAAGCATTGACTGCACGAGTTATTCTATCCGTATATTCAACGTAGTCTGTACTTTATATACTCTATGTTTATTACCTCCGAATGCCGTCACGCGCTGTCAGATGTCATAAGGTGGCGTTTTGGCGGGATTTTTGAACAAACAATATAAAAACATGATTTTGAGTACCTAAAAGGCTGTAAATTACATATCCATAAATACATATCCATAAAGATTAATTTAAAACGCTTTTTGAAAATTTGTCCGATCCCCTATTACAAGATTTTTAATAACAAGGAAACCACTTTTTTTTTACGGTACGCCTAGACCACTTTTCTTCCTATAGTGCAAAATTTTAGACAAGCCCGATTATGTAATAAAAACCATAAATTTTAGGAAATAAAAATGTTCTAAACCTCATATCAAATGTGAGATTTTCCGGCAAAGGTCTTAAAGGGTTCGGTGGTTGGGAAGACTTCCTCTCCAAAGTGCCAGAGTTGCTAAGTCGATCTCGAGAACTATCTCTCGACCCTCCGCGAGAGCTGTCTCGCGACCTGTTCGCACTCGTACTCTGCTGGGCCTCTACTTCTGCACCAACGGATGACAAATCTACAAAATTAATGGATTCACCTGTTAAATTTCGTTAGATTTCTACATTTCATGAGCTTGATAGGATAATTATTTTGTGCATATTTCGGACAAGACGATGATAAAGATTTAGTGGCGCTGTAGATTAACTGTAGAGTATATTGCCGACTGTTCTCTATCTCTATATATCTACATTCCGAATCGGCGGTAGCTTCAATGTTACGTATAATTAATTAATTAAAAAAAACATAATTTTAATTTGTAAAATGTACAATTCAAAAGTGCTTTTGAAGCCTACTTGTGTAAAGTAATTTTTGATTTAGATTTCAAATATTTTTAAGTGTATCTAAAAGTGTGAATAATCGTTCTATTGAATTAACAAACCAAGTAAGATAATTATCATCACTCATCATCATCACTTCAGCCTATCGCAGTCCACTGCTGGACATAGGCATCCACAAGTTCGCGCCAAAAATGGCTTGAACTCATGTGTTTTGCCCATAGTCACCACGCTGAGTAGGCGGGTTGGTGACCGCAGGGCTGGCTTTGTAAGTAGTTTGTCGCACAGAAGACACTGCTGCCCGCCTTCGGCCTTTGTATTTCAAAGCCAGCAGTCAGATAGTTATCCCGCCATTGGTCGGCTTTTTAAGTTCCAAGGTAGTAGTGTAACTATGTTACCCCGTAGTCGCCTCTTACGACATCCACGGGAAGAGAGGAGGATATTTTCTCAATTATACATCTTTGTCCGTCTACGAGTCCCAAGAAAGCATAAATGTAGTTTTTTATTTAATTTTGTTTTCAAATTTAGAAAACTTTTTACTGCAGTTTATAATTTTTTCTTAACAATCGTTATACAATATACTTACAATCCAGCCGTTTCCGTAACACACACCAAGCCAACGCTGCATGTTTTAAATTAAAATAGTTATGATGATGAAAATACTTACTTTAAAATTATGGAACCATTATAAAAAGAGCAGTACATTTTTCTAAAGGTAACTTAAATGATATCACTAATGTATTAACTTAATTATTTCAGGGCAGAGCGCTGATATAATTAAGTGAATACAATTAAAATCTATACATATAATAAAATGGTAGAAAAGTCAAAACTGTACATTGAATATTTTTTTTAAAGAATACTTGGGGTGTGATCTACAATCGATACCGAAGCCAAAAATATAGTTTTTAGAATTTTTGTCTGTTTGTCTGTATGTATGTCCGGGATAAACTCAAAAAGTACTGCATGGATTTACTTCAAATTTGGCACGAATATTATTAAGAAGTCGGGTCAGAACATAGGCTACATATTATCACGCTATCACCTACGGGCAACGAGCAGTGAACGCACGCAGACGACGTCGCGGGCAGCAGCTAGTTAATAATAAAGCTTTAATTCAATAAACATTTTTAACAAGTTGTATTACAAAATTTATTTATGCAAAGGGTTGAATTAACGTGTTAATGTGATATTTGTAACATACCAGGTGTGAGATAATTTGGATCAATAGGTTTAGTCGAATTGCTGCATTGTTCTAATTCCTGATAGTTCGTTAGATGCATCCACAAAGCCGACTTGCCCATCTTGTGTTGCAAGCCGTGCGACCACAGTCTCTCCAGTAGGTCACAGAGTGACGCTATCATCGTGTTTTCTTCTACTCCTGTAATTGAAACTTCGCAACCTAGCCCCAAATCGCTTTCTTCGGTTCCCATTTTCTCGAGAAGCATTCTCTTTGTTTTACTTTTGCATTCCTGATAAAAATAAAACATCAGGTAGCATCAGGTAGAGATCTTTGTTATTTAATCAATTAAAATAAAAATAATAATAATAAAATTTGTCAAATACGTAAATGAATTTTTTATTTCATAAAAAATATTATGAAAGAAATGTAAATATTTCACCTATACAAATTGTTTTCCGGATGAAAGTACATAATTATTATGTAATAATTAATAAAACTCAAAAAAAATTATATTAGTACCTTTAGAAGTTTTTCGACGAAAGTTCTATTATTTTGTGCAATAGCAGCCGGAGTGACCTCAGTGGAAAGTCGTCTTCCAATGTCTCCAAGCAATAACTCCGGTGGACAATCTTTCACCTGCCATTTCGCATTCTTAATACGCTTCAAACTATTAGTTCTGTAACATAAAAGTAGCTATCAAGTAATTATTTAAAAATTACTAAAATATCAACTCCGTATCTACAAATACAAAAGCCTTTAAAGCTTGAAGCAATTTTCTTTTAACTTAAACAACTATTAAGAAAATAATCTATGTTATTGTGTAATACTGAATTCATTTAATTTTTTAGTAATATTTTACTTTTAGTTAATCTATGTTAAAGTTCTACATTTGATATCCTTCATACTAGTGTACTTGTTACTCGTTTAAGATATTCTTAAAATTACTGGATATATGTGAAAAATATTTAAAATACAAAATTAAATTCCAATATCTTTATTTCATCGATATATAATTAATTTGATTGTCTACATAAATATTAATTACTTTCAAACAACGTTTACATTGTAACAGCTGTCTCTTATATATTTTAAATTTAAAATATTAGTAAAGAGCAAAGTTGCTTATATTGGCTTTAATCATTTTTAATAAAATAACAAAAATAAAAGTATGTATACGAATTATTTCTTATAAAATTGCACAGATATAATAAGTAGCAAACGGAGCAACTATCAATAAAACATGCGATTTTAACAGCATGCGCATTCAAATCACATAAAAATTTATGTAATACAATAATTTATTTCTTTAAACATACATAATAAAATATGAGCTGCCATTACACGATGAGCAAGACATTCACAAGTACAATACATAATACTAGGTTACATGCAAAATAATACACACAACTTTATAAAAATATGCATTTCTTTCTATAAATCTCTAATTCAAACAATCATGCATAAAATATCACAATTGGAAAGGACATAAATATAATAGTACTAAAATTCTAAAAGATATTCACTGTTTTATTACACTATTTAAAAAAAAATAAACAGTCATAATTAAATTTTAATTTGTATCTGGGAATATATTTTCGTTTTACGTTTTTTTTTTGTATTATAATTTATATTGATCAAGCAATCAAATATTATTTTTATTACAATAGTATTATTAGCAAAATTTTCATATTATTTTCTACTATGATTTTACGACCATATCCATTCGCTACAGAATCTAAATTAGTATCACTTACGTTGTAAATTAAAGCAAAATATTTAAAATCATACTTAACTAGTTTTTTTTTTACACAATAGGTACTCCTAATTTTTATGATGAGGTATAAATTAACATGTGTCCAATGGGTATTAAAAAAAGATTTATAATAAATGCATTGACAATTCAGTCAGTCAGTCAGTTAGCCTATTGCAGTCTACTGCTGGACCAGGACATAGGCCTCCCCAACGCGCCAGATATTGACAATACTTAAACCAAATTTTGCAACGAAAAAAGATAATTTTGTTGAACTTGGTAGACAGGTTGAGAGATTTTTCATGTTTATTGGTAAAAGATTATGGAAAATATTTTTTTTTTTTAATTGGTATTCAAGCTATTACTAACTATTAATGATACTAATTTAATAATGTAAATTTTTAGATGTATTTAACAATGGAAGATATTTAAAAAGGGTAACTGTTTAATGAAGCATAAAATATAAATACAATAACAATTGTATGCTTTAACTTAAACATTTGAAGACATCTTGATATAACTTTATCTTAATCACTAATTAATAAATTAAAAATAAAACAAAATGCTCTTAGCACACTTTTTACATATTTATGTAGTTAAAAAAAATAAAATCGAATAAATCGAGATTCATAATCTGTAAATAATATCGTTTATCTAACTACTTTGTAGTTATTTTGAAATAGCTATAATAGTCTTAATCTAAGGCTAGTCGTTAGTATTATTTTTAAAAAGAGTATTGATAATATTGTACTTACTGGCAAGCAAGGTACAATAATAAAAAAAAAGTTTAACCATAAACACTACACTAAGTTTGATGAATCTCACCATTAAAAAAAAATTAACCACTTAAGACGCGCAGTATTATGTGTGCCTAAAATATCAAAAGGTTTTTTAAGAAAAAGTTAATAATAAATTTAAAAGTTTACATTTAGAGTACATATTTATACAAAGCGATAGGAACAAGTTTTGCTTAGACAAGGACTGTCGAGTCACATTCTGGCTAATCATATAAGAAAACAAGCACACATAGTGCCACGTGCCTATGGAAGTGATTTATTATATCTATTTTTGTCTCCTATGGATAGGTATCGGATATTAAAAAAAAATATAAATATATAATATTTTAAAGACAAAAAATGTCGAAAGTATGTACTAGATGTAAAAATATAAATGAAATAAAATTCATAAACAATCACTAACCACATTTACTATTAGACAAACACAATCACATGCTAACATAATGAGCAGGCATTTATTTTTATATACTGAATTTTTTTTATCTGTCACAACTCATACTTGCTTCTGCTGTCAAGTTAAGTAAAAGTAAAAATTAGGAACTTTTTGAGTTTTTTTTTTACATGGTAATCTTAAAATAAACGTTTTTAAGGTCACTGAGCCACACGTTATTGTGTATATAAAAAGAAATAAAATCAAACTGAGTATTAGGCGAAATGTGGACATCCAAAATAGTTTTTTTTTTTTTAATTTCTTACGCTTTGTTTATCTATAAAAGATCAAGTTTTAACGTTTTAATAGCATTACGAGATATAAATTTCAACAGGATGTGCGTGTTTAAACAGTAATATGTATTTAAGTATAATTGTAAAATATATCAAAATACGCAAATAGGATTGTTTAAACGCTTGCTGATAAAGTCTATTTATTTTTGTGTTAGGGGGCGTTCAAGCATTACGTAACGCAAAATTTGAAGATTTTTGACCCCTATCATGTAACGCGACGTAACGTTTTCCTGTACCCCCCCCCCTTTCCCAAAAACGTTACGTAACACCAAACTGACTATTTATACCCAAATATTACAAGTATGTTGCACAAACTGACCAGAAAGTCGATAAATTAGTTTTGTTATTGTTTTAATCGCGTTTGCGGTAGTAATTACTAAATAAAAAAATAGATTTTAATACCCTAGTTTTTTTAATAAAATAAAAAACAATGTTACGTAACGCGTTGTTCGAACCCCCCCCCCCCTTGTAACGCATCGTAACATTTTACAAGACCCCCCTCCCCCCTAGTTAGCGTTACGTAATACTTGAACGCCCCCTTACCCACAAATTAGGTAATTCTAACTTCTCTGAATTCTAACTAAGGAATTATATTTTTGCTATTTCTATTGGCTTAGTAATCTAAAACAAATTAATTACATTATTCCGATTCGGTTAACTTTAGTGCTACTTCGTAAAATTTATGTGATAGACGAAATTATCCGCCAGTTATTTTGGCAGACAGTTTGTTGGTGAAACAGAAAAACATATCACAAACTTTTATCTATTGGATATCACTATAGGTCGAACTTTATCAGCTACTGTGGAAGACACCCTTAGCGTGTCTTCTTTTTCGACTTAAATTAAGGAAAAGTAAAAAAAATATATATGTAGGCAACTATATGTTGTAATGATTAATGTTACTTGTCAATAATACCTTGGTGTAAGACATGCATACGATAGTGCTATTTTGCTATGTACGTTATATTTTTATATTAGTATACTGTACTAAATATTGTGCTAATTAGAAATAGTAAATAGACGTCTTCGACAATATTGTACGATATACAACACATTTATAAATAAAATAAATTAGGGTCTTCGATGAATTCGTTTACATCTATTAAAGATTAAACTAAGCTTTTTCAAAGCGTCTTCTCAATCCACCCGTCTCAAGAGCTGTAGATCGAGAGTAAACTCAAAACTTAAGCACACAAAAATATGAAAAAATAAGCTTATTAAATAACATCCGCAGATTCCTTCGAAATGAGCCATTTTTAACGGGATTTCTTGTGCGTGAACGAGTAAACATTTAAACTCCTGTACGTTTACGACTACGGTTTAAGTGATTATTTTATTTTTAGGAATATTTTAACAGCAGGGTTCGTACGTAAAATACGTTCGAAAATAATGAGGAGAGGGGAGCAAATGAATGAAATGTGATGTTGGGTAGTTCAATATTTTTTTTCATAACTTGACTGTTTTTAAAACTTTTTCATGACGATGGAGTCATTCTCATGTACTTAAAAGCATATTATCTATATAAATAAAAATGAATGTTGCTAAGCGCATAACTCGAGAATGGCTCGACCAATTCGGCTAATTTTGTTTTGTTGTTCCTTAAGGCCCACTGAGGGTTTTAATACTAAAAAAAATGAGTCGACAATTATCATCAACTATTGACAGAACGAAGTCCGGGCAGCTAGTTTTTGTAACATACACGTGTCGAAATAATTCTAAGGTTGGGAGTTGCGGCTGGCGCGGCATATTATTTGTTAGGTCACTGAAAGTGTGAGATAACGCGACAAAGGTTAAACTTTTGTGTAACGTATTCTATACCCATATGAAATATGCAAGAAGGCGACCGTTAAAAATCGTTCAATCTAGTGGAGATCGTTCGGGTGGCGGTCGGTGGCGAGAGGTCGCCGTCGCACCTGCGGTCGGAGGGGGGCGGCGGCGCCAGGGCCGCGGCGTCCAGGCGGGCGGGGAAGGCGCGGTAGTAGGCGGCGCGGTGCGGCAGGCGCTCGCCCGGCGCGCCCGCCTCCACGTCGCAGGCCCCGCCCCCCGCCCCGCCCGCCGCCCCCGCCCACACGCTGTACCCGCGCGCCGCCAGCCCGACCTCGCCCAGCCGCGCCCTGCAACATGTCTCGTTACAGGCGACCTCACCTTACCCTACTATTGTACCCTAACTATTGTTCCATATACGCTGTACAATTTCAAACTTAAGTTTAGTTCTAAGACTTCTTAATAGATGGCGCTATCAGTATTTTACGTCGCGCTCACACTATTATGTAGGTATTAAGTCTTATTTAATTTAGTGGAATGTAAAATTTGTATATACCGTTGGGGCACAAGGTTTTTTATTTACAACCCTTGTTGCATCCCTCGTTTTGACCTGTTAACACCTGGTGTTAAGAAAACAAATTAGAGTATGATAGACGTAAAATAATATAACTCATTTGGTCTGGCATTATGACGAAGTTCTCATACAACAAAAGCATACGCATTTTACCATTTACAATATGTATGCTCAATACACTATGTATTATGTATAGTTAGTACATTGAGTGACGTAATGAAAGTAAAATGTGTATATTAATAAAATATTTCAAAAGTTAAATAGAACTTTAAATTTTTCTCCCGCAATTATCTCAATCTCCCGACCGTATTAACACTTTGAGTGCTTTATTCAATATTACTAATATTTAAAACTACTTCCTGGCACCGAAATCGCCCTTAATTTTTTTTTCCCCACACATTACCAGCAAAATTTTAAACCAAACTAGTACAAAACCCACCAAAACATTCGGTCAAACATCCCAACATGCACTACTTCAAAGTACTCACCTCACAGCCCTTATCCTATGTTCGAAGACCTGCAAGTTAGCATCGTATTCGCCCCAGTTCGCCATTATCTTGTTATCTATTAATGTAGCGAACATTTGAGTTTCTAGAAAACGCGACAGAAAAGGTCTGTGTCGTTGAGGCTGGTCGGAGAGAAAGGAAGCCTTATCGAAGTTTACCATCGACTCGCGAGCGGACAGCCACGAATCACGATCCTAAAAATTAATAATCCACCTTTTATTTCTAAAAACTTATATTAGAATAGTACATTATTTATTATTATATTAGAATAGTATATTAAGCCATTGCAGCTGCTGCTGGAAAACAAGAAGAAAAAAATTTGAAGTATGATAGAAGTAAAATAATATAACTCACTTGGTCTGGCATTATGACGAAGTTCTCATACATCAAAAACATGTGAACGAATCTGTTGAGGAACGTTTCTCTTATGGAAATATTAAATCGAATATCTTCATTATATTGCTCTTCATCATTCAATATTTTTTTCTTAGTCGTCGGCATAATTGTATCTGCGTCAACATCATCTATATTCACTCCTGTAAAATTTTTTTTTCAGTCAGTTTCAGTTTCAGTCACTAATTTGGAAAATTTTGAACTGTCAAAAAGATAATAAACGATTGGAAGGAGTATAGTTCGTATCAAAAGGTGATACCTATAGTAATTATTCAAATAAACGATGTAAATTAGAACATTAAATTTATATTAAGAATATTGTCATATTGTTTAGTGATACAGGTGCATATTGTAACTGTTTAAGCACGGGCACGAACGCGTTTTATGGGACGATCTTGGACACATAAAACGCGACACGTTCTTGTTCGATATTAATGGCTTTGTGATTAAAGGAATCGTTTTTTTAAATATAGGTTCTGGGATTACGAGTGTACGCCTGTCGAGTAAATGTGTACGCGTGCGCAAGCATGTAATAATAGTATATAATAAATAATAATAATGTCAATTTTTATTCCATTAGACATATATATATATTTACATATATTTTTTGATTAAATATCAATAAGTTGGATAGGAAATTCATATGCGAAAATTATGGTATACCTACAACAATGTCAAAATACAATATTTAGTCAAAATTTAGAATTCTGTTTATAAAAATACATTAATGTCAGAATGTTAGACGTCAAAAAAAAAAAAAAAAATTGCATGCGTGCAAAGTACACATATCAGAAGTGAAACTTCTTTGGCAAACTAATTTAAAAAAAAAAACTAATTAAAAAAAAAACAATTTGAAATACAAAAAAAAAAAATAATTGAAAAAAAAAAACAAAAAGTTAACGTCACGCGGTATTCCATCCAAGTACTGACCGTCCCTGACGCTGCCGCGTTACCGGTCGCACTATATTTTACCCCTCATGCGCCTAAAGAAGTTTCACTTCAAAATCTGGGAGATTGAAGCTGCATGCGTAACGCAGGTTTAACATAATATAAAAGGCTCGCCGCACCGGTGCGCTTGACGATGTCGACGATGCGCTGCAGCGCGTCGAGGCGGCGCGGCGCGCGGCGCGGCTCGGGCGGCGACGTGAGCGGCCGCGACTCGTCCCACTCCAGCACGTCGTGCAGCGAGTGCTTGCGCCGCAGCCCGCCTGCAACCAACGCGCGGTTCAGCCCAACCACTCCGACGACGTTCTAAGCCGAGGTGCGATCTCGCTAGGAGACACCCTTAGGACGAGCGTCACCCCCGTGCCCTCTAAGGGCCCACATCTTTCTTCACGGCCGGAGTCTATGTACCCGGCCCCTCTCACCGGTGACGCTGTAAAGGCCAGTAGGGCCAACAGTGACAATCATTTCGAAAAAAAAAAAACAAAATAAAATACGATTCAGCCTGTAGCCTACTCGATATAGCTAACCAATATATTTAACACTAGCCGACCCGTGCCCACTTCGTTGGCCGTTAATTATTTTTGTGATGCAAATCTATACTAATATTATAAAGCTGAAGAGTTTGTTTGTTTGTTTATTTGTTTATTAGTTTGTTCGAACGCACTAACCTCAGGAAATACTGGATCGATTTCAAAAATTCTTTCAGTTTTAGATAGCCCATTTATCGAGGAAGGGAAGGATTATATATATCATCACGCTAAGACCAATAGAAGCATACTACCAATTAAGAATGTATCAAAACTTTCAAAATCGGGGTATTTTAAGATCTTCCACTCCGTGCACTGCGTAAACAGTTAAAGTTTCGAAAGAATCATGTATGAAAGAATTGTTCCTATTCCACGGGGATGAAGTCGCAAGCAGAAGCTAGTATATAGTAAAGTTTTTATCTCACGCGTAATTCTCCGACTTGATTTACATATAGTATTATTTTTTCACAGAATTTTTGTTCAATAACAATAAAATATAGCCTATATCACTCAAAAATAGTGTAGCTTTCTGTTAGTGAAAGAATTTTCATGTGCGCATCAATATTTACGAAGATTACTCACTACAAACAAAGTTAGAAACTTTACCTCTTTATAATATAAGTATAGATTTTAAATTAACATGGTTATTTTTGTTACTAAAATTATTCAAAAACACAACCATCCTCGACACTTAAACGCTGTAGTAACATAATTGACCAATCGCGCACATGACCTCTGCGACGAAGACCACATACAATCAGAGCTAGCACACGTTAAAGAGGTCTTACAGCGAAATGGATATAACGTGCGGAACAGCTACAAGGGATAAAAAGTTAATGCGACAGTAAAGCCTTGGTGACACGCAACGATAAATTGTAACAATCTGCAGATTGTTCCAATTTATCGTTGCGTGTAGACGGGAGATTGTAACGATTTATTGGGATTTGAGTATGGAGTGACATCGACATCGATAAATCGTTCAATAAATTGTTACAATTTATCGTTGCGTGTCACCCGTGCTTAAAGTAGGGCAAATGTAGCGGTCTCATAAAGATAGCTTTCACTTGGAAAAACCCGCATCAATGTGGTGAAAATCAACGACACTAAGAAATCAGCCAACTCGGAAGATCTGGAAGCCGGACCGAACCATTGGATTGAGTTTCATAATGCTCAGATATTCGCAACAGAACGCCATTATATGCCCCGACTGGTACGAGACTACTATTGTCACTTTCACCCTTTAACCAGTGTTTACGCAGCAAACGTATGAGAAAGGGGGCAGTCCGGTATGGACTATTCTTGCTGTCAAGATCTACCCGCAAACTTCAGTCTCGTGAACAAGACATTCGTAGATAATGTCGAAATATCGAGCTCCACAAATAAAAAATATGTTTTTGTAAATATCCCGTTTTTGAATAATTTAAATCCTTATATTATTAGAATTACAATCCTAATAAAAAATATCCCCGAGCAATAGCCTGTTATAGCTATATTAGAAACTTAATTAAATAATTAAGATACTTCTCTATAAAAATTACCTGATGGTAATGTGCAACTGCTGCTCATTCCGTCGTTCATATGCTTGTAGGATGTGCCATTTAGAGGTACTCCAAGTTTTGTTGGTTCTGTTTCAGGTCTATTAATCTAGAAAGTAATACATCATCAATTAATATTGACACAAGTTTGTGACAAATGTTTTAACAATAATACATTACAATTCATTACCTATGAGCGTAAGGAAAAAAATTAATAAAAAAAATATTATTTTGCTATGTAGTTTCTTTGTACAGACAAATGTGTTATACGGATAATATTGAATGAAATAAATGACAAAAGAAAGTCCAGCTGTGGGCTAAAAAGCAATATTTTTACAAATTAAACATACCTGATGTTTATCTAAGACATGATTAAGTTCTTCAATGAATGGTGTTCTGTGGGGAAATATTGGCAATTCCTCTGGTAATTGTATGTCAGGTTTATCAATATCTACTAAACAAAGGGCTGCTTCGGATCCAAGTGCGATATTTCTTGGACCATTGCTACCGATGGTCATAGCTGAGCTGTCTGTGTGGAGTCCTAGATGTAAATTTTCAATATAAGTCTAAATATTCTTCCTAAATTATACATTTTGTTATAGATTAAGACAAAAAGTCAGAAATATGGCACAAAAGTAGAACCTAAATAAGCTCCGGATTTTTTAATTAATTTTCAAATTGTTATGCAGTGTAGAGGAGATACTCTACAGATTTTTACAGACATTCTCAATTTCTAATTCGTTTAATTTTTATTTTTGTTTTACCCACACATGAGGAAATTATAAACATTTTAAATCATATCAAAAATTTTCGATACAGCGGGATTTGAACCCGCGCCTTCTGACGTGCCATGTCAGCGCTCTCCAACTGTGCTTTGATTTTGAAGCAAACCTTCACAATTTCTTCTAAATACTTTCGCAACCTATTTATTAAATATTTTACAAAGCAGTAAATAATAATTTTTTTACATACCCATCACAAATGGAACAGGTGCATCAAGGAAATGATAAAGTGGAGATGGCAGTATCGGCACATAAACATGAGCCCACGAGAATGGAACTAATAGAGATACTATACATTCTGCAACTAGCATTAATTTGTTGAAATCTAAAAAAAAAAAAAAACAAATCACATAAATATATACCAGGAGGTCAGAACAGAGAAACTGCTAATTTTTATAGTTCTCTACTCATTTAAGTCAAAATGTTATCCATATATTATTAAATATACCTATTATAAATTGGTATGACATTAAAATGGTTGACATATCACTTCAAAGATACAGCATTCCAAATCAGCAGACTGTATATTATAATAAAAGAACAGTAACTATTTGGAGTTTACCCTTAAAAATCGATTTTCATATAAGGCCCCCGGTATGAAAAAAATATAAGGAGTAAAATCTACTGAACGAATGACCTCGTTACGTTTTTGTGCGCCTTCTATCTGCTACGACGTTTACGACGGTACCAGCTACGACGGTTACGAACGGAATCGGTTACGAAGTTTTCTAATAATGCCATCGATAGATGAAGTTATTTGATTCATTTATTTACCACTACCTGTGCTCCGCGGTTTCACACGCGTTGATTTGAGGAAACAAATTGCCTTCCTTCTTTTTAAAGCATAACTTTTCTCTTTAAATAGGCTATCCATCTCAGAGGAATTTTTAAATTCGAATCAGTCGTGTTTAAACAAACCAACTTTCAGGTTTATAATCCATACTAATATTATAAATGCGAAAGTAACTCTGTCTGTCGGTCTGTCATATTTTTTACACTTTCGCGACGAAAAAATATATATAATATATTGACTTTGACTGGACTGACAGAATAATCTGAAATGATTCAATGAGACCAATCAATTTAAAGTTTTTTTTTTTTGTATTTAATTCATTTGTACATTTATCATTTACTTAATTTACTTAGGAAAATATATCAAGCTACTTATATATATATATAACTAGCTGTACCCGCGACTTCGTCCGCGTGGAATTTAACAAAAAAGTAAAAAAAAAAGTTCGATAAAATGATCTTTGATATTCTTTGATTTCCTTTAATAGCATGAGCAGGCGGTCGAGCGATGCGGGGCAGAGGGGATGGACTCGCCCGCGCCGTTATAGGCATCTCAAGGAAAGAACGCTCAACGCTGGCTCGCCGAGCATTAAATGTTTCGCTGCTACTTACTTCTAACGACGATATCTCAAAAACTATTTATCTGATTAATATAGTGTAAAGAGCAATTTTAATCTGCATTAAATGACTAAGCTAACTAACATATTCATTTTGATAAGGATTAATACCGAACTAAAGAAAATAGCTTTGAAAATAACGTAATGTTTTTAATTAAAAATTTGAACATAAAAGTGGTTATTGTAGGTCAACCGTAAGAGATAGAGATATGCTATCGCGGACTTTTTTGTAGCAATTTTATAGATTTTGAATTCTCTAGTACATTACTTAACTGTATCTTTGCTAGTTTACGCGGCGTTCGCGTGGAAAGTTCCCAGTTGGCGAGATTTTTTGCGACCTCTTCAACATTTATCGTCGTATTTCAGCTAATTTACATAAAAGCATAATAAATTATATACCTTAACCTTCCTCAAGAATCACTCTTTCTATTGTTGAAAACCGTATAAAAATCCGTTGCGTAGTTTTCGAGTTTATCGCGTTCAGACAGACAGACAGACAGGAGGACAGAAAGACGCGGCCGGGGGACTTATTTTTATAATAAGTATAGATATATATATAAGTAGCTTGATATATTTTCCTTAGTTTACACTAAATTTTTGAACGCACGCATAAATATTTAACAACCAATATATATTATGTCAATCCTTTTCCTTAACTGACATTATTATACATTTTTAGAATGCAAAATACGCCACTATCCGTATATTGTGGATATATGTTGTCAATTCGAAACCTTTATAATACGTTCTTTAATTTTAGGGGAGAGTTTATCATATCGACGGGATGAACATTAAATGTTTGACAGTTACGAAACACGAACATAGTTCCATACAAATTTTCATTCCCACCTTTCAACCCCTTAAACCCTTTTTTTCGCATTAAAAAGTAGCCTATGTCCTTTCTCAGACTCTAGACTATCTGTATACCAAATTTCATTTAAATATGTTCAATAGTTTTGGCGTGATTGCGCGACAGACAGAGATACTTTCACATTTATAATATTAGTATGGATTTGATATGGTATTAATCTTTTTCATAGACTATAAAGTCTTTTTTGTGCATATTTAGACAGTCGATCTGAAGAAGTAAACTCCAGTCGTGCGTCGGAGCTGACACAATCACTTTTTTATGTTTAAGCCGTCAATATATGTAGTTATATTGAGTCAAATGTTCCGAGTTATACAAACAGGTTACCAGTTATTTACATTATATTGTTACGAGTACACAAATCAAAGGAGCTTGCGCCATCTAGCGGGGAGCGGAGGAACCACGTTGTGTGCTGTACAAACCACTTTGTTACAAAGACAACGTGAAACATCCACTCAATACTAGATGGCGCTAGAGGACTTATATAGGGTGAATGAACTACAGATCGAGTACACGCACGAACATTCTCGAATTGTCTGGGTGTAGGTTCGGCCCGGTATAAAAAGGCCGGGGAGGCCGAGCGGAGCCAGTTGAGTTTGAGCTAACGACGAAGCGACTTCGAAGTGAATACTAGTGATCAAGAAGTGATACCAGCGGCAACCTACGACATTGGCTACGACCTCGGACATTGTTAGTGCTTACTGTGTGTACCTAGTACTTAGTGCTTGTATTTAGTGCGTAGTATTTGTACCTAGTGCTTGTGTCGGACCTAGTGCTAGTGAATAAAGTCTCTAAAAGAGTCAGCAGGTCTTTCTCTCCAAATCGTTCGAACCCCAACACGCAACAACTGGTGTCAGAATTGGGATTTGGCGATGCCATTGACTCCAAGAGGACCCAAGGAGGGGGTCAAGACAAGGGGACAACGAGCTGCGGACGCCACTGGGGGCCAGGCTCCGCCCACTGTGGGACAAGCCCCGCCCACTGGCCCCGCCTACCAGGCCCCGCCCACTGACCACGCCCCTCAGGCCCCGCCCACTTTGGCCCAGGCCCCGCCCACTTTGACTCAGGCCCCGCCCACTGGCTCCATCCACCTTGCCACGCCCACCGGACAGGCCACGCCCACTAGTGGCACCGTAGCTTCTACAGACCCTCAAGTGGCACTTCAATTAGGAAGTTTATTTGAATTAATGAAGGCAATGCAAGAATCACAAGAACGCAAGCTCAGCGCTTTGCAAGAATCACAAGAACGCAAGCTCAGCGCTTTGCAAGAATCACAAGAACGCAAGCTCAGCGCTTTGCAAGAATCACAAGAACGCAAGCTCAGCGCTTTGCAAGAATCACAAGAACGCAAGCTCAGCGCTTTGCAAGAATCACAAGAACGCAAGCTCAGCGCTTTGCAAGAATCACAAGAACGCAAGCTCAGCGCTTTGCAAGAATCACAAGAACGCAAGCTCAGCGCTTTGCAAGAATCACAAGAACGCAAGCTCAGCGCTTTGCAAGAATCACAAGAACGCAAGCTCAGCGCTTTGCAAGAATCACAAGAACGCAAGCTCAGCGCTTTGCAAGAATCACAAAAGGCAATGAAGGAATCACAAGAGCACCAAAAAGACCTCCAAGAAAAAGCGCTTTTGGCTATAAAAGATGTTAGTGACACAGGGTGGGTAAGCTCCGAAAAGAGTTCGACGAAGTGCAAGAACGAGTTACCGGGTTAGGATTGGATGTCGAAAATGTGAAAACCGTCCTCGCTGAACTACAGAAGAGAGTAGCGCGCCTTGAAACCACGGGAGTTGCGATGTCTAGTGGAACTACCGGAGTTGCGCAAGGACCAAGGGTGAAAGTGCCGCCATACGACGGCACTACTTCGTGGAACGCCTATCGTCAGCAATTCCAGACTGTTGCTACTGCCAACGGATGGACGGAAGAACAATGCCTGACCGCGCTCACTGTAGCGCTCAGAGGGCAAGCTTTGTCTGTCTTGGAAGCACTGCCACATACAGGACATGGGTTCCAAGACCTGATAGAGGCAATTGAATCCAGATACGGGGAGCGACACCTGGAGCACGTGTTCCGTGCCCAACTGCGTGACAGAGTCCAACGCTCAGGAGAAGGACTACAACAATGGGCGTTGGAAATTGAAAAACTCGTCAGGAAGGCACACCCAGGAGCCGACACCAAGATGGTGGATACGAATATTGTTCGAGCATTTGTGGACGGAATCAAAGACCTGGAGGTCAGAGCTGCAGTGAGGCTTCGTCACCATACCTCGCTAAAGGAAGCATTGGCGCATGCTTTGGAGGTCGAGGCTGTTCGCCATGACGTACGGCAGACCCATAAGGTGCGCGAGGTCTTTGAGGAAGTCAAGCAGGCTAAGGCTCCTACGAAGAAAAGTTATGGTGTCATGTGCTACAAGTGTGGCGAGAGGGGCCATCTTCAGCTCAACTGCCCGCAGAAGGAGGTTAAGGCTCCTACGAAGAAACGTTCTGGTGTCATGTGCTACAAGTGTGGCGAGAGGGGCCATCTTCAGCTCAACTGCCCGCAGAAGGAGGTTAAGGCCCCTACGAAGAAGGGATATGGAGTCATGTGCTACAAGTGCGGCGAGAGGGGCCATCTTCAGCTCAATTGCCCGCAGAAGAAGACCCAGAGGGCAAGGATGAAAAGGATCGAGGAACAAATAGAGGAGCTGAAAAAGCAAAGGGCTTCGTTCCCTGCCCGGGATCAAGGGAAACGAATAAAAGCTAGAACTAAGAGACGAGTTCTGGCTGACGCGGTGGAAACCCTGAAAATTTTTATTTTGCAGGCATGCGGCGAGAATAGTCTTACGACACAGGGGACTATTAACGATCGGAAATCGAACACAAGCGGCTTCGAGGAAGGGTCATTGGTGTGGCTGCATAACCCAACCCGCCGGAAAGGGAAATCTCCAAAGTTGCAGACCAAGTGGGACGGTCCATACAAAGTGGTTACCCGAATGAATGATGTGACTTATAGAATTCAAAAGCAACCAAGAGGGACATTCAAAGTGGTACACATAGACCGTCTGGCGCGTTACCATGGCAGTAACAACGACGACAACGGGACGAGCATCTCTAAGAGGGGAGTAGTGTTACGAGTACACAAATCAAAGGAGCTTGCGCCATCTAGCGGGGAGCGGAGGAACCACGTTGTGTGCTGTACAAACCACTTTGTTACAAAGACAACGTGAAACATCCACTCAATACTAGATGGCGCTAGAGGACTTATATAGGGTGAATGAACTACAGATCGAGTACACGCACGAACATTCTCGAATTGTCTGGGTGTAGGTTCGGCCCGGTATAAAAAGGCCGGGGAGGCCGAGCGGAGCCAGTTGAGTTTGAGCTAACGACGAAGCGACTTCGAAGTGAATACTAGTGATCAAGAAGTGATACCAGCGGCAACCTACGACATTGGCTACGACCTCGGACATTGTTAGTGCTTACTGTGTGTACCTAGTACTTAGTGCTTGTATTTAGTGCGTAGTATTTGTACCTAGTGCTTGTGTCGGACCTAGTGCTAGTGAATAAAGTCTCTAAAAGAGTCAGCAGGTCTTTCTCTCCAAATCGTTCGAACCCCAACACGCAACAATATTATGCAATATAACCTACATATTATATGCAACATAAAATAATATGACACCGCGTTGGCGCAGTGGTCACAGCACTGGATTGCGATTGGCTGTTGCGCGAGTGGTTGCAGGTTCAATCCCCGCACACGACAATATATATTGGCCATACAGATGTTTGCCGTGGTCTGGGTGTTTGTGCAGTCCTTGTGGGTCTCCCCACCGTGCCTCGTAGAGCATGTTAAGCCATCGGTCTCGGTTGTTATCATGTACACCTGATAGCAATTGTTACTCATAGTAGGGAATATATCCGCCAACCCGCATTGGAGCAGCGTTGTGGATTAAGCTCTGATCCTTCTCCTACATGGAGAAGAGGCCTATGCCCAACAGTGGGATATTACAGGCTGAATCGTCGCAATATAATCAATGGCATTTAGTTCTTACCAACTAGAATTATTTAAAAAAAAATCTCTTACCACTAGATCTTAGGAGTACTTGATGTTCTAACAACACACACGTAAATAACTGAACAACACACTCCACACCCAAAGTGGAAAACATCTCACGTAGAGGGTAATCTAGCAGAGGTAACTCCTCTGGTGGATTTGGCATTCTTATCACCTGTAATATAAAAACCATAATACATACTTATGAAGCAACTAGCTTCTGCGCGCGACTTCGTCCGCGTGGAATAGGACCAATTCTGTCATACATAATTTGTGCGAAACTTTAACCGTTTACGCAGCGCAGCGGAAGCTCGCAAAAGGAAAAAAAAACCCGATTTTGAAACATTCTTCATTGGTGCTAAGCTCCTATTGGTCTTAGCGTGATGAAATATAGCCTATAGCCTTCCTCGATAAATGGGCTATCTAACACTGAAAGAATTTTTCAAATCGGACCTGTAGATCCTGAGATTAGCGTGTTCAAACAAACAAACAAACAAACAAACAAACAAACAAACTCTTCAGCTTTATTATATTAGTATAGATATCTATACAAATAAATAAAATTGGAGTGTTTGTTTGTAATATAAAAATAAGCGCTTATTACTAAATGCATATGGATCTATAATATACATACATACAAAAATAACATTTTTTACAATTTTTGACTGTCTGTCTGTCTGTCTGTCTGTTCCGGGTAACCTCTGAAACGGCTCGACTGATTGTGACGGGATTTTCACTGACAGATAGATGATGCAGTAAGGAGTAACTTAGGCTACTTGCTGTGTGGCTACGGCAAAGAATTTAGCCTCCCCCTCTCTTCCCGTGGGTGTCGTAAGAGGCGACTAAGGGATAACACAGTTCCACTACCATCTTGGAACTTAAAAAGCCGACCGATGGCGGGATATCCATCCAACTGTTGGCTTTGAAATACACAGGTCGAAGACGGGCAGCAGCGTCTTCGGTGCGACAAAGCCAGCCCTGCGGTCACCAACCCGCCTGCCCAGCGTGGTGACTATGGGCAAAACACATGAGTTCACGTCATTTTTGGCGCGAACTTGTGTAGGCCTATGTCCAGCAGTGGACTACGATAGGCTGAAATGATGACGATGATGATGATGATGATAGGCTACTTTTATTTTAGAAATTTATTTAATCTATAACTCTGCGAACTGAAGAATAACCTCTTTGTTAAACTCCACGCGGACGAAGTCTCGGGCACAGCTAGTATACTAATAAAATAAATATTTTTGACAGTTCATTGACATAGAAAAGGAGGTTACAAAATTGTAATAAAGAAAATTTGGCATTATCATAAAATTTATAATGAAATCTGTAAATGTATAAGTTCAAGTATTACGTAACGTAAAATCTGAAGATTTTTGACCCCCCCTCCCCCCATGTAACGCACCATAACGTTTTTCTGTATTTATATTAAATTAGCTGTGCCCGCGGTTTCACTCGCGTTGATTTGAATAAAAAATTACCTTGCTTCTTAAAGCATAACCTTTTGTCTTTAAATAGGCTATCAACCTCAGCGGAATTTTTCAATTCGTATCAGTAGTTCTTGAGATTAGCGCGTATAAAAAAACAAACAAACACACCAACTTTCAGGTTTATAATCCATACTATATTATACTATATTATTATAAATGCGAAAGTAACTCTGTCTGTCTGTCTTTCGCGCGATCGCGCCAAAACTACTGAACAGATATAAATGAAATTTGGTATACAGATAGTGTAGACTTTTAGAGTCTGAGAAAGGACATAGGCTACTTTTTAATGCGAAAAAAGGGTATAAGGGGTAGAAAGCTTAGAATGAAAATTTATATGTAAGTATGGTGTTTAACGTATACGTATATATATATATATATATATATATATATATACGTATAACGTATTACGTTTAATATTCGTGTTTCGCAACTGTCAAATATTTAATGTTCATCCTGTCGATATGGTAAACTCTCACGTAATTAAAAAAAAGAACGTATTTAAATAAAGGTTTTGAATCGACAACATATATTCACTATATACGGATAGTCGCGTATTTTAGATTTCAAAAATGTAGAACAATAGTAATGAAAACGGATTGACATAATAAATATTGGTTGTCAAATATTTATGCGTGCGGTGCGTTCAGAAATTTATTTAGAGTAAACTAAGGGAAAATATATAAAGCTACTTAAATATACAATAAATGATAAATGTACAAATGAATTAAATAATAAAAAAAACCGTTCAATTGATTGATCTCATTGAAATATTCCAGATTATTCCGTCAAAGTTAATATATAAATATTTTCGTCGCGAAAGTGTAAAAGATATGTTTTATATATCTTAATCTTTACTAATCTATACCTACTAATATTATAAACCTGAAAGTTGGTTTGTTTCTTTGTTTGCTTAAACGCGCTAATCTCAAGAACTACTGATTCGAATCGAAAAATTCCTCTGAGGTGGATAGCCTATTTAAAGAGAAAGGTTATGCTTTAAGAAGAAGGAAGGCTATTTTGTCCCTTAAATCAACACGGGTGAAACCGCGGGGCACAGCTAGTATTAGTATGGATTAGTACAGATTAAGATATATAAAACATATCTTTACACTTCCGCGACGAAAATATTTATATAATATATTGAGGTTGACTGGATTGACAGAATAATCTGGAATGTTTCAATAAGACCAATCAATAGAACGGTTTGTTTTTTGTATTTAATTTATTTGTAAATTTATCATCTATACTAATATTATAAAGAGGTAAGGTTTATAACTTTGTTTGTATATCGGGGGTAATCTTCGCAAATACTGATCCGATCATGAAAATTCTTTCACTAACAAAAAGCTACACTATTCAGGAGTGACATAGGATATATTTTATTGTAATTGTACAAAAAAATCAGTAAATAAAAAAAATATTAAAATATATTATCAAAATCACAAAGAAACTATGGCCATCTATCGCTATTTTTTAGTCTATTTATTTTATTTACTCTTATTTTAACCTATCGTTGTTGGAGCAACATTTTATTTATAAAGTATGTTATTTGGTTCTGTAATTTATAATAATAAATACACGATATTATAACGATTTTATACGTCAAATTCTAAACAATGAACCTAATAAAACAGTACTAAGAACTACACAACATAATTGCATCACAAAGATAATTAACGCCCAACGAAGTGGGCGCGGGTCGGCTAGTTTATTATATATTTAAGTAGGTTGATATATTTTCCTTATATTATTTCTGTTTACACTAGTGATGTGCCGGATTATCAAAAATGTAGATCCGCGGATACGGATCCGGATACGGATATTTAGTGTCAAGATCCGCGGATACGGATACGGATACGGATCTTTATTTACTCACTCAATCGGTGTTTGCGCGTGAACTTGAAACGATAGTTAACGCTCGTTTGGTTTACTAAATAATTTTTACACTACAGAAAGAAAGCGAATGTGCATGGATTTAATAAAAGCAGAGTTAATAATTCGGATCAATTTTGAGGAAAGCGGTTTGAATTTCAAGTCATATCTAAATAGTGAAATAGTACAGAAAATTGTTAAATCTGTGAAAAGTAACACAAAATACGTGTGTCAAGCTACAGAATAAATTATTATATAAAATTTCGTTACTTATTCATAATATAATAATGTAGGTAGCTAATGGGAAAACCGACTTCCAAAAAAGGAGGAGGTTCTCAATTAAATTGTATTTTTTTTAATGTATTGTACCTCAGACCTTTTGACTGGGTCGACCGATTTCGGTGATTTTTTTATTAATCGAAAGGTGGTGCGTGTCATGTGATCCCATTTAAATTGAACTGATATTATGATAAAAATGTCTAATAAAATAATAAAAATGTTTTTTGTTTTTAATTCTCTTACATTTATAAAAAAAAAAAAACTTTCTATGTGTAATAGTGATCTTATAAGATAGTTGATTTACCATCTTTGAGTTGTACACTATTTTTATGGTTACTAATCTATACTAATATATAAAGCTGAAGAGTTTGTTTGTTTGGTTGTTTGTTTGTTTGTTTGTCTGTTTGTTTGAACGCGGTAATCTCTGAAACTACTGGGCCGATTTGAAAAATTCTTTCAGTGTTAGATAGCCCATTTAGCGAGGAAGGCTATAGGCTATGTATCATCACGCTAAGACCAATAGGAGCTGAGTACACGCCGACGAAGTCGCGCGCAGAAGCTAGTTAGAATATAATTATGTTTGCAATTAAAGGTGCCAAATATTTGATTTTAAGAAATATAAAATACTTTGAATGGAATTTGTTCAAAGTATACTACTTAATAACATAATCTAAGTTATTATGCAGCATTTTATCTTGTCAATTGAATTTGAAAATTAATAAAAGATCCGTAAAAGATCCGCGAGAAAAGTGACGGATACGGATACGGATACGGACCTCATTTTTCCCGCGGATATCCGCGGATACGGATACGGATACGGATCTCCGGAACATCACTAGTTTACACTAAGTAAATTTCTGAACGCACGCATAAATATTTGACAACCATAATTATGTATTATGTCAATCTGTTTTCATTACTGACATTATTATACATTTTTAAAATCTAAAATAAGCCACTATCCTTATATTGTGGATATATGTTGTCGATTCGAAACCTTTATTTAAATACGTTATTTAATTTTAGAGGAGAGTTTACCGTATCGACGGCATGAACATTAAATGTTTGACAGTTACGAAACACGAACATTATATATCATACAAATTTTCATTCCAACTTTTCAACCCCTTACATCCTTTTTTTCGCATTAAAAAGAAGCCTATGTCCTTTCACAGACTCTACACTATCTGTATACCAAATTTCATTTAAATCTGTTCAGTAGTTTTGGCGTGATTGCGAGACAGACAGACAGACAGAGTTACTTTCGCATTTATAATATTAGTATGGATTGATTAGATATGACAACGTAATATAAAAGAGTTATTTTATTGCTAATCTCAGACACTACAGGTTCAAATTGAAAAATTCGTTTTTTTGTTGGATATTTCATTTACCGACAAAGGCTAAATATAATATTTTATTATGATTTTCCTCAAATTAACACTGAAGTGAAACCACGGGCATAGTTGATAATATTATAAAGGAACAGCGTTTAGATATTGCCTTGCATACTTGTACTGCATTCTGAATTTATCATTTGTAGGGTATATAATTATACATTATTTAAGGTGGTTTATTAGAATAGGGCTGGCAAATATTGGTTCGATTCAAATAATTTATTATTAAATAACAAAAAGACAAAATTAATAAAATTCACTACACCTAATGTTAAACTTGTTGATAATGGTGTAGAATTAGGAGGGGAAATGTTAAAACCAGTAAAGTCCACTAAATTTCTAGGGATTACTATAGATTCGAAATTGCAGTGGGATCTTCATATTGAGGGGTTAGCGAATAGGCTCAGCTCTGCAGCGTTCGCGGTAAAAAGAATTAGACTTATTACTGACGTAGATACAGTTTGCGTAGTATATTTTAGTTATTTTCATAGTATCATGTCCTATGGAATCTTATTATGGGGAAATGCAGCTACCGTTAATACTATTTTTGTCCTGCAGAAAAAGTGCCGCAGAATGATAGGTAAAAGATGGGGCCTATCCCCAAAAATCACTCTGTGGCTGTACCAGTCCGTCATCAGGCCCATCATCAGCTACGGTGCAGTGGTTTGGTGGCCGAGAACCAAACTTATCACTGTGGAGGCAAAGTTGCAACGACTTCAAAGGCTGGCTTGTATGGCGACTACGGGCTGCATGAGGACTACTCCGACTGCGGCCCTGGAAGCCCTACTGAACTTGCCGCCGCTGCACCTGTTCATACAGCAGGAGGCGGGGGCGGCTGCGGTGAGACTCAGGAAGCTAAACCTATGGAGGAATGCAAAGGTAATACATACAGAAATACTGGGAGAACTGGTAAGCAGGGAACCGCTCATCGAAGCGGTCACCGACAGGATACCCAAACAGTATGTATTTGACAAAAAATATAGGATACACTTACACGAAGACCCAGTGGAGGGCCTTAACCTTAAAGAGTTAAGAATCTTCACAGACGGGTCGAAGACAGCAACAGGCACAGGTTCGGGGGTTCATTCAGAAGACCTGAACATCAACATCTCATCGCCATTGGGCATCCATAATACCGTCTTCCAGGCGGAATGTATGGGAATCATAATGGCAACAGCGGCGATTAGCTCCAGAGAGGTAAAGGGCTTTCCAATCCGTATACTGTCTGATAGCAAATCGGTCCTGCAAGCCCTGCAGAGCAGTGTTATGACATCAGGGCTAATATATGAATGCCATCGAGCTCTGACGAGGGTAAGCGGAACAAACAACGTCACCCTTCAATGGATAAAGGGTCACAGTGGATCGAGAGGTAACGACGCGGCCGATAGACTGGCGAGGGAAGGATCGGAGCTGAAGGTCTATGGACCTGAACCGATTCTGCCCCTGCCTTTCGGTTGGCTGCGCGACCGGCTGCGACACAACACCAAGGTAATGCACCAAAAATATTGGACAAACCTAGGTACCTGCAGGCAGACAAGAGAAGTTCTCCCGAGGATCGACCCCAGACTATCCCGCAAACTTCGCGGGTATGGGAGAACTCAGCTCCGACTACTGATAGGGGCTCTCACTGGACATGCCTTGTTTAATAAACATCTGTATAATATGGGTGTTACAGACAGCCCCCTATGTAGAGCGTGCATGGAGGCGGAAGAAACGGCTGCACACATTCTGCTGGATTGCGTTGGTGTGGCGAACTACAGGGCACGACACCTCGGGAATACGAGGTCGCTCCAGGAAGTCGTCGGCAACGTCAAGGGTCTGCTAGGCTTCCTGAAGGAGCTGGGCTGGCAGGAATAGTGTCCTCAGCCGGCCACCTAGGCAGAATAGGCGCTACAGTCGTCGAGCTGCCGTAATAGCCCGTGATAGAAGTAAGAAGTCCTGCAGAAAAGAGCTATTCGTGCAATTTATAGTTTAGGCCCTAGAGTATCATTAAGAGATAAGTTTAAAGAAATAAAAATATTGACTGTTGCTTCTCAATATGTGTACGAAAATGTTATGTATGTTCATAAAAATATACACGAATTTCGCAGGAATTGCGACATGCATAGCATTAATACTAGGAACAAACACAAACTTGTAATGCCTGTAACTCGCTTACGCCGAGTCAGTAATTCTTTCTATGGACAATGTATACGCTTATACAACAGGCTCTCAGAAAATGTTCAAAAAGCTTCTATTGCGAAATTTAAAAAAAATGTAAAAGAACGTTTGTGTACTAAAGGATATTATTCGATTAACGATTTTATGGAAGACAGTACGCCTTGGGAATGATGTGATCGCCTCCAGGCTATTTCAACCTATGAAATTATTGTAAATTTCAATCAGCTTTGGAAAAAAAACATGATTAAAAAAATGATATTAGTCCCGCTGAGTTTCTTTCGCCAGTTCTTCTCAGGTCAGAGGCTTTTTCTTTCCGAACTGGTAGTAGACTCATGACGTTCAGTAAGAAATTGTAATAATTTTATGCTGAATAAAATATTTTGAATTTGAATTTGAATTTCAAAGCATAGACAAAAATTGTAAAACCAAATGTGCTTTAAACATGCCATCTTCTTTGTATATTATAACTGTATATATATGTTTAGAATAACTTTGAATAAACTTACAACAGGGATTGGATCAAGATGTGGTTCTGAAGGAGGCACATAAAGACGTAAAGCTTGCCCTGGCGATGGCACTGGAACTTCATACAGCAGGTTGTAGACATAGGACTCAGGACTAAGTCCTGGCCCAGGCTGTCTGGGTAGTGACCTAAAAATATTATTGTTTTTTTTAAACACCTAGTGTTTACGGTTAGGATTTATTTAAATGTAATACCTAATTATTACAAATATATTAAGATAAACATAATAACAATTATTCTTATTATTATTAAAACTTTATTTGATCCTTGACTTAGTAGTTATAGACTATAGAGAGTTGGTTATAATATAAATATGGTTATGTTACAAATTATTTCTTTTACTTAGTACTATAGACTAAACTACTATTACAGTCGAAACCGTTTATAAGCACATCCCTTAGGGCGTGTCGTGGGGCGCGGGCGGTTTTATCACCTATCGGTTATTACGGCCAGATTGTAAGGTCCCGACCGAATCTCTAGTAAACTATTCAGTAAACATACCTGCTATAACGACATCGAATATAGCGACATATCGCTTATACCCACGAAACTTTAAAAAAACGAATTATTTGAGATGCCTAGTTTGTTGAGACGTTATAATTATTTCTATCGCAAAGTCAAAGTCTAAAAACTAATACATATAATTACTGTACTTGTGTATATGTATCGCTTATACCGACTATCGGATATAACGTCGGCACCTATACGGTCCCTTCAATGTCGCTATATCCGTTTTTGACTGTATATACTATTTGATTTTTTTCTAAATGTATAAAATACATAAACGTTCAGAGTATTAAAATTGGCAGCAATAATTACTTATTGTAGTATTTTTGTGTTAGTAGTACAAGCGTAGAAATGTAATATATCAAAAATTTACATACCTAAATAAATTATCTAAGAATAATTGTGCAACCCTAACATAAGGGTATTGGCATATAAGTGCTATACTTTTGGCTACATAGAGTTTATCTTTGGTTATATCATAATATGTTAGTGCAGCTCCCGAGTGTGGGGCTAGTTTAAAAGATCTAGGTAATGATCTAGAACTCTCTTTTCCTGATCCCTTTCTATTCCCTGGAGGAGTTTGTCCGCTCGACAATTCAGTGATGTACATTGCCTGTAAAGCAAAGCAGATAAGTTATTAATTTTGTTGATTACTATATGCATACAAAAATAATCTATACTAATATATAAAGCTGAAGAGTTTGTTTGTTTGTTTGTTTGTTTGTTTGTTTGAACGCGGTAATATCTGGAACTACTGGTCCGATTTGAAAAATTCTTTCAGTGTTAGATAGCCCATTTATCGAGGAAGGCTATAGGCTATGTGTCATCACGCTAAGACCAATAGGAGCGGAGTCCACGCCGACGAAGTCGCGCGCAGAAGCTAGTAACATATAAAATTAGTTATTAAAGAGTTGTTAGTTGTAAGACTAGTAGAGAAGTATTATTTGTTTATTTAATTCCATATAAATATTTTATATTGTAAAAAAAAAAACATTATCATGCATTGAATTTATTTTTATATTTTAAATTTTTACAATATATTTAAGGAACCATTTAATAATAACATAATCAAACGTTTACCTGCAGTGTATGCATTGCACTGCATATGTTCCTGTTTCTAACTTCTTCATAAAAAATAAGGCTGAATCCATAATATCTTGATGCATTTTCTCTAGTCACAACAAAACTATGAAACTTTGGTTCTAAGGAATGTTTTTGGGTCTTAAATTGAAGGCCAGCTGGTAAACAAAGCTGTAAAATACAGAAATATTGACTTAATAGTATAAAAGTTTGATTAAAGGATATTTTAATTATTATTTTGTTATAACTTACCATACAAACTGCATGTTCATCAAATGTATTGTTATGAACATTATCTGGATAATGGGCAAGAACCTTTCCCTTGTACGAGCGATCGAGAGGAGATATATGTAAGTTGTCACCTAGTACCAAATTAATAAAAAGGTTAAACACAAAGAATTCCTAAATATACAAAACAACAAAAAATAAATAAATTTCTTTACCACATAACCTGTCTGCTTCCAGTCCTGAATCAAAATCGAGCCCACATATTACAAAATAATCTGCAAATCGACATCCTACTGACAAATCTGAGACAGACATATTAATATCGACCCGTTATTTATTTATTATTTGAGACACTTTCTCTTCCAGATACAATTTCTCACACTTCGCCACAGCATTGTTTACCCGTTTGTATTTTATAGCAAACAACACAAGTTAATAAAAATCTCATGACTTCTATTCAATCAATATTTGCAACAAGCAAAAAAAATTTGCTGAATGTACACAATGTTTTAACAAAATCCTATTGGTATAAATTCACTCTGGCAAACTAAATTTGAGTATTTGACAGTTAGATACAAAAGATAGTGATGTAGGAGTCCAGGGCTTGTTACCGTTACCAATTACCAAATAACGGTTTTAACAGATACCTTTTTTACCGTTAAAACTTTTAACGGTAATTCGGTAACGGAAACTTTTTTTAACGGTAAATTTTACCGTTAAATAGAATTTTAATGACACTGATAACGATACCTCTGACGCTCTTTGCCTCTGACGTCACGAATTAACGATATTTTTAATGATACCTCAACGACGTTGCCGTTCCGTGCAATAAAAAACCTTCAACTCGACGCGCTGGATCATGGACTTAAATTGTTAGTTAGTAGGTATTAAGTCCATGCGCTGGATTGATAAGAGTGGCAACAGCGCGTGACGTTAGATTAATCTTAATCGCTAAATCTTACTGAATAAAAACTCTGTCTCTTTCAAACATTGTACGAGTGCAATAATTTCGTTACCTATAACGTTAACAGTAGCAATTAACGGTAAGGGTATGGATAAGTAACGTTAAAAATAACGTTAAATGAGTTTTTACCGGTAAAAAAATATAACGGTAAAATGACTGAAAAATAACGGTAATCGTTACTTCCCAATAAATCGCTACAATCTTCCGTTTACACGCAACGATAAATTGTAATAATCTGGATCGCTACGATCCACCACCACTACAGCCTATCACAGTCCACGGTTGGACATAGGTCTCCACAAGTTCACGCCCGACATTATGACGCGAACTCATGTGTTTTGCCCATAGTCACCACGCTGGGCAGGCGGGTTGGTGCTACGATAAATTGTTACAACGTGTAAAGCCCGCATAATCTTTATATAGGTATCAGAAAGTGTCCGTCGAAATGCATTAAATTAGCGCCACATTAGCATCAGGGTAAATCTTACAATGGAGATGGTGGATGTAATCAGTAGCTTTTAATTCAACACCCAACGAAATTTTCCAATACTTTTATGAGCGGGCCATTAGGCTAGTTACTTATATTCTTGATGTTTGCACGTAAACGGCTTAAGTACATTGCAGTTCGTTACTATAATATACTTCTAATTATTATTATTCGATCGCGTAATGCAGTGTGGGGACTCCCATACGTCGAGTTGAACAATTTTTGCATGAAGCAGCGACGTCGTAGAGGTATCGTTAAAAATTGAACTGAGGTAGAGCATAGCAGGAAATTTCCTGCTCAAAATATGGAGCAGCCCGATTGGGGTAGTACCTCGACCTTACAGAAGATCACAGCTAAATAATACTGCTTTCAAGCAGTCTTGTGTTTCTGTTGTTGACTAAGGTGACCAGAGCTCCTAGGGAGAATTAGGGATAGGGTCGGCAACGCGCTTGCGATGCTTCTGGTATTGCAAATGTCTATAACCTACAGTAATCGCTTACCATCATGTGAGCCGTACGCTTGTTTGCCGACCTAGTTATATATATAATTAAAAATACATAATTATATATCGTTATTTATTGACGCAGTCAGAGGTAACGTTTATCGCTATTGTTATAATTATCCTATTTACCGGTAAAACTGAACGATAAAAAACGTTTCCATTCCCGAATTACTGTTATACCATTTAACGGTTTAAAAGGTATCGCAATAAATTAACGTTATTTACCGGTATATTGTGGTAATAACGTTACAAAGCCCTGAATGTCAGGTGCACCAGGGTGCACCTCTAACCTATATTTATATTACCTAATATTCTAGAATGAAGGATACTGTGGATACGCTACGCAATTATTATTACCGTGTGTGAACGAAACCACAACATACGAAAACTGTAAGGGGTGAAAAGGACACAAACAACATTTTTTGTCTTTGTCAGAGTTTCTGTTGGTCACAACTCACAACCAGGCGGGCGACACTCAATTTGCTATACTTTCTCTACCAACCTTAAATTTTTGAATAAATTGGCAGAATTGTACGTCAAAATGAAAAATTTTACACGCCGGAAACGTCATAAACGTCAAGTATAGCAAATTATTTTTTTCCAAATGAAGGCGTCAACATGGCGTCAACTAACCGCCATATTGTTCAAAGAGTATATAACCACTACGTGATATTGTTTATTAACTTGTTACCACAGCCGGAGTTTTGGATTTTTTGTTCTGTTTTGTATATGTATTTTATTAGGTCTAATACTTTGTTTTGAGAATATTATTCCTCGCTTCTAGGGCTTTACTATGGGTTTGTATTTGACCGTGAATCATTGGTCTCTTTGGTTGAACAAATCAATTTTTCTTTTGAATATCTTTAACAACAATAATTCACAATAGAAAATCACAGTATTTTGTAGTACCTACCTATATTTTTATTACTTATAATATATTTTTATGTTTTCATTCCTCTAGAAAATACTGGGAAACATAATGTGCGACATCAAAAGTGTGCCTAATTGTGTAATTTGTGGGCTAAAGAGGAGCCAATGTATGGAGCCGATGTATTTTTGAGCAAGTTTCCACTTGATCCAGATCGGTTAGTGTGTAAAGAATAGAACAATTCCATACATAATTAAAAAAAAATCCTTAAAATCTTTATTACATTCAATAACTAACTATAGTAATAAAGTTACACTAAAGTATTATGCCTACTTCAAGCCTACTTATGTAGGTTAGAAAAGTAGTTGTAGACTGTAAATTTAAACGATTATCGAATTCTAATTGACGATTAAAATTCTACTCCCAGGTGTCGTTCTTGGGTCAAAGCAGTTGGAAATAAAGACTGCTTATACCTATACCTATTAAAAAATTGCATAAAATCATATTTTAACACAAAGGGCAATAGATTACTTAAAAATGCTATTCCAACACTAAATTTGCCACAACCGTTGGTTGACAGTCTTGGAATATTTTCCTCTGCAAAGTGAAGAGAAAGAAAAATCTCAAGTCTTGAAAGGTACAAAAAAATTTTGCAGTAACTTTATATGTTTATCACAATTATTAATTACATGATTAACCCGCCAGCACTCGCGCCTCAAGAACTTACACCAGCACTCGCGTGTAGAGCATTTTGCTCACGTTCATGAATGTCAATAAATGCAAGTTTTACCAAAAAATATGAATAAAAAAATATTTTATTAAATAAAATACACATTATTCATTCTAGAAAATATATATTCAAAAAGTTAACAATATTAATCTTTTTTATTTTAATTATTAATCATAGGAACTAATTTGCCAGTCTTGTTAGGCAGTCTTACGGAAAAAATGCAAAAAAAAATAACTTTTCAAAAAAACTTTTAAACTTAGTATAAATAATAATCTTCGTCATATATGCTAGCTTTACACATATCACATTGTGTACTACTATGCTCGGTACATAAAAAATTTTGGCAGTAAATGCAGCTCTTTTTGGTCCTGCGATTTTTGCGTCTTGGGCAAACCACGCAGATACCACTTGGTTTTTCTTCTTCTGGTAACTCAGATTCTGGTACAAAACGTTTCATCACTTGCTGAAGAGGATATGAAATATTTTGGAAGGTGCTTCTTCTTTGGATATGTGGCTGTGTTAGTTGAAGATTATACCAGTAGATACTTTATTTGTAAATTATTTGACTGTTGATTCCGGCTATGTTTAGGATCGTGAAAAATAATCTCAGCGGCCATCTACATGCCACTCTTGCCACAGAATTCTCTTCTTTTAGTCGATCTACAACATCAACACCTCCTTTCGTTTTATTATAAAAGGTGATAATTTCGGGTTTCGCGTTAGTTCAAGTACTTAGTTGGATCGATTCGGTCGTCATTATGAAGTGTACTTATCATAAGAACATTTTTTTAATTATTTTTGTTTGGTACTCGATCGCTTCCAATATCATCGGCTCTAAAAGACGGGTCCTCAATGTCTTCTAAATCTTCCTCTATCAACCATGCCAAAACTTGTTCGTCCCTTCGATCACGATCCATCTATAATAGAAAGACATAATAGATTACTATTTCAGTAATGTAAAATCGTAATATTACATAAAAGTAGCAGTAAAACTGTCGCTAAGATGAAAAAAAATTAAGTCATGAGTAAAAAAAAGTACTTACGTCGATACCCGCGCGATGAGCAAAACGCCGCCTGATGGTACGCGGCGCAACAAACCACCTCGTGCACGTGACTGGCGCACACTGGCGAGAAATCAACTGCATACAGTTGTGGGGGACGGAATAAAACTCAGCTACCAAATGAACGATGTATGTACGAGAAATTTTGACAAAATGGCACGTGTTTTAAATTTACTGTGAGCAAAATGCTCATAGCGCGAGTGCTCGCGGGTTAACATAATTATAAAATATGTATTTTTTCTTGATGTTCTTGTTTAGCTATTTATCTAGCCGTCTGTTTCTGGTTTTTAATATGTTAATTGATTTTTATGATAAATTCTTTTTTATTTTCTAGTTTTTCAAGATATAACGAATTCGGAGAATGTGCAATGGAAGGAAAATATTTTATCTACAAGTGAGTAAACTACTTTATCATATTATATTTATTTATGTTATACGGTTAAAAGTAACAAATGTGTTTAAGAGGTACAGCATCTTGCTAGTTTATTTTTGTTCATGTAAGATATTTTTAATGATAAATAAAATTAAGATTTTTTATTGATGACTAGCCCGTTGACGCAGTTTGTAGTAACTTTTTTTTGGCGTGCTTTCTGTACCGGGGGTTGTGGATTCGATTCCCACCCCGAGTCTGGGTGGGTATATATTTATATATGTATTATTAATAAGTAAGTTTATCGAAAAAAAAATATATCTAGCTGTACTAGTCGGCTGTTACCTATAACACAAGCATTAAGTTGCTTACTTTAGGAACAGACGACCGTGTGTGTATTGTATTTATTTATATATTTATATTCTTTATATTTATTGTTAACTAGCTGCCCGGACAGACTCCGTTCTGTCTGTTATGTTTTTTTTTTAGCATAAAAACCTTCCGTGGGATTTTTAAGGAACATACAAAACAAAATTAGCCGAATCGGTCGAGCTATTCTCCAGTTACGCGCTTAGCAACATTCATTTTTATTATATTGATGATTAAATGAACTTAACTATAATAATAATAATTTGCTGTTGCAAGTCTTATACATTTTTGATGTGACAAAAAGTTTTCTTGACAACAATGTGTTAAGCTGTTTCAAAAACTCTTCATCTTACTATGTACTGGAAATTAAAAAAAAATTAAGATGAGATTATATAAAAGTCATACAAATGTTCACAATTGTTCTTGTACTGTATAGAAAAAGATAAATTTTTAAATATATTTTGTACTGATAGTGGCAGTACAATCTCAGTTGTAGTAAATATCATATAGCTAATAGATTATTGTTAGTCAAAGTTCTAAGAAATCATCTGACATATATTAAAGTTATTATTTATACATTTACCTGTATAATATTGACCCTTAGATATTAGATATCTTTGGCTGATATACATATCACTGATAAAATGAGAGATATATGTAAAACACTTTCTGAGTAACAAATATCTTTAATATCTTTAACTCATATATGCAGTGCTTCGCAACATAATATGATACAAATACAATGCAGTATAAGATTTTTTGTTTTACTGTTTCTATAAAATGATTATGAATGACACCTTTGGAAAAAAAATCATTTTCATCTTCGCAGTCGCGGGTAGAAGCTAGTAGTAAATAAAATTCAAATAATTTAACTCTTAGTAAATAATTAAGTATGTAAAAAAAAAAAAACAGTAATAGATGCATATTTAGATATTTTACTACTATTTTTCAGGTGCTGAATACAGCTTTGTCCTCTACTTCGCAGGCTCCACAAGGACTTCTGAAAAAACTCTAGGTAATAATTAATAAATAAAAATTTCACATTTTCAATTTTATTCAATGACATTAAACATTAACAGTAACATGTCTACTCTAAGCATAGCTAACTAGCATTTAATTTGTATGAAATTTTTGTTTTCTTTAATTTATGTCAACAAATTTTATCTTGTTACCCGACTGCCAAGGAAGGGTTATGTTTTTCGCGCGTATCTTGTATGTATGTATGTAATATTCTTAATTACCTGATTTCTCTAGAACCGCTGAACGGATTTGCATAATTGAGATATCGTTAGATTCGTCTTAGCAGCCCAAGTGTTCTTAGATAGGTGATATTAAAAAATCAAACATGGCGGCTGTGCGAAGCCATTGTAGTTTATGAAGAAATATTTTTTTTAGAGTACTATAATATGGGTATCAAATTAAAGGGCTCAATACAAGGATTTCAAAAATGTATATAATGATTATTATTACTCTAATAATAATAAAGAAATACAATAAGAAAGTTTAAAAAATGTTGACTTTGCTCTTTTCCATGCCTAAGGCAAGCAAAATGCGAGCCGAGCTTCTTCCTGGCCTCCTAGGCAACGTCTGACGGTCAATTTCGGGGTGTAGCCTTTCCCATAAAAAAAGAATTATCAACTTCGGACTACTCTGTAAAAAGTTATGCTCGGTCAAACATAAAAATGATATATACGTGGCAACTTTAGAACGGCCTCATTTTTTTCGTCGTTAATAAATTACTTAATCAACCACATGATGTAAACTATTTTAATGAATTGAACCGATTACGTAATTTGTCTAACTAAAAAGACATAAATAAAATAATAATTAAAAGAAAACAAAAAACCCGCCTGCATAAAAAACCACTAATAGAAAATGAACTGAAAAGACTGGAACACGATAAAAATTCAAAATTATACAAAGCTAGCGAAACAAATTGAAACAATATCAAACATTATGTACTGTTCACTTAAGAGGGCGCATAACCCGAGCAAAAAATCAGATTTCACCCGCGCGCCCGTGAGTAATTGATGAAACAAAATATACACAAAGCCTCGTGTCAGAGTGCGATAGACGATATAGTTTTGAGCGCATTACGAATGTAAAAAACGACAAATATCTTATTTTATATATAATTCCGAAACTAAAAGTAATTACATTAAATGCCTAGGCATAGCCTTTACTCATATTTAAATGTAATTAATTATCAAATTTTTGTCTTAATGGTCATAAGTATAACCATATCGAGTATAAAAAGAAAAAATATAAAAATTAGAGGTTACTTCGTGATTATATTTTATCGAGGAAATTTAATTATTTTATGTTTTTGATTAGGCTGTAGTCATGAAAATATCACGTAGTTTGTCATATATTTTTATTTTAAGATTTGGTCCGGAATTTTTCATGTAAAATCAAATAGCAGATTGATAATTTTGCTTTATGCGCCCTCTTAAAAATATCAATACGGTAGTCCTTCAAAATTTTATGCAACATCGTACATAATATGCAGTCGGAGACATGCACAAAGAGAGAATGATTTGACTTATCCTTCAATTTCCGAGGGATTTTTAAGGAACATACAAAACAAAATTAGCCGAATCGGTCGAGCTATTCTCCAGTTACGCGCTTAGCAACATTCACTTTTATTATATTGATGATGATTAAATGAACTTAATTATAATAATAATAATTTGCTGTTGCAAGTCTTATACATTTTTGATGTGACAAAAAGTTTTCTTGACAACAATGTGTTAAGCTGTTTCAAAAACTCTTCATCTTACTATGTACTGGAAATTAAAAAAAAATTAAGATGAGATTATATAAAAGTCATACAAATGTTCACAATTGTTCTTGTACTGTATAGAAAAAGATAAATTTTTAAATATATTTTGTACTGATAGTGGCAGTACAATCTCAGTTGTAGTAAATATCATATAGCTAATAGATTATTGTTAGTCAAAGTTCTAAGAAATCATCTGACATATATTAAAGTTATTATTTATACATTTACCTGTATAATATTGACCCTTAGATATTAGATATCTATGGCTGATTTACATATCACTGATAAAATGAGAGATATATGTAAAACACTTTCTGAGTAACAAATATCTTTAATATCTTTAACTCATATATGCAGTGCTTCACAACATAATATGATACAATGCAGTACATGCACAAAGAGAGAATGATTTGACTTATCCTTCAATTTCATGTCTCCGACTGCATATTATGTACGATGTTGCATAAAATTTTGAAGGACTACCGTATTGATATTTTTAAGTGAACAGTACATAATGTTTGATATTGTTTCAATTTGTTTCGCTAGCTTTGTGTAATTTTGAATTTTTATCTTGTTCCAGTCTTTTCAGTTCATTTTCTATTTGTTGTTTTTTATGCAAGCGGGTTTTTTGTTTTCTTTTAATTATTATTTTATTTTTATGCCTTTTTTCAAGAATAGATGTGTTTGTCGTCAAATATATAACTAAATAAAATTTAAATAGATAAATATATTTTGGACTATTTTTCATTTCAGATCTACATACCTACGCTGAAGAAGTTCCTGCTGATTCATTACACAAAAAGTAGATTAAGTTTCAAATGCTTTTGGCAAATGTAATTGATAATTTAGATAAACTTGATAGTGTTAAGTATTCAACCAATACGGGATATTACAATGAATGAAATCTTTATTAATCCACTTAGAGTGACACACTGAGGTAGGGCACAGCAGGAAAGGACAATGCCCATTTTCTATGAAGCCGTGCCCAGGTACGTGCGTTGACGTGTTCAGACAATTCATATGTGTATTTAAGTATCCTTTATTAATTGAAAATAGATTTTTAATAATATATATTCTAAAAGTGATCAAAGCCGCAGTTTATACTTTAATTAAAAAAGATATTTTATTTGTATTCCGGGTTTGTGCTGTCAAAACATGTTAAATATAAATACCAAGTCGGAAACGCAACCATAGAAATTAACGCTTTTTTTTTATTAAATTATAAACCCCACACGACCAGAAAATTGACATATTAAAGTTTTCTTATTTAATTAAAACTAGATTTTTAATAATAGTCTAAAAGTGATCAAAGCCGTGGTTTATAGTTTAATTTAAAAAAGCGTTTGTTTGTATGGTTGCTATGACGACTTGCTATTTATATTTAATCTATTGACATAACAAACGCGGAATACAACTAAAATATTTTTTTAAAATTAAATTATAAACTGCGGCTTTAATCACTTTTAGAATATTATTAAAATTTTAGTTTCAATTAATAAACGATAATTAATTATATGAATTGTCTGAACACGTCAAGCACGTACGGGGGCACGTACCTGGGCATTGGCCTTTCCTGCTCAAAATATGGAGCAGCCCGACTGGGGTAGTACCTCGACCTTACAGGAGATCATAGCTAAATAATACTGCTTTCAAGCAGTGTTGTGTTCCTGTTGGTGAGTAAGGTGACCAGAGCTCCTGGGGGGGATTGGGGATAGGGCCGGCAACGTGCTTGCGATGCTTCTGGTGTTGCAGGCGTCTATAGGCTACGGTCTTACCATCAGGTGAGCCGTACGCTTATTTGCCAACCTAGTTACAAAAAAAAAAAACTTCACGAACTCAGGGCCCCTTAAAGATCAGTACCTGGGTGACCGAGCCCAGCTCGGTATTTTTATTTTATTTTATTTATTTATTTTTCGGTATTTTTATATTTTAATTTTATTTAAATAATAAATCACGAGTGAAATTAAAAAAAAAAAGAAAAAAAAAAAATCTGGAGACTGAGATTCGAACCCGGGTCAAAACGATTTGAAATCCGTCGCTTTCCTAATTACGCTATTAAAGCTATATTAATAAATGGTGAAATTAAGCTTCGTATTCTAATGATATTTTTTCATTGCTTAAAAACAGGGATAAAACGACATTTTTTTTTAATTAATCCTAGCTAGATCAATTTTTCGCCCCCGAAATCCCCTGCATACTAAATTTCACGAAAATCGTTGGAGCCGATTCCGAGATTCAGAAAATATATATATATACAAGAATTGCTCGTTTAATAGTATAAGATTTATCATACTACAGTTTTTTTTTTTTAATTTTCTGCTTCATGGCAATCTGTTTTCCAACAATAAGCCACTTCTATGTCTGATTTCTCAGTATATGTTTTCCTCGAGAGCCATACGTGTATGAAACTTTTCACACGACTCTCTTGATGTCAAGTGGTAAATCTTTTATGTAGGCTCGGTATGTCATTTTTAGCCGGGCATGCTGAAGAGTGCCTTCTCCGCTCAGATCGTGTCCCAGTTTGTGCCATTTTTCTTTATTCGAGATCTTTTCTTGTTAAAATCTTTAATTTTGAAATGGTTATCACAAACATATTTCAGTTCATGAAAAAGGAGGAGTATTTAATCCTTGGCTATGTTAATGTTATAAAAATTAAAATATTGTATAGTGAGACTGTTTCACAAGTAATGCTCTTTAGTATTGTTTGTTTATTAGATATCTGTTAATAGATTCGTATTATTTTTGTAAATCTTGTTTTTATTATTGTTATTACTGTATAGTGAGATTGTTTTCTTTTAACGGTCACTGAAAAGTGCATTAGTTTCAAGTAACAAGTTTGAAAGTATTATATTTATTTTGGTATATATCTACTACAATTGACATCTTATAATTTCTTTTTCTAAGTAATTGCAGTGTTTTTAAAAAGATTTTCATAATAATATGATGCAAACATTATCAAACAGATAAATTAGTTTATAAATGGATAAACTTTTGATCTTGTTCATTTATTTGAGTTTTCAATTTAACAACTTTTAAACTTTCGCGTTGCATTATTAAATTTAATTTTCACACGGGGATTAACGCGAACAAATTTTTAGGGTAAAATATTACCTTGGGGCCTGACGTTTCGGCTAGGTTACACTAGCCGTGGTCGCAGGCAGACTTCAATTTAGTTTTAAGAACTATACTTCTTAAGGTAATACATTGCTTAAACAGAAGGTTTTAAAAACATTTTACGGCCCCGCTTTGCCATACTTGTCTGTAAATATTTAGTTCCAAAGTTTTAATAATAATATAATAATAAAAATTTATTTACTTCAGACTTCACTTCCATAAAAGTGTTATTAACAGTTTTATAACTTAAAAAAAAAAACTAATGTTAGTATGACACGCTCAATGTACATACACGTGTGATTGTTATTTTGGGTGAATTAAAATTATCATCAAAAATCAAAACAAAGCATTGTAAATATAATTATATAACATTAAAAAGAAATTTATTTCAAATATTGTTAATATAAATTAGTACAATTTTTTTAAATAAGTAATCCAGACAAATTAGACGTATAATGTATATTATGTAAATTTGTCCTACAGGTGATATCTTAAAATAATTCAACGCATTTTGCAGTGAACATTGAGAGCGATGCGAAATCGTGAACATTTGGTGTGTTTTAGAAGTTTATATTCTAAGATTTTATTTATTTTGGTATATTAGGATCAAGTATTTTTGTAACGAAAAGAATGTGACACATGTTTTGTACAAATTACTGTATCACTTAAAGATATTATAAAAAAGGCTATAAGAGAAAATTTTAGCAATAAGTAATAATATGTTATAGTATACAAATAAACTGACAAACAATTCATTAAATTATAACTTATAATGTTATTGTGAAATATTGTAGATAGGATGAGGCATTTATTAAGATAATTACAGTTTTTTTTTTTAAATGAGGAGTATCTAATCCTTGGCCATTCTAATTTTATGAAACGAAAGTGTTTGTCTGTTTATTTGTATACCGTATCCATAAAAACTGATATTTTGATATGGTCTTGAAATCATCTTATTTGTTATTTTTTATTATTGTGTAGTGAGATTGTTTCTTATGTAAGGCTCTTCAGAATTATGTTTCTTTAGTAGATATCTATCGAAATTACTATTTCTAACTGTAATGTTGTTTTCTTGTAACAATCACTGAAAAGTGCATTAGTTTCAAGTACAAAGTTTGAAAGTATTATATTTATCAATTTTTTAAATGTCTACTACAATACACGTCATAATTCTTTTTTCTAAGTAATTGCAGTGTTTTTAAAAAGAAATTCATAATAATATGATGCAAAAATTTTCAATAGATAAATTGGTTTATCCGTTTGTTTTGAGCTTGTTCATTTATTTAAGTTTTCAATTCAGTTTTACGAACAAAATTTACATTTTTATTTCTTGCATTAGAAAGCCCTTTCATAGGTTACATTGCTTAAACAGAAGATTATAAAAAAATATAATACAGCCCCGCTTTATCATAATTGTACCATTATTGACTGTAAATATATAGTTCTGGAGTATTGCATTGTAAATATGTATAATATTAAAAATAAATTTATTTCAAATATTGCTAATATAAAATTTAGAAAAGTTAGACGTATAATAAATATGTAGATTTGATTGTTTTACAGTGAACATTAAGAGTGAAATGAAATCTTGAACATTTGTTGTGTTTTAGAAATTTATGTACTGAGATTTTTGCCATAATTTTATTTATTTTGGTATATAGGCTAATTAATATTTTTAGAAGAGTAAAATATAAATAATAAAAATATATTTTACTAAAAGGCCTTTTATTTAAATTAAAATTTATAAAATTATAAATATGAGAACCCTGTAGCCAAAAGTATCGATAATTTTATCGACTAATTTATCGACCTTTTTCCACACTAGTATCGACTTCCGGTACGATAAAAAAATTTCACAACACTATATTCCATAATTACCAATTTAACGAAAAAAAAATTTAGAGCAACCGTTAAGTTGGTACAAAATGTATAGTAAACCTTGAACCCGGAGCTCAACCGTGTCTATGAAGTGACACCTCTTTCTCTTTATATGCTCTTTGCTCACAACTGAACTTGCGACCAACAAATCAGTTGAGACCGATATTTACTTCGTGAATTTATGTGATTTAAGTGATTTACAGTAATTTAAGTTGTGAAACTAAGACGTAGTTGAGTGTTGTATAAGAGTTATCATGGTTATATGTTATATAATCGGCTGTAAAAGCCGTACGGAGACGAAATCACAAGACATAACCTTTCATACGTAAGTACAATTTTTTTGATAAAAATATGACTTGTTAGGCAAAAATATTAACAGAATGAGAGTCCTAGTATATTAACAAGTTATTATAAACAGAAATAATTTATGAAAACGGTATTTATCATCATAATAATAAATATATATTAACCGACAAAATTAAGTGGTAAGGTTAATTTGTCATCCTCGAAACAAACGTTAGGCTGGTCCGCCATTTTTAAGTACTTTATAATTTGCTCAGGTTATAGATTTTTTAGGGATACCAGCCGAGGTAACTGATAAATTACCCTAAAAGTGCGGTATTTTTTATTCAATCTTAAATTTCATATTACTTAATGAAACTGATGTTACAGATTTCCAAAGGACTCTGCAATTCGCCAATTATGGATTCGTGCCACTGGGCGACCAAACTGGCAACCAACCAAATATACTCGGATATGCTCTAGACATTTTGAACAAAGTTGTTTTAGAAAAACTGCTCGAAATGTGACATATTTAAAACCATTCTCGATCCCTACACTTCATATCGTCGAACAGGTTAGTTACTTTTATTAGGCTAAAATTTACATCCTGGACCGTCGATATAGATGTTCATATTTTTTCTGTATATAGTAATAGTACTCATATATAGAAAGCTTTTTGTGAATTCTCAGGCTTAGGAAAATTATAATAATAATAATTATTTTTTTTTTTACTTAAATATATATTTTTTTTTACTTATTTACTGTCACATTATAATTTTTGAAGTTAGATAGGTTAGAGTAATTTTTTTTAACGAAATTATGCCGATAACCTGTCTAATTTTGAAAAAAAAAATACCCTAACCTATCTAAGGTTAGGGTATTTTATTTTGTAACGAAATTATGCCGATAAACAGTCTAATTATGAAGTTAGATAGGTTATTTATTTATTTTTTTGTAAAGAAATTATGCCGATAAACGGTCGACGGTCCAGGATCTAAATTTTAACCATGTCTACTGAAATGTGTTAATATTACTTTATCTTTTATAGAAAATTGTACTGATTAAATAAATACATATATACAAAATTAATTGTATGTTGTCCATCTACTGTTTACTTCATCCTGGTTCATTAATAATATAAATTTTTTAAATTTAATATACAGGTACCGATGGAAATCTTGTCCACATCTATCGATCAGTGGTTTTCAGTGGTTTTAATAAAAAGATGCATACATAATTTCCACAAAACCGAAAAAGAAATACCGACCATAAACAAATTACTAGCGAAACTCAAACGGGATATAAATTTTCAAGGTGGTCTAACGAGCTTAAGGACAATAATTAAAAACTTGGGTTTCAAGTGGCGAAAGACCGAAACCAATAGAATGGTTCTTATAGAGAAGACTGACATTCGCCTGAAAATTGTTCATATCCAATCTATATTTAAATGGATTTGATATGTGTAACAAATTCTAAGCCGCCATCAGATATATCACTCGCCATCAGATACGTCGATCTATGGTGTAGGCCTACTGGGGATCCCGCCATGTAAAATAATGGGAACGCATCGACGACACAGTACCTCCGTGGTGATGTGGAAAGCTGTGTTATTTATTATTTTAACTCATGTAAGTCGATAAGACCCTGAGTAGTTAAGTGTGTGTTAATTTCGTAATATTTTTTTTTTTTTTATGTTACTAAGTCGACAAACAAGCGTACGGCTCACCTGATGGTAAGTGACTACCGTAGCCTATAGACGCCTGCAACACCAGAAGCGTCGCAAGCGCGTTGCCGACCCTATCCCCAATCCCCCCCAGGAGCTCTGGTCACCTTACTCACCAACAGGAACACAATACTGCTTGAAAACAGTATTATTTAGCTGTGGTCTTCTGTAAGGTCGAGGTACTACCCCAGTCGGGCTGCTCCATATTTTGAGCAGGAAATTTCCTGCTGTGCCCTACCTCAGTTGAGATCGAGATTGTTGAATATCCATCTATACTAATATTATAAAGAGGTAAAGTTTATAGCTTTGTTTCTATGTAGGGGGTAATCTTCGCAAATACTGATCCGATTATGAAAATTCTTTCTCTAATAGAAAGCTTCATATTCAAGAGTGACTATGCTATATTTTATTGTAATTGAACAAAAAATTCAATAAATAAGAAAAAGACAAATAAAAATAAAAATTGGTAATGACAGTTTTCTTCGTGAGTGTACATGCGCAAAAATTCGCAGAGCCTATGTTCAGTCTTCTTTATCTTGGTACGTAATTGTTCTAGAGGTCTTACATTTTTACTTTTCGTTTAATTTTGGTATGTTAAATTGTTTTCAAAGTAGATTCGTTTTTGTAAATTGTATTCTTTAGGGTAGAAATAAATTTGTTTTAAAAAAAATAACTTCTGTTCTTATTTGTAAGAATATATAAAGTATATTAATAAAAACTTAAATTTGGAGTAACTTGTTTCATTTTTTTTTTTCATGAAATCATGCTAAATATGTTCCGTTCAACTCCCAGGTTCGATTAAGAGTTAAAAAACAGAACATTTTTTCAGACCACATCTTACGAGATATTACTGTCGTATTTCATGCAACTATCAAAACTCAAAAGCAGAATAAAATAAATTCATTAAAAAATCGAAAAAACAAAATACAACATAGACTGAAAAACACATTACCCTCCTTTGCATTGCGCAGTCGGGTAAAAATCAGTGCCCGGTGAAATTTAAAATAAAATAAAAATTTAAAATAAAATAAAATACGGGGAAATTTTGGTAGGGCTGGCAACCCTGACATCTTTTATACTTTTATGTTTGTCCCTTTCGGGTGTGGCACGCTTGTCACATCTATACTATAGTATCCTTCATCTATGCCTCGGATCTATGCCTAATATTAAATAGTAGTCTATGATATATACAAAAATACCAACTACAAAGTAGGTACTCTGTGGCACCTTCTGTTATCTATGGTGTCCACTCCATTTACGCTTAGCATAAATTACCTATATTTATTAATCTTTATTTGTACTAATTGATAAATGTTTTAGTGTATTAACAATTTAACATTAGTTAATAGTTACATTATAACTTTTCTTTAATACCATTTTCTGTGATACTTCCTATTAAATTAAAACATAATACATAAGGTAAATTTGTGTTTAAAAAGTTAATAAAGATAAGATACGATTATAATATTAAGTAATATTTTTAAATTTCTGTGCGATGAATCAATAACATATTATTCATATTATTTTTTTAACGTCTAATAAAATACTAACCTTATTTTCCAATGTAAAAATAATCTTCAATAATAGTTTCATAACCTGGTAAAGTTATAGCCAACTTTTTAGTTAGTCCGAATTCGATGTAATCAATACATATAAAAAATTATAATCATAATATATATAAATCTCGTGTCACAATGTTTGTCCTCAATGGACTCCTAAACCACTTAACCGATTTTAATCAAATTTGCACACCGTGTGCAGTTTGATCCAACTTGAAAGATAGGCTATATTTTATTTTGGTATATGTAATTATTATATTTAAGAAAGAAAAAAAGGCGGTACGAAGTTCGCCAGGTCAGCTAGTACATATAATAAAAATGTAAATATCGTTGTCTGTACACTCAAGATGTACGAGAAAAAACATTATTGCGACCTATAACAACGCAAATAGCACCCAAAACAATGATTGTTATCATTTTTGTCTGTTTGTCTGTGCGTTTGTGCACATTAATCTCAGAAACGGCTTATCCGATTTAGACTTGGTTTTCACTAATATATTGTGGGAGGCTTCACTTAACATTTAGTGTTTGTTTCTTGTCAATTAGTTCATAAATAAAAAAGTTATGGAAATTTAAAGAATCATGTTGAACATGTACATACCCAAGAACGCGGACTTAGTCGCAGGCACAGCTAGTTATTAATAAATTTTGTTTGTTTTAGAATGCTAAGAGGAAGAGTGCAACATTTACTTCATTGTGCACTGTTTTTTTCATTTATATTTCTATTTTTGGTGGGTGCCGGTGCTGTCATTTTAGATGATAAAGAGAAGGCTTACATTGATCCTTGGGAAACTTACGGAATCTTAGGAGCAACTATACTGTATATTTTGAGATTTCTTACATTTTTAACATTACCTCAAGTTTTGTGTAATTTTGGCGGGTTAATATTATTTAATGCATTCCCAGGAAAGATAAAACTTAAAGGATCTCCTTTGCTTGCACCTTTCATTTGTATAAGGGTTGTAACTAGAGGTGACTTCCCTGACCTAGTAAAAGAAAATGTATCAAGAAATATGAATAAGTGTATAGACGTGGGAATGGAGAACTTTATGATAGAAGTTGTGACTGATAAAGCTATTAACCTGCCTAAACACAGAAGAATCAGAGAAGTTGTTGTGCCAGCTGAATATAAAACAAAAACAGGCGCAATGTTCAAAGCGAGGGCATTGCAGTATTGCTTGGAAGATAATGTCAACATATTGGCAGACACCGACTGGATTGTACATTTAGATGAAGAAACATTATTGACAGAGAATTGTGTCTGTGGAATATTAAATTTTGTCCAAGATGGTCAACATCAGTTTGGTCAAGGCTTAATTACTTATGCTAATGAGCGTATTGTTAACTGGTTAACGACACTCGCTGATAGTTTTCGTGTAGCTGACGATATGGGAAAAGTGAGATTGCAATTACGTTTATTCCACAAACCCCTCTTCAGTTGGAAGGGTTCATATGTTGTCACTCAGGTAAGTTATTAAAATATTTAGAATTTTTAATTAATGTGCTCTACTAGACAATATGTTTAAAATTCATAATATTTTCATTACTTTAGGGAACGTACCCATACTACGTGACCCGTTCAGAGGGGGGGGATGGGGTTCAGGAGGTCTTTAATTAATACCACGCTTAGTCACAAGGTAGGGGAATGGAGGTTAGGTTTTTGTCATGTAGTCAATAATATCTAGAAAAATGTCACGCTTTTTCGTATTAATAAAGACAAACGTGAGTCAAAATAATTTTTTTTAACTTTCAGTTTGCAAAAAAATATTTAAACCATACTTCTGAATTACTACGTAGAAACTCGAGGGGCAGGGGGGTTAGCAAATACAATGGGTGGTCACCAAGCAAACTCCACCCAAAAATTGTAAAAACGGGTCACGTTGTAGTAGTTAATGGTGTATTCTATGAGAAAAACCATATAATGTGATGTATTCAATACATCATCAATAATTTAGTACATAATATATACTATTAAGAGGGCGCATAAGGCGAGCAAAAAATCAGATTTCACCCGCGCGCCCATGACTAATTGATGAAACAAAATATACACAAAGCCTCGTGTCAGAGTGCGATAGACGATATAGTTTTGAGCGCATTACGAATAGGGTTGCCACCCGTACTTTATAATAAAGTATTGTACGTTATTTTAGGTAATTGTACTCTATACTTTATGAGAGCAATAAAGTACGCGAAAATACTTTATTATGCATGATTTGATTTCTTTAGGATTTTAAAAAATTTTGCTGTCGTAGATGTCGCTACTCACCAGCGCCACATCACCTAAACACTCATTTTTAACAATTTCTGATCATATCTGATGATATGATTGAAATTTATTAGCATTTTTGTAGTCACTTATTAATTTTCTATACGAATATTATAAAGAGGTAAAGTTTCTTACTTTGTTTGTTTGTAGGAGGTAATCTTCGCAAATACTGATCCAATCATGAAAATTCTTTTACTAATTGAAAGCTATACTATTCAGGAGTGACATAGGCTATATCTTATTGTTACTGAACAAAAAATTCAGTGAAAAATAATAGTATATGTAAATCAAGTCGGAGAAATACGAGCGAGATGAAAACTTTACTATATATATTATATAGGTACTAGCTTCTGCGCGCGACTTCGTCAGCGTGGACTCCGCTCCTTTTGGTCTTAGCGTGATGATACATAGCCTATAGCCCTCCTCGATAAATGGGCTATCTAACAGTGAAAGAATTTTTCAAATCGGCCCAGTAGTTCCAGAGATTACCGCGTTCAAACAAACAAACAAACAAACAAACAAACAACCAAACAAACAAACTCTTCAGCTTTATTATAGATATGCATCACAAAAATAATTAACGCCCAACGAAGTGGGCACAGGTCGGCTAGTATTTAATAAAGCTGTTAAATGTCTAGAAGGCAACTGCATAACAATTTTAGATATTTATGGGATTATGGTTAGTATTAGAGAAAATATTGTTAACATATAATTGAAAATTTTAATCTGCGAAAACTTAATGTAAATATCGATGATCTTTATGGAGATATTGCTTTACATTAATATTATATATGTACTTCTAAGGGTTTTGCAGAACTATCAACTGCACAAAAATGGCAGCAAGTATTTAATAAGAGTGATGTCAATTTAATAAACTTGTATAAAGTAATTTCATTCTTATTATCTATTCCCACTACGTCAGCATTCAAAGATTTTTTGCTGTGATGAATAACAAATGTCGAGACGAACGAAACAAAGCGTCTCTGAATTTGATAAAAAATGAGTTACTTATTTAATTTAAATATAGACTGTAAAGATGAGGTGTAGGCTGTTGTGTGGTTGCGGCAGTTAATAATATAGCCACCCCCTCTCTTCCCGTGGGTGTCTTAAGAGGCGACTAAGGGATAACACAGTTCCACTACCACCTTGGAACTTAAAAAGCCGACCGATGGCGGGATAACCATCCAACTGCTGGCTTTGAAATACACAGGCGGAAGACGGGCAGCACCGTCTTCGGTACGACAAAGCCAGCCCTGCGGTCACCAACCTGCCTGCCCAGCATGGTGACTATGGGCGAAACACATGAGTGTGTGACAAAGCCAGCCCTGCGGTAACCAACCTGCCAGCCCAGCATGGTGACTATGGGCGAAACACATGAGTGTGAGACTTGTGGAGACCTATGTCCAGCAGTGGACTGCGATAAGCTGAAGTGTGTGTAAAGATGTTGTGCAATTGTTAAGTAGAGATACTAATTTGATACAAGCTGCAAAAAGCAATAAAAAATATTTTTAAATTAAAAAATAAATAAATAAATTGTACTTTATGTTGATACTATGTACTTTTTTTTTCTTACCTATAATACCCAATGTACTTTAATTGAGAAAAAAAAAGGTGGCAACCCTAATTACGAATGTAAAAAACGACAAATATGTTATTTTGTATATAATTCCGAAACTAAAAGTAATTACATTAAATGCCTTGGCATAGCCTTTACTCATATTTAAATGTAATTAATTATCAAATTTTCGTCTTAATGGTCATAACCATATCGAGTATAAATAGAAAAAATATAAAAATTAGAGGTTACTTCGTGATTATATTTTATTGAGGAAATTTCCTTATTTTATGTTTTTGATACGGGTCAACCCTTGCAAATATCGCGTAGTTTGTCAGATATTTTTATTTTCAGACTTGGTCTGGAACTTTTCATGTCAAAACAAATAGAAGATTGGTAATTTTGCTTTATGCGCGCTCTTAAAAAATGTTTTTTGTGACTAATTTGTAATGTGCCACTTTGACACCTAGACGTGAGGCATGAGTTATGTATCATTTTTTAAATATAACGTCTATTTTAGGTCAGTGCAGAAAAGAAAGTGTCCTTTGATAATGGTCCCGACGGATCGGTAGCAGAAGATTGTTTCTTTGCTATGAAAGCATTTTATCAAGGATATTCATTTAATTTTATTGAAGGAGAAATGTGGGAAAAATCTCCTTTTACTTTATGGGATTTCATGCAGCAAAGGAAGAGGTGGCTGCAAGGTATATTATTAGTTGTTCATTCTAAGGAATTGCCTGAGTTGTACAAGGTGTTCTTAACTCTATCGTGTTACTCATGGGTGACAATGCCTTTATCAAGTAGCAATATTGTACTTGCCAAACTGTGTCCCATACCATGTCCCCATGCAGTGGATTTAATATGTGGTTTTATTGGAGCTGTCAATATTTATATGTACATATTTGGTGTGATGAAGTCATTTTCAATCAATAGATTTGGCCCTTTTAAGTTTGTTTTATTCATTGTTGGAGCACTAGCTACCATTCCTTTGAATATAGTCATTGAAAATACTGCAGTCATATGGGGCGTTTTAGGTAAAAAGCACAAATTTTACGTAGTAAATAAGGAAGTTAAGATACCAGTTACAGTATGATTCTTTGTCAGATTAAATGCATTTAGCAGTTATATAAAAATATATTGCACAAATTACTTAAGATTGACTGTCTAATTAGTTGAAGATGAATGCAAGTTGATGTTAATAATTTTTGTTTTATTATTTATATCAGTTTTAAATTATCCCATGAATAAGTGATTAAACAATCACCTGTCCTTTAGTACCAAAGACTTAATTTCTTTATTAACCAGTAATAAGTTTAGCTTTGTCAATTTTGATTTTCTAATAGAAATTGTTATTTATTTAGTCTGTATTCTTGAAGAAATATGAAAGTTTTTTTATAATTTAGGAAATACATGATATTTTTGTCAGCCTTATTTTTTGAACAATTTTGTTATTGTTGTATAATTGATTTATATTTTTAAATATTAAGTATTAAGTTATAGATGTAAAAATGTTTGGAAACATTTTTTGCTATAAATTCAAATAAATACATGTTTATGGTTTTGAGAGAAATATAAGATATAAGATAGCACAAAAATAATTCTGTGGTAACCGTAATACCTACAATAGACTTAGCAGAGCATAATGTCTTGGTGTAAAATATTATTTGTATAATACTATTTATTATATAGATTTAAATTTCATTATGGGCACACATTAATAAGATTTATAAAAATACTTAAATGTCTAAAATATATCTAAGTAATATGTCCATTGGTTTATTCTACACTTGTACTTAATTATACAAGCAATAATAGTTAGACATATTTCGGAGATTAAAGCTAATAACAAATCTATGAATAAAAATACCTTAATGACAATTATTAAATACCCACCCTTTAAGCTTAGAGAAGAACAACCATTTACTCAGCCCCAATAGGGAATCGGACAGTAGTCAGATTAAAATCTATAATGTACTTAGATAGAATAAATATATTGTTTTACGATTATTTATCGAATAATAATTTAATATAATTCATTTAAATATTTTTAAATGAAAAAATAAAATGTTGTTATTTACAATATTATTAATCTGTACTAAAACACCAACTAGAGTGCATGATGTCATTTGGCGGTTACAAGCCACAGAGTACTTTAGAAAAGAGCAAACTTTGACTGAACGGGTTATTTTATCCGTATGTTCAACGTACTCTGTGCTTTATATACTCTATGTTTATTACCCGCAATTGACGTCACGCGCTGTCAGATGTCATATCGTGGCGTTTTGGCGGGATTTTTGAACAAACAATATTAAAACATGATTTTGAGTACCTAAAAGGCTGTAAATTAATACAATTTTATTTTTTATGGGTATAAGTATCCATAAAGATTAATTAAAAACACTTTTTGAAAATTTGTCCGATCCCCTATTATGTATTTTTCCATCTGTAACAGTTTATTATTGGCCATTAAAAATTACATATCTTTGTTCATGTTATCTTTGAAATGAATGCGGAAATATCTTATTTAAATTGTTATACATTTAATGTGTGATAGGTATGAAAAATAATTGTATCTAGGACATTATTCATAAATATTTATAAATGTACTCTCATGCTTGGTATTTTAAAGCATACATATTGTGTGTGATATCGTTAAAAACTATTGATATTTCGACAACTGTTAATTTATAAAATATATTACATTAAGGGCCTGTTTCACCAGTTGTGGATGAAGATACAAATAGACTTTGACAGCGGGAGGTAGAATAGGCCAGTAGGACCTGTTTCTCCTCAATTAATAATCTATAAGTTTTATACTATACTAATATTATAAAGCTGAAGAGTTTGTTTGTTTTTTTGTTTGTTTGCTTGAACGCGCTAATCTCCGGAACTACTTGTCCGATTTGAAAAATTATTTCAGTCATTCAGTGTTAGAATGGTGAAAAAAGAATAATACATCAAAAACTTTTATCTGTTGGATTGTTATCCATAAGTGGTGAAACAGGCCCTAAGCAACGTAATTTTTTAACCATAAGTAAAAGATAAGGTAAATTGTTATCTAAAACGAATGGCGTCGTAACTGTTGTTCTGTATTTGCTACCAGTCTGACGAGGCTCAAAAAACCATTTTTTAAAAAAATTATTTACCTATCTGTTTTTGTACACGTTATTGTCAATGTTCTAATCACGTTCTGATGTTAAAACACGTTAAGACGACTTATTGAATCTACATTAACATACTTTAATCTTATAAATACTTTATATTAAACTTAACTATGTTGAGTGTAACATTGATAATGTCTTAGAATAAAACTGACTTCATCTGGTATATGTTCAGAATATGGCTTCCGGATTTGTTCTACTTTGAAAGACGATTGTGGGCGGATTTTAATTCGCAAGAAGACGCACCCTCAAAAGTTACACTGTACCTACCTACAAGTATTCTATTATCAAGGCTAATCTTATAAATAATATAAAATGAAAAATAAACCAACCAAAAACCTTAAAAATATAGTACCTAACAATTATTTTAGAAGATGTATTTGATGTTGCAGTTGATTTGGGATGTACACGGAAATTACTATTCACTGTTAAGATAAATTGTTGGGTCTTTTGACGTAGACAATAACTGTGTATATAATGCTAATGAAAAAAATTATGAAAGTGCCATTTTGTGTTTTACAAATAAAAATTAAAGTATGCTTTAAAAATCCAGAGCTGCAGAATGTAGGTAGTTATATTTGACACTGTAAACTTTGAATTGTGATTTGTGTTACATAAAATGGTAATGGTACAATCCGAACTAGAAATGACCTTCACCCATCTGTTTAATTGCTAAAAATTATGTTTATTTATTTATGTACCTATATTTATGTTTTTGTGTTGGTACTTGAGTATACTAAAATTAAATTAAATTGCGAACGGGTTGGGGGGCGTTCAAGTATTACGTAAGGCAAAATTGGAAGATTTTTGACCTCCCTCCCCCCCATGTAAAGCGCCGTAACGTATGTTGCACAAACTGACCGGAAAGTCGATAAATTACTTTTGTTATTGTTTTAATCGCGTTTGCGGTAGCAATTAATACATAAAACAATAGATTTTAATACTCTAGTCCAGTGGTCGGCAACGCGTGGCCCGCGGGCCGCGTGCGGCCCGCGGAGGTCTTACTTGCGGCCCGCGAATGTTTTGTAAATAAGTTATAAATATCAACATAAATGCATGAACGAACCGCGATCGCGTAAAACGTAGAATTAAAACGAAACTGACAGATATAAATGATGTGACATTTTTCACTCAGCGACAGATTTGGTGAGTTTGAAAGGTTTCAAGCAAAGAAGATTTTTGCAAACCCTTTTTCCTGTGATATTCAGGAAGTACCGAGTCATTTACAAGTGAACGTGATTGATCTGCAATGTCTTTACATTGCAGATCAATCACAACATGCGTCTAGAAAGACCTGTGTAAACAATCCAAATAGATTTTGTTACATTTGTGGCAAATATACATTCAAAAAATTCTGTTTAAATGTGTCAGACTTCGTTAAAAATGCTTACATGGAGTACTATCAACGGCCATTGGAAACAAACAACAAGCACTGGATACCCAATATAGTGTGTAAAACGTGTGAAATTTTTTTCTGAATAAAGTTTGAACGTGGTTTGAACAAAATTTCACAGAGCTTAATGTTTTCATATTTCAAGTTTTATTGTTAAAAATTTTCGGCATTGAGGCAGAAATAATAGTAATTATTAACATATTCCTTGTGCATAGCGTTTTTAGAAACCAATGAGAAAAAAATATCAAAAAATCTTGTGTAGTAAGGTCCGGCAAATTCGTGAATTGCGGTGGCCCAATACTTTTGCACACTGTTGAAAGTCATTTACCGTTGTACAATATTATATTTTATATAATTATTAACGTTATAATCTTTAGTACCTGGGTGACCGAGCCTAGCTCGGTATTTTCATTTTATTTTTAGTTTTTTTTTTCTCGGTATTTTCATATTTTAATTTTATTTAAATAATAAATCACGAGTGAAATTAAAAAAAAAGAAAAAAAATTAATCTGGAGACTGAGATTCGAACCCGGGTCAACACGATTTAACACCCGCCGATTTCCTAATTACGCTGTTACAGCTATGTCAGCAATAGTGAAATTAAGCTTCGTATTCTAATGATATTTTTTCATTGCCTAAAAACAGGGATAAAACGACATTTTTTTTAAATGAATCCTAGCTAGATCAATTTTTCGCCCCCGAAATCCCCTGCATACTAAATTTCACGAAAATCGTTGGAGCCGATTCCGAGATTCAGAAAATATATATATATACAAGAATTGCTCGTTTAATAGTATAAGATTATGGTCCTCTCAAACAACTCGAACAAATAACAAGTGAAAGAAAAAATATTTTGTCAGTTATAAGGAAAAAACAGGGTGGCCCAAAACTTTTACACGCCACTGTATATCCAGATCGTTTCCAAAATTGAGTGCTGAGAATTTAAAAGCTGGAATTTTCGAAGGACCACAAATTAGAAAATTAGTAAACGATGTAAATTTTACTGAAAGTATGACAACTGCTGAAAAAATACCTGGAATTAGTTTTTTTGGCTTGTAAACAACTTTTCGGGAAATAAGAAGTCCGTCGACTTTCCTGACCACGTCAAGCAGTTGCCATAATACGTTCAGCACCTTGGATACAACATGAGCAGCAGAAACGCTACCAGGGCTATTGGAGTGAAAGTATGATGGCTGACTACTGTTGGATTATCCAGAATAGTTGTAAAACTCCAACTTATTCAAGAAAGTTACATAAAAGAAAATGTTGTTTAAATAAATTGTTATATGACGGGAAACCATGTTTTTTTGACAAAAATAGCTACCCTTCATATCTCAAAATGTAGAGCTGCTAGCAAAAATCTGAGTACAAATTTAGAATTAGGGTAGAAAATGCATCTAGATCCATAAAAAAATCCATACAACAAAAATGCTGTTGTGCTGTATAATGTAAGTATTACGTGTACGTATTAAATTCCATATGTTTAAAAAATTTAATAGCATTTTCATTTTTTCTATGGGATATGACCAATTATATTGTAGGTATCAGGTAGAGTCTAGGGTTTAAATCATAAGTGCGGCCCGCCTTTAGTTTATTTGGCCACCTCGTGGCCCTTGCCTACCAAAAGGTTGCCGACCACTGCTCTAGTCTATTTAATTAAATAAAAAACAATGTTACGTAACGCGTTGTACGATCCCCCCACCCCTCCTTGTAACGCATCGTAACGTTTTACAAGACCCCCCTCCCCCCTAATTAGCGTTACGTAATACTTGAACGCCCCCTTGTGGCTAAAAAGTCCTGGACAGCCTTGGTGACACCAACTGCCATTCAAACCAGATTTTAGCAGACAACCTTATATCATCGTATTGGTAATAAAACCGCCCATTGGTGAATATACTTTCAAGTTTAATATTCTTGATTTAACAAATATGATTATATAAAAAAAAAAAAATAAACAATTTAATACCACAAGTGTCAAATATAACATTAGTAAAATTTTTGAATTTTATAATTTCCATAAATAAAATGTTCTGTAAGTACTGTATTCTTTGATGATCTCAATTTAACCATAATTTATAAAGACAACATTTTGCTATTATGTAAGTACAACCTCGAGGTATGTATGTTCAAAGATTTTTAAAATTAAGTAGTTTAATGAAAGTATTACATTTAGTACCTATACCTAAATACTTGTTTGTTTTTTTTTCTGTTAAGTATTTTGTAAAAATGTTTTGCAAAACTTAGCCCCACACAATTTCTTTACATATAAAATTATTAAACCTAAATAACTGAAATATTACATAGTTAAAATTTTGGCCATGTTATTGTTTTTCTACGTATTTAACTAGTCATAAATTAAGTAAGATAGATATTTTAGTAATATCATGTAGGTACCTACGTTAGATGTATAAAAAACATCAACATTTATTTCGCGCGTAAGGGTCAATTACTTGTTTAGAAGGTGTCAATGGGCATGACGAAAGATTTAGAAAACCACTTCCGTAATGTGGGTACATATTTACTATTTACGAAAATACCTATATTTCGGTAATAAACTTAAGTTTAAGGAAGTTTAAAACTATTTTTCTAATATGTTTTCAACGAGTGATACAAAACGGCTGCAGGTGTCATGGCGTCGTCTCTGACGTCACGGTACAGTAGTTCGTTCCACCTAAGACCCACAAGTGCCCACAACGCCATCGACCACGACCGCTGAAAACCGCTCAGTGGTCTATACACCTTCCAATCGTTTGTTATCTTTTTGAACGCTTACTCCTATAAATTACAGGCTATTTTTCAACCATTTTCAACTTGTCGACTAGACTACTGAGCGGTTTTCAGCGGTCGTGGTCGATAGCGTTGTGGGCGTTATGTGGAACGCGTATTATACCGTGACGTCATGCGCTGTAATTTGTGTTTCAATCAAAATGGCAGATTGCAGTATTTTAATGTTTTATTTTATTGAAAATCACAATAATCTTATTATTTGACATAAAACTAAACCAGTATTTTGAATTTTTTTAATATGAGTGTTCCCCTAAAATGATTAAATTGACGATATTTTGATACTGTCGTCATGCCCATTGGTGCCTTCTTAATATGCTCCCATTATTACTATGAACAGTTAACTGCCACACCATGACACGTCCCTATGTTTAAAGAACGCCTATTACATTTCGTATTAGAATTTTGAGGTTTTAGCGAAGTTTTTAAAATATTCATAAATACACACATAACATTTAAAATTACCTAGTTAATGTAATATGTGATACGCGCGTTTTCGTACTGAATGATTCATAATAATTAACGCATAAGTATTAATTATGATATAGTCATGTTTCAAGTACTAAATAATTGATAAGACATGCCATTTTATCATGTATCAGTTTTAATGATTATTGGCACCTCATATTGTGGATATTCATATTGTATTTAATAAACGTGATTTCGAATTGTCTATTGTAGTTTTTTTTTCATCTAGATAAGACCATTAGCGCACTTAAGAAACACAATATTCTTTATTTTAACATTATGTCATTATGCCAATAACGAATTGTCTGTATTTTTTAGTGATAATTGTGTTTGCTCGCAAACGAAAAAAAAACAGACTTCAATTACATCGACAAGTAAAACAACTTAAGTAACGAAAAAAATTAACAAATGCTAAGTCGTCACTACGATTTTCGAGGATTCCCCTCGTTTTCTCTGAGATTCCATCATCAGATCCTGGTTTCCTTATCATGGTACCAAACTTGGGATATCTCCTTTCCAACAAAAAAAGAATTATCGTAATCAGTTCATAAACGACAAAGTTATCCCCGAACATACATATATATATACGGTCGAATTGAGATAACCTCCTCCTTTTTTGAAGTCGGTTAAAAAATCGAACAATATGTACCTACAGTGTATCTTTTAATAAGTATACAGCGTGAAAAGACTCGAAATGCGCCTCGAATCGAACTGAAATTGTACTTACTACTTAGTATGTACACTCAAAAATGTAGTGCGTAAACTACCCAGATAGCATGTAAACTTGAGGCAAGTTTGCTATTCTTTGATTTTAAATTGCTGCGTCAAATATGACGAGGCAAGTTTGCGACAATATTGCTGGAATATTGTTAAGACAAAGATGATGTTTCAAGTTTGCGACAATATTGCTGGAATATTGTTATGACAAAGATGATGTTTCAAGTTTGTGACAATATTGCTGGAATATTGTTATGACAAAGATGATGTTTCAAGTTTCAATATAGAGAATCCTGAATCACGCTATCAATGTTTTTAAGCTCACTTAGTATATATACAGTTATCAGGAGAGTCTAGTAGGGAGTACGTTTCTACACAGTGGAGCTGCAATCATCGCGGAGGGTTGTTCTAAATTGCGCACGTGCATCGATCACTGATAATAATAACTACTAGTGATAATAAGTAATAGAAAGTACTTATAAGCGATAAACGCTTTTTTATCAAGTTTGAATTTCCTTTGAAAAAACAAACTTCATGCAAGTTTGTCACCGTGAAACTAGCAAGTTTGATTTAAACTTGCTGCAAGTTTATAAAGTTGCCATGGCAAACTTGAAGCAAGCCTTCATTTTTGATGTATCAAACTTGTTGCAAGTCTGAAACAAGTTTATTTTGTTATCTGGGTATGTATATTATCTTAAAAACGCGTGTTTTTAAATTTGAACCATATTTCAAAACCCCTTGGTTGTGTGGATGTGAAGAAAGCAATAAATGATTTCGTTTTACGTATCTGGTGCTTGAAGCTGGCGCCTGTAGTGGTGGTGAATCTGCATGGACGGAATGGATTTTCTATACAAATAAAATAAATGGTACCTAAGCTCTTTATTTATTCGTTTATTTTTTTGTGAAGTCCCATCATAAAATGTCACGAGCCGCCTATGATTGAATGTAGGTACCTATTAGTGTTTTTTCAGATAATTATTATCTCATCTCTTTCCTTTAACTGGTTATGAAATAAAACATTTTGATAATTGAAATATAATAAATACCTTCATAATTTATTATTAAAGAGTTTGTAGGTACGTATAGGTAGGTAACTACCTACTCGCATTCGCGCGAAACGATGCGAATATTTGGCGAAGGTTTTATTTTATTTTATGATGATGGATATGGAATCATAATACTAGGTACTGATAAGATTTATATTTGTAATTTACTTATTAACTATTCTAATAAAATAACTATTCTGGTGAAGTAGTGCATGTAAGACACCGACCTTGGGTTTGATTTCCACTGATATAGGTAGGTATATTAGTAATAGTAGGGGGCAGATTACAATTTATGTTTGAGATCGAGACCTTATTGGAGCAGGCCGGTAAGAACGGACGCCGCGTTGGCGCAGCTGTTACAGCACTGGATTGCGATTGGCTGTTGCGCGGGCGGTTGCGGGTTCGATTCCCGCACACGACAGCATTTGTATTGGCCATACAGATGTTTGCCGTGGTCTGGGTGTTTGTGCAGTCCTTATGGGTTACCCCACCGTGCCTCGGAGAGCACGTTAAGCCGTCGGTCCCGGTTGTTATCATGTACACCTGATAGCGATCGTTACTCATAGTAGGGAATATATCCGCCAACCCGCATTGGAGCAGCGTGGTGGATTAAGCTCCGATCCTTCTCCTACATGGAGAAGAGGCCTATGCCCAACAGTGGGATATTACAGGCTGTATCGTGATCGTGATCGTTTATTGTAGCCAAAGTACATACACTGTACCTATACTGTAACAAGTAATATTAATTAAAAGAAAACAAAAAACCCGCCTGCGTAAAAACGGAAAGAGCAACGTCAACATTTTTTAAACTTTCTTATTGTATTTCTTTATTATTATTACGGTAATAATAATCATAATATACATTTTTGAAATCCTTGTATTGAGCCCTTTAATTTGATACCCATACTATAGTATTCTAAAAAAAAATTTATTTCTTCATTAACTACAATGGCTTCGCACAGCCGCCATGTTTGTTTTTTTTAATGTCACCTATCTAAGAGCACTTGGGCTGCTAAGACGAATCTAACAATATCTCAATTATGCAAATCCGTTCAGCGGTTCTAGAGAAATCAGGTAATTAAGAATATTACATACATACATACATACAAGATACGCGCGAAAAACATAACCCTTCCTTGGCAGTCGGGTAAAAATTACAAAAAAGTACATAAATATTATGATTCTAAAATATAGTCGTGAGGCGGCAGTCTTGTAATGGAGTTAACTGATGTCACAGTGGCTAATTTTGTTAAGAAAAAGTTGTTACATTATAATAATAGCTGTGCCCCGCGGATTCACCAACGAATAATTTTAAACCATTACTGTGCAACTCGGGTAACTTATATGGTCCAGGAGCCAGGTACAAATTCGGTCAATTGTTTCCTCTCGAAAACTTCGTAAAATGTATTAGGGATTTATATTATGAATACTCGCGACCGTCAGCCGCGACTCCGTGGGTGGGGCGGGCAGAGGAATTTTTTTTAAAATCATTTCCTTCCATTTTGAAATTTGTCGGATTATAGTTTACCTAATATCTTCAAGGAAGAATAAAGTTGGCTGCTTGAACATGAAAAAAAAAGTATACTTTCAACGATTTCCTCTCAACAAAAAATTTACCTGGTGATAGTTTTTTTATATATATAAATATATATATAGGTCGGCAAACAAGAGTACGGCTCACCTGATGGTAAGTGATTACTGTAGCACATAGACGTCTGCAACACCAGAAGCATCGCAAGCACATTGCCGACCCTTTCCCCCATTCCCCCCAGGCTCTATTCACCTTACTCAGCAACAGGAACACAACACTGCTTGAAAACAGTATTATTTATCTGTGATCTTCTGTAAGGTCGAGGTAATACCCCATGCTCCCTATTTTAAGCAGGAAAATTCTTGCTGTGCCCCACCTCAGGTATATGCTAATATGAAAGAAAATTAATATCAGCTTGCTGTATCTCAGCGGGAAGTTTGCCAGCTGGTACCTTGAAAGGTGTAACGCAGCAGCATCACGTTTCTTAAGTTATTCGGCAGTTTGCTTGATTTGAGTGTTTTGATAACAAATATGAAGTTTAATAACGGATGAAATGTTGGTATGAGTAAATTAATTAATGAATAATTTACTGTACCATAATTTTTCAATTAAATAACTTTTATTTCAATAAAGTGATTAAAAATATTAATGACAATTAATCATTTTTATCCTCTTTAATTTGATTCGGTAGCTTCTGACATTTAACTTTGATGTAGGTATTTCTTAGGTACGTGCAGCAGCATCTAAAACATTTTGCTTTTTCATTTCATTTTAGATCATAATCTCTTTGCAACAAGAATTTGGGCTTTAAAGGAGATTATGCTAATGTTTTTCGGAAATTTCTTTAACAATCTTTTTAAATAATATGGTTTAAAGTTGTAATTTGAAACATTTTGCTTATTATTATGTTTCAAGCGTTCAATAAACATATTATTTAAAAAATTTAAAAAGAAAGACTGCTCTTGTGAGATAATATTTTCTTCGACAAGCTTTTCAACAACTTCATTGGCTTCTGCTTGAATGTTTCGTCTAAAATACCATTGCGACTTAAATCTTTATGCTTATAGTGCTTATACCATGGACGTAATATACCTACTAACATTACGCCAATGGCTTATACTCATATTATAGAAATCCGCTAACCCGCAGTAGAGCAGCGTGGTGGATTAAGCTCAGATCCTTCTTCTACATACATGTAGAAAGAGGCATATGCCCAGCAGTGGGATATTACAGGCTGAATCGTTACAGAAACACATATACATATCACTTAAATACAACTCAAATTTATGGTTTTATGAGGCATGCTTAGAACATTTTCGTTGCCATTCAATTGTTAATTTTTGCTAATAATAATTTTAAATGTTAATATATGGGTATATGTGGCTGACTCATTAACGAGTAAATATCGGGAGTATCAAAATGACAATTGCAGTAAGTCCCGTAGAATCAAATGTGAATTTTATTAAATATACTGATAAATATTTTCTACGAAACTTGTATGTATGTATATTATGTGTATAAAACAATTGCTAAGTCATTATACTAAGTGCAGGTATTATCGAAGGCAATCTATTAAAACTGTGGACAAGCAGAGGTTGAGATTGATTGAAGAGCTTATTTTATTTGTTCCTATAACGTTTCATATAGGAGTAATGGGACATTTATTTCACGATGACGTTATGTTATTTTATTATTTTGGGTATGGTTGGTGAATACGTACCCATACGTTTTTATGTTTGGTTGTATTCATTTATTTATTTCTATTATTATACGATCACGATTCAGCCTGTAATATCCCACTGTTGGGCATAGGCCTCTTCCCCATGTAGGAGAAGGATCGGAGCTTAATCCACCACGCTGCTCCAATGTGGGTTGGCGGATATATTCCCTACTATGAGTAACGATCGCTATCAGGTGTACATGATAACAACCGGGACCGACGGCTTAACTTGCTCTACGAGGCACGGTGGGGAGACCCACAAGGACTGCACAAACACCCAGACCACGCCAAACATCTGTATGGCCAATTTAAATGCTGTCGTGTGCGGGGATCGAAACCGCAACCGCCCGCGCTGAACAGCCAATCGCAATCCAGTGCTGTGACCGCTGCGCCAAAGCGGCGTCTAAGTTATAATAGTAGTCTTTAAGTTTATCGTTGATAGGTAATTTTTTTTAAGTGAAACCTTACCTCCTCGGTGACCTACCTCAGTTAAAAATAAAAATGGCTCAAATATCATGTTTTCATACTTTCAATTAGATATATTATACTGTGAAATATGATGTCACAAAATTTTGGATCCCTCTCCAACCGTTGTCACTCCATGTCACACTTTGTCGAAATGTGTGACGTAATTTATGGATGGCTCCTTACTGTCATACTTAATAAGCGATGGTTCTGTTCTTTCTTAATTTGATGTTGTTCGTTAGTTGCACATGAAGAGATTTTGAAATTATATAATAATTACGTGTGAAGAAAATAAGCTAAATATATTCAAAGTAAGTGTACGAAACATGTCATTCTTTAAAGAGATTACGAGGAAGCCGTAAGTGTGCGTTCGTGACCCGTGTGTCGTCTACGTATAGCGCATGCTTCATGTTGTCCATAAGTTAACTTCACTTAATTTAATAATATAGCTTGCAGTAAAGGTAATCTTTTACCAAGGGCAAACGATGACAGTATTCGGTATTGGCACGGAGAGATTCGGTCGAGTGTTCTGATAGCGGTAAAGTGATCATTTGAAATGAGTGACACCGATTGTAATGGGGTGGACGACAGTGAAAATGAAGATGAAGGGTATAAGATCTAAAATCCATATTTTGTAGATGCTAGAGACAAGATGCTTCAAAACAACATACATTATTATACTTAGTAATAGACGGTTAAACTAGGCAGCAATACAACTTATGACAAAATATATTGCAATCAGTATGGAGTAAATACATAAAAATATTCCATTCTAGCTTGATCTTAGGTGTTTCCACGTATCTAATCCATACCATTGAATTATTGACCGAGCTAACAGCGCCAACGATATAGTAATTTGTTTTTATCATTGTAAGATATTTCAGATTACGTGAATATTCATACTAATGAATATAATTATACATATTATACTGTTTCATAAAAAAGAACATTTCTTTTTTAAATAGATATAATATTTCGCCGGTTAAAAATACAATTCTATCGAGTAGAAAGAACATTCACGAAATATGATTTAAGTTTGATTTAAAGTTTAAAATAGCACGCTAAGTGCGATGGTAAATTTAAATTGGATCTTTTCTATTTGTAGATTGGCCATTGACCCAAAACTGGGATGCCGGGTTCATTTTCCTAGTGACGTCATACGAGAAACGTGAGTTACGTACCAATCTCGTCTTCAGGCGTCACAGTGCTTGTGATGTCATTGAATATTTCAGTATTAAGATCACATTGGCATGGTTTATTAAGTGCAACTAATAAAAAGCTTATCTGTCTAGCTTATCTTATCTTTTTATTTTGCAGAGTGTCTGTTTAATCTTAGATGACTTAATAGTTTTTACTTTTGTTTTTTACGATTTTGATGAAAAAATACCTCAAAATTCTATGTAAATAACATATTTATGAATGCATGGGCGTAAAATTGCAGTATTTTTAATTGATAGCGAAAGGTTTGCAATTCGTTACACACTATATTTTTTAAGATTCGGACCAGGGTTGTTGCGGATGTGAAAATTTTGACATCTTCGGATGCAGATGTGGATTTGGATATTAAGAAATCTGCGGAAGCGGATTTCAGGATTTATCAATTTTATTTAAATAATATAGTACATTTATAAATGATGATAGTAAATTATATTGATTCGCTGTGAACGCTGTCTGGTGGAGGTGATAAATATCTCTGTGCAAATCTAGGAAAAATTTGAAGTTCAGCTTGATAAATTTTGCATCAAAGCTTCAAAACTAGCGTTGTCAGTTTCTCCTTTATCTTCACTTAATGAATATAATAATCTTGATGTAGGGCACTGCAGGAAATTTCCTGCTCAAAATATGGAGCAACCCGACTGGGGTAGTACCTCAACCTTCCAGAAAATCACAGCTAAAATAATATTGCTTTTAAGCAGTGTTGTGTACCTGTTAGTGAGTGTGGTGACCAGAGCTCCTGGGGAGAATTGAGGATAGGGTCGACAACACGCTTGTGATGCTTCTGGTGTTACAGACGTCTATAAGCTACGGTAATCGCTTACCATCAGGTGAGCCGTACGCTTGTTTGCCGACATAGTTAGGTATATAAAAAAATGTAATGTCAAATCGTTTTTAAGCAAGTCTTTACCTATATCATACATTTCTGTTTCCGGAAGAAATCTTAAATTTTTATTTTTGTAGTTTCCAAATTTTGCGATATAATAAAAGAACCAGAGATGATAGGATCTTATGTTATGTTTGCAAATGATTCATCATTCGCGATGACCTCCCATTCGCGAGAATTCTTTATTAAATATTTACATTCGAACTTTACCAGATTGTTTTTTTGTAATTAATTAGACAACATTTTCTTGAAAATATTCTTCAACCACGTAAATAGTTTGCATAAGCACAGTAAACAAATACTAATACAGTCACAAAAGGAATCTCGCCGATGACTTAAACAAAACTTAGAAAATCCGTAGGATCTTTATACCAGTATGGACCTGTAATGAATTATATTGGCCTTTCTTTTCATCATCACGATCACGATCACGATTCAGCCTGTAATATCCCACTGTTGGGCATAGGCCTCTTCCCCATGTAGGAGTTCCCTTTCCATCATATTTTGGTTCAAATCCGCATCGGCATCCGAAATAGTAATGCGGATTTTTGAAGCAGAAGTCTAAATAAATTAGGATCAACCACATTTGCGGATGAGGATGCGAATATTCGCAACAACCCTAATTCGGACACATATATACGCACTTACGAGTCTATAAAACTTCCTTTTTACTATCTTGTTGATTCTAATTGCGCCATATCTTATGTTTTATTTTAAGTAATGTATATAAAATTACATTTAATAATCCTATTCCTAAAACAAAGTTACAGAGCAATAAAATGTTACCTTTCCAGACATTGAATTCGTTGTAACAATGCTACATTAGAGTGATCTCATTACGTCGTAATTACGTCAATATTCGCTATTTAGCTCTTTTCATCTTCAATTCGAGTGAAGTTTGTGTAGATAAGTAGACGTAGAAGAGCTGTGTAAAGGCGCTCGTTAACACTTTATAGTCGAACTTTTATGTGCTTTGCAACAGTGACGAATTTTATTACTCATTCAAGTGAGTGACAACAAGCACAATTGTATCGACATGGGTTGTTTCCTCTTTGATTCTTTATAATGTATTTTACACGATTTTAGATTATCTTTTAAATAAATTTTCGTTTTATTAACAGTAAATTTTTAATATGTTTTTGTTGACTGTTTTATGTTTTATGATATAATATATTTATTATTTATTTGTAAGTGAAAAAAAAATTATTACTATGTGAAAAAACATGAAAATATACAAGAAAAAAAAAATTCTTTCGTGTAATTTTTATAAGACTTCTTTCTTTAACTGCATATTGTGATACTTTGCTTAACTTTGCTTTGCGTTAACCGAAACGTTCATTTATGTATATCTAAGTATTACTAAAATGTATAAAAATGATTAATTACTAACTTCTTTTTTTTTCTTTTCAGGTAAGATTAAAAAGTCTTGTAAATATAAGAATAAAATATATATTGAATTTTTTAACGAAGGTATCTTGGTATCTCATTAAGTATCTTGTTTAAGGTTTGGTTTACAGACATATTAAGTCAGATTTATATGATAACAACGATAATTTAAAATTAGAATATTTTTATGGTGCATAAATGTGAGTACATTCAGTACAATCAACTAATATAGTACATTAATCTAGTGATAACATAATCAGATAAAACATAATTATCGCTTATGTAGAGTTACCTTGTTGGTACCTAGAGCGTATAGGCAATTTAGATTACGATTTTTGAACGGCACGTCTGTCACTTGAATTGAAAATTTGAACAACTACAAAATAAATCTATTAAATAACTACAAAATAAATCTATTAAAGAAAATTCTAAATTTTCTCTTTGACTATTTGACACCACTTGCTACAGATCCTGAATTTGTATATGTGTAGGCGATGAGGAATAGTAAAGATGAGATTAATTTAAATACATCATGCATATGTTCATCAGTGGACTGCAATAGGCTGAACTAACTAACTATGCATATTGGCAATGCTTTATATACGGTTGCATTTTATGTTTTTCCGGATAGAATTGTCGTCATACTGGAGAGCTGTTGAAAGCGATACATTTTATTATAATTATGTATAATAAGTTTGAAGGGGTTAAATGCAGTTTTTCGTAACAAAGCGCGGTAATAATAGATACTTTAGGTACACATAAAAGTAAAAGAGACTTATTAAATTTAATCAGTCATACCTAAAATATACATGATTGTTGTGAGTAAGATTATTCATAAATCAAACTACGTACCGCTTTTAATCGAGAGATAGAGAGAACTTCGAGGGAAGAATTGTCTCAAGAGAAATCTAATGTACGAGTACCTACATAAAGAAAGTATTGAATTACCTATATAATAGTAAATTTCATCAACCTTTTTTTATTTTAAGTGAAATAAGATCGACAAATATAATATTTTATGTATATGTGTAACTTATTTAAAATTGAATAAGATAATAACAGAGATTTACACAAACTTTAGATACGTATATAAACGGAACCTAATTTCGGGAGACATGTGAAAAATGTATGGATATAAAAACCGACCTGTTCATAGCAACATAAAAAGCAAGGTAAATATTATAATGATTTAGGTATTATAAAACATCTTGTCAACTTACTCGTAGAAAAAGAATAGATAAACTAAGCGTTACTTAAACATAAAAGCAAACTAATGTAATAGATTTTTTTATAAAACGTAGATAATCATTGTTTTTGTTAAAACTAGCTACATACATACCTAACACTAAAAAGTACAAAATATAGCTAGCTATCTTCGTTTTTCGGCTTGTACCGTTGTACCTACAGGGTATAACGAAGACCAAACGGACAGACAAATAGTTCCTTGAAACAACACAATGGCTAAAACAAATAAAATAAAGATACAAATTAAAAAGTAAAGTAGGTAAAGGTAGGTAAAGGTAGGTCTAGTTTGATCTTCTTAAATGCAGAACGCATCTACGATATTGGCTGGCTGGCATTGGCTGAGTTCATTATTTTTTAGAAAATATTTTTTAATAAATAAGTAACCGTCTGTACCTATAGTCACTTTTTTATAAGATGCAAATTAAACTTTTTGTATCTTATATACCTACATAAGCATTTTTTTATTTAACATATCGCCATAAAATTACCGATAGTTTATAATTAATGAAGAATACAATTGATATATACTTACTTTTTATAGTTGTTTAGGATAAGCTTTATTACGAGTACCTATATATTTATTAGTATTAAAGATTATAATAAAAAAGAATTGTACTGTATACTAATAATAGAGCTCTAGAATTAAATTGCTCTATGTTGTTTAAATAAACACTAGATTGCAAATTTTAGCAATTTTCTTATTTGATTTTTAAAGTGAATTGTGAAAACAAAAAAAAATCATTTCCTACATGACGTATTTCACTTCATACACATTTTGTATCATCAACGACTGTACGATTATAACAGAAGAATAAACCACTCAAACTTTTCTTTTCTTTCTTTTCTAGAAAGTATCTTACAAAGCGACATCATATCTTACAAGATAGCACAGATATGATACGATGCATAACAGATTTGTTGAAATCCTGATGAGTACAAATTTTATATGTGTTTTTTGTTAAAGCATAAATTAAAAGGAAAAGGTATTTATCAGTGAAAACTAATTTCATAAAAAATACTAGTATGTATGCTAAAATCTTAATTATTGCCAGTGACTACTATACGAGTATGAACTTAACTAGTCAAGTCTATTTTAATAAAATAAAAAATATAATTTGGAAAATCCAAAAGTGCACGCCTCACACGCTCATTGTGTTACGAATTGAAATTAATAATAATTGCCTAAAAGAGAAATCAATTGAAAAAAAAATATTTTTTTTTGTCGATTTTGCAAGATAAAATCGTTCTTATATGTTAAGGTAGGCACTAAATTATCGCTGAGCCTGCTTAGCTTTTTTTTTTTCGTGAGGAAATGCGTTACGCATACCCGGCCACTGGGGAAAACCTATCTTTTTCTCGTTCGCTTTGTCTAAAATCATTGTTTTGACGAACTTGAGACATTCGACATATTTTTTTTTTGAGTAAGGTTTACATCATCCTTATTAGGAATTTGAGTAGAATAGTTTCCACTATGTTTATTTCCAAGACGGCAGCTTTCAAGTTTATTCAGTTCCATCATAACATCATCTTTATAATTTTTCGAAAGACTCATAATTTTTACGACGTTCTCTTTTATAATCACGTTGTAATTGATCACGTTATCTTGCAGTTTTTATTTTCTTTTGGCATTTTATACTATTGAAAATCTGTCGACACGTCACGAAACATAGATACAATTTTAACTTCACTGCCAAAAATATCAACAATGTCGCTAGATGCAGGCAGAAGTTATTTAAAAAATAAATAGTTCATGAAAAAGGAGAGAGGAAGAAAAAAATAGACGGTGATAATTTTTATGAAAGAAACCCAGAAAATCTTTCGAATTTCGTTAATATCTTTAAAACAGATAAGAGTTCAATCATAATAAGAAAAAGAGATCATCCTTAAGAGTTACTGGGGTATTATTCAAAAGGAATTATTACAATTAATTGGCGACTCTACATATATAGACTTTTTATATAAATAATAATAAAAACTCTTTTTATAATTTTTATAAACATATTTTTTGATAGTTGTCAAAGAATTTGATTTTAAGCTCTTCTTGATAATATTTAATATTTTGCTACTTGATTCGTTTTTATATTATAACAAAATAACAATTCATTAATAAAAAGTCTGCGGAGTTAGCGAATATTTTATCATCCGCTCATCCATTCGCTAAACCGAGCTCATTTGCTAAACTGGTGGTCATTCGCTAAGCTGGTAACCCCGAGCTTGAACGGCAACGCTGGCTTCTCAAGCATTACCGCAGACAGTTCCAACTCACTGAGAGCTATGCAGCATCTGGTTCCACTGGCCCGCCAACCTGCTATCGACCTTCGGTCTCGGAGGAGAGTAATGTGGCGTGTTTTTGATAGTCGTCAAAGAATTTGATTTTAAATTCTTCTTGATAATTTGTTTTACAATTTAGTAAACACGTAACACGTTATCTTATAATAATATTTTTTATTTTGCTACTTGAATATTTTTTTCTATTATCTTATAATTATATTTTGTATTTTGCTACTTTTTTATATTTTGCTACTTGAATATTGTTTTTCTATCATTATTATTCTTCAATAAAGAGTCAGCGAAGATAGATAACATCTTATTATTTATCCGCTCGTTCGTATGTATCGCTAATCATCTATATATATAAAAGCGAAAGGTCACTCACTCATCACGAAATCTCAGAAACTATAACACCTACAAACATGAAATTTGGCAAGTAGGTTCCTTATAGGGAGTAGACATCCGCTAAGAACGGGTTTTACGAAATTCCACCCCTAAGGGGGTAAAACGGGGGTTGGAAGTTTGTATGAAAGTCCAATGAAACATACACCTATAAACTTGAAATTTGGCAGGTAGGTTTCTTATAGGGAGTAGACATCCGCTAAGAACGGGTTTTACGAAATTCCACCCCTAAGGGGGTAAAACGGGGGTTGGAAGTTTGTATGAAAGTCCAATGAAACTTACACCTATAAACTTGAAATTTGGCAGGTAGGTTTCTTATAGGGAGTAGATATCCGCTAAGAACGGGTTTTACGAAACTCCACCCCTAAGGGGGTAAACGGGTGTTGGAAGTTTGCATAAAAGTCCTATGTTTTTGAAGTAAGAGACTTAAAATTTAAAATGTATGCTTTATAGATGGTGTTGAGGTGTACTAATAATGTATTTTTAGAAATCAACCGCCTTTTGGCGTTAAGACAGGGGATGGGAGTTTGTATGAAAGTCCAATGAAAAATAATATCCATCGATTTAATTGATTCTAAAAATTCTTCTAGCTATTGTTTTGATCTTTATTTTATATTTTCTTTTCATTAGGTATTTAGATTTCTCGAATATAATTAAAAATTATTTGAAAATAACTAACTCCACGCGTACGAAGTCGCGGGCGGCCGCTAGTTGTTTATATTTTTCTAAAACGAGAAGACAACTAAAAGTGCACATACCAACGGACAGCTGTAGATATATTATTTTATTATATATATTAAAGGGCTTAATCCACCACGCTGCTCCAATGCGGGTTAGCGGATGCCTTACCATACATAATACGATACCTTACCATACACTTTAAATATCATTGAAGTAACACGGTACCAAATTTCGAATCGATAGGACATAAGGAAGGTAGTCAGATCCCCTCATCAACTAGAAAAAAGTACCACAGACAGTTACACAGATACACAGACACGTTAAACTTATACCACCCATCGTTTTGCGCCGGGGTTTAAAAAAGAAAAAATATTTATGAAAGAAACCCAGAAAATCTTTCGAATTTCGTTAATATCTTTAAAACGGTTAAGAGTTCAATCATAAAAAGATATACAGTTCATCCTTAGAGTGACTGAAGTATTATTCAAAAGAAATTATTACAATTAATTGTTTATATTTTTCTAAAACGTGAAGACAACAAAAGGGCACAGACCAACGGACAGCTGACATATCACTTTTTAATTACGTTTTTTTTGTTATAAATATTAAACAAAATGAAAAGAAAATACGCTGACTTTATAGATTAACATGTCTAGTTTTCGAAACAACCTTTTTTTTTTTAAATTCAGTGCCTAACTTAACGTATAAGAACGATTTTATCTTGGAAAATGGACACAGAGCCGTCTTTCGATAGTAAAGCACACCCACACGCTTAAGCGTGTGACGCGTGCAAAAAATCAAAAACATATCTGACAATAAGAGGATTCGTTTAGAGTAATTTTAATTTAAAATGAAGCTTAATTTATGGATGAAAACGAAATCTATTACGGTCCCGTTATGCAGTGGCATAGCGTGGAGGGGGGGCAAGGCCCCAAGCGGCACCTGAAAGGGGGTGTCAAAATCACAACAATTTTTCAATTGATAAAAATTTTAAATCCTGCCTATCGACAGACTTAAAGTACGAAAGATAGGTGTCGAGATGAAGTCGAATGCCGTCGAAGTGCATTAGCAAATTAGCAATTCTACGTTCTCACTAGTAGTAATAAGTAAAAACTTTAATACAATCGTTACCACCAACAGGCACAACGTGTTTAGATTAATTTCTATCACTATATCGGCAATATGCTAGGCATATTGTTAAAATTTTAGTAAAAAAGGCAAAAACAGACAGATTTTTTTCATTCAAATTGTTAACACATAATATTCATATTGTGCATTCATATGCATTGCATTGCTATGTATGTGATAAATTGTCGTGAAAACCCAAATCGACCCAAGCTGCTTTACCAATAGAGACGGTGGCATTGGCGTGAGAAAAATTTCATAGTCACTTTTCCTGCCTTTCTTGCTTCTGTGCATAGTATCAATGGACTATAAAAGTTCTGACATCCTAAAATCAAATTCAGTCCAAATTACAGATGCTATAGATGTAACAGAAAACTGGAAGTTAAGGTGCTCTAACGGCTGTATCACCAGGGATGTTACAAAACAAAAACTTTGGGACATGCCATTAATTCACATTACTTATAATAATAAAATTTGACGCTCAAACTGACAAAAGAAAAAACCGTGCCAGGCTTCTACCTGTGTCAAATAAAGAGTCAGACATCAAGCTGAAACGACCAAACGGCACAAATTTTCGTCACTAATTCCAAAATGACACCGCGTTGGCGCAACGGCCACAGCGCTGGTTTGTGCCTGTTGCGTTGGCGGGTGCGGGTTCGATCCCCGCACTATACAGGCCTGTATGACCATACGGGTGTTTGCCGTGGTCTGGGTGTTTTTGCAGTCCTTGTGGGTCTCCCCACCATGCCTCGGAGAGCACGATAGACGTCGGTCCCGGTTGTTATCATGTACACCTGATAGCGATCGTTACTCATACTAGGGAATATATTCGCCAACCCGCATTGGAGCAGCGTGGTCGATTAAGCTCTGATCCTTCTCCTACATGTAGAAAGAAGCCTATGCCCAGCAGTGGGATATTACACGCTGAAGCCAAGAAGAAGAATACCAAAATACATCTTTGTGGCGTTTGCAGTCGAAACACTTGGACCATGGAGTAGCAGTGGTAAGATTTTTTAAAAGATAAAGCTCTTAGTCTTATTGCCTCCGTTGGTTACAAGAGGGCTGGTGCATTTTACACCCAGGCAATCGGCATAGCGATTCAATGGTGAAATACTACCAGTGAATGCTGCAGATTTATACCGCAAATACTTGTAAATATTTAGTTCTTAAGTTGTGAATTGTAAATATTATGTATAATATTGTAAATTTTGGAAATAAATGTATATATGTACAATTTAAAAAAAATGTTTTGTTTGTTGTTTTTAAACTGTAAGAGCAGTAAAACATATTTAAAAACGTTAACCAAATGAACATTATTAGGTGTAAGTTGTCGAACTTAAGAGGTCAATAAATTCAAAAATAAAAAATGAAATTCAATAAATTAATTGCGGCAATTTTTTCAAATTCTATTGATTCAATTCAATTCTATTGATTCAATTCAATTCTATTAATTCAATTGTTTCAATTTCTTTTTTATTATTATAATTATTATTTCTTTTTAGTTATAGTTAGTTCATCCACATTTATTTAAATCTTTTTTTTAATGTACTAATTTTTATCCTAAATATGTTCACCGTGTTGTATTGCAGTGTTTTGCAAATAAAGCGCTTATTATGAATGGCCTACTGGAGGCTTTGTAAATTCGCCACTGAGTAATAGTAAAGTTGTATTGTTGACGTAATATTGATGAAGTAAACAGTCCGGTCAAAATAGACATTTTTAATAACAAAAATTTCGACTGAGCTGAATTTTGGTAAAGACTTTGGGTAAGCCAGTAGAAAATAAAGTGCCAAAATCGCCATAGATTTCACGCGTGTTAAAAAAGCTATTCAAAGTCCAATGGTCGAAAATTTCGTTCTAATTTTTTTTTTCTCAAAAACAGTAAACTTAATCTATACTAATATAATAAAGCTGAAGAGTTTGTTTGTTTGATTGTTTGTTTGTTTGTTTGTTTGTTTGAACGCGCTAATCTCAGGATCTACTGGTCCGATTTGAAAAATTCTTTCAGTGTTAGATAGCCCATTTATCGAGGAAGGCTATAGGCTATAAATCATCACGCTAAGACCAATAGGAGCGTAGCACTAATGAAGAATGTTTCAAAATCGGGGTTTTTTTCCTTTTGAGAGCTTTCTAGAGAATTGGTCCTTTTCCACGGGGACGAAGTCGCGCGCAGAAGCTAGTTAAAAATATAGCTCAGGTAAAAATTGTAAAAAAATAAAATAAAGAATGGGGCGGTAAATTCTCGGTGGGCCCCGGGTGGTAAAAACCCACGCGACCCCACCACCATAACAGCCATAGCAGTTCTATTAATAAATTGAGTTGTTTAACTTTCTTTCACGGTAAACAAACAACAACCCTTTATTCTTTACATTATTCATATAGAAAATATTGAAAACGAAGAAAAATAAATGAAGACATTATCAAGATTTCTGGCTATTACAGCTATGTATGGAAGCATTTTATATGAAATTGCGTTATTTCTTTATTTGTTTGCAAAAAACACCTATAAATAGAACACGAAAACATCTAATTATATATGTACATTGTTCATCGTCCATGTCTTAATATGTTAAATTGTTTCACTTTATAACATTAGCAAAATTAGACAGTTTTAAGGGGCGCCAGAAGATCGAGATAGAAACAACTCTTTTTTAAGTTTGTGGCAAAATTTGAAGAAATATAAAGACAATAAGAGGGTGAGGGGTGAAGAGCAGGGGCGCGGCCGCCCGCCCTGCAAAGCTCGCGCCAGTCGCCTTCAGCCTCGTGGGCGCTTTGCTCGGTTCAAAGCGCTCGCTTCGTTACGGAAAACATCGCTGTTTCGTGTATCGCGGCGGTTTTGTTTTTAAATATTTATTTAATTCTAGTTTATTATATATTTTACTATTAAAGCTCAAGTCAGTGACTCTGTGAACTTATCACCATGTGCGGCGGTGACCACGAGGCCGCTGCAGCAGGGTGATCGTGGGTATTTATACGTACCATCATCACTTGCTTTTGGTAAGTATTTTTATATTTTTGATTATAAAAAATATTTACTATTTCATGTTCAAATACATAAACACATATTTTTGATAGTAATTATGAATTTTTTAACACTTTTCATTGCCACTGTTCAAACTTTTGTATTTAAAATAATTCAAGTGTAATTATATATGCAATAAATGTAAATTCATTGTTCATTCATCATTGTTCAATAATTATTCGAAATAATACCAAAAATAAAGTTATAGAACTTGTTTCCTTATACTTTTAAGAATAGTCAAATTAATTGACGAAGTTCACAGAACAAAGTTACGCAAACTTGGAGGTTTTGTCTTTGACTGCGAATAACAATAATTTTCTTTTACTATCGTATTATATACTATTTAAATTTATTTTCTTTTAAGTAATAAATTAAATTTGTTCTTTTTTCCCCATAAGTTGTGTGGTTATAAATAATACGCAGTTTTATGTTAAGATATTTTAGTAGATATACTTACTTATTCAATTAATTAGTTTAAGCATTGATTGTTATAAGTAAAAAAATATAGGTACATAATATCATCTTTTACGGGGTACCTAATAGGTAACTATACCACGTTCAATTAAAATATTATATGGAGTTAATATACCTACGATTAAAATTAGTGACGCAGATGTAGGTGACGGTCATATTAAATATTATCTTAAGAGGAAAGGATACCGGCTCTTTCTCCATACAAACGTATTCGACTGTTTTCTCCCTGGATAATGACACTAGATCAAATATTTTTGCAACATAAAACTTTTACCTGCCATGACCATGCCCCTACGTTTTGTTTTTTTTTCATATTCTTATTATATTAGGTAGTAGGAGTCTTCAAAAACTAGAAATATTGCCTAATTTTTTGTTCATTTTCAGACACTCATAAAAAAATAATAATTCATATTTACAAAAAAAAGAGAACGGAGCGGCATAGCTGAAGGCTTTGTTTATTTACGTGAAAAAAAATAAAAAATAAATTGGCATGTTTCGGGGAGAAAACAGTCTACTACGAAATGCTGTTTTGGTCAATAATTATCTTCCTAAAGTGGTCTGAGCTTCAGTTGTCCCTTTCTTGCTGTTTGTGGGATAGGTCTGGGGGAGGGAAGGGTCAGAGCAGTACGTATACACGCCAGCGAAGTGATGCCTCATAGTCGATAATTATATAGATACACTAGTGATGTAATATTTTGTCGATATTTTCAAAAATTCGTGTAAACAAAATTAAATAATCTCTATTTTCATAAACTACAATAAAACCTTATTTGGATGCGGTGTTCATTGTAACATTGTGCAAACCTGGGCTAAAGAAGGGTTTCTCTAACAAATAAAAATGATAATTATGGTAAATAATTTAAATAATATTATGTTGTTTATGCTTTTGGTTTGACTATAATTTTGGCTAACGGTAGTCTTATTACAGAGGCAAAGGAAGGATACTGTAGAAAGACTGACGGACAGACACTAGGAAAAGTAGGTTAACTAAATAAAGATACAAAATTTCAAAATAAGGATTTATTCAGTTCAAGTAGGTAAAGAGTTATTTAATTATTTCCTTTCCTTTCCCATATGGCAATCATAGTAAAATTTTTCTACTATTGGTTCTATTGAATTCCAGAAAGCATCGTTCTTTTTAACCGACTTTTAAAAAAGGAGGAGGTTCTCAATTCGACTGTATTTTTTTAATGTATGTTCTCAGAACTTTTGACTGGGTGGACCGATTTCGATCAATTTTGTTTTAATTGAAAGGTGTCATGTGGTCCCATTTAAATTTAATGAAGATCTAACAAGTACTTTTAGAGTTATATCTAATCTAATAATGCGTATGTATTTACTTGACTACTTTTTCGTCGACCTACGTTGTATTATACCGCATAACTTCTTACTCGGTTTATCGATTTTGATGATTCTCATTTTAATCGAAAGCTAATACTTGTCATTTAGTCTTGTTTAAATTAGATTGAGATCTGATTACAACCTTTTGAGTAATCTTTAATAGCGCGTATTGACTATTGTTTTGTCTTATTACGCTGTATTATTTGTCGATGTAATTTAAGTCGTTTTTTTTTTCGTTTGTGAGCAAACACAATTACCAATTTTTTGGTAAATGATTCCTTTAGGGCTCCACAAAATAAAATAGCAGTAACTTCGTAGTCTTTACAATATTTTTTTAAAATCAAATTCGGACTACTCTGTTATGCATGGTCAAATATTAAAAAAATATACGTGGCGACTTTAGAACCTCCTCTGTTTTTCTTCGTCGGTAAAAAATTCTTAATCAACCACAAAATAATTAAATAAAAAATCAATAGGTGGTCCTGAAAATCTGTGTTAGGGTTTATCCCTAACTGAAGCCGAGGACTTATCTTTTTGTGAGACACACTGCCACCTTTATTAGTGACTATTATTTTAAATATCTTTATTTTATTGTTAATTCTGAGTTCAGTTGTTTCAATTTTTTTTAATAATAATTATTATTTCTTTTGATTTATAGTTTGTTCTTCCACATTTATTTTGATGTTTTTTTTTTTTAATTTTATTAACACTACACTGTACACTTAAAAATATCAATACGGTAGTCCTTTGAAATTTTATGCAACACCGTACCTACATAATATGCAGTCGGACGCATAAAATTGGAGGATTAGTCAACCAGTCTCTCTTTGTATATTATGTCACCAGAATCTCATTTTTTCATATTTTTAAACATTATTATATCGTCCTAATTATGTGTTACGTATTAATAACCGCGACAAACATGAGACATTACAACTTATATGTATACTATTACTAGCTGTGCCCCGCGGTTTCACCTGCGTTGATTTGAGGGAAAAAAATGCTTTCCTTTTTTTCAATAGTATAAGATTTAATTAGCTTGATATATTTTCCTTAGTTTACACTAAATAAATTTCTGAACGCACGCATAAATATTTGACCAAAGAGTATATTATGACCACTACGTTTTATATTTGACAACAAATATATATTATGTCAATCCGTTTTCATTACTGACATTATTATACATTTTTAAAATGTAAAATACGCCACTATCCGTATATTGTGAATATATGTTGTCGATTCGAAACCAGAGTTTACCATATCGACGGGATGAACATTAAATGTTCGACAGTTACGAAACACGAACATAGTTCCATACAAATTTTCATTCCCACCTTTCAACCCCTTACACCCTTTTATTCGCATTAAAAAGTAGCCTATGTCCTTTCTCAGACTCTAGACTATCTGTATACCAAATTTTATTTAAATATGTTCAGTAGTTTTGGCGTGATTGCGCGACGGACAGACAGACAGACAGACAGCTTTTTATTATATATTATATTCGATTATATTCGATTGCTTTTTAACCGACTACAACAAAGGAGGAGGTTACTCAATTCGACCGTACTTATATATTTTTTTTGTTTTTTTTATGTATGTTCGGGGATAACTTCGTCGTTTATGAACCGATTTTGATAATTCTTTTTTTGTGGGAAGGGAGATATCCCAACTTAGGTACCATGATAAGGAAACCAGGATCTGATGATGGGATCCCAGAGAAATCGAGGAGGACCCTCAAAAATCGTAGTGACTAGTGCGTTTGTTAATTTTTTTCGTCTGCTTACGTATTACTTGCCGATGTACTTAATTGAAGTCGGTTTTTTTTCGTTTGCGAACAAACGCAATTATTAGCAATAAGATCGCCTGGTTGTACAATTTGGGACTATATAATTGCTGGTAATGTAAATTTTGTTCTTTATTTAAATGTGCAACAAAGTATATTATTATTATTATACTAAGACAAACATATTAATTACTATGTATGTAGGGCTACAATACATTTATCATGTACACTATATGTATGTATCTCAACACCCATTCTTACATACACCTCAACCATGTACCTAATTACATACCTAATTCATAAATAAAATATCTAAGTATTTCAATAATTATTTATTATTATTCTTTTATTTTTATTTTTTATCTGATTATCTGATGAAAAGTTTACTTTTTTAAATTAATTATTTAAATTTTTTACTCTAATTTTACTTTTTTATTTTTCATTGTAATTGTGTCTGTAAGCAGTGTATGTGTCACAAATAAATGTCTTTCTTTCTTTCTTTCTTTAATTATTACTTACCAAAATACAGTTATGTAGATAACAATCCAATGAATTAACAAACAATAATTCAAAATAATAAGTACTAAGTAGTTTACGAAATCCAATAAAAGTAAGCTGAGTTACAGAAGAACGAAACAGAAAAAATTTATTAAATATGTTTATATGGTTAGTCTGTTCCTATGGTAAGCAACTTAATGCTTGTGTTACAGGTAACAGCCGACTCCTATAACTATATGTATATATGAATATTTTTTATAAATATACATAGAAATAATACACATATAAATATGTATATAAATACAAATATTACACCCAGGCTCGGGCAGGAAACGAACCCGCAACCCGCGGAACAGAAAGCAGGGCCACAACAAACTGCGCCAACGGGCTAATGAAATAAAACAAGCAAAATACAGAAAAATAGCATTCGCGAAGCGGCACACGCACACTAACACGACGGCACTTACACATAGACAAAGCGGTGCGGGGTTGGCGGGTGTGCGGGGCGGCCTACAGTAAAAGTCAGTGGAGACAGGAACAAAATATTCAAATACCTATTCTTCAAAAGTCTATTCGGTACCCTTTCCTCTTAATAATTGTATTTCATTATTAGTTATTTGATTTCAGTCGTTATGTTACTTTTGACAGAGTAGTAACAAAATTACGTTATTGAACTCTCTCCATCTCGAAAATTGTTACATTGTCGATACTCACCTGTAATATTATTTTTGCGTGTTTAAAAGTAATTAATGAAAAAGTAATAATAAGTATGTAGTATCTTTGTCTTAACTTTTTCTATAGTTTTGTGTTTTACTCTTATTTTTAATGGAAAGTTTTTGCGATGTCGTGATTAAGTTTATTTATTAATGACACACAAAACAGTACAGTTAAATACCTAAATACCGAAATAAAATAAAAGAGAAGAATATAATAATAATAAACACACACACAAAACACTTTTTGACGGCGATTGTATGTATTAGGATTCATAATAATATCAATATCATTATCTTGATATTTCTAAGTAATTAGTAATATCATTGTAAAAGCGACACATACGCTAGTTAAGTTTAAATAGTCAGTTAGTTATTTTTTTATGTTTTAACATTACTTATCAGAAGCACAAATACTTATAATGGTCTAAGAGACGTGGAAGAGCGACCTTCACCGATCTGATAACTCGATGAGACATATTTTTTATTAAATATAATTTATAAACAAATATGCCTATGATAACTTGCCTATCGAAAAGTGGTCAAGGCTAATTTTTGTTTATTTTTTTTTATTTTTTTAGTTTTAGCAGGCAAGACTATATGATTGGTTTTGTTATTACAATATCTTAGCTATGATATCAATTTTGATTCGAACAGATCGATGTAGTATCGAATATAGGTATATATTGACCTACCTGTTCACATCTACTTGCCAGGTAGCCATGACCAAAAATAAGTAGGCAAGCCTACCTAGGCATATTCTGTGTGTTAAAACTATCAATTGATATAAAACTCATTCGGTTATCATATGAGTGAAGGTGATGAAAAAAAATATTAATTAAATTAAAAATAGCTTTTCATTCATTTTTAGAAAATGTCGTTTTGTCAATGAAATGTTTAGGCAGTAAAAAACTGCTACAATATAATTAGAATACGAAGCTAAATTTCGCCACTAGCCCACTGTCAACAAGGTTATAATAGCTCTGGTGGGAAATCGGACAGTCCCAAAACCAGAAGATCTCGTTTCGAATCCAGATGTCTCCAATCCGATTCTTGAAGTTATACTTCTTTTGGCTCGTTAGGGAAAAATGATGAGAGTAAATTTTTGCGATGCGCGCGCTAAGAATCGGCAAACATCTATTTTTCATACCCCTAAGTTATAAGGGGGTGGGAGGGGATAGTAACATATGTATATGGCAAAACAACGTTTGCGGGGTCAGCTAGTAATGTCATAAGCATTGATGAAAAATTGCATACTTTTATGAATTGAATTGAATTATTATCATTATTTTGTATAATACAACACACACACACACACACACACATCAGCCTATCGCAGTCCACTGCTGGACATAGGCCTCCCCAAGTTCGCGCCAGACATCCCGGTTTTCCGCAATCCCCATCCAGCCTACACCGGCAATCGCGATTTGAAAATATTTTAGCCTTCACAAGGGCTTTTTATTACAGCTTTTTACGTGGTGAAAGATCGCCTTTATTACCCATTATGAAAGTGTACAAACAGATTATTTAAACGCTGCACTCGAAATACACAAATAACTGCGTAATAAAAAATTGCTAAACAAGTAAATTCAGCACCAAAAGCCACTGAAACATGTCCGCAACTGAAGCAGGCGTAAACGTAACTGGAGCAGGTTTCGATTTTTAATCGGTAAAGCCCTACGTGAAAATTTAATACAAATACGTTATATATAAAATATTTCTTGAATAATAATCCATAAGATTAAATGTGAAAGAACTGCATAATAATATATACTCGTATAAAACAATGAATTATTAAAAAAATTCAGTGCGTTTAATAATTTGGCCGGGACTGTATACATATCCGCCTATGTATGTCACGAAATGGACAATGTTGTCGATTCAGATGATAAGAATGTAGGAAAAATGCTCTAATATCGTTAGTGGAAAACACAGACCACAGAAATGTCGAAAAAGATTCGTATCGATTTAATGCGATACAGACTACAGTTATGTTGCATCACAATTATTTGCCAATACATACAAATAAAGGTACTGATTGATTTGATGGAATTTAGTTACAGCATGAAAATATCACAAAATTTCTCAATTTTGGAAATGATTAAATATCTGTTACGTATAATATAACAACAGGCCGAAACTACATCGGTATTTTTAGTTTAGCACCGCATGCATGGTATACGTATGTTTACGTTTTTAAACCCGAGAGAGTATTACTAGATACATTTCGAGAAAGAATCAGAACAACACTGTTTTATTACATTGCCATTGCTTCCAACAATAACTTTTAAATCTTTTTTTTATAAACTAACAACATAATAAAACAACATTAAAACATATTTAATTTTGTTTAAATTACTATTGGATTATAAGGCATAACAATTAAAACTTTAAAATGTTGAAGGCCTTGATTATAGTCAGTAAAATTGTTGACTTTTAGTTTACCTACATTGCCCATGTTGCCTTACTTTGTATGATTTGTTCTTACTTAGATAGCATGAAATGGGTTTGTACAGTTTTATGTAGTGTTATGGCCCTATTATGTAGCTACAGAGCTACTGTGTAGTACGTAGCAGGCTATTAGCAGCGTAGGTATATATTATATACATTTGCTCCTAATATTCGAAAAATATTTCTTGTTATTTATCACCGGTATGAATCATTCCAAAATTAGATTGAGACCTTAGTGTAGGTGTACAACTGTACCTATATAAAATTAGCAGCTGAGCTAAAACTGAGTTATTTATTGTCATGTAAAGTGAAGTGCACACGAGAAATTGGAATACTAGAAACATAAAAGTTACCTATAGCCTTAAAATAGCAATAACTACCTTGATAAGGTATTTCTACATAAATAAACATTGTAGTATAATAATAATTAGTGTCATACTTATTGATAAGTCACTGATTAAATATATATTCATTCCGAATAAACCTCGGAAAATGCCTATAGACACCATGGGCTTCTAGTCATCTTTCACTATGGCTAAAATTCAATACGCTACCATAGGAAATGCAATAATGCATGCTCCATTCCGTAACGTAAAGGGGTAAATCGAAAAGCAATAACCTACTGCATATTCAAGTAGGCGAGTACGTATTAGATAGTTTAAAAATGTCTAGGACAGAGTGATACTGAATTTTTTAACCTGTTAATTTTTTTAATTTTTTTGATTTTTGTTTCAAAAATACAAAATTGCTTTGAATCTGCCTGTAGGCAGTAGTTGTTTGGTAGTATATCCAATTATATCTATATATTGTTAGATTTTTTGTGGAAATTTTAGGCGTTTATCTTTGTATGTTACCTCAGAACATTTTACGTTAGTTAGATTTTGTTTAATCGAAAGTTGTTGCTTGTCATGTGGTTCTATTTAAAAATCGAAATCTGACAAATTATTTTCGAGTGATATCTAATAATGCGTATTCACTAGACTATTTTTTCGTTGATCTACATTGTATTATACCTCATAACTTTTTAATTATTCAATATTTTATTCGCCATGGTCGTGGGTTGACTAAAGAACTGCGCACCTACAGCAGTTGGTTCGCGAGTTTACAACTGTGTAAGATTCATGATGTTATACATAAGACACTAGGTATATGAAATATCTTTATTGTCATTACACTTTAGTATCATAAATCAAGAGCCCGGGAGGGAAAAACTTTCGTGATTTCATAAAAGCTGAAAATTTCTCAACGCATGCTCTCAGTACAGGTAGTAGTAATGCTCAAATATGAAGTATAATTCATAGTAGCTTTGGCAGGTACCAGGCATCAAAGACGTACAAAGTGCCAACAAACTTTCGTCATTTCATAAAGCGCATTTGATTTAGTTCTGTGGTGCAGTTTTACTTTGAAATCCTGCTGTCTACTTTGTTGAGAAGCCTTTACATGCCTAAAGTGTCACTGTATGGTGCAATATGTGATCAAGAGGTGTGATTGATCCATTTTTTTTCGAAAATTCTACTGTTAATGCGGTTACGGTCAATGGATTTTGCTGTCGAGAGTTGTTAAATACTCAAGTTTGTCCTATTGTTGATGATATGAATATCACTAACGTGTAATTTCATCAAGACGATGCCGCAAGACACACAGTCACCAAAACGACGAATTAATCGCAAACCAAATTTCTCGATCACATAATTACACGAAAGTTAGCTGTTAAGTGGCCAGCTTGATCAACTGATTTAACGGCACTTGATTATTTTTATGGGTTTGTGTGAAATATAGTCTATACGAAGCCTAGAATCTAAAATTGAATCGATTGCAGCCTCAACACAGAAATTTCGTGAAGTGATTAATGAAATATGTAGACCTACCATTTTGTCGAAAAGTGATTAAAAACTTTGATAATAGAATCGACATCTATAGTTGTAGTCGTGGTGTATATTGCGTGGTGGATTAAGCTCTGATTCTTCTCCTACATGTAGAAAGAGGCCTATGCCCAGAGTGGGATATTACAGGCTGAAGCGTATAGTAATGATTTTTATTTATTTTCAATTTGTTTTAAATAAGTTGTTCCTTATTACCATGCATTGTAATTTATTGCCGGTGTTTATAGTATAATTTCAATGTAAAAGTATTGTTTCTTCAACTGTTTTAAAGATTATAGTGATTGTATTATGTGAAATCATGAAAGGAGACCGAGAAATTTATATTAAATTCTGGAAACAATTTTAACAAAGGCGTATTATTAAAATCCGCAACTTTACTCATAACTTTTTGTGACAAGTTAATATCCCAACAGGGGCAAATAAATATTTTTTCCCTGTTAATCTACTACGTTATTCCACTGCGGTCTAGTAGATATAATGTCTCTGAAATTTTTCTTGACATATTTTCTCGACACGTTTTCTCACATTTTTCTTTAATGCCGAGCACATTTTTAAACTCTTTAAAAATCTTACTCGTGTTAGTTTATTCATTACTAGCCGACCCGTGCCCACTTCGTTGGGCGTTATAATCCATTTCACATAAGAAGGGTACGGTGAAATTTGATATGTTCCAATACACTCTCACTATTTTCAGCAAATCAGATAAATATAAATGTTTTAAAATCACCAATTAATTTCTAAGGCAAATAATAATGCTTGATTAGATTGAATTGTTGACACGGCACGTCAGAGGGCGCAGGTTCAAATCCTGCTGATTTAAAATCTTTATATATTTTTATCTTTTTCCTTTTATCTTGTCACTCCTGAATAGTGTAGCTTTCTGTTAGCGAAAGAATTTTCATGATCGGATCAGTATTTGCGAAGATTACCCCGTATATACAAACAAAGTTATAAACTTTACCTCTTTATAATATTAGTATAGATAATATAATATATATATATATATATATATATATATATATATATATATATATATATATATTCTTATATATCTGTAATAAGAAACTTTTGGTTAACATTTCGACGGTCTTTGCAATATTATTAAGCAGTTCTTATTGACAGTATGGTTTAATAATAATTTGTTATAAAACAAACAAAAAACGAGTGCTCTTTAGACCACACGACTGAAGTAAAACTTAGGTACGAAACGTAACTCTCTCACTTTCTATCTTCACTAACTTATATCTCCCTCTCAAGTTACGTTCGCCTCGCCTGATCACACTTTTCGTATCGCATATTATTATATTTTATTACTTCTTTTTTATAAATTGTAAGTTGTTAATGTATGTGACATATAAACAATTTTATTTCTTTTGATAAAAAGTAAAATTTAAGTTAATCGTTGTTTAAATAGTTCTTTACTTAATAGCAATTAAGAATTAAGCACAATAATGATTTGTGAGCCTTGCTTGTAGCCGCAAAGAGGTAATTCAAAATGGGGCTTAATTTGATATTTCTGCTAGAGATATAAATTATAATAAGTACAGTCTTTCGAATCCCATGTACTGAGATGGGTAAGCTGAGATAAATGTTTAACAACCGTATTCCCTTGTAGCTTTTTGTTTTATGAAGAGCTATTTGCAGAAGTACGAGGATAAAACATTTACTTTGCTTACAATTTCACTCTTTAAAAATGTATGTGTAATGAATTGTAATCTACTTTATTGAATCCTCATAATCACAGAGTAATTTATATCTACTATTACTTAATGTTGTAATAATATAATAGTTTTAAATTTTGTTAGGTCTGTGAAGGTTTGTCTCATGTTGTCCAAAATTTTCATACTGATAAAAATGTAAAAATAGTCGGACGTGATTGGTTTACTATTGGAATAAACTAAAGTATTTGAAAATGAAAAATTTAAAGCATTTTTCATATCTATATTTACTTTTAATTTTTTTCGTGAATTTGCAATTGATCATTAGCGGTTACACTGGTTGATTTCTCATCATAAGGCGCACTCGTACGTACATTTTTTAATTTTTTAATTTTGGGGCTACTTTTATTTGATAAACAACCTACCGTGTAGTGAGTTTAATAGCTTGTTTTGTATTATTTACGTTATGACGCACTTGGCGTTATGAAATTCATTACATATTTGAAGACTTAATTCAAATATAATAACGATTTAATAAAAATTAAAAACAGTGGGCACGTGAAATTTCTATCATAATGTTTACTCTGGATAGGTACGCTACGCCCAACGATTTTATATTTGTCTGTTCAATACCCCAGATTGATGAGAAGATTGGTGCGATCTGGTAGCTAGAACTTACCGAATTATTTTTAAAGCTTTTAGTACATAACCTAACTATATCATTTTTATTGTAATATAAAACTGTTTAACATAAAAAAATTAGTTTATTTTATTCTATTAGAAATTATACATTAAATTTCGTGACATGTGTTACCTAAATACACATTACATTTGATTGTTTCATTCAAGGATAGATGGAGGAATCTTTCAAAAATAAAACGTAGCGTCAATTATTACAAATATTCCCTAATCTTGTTCCAAGAAACAATTTTTTTTTCTATTCGCCTTATCATTTCCGGAACTGGTTATACAATATCAATATTGCTTTTCCCTAACCATCAGTCTTTTTATTCGAACAAAGATAAAATTTAGAGAGACTCTCTTATAATACACTAAATGTCCCTCGTGGTTTCCCCATAAATCAGACTCGTTATTTGTCAAATCCGTTTCTCAGTAGCAAAGAAAGAGCAATCTTATGAGTTGAAAGTTTCTATTTTATAATATTACTAGCTGACCCCGCAAACGTTGTTTTGCCGTATATGTTATTAACCCCCGCAACCCTCTCTTGTGGTTGGAATTTCATATAACTCGTTCTTAGCTGACCTCTATTCGGCGAAAGGAATATTCCTACCAAAATTCAAGTCCCTACGCCTTGTGGTTCCAGAGATATCGTGATGAGTCAATGGGTGGAAATCTCTTTTATATATATAGAGATTAAATTTAATATTAAATGTAATAAATAAATTTAATATAAAAGTATTGTTTTAATTGGACCGTTATATTCAACTGGGGGAAATAGCGAGCACTTACCAATTATGACAAAAAGCAGCATTTCTAAACACATGCAGATTGGTAAGAAAATTTCTGCAAAGTGAGCCCAATCAATCTGACTAACGACTAATACTCACATAAACTGTCAAACTAACTAGTGCTAGTAGACTGACCAGATCGTCGAGCAATTATTATTGTTGACATTACAGTTTCACAAGAAAAAATAAGTAGGTAAATATTTAGACATTGGCCAAGATATTACCGACATGTGGAAAGTAGACTCAACAATAATTGTTCCTATTGTTGTGTCGGTCAATGCTCTACTAGCGAAGAGTTTCAATAAACACCTTAAAAACTCCCGCTTAATTGTTGGATCAAGGGTCGGATTCAAAAGGCAGTGTTGCTTGAGACGGCCCACAGTGTGAGGAGGCTCCTCAGCCTGGAACCCTAACTACCGGCGGCATAGGCTTCAACCTGCCATCGAAGGACACCTGTTTTTATAGTTTTAACCGACTTCCAAAAAAGGAGGAGGTTCTCAATTCGACTGTATTTTTATTTTTATTTTTTTATGTATGTTAACTCAGAATTTTTGAATGGGTGGACCGATTTCGGTAATTTTTATTTTAATCAAAAGGTAGTGCGTGTCATTTGGTCCCATTTAAATTTATTTGAGATCTAACAAGTACCTATATAAGATTTTAGACTAACATGGTTACCTGTTACGAAAATTATTCGAAAACGGGATATTTACCATGTTTTAACAACTACTTTTTGAGTTAAATCATGCGTTTTTACTTGACAATATTTTCGTCGACCTGCGTTGTATTATACCGCATAACTTTTTGCTGGGTTTACCGATTTTGATGATTTTTAATTTAATCGAAGGCTGATGGTTACTTACATTTAAATTTCATCGAGATCTGATTACAACTTTTTGAGTAATCTTTGATAACGCGTATTTACTTGACTATTTTTTCGTCTACCTACGTTGTATTACCTACTTGATGATGTGTGTGAAGTCGTTTTTTTTTCGTTTGCGAGCAAACACAATTATTGAATATTTTTTTTTGCTTTTTTTATAAATATATTTAAAAATGGAATAATAGGGAAATATGTATATTGAATAAAAGATAATAATAAAAATAATCTTTATCGTACATTATTAAATACAAACTTCGTCTTATCGGCAAAAGAGCGATTTCTCCCAGACAACCTTTCATACACAAATTTTGAAATAAATAACGAGAGGCTTATTATCAATAATACCTACTACAGTTTTCTTAGGGGTAAATTTGGACTCAAAAATTCATTGGAATTCCATTTGTCATCATTGAATGATAAACTCAGCTTCGCAGCATTCGCATTTAGAAAAGTACGACAACTGATCGACGTTGCTACTGCACGTTTAATATATTTTAGCTATTTCTATAGTGTTATGTCTACAGTTTGTTACTGTGGGGTAATGCTACAGATATTGAGACTGTATTTATTTTGCAAAAAATTATATAATAATTATTAGGATATTTTTCCAAAGGTAGACATAATAACAATTGCGTCGCAATATATTTATAACAATATTATGTATATTCACCAGAATTTCATTGTTTTGAAATAAATAGTAATAATTGCAGTATAAACACGAGATATAATAACAAAATTGTAAGGTTGGTTGCAGATCGACAACTAAGCTATTCCAAAGCTAAACAAGGCCAGCTTAGCAAAGCTAAGCTAAGATAAACTAAAAATATATCCCGTGCACACCAAGAACTAAACGAAAACTCAGTCAGTGCTGCGAAGTTCAGTTCGTCGCTCACCATGAATACGAGTATAATCAATGAAGAAAGTTCCGATGATGAATACGTTTCACATAGAAAACCTATTATTATTAAAAAAAGACATTCCAGACCTTGGATATGTCAACACATTCAATCTCGGCACACAAGAAGGGGTGCACGGGGTAGGCGGGAGAGTCTTAGCTTAGGTCGTGTAGCTGCACATAGACATACACAACTAACTTAGCTTCGCATATTTTAGTTAGCTCACATTGCTTAGTTTGCATAGTTTGCAGTCTGCACACAAGTAAGAAATCTGCGTAAGCTATGCGAGCTAGACTAAACTAAATTAGCTCTTGGTCTGCAACCAGCATATCTCCAACATTCCGGCTGCGCAAAGTAAACGTCTCTGGGTTATGGTATTCGCATGTATAATAAAATCCCACAAACAATTTTGGAAGTGTCTCAACATAAATTTAAAGTTGTTTAAAAAAAAAAAGGTAGATAAAGCGTATTATTCGGTGCAGGATTATATAGCTGACTAGCTTCTGCGCGCGACTTCGTCGGCGTGGACTCCGCTCCTATTGGTCTTAGCGTGATGATACGTAGCCTATAGCCTTCCTCGATAAATGGGCTATCTAACACTGAAAGAATTTTTCAAATCGGCCCAGTAGTTCCAGAGATTACCGCGTTCAAACAAACAAACAAACAAACAACCAATCAAACAAACTCTTCAGCTTTATATATTAGTATAGATAAAGATGAGTGGACTTAGTGGCGCTGTATTTCATGCAAGATATTACTAATTTTGTACTAAAACACAGTTTATGTGTACCTACATTATTTTCAAAAGAGCAACTGCGGAGTTTCTTGCCGATTCTTCTCTGCAGAATATACATTCCGAATCGGTGGTAGCTTTACTTTTAAAAACTAATTAATCACTTTATTGTTGTTCAAATTTAGTAGGGAAGTGGACTGAGGTTGCCAATCAAAGAATCAAATCATAAATTATGCGACGTTTCGATCTTTATTAAAATTTAAAATTTATTTTTGTAAAATTACGATTCGAAAGTGCTCTGGTGCCTGTTTGAATAAAGTTGTTTTGACGTGATAACGTCTAATAAATCGACAAATGCCGGCTGCATGCACGAAAAAGGATGACTCATTGTCCCGTTACGCTCATTGTACGCTTGCGCCGCATCTATCTCTCTTCCAGTCGATTGGCCTATGCGTCCGAGGAGATGTTTTGTTATGACATTGTCACGTTAAACTATCGTCCGTAAACTAACCTTAGAGGCTTAGACAAAAGGTAGTTTTTTCATGTTACGATGTGGTTTTTAAATTTCTAATAGTGTTTTATTTACGCATGATGTAATTTGATGCCTTTCACTTGTATCTACAAGTATAGAGTGGTTCCTTTAATTGTTTTTGCATTAACATTTTAAATTTAAATGAACGTAATTTGAAATGTTTATTTTCGACTTGACTTGGCAACCCTTAGCTTGAGCCCCGGATTATTTATTTTGCGCAAAAATACCTTTATGCTTCGTTAATATCACAAACGTGTTAACGTCAAAATGCTTTAAACAGTCTTGAAAGCATACTCACATACATGCTCGTAATAAAGAGAAGAGAGAGTAGAATGTCATTTGAAATGCTTTTCCTTAATATCTTTTCTATCTTCTGTTAATATTCATGATTCAAATATTATACACAAATATGAAGAAAGGTAATTTAAGTTTTTCATATATTCCGGTATTACCTATTTTTGACTTCCGTAGGTCGCAACGGGATTTCCTTTCTAAAAGTCTGTTGTCCGTTTTCAAAGTAATACAAAAAAACTTAATGTGTGTAATAAAACACGGAAAATACACAATCCTAATGGTTGGAACGTAGAAAAAACTACAAGATAACATTGAATGGACCTTGTTAAGAATGAAAATGTTGCAACCTTACAGAAGACTTTATTAATTGCGTGGGGCTTTTGTTAACGTCCGCGTCGGACGTATCGAGATGAAAGTTTATGTAGGTAAAGAAGCATAGCACTGACGTCAATGTTGCTTTATGATTCAATCTGACGTTAAACCGAGCTCGCCCAGCTGAGTGCAGCCCGCTCTAAAAATAATTTCTTAACAATTTCACATACGTCTTAACAGGGCGCCATCGCTACGTAAATACGCATAACTAATACTTACAAACTATTCAAACCTGACTGGTTTTATATTCATTTTAATTATAAATTAAATAGTTGTGTTATTAAAAATACAATTAATTTTTAAACTCTGTTTTACGGTGTAAAACGAACACACTGTATTATAAAAAAATAAATTATAAGTATCTATTACATTTATTACATTTATTTATCTATTACATATCTAATCAGTTAAGGGAAAGAAAATTAATTTAAAGTTCCGATAAAAGTTTTTGCTCTTTATTCAAAAGTTGCATGAGTATTATGTAAAACGCGTGTGAATAAACAAATATAATTTTAAAAAATCTTGACAAATGGGTCGTTTCTAATAAATTCGTTTAAGAAGGTAATATAAATGCAGAAAACATTACTTTAATTACTTTAAATAATAATGACAAAACCTTATCTTTATAATTGTGCATTATTTACCACAGGCAATTTTAAGGTCAATACCTATTAGGATTTCCTTCGGCTTGACTTTATAAAAATTTACGTGTTGGTAATGCTATTTGTATTATAATTAAACAAATTCAGGACGATCGATTACGATTCAGCCTGTAATATCCCACTGTTGGGAATAGGCCTCTTCCCCATGTAGGAGAAGGATCGGAGCTTAATCCACCACGCTGCTCCAATGCGGGTTGGCGGATATATTCCCTACTATGAGTAACGATCGCTATCAGGTGTACATGATAACAACTGGGACCGACGGCTTAACGTGCTCTCCGAGGCACGATGGGGAGACCCACAAGGACTGCACAAACACCCAGACCACGGCAAACATCTGTATGGCCAATACAAATGCTGTCGTGTGCGGGGATCGAACCCGCAACCGCCCGCGCAACAGTCAATCGCAATCCAGTGCTGTGACCGCTGCGCCAACGCGGCGTCAAAAAAATTGAGGAGTTCAAAGCGAATTTTAAAATAAGTTAATACTTGTACTATTTATAAGACTGAAAAGTTTAGTTTTTCTTGTTTTAATGTCAATATGGTAAATAGGAGGGGAATTATTTGTGTTAATATTTAATTTCGGGTTGCTGGTGGTGAGTTTAAAATAACTTAGTTACTTATTATTCGTCGACGGCTAGGCGAAAATTTCCTTGAGTAAACAACAAATATTTTGTCTTTGTTAATTAAACTAGAAATTTTACCGAGTCAAGGGTATTTTGTTATTCCTTCAAATCCCAGAGGACAAAACATTTCTCATTAAACCCGTGACGATTGCGGTCATAATATACGAATGTATTGTGTAAAACTTTTATGTACTTATTGTTCGCTTAATCGAGCTGTATTGTTTTCATGTTTTGCATAAGTAAGTATATTTCATTAAATTTGTTAAAGCAATTTTTAAGTAAATAATTTTTTTTATATAACCTGTTTTGTTATTTTAAGATAACATTTTCATTTAAGACGTTAAAAAATCCTATTTAGTACGGATTTACATATGTACTTAAAACAAATATTTATTCGTAATAATATGAAACAATCCTTTAAATTTAAATAAATAGAAGATGAAAACAATTTTTTTTTTGATTTAACACTGGATATTGTCAGAAAGTATTTTCAAATTCAAAGTGTATGAGAATTAAATATTTTGCTCTTTAAGATAAACAATTACCGCAATTTTTATTTATTTATAAGAAAGTAAAATTTATTGGTTAAACCAGATTTTTTACAAGACGCTGTTAGAGTCAGGATCGCTCAACATGACCTTAAACTAAGTGATGTTTCAAATTTCAACGTTTCGCCCTCGATATAAAATGCTTACACTTCAGTCAGTTCTTCTTGTAAAAACAATTTAACGTCGATTGTCATTAGCAAGGGACGTCACAAACAAATTTTAAGTTAAATGACTAGATGGGAGGGACATCAATTGAAAGTCTTCTCTTTATCCTAAGTATATTCTAAATCCTATTGGCCAAATCATGTTCTATTACGTAAAACTGTTCACAAATTGTTGTGTGAATGTGTTGTTTATATCACACTAATATTTAAGCCTAATAAGATTATTGATAATAACCATCTCGGTTTCTCTGACACATAGCTTGTAAAATCGTTGCCCTTAATCTTAATTCTAAATAACCTAGCTCGGACCGATCTAATTAAAATGTTATACATTTTAATGAAAAACTCCCTCGAATGAGAGGAACCTACACCTAACCTTTTGATTCAACCCACCTTTTGATTAAAGCTCACTGATTCTTTACTAGATTTATATACCAATGAACGAGGCAAACGTCTCGTTTAAAGTTAACAATTTGATATCTATCTTTATTCAAGCAGTGAAATGGAATTTATATTATAATATTATTTCAATTTATATTTTAAGACATTTACGCTTCACATCATTTTTATTCTGTAACTGTAGGTACCGTAAATAGACGAAACGAATATCAAAATCGCGTTAAAGTTTTCCGTCGTTAGGTTTCAGAAGTGTCCTGCTTCGAATCGAGAACCGAACTAATGAGTCAGCAAACACGGCCGGATACAAACGAGTAAACGACTTGTTTGCCTTTCCCGCAGTACGAATTACGACCTACGAGTACAGTTACGAGATTGGCATATCTAAATAACATATACCAATATCGTTTTATACACAAATGCTAAATTTGTTATGGCGTAGGATAGGTATTTCTAAATTACGTGTACTATTGTACGCGTGTCCTGATAGCGATAGTTACTCATAGTAGGAAATATATCCGCCAACCCGCATTGGAGCAGCGTGGTGGATTAAGCTCCAATCGCCTACATGGGGAAGAGGCCTATGCTCAACAGTGGGATATTACAGGCTGAATCGAAATTACGTGTAAATTGATTAATACCTCAGCTTAAGACTTGAAAAATAATGTTTTAATCAAAAGATGCTACTACAGAAATCTCGTTCAGGATTTTTTAACCTACTTAAAATAGAAGAAGGTTCTTAATTCGACAGCATTTTTTATTGATAGAAAAAGTTGTAAGGCTACTTATTACTAATTAATAAACTTCATGGTCAGCTCTACCAGGGATTTGATAAATTCTACCGGGGATTAACTATACTTGATCCCTTTGTATAATGTCGAACGACTAGAGCAACCGATCAGATTAATAAAACAAAATATGTTAGAAAAACTCAAGCGCGTCAGATTATTATGCTATGCAGACGCTTCATCATAATATTCTCGTCATAATGATCCAAAATCTGATAATTTTGTGGCGGAAGTTCCTTTATCTGACGATTTGAATGTTTTTCTATCTCTTGGTATGCTTGCTGACAAAAGTCTTCGAGCCATGCGTACTGTCTGTGTTACCATACGGAGCTGAGACGTTGGACACTGACGAAGGGATTGGTCTACAAGTTTAAAGTCACTCAAGGTGCAAAGGCATTCCATTGGTTATGCTTGGGGTTTCTCTCAAAGATAGGATTTAAAATGAGACTATCCGCTCATATATAGCTAACAGAATTAGCAAGTTAAAGTGACTGTGGGCTGGTCCCCTGCCTCGCAGGACAAATGGCCAATGGAGCAGACGTGTCCTGGAGTAGAGACAGCATCGGCATTTTTTTTTTTGATTTCGCAAGGTAACCCATTTACGTGTGATATCCAGGACGCCCGGGTAGGCAGTCCTAGACCGTATGTCGGACTCAGCACTTGGGGGTGCCACTAGCGCACTAAACCCCCTGCGGGAGCCTTCAGCCGCTTTAATTGGAGGGTCCCGGATCTGCAGGCAGGATCCCTCCAGCGACAGGCTGGCCTCGGCGACGAGTGTGGGACGTCGTCCGGCCCCGGCCCTTACTAATTCTTTTTAATTAAAATTCAACAGTATATCAGATAATGTTTACTAATTTAAAATTATTGTATTTTATTGATTTTTTACCTATGGATGTTACTCCATTTATTGCCTTAGAAAGAAAAAGCTTTTGCTTTAAGAATATATCTAAATTTCAATAACGTTTAATTATAATTAATCATTTAAAACAAAATGCTTGTACAAAATTAATTGGATCCATTTATAATAAGGAGAATCTAAATTCGAGTCGTTAAATATACAATTAGCAAAATATACGTATAAATATTGGGTGTGCTGGAAGAAATCTCTTATAGGGATAAGCACACCCATTATACGTGAGGCTCCATGACAAATTTATCATGTAAGTTTTGTACGTATGATCAATTGTTAAATAAATAAATAAATATACAATTTAGCTTCACAGCTTCGCTTTCCTTGTTCAATATATAAAGTTATAATATAAAAGGAATACACTAATTCATTTTTTACATTTTAATATTCATAACCAACCCACCGTGGAGTAGTGTGGTGGATTAAGCTCCACCCTTCTTCGACATGGAGAAGGAGGCCCAGCAGTGGAAAGTTACAGGCTGATTCGTATTTATAAAATATCACAATAGATATACCTACGTTAAACAAAAAATTTCGTCTAAAAATAGCACCCAGCTAAAGTAATTAAAATTTAACACAACGTGAAAGCTCGAACAAAAAGCATCGTCCACAGTCCTTTTTGATTTTAGACGGGAACGGTATTGAAAAAACATTCCGACTGTATCACGTGAGCGCTTGACGGCACTCTACCATTTGCGTTACTAACTTCACGGGCTTTTGAACTGAACATCCATTTAAAAGTGTAATGCAGTTGTTCGATACCGCGTTCAAAGCTTTCTTTGTGCTTGCTTGTGAACACGTAGACTAGCGAATAGTTATAGATGTATTCATATTTCAGTTTTATAAAACTCTAGACTTATATCGTGATTTTATCCCTATTGATACTACGGCTAATGTTCCGTTACTGTGTGTCTTAACGTAATATCATAAATATACATAGGTATATATAAAAAGTTAAGTTTATTGTTTTTTAAAAAAGATAAACAAATATTTTCCGTAATTATATGTGTACTAGCTTCTGCGCGCGACTTCGTCCACTTGGAATAAAATGAAAAAAAAACCCCGATTTTGAAACATTCTTCATTGGTGCTAAGCTCCTATTGGTCTTAGCGTGATGATATATAGCCTATACCCTTCCTCGATAAATGGGCTATCTAACACTGAAAGAATTTTTCAAATCAGACCAGTAGATCCTGAGATTAGCGCGTTCAAACAAACAAACAAACAAACAAACAAACAATCAAACAAACAAACAAACTTTCAGCTTTATTATATTAGTATAGATAATTCTATAATATTGTTCTATGGTTAGGTTACAAAAATTTCTTAAATGGCTTTGACACGTTGAGAGTAGTGGCTTCAATTTTTGTCACATAATATTATGACTAAGAATACACGTACATTAAAAATAAATTTTTAAAGATTTGTTACGTTAATGATGATATAAACTGTAATGTTTAAATCACTGACTTGTAAGAATTTATATTATTATGAATGAGATCTTTACGTAGCATATAACATGTATTATAATTATTATTTTTTGATATAGCGAACAAAGAAAAACGAACGAAGTCAAAATTTTTCTAAAGTTTCACAGAATATATTCGTCACTATGTGTTCGCAGATTTTTTAACGAATAAATAAGGTTAACCTTAGGTATTGATTTGAACACGTCTTGTTAAGTTTGTTATATATATGTACCATAATGGAATTCATATTTTTCATTTACATATTCCACGCTTTTATTATTACTTTTGAATACTTTGTGCAGATAAAAACTAAATTTCCATTTTATAATAACTCATTCAAACACCACTCTACTATTTTTAAATCTACTTGTGCGTGTCAGCATGTGCGTATAACGTGACACAGTTATACTGGGTGTATTTGGAACGCTTTGTAAGAATTAAACCACGTAATATACTATTTATATACTATATAATGCATATAACCATTTATCCCAGAAACGTTTTTTTAAGAACATTTTAGGACTTATGTATTATGTGAGGCAGCAATGTATCATACACATTGTGACGAGTAGTCGTTGACCGCGAGCCGCGCGGGGCGTGGGAGGCGGCGGAACGAAAATTAAACGTGCGCGCGGCGGCGAGTACGTTTACCTCGTGCCGTTGACCTCTGTCAGCTGATGGCGCGTATGAGCGGTTTGCATTACATTGATAGTTTGTTCCAAACACGATTATTTTAAAGCATTATCTTCAAATTTCTGTTTCATTATTTTTCCCAAACCGGACTATACCAAAAAAATGATGAAAACAGGAAAAAAAAATAATTTCTTTTCGCTTTTTTTTCACTTGTATCATGTCAGGTTAAGCCAACACTATCATACCTCTTCGTTTTTCAATGCGTTCCAAATACACCCTGTATTAGGATAGTACCAAGTTACCAACTACGTATAATTAGAGGTTTTATAAACTCAACAGTCAACATACCTAGTGTTTATTATTTATCACTGTCTGTAGTATGAATTGACCAATCAAAGTTGTGTCGTACATATAGTTTAAAAACTATATAGTAAATAAAAAACGAAAAATTACAAAATGGAAAATTGGCAATTGCATTATATTTTCTTAATTTCGGTGTCTTTGATTAATTTATTTATAAGCCTAAAAATAAACGTTTTCTTATATTATGTTTTTTAGTTAATTCATTTATTAATTGACAAATTTCTTGTAAATACATATCTTATCATTTGTAAGACATATCTTTATATTATCACTATTACTGTAATAATCATTCTATTAATATAAGTATTATTGTAATTGTTATATACTACATGTACATAAAAATTACAAGTACCTGGGTGACCGAGCCTAGCTCGGTAGTCGGTATTATTAGTATTTTTTTTGTTTTGTTTTTTTTGTCGGTATTTTTATATATTTTTTTATTCAAATAAAAAATAACTAGTGCAATTAGAAAAAAAAGGAAAAAAAAATTATCGCTTGCAGACGTGAATTTGAACCTTGCTCTTCTCGGTTGAACCAGTCCGATTTCTCACCTGAGCCATTATAACCTTAATGATAATTGCGAAAATTACCTTCCTATTCTAACAATATTTTAGCCATTTTTTCATTGCCTAAAAACAGGGATAAAACTCAATTTTCTAAAAATGAATCCTAGCTAGATCAATTTTTCGCCCCCGAAATCCCCTGTATACTGAATTTCACGAAAATCGTTGGAGCCGATTCCGAGATTCAGATTCTATAATCTATATCTATTATACATATAATAAAATGGTAGGAAAGTCAAAACTGTACATTGAATATTTTTTTAAAAGAATACTTGGGGTGTGATCTACAATCGATACTAAAGCCAAAAATATAGTTTTTAGAATTTTTGTCTGTTTGCCTGTTTGTCTGTTTGTCTGTATGTATGTCCGGGATAAACTCAAAAAGTACTGCATGGATTTACTTCAAATTTGGTACGAATATTATTAAGAAGTCGGGTCAGAACATAGGCTACATATTATCACGCTATCACCTACGGGGAACGAGCAGTGAACGCACGCAGACGACGTCGCGGGCAGCAGCTAGTTATATATATATACAAGAATTGCTCGTTTAATAGTATAAGATAATAACTTAAAAACAATTACAAAATAATTTATATTATACTCTCAATTAAGTGACAATATGGATAAATAATAATTTATGACATTATCTAATTACAAAATTAAATTATTATGGTTGTATATTAAAAATATATAATAAGACATAAAATATAGATATTAATGGGAAACCTATTTGTGTACATAAATAAAAATTTTTTTGAAAATATAATAATTACTATAGCATGTATTTGTTTAAATCATTAACAATTTTGTATTTACGATTACGATAACGATTCAGCCTGTAATATCCTACTGTTGGGCATAGGCCTCTTCCCCATGTAGGAGAAGGATCGGAGCTTAATCCACCACGCTACTCCAATGCGGGTTGGCGGATATATTCCCTACTATGAGTAACGATCGCTATCAGGTGTACATGATAACAACCGGGACCGACGGCTTAACGTGCTCTCTGAGGCACGATGGGGAGACCCCAGACCACGCCAAACATCTGTATGGCCAATACAAATGCTGTCGTGTGCGGGGATCGAACCCGCAACCGCCCGCGCAATAGCCAACCGCATTACCGCAATCCAGCGCTGTGACCGCTGCGCTAACGCGGCGTCAATTTTGTATTTGAACATTGATAATTTATTTGAAAAAATATCAATAATGAATGTCTTTATATGCTTATGTATTTTTAATTTGTCTCATAATTGTTTGTCAATAATTCTATTATATTTCTGGTTCAGGCTATAAGCCTGGTAAATCAAAAATTTTGTAGGTTGTACTCTATTTTAGTTTTCCAATAATCTTTAATAGATCGTACATCTTAGGTTTGTGCCCATTATGTGTATTTCCCAAGTGGCGTCGCTTGACAGCAACATATTATCATTTATCTGCAATAAGATTGCATGTGGTTTATCGATATTTATTGACATATTGAGAGTTGTATGAGGTATAAATACATCGAAATGTATGTATATAATATATTTATTTGCCTCAAAATCTTAAATTAACTGTTTTTATTTTTATATGAAAAAATTGTAAAACATCTATATAAGGTGTTCGACTCCTAACTGCGTTCTACAAATGGGTGTTCTGTCATGTTACGCGTGAAAACAAAAAGCCTAGCCCATTTTAAAATTTGACTATGTTTAAATAGACGAGCTACTTTGGTAGACTCGTTCCCCATGATACATTTCGTGAGCGCGTAAGCGTGACTATAATTTAACATTCTACGAGAAAAATAATTCGTTCGTGTTGTTGTTGTGTTAAGGAAAATGATATTGGACGGTTACCTATGCAGAAGCACGTTGCCACAGTAGCTCGTATAATATTAAAACAAAGTAAAATTTAAAAAGGACTAGGATTTTTTTTCACGTAGAACGTGATCTGTAACACCTACAGAACCTCCCACTTGAAGAAACGTAGCTAGGAGTCGAACAGTCTACATGTGAACACAATCTAAAATAAGTAGAGCAATATTGCAAATTTTTTTTGTGTTTAATTTGATTAGCCTAAGGAAGAGTTGAGATTGAAGTTTAAATAGGCGTAATAAGTAACTTAATGTTTATTACCCATAACGTTTTTGGTATATTAGGATAGTTTTGGACAGTTTTGAAAAGAAAACCTCTGGCGGGCCGCACAAAATCTCTATTCATTCATATTTCATGAAAACCGCGGGCCGCGGGTTGCTTACCCCTGGTGTACAGTATTTGGATATGTACACGATGTGTATTATAATAAAGTTGCCAGCTGTAGTCGTCTGATTCAAAGGAATCTTACAGAAGTTACTGACAGTTGTCAGGCTATGCTAAGCTGCCTCTAGAAAGGAATTATACTACTACGTCAACGAAATGAATGGAATAGTTTAGATGGCATGTATCTACCATTGAAATAATATGTACTAACGTACGTTAGTAATAATAGCTCAATGGTATCTACTGTAGCTATAATAACCTTACAATCTTCCGTGCGAAAGAAATAAGTACATAACGGAACATTAAATATTTCCGAAATCTTAAACACGACTCTCTATGAAAAAATTGTAAAACATCTATATAATGTGTTCGACTCCTAACTGCGTTCTACAAATGGGTGTTCTGTAGGTACAATTAATCATGTTACGCGTGAAAACAAAAAGCCTAGCCCATTTTAAAATTTGACTATGTTTAAATAGACGAGCTACTTTGGTAGACTCGTTCCCCATGATACATTTCGTGAGCGCGTAAGCGTGACTATAATTTAACATTCTACGAGAAAAATAATTCGTTCGTGTTGTTGTTGTGTTAAGAAAAATGATATTGGACGGTTACCTATGCAGAAGCACGTTGCCACAGTAGCTCGTATAATATTAAAACAAAGTAAAATTTAAAAAAAGACTAGGATTTTTTTTTCACGTAGAACGTGATCTGTAACACCTACAGAACCTCCCACTTGAAGAAACGTAGCTAGGAGTCGCAGTCTATTGCAAATTTTTTTTGTGTTTAATTTGATTAGCCTAAAGAAGAGTTGAGATTGAAGTTTAAATAGGCGTAATAAGTAACTTAATGTTTATTACCCATAACGTTTTTGGTATAGGTACTAGGATAGTTTTGGACAGTTTTGAAAATTTGAAAACCTCTGGCGGGCCGCACAAAATCTCTATTCGGTCCGCATGAAACCCGCGGGCCGTGGGTTGCTTACCCCTGGTGTACAGTATTTGGATATGTACACGATGTGTATTATAATAAAGTTGCCAGCTGTAGTCGTCTGATTCAAAGGAATCTTACAGAAGTTACTGACAGTTGTCAGGCTATGCTAAGCTGCCTCTAGAAAGGAATTATACTACTACGTCAACGAAATGAATGGAATAGTTTAGATGGAATGTATCTACTGTATCTATAATACCTCACAATCTTCCGTGCGAAAGAAATAAGTAGATACATAACGGAACATTAAATATTTCCGAAATCTTAAACACGACTCTCGTTTGTTGAAATAAATTTGATAACAAAGAAATATGTATGTCTGGAATTATTGAAATCTTCAATACTGAGGTTAAATTCTTATGTTGCATTTACAATTTTACACGGCCACGCATATTACGTCTGTGAGTATAACATAATATTAATATCGTAACAAGGTTTCGTGTGCTCGGCCTTGCTGATACTGTGACGCGATCTATTCTAACGTTTATATGATTCGCCTTTGATTATGTTTTGAATATTCGTTTTGTTCTGTTTTGTGTATTCTTAAATAAGCAGACGTTTGAACGCAACATTAGTACGAGGAAATATGGGATGTTTACAGAAACTTTGATGTACTGTATAACTGGCTTTATTCGTCTGAGTTTATTTGATGTAGTGCATTGAGATGGAATAGTAGCTTATTAGTGTGATTACGTATCGTTAAACTGCGAGGGATTCAATAGACCTGACAACGCTACGCGTAATTTGGAACGCGATAGCCACCTTTGTTGAGTTGAGAGAATTGTGTGTAATATAATATAAAAAAATAAAATAAAAATTGGTTGTCTGTAGAGTCGGTTACGGACGTAGCTTTTAGCTTTTGAAAACAAAGAAAATTATAGAAGGACGAAACACATTGGAAATGAAAGATAATACAACGAAAATGAAAGGAAAAATAAATTACGGTCGATCTGAGGTCGGGAAGTAGTAGGGAGGGGGGGGGGGTTAAGGGTAAAAAAAACGGTTTATCTCGATTTCTTTTTTCGGTGCTGTGGTAAAATTAGTAGATAAAATTTAAATACTCACGAGACGATGTGAACAAGACATTCGTAGATAATGTCGAAATATCGAGCTCCGCAAAATGAAAATAAAAAACTAGCCAAGTGTAAGTCGGACTCGCGCACCGAGGGTACAAACCTGGAGGTATATAAGTAAAAGTTATGATATTTTGCTGCTAAATGCTGCTTTGACTGAGGTAGGGCACAGCAGGAAATTTCCTGTTTAAAATATGGAGCAGCCCGACTGGGGTAGTACCTCGACCTTACAGAAGATCACAGCTAGATAATACTTTTTTCAAGCAGTGTTGTGTTCCTGTTGGTGAGTAAGGGGACCAGAGCCCCTTTCTCGTTGCCGACCGAACCCCCAATTCACCTGAATTGGGGTTCGGTCGGCAACGCGTTTGCGATGCTTCTGGTGTTGCAGACGTCTGTAGGCTTCGGCAATTTAACATTTAAAGAAAGAAAAAAGAAATCCATAACATTACAATGTGTACAGCACTGGAGGAGCATAAATTTAAGACAAAGGTCTCTTTATCGTTTCAGTAATCTTTTAATTTATATTAACACATATCATCTATTTTATAATATAACTAAAATACCTACACTAGCCTTGCAGCAGCCTTGCAAAAGTTCTTTTATCAAAGTTATTTTTTTACAAAGTTTTTAGTCACTATTTAGAAATCCGGTTCAAAATACTAATTAAGTAAATTAAAGAACCAGATCTGTAAATGGTGACTGAAAAAGGTATGAATACTACTTCGTGTAGTGACTTAGTGTTTATTAACGAAAACATGTTTATGAATTAAAAATATGTGGATATTCTATTTTGGGGATTCATTTTAAAATCGATATTGAAGTCTCCCACGACAATCAAACGAGAACATGAAGTATACCTATTGGGGTTTCTGCCGTATGTTATTGTACCTATTTATGCATTCTATTGCAACATTAATTTATCACTGCACACATACAATTATCACTCTGATATTAAATATTTCAAAATGCAAGCATTGACAATGGTTTTCACATGGTTAGGTTTTGATTCCCTTGCGAGTAGTTGCGAGTTTCAAAATGTGCGGCCTAAATTGCTGTTTCTTTGGATAGTGTAGACATAGAAGTTTGATTTTATTACAGCTTAAAGGTATTTGATTTGAATTTTAATTTCCACCTTCACGTATTCATGAGAAAAGGGGAAATTTAAAATTATTTAAAATATTTTTATTGTATGATTTAACTAAAAATTTATACTTTTCGCAATTTTCCCTTAATCTGTGCTATAAGACGTTTAATTCCTTTGCGAGTAGTTGCGATGAAAATATGCGGCTTAAATTGCTGTTTCTTTTGATATCGTTGACATAGAAGTTTGATTTTGTTACAGCTTAAAGGTATTATAGACTTGAATATTTGATATGAATTTCAATTTAATACTTTTACGCGTTCATGAGAAAAGTGGTATTAAGTTTAAAATTATTAAAGTATTTTTATTATATGATTTAACTAAAAATTTATACTTTTCGCAATTTTTCCTTTATCTGTTCTATAAGATGTTGCTTCGTACCAAATTTCAAGATTCTGACTTCACGGAAAGTACCCTCTAGGTTTTGATTCCCTTGCGAGTGTCGAAAATTTGCAGCATAAACGGCTGTATCTTTTGATTGCCTTGGCTTAGAAGTTTGATTTTTTCACAGCTCTAAGGGACAGTAGATTTGAGTATTTGATATGAATTTCAGCTTGATACCTCCACGCGTTTCTGAGAAAAAGGGTCTTGACAGACAGACGGACAACAAAGTGATCCTATAAAAAGTTCTGAGGTAACACATGAAAAAAATACGATCGAAGTCATAAGTCGGTTAAAAAGGACTGGTCAGATCTGGATGGTCAGAGTCATTATATCGTGGATATTTATTATAGACTAGCGACCCGCCCCGGCTTCGCACGGTTGCAAAAACTATCAGAGTTCCTCTACTATATTATGCATGTATTATACATATAAACCTTCCTCTGGTATCACTCTATTTACTAAAGAAAACCGCATCAAAATCCGTTGCGTAGTTTTGAAAATCTAAGCATAGATAGGTACAGACAGACAGCAGAAAGCGACTTTGTTTTATACTATATAATGATGGCAAATGTTATCATCGCTTCGCTTCAGCCTGTAATATCCCACTGTTGGGCATAGGCCTCTTTCCCCATGTAGGAGTAGGATCAGAGCTTAATCCACCACACTGCTCCAATACAGGTTGTAGGGATCGGATATATTATGAATGTTATCATAATGTAAATAAATAGAATTTTATGTTATATGAATGTACAAATCACGAAATCTTTGATAAAAGTATAACAATCTATTATGTCTTACAATCTTTGCTTTTTATTAAGTAATTTCACATAAACTTTATCAATGTAATGTGTAAGTGAATTTAAGTAAGTGTTAAAGAAATATGATCATGAAAGGTGAGTTACTCACCAAAAACTACCTTTAAACCTTTCAGTAACAGTTTCCTTAACAGTAACTCTATTTAAGTTGAACCATGTAATTTGTGCCCACATAAGATCGCCTTACGTTTTCGAATATAGAACATGGTTATACGTTTGATAAGATTGAATAACATTTTATTTATTTCTGAACAATCACAAGTAACATCGGTGACAATTTGTAATACTTAAGAATCTTTCTTGTTCTCTATTAGGAATATTTACAAATAACTAAAGATCATTAGTGAAAGACATATTATGCTGAAGGTAGGATCAATAGTGTGTTGTTAATCATTATTAAAATGCATTAGTAAGGAAATAATTATATGCTAATATGGTCTATGTTCATATTAGCCAATACGCACATATGTACATATAGAGTACAGTTGCTGGCGATAGTGTGATAGTACTATACTTATCTAATAATACGTGCTATTCATCTAAAATGTAACCTTACTCACTTGTCTGATTACCATGATAGATTACTTTGTTCTTCAAACAACTTGTCACTTTGTGTGCCTTTTCATCGGTCTGGGTTTTCTTCTGAATCGTTTACTGTGACAGTTGTTCATCTTTAGAACAATTTACAGATGTCTGTTTGGAACGTTCTTTTATGTGATTCTTTTAAACGACAAGTAAAATAACCATTCCTTAGCTATTTCTCAAGTAAAAAAACCTTTACGTTCATTTTATGTTTAATTGTATCTCCCTGTGTTTCATTTATTCACTTCATGCATATTTAATACAATATGTGTTATTTATTATAATTTACTGTATTTTATACAATACTATCCATTTTTAATCACGATACGATACAGCAGGTAATATCCCACTGTTGGGCATAGGCCTCTTCTCCATATAGGAGAAGGGTCGGAGCTTAATCAGTCGGAGCTTAGTCATTTTTAATCAGTAGTCCAAAAATAAATCACATGCTTCTTATGTCAAAAAAATGACAGATTTGTCATGCAAACTTTCAATCCCTATTTTAAACCTTAGCAGTATAATTTTTCAAGGCTTTTCTTAGTGGACGTCTACATATAAACTATAAACTTTGTGTGCAAGTGTTTGTAGCATAAATATGAAGGAATTTTATACAAACTTGCGTGAGGCCTAAGACCACTTTAATTTGGTCTTGTCACAAAATCCGTTGATAAGGGATGTCTACAAACTATACACTATATCTGTGTCCAATTTAAGTTTGTAGCACAAAAATATTAACTTTTACTAAATCTTTCGAGAGCCCTTAGACCTTCTTCATACGGCCCTGTCGCAAAATTAGTTCTTAGTAGACGTTTATTAACTTTTAACTTTCTTCCTGCCTTTCAAGTTTGTAGTATAAAAATGAAGGACTTTCATACAAACTTGTAGCCCTTAAACCCCTTTAATCCGGCATTTCAAAAAATCCATTTTAGCGGACGTATACTAAGTATAAACTAATTCCCTTCAAAGTTAAAAGTATTAAATTAATAAGTAATAAAGTACAAATATTAGATGGTTGGGTTCAATCACAGATTGAAGTGAAAAGGGTTCAATGGTTATATTTTTACTTACAATTAATCAAATTAGGTGTAATTGGCCACTGTTGTTGATATTCAGAGAAAATAAATACCAATTATTGTATTTGCTTGTAAAAAAAAAATAACTTCAAATTACGCGGACAAATAATACAACGTGGTTTACGTTTGTGGAAAAAAACAGTTAATTATATATGCTTTATTAGAGATAACTCAAAAAGTACTATATCAAATCTCACCCAAATTTAAATGGGGCCACACGACAAACATCAACTTTCGTATAAAAAAGAAGTCATTAAAATCAGTACAGCCAGTAAAGAGTCTCCCGTGACCATGATTGCTGTAAAGTACCCGAAACGTCGAGCATCTAAAAACCGCGATTAAATCCGAAAAAGTTCATAATAATATTATAATGAGTGAAATTCGCGTTAGCATTAGAAAACAATACAGTAGAATGTTATAGAATATAGACGAATACACATAAAAAAAAATAACAAAGTACACATGTCGGAAGTGAAACTTCTTTGGCAAACTAATTAGAAAAAAAATTAAAATAAACTTATTAAAAAAAAAAGCCAACGTCACGCGGTGTTCCCAGGCGGTCACCCATCCAAGTATCTACTTACCGTCCCTGACGTTCCCGCGTTAGGGGTGCTCAAATTTTATCCCACCATGCGCCTAAAGAAGTTTCACTTCAAAAAACCTGTCGAGTTGAGAAGCTCCCTCCTTTTTGAAGTCGATGTTTTTTTTTGTAGTGATTTAATATTTGAGTGAAATCAATTCTAAAAAAGAAAACAATTGATTGTTTATATCTTTTTGCTTTTACGAAAGTGTTTTATATAGAAACTTTTAGAGTGTAGTGTCCTATGGGAATATAATCTCCCAGGATTAGGTACTACAGTTGCCTTTAAAAACTTACGTAATATGTGTTATTTATTATTCCATTAATGAAAGTGTGGCGCAACCTGCTTAATTATTAGTCAACGCTATAATTAACACAGCACTGCTATGTACTTGTACTGATGCCCTCTACATATTATCGTATATATGTATAACACAATAGTAACGTTTATGAGTAAAATACTGATCCGAAATCAAAATAAAAAACAACTTTATTCAAATAGGCTTCAAAAGCACCTTCAAATCGTCATATTACAAATTAAAATTTTAATTATCGTTTAAAGTGAAGCCATCAACGATTCGGAATGTAGATTCTGCAGAGAAGAATCGGCAAAAAACTCCGCAGTTGTTCTTTTGAAAATAATATATAAACTGTGTTTCAATACAAAATTGGTAATGTCTTGCATGATATACACCGTCACTAAATCCACACATCTTTATCATTTATTTCGCAATATTTTTTTCTTACCGTACCTTTTTTTTATTAAAATAAATAATTGGCTTACATACCATCAGGTAAATAGTTATTTTCAGTAGGTAACTGTAAAACCCTTTTAATTACACGTTTGTTGTTAGCCGTGTGATTTAAAAATTTAATGAGCTTCATGCACGACATTGATTCGACTCACTTCCTTTCTGTACGTACAATGTGTTAAGTTTTACGGTTTTTTTTTATGTAACTAGGTTGGCAAACAAGCGTACGGCTCACCTGATGGTAAGACCGTAGCCTATAGACGCCTGCAACATCAGAAGCATCGCAAGCGCGTTGCCGACCCTATCCCCAATCCCCCACAGGAGCTCTGGTCACCTTACTTACCAACAGGAACACAATACTGCTTGAAAACAGTATTATTTAGCTGTGGTCTTCTGTAAGATCGAGGTACTACCCCAGTCGGGCTGCTCCATATTTTGAGCAGGAAATTTCCTGCTGTGCTCTACCTAAGTTATACGGTAATTTAAATAAATAAATAAATATCTTATAAACTGCGCCAACGAGCTATAGTCAAATCAATTTGGCAGAGTACGTTTCTCACGTTCAATTATGTTACCAATTTTTTACAAATTTATTAAGATTTGTAAGAAAAAAAACGACGCTCTGGTGTAGTGGTGCGAGTAGTCGCCTAAAACACAGACGGTTTGGGGGTTCGATTCCCGCTCGGAATGGATATTTGTAAGTCTACAAATATTTCTTTCCGGTTTGGATGTCTGTCCTTGTGGGTCAAGCAGTCTTGTCTTGGGTTAGTTTTGGGGGTTAAGCAGCGTGGTGGATTAAGCTCCGATCATTCGCCTACATAGAGAAAGAGGCCTATGCCCAGCAGTGGGATGTTACAGGCTGAATCGTAACATTTGCAATCAAGTGAACGTATATGTTCACTTGTATCAACAATAATTGTGTTTGCTAGCAAACGGAAAAAAACCGACTTTAAGTACATCGACAAGTAATATAACCTAAGTAGACGATAAAAATTAACAAACGCACTAGTCACCACTACGATTTTCAAAGGTTCCCCTCGATTTCTCTGGGATGCCATAATCAGATCCTAGTTTCCTTTACAGGTTACGACCCTTGGGATATCTGCTATCTGACAAAAAAAATCATCAAAATCGGTTTATAAACGACGAAGTTATGCGCGAACACACAAAATAAAATTAATATATACTCGTATATATACAGTCCAATTGAGAAACCTCCTCCTTTTTTAAGTCGGTTAAAAAGTAAACTCTTAAGCTTTATAAAGTCAAAACTTATTGGTTGAAAATCTAATCAAACTAATATCAAAACAGTTTTGAAGTTAATACATTAATATTGTAAACTTCTATTTAAATAACAGCTGCTAGAACAAAGTAGGTACTGTTTCCTAATAATTAGTTAAATAAGGCTGATATTGGGTAAATATTAATTGTGTATATTGATAATGAACAAGGACATTGTAGAAGTAAATTTACTATGTATATGTAGTAGCGGGCAGCTGAATATAAAGGCAAAACTAAAGTATAGTATCGCAGAGTTATTTGATATCTATCTGTTAGGGCAGTTAAGTGTAAACGGATTATATTGTATTTACGTCGTAGAGGCTGAGTAGGTGGATTTCAGATACGTACCGAAGCTGGCATTTGAAGCACGTCCAGTCTCAGGGGACAATGGATAAAAGCTTACGCAATGGCATAACTCCCGAGTGATATTTGCTTTTATACGCTTCTCTCACGACAGACTGCAGTTAAATAATGTCTTCGCAGAAAATACATCGTGATTAAACGCTGTTAAGGTTTTTATAGTAAAAAATACGATAACATAAATGAAGTACTTTGTGATATTGTGTGTATAAGTAAAAAAAATCTTAGTATTTATAATTACCGGTACGTTAAGTAAATATGTGACGTGTGCCTACTTTGATCGTAACATCACAACGTAATTTACCAGTAAATCGTTTTACAGAAATAAATTTAATTTTGTAATTGTAATAAAGTTATTCGTATTATGTTTTATACATGTATTTATATTTGCACGCTATAATTATACCTATATCATAATGAGAAAGACAATCGTGACCCTACGTTGAGTAGGTACTCGATGTTTAATTACGTGACTTTAATGATTTTAGGCGTCAATGTAATTTTCATACAATTAACGATGAATTCCAGTTTATATTCTGAGAACGTGTTAACGTTAGTCGTCCGTTTGGCTCATATTTTATTCGATCTCATTCATTATTTACAGCCTGAGCAGACAGCCTCGATTTTAATTTTTATTTTACGGCTACAATCGCTATTTCTATATGACATTTGAGTAGAAGCAAATAATTAACGTATAATTTTGTATGAATAATATTATAGAAAATAAAAAGAAATTTGATTTTTTTATATTCTTGATTATGAATATAGCTCGGTTATAAATCACTTCGTTTCGTGCTTTGTTTGTAAAAGTTTAATGTAATATTTCGAATGGTAATTACCATTCGAAACCGTTCGTACCGAAATATTTCATACTTTTATTGGAAAAATAATTTCTTATTCGTTGAAGTGTAAACGATACATTTATCACATACATTACTCACGTCACTACTACGTAGTAAAAATAAGTTTAGTAGCCTTTATAATCATCCAATTAAATATACGTTAAAGTTTAGTCACGTTCGATTATTAGGAAATTTACGATTACGATGCAGCCTGTAACATCCCACTGCTGGGTGTAGCCCTCTTTCTACATGTAGGAGAAGGATCGAAGCTTAGTTCACCACACACATCGCGTGTTAGCGGATATATTATTCCCTACTATGAGTAACGATCGCTATCAGGTGTTTATGATAACAACCGGGACCGACAGTACCTAAACCAAAATGAATAGTGAATTCAAGATCAACTGGTGTAATGATGTTCTTGATATAAAAACAACAATCAATGAGAAAACACGAGAGTTCAGGAATTTTTAAAACTCTGATATACCTTTTATTGTATGTATGTTGTTTTTTTAACAAATATTTTTTTCAGTCTGAAAATTTTTCCTTGTCAGTCTTATCGAGATCGTTTCTTGATGGTATAATTAATTATTAGCAGCTAACGCGCAGTCGAGAAGTATGGATAATTAAGGTCTAATTATCTACGAGAAGTCTCGACCATTTTCTAGAACATCAGTTTCAATAAACCTTGTGAACCGCGCGAAATTCGAAATATATCGATTTAAAAAAAAATTTATACAAACCTTGCTCTGACATTAACAAACACAAAAAAAGAGTTTTCCAATTTAGTAAAGTTATGGGCGTACATAGATTTCGGTAGTTTATGTTTATTTATACAGATACATATATGGTTTATAATTGAATACAATATTATCACAATATTAATCACACGTTTTTATAAAAAATCTTACACTTATATTGTACTACACATACGAAATACTTTATATGTACGTTATCTTTGCTGATCCTGACATACGTTCACTTTCAAATCCTAGTAGGATTTTCTACGCGAAATCCTGACGAATAGCTGCTTTGTTCTCGGGAGATTTCAATTGTAACTTTATGTTAACCCATTTGACAGGCATCTTACACATCACTCATGACACATACACTCAATATATCATCAACTTACTATAATTTAGCTACCATTGCATAAGCCGATTTATAATAGGTAGATTGAGTAAAAAGTTGAGAATGAATGTCTGAAAGTCTTAAGATTTCTGATAAATAAACAATGTACGTTGTAAATAGATCGTTCTTTGATTTTCCACATGCTATAAAATAACGGAATTTATTAGAAGTTGCTCCTTGCATCCCTGGCTTAACTTACGATAACTTTTCTGTTGTTCAGTTAAATATTGTTTTCGTCGATATGCTTGTAAATACAACTGATAATGAATCCTGTAATAATTTTGTGTATAGTTTAAAGACACGTTTTGGGTCTATATTTAGACGGATTTGTGTTATTCCAGAAGTGAAATATTCTATATGCAAGTGATAAGTAGTTATTAATTGTAATCCCTGAAATGTATGGAAATACGAGTATGTAAGTTTTTGGACTAATAATTATGGATGTTGTCACTTCCTTGGTGCCTTCCAATTGTGTAACTTGTTAATTACGTTTTGTAATTGTTCTAAGGATATGGACTGAAATTTTGCTTGTTGATGTTAAGGATGTTATTTTCTTCAAGTTAAGTCATTTGTGTATCTTTGGATTTCCCATAAAGATAAAAATAAACTGATTGCGTCATGGATATATTATTTTGATTAAATACTTGGCTAATGCTAATGATTTAAGATTTATATAAAATTGTTTTCATTAGATGTGAATTGATTATTTTGAGAATTTCGTTATGTAGGTACAAGTTTTATATCTTTTGAGTCGGCTACTAGTTAGTGATAGTTTTGTCGGAGAGTATCTAAAAAGTGAGAGAGTTAACTATTTGTTGAGAATATTTTTTACACGTTTGTCTAAGTTGGTAGGTACTTGTATTTTCGTTTATATACTGAGTTAGCTCTTATTGCTTTGCCACTTTAGTTTGATGTTTTGTTAATGATATCTTTTCTTTATTGGTATTGTGAGATCTATTTTAGCTCTGTCTGCTTTAGCAGCACTCCAGAGAGCGTAATATAAAGAAGTCGGTAGAGAGTTGTAATTAGTGTTGCCATTAATACGTAGCGGTAACAGCTTGCTATTTAAGTAGTTAACTGTCAATGCTAGTTTCCTCGAGCTTTTTTGTTTAGGAATGTACAAACGGTTAATAGAATTTGTGTCCTTAATGTATTCTAATGCTGTATTAAATATAGCATCTATCTCTCCCGGTTTGTCAAAAGCATTCTCTGTGTATGTGCTATTAAATATTAAACAACCTTAATTAAACAAAATATTATCCCTTATTTCATTTCACCCCTTCAGTTTTAAAAATATGCAGCATATTTTCTTCTGGTACATTATGTTTTGTATAGAAATAATAACCTGTTTTTATAAACTTCAATTGATTTCAAAATGTTAGAGGTTTCATTTAAATATTTGATTCCTCTTTAGCTTCTACAGATAGTAATTTCCAAAGGATTTAAAACCTTCGTTATATATCGCTCATTACATTTCATGCTCATCCTAAACTTAAGATCAGTGTATCCAAAAGCATAAAAGAGAGCAAAAAGAAATAAAGACAAGCTTGAATACAGTTCTATTCTTCTAGCTAAACATACGATTGGGTACCATTATTACCCTTCATTTTAGCAAAGTGTCTCAGCGATTGTTAATTTACAATTCAAATTAAAGTATTTTGATTAATTCGTGTTGTGTTTCAATTAAAAATTAATTTCCATAAAAAAACCAATTAGTAATTTTAATCGCGTCCGTCCATTAGTGTCCATTAGAATTTTCATCAATGTCTTTTGGTCTTGTAATTGTAAAAGACAATATGGTCTAAGATCCGAGAAGTTAAATATTCCCGCATCTGTTAATTAGATGAAACAATTTTTTATAGGCTGATTTCAATATTGTTATTTAGTAAAAACAACCTCTGCCACCATAAGCCTGCTGCAATTTTTTTTTATCTTTTCCCTCTCATGTTAATTACTGTGTTACTGCTGACTGAGGTTACTGACCTGGCTGCAGGTAAGTGTAGCAATCATAGAGATGGGTGCCTACTACAGTCAGGTATATAATGTAAAATATTAACGGGTTTAGCTTACTACGTGTAATTAACATGATCCCTCTCATGTTAATTACGATAAAAAAAAATTTTTTAAGTATTATTATTTACAGCAGGCTTATGGTGGCAGAGGTTGTTTTTATAAATTCACAATATTGAAATCAGTCTATAAAAAATTGTTTCATTTAATTAACAGATGAGGGAATATTTTGTTATATCCCGGATCTTAGACCAATAGCTTTAATTCTAATTGTAAACGTTTAATTGCTATTTGCAATATTTTATATTGTTATCGTCATTCTAAGAAGTAGGTACTCTCATATTTTTCGCGTCAAATTAAGCGTCGTTTTAGTGACATAATACGAATTCTCTTCGAAAGTAAGACAAAAAATTAGGCATATGACGTAAATCATGTTCGAATTTCACCTTAAAGACGCAAATGTAAAGCGATAGTTGAAAACTTTATTATGATGGACAAAATGACATTAAAAAAAAAAAACTATAGTTGAAAAAAGTCTTATATAGAATATCAATAGGTAACCATAAGTAGGTATGTTATTCATACAAGTATATTGAAAATATTCACACAATATGAAACTATAATGTTTTTCATGTCATCGAAAGTTGTTTTTGTCTGCAAAGATTTTATGTGGATTATATACACATTTACTTTAGACATAATATTATAACCTTGATTCTATTTTTGAGCGAGTCTCGGTATTGTACTTTTTTGTATAAATTATCTTCTTTATTTTTTGGCTGTCATTAGCGGAAACTAGTAATCCTATCTTAAAATTGAGGTTTGTGTCAACTTTAAGGGCCTATGCACACCACGTTTTTTAAACGCGCCGTTGACGCGCGTGTGTAGCGATACAGACGCGATACGCACGCAAGTCAGACGCAGCCTGTAGACCTTTGCACACCTGTATAAATTCAAATACGCATTTGAATAGAATCAGATACAGACGCGCGTGTGTAGCGATACAGACGCGATGCGAACGCGCGTGTGTAGCGATACAGACGACAACAAACTGCTCTGTAGGATAAAAGCACGCCATCGACGCGCGTTTCTAAAACGCGCCGGTGCCGCGCTTGTGTATCACTACACACGCTGCTGTGTGGTTACGGCACTAAAGAATGTAGCCACCCCCTCTTCCCGTGGGTGTCGTAAGAGGCGACTAAGGGATAATACAGTTCCACTACCACCTTGGAACTTAAAAAGCCGACGGATGGCGGGATAGCCATCCATGCTGGCTTTGAAATACACAGTCAGGCCGAAGACGGGCAGCAGCGTCTTCAGTGCGACAAAGCCAGCCCTGCGGTCACCAACCCGCCTGCCCAGCGTGGTGACTATGGGCAAAACACATGAGTTCGCGTCATAATATCGGGCGCGAACTTGTGGAGGCCTAAGTCCAACAGTGGACTGTGATAGGCTGAAGTGGTGGTAGTGGTGGATATTTATATACAACTGATATGTACGGATAAAGGCATATCTGAAATAAAGAAACGTATGATCGATGTATGATAAAAAAATAGCTTGTGATTTTTACAAATCGGTATTAGAATGTTGAATTAAAAATAAATTATTTCATATCCTAGTCATCACATCAGCCTATCGCAGTCCACTGCTGGACATAGGCCTCCCCAAGTTCGCGCCAGACATCCCGGTTTTCCGCAATCCTCATCCAGCCGACGCCGGCAATCTTACATAGATCGTCGGTCCAACGGGCCGGAGGACGTCCCACACTGCGTTTGCCAAGACGCGGTCTCCACTCCAGGACACGTCTGCTCCAGCGGCCATAGGTCCTGCGACACAAATGACCAGCTCATTGCCACTTCAACTTGCTAATTCTGTGGGCTATGTCGGTTACTTTCGTTCTCTAGCGGATAGCCTCATTTCTTATTCTATCCTTGAGAGAAACCCCAAGCATAGCCCGTTCCATTGCACGTTGAGCGACTTTAAACTTGTGGACCAATCGCTTCGCCAGTGTCCACGTCTCGGCTCCGTATGTTAACACAGGCAGCACATTGTTCGAAGACTTTTGTTTTCAAGGATTGCGGAGTGTTCGAAGTGAAGCCTCGGTGAAGCCTGCCAAACGCCGCCCAGCCCAACCGGATCCTCCTATCGGCCTCCTTCTCGAAGCTGTTGCGGCCTAGTTGGATTGTATGGCCTAGGTAAACATAATCCTGAACAACTTCGAGAAGGGTACCATCGACCGATATCGGTCTCGGTAGGACTTGGTTGTTAAACATAACTTTCGTTTTGTCCAAGTTCATACCGAGACCGATTCGTCGGGAGGACTCGTTTAGGCCGGACAGCATCCGTCCTAGCTCATCCAACGTCTCCGCAAAGATGACGATATCGTCGGCAAAACGAAGGTGAGAGATGTATTCGCCATTGACGTTGATGCCTCGTTCCCCCTAATCCAAGGTCTTAAAGACATCCTCCAGCGCAGTGGTAAACAGTTTCGGTGATATTACATATCCCTGTCTTACCCCACGCCGGAGGAAAATGGGTCTTGTTCTCTGGTCTTGGATATGAACGGTCATCGTCGCCGCGTCATACATATATCTCAGTACCTCGATATATCGCCAGTCGATATGACATCTCCTAATAAAAATTAAAAATATATACCTACTATAAAAATACAATAGTTATATTGGGCTTGACCCAATAGGATCACTTGATTTCTAAGTCAAGCGTTATTCTAGTGGAAAGGGAATTAAGGAAGCTAAGTAAAGTATACATAGTTGATATAACAGATCGTTCGTGTAACTTCGGAGCGCAGCTGAAAAGAGAACGTAATGTTGTGTGATGCTTCTACCTTCTGCAGAGTGAATTTTCGTAGTACATCACTTTGAACTACTCCGCCATTACCTCCGCCTTTACTTGCACTATTCCGCCATTTAGATTAGGTGGAAATAGTTAAGAAGTTTAGTAGATTTAGTCTCACTCGCATCTTAGCAATGTAGTTAAGAACTGAAAATTACAATTTTCGACGTAAACATTGTCGACAAAAATATTGTCGATATTCAAGTTAATAGACTAAGACAAAATCAATGCATATTTAAGGAGAACATATTATGTAAAATAGAAATAAAAAAGGATAATTTTAATTTGTTAAATTTCCGTACAACCGTAATGTTCCGTACAAAGAAAATTATTAAAAATATTTTTATTATATGATGTAACTAAAATCTATGCTTTTCACAATGTTTCCTTTATTTGTGCTATATGACGTTGCTTCGTACCACAAGATTCTGAGTTCACGGGAAGTACCTTGTAGGTTTTGATTCCCTTGCGAGTATCGAAAATTTGCAGCATAAACGGCTATATCTTTTGATTGCGTTGGCTTAGAAGTTTGATGTTTTCACAGCTCCAAGGGACAGTAGACCTGAGTGTTTGATATGAATTTCAGGTTGATTCCTCCACGCGTTCCTGAAAAAAAGGGTCTTGACAGACAGACCGACAACAAAGTGATCCTATAAGGGTTCCGTTTTTTACTTTTGATGTACGGAACCCTAAAAATAATGCTAATGTCCAAACCAATAGCAGTATACATTGTGCTAAATGTCTAAAGGCAAGACAAAGATTCTCTTCGTAGTATGCTACGTTCGTTAGAGCCTCATTTTCTATGCGATCTTCGTCATTCAAAACCAGAGCAGGCAATTTAGTTTTTAAGCACCTGCAATTACTGCACGGTTTTCGGGCGAGAAAGATACATTTACCTTGTTTTCATTTTTTATAAATATTTTTCTTTTAAATGTGACTACTTTTTAGATTTAGATTAACCCTTGTAAAAGTAACGAGAACACTTATTTTTCTAAACATACGTTTTAAATTATAATAGGCGAAAACTTATGTGACGTCACGGTTCTACATAAGAATTGGGGTGAAGATAATTATATTGTCAATAATAGTAACTAAATTCCTTCTTGCGGTAGTTATTTCAAGTAAGGTCGATGTTTCTGTAGAGACCGTGTATTTGCTCGCAAACGACAAAAAAAAAAAAAACGGTTTGAATATACATCAACAAGTAATACAACGCATTGAATAGGGATTTTTAGGGATAACTCAAAAAGTAATGATCATGACAAGCCAGCTTTCGATTTAAAAAAAAAGAGTCATCCAATTCGGTACTCCCAGTAAAAAGTTATGAAGTAACATGAAAAAATACAATCGAATCGAGAATCTTATCCTTTTTTTAAGTCGGTTAAAAAACGGAGACTTGTTAAACTTCATATCTTGTGTAAATGTTATATAAATGTTATACGAGTAGGTATAGATAATTAGCATATTTAAATTAATTCTTTAATGATTTTTTTTAAATTTAATTAATAGATTTTTTTTCTAATAATAAATATTTAGCTTTCCAAAAACTTCTAATATAGCATTTTAATTTTTAGGCTAAGACCTTGCTAATCTTGCCGTGCTATTTGCCAATCAATATAGGCATTCATTAAAAAAAATATCGTCACCTGTAAGAAAATATATCAATTCAAAAGAAATAATTTACAAAATGCTCTACTTTTTTTGCTGTCGTCGTCTTCATATCTGACTTTTGATAAGGAAACATTTTTTTTATTAGAAAGGTTTTCTAGATTACACTACCTTTTATTACATTACTAGCTTCTGCGCGCGACTTCGTCGGCGTGGACTCCGCTCCTATTGGTCTTAGCGTGATGACACATAGCCTATAGCCTTCCTCGACAAACGGGCTATCTAATACTGAAAGAATTTTTCAAATCGGCCCAGTAGTTCCAGAGATTACCGCGTTCAAACAAACAAACAAACAAACAAACAACCAAACAAACAAACTCTTCAGCTTTATATATTAGAATAGATTATTATCATTGAAGATAGTTATGTTGAGACCTAGTTAGTTAATTGTTTTAACAACATATAACAATCTATATATGTATATAAAAATCAATTGCTGTTCGTTAGTCTCGCTAAAACTCGAAAATGGCCGGGTCAATTTGGCTAATTTTCATCTTGGAATGTTTGTGGAAGTTCAGGAAAGGTTTAAACGGTGAGAAACATAAATAATATGTAACGGAATATACTAAAAACGAGGATTTCATTTTACAATACAAAATATTCCTAGCGGGGAAATTTAATGTCTTTTTTCAAAAACGTTGTCAATTGGTTGTCAAATATTTATAGGTGCTTTCAGAAAGTGTTTTGTGTATATTTTTCACAAATATACGTAGGTGATACGAAGTTCACCGGGCCATCTAGTTATAAATATTTATAATTAACATTTAAAAAAGTATTTTTTTGTCATTTTCTATTGCTCAATCTAACATGACTGTGTAACCAGAAGACCTAATATGTTTTTTTTAATTACCATTCTTTTACGACGATTTTTTACGGTATAACTTTCAAGGATTTGTTTAATTATTATGTTAACCAAACCAAACAGTAGGGGTTTAGAAATTTTGTATTTCCATAAATGCTCACCCAAAGCAATGTTGTGTTTTTGTGATAAACAAAAAGCTTATGTAAATGTATATTTATTTTGCTTCCCCATCCTAAAAAGCTTTTTAGAATTTGGAATGAGGAAAGCCTTAGCTTTATGAATAAATGAAATAATCAACCAGAAAGAAATACTATTCAAGCTGTCCTGAGTCACAACTTCTACCATTAAAAGTACTAGATGGTTGCAAAAATTTTGTATTATATTAGAACTACCACGCTGCTTTGTGTGCGTTAGTATTTGTCAGGTTGATGGAGAAGACTCGACGAATTGCAACTACCGGAGCAGGCTGGGTTCGAAATGGCTACAGCGCCGCAGACTACATCCATAGTGTTCGGTAGATTATACAAAAGACTGAAGAGTATAATCAGCCGCTGTGTATAGCATTTGCAGACTACGAGAAAGCCTTTAAATCTGTAGAGACCTGGGCTGTCCTGTATTCTCTATACATATATCGAATTACTGAGGTGTACGTATGACACGTGGCGACAATGATTGTCTATATCCATGACCAGCGAACGAAACCCAATTTTCTTCGACGCGGGGTAAGACAAGAAGATATAATATAATCGAAAATGTTTTCCACTACGCTAGAAAATGTCTTTAAGATCTTGCATTTTACGACGCATCAACGTCAAGGGCGAACACATCTCTTACCTTCGTTTCGCCGACAATATCGTCATCTTTGCGGAGACGTTGAACGAGTTAGGCCAAATGTTGGGCGGCCTTAACGAGTCCTCCCGTCGAGTTGATCTCGTTATGAATGATAAAATGAAAGTTCTGTTTAATAACTAAGTCATACAGAGTCCGGTATCGGTCGATGGCACCCTTCTCGAAGTTGTTCAGCATTATGTCTACGTAGGCCACATCATTCAACTAGCCCGAAACAACTTCAAGAAGGAAGCTGATATGAGGATTCAGTTGGACTGGGCGGCGTTTGGCAGGCTTAGTCGAGTCTTTACTTCGAAGATTCCGCAATGTTTGAAGGCAAAAGTCGAGCAAGGCGTCCTACCTGTTTTAACATACGGTAATAAGACTGACGATGGGACTAGTACACAAGTTTAGTTGCCAACGTGCAATGGAACGCTACGCTTGAGGTAGAGACCTCGAAGATGATTGCGTGTAGGCAAACGCATTGTGCCGTAAACGATCCATTGTTATTCGAATTAGCCGCTCTGTAAGACGATTTTATGTACTCCATATAATGGACGAAGTGCACGATAAGTTCGACAAACAGAACCATTATATTGCAAGCTTCTTTCTTCAATATATGATTGCAAGCTTGGTTCTGGTGGAAGTCTATACATAATGAAAAGTCAAATCAAACTAAACAAAAAGCAATTATTAGCTGTTAAATAGGTTGTTAAATAAAGCAATGTTGCAAACTCAAAGTTGTGAACCTCTAAAAAAACACTTATATTAAATACTAGCCGACCCGTGCCCACTTCGTTGGGTGTTATAATCCATTTCACATAAGAAGGGTACGGTGAAATTTGATATGTTCCAATACACTCTCACTATTTTCAGCAAATCAGATAAATATAAATGTTTTAAATCACCAATTAATTTCTAAGGCAAATAATAATGCTTGATTAGATAGAATTGTTGACACGGCACGTCAGAGGGCGCAGGTTCAAATCCTGCTGATTTAATCTTTATATATTTTTATCTTTTTCCTTTTATCTTGTCACTCCCGAATAGTGTAGCTTTCTGTTAGCGAAAGAATTTTCATGATCGGATCAGTATTTGCGAAGATTACCCCGTATATACAAACAAAGTTATAAACTTTACCTCTTTATAATATTAGTATAGATGACTAAATTGCTCTAGATTTCAAGATTCATGACGCTGACCAGCTTGTTATTATTTATTATTAATTAGCACGTTATTAATATATTTGTGATTTATTAAAGCGTTATAAGTAAAAAAGGAAATTCGTCATACACTTACAGAGACCGTGAATTTACTACGTGCTTGTTTATTTAATTATCAAGATTAAAATGTCGCTTTCGTAGTAATAAAATGTTTATTAATGCGATAATAGGTCTTTAAGAGAATTGAAATAATTGGATTGGTGTCGCTTTAATTTCGGTTTCGAATACACATAATTTGTTAATTTTCCTTTTCGGAAAACACCCATGGGATAAATAAGAGGCTATAAGAGTTGAAATTATTTCAAGTCATGCATTAAATCAACCAACTTCTACTCATCCAAAGAAAGAATATGCAACGATTGTTAAAATTAAAGTATGGAAAGCCGACTCGTTATACCGCTATATATTATATATAGATATATATATAGGTAAAACATGCTTTCATGTCCTACAGATGATTTATAAACAATAAAAGTTGGATAATTCTGTCATATGTTTCATTTTTAATATTGCAACGCTTTTGAGGGACTGACTTACAATTTATTTTGCTTGACTATTTTTTCGTCTACCTACGTTGTATTAGGTACTTGTCGATGTAATTAAAGTCGGTTTTTTTTTCGTTGACAGAATTATATAATATAGTACAACTATATAGCAATAATTTAGCGATAATGTTATTTTCTCACGTTCCCATAAAGAAAATTTAATAATATTATTATGTTCTTTTGGTCCGTATGTCATTAATGGAACCAGATAATTTATTACGATGAATATTAAGACGAAGTAAAATACTGTATTAAAGAATATAGTAAAGTAGTCAGCGGAAATTTATTACAGAGATTAAATTAATTTTGTTTCAATGTATGAAATAAAACAGTATCATTTTTTAAAGTGAAACTTCTTTAGGCGCTAGTTTGCCAAAGAAGTTTCACTTCTGACATGTGTACTCTGTACGCACGCAATTTTTTTTATTATAGACTAGCTGTACCCGTGACTTCATTCGTGGGAGGTTCTAGGCGTGATCCTGATCCCGTGGGAATTATAGGATAAAAAGTATATGTTGATGTATGTATATTACTCTTTTATCTTATTTTAGCTAGAACAGCTAAAATCTACAGACATATAGACAAACATTTATTTATTTGAAGTATTTTTTGAATACTACTACAGTAAGAAGAATCGGTAAAAAAATATTATGTTGCGCGAAAACGTTTTGAATGTACGGAAATAAGTTGAATTTTCGAAAAGTGGTGTCATGAATCATGGCAAAAATAAGATGTTTTTTTTTTTTTATCAGGAAACTATTAACTAAGAAGCCTATTGAACATGGAGGCTGAAAAATTCTTCAATTATACAATAAATATTTTTACGTGTTTATCCAAGTAATCTTACTATATATATACTATTATCAATGCCATCGGTGATTCACTGCAAGAACCAAAATCAACTAATCGAACTTATTATCGTTGCATGATTGACCATTAGTTCCTAAAGAAGCTGCTAGAGGGCGCTGCTAGGTATAGGCTGCAAAATATAATTTTGAAGGAGTGAGTGGAGGCGTGCAAGTTTGGGTTTTCCAAGTTTTTAAAATCATTTTACGATAATTTGCGTAAATAATTATAATTTGGTAATATTATTTTTGAATATATGCGTAGCTTTTGTCTTTTTTATACTTTTTGCGTACAAATACAAAAAAAATATTGCTTAAATCATATATTATTATGAACAACGCAAGTGTCTGAGTTTAAATAAATTTTTAAGTTTTTAAGCTTTCAAGGTTACTACGAAAACTTGAAACTACTGGGCTTATCGCGATTGTCATTAAGAAACTCACGATACAGCGACGTTGCTTACGCAATTGTCAGGGGTGACTGAGGAACTTCGTAAGTCATCAAAATGATAATCGCGGTAAGCTCTGCAACATCAAAAGCGTTTTTACAACTATATATTAAACATATTGTTTGTATCCATAACTAATATTATAAATGTGAATGTAAGTTTGTTTGTTCATTTCACGCGAAAACTACTGAACCGATCATCATGAAACTTTGTACACATATTCTTGGAATTATTAGAAGTAACATAGTATACTTTTTCTTAAAAAAATTTAATGCGAGTGAAGCCGCGGGAAAAGGTAATTATACTTTATACCTATAGTAGTTTTAAAATCATGATTATAATGAACAAAAAATATAATAATATTCGTCTATAAGGCCAATCGTATGAAAAGCTTTATATTGAACATCGATGTAGCAATAAAAAGTTTAATGACTGTTTTTATGATCATAACGTAGTAAACTTACGAATATTAACAAATCACTACCATCCTGCCTTTTTCTTTAACGGGAGTCGTATTAAACACTAGCTGTGCTACGCGGTTTCATCTGAGTTAATTTGAGAAAAAAACGTACACTCAAATATTGTATAGGCTACTAGCTGACCTGGCAAACTTCGTACCGCCTTATTTTTTCTTGAATATAACAATTATATATCTAAATAAAATATAGCCTATCTTCCAAGTTGAATCAAACTGCACACGGTGTGCAAATTTGATTAAAATCGGTTAAGTGGTTTAGGAGACCATCGCGGACAAACAACTAGCAGTAAGCTTTCAAGCAAGTAAGCTTTCCTCGGTAAATGGACTATCCAACACAAAAATAATTTTTAAATTCTAACTGGTAGTTCCTGAGATTAACGCGTTTAAACAGACAAACAAACAAACTCTCCAGCTGTATAATATTAGTTATAAATGTAAACATAATGTAGGTATTTTCAAAAGCTCGTTTAAGATTTATTCATTAACCTAATGAGTATAAGTAAATGAACAATATTAATAACTTTATTAGCAAAATTTGATATTGTAAATTTTAAGTAATTGTAAATCAATTAAGTTCCAATACAAACAGTTTTCTGAAATGTTATGTGCTACTAACATTAGCTAACTGTTTTTTTTTACTTATTAGAATTTATGACTTGATCAACCAGTGCGACACATTTTATTACTGAACTTTTTTTACATTAAGGCTGCGTCGCTTGACAAAAGTAGGCATTTAACGTCTACCCCGTCCCCCTTGGACACACGTCGCGCGAACTCGTTGCTGTTGAACCCAGTCCGTGACCTCAAAGCATCAGTGGCTGTAAAGCGAACTAATTTGATTTGACTTTAAAATAGAAATGCATTTATTATGATCTTTTTTTAAAGTAGTGATAAATATGTAATACTTTCGTAAATAAATGAAATAAGTAAATGATTTCAGGGTTATTTATTATAAAGACTGTTGGACATAAATAGAATAAGCTATATAAAATAAAACAAATTACATATTAAATCTATACAAATAAATAAAATTGAAGTGTCTGTTTGTAATATTGTAATACCCGCTTTTAACTAAATTACATATATAATATACATGGTGCAAATACCAAAATAACATTTTTTATAATTTGTCTGTCTGTCTGTTCCGGCTAATCTCTGAAACGGCTGGATCGTTTTTAATAATAACATACGTATGTAAATAATGTACGACGAAATACGTATATAAATAATATGTGTGTAATAACATACGAATGTAAAGTTTGTCATGAAGCGCTGCTTAGTACTAGTGGTCTAAGATACGAATCTAAATCGATCTTCACCGAGCTGATAATATAATGAAACATACTTTGTAATAAATTTAGATAATATTATATATAAATGGGTTACCTCTATTTTGAAAACTCTATTTTGTTGTTATGTATTATTATTATAATCTATATAATAAAAAAGAATGTTGCTAAGCGCATAACTCGAGAATGGCTCGACCGATTCGGCTAATTTATTTTTGTATGTTCCTTAAAAATTCCACAGTAGGTTTTTATATTTAATAATTCTTATTTTAATATTAATTAAATATAATATATTATAACAAAGAAAAAAAATGGCAACGTCACGTGGTGTTCCCAAGTGGTCACCCATCCAAGTACCTGACGCTGCCGCGTTACCGGTCGCTCAAATGTACCTCATGTGATGAAATGCGCCTTAAGAAGTTTCACTTCAAAAAAACTAGTTGAAAAAAAAGCGGTCACCCATCCAAGTACTGACCGTCGTGACGCTGCCGCGTTTCTGGTCAGTTAAATTTTATCTTTACTAACATATCTCACTCTCAACTTCCGTTCGGCTCAACCGATCACACTTTTCTTAACGCTCTCGTAACGCACCTGCTTACTCCCCAAGTTAAGCGCGCCTATAGAAGTTAAACTTCAAAAAAACTATTTGAAAAAAAAAGCGGTGACCCATCCAAGAACTGACCGTCGTGACGCTGCCGCGTTTCCGGTCGATCAAATTTTATCTTAACCAAAATATCTCCCTCTCAACTTCCGTTCGCCTCGACCAATCACACTTTTCGTAACGCTCTCGTCACGCCTGCTTACTCTCCAAGTTAAGTGCGCCTAAAGAAGTTTCACTTTAAAAAAAACTAGTTGAAAAAGAAAGCGGTCACCCATCCAAGTACTGACGCTAGAATGAGCGTAACGCTACAAATAGCGTAACGATACAATAGCGTAACGCTACAATGAGCGCAACGATACAAATAGCGTAATGCTACAATGAGCGTAACGCTACAAATAGCGTAACGCTACAACAAATAGCGTAATGCTACAATGATCGTAAAGCAACAATGATCGTAACGCTACAATGAGCGTAACGCTACAATGAGCGTAACGCTACAATGAGCGTAACGCTACAATGAGCGTAACGCTACAATTAGCGTAACGATACAATGAACGTAACGATACAAATAGCGTAATGCTACAATTAGCGTAACGCTACAAAGAGCGTAACGATACAATGAGCGTAACGCTACAAGTAACGTAACGCTACAATGAGCGTAACGATACAAATAACGTAACTCTACAATGAGTGTAACGCTACAAATAGCGTAACTCTACAAATATCGTAACGCTACAATGAGCGTAACGCTACAATTAGCGTAATGATACAATGAGCGTAACGATACAAATAGCGTAACGCTACAATTAGCGTAACGCTACAATGAGCGTAACGATACAATGAGCGTAACGCTACAAGTAACGTAACGCTACAATGAGCGTAACGATACAAATAACGTAACTCTACAATGAGTGTAACGCTACAAATAGCGTAACTCTACAAATATCGTAACGCTACAATGAGCGTAACGCTACAATTAGCGTAACGATACAATGAGCGTAACGATACAAATAGCGTAACGCTACAATTAGCGTAACGCTACAATGAGCGTAACGATACAATGAGCGTAACGCTACAAGTAACGTAACGCTACAATGAGCGTAACGATACAAATAACGTAACTCTACAATGAGTGTAACGCTACAAATAGCGTAACTCTACAAATATCGTAACGCTACAATGAGCGTAACGATATAAATAGCGTAACGCTACAATGAGCGTAACGCTACAATGTGTCATCCTTTTTCATGCAAGTCGCTGCGCCGCGCGCCCTTCCCTGTCGTTTTTCCGTTGCATCTGGTTTGAAATCACAACGATTCTAAAGAAGTTTCACTTCAAAAATCTAATTGAAAAAAAAGAGGTCACCCATCCAAGTACTCGTCGTGACACTGACGCGTTACCGGTCGCTCAGATTTTACCCCTCATGCGCCTAAAGAAGTTTCACTTCAAAAATGTTAATTTGGTGTAATATGTACCGTGTATATATACATACATATGAATTTAGTTAAAAGACGTAATATTACAAACAGACACTCCATTTTTATTAATTTTTATATAGATAAATAGTGTTTACAAAAACTTAAACAGCAACAAAATAATTATATTAAACTAGCGGACCCGGCAGACGTTGTCCTGCCTGGAAAACAGCTACCAAATTTGATTGCTTACATACCGATAGCAGCGCCACCTATCGGGTCAAATTGAGATAAAAAATTCCCTATCTCTCGAGTTGGACCAAATTACAGATGCTTACGAAATGTGATAAAAATTGGTTCAGTACTTTCGGAGTTACATAGCGATAGCAGCGCCACCTACCGGGTCCAATTGAGATAAAAACTACCCTATCTCTCAAGTTAGACCAAATTACAGAAGCTTACAAAATTTGATACAAATTGGTTCAGTAGTTTCGGAGTTACATACCTATAGCAGCGCCACCTACCGGGTCTAATTGAGAAAAAAGTACCCTATCTCCCAAGTTGGACCAAATTACAGATGCTTACAAATTTTGATACAAATTGGTTCAGTAGTTTCGGAGTTACATACCGATAGCAGCGCCACCTACCAAATTTTACCCCTCATGCGCCTAAAGAAGTTTCACTTCAAAAATGTTATTTTGGTATATATACAATGTATGTATATTATACATACCTACATAATATGAATTTAGTTAAAAACCGTAATATTACAAACAGACACTCCAATTTTATTTTATGTAGATAAATAGGTATTTTTTACAAAAACAGCAACAAAATATATTAATTTAAATTTATAAATAGCGAATTCAAATTTCAGTAGGTACGAATATTGAATGCATACTAATATTTAAAAAATACGGAAGACGAAATGTTGCGCGGGAAAAATCGAAAAAATTTTCACACGTCCACCGTCTATGACGTCCGACAGGACACTGCACAGTGCCGCGAGACCAAAAAAGCGGTCGAAAATCACTTGAATAATCGATTAAAAAAAATTATGGAATTTAAAAAAAAAACACTTGATCAAATTATTCCAGTTATATATGAACTTTATTTTGGTAATTTATTTATAATATCAAATCAGTTATTTTAAGAATAAAACCCAATCATAGTAAATAAAATGACCCGAAAAGAGGTAACTTTGTGAATTTATTCTATCGAGCCAAATTTATCAAATCATGTTTCCGACAAAAGCCTGAACTAGAATATACCCTCAACAATATCAATTAAATTTATTAGATAAAAATTTCATTGTATACTATTTCAAAACTGAATTCATAGAAACGTGTTTTGCAGGAATACGTCAATCACCTCGCCTTAAATAGCTGTGTGGCCATACTCGTAAATCGTTTATTATTTTTAAGTCCTAGAGAATAAAAATGATTTTTTTAAATATTTTCACACAGTTACGTGGTTTCGTAAAACAATCAATTTCATACAATTACTTACGTTATAAAAATATATATTTCCTAGCTAAGCCTAAAAACAATCAATCATGTCTCGTCTCAGCTCAAAGTTTTAAATTAACAACAAAATACATAAAACAAAACCTGCCTCAATTTTTTGTACCTTCAAAATAATTCAGCATATTTTCATACATTTTTGTAACTTAAAACTTTTTTCACGTACACATCATGTTGAAGTTGGCACAGTAAGAAAAGTTATGAATATTTTAAGCGAATGTTGTCCTTACGTCATGTGTGACTTACAGGGGCTCTTAGTTTCTCATTCATGATATTTTTGCTTATATAGAATTTGCAAGTATAGAGCAACGAATAAAATGTAATAAATTTACTTATTTGCTTATACATTTACTAGCTGATCCCGCAAACGTTGTTTTGCCATATATGTTATTAACCCCCGCAACCCCCTCTTGTGGGTGACGTAAAATCCGTTCTTAGCTGACCTCTACTCGGCGAAAGGAATATTCCTACCAAATTTCAAGTCATGACTCATGATGAGTCGATATATGGGTGGAAATCTCTTTTATATACATAGATTACTTGTCAATCGGGAATCTATATATACGTGAAGCAAAAACTTTGTACCCCTTTTTACGAAAATTGCGCGGACGGAGGAGTATCAAATTTCGCACACTTATAGTTTATATAGAGAAGAAGTGAAGAATGCTAATATTAATTTTAATTATGCATAAAAATACAATAAATCAATACTAATAAAAAAAACATTACACACACTACCATACATTTGACACACTCAAGCATAATTATAATTATACTTTTTGTTTATTATTATAGAAGCATAATCTTTGACAACAGAACCTTAATAATGTTCAAACTTAGGTATACCTAATTTAAATTAATTATGGTCGAATTTTGACCACTAGGCGACCACTAATAACGATTATACACTTATGTATTTAATTATACTTGTTATTAACTTACTTCCTTTAAACTTAGCAGCCGTAGCATCTGTAGTTTTTGCTAGAAGATTTTGTAATTAAATTATGTTATTTAATTTTTAGAGCTAGATGTTTGTTTCTTATGTTCAACGATAATCAATTATAATAGATAATATTTTTATGTGATGTAACAGCAGTGTCGAGAGTGTCGCGAGGAGCGGGCGGCGGGGCGGGCCCGCGAGATGAGCGGCGCTTCAGCCCGCCCCGCCCGCCATGCAGCGACTGCGATCCACCTTCAAACGTTCCCGCACACCGACCCCCCAGGACATGAAGACGCAGAGCAGCCTCGAAGTGCCCAAGCAGGTAAATTAATCCATACTTAAAACACAAAAAGGAAGAGTTTCAGTTAATTAATACTTGTATTTATTTGTGAATCTCAGGATCTGCTGGTCCATTTTTTTTATATAACTAGTTCGGCAAGCAAGCGCACGGCTCATCTAATGGTAAGCGATTACCGTAGTCTATAGACGCCCGCAACACCAAAACCATCGCAAACGCGTTGCCGAACCTACCCCCATACCCCCCAGGAGCTCTGGTCATCACCTTATTACCAGGAACACAACACTGCTTGAAAGCAGTATTATTTAGCTGTGATCTTCTGTAAGGTCGAGGTACTTAATCAGTCGGGTTGCTCTAGGTTTTGGGCAAAATATTTTCTGCTGTGCCCTACCCCAGTTATATACTTTTATTTTTTTAATTAGTAACATCTACAACTTATCAAAAGGAAATTGATGTTAGATTTTTATTATTTTTGGACCTTTTAGAAATACCTAACATAATTACTTTTATGCGAGAAAAAATATTACCATTCTATTATTAAATACACGCTATGGTAAATTTTGGTAAACTACAAAAGTATCTAGGTATACATTTTGTTCCTTTTATATTATACTTAAAAATGAAACGCTTATTGCAATTAATGTTGATGTTATGCAGTCATTTAAGTTTTAATTTGACATTTTGACGCAATAAGAATATTTCATTCAGTATTTGTTGAACTATAGTTTAGTATATTTAGCAGGTGCTTATTATTAACCAATAATAACTTTACCAATAATAAACAAGTAAATAGTAACTGGATATCTGAGGATTACTGGGAACTATTTTTGTTTGCAAAAACTAAGAATATCAAATATTTGTCTGTTGCGTCTATTTCTAACTTTATTTTATTATATCTTAGTACTATTTACTAATCTGTGTCTATACTATTTTAAGGTAAACAGAAGAGAAGTTTAGAATCATAATGTCTTAGGATTTGATAGTAGACGTTAATCAATCAATAGATACTGTACGTAGGTGCTATTATTATGAAATCGGTGCTCTAACGGCGCATTGATTTTATTAGATAGTTTTCATTTTTTCACAGAACTTATTTCCTTTTTTTTGTACAAAATTATCTTAGAAATATACAGATATCTTATTCTGGTGGCCTTATGGCTAATTATAACTTACAATAAAACTGTAACTGCTTCAATTTTATACATTGAAGACATATTAAATTTTTTTGGAGGACTCTATAACAGATACTGAAGATAAAAATGCGACTATTTTATTTTAATCGGTAGATATGTCCATCCGTCTATTTATCTATATCTTGGGAGCACATTTAGAAAAAACTACTCAATGAATAAGTAATTTTATTTATTAGTTAGCTTAGTTCAGTTAGAGTACGTTATACGGGTTAGGCTTAGGACACTAGGTATTTTTATCCCAAAATTCGGTACGGATCTTTTAATTTTTATTAATTTAACACTTAATTGCATTTTTTAAAAGTACATTAAGGAAAAAATAATATACAAACTTAAAAGATTGTAAGGACAGTTTGATCACTAATCTTATACGGTTCTTTATAAACAAACTTTTGTTTTTAGTTATAATTCATTAATATTCATAATTTTTATACCTACTCATTTTTGTTATAGGAGATACTTTTTAAATATTTCTATAAATATATTCACAATTGAGATAACTTATAATTTTCTTACACCATACCGAGTTATCAGATCCAAACAACATGAAACTCAAAATGTGCAGAAATCTTTGTACGTAGGTATATGTAATCTTAAGTTAGCTTACGTACTTTGTTTTATAGGCTTACTAGCTGGCCTGGCGAACTTCGTACCGCCATATTTTTTTTTCTAAAATATAAGAATTGCATATATCAAAATAAAATATAGCCTATCTCTCAAGTTGGATCGAACTGCACATGGTGTGCGAATTTTATTATAATCGGTTAAGTGGTTTAGGAGTCCATTGAGGACAAACATTGTGACACGAGATTTATATATATTAAGATAGACTATTGTTAAATACTAAATTGAGAAAATGTATATATGTTGCCGTTGGCAATCGCAAACTAAATCGAAGGTAGGGATAGTTTATGATACGTATTGCCTTGCTTCACCCTGTAATATCCCACTGTTGGGCATAGATAACATAACCCGTTTTTTGCACATGCTTAAGTTTTTAAGAAATAAAATATAGCATATGTTACTTTCTAATAATGTAGTTTTCTATTAGTGAAAAAATCATTAAAATCGGTCCAGTACTTTTTGAGCCTAATTAATACAAACAAACAAAAAAAAAAACTTTCCTCTTTATAATATTATTAGTGTACATGTATTATGAATACCTTTACTATATATTAGGAATTTAATCTCTCTAAGATAAAATCTTTGTACGTTTATGATTCAACCTCACATCCCACCCGTAATTTACGCCCGAGTTTCTGAGGAATAATCATATCAAAGTAGTCTTTAATTGCGAGACTGAATGTTATGCTCAGACAGTTAATTGTGCACGATTTCGGCAAAGAAGTCTTACATCATTGCTCAAGGGAGACTCTTAAGTGAGAGGGAGACCCGTAAGTCGAACAAGTGTACTATTTCACTGCCTGGATTTAGTATTTTACTGAAACGTCCTTTGCTTCAAAGCATCGCTTTTACGGGATTTCTCAAACTTAACCCTCTTGATCTTGTTTCAATGGTTTTTTGCCAGATCAGTTGCAGGATTGCCACAATCGTTAGTCCCTCTGGAGTATCTTCTGTACCAAAACGTACCGATGTCGATGAAAATTTGTTAATCATAATCTCATACATATGTTATATATCTCATCAAAGTTATAAAGTTATTTATTTAATATATAAATATTTTTTGTCCAAAAAATTATGAATAAATCACAAAATTATTAAGTGTCACGCGAATTAAGTCGTGAATAGAAGTTTTTGAAGTTATACTTCTTTTGGCGCGTTAGAGAAAAATGATGAGAGTAAATTTTTACAATGCGCGTGTGGATACGAAGTAGTTCAAGCATGCATGAATAGATGCCGCTAGTTTTGCAGACAAGAAAGTAGTCTTTATCATTTCTAAGAGGTGGCGTTGTGGACTTATTGTGTAATTATTAAGTGGTAGGTTTTTTTGGAAGTAGTTCAAGCATGCATGAATAGATGCCGCTAGTTTTGCAGACAAGAAAGTAGTCTTTATCATTTCTAAGAGGTGGCGTTGTGGACTTATTGTGTAATTATTAAGTGGTAGGTTTTTTTGGAAGTATTTTAATACTCTAGCTTGAATTATAACTTCTTACGTGCGTACATAAGTTAACACACACTTTTTTTAAATAACTTACGAGCTAGGGAAATACGTACATATTACAATACGACTTATATGTATGTGCAAAACCACACAAGAGCTATAATTCTCGAGGTTAACCTGTATAAATTTTAACGCACTTATTTCATTTATGCGGGCGCCGTGACTTGAAATAAATATACCGATATTTGGTGGTAATGAATTTCTTTATTTTTTCTTTTAGGTAGATAATGAATTTCTTTCTTTGTTACAAGTTTTTTGCATATATGGTAAGTTTTAGCTATTTTTTCTACTTGTGTTGTATTTATTTCAATATTTATTAAAAACTTATTTTACCTTACTAAAGCTTCTCTGAGCAGAAGGATCAGAGCTAAATCCATCCCGCTGCTACAATGCGGGTTGGCGGATATATTCCCTATGACTGATATGATATACTATGAGTAACGATCGCTATCAGGTGTACATGATAACAACGGGGACCGATGGCTTAACGTGCTCTCCGAGGCACGGTGGGGAGACCCACAAGGACTGTACAAACACCCAGACCACGGCAAACATCTGTATGGCCAATACAATTGTTGTCGTGTGCGGGGATCGAACCCGCAACCGCCAGCGCAACAGCCACAAACCAGTGCTGTGACCGCTTCGCCAACGCGACGTCCCAAAGTTTATTGATGTAAAATATGACGGCCCTGTGATTTAATAATAAATTGTTATAGACCTTAAACAAAACCATATTTCATTTTGTACGTACGTCCCCTACATTACAAAAGGAAAGAATATGATATTATATATTATCTATACTAATATATAAAGCTGAAGAGTTTGTTTGTTTGTTTGTTTGTTTGAACGTGGTAATCTCTGGAACTACTGGGCCGATTTGAAAAATTCTTTCAGTGTTAGATAGCCCATTTATCGAGGAAGGCTATAGGCTATGTATCATCACGCTAAGACCAATAGAAGCGGAGTAAACGCCGACGAAGTCGCGCGCAGAAGCTAGTATATACATATATATATGATTGATTATGATTTATCTCAAGTAATATTTACTAAAAAAAAACTTTAGGGGTATTGTACTATTAGCCTTTTAAATGTAATTATTATATAAAACAACAACGTAACCACCAGAAGTAGGTAGGTATACAAAATAATTACAAGTATTTACTCTTGAGCACAAAGGTTAAAAATTTCACAGGGAAATAGCAAAATAATAAAATTGCTATTAAAATTTCCATCTAAGTTATCAAGGTAGTAGGTAGTGCTTTATGAAATCTTATTTAAAAATGTATTCTTAAGTCAAAAGGCTGTTGAATCAATAATTTTTAACCGTTTTTCAAAAAAGGAATAGGTTCTTAATTTGATTGGGTGGTGCGTGTCATGTGGTCTCATTTAAATTTAATCGAGATCTGACAAGTACTTTTCGAGTTATATCTAATAATGCGTATTTACTTGACTATTTTTTGTCGATCTACATAATATTATTATACCTAATAGCTTTTTACTGAGTGTACCGATTTTGATGCTTATTTTTATTCAAAAGTTGATGCTTGTCTTGTGGTCCCATGTAAATTTAATCTGAGATCTGATGACTACTTTTTGTGTAATAATTGATAATTCGTATTTACTTGACTATTATTTACTCTGCCTACCTTGTATTACTTGTCGATGTACTTAATTAAAGTCGGTTTTTTTCGTTAACGAGCAAAAATTAAGTATTATTAATTTTCAAGCCTCGCTACTAGGGATTGCAATTCAAAAAACCGGATCCAGTAATATGAAGAAAAAATGAAAGTTATATAAGAAATAAAAGTACTATTATAAGTTAATAACCTAATTAGATCAATCCGCTCCGGACCCGGTCAAATTTTTGTCTACCCGGCCATTTACACGAACCATATCGAGCTACTTTTGATTAATTTTCAACTCGTAAACTATTGAATATATTTACTTTTACTTAAAACGGTCCTACTGCTTTGTTTAACATAAAATTCTAAGAGTTACATCTATATATATATATATGTATATATAAATATCTTTTCTATATATATAAAAGAGATTTCCACCCATTGACTCATCACGATATCTCTGGAACCATAAGGCATAGAGACTTGAAATTTGGTAGGAATATTCCTGTCGCCGAGTAGAGGTCAGCTAAGAACGGGTTTTACAAAATTCCACCCACAAGAGGGGTTTGCGGGGGTTAATAATATATATGGCAAAACAACGTTTGCGGGGTCAGATAGTAATCTATATTTACGTAGCAGGGTTTCTTAACCTGTGGTCCATGGACCCCTAAGGGGTCCGTGTTATGAAAGCTGGGGATCCATGGCAAGCCTACTTATGTTGGGAGTTCTATTTTCACTTTGCGCGTTATCAAAAACAGCTCCTCAATTTGATATTCTAATCCAGTATAAGCCGCAGCAACCGTCACATTAATTATCAATTTACCTATATGCAAAGTTTGATTGCGAACAATAAAAGGTGATTGAAGTAAAGCATCGTTGTGTTTTTTTTTCTTTTTTTTTTGGAAAGGGTCCGTGAACTATTTGAAATTTTTAAAGGAGTCCATCACTAGAAAAATGTTAAGAAACCCTGAGTCGCAGAGTATAGTTTTCTAACAGTATCTCATACTATTTATTATCATGTCAAAATTTCGATCCAGCGGGATTCGAATCCGCACCTCCGACCCCCGGTTGCTTAAAATCCGAATCAAATCATATCAAAATTTCGAATCGGCTGGACATCGTTCCATAGCTTAGTTGGTTAGAGCACCGAAAAGGTACGTCGGGGGTGCGGGTTCGAGTCCGGCTGGATCGAAATTTTGATATGATCATAAATAACATTTTATAATTTCTTTATGTGTGGGAAACACAAAAATAAAAAAATAATACGAAGTATCTGATACTGTTAGTTTTACTCTAATATATAATAGTTTTAGTACAATATTATGCTCAAAATTTTTTAAATTTTTAAATTCTATAAATGTGAAACTTACTTATATGTAAAAAAATTCGCGTGCGTATAAAGTACACATGTCAGAAGTCAAACTTCTTTGGCAAACTAATTCAAAAAAACTAATTAAACAAAATGAATTTAAAATACAAGATAAAAAACTAATGAAAAAAAAACAAAGGACCAACGTCACGCGGTGTTTCACTTAAAAACTTTTTAGCACGAAAAAAGGTTTTTTATTAATCTTAAAATTAAGCTTACGTAAAAAAGTAGCATATCATCTTAAGCTCGCTTAAGCTTATTAATGTATTTATGAATTTTTCCCATTTCTCTTTTGCTTAATCTAACCGGATTAAAGCAATATTTAAATAAATGCTTTTACATGTATACCTACATATCTGTTTGTATGTAGTTCTTACTGGTAATAGTTTGTCTATTATCTGTAACTAGTCAACTGTTTACCCATGATTTTCCTTTTGGATTTCGAGATAAGGGCCGCATTAAAGATGTCTTAGAGCTGTCGAAAGCTTTTATAAAATCCTTATATTTTATGCTACACACATGAACTTAATTGACTCAGATGTAGTTTATAGTTAGTAAACGTCCGCTAAGGACGAATTTTTTGATAGGGCCGGTTTAGAAGAGATCCAAGGGCTCTCAGATTGTTTTTACAAAAGTCCTTCATTTTTTGTGGTCTAAGCTTGAAATCCTGCAGAGAGATAGTTCATAGTTAGTAGAGATCCTCTACGAACGGATTTTGTGACATGACTGAATAAATTTGTTGAAAGTTTGTATTGGTCATACAATCCGTCCGTCCGTCATATTTTTTTTAAATTAAAAGCTTGAAACTTAATTTTTGCACTATTTTTTTAATATGAATAAATATGCGTTTCAGCATTAGTAGACAATCTACCTTTAAAGATTGATTTGATTGATCCTTCTCCTTCATGGAGAAAGAGGCCTATCCCCAGCAGTCGGATATTACCGGCTGAAGTGTAGCGTAGCTACACTTAAAGGGATGAAATAGGGATTGAAACTTTAAATAAGAAATTCGTTATTTTCGAAGCCGAAAACATTAAAATTTAGTTCTGTCCAGAAACGAAGAAATCTAAATTGTTGTAATGTAATGATTATACACTATTTTAGCTTCTCTTTGTAAATACTATTAATTTCAACGCAAGTGAAATCGTGGACAGCTGCTAGTTATATCATAAAATTAGCTAACGTAGACCACGGTAATATGGGACGTGTATCCGAAGCTAAGTAATAAAGTCATGTATAATTCATACGACAGTCTAATATTCGCTTCGTTAATTTTGCGAGTTATTGTAGAGTGTCTGCATCCTTATATTAATTAACATAATTTGCTGAAAAAAGCTATTACTTGTATTATAATATTACAAAAATATAACTTTAAAATATTTTTATTTCACTGCAAATTCTGAATTAATAAAAGAAGTAACTCTCAAAGTAGTGTTAATAAATTTAGTATTATGGGAAAGGCGTAAAAAATGCCATGATCGAGTAAAATGACGACACATTGTGTTTTCTATAAAGCTACAGACATTGTGATTCTTAATTCATATTATTTTTATTTGTGCAACTCGCAACTCGCGGAGCAGAAAGCAGGGCCACTACAAACTGCGCCAACGAGCTAGTCTAATGATGATGATTATCCTTGCATATATTGCAATTACTCCTATTCAATGTCTAAGCCGAAAGAGGTTTCGTTAAAGTGCATGAGCTGTAAAAGATGGCGTCATATTAGCATAATTATTATGCTTCCTAAAAAGGTAAAATGTTTTACGTGCGAACTCTACATGTAATTAGCTAATTTTTAATACTAATTTGATATGCCATTTTGTTCACTCTACTTGTGTCATTTGACTAGGGTGGGCAAAACGGTTTTATTTATATTATGACTAGGTAATTAGTTACTTTTATGACTTTGCCCTACGCTATGACGGATGTGACAATATTTTGTGTTGATTTTTCCTTGACGAATGTGACATTTCACGTGAAGCGGACTAATAAAAATTGTTGATGTTTCCGATTTTAGAATATTCGAATATGCTATACCCGCAGTAGCAGCTTGGTAGATTAAGGTCCAATCCCTCTCCTACATGGAGAGTGAGATCTATGCCCAGAACTGGGGTGTTACATGCTGAATCGTATTGTATCGTATCTAAAAAAATATATTTTTTCAATTTCTACAAATGATACTAGGTAGAGAGCTCAATTCATCTTACACACATTTCACTGTCATGGTTATTTTATTTAAACTTTTAACCGACATGAAAAAAGGAGTGGTCAGTGGGAAAAAGTGTAAATGAATAAACAAATTAGGAAATATACTGTAATAAGTCTTTGGTTGACGTCCCATACTGAGTACTGTTTATCCTGAAATTAATTGCATTTCACTCAGAGAGCGTAAAGTCAAAACCTGAACGAAGTTACATTAATTTCTCTTTTGTAGAATATCATAAAGTTGAAATAGAATATTATGCAGGTCAGGAACGACAGATTAGAATTGAAAAAATCTTTTTGTGTTGGATAGTCCATTTACCGAGGAAGGCTATAGGCCATAATTATAATATTCTAGTACGTTTTTCCCCAAAAAAACGCGGGTGAAACCGATTGGCAAAGTTAGTCTAGATAAAAATAATAAGGGAAACGTTATTGGAAACAAGTCTCCATAATGTGTGACAATATCTCTTGTAATCTCTCTATTCAATTTATTTTTATAGTTCCTACTGACGGTGAGTTCTATTTTTATTTATTTTTAAATCTATTATTTGCAATATATCAACGCTAACGAATACGAAAAAGGATATTTCGAAAAAGGATTTATTATATAAGGATAAATTACTAGTCTCATATCAGTTCGGAGGATATTTTGATTATCGTTACGTAGTACACGTATGTATTTAAGGTACTACTCATCTTCGAGACCTTTTTGCGCATTTCTTTTTAAATATGAATCTTACATTAAATACCTGTAGCACTTTTTACTATCAAGATATATACGGGAATATTGTAAACAATAGATGACACCTTCAAATTTAAGTAAATAAAGTAAATTATAAATACAAGTTACCTACGGCACAAGATAGAAAATATATCACAAATTACATAAATATACTAGCTGTGTCTGCGACTTCGACCGCGTGGAATAGTGACATAGGACAGATTTTTTTGGACATAAGTATCTTTTGGTTTATTTTGGATTATTAACACCGTTGTTTGGGTATTTACACGTTTCACGTGATTCTTTAAATTGGTATAACTTTTTTATTTATGAGCCGATTGACATGAAACAAGCAATAAATGTTAAGTGACGCATACCACAATATACTAGTGAACCACATCTAAATCGGATAAGCCGTTTCTGAGATTAGCGTTAGTGTGCACAAACACACAGACAAACAGACAAAAATTCTAACAATCATTGTTTTGGGTGCTATTTGCGTTGATTAAAGGTCCCACTACTATTTTTTCTCATATATCTTTCATGTACAGACAGCGATCCGTTACATATCTATACTAATATAATAAAGCTGAAGAGTTTTGTTTGTTTGATTGTTTGTTTGTTTGTTTGTTTGTTTGAACGCGCTAATCTCAGGATCTACTAGTCCGATTTTAAAAATTCTTTCAGTCTTCGATAGCCCATTTATCGAGGAAGGCTATAGGCTATATATCATTACGCTAAGACTAATAGGAGCGGAGTCCACGCCGACGAAGTCGCGCGCAGAAGCTAGTTTATTATATGTATTGATGATATCTTTTGACATTTATGTATTAACTCATAGCAGCTAAATTATGGCAAATAAAAGGTTATAACTATGTTAATATAGATAACGTTTTACCGAAAAAAATCGAACTCGAGCGATAGAAATAAGTTAAACAAAAACACAAAATTCCACGTGATCTACTACGAGTATAAGAAATCCCTTATTTCTTTTAAAAAATACGACGTATTAAAACTAAAGTCCAAGTTAGGAAAACATATTGTGTTGTTTAGAAAGATAACACAAAATGTAGTGTAACTTAATTTCGCTCTTTTGTGTCCGACAACTGTAAAGCCAGTCTATTAACAGTCTCGTAGTAAATATAAATAGGGTATTCCACTATGTTTGAAAAAGTACTTCAAAATGTTGATTTTCTAATAAAAAGCCACAAAAAAATATATTTCGGCAAAATAAACACGTTTTCATGCCATAAAATTAAATTAAATTTTAAACCTTTTTTATTACCGCGAAAACGCTACAGCCATTTTGGTGACGTAATATGGGCAATAACAAAAGTGTATGACGTATGTAAGAGAGTAACATAACCTACAATTACTATGACAGCCATCAACAAATTAGTAATGAATGCATATTATTTCAGTTGGAACAAGATATGAAGAGTTATTATACGAAAGAACACAACTATTACTCCTTGAAGTTAAAATTGATAGATATTAGTATGTACACTAGCTGTTGACAGCACTGACAGAACTTTGTTATTGCCCGTATGACGTCACACCATGGCGGCTCGTGTTTTAGGTCACGTGATATACAGATTAAAATATACGACTTTTAATTTCAATATAATAAAATCAGAATATTTAGGAGTATTTCTATATAAATTTTAATTTTTATCAAAATTTATAATTTATTTTTCACTACGGAAAGTACCCTATTGTGGGATTACTCATAACATGCCGACAATGGCGTTTTATCTATTCATTAAAATAAATTAAAAATAAAGAAAATGAATGCTTAAAAAATACGTTATAAATACGTAAAAAATCGTAATAAGTATAAACGTTATTTGTTATTTATTTTTATAAAGTGTGGTGTACTTTTCGTTGGTTATTCAAAATAAATAAATAGAATTATTTCAAAGAGTTCAATAATTAAAAACAATGATCCCTTTATTTATCTTTGTCTTCTTTTAATGCTGCACATTTTAAAAAACGTATAATTATGCAATTTATGTAGATTGAAACTTTTTTTAATAATTTGTGTTTTGTGTACACAGATGCTGTAAAGTATGCGTTATGTTTCGTAGGTCCGGTCGGCGTCGTTCGATGAGATACAGTTGGAAGCAGCGCGCGGCGCCGGCGCAAGCACTCTTCTTGCGGTGCCACAACAAGGCGCGCGCAGTCGCTCCTTCGATTCCGCCGGATCTGACGACTCGGGCACTTATTTAGAGGTGAAAACTTAGTAAATTATGCCTATACAATAATATTTATTTTTAATTTATTATTATTCAGCTTACTTTTGTAATTTTTGGTAGAAATGATTCGTAACTAGACAACGATAGTTTTTATATATTAAGTACATATTTTTTTTAATACAGACTTTATTTCTATAACAGGTACCGCGATTATGGTCGCGTCGTCGATCTGGAAAAGGTACGCCGCCACCATGTGTGCATTGTCGACATATGGAAACATGGTTGGCGCGTCGTAGTGAAGAACGATCAACACCTGAAAGACCGCCAGCTTCTTCTTCCGCTGAAGATGATGACGATGATGACGATGACAGTGAAATTGAGACGCCAAAAGTTTTGCTCGCTCCTGTTCCGACACCTAAAACATTGTTTATACCTGTACTGCAGTCTCCTCCTCCGTCACCCGGCGCACCGTCTTTTGAACTTCAACCACCTATCGACGAACCACCCGTTCTTCCCCAAAGAAGACGTTCTATATCACGACAAGAAGCATTTTTTGTTGAACCTACGGGTAGTTCCTTAGAAAATGTTCGGGCGTCGGAGCAGGGAGCTAACAATGCACCGAGGGATAGCATAGTCCACGACATTTATTTGGCTGTACCTGAATTGAAGCGAGATCGTGCTGCGTCTGTAGATTCATGTTTTTCGAAAGTATCTAGTGGTGCGAGAGCTGAAGAATTAAGTGAAAGTGGCGAATACTTAACTGTACCGGGAACAAATCTACGTTCGCGGTCTGTGGATATCGTCTTACCGACCGCTGAACAGTCGCGGTATAAGGCTCTCGCTCTAACATCAACCCAAGCTCCACCGCAACAAACTTACCATGTTCCCGAAGCAACTCAACCTGAGGTACTTCAGACGCTCGAGAACAGGTGAGTAAATGAATATAAATGTTGAACAATAAAAACTTTGTTTCTTTTTTAATTTATTTCGCTTTATATTTTATAACTTAATATTTTAAAGTACTGTATTTCTCCCTTTAATTAATAATTAATAGGTCACTTTAAAAAGTATTTCTTCTTTTTGGTCGATACGTTCTTGTCAGAACGGTCGTGGTTACGAATGGCGAGTAGACTCGCCTCACAATCTCTTGCCATCTCGACCTATTTTCATGCATATGCATATGCATATACGCATACAATGGACCGCCCACAGCAGATTTGATTTGGTCTGTCTATCGCATGGGTGCTCTACCAAAAAGTATTTACAGCCTATGTTTTTAAATTTGTGGAAAATTTCGTATTCATTGTTATTAAAAATAAAAACCTCTTATCGAAAAGCTTAAAAGAAGAGCTGGTAAGTACCTATAAACAATTTACACGAGACCGACGCGACGTTTAAAAATAAGAAAACTTTTTCGACGGGTTTTCTTATCTAAAATTCAAAATTCTGTTATTTAAGCGTACTCTTTATTTGAAAGGTACTATTTTTATAAACTTGGTAATTAAATGTGATTTTAAATGTTAAATTGAAGTTTAACAATCATTAAATAATCTGTATTACTAAAATGTTTATACATTAATAAATAATAACTGACTTGACGCCGTGTTGGCGCAACGGTTAAAGCCACGTTACAGCACTGCTTTGTGCCTGTTGCGCTGGCGGTCACAAACATTTGTATTGTGCTAAACAAGTGTTTGTCGTGGTCTGGGTGTTTGTGCAGTCCTTGTGGGTTACCCCACCGTGCCTCGGAGAGCACATTAAGCCATCGATCTCGGTTGTTATCATGTTCACCTGATAGCGATCGTTACTCTTAGTAGGGAATATATCCGCCAACCCGCATTGGAGCAGCGTGGTGGATTAAGCTCTGATCCTTTTTTACAAGGGGAAAGAAGCCTATGCCCAGTAGTGGGATATTACAGGCTGAAGCGAAATAATAACAGACTATGACAAACATAATTATGTGTGATAGCTATACAAATAATATAACCTTCGACCAACACCCATTCATTATGACCACAATGCTAACCACTCATCAGATTGAGACGTCTAAAACGTGGATAGAAAAATAGGTGAATTAAAGCAACGAATCTTTCTATGAATAATTAATTTTGTCAGTGCCTTTGTAATTTTGGAGGCAATCAATTTTAATGAGTAGAGTACTTCTTGTCAGGCATTATTTGAAAATAATTTACAAGCTTACAAAAACGTTACCATGATTATTTGACTTGATTCGATTGTTTATTTATATCAAAGTGTCAGGATTAGTCAATGAAATTAAAATAGTGGAAGGAATTATTCGAAAACGGGATATTTATCATGTTTATTATTTTCGTTTTGCGGAGCTCGATATTTCGACATTCACTGCGAATATCTTGATCACGAGAACGTTTCGGATACTTTACAGCAACCATGGTCACAGGGGTTATTTAGGTTTAGGTACATACAATTAAAATATTTTAACTGAAATCTGGTCAGAATTAAAAATTAAAATGGGAGTTTGGGAACTTTCTAAATAGCTTCTTATATAAATATATAATTACTACGAAAGCACAAAAAATAGTATAAAATAAAAACGTGTAAGAGAATCAGAGGTAAAACACAAAGTCATATAGAAGGTACTTTCAGTAGTACTCCAAATATGGAGTCGACATTTTCAGATATTTTTATATTTGCAACTCCAGTCGACCTTTCGACAACACTCGAGGAATTCTTTAAGTGTGATATCAATTTAATTTTGATCATAAATACATTTTTTAATCTTATTTTATTGAATATATTCTAGATATTACGTAATATCTTATATATCTTATCTTATAAAATGGCTTAGCGGATAGGTAATACGTAATTTTAGCCCCTTTTTATAAAGATCGATCGAAGCGATATTTGCTCTTTAATGGGATATTAACAGCAAGTTTTAAATGAAAAGAATTTAACGTGTAAAAAATACCATATTTGTAAAATTTCTGAAGATTAAAAGAGTAGTTCTTTACTACTAAGTAAGCTCTAAACAATTCATCTTACATGGTTAAAAATTATATATTTCTCCTTTTATAATTTTTCTTTTACGATTTTCATTTAAGATAAATTGTAATTTAATATGATACCTATGTCCTATGTGAGATCAATACTTCACGTCCTTATCTATCGACATTTTTATATTTTTAGTCACTCGATCTATGTCAACTTTGTCAATGATCATATTAGCTAAAAATATTTTTAGTAATCAATATTTAAAATATCTTTAAAGAATATGTAGTCTCTTTTAAAGATGACAACTTTTTTACATAATCATTAAGGTAGTGATGATTTTCTTTGTTTAATAAATGCTAAGTATAGGTACATATATATAGGGTTTGTTTCGCACTTTACAAAATCTATACTAATATAATAAAGCTGAAGAGTTTGTTTGTTTGTTTGTTTGAACGCGCTAATCTCAGGATCTACTGATCCGATTTGAAAAATTCTTTCAGTGTTAGATAGCCCATTTATCGGGGAAGGCTATAGGCTATAAATCACCACGCTAAGACCAATAGGAGCGGAGTCCACGCCGACGAAGTCGCGCGCAGAAGCTAGTAAACAATAAAGAAATAAAGCATTTCACAGTCTATGGTATCTATGTGAAAACAAATACAAATACTCAAATATCTGTGTGAGATATAGGAATATTTGTTATGCACGGATAGAACCCACAGCCGCTAGCGAGTCAGCCTGTTACTGTAACCACTTCGCTAAGATGTCGTAATTACGTAAGATACGTTCTTTCGGAAGACGATCTTAATGTATAAACAATTTGATGTCGAAGTTTTCTTAAGTAAATATATAAAATCTATATACTATATATAGAGTATCTATATACTTTTTATTGTACATTTCTTCACTTAGCTAACTTATGGCTATTTGATCTATTTTAACGATTAACTTTTTCAACGAAGATATTTCAGCAAATTGGTTGATTTATCCGTTGAACTGAATAGATTGTCCTTTCATTGAACAATGTGACATTCAGCTAAGCACCCAAATGTCATGCCAAGTGGATGAGCAATACAGCCTATTTCAAATACAGGATAAATGCTTAGTATTGTAATATTATATCGATATTACATATTCATCTTATTTAGTTACTGTAATTTGGCATATACTATATTCAACTTCGTTTGACAGCTTTCAAGACAGGATCGTGTTTGTTGGGACAGCAAAATTTAACAACAAGCGTGCCCCACTAACTGAAAGCCATTAAACCAATCAATCAATAAAAATTTTATAAAAAAATCATATATCCTCAACATCATACATAAAATATGTTACTATATTACAATAACATATATTCTCTTTGGAAATAAGTTTGGGCTATAATAATCTATCAGATTTGAAAAAAAAGTAGGTAAATAAATTTTAGTAGGTACCTACATAATTATCTGGATCGATTTATATTAAACACTGAATAAGACATTCTTTCTTTATATTTTAGTTAGAATAATTTGTAGCAACTTAGAAGCGCTACTGTCATTAAATTAGTGACCCAATAGGCTGTTGCATGAATGAATTTTTTAATGAAGATTAATTTCAAATAACTTGAAATTGCAAATAATAAATATTATGTCGATATTTAGTCTTTAACAAAAAACTGTTAATAGAGTTTTCGAATGAAATATATTACGTTAAGTTGTTAATGATGCTCAATGTATAGATGCTTAATCTTATCGATATAAAACTGAGGGACATTATGTATTATTGTAGTGTAAATAAATTTCAAAAATAATAAAAAATATGAAAGGAAATAAACAATGAGAAAATTAACGTGTCCGAAAAAAAAAATACTTATTTACATATCCGCTAAACCGCAATGAAGAGGGACGAATTTAATTCTTAATCCGCTTCTATAACAGGATAAGAGGCCTTTGTACAGTTAAACAAAAACGACTTACCAAAATAAATCCTGAAAGTATATATGTATAACCTAATCTGAGAAAAATTAATAAAAAATTCAACTTCAAAAACGTGCGCGTGTGTTTTCGTGGCGCGAGTCAGTTTATAGTAGTAGGTATTTACATGCTATAATACGAGTATATTATTTCCGTTCAGTTTAATTTATGTTTATTTTATCTTATATATATATATATAAATTTCGTGTCACGATGTATGTTAGCGATAACCTCCGAAAGTACTGAACCAATTTTTATCAAATTTTGTAAGAATCTGTAATTTGATCCAACTTGGGAGATAGAGTAGTTTTTATCTCAATTATTAATCTCAATATTTGTTATTGCAAAATGTTTATTATACGACTTTAGTGTGTAGGTATGTATCAGTTAGTTCTATACTTAGAATAATAACTTAGAATTATTAATTAAGGTTCTATAAAATCCTAATAGATGACGGTTTGGACGTTTGGTATCTAAGTTGCACAGTTATCCGGTAAATGGCGCCGTATTTCTATTTCTAGATTATTTTATTTACAATCCCATATGAATGAACCTATTTTTAATTTTTGTTGAAAATATTAATTTGATTGTCTGTCAAAAGAATTAGTAAAAAATTGATGCAATCTATTTATTTATAATTACTGAGCCACAGAAACGGGTGGCTAGGTCAGCTAGTTATAATATAAACTTTTTATTTTTATTGAAGGAAGTATTTTTATCTCTTCATTCCATTACAATTATTTTGAAGGTATCGTATCTCAAGGTGGAACTTACAAAATTAGTTTTTATTAAAATATTCTATTAAAGCGCGTGTAGCTTCGTACAATTAAAAAATAATAATTAAAAGAAAACAAAAAACCCGCCTGCATAAAAAACAACTAATAGAAAATGAACTGAAAAGACTGAAACAAGATAAAAATTCAAAATTACACAACGCTAGCGAAACAAATCGAAACAATATCAAACATTATGTACTATACACTTAAAAATATCAATACGGTAGTCCTTTAAAATTTTATGCAACATCGTACATAATATGCAGTCGGAGACATGCACAAAGAGAGAATGATTTGACTTATCCTTCAATTTCATGTCTCCGACTGCATATTATGTACGATGTTGCATAAAATTTTAAAGGACTACCGTATTGATATTTTTAAGTGTATAGTACATAATGTTTGATATTGTTTCGATTTGTTTCGCTAGCGTTGTGTAATTTTGAATTTTTATCTTGTTTCAGTCTTTTCAGTTCATTTTCTATTAGTTGTTTTTTATGCAGGCGGGTTTTTTGTTTTCTTTTAATTATTATTTTATTTATGTCTTTTTAGTTAGACAAATTACGTAATCGGTTCAATTCATTAAAATAGTTTACATCATGTGGTTGATTAAGTAATTTATTAACGACGAAAAAAATGAGGCTGTTCTAAAGTTGGCACGTATATATCATTTTTATCTTTGACCGAGCATAACTTTTTACAGAGTAGTCCGAAGTTGATAATTTTTTTTAAGGGAAAGGCTACACCCCGAAATTGACCGTCGGGCGTTGCCTAGGAGGCGAGGAAGAAGCTCGGCTCGCATCTTGCTTGCCTTAAGCATGGGAAAGAGCAAAGTCAACATTTTTTAAACTTTCTTATTGTATTTCTTTATTATTATTACAGTAATAATAATCATAATATATATTTTTGAAATCCTTGTATTGAGCCCTTTAATTTGATACCCATATTATAGTATTCTAAAAAAATATATTATTTCTTCATTAACTACAATGGCTTTGCACAGCCGCCATGTTTGTTTTTTATTAATGTCACCTATCTAAGAACACTTGGGCTGCTAAGACGAATCTAACGATATCTCAATTATGCAAATCCGTTCAGCGGTTCTAGAGAAATCAGGTAATTAAGAATATTACATACATACATACATACATACAAGATACGCGCGAAAAACATAACCCTTCCTTGGCAGTCGGGTAATAAAAAGTATAAAAGATCTTGACTAGCCGTTTTACGAATGCTTCCTAAATGGGATCAGGAATAATATCAACCAATGTTGGTGAATCTAATATTCACAATTCCGACCATATTATCGATCTCCAGAGCTACAAAAACGTCTATGCCAAATAAAAGTAAATGTGACATGATTGATTTAGTGGAATAAAAAAACTGTCAACACAACGATTATGAAGTCAATGTCTGCCTTTGAGCCTCGGTTACTCGAACGAATAGCAGAATAGGTCCACCTAAATAAGTTTCACGATTGTAAATCGCAAGAGACGTTTCAAAACTGCCTTTAAATATTAGTATCTCTTTAAACTTTAATAAAGATGATATGAAATAATGTGAAATACATTTTCAAAGTTGGATTTTTATTTGTTTTTGGAGTTTACTCCTTAAGAATCGATTTTCATATAAGGCCCCGGTATGAAAAAATATGAGGAGTAAAATCTACTGAACGAATGACCTCGTTACGTTTTTGTGCGCCATCTATCTGGTACGACGTTTACGACGGTACCGCTTACGACGGTTACGACGGTATCGATTACGACGTTTTCTAATAATGCCATTTATTTGATTCATTTATTTACTATTTGGTATGGTATTAATCTTTTTCTTAGACTATAATGTCTTTTTTGTGCATGTTTAGACAGTCGATCTGAAGAAGTAAACTCCAGTCGTGCGTCGGAGCTGACACACACGTTTTTTTTTGTCAGCATTTACGTATACCTACTTAAATTTGTTTCATTTTATACAAGAATTGTACTATTCCTTTTCTGTAATATCGCACCATTAAATATTCAGAATAGACTGACCGAAGCGGTGTCTCAAACTATGTGTAATATAGGTAAGATAAAATCGAAGGTTCAACATAAATAATTAAGTTCCATGTATTATTCCTTTACAAGATCAATCTTAATAGTTTACTACATAGATGTAGGTAATGTAGGGTAGACTGGGTACGGTTGTGCCAGGGTACGGTAGTGACAGTCGTTATAACCGCGAAACTATACGGAATGCGGTGAAGAGTGTAAGGAAAAAAAGAAGCGCAATGCATGTCTACACATGTTACCCAGTATTGCGTTAGCCAGTGCACGACGTAAACAAAAGCAGGAGGCCACATTGCTTTTTAACAGCCAAAAGTAAGTTTTTTTGTTCAGATTCTTTTAAAATTTACTATTATTGGTATACAGATATACTATAGCAAATATTTTTTTGTTGTCAAATGAATATTAGTAGTTAATTACAAATGATTACTTTTTACGTAGATAATATAGGTCACTCATGATGTTTTATTGTTTTCAGAAGTATACGTTGGGTACGGTTGTGACAAATGTAGATGGGTACGGTTGTGACATATATATTCTTTATGTTTTTGCTTTTAGATGCCCAGAAAACGCTTGCGGGTGAAGTAAGACGTGGGACTTCTTTACGGAGAGCTGCGGAAATGCATAATATTAATCGCATGTCGTTGTTACGATACATTCATAAACATGATGAAGTCGGTGCGAATCACGATGTAAACAGCATCAGCATGGGATATGCAGCTCATAGCAAAGTATTTTCGAAGGAGCAAGGAGAGCTGTTATCAAAATACATGTACCACACGTTGCGCGGAAATATATTTTGGCCTTACTACAAGAGAGGTATGGAAACTGGCCTTTGAACTGACAAATAAATACATACAACATAAACCAACCTGCTACTTGGGGTGAGAATGAGATGGCTGGTGAGGAATGGTTTCGTTCATGTCTGTACGCGTAGCTCAAGCTACAAGCCTTTCAAGAGCTACAAGTTTTAACAAAACGAATATTGAAGCTTTTTATAACAAATTGCAGACTATTTTAGACATAGACCTACATGAGCCACAACATATATATAATATTGATAAAACTGGTGTAAACTGTATATAGAAGAAAAGTATTTCGTGTTATGTTAAACATTTCTAACAATAAAAGTCATTATAAACCATTTCTGTGAATGTTTATGTCTGTCACTACTGACCCCAACCACTGTCACAACCGTCCTTGGGGTCAGGACGGTTGTGACATTTTCCTTTTTTTTTCAAATTTGATGCTATAACTAATACAGCATAATTTGAGACAAAATTGCAGTTTTTTTATGTGGACAAATGTATAAGCTACGGTTTAAGTAATTTTTGTCTCAACTAACTAGTAAATTAACAAAATTATTGGCGGTCAAACCGAAATTGTCATAACCGTACCCAGTCTCCCCTACGGTATGGTGATGTACCTAATGTTTTTGTTACATACATTTATATTTTAATATAAGTAGGTATCTAGCAGAGAATAGAATTGTTATTTCATATTAGAATATACTATAGCTGTACCGCGATAAAGTCGACCCTAGCGATCGCCGCGGGACGCGGGGGCGGGTAGCACTCAACCAATCAGACAGTCTGAATTCTGATGTCAGCCGTCGACTAGGGATGGAGACTGCGTGAAAAAAGTCGACTTTTGACTTTGGAATCGACTTGGAATTTTTTGATTCTCAAAGTCGATTAATCACAGTTAAAAGTCGATTCTCAAGTCGACTTTTAAAAGCATCTTGTTTTTTTTTGTGAGGACTGTGGTACTTCGTAAAAGTGATGTTTTCAATAATATTATCATTCCAATGTTAAATTTCAATAATAGTAAATTTGTAATGAATTGCTATATGTATTTTTGTAATGATTAATTTAGTAATAAGTACTAAAATTTTTGACCCTTTGTTCCGCTCTGAATTTAAACTCTCTCGCCTTTAAAATATGTAGTATGTAGTAGTATAGTTCTGGGTATTTGGTTAATTAAAGTGGGTATCAAATATCTGTTTGTGCGTTTACCGTAATAGTTACGAACTTTAGGTGTTACGAGTTTGTTTTAACTTAAGATATCGTTATTACATAAATAACGTTGTCTGCCGAGACAAGTTAACGTTACCGAATTTTTAAACGGTATTCCAATCCCTGGTACAAACTATATAATTATATATACTACCGTCCGTGAGTTTGTGACAGTTGTGTTGCTTAAAAAAAAGTCAAAGTCATCGAATGAGAATCGATTCCAATCGACTCGAGACAGGTTCAAGTGGATTCCAAAAAGTCGATTATTTTTATGAAAAGATCGATTCTTGAGAGTCAACTTTGCCATCCCTACGGCGTTGACATCGAATGACGTACGCACTACACACGAGATTATTTTACTTGGTTACATCCAACAATAAATATGAAATTACCAAGACGAAAAATGACTAAATGAATGATGATAATGTTAATCTTAAGCAACTTTTTTACATATTAATGTTAGTTTTAGTGCTCAGTATTTAGTATTTTATTTTCTAACGTAGTTACTTAATTAATTGTGTATATATATAGAAAAACATATAATAAAAATAAATATAGAATCAGTCTATTATTTGCCACACTCGCATGACTCAAATAATTATAATCATTCACCTAAATAATAGCTCAGAGAGATATACTTGAGATATCTCAAGATAAATCTCTGTGGCGACAATGCCGTGTGTACCCGTGCCCCCCGCCAGAGGCGGCCTTAGCCATTTCGAGGCCCCGGGCGGCAAGTCTTTGCGAGGCCCTTTGTCCTTCGTGAAAAGTATTTGATGCGAAAGTAGGTCTGGTTGTTTGGTTTAGGTATTTGTTATGTTTGAGGAGAAATGCTAAAATTATACAAATAAATATAATTTAAGTTTTAAAATATTTTATATTGAAAGATTTACAAAATTAACAAATACAGAAAGGATTAATTTTAAAATTCATGTTTGCGGCTTTTCCTAAGACTACAATCTTTAATTAAAGCACAATAATCTAACGAATGAGCTACGTCATTTTCAATTGAAAGAATAGCAAGAGCTGAAAGACGATCTTGTGCCATCGAATTCCTCAAATATGTTTTAATAATTAATTTTAAGCCTCGAAAAACTTCTTTCAGCAGACGCAACTGTAACAGGTGTGGTAGCAATAATTCGCAGGACTATTGCGATAGTGGGGTGTAAACTTACCGTGTCGCCAGTGTGCGAAAAATAAAAAAAAACGAACTGATACACCGTTGTTTTGTGATACGTGTCCTGAGAAATCTGAACTTTGCGTTTTATGCTTCGAAAATTATCACAAAGAATTGTAATATCTTTTATTAAGTTTATTCTTGTAATAAAACTACATATTATGTTAGTACATTACCTACATTTAACCAAACCTAAGTTTGTAACTAGGGATGAAAAATTCATCTTGAGTGCCGACCACGCACCGGTGCGTGTAATTTTTATTTTGAGAATTTAACCCCTTTATTTAGTGTATTTTATTGTCTATGCACATAATTAGCTTATTTTACTAGTTTTTAAGCCAAATTGATCAAAAAACGTATTCGGCCCCTGCGGTGATCTCCAATTTTTAAACCGGCAGCGAATGTGTTAATAAGTAATTAAGGATCAAAGTCAACAATTTTAATTAAAAAATAAAGTTTAAAAAATCTATATTTTTAAAATTTGCTTGGGTTGTCGCGCGAGGCCCCTGCAAGCGCGAGGCCCCGGGCGATTGCCCCGTTCGCCACCCCCTAAGGCCGCCACTGCCCCCCGCCCTGCCTCCCATTTGTCATCGCAAGGGTCGACTTTACAGCGGTTTACCTATAGACGTTCCTTTTTACTTAAAATGAACAGAAATCGAAAGTTTTCTGTTTCACTCAATTTTTATGTTCATTTTGCCTATATTATAACTATCATATACAGTTTTATCCTATATTTTCAGAACGATTTCAAAATATGTTTCGCTAATAGAATGCTACGTTACCACTGAGTGGTATAGGCTTTAACGCTTTTAAAAACGGCCAAGATCGAGTTATTCTTGCGGACGAAGCGGTGGATGGAAATGTATCTTATTATTATAATTATACTAGCCGTGCCGCGACTTCGTCCGCGTGGAATTCAACAAAAAGTTACTGGTCAGTTCCCAGAGTTATAAAATAAATCAATTCTTAAAGTTAAAGTAGCCTAAGTTACTCGTGACCACATCAGCTATCTGCCAGTGAAAGTCCCGTCTAAATCCGTTTCAGAGATTAGCCGGAACAAACAGACAGACAGACATACCAAAATTGTAAACAATGTTATTATATAATTATGGTATATGTACCACGTATACATCCATATGCATTTAGTAAAAAGCCGTTATGTTAATATTACAAACAGACACTCCAATTTTATATTTTATTTATTTGTATAGATTTATTAAATTGCTTATTTAAGGAACAGACCGGATGTTTATATTCAAACATATTTATTATTTTCTACATAAATCTCAAACTTTTGGCCACTACCACGCATTAAGCATCCATCTGAGTCCTCTATTAATCGCTTCAGTCTGTAATATCCCAACGCTGGGCATAGGCCTCTTTCCCCATATAGGAGAAGGATCAGAGCTTAATCCACCCACGCTGCTCCAATGTATAATTATTAATCGAATATTATATATACATTCTGATATTTCATATTCTGTATGAGTCTGGTATAATTGCTATGTAAATGATTTTAAAGTGTCCGCCCCAGCTTCGCACGATAAGGGCTACTACGTAGATATTTAACCGCATTTCTTGCGGGTGGATGGACCCTTACAAATGCCTAAATTTTAAACTGGTGTGAGGGTCAGTCAAGTATACCCTTCCCTTTAATTGAATTTACTATGAAAGCTTAAGATATAATCGCCCAACTTATTGTTATCACCCTTTTGTGCTCTGCTTTAATAAATTGTGAACCTTCACCTGACAGGACTCACTTCAAATAAAAATAGCAATAGATAAGAGTGGGCAAATAAATAAACAGACAAATATGTAAATCTTATTATATAGGTCCATAATATAATTTTTTAATGTTTTGCATTCCAACAAAACAATTATTATGTGTTGAACTGTTGAATAAAACACACTGCAAGCGTATTAAGCGTTATTATACATATTGCATATTAAATTTGTTTGAATGGTTCGTAAATAATGAAATTAATCATCAAATAAGCCGTATAATGAAATTATCAATTCTTATGAATAAAAGATTAGATTACGTAATAAAAAAAAATAATTGTGTGAAAAGAAAACTGACTACAATTAGATACATCGACAAGGTCTAACAACTTACAATAGTAGACGTAGTAGACGAAAAAATAGTTAAGTAAATACGCGCTATCAAAGATTACTCAAAAAGTATAAGATATATAAGATCTAAGGTCATATAGATACATATATATATATATATATATATATATATATAAAATTCTCTTGTCACAATGTTAGTTACAACTCCTCCGAAACGGCTGGACTGATTTTTATGAAATTTTGTGTGCATATTTTTTAATTTATATTCACGCTCTCACGGTAAGATACAAGCAAAATAAATCCTTCAAGCAAATTCTAGTCCAACAAAGTACCGAGAGTACGAATTAGTTTAAAATAAGCCCATTGTAAATGAACACGTCTTTTGTGAAAGTAAATATTGAGCTCGTCAAAAATCAAGACGAAGACGAACAAATATAGACACAAAATGCGAGCTTCAATCTTTCGCCAATCTTGTTTTTTTGTTCGAAGTAAATATTTTATTCTTTCTAATAGTAATCCAATTTAATAAAGAAATTCAGTTAGGTACGGTTTGTATTCGTAATTTTTTATGAATGTGATTAGGTTATTTGCTGTGGTAATTTTATAATACATATGTATTAATATTTCTTGTACTTCTATAATTGTAATTATAGTTGGAGTCACTGACAAGATTGGCTTCATCTTTTGACCTTTTTCTAGCCGCCAAAAACGTTAAGTCAATTTTTACCATCTGTCAAGTGTTATGTACCTTTAGAAGATGCAGGAATATACAAGCTTGATTGTGACTGTGGCCTCTCTTAAATAGGCCAAACCAAAAGATCGATTAAAACTCGCGTTAAAGAACATATAGCTGACTTAAAACACCGTCGCTACGATAATTCCGCACTCTGTGAACATAGTCTAGACATAGCTCGCCATTATATTAGATTTGATAACCATTCCAACCAAGGATGATCCATGAGGCTATTGAAATTTTAAAAAAAAACCATCCAAATTTCAACAGTGAAGATCGCTGGCCATTACCACCTGCTTGGGATCCCATTATTGAAATAAATCAAAAATCAAGTATAATATGACACAGATTAAAGACTCAGTTAGCACTTTCTGCGTAGAGAGGACCAATTAAAATATTGATGTATCATTGGATAGTTTCGAATGACTTTGTGTGATGTATGGACATAGTCATCTACTTACAATAAAAAAGTAAAAAAGTTCTCATATACCTGAGTAAATAAATAAAATAAATTAACTTATTCTTTCTACAACAGTGATTGTTTGTCATCGTTAGATCAGCTGATGTTTATTAATCCCAAACTTGGTTGGATAAAAACATAAAAATATAATACATCAAGTTGTATAAGGAGATAATCTTCGGTCGTGAAAAGTCGACCCTGTCATTTACATTTAGTGACCATTTGTTACTGACTGTGTATACAAAGGACTGTCAATATGAGTATACTCAACACAAGCAGCATTAGTAATAGTGACTCATCCACGACTCATCGCTGTCACTTAGCAAACTTTTTTAAAAAGTTGTTGAAATATTACTTAAGACCAAATAGCAGTAAATTGTATATTACTTACCATCTAAAACTTTATAACTTTAAATGAAATAATTTGTGTTTGCTAGCAAACGAAAAAAAAACCTACTTCAATTACATCGACAAGTAATACAACGTAAGTAGACGAAAAAAATTAACAAACGCACTAGTCATCACTACGAGTTTCGAAGGTTCACCTCGATTTCTCTGGGATTTCATCATCAGATCCTGGTTTCCTTATCATGATACCAAACTTGGGATATCTCTTTACCAAAAAAAAAAGAATTATCAAAATCGGTTCACAAACGACGAAGTTATGCCCGAATATACATAAAAATATATATAATATATACACGGTCGAATTGAGTAACCTCCTCCTTTTTTGAAGTCGGTTAAAAAAATGAGTACAGGTTTTAATTATTATGATTATGACATTTCTGGGATAATAAAATTGTTAGTTTAAGTTTTATTATCCAATAAAGTATCTATACTAAAAAAAAACTACATCTATTCGATATAAGAGTAACGATCTACATGTTGTAGTATTTTTAAAGTATCTGTAGTATTTTTAAAGTATCTCTCGACCTTTTATAAGTATTCTATTTGAATAACAATGGATTTTTCTGCTATATATAATATGTTATAACACGACAAGGTCGATTGCTAATTAAGTTCTGATTGAAATAATTATGATGCTATGCAAAATTAATTACCTATTGACGATTTCGATTCGCGACACCAGTATTACCAAATATTTTAAATAATTAGTAATCGTAAAATAACTTCTAGAATAATTTCTATCAATGATATTAGAAATGCTCAGATATGGATATACACTGTTAAAAATAATAATTCACTGTAAAATTGCGTTCTGTTACTAATGATTGATGGATAATTGACTTTTCAATGTTATATCCTACTGCTTGGCATAGGCCTATTTCACCATGTTAATGAAATGAATCATCATCATCATCATCATCACAAATTCAATGAAATGTATGAATAATTAATAAATAATAAATAATAATTTCATTCAATGAAATGAATGAATTATAAAATTTTATTTATTATCATATCAAAATTTCGATCCAGCGGGATTCGAACCCGCACCCCCGAATCAAAATTTTGATATGATTTTATTCGGTATTAATTAATATCCTTATGCGTGGGAAACACCAAAAAAATAAATACGAATGAATGAATTAATTAATTGGGAATTAAATTATTTCAGATTAATCTTTATTTTCTGTTAAAATATTCAAGTCTTAAGGAAATGCCAAAGTAAAATATTGATTTAACTTTATTATTGTCATTTGTTACCACAATAAGTCATACTAATTATTAGATTAGTTTATGTTACATAGTCTGAATACTCTATAAAAAACAGCGAAGAATCCGACAGGCGGCAATGATTTCTTGTTAGTATAAAAATTTACTAAAGTTAAGACAATAAAGACGCGCGCAGCTTATGTAGTTTGACCGGGGAAATGTAAACGAACATAGCACACTATTATTAAGATTCCTCCTCTCTCAGAAATTATGACAAACTATGCGAAACTTTTGTATCGGTTTATGTAACGGTTATGTATATATTTTTATTTAAGATATCCGATAATTTCGGTACAGTTACATACTAGGCTTCATAACATCCCTAGTTTGAATCTTAATATTTACCTACCTATTGGTATTCTGCAAGTTATCTGTAACTATATCGTTCTCTATTTCTCGTTTGTAGCGTTTCAGACAAATTAGTATGTAACACCGCATAATAAGTAAGTAAATTCAGTGTTGTTTCAGCTGTAAATAGAGTCGAATATATTCAGCATGACGCACCTACAGCTACTTGAAATGGCTGAAAAATGTAAGACAAGTGCTTTATCTCAGCGTCAAAGTACTCGTGAACTCAATAACTATGCTCCTATCTTCTATTTATACTTATAAATGGAGAACCGGTTTTTTTTTTCGGTTATACTACGACAACTACGAAAACTACAGTACCGATTGGAATAATACTTATACCATAAGATGCAGTGTGTTTCGGAGGAGGTTTTAGTATATGATATGTTGGTGATTACTTATCGTGTAAAAAATATGGATGGACAGAGGTCGCTAGTTTTCAATAGAGCGGCTATTTTCGCATAATATGCAATCACCGGATCCGGTTAATTTGCCAGATTCCATAACCGATGTGTATAATGTAACGTCATGACTATGACGATTAAGAAAATTATTAGATAGATATTAGATACATAACTATCAAGATTTAAGTAAAGATCAGATTATTTAAAGTCGCAGGCAGTTCGGTGGAGGAAGTGTTATGTGTTGGGCTGCTATAGATTTTGAAGGAAAGACAGTCATAAAATTTATCTCTGGAAAAATGAACAGTACTTATAAGTTATGTAAAATTTGTCGACGAACGGTTAGCCAAATATGGAACCCAAATTGGAGGCCAGAATTGTATTAATTTTTCAGTAAGATATTGCTGCTGTTCATACTGCAAAACTCGTTAAAGGCTATTTTTCAGAACACAATATTTAAATTTTAAAGTGGTTAGCTCGCTCCCCTGATATGAATATTATTGAAAATTGTTGCAGTAAGCTAGCACGTGCTGCGTACTCAAATGAGAAACAATTTGACAGTGTTGAACAATTTAAAAATGCTACCCAAGATGAGTGGAAAAAGTTGGTTAATTAATATTATATTTAAAATCTATATGAAACGCGACTGACTGACCTGACCTGACCTGACCGACTGACAAAAAGAGACTGATTGAAGTTGTGAAAAATAGAGAAGGATGTACTCATTAGTAAAATAATTTTTTTTCCAACCATCTAGGAGAAGGATCAGAACTTAATCCACCACGCTGCTCCAATACGAGTTGGTGGATATATTCCGTACTATGAGTAACGATCGCTATCAGGTGTACCTACATGATAACAACCGGGACCGACGCCTTAACGTGCTCTCCGAGGCACAGTGGGGAGACCTACAAGAACTGCACAAACACCGAGATCACGGCAAACATCTGTATGGCCAATACAAAATGTTTGTAATGTGCGGGGATCGAACCCGCAACCGCTAGCGCAACAGCCACAAACCAGTGTTGTGACCGTTGCGCCAACGCGTCGTCATTTTGTAACATTACATTAAAATTTTTGCTAAATGTGAGGATTACAAGTGTACACGTTACTTATCAATTTAATTAAACCTAAGTATTACCCTGTTTCTTAAATTTTAATAAATTTTATTACAAAAATAAACTAATAAACAATCATAATCAAAATTGAAGAAATAATAATTTATTCTAATCCTCCCTTTTTGTTTTGTTCGCGCTTATTATATTTGACTTAAACTTTGAAAAAGGCGATAAAGAGATTAAACTAACAATATTTTAAAATATTGTTTCTGAATTTTAAAACGCACGATTTACTCTGCACAAGCTCTCTTGAATCTTGCGAATCATATAATAATTTCAGCATGTAGCTTATAGCTGTAAAATAATATTTTATTGATACCTTTCAATTTACATACTTAGTAGAAAATAATGAATTTCTATTTGAGAAAATGGAATTCGACCGTTCTTTTTTGTAACATAAAAAAATCTGGCAGTAAAACGTATTTTGTTATCTAATAATTTCATTTCATACCAAGTAATGTATAGATTTGTAAATAAGTCTAAAAAGATATAAAAGTTTGAATCAGTAAAAGCGATTGCGTTTTTGAATTTACAAAATGTTTGCGTTTTTAGTGTTTAATAAATTTAGTTTCTTGAAAGGCAAAAACTTGGACGATGTTAAGAAAAAAAAAATTACTCTAAAGGTTTACACGGGGTTTGCCAACTTCGGACGCCATTATAAATTTAAATTGACTTTTGTTAAACAGTTTTCTTTTCATTTATCGGCTTATATATTTATACACGTACATATCTCACATATATATTACACTAGCCGACCTGGCAAACTTCGTACCGCCTTATTTGTTTTCTTGAATATAATAATTATATACAGATATCGAAATAAAATATCGCCTATCTTTCAAGTTGGACCAAACTGCACACGTTGTGCAAATTCGATTAATATCGGTTAAATAGTTTAGGAGTCCATCGCGGACAAACAACGTGACGCGTAATTTATATAGGTAAGATTTGCATGCGCTAAATTACTATCATATACACACATGTTAAACAGTTATGACAAGACGTGGTTTATGTGAAGTACAATTTGTATATTTTTATAGCTTCACTAGCCGTCCCGTGCCCACTTCGTTGGGCGTTAATTATTTTTGTGATGTACTATATCCCTGGGTTTTTTGTCTTCATCATTTCATTTTGGACGTGCTTCGATTAATTTGCTAATTGCTTTATTAAAAAACATAAACATAAATGAATGACATTACAACATGTTTGTACTGTCAACACTGAAAAAAGTTTCAATTTGACAGCAAAATCCCCATTAACAAAATGATCCTCCTTTGTTACAAAAAATGTGATAAATGAAGAACCGCTCGACCGATTTTGTACAAACTTCACATAAACCTAAATACTAAATAGTCCGAACAAAGCCTAAATATTTGGTTTGGATATGTGACCTTGAGTTATAAAATTACAAACGAAAAGTGGCATTGATTTTTATATATATAGATTAGCTTCCCTAAGGCCGCATTTCCACCTGCAAGCAAACTCGTGAAAGTCTTGCAGAAGTTCCTTGCTGTATCGTTTACATGTTCCTGCAATTTATTTCTGCAATCATTGTCGCGCGAGAAGCTCGCGGTTCATACTGTCGCAACTTATCGTGCAGGTATTTACACACGAAAGCTTACGTGTGTCGCTATCAGAACTATCGCATTTTTTTCTATTCTATACCAATACTCTGAGATCATGACGTCAAGACGCGTACGTGTAGCAGCTGCATTAACTATTTAATATTTTGTTGTTGAAAAAGAAAAAAAGATCAATTTGGGTTAGAGAATGGATTTCTAGGAGACGAGAAGCTGGTGTTTACCATAATTTACTACGCGAAATACAATTGGAAGATGGACAGCAGTATTTCAATTTTATTCGTATGACCGCAGTCGATTTAGAAGCGCTATTAACTGTATAGTTTCTTCACGCGACCATTCACGACTTTGTCGTTGACTCATTCTTCTCATTAAAAAAATCAAGCCGTGCGTGCGATACTTGCTGCGAGATATACGAAACTAGACCGATAAGCAGCGAGATCTGTCGCGAGTCGACGCGTACATGTTTAGACATGCTTTCGCAAGTACTCGCAGGAAGCGCTTAACAAACTGTCGCGACAGCACTTGCTACGGGGTTTACACTTGCAAGCTGCTATCAGACAGACTGTCGGACATTTCTCGCGGAAGTTATCTTGCAGGTGGAAACGCGGCCTAATGCTAGAATGTCAGGTTGCCTAGTTGACATTTTGTATTAAAAAAAACTTATGTCCAGTTCGATTTGACTTAGTTTTATTTCGAACTCACTGTGTTATTTTTTAACTATTCAAAGCATCTTATCCGCTTATGTGTAGAAGCTATAAAAGATTATATTATAATGGTAGTCATTCTGTCTTTTTTTTCCATAAAAATAATAGCTATTATAATACTGTTTCTTATTTATGCTCAAAGCTTAGTTTCATGACAAAAATGTCCCCACATTTGTTTGTTTAAAATAAGATTTAAAACTAAGCTTTTAAGGCAAAATAATTTTAAAATCTGTATCTCAAACTTACTTAAAAAGTGATTAAATTATGTTAGCTTTATTCTATCTTAAGAACTTTTGTGTGTTAAAAACTATAAAGTTCTTTTCGTTTTGCGATTTTCTTTTATACAAACCTTGTCTTAAAAACCACGGTTGCTTAAAACCGAAAAAAAATCAGATTAAAAGGCGGCTATGGAACGATGTACCCGGCGGGTACATCGTTCCATAGCTTAATGGCTAGAGCACCGACACGGTATGTCGGAGGTGCGGGTTCGAATACCGCTGGATCGAAATTTTTATGTGATAATAAAAAACATTTTTAGAATTTCCTTATGTACAAGTGCAAAACGCAAAAAAAAAACAAATTAAAAAAAAAAAAAAAACAAAAATAAATAAATAATACGAATTAAACCTTGTCTTGACAATAACGAACATGAAGAAAAATTGAATCAGATCTTATTTTTTTATTGATTTTATTAAGATACATAAAAGAAAGAACATCAATTAACAATTACAAAGATCAGTAAGATGCCACATACTCAACTCAAGTTCAAGTTCAACTTCAAGTTTTAAATCAAGTCTTCAAGTCTTCAAGTTTGAAATCAAGTATTGGCATTATGAGTTGGTACACATTCGACTTGATGCTAAGGTACATTATTCCACTGTCACATATTTAACTCGGTCGATAACATTTAACCCACTTAAAAATCATATTAGTAAGGTACATATAAATAATCATATCGAAAGTTATAAGCGTACATACATTTCGGCGATTTATTTATATACCTACCTCGTGATCCTTTCAGTTTCTTCACTCAGATCCACAGTATGTGATTCGAATTATCCCTTCCCAAGATTGAGTAGGTCAAGTAGGTTACTGAATAGTTTTGAATCTATTGATATTCATCATGTTAGTATTGATGAATTACGTAAGCATTTACAAGCCTTCATGCGTGTTAACTAGAATTGTTACTCCAATTTTTTGTATATACTAGTCATCTTTTGTTTCTTTGTATTTATAAAGTTTGTTATGTTAATGAAAACTGCTGTCTGTATAAGACGTTGCTTCGTAACAAATTTCAAGTTTCTGAGTCCACGGGAAGTACCGTGGAGGTTTTGATTCCCTTGCAAGTGTCAAAAAATTTGTAGTATAAACGGCTGTATCTTTTGATTGCGTTAGCTTAGGAGTTTGATTTTTTACAGCTCCAAGGGAGAGTTTACCTGAGTATTTGATATGAATTTCACCTTGATACCTACCTCCACGGGTTCATGAGAAAAAGTGTCTGGACAGACAGATGGACGGAGAAAACAAAGTGATCCTATAAGGGTTCCGTTTTTTCCTTTTGAGGTACGGAACTCTAAAAATAATGAAGGTGCTAAGTTGTAAATCTTTGTAGGAACTTTTTGGTCTGGAACACTGAAAATTAGGTTTTTTTGATTAAATATAATTTTAAATCTTTCATAATATTTTTTACGAAAAATATAACATACATATATAACGTATTGTTGTATTCTGTTACAAAATTTATGTTTTTTATGCCTTTAAATATCTCATTGTTAGGCACCAGCGATGTTTTTCTTTTTTGTGCTTACGGAAAACCTTTACCACTTTTTGATTTAACTCATCGTTAACTTAGTAACACCGATAACTCTTTTATCTGGTAAATGTCACATTAATTTTATACACTTTTACTTTTTTATGACAGTAATAAACCTAAAAATTGCGTCCAAACATTAAAATTTTCTCAAAGCGTTTCTAGGAATAGAAATAATTAATAAAAAACCTTGCTTATGAAAATTTACGCATTGATTTAAAAAAGGTTACATAGATATTCATAAAAGGAATGAATGAGGATGAATAGTCCTTTTATGAACTTATTCATATATGTTGATTGAAAAACCAGTAGGTACAAGTAGTAGGTGCAAGTATATTGCTGGAAGCTAATTTATTTAATCAAAGTGCAGCAGGAGGGAAGTAATTAGGAGAGTTAGCGTTGAGAATTTTAATCGAGTCGCTTAAATTGGTGGCAAAAACTTCCTTGCCGAAATTTTCAACCGAAAATTTCTCATGAAATTAAATTTCTAACTTTCATAATATAACAATTCCAAAAATGTTAAATAACTTTTAGAAGCAAGACGTAAAGATAGCGGTCTTACGCATTATAAATATAAATTTAACTTTGGATATGATTTACATTTTGAAAACTCTGTTATAGATCGATTATTCATCCATTTTTGGAGCTTTTTAATTTTGCTTTTCCTGGCAGCTTGTTGTTGTTTCGCAATTTGCCATACTGATCATATATTAATATCGGATTAGTTTGAGTCTTTAGCCAAATGAAAGCAGGCTTGTTACAATTTTTAACTAAATGTATTATTCCTTCAAGTTCAGGTCTAGGCAATAACAAATAACCGATAGTCGGCATCCGGTAGCATCTTTTGTTTAACAGTGAAATCCTTTGTAAACATTTTTCAGCACTGTGCGATATTAGCTTTAATTTCTTCGATGGGGAAGGTAAGCAGGTCACTAGATATCATTTTTTTTAATTATTTTACAACATCCACGGGCTCTTAGTTGACCATGCCAGTTTTACTAAATAAAATATTTGTGACTATACGGCGTTCGTTTTTTTACAATAATTATCTTCAGACCAGTATCAGCAGTTCTAAAACTATCTAGAATTGCTAGGACCTAGGATGGTCCGACACTGACAGCTTGTCAGTTTCAACACTTGTCAGTTCTCATTCACTGAGCCAAATGAGATGAAGAGACAATTGAGTGATATATATCCTAAGATCAAAATGATATATACCTCTCTTATCTTTTCAGTGATATAAACTTCGCACGGCTACTCCCAACGCGATGTATTTTTTTTTTAGAATTATTAATACTCGCACATATGTACTTAGATACTTTAAGATTGAGTTTGATTTTTTACTTTTTAAAGGGAACTCAGGTTATTGTGTCGGAAGTTTTTTAAATTTTTAATTTAATTTTTATGATCCTTCTTTTCTCCATTGACCCTGCCTCGGTCTTCAACATTCCCAGCACAGCTCTTGCAACCGTAGTGCCGCGTTTGCTAATTATGAAATGGAATGCATTAATGTTTCATATTAAAGTCACAAAATTAAATGCTGTACCTACTAGATGCTGACATTTGTTACAAAAGCCTAAAATATGTAATTCCAAAACAGCTGAGTTAAAATTATTACTTTTACTATGAAGCGTGAAGCTTGTTAGCATTTAGTTAAAAAAAGTAAAAAGATTTTAAGTTTCTGTAAAATTTTAGATGCATAAGTTTTCTATTCGGGTATATGTATAATGTATATTGAGGTTTTTTTTTTTTTAATTTTTAAGTTAAGCTTTGTTGTTTCAAAATTTGTTTTGCATAACTTAAAACCTATTTATTTTAGAGATTTCCAAATTCATAGAGATTTTCACATTCATTTTTTTGAATTCATATTAATATATATCTGTTATTGGCTTATTACTTAACGAATATGAGTGTAATTTGGCACAGAGATATAATCTGGTAATTCTGGAATAGCACAAGGTGTCTTTTCATCCCGAAAATATGTAGATTTCCCAAAAGATAGATTTGTTCTTGTTTTTCACAGAATATGAAATCAATATGATATTTCTAGCCGACTTCCAAAAAAGAAGGAGGTTCTAAATGCGATTGTATTTTTTTACGTATGTGACCTCGGAACTTTTGACTGGATGAACCGATTTCGATCATTTTTTTTATCGAAATACATTTAAATTTAATTGAGACCCGACATGGACTTTTTGAGCTTTATCTAATAATGCGTACTTGCTTGACTATTCTTTCGTCGACCTACGTTGTATTTATACCCTATAACTTATCACATGTATGATATTGATTTCAATAATTCTTATTTTAATCAAAAGCTGATGCTTGTCTTGTGGTCCCTTTTAAATTTGATCGAAATGTGATGACTACTTGTTGAGTAATGTTCGATAACGCGTATTTACGTGACTATTATTTGTTCGTATACCTATACCATGTTATATTACTTGTGATTGATGTCGGTTTTTTTTTCGAGCGAAAACAATTAAAAATAACAGTAGTTTAGCGGGTCAGAGAGTAAAAAACTTTTTATTCCGTAAAATGCAAATTTTATTTCGGTATTCCCTTTGAATTACAACGCAAAAAAAGTCGCATTTTATGGTCCGTTGATTTTGATCACATTTCGATCATCAAAATTTCTACTCAAACGAAGTTTTTGTCAACAAATAGTAGTCTACGAGTATATACGAGTAGAAGCAGTTGAGAAAATTAATTTGTTATTGAATTAAAACTTCTTTAAGGACGCTTGACTTGGGGAGGTGAATTCGTGACGAGAGTGTTACGAAAAGTCTGATCGGGAGAGGCAAACGGAGCAAGAGAGAAGTGCGAGCACACATTTTCTTTCTTTCTCCTATAGCTAGTTACGTTTCGTATAGGTATCTAAGACACAGTGCAGGTCTATTGTGCAGAAGTTTTACTTCAGTCGTGTGCTGTAATGCACACTCATTTTTTTTTTGTTATTTACTTTTTGTAACAAAGAATCACGAATATGTACGTCTATATTTCTTTCATAAATAAAATCGGTGTAGTTCCAAGTCGAAGGGAAGAAATGAGCTATTTTCGTCCGTGTTTATCTTTAATTAGTTTTATTGTGACTAAAATAACGCATAAGTATAAAGCTTTCGATCACGCGCTTACTACTGTTTATAAATAGAGTTAGTTATCTCTTGCCAGATGTTTTGGCGAATCCGGCACTTCACTACGCCACGCGAAAATGTCGCGTGCTTCGTTGCTTCGCGTTGTAATATTTTATTTTTGGGTGTAGACCTGCTAGAGTCAATCACTGTTTACACCGGTGTTTATACACACGTTTGAATTCTTTGAACCAAAATGATGCTATAAAACTGAAATAACAAATAAAACTAACATCATTACAATTTTTTTTAGGATTGTTTGAACTCGTTAAATCTGTTTTATCGACAAACAAATTAGGATTGTTTGGAAATTCTATTGTCAAACTAAAGCTTACTGTACGTTTTATTTGGTTAATTCTTTTATGTATGTATTATCTCAAACAATATTTCACTACTATTAAATATCACACATTATAGTATAAATACTATTTTTAAGCTTATTATTTTCATTGATAAGTTACCGAATTAGTTACGCAATTGGTTATTTTTACTTTTTTCTATGTATATTAAATAAAATGTATAATTTTTAAGTAGGTATAGTAGAACCTCGTTAAGTTAAACCCCAAGGGAAACATAAATTATTTTTATAGAGTTATTTATTTATCAAGGGTTTATGTTAGGGATGAGTTAATACAAATGTTGTTATAATTATGTACATAGTTCTTAAATAGCTGCCAAATGTGTCAGGAGGAATAGTAAAATAATAAAAAAGGTGAATGTTATTTTAAGTTATTGATTTATTTTTTACGTAAAAGTTTAACTAGATTTATTTTAAATGATAGTTTGTTGTAGAGTTGTTTTAAACGTATCTTTAAGTAACTGAGGGCCAATAAAAAAAATTAATTTAAGTTATAGAGGTGTGTATTTTAGGTAATAGAGGTTTTGCGCTTCGAAAGGAATTGAGACAGATTACTTTTTTAAATTATAGAGGTTTATATATTATCGAGATTCTACTGTATAAGTTAAAATAAATAACATTAAAAAACATTCATTTCTTGCGAATCAAATCCAAAAATTAAATTTAAGAGAATTCAATTATAAACATACATTTTTCACACATTTTTCTACTATATAATTATGATATTTAATAAAAGGAAATCATATTTTTAATAGTAAAAATAAATAGCTATATTAAATTATATATGTACGCTTCATGCTACGCTTCAGCCTGTAATATCCCACTGCTGGGCATAGTCCTCTTTCCCCATGTAGGAGAAGCTGCTCAAATGTGGGTTGGCAGATATATTCCATACTATGAGCAACGACCGCTATCAGGTGTACCTACATGATATCAACCGGGACTGACGGCTTTGCTCTCCGAGGCGTGCGGGAAGACTCACAAGGACTGCACAAACACCCAGACCAAGGCAAACATCTGTATGGCCAATACAAATGTTATTCATGTGCGGGGATCGAACCCGCAACCGCCAGCTCAACAGCCACAAACATTTTATTATTGTTTTTATACTTGTCAGATTTTATCATTTATTTTTATTATTCTACTCCGAAATGTCGCATCATGATGTTTTGGAGGGTAAAACTTTTCTGAATAAACAAGTAGGTATATAACTCAAATTAGTTTTGAAAATCAGATTTTATGTATAGATAAGGAAATACATATGTAAATGGAAATAAATATTTCCTGTTATTTACATTATTGTGCCATTTATAAAAAGCATTTTAAGCACATTGTTCGTGTGCTCAGTATCACTTCAAGAAATGTGCATGGCAATAATATGGAATAAGCAGTTTTGGTTTTTTGTACATAAATATTACATATTATGGACTATTCAAATGTTATTTTTTATTACTTTGATATTTTCGTAATTTTTACTAAAGCTTTTTATTACATCATAATTACTGTTACATTGCAATTATACTCAAAACTATCAAATTAAAAATATACAATTGTAATCAATTACACATATATGTAGTTAATAATAATCTATAGCAGCGGGCGGCAACCTTTTTACTGATCTAGAGATTTTGATCTAGAGATTGACTGATCTTTAAAGCTTGGCGAGCCAGCGTTCTTTCCTTGAGATCCTCGCGAACTGAACAATAAGTATTTTGTTAAATTCGACGCGGACGAAGTCGCTGGCACAGCTAGTTTATGCTTATATCTGCATACTTTTTTCAAAATTTATAATTTCAGACGCATTATAACATAAAACTTTATCATTAAATTTTATTATTGCTTAGGTTTTTAAATCATTAAATTTAAATTGTTTAAATCATTAATATTATTATAATTTTTTTTGTTATACAACATGCTATCGATTATCCCACGCGTGTACAAAGTGATATAATGGTTCACACGTTTATTTCGTACATTAATAATGACTTTGCTTTGTCCTCCAATTATTCAAAGTACTCACATAGTTTTTATAAATATTTAATATTCAAAAGGCTTTATTTTCCACTTTAATATAACATGCATCAATTTTATTGGAGTGTATAATAGAAATATACTAATAAACCAAGACTTTTTTATGTTAGAAAACATAAAAAAAAGTCTTCAATTACATCGACGAGTAAAAACGTCGCCTACGTTGTTACAAAAAAAAAAAAAACAAGTAAATACGCATTATTATTAGGTACTCAAAAAGTACTTGTCAGATATCGATTTAATTTAAACAGAAACTAATAACGAGCACCACCTTTTGATTAAAAAAGCATCATCGTAAATCTAACACATATATATATATATATATATATATATGTATGTATATATATGTTAGATAATTTGTTAAAACACGTTTTTTAACCGACTTCAAAATACTTTCCAGCAACCATAACCCCGTGACCACGGTGTAAAGTATCCGAAACGTCGAAGCATCTAAAAAGCTCAATAAACCGCGATTAAATATGAAAAAGTTGTTTATACAGGATGTGTCGTAAATCGTGGATAATCCGTTAACTGGGGGTAGCCCTGATATCGACCTCCAAGAAAATGTACTTTTTATGTCAGGGTTGCCAACACTGTGAAAATTGTGAATATTTTTGTGTTTTTTCAAAAAATTCCTACCGCGACTAGTAATTTGGTCATAATTTTTACAAATTAAGGTATTTTAATGTAATTTTTATTTTATTTTACTTGGGAATACTTGTACTATCTAACGAAATTACTATTTCAGTCATAATTTATTCTAAACTTATGAAAATTAGCGTTAGAAGTTTTTTTTATTTTTATTCGTAACTTTTTGTCAATATTTAACCATTGATAGTGAAAAAAAAATGTATGGCACTAGAATTGCCTAGTATTTAAAAAGAATGCTTAGTTTGTGTAGTTTCTAAAAAGATATAACAATTAGTGCTTGACAAGCAAAATTATTTTGTAGGAGCGAAAGTACTTATCACGGTCGGTAAGTTCGTTTTGTATCATTAGCATTTGTGTCACTTAAATGTTAGGATAAAGATAAAAAACAAAGATTTTTTTAGTAGAAATGCATTTATTACATCAAACTAAATGTTCAAAATGTCCTCCATTGGCAGCAATGCAGGTTCGGCATCGCCTTATAAAAGATCTTTTGATACGGCGTGCATAGCCTGATACTTCAATTTCACGAGTGGCTAATTGCACACATGTGCGCAATTCTTCGATTGTCGACACTGCTTTAGTATAAACTTTATCTTTAATGCATCCCCCAATAAAAAAAGTCCAGTGGGTTCAGGTCAGGCGATCCTGGTGGCCATAAAATTAGACCCAAGCGCCCAAACCTAGGTGGATTGGGCTCTGGGTATGTGTCGTTTAAATATTCCCGCACCCGAACAGCAAAACGCGCGGGACACCCGTCATTTTGCAGCCTCATTCCTTCTCTTGTCTCCAGTGATAAATTTTGCAGCAACTCAGGTAAATTATTTTGTAAAAAATTTAAATAGATTTCAGCTTTTAATGTAGCTGGCAACTCATATGGGCCTATTATTTTCACTGCTGCATTTATCACTGGTGATAAATGCAGCAGTGAAAATAGTGAGCATTCTTTTTAAATACTGGGCAATTCTAGTGCCATACATTTTTTTTTCACAATCAATGGTTAAATATTGACAAAAAGTTACGAATAAAAATAAAAAAAACTTCTAACGCTAATTTTCATAAGTTTAGAATAAATTATGCCTAAAATAGTAATTTCGTTAGATAGTACAAGTATTCTCGAGTAAAATAAAATAAAAATTACAATAAAATACCTTAATTTGTAAAAATTATGACCAAATTACTAGTCACGGTAGGAATTTTTTGAAAAAACACAATAATATTCACAATTTTCACAGTGTTGGCAACCCTGAAATAAAAAGTACATTTTCTTGGAGGTCGACATCAGGGCTACCCCCAGTTAACGGATTATCCACGATTTACGACACACCCTGTATATAAATACTATATATTTATTGTATATACAGTCGAATTGTCCACCTCCTACTTTCTTGAAGTAGGTTAAAAGTGTTTTAACGAACATACAAAATATTGTAAACAAGAACTTTATTAGACTTTCTATAAATATCTTTTCTCTTATTGAAATAATTAACGATATTAGGTATAGGTACCTACTGTACTAATCACTTATAAAATAAACAAATGAAAAATAAGGCCTCAAGGCGCGAGAACTTTTGTACCGCGAGGCTGTAGGTGGTGGCCCATACAGCTCACGCTTTACGCCGCCTTTGTGTGTGTATATAATATAAATATAATAAATATTAATTTATAATAACTATAAACGGCATAATTTATCTACCAACTTTTAATTTAATATATTAACGCACCACGCACGCACGCAAATTATATTCTTTTATTTTTTTGGTATATTTTATATATTTTTTTCGCTGTTATATTAGCAAAATTGCCAAATGAAACCATAACATTTTATTTGATGTGCGGAGTGGGGGGTGTTAGGTTTTATTTTCGTTACGGAATTTCTTGATTCGGTCGCCGCGCTCAAAGTCCGCGATAAAAGCTATGCAATAGCTTAATATTTTCAACTACTAACTAACCGTTTAGATGTGTCCTTGTGTGATAATAGCTTAAATTAAATTTTTTTTTTAGTATACTTAAACAAAAAAAATGTTTATAACTACCCTCCTTACAAGCAACGGATAATAACGAAATTATATAATTTATGTGCTATCATTATTGTATATATATGTGTATAATAATTGTGCATCTTCTTAAAAATGCACGACACAATATAACGCGGGTTCTTGTAGCAGCGTGGGGCGACACCGACACGGTAGCGTTTCTATTTCGACGACCGACGTTTGTGTCGCGCTTCGTGATGCGAGACGGAACAGCGGCGCACACGCTGGCTCTGAAAGGCCCCCTTTAGTTTAGTCAGCGCGTATGTTCTCCCAACCTAACACGTTCCGGGCAATATCAATGCTAACACTACACTCAAATATCTTGAAAACTAGTGAATAGTGAAGTGTTATTGAAACGAAAACGTGAATTAACAAAAGTTGTGACTCACGCGTGTGATGTGTACTCTAAAGTCAATGTATAAATAGGTGGATATATGATTATCCTTTTTATATTTTAAACCTCTTTATATTATGTTCAAATAAATTATTATTTAGAGATAAATACAATAAGTAACTACAAAAGAGTACCTATATTATACATGCTTTCAAATGAACCAAAAATAATACCTACATTGTTAAAATCCATATTATTGTTGTGGGTTATATTCTATTTAAATACATTATTACACTTTGAAGGTCACGCCATCCATGTTGACTCAGCCAATGTCAATTCCGTGAGTCCGAATAATGATTATTTGTAAGTTTTTTTTACTATTAATATTAATTTGTTATTACAATCAGATGTTACATAAGCTGATTTATTATTATTATATATAAGCTGATTTATTATTTGGTTCACTGAAATAAGTTAATTTAAATTGTAATCACGCTTGAATTTAATCAAATAATACGTTGTGAATGTACATACTAAGTTCAATGAAATATAATACATATTATTAATTTAAATCTAATAAGCACGTAATATATATTAAAATAAACTATTTAAAAAACACTGTGATCGATCGGTCTTTAGACTATGAGCTTAATAATAATAAAGTACTTGAACCAATTGGCTTATTTATTTGATAATATAGGTGATATCATTGTATTATAGATGCATTAATGAACAATCGTGTGTTCGGGGCCTCGGTTCGCCGCTAATGTGTGCGTGAGATACCACAGTGTTTGTTTTGTGATAATAATGACGGGAGTCTGCGCGCGCACACCGGCCTCATATAAAAAAGCCGGCCACGTGCTTTTTGTCGCGGCTCACGACTGTTAGACAATTAAAACTTCATTCGTGTGACAAAGTGACGGTTACGTCTTTGAGAAAACTGCGTCACAATACATTGTGGTTAGTGTGTGTGTCGACTAGAATATACCGAAGGATACCTCGGTACTGGCGCATCGATATGTTGTTGCATTGCAGCGGTGAGAGGAGAGGGCCTGTACAACGGAGGCACTCAGATCTTTTAGAAGTTCTATGCTCGCCTGGAGCACGGGCCGTGGCGGTGCGGGCAGCTCGCGATGCCCTGTCTTGCCGGTGCCACTCGAAGAATATTCCAACGAAGATGACAACGAACACGACCCCCAAGGCGCGCTGCTCGCGGGCGCCGTCGCTCGTGCTCGGAGACGACACGCCATAAAAGTCAAGAGAAAATCTAAGATAGCCTTCAGAGCGTTAAGGTCGGTTTTCATGCATCACATGATTTTCCATTAAAATTTCACTTATAATAATTATGTAAAATAAATTAAGCGACATGGGTTGTCAATTATATTACTAAGCGATGAATAGATATTCCAAGTAGGTAGTCTTAGCTCATAAAGATGATCGAAAGTTATTGTTAGACAATTTGGGTCAATCAATGAATAGCCGGTCACCGGTGTATCGTCTACATTTACCTATTAACGAGGTATTGCAAATACGAGGATGCTTCCATTATCAAATTTTATGAATACAAAAAGAAAAACAAATACCTACTTAATATTGTTATCTTTATGTAAAGGTAAATAGATAAAATTATATAAAGTAGACCCGGGAGTAAAACTATCGGTTTAGTTGATATTTACGAGTCATAGAATGATGATTTGTAACCTAACCTCAATAAACACTGTTGTCTAAAAATAATTACATATATAAAAGAATAAAAGAACTTTTCAGTATTATAAAATGTGAAAAAAGTGAAAAAAGTCATAAATATTAATATGAAGGTGTAAAAATCATTAGCATGATACGCACAAACTACAGGCACAGATTAGTAAATAGTAGGTACTCAACAGGAACAATTTAACACCAAATTCCTACTATAACAGTCACAGCATAGTTTTATAGATCTGGTAATCTATTATATTTCATATGTGAACGACATTTAAACAATATGCAGCAAGTTGTCCCGGCACGACAGAAGAATGGCATCTGATACGCCAGTTAGCATTCCTGACACGTACCGCAACAGGTTGACCGTACAACACTTCGCAGACTGTATATCCGATTGTGTTTGATTATATTATAACTTAAAATTCAAATTGAGTTTGCTATCAAACGAAAAAAAAACGACTTCAATTACGCCTATAAATAAATAATAAACGAAACAACAAATAATAGACGAAAAAATAGTCAAGTATTTATTATACGCATTAACTCAAAAAGTACTGGTCAGATATCGATCAAAATATGACAAGCAACAGTTCCCACTTTAAAAAAAGAATCATCAACGGTAGATACCTACACCGAGAAAATAGCTATGAGGTACTCACACATTAAAAAATACACTTGAATTAAGAAACACCTTTTTTAAGTCTGTTAAAAATAGCACAAAAATATAATGCATACAATAAATTTTTTAAATTATTATAATTTATACCCTTGGTTTGATCACTTTGACTGCATTTTCTCTGGTCCCATAGGTTTTATTTATACTTTTATTTTAATATTATAAAAATAAATCTCATGACAATAACTTACGAGCTTATGGTCTATTTTACTAAATTACTAGAAATTTAAAAATGTTTTGAATTTGTAGTTAGATATAAAGCTATATACCTATATCCCTATTGCACTAGTAATACTAATTTTAATAAAGAAGTATAGAATAGAAAGCGTAAATATATGGAATTTTTGTAGAATTTCACAAGAAAGAGTTCAGTTTAATGTAACAGAAAGTTTTATTAGATCACATACTTTGTTAAATAATGTATTACCACTTTGGGAACAAACATTCAAGTGAAAAGACGACGTCACCGAAGAAATACGAGTACATTATTATATTAGGTGGAGTCGACCACAAGCTCATAATAGTGTAGAAGAGGAAAGGAAAGAAAAATGTGAGAAAATGCTTAGAATAATACATGCAATCAAAAAACTGCAATTAAAAAAATTGCGTGCGTACAAAGTACACATATCAGAAGTGACACTTCTTTGGCAAACTAATTTAAAAAAAAAACAAACTAATAAAACAAAAACAAAAGTCAACGTCATGCGGTGTTCCCAGGCGGTCACCCATCCAAGTATTGACCGTCCCTGACGCTGCCGCGTTACCGGTCGCTCAAATTTTACCCCTCATGTGCCTAAAGAAGTTTCACTTCAAAAACCTTTATAAGCAAAACTGCGAATTATCTATACTAATATAATAAAGCTGAAGAGTTTGTTTGTTTGTTTGTTTGTTTGAACGCGCTAATCTCAGGATCTACTGGTCCGATTTGAAAAATTCTTTCAGCGTTAGATAGCCCATTTATCGAGGAAGGCTATTTATAGGCTATATATCATCACGCTAAGACCAATAGGAGCGTAGTCCACGCCGACGAAGTCGCGCGCAGAAGCTAGTATAATATATATGTATATGTAGTTGAATTTTGTCATTTCTTAACGTTTAAAATGTGTAAAAATATGCAAAAAAAAGTGTCTGTGACTGACACACAGTTTCGATACGCGACTGGTATTTTCTCCTTAAGAACGATTACCATTATTACTAAAATAAAACGGGATAGTTACCTTCACAGATTACAGAAAGAAGATTCTTTTTTCTGTAATCTGTGGTTACCATGTTTTTTATTTTCATTTTGCGGAGCTCGATATTTCGACATTATCTACGAATGTCTTGTTCACGAGACTCAAGTAATAATAAAACCGTTTAAAAATAACCATATTAATTTATAGTATATTTCATTACAAGTGTGGAAAGGCTGTCATTGCAAAGAGTTCCGACAAATGTCTACCCGAGCCGAGGCGCAGCCGAAGGCGAGGGTTGACAGTCGGAACAAGTTGCAATGACGGTTCCGTACGTGTACTGAACGACTATTTTTAATGCAGTTGCGAAAAAATGAAGCAATTTAATAAAATAATAAAAACACAATAAACTTAACTAACTTTACATTTTCTGAAAAACTATATATTTGCTTTTTTCTTTTCTCTCCACGCAATAAATTCGTCGTACTATGTAGATAGGTAGCGACTTTTTGACTTTTCCGGTAAAATGTTCTCCGAAGCATTTTGTGCAATTATACTGAGTTCCGGTGATGTTAATTCAAAAAAACTAGGGTCGAAATTACTCATTTTGTGCAACAAACAACTAAACTCCAAAATAAATTTCTGAAAATGGCGCCAACCGTAGAATATAAGCAGAGTTTTATTTTCTTCACCCATTCTGGTAGGCAAAGGAAACTCTGCCCATACAGCCAAGTCTTCAGTAGAAGTTTTTTATTGATATGAAATGAAAATGAAATTTAATTAGATGAAATGAAATGAAACCAACCAAACTCATTCAATCAAATCATTAAATCTGATATTGAAATAAATTAGTAGCTTCTTTTTAGAAATATACGTATTTGCATGAATCATAAAAACTTCTATGATTTTTTTTTGGTAAAAACTTCATGGTTGGTTTTTCTTTTTAATAGACATTATTTTGACAGTTGGGAAAGAGAACGCATAGCTTAAAAAAAGCACGAGTATGTAATATAGTCCACGAGTATGTAATATAGCCCACATCCCGAACGCTATACGTCCCTGCAATACGCCACTTTTTGAGCAACTGTATTAAAAAAATCTTATAAAGATTACCATGATGTTTAAAAATTGAAATATATTATCTATCAATCTATTACACGAGTAAAATTATTATTAGGTAATTAAAAAAATATATATTAAAATAGGTATAAATTGATTCTTGTTATTTTTATCGCCATAGCAAATTCTGGTATAGGTACTATTATACTAACACACCAACAGCTAAAACAGCTGTAAAACATCACTCTATCAACAGCGTCAGCGTTAAGTAAGTTTCACTATTTTTCAACAATCACAAAACCAAACTTTCTGTAAGTACTCAACCGTATCGAGAACTAATTACTTCCAAGTATTAATTGTTCCGAAATTTATTGAGAACATAAGCGATATTAAATGCGGTAGACATTGATTACGAGAGTGAAGCTAAAGTGAACTTTAATCAGTATGAATAGCGTCGGTCCCCTGGAACGTCATTCAGCGTTATTGGAAATTAAATTGTAGGTACTCCAATCCAAGTACGCACATGTAGTGTTGAGCCGTAGGCTACGGTCATACAAGTTTAATATATTAAATCAATAATACTCATATATATATATTGATCATGAAAATCGGTATACTCAGTGAAAAGTTATGAGGTATAATACAACGTGAATAGGTCGACGAAAAATTAGTCAAGTAAATACGAATTATTAGATATAACTCGAAATGATCGAATGATTAGATCACAATGAAATTGAAATGGGACCACATGACACGCATCACCTTTCGATTAAAAAAAAAATCAACGAAATCGATCGACCCAATCAAAAGTTCTGAGGTACAATACATACATAAAAAATAAAATCGAATTGAGAACCTTCTCCTTTCTTGGAAGTTGGTTAAAGAAGGTATGTTCCATATTTAACATTAATTTGTTTATTGCTTATAGCGCTTGTTTAGCTAGCGGTTACGGTTAAATTAAAGTTAGAAGACAATTACAATTAAATCAGAGTTAAATATTATAATCCAAAATGACCGATTGGGTTGCTAAAGTCAGCCTTCAGTCATTAGTATTTAGTCATTAGTCTTGCCAAGCGTTATATTTCCTGTGAATATTGTTATTAAAAAAAAGTATCGTCAAATATAGGTATATTCAAGTATAGGTAGGTAGGTATATATAAATAAAATTGAAACCAGTCGTTGTATGCATAGCATGAGGAATGTTTATGAAAAAAATATTATAATGATATAGTAGTCTCTATTAGAGCAGTAGAGCCAACACAATTATTTGTGGAAAAGTTGTGTCTACCTATATGACGCGAAGCCTGCTGCACGGAATAGAATGCGATTTTCACAGCTGTAATCCTAGAATTATAACTTCTATGTGGGATCAATTTGATTAAAATCTAGAAGCAGAATTATTATTGTATGAGTTGTACACGCTCTGGTGTAGAGGTGCGTGAAGGTGCCTAAACACAGGCAGTCGCAGACTTGATTCCCGCTCGGAGTGGATATTTGTATTTGTACATATATTTCATTCCGGTCTTGGTGTCTGTTCTTATGAGTTTTCCTATCGTGCCTCAGAGAGCACGTAAAGCATAGAGTTCTAGTTGTTATCATAGACAGCTAACCTAACCCTTAATTTTTTGTAAAACGTAGTGGATCAAGCTCCGACCCTTCTCTTACATGGATCAAGAGGCCTATCAGCTGTGTTGACGTTGAACAATGTAAAACTGTATGAATAAAGTTTTAAGGTGTTTATTTAGATATCAGAAATATTTTGTATTAATATAAGTTTAAAGTGTTTAATAAAAGGGATTTTATTGAATAAAATTCGTAAGGAATCTTATCTATATTTAATGACATCAACAATGTCGTAGCTTGGCAATACTCTACGTCTCAAGTAAACAAGCTATTCACTTTATAAGATGCCATTATATTGGCTGTTTTTATATATACATGATCCATTGCATACTTACTTAATAGCAAGTACTTACTTATTTATTATCTTCAATACATATTATAAAACAAAGTCGCTTCCTGCTGTCTATCTGTCCCTATGTATGCTCAGATCTTTAAAACACCGCAACGGATTTTGATGCGGTTTTTTTTTAATAGATGGAGTGATTCATAAGGAAGGTTTATACGTATAATACATGCATAATAATATAGTAGAGGAACAGTGATAGGTTTAGCAACCGTGCGAAGCCGGGGCGGGTCGCTAGTGAACATATAATATGATAAGAATCATTCATAAGATGAACTATTAAAGTATAATAGTTTATTCTATTAGAGTATGCTCTTCCAGGCAAACTGGTCTAGATGTGATAACCGATGATGATTAAAAACTTTACGTTCAGTAATATAGTTACAAATCATAATTATGTTAGTAATGACCAAAGTTAAGTTAAAATGAACGTCTATTCTAGCTCATCTACTTTTACCGACACATATAGTACTCAGTTGCGTTTTAATGCTAATGTTTAGTACATACATGAGTTTTACGATTTGACTCACTTTATGATACTGTAAGACTGTTAAATGTATAGATTCCCATCCCATGGATACGCATTTCGCCTCCCACTTGACTTATCTAAGATAGTCGTTTGACCTGATTTGGCAATGTGACGATTTTTATGATTAATAAAATTTTATGGGTATACTTTTTTCCATACATGACGTCAATGACCGAGAACGATCTTTATACGTATGTAGGTACATACATTGTTATAGCTCAAGCAATTTGTCAACTTTTGTTAAGCTTTTTTTATATTTCTATTTTAAGGTTTTTTTTTATTTATTTTAAAAATCAATGTAATTGACCAACTGACAATTAATTCAAAAGACATACGTATAGGTCGTACCCTTTTTTATTTATTATAATAGTTTAGGTATAATTCGTGTTGCTAAAAATTTAATTTATTTACATTTTACATAATTATATCGCCTTGCAAAAATATGTATCCGTAGTATACAGGTATAGTCAATAGTGAATTCTTATGAGTAGGTATACAAAAAAGGAATAGTAGAAATAAAATTGTGTTTGCTTGCAAACGAAAAAAAAACGGCTTTTATTACATCGACTAGTAATACAACGTAGATAGAAAAAAAAATAGTCAAGTGAATACGCGTTATTAAATTGAATTGAATTATTTTATATGAAATGAAGGGTGAAGCCGTGTAGTTTTTCAATTTCTCTAGTTTATCTCTATTTCTCGGCTTCAATATTTGTCACCTACAATAGTGATAGAGATACCACAGAGTGTAAGCAAATGACCACTACAATTTCCTCTACAATTTTTTTTCAATTTGTACATACATTACATTAAGGATAAACAGCTCCGTACAATTATTAAGATAAATATATACCAAATCGGAAGTGAGTAAATTAAACCGACTTATAATAATACCTAATTTAATTTACATTAGAGCATTAATTTTAATTAAAGAAGTTTAAATTGTTTTTTTTTTGCTCTTTGTTTCTTTTTAGGGTTCCGTACCTCAAAAGGAAGAAACGGAAATCTTATAGGATCACTTTGTTGTACGTCTGTCTGTCAAGACCCTTTTTCTGTGTGACGCGTGGAGGTATCAACCTGAAATTTATGCCAAATTACTAAAATTATTCGAAAACGGGATATTTACCATGTTTATTATTTTCGCTTTGCGGAGCTCGATATTTCGACATTGACTGTGAATGTCTTGATCTCGTGATAATTTTCGTAATAGGAGTAACCACGTTATTCTAAAATCTTCATGCCAAATGTTCAGGTCTACTGTCCCTTAGAGTTGTAAAAAATCAAACTTCCAAGCCAATGCAATCAAAAGATACAGCCTTTTAGGCTGCAAATTTTCGACACTCGCAAGGGAATGAAAATCTACAGATTACCTACTTCCCGTGAACTCAGAATCTTCAAATTTGGTATGAAGCAACGTTCTATAGCACAGATAAAGGAAAATTTGCGAAAAGCATAAATTTTTAGTTACATCGTATAATAAAAAAATATTTTTAATAATTTTGTTTGAACGGAACTCTCAGTGCGCGAGTCCGGCTTGCACTTGGCCGGTTTTTCTTATTTATCTGACTGAAACTTACAAATTATTATATATTATAGATAATAATCTTTAATTAAGAATAACGAAATCAATAAAAAAATCAATATAATCAGTAAGTTAATATAGAATCAATTTTTAATACTTAATATCAATAAAAAGAACGATTGCAATCAGACAACCCCATATACAATTATGCAAGGTTGAATCGGTTAAGCTTTATAAATTCACGAGATCTCCGAGCGAGATATTGGAATATTAAATAATAATATAGGGAATATTTTTTTAATGTATTTTTATTAAATTTTGACGTTTAGGGTACCTAAATTAAATAAAAAATACGTTATTGGAGCTATGTGCGTGATGGAAATTATACTTCATTTAGTAAACAAAACATATTATCTACTAGCATAACGTTTCTATGCATGACGATGTAGGTTTTGTCTAATTTCAGAAACAAAATTAATTGACGAAAATTATGATTCAATGAAACTAAAATTAAATTTATTGCCTTATAAAGAGTTAAGTCAATTATGAGCAACAATGGTCTCTGTTGTTGTTACTCTTAGATTCATAAAAAAAATTTAACTCATGCGTTGTATAATATTATCTACGTGTAACAATTTCTTTATGTTTACAACATATACAGTTCCTTTTATTTAAACTCCTAAGCTCCTAAAGTTGATCTTTTCAATTTGGTTACTAATAAAACATCTTTAAATAGTTGCCCGACTTTCTTAAATAAAGTTCAAACTTCACAAGATACCATCATTACAATTTTCTCTTCAAAGGGATCTGAAGGGTATTGTTACTAAACAAAGTAACTGGCAGTGAAGAACCATCTTACTATATCCTACGCAATATAGACACAACTTAATAAATTAATTAACGCTTCACACTAAACAGAGCGAAATAGGATTTCAATTCTGTATCGGGAGTCAGGAAACATACAACTCAATCACAAACGCTCAGACTACGACAAATGTTTATATGGCTTATGTTTGTTATGTGCAGGGATCAAACACGTAACCGTTAGCGCATTAGTCAGTTGCTTTGACAACTGTTCCTCCATGTCGACAATCAAGCAAAAACATTTTTTATGTAAGTTTTACAAAAATAAAAAATAAAATACGGTTTACAATACAAGTATTACAGTCCAAAATTTTCATAATCATACATTTATTCAATGTTCGTAACTTCTTAATGTTACCTTTTTTATATATTCAAGTAATTGTTCTGTTTGATCTGCTTAGTACGGTTACTCTATTGCAATACGTGTTTCTTTAAAAAGAAAACTGAATATACTGTTTAATAACAGTGATGATAAAATTGAAGTTATTAAATATTTTTCTGAGCTACGTTAGTTATGCCGCGCTTGCACGTCTAATAACATTAAAGTTGCGTTTTCCGCTAGATTTATTTTCTTGTAGGAGAAACGTTCCTACATTTATTAAAATAATGATAATAATGATATTTTTAAAGCCCAGTGGAAATTTTTTCAATTGCAAAAATAACAGTGTGCTTATAAAACTGAATGAGAATTCGTTACGCAGTTAAACTGATAAAGTAAACATAATTAGGCTTAACGCCAATCTAAGTCAAGTAATAATAAGTAATTCTATTATAATAAATGTTTTTAATTCCTTGTAAATTATTTTATCATTTCAGTTGATATGGATAACCAATAAATGAACCCCTAATATGTAATATTATAATACTGATAGTATACACCTATAGAGCATAAATTATTTATTTTTCATCATGTACTAATTTAAAATATGATAACATAATTAATAACATTTAGGTCGATATTGAAAACAAATTCGTTGCGGTTCTAAAATAGACAAATGATTTAAATGGATTTTTGGGTTAAATGAAAAGGTTTTACTTATACTGTAACGTATCCTTTGCCCGTCAGCGAATTTTACCGGCTTTTACAGTTACTGATCAATATAATAATATATTCTAGTAAAAAAATGACAAAAAATAAATTTGAGGAAAAAGTGATATAAGCATTAAATTTGCAATATTTAATGTAACGTTTAAGAAATACCGTAAAATAAATTCAGAAGTAGGACAACAGAATGGAAATCAAATAAGTGGTTTCAAATATTAATGCGATTTTACGATTGACGGGAACAGAATATTCCGCTTCGTAATCATTGTAGGTCCTCTTAAGAATTTTGTATACCTAATTTGTACGTGATCCTGAGAATTTAAACATCATTAATCTATACAAATAACGATTGAAGCAGTAAAAAATAAGTAAGCAGTAAAAATTATTAAAAATCTAGTTTTAATTAATAAAGAAAACTCTAATATGTCAATTTCCTGGTCGTGTGGGGTTTATAATATTTAATTTAAAAAAAAGCGTTTATTTCTATGGTTGCGTTTCCGACTTGGTATTTATATTTAATACGAGCTTCTGCGCGCGACTTCGTCGGCGTGGACTCCGCTCCTATTGGTCTTAGCGTGATGATAGATAGCCTATAGCCTTCCTCGATAAATGGGCTATCTAACACTGAAAGAATTTTTCAAATCGGCCCAGTAGTTCCAGAGATTACCGCGTTCAAACAAACAAACAAACAAACAAACAAACAAACAAACAAACTCTTCAGCTTTATATATTAGTATAGACTAGCTGCTGTGCCCGCGACTTCGTCCGCGTGGAATTTAACAAAAAAGTTATTGTTCAGTTCGCAGTTATAAAAAAAAAATCTAAATCAAAAGAAGCCTAAGTTACTCCTTATTATATCAGCTATCTGCCAGTGAAAGTCCCGTCAAAATCGGTTCAGCCGTTTCAGAGATTAGTCGGAACAAACAGACAGACAGACAAAAATTGTAAAAAATGTTATTTGGGTATAATTATGTTCCGTGTATAGATCCATATGCATTTAGTAAAACGTGGTAATTTTAATATTAAAAACAGACACTCCCATTTTATTTATTAGTATAGATATAGATAAGATGTTTTGAAAGTATAAACTGCGGCTTTGATCACTTTTAGAATATTATTAAAAATCTATTTTCAATTAATAAAGGATACTTCAATGTATGAATTGTCTGGTCACGTCAAAGCACGTACCGGGGCACGCCTTCATAGAAAAATGAGCATTGTCATTTATTATGAAAATGTGATTAACCCTGAACATAAAGAGTGCATTAAAAGAACGATTACAAATTACCATAAAAATAATATATCACTACAGTAAATACATTCTCATTGATCCATTTTTATTTGATGGCTTTATATGTACTCAGTAGCATGTTTCCGTGCTGGACAATTACTTGCACTTGCACGTTAGTGAATATTGCGTTCTAATAAAATAATATAGCCGAAGCCACACTATGTAGTTACTATAATAAAAGCGATCGTATTAAAAATACTTATTAATAAGTTATATCAGTGTAATTTTTAAAGCTTTTATTTAACTTGCAATGTATGTATGTAACTATGTACATAATATATTTGTTAGGGTGGAACTTGCAACTTACAAGAACTTTGAAGCATATATCTTCAACCGGTTGAGCTGAAGTTTATCTGTGTAGATAAACAAGGAAACTAAATAACTTCACATAATTGATTCACTTAAATTTTTAAAATTTTCAAATCAAGTAAATACGAGTGCTTACTTATGTAAATCTCGCGACAAGCTTTTACGAGTATCTATACTAATATATATTATAAACCTGAAAAGTTTGTTTGTTTAAACGTACTAATCTTAGGAACTGCTGGTACGAATTGAAAAATTTATTGAGTGTCGAGTAATCCATGTACCGAGGAAAGCTATATAACATCACCCTACGACCAATAGGAGCTGAGCGTTCATGAGAAATGTTACGAAAACGGGTAAAATGTGTTTTTGAGAGCTTTTGTTGCATACGCTGAAAAAAACGGTAAAATATACCCAACAACTATGTATTACGGAACTAACTGTCATTAAAAGTTCTAAGAAATAGTCCGCGACACCGTAGGTATGTCTGAGGTAGGGCACAGTAGGAAATATCCTGCTCAAAATCTTGAGCAACCCGACTGATTAAGTACCTCGACCTCACAGAAGATCACAGCTAAATGATACTGCTTTCAAGCAGTGTTGTGTTCCTGTCGTGAGTAAGGTGACCAGAGCTTCTGAGAGGAATTGCAGGCATCTATAAGCTACAGCCTACAGTAAGTTAAGGCTGCTTATAACACTGGGTACATTACTTAAGTTTGTAATGTACCTAATGTTAAGATATAAATTTTTATTTTTTATTGTTTGATTTTTGCTGCCTTAACTTTTTGTTATTATTGTTTAGTTTTTTTTTGTAAATGATTTTTTTTGACTCGTTATTACACCTTATGGCGAAATAAATGATTTTGAACTTTGAATTTTGAATTTGAATCGCTTACCTTCAGGTGAGCCGTACGCTTGTTTGCCGACCTAGTTGTATAAAAAGAAATCCTTATCCAAATAATCTATACATTGATACGTGAAGTATAAATTTTGTACTCCTTTTTATGAAAACTGCGCGGACGGAGGAGTATGAAATTTCGCACACTTATAGTTTATATAGAGAAAAAATTACACACACTACCACGTATTTAACACACACACGCATATATAGGTACTATTTTGTTTATTATTACCGAAGTATAGTCTTTGACAATAGAACCTTAATAATGTTCAAACTTATAATATGAATTAATTATGATCGAATTTCGACCACTGGGCGAACACTAGTCCAAATAAATACGGTATTCGTCACAATCATATTAATAAATGTTTTCCAACATCGTTGTCATTGACATCGTATCATTTCAATGAATATATTAGAAGATGTAGTTTTTAAAATAACTCTGCAACGAATTAATGATAAAAAATTAGACATTACACGCACATGCATGTTACATTTTATTGCATTAGTAGTAGCCAGGCCAGTGACATAGTAGACATATGAATAATGAATCATTGGGAATGAAAAATACTTCATCAACAAGGCAATCTTATCAAGATTAATTTTGTCTTTTATTGCATTTAATTAGGACGCATCATTTAGGAGATAATGTCAAACCACATGAAACGACGCCGCCGCAGGTGTTAATCACCCGAGTTACACAGTAATAGTCCAAAATGAAGGTGAAACCGCGGGGGACAGCTAGTATCATATAAATTGTGTAATTCTAATTACGTTGTATATTGATAGCAAGAGTTTCAAAGCAAAAGTTTATTTAGGTAATTCTTTTTAGCATAATATTTAAATAAAAGCTTGTTTTTTTTAAATTCAATCGCAACAATATTTTTTTAATTCGAAGTTTTGTAGTTCCTGAGTATAGCACGTTCAAACAAAAAAGAAACCCAAAGGGTAAAAACGGGACCCTATTTCTAAGACTTCGCTGTCTGTCCGTCCGTCTGTCACCAGGTTGTATTATATCTCAAGAACCGCGATAGCTAGACAGTTGAAATTTTCACAAATTATGTATTTCTGTTGCCGCTATAACAACAAATACTAAAAACAATAATAAAATAAATATTTAAGGGAGGCTCCCATACAACAAACGCATTTTTTTGCCTATTTTGCTCGATATCAATAATGGCAACAGGTAGGCACTTGAAATATTCACAAAATACTCAGTTGTATTTTTACTTTGAAATAAATATTTAGACAAAATAAAATAAATATTTAGACAAAATAAAATAAATATTTAGACAAAAAAATTGTCTAAATATTTTACCTAGTCAATGGTACGGAACCCTTCGTGCGCGAGTCCGACTCGCACTTGGCCGATTTTTATTAAGTATTTGCAATAATTATTTGCTTAAAAAGCCTAAAAACAGTGTTTTTGTTTATTTTATTATTTGTGAACGTTTTTTACCTCGATTTGTAGAGTATAGAGTAGGAGTATCAATCTACATTTTACAGACAGGACAGTGTGATAAAAAAGTCATCGGAAATTGATTTTTTATTCTTTCATTCTAATCTTTGCCTGCATGGTGATCGAACAATAGCTATTGTACTTCGCAAATTAAGTGGTTGTTCTACGTATTCTTGTCAACCTTATGCGGATGAGAGAAAAAATATAAAGTACCATTAGTGACGTCACTATGGGTTTACGCAAACATGTCGATATGACATAAATTATATATTGTAGATATATATGTATATATATATATATGTACATATATATCTACAATATATAATTTATGTCATATCGACATGTTTGCGTAAACCCATAGTGACGTGTGACGCTGCTATTCTGTGTGTGTTTGTCGGACAACACTATAGTGCTCTGTAACTCGACTGTTTAATTGTGTGTAAAGATACTTTATTCTCATCGTGATAAGATGTACGATGCTTTTTATGGATTTCTGATTGACTTCTATTTGAAGTGACGGATCGACTTAGAAGAGATAAAACACTCGTTTCTCTCCGTTATTAATAAAATTTTATATCTTCACAGACTTCGCGTTCCACTTTATTTTCATTTTTGTCATATCTTTTTAATTAAATAAATTCTTTTCTTCTTCATAATAAATGTTTCGCCCTCTATTCTGTCCGTATTCAAACTAAAATTTTGAGCATATTAATTAATTCGATTTGAGAACATATTATATATTATAATCTATTGTATATTCGTTTAAGAATATTACTCCATTAACTAAAAAGGTATATTATATAAAAAAACGTCGTGGGCTCATGGGCATAAATAATAAATACAATAAAAGTTTTAAAATTGCTTGTAAACATAATTTTTACGAATTATAATGCAATAGGTAGGGATCCCTAGAACATTTTTTTAACCTGATCAGTATCAAGCTAATTTTCCATGAGTAGCTTCATTTTGATGAGACGAACAAAAAGTTCCTCTTCGAAAACTCTCGATTGTGGTAGATAATAGAGTTAGCAGGAGGTAGAGCAGCAGTGAGCTTAGGACCGAGATAACGTACCACGCAATTTGTAGGACAATGTTACTATTAAATTATATAAATATTAACTAAATAAAAAAAAATCAGAAAAAAATCAATTTTTCAAAAATTATTACTAACCAGCTGATTTTTTTTTCTTTTAGTGACTTAATATTTATATAATTTGATGGTAATATTATTGTCCTCCAAATTGCGTGGTACGTTATCTCGGTCCTAAGTTCACAGCTGCTCTACCTCCTGCTAACTCTATTATCTACCACAATCGAGAGTTTTCGAAGAGGAACTTGAGAAGTTATTACCAGCTAATAAAAATAATTAATAAGAACATGTGGATTTTTTCATCTCTTTTCAAATAAACATAAATTTGGAAACGGGGTGAACAAAATATTTATTTTTGGAATGAGATTGTACCTGATGTACTTGATCGTACCGCTGAGGTTGCTAATAACAACATGCGACCTCCATTATGTACCGCTTTTCTCTTTGTCTTTCATTTGCTGTAATATTTTGGTGTACGTATTATGAACCTATTAAATTATTTACCATTTTAGATATTATGAAAATTATTATTAGGTTTTTAATACTAATTTCTATGAAATATAATCCAAATTTAACACCTAAGTACTAATAAAATTTGAAAGATTGCATTCCGATGGCGTTGAGGATAGGATAAAATTGGATAAAAGTTTGAATTGAAGGTCGGCATTGGGACCTAAGGAATATTATTATTTTAAGTTTATTTATTAGAAAATGAGAAAAACACGAATTACTTAAATTTTTATTCCATTCTACCCTAAAGACAGTGTGAAAATATTTTTATGCCTCAGGCTAAAGGAATGCGTCTTTAATATTTTTATGATCTATAAATTTATTAATTTTTTTCTTGTATAAATTAGTCTTAATTTAATAAAATGTGACCCCATCAATTATAAAAAAATATTTTACAAATTCAAAAAGTTCCAACTCATCAATTTCTCTGTACTTTCCTAACCATCGGGATATTGCTTGGCCATTGATTTGACTAGTGATTAAATTGTCTTTCGGATTTTTCTGTGTTGCTGACTTTAAAACATACTTTTCTGATAAAATCGTGGTCCATATGAGTTGTAAACCGAACTACTTTTACTCACAAAAACAAAATTACTATTTGTTGTATACAATTGTAGTACTCTATTGTATAACATGTTTATAGATGTATAAAAATATGGCTGTTACCTTAATCCTTTAAAGCTTTCATCATTGTTTACATCTAAGTGTTTATATCTCATAATACTCTTAAAGTACAATTAATCCAATTTAAATAATAGCGACCAAGGCCTTTGTCCTTTTACGTTATTAAAAAACTCAACGTTGCGACGTAAATAAATTACGCGTTTAATTTTCATGTCTAATATCTTCATAATTATTAAACGTTTTAGGGTTCCGTATCCGAAAGACCGCAACAGTCGCGGCTCTGGTGTAGTGATGCATGTACACGAAACTTTGTTTTTACGCATGACCTTCAAAATCGTCTTTTCACTCATTTAAATAACGCAATGAGATTGTATGTAATCCAAATAGACACTGCTAATGACAATACAGTTAATAATTTAAAAATAACACTTAAAATCTCCTCAGACGCATATGCCAATCGAGTGGAAGAGAGATAGATTCGGCGCAAGCGTACAATGAACGTAACGGGACAACGAGCGTAACGCTACAATGAGCGTTACGCTGAAATGATTTATCCTTTTACATACCGCCGACGTTCATCGATTTATTAGTTTTTGTCACGTCAATAAGTTAAAAGGGTTGCTGTGATAATATTAAAATTATTTATTTCAATTACTCATACGATTTACGATGAAGATTCAGTCTGTAACTAAACGCCGGTGTTTTGTGGGTTCGATGCCCGCTAGTGATGGATATTTGTATTTACAATAATTTCTTTCCGGTGTTTTTGTCTATCCTTGAGGGTCTCCGCCCTGTGCCTCGAAGAGCACTTTAAGCTGCCGGTCCCGGTTGTTATCATATACACCTGATAACGATCTTTACTCATAGTAGAGAGTATATCCGCCAACCCACAGTGGAACAGTTAGGTGGATTAAGCTCCGATCCTTCTCCTACATGGAGAAACAGGGCTATGTCAAAAATGACTAACAATTAAACTAAAACAAACTTATGGTGTCCTCACAAAAAACCTGTTTTTTTTTTTCATATTTAACTTGATATTTAAGAAAATAGATGAATATTGATAAATATTGTACTTATAACTAAAAACAAAAATAAATATATCCCTACAAACATTTTTTTTTGTTCAGCTTGATTGTACAAAAAATAAATATATATTGTAAATTGCTAAGGAAGTACGGAACACATCACTTACAAGTCCGATTTAATTTTTTCTAGGTTTTTAATGTTTCATTCCATTGTTTTTCAACTAAGGTCGGGTACAGCATTAAATATTCAATTGTTTTCAAACATTATCTTGTTCCTTTGAGGAGCAAAGTGACCAGAGCTTCTGAGGGGGATTAGGAGTAGGCTCGGCAACGCTTTTGCGATGCTTGTGGTGTTGCAGGCATCTATATTCTACGGTAATCGCTAAACCATCAGGTGAGCTGTACGCTTGTTTGCCGACCTAGTTGCATATGAAAAAGAAAATTTATTTGGAAAATCCAAAAGTGCACGCCTCACACGTTCATTGTGATACGAATTGAAATATAAAAAACATATAAAATTAGTAAATCACCGAAAGATTACGAGGCATTCTCTCGGTACAGGGCGAGAGTAAAGGCGGACGCCGCGCTTGCTCATGACCGATACCGATACAGAGTACAGAACACCCTCGCCTCGGATCCAAAAGCATTTTGGGATTACATAAGGGCGAAAAGGGTTACTTCTAGGCGGTATGAATTAGTGCAAGATGGACTAACGCTCTCGGATCAGGACTGCGCAACGATGTTTGCACAGTTTTTCCATTCCGTTTATAATCCAGAGCCACCACAACTGGATGTTTCAGCAGTCAGCGCAACGGTGTGTGGCAGCGGGCACGTGCAGTTGACACGCCTGACTAGAGCAGATGTGTGTCACGCGCTGGCGCGGCTACCACCGAAGCGCTCCGTTGGACCGGATGGCATTCCACCCTTCATCCTCAAGGACTGCCGTTTCGTGTTGGAGGAGCCCCTATTGCACGTTTTTAATGCCTGCCTCGCAACTGCTGCCTTTCCCGACAGGTGGAAACTCACACGAGTGGTGCCGGTGCCGAAAGGACGGGGTGGACCAGAACCGAGTGACTATCGACCGGTGGCGCTTCTGAGCGCACCGGCCAAGATATTCGAGTCGGCAATTCATACCTCATTGTATGCACAGGTGAGAGCCCGGTTGTCTGACGCACAGCACGGGTTTCGTCGTGGGCGCGGGACAACCGGGAACCTGCTGCATTTGATGGCGCGGGTGTTGCCGGCGGTGGATGCCGGGAGGCAGGTGGACGTCGCCTACTTCGATTTCCGGAAGGCGTTCGACACAGTTGATAATGACATACTGCTCTCAAAGCTGGCGGGTGTGGGGTGCACGCCTCATACGCTGGCCTTCTTCGCTAGTTATCTGCGGGACAGGCGTCAGTATGTCGACTGTGGCGGATACTATTCGGAACAGTACTGGACAAGGTCAGGAGTCAGCCAGGGCAGTAATTTAGGTCCCCTCCAATTTATCATTATGATAAACGATCTACCGGAGGTGGTCCATGAGTCGACGTGCCTTTTATTTGCTGACGACCTGAAATTAGTACGCGAAGTGGGCGACACCTCAGACCACATCAAGTTGCAGCGGGATATAGACAGGGTTGTAAGGTGGAGCCACGACAACAAGCTATACTTTAACGTGGCTAAGTGCTCCGTGTTGTCCTTCAGCCGCGCGCGCTGTCCGCGACATCACCCATACCACATCGAAGGCGAGCCACTGCAGCGCGTCTCCGAGGTAAAGGATCTGGGTGTCCGGTTCACCGCTGATCTCAACTTTCGGGAACATATAGTCGGAGTATGTAGAAAAGCGTACCGAAACCTTGGCTTCATATTACGGCAATCGGTAGGCTTTGATAACTTTAATGCTCTCCGGGCCTTGTATGAGGCCTTGGTGAAGAGTCATTTAGAGTGTAACTCGGTTGTATGGGCCCCAAGTGGGATCAAATATAAAGCAATGGTAGAACGGATACAGAACAAATTTGCTCGAGTTCTGTACCGGAAATTATATGGTGTATACCCTGGTTATCCGTTGCTGTACCCTACCTTGTTCGTTTTAGGCATGGCGGGGTACAGCAAATTGGAAACCAGGCGTGAAGTCTCCCTTGCTACGTACCTGTTGAAGGTTCTACGCGGTGAAACGGACAATCCAGCTATTCTCGAAGAGCTCAGGCTGTGCGTGGCGGACGACGCGGTGCGGCGGAGGCGACGCCCCAGCCTCCTGGCACTACCCCATGCGCGCACCAACTTGTTACGTGACGCCCCGCTCACGCGAGCTATACGCACGCTTAACATAGTGGCTGACAGAATCGATTTATTCAGTTGCACACTGAACGAGTTCACGAGGATCGTAACTAAGGTTGTCTCGTACGAGTTAAATTGAAATCGAGTTTATTTGTTCTGACGTTTATATTTTATTTTACTTTTATAGTTTGACGAATTTCTTCTTATAAATTATTCAATTTTAATTATGTTTTATTGACTATGTTTTAAATTTGTATATTTTAATATTTTATTTAATTTTTATTGTAGGTATTAATGCATTTTTATCAAGTATTGAATTGGAGTTTAGTTTTATTGACTAGTTTTAAATTTATTCTATTGGTTTTGATTTATTGGTTAATTAATGGAATTATTAAATTATGTAATTTGATTATTTATTAATTGTGTTGTAATAATTTAATTCAGAGTGTGATGTCAATTGTTGTATTTTTCATTATATGACATGTATATAAACGACAACTGCACTAACGCATTAGGATAACATCCTGTAATGTTAGATGTAAGATGGTGATGAAATAAAAAAAAAAAAAAAAAAAAAATTAATAATTGCCTAAAAGAGAAATAAATTGAAAAAATTAATTTTCGAAAACAAATAGTAAAAAAATATTTTGTTTTTATTGACATTAAATTTAGTATTTTTAGATATTTCTTATTCTGATAGTATTTAAATAAAAGTAAAATTAAAAATTTTAAAAACCCCCCGACACAAAAAATAAACTAAATACTAACAAATAATATGAAATATTAATGTGAAATAGTAATATGAAATATTACTTGTTAGTATTTAGTTTATTTGTAACCTATTACATAGTTATTATTATCTTAATTAAAGAATTACCTATATAAAAAATTTAAATTAGGAAATTACTTACAGTCTGTCAAACAATGTATTGGTTTCTTTTGAAAGGAGAAATAACGTAGGTACGGAAACATATAATTCGGACTATTTTACAATATTTAGATCTACGTTTTTTTTTTTTTTTCGTTTGCGAGCAAACATAATTATTACACAAAATATGTGATATTTTCAATTTCACAAACCGAATTCAAATGTCAAAGCAAGACACATTTTGCAAGCATCACACGCTTAAGCGTGTGGGTGTGCTTTACTCTCGATAGACCGCTCTACTGTGTCGATTTTGCAATATAAAATCGTTCTTAAATGAGTTAGGCACTAAATTTAAAAATAGGATGTTTCGGAAACTAGACGTGTTAAATTATAAAGTAGGGTATTTTTTTCCAATTCTTTATTAGAGATAGTAGTACTAGATTTAATATATATAACAAAAAAATTTAATCAAAAAATTATATCTATAGCTGCCCGTTGGTCTATGCCCTTTTCGATGTCTTCACGTTTTAGAAAAATATAAACAATTATGTAGTAAGTAGTAACTTATTTATTCAATGTGTAAACTTTTTAATCTTAATGAATGGCGAGTTATTTAATAGTTAATTATCGTTTTAAGTAAAAGTACGTACGTCGCAATGTAATAATGTTACTAGAATCAATATTTAGGAACTATAAAATATATTAATATCCTGCAAGCAAATGTTATGTTAAAAAGAGAGTTTAAAGAGCTCCTGGGGGGGGGATTGGGGATAGGGTCGGTTACGCGCTTGCGATGCTTCTGGTGTTGCAGGCGTCTATAGGCTACGGTCTTACCATCAGGTGAGCCGTACGCTTGTTTGCCAACCTAGTTACATAAAAAAAGAGAATTTTTTGCAGCCGGGTAAAATATAAATAATTTTTATTATCTTTACAAGGGTTTTGTTTGAACAAGAAATGAAAATTTAAGACAATAATTAAAAACAATTTTATATTATTTTACTTAATCTTATAATATCTTTAAACAAGATAAATCTTCTTAAAGAATTTATTAAAAAACCTCACTGTGCTGTACACAATATGTTGTTAACAATTACTCTTGAAAAGTACGAATTTATTACGAGTATAAGTATAACTAATTTCACGAGCAATTGTTGCTTGACACCTCATTTCCGTTAGAATGAGATAAATGTTACGAAAGAAAACAAGGCTTTTAAGCCATTACGTTTTCTGCGCTACCATAAAATTGTTTTCAATTTTTATTATAATAACGACTCATCAAATTTAATAAAAGGAAAAGTCTCGCTGTATGAAAGTCGTTGATGTAATTCATAAACGATTTATACGTTATATAAACTGAGGATGTACGCAAATTTTGTTTTGATTATTTATATACTTGAGAAAGGAGTTTCTTTACTATTTTGTATGTTTTTTGTTGTGTGGAAAGAGCCAGAAAATGGGAATGTAGATCATGTGATTACTTTTATTAATGGACTAACTTCGGCACATACTAGATCCATTTGAAAAATTCTTACCACATGGATAAAAATATATGTATATATCTCAAAAGTATAGTTACACCCCGCCTACTTCCAACGCCTGCAAGCAAAGCAGAATCGCTTCCTACGTATGGCCACGGCCTCACCGTGGTACGTACGTAACATAGATCTTCACAAGGACTTCAAGATCGATTCAATCTCCAAGCATCTCAAAATGCTTTCCACAAAGTATTTCGAGAGAGCAAGTCGACACCCTAACTCTCTTATAGCAGAGGCCTGCACCTACGTAGGTAGAAGAAACATACATACTAGACTTAGACGTCCTAAGCACGTCCTGACAGACCCCGACGATAGGATTACCCTCGACAACGCCCTCTTCACAGGCAACACACACACAACACACACACACCGTCCTTGCCGGCGAAGACGAGGCCCCTCGCGTTAGGACGGCTCGAATACGCTTAGGCACATCAACCATCTACAACTCGCCACAGCGCTCCGTATAGCGCCTCCTCCACTCCAACGACGTTCTAAGCCGAAGTGCGATCTCGCTAGAAGACACCCTTAGGACGAGCGTCACCCCCGTGCCCTCTAAGGGCCCACATCTTCCTTCACGGCCGGAGTCTATGTACCCGGCCCCTCTCACCGGTGACGCTGTAAAGGCCAGTACGGCAACAGTAACAATCATTTCGAAAAAAAAAACGACAGTAATTTTTTTTTAAATATATTTTATAACATACAAACACGGTCATCTGTTCCTTAATGCGTGTGTATAGGTCACAGCCGACTGTTATAGCTAAATATTTTTTTTTTTTGATAAATATATAGGCATAAAGAAAATATAAACAAAACTTTTAGGGTGAATAGAATTTTTTAAAGCCGTTATTAAACCATATAGTAACAATAACATACCTTAATTAATAAACAAACAAGTCACCTCTACTACATCAATATGATTATATTCCATGTAAATACACAGTTACAAGACTTTGTTGTAAAAGGGTATTATATGTAGTAAATATCTACATATTTAAAGGTAGATAATTATGTAGTATAACAGTGTAGTTAATTTGGATGTATTTCGATCCTGTTCCTTGAAAGACAATGAGAACTATGTTATTTTAAATGAGGAACAAGTAAGTAAACTTGAACGGCTACAAAACCTCTGTATTCGGTTTATATTATGACCACGTTTCTGATTTTTGAAAAAAACTCAAGTGGCTTCCTATACGACTTCGCAGGAATACTCACATAATATTGTCCCTTCTTCATACTATCCTCTTCAATCCTACCGCTCCGCTCTATTTATATAACAAATAGATTTGAGTTTCTCTGTAATTTTCACGAACGGTCTCTCCGTTCGAAAGAAAGTCTGACTTTGAAGATCCCTCCACATTCTTCATCCTTTTATTCTAAATCTTTTAACCCTCGGTCGGTCGCGCATTTTTTGTTTACGCGGTTGGTCGCGTGGGGTCTCTGAAGACCCCAAAAATAAAAAGCCTAAAAAACATCTATCTAATTATATTTTCCTAATTATCTTAGCATACTATTGGTGATAAACCTAATTACAATTAAACTACAACAAGTTACGTAAAAATATTATTTTCTTTCTGCCTTAAACTTACAATCTAAAAGTATACACATGAATTTCACTCCTTGAGATCACAATCACAAAAAAAATGTTTTAATATAACGAAATGCAAGAACTTCTAATTTTAATAAATTTATATGCAATAACACTAAAATAACGAAGACACTTACGTAAAATTTGGAAAACACCAACAAAAACAAACATAAACTTTTACCAATTGAAGTCAGTCATTTTTTTACTGATTATCTTTTAGAACACATTCAGTGCATATCGTTTTAATATGTATTGGGTATATGTTACCCTTACAAAAATGGCAGGCAGATTTGAATTTTCAATCTATTTGTCTTGGGCAATGAATGCAATGCTTTCTCTTAGGCACAAAATTATTTTCGTTGTGTTGAACATCCTGAAGAGGAGGTATGAATCGTCTCATAGTTTGTTTCAATTCTCGAGGCAAATTTGAAAAGGTGGCCCCCCATTTATCAAGGAATCTTCATCATCATCATTATACGAACTTTCCAAATCTATGTGTTGTTCATTCGATTCGAAAACCACATGCTGTTCGTCCAACGATTCCAGAACCTGACGATGCTCACCCAAAGATTCCGAATTCTAAAGCAGTTCTTCCGGAGATAATTCATATTGTTCTGTAGGTTCGTCTTCACCTTCCTGCTTAGAATCAGTGCTATTCTCACTCCTTTCATCCGGGTATATACCGACTTTACCTTCTTCATCATCACTAATTCACTACCACCGGAAACATCGTTACTTTCACCATCCAACCAGCTTAATATACGAGGTTGTTGTTCTTTGTCCATTTTAACACTTAATTAAATCTAAAATAACTAAAAAATACGTAAAAAACATGTTACATAAGAAATCTAAGCTGAAAAAATCCATTCAATTTTACTTACATGGGCAGTCGCGTGGGGTCTTTCAAAGCCCGTACGCATAAAACTCGTATGTATCTCACGGCGCTTACGCGCAAACTGAAGTTAATGGCGATACGCAGCAAGTATAATCCAACTTAGGAGGGTACCTAAAATATGGAGTCGCTGAGACGATTTTAAATGTTTACATTTTACATTTCTGTAGCACCTGGGCTTTCAAAGACCCCACGCGACCAACGGAGGGTTAAGGTGGAAGCTTGTCGTCTTTGGAACTCATTACGATTGTCTATTAAGGTGCTCAAACATTAGGGACCTTTAAAGAACTTACTAAAGAAATAAATGTATTTATCGTTTTAATGTGTGTAAGCAATTTTTATATCAGTACTTTGTGCTATGATGTTTTGTCTTTCATTTAAAATTTATCAAAATGTATTGTGTACATGTATGTATATGAGAATAATATGTACATGTGTATATTTATTTGTATGTATTATGTATATATTCCTGTGACATAAAAATTTGTGCGCCCCATCCCACACTCCCTATGTTAGTCCTGTGCCAAAGGTTGCCTGGAAGAGATCGCTGTATTAGCGATAAGGCCGCCTGTGCCCTGTTGCAACTGATGCAATTTCTATTATTTTATTTTTCATATTGTTAAAACTTTGTATGGTGTGCGAAAGTGTAAATAAATAAATAAAATAAAAACTTCATTCAGTTATCCAAGGGACTGTCGCAAAATTGTCCAATCGGAGAGGACCAAATGTTTAAAACTATTACACTAAAGAAAATGATTTAACTCATTGAATTAACTTATAAAAGGGTGTAGAAAAAAATAAAAAAATATCACAAGGAGTTATTCTGAAATTTTCAGTATACCTACGTCGAGCCAAATAAAAATTACAGTGACTAGGGGTAGTCTAAAATCTCACTCACATATAGGGCATCGAAACTCGGTTCAATTTTGAAAACCCGGGTTTTCGGGTCTAAGAGTAATCAAAACCCGGGTAGACCGGTTTTTTCGAGCTTTTCGATCTTTTTATTGTATTTTTTTAAAATACACTAATCTGCGTTTATATATCGATTTCCTACAATGAGTGCAAAATATAAAGGATGAAGAATAATTTAAATAAATGAAACAGTACTTTACAAATTACAAAAACAGTTTTACATACATAAATACAAACACACCTCTTTCCCATAGGGGTAGGCAGAGACCTCTTCTTTCCACTTGCTATGATCCTTACATATTTGTTTCGCTTCGTCCATTTATATTATTCCTTTCAAACATGCTCTTCGGTTTAGGGTACTCTTGACCTGGCCTTTTTTGAAGACGTCTCTGAGGTCTTGAAACGTCAGCCTAGGTCTCGCCTTATACACTTTTTTCGTCAATCGTTCTTCATTCATTCTCTCGACATGGCCAAACCATCTCAGCATACCTTTCTCAATTTTTGTCACTACATCTTCTTTCAGACCACAACGTTTCATTATCTCACTGTTTCTTATCCTGTCACTCAGTCTAACTCCTATCATATTTCTTAACGCTCTCATCTCAATTGCATTTATTCTACTTTCATGTTTCTTCTGCCATACCCAAATTTCACTTCCATACATGAGTGTCGGAACCAACACCCCCCTATGCACAGCCAAACGAGCCTTATTAGACACCTTCCGACTGTTCATATAGGAATGCAAAGCTCCATTCATCATGATTCCTGCATTCATTCTTTTTTCAATATCACTCTCACACTTTCCATCTCTTGTAAACTTTGAACCCAGATACACAAACTCATTCACCTGTTCAATTTGTTCATCTCCAATCACGATATTGCAGTCTGTCACTGTCTCGTGTCTTTTAAACACCATCACTTTCGTCTTCTTTACATTCATCTTCAGTCAGTCAGTCGGTTCAGCTTATTGCAGTCCACTGCTGGACATAGGCCTCCTCAAGTTCGCGCCAGATATCCCGGTTTCCCGCAATCCTCATCCAGCCTATACCGGCAATCTTACGTAGATCGTCGGTCCAACGGGCCGGAGGACGTCCCACACTGCGTTTGCCAAGACGCGGTCTCCACTAAACTCTCAGGACACGTCTGCTCCAACGGCCATCGGTCCTGCGACACAGATGACCAGCCCACTGCCACTTCAACGTGCTAATTCTGTGGGCTATGACGGTTACTTTCGTTCTCTCGCGGATAGTCTCATTTCTAGTCCTATCTTTGAGAGAAACCCCAAGCATAGCCCGTTTCATTGCGCGTTGAGCGACTTTAAGCTTGTGGCCCAGTCCCTTCGTCAGTGTCTACGTCTCGGCTCCGTATGTCAACACAGGCAGGACGCATTGCTCGAAAACTTTTGTCTTCAAGGATTGCGGAATCTTCGAAGTGAAGACTCGACGGAGCCTGCCAAACGCCGCCCAGCCCAACCGAATCCTCCTATCAGCTTCCTTCTCGAAGTTGTTTCGGCCCAGTTGAATGGTGTGGCCAAGGTAGACATAATCCTGAAAAACCTCGAGAATGATACCGTCAACCGATACCGGTCTCGGTATGACTTGGTTGTTAAACATAACTTTCGTCTTGTCCAAGTTCATACAGAGACCGACCCGTCGGGAGGAATCGTTTAGGCTGGTCAGCATTTGGCCTAACTCATCCAACGTCTCCGCAAAGATGACGATATTCATCTTCATTCCCTTTTTAACAATAGCTCCACTCACAGCAGTTACTATAATTTCCTGCGACTCCTCGGCCGAAGACGCAATTAATACTTGGTATAGAGAAGATATTTGACGAGTAACTCATTCATTCTCAACCCACTTTCATTCTCTTTTAAATCTATCAAGCAATTGTCCATTAATAGATTAAACAGCCACGGTGACGCTACACATCCCTGTCTAACACCTTGTTCAATATTAAACCATTCAGTGTACGCCCCGTTTATTCTTACACAAGCACTAGAATTTCTATAAAGAGATTTCAGTGCTCGTATGAGGGTACTGCTCACACCGTACTCGGACAGTGCTGACCACAATTCATTCCTCACCACTCTATTACCGCTGGACCGACGATCTACGTAAGATTGCCGGTGTAGGCTGGATGAGGATTGCGGAAAACCGGGATGTCTGCCGCGAACTTGGGGAAAACTATGTCCAGCAGTGGACTGCAATAGGCTGAACTAACTAACTATCATAGGTTTTTTCTAGATCTACGAACGCGCAATAGACCTTCTTATTGGATTGCGGAAAACCGGGATGTCAGCCGCGAACTTGGGGAAAACTATGTCCAGCAGTGGACTGCAATAGGCTGAACTAACTAACTATCATAGTAATTTATCAAAGCGTGTTTTTATTCCATTTACTTATTGTTGCATTCGGTGGCTTAAACTTAATAAATAACAAAAACAAAAGTAAAATAAAAAAACCCGAAAAACCCGAGTTTTAAAAATCAAGCCCGGGTTTTTTGTAATCCTCAAAACCCGGGAAAACCCGGGTTTTTTCGGTCCGGGTAAACCCGGGCTCGATGCCCTACTCACATACTACCAGGGTCTAGGTTTCGTAAGTTAGTTAAAAAGATGACAAAAAATCATGTGATTAATTGACGATTCTAAAATGGATCTCCGATTGGAAGAAAGTGCTAATTTAAAATATTATGCTGTTAAGCATAAAAGTTTCTTAACTCATCCTCGTAATGGTGGAATTACCGAAAATACTGGAATAAAATGTCTGTTTATTTACTTACCTGCCTGCAATAATTTGAAGTATCTATACCTACTAATATTATAAAGTTTGTTTATATTGTATACTTACTAGCTGTTCTCAAAGGCTTTCACACATGTGCGCAAACAATTTCCCGTGGGAACCTATTATTTTTTCAGGATAAAAAGTAGCCTATGTTATACAGCAATAGCTAAGCTTTCAAATGGTCAAAGAATTTTTTAAATCGGTCTAGTAGCTTTTGAGTTTATTCATTACAAACATACACACAAAAATACAAATCTTTCCTCTTTATATTGTTAGTCTAGATAAAGTCTGTTTATAAGAGTTTGTTTGTTTATTTGTTTGCTTGAACGCGCTAGTCTCAGGAACCAGGTCCAATTTTAAAAATTCTTTGCAGTGTTTTATAGCCCATTTATCGAGGAAGACTAAAGGCTATATTATATCGCTAAGACTAATAGGAGCAAAAAACCAATGAAGAATGTTTCAAAATCAGGCTTTTTTTTTTCTTTTGAGAGCTTCCCCACCTAGCCCAAAGTAACTATTCTGCGCGGACGAAGTCGCGAGCAGAAGCTAATAATAAATAAGTACCTTTTCGAAACCTAAGTTTCCTTTGTAAGCAAAGCAATGCGGAGAATACGCTTACTGAGTTACATATTATGTTTAGTTACGTTGGAACTCTTCACTCTCACTGGCACTCGGGTTCGAATCCTAATCAGGTTTAGGTTTATAGATCATTTATTCTCATAAAGGCACAATATCACTTACATGAGAACACAATTACAAAAAAAACAAACAATTAGCAAACATTCGTTGTCGTGCATTACATTACATTTTTTTTTTCAATGGAGAAAATAACACACAAATCATTAAACACAAACCAACCAGATGCCCCGGATCAATTAAAAACAAAAACATCACCACGATTTGAAAACCACTATTATTTCATTCTACATACTCAGATAGATATTTTTATCGAGATAGTTAATAAGTTTTTTAATTATATTTTTTGCATGACTTCAAATTATACAGTGACAATGTAAGACATAAGAAAATATGGATGATTTTTTTACTCAAAAGTAATTTTGATTTCCAGGGAGCGCCACATAGTCCTTTAATATACCACCCCACTCGATATGATTAGTAATTTATTTTTAATTTTTTAATTATGTCGTACAATACCCGCCATTTCAATTTTTTTTTATGTACCCCGTGTCACTCGGCCCATCAAGACGAATCTAACGACACATAAAAACATAGAAATCTACATGCATACATACTTAATTATGTACGTACACTCGAATCCTTCTCCTACATGGGGAAGAGGCCTATGCCCAACAGGGGGATATTACAGGCTGAATCGTGATCGTGATCGTACACTCGAAAAACATTATCCTCCGTCTACAGTCGGGTAAAAATAGTTTAGTTCCCATAAAAACTTATCATCCTAAAAGTGCAATTTGAAAAGCACTGGAGTAAGTATTTTTACTAAGCGCAATCAAAAAAGTTTTATGAACTTACATATAGTATGAAATAAACAGTTATACTTTCGTTAATGTTACAAACTTGCTACTTTGAAGTTGCATCTTTCAGCTGATACATATTTTTGTGTAAATACATCCATGCGATGTTTTGATAGATACTATAAAATTTTATCGGCAGTTTTTTTAGAATGGAATAAATTTAAGAAAAAAAAAAAACTTCATAAAGACTCTATGGATGGTAATAAAATAATTTTGTAACTATAACTGTCTCATTATTTTACACGTTTATCTATACTAATATTATAAAGAGGTAAAGTTTATAACTTTGTATATACGGGGTAATCTTCGCAAATACTGATCCGATCATGAAAATTCTTTCACTAACAGAAAGCTACACTATTCAGGAGTGACAAGATAAAAGGAAAAAGATAAAAATATATAAAGATTTTAAATCACCGGGATTTGAACCTGCGTCCTCTGACGTGCCGTGTCAACAATTCAATCTAATCAAGCATTATTATTTGCCTTAGAAATTAATTGGTGATTTTAAAACATTTATATTTATCTGATTTGCTGAAAATAGTGAGAGGCTACACTATTCAGGAGTGACATAGGCTATATTTTATTGTAATTGTACAAAAAAATTCAGTAAAAAAGAAAAATATTAAAATATATTATGAAAACGACAAAGAAACGAACGCCATCTATCGCTGTTAGATTTAACTATTTAATACTCTATTTTATTTACTGTCTATTTGAATCTATCGATGACGAAGTTTTTACGCTTTTTGATAGATGGCATTGGAGCAACATAATTATTTATTTAAGTGGTTTAAAATTTGTTCTTTATAGTATGTTACTTGGTTCTGTAATTTAAAATAATAAATACACGATATTATTACGATTTTATTCATCGCTGTAGGCGCCCGCTGCCGTTTATTTTTTATTTTATATATTTTCTCTTTACTTTCTGTTTTACTTTATCGGTACTCCGGACGTAGTTTTGGTCAAAAGTTTTCTTCAAAACTATTTTTGCATTTTAATTTCTACTAAGTACTATAACTACTTCTGTTTTAATATTTCTTATAGTTATTATTTGTTGTTTAGTCTTTTCAGAAATAATTCTAATTTGTGTTTATTATAATTTTTTGTTTCTTTAGCTTCAGTCTTACTTTCTTCTCTTTACTTTCTGTTTTATTTTATCGGCTTAGATACATTACTTACAGGTAATTAAAATTTCGGGATATTTATTTCGATTTTTCAATATTACAATACAAATATTTCTCTATTTTATTTTTGTCTAACACTTCCTCGATCTGAAAGCAAATTGCATTATTGAAGTATATCGTCACGTGCACTATAGTCTATACCCCGTCCGGCGACTAATTAGCTTTTTGACAGCTCACGCCTATAAATTACAGGTTTTTTTTTTCGGAATAACGTACTAAAAATTTTACAGTAATGTCATACTTTATTGACGATTTGATTGATTGAGTGAAGCACCCTGTGCATAAGAAACAACCACAGACTATGAAACAGTTCTTGAAATAATAAATCAATCATATGATAAAAATAATTTTACGTCATGTGATTATCTATACTAATATTATAAAGAGGTAAAGTTTATAACTTTGTTTGTATATACGGGGTAATCTTCGCAAATACTGATCCGATCATGAAAATTCTTTCGCTAACAGAAAGCTACGCCGACGCCGCGTTGGCGCAGCGGTCACAGCAATGGATTGCGATTGGCTGTTGCGCGAGCGGTTGCGGGTTCGATCCCTGCACACGACAACATTTGTATTGGCCATACAGATGTTTGCCGTGGTCTGGGTGTTTGTGCAGTCCTTGTGGGTCTCCCCACCGTGCCTCGGAGAGCACGTTAAGCCGTCGGTCCCGGTTGTTATCATGTACACCTGATAGCGATCGTTACTCATAGTAGGAAATATATTATATTTGGGTTGTCTGGAAGAAATGGCTAAATAGCCATAAGTCCGCCCATTGTACTTCACAGTCTGTAAATGATATTTGTAGTTGTGATGTACAATAAAGTATAAATAAATAAATAAAATAAAGCTACACTATTCAGGAGTGACAAGATAAAAGGAAAAAGATAAAAATATAACTCAAAAATGGTAAATGTACTACCATCTCTCGCCGCCATCTATCGCCATTAGAAGACTATTTATTAGTCTATCGACGTCGTTTTCGGGATTTTTGATAGATGGCGTTGAAGTAACATATTATTTATTTATACCCCGTCCGGCGACTAATGATCTTTTTGACACTTCAAGAAATTTTGATATTAGTGACTGTCTCAGAAGTTATTTATTCGATTCGAAATAATAATCGATTTTATTTAAGAAGAACTTTCAATCGAATTAATTAAATACATTTAATTTAAAAATATTATTTATTTATGCGATTATTCGTTTTTTTAGTTATAAATGAAATATATAAATAATAAATAAATGAAATAACAGAGTTATTGCTCTATATTCTTGGTTTGCAATTAAATTTCAAGATTTCGACTTAATTCCTTGCAAGTAATCAATCTTGGGGGTCATAGATACTATTTTTATTTCCTTTTTTGTATTAGATTTATAGAAACAATAATCACATGACGTAAAATTATTTTTATCATATGGTCGATTTATTATCGATTTATTATTTCAAGAACTCTTTCATAGTCTGTGGTTGTTTGTTATGCACAGGGTACTTCACTCAATCAATCAAATCGTCAATAAAGTATGACATTACTGTAAAATTTTTAGTACGTTATTCTGGAAAAAAAACTAATTTATAGGCGTGAGCTGTCAAAAAGCTAATTAGTCGCCGGACGGGGTATAAGTGCTATAAAATTTAGTATGTTATTTGGTTCTGTAATTTAAAATAATAAATACACGATATTATTACGAGTGTATACGTCCAATACTTGCTATAAACAATGAACCTAATAGAACTTAGTAAATACTAAGAACTACACAACATAGGTAATGCATCACAAAGAAAAAGATAATTAACGCCCAACGAAGTGGGCGTTAATTATGTTTTTCTTTGTGATGCATTACCTATGTTGTGTAGTTCTTAGTATTTACTAAGTTCTATTAGGTTCATTGTATATAGCATTGTATATTGGACGTATACACTCGTAATAATATCGTGTATTTATTATTTTAAATTACAGAACCAAATAACATACTATAAAGAACAAATTTTAAACCACTTAAATAAACTTTTGTTATTTTTGTTTAGTTTATATAAATGATATTATTTTATTTTTTGACTTTCGTTAAGTGTGTGACATGCACCTTATGACGAAATAAATGATTTTGAATTTGAATTTGAATTAAATAATATGTTGCTCCAACGCCATCTATCAAAAAGCGTAAAAACTTCGTCATCGATAGATTCAAATAGACAGTAAATAAAATAGAGTATTAAATAGTTAAATCTAACAGCGATAGATGGCGTTCGTTTCTTTGTCATTTTCATAATATATTTTAATATTTTTCTTTTTTACTGAATTTTTTTGTACAATTACAATAAAATATAGCCTATGTCACTCCTGAATAGTGTAGCCTCTCACTATTTTCAGCAAATCAGATAAATATAAATGTTTTAAAATCACCAATTAATTTCTAAGGCAAATAATAATGCTTGATTAGATTGAATTGTTGACACGGCACGTCAGAGGACGCAGGTTCAAATCCTGGTGATTTAAAATCTTTATATATTTTTATCTTTTTCCTTTTATCTTGTCACTCCTGAATAGTGTAGCTTTCTGTTAGTGAAAGAATTTTCATGATCGGATCAGTATTTGCGAAGATTACCCCGTATATACAAAGTTATAAACTTTACCTCTTTATAATATTAGTATAGATGGCATTGTAATACTGTTATTGAGGGTACCTTACCTTTACGTTAAGTTAAAAACAAAAACAGTTGAACCAAAACCATGAAAACTTGAGCTTGCCTAGAAATGGTAGAGATATAAATAAACGTAAAAAATGCTGTAAGTACCTATGTACATAGTATATGAAGGTAATAAGTAAGGACGTAAACTTTACTCCTTTCGATATGTTACTTGACAACCTTCAAAAAATAAAAACAAATATTACTTTTACGACTGACCTTACTATGACCAAAATTAAGGTAAATGTTTGTATATTTAATTCCATTCCACGCGGACATGACTTATAACTATCTTTAAAAATTTTATTAAAGTTATAATATTAAAGTTATAACTATCTTTAAAATATTTAGTTTTTAAGAGGAAAGGATACCTAAGGGACTTTTGAAAAATAGGTATTTGAATAAATTATTCCTGTTTCACTGACTATTGCCGTTAGCCGCTACCGCGCCTCCCGCAAGCCCCGCACTGCTTTGTCTTGTGTGAGTGGCGTGGTGTTAGTGTGCGTGTGCATTTCACTCGCGCTTCTTATTTTTCTGTATTTTAGTTGTTTCATTTGATTAGCCCTTTGGCGCAGTTTGTGGTGGCCCTGCTTTCTGTTCCGCGGGTTGCGGGTTCGTTTCCTGCCCGAGTCTGAGTGTAATATTTGTATTTATATACATATTTATATGTGTATTATTTCTATGTATATTTATAAAAAATATACATATATACATATAGTTATAACAGTCGGCTGTTACCTGTAACACAAGCATTAAGTTGCTTACCATAGGAACAGACGACCGCATATTTACATATTTATTTATTTTTATTTATTTAATTTTTTCTGCTTCGTTCTTCTGTAACTCGGTTTACTTTTATTGGATTTCGTAAACTACTTAGTACTTATTATTTTGAATTATTGTTTGTTAATTCATTGGATTGTTATCTACATAACTGTATTTTGGTAAGTAATTATTGAAATACTTAGGTATTTTATTTATGAATTAGGTATGTAATTACATGGTTGAGGTGTATGTAAGAATGGGTGTTGATGATACATACATATAGTGTACATGATAAATGTATTGTAGCCATACATAGTACATAGTAATTAATATGTTTGTCTTAGTATAATAATAATAATATACTTTGTTGTACATTTAGATAAAGAACAAAATTTACATTACAAGCAATTATAGTCACAAATTGTTCAACCAGGCGATCTTATTGCTAAAAAGCAATCTCTTCCAGACAACCTGATAATGAAAGGGATATCGCTTTTCAGATGGGCAGGTGGTATATAAATATAAATACATAAGCAAAAAAAGAATACATAACAATCATACATAGGTACATACACACATACGTACGCAACAAAATAAGTATAATAATAATAATAGTATAGGTACATATAAGTTGTAATGTCTCATGTTTGTCGCGGTTATACGTAACACATGCATTGGGACGATATAAAAATGTTTAAAAATAGTAATAAAAAAAAAAACAAATGAGATGCTGGTGACATATACATTTTATAAATTACTAGCTTCTGCGCACGACTTCGTCGGCGTGGACTCCGCTTCTATTGGTCTAAGCATGATGATACATAGCCTATAGCCTTCCTCGATAAATGGGCTATCTAACACTGAAAGAATTTTTCAAATCGGACCAGTAGATCCTGAGATTAGCGCGTTCAAACAAACAAACAAACAAACTCTTCCACTTTATTATATTAGTATAGATTATTTTATTGATGTCTTTTTAGTTAGGCAAATTACGTAATAATACCTAATAATAAGCGCTTTATTTGCGAAACACACTGAAATACAAATAAAACATCAAACTAAATGTGGAAGAACAAACTATAAATAAAAAGAAATAATAATAATAAAAAAAAAATTGAAACAACTGAACTCAGAACTAACAATAAAGACATTAAAAATAATAGTCACTAATAAAGGTGGCAGTGTGTCTCACAAAAAGATAAGTCCTCGGC